>WARS01000036.1:8611784-11160534 GCA_008933995.1 Datnioides undecimradiatus
TTTTTATGTCTGGAGGGTTAAAAAACTGAATCAACCCCGAAAGTTGCAATGCACTGAAATTTGAATGTCACCTTCAAAATAAATTACATCCTCTACGTTTCATGTGCAAATATTACAGAACTAGTCTTGTCCTTTTTAAAACCGTCTGGGTCACCATAGATTCCACTAAACAATAATAAATATTACAGACATCTATAAAACGGTTTAAAAACTCAAAATATACACCGGATTTCTAGTGAAATACGTAGGTTCCTGGCCCTATCTCAAACACTAAGCCTATAACGGCAAATAAACTAGAGTCATTTTTATCTGTACACATTTACAGTCACTCAAGAGGGGGGAGAAATGTGGTGGCAATCCTCCTTGATCCATGGATAATAAGCCATTACCCTTCAACAAGTTATCTCAGAGGAGATGTTGTGACCCTGTGATTAATATGGTCATTGTATATGCTGCCATTGATTCCAACAGGTTAGTCAAGCAGGTGCAACTTGCAAAAGATAGAAATCGAATGGGGTACCTTTCAGACTGCTCTGATACCAAATCCTCTGAAATGTGTGCATGTCTGCCATCCTTTAGTCCTTTTCCTCTGGGCTGTGAGAGGTGATGGCTGAGTAATAATAGATTAGAGAGTTCTCTAAATAAGCATTACCTTAGATAAAGGCATTAATCAATATACATACACATGTGATATCTGAGACGACGAGCACTTCATCACATGTACAAATTTGTGCATGCATAATAAAACTCTTGCATGAATAGCTTTTTTTGTTTGTTTGTTTGTTTTGTTTTTGTTTTTCACATTTCATTTTCTCAGAAGTCCAAAGTGGGCCTATCATAATGCTGCAGCATATGCAGGGTATGGTTCAAGTTGAGGTTTTCCCATCCCGGGGAGCAGGATGTATGCTAAGGGCGGCTGGAGTCCTGCTGATGGCCAACCCGTACAGTTACAAGGGATCATGTAGCCTGGGTTTCCCGGGGACGGATGTGAGTGAGTGTGGGTGTGCGTCCCGCCACCTACACTGCCAGTCCCGGTGAAAGCCGTGGCGCCTGCCGGCGGGTAGCCCAACGGAGACGCGTACGGAAACGAGGGAGGTGAAAGCTCAGTCATCTTGGATCCCAGATCAAAAAAGGAATAGGGATTCGTGGACATGGACGGGTTGAAGAATACCCTCGCCGCCGCGGCCGCTGCAGCCGCTGCTGCCTTATCAGGGTTCCCAAGGGCGGACTCGGAAAGTGCTCCAGCGGAAAGCCCGTTAACTTTGAGCGCGTCGTGCTCCCCGAGATTGTAGGGCACAGGGAAAGAAAACTTATCTTTCTTCATCAGAGTCTTGGGCTTCCGCCTCGGTCTGTATTTATAGTCTGGGTGTTCCTTCATGTGCATCGCTCGCAGTCGTTTGGCTTCGTCGATGAATGGCCTTTTCTCAGACTCGGTGAGAAGTTTCCACTCCGCTCCTAATCTCTTGCTGATCTCGGAGTTGTGCATTTTCGGGTTCTCCTGAGCCATTTTTCTGCGCTGAGCTCTGGACCACACCATGAAGGCATTCATCGGGCGTTTTACGTGATCCATTGGCTTTGACATGTTGGCACAATCTCTCTCTGCAAAAAAATACAATAATATTCACAAAATAAGGTGAAGCAAATAACTTGCAAAAACGGAACAAAACCACACACACGACCTCTTTCAAAAGTTTCTCAAATCAGTTACATTCACTCAAGACTCACAATAAGTGCAGCCCATGTTTTGCCTACTTACCTAAGACTTCAATTCTTCATCCCACCGTTTGATTATCTTCTGTAAAGTACAAGTGGCAGCGTCCTTACGAGTGCTCAACTTATGTTTTCTGCTCCATGGTGGCATCCATCAGTGATACGCCTTTAGCATAGGGAAGAGAGGAGGAGAGGAAAAAAACGCTGTCTTGTTTTCCTCTTGTCGCCTGAGACTGTCAAACACCACTCAGCAGCAGCATTCACGCAAGTGGATGATAACTCCCGCTTGCCCCATGTGAAATACAGGCTTGTGTGGCAGGTAGTGAAAGTGCCACTGGCGCATGCGCACTCGCGCCGAGCACCCAGCCGACTGCTGAACGATTTAAAAAAAAATCCCACCCTGTTTAAAGAGGAAACGCGTCTCCTATTATATATGTTTATTTACTATGTGAAAGAGTTTTTTGTAGCTCAGAGCGGTGGCCTCGGTGTTGTGTGGGCTCATTAGTGTCACATTGGGATTTATATTAATTCTAATGAGCAAACTTGTCACGTGGGAGTCGCTTAGTTCAATTAAAGTTATTAACTTCATTACGTTAGCTACACCTGGTATACCTGCGGACGGCAGCATGTATGAGCCTCATTCTCGTGCAGGCGACGATAGCTTGGGGTGTGTGACAGCAGCAGGCAGGTGAACGTCGCTCGAAGTTGAGTCTGAACTTGCGTTGAGCGTTGAGCCTTCAAACAGCTGGAAAGAAAAAAAAAACACGCACACGCGCTCTCTACTTTAAAACGTGTATCATTACACGCCTAATCGCCTCTTCCTCTGTTTCATTTGTTTAATAGACAATCAGAGCAGCTTGAATCTGCTGGCGTCAACTCCACTTTGCTCACCTTTCATCCTCCACCGGTGTCTCTCTGCCTGCCCCTTCCCCTTTCCCCCATGGGTGGCACATGCCATTGAAAAGTAGTGCGTTAAGACGACCACAGAGGTAAAGAAAATCTTCTTTAATTTTCTGATATTGTTGCGTTTGTCGTAAATACGCGGACGCCGAGGAGGTCTGACAGTGTTTCTAATCGCGCTCGGTGAAATTAATTACTTTCCTGAAAATCCCCCTTTTCACTTTCACTTCAAAGGACTTTCCCAAGGGCAGCGAATCGACAACTGAAATTAGGTTGTCGAATATTCAACTAAGCAATTACAGCTATCTGCAGGACTTGTTGAGTAGCCTAAATTGTAGGTTTAAGTGGTTTGTTCTCGCACCTTCTCCGTTGTACATAATTATATGTGTCCAAAAAAAGGAAATAGAGAAGGGCTGTATCGAACAATATTATAAATGACGAATTAGGCTGTAGGTCGAGCGTTTAAATTAGGATATAAATGGATGTCAAATTCAATTCACTATACTGTTGTTCCTTTTTTAACGGTTTAGCCTAATCTAACAGCAGTTTATATAATGTGGGGTTGTTATTATTGTTGTTATTAATAAAAGAAAATATTGGACTAATAATTATTTTCATAAAAAATAAATAAAAAATGTCGGCAGATTATTGACACTGTGAAAGTTGAGTGATGACGCTGACCTATCCCAAAGTGACGCGCAATTTGTAAGACACAGCGCCCTTTTGATTGCTGCATGCTGAGCCTGGGGTTGTCTTAAACATTTCTGGATTAGTGTTGTTTTTAATATTACTATTATTATTATTATTGCAGCGGAGGGAAAAAATAAAGCCCACTGAGAGATCGCTTCTTTGTCTCAAGTAAGGAAGCTGACAAGGTGATGATGATCCGCGCCAAGAGGACCAGATGAGAGGCAAACCTGCTGCCTAAACCAAACTGAGTCGCAGCATCTCTCAACACCGTGCGCCTCTTTTGTCGGCTTGTCATTCACCTCGATAACATTACTGCAATGAAGCGCTCCAGTCACTCCGCAGGAGCATATGCCTCTCATGACACAAACGGGCAAAATTGCTATGAATTATATGAATAAGTTACGGTGGAAAGTTCTTATCGGGAGTAGACAGTTGCAGAGGTGTGCAATTCAGTGTCTGCGCACTGCGCGTGCTTTTCACAGCCCCCCTGGAGATTTCCTCTTTTTTTTTAAATTTCTCCCTGCAGTTTGATTTAATTGTATTATTTTTGTTTGGTATTATACAGCAATATAGAGAAATATCTCTTCCCAGTGCCTTGCTCCTAAAGCCTTTGTTTTTTCCCCCCCCTTTTTTACTAACACGTGTTGGAGGATTTCAGATGATGCCAGGGCCTAGTTGAGCCTGCATAAACGGGAGCAGACGCAGCCACCCAGCATGTTTTCTACTGATCAAAATGTCAAGATTCGTTGTATCTACTTCACAAAAACAACTTATTATTTTGCAGACTGAGAAAACATTAATTTATTCAATTTAGCAATTTAATGATATCTGATTTTAAAAAAAAATAACACCACCAGCAACAACCCAGTGTGAGTGTGTGTGTGTGTGTGTGTGTGTTTTCCCCTCTTTTGCCTCTACCTGGGTCCTGGAAATAACACTTAAATAATTCAAGATGAGTTAGTGAGAGTGGGAGAATTACCTGCCGATAAAGCCCGGGTCCAGCCTCTGAGACGGAGCCAGCACTCCCACCTCACAGCACACTGATGATAAGACTGAATAGAAAAATATCATGCAAATAGAAGGCAGACAGCAGCAACAACAAGCCCATGGGGACATTTTCCTACCCGGACAGATCGCACACAGTTCACTCTAAAGTGCTAAAGCCATCACTCTGAAATAGGAGCCCCTGGAGGTGCAAGAATCTTCATGATAGTGCCAGACAGTTTATTCTGCTCAACACTCCACCAACTCTGGGAAAAAGCACAACAAATTATAAAGAGAGTTGATGAGGATCCCTGGATAATCCCAGTTTGCATAAAAAAATCTTAATATCTAACGAATAATGTGGGAAGTGTACTTCACCTCATTTTCCTTTTCAGGGTGCTGACTGTCATTCTCTCAAAGTGGCACCGCTGGAGGTGGAGGAGAGGGAATCAAATCTTAAAATAAATGGATTTCAGGATAACATAAGTTGACCTCTTGCTATCAGATGACTTTTCTTTGACTGGGGGGAGAAAAAAAGTGAGCAGGGTAAACAACAATATCTTCTGTTTGCCACTTCAAACAGAGGAGAGTAGTATTTACAGCCACATGAAAGTTCGCTCATTATCGGGGAGGTTTGAAGAAAGGGAGAGGGAGGGGTCCTGATTGTGTACCTGATGTGGTTTCTTTCTGCTTGTCTGATCACAGCTCTGCCTGGATCTTCCCCTTCCCTTTTTTTTTTTTTTTCTTTCCCCAGCAGGAGCCACGCTCCCATGCAGCCCAGGCCAAGACAGAGAGCAGTTAAACGCACCTCACAGTAAGAAGGTAGGCACCTCGGTTTCATCAGTGCTCTGAGGATTTTTCATTAATCCTTATATGAACATGCAAATTGCTCCACTTTTTACAGCTGATTTCCAGATTAAGGATTTATACTGCAGATCAACAGCACAAATCTGGAGCAAAATATTTCATTAGTTTTGCTAAAAACCTATTTAAAGGCATGACTGATACTATAATACTGAAGCTTGAAGGAGGGAGAAATATAATATTGTTTCAAATATAATTACCGTATATTTCCAGTTAACTCTTTTCATCACATAGCCTATTTTTATTAATCACCGGCTGAAATAAATTCCAATGTGCGGGAGATTAGGACAAAGGTATTCATATCCAATACGTTTTCAAACAAGGAAGCAAAATCTTAAAATTGTAAATACATTTTGCAAAGCAAACAAGCTCCATGCACTGAAGGACAAGAGTGTTTCCTGCGTGATGTGGAGGGTATTGAAAGTCAATTTGTCACTATCACACGCCATTAGCTGCAGAATCTTATCTTAAGCGGGTCTCTGATAAAGTGCTAATGACAAACAGTTTAGTGTTGTAAGGGATCCAATTGATTACTATTTAAAGATGATTGCATTTAGATTAGAAGTCATTTTGTCTAATGAGGTTTCTTTACAGCCTCGACAATACGTAGAAAATATGCTTAAGTGCAAGGCAACATAATGATCGGATTGGTGGGGAGACAATGCCGACTTCAGCATCACTTCAAATGAGTCACACAGGATGTCTGAATAAATGCATAATTAATGTGAATAAAGTTAATATTTTGTGTGGTTTAAATATGTGACCTATTTTGAACGCTGTGTTCTCGGAATATATTCAATAAGTGCCAAATTAGTTGTGCAGTTCTTTAATCATTCTAATTATACAGTCTTTATTGCTCCTTAGGGCAGACTTTCGTGTCTTTGTCTCAGTGGGAATTATTTTGGTGAAGAACCAAAATATTTACTCAACCACAACCTAAATATTACGCATATCAAGAGGAATTGAGAAATAATCCTCTCATAGAGCACAGTATTAACTTAATCACATTAGTGAAAATACTATTGATAGTGGTCATGATCCCTCGTGAGGGAATCTGTAATTCACAATAAAACATCCATACAAGCTTGAACACACCGCAGTGTGTATTAAAGACCGGGGAGTGGAACAGGAAAATGGCCCTGAGGATTGAGTGAGTGTGTGTGAGTGAATGCTTGAATGATGGTAAAGAGGGAGGAAAGAGGAGTGATTGTCAGTTCAATCTTCGAGGACCTGAACTGACAGATACAACAAACTTTGAAAGCACATTATGGAGGGAGAATGGCTACACAGAAGGATGTGGAGTCCGCGAGGTTGATAAGACCTTCATCTTTAAACCGCCGCTTGTCAAAGTATTATATGTAATCTCACACTGCAGAATATCTCCGCACCCCGAGGGGCAAACAAAATAGCAGCTGCAATCAAACGACTTCCTGGATCATTAAAAAAAAAAAGCCTACCTTTTGTGAAAAGTCAGATTTTTGAACTCTGTTCGCTGCTACCCCCCACAGGCTGGGTGTTTAGCTTAAACCTTCCACATAGTCTCTGTCGCAGGGCCCTGTGGTGCAGATCCACACATACTTGTTTCCCTTCAGGCACTGAGATGACTTTTCCCATGATAGACTATTTTGAACCATTTAGCGGATACATTATCGCTGGCCTTTCTTCCTCATTATATTCCCCTTATCGCCACAGCATCACTGCAAAGCCCCAAATAGAGAGTTGTAATTACCCAGACTGCCACCTGATAGCAGCCCTTCTATCAGCTTTATCACTCCAGGTCCTGCTAACTCATCACAGGGACAGAGGGAAGAAAAGGCCTGCTTGTGGCACAGCCCGCCACAGATAGCTCATCTCTCAGATACATTTATAGTTCCAGTTGGGATCAGAGAAAACTGATGCACCAAGGCAATTTTTTATCCACCCCTTCCCTTCAACCCCACAAAGACTGCTCTCTCTCAGTCCTTTCCTAGTCTCTCGCTCTTTATGTGGAGGCTGAATTGAGGCTGCTCCACAAACAAAAAGTGATCCAATCTCCTTGAACCCGTGGCAGCGCAGTAACATGCTATTTGGGCTTTCATAGTGTGCCATCGTCCTTCAGAGTGAGAAAAAAAAATCCAGAGGGTGACTTGTTCATCTTTAACATTGCACACCACATCAGACACACTTGTATAAAAGTTGACAGTATAGTGCTTCCAGCTTATTAACCACCTTTGACCCCTGTTGCAAGTTTCCCTGATGTTATGAATAGAAAATGAAGAACTGAATCTAAGGATTTGTGTTAATCCGGGTTGAATGAACAGAAGGTGAAAACACTAAAAAAGTTGAGCTTCTAAAGGTCAAGATTTATTCAAATTAACGTGCCCTTTCAATGCGCAGGTCTGCAAAAATGAAAAGTGAAAAGTTAAATATGATCAAATCAAATTGCAAAACTGTAGAAAGTATTCACAAGTCTACTATTAAAGATGACCTTTTGTGATTTCTTTTTCTTTTGTGTAAATTGTTGTCCGTTGTCTGTGAGGCCTCGCAGAAGATTCATGAAAAAAAGACTAAATAAAATTACACCAAAGAAAGTTAAAAAAAGAAAAAGAAAAAACAGATGTTTTAATTAAGCTTTTACAGGAACACTGACCTTGACTGTGGGACCAAACAATGCCGTGAATAAATATTTCTCTCAGAGAACTTAAAGCGTGCAAAATGCTTGAAGTGTTCTGAGGAGTTTGGGGACTTTGGTGGGCAATTATTTGCAGGAAAACAAAATTTAGCCACCTTGAAGTGTTACTGAGTTTTCTTAAGAATCTTAAAATTACCAAAGTGTCCATGAATTCAAACAAAAAAAAAAAAAAATTCTTATGGGTCAATGCTGTCTTTGTCTTGCTTACTTACTTCTTAATTACCTGCTTGTGTTGGCATATAGACAAAAGACAGATATTGAATCAAGTTGATAATGTTCTTTAAAAAACTGATCACACCAGTCTCACAAGCATGTTATTATTATCTTAGTATATAATCATCCAACGCAGGACCTGTGTTTGCATTTGTGTGACATGTTCACAACCCTGCATCCCTTCCTGTCGTGTATTGTGCGCGTAGCCGTGCTCTTCTCTATTACTTGTAACAATGAAAGGCCCTTTGTGCGTGTACTCATCAGTATGTCAAAGAAGCAGCCCGAGTGACTGTGACCTCCATCAAATGGGAAAATTGTGAGGATGCATTGGAACTCTATGGTTCCCATGGCCTGAGCGCCTTATGACAGAGGCACTCTAACACAGCCTGAAAGGACAAATCAATCTTATTTGAGGAGATTAAGTGACCAAGATAATAACCATGTCATTGAGAGAGAGTGAAAAAAGTGCCACGTTTCAAAAGAGAGAAATGCCCGAGTTCCTGCAGATGGCTCATTGTTGCGGTAGAATGTCACGTCTCTCTAGGTGAGTCCTTTATAGCAGCGTTGTCTGACACACCTCAGGGACAAAACATGTGGCCGTTCCAGTAACTGGAGCAAGAGTTCATTATATCAGACACGTAACACAGGGAAAGATTAGTGATATTCGCACAGCATTTTGGCGTTTTCATCCAAACACGTAGGTGTGTGTGTGTGAGAGCGGATGCGTGTGTGTACATGTGTTTCCTAAGCAGTGGCTTGAATGACAATATGATCAATGGGAGGGCAAGTGTCCTGTCAGCACGTCCTGTTCGGGGGTGGTGAGGAGGGAGAGAGGTGGGGGTTGACAGTAGCTGTCTCAGGTGATCTCATTATTTGATGGACACAGCAGTGGAGAGGCCGCGTTCACACTAGCCTCTCTCGTGTCGCACGCTTAATCAGACCATTACTCATGCAGAGCAGCAGCGGCACTTATAGGAAATATTGATCATATTTTGACAGAGTATTCTCCCCTCTCCATAATCAGCAATGCATTACCACCACGCCACTGATTCTGTGCACACAGCACGGGCGACAACATCATTAGATGGCATTGCACAGGAGTTACACCTATCAGCATTCCAACGCAGACAACCTGTGTTTGCATGTTAAGATGTTTGCCTAATGATTTTAACTAATCTGTTTATTTCCAATGTTTATCTAAACAGCCTGTGAGCAGGGGGTGGGGGGGTGGGGGTTAAGCAAGGAGCACGGCTTTTCAAAATCAAAGACTTCAAAGCACTAATCGCCTGCGTGAAGATTAATGAATTACTCTTACGAATGCTCCTCTCAGTTTTCACTCACGCAGTTTTTTCTTTTCTTATTCTTGGCTAAAGTCAATACCCGCGCAGAGCTGCCGTCTGACAGGATAGCTAACCCAAAGGCCAGGACCCCTTGTGAGTCAGATCATCGTCCCATGGGACGTTTGCTAAAGATGCTGTGACACGCCTGGAAAAAAAAAAAAAAAAAAAAAAAAAAAAAAAAGCAAAGCACCAGCAGGGGCCCCGAGGGCTGTTTGCATTTGGCAGCACAAGCCAAACGTGTCTTCTCTGTCCAATTTAAGCCTTGCCAAGGGGTCAAGTGAAATCAATATGTTAATCCATAAATTGTCCAGCGTGATAATTACTAAGAGGAACAGTAATTACAAAAGACATTAATTTACTTCTTAGATTCTGTGCCAGGGGAGGGTTTCACCCAGCCTTGATTCATCTTGAGGCAAACAATTCACAGAGGAAGCGTCCCTTTTTTTTAAGGCAGTGGTCGATTCCTTTAAAGAACAGTAGGCGCACACAGGCTCCCAGTCAAAGCACTTTTGGATATGCTAAGAGGAGCCTGTTTGAAGGTTTTCGAACCCCTATGTAGTCAGCTCCAGGGTTCTTACATTGATCAGTCAGTGACGACAAAGGTTTCACAAAATGCACACTTGTTCCCTCCGACAATGTGTCCTGGACATTAGCATAATAATAATATGAAAAAATCTATACGGGCTGTTAAGGGATAAAACCTTGATGTCCTCAGCTAAAGACACATGGTGCGCCATACAAAAGCCACCATGCTTTAATAAGGCGACAACCTGTATACATTTTGATCTTTTTCTTCCCAGCCACTTTGAGGCATGGCACAAACATTGCACAGGCATTCTTTTCTAAACCCCAGGTTGCAGCTGGTCTGCCACTCGCTGTGCACTGCCAAGTGCAAGAAATGGGTCTCTTTTATCAGGATGGAGCAAATCTGGGCTAATGTGTCTGGTAGAGAGTGTCCCAGGGAGCCTCACTCTCCCATTCTTTGGCCATTCTTTCCACTTTTCTCCTCTCCTGCTCTTGGGATAATTGCAGTTTAATTGGGTGACAAGAAATGAAAACTGTGTCCACATTATCTAGGATTATCTCTTTTTCCTCCAGCCTGCCATCAATTCAAAGAAGCCCATTTATCAGCACAGGGAAGCTGATGCTTGGTCAGCGGAGGAGAAGCTTTGAGCACCAGTTAGCAAAATGAAGAGAGAAAGGGGCTGGGAGCGATGGGAGGGGACCTGACAGCTAAGAAAAATACTCTTTGTATCTTATCGTAACCGTACATTCATCTTCAAGATGCATATCGTTTGTGTGCTCAAAATCAATAAGAAAAAAACACAATATTATTCTAGAGAATTATTTCACCCCCCAAAAAAAGAAATAGATGACATAAAACAGTATCAGTGCCGCCATTGTCAGCTCGCCAAATCTGATTCAACAGCAATGGTTTGCAGCTTTGAATACTTGAGTTTAATTATCCAGGAACATTTCACAAAACCGACAACACCTCGCATCACTTTAGCAACACGGACAAAACGTGTTAATGAATACCAATAAGTCTTGCAGCATTGTGGCTTGGGTGTGCTTTATAGCTGGCTTCATTCATTCCCTCAGCATTCTTGAATTCTGCACACCAAGGTTATAAACATTGAGTCATACTCAGGCCAGCTGTAGCTCACATTCCTTTTTGTTTGAGCTGTACTCAACCTTAAAAGCCTCTCTCAGGATGCATGAATGAACTTCATTTTCTCTCTGAGAACTTTGCTCTGATAGCTGAAAAAAGGAAGGTTGTTTAGAGAAGGAAGGAGAGACAATGAGGGAAAAAATGAAAGCTTTCAGATTCCATTATGAGCATTGCCCTCTATTCTTCTCAGTTGTGTACACTGTACCTTTTCTTCACAATAATTCCTCTTTGCCTTAATATGCTTCCCAGTCTCTCAAGCACAATTCTAAATGGGCCTTGCATCAGGGTTATGGTAATACAGTAAATACTAGAAAAATGATGGGGAGGCATTCTGCGGGAGGATCAGGGTAAAGAGAGCAGATCAGAAAACGGCTTCATTAATACTTTGCTAGCCTCTGCACAGAAGCAGATGAAAGAAAAGAGACCTTGCCAGTGCTCTACATACGTACCTATTCAGTCTCAGGTGCAACATTAAGATGGCCTGATCATTTGGTGGAAAGAGCAGGCTTTGTGTTGCATTAAAGCATGAAAATCTGCTGTACAATGACCAAGCTGAAGTGCCTTCCACTCTGAATGCAACAGGGGACCTACTCTAAAGACAATACGTTTGAAGGTTACAGGATGTATTGTCTGCTCTTGGGAGTGTGTGTGCATGTGTGTGTGAGAATATGTATGTGTGTGCATATGCATCAGTTGCACATATGGGCCATACAAAAAAGAAAGAAATACATGTTATATTTTGAAATTGATTCTTGCTGGGAGAGGAGAAAATGTTGACACAACGTTAGCTTCATAATCACTGATACAAAGTTGGCTCACATTAGCCCGGATGCCAGTTAGCATATGTTGGACCCAAGCATGTCCATTATTAGGTTTGTGATGATTTTCAATGACTGTAGACTTAATCTTTGCAAACTGTCGTATTACTTAATAACTCACTTTGTAGCATTGTTTATGATTTTGTGACTTCCTGGCTCAAGTACTTTTTATGCAGGTGTTTTTTTGCATCATATTTTGTAATTTTGCAATTTCAGATATAATTTCTGCCATATGACTGACAATACATTTACATTGTTCTGGGCACAGTTTATAAGAAATTCACACATTGTTGGTTGGTTTAGGTTGCAAATTCATCTCATCTTCAGCTGCAAACTGGGAGATAAGATCAAGCTGTCTGGGAGATACTGGGAGGTGAAAGGGGGTCAGTGCATTTTGCTGAATCAGCCAGCCACACCTGAGGAAACAATGTAAGTTCTATTAAGTACATTTTCAGATGTGTGGTTTTAACAGCTCAGTGGAACTGATACCTGGTTCAGAATCAGGGCTATGTGGGAATATGGCTGTGGTGAAAGGCTGCCACATTCATCCAGGCAGTGTTAATCATTTTTACGCAGGGCAGCAGTATAAAATTGCGAAAGGAGAATTGCTTCAGCCTGGTCAGTGCAGGGAGCAGTTTGTCTAATCAGAGTGCAAATAAGGTTTGATCACTGTCCAGTGTAATCTGGCCCACAAGCAGCATTTACAGCACTAAATCAAGCGTCAGGGAAGCTGCAGGTGCTGCCTCACAGACAGGCCTCCCCCTGGGGGCCCTGTGCTGGGGAATAAACAGCAAATAAATGGCAGTGCTGGGAGAGCGATGAGCTGATTAACTCACTGCAGGGCAGTTTCTCATTATCCCCTTAACCCAGACGGAGACCTACCCAATCTTACACCCTGTCTCACTTACAGTAGGGCGCTGTCCTGCGTCAGCCTAGCTGACATTGTCTGGGTTATACTTTCAGTGAGATAGAGTCTGTAGAGATGATGTATAAAAAAGTGAGAATATGTTTATGCATGTGTGTGGATGAGCATGCCTGTGTGTGTGTGTGTGTGTGTGTGTGTGTGTGTGTGTGTGTGTGTGTGTGTGTGCGTGTGCAGTGTGGGCCATCTCTGGGGAGACTGCTAATGTGTCAGCTCCATGGCTCATTTCTTTCAATTACAGCGGCTGGACGAGGAGAGCCCACCAGCAGTCCACTGACAGCTCCATATGGGTCCCATCACCGCTTATCACGGGCCACTCGTGGATAATTCATTTACCCTTCATTGAATATGACATATTACTATCAACAAAAGCAGTTATATATCACACAATTCACACATTGTTAATTAAGAGCAGGTTATCATGACAGTCATTTTAGATGCAAAATTATTCTATTCAAACAGAGGTGAGATTATTTAACCGAGGCACAGAAGAGCCTTTTGTAATTTACCACAAACACAAGGAAAAACTGGGAATAATGGTATTTTAAACTGATGGCTCTCCAGTTTAAAGTTTACTTTACATAAGTGAAAACTTACTAAAAAGAAAAGGAGTTGTATTCAAATAAAGAAAAGTCTCTTTCTGACTGTGTCTGGCGCGCCGGTGAAAAATGTAATTTTTTCTATTGTAAATTGTTGATTTAGCACGTCACCTGAATATAAAGCATCCTCAGACATACTTTGAAATGAGCTGCACAGTTTTCCATTGTGCCTTCCCCCGTGGTTTCAAAGCGAATTAATTAACATGATACAGAAATAGGTAGAATGCAAATGTTGGAGCCCTCACTTTATGCCTGGGTATCCTTTTGTTCCCCTTTATTGTACCAAATTATTTAATTGGGTCTCTCTGATTGTGCACAGACACAGGAAGGAACACAGGCCATTGTTAGCTTCCATACAAGCCACAATACGGTATCAAATTCAATTCCCATCAAAACGGCAGGCTGCTGTAGAGCCCACAGCGGCCCCGGAGATTAATGAAGATCTGCATCAAGGCAAAGCGCTGGTCTGAGATGGGAGATTTCTCCCAAATAAAAGACCCCTTCACCAAGAACAAAGGGGGCCCTGAAAAGCAACGGGATGTTCTGAGAGGATGAAATAAATCAAAACAAAGGCAAGAGTTTGGGGAGGGGAGGGGGAACGCTCTGAAATAAACCTTTTTTTTTCTTGTCATTTGATTTACCTTATTCAGTCAACAAGTTGACAAGCCCGATGAAATAAATAAAAGCATAAATACGTAATTATTAAATGACTTTACATGCATTAACAGAATGATGCGTTGCATTTAAATCCTGTCCAAACAGCACAAGTTAAGAAAAAAAAAAAAGGGGAACACTTTTTAAAGCACAATCATCTCTCTGAAACCATACCTCAGTTTTAAATCACATTGTGCAGGTATGAATAGGCGGTGCTGAAAAACATGTTACTCACTGCCTTAAAGAATCAGACAAGTCATGGTTCACCTTGATTGCTGTGTGTTCCTCAAAGCGCGAGAGACAAACAGTGAAGTGAAAGCAATGACTGACAGCGTCTGAAGTGAATTAATACGCGGCCTTTCTCCGTTTTGTTCTTTCAAATAAAAGTCATCTGAGGAGAGACACACTTCAACTGTATTCAGAGTGTGTGAATGGATTTCTTCTCTTCACTCGCTTTGTATGAACGGCAACAACTGGATGACTTGTTCTCTGAATGTAGCGTGTCAACAGGTGGGCTCTTTCAACTCAACTTAGCACAACACTTATTTTCTTTTTTTTTTTTGTTTTTTTGCCTGAGAGATTCCAGGCTCCACGTTGGACTCTCATCCTCTTTTCAGCTGTTTGATGAACCACAAATTGGAGACATTTTTCAGGAACAAGATATTCAATTTCCATTTTCTCACACACTGAATTTTCATCTGCAGTATACGCTGTCAAATAGTCAAGCAGTGCTTCTTAAACTTTAATCTATATCTAATTGTTATACTAACTAATGCTGCAATGCACGTTTAATATTTGGTGCCACGATTCCAAAAGAGAATCAAAAAAGAGAGGGACACAAAAGAAAGATTTAAAGTTTTTGGTCAGTGCCACCTAAACACTGCACTCCACTCTTTCACATTCTGCACATGGTGTGTCCCAGCCAGCCATATTTACTTCATTTCCCCCGATTCATAGATGCTGCTCGCTGGACCAGAACATTCCAGCTGCCACCTCAACATCTCATTATTTTTTTGAAATATCAAGCTTGTATCTTCTTGATAAATAATTCGCAGTAGTATAATGTATCAGACTAAAACATATTTTCAGGGGGGCATGGAGGTTAAAGTGCCAATCTCACCTTTTTAATTTTTTTTCGCCCCGAAGACAGAGATTTCCATATATAGAGTGACCATGGTTTGTGTTGAACATGAGCAATCGGGATGAAGCGCACGGCGACACATATTGCTGTCAGAGATTGGAAATGAGGCCTGCTAACCTGTAGGCAGCCTCCCCAGACCAATCAGCTTTACACATTGCCAATGCATTTGCCGCCTCTAAAAAGAATTGTGACTGTGAAGTTTTTATCGGAGTAGTTGACAAACATTACTCTTTAATGCAGTTTTGTAGAAATGCATTCTTATCCCTCTTGGAAGGCATTTATCTACTTGAAACCTGCAAAATGGTTGCCACAGGGAAGGATTTCTTTTAATAGACTACAATAGGCTCAGTATGGGACACATTCTGATTTTTGTGATAGATAGGGGGCCCCAGCCATATATTCATGGGAAATTGTTTATCTTCAAGCGGGAGGGAGTGAAAGGCCATTTTACAATAGCATTTCAACTTTCATCTGAAATGATTCCTTTGACTCATATAAATTGTTCTGTAGAATTTCAGTGCTTTTCATAAAAAATATCAATCTGCAAAAGGAGATGTCACAAAACATGAATACAAACCACCCTGATAGAGGAAAAAATGTGTGTGTGCACACATACAGCGCCGAAAAATACAAAAATACAAATACACACACACACACACACACACACTTATATATACATTTATATAGTTCCATTTTTATATATCGTCTCTTCATAGTCATATTTATACATAAATATATACTACACAGTAACATTTCTAATTATGAATAAACAGACGTCTCATTTTGTTGAAAACGCAGAAGAAAAAAAAGCCCTCTGTGGGAGGCAAAGGTCCCACGACGTCTGCTATTCAGACGGAGCTACATTGTGCTGCGGCGCTGTCTCTCAGGCCTTCGTGCGGCTGAGGCTTTTTTTTTTCTTGTGAGGTCCTTGTGATGCTTGGGCAGGGCCTTTCCCTGGCCTGTCTGTGAAACAGAAGCCAGCAACCAGGCGACACAATGTAAGAGCAAGGCCTGCAGACGGGGGGGCCTTGTGCACTCTTAACGGCACTCTCAGGAAGCGGGGACAATAAATCAATAGACTGTCCCTCTCCAGTAGGGGCCAAATGTAAACAAATTGAAAAGGACAGAGAACAAAACAGATTGGTGACTGAAACAGACATACTCAATAGGGGCACTGCTGCAAATGAAATGCCTTTGTGGGTGTTTCCTTCCAGCTTTCACCATGATGTGTGCCATTCTCGGCAACATGACATGCGATAGCAAGTGTAACCAACTTCAGATTTTGACTAAAAAAAAAAAAAAAGCAGACAACAACAGGTGCAAAGACTCTGACAGAATTCCTTACATTTTGCTTATTCTGGTATTGGTACATGCGTCAAAATGAACATCTGCAGTGCAATGAGATGTATTCAGCGTTGCAGGTACTCTAATTTGTCAGCGCACTTCTTCCCAGAGACCTATGCCAGTGAGCCACAGCAACATCTTACACCGTATAACATACAGCGCTCAAGGGCACAAGCACAGAACTCTGTGCATGTCAGAGCTGCATGCCACAAGTTAAATTAATGAATCTTTAAAAGGTTTAGGTTTTTTTAATGAGAGAATCTGTTGTAGCTTTTTTATCAAACCTCTTCATATTTCACTGAGGTGGAATGGTGCACCACATTTGCGAGGCAGAACTAATGCTATATAAATCTCAAGTAATAAGCAGGCCCTGGGGACATCATCTAAATGAAGATTTTACACCAATTTAAACCTGCCTGCAATTTGATTCCTGCCTTAAGTGCATTTGTTTAACAGGTGCTGGAGATGCAAGCGTTTCCCTCCAAAGTGTCGCTATGTCTCCTTTATTAATTTCTGGATTGCAAGTGGGCGGGGGAGTATGAAGAGAAAGGGGAGTTGACAAACACTAATCAAAGGTTCAGAGTGGGCTGATTCTACCATAGAACCAATGTACTTTTGCTTCATTTGCAAACTAATGATTTTAAACCCCCACAATCTGTTTGAGGTCAGCTCCTGTGTATTTTGGATACGCTTGACTATTAGCATCACTGAAAGCTTCAGATGTGTCAAGCCTGCTCCCCCTCCAGTGATAGTCACCTACTTTAATTTCCCTGCAGGCCTCAGAGGGGGATGAATTCAACTAAAATCACAAGCTGTTTTGTTGGCAATCCTTTGTGGCCTATAATGAATCTAATGAATATAAAGAGAGGAGAAGGGAGGGAGGGGGGGAAAGGGATGGAGGCGAATACATTTCAACCACGCTGTGTTGCTTTTACTTGACGATTTGTGACCCTCAACAATGGGACAATGGCGAGTGTTTTTGTACCCTTAATTTGCCTTTGTGTTTCAGCTTCATCTCTTTCACCGCCAAGCATTGAAAGTCGTCAGTTGAAGAATAACTGCTGACTCCATGGTCCGTCAGACAAAGGGGAGGTTTTAAGATGAATCCCTAACTATCAGCCAGCCAGAGGAGCAGAAAGGGAAAGGGGCTCAGGCACAACAACAGGCAAGTCAAAGGTAGAATTAGCCGGGGTTCCCAAACGGGCCTGAAGCACTTCCTCTCTCGTCTAACATGCCACAAACAGCGTTTCCACTTCTTAAAAGCTGCTGAACGTTTTGTATTCGCCCTCAGAGAGGTGTTTGGCACATGAATTAAAGTGGCTCATCTGATAAGAGCGGAGGCTAGTGGAGGCAGAGGCCCAGTGGAGCCGTGGCGCTGCTGCTAAAGCTGGCATGTTTCTGATTTCACAGGCCCCTCAGGTGGCAAGATCGTATTAACAGCCTCGTTGTTCTCGACTCCAACCCACATTCAGGTCAGGACTTCAAGTTAGAGGGACTAATGTGTCTTAACACGTGGTTCTTTTCAACAAGCAAATGCACTGGAAACAGCAGAAATCAAATAAAGCACAAAGTGACCACAGCTAAACTAGCGTCATATTAAACATTGTGGCGAATGAACTTTTAAGTGCTGTAGTGTACGGCGGGTAGATGATAAAAAAGTTCTGTGTCACTGGTCCATGCCAGTATGCTCCCCAGTCCCTGTAATGATTTCTATTCATAAACATGCAGTGTGCTATCCTCCACCTGGCAGCTGCCTCTGTGCATATGAGATTACTATTATGCATCTTCCAATCCCAAGGATAAACATCTCTCCACTTTTGAAGTTTGCAAGCATGAGGCATATTTTAGTGCCATACGACTTAAGCATCCCTTCAGGTATCACTTGCAATCTTTTCTCATTCTATATACATTGTTCAACTTTAATGGGTATCTAATTTGTGTTATCAGCTTACAGGGCAGTAAGTAATAATTTGCATGGCTGCCCTAAGCAAATATGCTTCCATAAGCATCCCATAGTATAGACACTAGAATGGATTAACCTCCATATTGGCTATGCCCCGACGGTCAATGCTTTTTTAGAAATAAGTAGAACAGATAGTTTAGTTTGGTGGCAAGCATGCTGTAAATAAATAAATAAATAAAATAAATCTGGATTTACCACAAAACCCTTCAACGTTTAGATGCTATGGTGGATAATATCCTTGGACCCGTAGCGATATGGAAATGACATCTGTGGATCTATATTTCTAGGAGTCTCAACAGTGGTTAAGACTCCACACTGGAACGACGCATATTTGTACTTGAATCGTTTTATTTTCTCTGGGGACATACACAGAGCATGCTGTCAGAAGTGACCTCTGATAAATCCAGTTGCGCCAGGCTCACAATAGGAGTAGTATGAATGTGGTATGTGTGGTCTTTCTTTGCTACTATCTATGGATCCGTCTCTCTAAACATTCAGGCATTATCAGGCTATTTTTTCCCTGCCATATTCCTTGCCTAAATGGTTATAACAAACCCGAGCAGTGAAGTTCAGTGTGATTTTAGCATGTCAGCACAGTAGAGGCAAACAGCTCTGATATTTTCACTAGATTCACCACTGACACTCCCTAAGACACAGAGAAAAGCTCAGAGAAAAGCCCATTGAGAGCTCTTTCCCCCCCCGACAAGGTCTCGGTAGTCCCTCATGTGGACGACAGCTCTCTCCAACTCTAATGGATTTCAGAAGGCAGTTGCACTCCGACATAAAGCCCGTATCAATACTGGTGGGAGTACAGAGCCTCGGTCCAGAGCCGCAAGTTAATCAACATTTGAAATTAGCCTGCACATGTGTAGTGTGTGTTCACGGTGGCACTACAGGGTAAACAGGGATACATCTCGAAGAGTAGCTTGATATTCTACTGGCTTGCATCAGGCATGTGTGTTACGCTTGTTAGCTTAGTAGACAGTTAATTGCCATGGTGGGTGGTTAGAGTGCTAGGAGCCTGATCTTAGGAATATGTCATATTTGTTAATCGGACATGCAGATGCAAATAATGTGTGACAGACTGTGACCAACACTACCGGAACATAAATACTGTTAACTTCAGAAATGTTCTTGGCTCTGAAATATCACTGCATAAAGGCTATAAAGACAACCCACTGTTTATCTATTTATTTATTTTGTTTAGCTATTTCTGTTCATGGGCCAATATGACAAAAGATGTGTGATAATAAAAAAAATCCTACGGGAATAGTAGCGTGCCAGATTAGGCTTTGTTGAGGGCTCTGTGTACTACAATCCCACGCTAGTTGGGAATTGTTGGCCTGATTACATTAGCCGGTGCTAAGAATTCATGTAAACCGAGTGAAATCTGAACTGTGGACGGCACGCCATGAACGGGAAGAACACTCGGGCTGCACATTCCTAATTCATATTCCAAGAAGGATTTGTAATTTGCAAAACACATCCGATATCTGACAGGAGGGCACAGCCTCTTTAAAAAACTATGCTATTCAAACTTGCATACAGTTTGAAAAGCTCGTCCATAAAGATTGATTAAAGTTGTAAAGATTTTGCATCAAAAGGGGGTTCTGATTAAAGCTACCTGCCAGCGAGATGCTACTCTTCTGCATCCGTCCTGTAATCTCTCTCACTTGGTGAAATTGTTGCTAATGCAGAAATAATATCAATGCAAACTATATTAATAACCATGGTGCGAGAAGCCGGAGCAATGTCACTTAATCAATGAAAACAAATCATGTACACCTTGCTATGATTATCTGGAGGAATGTGAATATTAATGTCTCGGTCTAAATCAATGTTGGGGTTGCATATATTGCCTCCTGTGTTTACTCATGGTTAAGACATTTCTTTCTTTTATATTTCTGCAGCACCTCTGAGAGCGATCAATGAAATACTAAATAGAGATATGATACCAGCTATTATAGTAATTCAACAACAGCAACAAAACAGCAGCGATTGTATTATTGCAAACTATAAAGACGGGATGTTCAAATTTCAATTAACTTTGGTTTGTATTTGCTGATATTAATTAAGAGGGCTTGCAGAAGGACACAAAAGAGACAGGTTTATTGTCTCAGATTATTCTCATGAAAGTAGCATTAGTATGTAGCACAACACTACCTAATTAACCGGCATGGGAGGCAAGACATTACACTGGAAACCTTTTGATTTGTAGGAGGTAATAGCATTGGGCAAGAAGCAGATTCTTTATTTCATTATTTGATAAGAGGGCCTTTAATGAAAATATCAGCCCAGGAGCAACACAAGTCAACATCGCTACTTTGGTAGTGATGTGGGGAAAAAAGAAAAAAAAAAACTTGCTTCAAGGAGTATTGTTGCAGGCAAAGAATTACCTCATGACTACAGTTCGTTAAATAAAATGTGAAACGCACCTGGTGGGCTAATGGAGGTCAAATGTATAAGCAACAGCCTGAGTCTAAAGGGGATGTGGCAATCAAAGACAAAGCAACATCTAGCCTCTCTCTGACAGGTTAATGAAGCGCCTGCTGCTTAAGTGTTGGTGTAGTGAGGCTCGACTCAGTCGCAGTGAAGCTCCTCCTGTAGTCTGGAGTCAGCGCTGTCATCGTGTTGTATCAGTGTCACTGGGAGCAATCATAACATTCCTTTCCTCCGAGTCCAAAGGTTGTTTTAAATTCCCTTGGCAGCAGAATGCTTTAGGGGGGTCAAACACACCAAATCTCTGAACAATAATGGGACAACTATCAGTTACATCACTCACCTGTAATCACTGGCCAGCATTAAAAGCATCTTTTTTTTCTGTTCTGCATACTTGACTGTGAACGCTTTTGAAATGAGTATAATGTAATCTGTGCCGCAGATATCTTCTGCTTTTGTGCATCTATCCAAGAAGTGAATGGTTAGGCCTATCAGTTACTCTCTGGAGGTGATGTATACGCTCCCTAGAACAATGCCACAAACAGATGAAGGCTATAATATGATGCCCATTCCTGCTCTCTCAATTTTCAGGGGTGATTTTGTTTTCTTTTGGAGAAACATTTTAGGTGCCGCCAATTTTTTTTTTTTTTTTCTGTCAAGAGGAAGTCGTAGAGGCTTATTTTTAAAATTTCTCTGGCAGCAACCTCATGATAACTGCACAGTGAAGATGTTTAACAGCAAAAAGAACAGGAACAAACAGGACAGGAAATATACCACCAGATGTGCCACAAGTATATAGCCAAATGAAAAATATAGCCGAACTAGCACAAGGCAGGACACATACACTGAACCAAATACACAATTTGTATGGCTTTGCCTCTTATCGTTTTAAGAATCAGCTTAAATCAATGAAGTTGTGGTACAAACACATGGTGTAACAACAGAAATCCGTGTTAAAGTCACTGATGGGTGTCATGAGACATACAATTTCCATTACAAGACATATCATTCTGACATTATCTTCAAGATTGAAAAGTTTTTATTCTTTGACTGTGATGTGCGTCAGATTATCCACCTGGCTGTCTGTCTGTATTACCCGTTCATTTTCACACTGACAGTTTGAAGAATAAAGACACAGGGTTTAAATGCATCTCCCCACTGAAAAGGAATTCTTCACCAGATGTGCCACAGATACTGTCAGTCTAATCGTTCAAAGCAACAGTATAAACTTTACTATGTATTTATTGAAAAAATAAGGATCTGCACAGATTATGATTTAAAATCAGCTTTTAGGTTAAGTTCAACTCTCTCCGCCAAACTTAATTTTAATTAGTACGGTTCCCACAAACTAAATTAGAGAGGTGTGACTTTGTCAAAAATTATTCTGAATTTTATAATTATAAAATAAAGGAAATGCAGACTTTAAAACTGATATGTACCCAGCAGAGGGGGAAGCCATTTGAGTAATTACAGAGGGACATGAAATGGGCCAGTTAGGATCCTCTGTCTGACTTTATCAGGCATCTCCAGCATTGTCCATAGGGAGTTAACTTTTAGACTGTTTACTGGCTCAAAGGCCAGGCATGCATCTGAAGCCACATAGGCAAGATAATGTATCCCAGGCTACAAAAGCAGGCAAATCACTGTGCATTAAGACTGGACACACAATAGACAACAATGGCTTGCATAAACACTATTTAGAACTATTCACATGGCATTGAAGAGATGGGCGTCGACTCACTATTGCTGCAAAGCCGGCGCATTGTGCGGAGGTGAAAAGAAGTCTAATGAACAGGAAGCCTTATTTGAGAGAGCTGACAGTAACCATACAACAGCCGCATTGTGCGCTTGCCACCAACCCTGTGGGTCTCTACATTAGGAGAAATGATGAGAAAGTAACCCGAAAAGACACAGTGGGCCCTTGGACCCACGTAAATGCAACCAGACAATAATGGGGGACACAAGCTGTCCCCACCTTTACCCAAAGCTGCACGTTTACATGCACAGAACATCAACCGCTCTCATGGCCAAGGATAAAAGCCCCCTGGCCAGATGGAACTTTGAAGTGCATTTGGGTTAGTTTACCACCAAAGACTGCAATTTTAGTGCAGCAGCAGTTAAAATATATGTCATACATTTTAAATTATATCAAACTCTGCAGGGGAAAGTTGGAAATTCTTGAGTTTGGTGCACCAGGCCTCCTCTTCCTTCACACACACACACACACACACACACACACACACACACACACACACACGCAAGCACACACACACATTCACACTCACATTATGCCCCCTGCCTCAAGCTTCATCAATCTTACACAAAGGGATGACATCACCAATAAGCATAGCCTTTTATAGCTTTAAGCAATAAGCCTTATTTACTGATGAGATAAGCCCTCTGCTATTGTCTAGCCCTCCACTTTTCTTCTTTCTCTCGCAGTTGAAGAATCAAACAGCACTTTTGGAAGGTGACAGAGCATGCCAAGGATTTAAGGCTAAAGCATGCAAAGAGGTTTCCTATTTGGTAGCGTTTCAAAGGGCCACATTAGCCGGTGTAGTTCCAAGTAGCAGAGGCAGGTAAAATTACAAAAACCCAGGCTTCTCTGACACCACTTGTCCTGCTTCTTTAAGGTTTGTTTTCAATACATAAGAGATTACGCTACAATAAATTTAACACTTTTACTATAAATAGATTTTCGTTTGCTGCGCAAATGCACATGAAAACTTGTGAAATGTGAATGAAACTACCCGCTGACTGTTAAATATACTCTACGTGCTGCAGAGTCTGAAACAAACCACAGCCTGGAGAGTTTACGAAGCATAATCATCCATTACATGTGTGACCTATAATTATTGTTTGTAGCAGTATTAGTCGGCCAGTCCATAAGGCCACTCCGGGATGGTCACCAAACTGCTGAGGCACCATGATGCAGTGTGGCTGTTCAGTCCTCACGTGTGCATGCTGGAAAGAAGTGCTTGTTAATGTTTCTGTTTTTGTTGTGATGCAAGATCAGAGGGAAGTTGCTAGTTATAAGTCCTCTAAATAAGTTGGAAATCAACATTTTGGTCGTTCTCATTTTTCTACTTTCACAAAGTCTGTCACAGGAAAAACTAGGTCTAACTAAGTTGTTGCGACAATCTTGAAAATATAGCATCAACATCTTCCAAATGGAGAACCTATTTTTAACATGATAAAAAAGCCATTTTCTAACATACTACATCCAGTGTCACCACACGTACCTTAAAAACGTGCCATTTGTTGTTTGTTTTTCTAAGCTCCACACAGACTCATGTCAGGCCTTGGGAACTTGTCACACATTCAGTTTGTAGTCACTTTAGAAAGGCTGAGCGCAGAGTCTCTGGGGAATCGCTCCAGTCTCCCCATCTCCCCCACCCCATGTCACCAGCTAGGAACAAAGCCGCCATAGTCAATTCTCCTAATTTCACTGCAGCCTGTCGAAATCCTGTTCTCCTTTTCTCCTTCTCTTCAACAAGTACTTTATGCTGGGATCAGTCAGGTCTGAGTCGCCCACAAAAACCTGAGGCTCTCGCTTCATCGTCTTTCAGCACCGAGTTTGACACTCCCCAACTCCCTGCCATTCAGGCGCCTGCACCATGCAATTTGTTTCCATTTGTCAAACAGCAGTATCCATCACAAAAGAAAATGCTGGCACAACAGAAAGTTTGTGAAAAACAGTGTCTCCTCACCCCAAAACGGCCTTGAGACTAGGCATTTATCGGCCCATAACAAAACCACCTTAAACAATTTACACCACTTTCAGCTTGTTATAGATGCTTGTTACATTATTCTCTCAACTGACAATGAAACATCTTTAACCCAACAGAACATGTATCACATCCTCCAATCAGCACCAACGCATCACTTCGCTCTTAAAAGTATGGATGAGCCTCAGTGAGAATTCATCAGTTCATTCACTGCCTCCACATTGTGCTGACTCTTATTTTGTGTTTTATTTCTTTGGGATTAAACTTCATTGTGTGGACAGCCAGGTTTCTCAGACATTTATTTATTAAAGCTATATCAGCACTATGTTGACAGCATTGCTATTCGCACACCTATTCAGATATGCCTTAAAATGGTGCCATTATTGGGCAACGTCGGAAGGTATCTGGTTAATAATACTTATTGTGCAAACTTTGTTGTCACCATTCTTGTGCTGGCTGTTATCAAGGGGAGAGCAGAGAGGATATATGCTGACTCTGATGTAGATAGTGCCATGAGTATTCCTATTGTGGCAGCTGCCGTGTGGTGCAGTCCCTGATAGGGTTTCGAATGCTGTCAATGCTGTGTCAGGTGCATTAGCACCTCGGAGACCCATGATGCTCCAGCTGCTATGTGCCTGCGTCTCCCCGGGCCCTGGCCGCCAGCCTGACACCCGACACAAAGTAATCACAGATCACAGCGTTTAATCACTGAAACAAGCACTCCAGAGGACCCCACTGTCAATATCCCACTCTCTCATTATCTGTTTGGATTGCACATCCACACTGTCAGATAAACAGAGTGGAAAATTAAGATTAAAAATATGGTAATTTCATTTCAGGCAGCAGGCTCCTCTCACTGGCCCATTATGCTATTGATTACCTCTGAATTCAATTTCTCTTTTCAATGTAAACTTTAATCTATTCGCAAGCCAACAATTCAACTCCCAGGGGGCTATTTGAGAGTAAGTAACCATTTAATATGACGCTGGCTGAAGATTCACTGGCTTTAATGAATTGTGTAAATCACTCAGCTTTTAAAGGGACTGATGTCCCGCAGTTCACGACCCAAATCTGGGCCTGGTTAAATACTGCCTTTTATACCGAGCTAAGTGTTTACTGACAGCCATCTCTGAATGTGTAATCACCGGCTCTACTCTATTCTGTATGAGGGCGAATTTAACAGCTCTTTTCTAATTGAGCTGGTGATGACAAAATTACATTTTAATTGGGACCTAATAGTCATATTGCACTGCCGACATGTTAGAATAATAGCCACACCACTTTATCGCCTTGGAACTAAATTAAACATCCCTTGACTCAACAAAATAATCACTAGGTTGTTTTCCTTAACCACTTACCAATTTGTAGCTTCTTGGTCGAGACCAGTTGTAACCACTGACCTGAAGCAAACACACCATTCAGACATCTGAATATAGGATGAGCAACAGCAGAAGGAAATGGTCAGTGAGTCATGTGTAACATGAGACAATGTTTCCAACACAAAATGAAGACAGTACTGAAACAATGGAGCAATACAATTTTATTATATGCCATTTGAATTTCAGACCGCATCAATTAGAAGTGATCACTTGTATCACTTATTTATGACTAAGCAACAAAAAAACAAAGTGCAAACTCTATGAAATATTATTGTTCACAAAAATAAGTTAGTCTTGTAAACCGATACACACAGATACAGAAAACAAAGAGTCTAAATAAATAAATAACAGCCATACGAAATCGACAAAGTAAAACTACTACTAAAGTAAAACTACTACTAAAGCAACCACAGCCCATTTATCAAAAAAGGTAAAGAGAGAACATTGATACTACACTGGAAAAAAAGTCTCAGTGGCATAAACTTCAAACTTCGGACCCATGTTTCTTGGTGTTGTTGTTAAAATTGCCAGTACATGACGTTACATGTAGACTTTACTGTTCTTGGCTGACAAGAGCTGAGGTAGACATAAAACTCCTATGGTCAAAGTGCTTGAAGACTACTCAGTTCAAACAGTGCAATTAAAGACAAAAACGACAAAACAATCAATAGTGTAAAGGCACAATAATTGCTGAAAACCCTGGCGTCTTCTCTCAGCTTCTCCTTGTCTTTTCAAGCATTTTTCAAATAATAAAGAGAGCTAAGAAACAATGTTTGCCTTGAAAGAGTCATTTAAGCCACCAATAATTTATTGCACCTGGATTAACACGTCCAATATCTGCACTCCTTTGAGCACCAGTGCAGGATTGAAGCTACCCAAGAGGCCAGAGTACACATACATAAACATAGCAGGATGTAATCAATAAAAAGCAATGCAGTAATATGCTGTCAATAAAGGCACATCCTGCCTCACATACCTGCCTCTTTTCTGTTCCAGAGCAAAGGACTATGCCAGTCAAAGGCAGCACACACTACGCTCTGCCTGCTGGGAGTCTTAAGATGTCCTTAACACACACAGCAAGAGTATATTCTGAGTATATCTGGTGAAAGATTTGGTCAGTGATGGCAAGTGCGAGGGCCACAGCGACTCTCCACACTGTCAAAGGGACGTCTCAAAGATGACACGGATGTCCTTGGCACAGCGGACGTCTGCCACTCGCTTTTTGTTCGTGTAAACCTGGAAGCGTATCAGGGAAGCAATGTCATAGAACACAGGCACACAGTCCAATCTAAGCTACGATCTGTTGAGGTGTGATTTATGACAAATCCAGTCAGAGCTGGGTGAAGGGATTTGTCACCCGCTGGAGCATGCAAAAGTGGCTTATTTAGCTTAATAAACAACTGTGAAATCCAGAGGGAAAACATCCATAATCACTGAAATTATTTGCTTTATTTGAGTTCATTTTGACCTGTGTGTGTTTGCTTAAAGTGTCTACAAAGTGCTTGATACTCAATACAAAGAGAGACCCACGAGTTCAATAACAGGAAGTTGAGTGAAAAAAGAGGCAAAACTGGTGAAAAACAGACGGCCTCAGCACGAGATATACCGTCTACTCTGAGATTCTCTTTCAATGTGGACAAAGGAGCTAGAGGTTGATATCAGATTATTGAATGTATTTAAACCCTGACTGACAACTATAGAAACTTGACACACAACATGTGGACCATCTCAGTATTTAATAAGTGGTGCTAGACAGTTATGGATGCTGCAGTAATCTGATCTAAGGAGAGCACCCTACAATAAAGAAAAGAAAACGTAAGGGCTTGAACAATGTCACTACCAATCCGCCAGTGTGCAGGGTAAGACGATACCAAATAATACCACAGTGTGCTGAGTCTTTGAAATCAGTATTTTACTCATTTCACTCCTCTGGCTGAGAAGATACAGTTCCGCTGATAAATTTGTGCGAGGGACAGAGAGAAAATGAAATGATGCCTACTTTTTCTTATTTCACAAAGACCTGTTTGAAGTTGCAATATCGTATCTGTAGTCCCAGACAGATGCACATAAAATGGAATTGAACAATGAATAGCCGGCTCTTATCTGTTCAGTGTCTGAAGGGGAAATACATCACAAATGAATTTTACAGGGAAGAAATATGGACATTCTCTATTACAGTAATCCCCATAGAAAGTTTATCCCAAATCGCGATGAAGTTAAACCCAATATTTCCAAATAGATATAGCGCAAAGAAAGCTGCTTTTCTAGAATCATCTCCAAAATGATCTCAAAATTACATTATGAGAAAAAAAAAGATTATACGGAGAGTTCCCTCGATAAAATCAGAGGATGTAAATCTACAAAGGGACAATTTCTCCCTTGAAATTAATGTTATGGCATTGAAATGCTCCAAGTAGGCACTTTAAATTAAAATGGTAATCAAGCGTCTTTGCATTGTCAGGGTTATGCACATCTTCTCTTGCTTAAATGTATTATTTTGGAGGTGAGCAATGAAGTCTGGAGTTAAAGGGAGAGTCTGGGATTAGTGTGCAATGGCTGGGCTCTATTTAGTGACAGTCCCGTCTTGGGACAAAGGTGGGTGTGGTTACCTGTTTGGCTGTGTGCAGCAGTGAGGCCGCCTCAGCTCTGCCTGTCTGTTGGACCATCTGGTAAAAGAGCCCATCTTGGTTCTGGAGCAGCACATATGGCTGGTCATACTCCTGGATCCTGCCAGCAGCCAGAACCTGCAATCACACATACAATGCTGGGTGTGCATGCGTGTGTGTGTGTGTGTGTGTGCCACCACCTGTATACTTTACTTTTGGGAAAACTGACATTTCAGCTGTTTCACTGCTGAGTGATGCATGCAGACAGTGCAAGATGAATGGGGAAACAGTAGTTCTCTGCACATAGGAACCATCCATTTTATGTGACTCATGCAACGGCAAACACAGGTGCATGTTTCTGCTCGACAGGGCCACGGACAATGAGCGTAGCCTGTTAGCAGTGTGAAAGTCAAGCACGCTGACTCTGACAGACTGAAGATCAGTGATTTAGCCATGTATTTATCCTGGCATTTCAGCGGCTCAGGGGTGGTCCTCAGTCAAATCCAACAATCACACCTTTAAGACACTCTCGAAAATTACCATCATTTCTGTGTCATCGCATGCCATATCAACCACACAAAGAATAGTGCCAGTACAAGCAGTTTGGAAAAGACTACAATTATATCACAGACAAATTTTAACAAGCTCGATCCCCTTACAGCGGTAATGAGCAGTTTGTTATTGCTAAAGCCCAGTTTCAGGGAGTGTTTAGTATGAAAGGGAGACTTCTGCAGCTACTGTCATAATCGACAGTTTAGGAGCAGGATACTGGGAGATGGAGTTTGTCTTGGAAAATATTCTGCGTCTAAATGTGGCACAGCTTAGGATTTGGACAAGGCAATTCAGGTGGGCCCCAATTTAGTTTTCCCAGCGTGCGTAACAATCTGGGGGCATTTAACGCGAGTGTAGGTGTGAAACAGTCCCTGCTGTGCAATATTTGGCTTTTCTCAGCAACCCCCTCAGTGGCCGAGCAGCCACCAGGTCGTGCCCTGTCCTCCATAGACACTTAACAAATGCTGCCACAAATGGCACTAATTGGCACCTCTGCAGGCAGTAGCAGGAAAGGGCCAAAGATCAAGTGGCACGAGTGCAGGCTCAATGAGAGGGAATGCTGTGAGGGAGAAATCAGCCCAGCTGTTGCAAAATGGGGCAAGTGGATTAAAACTCCATAAAGATTGTGAAATAAGCTCCTTGCAATGAAAGGAGAAGTGTCTGAATCTGAGGTGTGTTTGACATACAGCAGTGTAAGTGAATAAGCAGGGTTTTTTATGTTGTACCACAAATTTACACACAAAAGAGCTTACTTTATTTTGGTTGATAAGAAAGAACAAGGAGGGTTTTTTTCTGAACACCGAGCCCCCTTTTTTCTGTCGGTTATCATAAAATGTTTCCAGTAACTCTCGTTTAAAATACTGACTAAAGTGCTGGACGATGGAAATTTACTGTGTACTTGCTTACCAGTATTCTGTCACAGTCAATGATGGTGTTGAGCCTGTGAGCAATGGTGAGGACTGTACACTCTTGAAACTTGTCCCGGATAGTCTGCTGGATGAGGCTGTCAGTTCTAAAGGAGCAGGGAACACAACACCTGAGCACAAAAAAACTCTCTTCCTATATACCCCTGGGCAGGGATTTTACTTAACACAGAACAATGGCTCATCAGCAGCCAGGTATGTAAGGTCGAGGCATAAAGGACAAAGGATAATTTAGATAGGTTCAGCTCATTTTTACTGTATTACTACTATTATAAAATCACTTTGTGTTGTTTTGTTTGAATTTGAGAATTATTTTGTTTTTGATTAATTATTGGCTGTTAACTACAGTCATGCTCTTAGGGTTTTACTAATGTGCAAGAAGTATCACTTGATATATCTGTACTGAATTGTTACATGATTAATAAACGACACATCTGCAGGTGAACTAGTTTAAGGCGAGTGAGCTGCGTGTCCTCTGACCTTGGGTCCACATTGGCTGTGGCCTCATCAATGATGAGGATGCGGTTTTTCCGGAGGATGGCCCTTGCTAGACACACCAACTGCCTCTGGCCCACGCTGAAGTTAGAGCCCGACTCAGTGAGCACCGTCTCCAGCTTATTGGGCAGGTCCTCCACCACGGCCTTCATCTGCACCTGCAGAGAAGGAGAGCAGAGCCCCAACCCTTCATTACTCCTGCATAAAGGCTTCCTGTGGGGATGTCTTTAAAGAGCTATCCAAACACACCCATTAACTGCCTGGCACAATACAGGGCCAGGTCCACTGATGACCTTGGCCAGTGCTCTCTTGTGGCCAGCCTCTAGCTTTAATCCAGGCCACCAAACCCATTCAGAGGCAGGACCAGGAGCTGAAGCCCTTCACTGTGGGGGGAGCCTTCATCCTGGTTGGCCTGACTGCCCAAACACATCTCCCCCAGCACTTTCAATGGTTCCCAGTTACAAGCCGCACATTGAGCTGGGCCCCATGGCCCTAATGGGATTTCCCCCCATGACTTGTGGCGAGCAGGGAGGCTGAATGGCAGCATTGTACAGGGGGACAGAGGGATCCCCCCCTGGGCCGGCGAGGGGGAATCATTCAGAGCCACGCTGGAGTACCTCTTGGAGTGCATTCCACAGGTCCTCATCTGTGTGCTGCCTGAAAGGGTCCAGATTCTTCCTCACGGTGCCCGTGAAGAGAACGGGGTCCTGTGGATAGATGGATATAGAAAGAGAAGGCCGTGGCCAGTTAAGATAATGACAAGGGGGAAGATGTATGAAAGGGTTAAGACAAGCTTTATAGAGCGCCGCTAGGCAATGTTTGAGGAGAAGATGTTCACAAAGGGCTTGCTCCACTCAGGAGCTCTATTCAATGCTCTGGCCAACTATGCCTCAATAAGTTGATCTTTTTACCTAGAAAACCAGAGCTGTGCAAGGTTGTCTGAATATATAATATGACGCAAAAAAGGGGCCATCTAGTCACTGTTACCATACAAAGAATTTCATACAGCAGCTGTATTAGAAATGATAATCTCAAAGTGTCTGCCCAAAAGTAACAGCTTTACTCTGTCAAATGCACAAGCACCTGTCAAGTAAGGTTATCGCATCAGTTGAGTACCCTCATGAAAGGACAGCCTCAGATCTCAGACAGCTAGGATGTCCGAGATATGTGTTTATGGTGAGCCACACACCTGTATCAAGGTTCAGCCACAGAGCCATCTTTAGGAGCGCAAATAAAGCTCTTTATTACAGTGCAGAGGAACGAGCCCGCAGGTCCACAGGCACTCTTCCAACATGCCACTCTGTCTGTGGTAAACCTGATAAACAGGAGCTAGCTGGCGTCTCCTTGTGTCAGGTCAGATATTTATTCATAAATTCTGCTCCAATGTTGAAGTGATTTACTGAACATTTACTAGGGTGCACCCAGGACGTCTTGCCTCTCATAGTAAAGTGCTGCTCAAGATAAGGTTGTCATATGGTATAATTTCCACATTGTTTTAGAAATCACAGCTCCCCTTCTTTATGAAAAATAAGAGTGAATTTATTACACTTATTTTATGATAATGCATATTTTAAAAAAAGGCTTTAATGAGAGTCTATCAGGAGAGGTGACGCAGAGCAGCAACCAACTGTCCATAATAAAAACCAATAGACTTCCATTGTATCCTCAACACAGTCAAGGCAATGCGATAACTCGAGCTTACTCAAGATAGGAATCTAACCTCAAATCAAGATAGGAAATGTTCACCTGGCAACTGTCAGATTAGACCCAGAGCAAGAGTAAAATACACAATGGGTCTAAAAGTGTCCTGCATTAAGGTTACAGAACTATCAGAGTGAATGTGACTCACTATTCACGTCTTCATCTCTGCCCTCTTACTGGTCAGCTTTTAAGCCAGGGCTGTGACAGCAACACAGAAAAAAAAGGGAAAAACCCAGCATGCACTCATGTGTGTAAGCATACAGTGTACACACACAGCACACATCCCTCAAATACAAAATCATGTCTCAACAAACCTCCACATAGGGTCAGAAGACTCAGGGCTAACTGCTCAATTTTCATCCAGAAAAATAAAGCTTTCAGGACTTCATCCCCGCTACCTGTGCCTTAGAAAATGTTCCAGCTCTTTACTTCCAATGAGCTTTTCCCTCTGTCACCAAAATACCGCCTTGTCATTAAGCCAGCTGAAGTCCCAATTCAAACTAGTTTTGTGACACACTTTAATTGAGGATTCAATGTTAGGTCGGAAAAACTGCTTTCAAGCACGGCTTTCCATAGACCGATTATGTGCTCCACCAATTCTAAGCCCTCTGTTTGCCACAGAATTCAATTTTTTTTTTTCCACAAGTCATTCCTGAGAATTCAATAGAAACTGAAATGGATCCTGTTTTTAATGCCATATGCTAATAAAAGCTTATCATAATCAAATCTGTGGGTGGCAAATAATGAAACTCCTCACTGGCAATGTATAGTATACATATCACACTCTCAAAATTCCACATGAAAAGGTAAGGCAACGAGCAATTTATATCAAGATTTTTTCCACGTGAAAGGCTGACTGAATATCACTTTATCTCTGACGTCTAGCGGGAGAATAAAAAGGCTTTCAGATGAATTTGTGTGAATCCAAGAGGCTCCACGCTATACAAGTTTGTAAAACTAAGAGCACGCCACAGAGAAAGTCTACTCTTCTGAATGCTGGTAAGACTTCATATCATGAAAATGCCATCCAGCATGTGATACAGACGGGCGTGCAGTTAAAGTTCTGACTCGTAACCTGCCACTTTGTGCACTTCTCTCCCTCTAGGAGACACACAGAGAGTAAACAAAATCACATCAAACACACATCACATCCATCGCAAACTAGTTTGGACTAGGAAGTAAAACTTTATCTGAAGTAGTAGCAATGCCAGAAACCTATCAAATCCACAGAAAAGCATTAATGAAACTGTTTTTGGGCATCTTGGCTGCACCCTAGAAATGTTTGAGACTTGGGCAAAGTGATGGTGTACAAGGGGACTCTGGCTGTGAGGATGGGGGAGACTTCTTCTAAGCAGCTTTCCCATGTTTGGGGGGTAGAGGGCTAATCCTCTGTCAGGGATGGGGAACTGCTCTCTTCACAGTACAGGCCGTGGGAGTCTTCTCCCCTCCCTCCACTCTGCTGACACTCACCCGCAGGCTGGCATTTTCTTAATGCCGTATCAGTTTCAACAAGCGGAAATAAAGTTAAACTGTCTCAAGGCATCCGTTTGTCTCACTTTCAGAAATCCCCTGAGAGACGACTGTAATTCTCCTCACTTGTTTTTGCTTTTTAAAAGCCAGGCGTATAAAAAAGGGCCAAAGCATGAAGGTGTCTTTTACCAGTGTTCATCTGACGTTTTTTCCCAATCATGAGGAATCAAAGAACTTTACAGAGACGGTCAAAGCAAAAGTCCAGCAGCTTTACAAAAGAACAAAGGGTGCAACATTGAAGGCAGCATATTATCATACTGCGAGTTGAACTGCTGTAAATTCAAGTTCTGATAAATGATTAACTATAATCTCTATTTTAGGCTAATTCAATTCACACTAGTTACTGTACACAGTTTCAATTTAAAAAAGCGTACCTGTGGGATGATGGACATTTTCTGGCGCAGGGTGTGCAGACCAATCTCAGAAGTCAGAAAACCATCAATCATTATTCTTCCTTCAGGTTCTGCCAGTCGGAACAAGGCAGAGATCAGGGAGCTTTTACCAGCGCCAGTGCGTCCAACAATGCCGACCTACAGTAGAGAGATGATAACCAGTTTTATTTCTGTAAAATTACATAAAGTCATAACAAAAATCCACAAAAAAGATAGAATAGAATCATGCTCATTCAGGCTATTAATCACACTAGTGCTTTTTGACTTGTGTTCCTGAGGGAATACTAAACATAGGTTAACTCATCCTGATACCATGTCATAACACTTAATATAAGAACTGTATCATTTTTTTTGTTGGACCGTTTGCATGTTTATGATTCATGGCAGCTATTTTAAAGTGCACTACATTTTATGAAAGTGCTTATTTCATAGTCCAACAGTTTCATGCATTGCATATGCCAGTGTCTGTAGGTTGGAAATCTGTAGTTACACTTTATTACTCTACTTCTGTGATGAACAAGGGAATTCATTTAACAAGGCTCTATTAGTATAGTTCAGGTACTGATGTGCTCTGTGTGTGCCAATGTTAAATGGTGGCACAGATGCAAAATAAACTGCTGTGCAGTTTTTGGGGGGATTTGAAATGTCTTCAATTTCATAATTCATCATTTCAATTTCATAATTACTGAAACTGGGCTTTCTGGTTTTTATTTTTTGTCTTGCCGGTACCTGAAGCAGAACAATCCCTACCAAAGCTGCTCTTAGTGCTGTTTGAACACAAGATTGATTTTGGTCTGATTGCACTTAGTCAACTGTGATGCTAGCAGAGGCATGCTAATATGTTTATGAGAATGTCAACAGGCATATTTTAAAGGATATAACCTAATGTTAACCATGTTAGACGAACATACTTTAGCATGTTAGCATGCTAAAATATTGATTCCATGATGACACTAGATAAAAAGATTAATGTATATCCAGTGTAAAAACAAGCAGGTCTGTCCTGTACCTCCAACGCTCCTAAAACTCACGCATATCCAAATCATGTTATGAACATACCCTGCTGTGTTAAATACTTAGACATCAAAGACCTAAAATGGACCAACACAAAAAATAATTAGTCTAGACCAAGCTGCTTATAATATCTGATGTTTGAATGGTGAACATACTCAACAGCAAAGACCCATATGGAACCTCAAACCCAATGGAAATGGTGTTAACAATGGCACCAAGAGGTAAATCATCAATTGTTTCACTGAACTGGGCTGCTGGTGCCACACAGTGCCTCCTGCCAACACATAGGCTTCTTATATGCTATTACATAGCCAATAGGCAGCCATTTGTTAAGCCAGGGGTCTACCAACAATGCTGCTTGCATGACAAAGAACCACTGTGTGTGTCTCATAACATGCCAACACACATAGAGGATGTAACAAAGCCATTTTCCCCCTCTTTTCTTATTTACGTGGAGGACAGAAAAGATCAAGCTCAATGATCCAGGATCTAAATGAACTCTACTTATGCAGAGAATTGGGTTCATTTGAACTGGAAGAGCATGCAAGAACTCTCTCTCTCAGCCAAAGTAAGTTTAACAACAAAGCCATATTGACAACTGAGAGAGAGCTGTCCAATGGGCTGAAATAGCCCCAAGATAATGGCCAAAAGAAACACAGGCATTTATCACGTGATGGATGCCTTTACCTGGCCTTTGTAGGAAACATTTCAGAGGAGCAAACAATTTCTCCCCAAACCCCTTGTGGCCTCATGTAAGGAAGACATGTGACAGTAGAGTATGAGAGACCTCTCTTCTGCAAAAGCTGCAGCCAAGGGTACACAGACAAGAGCAACTGCTGACCGAGCACCTAAAAAGAAAAGATCCTACACATACAATAAGGTGTGTCTTTCAGTATCCAGACATAGGTGCTCTAGCTGTTTGGTAGCAGTGGTAAGAACATTTAGATATTTTTTTTATGAAAAAACATTTATTATGAACATACTTTGAATGTTTTGAAAAAGGAAGTAGGAGAAAATCACTTCTACAACCACTGACTTACAGATGGAGCTGTTGAACAGAAGCTATACACAAGACTTTAACACTATTTTTTTTTTACATCTGACTGTGAAGCTCCTTTGGTATTTCGCTAAAATGTCAGCCATGGAAATGGTCTATTATGAGAGTTCACAATCCTACAATGTTTTTGGAGCACAGGTCATGTTTTACAAGGTAAAGTTACATACAGTACAACAAGTCTTTCTGCTCGAAAAAAAATAGTTCTTCCTTTTGAAGGTGTCCTCTAAAATGATTTATGTGGGAATTTAAAAACCGACCTGTAAATCTTAGTTAAGTTGTGGTCAGGTCCACCCAATAGCATTGACTTTTTGCTCTTCGCTTTTGTAGAGGAAGACTGTTTCAGTGTTTAAGTAGACGAACAGCAGCAGGTGAGATGTGAACCAAAAGGCCTTGTATACTCGTCCATCATCCACATCAAACTGCACTACAGGAATGTCACTGTCACAAGAAACAAGGCTTACTGTATGCAACCATTTCATCTTATTTCAGATGAAAAACATTTCTGAATGTCAAAGTTCATTTAACAACAGCTTATCCATAGTGTATTGAAATGAATGGAAAAGTGCATCAATGATTTTGGAGATAAGGAATATGCCCTTGTTGAGCTACTTCTCTCTAAACAGAAGGTCAGCTGTGTTGTTACATGATTGTGTGCAGTTTATGACTATAGCCAGAGGTAGAGTGAATGGATGTCGTGCTGGAGGTGTACTAGGTGGTAAGTGCAGGCTTTCCCTGTGAGAGGGTGTCAGGGGAACTGTCAGGATACACAAAGCCTTTCACCCCCATGGCATGTGGCAGAGATCCTTCCCATGGGCTGACGGAGCCAGGGCCTCTTCACTTATCAACCCATCCATTGTGAAATCAGCCGCCCTGGCCAACCATAGCCATGCAAAATACACCTCCTGCATTAAACACAATTTCAATCATCCTCATCCATCTTCCTCTGCTTTCCCCTCTCTTTTCCCTCACCCCTCTCTCTCGGCATCTCCTCTTTCTTATAGTGAATAAACCGTTGTCACCGTCAGGTAGCTCAAAATGCAAATTGGGAACAAATGGATCCACTTGAACAGTCTTAATTACATGATATGTATTCCATGAATCACAAATGGTATAGTCCTGAAGATTCAGCAGCACAATATGGTGTCCCTTTAATAATTGATTTGAAAATAATGCCACATAAAAAAGAATCACATCACAGCTTCTATGCTTGCTGCATATCAACCCAAGTCATGGGCTATGCACACCAGTGAGCATGCACAGGTGGGAATAAAGACAAGAACCTTTTCTCTGGATGTGAAGACAACGGTGAGGTTCTTTAGGACCAAAGGCTCACTGGCACTGTAAGAGAAGTTGACTCTGTCAAAGGTGATGGAGCCTGTCTTGGGCCAATCATGCGGAGGCTGTTTCTCTGTCTCCCAGGGTGCTTCACTCTCCAGCTCTGCATACTCAACCACTCTCTCCACTGATGTCATCTACCAAAAATAAAGCATTATTTTCATGGATCATAGTATACAAGACTAATGTTGTGAGATTTTGTTCACTTACAATACAGTAAAAATGGCAATGTCTTCAACTTGAATCCACTTTAAGTTATTTGAACACTCTAAACATGACATGTTTGAGTAGTATTTCTAATTTTGCTATCTTAAAGAGAATCATATTTAACCAGTGGTTCGGTGTTTAACAGGAGCACTCCAGCAATTAAATATTGCACTCCCCTAAAATTGAGGGGCTACAGACAAATTAAAAAAGAATGAGAGAGTGGACAAAATCACTACAGTAAGATGAAATGTGCTGAGTTTAAAATCACTGAATCCTGCACTTCCAGTAGTGTTACTCAACAATATCTTTCAAGAGAGTCTCCCTGCTTCCAAAAATGCACATTTCATGCACAACAAGCACCTCCAGTTTGTAAAGTGGGCTGTCTGTTAAAATGTCTCAAACCCAAGCAAAATCAGGGTTGTTTTTGGGTTGAGTAGCACTCCCTGTAAGTTATCTCTACTTCATCTATCAATAACACTATTGGGGAAGAAAAACAGTAGCATGATTTTTCTTTTCAAAAATATTCTTTGTAAACTTTTAGCATCAGCACCAAAACTGACCTAATAAGAAACAGAACTCTTGAATGCGATTTCCAAATAAACTGCAGTAAACTGTTCTGATGCAAATGTTCTCACCATGTTCTCGATCTCTGCACTCTGTCTGACGCCCCACTGGAACATTCCTGTGAGCGTCATAGCATAGGAAAGAGCCAGACCCACTGCACCTGGCTCTAGTCCTGTAATATCAACAAAAAAGTTAATAATCAATGTATCATTATGGCTTCACTAATAATGTCTCAAGTTTCAATAATGTGTCACTGTTTTATCCAAAGGCCATACAGTACCATCCCTGAGGTAAAGGCATCCAAAAGCTGTAATGGTGACAAAAATCGAGCAAATTCCATCAAGGCGCACAGCGAACCAGCGGGAAGTGGTCAGAAATAAGAACCAGGCCTCTGTAAACAAACACGCAGATTAGATAATATGTGAGATTTCTAATGCTTAAATATCACTGATGAAAAAATGTAAAATTACACCGAGTGGTTTTGAATGAGCATAATAAAAAGAGAATATCCTTAACTGAAATATACTTTCTCACCTGAGTGAAGATCTTGATATTCGTCAAACATTTGCTGAAACATCCGCTGAACCTTGAAGGCACGGATAGTGCTTAGGCCTTGGAGGGAGGATGAAAGGTGGGAGAATACAGGACTCCGAGCTATAAGGAATGTACATGAGAAATGTACAACAAACCTGCAGCTATAAATTGCATTCAACACTTCAGTGACACTTTTCAGTCCAAATAGAATCTTCATGTAATACTTTTGAACAAAAACATACTTGCATGTATAACTCGTTGCTTCTGTGTTTCAGTGTACTGTATTTCTAGGTGAGCCAGTCAGTCATTTTCTACCTGATATATTTTTAGGTTTTCTAGTATAATGGCATTTAGAGGGTGCTGGCAAAGACAGAGTGAGTGGGTAATCAATACTGAAATAATAATAAATCCCTGATGACAAACAGTTTTGATTTAGGGAGTTTTGAGGGTTGCAATTGAGTGGCCCTTTGTTTCTGTTTGTTAGGCTTACAAAACCAAGGACAAAGCTTAAATGTTTCCTCTGAGCTTTTTAATAGAGCTTTTGTTCTTCAAGATGATGGAACCTGTTGGTCAATGTGCATTTGGGCTCTCAGCCCAGAATAAAATAGATGAACTAAAGCCTGCAATGGCCTAGTCATGCCCACTTGGCATTTTTCCCATTGTATGTGATGTCATGAACTCCCGTCTCTTGAGGAAACTGCGTGTGGCCGAGCCATAGGCCACCACCACCTTTAGCCTTTATGCTAATCACCGTGGCTTTCTTCAATGGTCTATTAGCATTCCTGTGGTCTGCTTTTGTCTCTTACCACAAATGGACATGCCCATCCCACCAAAAAAAAAAAAAAAATTACTGGTAGCTTCTAGGCGCTTGATGTCCCTGGAGGTCTGCAGGAAGTAGCATCGCAGAAACAGGAAGACAGCAAGAAGGGGAATGACAGGAATAAGGATCCAGGGGATGATGACAGCAGCCACTGCAATCACTCCAATGACTTGAAGAAATACCTGGGACAGAAGGAGAAATGTGGGCACAATATTAGCCAAAGAGCAGCAGAGTCAATAACAGCTCTGCTGCTGTGTGGGCTACCACCGGGGCAGTGAGGCCTATTTCTTAAAGCTAAACAAGAGAAACTCTTTCAGTTGTATTTGTGTGAGACCATCAAGGACATACAGTAAGGTAACAGCAGGTTGTGGCACTGAGGTTATGTGACTCACAGTGTGAAAGGAAAACGATCACAGCACTAATTCTCACTTAGTAGCAGGTGAGAATTTACCACTTGGCCACTGCAGCTCATATCCCTGGCTCTCTTGGGCTTTCCCTTCAACACTTCTGGCCCGTAAGCCTCCCTGGCAGAGCAGCCAGCCAACAGGCATGGCCACAGTGACTGGCAGAGGGCTCTGGGAACCACACTGTGGGTGTCTGATACATCACACTCGAACCACACAGCCCTCAACAACACAGTGACTCATCACCCTTGTTAATGGCCCCGTGACACATCCAGACCAGGATACCAGAGCTGCCTAAACAGGATTGGTGGCAATGAGTCCAATGACACCGAAGCACCCAAAACTGCACTGTGTTTAGATATCGGATCAGATAAAGTATCGTTATGGAGAAAATATATACAAAAAAGTACAAAAGTACAAAAGTACAAAATGAATCTACTAGGTTTACGGTGACGTGTGCCAGAAGTGTTCAAGTACCTGCTGTTATTACAGCTAGTCATCTGACACACGCAGATGAGGAGTTGTAGAGTCTGATAGCCTGTGGCAGGAAAGACTTCCTGTAGTGGTCCTTGAGACAACGAAGCTACCTGAGCCTTTTGGAGAAGGTGCTTCGTTGTCTGTCCAGTACAGGGTGGAGAGGGTGGTCGGGGTTATCCATAATCAATAACAGTTTGTTCGGAGTCCTCCGCTCCACCACCGCTTCAAAAGTCTCTTGCCTACAGCCAATGATGGAGCCAGCCGTCCTGATCAGTTTATTCAGTCTGCTGGTGTAACTGGGTCCGATGCTGCTCCCCCAGCAGACCACAGAGGAGAAAAGTGTGCTGGCCACAACAGACTGATAAAAGATCTCCAGCATCTTGCTGCACACGTTGAAGGACCTAAGCTTCCTCAGGAAACAGAGTCTGCTGCACCCCTTCTTGTACACAGCTGTGCTGTTGATCTTCCAGCTCAGTCCGTTGTCGATGTTGACTCCCAGGTACTTGTACTCCTCCACCAGTTCGACATCCCTACCATGGATGGCGAGGGGCCGCACAGCTGTTCCTTTCCTCCTGAAGTCAATCACCATCTCTTTGGTTTTGTCCACGTTAAGGTACTCCAGCACTCTACTAATCTTAAGTACATTTCTGAGGTATGTGTACTTTAGTTTAGTATTTCCATTTTACGCCATTTTATACTTTTGTCCACTTCATTTACATGACTGCTATGTTTGATAGTTACTTTACACATTAGGATTTTAATTTACAAATGATATATGAATGGTCTAGAAAATATGATATCTGTTAAAGACAATACATTTGATACCAGCTCCACCCTAACCAACAACAGTGTTAAAATGGTGCCTATGCATAGATGCAAAGATGTTCACAAAATCAGTTTAAGATGATCTGAGCCTCATAATGTAAGATAACACACCACGCGTTATCTTACTGGAAGGAGCCATTGGAAGATTGGTACACTATGGTTACAAAGGGATGGGCACCATCTGCAGGTGTTTAAATGATGCTCAGATAGTACTAAGGAGCCCAAAGCATGCCAAGAAAATATCTCCCACCCATTACACCAACAACACCAGCCTGAACCATTGTGTTGCTAACACCAAACTCTGACCCAACCATCTAAATGTGGCAGGTGAAATCGAAACTTATCAGACCAGGAGATGTTTTTACAATCTTCTATTGTTTAATGATGGTGATACTGAGCCGATTCCAGTTTTTATCTGACAGGAGTCGCACCTGGTGTGGTCTTTTTTTTGCTGTAGTCCATCATCTTCAAGGTTTAACATGTGTGTTCAAAGATGCTATTTGAATAAGTTGCCTTTCTATCAGCTTCAATACTCCAGTAGGATTTGCAATGCAAAACTTGTAACGTGTGTTTTCAGTCTGATATTCATACTTTAAAGGTAAATGATTTCATTACTTCTTCCGCCACTGAATATGTGAGAGACTATTTCTTCTTAACTGAAAGGTATACTGTGTTACATATTTCATATTCGATTGATAGATGATAAAATTGGAACCTCACACCCTGAAATTAGACACATCCTCAGAGATGAATCCTAAAACGTGGAGATTAGGATCGTACTGTTACCTTCAGTGGTCTCAGACTAGCCTGGAGAGATGAAAATTTAATTTAGCACCTTAATTACGGATGTTATCTGCCACTTAAGCACACATTTAAGCATGATCACTTTCAGTGTAGTTTTATGATGAAAAGCTACTCAATTCCATTTGCAGTTCCGATAAGAGGGTATTACTAGTCTAACCATTGCTGTAGTGGGGCCCACACAATCAAACAGTGAGTGGAAGCTACTGAGCACAACTGATCCCAAGAATTTCACAGTACATAAGTTTCAATCTTAGCCTTGATGGAAGGCTACCAGACTGCAAAGCGAGATGGTGGCACATGAGCCATTACTGCGTGTTATCCAGCCTTCCCTAGAGGGGATCAAATATTAACTGAACAAATGTCTTATCATTTATACTGCTTTTCTTTCACTCTCCCGCTGCTGATTGGCGACACAGTGACACTGCTCATTCATGTTTGCTGATTGGTTCATTTAAATTCTAATTGGGCCCATTTCAGTCGAGGGGGCCACGATGGTTCGAGACAGACTTATCTGACAGTGGGGTCATCTGAGGGGACAGAGGAGGAACAGGAACCATTAGATAGGAGTCTTGCCTCCTCCTGCTCCCCAGGGTCGCCAAAGCCCCGTTTGATGTGATCCATTTGCGTGGTCTGGCGCTTATCATGTCAGCATCGGGAACACCGTGGCCCCCACCCACACTACACACAGATGACTCAGATAAGGGATCCTACAAGCATACACCTCACCCCCTCAGACCACATCCATATCTCCTATGAAACCACACAGGAACAGAAAACTCCCAAAGCCACATCCCGCTGCACATAAAAGTGGATAAAAGGATGAAAGGTTTTGTATACAAGCAGTTTAAATAAAGAATTAGCGCTAATTGCTCTTTAGCAAGAAAAGAAAGCTACCGCACGCAAGTGATTCAGTCATTCAAGCAAACTGGGTGCACTGCTGTGTCCAAAGACCATTGAGATCTCTGCTGACCCTAATTGCTTTATTTTCTCAATGATTCTATCAGCTCTTTGATGTCCAAATAAATGTAGAAAATTGAAGTTAATTGCTATATTTGTGTTGAGCAATGATAGCGACTGTTGTTCCGCAGAAGAAAATAAACACTTCCCTTTAATTAAACATCCCTCCGGACACAAGGAATCAGTAAGCTTTTTCTTTTTTCTTTTTTTTTTTTAACAACCCCTTTTTCATCCTCCCTTTATTTACTGACAGTATGCAATATTTGCCACTGGGAAAAAAATGAGTGCAAACAAAACAGGAAATGAGGGGAAAAGCAGGGCGAAGAAAATTCCTCAAAAGAAGCTCCCTGTCATCGCTGGAATGTTTTGTTTTTTTTTACTCCACACTTTTCCGTGACAGAGCGGCACAATAAGTTGCAAGGGTCAGTGGTACTGAAACAAAACAGGGCTGTTCCACTTGGGCTCTGGAATAATAGGAGTGACCCAATCCATTCTACTCTGTCTTTGGGCTTTATTTTAGCATTAAATGCCCAGATGCTGTGGCTTTTCTTTGAGAGAAATGACTGTGGACACCTCCTTCACATTTTCCCCTTTCTGGGCCATTTTCACTTCATAAAGCTGCAGTCAATGTGTTTTGTGTGCGGTGAGGAGGGTCTGACACATACTGTGGTGGTCTCAGTCGCTGTCTACATTGGTGGCTCAAGTAGTCCTAGGATTAGGCCTTTGTGTGCTGTGAAAAGGTAAAAGAAGTCACTTATTTGGGCTCAGTCAAGCTGCTGATTTCCAACCCCATTTTGGAAATAAGAGAAAGGCTTTGAAATGCGGCCTCTCTCTCACTCTCTCTCTCCACTATAAATCACTTGTGTCCAGCAAATTCATTCATTCGGCCATTGCTCCTTTCTTTTTCACTTGGTCTTGAACACGACACAAAAACATTTTCAAACCAGCACGAAAATTCACAGATCCAAACATCGCTCCTGGAAAGCTCGGGATTCATCATCTTCAGCTTACTGACATGAGGCGATTGGAGATTAGATTGAGACTTTGTTATGTAAGTTCCCAGACCTGTGTGTCTGAGTCAGAGCAGCTGAGGTGCTGGACCGCAGCATCATGGGAGACCACACATACACTACACACACTGGAAGCTTTTGCTGGCCGATGCTCGCCATCAAATGACGGTGTGCGGTATTGCTGAGTGGCCACTTACGCACACCCATAAGCAAACATACACATACACACACATACATACACACACACACACACACACACGCGCACACACACACACACACACACTATGCAGGTTTCTTGTAATTTGGATTTTTTTAAACTAATTTGACAAATGAGAGAATAAAACAACTAAATCTTTAGTCTTCTGGCTTTACTGTGTCATTTGTTTTTTGTTTTCTTTTCACCTTGTGCAGAAAGACAATGGTGTTGTCATAAAACAATGCTCACAGGGGATTTATTGCACAGTCTATATATTTCCACCACGTCTCCTGTGTTTCTCAGGATAACCTGTGTAATGCCTGGAGCCAGTGCATTCTTCACTTCTTCTGTCACCAGCGTGGTAAAGAAGCAGAGAAAGCCGGTGAAATCCCATCCTACAGCACTCAGGGTTACGTCAGCAGTTCTCATATCCCACAAAGCCACTGAAAAGGCCTGACACACAATGTGCCACAATATACAGACTCACACAACAATCCACCCGGCAGTGTTTCTAGACAATAGCCATCTTTGCTCTGTGTTTGTGAGCATCTTCTTTGCTGGTGGTGTGTGCCTGCATACTGTACACATGCACTCCCTCTTTTTCTCACACGCGCACAAACTATTTTCTCTCTCTCCCGATGACTGAAGGGTCTACTGGTGTCATTTTTAACCCAGTGTTTATGCACATTTATATCTCATTAACATTGGTGTGACCAGGCTTAGCAGTCAAACGAAAGTAACCGTTGGCTGGTGTCTTAGCACACACATGCTGACAAACTGAATTTGCGTGTATGGTTAAAAAGACCTATGAATGTGGACCCCACAGTCAGTGGTGTGACTTGGTCAAGAGCCTTCACACAGAATCCTCTGCTGAAAGACCCCTGTTACTCACCCTGTATTGTCTTGCCCTCCTTCTCTGCCCCCTCTCTGAAAATAGAGGCAACCCAGGATTTAAAGGTCAAGTCTACACAAAAGCCGACAGTCCCCCAAGCCTGAGGTGTTTTTAATTGACATTTCTGTCATTGTCCCATGACCATAAAGAGGGGAAAGAAAGAGCCTATTTCCCAATACACTAAATTACTACTAAATGAGACCTGTGAAAAAAATAGGGCTCTGGGGTGTAACCAGGTTCCCCCAGCTTGAGGGAATCCCCTTGTTAGGCGGGTATGGGGGCAGTGCTGAGGGGCTGTGAAGTGCTTACTCCACCATAATGGGGGAGGCTCTGGTGCAAATCCCCACACAGAAGCGGCCTCTCCCCATAGAGAGAGATAAACCAGTTAGGGCATTGTTTATGAAGTTTCACTTTATTCCCTCCTGACAACCATTTAAACAATGACTATGGGGAAATGTCCCTCCACGAATGAGCAACAATGGTCAGGATCAGCAGCTTTTCTGCGCAGCTAATACTTTGATAAAAAGAGTGAAAATCTTCCTTCCTGAAAGCATTAAAGACTGTTCTATGAAAGACACCTGCAAACAAGAGCAGGAAAGCAGCACAAACAAAAGTGTTTTGTCCAAAGGATGCCACCTTTGTCAGCGATCACAACCACTTCCCACCTTCTGCTGCAGTGAAAGACCTGCAGATACATGTGCACATGGCATATCTCGTCTTATTTTGACAGATTACGCTTCAGATATGAATAGGAAGCATTCACCACCACTTTGCATTTTATTATTACACAGGTTCTAACTAATATGCTGGAATCAGTGAGTGACAAATGAAGTGCAGTGAGTATATGTGTCCAACGAAGTTGATTTCTGTCATGACCTAGTCTACTTACACTGTTTTCAGTTGAACTTATGGGCCTTCTGCAAAGTTATTATTTTACTCCTGCCATTATTCACCTTATTATCAAAATGAGGGAAACTATAGCAGACAAAAAGCTTTTGTGTGTATGATCTTTTGTGCTTTCAGCATTTAAGATGGCTTTTGTCTACTGTGAGATGGGTATCTGCCACAAACATCACTCAGGCATTGTGGAGGGGGGATTCGTTTTCAGTGTGCCTTTGTTCTATTCTTTGGCCCTAACCAAAGAGCCACGCCTGCTCCTCTACCTCGAATTGTGCGGCGAACATTCCCTTCTTTGTGGTGCTAGGTGCATGAGCTGGCTCATCTCCGCAGGCTTTCGTGGGAGATGGCTGTCACGGTGGCAGGGTGGCATTTGGTAACCTAACCTGGTTATGCACCAGGGTGGCCGTTGGCTACCAGGCCCATAAGACTGTAGAGCATTAGGGGAATTGCACTGAGAGGGGCAAGTCCCGCTCTGGATCTGTTCCAACTGACCTGTCCCCTTCCCCCTCTACCATGCTTCCAGCTACACTCCTGCGAACACATCGTACGCCTGCTGCTCACACTTCTTCTCTTTGCCACTCAACGCATCATCCTTGTCACCCTCCCTCCTCCCCACTGTTTTCCTCCACATCAAACCCATCATCCTGTGGCCTTTATTTCCTCTTTGGTACCTTTTTCTCTCCCAATCACTTGCTTCGTCTCCATACACATTCTCTGAAGATGCCGCCTCTGTTGTGTCACACTAAGGGAGCCACGCCCTCAGCCTATGTGCACACTTTTATTAAATCTGTGCAGGCGCTGGGCTGCGCTGGCGGGTAATCCTACAGTAATTGTTTCCAGATTAGGGGACCCGGACCACAAAGCAGGTTTAGCCAGGCATGAAATGGCCTTCCCATGCTGCAGCGCCAGCGACCAAACCTGCCGAGGTGAGACTCACCTGGATAAAGTCCACAAACGTCCATGGGAGCAGAGAGTCCAGGTAACCAATGTCCTTCGAAAACCTGTTGAGGATTCTTCCTGGAAAACAAAAACAACACAAGAGAAAAGATTAGATGACATTACAGTGGATACATTGAAGGAAGACTTGCGCGGAATGTGTGAGCAACAAAGCAAAATTCTGCTTCATTGGTTGTAAAATTGTCAAGTGTTATATTAGTGCAATCAGAATTAATAGTAAAATTAGGTGAAATTTTTATTTACTGTGCATTGTCATTTTCGGATCCAGTTTACAGTTCTTTGATTTTTTTTTTCATCCATTTTTTTCCATCCATTAATTTCTCTGCACCAATAAAAAGCAATACTCAATAATTTCCTTCAGTCTCACTAGATGATTGAGCAATTGTTACCAAAGTCCCATCCAATTTCATAGAAAAGAGCTTATACATTGAGCGTCATATCAGATGAAAAACATGGGTCTATCTAGATTAAACAATGAATCATTATTTGTCTAGCATTTCATAAAGACTGCCCTACTCTTGGCTGAATACGTGAGGGAACCTTTTGTTTGGAAACAAAAGGCCAACAGAAGCTGCGTACCTGCCTTTATGTTCTGACTGGCAGTGTCAGTGACGTTAATTGAGTTGCTTCCAATCTGCTCAGGTGTTCATTATTTTGGCTGGTGCTCTGCAGGTGCTGTGGCAGCCCTTTATTGTGACTCTTTTAGTAACTTTGCTCCACTATTCTGATCCCACAGCACATACGATTACACCCCAGCTGCTTTCTCACACACTGTTTACTGCAGGGTCAGTGATAGCAAATCCCCACACTACACTACCTAAAGGCAGGCAAGACAGAAAGCCTTTCTCTATCTCTGTCCCTGAAGCAAGCCCTCAGCCTCTCAGAGGCAGACAAAAAGTACCAGAGCGGTGCCAGCAGTGCCACTACTAGACCTGGGCTCAAGTTAAAAGACACGAACAAGCCGTGGATCTGTTGTGTGTCGTCTACAGTCACTTTCCCTGTCAGAGTGCCTCGAAAGTAGCGTCATAATGTTTCTACTGTGCTTAAGCAACCTATTGTCTCTCACAGTGACACATCACTAGGCAAACAATAATATCTATCTGAGGTGAATATAAATAAAGCAGCACTCACAAATTTAGGGTACAACCCCTGATAAGGTGAAAACTAACCACGCAAGCATGTACGTGAGTTTATCTAGGCTCACAGAATAGGGAATGAAACAGGGTGGGACTTGCTACGGGACAGAGAGAGAGGGAACAGCTGATGGGCATATTGGCAGTGTGTGGCGGCATGGCACTCTGGAGGCGTGGCAGAGCCATGGCACCACTGACCTAAAAGTTGCCTCCCAGCCTCCCAGTCAGTCCTATGGAGGTGGGCCCTGTAATCACCTCTCTCCACGGCCGTAAGCAGCTTACAGCTTTATCCAAAATGCCGCTCCCGCCTAAAAACATGCATGCAGACGAGGCCGGGCTCCCCATAACAGCCATTGCATAAACCCAGCCAGAGCATTATTCCCCGCAACAACCCAGCAATGCTCCAAATCAGCACTGATTCAAAGTCAAGTGGCGTAAGCATGTTGTACACTTGGAGGCAGACTAATCTTATTCACAGTGTGAGTGCCCCTTTAGCATACAGACATCCCGAGGGGAGGGTTCAAGCAAGGGGGTAAAGCTGCTACTATACTAGTGTAGGATATTGCTGCTTTAGTCTGGGAAATGGGGGGAGTACTTGTCAAACTGTGTTTGTGGAAGATCCAATAATATTTTATGTAATTTTACTGTCTAAGCCATAGATGACCCAAATTCATGCATATCTGACAAACAATGCCAATGAGAAAAGGCTAGGTTTCTCCGGGTTACATCATACCATGGTTAGAGGGTGTTAGAGCAGAGAACATCAGTCAGCTATCAGCTGTTTGACAAGCGGCTCAGTTAACAGAGAGTTTCAGAGGGGATGAAGTAAAGATCCCTCCTCTGCGCAGACTATAGAGAGGGATACATTACAGTGATGCAGTTACACAAAGACATTCACTGCATGGAAATGCCTATGAGGTAAGATCGGCATGGGACAATGGCTTCAATCACTATGGGTGGTTGTCAACAATATCACCTATTGTGTAGAGAGGGGTATAGACGTTTCAGGATATCAGCAGCATTAGTATCAAACAATTTCTCATGGTTTAAGACTCCAGGGGTGATTTGCACCACTTTTTCAGGCTCAGGAAATATCAAGCCCTCCCAACTAAGGTGGCCCCTTAGGTGGAGATATTAGGTGAGCAGGGCCCCGAATCACACTTAAAGAAGTGGAACAGTGGGGTCCGGCCTGAGCAGGGCGTGTGGCAAATCGCTGTTCCCTGTAAACATCAAGATAAGGGGACGACTCAGAGCCGCTCCATGTGTGGGCCCCAGTGCAGTTGGAGGGGCCTTTCAGTGAGGCAAGCGCGATAATGAAGGAATACTGGGGAGGGGGCTGCCAAGGCTGGAGGTGGCACAGCTCACCTGCACTTCCATGAAGGGCCCAGGGGCCTGGGGCAGCCTCCCACCGCCGGCGCCTTGCTGCCAATACTAATACATTCTAAATCCATTCTCTTCGCTCACACCGCCAGGCTCCTGCAATCTCCTCTCCTTCCCTTTCATGCAATTAAATAGTGGAAGTGCCGAGCGAGGGGGAGCCCTATCAGCCATACTGCACACACACACACGGCTCCATCTCCACATTCAATTTACACACCTCGATATCATCATCCTCTCTGCAGTACTTCCTCCACTTCGCTCTTAACACTCTTGCATCCCAGGCCTGAAATACAGACATTAAAAACATTGCCTCTGTAGACACAATTAGAATCTCACATCACTGACTACAGAAGATCTAATGTTCCCTGCGTCAACAGCAACTGAGTGACACCTAGCAGTGAGATGGCCCGCTATGCCGATGTGAAAGGGGGACAGAAGAAGTGTATGTGTGTGTGTGTGTGTGTGTGTGTTGACTGAAACTCCACTCCTTGACTGTGCTGATGAGCTGGAGCCCTGGCCTGCAGTCTCTGAGGGGATTAGCCCACTCAATGACACTAAATTACAGGGATCAACATCAGCTCAACACATCCACTGCTGTCTGTGCTGCTTTAACTGGATCACATTTGGATGAACAGCTGTAATAAGACTGTACATATTGCTAAAACTGAGCAACATGAATATAACCATTCATATACATCCAAATAATAGAGGAAATAATACTTTGCAGTGTTATCAACGTCATCTAGATATCTGAAATATGTATCAAACAGTATTCTTGCAAAATATAAAGGTTTTAATCACCAAAAGCCCCAACGTGGAAATCAACGATTTCCACAGAGCACAAAAGATAACACAGAAACATGATTCGAAAGGCGCACAGGCATTCAGCAGCTGATACAGAAGAGTTACAATGCCTCTCCATCAATCATAATTCACCTCTGCTGTGCTCTATTGTTACAAACCACATTCACAGAATAACAAATAAGACCTTTGTGCAGTGACGCTTGAAATGGTAACCTTTAACTCTGTGGACAGCTATCAAACACTGGGCCTGTTCAGCAGCAGCGCACCTATCACTTACACATGTAAACAGTTGTCAAATCCTTAACAACACACAGTTACAAATTGCACACACTTTATTGCGAGACAGCGGTGAATGTGGACGCAGCTGTGATGGAAGTGACAGAAGCAAAACATTAAGAAAGAAAGAAGAGTGAGAAGAAGAAAAAGAAGAAAAAAGAAAGATCGGCAGAGCTGACAGCAGCTGTCTTTGTCCAGGTCTTTTCTGTTCACTGAAGTGAATGAATGAACTGAAACATACAAAGCAGGGGAAGAAAAAAAAAAACATAAATAAGTGAAACTTATTTATATTGTATAGATAAAAAAAGGCCATGCTCATGCTTAATCTACTGTTGAGTGGACAAAGGACAAAAGAAACTCAGTCTCTGGGACAGTTGTCTATAAATCCAGTCAGACACACAGAGCTGTTTGCCAGCCTGGAGGCCAAGCTGTAATGACTGGACTGGTCATACAATGGTTACTGATAGCAGCACAACAGCAATCAGATAGCAGTGTCTGTTAAGCCTCTCCTTTGCTGCGCTATTAAACAGATTATTACATTATTCAAAGTGTTTGTCCTCCTCCCGCGCGTAGATTACCAAGCAAGGCACACCCAGATAAGCCGTCAGGTAGTGCAATACGTAACACACTGGCAGCAGTAAAAACAAAAGCCAAAGATTAAGACCTGTGGTGTTTGCCCCAAACACAGCTTTGCAAAGGAAAGCTTTGTCGCTACACCCACTTCTAATGCAAAAAGAAACCGCAAGCTCCTGTACACCCTGAAATCATATTTAGACTTGTGTTACCAGCTTATTATGACTCATTATACAGACACAAGTTCCCTTCTCCTTGAGAATTCCCACCCGAGCTGATTGTGTTGTACATGCATGTCACTATGAAGAGATTAGGCTGAGTAATTATCTTCTGACAGGTGAACAATGCTCCGGAAAAATTAAAGTTATCAAAGTGGGCCACTTGACAGTTGACTTTGGATGTGAATGACATATTGAAGTGACATTATTTCACCTAATTAAATGAGGTCTTTAATTAATACCAGAAAATTATTGGGATGAAATAACAAGACGCGCAAAACATGTTGCAAATGATTTCAACAAATCTTTGAAATATGCTCTCAGTTGTGCTGGTTTCTGTTTCAAAACCTGCTGCAAAAACACACCTGAAGAAAAAAAAACAGCCGCCCTCCCTGAGTAAAGTCAGTCATATTTGGAGTGTTTGCTCACTTTTAAAATCATGTCCATCTGCCCACTCCATTGACCCAGCAGCTACAGCCTGCAAAGCTAATGAAATAATCGAAGATTTCTGATACAGCGCACAAGACAAATACGTCTGTATTTACACAGCTCTATAGTCCAAACACAACACTGTCCAAGATCTAGTGCAAACAGTATTTATTCAATATGATTGTTTGCTTTTTGTTCAGGCTCACAATAAAAAATGATAGCACTCTCTTTACTCATATTTAAATACATTATGGCTATACTATATTAAGTCATATCAAGAGCTTTTTTTTATGACTGAATTGGCCTCCTGATTACACAGGCTTTACACTTTCCAGCTGCGACTCTGAAAGTCAGTTCATTCACACTCTGACATTAAATCCCATAAATACCACAAAGAGCCAATCATCTTGACATTTGTACACTACAGTACGGTAATACAGTCTATATGTTATATTTCATATTGTATCTTCTAATAAAGACTTAACTGTTATTAAATGTACTTATACATAAAATGCATAACCATTTCACCAACATGGTAATGATATGAAATCTTTGAATCTAGTTAAATCATTGAAATTTTTATAGAAATTTAAATACATGGAAAAACAAGTAGTCCTATTAATATCTATAACTTGATAGCAAACCAAGAAGAGTTTTAGAGCAAGCATATGAATGTTTGTGAAGCGGATTGAAACATAACAAATTAGGTAACAGTCTGCTCTCTAGTGGTGAGATGTTATAACAACAACTTCAATGCAGATCCCACTGGATGTTAACATCTCAGATCCATCTCATCATTCACTTCCATCATGCTATAAAATCCATTCTTAATTGTCAGTTATTTAGATGACAACTTGACGAGGAGAGCCACTTACCGATTGGGTTGATGTCAAAAAAGTGCACAGGGGTCCGGAGGATGGCGTTAAACATGCTGTTGTGCAGTGTTTGGGCCGAGCTCACCAGGACATTAAAGAAGAGCAAGCTACGAAGGAAGCCAAACACTACTGAAGTAGCTGTTAAACCTGACAAAAGCACAGAAAAAAAATCCATCAGCACACTACAATTCTATCCTTGTGCCTGCTCCAAGGTCAGCTATGCATTTAAGGGCCGTTATTAAGCTGCTGAATGACACAAAAAAGCAGATATATTCCATTTAAGTTTCTTCTTCAATGATGTTTTGTTTTACCTTGCTGAACTATCACTGTAAATACAAAGCCTGAAAGGGTGAAGAGGCTGGGAGTCACAGGGAGACAATCAGAGCAATCCAACAGCAAAGAACTAGAAAGGCACTGCTATCTCCCTGTACAGCTGAGGCCCATGTACACATACACTGGGCCTTGAAGGCCTTGGGCCACAGCCAAAGAACTGTGGATCTGTTCATTGAATGGCTGGCGTATTCAGAGCCTCGGCAGTACACAAAAAGCAATGTGCGCTCAGTGAGCTTCACCTGCGTAAACACCTAGGTACAGGTCAAGGTCCAGCTGCCGAGGGAAGCTGCCATTGAGGTGCTCTGTCACATTGCTGTGCTTCTGTTCAGAGGCCCTGCAAATCAGCCACAAAAGAACCAAAAATCCACAAGGACAAATAAACACAACGAAGAAAGAAAGCTGCAACATGAAGACACTATACAAAACACATTCCTCTTATCCTGAAGCACAAGGTCAGTTTCAACAAGTGACAGATAATGCCAAAAAAATGTTTGGTTCAGTCGTCTTCTATTAAATCATCAACCATTTCCAGTCTGAGAAAATGTCAGTTAGGCTTACAAAACCTGCTATTCTCATTTTTGCCAAGCATGTTTTTTTTTCACAGGGTGTAAAAGAAACAAAATCTCACCAGCAAGCAAGCCACCAGTCCTGGAGGACAAATGTAATCTAAACAAATTCAAAATAACAAGAAAAACAATACATTCAATATTAAAACATTTACAACAAATTTTCAGATAAATAACGTGTTCTAATTTTCATACATTCAATTTGTTGAAAGAAATTAACTCACATGTGCTATGGCATTGAGTAAAATAAGGACAAAGAGGACCAGGAAGTTAGCGCCTGCCCTGAAATACTTCACATACAAACGCAGGCCAACGTTTCCCTCTGAGCGGCTTTCCTCCTCCGTCGGTTGCACTACCTGCAGATAGACACTAGAGTAAATTCCAGTCATCCCGCAACACTTCACATCAGGCTGTAATGAGCAGCAGGGAGAAAAGGTGATTACATTCTGCCCTCTAGTGACTGAATGAAGGCACAACAAGCCCTTTTCCCAAAATGGGAATGCTGTTCGTGTGCTTAGAGCTTGAGTTTTAGTAATTTAAGGTTTATATATACCTACCACTGCAAGCGGCTCTGCCCCATCAATCAAAGAATACCGGGAGGAAGAGAGGGAGGACATAGAGGACATTGAGTTGTCAGAGAGCGTGTGGGGACAGCGGGAGACAGAGATAGGGGTTGTGCCCTGCCTCTCCTCCTCCTGGCCCTCTTCCTCCTTAAGCAGGGAGGTGAAGTCTAGTCCAGAGCCCTGCAACTCACTGTAAGTCCCACGTGCCACCATCTGACCCTGATGGTAACAATACAGAGATGTGTAACTTTTAAACTCGTACAGAGGGGCAAATCTTCACATAAACACACAACTCGACTTCTTTAAACACACAACGTTTTCAGATGTGTTGAGGCTTTTCACAGAATGTTCCTTAATGTTTTCCACCGATGATGACAGAGAACAAAACAGGAGGAGGAGAAGAACAGTAGCTCTCATTATGCCTGTTTTTAAAAATAAGAACACCAAATCAGAAATTAAATGCCAGTGACGGTTGGAATTGACTTTTCAGGCAGCTAGACTCTTTGTTTTAATGAGAGGACAAGACACTTGACAGTCAAAGGGATGTTGTCTTTCTGTTTCCTCACACATGAGCAATATCATGTAATTGTCAGCATGTTCTGCAGCTCATCTGCCACCTATTGGCCAAAAATCAGTAAGTGAAGCTTCAACAGTAATCAGGTAGGGCACCTCTCTCCCACAGCCATGGTCACAGGCTATGCATTGCATTATGCAATGCCGATTAGTATGACTCAGTGTGTCTTTTACAAAACAGACCAGTAGAAGAGCAGGAGAGAGGCACTCTGTTGATACATTTTGCTATCATACTGGGTCACAAATGGAATAGACTGTAATGTCTGAGAATGAGAGCTGACTACGGCTGCTGCCCTAAAGTGACTACAAACTGTTTAAAGCAACCTTTGAGTCTGCAGGCAAGGAGTCAGCAACCATTCAGAGTACATGGAGCTTCATGACCAGGAACGCATTGTATTTGCTCATCCAATTAACTGAAAATATGGTTCATTACCCTCTGAGCACTTTTCTTTATGTAAACTCTTATTTAAAAAAAAACAACTACATACACGTGCACACACACACACCTCCTTTAAGACAACAATTTGATCTGCAGCCTTTAGATACTGTAGTTGATGAGTAACAAGGATACGAGGCTTCTTCCTCAGAAGTCCACAAATGCACCTGAAGAATAAAAGTATTTTAATGTCAAAATGAAAAACCATAACATGTTTCAGGGGGAGGTGTTAATAACAAGACTTACTCCTCAAAGAGGTGCCTTCCCACCTCAGCATCCACAGCACTGAGTGGGTCATCCAGCAGGTAGATATCTGCATCCTGATACACTGCTCTAAAGACACACACATATGGAGATTAGCTCTGTCATTGACATCTGAGGAATATATAGCATCGCTGTATAGTTATGCAGCACACCTTGCTAAGCTGACCCGTGCCTTCTGACCCCCACTGAGGTTTGCCCCTCTGTCTCCAGCCATTGCCAAGTCACCCCCTGGCAAAAGGTCCATGTCCTGAAAGGGTCAACATGCAACCATTACAAGTCATTAACACTTCCGCTGGACTCACTACAAGCTAGATGTGCAGCACGGTGTGTGATAAGATCAGGAAGTGATTCTCACTCTCTTGAGGGCGCAGGCTCTCAGAACTCTGTCATACTTGTGTGGGTTGAGCGCTTTGCCAAAAAGGATGTTGCTTCGAATTGTACCATGAAAAATCCAAGGCTGCTGAGAAGTGTACGTCAGCTCTCCTTTGACCTTGACCACACCACTTTCCTGACTAAGTTCTCCCAGGATGGCACTAAGGAGTGAGGACTGTAAACATAGAACAAAAATCGGGATTTAAAGAATAACCTTGACAAAAAAAATCTCTCTCTTGCAGGGAGAGCAAGATCAACAGCACTGTAACTTCAAATTGGCAGAACAAGGAGGCAATGAGCACAGTCTAGCATAAACACTTAAGTTAATGAGGAAAGTTACAGCTCATACAGCACATAGCATATTAACTTTGGCTTTGATGATTTAGAATTGCTGGGTATTGTTGGGTATTTTAAAACTATGGACACATTCTGGCTTTTTCCTGCTTCCAGTCCAAAGCTAGGCTAACCGCCTCCCAGCACCAGCTTCATAGCTTCTTTCCACACAGACAGAGAGAGAGGTATTGATCCTCTTGTCAACTCTCAATGCAAAAGTGATTAATTTACAGTAAAAATGAAGAACCTTTTCTTAAACATCAGAATATTGTCTCCATTGTGTCATGTTATTTAAATGGCCTCACTGGCCTTTCATATAGCATTTAACCAGTGGAAGGAAAATACTAGAATTGCCACCTAGGTTGTTTGCCTCCACCAGCCCATCAAGTTGTAGTTAACATCCGTGTCCATACAGACTCAAATAAGATATTCTAAAAGGTTATAATGTGCTAATTTTATCCTACAATATATCTGCATAAAATCGTGTCTTAATAAGCCAAAAAATGTGTCATTTTGACTTTTTAATTCCAAGTGGAAACCAAAAAACTCCCCTGAGACTTAAATGAGACATTGCAATTACAAGAACAGTACGGACATCCTGAAGAAACACAACACCTCTGGCCACATCTGTCACCGACAGAGGCACAAAAACATCAGCACTGACTTAACACTATTCTGCTGTAAGCTAATACAATTAATAACATTTTATTATCAAATGTTTTCAGTCATTTAACAGGTCTCAGTTTTATAATCATGTGTGTTCATGGCTATAAACCTGAGACTAGAGAACAGACCTGACCTTTCCAGCCCCAACAGGTCCAATTACTGCCAGGAGCTGCTCTGGCTTCACTGTGAAAGACACATTCTGTAATGTTGGCGCCTCCAGCATCTGTCAAAAAAAGTAAATGAACTCAAACACTGCTATGTGCAGTAATGCCAAATTTACTTTTATTGCTCAAAGTCACAAGTTTGTCCTGGGGGACTGTTGCATGTGAGCAATGTATAGATAGAAAGGAGAGATACAATGCCCACTAATTATTCTCACCTTATCCCAGTAGCATGTTAAATCCTCAATTTTCACCATACAGTCCTTCTTCTCTGCCACAGGAAGCCCATGTTGCTGAGGAGCCACTTCATCCAGCAGAAGAAAATCCTTAGAAGAAGAATTACATTCAGATTATCAGTTTGCACAGATAGTAACAACACACACTACGTAAAAATATGGCATCTGTCTGTAGTGCATTTACTTCAATCCTTCTAATGCTGATGAGAGACTCAGAGACCTTCTCTATGGCAAAGGGAAAGAAGAGCGTGATGGTGAGTCTGACCGCCCCGTAGAGAGAAACAGCCATAAAAACTCTGCTAGCGGACAATTGGTTCCCTGTCAGCACATAGACACAGACAGTGATGAAGATGATGATCTTGCTGGCCACGAAGAAAGACGCCATGTTAAGGCCACGCAGGTAGGAGCTTTTCATGATCTTGGAGATTTCCATTCTGTGCAAAAACAAGACATGTTGTCAGTAAATGCTGCTTAGCATACATTATCATTTGCATTTTTGGCAGCATATGGTAGCATTTGTTAATTGTCAAGATACCCCAAAAACATGGCCCCAAATACCAGTGAAATTTGACAGAGGTGTAGGCAGGTTAGTTAGCTGAAATTATCTTAACAATGCATTTTGAACATTTCTCATTAACTACTGTATATACATGTACGTTAATGTACCGTTTTCTTGAATCGTAACTGTACAATTTTGTCAGAAATTACAAAAAAAAACCGTGAGGATGAATTCATCTACCTTCTGACCTCATCCACCAATGCAGCGAAAGGCTTCTCCCACCCGTACATCTTTATAACACGGATCCCAGAGATGACTTCATTCATCGTGCGTATTCTGTCATCTGTTAACGCTGCTGTTTCAGCTCTAAAGCAGCAGACACAGATTTCAACACATGACAGGAACCATTCAGAAAGCAGGGACAACTCTTACCTGGATATGATAAATCTGGCAAATGACTACAAACCTCAGAGTAGAGAACAGGCGTCCGAATATAGTCTGTACTGGCATCAGGATGAAGAAGACGGCCATTCCCGCAAGGCATGACGGTCCAATCGCATACATCAACAATAAGATCACAGTTGCTGCTTGTAGTGGACCAATCCACAAAAAGTGCAAATAGAGGGTTACCTGTAGGAGTGATGACGAGGAAAGAATTATTCATGTGTGGACTGTATTATAAGTTGCATGCAAAATATCAAAACATATAAGCATAGAAACTTACCTCGTCAAATTTGTTGACATCATTGGATAAGAGGTTTACAATTTGTCCTGTGGTAGTTTTGGCAAACGCTTTGCTGTTAAGACAAAGAGCCTTTGCAGAACAAAGACGTTAAATAAACTCCTACACAGCACAGGAATATGACAAGAAGTAACATTTATACATGGATGTCTCGCAATGACTGACCTTTCGATAGATCATGTGACACATGGCCACACGGATCTTCATGCCTGCTCGCTGGACGTGGTAAAAGTAGAGATGGTGAAGGACAGTCAGGCCAATTGTTGACAGGGAGATGCCTGCAGCATAGCTGTAGGCCTCATAGACAGCAGCTGTGTTGGCAGGGTCATAACTCTCAAAGTACTCAATTATCTTCCCAAGTAGCACTGGCTGCACAACTTTGATTACTTCCTGATAGAACACGAGATGAAAAGAAGACATGTGAATGTGCTACGTCAAAGCAAAACTTCAATAAACTTCATAATGCAGCTTTGAGGGCATTTAGTTTCACTGTGAGATTGAACTGTACCTCTATAAAGATGTATATTCCAATAAGTGAGTATGATCTCCAAAAGCACTGAACAAGAACTTTGGCAAGTTTGGGCCGGCGCAGATCTTTCGCAGCCTGTTGAACTTCTCTGTTCCAGTACCTTTGACAAGCAAAATGAAAAGCAGTGTTTACTGCCAGTCAGTGATGCTGCTCACAATAACACACACTACTGAATGAAACTTCAAGATAATTTCAATTCCACATATTTTTAGCAGAATTATCCATTGTTATAATACCTTGTTTGTATAGACATTAACTATGCAGTATTTTATAATCATGTTTCTATATAATACAATATTTACTGAGGCACTGCAGTCAACTATTTGTAACAAAAAGTAGAACAAGAGTCTCTCCTTGGGGCTTTTGCAATGTTTTTTATTCTGAAGTACTTGCATCATACTGTGCTATCTGTGGTTATGATCAACCCTTGACTAGATGGCACAGGCCAGCTCTTTCTGGGAGAGAAACCAGTTTTGGACAGGGAAGGTGTTGATATTTTGACCGTGTCAAAGCCCCTACTAGAGGTAGTGACATTTATGTGAGGGGAGGAGTCTGCTCTCATGTGATTTGAGAAGAACCGTCTATATTTAGGTGGGCTCACCTCCAAGCTCAAAGTCAACTCTGACATCAAACTCTTTCAAAAGGGGTGGTTGGTTCCCTATTTAAAATGTGTCCAGGCTGAGAGGTACCAGACATATATACATTTTCTCCCATTGAAAAAAAGGGGATTGTTTCAATATGACTACTGCTTAATATGAAAATAAAGCTCTGGCTGTTTGCATATAATAGTATGCATTTGTGCTGGATCAGGTATTTCTTTTCAGAATTCTCAAACATATCATTTACATTTATCTTTCAGGGGACCATCAAGTTGCATCAATGTCAAGAGCAAGAATTGCCTCTCTGATCTAAACCTGTGTGTAAGTGGACATCTGCACTAGTCATGGATCGCCCAAAAGAAATAACATGTGCACAAGGGTAAATAGTACCAGATCAGTTTTGTTGCATCCTTCAGGGGCCATATGTTCTGGACACTTAGCAAGAGAAAGCAAGGTGTCACCTGATCACTACATAATGAGGAATTTGTTTAACTTAGTGGATACATGGTGGAGATTTTTTAGTAATCATCTTTAAACCATAAGAACTGGCAAAGAACACTGGTAACGTAGGGGGCAACCGAGCTGAGGATAACTGGTGTGATACTTAAAATGCTTAATTTCTGTAAATACTCTTAAATTTAGGAGAATAACAGTAAATACAACTTCCCTTATCCATTATTCAGTGTCTTACCATTGTAGCTCCTCCCCGAGTATATCTGATGCATCCTCTGGGAGAACTTTATACATGTCATCTTCCTCCAACTTTCTCTTGTACCCAATTCTGAACAAGGGATTCAGCCAACTGGAGATAAAGCATATATATGACAGTATGTTCAGAAGTTTAAAAAATGTTTGATCAATGTTTGCAGGGATATCATAATAGTGTCTTGTGTAAGTTCACCAATATGCAATATTCTGGGATATAATTCTAAAAAGTTATTTAAAAGTGTTTGTTTAAGAGAGCAGCCTTCTGACTCAAAAATCACAAACTGGTTGCACTGTATTTGCAATTACTGTTGTGTCTCCAAAACATCGACCTCTATGACTTCTGGCAATGAAACCCATGCATGAAAGGGGACAGATGTCTCTTGAGGACAGCAGTGATTGCTGTAGAAGAAGTCCACCTGTATGAGCTGCAACATGATAAACTGACATCATTTAAAGTAAAAGGGTCGAATCATTAGAGATATGTTTATATTCTCCTGTAGCACACTAGTGTGTACACTTTCTCATTTTACTGTGGGAGTTTATAAGTCATTTTTATACTTGATACCTTTGTGTTTGTAACTCTGTTAATACCAATCCAATACAGAATAAAGTGATTATGTTATTAAGTTTCTTTTAAGTTAAAGCATTGCTACCTTCATCTCGCTGATAGTCAGCCAGTATACTCTCCATGCTGCCATAGAATTACTATGAACAAATCTACCTGTTGCGATTTAACAGGGATAAACTTATACCAAAGAGCGTGGGCCCCTTCCTGTGGGCAGCGTGGTTTATGTTTACGCATGGACGGATGCTCAGAAGCCACCTGCTTTCACATCCAGGGGGGACAGCATGTCTGGAGCGGCCACAAACTGTCACACAGGAGAGCTCTCCATTCAACGCACGTCAAACACGGCTGTCACTGCGGGCCGGTTTTCTTACCAGAAGAAAATCTTGGAGAGAAGATTAGCTGAAGCCGACGGATTATCCTTCGCCTCCTTCCGTAGAAGTTCCATGCCCCACAGCAGTAAAAGGAACTTACAGACTTTCTCTCTGCAGGCAGTGCCTCAGAGGGATATCGACATAGACTCGGGAAACAATGAGAGAACAGCCGCTGTCAACTCCACTGTCTGTCAATATCACACCTACCGACATTCAGGACAGGATTACTACAGGACGCACAGCCGGTTTGACTGTCAGGTGAGCGCGGCGCTGCGTAACCCCGCCCGCTGCCTGGGGATTGGCTGACAGGGCTCTCCATCAATTCCTAAACGACTTCACGCAATGGACTCCATGCTTTCTGACACTCACCAAGAACACATTTCTGGAGTGAAACTCAAATAAATCAATACTGTCCAAATACTTCATTACAAGTAAAAGTAATATGACCGAAATGTATTCAAAAGCAAAACAGACAATGATTTAAATGATTATAATAAATTTTATCATGAGATATATTATTGATTTTTCTTTTTGTCAATACACAAGGTTTTCATTTACCATTGTTTTTGTTTTTTATCTTTTTTTTCCCTCTCCCATACAGACAAGGTGATTTTGTTACTTGTGTGTGCTGTTTCAATTTGTTTCAATTAAGATTTTTGGTGATGGGACTAGGATTCAAACTGAGTCATACACCTCCATGTCCTTCATTATTTGCTGTAAAACCTTTCCCTGGGACAAGTTTTACTTTTGGAGCAAAAAAACAGTTTAACATTGCCACGTTTGGATTTGATTTTCTGGAGATTGTCCCATAAATTAAGCTATGAAAAGACTTCCTCAGGGCCACATGTTAATATTCAACAGCGTTCAAGACACAGAGGAAGAGGAAAACGTGACATGCATTTTTAAAACTATAAAGTGACTCCTACAGGAGAGTTTGTCTTGATCAGGGCCTGTCTGTATGACTTGCCTTAAGTTGTAACTCAAATAAAGTAAAGCCGAAAATAATTTAGAAGAGCCCCACATAAATCTTCTACATGTGATTTATATTTGTCATTTTTGAATTCTAAAATTGTGTTTGACTGTTCTTGCACTATATGCACTAAATCTCACTTCTAATATTTTGCTAATAAAAAAACTGTAAACTTCAGATGTTTATTTGTTTTCAGAAATAAACCATTGTGTGTTAAATTAACAGTATATATAGTACAATGAAGCCATTTCTTACTTGTTTGCTTGTATTTTTTCCTATATTGTGATAAAAAAATATACAAAAAAAGTCATTTTCCTGGTGTGCAATCTTTATGACAAAGTCTTTGTGTGAGTAATGATTTAACATAAAAGTTTATTGAGTTTAATATTCTTCAGTTTATATCAGTTCAATCTCTTGCCACCATCTTTTTTTATGCATATCTTTATTTTTTCCCAAATGTTTCATGTTTTTCTTCTTCAATTTTAGATTAAAAACCATCAGTCTTCACACTCTCCTGCAACAGTGAACATGAAAAACAACATACATGTTAACATATGAGCTGGCAATCGTTAGTCATTAAGTTGCTAAATAGTGTGTGCAGAAATAGATGAACCAGTAACTGGACTTTGTCACGGTGCTTCTTGTTGCTAGGATTACTGATTACTTCTTTATTATTTTTGATGTTAATAGGACACTTGACCTTATTTTTAGACCAAAACGTGGAGCATTTCAAAAACCGCTTCCCAAACTTTAATGACTAACTTCCAACTCATTCTTCCTTTACTGTTTCACTGTCAGATACCTATGTCCATCCCTAGCCATCAGCAATGCAGGCGAGGGCTCCTGTCTGTAAATCATCTCAATGAAACACATGTCCACAGTGTAATTTGCCCGTTTGGAGCGATTCTTATTTCTTTTCATTTTCTTCAATCTGCTAAAAGGCTTTATATATATCTTAAAGCTCCAAATGTCACGCTTACAGATTGTGGCTTTTCTCAGTGGCCTGGCAGGGCTGGGTGCCACCATTGGTGCTACAGTGTCCAATGAATGGAGGGCCACCAGCCGGGCATCATCAGTTATCACAGCAACCTGGGTGCTTCAGGGTCTGTGGAACAATTGTGCTGGAAATGCCATTGGAGCTCTTCACTGCAGACCACATCATACTTTCCTGCAGCTAGAAGGTAAGCCTAGAGGGTCTCACAGTAACCACATGCACTAGCTGTATGTTCTCACACTACTGTGCAATGCATTTGTCTCTGTTGGTAACATTTATGGTGAAATGCTGAATAAATGACATAGAAAATACATCTGATGCATGAACACAGCCTGCATATTTACAAATGGCAAGATATTGCACGTCCGCTATACAGGTTTTTTCTGAAACGCATGCATCACCATAGTTTTGAAATTCATCTGTATCTGTGATATATCAAGAACCATGAAGCTGCATCCTAAATCCTTTGACAAACATAGCAGAATAAACTATAACATATTTAACATAACATATTTTATATATTTCAATATATGTAAATAATATTTCAAGTGCAGCAGATACATTATTTACTAAATTGCAAGTTGCAACTTCTGCAATGTGTTTCAAACACAACATAACTGGTCATTTTAAGTGATATGCTTTGCAAAGAAATGCTTAATTGAGGTTTGTCATTAAGTATCTCTCACGGAGGGCACAATCTGACAGGGTTATATCAACTTATCAGTAAAATGAAATCATATTAACTGAAAACAACAAAAAAATTATGCATGAGTATGCAATTGCTGCTGCACATCATGGCTCATGTATTAACTGTGGCAAATATGTAATCGTAAATGGCAAACTGAGAGTGTCTGAGTCACAGAAGCTTCTGCAGAGGAAGTAAATAAAAACATGTTGTAGGCAGCAATGGGCCAATGAAGGAGACACTAACAGACTTATTCAGTACAAAATGTGGATTTTCAACAGTGTTTTATATATTGTGTTTTTATTATTGACTCAAGATTTAAGTTATTTTATCTTATTGGTGATTTTGGGATATGCTCAGCTTTTTCCAGTGGTACCTGTTTTCTACATGTGTTGACTAGTTTTAAGTACTAACTTAGTTTATTATCATGCAATTTGTTGTTTGAAATTAGATTTTGAAAGTGTCACTTAGTCATTATTGCTCATTATATTTTGTCTTTGCTGGTCATTTACAAAACATATTTTGACTTTATTTTAACAAATTTTAACTTTAGGTTTTTAAAACAAAATGATAAAACATAACTGATTGAATTTCTCTGTAAATTCACCTGATTCAGAAACATGGTTCAGTAAGTGTCATTCTTGTGCTTTGTGATTCTCACCTCCATCTGATGGTGGCAGCAGCGTGACAACAGAAACATGGATGCATGTACATCCACCAGATGGAGCTCTGATTCACAGGATAAAAGCTGAAATAATTCCTTGTATGTTTTTTTATGTACCTTTTTTGGAAAGAACTAAAAAAAAAAGTTTGTAGTGAAGTGAGTGATGTACTGATAATAAGTTAACTAAACCCTGCTATTTTACTGTAAGTCTATGAGGAACTTGAACCAGTTTAGCTGTGTCATAATCCCAGGGGGCAGTGATAGGTGATGAGTTGACACAGTCACTGTATGCACCCCAGCTGCGTAATGTAAATGCTTGTTCTCTATGTGAGAGTTTTCTTGATTCACAAATAAATCCAATCATGATTTAAAATGAAATCTGCACAGAGTGGAAAAGTTACATCTCTAAAATAAATGTTGCTAATTTGAATGTCTGTTTTTTGTTTTCAGAAAGGTGCTAGTTATCTCTTTCATGTTGCACTTTAGAGGCTGTGGATGTGGATGGATTAACAAGAACACCTTACAATTGACCAGTGGCTCTTAGCAGAGAGTTAGATCCACTGACAACTTCCAGTCTTAACAGATTCATGCTAATCAATAATCGAACAGATCTCATGATGAACGCTCTGTTTAATACATAAAAACATTTACTTTTATTTCATTTAAAATCCTACTTACTTTTAACAAAGTAATTACACAGGAAGTAACTTTTATTTAATCAGATCAGTTGAGTATTGGATATCAGAGATCACACAAACAAAGAACAACCCACTGACTGTACGAGCCAACAGCTAACGTCCTGATGTCATCACACACTCTCCATCCGGGACATTCATTCCCCATAACCTCTGACTATGAGTCACAATGACGTGTACTGGGCAAAGGGTTGTAGGACGCTATAATAGACCATTGCCCACTTGATGTTTAGGGTCAAACTCCTCCCTACATAATATAACAGTCCACACATTAACTATCAATCACAACCCTATCCATCGAACTTACCAGCACAGACTCTGGCTACAGTTTCAACCAACCCTACTAGCCAGGAAACCAATCATCAATTTTAGGACTCACCGGCTTAATTGGTGGTTACGCAGCAGTGTGGAGGAGTCCTCTCTGCAGCATGAGCAGCATGTTTCAGGAGATCTTTGCCTTTATTTTAACCATTTCGGGCTGGGTGCTGGTGTCTTCCACCTTGCCGACGGACTACTGGAAGGTGTCTTCACTCGATGGAACAGTCATTACCACAGCTACATACTGGTCCAATCTGTGGAAGACCTGTGTCACTGATTCAACCGGAGTGTCCAACTGCAAGGACTTTCCCTCCATGCTGGCACTGGATGGTCAGCTCTTTTTTTTCAACCCTTATTGGATGATTGGTTTTTATGGCTTTGACTCTGCGTGATTTTTGGCCCTTTGAATGGTTTTGATCAATTGTGTGGAATTTATTCTCTATTTTATGTTAAATAGTACATGTTAATGCCTGAAATGATTACTGTAATTGAGCTTTTAACCCACTTTTCCATGTTTAGACTGGTGCTAATTTGTCCTCACTTTCCAAGTACCTTCAAAGTGTTTGGCCTTGGCACCTTCTTGCTCCAAATTTTGCTAAAACAAATTCAGGTTGAAGGTCATTACCACTAAGGACTGATAGATATCCTAAAACCCAATAGAAATCTTCAAGGAACAACTCATTTACTTCCAAATGTGTCAATGTTTAGCCTCTGTTCTTGGAGCTTGAAAACTGTAATAGAGATTTACTGGTAACCTCAGGCAGTTTCTCCCACGGTTGACTAGTTTCAGGGGTTAACTTCCAAGGTAATATTTGCCTCAATATCATACCCGAATGTGAAGTTTCATACCAAGGCGGTCACCACACTACTGCAGGGTGCCTGAAAACAATTAGGCTCACTTGTTACAAATTGCATTTCTTGCTTTGTATGTAAATTGGTCACAAGGTCAATAACTCACTGACCTTGCGGTGTGCAGATGTGAGAGTACAGGAAATGCACAGAAGGGGCCACAGAACATAACAAAGTCTTTTAATTGCATTTAAGTTGACCTCTATTTAATGTCTGCAGGCTACATCCAAGCATGCAGGGGGTTGATGATTGCCGCTGTGTGTCTGGGTTTTTTTGGCTCTATATTTGCCCTTGTTGGAATGAAGTGCACCAAAATCGGAGGATCGGACAAAAACAAAGCCGGGATTGCCTGCTTTGCCGGCGTTAATTTCATTCTTAGTGGTAAGTGTAGCGGTATTGTCTGTGTAATATCTGTGTAATGATCTGTGTGATCTAATTAGATTCCCTAAAGAACAATGAGCAGTCATGGCCTGTTGACTGTCTAACACTAACATACGCACACACCTACACTCACAGAGGTAACTGCAACACATATGCAAACAACGATGTACACATATGAACATATGCAGACATACATCACTGTACACACACTGTACATCATATGTATTATACACTATCATTGTACTGTATTTTTAGCACCATTTTACTGCTTTAGATAGTATTTTCTTATATTTTGGTGAGCCAAATTTAAAAAAATGTACTCGCTTATCAATCGTATGTGTAATGAGATGAAAAAGTCTTCAATCTTTTTCTCATATTTCTTAGGCCTCTGTTCACTCTCAGCGTGCTCCCTCTATGCTCATCGGATAACATCAGAGTTTTTTGACCCAATGTTTGTGGCACAAAAGTAAGAACCTTGGGACTGTAGAGTGTTTTAATGTGACCACCAACCAAGAAAAACCATTAAGCATTGGTCTCTGTCTGTAGGTATGAACTGGGAGCTGCACTTTTTATTGGCTGGGCAGGTTCCATCCTCTGTATCCTCGGGGGCAGCATGTTCTGCTTCTCCATCGCAGGCTCCTTCCCCAAAAGGTTTGTATGAGTCACACACAGTATGTTTACATTATAAAGGGGACTTGTCTCTAAAATATTGTTCTGTATGAATCAATTTTGCCAAGTCACAAACATGTTGGAGTTGTGAGGATGAATCTGTGCTCTTTCTCTTTACAGCCACAGTCAGAAAAACTATATCTACAAAGGCGCTGCCTCACATTCACATATCTCCTCCTACCCGAGAGGGCAGGCAAAGTCTGTGAACGAGAGGCCGCCTCCAGACTACAGCAACTCCTCCAGGATGCAGCACTTTGATAAGAATGCCTATGTGTGAGGGATGTGAATATAAAACACTTTAGTCAAAGTCACTTGTGGCTCTTTGAAGACAAACTGTATCCGAAGCCTAAAAGAGAGAGCACAGTGCCTGAAACTTGGTGGGTTCTGTCTATCAGCATCAGAATTTTGCTGACAGGAATTAGATTAGACTATTTACATGTTTCTTACAGGTGTATAAATTCAATACAGTTTACTCACTGATCTTGGGGAATTTATATTTTCTATATTTGACATTTTACTGTGCACTGAATGGTAGGATTATGTTTGTATTATAATTATACAGCAAAATCTAATTTTTGCATCATTTTCTATTTTCTCTGTGTGTAATGTTTTGTAAGGCAATTCCTTTGTTGGTTGTATCTTTAACTATAAGTAACCTACACATGTTGTTAATCTGTAATGACAATATTTAAAACAGTGTCAAACACAGATTTTCTTGTTTTCCATGACATAACCATTAACTGATTTTGTATAAAGCAGACACAAAGGGGAAAAAAGTCATTGTTTCAGTATGGGTTTTTTTCTAGCTGGCAAATCGTTCAGTTATACAGCCATTTTCCTCATCCACAATCTGTGTGTGGCTTAGTCATGTATGGCAAACCTATAGTAGGTGTGGTTTGTAGAGCTGTTGTCAGGACAGCAAAAGAGTGGCCAGTCCAAGTTCCTCTGCTGTGTGACTGCACACAGCAGAGGAACTTCCCTTACCATGTGTGATTTCTGATAGTGATGCTTCAGTTTGCATTTTCATTAATTGGTATCCACTGTCTTTAGTGTGACATTAATACTAGGACACTCATCACTTGTTACTTGTTAATGTTTTGAATGGCAATAATGAAAGAACTCTGTTAACAAATTTAAAGGAAAATACAAACCTATATTTAGAGTCTATGCAAAAGTGAATAGAGTTAACGCAAAAGTGCTGCAAACCTGAAACTGTGGTTTGAATAATCTCATGTGGGTGGCACACTCCAGAAAGTTTACAGTAAACATCTCACGTAATCACACAGAGCCCTCATCAACACTTCTGGCACAAGGCAGAGATACAGCACCACTGACCAGACGTTTAGTGCATTTTGTGTCTATATGCAACTGAGTGGACCCTGCCTGGTTTAATTTAGTGATTTCAGAGATGAAGAAACGTCCGATTCAAATATTTGGCTTCTTGATTACATCGCTTGGATGGCTGTTTGTGCTATGTACCATGGCCATGGACTATTGGAGGATCACTCATTTGGGAGGACAAGGTGGCTCTTTTATAATCAAAGTGGCCTGGTACTGGTCCAACCTGTGGAAGGACTGTTACACTGATTCCGCAGCTGTCACCAACTGCAGAGACTTCCCTGTGCTCTGGAGTGTCACCCGTAAGAGATCCAAATGTTGTAAAAGCCTCAGCATTGATCTTTCTAATACTATGTTTGTTGCTCTTTCCCTCGGAACAAACAGAAACATTTGGATTAAGTCTGTTTGGATCAGTACCTTTAGTTGCTTCAGTTAGCTAACTTAGGGTAGATTTTGCAATGTAACTTTAATTACTGGATCATTTAGCTGACTCTTTAATCCTACTTCCTGTTTATTGTCACCATAAACTTTAGCTTTTAGAAAACACTGTGTTGTTATTGTCACTTGTGGCCACTGCTGAGAAAAAGTCACAGTGACTTACTTTACTGTGCCAGAGGTCAAATCTAATGATGTTACATTTCAGTTACAATTTAATCAGAAACATATTGATTCAACTTTGTTGTCCTTTCTGAAGGTACAACTTGTAACAAAATCAGATTAGATCATTACATATACTGTAGATCTCATTTTTAACCACTCATATTTGACAACAGAGCTTCAAAAGAAACCCTAAAATATTTGCATAACTGATAAACAGTAACCTCTTCCAAAAACACCATAACATCAAGGCATTACTCTGCTTAAATGCATGGGGGAAAATCATTCTCTGTACTCCACAACCTCCGTGTAATGTTGTTGTTATATGTGTGGCACTGATTGTACAATAGACCTGGATTTTACATACACACAATAAAAGGTTGGCTTCATGTGACATCTTTGTTACAACTTTGTCAGAAAGACAAAAATTTAACCAACTGTGACTGTGACCACTCTTGGTCTTGGATCGCATTAGATTGTAAGGTACATTTTCCATTTTGTCACCAAATCTTTAAAGGTACCTTTCAGATGAATCAAACCCTTGCAGGAAAAAGTCTCAGCTAAGAACACTATTGTATGCATTGTAAAGATATTTAGTTTTGTTGGAGTTATTTTTCTCATGCAAGTGCTCCTCCAAAGACATGTAATTCACTCTCACGTCAGCTTCTTTTCTGCCTGAGAGAAACTGAACAAGTCCTAGAAATTGAACTTTTTCTGCTGAATACTTTCCATTTTTATGTGCCGCCTGAACTCTTTCTTTTATTTTTTCTCACAGCTTTCGTTCAGGGTGTACGAGGGTTGCTGATGTGCGGGTTGACTCTTGGATTCTTTGGCGTCGTCCTTTGCTTTGTTGGGATGGAGTGCACTTATATCGGTGGAGCTGATAAAACCAAGGACAAGCTGCTTTTTGCCGGCACTGTGTTTCATATTGTTGGAGGTAAGCACAGAACATATACGTGTTTGTCTCCGTAAATGACAGAACTGTTTTGCCCTCATTATTTCTTGGTATCAACAAAACTTCTGCACACAGGTGTGTCAAATATTTCTGGCTACTGCTTATACATCAACAGGATTGCCAGAACATCCTTTGCTCCCAGTGTAGGGCCAGGAGTCTTACGGTACATTATACAATTTAAACTGCAGAAATATACGCATTTAAATCCATCAGGTGTATTATCAATGACTGCTTTTGTTTTAACTGATTGCAGGTATGACCTTGGACCTCCCATATTTCTAGGACTGGTGGGATGTTTTCTTATCTTTTTAGGGGCTGTGTTATATGCTGTGACAGTCTGTCATGTAATCTGCCCAAAAAGGTATTCAATTTACTACATCTTCACCCTTTTTTTCCTGTGACTGCTGAGTTCATGCCTCATTATTAACCCCAGAAAATGTTCCGGTCTTACAGCCAAGTGGTATACGCCTATGGAGGAGGCACATACATGGCCCCTCGCTCCCGAGGAAGAACACTGTACACCGGATACTACAATCCCTCCAGGCAATATGGATATTATATGGGCTCAAGACAATCCAGCAGCTCCAAGATCTCGAAGATCTCTCAGACAACTCCAACAAAAATATCTGCAAGAGATGCATTTGTGTAGGATCCCAAAGTTCATACACAACAACAGGAACTGGCTCTGAATCTGACCAACAACAATCAGCTCACACTGTAAACAGAATGAACATTCCTCAGCTTCCTTTTTAGTGCATCATATGTAAAAACATTTTGTTGTTATTACTATAATAATAATATTGATAATAATATAAATAGAATGTATAAGATACACTGTCTTGTGTTTACTCGTCATTTGTTAACTTGGGTTTGATTTAATCTATAAAATGATATACAATAAAACAAACTTTGTACTTGAAATGTTTACTGTCTTTCTCTGTTGTCTTCTATGCATTTAGAGTTTTACTGACTGAAGTTATTAATAACAGCAGGGCATCCACAGTGCAAGCCTTTACACAAATATAAGTGTATTATTCATCAGTCGGCATCATCAATGTGCAACAAAATAGCGCCATCATTTACAAATCTTTTACCATTTGAGGATATGATAAGTTTTTTCCTAGTTTCGTGTGTTTGTGCTATTTCCTTGTTTGCACCTTTAGACTTTAACAAACATCTGAAGTAAGAGCTGAATGGTACACAAAACTGAACCCATGCTGGTAGGCTTATGTCTGTCAGACCAACAACAAACACATTACCAAAGTGACCTTCACAGAGTAGAATCACAGTTCAAGGCAAAACATGTGTTAATATACACAAACCACACTAGGCATTTTCTGTGTGTGTTTCCATCTGCATACAGCTCAAGAGGAGGGACTTTCAGGCAGCAGTGACAGACAGTGCAGGAGCTGTTGTGCCTTTGCTCAAACTTTGCCTTTTCTCTGTCTAGAAGCTCAACTTGAAAGCAAGCATGAGTTTCAGGACTGTGGTGATGTACATGGAAATTGGCTGCTTTGTGATCTGTGTATCTGGATGGATTCTGGTCTGTTCCACCATGCCCACAGAGATCTGGACATGGTCTGAAGTAGACAGCATAGTCCTGACCACTTCAAACTACTTCTCCAACCTGTGGAAGGATTGTGTATCTGATTCAACTGGAGTATCTGACTGTAAGGGAATCCCGTCCATGCTTGCACTGAACTGTAAGTTAAATATATCACAGTGCAAACAAGATACTTTTTTCTTTTGAGCATTTTTTGGATGTGTGCTTCACATTGTTTTCCCACTCTTGGATAGGGGACATCCACATGTGCCGTGCACTCATCATCATCTCCATCATACTGTCTTTCTTTGGATCAATTCTAGTCCTCGTGGGAATGAAGTGCACCAAGATTGGGGGATCAGAAATTGTTAATGCAAGAGTAACCTTTGCTGGGGGGATGAACTACCTCATAGGAGGTAATAACAGAGTTATTTGAACAAAGTCACTTTGCCAAACACTGTGCAATCTTAATCTTAAAATTAATGTGTCTGTCATTTCAGGGATGTGTTCAATGGTTGCTTTCTCTTACTATGGAAACAAAATTAGAGCAGAATTTCAAGATCCTACCTACAAAGCTCAGAAGTATGTGCAATTTTTCAGTGACATAGATGCAGCAAACCCAACTTATTTCCTGCATCTGAATTTATCAGATGATTCTTTGTAGGAAAATCAGTATATTTATGTATTATTCTTGTGTTTATTGCCAGGTTTGAAATAGGCGTTGGTGTCTTTATTGGCTGGGGAGGCTCTACCCTACTTGTTGTCGGAGGCCTTATTTATAGTATCTTTGCAGGGAAGGAAGGGTTCCACTCAAGGTAAAATGCTGCTTCTCTATCATTGATTTTTCTCTAGCAGTTCTATTATTTACCCCCCTACACCATATCCACCTACTGAAAAAATAACCATTCATTTCTTGTATCTGAACCTCACAGCTCAAAAAGACTCCCGGCCTACCAGTTCCCTGACGCCTACACAGTTGTTCCAACAAAAAAGAGCATTGCATCTTCGGCTCGTACAGAGATTAGCGAGAGCAGAAAATCAAGGTCCAGCAGTGGCAGTAGAGTCAGCAGCATCTCTGGGATCACCGCTACCACCAATAAGACGTCAATTACAAATGCATGACCTCTTCTTAAAAAAGTATTCTGTGTTTCTGTCCTATACGGCATTAATGTCAAATTGATCTGATATTTTAAGTCCAAACATGAGCTTCAGGCACAAGCCTTCCATGCAGAATACATTTTGACTTAATAGGATCAAAACAGGAAAATCACACACTCAGATGTCCCAGTAAATCATGACAGTGTGACACTGAGGGAGCAGGGACCATACCAGGACCCTGAAACTTCAGTTTTATATGCACAGATTATTCAACAAGATTCATCATTTACAATTAGATCACTTATAAGGACACAAAATATCTGTTTATGAATATTTTAGATGTTTTGTCTTTTTGCCATTACTGTTTGAATGTTATTTTGTCTGATTGTAGTTTGATATATCATGTTCCTTCTCTGAAGATGGGCAGAAATGATGAACTATATACAGAAAAGAAGATGTGACTATACATGAGCACACAATTTAACGCTGTCAGCAACTGTCACTTTTTTGATACTTGCAAAAATGTTTATATTGATTGATAACAGAAAGAACAAAGGAATGAGTCACTGCAACAAAGATTCACACACCACAGTGATGAGATGATTGTATATAAGTGTCATTCACTGTCATCCTCCTTAATTGTACCTCTTACAATTCTTACAATAGACGTTCATCATCTCTTGAAATGTTTTTCAACTTTTATATGCCTCTGACAAAGTCACATTTGACTACAAAGCCTCATTCGTCCCAAGGAATCATTCAATTATTATGATATGTATAATACATTATATATGCTGTACTTACACTCTATACCCTCTATCTATGAGTCAAGTAACATTTAGTTTCCATGTTAGTTTTACATGCAATATATTAAAACAAGAGTATTAAACATGAAAATGCAGTGCATTGCAAATACTTAAAACTGCACAACCATACATGAATCACACCTAGCTCCACCTTACATACAGTTTTGAAGATGTTGCAATCTCTTTGACATTTTTTTACTGTGCTTTTTACTTCACTACATTTATCTGGCAGCAGAAGTTACTAATTATGTCACAGATTATAGTTTAACATATAAAACATATGCTCAGTTTATATTTATGCACAGTCATAGCTTAAAGTACCCCAAAGTACATAAAGCAGTTAAAATTAACTCCACCTATGTATTCCTATGTAATGCATCAATAAAAATGATCCAGTAATTCTGTAATAAATTAATCCTGACACAGATCATCCTGCATAAGGAATAGTTTTATTGCTGAAGTTCCTGTACCTGGCAAGAGTAGAATTTGAAAGTAGGACTTTTACTTGTAAAGGAGTATCTATACATTGTGCAATTGATTCATTTAATAATGTAAATCATCTCAATTATTTTTTTAAAAGTCAGCCTCCTCACAGTAGACCACATTCAGCCTAATTCTGACGCTACACCCTATTCATGCCTAAGCAACATTTTGATGGCAGGACTTTGTAATAATTTTATTCATGACTTGAGGGTTTAAATACTTTTTCCACTCCTACTGACTCACACATGGTCACACACACACAACATAGTGCTGACCGTTTTGTGCTGCCGTGGCTCCTCTCTGTTGAACCAGACAAAGTGGGCGGGGTTTTCCAAACAATCCAGCCAATCACAGTCACCCACGACCGGTCGGTTGAGCTCGCGGCTCCGCTGTGACTGGGACAAGAGAAGCAATGCTGCACAGCGGCCAACACATGGGACTGTTGAGAATTAGGTGAAACATTAGTTAAAATAACATCGGCTTTGTGGGACAGAACGAGACATAACTGTCTGGTGCAAGTCTAACCATGGTTTCCATCGACCATGTCACTCACAAGATACTGACTTACCTCCCGTATGTTCTTGTTTTGATTGATCTGAGATATGAAGGTAAGAAGCTCACTATAGCCACTTTACCAGACAAGCTAATGATAGGTACCGGCTACTAGACCTTACAATTGAATAGGTACAGACTAAAACCATGGTTCAGATATCCTGTTCTCAGTCTTAATAGTGTTATCTCTCTAATGTCAATGATAACGTGAGGAAGAAACATCGTTAGCTGCGAGCTAACATTAAGCTAGCTAGCTAATCAGTTATATGGAGGAAAACTGCTTTTAGCTTATTAACCTATTTGTCTGAGGCTACAGGTAATTAAAAACTGACTGGCATAACTAACAACTAACTAACAACTTATTTGGTAACGTAAGCTAGTTCTGTTTTTGAGAGCTAATTTGACGTTTACATGGTTTGACAGCTAGCTAACATGTCTAAGTCCTCTGTCTAACTTAAGTGGTTTGATTGTCACGCTGCTGCCTGTCATCGGCCGGTGACCAGTGTGAATAAAAAGTTAGTGTAGTAGTGTGTGGTAATGTGCTAAGTGTTGTGTGGTAATGTGCTAAGTGTTGTGTGGCAACGTGTTGTTTTTGTATATGTGGTTCAGGAGTGAATTGTGGCAGGGATGGGAGTGTGGACAATCATATGGAGATGGGGAAGAAACTGCTCGCTGCTGGCCAGCTTGCTGATGCCCTCTCTCATTTCCACGCCGTTGTGGGTAAGAAACAGAAACATGCAGGGTTTCCTAATTAACCTATGTCTTTACTCAAGGAACTTTCATTTAAAACTGTAACGATCGTGTTTTCTTTGCCCTTCTCTCGGCAGACGGAGACCCCACGAACTACATGGCCTACTACAGGAGGGCTACAGTGTTTCTAGCAATGGGGAAGTCAAAGTCTGCACTGCCAGATTTGAGCAAAGTGATTGAACTCAAACCAGATTTCACTTCTGTGAGTTTCTGCTTTTTCATCGCTTGGCTTTTGGTCATGTATTTTCACACAGTCGGACACAGTTTTATGCTGTACAGCACACCTGCACTTTAGGTGTGACACAAGGAATACATTTACACAAATTACTGACAGAAGCTGTTACACAAATATATTTATAGTATATGTGCAAGTTATGGCCTCAATAAACTCCAGGCACAATTGTGCTGGGAAATCAGTCAGTTATGTCATGTGTGTAGATAGGTCTATACTTGCTGTCCCATGCAAAACACATTCTCTCTCTCTCTCAACCTCCCCTTAACAGGCACGTCTTCAGAGAGGAAATCTGCTTCTAAAGCAGGGGAGACTTGATGAAGCAGAGAGTGATTTTAAGAAGGTGGTAAGTACAGCAATACCCAGGTCAAGCTCAAAGAATACACTGTTTTGTTGGATAGGTTCACCAGGAGGTGTCAGTGTTGATCTGTAGTGTTGCAGTGAAAGTAAACTCAAGCATGTAAACCTGGCAAAGTTTTTTTTTACAATATAATTTAAAAAAGGAAATAATTTCACCTGAATGTATGCAATGTGCACACCTTTTGAACATTTTACTTTTGAGTTATACTGTATAGTTGATGACATGAGAGGTTTTGCTGTTGATGCAGTGAGTAAGCTTAGCAAAACTCTTTGAAGCCAAGTATCAGCCAATTTAAGCCTTTTTAGACAACTGGAAGTCCCTCCATAAGCCATCTTGAAAGATGTATATAATAATTAAATTGGCAGTGAACTCTCATTTGGGCCCTCAGGGATCATTTTTAGGTGCTCGTTAAGGATTAAGCCTGGCGCTCACTAATGCATTTTCCATTAGAATTACAATTTTCACTGTGACATTTCACAACAGTCCCAGAAGACACAAATGCCCTTGTTATATCAACTATTAATTCTTAGATTCCATTTAAAGCTGCTGTATTCTCAGGTGAGGTAAAAATGCAGGGGAAAAACCCCCCTCCTCTGTACGGGGACAGGATGTGAATGTCAGACAGTGTCAGATTGTGCCAAGGGTATGTGGCAGATGTGCCGCCTCACTGGGCCGTTTTGATTATTAGCTCCTTGCCTTTACATTTAATTTTAATGAAGACAGAAAACTAGTTATTATATGTAGGTTGGTTTGGCAGGCTGAAAAGTAAAATCTCAGGTGGTTGATATGAAATAGTGCAGTTTGGGACTGGCTGCTTAACTGTATAATTAGTGTTTTTGATTTAAATACAAGTTAAACAGTCATTTTCTTGGAATGCCTAAAAAATAGAAAGTTTTGTCAGTTTTAAAACAAGTCCAATGCCTCCTCCTTCAAAAGGCCATCAGGCATCAGGGCTCATGCAGTTTTTACGTGGACACTACTTTGCTGCTGTAGTGTCAAGGGATCTGACCAGAGGTGCATTCTGTCCTGCTGCTTCAGCAGTCCTCAACATTGTCCCAGCATAATGCATCACATTTATGCATTGCACTCTGTCCAAAGCTGAGCTCACAGGAAACACTTAGTCTGTTTGTAAAGGATGTGTCATTAGCTGAGATTGCTCTTGTGAATATGATGACCTCTATGATGAGGATGATTATAATGTAATGGGTTTAGGGAATAGTGAGCACTGCTACTGCTGTGTTAGGCAATACTATCAAGTTGGCAGAAGAACCTCTTCAGGAATATAAGAGATCACAGGGCTGAATCAAATTTTCTTAAGCACTTTTCAGATCTGTCGTTCACACCTCTTATACCAAACTGGCCCAGCTTAAATCTTTTTACTAGTTGTACTGCTTTAATCTTTACTATCAGTAATATAATACCCTGCCTTGCGATGTTCCAGCTGAAGTCCAACCCGAGCGACAAAGAGAAGATGGAAGCCCAGAGTCAGCTGACAAAGTCAGATGAAATTCAGCGGTTGGTGGCTCAGGCGCGCAGCAGCTTTAACAGCCAGGATTACGTGACAGCTGCTGCCCAGCTTGACACTGTCATTGAGGTAAGATATCTACCTTGTCAGCATTGCTCAATTTTCCTGCATGCCTGACAGTGTCCATGCTATTATCCCAGCAGGGTGCGCAGAGCATTTGTATAGTAACTAGCACTGCATTTTAAGCGTTATCGTCCACCTGTTACAGACGTGCACTTGGGATGTGACCTCTCGTGAGATGCGAGCCCAGTGTTTTATTGAAATGGGAGAGATGGGGAAGGCCATCAGTGACCTTAAAGCTGCATCCAAGCTAAAGAGCGACAATACCCAGGCTTTCTACAAACTCAGCACCATCTACTATAATCTTGGAGACCACGAGATGTCCCTCAAGTAAGACTCATAAGCAGACTGCTTTCTGTGACGAAGCTCCCACGCTGTGTATCGTGTTACCTTAAAAAATCACAAAAAAGTGTTTCTTTTCAGATTTTAATAGCTTGCGCAAATTATTAAATTATTATTACTTGCGTGTTTATTGAGCCAAACTTATTATGAATACACTGGCTGTAATGGGGGAAGTAATTAAAGCAAAAAAAACATCAGAGGGAGACAAAATAAGCAGCAGCACTTACTTGTACTACACATAGTGGAATAATACAAACCATAGCTTCAATAGTGACCACATCGTTTAGATCAAAAGTGTTTTTATGCTTTACTGTTGTTATTTTAAGATGTTCTTATTTTTCTGTCCACCCACTTTAAGTGTTCAGTGTAGCATATACATCAGGTAATATGGAAAATTAGCCTGTTCTCACCTTCCTCCACCTTTTGCTTGATCCACAGTGAAGTACGTGAGTGTCTGAAGCTCGATCCTGACCACAAGCAGTGTTACAGCCATTACAAGCAGGTCAAGAAGCTCAACAAACAGATCCAGTCTGCAGAGGAACTCATACAAGAGCAGAGGTGTGTCTGTCTGTGTGTGTTCAGGCAAATGTATATCCCTGTATAAATAAAATGATATCCCCATCTGAATACCAGGGATTGCATCAGCTGTAGAATGACTCCTTCCTTCCCTCAAGCACTCAGACTTTCTGGTCTGACAAACAGGCATGGAAATCCCATCTTAATGTGAATGGATGTCACATCATATTTGACATACATAAGCATTCATATTCTCAAGACTAAGAGGCGGAAAACAAGAGTGGCATGATGTTTGTGGGTGCAATGATCCATGTTGCATTCTGCTGTATTGATGGTGTCACAGCGTCACTCACACAGCTACCTGCCTCCTGCTCTTTTAGGTACGAAGAGGCAGTGAACAAATATAATGCAGTGATGAAGACTGAGCCCAACGTGCACCATTTCTTTCTCCTTGCCATGGAGCGCATCTGCCACGCGCTGTCACAGGTAAGGCCCCTTACTGCGGCTATGAGACGTATTAAGTCACTCTTCGACTTTATTGAACGATACATCCAACCAATGTGCTTTCTTTGTGTCATTACCAGGGCCAGCAGGGCAGCAGAGCTATCACCGCGTGTAGCAAAGTCCTCCATTCGGACCCAGAGAATGTTAACGTGCTGAAGGACAGGGCTGAGGCCTATCTACAAGAGGAACAGTATGAGGAAGGTAGGCCTGTCAGATGTAGCTCATATCTTTTTCCATTTAATGAAGTCGGTTTGTTAAATTCACACAATTAGAAATAAGTTAGGGGGTTGTCAATTTCTTCATTGTAGCTTAGAAAGTCTATGGCCACTGTGTCTTTTTGTTGAAGATGGACTGAATGATGACACAGCTGTTGTGCAGGAGGCAGGTTAGTTGAAAATGAAAAACATAGATTTAACAAGACCTACAACGTATGTTTAATTAGTGAAGTTCTGGTTATCAAAAACATTTATTTAAATGATGCTACTGAAACCTACCCGCAGTTGCCAGTTTATTAGGCAGACCTAACTACAAACAGTGTAACAGCTGACAGCAGCCTGACTGTATGGTCCTTTTGGAGGCTGCTGTTTGTAGCTTATGTTAAACTGCATTAATAGGGTGGTGTTTCTGTTGTTCGGCCTACCCTAATCTGTAATAATATCCATGACCTTTACTGTTGTCATGGCAGGAGCCTAACACAAGGGGCCCTTGTAACACTACATATAAATATATTGATATAAAGTTAAAAATATCAGTGACATATCATACTGACATGTCATACTGACCATCTAATTATTTTATCTGTGGGAAAATATTAATGTCTACTGGGAAACAATCTGGTTTTTACTGTAAACATCCAAAGGAAAGGCTGTTTACAGTTAGAAATGGGAATGCTCTTCCTCATTTTACACAATCTTTCTCTTCATCACCTAATCCATTTTGACTCTGAATTTAAATAAGCACAAAAAAGACAAGATTTAGATAAATGCAGCATGGGTGTCCATGGCTAATTTGGTTAAAGCATAAAAAAATGATGTCTAAATCATGAAATAGACAAATGTCATCTGTCTAAGCGCTTATCCCAGCAGCATAATTAGAATTATGTGTAGAACAAGTGTGCCTGCGAGATGTAGCGATGCCCCGTGCTGCAGGCTGAAATTATGCAGGATTTCTTGTTTATCAAGCCTAAAGCCATTCTTCAGTGGCAGTGCCAGTACACCACACACACACACACACACACACAATCATGAAGCCTTTGCTGGCTGAGTGGGGATTAGGCTGAAACAACGGTCTAGCGTATCTGTTGTCAAATTGGGAAAAAGTCCAGTGATGGCAGGTGGTGAAATCCCCAGGAATAGACTGTCTCCCAGCCATCATTTTACCTGTCACCTGATGTTCTGCCACCACCGCCCAACAACCTATTGATATTTTTGTCAAAATCACTGCCTACATCTTATGTTTATCTGTCAGTTAAGTTTGAAATGAAGCACAAAGCATCCCACCCACCTCACCCATGTCTTAGTGAACCCTGGTTCCTATAGAATAATAATCACTCCAGCTGCTCAGCACATTACAGTATGAAATTCTCACACAATAATGATCAGGCTAACACTAGCCAAAAAAATATAATAACATTTAGAATCAAATACAGGAACAGTAGTGTAACAGGTGAGTGAGAGCAGCTGCCTGCTGGACAAAAAAACTAAAGGGCAAACTGCAACGTGCGTAACGTAATGGTGTCAGTGGATGGAGGTGATTTAATTTGAATGAAAGTGCAAGACCAAAACCTTTATATAATACTTGGGATGGGATGGGACATACTTGAAAATGTACAAAGTATAGAGAAAGTGACTTTAAAGAGGGAAAAAAGGGATCGCCACTGTAGAGACATACCTAAAATCACAGACATTTTCATTTTCTACCTTCAAGGTTTTCACGAAACTGAACTGTTTCCAGTGTGTCAGGCTCCAACACTCCTATTGATTTGCACTCTATAAACTAAAAAATTGCAAAGTAATGACTCGTAACCAACCAGTGTGATGCACACAAAAATAGAGATTGTCTATGATTATTTTGCGGCTGCCTGCTGCGAGCTGAAGCTTGAATCGAGGTAACTACCGTGGATCTGTGGTGTGACAGAGTTTGACAAAGTGCGTCATTCAAATTTGAGACCGCAGATGAAAATGACTTTTTCACATGTCTGCACAGGCCACAGATATAAAAGACTGGATTCAATGTTAGACAGTCCATCATCTTATCTTAGGTGTAGCTTGCAAACATCACTTGGCCATAATTCTGAATTTATTTGGGATTTCTACATAAAGACACTGCGTAATGTAGAATATAAGCCGTTCACAATACCAGAGACTGTTCTTATTTGTCAAGTTCAGGCAAAAGAGAGAAAATAAAATCATTTGTCTGCAATATTTATGGATTGTAAAAACATAGACAAACCTCTTTCACCATACGTTCCAATTACAAGTTTAAGGTTGGATTCAGGTGGGATGGCTGCTATACGGTTCCATTGCAGAATGACAAGTCATTACTGCATGTCACATATAGCGCTTTTATATCTGTGGCACAGGCAGTTGATCAGCTAAAATGAATGGCTGTCGTAAAGAACAGGTTTGCTGCTGTAGAGTGGGCATATGTGTAAGAATCAGCCAGTATGTGTCCCGTCTTGCTGCTGTCATTTACACAATAAGTACAAAGCTTTAATGTGTTTAGACAGATTTGCCTTTAATTCAGTTCTAATTTGCCATAACGGTAGCCAGTAAACGATGGGAGGGAGAGATATGGGGGGCAGTGACTTGATTTGAATGGTAGGACATTACAACCACATGGTTCACCGTGTTTCAGTCAATAATGGCATACTTATGGAGGCCGAGAATGACCTAGCTTGCGATGATTATTTTTCATACGTATGTGCTCGTCCCAGTGTTCATAGTGACCCCTTGCAGCATCTCCACGGCCTTCAGGTACCTGTTGACGTCAGACATCAAATTTATGCCATAGATAATTTAGTGTGTGTACTCGAATGAAAATGGATCACACGCGCATCCACTGACGAGGTGAAAGATTTATTTCCAAGCATCTTAAGGATGCTAAGGATTGATGTAAATTATGACACTGAAACTCGTCAGTACTTTAACGTCTAAGGCGTTGATCAACAATGGATACTCCCTGATCTGACATTTTTTTGTGAAAATCAGTTGCCACAGATCAAAATGCCATCAATGCATGGTAGCACAGCACTCCTTATCTAGATAGAAATAAGTAATAAGAGGAAGCAACCTTTTGATTTATCTTGATAACAGGTGGATTATCTTAAGATAGCAAAGCTAATTTTCTAAAATTAATGAAATAAACATGTTATCTCGAGATTAAATGGTATTTAAAAATAATAACAGTTCTTGCCTTCCATGGGAAAACAATCCTGCAAAAATATGAATATATTCAAAATATGAAATTTTGAGTCACACTGAGTCACCAAAATGGAGAACTGGCACAGGTGAGGAAAGAGCCTCGGTGTGCATCAAGAAATGCCATTTCTTTCTAGCTGTGCTTTGTGCGGGTGCTGAAAATAAAGCTTTCATTGGCTCACTTGTCAGATGGTGAGTTGCTTGAAAAAAGTCAAACTTCAACCCATGTTGAAAGATTTTTTTTTAGAGTACAAAATAAATACATACATTCATTTACTGACTTTAAAAAAACCTGACATTCGGTGCTTCACAGGCACATGTTGAAATGTTTGTTCATATCCACTTTAGGTTACTGCGACACTGGTGTTTAATTTTAGTTTTATCTCAGCTAACAGCTCACTGAAGTGTTAGATGTGCAAGTCAACATGCATGCAAATAAAACTGCAGCCACAAAAAAGGCATTTGAGTAAAGGTCCGTGTCAGTTTTTCATGTAATAAATATAATCTACCAACTGTTGTAACTATATCTATATATTTGCTTTCATGATGTAGAACCAAAAAATATGGTTTTAACTTTTATTTTAGTTGAGAGTCGTCAACATGTCCTTTTTCTTTTATCAGAAGAAGACAGTAAATGTACATAACTGTCCACTTGACCCTCAGTTACAACATCATCACTACTTTGGGGTTGGTCCATGTGTTAAAACATCGGAAAGACCCCACAGCCGCCGTTGTTGCTGGCTGAGCTGAGGCTGCATATGTCATCATTAACATAGGATGAACACATCAGCAGGTTCCACGGCCAAACCTCATGAGGGCTTTTAAACTGTCAGGACCCATGGGTGTTAAACACACTTCAGTACACCTCACAGGGTAAACATGCTTCAAAGCACACAAACAGCCCGGAGCAGCTGCAACATGATCTGAGGGTGATGGGGCTTACTTAATGAATAAAGTGGTTTATTTAATAGTACAAGATCAAGCATTTTCAGAGATGGGATTAGTAAGGACACTAGTTAAATTATGTTATGTAGGTCAAAAAGTTTGTTATACAATTGGAGATAGAGAGAGAAACACCAGTACCAATAATTCTGGAAATAGTTTTTTAAATGTAAGAGCGTTTTTCAGTCACATCCAACAGCTGATTACCTTATGCTCTTTAAATGTGACTCTAAGTGCATTTACGTGTCTCCACATCAGTGTGACAACATTTCAGATCTGCTAACCTATTTGATTCGACATTTGTGGTGAAATGTAATCACCTCAAACTGCCAGTCATTTTTTAGATTAATAAAATTAAAATTATTAGTAAGTAAATAATGAGAAATGTCCCTCCCAGTTAGACCAAGTCAAAGGTGATGTCTTTGTTTTTTGACTAAATAGTTAATTAACTGATGACATGTTGGTGTTAACAGTTTAACATGTCACCATGCTAACAAACATAGCATGTAATTAATGACCCGCTATCAGTTAGGTTGCAGACGTTTGGCGTTTTTCTTTTTTTTTTTTCATATATTAAATCATTTGGTCGTTCTTATATTATAACAAGGTGAAGCCTGTTGGGTTTTTTGTTTTTTGTTTTTTTAAATTGAAGCACTGTCTTTAAATACTGTACTTCACTTCCCATTAGAGGATTTGAATGAGTAAGCAACACTGATTCTACCCTGCATTTTCATTTTTCAGCTATTAAGGACTACGAGACTGCTGGAAAACACAGTGAGAATGACCGTCAGATAAAAGAAGGCCTGGAGAAAGCTCAGCGACTTCTCAAACAGTCTCAGAAGAGGGATTATTATAAGATCCTCGGTGTGAAGAGGTGGGGACTAATCACTGGATTTGGGATACTTCTTTGGATTTATATTGGTGTATTCCAGACTGGCAATTTCAGATGTTATTTGTGGAAAATTCCCGAAAAATATGTCTACAAATGGGTTGCTTTAGACAAATTCATCAGAAAGCAATTTGTTTTTCCTTTTGAGATCATGTTGAGCAACCACCGCTGCACTAGAGAGCTCTACTGCATTTATTTTAACATTTTTGTGTTCAAAAACACTATTGACAGCTCAATACAGGGTGCATTTTTAGGTGATGAAAGCACTCTAAGTTATAAAAAGTAATGGTTTTATTACATCAGAGACCATGTGGTAACCCTGACACTTGGACAGGTATTATTAGTGCCAGCTTATGTTGAAAAGAAGGGAAGATGTCTTATCCTTTTTTAATAAAAGTTGATGATACTCTGCGACAGAACTGCCCAGAAAAAGGAGATTATCAGAGCCTACAGGAAACTGGCACAACAGTGGCATCCAGACAACTTCCAGGATCCAGAGGAGAAGAAGAAGGCTGAAAAGAAGTTTATAGACATTGCTCAGGCTAAAGAGGTTCTCACTGACCCAGGTAAGAAGTGTGCGGTCTGCAGAGTCGGTGGAAAGTTGTTACTGCCGGTCTCCCAGTAAATGTCAGGTCTCTGAGGAGCTTTCGTCAACTGCTCTATAGTTGCTATTTTTCTCCCAAGTAGCTTGAGACCTTCATTATTTTGCTGGGTATCATTTTTATTTCAGAACAAATGGTTTTGTCACAAGCATATTACAGTATACATTGAACAGCCCAAACGATGTATCACATTATCACAACACTGCCACTCCCCTCTTTTTCTGATTAAACTACATCAAGTTGGATTAAGCATTGCTTAGTCTCAGGCTGCATTAAACACAAAAAAGCTGATATTGTTCACATAGCTGCAAGCCATGCCTAAATTCTACTTCTACAACAAAGGCATGATAAAGGCTGCCCGTGTACCTTGAGTCCTAGCATTCATGTGGATGCTACAGTGATTATATACAACTTACAACCACTGTTGCAGACCAGGTACACCCCTTGTGGCAGTGACGTCCCCCTGATAGCAGTGGCTGCTTTCAGCAGGGTCATTTGTGCTTCTGCACTGCAAAAAAAAAAATGTCAGGAACCGGTTTAAGAACAAGAGAAAGAGTTCAGGGTATTGACTTGGTCAGATCTCACTAAAAACCTGTGGGATGAACTTGACCAATTTCATGAGGTTGCTAGTGTTACGCCCATAAATACTCAACTTCCTTTTATTACTGTTTTATTATTCAAAAGCTATAAATGCTGTTATTTAGTTATATTACCATTTAAGCACTATGTTGTACTGAGATATCATCTGTTTTGTTTTGTTTTTCTTTTTCTTTTAGAGATGAGAGCCAAGTTTGACCAGGGGGAGGACCCCATGGACCCAGAGAGCCAGCAGGGTTCTCACCATCACCATTTTCACGGAGGCTTCCATGGCTTCCAGGGTTTCAATCCATTTGGCTCTGGACCCTTTAACTTTAAATTTAACTTTAACTGAGGAAGCTCATATCCAGCACAGCTGGAGTGGACTTACGCATCTTCCTCCCTATTTAAAAGGGAGATCACTGGCATGAGGAATGTCAGTGCATACCAATGAGTCTCACAAAAATGTGGAGCAAATTGTGACTTAAATTCAGTGCCCTTAATTAAAGATGCATCTTTGTTGTTGAATAATACAACTTAGAATTCCGTTTGGGGAAGGTCTGTTGCTATGCTAACAAATATCTGCCATGTATGAAGCAGCTTTTAAGTGTAAGTGCTTAATTCTGACACTTGCATACTTTCATGTATTGTACACTCTACAATTAACATCCATTCATAAGATTCAATTTGTACATAGGTACAGTGCTATTTTTATATGAATGGAGTTTTTTTTTTCTGAACTGTAAATAAAGAAGTATTTATGTACATTCAGTTGAACTGAAGGCAAGGTTATGTACAGGTATGTTGGAGTGACATTGCTCCATTTAGAGAGTTAGTTTGTGAAGTGGCACTCATCATTACATCTAAACTCTAATTCTCTAATGGCATAAATGTAAACTGCAGTTCTTACAGTGAAATAGTTTGTAGTGAGGATCAAATTACAGTGGAGCACAGTGCCTTCAGTTCTTTCTCACAAATTACACAACCACTGACCACACTAAGGGACAACAGAAATCACACACTGCTTTTCTAATGATGGTTTTGTAGCAAAGATTTATTTTTTTGCAGCAGACAGTAATATAAACATGTGTATTTGACACAGCACAGTGAAAGATGGGTGCCCTGAGAGCGGACTTCCTGCACCCATTTTTATTGAGTTTTAAGACAGAAAAAAATACTACTGTTGGCTTCAGTTTCGCAGAATCACCCGTCTTATTCCTGAGACAAAAACACTGGTCCATTGAGGAATTCTAATATTGAAAGGGTTTTTTTTTTTTTTTACCTAAAAACTGAACATAGGGAAGCTGAATATACATAAAATGTAAACATACAGCAATAAGTTAAATCCAATATTCTACCCAAAAACATAACCGCAAGTGTGCAAATTAGGATTCTTTGATCCACAACTTGGCGAGTCTAACCTGGAGTGCCGAGCCAAAGCATATCTAATGTAGCTCACATGAGTTTGCAGGGACAAAGAGAAACATCACTCAGCAGAAAAACCCTGCAGTTCTAGACCCTCGGTTTTAGATGTGTGATTATGTGATTTGGAGACCCCAAAAATGTAGCTAGCTATTGTCCATTAATTACACTGGGGAACACAATTTTTGTTGAGTTAGGTCTTTTTGGGTGCAGAATCCAAAACTGATCTCAGTTTTTCTCTATCACGTCAAGTGTTTGAACTATAGGATCCCCATTTTCTTAAAACATATGAAAAATACTGTACTTAACAGATATGTGCTTGTTTTATAAAAAATTTCAAATATTGACATACAATGAAATATGAAAGAAACAGGCATGACTGCAATGTTTAACAGTATTATGTTTTTACAAAGGATATGGCTACTGTAATTATAATTGTGTGCAAGTAGTTAAGGTAAAAATTTACGTTTATAGCTCTTTCTGGAGTGTTCAACTTGAGGACTATGGCGTTTGATGCTCCAACAATAGTCAGCCATCATATGTACACTACTACTACTACTACTACTACTACTACTACAGCTCATCAGTGGAATTTTGCTTATCTGGAGGGTAAGCTGTGGAGAAAAAACTTGACGTGCTAGAAACAAACTGCAATTTTGGAATCAGCATGCCAATTTTAGTTTTAATCAGCATAAAAATCTAACTCAACAGAAATTTTTTTTCAAATTGTTCCCCAGTGTTATGTCAGCCTTCCTTTACCACATGTCTAAAACTGGGAATTGTATGTTTTCATGGCAGTGTTGCAAACTTGCCAACTTTCTTAACTGAACTTTTCCATCCAAAACAGACCATCTAAATGACTGATGTCAAACAACTGCTAAGAGTAATCACAAGCCACAGCTCCTCAGTTAACAGTGCCAGGGTCTGAAGGGTCTGTCTCCCTCTCCTCTTGCAATATCAGTAGTTGACAGTAGGATACCATTTGCCAGAGTGGTAATATCTATGGTTACTTTGAAGCTCTGAAACCATCTCTGGTTTGGTACATTTTAGAGCATGACAGAAGGATGCACTGTAGTAGTTGGAATGATGTAGTTCTCTTGCTATTTAAACATTTTAAGAATGATACTGTGATTGAATTTAAGAAAAAAAAACAGACTCTTGACATACCAAGAACTGTTCTTATAACCTTGACACTCATGGATGTAGAGCACACTGCATGAGAATCCTCACACAACAGGCCTACCATATTAAGTCACGGTTGCTAAGCAACAGTTGATCAATTGGTGTGGGGTTTGGAGAACAGAAATTGTGGTAGTTGCTGTTTGAAGGGACAGTGCAAAAGTTATTGGGGTGGAGGTGGAGATGAATCATACATTAAATTTAATTTAAAAAAAAAAACCCTTTAGTGTCACAAACATAAAAGATGTGAAAATACAGCAACTCTGAAATTATGAATGAAGAGCTACCCAACAGCCACCAAGTTAAACATGAACGCTCCAGCCCTTTGGCTTGACCGCAGCATTATTTTCACTCTGGCCTGATTTACAAGTAGCCTGAACTTAAATGTGAATTAGATCAGATGATGTAGTGTGACATGATTATTTTCATAATCAAAGCAATAACATGCCAAGTTGCACAAAGAGGTGTATTAGAGAGTTTTTTTCCTATAGACAGCTTTTCCACAGGGTGCACTGTTTCATACCAAAACAAACCTAAATACCATCAGTAAAGTGCAGCAGAGATGGACATGGCAGTGTGCAGCAAGTGCTTTCACTCTATTGACTGGTAAGCTATTTTTTTAATTGCACAGTGACATTAAAAGTTGTTAAACTGCCACTGCCACAGCAGGATGAGTGAAGCAGCCGCTGGCACCCCGCAATTTTTCCTGATTTCTAAAAATAAAAGTGAATACCATTATGTCTGAATGTCAAAACCATAGCCAAACATATTCAAGATAGAGTTTGAGAAAATTTCAGAAGGTGCAATTATCTTAATAGGCAAAATTAATGTGTAATGGTAATGAATTCACCAGGGAAAACCCACAAGCCGGAGTTTTTGATGGGCTAGAGAACAGCAACTTTCTCCCTCACCCCTAGATTCCAAATATTAACCTTCATATAACCTCATATCATGTATCTTAATATGAATTAGATCTTATGGTGTTGTTTGAGATTAGGTACCTTCAAAACCAATTAGGCTTCATGAATATGAGTCCCATAACCAGAAACATTAAGCAGGTGTGTTTTTGAAGCAGCAGCTGGAGACTCAGAGGGAGAGAGCGTTTTCCTACTGAGCTGAACAGAGCCGCCAGTGTCTTGGTTACAGTTAGACTTACTGTGAAAGCACGGATGATGAAGACTGTGTTCAGATCAGTTTGTAGACTAAAGGAACGTGCATGGAGAGCTGATCAGACGAGTAACATCTCAAATTATAAAAACAGCCACTGTCACAATGTTTCATTTCACTGATCAGAAGAGCAAGTGGCAATGTTTGATGCCGAACCTGATCATATTCAAACTGTAGATGCATTTAACTTTACTTTAGTTCAGCTTTCTGTTAGGATTTAAGGACAGTAGTGAAAAAATGATGAGCCCCTTATTAGAGAAACATGATCTGTAATAACTAATGGGATCTGAATGTAGTGTTTTTCTAACAGACTAGCTTTCTGTTTGATGGTAATGAAAAAAAATGCAAATTCGACCTTTATGACTCATGAAAACCAGTTATTTGATCTAACTCTCTGATTAGAGCTGAAGGCTCAGCTAGAGACTTATGGAATAAGACAAAAAGACTAAAATGAAATAAAAAAGACCCTCCCAATCTTTGCCCCCAAAAAGCCGCCTTCCGTTAAATTAAGTAAAAATTACAACAATAATCATTTATTCCCCAAGTTCTTTGAAACTTTTCAGCAAGCTGTGATAATGAAAACTATTACTAGTGTCATGTCAGTCACAACTTTGGTCTGGGCGTTTGAGTCGATGCATAGTCAAATTAAGAATACGTAATCAATACAAAGAGGAGATGCACCTTCTCTATTAGATTCTTTGCATACATTATCAGTGCAATATATGCCAGCTATTAATTCTGAACCACGCACCTGATAGGGCTCTTTGACCACCTCACCTCTTTGCTCTTTTGGTATTTACTTCATTCTCCAGTAACCACACACTAACCAAGACCCGACTGTCGTGCTGAGAGCGCACCACAAGTTCACAGTTGGCAGTTAACACTTCCATGGCGTGTTAAATTTGTAAGACGTATTGACTGCAGAAGCAGATATGGCATCTCTGAAAATATCACATCCTTCTCCGGCTGGGGATGTAACACTCCACGGCTATGTTTAGATGGAATTGTCTGTCTTCAAGCTTCACAGGTGGCCTGCATGCAAGAGGAGCAGCCTTCTTCCTCTTCAGCGTGGTGCTGGCAGACACTAAAGTTCATCACGTTGACTATCTACTGTGCAGGAGAGGGAGGGTGGGGGGATAATGAAAAAGAGTACAGTGATGAGAGAAAGTTTCCCATGAAAAAGGTTGAGCATACTTCAGTAGAAGAGAGGAGACACAGGAAAAGATCATTTCTCTTTAGGCAAACCTTAAAAACACAAAATAAATCATTTTCTTTTCCTTTTTAACCTTTTTTATGTTGTGAGGAAGAGCGAGTCTGTTTTTGCGTCGCTGTGTCCTTCTGTTCCTGGACTCGGCTCAGTAACTGTTTTATCTCGTTGTCATATTCAACCCACTCAGGAACAATCCTTGCTGCGGCCGTTAGTTTAGGCTCCTTGGTCTTTGGGTTATTGCACTGCAAGCAGGGAAAGCAGACACAACACATCACTCACGCCACCAGCGCCACTTTCTCCCAACAAGTTATATTGCCATTCCCAGCACTGTCTGTGGCAGGCATTGGAACCTAATTTGATTTCCAATTCTGTTAAAAGGACATTAGCCCATGTCTTGTGTCTGAATTACCAAGTGGTGTCCTATACCACAATGAGACAATGCTTCTTACTCCAGTCTACTGGAGCCCTTCCAGTAATTCTCTAAATTAGTTTAGGAGACTACAGGATTGCTCCTCTGTTGTCTCCTAAATGCCAAGTGCCTCGTGGACATTAGTGGCTAAGAATGGGCTTAGTGCTGCAACAGCTACAGTTCACTATTATAACCAACAAAGCTAAAAAAGATGGTGTAGAAAAGTGGTGTATAAATACTTTTCAATTAACACCACATTTCAACACACCAAGCAGGATGAGAACAAAGCACAGAGAAAGGGACGCGTGGATCTAAAATAAAAGGAGCAATTAGATGTGATGATGAATTATTTAACAATCCTTGGGTACACCAGTTAGCTGCCCCTTTATTATCATACTAGTTAGTATTCCATAGTCAATTCTAATTACTCTCAGACTCACCAGGTCTATAGTCTTTGCTGTGACTTTGGAGGTGTCATCACACCATGTCTCACACCACAGCCACTCCTGTGGAAGAGACTTAATAGCCACCTGGTGGATCATGTTGTTGGGAAGGTCCTGCAAATATGATACAACAAGACATTAAGTTGCATTTGAAATATATGAGAAGATTTGGTAGGTGCATTGCAGTGATGTTATCTGAGATGCCGACCTGGTCTAAGTTGGACAGGCTGTTGGGGTCTTGGCTCAGGGCTTGGTACTGGCCTCGTAATCTGTCCCCAGCTGCAATCTTCCGAAACTTCTTTAAATCCACTACATACAGAGCGCTGGTTGAAAAATAGGAGGAGAGAGAGCAGACGGAGACAGCAGGTGTGAGAAAATCATTTCCTGAAAGGGAATGCTCACAGGAACGACATAATAAAAATACAAATGATGACTCAATTAAGATAAATACCCCAGGCAGGTTTTGATAATTGTACCTATCATGGCATGTTAATAAACCCAACACAGTAGATTACATAGTTTCACTTATTAGACACAAGTCTGCCTCTACCTTGTGTCTCTCCTGGGCTTACTGATGCTGACCATCCACCCTCACTGCTTTTGTCCTGCCCCACAGAGCTAAGCAGCATATTGGCATCCAATCAAATCACTGCGTTTTTCTGACTTCTCTTTTTTTTTGTCCTCATCAGCCAGCGCTCAAGTGGACAGCTCTGTTCTCTCTGCTCAACCGCTGGCAGCCACCTGATTAGCCATCACACTGACAGAGGGAGAGCTCGTTGCCACACCACCAGCTAAACTCTTTACTTCATACCCAGCGCTTGGTTTAGTACACACCATAGCTGTGTGCAATGTTTAAAATATCTCTTTTATATTTTCATACTGTAAATGGTTTGGCTTTCTCATGGACCCAGACAGTTGGGAGGAAGAATAAGAACAGAAACAACTACAGCACTTCGAGTCACTAAATACACAAATACTACAGATTCTCTTCTTTCTCTGTAATATTTGGGACTTGGGGTGAACTTATAATACACATACACACTCGCAGAATAATGAATAATTCCTCTAGATGATTTACTGAATTGTAGCTGTAATGTGCAGCAAAGTGAAAGATGTACTTTCATGATTGTTAGAGATACACTGTATTTCGCAGTGTGGTCTCTTTTAGACTTCAATTTATTTGCAACCTGTTTCATTCTTCTTTGAAAAGTACAGAGGCACCTCTACACGTATGAAAGACCCCAACTTAATTGAGTAAAAGGCCTGCAAGGAAGATGGTGACGTACAAGTACAATGATATGGATGCTAATATATTAAAATGCATGAATTTATTCAGCAGCCAGAAGGGGTTGCAGAGTGCAATATATAGGGGAGGGGATTATAGTGTTATTGTAGAGTATGTAGATTGTGGCTGAACACTGTGGAAGATATCAGAGGCGGTTGTCAGACATTTAAAAGTTTGTGTCGCTACATTTCATTTCACTGTTTTATTAAACAAATATACCTGATGTGGTATTTCCTGTGTCCTAGATGTGAAGCCCAATATCCAGTTTTCCAGAAGCGATAGCCCTCCATCTCTCTGCGGCTATCACAAAACGGTGTATAGCCATAAGGAGCACCCTCAAGGTCTAAATCCCTCAACTCCTTCAGATCAGCCCGAACTATCTGTGAGAGAGGCGGAGAACATCAGTAAGTACAGAAAGGACTGCTGACACTTCGGTGTGATGTTAAAAATCTCATCCAATCTTCCCACCACTGCTGGGACTGATGCAGACGCATCCTCTTACTTTCAGCCTCACACTTACACAGCTCTCTTCATTGTCAGTTCTATTTGATCCTAACCTGGTCAGCGTCCACAAAGATGATCTTGTCCACAGCCAAAGGGAACAGAACATCTAAAAAGAGGATCTTGTATCCCCAGATTATGCGCTGCTTTTCAGTCTGCTGGTGGAGCCAACGAGGCCACTTGTACTGTACCAATTCATACTGGAAGCCATACGACTCTGCCATGTGAGAGATGGTCTCCTGACGAAACCAAAAGCAAACACCAGAGATGAAATAAATCCAACAGACAGGCTTATTTTGTGACTAATTATATGTTTAAGGAATTAGCAAAATTCTTAATCCTCAAATATGTATTGATAATGAGTGAGAGCCACTACAATATGTCACTAACATTAGAATATGTAAATTCAGTCAAGTGACAGATAACGTAGCTCAACTCTGACCAGCAGGAAAGAGATGGTGACAGTTTGTGTGGCCCAGCTGACAGTCTGCCGTTGATAGGTCGTTATGTTACAGACACAAAAAACGGATAAGGCAAAGGAATTCTCATAGAAATGCACATGAACAACTGTATTCAGAGATATTCGCATTCTTTAGACATAAAAATGCCAGTTAGCCAAATTATAATGCAATAATGAAGCTATCAGTGGTATAATATATCATGCAAGACATCCTGACACAATCTATATATAAACCTGGGTCCACTGAAGATATCATTGGCATAAAAATACATCAATTTATTTTGCTATTTTTGCAGCTCAACATGTGTCACTGAAAGTAGATGATGATCCACCTTAAAAGAAAATCTGAGATTGCACACAGAATTACAAAGGAGTAAGTGTTCACTGCTTAGTAGGAATAGAATTTAAAAAATCTGGGAGCATGTTATTCAGAGAAAAACAGAATGCTTGTATTAGGTCATAAAGTGACAGAAATACCTTGAAAGAGGGGGAGAGGTAATTCTTGAGGAACCAGAACTTGACAGGTGTTTCAGTATGCCGAAGGACGGACAACATCATAATTCTGAAAAAAAATGTTTGAGGACCAGATCTAACAGCAGTAGGAAGAGAAAAGTATCACAAACCAAGTTTGTAAAATGAAAGCGACCCACCTCAGGAAGCGCTCATACAAATGGCCTGATGCCACAGAAAATATGTTTAGAACGTCCTCTTTCTTCTTCTCTGCATCATCTTTCTTGGAGCCACCACCCGTGATGCTGTAATGAGACCGTAATACATGAGTCTCTTGTTTGATTGATGCATGACTTTCAGATAGTGACAGTAAATCAGAACTAAGACACTAACCACCATGCTTTTGTAGAGCCACGAGTAATAACATTTGACAGAAAAAAACATTTTCAAACAAACCATGCAACACTATGCAGCAAACTGAGGTGTTTTATTTAAATGAAACAATAATAATGAGAATGGCAAGGCTCTGGAAAGCCATGACTTTGATGTGATTTTAACAGCTTCAGATCTCCTGCTGCACTGTGAGGTTTTTAATGGGAGCTTTATGGCATGGGTTTTTGGTAAAAGTAGAGAGATGAAGCACATCAGGGCACATTCGAAGAATCGAGCTGAAGGGTGTGAAGCTGTGCACAATTTTTGTTACGGTTGTGGCCAGATGGAAGTGCTGCATAAGGCATGAAGGGCTTTTAAAATGCAGTGTCTTTGCTATACATTAGAGCTAATTATATTAGGGTTTGGTAACAATGACATCAGCTCCTCTCCTCTACTTTAAAGGCCCCACCATGACTTACTGGCAGTTTGGTTATAGTGTGGAAAGTCTGAAAGTCAGAGCTTTCCTAAGGGGAGACCAATATTCTCCTGTGGGACGTGCAGAGTTGTAAATAAATATAAAGCTGCAGATTCTGTTCCTTTTTAATTCATATTTAAAAGTCCTGTGGTCACCATGTTTTAAAAACACCTGTTTTTATATATCAATTGTTTTTCCATTTACTGTAAAAAAAAAAATAAATAAAAAAAAAAAAATAACATTAAACTAAAATCGTACCATAGCACAATCAATAACAAAAGCTTCAAATACAATTATGGTCTTGTCTTTTGCTTGTGTTTTTTTCAATTTAAATTGGAAACAATAAAAACTGTGTTGTGAGAAAACAAACTGAATTATGTGGTTGCATAGTTTAACCAAGAATAGTCATGACTCTGCTGTATCACATCATATTGCAATTAAAAATGCAAACCTCCGGGCACCATTTTGCCAGAGCTGTTGATATGCGTGGCAGTTGCCATGGTAACCTGCTGTTCTTGGATAAGGGTGTACAGACCAAACTGGTGAGAATGGATCATATTGAGAGAGTTCATAGCTTAAGAGAATTTTTTTGTTTGGTTTTTTTAATGACAAGTATGTGTATTAAAAGGATATTGCCTCCAACACTGCTCAACTGGACTGCACAAACGAGTGTGGCAACAATTCTTTAATTACAGTTATTTGTTATTTGTTATTGACACCAATCTTCATAATTGATAAATTTAAGTTATTCATCAGGTGAAAATGCTAATTTTGATACTTTCAGGTTCTCAAATGTGAGGATGGGCAAGGAAAACATTACACCTTGAATCGCATGATTTCTGAGTATGAATAACAATAGAGATAGCCTGAAGCATCACTTTACACAACTTAACTGCACAAAAAGTATTGCTGATCAAATCAGCCAGCTACTTTGGAGACTGAATCAACTGAACTGATCAATTTAATTTATGCTTTTGAGTTAATTTTAGTAACAAGTAACCAAGGAGATTTAATAAAATGTTTTTATGTTGAGACCAGCAAAGCACCAGGACACGCATTTGAACACAGCGACATATCCTAACTACTCCTGAAGAGTGGCTCATGATGCAAGGCACATTTAGCGGACAGAAATCAGGACTTGTGCTGGAGGGTAGATGTGTCTGCAGTCAAACTGCGTGTCCTTGTCTGCACCAGACTGCTGATGAGTGAAGGAGTGTCTCTCCCTCACTCAATCACAAGCACAGCCTCGGCCCCGAGGCTCCAGGAAGACACCAGTGAGTGAGAGGGAGGTGTGAAGGGAGGGGAGGGAGCATGCTGTTTGTCTCTGCATGTCCTCTAAAACCAACTTTGACACACACAAACAAGAAACTGACTGGTAAGCAACTTGCATCCAAACACAAAGTCAGTGATAGCCCAGGACACTGCACAACTTTTTACCATTTCATAGTCATCTGCGGTCTTTTCCTCTAAAACAACCAGTGCACTTCTCTCTCTGCGCGCTCTCTGTAACTGAGTCTCAGGAGTCACCACACATCTGTAGAGTCTGGGGATACAGACTGCCTGCCATGACTAAGCCAGCCATTATGAAGGGCCTCCAGCACTACAGTGGGCCCCCCCCAAGATAAGCAGCTTTAGAGGGTCAGGTGAGAGCCCATTTGGCTGACTCACTCGAGATAATCTGGACCTCTGGAATGATCAACAAAGCTCTTGGTAAATCCTGAGCAGACGACGGCACTAACCAAAACTCTACTTCTGCTTTTCCTCCAACTCTCAGATGGAGTAAAATCAATCTCTAACATCTGTGTGGAGATCATCAAAAGAAATAGACATCAAGATGTGTGCCAATGGGCATACAAAAAGACCAGACAGACAGGCCGGTAGTGGATGTAGAGTACATACTGTACACACTGGAAAGCTTAGCTCTAATTTCCACCTACTTCTCCCATCTTTTACATTACTTACGGGCCATTTGCCTACTGTTGCATATATAATACCTAACGGACAATCTAAAAATCTAACGTTTAATCTACCTAAATAGTATTTCATACAGTATATACGGTATATTTCTGGGTTCAAGGGTTAAATCATGAAGAAAATAAAAAAGTGGGAAAGGAAAATTAGAACATGTCCATCAAAGAACCAGAATTACTACTACCTTGCAGTTGTTTGCCTCCAGTCACATAGCAGTTTACATCCATGTCTATCTGCTGCTGGGCTACAGTGCTTTAGGATTTTCCAGCAATAAGCTACAAATTCTACTGTGTGGATGCTTCATACACATGGTAGCAGAGAAGATCTCAACAGTTTCAAGTTGAGCACCCAAGATTAGCATCACCAATTTAGCATCAACACAATAACAAATATGGTCACAATCTGTCCTTTTGTTTTTGAGTTATGGTGTGAAAAAGCGGTCACAAAAAGGCAGATCACTGACATCACAGTGAAGCTTATCTTTAACCTCTGAATAATAAAAACACTTTTTCAATTTGTCTTTTTAGACATTTGTGTGAAGTACTGTCATAACTGTAAAAGCTATTACTGAATAATGGTCAAAAACATATTCTGAGATCACTGCGAGCTTTGATCACTAAAATCTAATCCGTTCATCATTAGGTCAAATTTTTGTCCAACATTTGTTCAAAACCTGAAAAAAATTCTTTAAGATTCTTTGAGTTGACCCCCAGAAATAATGCCTCTGCTTAGGCTGTCACTGACAGAGGCATATAAACAGCTAAACTGCATATGAGAACTAAACCCTCTGCAATTCAGTTAATCTTCTGTACTACGTGTTCTCCATGACACTGCCTTTGACCACACTGAGCCCCTAGAAAGCCGCAGACAAAACCATTCTCATCTTTCAAATCTTAGACAGTTAAGACATAGCAAATACAAGTACAAGCTGTAAAACACCTCTGCCCATTTTCTGGATTCAGTCTGGAAAAACATTAATGGGCAAGGCCCCATCAACCACTGTCCAAGGTCCTACAACTACTTGGGGAAAGGTTTACTGCACCCTTCATCTCGGAGCTGAATATCTCCCTCAGGTAACACAGCCACTGATGCTCTGTCACACCTAGTGTAGCAGAGTGTAGCCCTGATGTTTCTGATATCTAAGAACAGCATAAAAGGACATTAAACCCTCAATGGTCCCCGAGCTGAGAGTAGTAAGAGAAAACAACTTTCCTTCATCTTCCTCCCATCCACAGAAGACAGAGAGCAAGACAGAAAGCTCAAAAGAAAGACATCACAACCGAGAGTATGTAAGAAAGAATGGCAAAGAAATCTATTTTCACCTGACCTCAACGACTTACTAATGTTTGCTGACGCAAGGATCCCCCTCACTAATTCTTCAAAGGTGTTAGATCAATGCATGGCCAACAGTCCCGCCCTTTACAATGAATCCCTCAAAAACATTCTGAGGGTGCAAATAAAGTAATGTGTATAAAGACATCCTTACTTTCACAGGAACAATATTTTCTAAGATATCTGGTCAAGGTCTGCCCAGTGCCCATTCATTCAAAGCACTATGAAAAAAACACTCAGTCCTATCTATGAAAATTGTTTCCCTGAGAGGGCTCAATAAAATATTTTCCACATTTTGTGTCAACCATTTCCCAAACTAAAATTTGGGTGGTTTTTAATGGAGTTTTTCCTCTTTTAATTAGCTCTCATTTTCAAACTTAAGGCACTTGACATCAGCTGCCGTCACCGGCTGTTAAGAGGACTGAGTGTGACTGTTAGGGCAGGACTCTCCAGAGCAGGTTAATTTAAATAGAACAGCTGGACAGAGCATTATTACGCACATTATAGGATATCTGGTTAGACCTTTTTGCTAAACATGATAAGTGTCTTCTAAGCCTTGAGATTTATATACCCATGTTTTGAAAGGAGAATATGCTGGAAACATGCCAGAAGTAAATGCTCTCTCCAAATTCCAGACAAATTTAAGTACATTTTAGCTACGTATATCACAGGCACTTAAGGAGCAGTTATGTCTCCTGAAACCATCTTATTAAGCCTTTTTTAAACTTAGGAGTACTTTGATTTCTCAAATGTAATCATACCATGGGAAATAGTCTTAAGATTACATTCAATTATAAATCTATTCATACATTTGTCGGACCACTCTTAGCTTCTTATCTGGCCTTGGTTGCATCAAAGCGAGGCTATAAGGGGTAGCACAAATATTTTTCTCCCCAACGACGACCTAGAGCTCCTAATAGCGGATGCCAAGGCCAGGAGGGATTTATAATCCCTTCAGCTTGTTTTGGGTCTGCCTCAGGGAGTCATCCCAGTTGGACATGCCTAGAATACCTCTACAGGAAGTGTCCAGGAAGCATCCTAATCAGCCAAACCTAAATTAGCATTCATTTCAACAACAAGCGGCAATTCTCTGGGCCCTTCAGCCTGTCCCTGAGTGTGAACCCACCAACAACATGTTTGATCTGCTGCTGACCACAGATATAGTTTATACTGCAATTACATAAGGGCTACATAGTTCTGAGCAATAGCCAGCCATTTGCGATACACCTATGTATGTATGTATATACATAGTCAAGCACAGTCCAATTCTTACTCGCTCCTAAAGCTGGGAGGCCACCTTGTTGTGGGGTTGTAGAGAATGGCAGTAGTTAGCAGCATCATATTCTGTGATGTCATGTTCACAGTTTTTACTCTCTACCTCAGAGTTTTAAAAATTCAAAACACAATGGAAATATATTTACTCAAGCCCCACCAATATCGTCACAAGAAAGAGTCTGTTCACTGTTCCATAATCAGGCAGCAGTCTGCACTGCTGGGGCTTAATGATTCAACTCTTCAATTTTACAGTTTCCAGCACCTCGAGTCCCTGTATACAGCACACAAGTTTACGCACTGCTGCATGGGCACATATATACAATGATAAATTATTATAATGATAAATAAATAAGTAAATGCAAAAGAAAACTTAAATAAAAATGCGACTTATACATTTACAGCTCTACATTACTACATTATCTACACTACTACAAGTCATTCTCAGTCATTACAAAACTTAGCGCAGCATTTGAAAGCAACCAACAAACACTGCATGATGAGCACGACAAAGAAGTTTCAGGTGTTAAATGGGTTGCAGCATCACTGCCTACCTTTTCTCAAAAGTGCTCCAAACACTTCACACAGCAAGCATTAAGTGAGAAGACAGTATCACACAGTTAGGAAGTACTATGGGAAACACACAAATGCACACACACACATACCTACAGAAGCACATATTTTTGGCAAGACTAGATCTTACAGCATAATATTGCAGTCTTGGTCGAGGGGAGGAATAAGATCTGTGATTAATCAGCAAACAGAAGGCACATCAGCAAACCCACCAATCAATGAACTCACAGTTGTTACTGTCAGTCAGCCGGTGGAGGGTTTTAAACCTACCGAAACCAAGCTAATTTTAGCTGTATGAGAAAATGTATTATTACACACCTTGCTATGGAGTCCCATATGCCTTTGCTTTCACTATTCTCACTTAAAAGATCTTCATTGATCTTCTCTGCCTTTTTCTGCACCTAGAAGGAGTAAAGAGACACAAAAACAATGTTAAACGTGTGTAATATTCACCATTTTACTATATGTTTAATAATGTTCAGTTTTATGATAAATTCTTAATTCTAAAATATCTTAACATACTCACTCTGACTTTGATGATTTTGCTGTGGAAACTGTTCAGCACAACTATGACATCATCAGTATCTGCAGGGGAATCTGTACCATCATGTCTGAAAGAGTGGATGAATGAATGCAGATGATTTTTATTTTATTTGTCATTACCATCATTCTATACATATTACTACTGCCAAACCTTATTAATATGTTTTCATAACAAAATAGATATACTCCTTATCCTTATATTAGTCATACTAAATCCCGAATTTATGGCTTGACCACACACGACAATTGTGAGATAAAAAAATAAAAAAAAAACAATATCTTGTTGACTTTATTTTAGAAGAATGTTTACAAATGCTTTTTCTAATTGCATATCTTAGAATCAAAGCCACCAATAAAACTCTCTTAATGAAATCAATAAATACTGTCAGCCTGATTTTCAGATGTATTGGTTATGTTTTTACTAAGAAGAAGGAGAAAGAAAAAAAGATACTTGGAAATATATCAGTGATGCTTTAAGGGGTTAAAGCCTTCAAACCTCTGAGTAGGCAGGCTGATGTATGTATTTGATTGACAGGTGAGCCAGCTGGACACAGAGATATAATGTAAACAAACTTGTGCTGGTAACTTCACGAGCCAAAGACAAGCAGCATTTAGCAGTGGAACCGAAGAATAGTATCTGAGACCAAAGAACGCTATTTAGAGGTTTTTAGACTGTTCAGTGTGATACAGCTGACTAGTTACCTTCAGGCAAATCACTGCAGTCTGGACATTAATCATTGTTCACTGCTACAAACAGCTATATCACCTCTTATTAAAATGCTTAAATAATGCATATACATGCACAAATAAGCATATTCAGAACTACTCAACCAACCAGTCTGACAGAGCTTCACATGTTTTAGCCATCACAATGGTGCAAGGAAAATATACAGTATAGGCTCCTCTAATGAAGGAGACAACAGCAGCTAATGGACAGTAACAGTAAGAGCAGGCACTTAAAAGCTGATACTGGGAGAGCTGCCAGGGTCACACTCTGACCATATTCATTACCCTCCATCATCATTAAGAATCACCTTACCATTATTTTATCTATCACTACTCCCAGGCACACGTTATATACTGGTAGATTTAATGACAAAGTCTGTACAGTATTGATTGCATAACACTGGCCTTTCACTGTAATTGATTTAGGACTGATTTGCCCAGTGGAGTATTTGTTTTGGCAGGTGGGTCTGATGGTGAAACACCAGAGAGCAAACTTCAGGAAGAGATGAGCAATAGGCTATGATGCACAGCAAGCCATTATGACCCCAGTGCTTACTAAAGGCAAAAAACTAACCTTATCACTATGATAAATGCCCCCTCCTCATTGGACCGAAAGTGCCCCCCTCCCTTCCCCACTATGCTCAACTGCTGCCTGTGTTTTGCCCCCTCTCTTGGAAAACACTAGAGATCAATCTGTATCCCTGCTCAGAGGAGAGGAGAGCCAGCCATCTCATTCATCGCTGTCATGGCGAGGCGCAGTGGCAGCACAGAGTGCAAGAGGAAAACGCAGGTTCTGGGACCAGAGAGCACAGACACTCCCACTGGACTCTGATCGGCCACCTAACCAGAGCAGAGTGCCGCTAACCACAAGAATAATGACACTGCCAAGGTGAAAAATGACATCACCTCTTAGCTTCACCTGGAGGATTGGGGAATAAATCTTGGTTGTCTGATATGATTCCAGGGGAACCGAGGGCTGTATGTGTCCTAAATCTTGTGTGAGGATAGCCAGAGAGGACAATATCTGTGATTGTAGGGACATCTAGTATGATGCACTACAGCTGCCCATGAAGACTCACGTACAGCATATTGCTGGAATTACTGTGACTTCACTGTGAGAAATTATCATTCTTTGCTTTGTTAACAAGAAATTATATGATTTTCCTTTGAAACAAAAGAAAGAATTTGATTTGTTTTAGATTAAAGCAGAAAGGGCTACAGCATTTTAATTAATGTCAAAGAGCAGAATTAAAAGAATACACAGCATGGAAAATTTAGTTTGGTTTGAAAACGCATCAAATCAGCCAAAGCACAATACTGTTTCTATTTGTCAGGGGAAATTAGACAACGCCGACGCACTCTGTCGAGTATAGGCAGCCTTTGATAGCTACACCGGCCCAACTAAAACACACTGCTGCTGATATTTTGCAGGCTGAGGTGGATGGTGTGGCAGGTGACCAGCTGAATCATCCCACCACTCCGTCTTCTCTTTAATAGCACCCCTCTCCTCCTACTTGTCTCTCTCCCCTCTTTGGTGAGCAGAACTCCCTGCACTCATCAAAACCTTGAGCTGCTACAGTGTCAGCAGCTCTCCATGTTACCATAGTGATGGGTTTCATAGCTACCGGTATGAAATGGAGAGGTAGTTGAAAACAACCTTGATGCTGAGCTTCTGCTGAAGCTGCCTAATTAGCATCATTATCTAACTTTATATATATACACACACACACACACACACACTTCTGCAAGTAATAAGATGGGTACAATAGCCTGTAGAGACTGGTGTCTACTCACGTGAGAATCTGGTAGATGTCCTCTGATCTCCCTTTGCGTAATCTCAGGGTCCAGGCACCAGGATTGGCTTTTAGCTGGAAATATCCCTGTTGTGGTTTAAACAGCACCAGTTGTTCACACTTAAAACTTTTTTCTCCACAAAGTTTCTTATCTGCACTTGTAATTGTGATTAACTACTATTATATCCGTGTCATACATGCATGAAAACTGTCTTGGTAACTGGAGAAGTGAGTACAGAAGTCTGCTGACCAGGTTTGCCATGACAATAGTGTCATACATGAGAGGGTCCCGACTCATGCCCAGGGTAAACTGCAGTCCGCGGGGAGGCTGGCCAGTTGACAGGTCAAAGCAGTGGCCCTCCAGCAAAAGGTGCTCCAGCTCATACTCTGCTGTCACAACCCCACTCACCTTCAGAAATTGCAGAGGACAAAAAGCAATGGGGGAATGATTAATAGCAAGCACCTTGGCCCTAATTACAGGACGAGAATGATTAGGCTGATGGTGGTAATGAATAAGGAGATACAATACCTCCTGCAGGTGGATGTTATCCAAGTCGTGGGGGCTCCGGACTGCCTCTACCATCCAGCTCTCTGGTGTGATCATATTAAGGGTGAGAAGTGGAGACTCCGGGAGCTCTGTGAAGCGAGCAACTGGTCCTGGAGACACTGTGTCGTTGGCCAAAAAAGTCACATCAGACTCCAAGACAAAGCGGTAAAAGCTGTGAAGGCAAGCAGAGATGAAGCAAGAAGTGCTTGCCCATTAACTGTGGATTAATATAGAATCTAACAATGGAGAACTGGAAACAGTTGATATCCTGCAGGACGTTTTGCCACCAGAGTGAATCAACATTGCATCCAACAAATGCACTGTCCTCTTCAGCAAACCACTAAAAGGATGACAAGTTGTGCAATACTCTTCTTTCTAGAACAGGAGAGATGTGCTCTGTTGTGACAGCTGGGTATATACAATCTCTTCAAAGTGAAAAATCTAATACTATTACTTGCCAGTGTTCCTGCTCAGCCAATAACAGAAATATGTTTGGTAGTCTGTACACCAGAATTCTTCCCTTTCTCCAATATTTCTCAGAGTTGTCTGAGACGCTGCCTCCAGGCTAATCTTTATGCTAATTGCTTTTTTTCAGTGTGCCCTCTGACACAGAGGAGCAATAATGGGTGTAGATAATGTGGCAGATGATAAATATTACCAATGCTAATTCTTTTATTTAGAATGCTTTCTTATCCTCAAAAGGCACATTATCACATTTCTTATTCACAGGAAGATTTCAGAAAAGTTCATTCCCGCCACAGTAGCCGTGTTTCTGCGCAGCAGAGCCGAGCAGCTACAGACTCCAGCCACGACCACAGCACAGGTAAGTGGTGTGGAAAAGGTTGTAGTTAATAAGGAAGAAACACAGTGCACGAGGGGAAACACACTATCTTTATTCGCTTGCTTTGTTTGTGAGATTCTCCACAGAATAAGAAGAAAAGTGGGAGAAAGGAGATGAGCCCTGTGGTCTCTGCTGCGGTCTCACCACTATGAGAACTATCCCAGTGAATGAAATGAACCCACTGATGCAGAAAAGGATTCATGTGCCTCCACTGACAGCAGTATCTTCAGCGGTGGGCTATAGGATTACCAAGCTTATGGCTCTACAAGCAGGGCAGTTGTAGCTTTGTGGTTACTCATCTCAAAATTCATATGCTGTTATAAACTAGTGGTTAGTTCCTCATGATCAGGATCTTTGTGATAAGATAATTAAAAACAACAACAAAAAAAACAACAACAAAGCTCCACTGTCACATTTTCCCCAATGTATTTTCCTGGTCATTTAAAAGGTCCCCATAGTCAAAGTTTTTGAGGGTGACTGATCAACAACAATGACTCAACAAATATTATCTTGCAAAGACTTGGCAATGTTGGCTTTTGATAGTCTGCCCAGTTAGGCTGTAGGCCCATGCTCACATTTTCAGTGTCTAAATGTGAAGAGGGTACTTCAGGAAAGTGACCAGCAACACAAAGGATTTCTGTCACAAAGGCTAATAACATGAAATGTTTCTGCACTGTGAAATACTGGACTAGTGGACCAGCTAATAGCATTTTGACTGCAGACATTTTGTGTCAATTACAGGCAATTGTCACTCTGGGGAACAGGAAGTGTGATGGGTTGGGGAGGAAGGGAACTCATGAGCGATTTGTGAGGGAAGAGTTATTTTCATCAATTCATTTCCTGCTGGTCTGTGACAGAGGTCAATAAAGGTCATACTGTAAACCATCCCTCCAAAGTGAGCATAAGTACACCATCACTTCAAATGGTTCAACACATTATGGATAAATTAAAAGAGAAAACAAATTACATAATGACTAACGCTCACTCAGTGGTGTGTATGTTAATAGACAATTTCAACCTTTCATTTGTTGTTTTGTTTTTTATTTTGCTGGGTTTGTTTTTTTTACTGCATCACTTGAACCACAACTGTGCAAGCTGTAAGCAATTTGCCCAGAGATGCAAGGGGAGGCCCAAAGCAATAAGGTGGTGTTATTAAGCAGATTGCATCTGTGCAGTATAATCTTACAAAGGGAAGGAGTGAGGTAAGAGATGCTAAGTCTGCAGTGGTCAGAGGATACACAAACAAGCCAAACAGGAAAATTTAATTACTGTTGGAGCTGGAGCTTACCTCTTGAGAGGCATCTCGGACAACTTGGCCCTGCAATTCATGAACACCTGCAGTCTCACATTGACCACTTGACTGAGCACCTGCAGGAGTCACATAAGAAGAGGCCCAGTTAGAAATCAGGAGGTACACGAGACACATGAACTTTGTGCTGAACAAATGGACAAAAGGAAGCTTCTGCCATCATTGCACCAATACTCTGACTCCAGCGAATTTGAAAAGGACCTCAAATGAAAGCGTATATATGCTGACTGGACATATTTTATCATATAACAGTGGTCAAAAATAATGAGCCACTGGTTGTGAGTGCATTGAGCTGCCTCCCCTAAAACCAATTGTGATGCTGATATGCTGGCATCATAATTTCTACAACATACAGCAGTGCACTACAGACAAGTGTACACTGCAAACAACAAGCTGAAGGTGGCTGTCTGAGTGGCTGCCTATAAAGGCACAGTGAGTCATATATTCATATTCACCCAAGTCAAATTCCTCACCACAGCATGCCTCTGGCAAGAAAGCTAATGGGATTCAGTGAAACTAAGCTCACTAAGGAAACAGTTTCTAAATAACTGTTTTGTTAAAAGAATAAATAATCAGACTTGTTTAGCTCACAAAGAACGTATAAGTATAAAGTTAGGAGCTGTCAATATTTCTGATCAAATTTACAGAAGGTGACAGAGGGTAGAGTATATTAAACAATGTGCAGAAATGGATATAACCATTAAACATCTGATCAAACATCTGTAAGGACAGAAAAAAGGATTCTATTTGAATTTTTGCACTTTGGCACGTATTTGTGTTTCTGTACACTTCCTCTCAATGAGTGATTTTAAGATGTCCTTGCAGAAGGAATCAATGGAGAGGAAAGGAGTGGAGAGGAATCGGAGAGATAAATACAGCTTACAATTAGAAGAGCGGACATCTTCTGTGCCTCCCTAGTGAGGGGATCCACGATGGCCACAACATCATAGAACACCTCGTTTTCACGAGGGGAAAGACGGAGCACGCTGAGGACGAGGAGAAAAGTACACCAAAGTGGATTCAGCTACACAACATTATACAACTCTTACTTATCACAACTGCAAATAAAAAGATTTGCCTTTGTAAACTCCTTGAAATGTTGGCGGAGCAATTTTTTAAATTCATTGTAACAAAGGGAGTGTAAACACCACCTCATGAGACTGCAGAGCCTATAGGACGGTAAACAGAGAAAAATCAAAGCTTGCTCACCTGTGGTTGTCTTTGATAAAGTGGACATCCCTCCTGACCTCTCCTTTGGGTGCTGCAGTTAAGAGGGCATCAACTTTCATAACTAAGTCACTGGCACTGAGGGAAAAGAGAAGGAACAGGGTCAGTCCATCATTTATTGATACCACATGTTGGAGAGATGTTAAACAGAGCTCAGATGTGATGTCAAGCTGTTAACAAGGTAGCCTCATGAATCAGTTAATGGGTGCTGTAACTTCAAACTGAGAAACTGATGTTGTCTTCATCATAGAACACTTTATATATAAAGATGTTATTATTTAAGTTGAAAATAAGTGAATCAAAGAGGAAAGTGCTGAAAGTGAAAAGACGTTTCACACTGTAACAACAACACAACAACAACAACTACTACCACTGTCCTCAAATGATGGGATGCTAAAATGTTTTGAAAGACAGGTAAGAAAGAATGTGGATACATTTTTCTCCTCACATAACAAGGCAGAAAAATACAAACATACTGTTTTGGCTTCATCCCCATCTGTTTAACTTTGGCTTTGACTTTCTCTGCAGAGCCGCTCAGTGTAATCTTCTCCAGCAAGTGGAAATCCTCCACAGTGAATTCATCCTGCTCCTCAAATGGTCCAAGTATCTAACATGAGGAAAAGAATGCAGTCAGAACACGACTTTTCTGATTCTTATCTCAGCATGTATTATTTATTGTTTGACAAGTGGGTGGAAAATGTAATGTGATTGTAACACAGTGTTTTATCCACTTTTAGTCATGGTATTTCAGCGACTGCATTTTCCTCCTTTCTATTTTGGGAGAGGAGTCCTGCCACAGCAGCAGAGGGATGTAAAATGATATTAATTGTTACTGCCATCTCAGAGGCTAGCCTCTTCAGCCGTGGCTGTCAGCATCACTGCTGCTGAGACATCAGTCATCAGCTCAGTCCACACATACAGTCAGCACATACAGACACACACACACAGAGAGTGCAGTTTGTGCCACCTGTGACCTTTGAGAAACAGCCGTGCTGATTTGACAGTACTAAAGGAAGCACTCTGAACACACAATGGGGAAAATCATCCAAAATGGAGCGACTGAGAGGATCCCACACCATTGTACCAAACAAGATATGCCACATTTAACCAATGCTTTACCTCTCTGACATTATAATATGGTCTGCTTACACTTCAAATGCATAAATCTATGCTTTAATATTCTGAAATAACTGAGAAGATGCTAAATTTATCACGCGTTTTAGTTGATTTTTACTTACTCTCCCGTTGCTAATCACTGCCCGCTGTCCAGGACTCAGTTTTAGGAGGTCTCGACAAAACAGCTGCTGACTGCGGATAAAATCCACTTCCAGAGTGTTGAACTTTTTCTCAAAAGCATCGTCGTCCATGGCCTGAAGCATAATAACAGAAGTTTGTTAGGTAAGATAAATTGATTTCATTGTTGGCTCACATTTTACTGAAGTATTTGTGATGTGCTGTAAGATCCAATAGTCTGACTCAAGGACCTTTATGCTTTTACAGGCTGTTCAAAACAAAATCTGAGTGATGCATTGGCGTAAGGAATGATGTATGTGAGGCAAAGGAATTATTCACAATATCATTGATGCCTTGCATCAGCACAATCATTGCAGCTTTCAAACATAACATATTTCAGCCAGAAGACTGAGCTGTAGAAAACGCACGTGTGAAAATTAGATTAATCAATTCGTAATTAATATAACAAACTCTTAATTAAGCCATGGCCATTTTTGTCTGTAACAAATTAGGTGTGGGAGTGTGGAGAGTTTGTGGAGTCAGGTTATTATTTTCTCCAACATCTCTCCTCGAGAGAACAGGTGAAATACCAATAATGTCAGCACAATCCAGTCAGCAAGTCTGTCTGGCAGCCAATAATAAACTCATATCCCCCGACTCTGAGTCTCAACTCACACAGCCACCTCCTACCTATCTTTCCGGTGCTATTTCCAGCCCATTTTCTCCCCATTGTTTAAGGGTGGTATAATTGAAGGGCAGTTTGTTATGGCTGGTCCCAAATGTAGCCTGTGCTGTATGACTTGATGAGTCCTGATGGGAGAGACGGGAGCTCTCCTGTCAGCTGATTTGTTGATTAGTGCCTGAGAATTTGTATTCTTATGTGTAATGATGTGTGGGTGGATACTGCAGACTCCAGCATGGAAAACACTAGTGGCTGTAGACTGCTTACAGCAGCATAGTGATGGTCAGGCTTGGCTGAACACATGAGGCTCACACAACCATGAACAGTGAGCAGGAGCTTGGCTATTCATTCAGGTCCAGGAGACCAGGTATCCACCTGCACTTTTTAGTTAAAGATTCAGCGTGTGGAGCCCGCCGTGTGCTGGCCCCTGTGACAGATCAAGTGGAACTGACAGTGAGTAGGCTGCTTGCCTTGGCATCCACAGGCTGTGGAGCATCATGCGTGCTCTAAATGTATTCTGTTGGCTGATGTGCGGGAGAGGAATGAGAAGATGGGCTCATCAATCACTACCCACCCCCCCCGATTGTGCACTTGAATCAAGAAAGCAGTGGCAGACAAATCTCTGCAAGTGGTTACATCCAACCTTTGTTTTCCTCGTTTTTCCCATCGTGCTCATCACTTACATCAGTGTTGAATAACATTCCTCCCATTTTGCAGAGATCAGATTTCACTGATACCACTTTGACTGACACAATCAAGGACACCAACCTAAAATCAAACCCAATAAATGTAATTACATAACTTTAACAAATTACCAATAACATTAAAGACCAATATGTCTTTTAGGATAATACGGGATTTTGCATCAGTGTGATGATTCACCACTTGCACTGTATTTCTTAAACTGGTTTTGCCTAAAACAGACTTTATATAACATAAACAATATACATACACTATAACGTAATGATTTTAACCATGTTGGTCACCTCTAACATCGATAAATAACTGTGAGGAGCGTCAAACTTACTGGTTTGTGTCACTCAAACGATACTTCTGAATTGTTCTCATGCTTTCTTATTTATTTTGCTGGCACATTCCAGTCATATCAGAAGAAACAAGATTTCATCACCTCAGCTCAAAAGGCATTTTTGAGTTTAACACAGCAGATAATTTTGTAAATTTTCTCAATCAGCCTCAACTGCTAGCAATGAAACGATTACATTTTTTACTTTTAATTACTGTGAGGTGGCTGGTAGGAGATATCCGATTCCAAAATATCCTACTTGTAATGAAGGTCATGTTAACTGTCAGTAAGGAGGGAGATCGCATGCGCTATAAACCCAACATGACATGAATGTGCCATCTTGGTTATGCTGCCGGATAATTAGTTCACTCAAGTTAAAATAACTTGTATAGTGACACCACAATATGCTCATGTTTCAAAGCACAAATAACTAGAGAAAAGGGTAAGAAGCCTTCAGTGCAGTGTGGCTGATTTGAATGTAAATGGGAAGATAGCCCATTTTTATAGTTTAGCTGTGTGCCAGTAGGACCCTTTGGACTGTACAGGTGAATAGTTTATCTCATATTTGATATAAAGATGATATATCATTATGATGTTAGCATAATATAGAGATGACTATTGGTGCTTAGAGAAGATATTTAAACATTACACTATATTACTAATAATAAAATTGATATGATGACCATTCAATAAATGTTGATTTCAGTCAGGACAATCCAAGGACTTAAGCCCTCCTTTACCTGAATCAGTAAATCCTTCATCTTGGTCCCCTGCTGGAGGAGCTGGCTGCTTTCCTCTTTCAGGAGTTTTTGCACAAACTCTGCTGCAGCTTTATTCTTCTGGGTGAGGAGAGAGGCCCAGATAGCCCTGTACAGCACAGTGTTATCTTCGCTGGGCTTTCCACTGGGGTTATCTATCACCCCCACACGCACTCCAGGGCTTGCCTTCTACAAACAGACACAGACAGACACACAGACACACACACCACAGTGATATAATTCATATAAATATCACACATTCTCATATTTCCAGAGACCACAGGTGTCACTGAAGGAGAGCACTTGGGAAAGGAAGTGTTGATTTCTTAAAGGTTTCTCCCTTTCTGGTAACTTTTGGGAGAACGTGCAGAGAAACTCATTTTCAGAGGAAATTGACTTAGTTTTAGGTGATGAGAGCCTTTCCTTACTGTCAGTATAAAATGTGCTCAATGTGCTTCATTTCTTCTGCTTGTATGTGAGGTTATAGATTTACAGTTGACATGCTGAAGGGATACAAGCTGCAACCATTGTGTCAGACAGGCCAGTGTGAAAACTGTTACTGATTGAGTCAACATTAATTCCTTCTAAGAATATTAGGCTTGTGATATACCGTCAAGACTTACTAAAAAAATCTTGCATCTGTGTTCAGATACTTAATTAATTTCACTACATTAAAAATCAGTATTTATGTTTTTAACAAATGATAATAAACACATGACAAATACTTAATTTGTGGATCAGAGAGTAGGTGATACTCACCAAATGTTTCAAGGCAGCGAGCAAAAGTTTTCTTCCTGAGACCTTCTCAAAATCTCCAGCAATCCAAATGGTCACAGTGCTTATCCCATCCTCATCTAAGACAGAAGAACAATGACTCTTTAGCCCTCTAAATACATATTGCACATATTACATTTCAATTTAAGCATCAAGTTCAAATAAAATCTGACCAGTCTACTCTGCCAGCTGTTGCAGTTTCCTGATGTTTGTGCAATAAACTGACACAACATGAGACTTACAGTGGAGGGTAAAAGTATTTTTGATCAGTTTTCTATCTCAAAGTTAACACTTATGTGGCATTTAGCAAGAGCTGCTAATCCTTTAAATGGGTAAGCTTACACTTGTGCACTAACAGTCGAATTAAAGTAGAAGGAAAATGAGGTTCAGTCATTACAGTGAATGTTCCATTTCTGTGTGAGTAGTACAAGAGACCAAGACATCTGGTAAAGAGCTCAGTATATTACTGGAAAATTATGCCACCTGTCATAATTATATCCCCCCCCAGTCAGTCAGTCAGTCGGTCGGTTGGTCTGTCGGCTAGCCCACAGAGGGAGGATGGCAATCAGCCTCCTCAGCCTCACTGAGACAGCTACACTCCAAGCTTGAGCAGCAAAATGCAGCTCTGACGACCATTTAGACTGCTGGCCCCGAGCCAGTCAGCAGACCCAGCAATTATCTTGCTAGAGGCACAGCCTGTCTGCTTTAACAAAGGTCAATTTCACACTTTCATAGATCAGTAAAGCAGAGCAGGATTCTTTTTTTGTTTAGACACTGCTCATTTAGAGGTTCTCAAAAAATAAATGCGGAATGGTTGTACTACTTTAAGTGATGAGGTATACACACTTGAATAAGTAATTTATATCATTAATTAATTAGCAAACCAAAGAATAAACTAATTAGCAACTCCTTACCATTATTTGTAAAGTACTTCATTCTTTTAGCCATCACAGCTGTTTTGTCTCTGGAGTCCAAGTATGAAAACATAGTTGTGTCCTCCCACTCATCAACGACTACAAGGCAAGAAAGAAAAAGAGAAAAAATTGAGAGGGACACAGACAGAGAGACAACAATAGTTTAGGATCAGCAGCACAAGTCACCTGGTTTGGCAGTGAAGTCGAGGTACTGTCGATCAGTGCTTAGAATAAGAGGGTTCATCCTGGGAACCACATTGGCTTGCTCCATTAGATAGTCCACCACATCAGAGCCCTCAGTCAACTGACCCTGTAGGCATAGGACAAACCATATGACAACGGCATCACTGAGGACAATCAGTCCATAAAGAAACTTGATTCTGTGTGTCATACTGACGAATGGCTAATATGCAGTGAAGTGTCAGCATGTCTGCAAAAGCAATAATGTGGAATGCTGGGAAGGACTATTAATATAATACACTGCAACTTTGCAATGTTGTGTGACATCTGGCAAATCATGTTTATCAATCACAAATTCTACTCTACTTTTTTTTATTAATCAGTGAGTTTCTTCCCCTACAGATACGTCATACCATAAAGACGGCTCTCTGGAAGGCAGTGGTGGTGTCCATTATGCGCTGCAGGATGATAGTTTCCAGCTCGTCTGGGTCCATCTCATCTGGGCTCAGAGGGACTCCATTAAACAAAGCCAGAGGTAGGTCACCCAGGCCACTCTTTTTGTAGAAGAGAGCACCATCCTGGAGCACACAAAACATGGACTGAATCCTGAAATGCTCATCATCAATCATTTTTGAGTAATTATTCACAAGTTGAATGAACAGAAAGAATCAGGAGTCGTTTCATTTTCATACCTGTCTTTTGTCATCATACTCAGATTCTGCCCCTAGAATCCTCTCAGCATTGGCTTTGGGGAATTTTCTCTTCAGGTAATCAAAGACTGTATCAACGGACAGCGTCTCCCCCACGTCTACTTTGTTATACAACTGCGAGAGAGTGGCAAGTCAGACCGGATTTGACCATTGCTGTCATCAAATCCCTGCAACTGTCAATAATTTCCAGCTTTATTTGAAAGAGCTGTTACCAGAGGCAAAATCCCTCTGACTCATCTAGTCCAATAACATCTAAAACCGCTGGGATAACACGAGGCACAATAAAACAACTCACTTCTGAGGCACGATGAGTTGACAAGGAGCGTGCTTCAGTTATCCTTCAAGAAGTTCTTGTTAAAACAACAGATTTATATATCTGACATACTTACTGAGAGCATGGACATCAGAGCCTGGGATAAATCGTACTCGTCTGCAATGTAATTCAGCAGTCGGTAAAATCCAACCCCTGCATCTGAGAAGCCATCAATCTCATCTTTGGTGTTGACGACAAACACAAATCCAATTCTATAGCAAGGGGGTGAAAAACAAGTATTCAATTTGCAGGTGAAATGAGACTCACTACCTGGTAAAGATTATAAATGCCACAGCTGGACCATATAAACAGTGTGGAGGTATGAGATATAACAGTACCAACCTCAGGGGGATCTTATGCTTGTAGAAGAGCTCCGCTAGTTTCACCAGTTCAACAGTTTCTTCTCGTACTGGATCAAGGAACAGCACCTAACAACAAGAGCACCATCATCAAACCTGAATCCTAATGCATTCACAAATACTAAGAAGTATTTAAGTATTTAAAATGTACTTCGTGTTCTTATTTTTTTTTTTTAGAGAATTTATTTCATTTTCTTCATCACCACAACACCCCGAAGCACCTCTGGCTTTCAGGGGACTCACCAGGTTGAAGAAATTGCGTCGGATCTGCCGGATGACTCCAGGAAAAGTTGCTCTGAGGAGCTCCTGCACACCTGTTGGCCAGCTGCGGTACACCGGGTCATTCTCTATGTCATTTAGCCACTGGAAAGTGAATGACAAAAAGAGGTCTTCAGTGAAAATGATGATATTCACAAGTAAAGTAAAGGCAACAGAATAGAAAACCTGGAATAGGTAGAAAGTAAGTAACCCGGTCAAGGACAATTCTGTCTGAAAAAGCAGTCTTTTATATATTTTAACTACACTTATTCAATGGTTTGGTCATTCTAAACTATGAAAGATATCCAAGTATTACACTTTACCTTGTGTGAGGCTTTTACATTTAGAACCAAGCTAGTTTTCAGTCAAACATCTGAATGACAGAGCTTGAGACACCTAGCTACAATGCAGATGGTTTAGTGGGTGCCCTTAAAGTGGGGCCTATAAACCTTACTCTCTTGCTTTGGTTCTGTTTTTCCACTATGCATCTGTAACCTCCAGCAACCTCTTTAACTACTCCATACTTAAAAGCTTTATTCACAAATCCTGTGTATCTTATGCTGGCATCGCTGAATTTCTGGCTGTGACTGTATTTCCGACAGTGACTACACCCTGTACATGACTGTACGTGATTAATGATTCAGTGTGGTGATAAGCGTATCCTGTTATTTGTCAAAACACCAAGATACTGCAGAGAGTTGCATTAGGTATCTTTTGAAGGTAAAATTTCTTTCCTGTGTTAAAAAGGTGCATAGATTCAACTTAAACGTGCTTTACCCCAAGCACTGCTCAAAACACATGTGGTGCATGTAAATAAAGCTGTAGCAATAACTGAACACAATCATGTTGACTGTTGTGATGTGCACAACAGTCAACATGTACATTTGTTACACGGCTCTAGGACTGGCCATCAGAGAAGGCTATAAGACATGGCTTTTTATGATGAAATACCAGAATCATAAGGATCCATTATTGGGGGCCAATCTGGCAGTAACAGTGGTCTTTCTCTCTGTAACTTAGAGAACAAGCCTCCCCACAGTGCAAACGTTTGCCTTCCTGGCACACTGTCAATATCTCTCTTGCACTCTCTGTCTCTCCCTATGTGTGTGACTGTGTGTCTCTCTCAGACACACATAATCTTCATCTCTGGAAGCAGTGATGCAAGCTGAAATGACAGACCTCTTAGTTGAATGTGGAAAGGCTTAATATCTTCATTTCTTGGGTATTTTTATAGTAACTAGAATATTAAAATGGCCAGAGGAGCCAAAATGAAACTTGCAAGTTTTTAATTTGATTGCTTTTCTTGGCTGACTTCCCAATTAATAACTGAAGTTTCTGGCAGGTTCGAGACTGCTGCAATAGCCTGATGACTGATTAATTGACAAATTAATTCACTCTCTGGTGCAAGTACACAAAGAAGAAAAACGCACCTGCAGATTCGATATGGGACAGAATAATGCTTTTGACAGGACTTACCATTATAGCTGGATGTCTGATATCTAAGGCATAGTTGTCATCCACAGCACTGACAGGTAACCTCAGCAGCTTGCCCTGATGGTCTCCTTTTATACCCAAATTATGAAGCCCCTCCAAGACCCTGGCCTCTCTTCTGAGGATGTCCAAAATGCTGTAAATACAAAAAAACACAGGTTAAGGTTATTTAATACATATTAGCTGTGTAGCAGTGGTTTTGCATTGCAGCAAACTCTGATCTTGTGGCAGCAGAACTACTGAGCAAATGCAATGATCTCAGGCTTCCTGCGGAGAGTACAGGCAGACCATTGCTCCCTCCTGCTGGATTCCTACCTGAAAGGGTTGTGAACGTCCAGATCAATGTGCAGACCGTTGATGAAGAGCTCCCCGTCTCCCGGGTGAACACCAATGGTCTCACTGAGATGCTGAAAGAACAACCTCAAAGCGTTAGTCGAATGCCAGAACCCCTAAATGAGTGATTCTACCTTTAATGCCTGATGTTTTGACAAGAAAGGTTGTGCACAGAGACTATAGAGGTAGAAAGAGGAGATAAAGTGTGCACAGAGAACAGGAGGAAAGGAAGAATAAAGTGCCTCATTTGATGTTGTTTACAGATTGGAAACACTGTCTCTGAAAAGAAAATGTGTAATGGCTAAGCATGCTATCAAAGAAAACCTGCACCATCATGTGGGGATGCTGCTTATGATATCACACCTTTTGGTTCTCCTCAATTTCTTTTCTCATTTCCTGCTTTACAGCCACTCTTGTCAGTGATCTGTGGGAACAGTAAAACATGTACAGTCACCATCAGCTTTTACCACATCCCCAGCCGGCAGTAAAATGCCACTTTTAATCTTCCAAAACCTGTGGGCCCTCAAGATGGTACGCTTTCAGTCAATTCCCTGTAAACACCCGACTCTTACTCAGCACTTTTTGGTGTTATTATAAGCTGCCTGAGCCAAGATAAGCAAGCATCAAAAAGCTGATTAGATCTTGATATTAAAGTTGTATTTATTACGGATAATGTTCAAACAAATGGGTTTATAAAAGACATATTTCATGTGCACATAAATAACTGCATTTGTTGTGCCTGGATTCACACACTGTAACGCAGAGTAGGGTTCCTAAAAATATGGTTTTTGGGACAGTTTCAAATGTGTTTGCCAGCCGGACAGAAAGAGAAAATGAGATGAATCTTCTTACCTGGCTTTGCTCGGAAAGTTCTGACTGAGATCTCGCATTAGCTTCAAAGCATCAAACTTTGGCACGGACATGATTCTGGCACCTGCCTGGAAACTAAGATCTAAGGAGATCAAATAATGAAATCACCAAACATTTTCACATCTATGAATGTATGTTATATTCAGATTAAGTAAATCTGTGCGTGTTAATCAAAGGAGTAATGTGCTGTGAACTTTGTCTGTGTTGGTGATGGCAACAGTACAATATCAAAGCATCTCTAGCCACAAATGTACAGCAACACCAAACAACAAAATAAAACAAGATTCCGCATTGCTGTAAGTATACATTTCCACTGCATCGATAACCTGATTTACTGACAATCATTTAACAACTGAAATAGAAAAATCGCTACCTTGCATTTCCCACACTTTGAGAGGGACCATGTCATTGGTACTGTCAAGGAGATGTTTGCGCAACTCGATGAGTTGCTCCCGGATTTCAGGGTGAGATTTCCTACAGAAACGTAAGGATTAAAAAAATTCTATGGCAATGAACGAGTTAAGTCAGCAAAGCTACTTACTTTAATGTCCCAAACAGGAATCCTTGGACTTCATCATTATTATCCTCCTCAGTATTTGTAACCGTCTTTGAATCTAAAACCAAAGGATTCGTGTTTTATTACCTTGGACACAACAAGGTCGACGACAGAATGTTTGAGAAGTTACCAACTGACCTTTTACTTTGGTGTCATCCACAGCTTTGTATTCTGTGCTTTTGATAGCCAACTCAACACCATACCCAGATAAAAGCATCTTTTGAGGTTTTGGATCCTGCAGCCAAAATAATGATATAAATGTAAAACAGCTAAGCTTTGTTTATATGTACATCATCATTTAAAGAACGGTCATGAAGACTGCAGATTAAACCCATGGAGGATGTTTCCTGCCTACAACTGTAATACTATAATATATCCCTCCTGATATGTACATTTTCCTTACACAAGAATTTTTTCAATACAAATAGGAACAAGAGGCGCATGGACCGCCACACGCAGCAGCAGACTCGCTGACATTCAACCTTGACACTAATGTCACCCAGATTCAAAGCACTGCCTCAGTCTTTCACAGGCACAATCAGAAGATTTTCACACCCACACTCTGCTTTTCTTCAACAAACATGTCTTAAAGAAAATCTCCTACTCTCTCAAAGGCATCTGTTTTTGAGTTTCCAGTTAGATTTTGAGGAATCTGTGTATTCTTGTCTGGAGAATCGGTCAATAATGCAGCCAACCACATTACTTATGTTAAAAAAAAGTATTGCTACTCACTGCTACAAAATGACGCAGCACATATGTAAGTGTGCCATCTTGAGCTTTCTCTGACAGAACCTTATGAAACGTGGTGAACTTCTTGGTCCCAATCTCAGCATAGAGAATCACGACTGGCACATCTGTTTTATTGACTCCTGGATACGTGTGGTCGTTCTTGTACAAATATGGTTTAGGCCTGCAAACATTGGGAAATGCTGTTTAAGACATTTCAGGAATAGAATGGTTTGTATCATTTCTAAGATTATTACAAGCAAAATGCAGTCAAAACATCAAAGAACATAATTTCAATAAGAACACAACTGTGTAAACTTTTCATCTTGTTCTGCTACACAGACTGAGTTTATCCACAGAGGACAAAGCAGTGCTTTTCTGTGTTACCTGCCTGCAGCTGCCTTCAGGAGCTTCTTTATTTCCTTAGTACTGCAGCTATGTTGACCATGGATGGAGACAAAAGCAGGGCAAGCCTCAGGCGGAGGCTCATCCCTGGCTATCTGTTAAGAGCAGGAAAGAGAGGAACGTCCTATAAAACACTGGCTTCAACATGATGAGCCAAAGTTAATCATAGTTAAAGCAGTTACTTGATTGATTTATTCTCAATATTCTCCAGCAATCACCACAGCAATTTACACAGTGCCGTACAACACTTCATTTGACCAGCAAAAGGCCATTACTCACTCAAATGTTTAACACGTTTTAAAATTACAGAAATTCATCAACCTGTGCATGACTGTCACCAAAATGAAATTTTGTCCTCATCATTGCTGAAACCACAACAATTCAAAGGCTGTGAAAATGTGGACTCTGAGTGCACTGAAATTAAACGAATTACCGAGTACTGAATTTACATTTTGTCTACAGCTAACAAAGAAGTATCCACTTCTAAGTCCCATGAACACCAGTTTCAAGAAAAAAAAGAAAATATGCACATCTCTCACCATACCTTTTGTGCATTCCCCCTACTCACAATATGCACTTGAGAGTAATAACAGGAATGTAAAATTCAAAAACTAAAATTCCATTATTGTTATTGACTTTGTTTTTATTGTCACCATTAATAACATTTTTTACTGTTATTATTTTCATTATTGTTGAAAAATTGAAAAATATTAGTCTCTGACATATTTACATAGAAGCATAGAACTTTGCTAGTTTTCCCTCTCTGTCTTGTTTCGCATTGTGGTTCAAACAATTATCTTATGTCTTCAAGAAATGATACTGGTATGGTCGGTGGTATAACCTCAGATCATATTTAGATTTAAGATAGGGTTCAGCTGTTTCTGATTTTATGGACAGCATGTGTTGTTTTATTAGCCAGTACTGATTAAGGATGTTTCACTTATTTCTAAAAAAAAAAAAAAAAGTCACTTGCATTGTCTTAATTAGTTTAATTGTATCTTATTGCGGCTTATGTTTAGCTGGGTACGAGGGATAGGTCTGTAACAGATCCTCAGATGTCAGTGGTTTGCATACATTCTCCAAAAATGTTTTCAAGTAAATGGGATTGTTCATTTTTGTTGTAAAGCTAAGCTGCATTTCACAGCATGTTATTGGTAGAATGAAATATCATGATGAACTTTGTTTAACTTCAACAGAACATGAAATATTTTATGTATGCATTTACAGATATGCACAATGGGAGCAGAAGGGGACAATCAGTGGGAAACCACAGAGAGTACTCTTCCAAGAAAGTGAATTACTGCTGTAGAGAATTTCACACAGCAGTTTGAAAATAATAACTGTCATTTAAAGATTATGCCGAAGCAATTGAGAAAAACTTTAAGTAATGCCTGCAGAGCACCCTGGTTCAAGATTAGCGCAAACAGAAAGAGTGCAACAGCCTCAAACAAAAAATGGACCTGGCTCTCTTGTAATAAAGTCAGGCTCTTTTGTAGAAGTTCATAGTAGTTAAATTTATAGCGTTTTAATCGCAACATACCTGCTGGGATGCATGAACAGCTGGTGAGTATGACCGTAAGGCCAGAGCAAATTTGAGGAGATTAACTTGAAGATCTGTGAGGAACTGACCAGCCTTCTTCAGAATCAAATTGTAGTATGAGCGCACAGACTCTGTGAGATACATCAACAAAAGTAATAATAAGGCATTTTGGAAAAGAAGTACACCTGTTGTGATGCCAAATTATTTTAAATCTATTTTGATACAGCAATTAAAAACCACATACCTCCTTGTTTGTATACAGTGAGCTCTTTCACAGTGTCAACAAACTGCCAGAACTTCTCATTCCCATCTTCTCCAATAAACTCGCTGCACAAGACAAGATGAAAGTATAGTCAGCATTAGCAAAACCACAGTATGTACCTAAGTATCCATTTTCTAACTACTGAATGGTTAGAGCTACAGACCACACGGTCATTTTATATTTTCTGTTAATATTTATGAACAACTTGTCTCCGGTCTTGATTGCATAATGTTCTCTCTCACACAGCAGTGCAGCTCTCACAGGTAAGCAGGAGGATATTATTACAACATGACTATTTATATACACACAGGGAAAAAATCACATGTTGAAGATGAAAGATGAAACTGTCTAACAGCATAAAAAGAGAGAACTACATAGTAAGGTGTTAACAATGTCAACAACAAAGCTAATGGTTGCTATTTATGTCCATTATGTATAAACACTTTAGTTATGATCCACAAACGGTCACTTATGTACGTAACTGTTTTGTCTAATGAGTCATTTTACTGATGAATCACTTTAAACACATCTTTTCCTCAATTAATATACAATTTTGAGGAAACTCCATCATTGCCCAGCTCCTATACTATGTCTATGCCTTAAACTGAGGTAATTTACAAGAAACAATATTACCTTCAAATACTCACGCTGCATGTATTGTCAGGACCATAGCTACCGCTGGGTCTTTTTGTATTTTCAGCATGAATTTGGGTCTTTGAACAACTTGAGTTCATTCAGTGATCGTAAACTCACATACGACTGTTTTATATGACGCTTGAAGAATTTTTCAATGTACTTAGTAAGTCATAAAAAGTTTTTTAAAAAGGAAAGACGGAAAGAGGGAATTCAGGACCCTTGATTTTAGTCCTGGCATCATGAACAGGGCTTAAAAAAATAATATAAATCTACATAACAGAACAATTAAGCTGAGCAAAACATTACGAACAAACCATTCAAATCCTTCATTTGTTTGGGAGGAGGGGCTGCACTGGTAGGGTAAATTCATAACAGCAACAATACAATTCTGGTTGTGGCCCTTTTTACGCAGATTTGTGTGTCAGTTGTGTGTGTGAGTGTCCAGTGATGAATACCTTGTCTCCAGTAGGAAAGGCGTCATGCTCCACTTTGCTTTTAGACTGGCAGTGACGCCTTTAGGTGCTGATGTGACATGATGTATGTTCACCAGCAGCAGTGACAGCATAATAACGTTCCTCATCATCTCCAGCGCGACGTAACATGAACCTACAGCGGCGGAGAGCAAACACCAACGTAGTCAGCACAGTTCTTTCGCCTTTTTAGAGGTTCCAGCCAGTGCCACGTAGTTCCTCTAAGTTATTATCTTCACCACAACACCAGTTCACATAGACGTCTCCAAAAGACCCTGAAGTTCACAGTGATTTACACCGTTACAGAAGATGCTAGCTAGCACGCGCAAATCACGTCGATCTGTATGTTAGCTAGTCATTCCTATAAAATACTCAACGTTCAAAGGTGTCAGACAGAGCAGACTGAAGTTAACTTAACGTTAGCTGTAGCATTAAAGTAAACAGTGGTATCTTGAATGAAAGTCCATAAAGCTCGCTTCCTAAACAACAGTAGTGACAGACTACATTAAAAATACACAACCAGTGGTTACTGTGTGGCCAATAATATATCCTTCACCCCGTTAAAGATGCTGACTGCTTCCATACAAAGCAAAGGTCTTCAGGTAGGTATTTTGGGAAGCTAACAACACAGACCGCTAGCGAGTTGCCGGGGGTCGCCTCGAACTGTGGTGGCTCGCGCTGACCGTTATTGGTGTCAGAAATAACCGCAAAATCAAAAATAAACCTTACTTAATACCTTGTTTTATAAACATGTTTACACTTCGTTTACATGGATATAATTGGTAGCAGTGAGTTTAAAGTTTCAAAAACCTAATGGTAAAGTTGGATTTTTTCTGGCAAAGCGGGGGACAGCTAAAAAGACGGACGCTGAAGCTCAAACGTTTTCCCACCAAGCAGTGGAGCATGTTGAAAGCCACACTGTGAGGAGCCAGACAGATACAGCTGCACGGGAAGCTGCCACAGTCTCAGTACAATATTTACTGACATAAATTATGATGTGATTGATTACAAGGTGATATTATGTTAATGATAATGTAATGTATAATGCATATAAGGACCCTATGCAGAGTGATATTCATAATAATAACAATAACAACAATCATTGTGGATTTCAGTCTATATGTATGTCTAATAATGATAATAGATTTTTTTTTCTATAACAATCTAATAGTCAAGGATCAGAATGTTAAAGGGGTTGTCCAGCAGTATCAGACTTTCATTAGGTTTGCGTATTTATGAAAGAAAAGAATGATCTTGATCCGGAAGATGCTGAGCTATCCTAATTCATAATATGAATGCGTCATATGTGTCCTACAACTTCCAAATTTTTCAGCTCCATAACATCTTTCATTAGAGCACCCACCCTCCCCAATCCAACCCAACCTCAAACACAAAACGTTTTCACAGGCTGAGTTTCCAATGACAAGTAATGATCTTTAGTGGTGATCCTTTAAACCAGTGATGAAAAACTGTATTGTTAGTAACTGTAACTGTATTATACTAATGCTGGATATATAAAAGTATATATAGTATTAGTATTAAAGTATTACATAATACTGTGTATATTAGTAGCACTATTTATTAAGATAATTAAGATAGATAGATAGATAGATAGATAGATAGATAGATAGATAGATAGATAGATGGATGGATGGATGGATAGATTAATATGTTATGTTATGTCTTTGTGTGATTGCAGCTGTTTCACTTTTAATTGCTTCCACTGACAGTACTGTCTTCTGAACAGATATTACACATTAAATTAGGCTATTTAAAGAGGCTGTACCCTTATTCTGGCAACTGTAAGCAGAGGGACAGAACTATCTCTTTAATCATCAAAGGTCACACTCGGCTGAATGCGCTTTAAAAAGTTACAGCGGATTTGGTATTTATATGTGGTTAAATCTCCATGTTGTTTCAGCTCAGTGTCCGTGTGGGCTTCGGGCTTTGCACTGTGTTAAACAAGATTATGGGATGGACGGGATGGGATGTAGAGCTCTCACAGCCCAACCACGACGAGAGCACAACGCATATTTGTCGGCTCGGATGCAGCAGCATCCTTTCAAAAAAGCACTGCTTCAGCACAGTCAGTCAGTCAGTCCGCCTCAACTCGCCAACGATGCTGCTGTAGGATGCTGCCGGAGGATCCAGCCCCAACACTCCGAGGCGTGCAGACATTTTTCTGAAATAAGTCTGTCACCGCGATTAAACCACGCTGCGATTTAGACTGGGATCGACACGACAGAAGAATAAATCAAAGAAGCGGTAAAACTAAAAAGTCTCATCAGCTGCCTCATTTTCAACTTGATCGCGGAGCATGGGAGTCGGCGGCACGGATGCAGCTCCACACCGGCTTTAGAAGTTGGACAGCCAGAAATTTAAATGCCATGACTCTTGACTTTGGACAAGATATCCAGCGCAGTGCAGACGGCGTGCAGTGCTTTAGAAAACCCAAAGGTGGACTTGTCCTTTTGTCTCCGGTGGGTGTTATCTGATCAACATGTGGCACTTCAATAATAGGCACCTTTAGTCTGTCTGAGGCATGGAGGAATATTGATCCCCGAAGAACCCATGGGTGCTACTTATTATTCACAGTAATGGAATGAAGACACTATCTTGATATGATGGATGATAGATCCAGTAAGCTCATTTTGGTTCCTATTTTAGCCGTCCTTTTTGTTATGATAGGTTACCAGTACATATGTCCCGCTGGCAGCAATTCGTGCCACTTTAAGGCAGGGGAGAAATTAAGGGGGGTAAGTCTACTTTCCACCCCGTACCAGGACACCGATGATTTCTACAGAGATCAAGACCTGGAGGATGACAGCCCTCCCAAAGTACCGTCAAAATTCAACTTCACCGAGAGAGACCTTGACAGACACGTGGAGTTCAACATCAAAGGGGACGATGTGATAGTGTTTTTGCACATCCAGAAAACCGGAGGAACCACTTTCGGGAGACACTTGGTGAGGAATATTCGCTTGGAGCAGCCGTGCGACTGCAAGCCAGGGCAGAAGAAATGCACATGTCACCGTCCAGGGAAAGAGGAGTCATGGCTCTTCTCCCGGTTCTCTACTGGCTGGAGCTGCGGACTCCACGCAGACTGGACCGAGCTAACGAACTGTGTCCCCGTCATAATGGATAAGAAGGAGGCCCAGAGGAATAAACGGTAGATATGATTCACTCACATCAGTCAGTGTTGATGACTGCTGTGTGTTTGTGTGTGTGTGTGTGTTTCTTTTGTGGATGTGAACATTCCCTGTGGTCCCCAAACCACCAGGGCCACAGAGCAAGTGTGCACCAACAAGCATGCAAGACAAACGCTTTGTGGCCCCAAAACCACAGGAGCCCTGTGACAAATCTGAAGTTTCATTTTAATTCTGTCCTGGTTTAAATTTGCATAGCCTGCTGTCTTCAAGTGAGCAGTGATGGATGGGAAGGCTTTTCACTGTGTTCCCACTGGAGTGATACACTGTAGTTTAGTCAGGACTAATAGAGCTACAATGGTACAATTCGACATTCACCACACCAGCCTCTGCAAAGAAATACATCTTATTAAAAAAGAAAATAATTGTAACCAAATATCACATTTCTGGAGGTGGGTACTTGCACATCAGACATTTGAGACCTGGAATAAAGAAATGGTATAAACTCCTATAGCAGTAGAGATGGAGGTCTTTGTTTGACCTCCAGACGTATAAATTGTTTGTGTTTGTCCTTTGTGTTCACATCAGCTCCTCACAACTTGTTCCTGCCCAGCTGTGCCATTAACTGACAGTACTGAACCATTTGCAGAACTACCCCCTCCCTCCATCCACAGCAAAAATGATGTTGTTTGTGAGCCTGCAGCAGTGGCACCCCTGTAGCGATTTCACTGTCACTGGATTACAGCAACCAATTGCAGCTATTGAAAAAGTTGACAAAGTTGAATTCTTGTTGATGCTCTTGGCTGAGATGTCATCCTTGTAAATGAAGGTATCCATTTCTGTCAGTTAACTTGTACAAACGGACCTTATCCATGTACTCAAACCTTAGCCAGTAGTACACACAGCTCTCCCTGCATGCTTGGCCTTTGTCTTGTCTGGTGTGTACACACACACAGTCTTTAGATTTGATGCCATCTGATCTTAGGACTGGACTCAAAGCATCCCTGGATGTTTGGTTTGGTAGATGCACTGATGTTATCTGTCAGGAAAAGCACAGTAGAACCAGCTGAAATGCCTTATCTCTCCAATATATTCTGTTATAATTACAACTCCTTGCAGTAATGTGATAGAGATGCAGTACAATTACTGAAAAGGGGGTGCAATGAGATGAACTAGTCACTGCATGAGCAGTATGTATGTGTGTTTTTGCTAAGCAGAGTAGATGTGTGTGTTCTTCAATGGAAGTCTACCAGTCAGTGAGAGATCCTATGAGATACCACACATGCACACATCAGATAAATGCAGCACTGATCATAAGTCTCGTCACACAAGCTGAATTTTTGAACCACGGAGTAATTCTGTCTGTTTTTTGTTTTTTTTTTTAAAAATTACAATCTTACACCGAAGCACACAGGCACATGATTTATTTCTGCTTTGCCAAGTGTTTCCTTTACTCCGGAAAGTGCTCACTGGATGCGACAGCTCTTCATTTCACAGCTGCAGCATCTATTCTGCACTTACTGTCCTCTCATCTCTTGTTCCTCAGTGGGCTCCCACAACATCTATTCTGAGACAATTCTACCTCGACCAAGACTGTTGGCAGACACACTATGTTAACCCCCCCCCAACTAACCAGCCATTGCACACGGCACATTTACTAAATGAGATGACTAATAATAATACGAATAGTATTATGCAAATTTCATCTTCATATTCATTTTGTGTATGAGCAATGCCTTAATTAAATGCTATAAAGTCAAAACATAAAGTAAAAAACATAATTTGCTATAAAGATGCAATAATCCACTTACAAAATTCCTAACTCCACTTCAGGGTGCAATGGGGAATACCAATCATATATCACTGCCAAATTCAGATGGCATAGCCCTTGTTTTGCGGTTGAGAGCCTCTCAGATTGAGTGGCTGTCTTACTGCAGTCCCAGGCATTCACCTTGCCAGCTCACGAGATGGCAGTAAGGAGGGTGGAGGGGTGCGAGGTGGGCGGCGATGGCACTGCCTGCATGGCACTGTGTGGCCTTTTCAGCCGGGCAGGGCGCGGTGTGCGGTGAGCCAGGCGTGCAGCCCAGGAAAGGTCAGGCGTGTCACACTGGATCAGTGTGTGTATCCTGCGGTGTGGCTCCCCTGGAAAGTGCTGTCAGTCAGGGGAGAAGTGGAGCAGGCAGGCCTGCGCTCTTCAGAAGCTTTTTGGAGGAACATACTTCTAAGTGCAGTCCTCTTAAGTTGCTTTGTGGAGAGCGTCATGTCTACTGAATGAATATGCCTTGTTGAGCAGCTTGTTTTCCTCTCAGGCGATTTCAAAGGCCCACACTGAGGAGAGCAGCTAGGCTTATTTTCTGATTGTTACATGTTCATTAGCTAACTGTCTGGTCTGGAGAAACTCATGGAGATATATTCAATGTGACACTGGGTCACAAAACAAAGAACTGATTTTCAAATTGCACTTGCATAAAGGAGGGGCTGAGTAAATCATATCTATAGAATTGCTTTGCTTGTGTAGTGAAAGGTTTAGGTCAGTTTTCACAAAATATTTGATGTTACTTTCAACTGAGATGAGCATGAGCTTATTCAGTCTTGCTGCGATACCTTGCAATCAGTTCCCATCCTGGAGGAGTCAGAACATCTGTCACTGAGATTAAAAAAACAATAACACAGATTTATTGTTATAGCTACAGGTCAAAGGTGAGGAAAATTGATCAGACATATAGCTTAAAGTCCCCACAGTGACACACATATTCCACACCTCAGATAAAGCGACAAAGTCAGACTTAGGATTGTCCATGTATAAGTATGCATCATCATTTTTATTAAAAAAAACAACAACTCAGAAAATATATATGTAATATTAAATGTGTAGAGGTTGGACAATGTAGACAAATATTTTCCAATCAAATCATCCCATCTAATCATTATGACAATAACCATTTACGATATTCTGTAGGCTTGTCATCAGTAGTAGAAGAGCCACGTGAAACCTGGCTTCTTCCCTCAACCAGAGCACAAAACATTCATGCATACACATTACCACTGATACAACACTGAACACAGCGAGAGAGGCTGCCTCTTCAGCTGAGGTGACACAGACTTTTACATGGCATCCTTTTTATGCCCAGAGTGTGAACTTGTGGATGCATTTTTAGGTCAAAATAAAGAGGGGATAAGGACAAATAAGTAACTAACTAATTCTACCTGAGCCTCTTATTTCTTACACAGTTTGCTTCATAGCTTTAAATTGCTCACAGCTTCTCAGAAAATGTTTTATAGGTTATATCACACCTTGGTTGTCACAGGTAGTTGACATAAATTAAACTCAAAGGTGGAAACCAGATTTTTCTTGATAATGCCTACACATGAGAACATCCTTTTTGTTGCATACTGTGAATCTGCTGTTGACAATATCGGTATCTCTCACAATATCTATCTTTAGACGACATTTGTCAGCTGAATAAAGAGTTTATTTGGCTTATTTCTACACGTGGTATTTTGGTGACATTTATTCGTCAACCTTTGAATATGTGTTGAGCCGCTCTCCTTGTCCTTTCACTGATTTCTAGAAATGTAGCGAGGCAACGCATCACTTTGTGGTGGAACATCTATTATGCAGATATTCTTGAGTTCAAGAACGGCCCCATTACTCCATCCCATTACTCACGAATCTCTATTCACTGCAGGAATTCATATTAATTTATTTAAAGTTCCTCAAAGTCTTGCTTTTAATTCTACCTTAAAAGTTATATGTCCAACCTTGTTTGTTTGTGGACCTCTCTGTTAATAACAAAAATATTTCAACTGCAACGGTTTTGGTGACAAAAAAAAGGTAGCTCATGGGGTACATCTGTGTGGCTCTGTAAGACAAAAACTGTAAGACAAAAAATTACAAAAGAGTCAGTTTTGTCCCTGCATTCATTAATTCAGTTCATGTCAAGGCAACTTTGTTCATCCCTGCAAGTGCAATCAAAAGCAGCAGCCCACCATACAGGTCAACAAATACACATAAATGATTAAAGAATAAAGATTTAATCACAAATTAATTGCAATAGTAAGCACATATCAAAAAAATGAGCTCTTCCCTTATCAGTCTAAATAATGTGTACGTTAGAGCGCTGGCTTTCTTTTCATCGCAAACAAATCATCCCTGTTTTTTTGTCTTCAGTTCTCTTCTGAAGCACATTTTGCCATTATGTCATGTTAAAAATTCAAACTGGGGTCAAAAATACAAACAAAACTGACTTCAGTCCACCTCAGTACCAGCTGAGACAGCCAACACTGAGTTAGCAGCAAATTTGTTCATGTCCTTATTTGTGTAGCTAGAAGCTCTGGTCGTGTGTCTCGCCTCATCCATTTGCTACCTATTTAACATGGACGTGAATTTATTTTATTTGGATAAAGGACATAAGCTTTCACATGGAGACATTTAGACTGGAATATCTAGACCGGTGAAATGAATAAGTCTTTAGAAGTGTTTCAAGTATTTTTATATGTACAGTTTAGCTGTTCCCTCTCTGAACGTGGCCTCATGCTAATTTTATGCACATGCTGATGTCGCAGTTTTTTATCAATTATGAAATCTTCATTAGCAGCTTTCTTGTTGCTTATGCATAATGAATGCTCAGCTCACAAGCGAAAAGAGACCAAAGCCAAAACACGAGTACAGTATGGACGCTCCACAATACTCTTCTTTGATGAAACACAGAGAGATAGAGATAGAAAAAGAGAGAGAGAGAGAGAGATGTGCCTATACAGCAGTGACAGTGGATGTCCTCTGCTGTGATTCTGGATAAAGATGTTTAGATCACAGTGTCCTCGAGGTTTTTATGCTACGTGGGCTGAAAAGCTGTCAGTGATCATATATCTAATTGCTGACAGTCTTCTGGAAAGTGAAGGAATAGTCCTCTGTGTATTATGGCCCCATGAGGTTCTGCTCCAGTCTGTTGTAGGTCACCAGTATTCCCATTAATGATTACTGAGCTGATGGGTAGCAATACTTTATGTGAATTATCTGCATGGCTGGGATCATTCTTTATTCACTTGTTCATTATTATGTTATCATATAAGCAGGTGAAGCTATTGAACATGTATTTCACTGACTATGAAAGCTCCTGCGTATGATGATAACATACTCACATTCCCTTAATGTCTACACCGATCTTGCAGGAGTCTTAATGGAGTGTTATTACTTACCTGGCACACTGATGATGCGCCCTAATCCTTGGATGATTAACACCCTACATCATATTTTATTCATATTAAGTGATGCAGAAACGGCTGCAATCAGTGCGTGGTCGTTACCACTTACAGTTCTGATCGTTGAACCGTGCACATCGTCTCACTCTATCAGCTATCCACGCATGGCATCTACCACTGTTGGGCATCTCCCTGAATCAGTGTGTGGGAGGGAGTCATTACCAGCCTGACCCAAATGAACTTGAACTTGCAGTGAGCAGTTGTAATTTACATTTTTTCCAGATTCTTCCTTTTGTTATTGTTCAGTAACTGCACAGTTTAAGGTCATGCAATTAATATCACTGCTGTTTTTTTTGTCTAACAATACATAGTTGAGGGTCAAAGGTCAATCTTGATCTTGGAAATACAATAGTTGAGAAAACGATCTCACCTGGAGCATCACTTCTCAGGAGTCAATCATATCACATGATGTTCACCAGATGGATGGTTGTCAGGGAATTGTAGAAATTTTTGTAACGTGAGAAGTGTGGCCTGTAGCGATGAACCTACAGAGAATTATCTGATGAATCTGTAGCTCCCCTTGGCTTCACTGAGCTTTATAATGAGGTTTAGCTCATTGTGTAGCTGTCCGACCCACAACTTCACTGTTGTGGTTTGTTCTTATTGCTCTCTTAGCGGCATTTTCAGCCACAGCAAGCAGCTGTTTTCAACAAACAAGCTCTAAAAACCCACAGTACACTACCTGCTCAGCACTAAGAGGCAGACAGACACAGTGAGAGACCAGCTGGTGAACATAGTGGAGCACTTTGCAGATGAAAAGTCAGATATATTCCTCCAAACTAGACTCCAATCAAGTGATAAGATTGCTTTGTAACTGCTGGATGAGCAAACAAGCCAGACGGTTTTTAAGATATTAAATTATTACAAGTGTTTAATATGACGTTTTTTGTGAAAGTCTATTTGGATGGTGCATCAGGAATATTGGTCAGTTATGTAAGACTAGGGAAAATGGCACACCTTTGAAGCTCAAATTACATACAGTAACACTAGTAAATTGCTACATTTTCTTGTTGCACTTTATGAACTTGGACTTTTCTTCTGTGCACTCTGAAACCTCTTACTTAGTGAAAAAGTGAAAGCGCAGGACCTCAATGACACACAGTGACACACACAGCGGGGTAATGGATGCCCTCTGGACACGGATGAACCTGAGGGAGGAAAATTGAGCAGGTTTGCAGTTCCGGTCGTATCTTTAGATGTAGGAGGCAAAGTGCTCATCACAATGATGGGGTGTTTATTATGTGTGGAGCTGTGGGTGCCCTTGCAGGCCTTGGACTTACAGGGAGCGGAGATTGCTTTTCATGTGTCATTAATTCAAGTCGTCATTGCTGGCAGGCCTGAGCCGCAATACAGTTGGTTTGATAATTAAGTGTTACCTCTACAGAGAGCGCAACAGCATATGTCAAGCACTTGTTCGCCGTCATGACAAAGAAAATGAAACGGTTAAGGAAGTCATTAAATGTAATTCAAATTAGACTAAGCAGAAGACAATGTGTGCAGAGTGTTAGTTAGTTAACGAGGGCTTATTATCAAGTAAAGCTTATACAGCAGACAGTATTTTTCTTTTTAAACATTTTTTTACATTTTCATTCCTAATATCAAATTATAATATTTTCATATACTCAAACCTGAAACGATGCTGATTATCATTTTCTAACACTGAATAATATTTCTCTAATAGTACACAGATATCCTGGTGGAGGGTGAGGGCAAGAAGGAGAGGTGAGGCTTAAATGAACCGTGTCAGGTTAAGAGGATTGATACTAATAAAACTGATTAAGTCTGAGGGGCAGAAGCAATGAAATGACATTCCTAAAATAGTGGCTGTACATTATTTGTTGCTACACCATCTGAATTTGAATCCATGCCACTCCCCTCTCCAGCCATGCAGCAACAAGCAGCGCTTTATCTTTGCACTTTACTTTTACAGATAGACTCAGATTTAACATTAATTTGTTGTATATCAGTTGAACAGCACATGTTAAAGCTGCTCGGATCAAAATTTTGCAGTATTCTAAAACGGACAATAATGATGTTTAATGCAAAAGGATTCGCTCTTTATGACAAATCTTCAGAGAAGCTCAGCTTTTCCCTCAGCTCTGCACAGCTCTATAGCATCCTTCACCTCATTATTTTGGTTTTATGGCCCAGTTTTTGGTTCACTTCACTCTCATCACCCTCATTTTCTGACCCAACTAGTGGCTAATTTTCAGCAAAAAGCTCTTTACACCTCTTGCCTAACAGCAAACAGACAATGTTAGGGACAAGATGGTAAAAAAGCAACATTTAGTATCTAAAGAGTCCCCTAGGAAGTGGTAGAGACCAAAAGAGAGCCAAAAGGAGAGGAAATATTGGGCATTTGTTGGGTGGCCTGGACACAATTGAATGATATTCTGCTCTATAACTGCTAGATGTGTAAATAGGCAATTGTTTTGCTAACATCAGGTGATAAAATTCCTGTGTTGTGTTTATGGCTTGTTGTGCTGCCGTAAGTGGGCAAAAAGAAATTGTTTTTTTCAAGTGCAGTACTATAACAATAGCTTCAGAAAAAGACATGTGTAATTCTTATTTTATCACACAGTACTTAGTAAAGAAGTGTACGTTGTGTAAGTGTGTACCCAGTTTTCAGAAGTTTTAACCACTTTATAGACTATATGTGGAGCATGTAGCATTGATATAGTATTTTTTAATGTGATGTCTCTTCTATTGGAAAGGGGATTAGTGTCCCCGTTCTGTGCAGGAAAGCTGCTGCTTGATACATGATGCACCAAACAGGGAAGCCAGAGTTGTCTTCACACATTATTGTAAGTGCATGGTGATTGAACAACTAAGTCCAGGTTGGCCTTTTCAATATTAGCATTTGAGGAAAAAAATGAAAAGCGTTGCTTGTGTTTGACTCGTTATGGATATTTGTCATTGTCCAATTGGCTTGGAGCTGTTGTGAGATGTAGTATGGATGGAGCTTACCGTCTTTCTCTAAAAGCCACTCTAGGTAATGAAAGCTGTGCAGGCTCGCCAGAGAAGGCTTGCAGCTCCTCTGATGCTGCTGTCAAATACTTGCTGGTCCGGCAAATATGAATCTCCAATTGTCTGATTCAGCTTTTATAACCTGATTAAAGGGTGGCATTTGGTCGAGTGGCTGGCAAAGACGCTTGTCCTCCAGTCACAGTTCTCAGGATTCGGTGGTAAGAAATGTAGTACCAGGCGCTGCGATGGAGCACTTTTTTGTTGTATTTTTAGGGCACAATTTCAGTTTCTCTGCACCGTGAAGATTCTGCTGTTGAAATGTTTCAGCTAGAGTCAGAAATGTTGTTTTCTTAATTTGATTCACGCCATCACATATGATGAATGCCTTGTTTTAATACTGAACGGTGTGCCATCATGAACTCTCAGATCCCAGGCGTGCTGTCATGGAGCTGAACTCCCACTTCCCAGTTAGCTTTTGATCAGCGTGAGATCACCCCCTAGACTGAAGTAAAAAAGAAGAGAGGCAAAGCACCTCATACTGATCTAGTTAAATGTAGTCATCAGTGTGATGAGAATGAGTCAGCTGCTGCAGTGATTCAGAGATTCTGTGTTTAATGTCCCCAAGAGGCCTGTTTGGTGGCTGAGCCGTTCAAATGCTCCTATTATCAGAGGAGCAATTAACTTTGGCTCCGTCTTCCCTCTAATTGAGAAAAGAACATTCCAGTTCTGTACGATAAACAGTCCATAAAAAAAGTAATTGTGCAAAACTTGAAGATTTTTACCATAAATTCTTTAGTGTTTGCTGATCAAGAGCTGCCTGATCAGCAAGTCCGTGAATATTGCTTTGAAGACACTGGCTGTTGGCTTTATACTGCTGCTACAGCTTTTTATGCTGTGTTGCAAAAATATTTGGCTTTAGACTGGCTTAACCAGTTTAGCTTGATGTGTCACCAACTGCAAGTCTCAGGATAACCCAATAAAATGTGCACTTTATCTTGTAATTAGAGCGTACATTGCATTTCTGCTACAGAGCTTCAGTTTTAAGAATCACTGCAAGGAAGCATAAAAAGAAAAATGTTCAACAATCATGTAAACAAGAAAGATCTGGTCTACCCACTTGTTAATTCAAGGAGGAATTTCCTTGCCTGTGTGTGTGCATGTGTGTTGTTCAACAGAGACAGGGCAAATGCCAGTGGAGGTGCCTGCCTGTGTTATTTCTCAATTGATACCTGTAAGGCCTGACGAGAAGACCGTGGTATAATAACCGCCTCTGAAGTTGATTTATTACAACAACCTGGAGAAAGGTCATCTGTCCTTATCTGGGGCGAGCTAGTGACAGGTAAGTTATACTGTAGGGAGGCGAGCTAAGGTTGCCTGCTTCACACTGCTCCCCATTTTGGATTCAGTGGTTGACTGAGCACCTGGCACACTTAAAGTGTAAGCACAGGTAGAGTCACCTTCACACGGACTAATCTCTGCTTGCAAGAGTGTGCCACCCCAGCGTCTTCTGCTGGGATAAGGCTGTGGATGTTTTGATGTTGTTGTGTGCTGTGCTGGCTGGCGATGTGGTGAAATATCTAAAAACTAAGTAGCGCACTTCAGATTGGTTTTGCTACAGGGGAGAACCTCCACTGAGGTCTGCTTCTAAGATATACCAAAGTCAGTCTCCCAGTGTATGTATGTAATAAAATGGTAATCCATAAAATATGTTCAATCAATAAAATCATTTCTGCTTGTGTCCTCTGCTTCTTCCTGGTGCTGCAGCATCACTCAGACTCGCTGAGAGAGAGATTTGAATAATCTCACTGAACAGATTGCAGTCCAGATTGCCTCTTAAATTCCTGCATTTATAAATAGGTGCTTGGTCCCATTTTATTTTGCAAAATCATTATAGATATTTGATCAGCAGCACACATAATTAAGGACTGACACTTGTTTTCATTAATATTCAGAATATATTTTAATATAAAACATTCATATGAAATAGTGTTCTTTATTACTGGTTTTATGGTTATTTGTAGTAATGTCTGACTTGACTATTATACAACTGTCATGTAATTTAACATTTATCTGTCATTTATGTGTCTCTATGTATATACTGAAGAGTCTAAAGGCAGAAAACATCATGTGTTCTGTTGTATGTCATGCTGACTGAACATTAGTTTATTTCCCTCTGGAAAAGGATTTCCCCTCTTTAGATCAATTTCTGTTCCCACCCACCCACAATAATGCAGTATAAATTGGATCCCAGGCCACAGTATAATAAGTATAGATTGAAAATCTGTCCTAACAACAGTACGGCACCAGAGAGGAGAGTAACATCTTGTGGCATCACAGAGTGCTGGTGTGGAACAAATAGCATTATGTCCCAGCACGTGTTGTGATACAGCACATCAACCTCATCATAGGAATCCGATGTTCCTCCGTGTGAGTCAGTCCTCTCGAGGAGCCAGATGAATGGCTACAAAACAGAGCTTTAAATCCCACTCACAAATCCAGGGATCACTTAACTTCTCATCAGTCCTCATTCTGCAATGGATAGTAGACTTTGCTTCATTCATCATTCTGCATAAGCCTCCCCTCTCATGTTTGGACTCTGAGCTGCGAATTTGTTTACTTTCTCCTTAAGGGTGGTGAGGGGAAATTGTCCTAACACTGGAGGCATTTGCCTCACTTGTCATGCCAGGCATGTCTGTGAATTCTAATAAATTACAGAGGGAGGAACAATATTAAGTGTCTGTGAGTGCGTCCTTGTTTTTGTTTTTTTACAGAACAGTACATATGAATTATCAGCTAGTGGCTATTTTCTCTCTATGTCATCAGGAAGCAGATTATTGTTAAATATTTTAAGGTGGGATATAAACCCATGCATATTAATTCCATATGACATAAATTAGCATTGATTCAAGTTTTTTATATACAAGCCAGTGTGCTGCGTAAAACCAATCTGGGTGTGTTGAGGGCTTTTAGCAACAATGTGCAGAGAAGTTGCAGGGCTGTTTCAGGCCTGGGAAAAGCAATGCAGGGTGCCAACATGACTAATGGGCCTAACCTGGATCCTCTATCGACTTCCACAGAAATACTCAGCAATTGATTTGACTGCTTATGCCATTGCCATAATCTCCCCTGCAATGATATGGTTTCATGGCTATTTGTAAAACTGCTGCTGCAGCGGTTTTTTTTGTTTTTGTTTTTTTTTTGTTAATGGTGGGTGTTATATCAAGTCTGATCATGTAGGCTGGAGCCACGTGTCCAGTGTGTGTGTGTGTCTTTTAATTTCAACTTATCTTGTCATCTCAGCATTATAAGAACAGACGGATGTGTTTATTCTGTAGGTTTATGGGTTTAGGTATTGATTTTTTTTTTCTTTTTGATGAAATAACAAACTACACAATGTGCATGTAAAATATCTTTTGTGGGTACGACTGAGAGTGCAGTATAGTTGGATTTTTCAACTGTATCTGTTTGACCACACAGTTATAAGAAAAGCAGTGTAACAAAGGACTGAATTTAAGGGCAGACAAAAATATTAAGGCCATGGGAAAACAGATAAGCAATTTCAAAAGTGGTCAAAGCCCCACTGGGATGTCTTGTGGTGAATTCTGATAACATTTTATTCTTTGCTCTTAAACAGTCAGGTTATTTTGGCTTTTCTTTGAGCTTCCTGAGCTCTCACAGTATAAAATGAAATTTACAAGTTTTTTTTATAGGTATAGGCTCATTATGTGCTTAATATACAGCACCTACACACCACCTATCCTTCAGTAGTCACAATGGAACAACAGAAAGATTCTCCTCAGCATGTACATAGTTTGTATGTGATGTAGTTGAACATGTTTTTGAAACTGCGTACCTGCTCAACAGTGCAGGTGTTAGCAAACAGTGCTTGATCTCTTTGTATTTACTGTGTTTCAAAGTGAGTCCTACAGCCATCTCTGCTCTCCTGAAGTGAGAAAGGAGAGAGCTGAGCTCTAAGCAGCTGTTCCAGCACAAGACTGTGGCCTTTCCATGTAGATGATTGATTCAGGTGCAGTGAAGAGGGAGAGGAGGGATCAGGCTTTGGGCTGTGTCCGTTAATCACACTGTATTACCACACAGGAGGCATTTATCACCAAACACCAAAGGCTTCAGTCCACGGGGAACACTGAAACCAATCTCCGTGCTTACATGCAATCCATCCAGGTCCAGGAAAAGCAGCATTGTTGAGTGCTACCACATCCATTTTCTCTGTAAGAAGAGGATGTTCCAGAGAAAAAGTAAAAGGCAAAAACAGAGAGAGAAGGAGTGGTTTGAAGAGACTTTGGGATAAGTCCTTGGAAAGCCCTATGGTGGTATTTTCTTTACCTCATCCAATGTCACAGTCCAGTTGTCTGTCTTGTTGTTGTCATAGCATGGATTGCAAGCATCGAGCTACTCCCTGGGCATTCAGACCTAAAATAGCTTGGCGGTAACAGTGTTAGATTTAAAGCATCTAACGTGGCTTAGAGTCCAATGCAGTGCCTTGCAAGATAACTTTGCATTGGGCTGTGGAGCAATTTGAACAAGCTTCAGCTTTTCTTGCCAACTGAACCTGTATATGCCCAAGCCAGCCAAAATGTGCTGGGACATCTGGGGAAAGTTGCTGATCATGTTTGTCTGAGGCCACCTTACTGACATATGTCAAGGAAAAGCTTTATTACAGGTCAGGTTAGCTAACATTGGTGATGGAGTGAAATAATGATATGGATGGCTAGGTTGTCTCTCTAGTGAGGTTTTTATTGTAAGTGAGTGTGGAATTTAGCCCAGTAGATCATAAATTACAGCTGAACTACCTATCAGCACAAGACAACACGGCTAAAAGCCTCTGCTGCCATCCAGCGCTTACTAACCTGGATTTATCCTATATTTTCTGATTCTCGCTGGTGATTAGTTACAACAACTTACTTGTGCTATGACAGGTAATGGTGACATATAGCTCCTTCAACTGGATATTCCATGGGGGGCAACAAGCAGTAGGTGCTGTGAAGGTGTTCTAAAGAGGAAAACCTCAATAGAACAACTCTGCCACCCCCTGACTTGCTGTATCCTTACTGAGTAAGTGGTTGGTGGTTCTTTCTTCTTGTTTGGCTGAACCAGCACATGCATGTATTGTTCTAGAGGGGTGAGTTAGAGAGCTCTGTGCATGCTCACACATTGTTATTATCCACAAAAAAGTGCTTTGGCCTATGATTTGTTAAGCCACATCTGAACAAGATGAATCCATGACAGCCACCTGAGAGCAGCTCTTTCCTTTTACACCTTCACAGGCATCTTCCTGGTAATAATCACGTATTCCTACAAACTAGTTCAGTTAAAAGCAATTTTTCCAGACTAAGTTAAACTTTCCCCCACAGCTTCATATAACATCCTCTCTGATTATTGTTCCCTGCGATCCTCATGTACAGGCTGCACTCACACCATCTAACAACTGACATTAGCCATGATAATGGTTTTCCCAGCGGGGGGTTGTGTTTAAAGGCTGTGAAATAATGTGCCTCTGTACAGCAGGGCTCTCCTTTTGTCCTGAGTGAACGCTAAAGTACTCTAAAAGGTTATTATACAGTAAAAGCTATAATTATTGAAAAGATGTTAAGCCTTCAGTGGGGGCGCATGTTCTATGTTCATAAGTTGGGTTGTGTAGTTCCTCTTGGATGGACCCATAAGAATGTTTTGTAGTTTCTCCATAGCCTGTTAATTAACATCACTCCAGTCTTTTTGCATGTAATCTGTTTTTGTGCGTGGCGTGGCTGGAACATGAAAAGCTCCACTATAGACAGCAAGTGTGTCCACAGGGAGTCTTTGCACATGTATCAGATTGACATTTACATTGAAATGGAAAGTGTGACCCAGTGAGGTTACACGTCTGACTCCTGGTGTAATTGTTTAAACGCAGAGGCACAGCGCCACACTCCCACAGGACCTCAACGCTGATGCTTGATAAATTAGAGCAAACACACGCCTGTTTATACACGGCTTTGATGAGCGGCTGTGTTTTGTCGCGCTAAAACGACAAACAACGTCTAAGCGAGGGTAACCGCTGCTGTTTTTAATTAACGCACGGCATTTGCAATCACAGCAATAAATTTTGTCTGCTGTGTCGTCTGGTGAAAGTAGATCAAAGTCAAAGCCGTGCCAGCAGTGTGCGTTTGAGGTGAGCGTTTTGCCTTCTCTCATTTGTTTTTATGCGAGAGCTGCAGGGAAATATACAGTGCAGCTTTTTAATGTCACCCAATATTAGGAGGCCTCAGCTCAATGGAACAGCAGCTGAATGAATTTCCCCCTTGTGTTGACAAGAGTGGCAGGTCGTCCAGAAATTTATATTCATGGCTGCAAATGGAAATGGAACAACCAAGCGAGGTGTCCTGCAGTGCCAGGACCAGTTATTGATGCGCAGTGGAGGGGAGAGAGTGACATTTAACAGAGTGAGGATGAGCAGCCTCTGACCAGCTTGAATACTCTGCAGCAGATGCCCTGGCACATACAGAATCAGGCTACAGTATAGCTTGTCTTTATAGGGGGACTGAGGGGAGTAGAGAGGAATGGGTCTCAGAGCTGAGGGAGTCGTTTCAGCTAGCCTCCACCTTGCTGCAGTCAGGGGAGACAAACAGGAAAATCAATACTCCTACTCAGGACAGTTCACTACAAGGGCCTCCCTCAGTGCCGCTATCTGTCAGAGTCAGTCCCTCAAGCAGGATGGGATGGGAACTGCTGACAAGGTAGGTGTCAGAGCACACTGATCACACTGTTAGAGAGCGACTGAAGTCTTTTTCAGCACCGTGGACAGCTCCAGACAGCCCGAGACAAAGGGCTCAGTCAAAATGTCCGCTCCAGGTTTATCTACCTTTTTCCCCACACCTTTAAACCATGTTTCATTTAGTTTCCGGGAGCCCGAAACTAGTGAGTGGGCAGCAGGTACTTGGTTACATTAACATCCTTTCTGTGTCTGACTGGGATTAGTATCAAATCTTCCTCTATATAGCAGTGCACTATAAGCCTGTTGATTTATTAGGCACAATCACTAAAAGTCACTAAAACTTAATTTTGAGTCCCTGCAAATGAGATTATGAAATAAAATATTATAGTATTTACTCCTGTAAATGTGTAAATGAACCAATACACTGTGACATCTTTGAGAATTATTAAAACTTTTCATCAGTCTTGTACTCATAAGTTTTGACTGGAGTTTAAAATGTACTTTTTAAAATAATAATTATATTTAATAGTATTTTTTTAATGTCACAATTATTTCATAATACTTTTTTCAAAGTGCATTACTGTTTACGTGGTGTTGTCACTGCCCTCTCAGTGTTTCTCTGACACTGTTTGGTGGAAGTTGCTGGTAATGTTTGCTCAGCTTGTCTTGCTGATAGCTTGAGGCCCAGCTTGAGCTTGAAATCCTGCATCTGGTTCAAATATCAACCAATCAAGTTATTAAAAGTTTTGCATAAAGGTCAGTTCATGACTTCTAGCCACATTAACAATGATGAGATTATCGTGATTTTGATTTCTCTGACTCAGTGACATAACTCATTTTAATACAGAATTGCCTCATATTTTAAATTTAGTAAGTACTAATTTATTTATTTGATAGCAAACACTTCACGGCTCATTTTTGGGAAAAAGGGTGACTTTTAATGGGTTGCCTTGGGGTCAGTGCTCTGACCATAAACCGTTTATGTCTGGGCCCTTTGTTGCATGTTAGATCCACACTGCCCTGTCATCTCTCTACTGTCAGCCATCTATTGAAGACATAAAATGCCCCAAAGAAGAAGAAGACCAAAATCGACATTAAAAACTCTGAAGCACAATATCTGAGGAAGAGGAACAGAGGAAACATGGTGGCAGAGTTGCAGTGAACTTTTTTGATACCACCATCCATTCCAGTAATTGCCCTGTAATTGTAAATGTAGAGTGGGTGGGAGACAGACCAACAGTCACGTTTATCCTCAGTATTCACTCTGTGTGTGTGTGTGTGTGTGTGTGTGTGTGTGTGTGTGTAGAGAGCGAGAGGGGGGGTTCACAGAGTGCTGCCAATGGTAATGAAGCCACCACTATAAATGGGGTAGTCATTCATGATTAACTGGTGTGTCATGCCTGAAGTAATTGCCTTAATTAGCTATTGAACAGGTTTCAGGGTTAATGGGACAACAGGTTGGCAGTGAACCTGATTTACTGATGGAAGTTAATGATTTTACTCTCATCTTCCCCTCATTCCTCGAAATGATTTGATTAACAGTATGGGAGAAACAGATCCCCTTGTTTGTTAATACAAAATCAATTTCATGCCTCGCCGAGTTATCTCTGACAGTGTTTTTGTTGGGCGAGCAAGGTCTTCAGTCAGCCACTGGAGACAGGACAAACACAGAGAGGCCTGCAGACGAGCGCGGCCGGTAAATCTGCCTCTCTGAGTGCAGTGCGTGTTTGAAAGCTGGCAGCCTTCCCACGCTGCCCACAAATTTACCTCCACTAAGCTTTTCTGTCATGACTTAGCGGCCAATCCGGTGTGTTTTCTCTGAGACTGTGTCAGAGGAATAAGCCTATGCAAGTAATTGGGAAGCAGGTACCGTAAAGTCTCCCCTGTGAGGCAAGATCAATGTGTTTGGAAGTGTGTTTTGTGTGAAATGCCAGCAGGAGAAAGTCTAAAGAAACTGTCCTCAAATCTTCATATGCCAAGGCCACTTAATTGGCAAAACCTCAGTCCTCTATTGAATAGAGGTCAAAATATAACTGCCTTTTTACTGTTAACCTTCATTTTTTTCTCAGTGAAAACGTTTAAGACAAACGTTTTGGCTCTGCTTCTTTGTGGCATATTGTGCCTGCAGCATGGCTTGGATAGTCTGGCAGAGCTCGCAGGCTGGTTTCAGAGCAGTTGCAGAAATATTACATCCTTTGATTTCCTTCCTCTCTCTGTCACAGATTGCTTTCATTTACAAATACACGTGATCAGAATAGGTTGGTAGCATCATAGCCAGCTGTGGTTGAACTGTGATGTACAGTAGCAAATCAGTTCACTTTGTCCCAGTATTATACAGTTCACAATGAAAACATCCGGTATGTGGAAACACAGCTGCCGGTGCCAGCTGTCTTGAAATGCGTGAAAACCTCCCTGTTTTTCTTCCATGAGCCGTGAAATTATTACAGCTAACACAGCGTACTCCAGACACTTGAAGTTTCTAAACTTTATATGCACGTGTTGTACAGCTGAAACTAAAGATCAAACAAAAAACAACACTTTGTATTCCTCAAATGTGTTGATTTGCATTTTTTTTGTCTGTCATATGACAGTGAATTAAATATATTCACAAAACAAGCAATTAAATGACATTATACAGCGATTTCAGAGGGTCCCTCTCAGGTATTTGCCCTAGTTAAATTGTTTTTGCAGTTTTGAGTATGCTAATTAGATTTCACCAATTCCTTCAGAAAACGTGGCTGTGGTAAATAAAGTACATTGACATTTGCTGCAGCCGTGCTACCTACAGATTAAAGACACACAGTCGGCAATAAAACGCAGGCAGGTTTCTGCTGAACTGCAAAAAACAACTTTGCACTGCCCAATGGGAGTCGTAAAGGTGCACCACAGTAGAGTAAATGAAGTGTGAATGTATTCCATAGCTTCACTTTGGTTGGAGGGCTGAGTTGGAGGTTAAATCAACCTTAGAAAAAAAGTTGTCTCCATAGAAGAGATAAACAAGGGACATATAGAGAGGATAAGGATTCAGACTTATTTTGTCTCAAAGGAAGTCAACCTCCAAGTCCTTTCCCTTTCATATTTCCTCATGTGCACTGTCACGAGGACAGCAACGCAGATTATTTCATGCCCCCTTCACAGTATTATATCTATCAGGCTGGCTGTTTGTATGGGACCCTTGAACTGTTACGACTCTGCACACATCAGACTTTGAGCAGTTTTCTCTTCACAAGAATGGAATGAGAGGCTTGCAGAGGTGACGCGTAGTGTCACTGAGGCAGCAGCGTGATGGAGAGGAGGGTTTTCCTCATGGGGAACAGACATAAACACCGTGTCAGTGTTTCCCTGTTGCTCCCAAAGATGGCAAGTCCTGCCATACGTGACCAAGTTTCATCATCTGCGGAGCAACAGCGACAGGATCAGAAGCAAGTGAGCAACAAAGACATTATACAGACGTGTCAGTCTCCTTCTTTCACTCTCTCGCTTTGTTTCTCTGCTGCGTCTCTCCCTGTCTTCTTCTTCTCTCTGCAGCCCCGTGATCAGCTTGTCAGCACTTCCGATGCCTTTGTTCATTGAGCAAGTCGTCCCACTCAGATTGTCAATGAAACTTTGTGTCTGTGAGTCAGCTAAGCACTCCAAGTCCCACTCATCTGTCAGACACAGCAGTTACACTTTGCCTTCTGATAATAGCGAGGCTACGGGGGGATCCTTGGCAGCAGCTGTCTTTTCAGCTATTCATTGCGAAACATGTGATGAACTGAGCAGGTAGAGCAGTACAAATATTTGGGTGACATTTTCACCTGAACTTTAATTGAACCAGCTATGGCTCTGAAATACTATATGCTCACGAATCAAAGTCTGCCTTGTTTAAGGGTTGAGTTATTGAGCAGAATACGCAGCAGGGGGTTTGGTTATTAACTGATACTGATGTAAGTGGCAAGTGTGTAGCGCTACAGAGGTAAGAGATATTAAGGAGGAAGAGATATTAAATTGCAGGTGTGGGTCTAGGCGTACATCCAGTACTGAAAAACACATCTTTTTAGTGATGTGACTGAAAGTGCTCTCCAAGGTGGCAAACAAAGCAGTAAATGTGACTCTGTGTGAAATAATGTTGTGTGCTCTGGTGTTGTTGTTGGTTGTGTTGTTAGGTATTTTTAACTTCTTAGTGATTTGTAACTTTTTTTTTACATTTGTGTTTTTTTTAAACAGGGAACAGAAGTTAAATGTTTATATTCAAATATTTTGAAAGCTCAAGACTGAAATATGGCAACATCTACTCAACTTATCGCCATTAGAACTTGCACAATCCCCAGAGGATGAACCCTACTGACTTTTTCTCTATTGCCACCATGAGCCTGACATTTGTTGGCTTTCTTTTAGCAGCTATCAGGTTTACTTCTTTAAAGAAAGATGGTTCAGATGTTCATGTTACCTATGGAATGACTTATAACAACTTTGGTTGATTTCTTCACTTCGAAACAAATGACATTCCCATCAGCCTCAGCTTTACACTTCGTTTAGGGCAAATTAGCATGCTAACATGCTAATCTTGGCTAGTAAAGAGGGTTAACTGTATACAATCCTACAACTGAATTATGAAGCTCTTTTAATTCCCCCTGATTCCCAAAGTAAAAATCCAGTTTGTTGTTCCCAAAACAATTGTTACATAGCATGAGAGCACTTTATTGATGTGCTTGAACCATGAACTGTGAGTTCAGAAGATTAAAAACTGTTACAAAATATTAGAGCTAAAAATGAAAAGAAAAAGAAAAAAACAGTATTGTACCATATTTTTTTCTTACCCATAAAATTATTATGTTGTCTACCTTCCAGTTCAGTGTGTTCAGTGACACAATATGATTACTTACTATATTTTCAGAGTCAGCAACACAGTAATAGTAGTATATATAGAATAGTAATCATCTTATTAAATTGGAGTCAAAATTTCTAATTGTTTTGACTCAATTTGTCCAGCAAGTTATCAACACAATGTGATGTACATAACAGACAATCCAGGTCAGCTTTATTTTTAGATTTTCAGTCAATTGCGTGGACTATTGCAAAGTTTCATGATATGCATGACACTGTGAAATCAAACTGTTGCTACTTCTCTTTTGCTGCATAAAATAAAGGTTTAAATTGACAAGAATCAAAATTTAGATTTAACAGCCTGAACTCAAGGTCCATGCTATCCTCTTTTTGCCAGTAGACTAGTTTAGGTTACATGTCTGGGCTGCTCTTCCCATCCTGTAATCGGAGCTGATCGGGTTGCAACAAAAGCCAAAGGAGCTGTGGTGCTGTCAGCCAAGGGCCCAGCTACTGTCTCCCACTAGGCTGTATTATAGCAGCATGACATGAAGAAGATAAATCCTAGATGTTATCAGGTTAAGATCCAGAGCCACACTCGTACTCCTTTGCTCTCTAGGTGATCAGGGAAGTTGAACAGCTCTGCTCTTCAGAGATGCCCCAAGCTGATAGCTATAAACGCTGTAGAGCACTAAGCAAAAGCAGCTATCAAATGCCGCAACACAAGACTAAGCCCTGGCTACATTTGTCCGATAATGATGGTCAGAATCTGTCCAGTCATGCTCAGTGGATGCCAACTGTCCACAGCAGAGCAGGAGGCAGGATGGGGGGATCTGACACCAGCATCACTCCAAACAGTATGAGCTGTGAGAGAGAGAGCGATTCGCCCGACCTTGTCAGAGCCCCCGACATACTCCACATCTCCACTACACTAACAAGCATCTGAAGCATAGCCCTCAAAGCAAAATAGGATCCATTTGTGGCTGTAGTGCGCCGTGCTGGAGGTGTCAGACATCTGCTGAGTGCCACGGCACACTCTGCTCCTTTCAGTTTTATTGTTTGTCATATGTGAGAGGACGAATGAATCTGTGATTTACAGGCAAATAAAAAAACTAATTCTGGGATTTGGACGGAGAGATATGATAGACTGAAGCAGGACGTTTTGGCAGCCGACTGAGCCGACGGACCAATAGAACGTCGCTGTGTCCATCTGTGGGTCCATCTGGTGCGATCGGGAGAGAAAGCAGAGCTAAGAGCGGCTGTCTAATTGAGGACGCAGAACCCAAAATCAAGATTACGCACGTGACATGACCTTACATGGCAAAACACAGAAAAGCACACAATAGAGAAAACCAGCTGGAAGTGTGACAGAAATCATTTCGGGGCAGTGTAGGGGCTGTTATCTCTGGCAGATATTTGTTTTTACAGTCTGTCTTCGAAGTGAAATGAACAGAAGGCCTATCTTTGTCATTAAGTGTGCTTTGAATCTATCTGTGGTTGGAAGTCCAGACATTTTTGTGTGTTTGCATGGGCAAAGGTTAAACGGCTGGCTAACCAGCTACAGTGTAGAAGCCCAGTGTCTAGCAACTTTATTCCTGTGCAAAAATGTCAGTATTGATTGAACAGTTGAGGAGAAGCCTCACTGTTTGTGAGGTCTGACCTTTCTTATAGTGTTGCATGATGAGATCGATTATAGCCATACACATTATATCCATGAAGCTCACCGTTTATTTTCCTCCTTTGGTATTGATCTCGTATCGTTTCAAGGCAAAGTAGTGAAATAAACCAGTATGAGGATTTTTATCTGCGAGACATTACATGGATCAATAAAGAGCAGCTTACAATATTATATTTCATCTTTAACCAGACGTTTCACAATACCTTTTTTTCTTTTTTCTCATGAAATGGTGACATAGTTGTGCACAGACGAACATTTTTGTTTGCCTCAGTTGATAACAATAAAAAGTGCCAATTAGAGTAGTCCCTGTGAGTCGTGGGGAAAGGTCATTTTGACAGTCTCATATTTTCACTGAATGCCCTGAACACAGTATGGAGTGCAAGCTGGAGACCGAATCATCTCACAGCAAGGGCAAACCATAATGAAATTTTAGTTCAGTCCAAGGGCAAGAAATGATGGCTGTCAGTATCAGACAAAACTGCGTTGATAATAACACGAGCTGTTAAGCTGCATATTATAGATTTGTGCCTTAACTTGCACAGAGTGAATGGTGTAATAGAGGGTTAAATCACTTCTAACAGAGGGATAGCAACAAAATAAGACAGCAGGTGCTCGATGAGCAGGCATTGATGATTGGAAGAAGAGTTCAAAGAAATGAACACTGCTGTATGGACTTGGATGCCAGACTTTCTGCAACAATCACTTCAGTGTCACATAACAAAACTTGATGATAAATTGGCCAGGCAGATATATAGCCCAAAATTACCTTATCCCCTGATGATAAGTAACAGAAATTGTAGAATATAAATTCAGGTTTCAGTCTTTAAACAGTAACGATATAGGTCTGTCCATCGCTCTTTCTTTTTTCCGTTTGTTAATTATGCAGATGAGTTGTAAAAAAGTATTTGTTTCAGTTAGTTGTTTATGTAAGACAATTAATATTTGTCAATGTATCATTACCAGATTTTCACTAATTTTCTTATGTCAAAATTATTATTTACTTCAAAAAGCCAACAATCCACCAGTTGGCCAGACATAACTGATTTTATATTCGTGAGTGTGAATACAATTGCACATATGTAGTACAATAAGAGTTGGATATCTGTGCTTTAGTTGTGGTATTGTTGGAGAGGAGAGGACTTAAGTGGGCAGCCAACTGTGTGTTGCCCTGCAGCTGTCAGCTGCACTCCATTTAGCTGCTCTATGCAAACAACTGTACAGTGGTATATATATGCATGATTGCATTTTGTATAACTGTATTTCCTTATTTCTTCTGCCATGTCAATATGTATATGTAAGCATTACATACCAGTGTTGCATATACTAGACATATAGTCCCATGTTGCTGTAAACACGTGGGATTATATAGGTTTCTAGTAAACAAAGCAATAAAAGCAAAACAGCAAGACATTTTTTCTATTGTTAGTCAGCTACAGTTGTTACCTAGCTTTGAGCTAGTTGGTTTAATGTTTACCATCCTCATAGTCTTGTTTAGCATACTACCATTTGCTAATTAGCACAAGAACAAAGCATTCGTTAGAGTTGCACTGGATAATGAATTAGGGGATTCATCCTCTGAATGGTCCATAAATAAGTGGTCCAACATTCATGCCAATCCATCCATCCAATAATTGCTGAAATATTTCAGAAATATTTAAAGTGTTTTAATCATGTGATTGACATCACCTCAATAACCCTCCCATCATATTAAAAGTTCTACCTATGCTGGAAACGTGTCCTTAAAAGTATGATTATTTTTTATCCCCTAAATCTCTTAATGGCAGGCTTAACAGGACTACATGATGTGCCTGTAGGCATATTAAACCTGTCACCTATGACCAGTTTTTGCTTGATATGAAAAGTATCTGGCAGTCCCATTGTCCACCACTTTGCTGAAACGTAGGACGCGCAGACTGTTTTATAGGTGATGGCAGACACCGTATTCATTTGTTTAGAATTAACCATCCCCTGCCCCAAGGAAATTATTTCTCTATTCGTCAGTTTTTCATTTCCCTTATTCTATTATATTTCATTTTCTCCCCTTTGTGTTTCTTATTAAGCTTTTATTCGTTCAACTATTCATTCAGAAAAGATCTAATTTGCATAGATGTGAATAAAGAAAAATAGCACAGACACAAAAGCTCCAGTTCAAAGTGAATTCAACCCAAATCAAAACCTGTATAAAAAGATATTCCAGCTCTACAGTCCCACTGTACGTGTAAGTTATTCACCTTAGTGCGCATTAATATATTAAAAATAAACACACAAAAACACAAAATACAGCATTCCTCCCATACGTACAGCATGTAACTTAAAGTTTCTTAAAGTTTTTTTAATTTGAGACCAAGGATCTATGAAGATGTTTCAAATCATCCAAGTGAGGAGAGTAGATGATTGATTTGGAAATCAATTATTCATCACATTCCAAAAAATGAAAGCAAGTCTTTTGATTAAGTCTGTATCTCTACTGTGAGCTTTCATAATGGCTGTTTTATGATCTCTTATCTCAAAACTCATAAAGCATGATCACGCTTTACATAGTCAAGTACCACCCCATCACTCTACCCATTTAGCATTAAAGGTCATAAGGTCAAACTCCAGTAATGGTGTGTTCTGTTATGACACATTCATGAAAACTCAATGACTGCTTCAAATCAAGTAAGGCTCTATTGATATCCAGTGAACGTAGCGTAGCGCTCAGACATACCACCTTTGTAGTGCGCGTTGATCCTGACATCTGATCCCACCTTTGCATCACTTCAGAGAACACAGCTTATATTCATATTGGAAGTGTGGCAGCACAGAGTGAAGAGGAACTGCAGCCTTGTAGAAAGCATATCTCTAATTAATTAAGTGGGAATAATGGCTCAGTAGGACCCAGACACAACATTTTATATGTTTCATAAGTGGCGTCGGAAATCTCAGCTCTTGTGTCTGACCTCTAGTTTAACTCCCTCCCTCCATATATGATAAAAGAGTCTATACAGGAAATTTCAATATGTATAATTTCACAAAAATATGTTGATCAATGACTAATAGTAGAAAACTATTTTTAGATGAAATTAGGCCGACATGTCATTTAAAGCAAACAAGGAACTGTTATGAACATGCTTCATAACACCAAGAATAATATTAGAGCTGCAACTAATGATCAATTTTAAGTAAAAAGGATCAGACAAGGAAAATGGCTACTACAAGTTTACATCTTTACACTTATTGTCATCAGGTGATCAAAAACATGACTCTGTAGTCATGTTTATGTTGCTGTTTGCTGCTGTTGTATCTGCTAAATGTGATAATTAGCAAATCTTTACAAACACGTTCACCATATCAGCTTAGAAGGTGACAATCTGTTTATGTCCTGACAAATTTTTCTTGCTGTCCCCAAGAGACCATAAAAGGATCACTGATTGCAGGTTTAATTGGTTAAAAGTTAAACCTTTATAGTTTAATGAAACTTCTAATTGGCACCACCAGTGTACATATTAATAAACCTTGACACAGAAACTAGCATGTTGTCTTCTGCATGTGGAGAGCTGAACCTTTATGAACCTCTACAGAGCATGTGGAAGTCGTACTTTTGATGAACTGTTTCTGCAATAAATAACTGTCTTACAAAGAAATGCTAAAATGAAATATATATATGAAGATGTACCACCCCCAAAAAGAAAACACATACCTCTAAAAGGTAAAATGAATCTTTCCCTCTTTTCCTACCTCCTCCCCACACACAAGCTATTAACAACAACAATTGTCTACTGATGTGGTTGTGTTAAATGTCCTTTCGCAAATCAGTGGTGCATCAGTAACGTTGTGAACTGTAACTGCAACACATAAAGACAGGGATGAGAAAGTGCAGCACAGCTGCTCTTCACTGCCATGTGTGAGGCTTTGGGAAAAGTTCAGCACTGGATAGAAATTGTTGAGTCAGAAAATACAAACACAAATAGGAACAAATCTCTGGGTTGTGATTATCCTGGCCATTAATCTGCCTTTTGTTTGTATTGTATTTTTGTGCTTTGCACCGTGGCTCACTCCGTTCCAATGCTGTGTGTATTGAGCTCTGCAGAGGGACCAATGGACCACATCCAGTCTGTTGAACATAGAGAGGGTTATTTTCCTGCAGAAGTTCAGCTCCTTCCCAGCGAGCTGTGATAGGGTCCCTGCAGGTCAAAAGAGACTCAAAACTCATTTTTCCTACTATCTCAACCAGGGAGCCAAAAAAACAGGATATTTTGGGTTAGTTCAGTCAATAAGCTATAAGAATGCCAGAGCTTAGAAATACTAAACAACATCATCAGTGAATATTCCACTATAATATAGAATGATCTCTTTGTACTACATTTGGTGAATGTGTTTTATTCTGCTCTGAATCCTGGCACAGAGTTCCCCCCAGACCCAATCAGCACGGTCCACAGTGGTGGGGGTTCATGGTGGTTGCGTATAAGTGATGGGCATTTGATATCGCCTCAGCAGAACAGAGTCACATAATCCCGTTTGTGGCCAAAAAAAGAATAAAAATGTTAATTCAACTGCGGGCCGAATAATCCCCTGAAATAACAGGCTTAAAAGCTAAAACCCTCCATAATTTTATCTGGAATCTTCCATACACTGACACCACAATGACATCAAAGCAGGACAGGAAATGCATGGCTAACAAATCAATAGACAGAAGAGTCGCATTAAGGCTTAATTCGTGGCAAAGTGGAGCTTTAGGAAAGCTGTGGGCTTCAGCTTGGCCTGAGTAGGATACAGAAAGAGACTGAATCAGAGATATCAAGCCTGCTGTGCCACTCATCCCAGAGTGTGTGAGCCTCGAAGCTGTACATCTGAGCAAAGTAGTTTTCCTCTTCACATGTTGCTGTTTTCTTTGCAATGTTAGCAGTCAGAGAATGTATAGTTAACAAGATAAGGAAAATGATATGAATACAGATTCAACTGTGATTCTAATTTCACTGATCACGTTGTCAAATACAAGATTTTTTCCAATAATGTTGTGATGTTTATGTTGTTTTTCGGTGGTGTCAGACATTTGAGGTTCTCTGAAAATAAATCCCACGGATTACAACCAACATCGCTAACATGGTGAATGCGTAATGTGGGATTTAGGTTAAGAAAGATTTTAGGAAGATGTTGTGGTTTCAGTTACAGTACAGTCAATTATGCCTCAGATGATTGAAGACTGAAACCAAGCCCACAGTCTCTCTCCAAACTTCAAGCAAAAGTTTGACATTTTGGCAAACACACTTATTTACCTTTCTCCAAAGTGTAAGATAAGAACATCCTACAAACCTTCAGCCAACAGTGGTATAGTTAACTAAGCCTAAATGTAGAAAACAGGGAAATGGATTGAGCAAACACAAAAAAAAGTTAATTAGTAAGTTTTAAAGGTCATGGTTTTTGGGGTTTTTTGTTTTAGTTTAGTTGGCCGATACTATCAGCCATTATTTAACTGTTATGGGCTAATCCTTATCATATCACAGGATCATATCACTCCTAACAAATGCTTTCAAATAATATATTGGTGTCTCTACAAAGGTGTGTAAAAATATTTAGGTGAAATGTATTGCTGTATTATTTTCAGAAGTCAGCCTTCAGTGTAGTTATATCAATTCAAAGCCAGTGCCCAATCCACATAGAAAAAGGTCTTTTTTCATTTTTGCTTGAAAATACAGTAAATTGCCTGCCAAACAGCTCATGGTGTCCATGCTTTGGACAGAGTCAGGCTAGCTGATTCCATCTGGTTCCAGTCTTGCTAAGCTAAGCAAAGCTAACTAACTGCTAGCTGTATAGGCTTTCTCCGAATAACAAAGCAAATGAGTGTATTTCCCAGAATATTGATTTATTCAAAAGTGCTAAGACATAAGCATTAAAAAACATGTCATCCTTGTTGCTGTTAGCAGATACTGTAGGGAAAACAACATTGTGTATGACTTAAAATGGTTCATTTTGCAAATCTTTAGTAGCCTATATGATCCAATTTCTGGAAGTGGTTAGGGTTGGCATTAATCATTCTAACACAAATAAAGATATTTAGGTAAAATTCCCCTGAAATGACTTGTTTCCAGGGTTGTTTGTTTCCCAAGTTCCTATGACGATAGCGGTATTTTTACATTTTGAATGTGTCAGTGTTCGGGGTGATATCTCAGCATTTTTCAGAGAGAGGTGTCAAACAGAGCAGCGGGGTCTCAATGTGGTAATTAGCCGTGGAGGGCTGTAACCCCGCTTAACTCAAGGACACGGCACTCACAGTGCAACCAGCTCTCCTCTCCACCTTTACAAACACCTCGGTTGCTCTCCCTGAATATCGCCTCAGGGACATTGTTGTGAAATGGAGCTTCATTCTTTGATTTTTATCTGAATGCTACATCAGTCCATATTGGATCTGTCTCCAATGTAGGCACTGCAGCACAGAGGAAATGAGTGATACATTACAGTAGGTCATTTCATCCTTCACCATATCCCTCCTTGGGTTGTTTTATATACATATTCAAAGCACATGCTGAAATGGCTTTTGAGGCTGAGATAGTAGATAGTATAAGATTAATATGAAGAAATTCATGCATTCTCATGAATTTGGTGACAACTGCTCTCTCCAGGAAAGATGTGGTGAGTGGTACAGTGTGCGGCACATATATCAAAAATGGATCCAAGTGAATTTGTCTCGTTTTGCATGTGGTCCTTGGAGGACTGTTCTAATAGGACTGAGCATTTGGCTGTTTGAGCTCCATGTAGTCTGAGGAGGAGATGAGACATGAGGAGATGGATTAGCTGGATGCACAGCAACACAAGAAAACCCTGTCATTCCACCGCTGAGCCACGACAGGCAGGGACCTCGCAGCCTCTCAGAGATTGCAGTGGCTCACAGTACAAGTAGTAATTGGCTGCCCAGATGCGAGATGGCAGGGTGGGCTGAGGTGAAAAGAGACAAACATGGCAAGTCAGAGCTATTATTCCAGTCTCATTAGTCCCTTATACCTCTAGTCCTGTGGAGTCAAAGAAAATATGCCAATAGCTTTATTATCATATCATTATACATCCTATTCTAAGTATTGTATTGTTGCTTTAACATATTTTGTCAAACAAAACATTCAGGTTCTTTCCCCAAGAAGTTTTCAACATAATCGTTTGAATTTTTGGTGAGAAACACAAGACCCACTTTTGAGAGTGGTTGACATAAACATCAAAACTGCTCTTCAGTTTGCAAAACAGCACAAAGGCATGCTCCAATTTGTGTTGTGTACTCAAAACTCTTCACACACCCCACAAAAATCACATAATGTTGTCTGCGAAGAAAACGCTGGAGCAAAAAAAAAAGAGAAAACTCCTCTGTCAAGACAAAAATACACTCTTAACTGGAGCGTGCGTTTTAAAACTGGAACGCAGTTGTGTTACATATTATCAAAACTCAAGAATCCAAACAACTATAATATTATACATCACATAAGATATCACACATAGACATATACATTACAGTATTTACTGTTCTGTATTTGGCAGAGACAAGGATTTCCCCAAAGAATACAAAACAAGGACTATAACTGTATATACTGTTTTAAATCAGCTACATTTAAAATATAAGTGATGATGAAAAAAATAAGTAAATAAGTACCAATTAATGACCATTAGCTTCACACTACAAAAACAGTTGCTCACTGCAACAAAGAAAGGGTTTAAAATTGTGAAAAACAACAATCTGTAATTAAAGAAAAACAATTACAGGGCTGCAAAGTGCAGGTAAGAGGGATCTATCTACATCCAACCCCACTCTGGGAGCAGAGAAAACAGTTAAAAGTGGTCATTTCACAGGATCAATTAATACACTCACCACGAGGCACAAATAACTACTAAATCACTTTCACATACACTAACCAATAGAACTCTTGCAGGAGGATGTGCAACAGAACCAATGCCGGATAGCACCGACCCAACACACAACGAACAAATGCTACGCTAAAGCTCACAATGCGAAACAAGGCCCAGACAAATAAAGCAAAAGGGACTAAATGAAGCAATTTAAATAAAGCAGCTCAAACAAAGCAATCTAAGTAAAGCAAATTATATTAACACAGCAACTTAAACAAAGTAAGTGATTCTAACAAGCAGAAGTGGGGAGCAGTCTACAAAGAGAACAAAATAGATGTTATTGATCTGCCACCAGGCACACACGCTACATAAATATCAAACACTCCATGACATCTACCTCGTGTCTGTTGTGTCTGCTGCAACTCTTCACAGTCTCATCACAATCAGCTCAGCGCAGAGACACATGGATCGCTCTGAGGCAGGACCTGGAGCACACAGAGCACTTAGAAACAGCAGTATTCATTAGCTTAACATCAGCTGGGAGCTATTAGGATAATCAAAACCCACTGGATCAGGTGGAGTCAAAACGTGCCACAGCGTTTGCAGCACTAAGGAATATACAGGAGAGCAAATAAGGAAAGCAGCTTATTTATACAACAAACCTGTCTATAACTATGGTTTGGGACATACAGTGGCTTAGAAGGACATTCACTGCTTGCTACAAATATTTTAATTTAATTAAGCTGAAAACATTGATTTTCATATGCATAATTTGCTTCTATATGACAGTATTTCCCCCCGGTCAGACATGCACAGTAATTGAATGAAACAGCATCTTACAAAGCCAACCTTGACAGATCTGCAGTGATGCCATCACAGGTGAAATGTCCATGATCTTGGAGGGGTTTGCACATAAGCTTTGTGTTTGTAAACTTTCCATCACTACGCAGAAAAAAACCCTTCATTAACAAATGGCATTGATATTGTGAACCCACTATGGTATAATATATGATGGAACCTCATATTATAACAAACAACCTTGCATTCACACACGCCCACATCACAGCTGCCTTTCCTCTCCCTCTCCCTCACTCTTTCTCTCCCTCTCTGCCACCAGGTAACAACCTTGGTACATGTCTCTTCACGTGTGACTTCATACTGTTCATTGAGTCAGGTGTTTTGTACCTCTGCATATTTTCACACTGATAATGAGCTGACACAGCAGGAACAGATTTATAAGCGACACAACAAAATTGGGGAATATTGTCTGCAGATCATTTAAAATGTGCGCTCAGGGTGCTGCGTGTCTCACGTTCTGCAGACTTTCCTTTGGGATTCGTCTGTGAAAAAGCAAACTAGACTGCATGAAAATAATCAAGTTCAATAATCAAGTATCTGAGCAATGGAGAAAATGAAAACACTGAGGTATTCAAACATCAAGATCAGAGCACCCATGGATCAGGGTGCCTTGCTTAAAGGTACTGTGGCATTCATGGTGGCTAAGTTATACTACCAGGTACAAGTTTAGAGCACAACTAGTGCCTCCTATTGAGTTTTAGGGTTATTCCAGCAGCTCTAACAGTGGCCTGCCTCACTACTCCCACCAAACCACAGGGAGATAATTTGTCAATACTGTATGTAGATGAAAAGAGAGAAAATTAGTGCCCTGAAGTAACCAAGCCAGCATATTACCTTATGAATGGTCCTCCCATAATGAAGCTGTTTGTTATGTCAATTATGTATTCCACTGAGCAGAGGGGAAAATATCCTTGAACACAATTTTAGGTAAAGCGCTAGAGGGGGGGCAGAAAACCCCAAAAAAGATCACATACAGACATTAAATATGCATTCTGTCATTCATCCTAGCTCATCAGTGTCACTGCAACAACGCCATGGCAATCTTCATTTCACCAGGACAAGCCTAAATAATTGAAACAGTCGTTATTTGTATCAATCTGGCCTCTACTTTCTGCATTCAACTCTGGGAAATGTGCTGTGACAGATAGCTCACATCTCTTGTTAACTGATAGCACGGCAGAGCTATATTTGTAACATCAATAATACAGCTAGAAACAGGTCTTCAAAGGCTTATTGGACTCATTAACTCTGATATTGGGCTGTAATGGAAAATCTTGTACCAAGGTTGCTCTCTCATTCTTATTTTTTTATACCTGCTGTTATATATTTGGATGACACGCATGAAAGTTTCTAAAGTTTTAATGTCATTTCAAGAAATGCAACTTGAATTACTGTGTCTGAATATTATTTTGAGGGTGATTTTAACACAGATTGGAGTCATGACAGGATCCTTTCTTATTCTTTTCTTCATTGCTTCTGTCTTAACCGAACTTGAAACTGAGCCAACCCTCTGTTGTAGTCTAGTCATGAAACAACTCTGCACCTCTATATGGGCCTCAGATAGCATCTCTAATAGTTTCTGTAAGTGCTTCCACTCTGACATACAGTACACTATGTCCAAGACCAGTGTGTCAATATGTTGTTGAAACTCTTAAAGAGACAGTATGGTTTGATAGGTTTTCCACTCCTGCGGCATTTGACCGCTCTGTGGCCATGTTCCCCTGCAGCCTGACCCGAGCTGACAGGAGAGAAAGAAAAAAAACAGCAGGACCAAGAGGTCGTAACACTGGCTTTGCTTTGTTGTTGTGACAGCAAAGTCAACCCAGCAATGAGGAGGAGACAAACCCAATAGAGGCTTTCCTGCAGTGTTTTACAGCCTGAAACAGAGAACTACCACTTAAATGAAGATTGGTAACACTTAGGAGGACATGGTATGGAAAATTTTGAGCAGTTACTGAAGGAAGAGTGAATCAGGAATTACCTGATAATTAATGAATCGTCAATCAGTGGTTCCTGAATAACACTAAATCAGTAAATAATGGTGTTTAACCAGAGAACAGACTGGGAGATACAATGTTGAGCTCTTGTAATGATTTGTTAATAAATATTTGTTAATCATCATTCTGACCACTTTGTGAATGAGCTGATCCTGATTAACTTTAAACTGCAACTCAGACTAGTAACAACTTATTAGTAGCTAAATACTCAAACAGTTCGTTACCTGTTTTGTGCTCCCTCTGAAGGAAAGTGGCCCATCATACATAGGCGCTACTAAGTTGTCCCTCATTGCTTCATAAATTAAATCTTTAATAACAAACCACATGCCATATCCTCTACGGTTAGAGGAAATGATAAGCTAACTTTTAAGCATTTTCAAGCATTCGGGAGCAGTGGGTCCTTCAGTCAGTCTTCCTTTCTTGATGTCACCGACTTAATTTCTGAAACTGCATCTGTTCTTTAACACAAAGCAACCACGGAGGTGTTTGTGAAGTGGTGCCCAAAGATCAACATATTCTATAATATAAAACACAGGTTTGTTAGTTCACATACCATACAAATATCATACAGTACAGTACATTGCTATGTCATGGATTGTTTCATATTTTGCCTGTACATACAAACAGGCATGTGAACAGCCTCATTGACACGCATGATGACTTCATCTAAGTTTCTTTTCATCTGTGTCAGTTTTACTTCTTGCCATGCAGATAAGTTTGGTTTTATCCCTCCGGGATTTGAGATATTGAGATATATTGAGTTTTCTGCCTCCACCACAGTAGTGGAGGTGAGTAGAACTTTTCTGTGATGAAAGTTTAATTAGAGCTAATTTCTACTGAAGACATGGCTCAAATGAAAACTGTTGACAGCATGCTCTAAGGATTATCCAGAGTAATGAGGGTCCTGTCTTCAAAAAGACATTTTAAAAAAAAATAATTGTATCTCCATTTGTAAGTGAGAAAATACATTTTTCTAATTTGGGTTTGGATTTGAAATGATCCCCTTACACCTTTTTTATTCTCATGCATTCCTTGGAATAGAAACCACACATTTGCTCATTGAAAATACAATAAATCTGTGGGTGTTGATGAAGTTTCTGGAAAGCACTGCATCTCTGGCAACAATTATACAACAGACTGAGATTAATTCCTTTCATTTACTCCCATTTGATCATGGACGCTCATATTTGAGGAGATGCCGTGTGTTAATTATGCCATTTAGTTGAACAGAGGTACAATGTACTACCCCCGTATTTGTTGACGAAGGCATTTTCCTGGTATTGACTCTTAATAATACCTGGGATCTTGATGATAATGAGTAGAAAATTGACTTTGGCACATATTGATTTCAGAGGCTTCAGTTCACAATTGCACCGTCTTGAAAAAGCTGTGAGGCAGAGGAACAGATAGAGAAGCCATTTAAAGCCCTGATAACACTTTTCTTGCAATCAATAGAATTCCATTTACAAAACAAGAGACTGGTGGCACAGTTAATTTCATCACGAAAATACCATCTAGAGTTGTCAGTCAATACAACATAATCAACCTCTGTGGTTATAATACCCCCCAAAGAATACTGAACTTTACACTCTTGATTGCATGGAGATTACTGCCCAAAAATTATGTTCCTCATTTCTGTTTTTGTCTAGAAATGGTGCACAGTCACAGCAGAACAATTAGTAGCACTGATCATTATGACCACATTCATTTATTTATATTAATTATATAGCAAAACCAGTAAACAGAAAGCAGGAGCACTATAGTCAAACAATCCCAGTGCTGAAACATTAGCATGCTGCACAAAGTCACAGATTAATGTGAGCAGGGAAGTAACACAGTTATTTATTTAAGAGCAGTTTTAACTGTCTGAAACTGTTCCTTTCATTTCTAATGATACGCTCTTCCACCATAAATGAAACAAACATCACTGCAGGGGACAGGACTCATTAAAGATGCAGAAATGTCTGGAGGCCAAACTATTTTTCTCCTTTGCAAAGGTTTCAGACAAGTACAAACACATTATTGGAGCAACAATAGTCTGTCTAAGCCGTAACCTTAGCAAGCACCTGTACGTGTGTTATTACTGCAATGCTACGCTATGCTAACCAGAGCTCCACTGACAGGTAACCCTCTGGAGTCTAAATGATACTGCACCCACAGAGACAGAAAAAGTGTAAAAATGCATGTTCTAGCTAACATGCTTCCAGTGCTAAGATGTGAAGCAGGTATGCTGATGTTGCATGCTAGAATATGCTAATTTTTTATGAAAAACATAGTTCAGGTGATGATTAGATTTTGGACATTATGTTTTCATAAACCAAAGTCCTGGACAAACATTTTTTCTAAATAAATAATTTGAGTTTTTTTGCTTTTTTGCAAAACTTTAAACATTTTTTTCTTTAATTTTTAACATTTCCAATGTGCATAAAGTGGGTGAAACACACCTAATGTATCCTTAGACAGTATTCAACCGAAGATTCATGCAAAATGCCCCTTTCTGGCCTGTATTCATGACACTGCTGGTAAAAGTACTTATCTTAACGTTAAGTGTGTAGGCAAGTATGAGCTTGTATGTATTCATGTTGGTCTTATCACAAGTCATTGTGTTCTCACACAGTTAAAAGTGATGTGTATGTAATAGTTTCTGAAAAGGAAAAGCTACATAAAATATCAGATGTTTGAAACATTAGGGCTTAATAAGAGGAGCAGCATTCTACCTGTTAGCTGTGTCTGACTGACATTCAGACAGTTTGTGGACTTATGTGGAGCTATGGTCCACTGAAGCTCAGTGAGTCACTGAAGCAAAGAGGAGCGTTGAGTCTGGCCGCCCGTCAGTCTGACATGCCGCACATCAAAGATGGTATGAGTAATTGCTTAATGTTGCAGAACCTCTAACAAACACGGCATCTTCCAGACAAGATCAGCGTTTTCCGCCTTTACCAGCATCACTTAATAATGAACAAATCACCTACAGAAGACATATTCACCTTTCACTGCCCCACTTAAGAGCTGTGTTTTTTTCCTGTGAATAATACTGACATGGCGATTATTTTACTAAGTCAGAAGCCAAGTGTACTGAGAAACCTGTATTCTTGTTGGACCTCTCTGAAATAAACCTGTTGAATATTTCATGAGACAACAGACAGCTATTTCTCTTGAGATCCACTTGCTTTTTCATTTTATTCAGTACTTTGCATATTGCAATGATCGAATAGTCTTAAGAGTATTCTCATCTCTGTGAATATTGTGCTTTACAAGATTTTGCTGTTCTTTGGAGTTTCTTGTGTTGTTTTGTTGTTCTCGAAGAATAAACAGCTATATGAGCCCTGAGGTGTCTTCAGGATTGTAATTATGAGACTCAGAGGTTGGTTAAAAACCAAAGTAATCATTGTAGAAAGTTGCTAGCAAAGCTCTTTTTTGGAGTTACGTGTGTTACAGGACATGAAGGTAACATCTCAAAATGCTTCTCACGTCTGCTTGAGCCAGTCACACGAGATCATACCTGATAACTCAAAAGTATAAATTTGAACAAACAAAGCCCTATTTTCTGGTTCACTGAAAAGACACACAGCAACTTGCACTAACACATGTGCACACAAAAACACACACACACACACACACACACACACACACACACACACCATGCCACCACCCTGATCACCAGCATTGCCAGCCCCTGTTCGGAAAGTCTGTCACTGTTGTGAATAATTTATTCTTTTCTATCTCAGAGCCAAATAACTGTGTGTTGTTTGATTAACCTGCTGATCTGATGGACTGAAGAAGAGTTTGGTGTTTGTAAATACAGGCCTCAGGTCACTGCTTCACACAGCATGGGAGTCTCAGCTTGCACATCCTGCTCACTCAGTGCCAGAGAGAACTCAAGAGTGCAGTTGGGCACGAAGCCATAACCAAGCTTTTGTAGATTTTGTATTTCTTCTCTGACCAAGCTTTTCAATTCATCTTTGAATTATTGTTCCACTAATACAATACTGTTTTAATTAGTTTTCCAGTGTTGAAGTCAGAAAAAAGGCTTTTAATCTGCAGGGTAAAGTGAAAGTGTCCCCATGAGGAAGAGTTTGAAGAGGGATTATAAGTTTTAATACAAAAAACTCACAAAACTCATAATTTCAATTAGAAATATGTGTGATTATTCTTTGAAAGACAAATATGTTGACGCTTGTTTAAGTTGTAGATCTTGTAGACTAGCACAGGACAGAAATGCATTACTTAGTAACACAGCAGAGTAATTTAATTGCTTTTTTAGTAACAACTAAGGGATTACAATATGAAATTCAGTAATAACATTACAACTAATTCCAGTAATACTGCATTAAAACATTATTGTTCTGGTGTTGTCATGTCTTGTTAGCTGCCCAGCTAGTAGCCACATTTAGGAATCACCTGGTTTTGTTAGGAGCCAAAGGATGCATCAGCCCTGCAAGAACGCACTAAACTAGCCTGGGACAATCAGTGAATACCTTCAAAGCACAGTGAAGGCTGGCTGGTCAATAAAACAAATTCTTCTTCTGAACATACTGAAGATATGACTCAAGGCTTCTGTTCAAAAGCACCATTTTCACCTATTTTTGACTGTCAGTACAATCAGTAAAAACACCGCCTTAAGTCAGCGGTTGAGAATGTAAGCTCCACCGTTAAAGATTTTTCTGTGATTGTACCTCTGCAGGAAGTGACAGAGGACCCAGACTCATCTCATCTGCACACAGCCCACAGCTCATCGTTAAACCCATCTCATTACTATTTCAGGTTTAATGTCACAAAACGACCTGGCTTTGAGATGATGGCTCACTGTATGGAACAAATGTGTTTACATGAGTGTCCTTTGATCATTCCTCATAGACAGACTTTTACTGAGATGGCTGACAGAAACCGTCGCTCTTTGATCACAGCTATGGTTCCTTAAACATGAGAGCAGCAATCACTGATGAATAATTTACTCTGCAGTTATCATATTAGTGATAAAAGCGAACCAAGATAGGAACTGTGAGGCAAAATCCTGAGCATCTGTGTTGGAATTGCACAGTTAGAGTGGTGGGTATGCAGCTGAAAAGTTTCTAACAGCCCCACTATGTCATCGAACACAGTGCTCATTAGACTAATAAGTAGCTGTATCGAAAACAGGCAGAGCTGGAGTGTTGTTCCATTTAGCACTCTATCTATCTATCTATCTATCTATCTATCTATCTATCTGTAAGACTTTTGTTTTCCATATTTAGCATCTATAAGCTGTATACAGACATTTGGACATTGACATAATAATCACATTGTGCACATTTTTTTTCTATAAAAGTGTGAAATGAAATGTCTTTAAATTGCTTAATTTCCCAAATAATGGTCCAAAATTCCAAAGTGATCATTTTTTTCCGACACTGTGCACGCAAAATGTTCCCTATATCTTGTCATTATTTGTTTCTTATATTCCCTTCTATTTCTCTACCCAACATCCTTTTCTCCCTTGCATTAACACACACACACACACACATACACATGGACATATGCACACACACATACACACTCACACTTTCCTCCAAATCCAGACTCTCAGCAGGGCATGGATTATAGCCATGGTTAAAACCTTTCCAGTGCTGCTGGCTTGATCCTCCATGCCAAGCAGAGACTAAAAGGAGCTTCAGAAAGTTAGATAATCGGCCTCATCTACATGACTCTCTCTTATTGCTGCAATAAAATTTAAGAGGCAGGGCCTTCATTATACTGTAAAACTTCAAGTACCACGTAGCTGGATACTTAGGGATCTTGAAGAAAATAATAGTCAAAACACTGAAAAGCAGCGTCCAGTGTGCAAAGCAACAGCTTGAACAATGCAAAGCAGTGACAATTCAATGTCAACGCTTTTTGGTGCTGTGACATGTTTCCACATCAAGTGCCCTTCATTTGGCTCAACATGGCTTACAGCTACATTGGCAGAGGAATCTGTCCATTAGAAACGGGCATTAAATGAAATTAAAATTTTTATATATCACAATTACAGACACTATATAATTCTGAAGAACCACATAAAAGTAATTATTGAACGAACAAGTTTTATGGATCATAGCAGGATGGTGTAGCATGAAAATATTTATTAGTTGGATTACAGTCTGACTGTCAAAGAGGTCATGAGATGTTGGACAATGCCGTTCAAACAAGGCAGACCACCCATTCTCTTAGGGTAAAATCATAAAATCAATGCCAGCTGCATCATTCTTTATTAAATTAATTCATTGTTACTTAGATAATAGAAAAGCACTTCAGATTGTTGAAATTATGTATGAATTTACATGCATTACTTGTTGTCTCTAGATAATTATTTTCAGCTCAGTCAGAATCAAACATGTATATCCTTGACTTACTTTCTGCAGCATATTATATTATATTGTGTTATATTATAATGTAATGTTGTGCTATTATTAAAATCTAACAACATCTAATGTGTCAACAAAAAGAGATAAATATGTGCATATGTAGAAAAGTGATGACTGCGGTTCAGTATTTCTCGGCCAAGCACCTTGACTTCCTGGAGTCTTGTTGTTACCGTGAGGTTGCCTGGCAACCAACCAGCAGGGACTGTTTGAAATCAAGATCTAACATGTTACATAGAGTATTGAACTTTAAATGTGCTGACTGACAGATTGTGTTCCTTTTTAGACCTTTAGATTTTTTTTTTTCCCCTTATTGCTACTTTTTGTGCTAAGCTAAGCTAATGGTCCCCTTGCTTAAGCTTCAACCAACAGATATAAAGGTAGTGTCAATCTTCTCATCTCTTCTCTGCAAAAAAATAAATAAAAAAATTAATAAATGTTTCAAACGCAGTCTTCTCCAGCTCTACCGAACATTTTAGCACCTTTCAGCCCATTGTTTTGTTTTTTTGCCATCTAATGTCTGCAAGCACACAGTGACATTGATTTAGCAGTTAGCATTCTAACATTACATAATTTGTACCAGACGTTAACAAACCTACATACCTAACATTTGTGCTGGTGGCACAAAACAAAAAATCAGGTAACTGGAATCCATGTTGAGCAGGACATTAATGTCTGTACCAAATTTTTTCCAATCCAATCCAGAAGTTTTATATATATTTCAGTCTGGACCGAATTGATGGCCCAACACACGTTTGTACCCTGAAGCTGTGCTGCTAGCGTGACTGAAAACTGTGTGTAGAGATACAGTAAGCAGATCCTAACAAAAAGTTGTATATCACTAGATAGTGTCTGTATGTCAGTGCCCTTGGATAGTTGCTGATATCATTAATAATTCCACATCCCTCCTTTGTTTTATTCACCATGCTTGCTACCGCAGCATTTATTGTACTGCTCCAACTATGATGGTGGTGATGATGGTCATGATCAGGATGATATTAAAACTATCACTTCTGAATTTAATCATATTTTGGGGACATTTATAAGAATGTATGAGAGGAGGAAATGCTGAAGTGTGTGTGAAAGTATTGAAGACGTAAGACTGTCATGGCAGCATACAACACTCTCAGTGTCTTCAGCTCTGTGATGCGATGTGACATGTTCTCTGGTCTCCGCTGGCAGCCTGTGTAGTTGCATTTCTTCTCAGGCTGTATTATTAATTCAGAGACCACACGAGGACACGCCTTGTCTCCTCCTCCTCTGTCTCTTGGAAAGATCTTTGAAAGAGGAAGATTAAAAGGAGAGCATAATTAGACGGGAGGATTTTCACTATCATGGTAATAGAAGCTGTGCTGTCATATTACAATGTCTAATTGGTCTCAGATTACAGAAAAGCAATTATGACAGCAGGGAGTTGCTTCCAATGTAAAGGGACATTCAGATTTCATGTCCTGCCTTCACTTTTCATCTCAGCATATCTTGTCCAGTTATTGTACAGTTATTTTCCCAATAGAGCCACTTGTCACTAAACAACCCACTTAGAAGTCCTTATATGGCTGTAAATAGAGCAGCCATTGTGCATTTTAACTATATCATGTCATTAGAAGGTAGCAGGCAAGATCTATTATGATTGTTAGACAGTTATGTAGCCATGTTGTCACTGCTTAACTGCCACTTAAATCTTTGTTCTCTGCTGCCTGACAAGCAGAGGAGGTCAAACAGGTGCTGTCCTGGAAGCTGAAATGAGATGACAGATCTCATTAAAGATACACAGCCATTCAGATTTGAGTGAAGATGGTGCCATCCTGGAGCCGCATCCCTAGCTGATTCCTCTAGGGGTGCATTCATCCTTCCCAAAGTATACAGCTTGTAATGTAGGTCTTGCCCCTGGTAAAGATTTTTTTCCTCCCTGCTTTTATGCTGCTGCTCATTGTGGCAAGGTTACGTTTTGTGTTTGTGATTCACACGCCTTTGTGTCAGACTTCGGGGTGCATGAGCATCACAAAGACGATGAAAGCAGGGAGGCTGTGATAACCCAGCTTGAAGTGTATTTCATATTTGAACAGCGTGTGCTGATTTCACCTCCAACGACATTTTATTCTGTTAAAGCCGTCGGTTACCTGAGTCTTCCCTCCACACTCACTGTGTTCAGGTGGTACATGGCCCTGCTTTGCATCGCTACCATCCATGAAGTGGTTTCTCGTGTCTCAGGTGAGAGATATTGTTCTTTGAGCTGCTGTGTTGTTCTCTTCAGCTTCAGGAAGTCCCAGAGTTGTAGAAATAAATGCACTCCACCAATTATAGTGCACAATGCATTTTTTTAAAACCTGAAACTTACATTAACAACAATGAAAATCATCAACATACGGTTCAATTAGAGAATCTACTGTGTTGTGCTAATAGCAGCTAATGTAGCATTGAATCATTAGGTTTGAGCACAGGCAGAGGGTTGGCCGCGGATGGCATGCCCCATCCAAAATATTAATATTAATAATTTGAGTCCAAGGACAAGAACCTAAAGTCCACATCTTTGTCATCACACTAATTGCTATTGTAATTATAAGTTTAATCTCTCTGTGTTGTTTCTAGTTTATCTTACTCTCTACTTACTGTTATTTCAGATACGTTCTAACTATTTATCTCTACCTGTACTGATTTATATCCTTGTGCTGCTGCTGTAATTCCTGAATGTCCTCTCTTGAGGATCAATAAAGAATTATTGCATTTTATCTGAAACAACAAAGTCATATAACTACAAAGAAATGCAAATGGCCACAGAAAGACAAATAACAACCACAAAGAGGTGACAAAGTATTCCAAAGAGACATCTTCTGTAGTAAAAGTGTCTTCTTTAGCATGTTTTGTTCCAATGTAATGAGTGATGGGAGGTCCAGTTCTACTTCCTAAACCTACTACTGGTTTCAGGCAGAGATAAGAAGCTGGCCATGCATTATTTTTACATTGTCTTAAGTGACATCACGTGAGGAAGTTTATCATACTCTGTAACCAGACTCCAGTGTGTAAAGTCTGTGTATTTTCCCCTTTAGATAGTGTTCAGGGATTTAATGATTATTGGTGTGAGAAATGTTCAGTTATTTTATTCATGAGCCATTAATTATTCCTAGAGCAATGTGACATTTTCCTTTTATTCTCTTCTTCTATAGTACAAAAGGAAAAAATGAAATGTTTCCCTTTTGAAGGGCAATTTTTCCCCTTGTTGTTATCTGCCACTCCTAGTACAAGCACTCTCTGTATGCACACCATGTCAAGTGCTAGCAATGCCAGCTTGCTGACAAGTAAATGAAAGGTCCCATCGTTCTTCTTGTTTCTTCCCAGGTGACACCCACTGTCCCCATTCCGTCACCATCAAAAAGCCGAACAAGATGCCGAGAACCTCAAAAACGGTCCATTATGGGCTGCCAGGGGGAGCGCAGACACCATTAAGGAATGGTATCGGTTACAAATAATGCATGTCTCCAGTCTCATTCCCATCTTGTCTGAGAGAAACGGGACAGCGCAGAGATGTACAGATGCACCGCAGAGACCTTGCATGCTGAATGGCTCTCACGGTCCAAGGACATCTTAACAGTGAGGATTCAGACAAGGGCTTTTCATATAATCCTACTGTAAAACCATTAAACAGTCATATGCACAACTGAAACAAATGTACAGTATTGATGTTGAAAGCACAGCACATTTGTGTGCTCCACAGTTTATTCCAGCATATTGTGATTGTCTTTATTGTTCTGCTGTGGGAACTGAGGAATGTTACAGTCCATAAACTGGGCTGATAAAGAAGAGTCCTCATCAGTCTCAATCACCTTACCGCTGGTAATATCAGTGTCACTTTTCATGACTGCTGAAATTAAAGACCGCAGGGATGGAGGAAGTCATTACCTCGTGAAGTCATTTCTCTTTAAACATCTTTGCACGTGGCGCATGGTGCAACGCTTTTTTTTTTTTTTACTGTGTTAAGCAGGGATGTAACATCCCTGAAGAGGTGGAAGATGCCCTCATCAAAGTGAATTATAATCAAATGCATTTGTTAAGGCTACTTGTACACTGTGAGACTCAAGCCTGTTCAGAACATTCCTCCCACAAAGCTACACTACACTGCATTATCTCCCTGTGATAGACTTGATAATAAAAGGTGCAGATAGCAAAGGTTAACATGTTTAGTTTGTGGTTGATTAAGATCACGATCACTGATGCAGGTGCAGCTCCAGACAATGCAGACACAACAATTATAGACGTTACTTGACTAAAACAATAACATGCATCCTGTGACATGAATGAGTAAAGCTAAGTATTAAAAGTCAGAGGCAAATGGGTCTTTTGGGGAAAAACACCTCACATGATGTCTGAGCACTGCAGATAAACAGATAAATAGCTGGATGACAGCATACTCAAATTGTTGGCCATTTCCAGTCAAACAAGGATGAAAGTCAACACCAAGCAAGTACCAGCCCTTCCTCTTTTATGCGCGTGACAATCTTAAGATGCAATCTCAAAACTCTAAAGGCTCACTCTTTTAGTGTGAGATGCCATTAAGTTCTGAGGCGTTTATGTCTTTTTAATGAGAGAGCTAAATTGCCTTCATACGCAGTGATTTTTGTGCAAATGAAAACCTTGCAGACTGTGAATGTCAAGCAGACGACCAAATGTTCCTCGGCACATTGTGGGCCACGGGCTGTAACATTAGGATTCACGCTGACGACCATGTGACGATGCTGAGCGATACTCTCTACTGGAAAATATTGAAAATTCTACTTGTGACACATTACAGTGTGTGTCACAAAAAAATGATCTGTATCACAAAAATTAAACAAAATTTGCTTCAGTGCAACAGTCAGACTATATCAAATATTCATCTTTCTGTATCCTTTTGATCAAGAGTGACTAGACACCCGTTTTCCCATAAGATGTCTCATGATTCTTCTGGTGCAAGTTATATCTGAAACATCTTCAGACACAGGCAGGATTGTGACACTTACTGCAGAGGGTATCAGTTATTTAATAGTGGCAATATATTTATTTATATAAGAGCACATATCCCCAAATCACCTCTCTACTCTAAACACTTTCTTTAGTTTGACAGCTACATTGGCATCTAGCTACATTTGCCTGATAGCAAGAAAATGTTCTCATCTTGGCTCTCACCTTGTAGTAATGGCTAATTATGACGAATTGGCCAAACAGGTGTGTGTCACAGTGAGTTCTCTCAGCGTTCACAGAACATACAACAATCGTGATGGTCAGTCTTTCAAATGTCTTTTATTGTTTCTGAAGTCACCACAACGCTGCGTATCCGAGCACTCGCTCCGGTGATCCGGCCATCCAGGACAGATCCAGTGGTCCACCACCCTTCCTTCCTTAGTATGATGTTAAAAACCTGCGCGGTGCTGCATCCGCGAGCCACTCGCCGTCCCCCTTCCACAGCTGACACTCAACCATGCACCACTACCACAGTGTGTTATCTGACCAACTAATCTGAACTCAAGGACCATTTTATAGTAAGTGAAATAGAGTTTGTTCATGTGTAGAACGTCTGTTCCATGACAAAAGGTTGTAGTATGTGGAAGGATATTGTATCCTTTGTGTCTGTTGAAAGGCATCAGAAGCAAATGTCCTCCTTTGATTTTTCTCTGGACAGTTTTTTTTGTTGTGCAGTGTTTGTTCAGTTTCTGGTCCTTTATCCTTTACAGAGGTGTTTCATCTGATGTGATCACACCTAAGCCACCTCTGTAACAACTGAATACGTCTGTCTAATGTTGAAGACTGTAAGATGGGGCTGAAAGTCCCAGGAAAAACAAACATATTATGGTGCTTGATTATTTTCACAAACTAATATTTCCTAGGCCAAGAAATGACCATGCTCGCTTAAAATTTACATCATCAGTTGCACTGCATCTGCCAACAAAGTTGCAATAAGTTGTGTTTTCACCAGTAAGGTTGTGAAAAGGAAACAGAAATCTTGGATCATTATATCATTGCTTTAAGCCATAATAACTATTACATTACAACCATGTGTTGATACCAAGATTCGATATGTGGGACTTCCAAGTTGGTTGCCAAATAAAACATCATATTCTTAACCATGAATCTGTAAAAACTGAAATCAACCGATCAAAACTGCCTACTTAGCTATAGCAGGTTAGTTTACTGACTTCATTATAACAAAGCAATAGAGGAAAAACACAACTTTAAGCAGTGAAGTAAAAATATTAGGTTCAAACAATAAGTTGGTAAATAAAGTAAATTCACTTGACCATATAGTCAGCTTCATATGTTTTAAGACTTTCTTGTCTGTGCCTATAAATTGTGAAGAAGGTTCATCTTATTTATGCTCAAATTTTATCTCTATCTATGAGTTTTGCGTAAGCATACCGAGATTCTTCAGGAGGGGACGACTCCATCTCCTCAGTTTGAAATATACGGTTTGTATACAGCAGATAATCGGCTTATAAATACTGTATATGTAGGAAACAAGATTCTGGTTTTGATTTGTTGTCCGAGTAGTATTGAACAATCACTTCTGAGTGGGTTTCGGTTGCAAGCAGGCAAAAAGTTTGCATGAGGGGCAAAAGAAGTGGCAGTCACTGGCTGAAATGCAATCAGCCACATTGTCAGATGATTGTAGTCTGATGATTTAGCTTTTCTATTTTTTTTTCTTCATTCTTATGCAGTTACAGAAATTAGAAATGTTGTCCGGATCTAAAACACTATTGCTAATTGTATTTAAAACAACACACAGAGAAGGAACTCTTGGCCAAGATATTTATTGAATGAATATCCACTGGCAACTCCAGAACCATCAAAATATCGGCCATAGTCCCCTGGAGCTACATTGCATCACATTCTGACATTATCCTGCAGGGAAATGGTAGATTTGCTTTCTGCTTCCTCCCTTTGTTCAAACTTGTTCTATCATCTCCTCTCATTCAGCACCAATATAATCAGTCACCTCTAAGCCAGAGTACAAAGCCCAGTGTGTCATCACACATATCAAACCACATCTCACACATGAACCTGTTTTTCTCTTACTGAAGCATGTACTGACGGGAGCTCTGCCTCTCATAAACTGGTTGGGTTTAGTGTGATGTTCTTCGCCAAGGAAAGCTTCCAACATGCAGAAGATTTCTCAAGAGATTTTAGAGGCACTTGAGACTAAAGTGATGTTCGTATAAAGCAGCGTTGGAGAAGGCAGCTTCAAACTGTTTCTTTTTTACAGCTGCTAAGTAGATTAGAAACATCAATCTTTTTCAAGTGTTTTTCTTTTCTTCCACATGTAATTTCAATGAGGCCAGGGCACTTCTGTTAATGTCTGACTGCACGGAAACAAATGGCAATTTGCTGCTGATCTTTGTCAGAGCTCATCATTGGAATGAGGTTTATTTTTGCTTTCACTTCACATCAAGCCATATTTGCTACAGTAATCATCATGGTGTGTAGGGGGTTTTCAATTAATTTACACCCCCCCCCCGTGCTGAGTATGGAAAAAAGGAAGTGATTGAACATAATCAAAGAACGAGGAAAATTTGTCTCCAATTGTCTGTTCAATTTAAATGTCTTTATTTGTAATTAAAGAATAAGTTAATGTTAAGTGCAGTGTCAGTGTGCTGTAGGAGCTAAGTCTGTTCATTTGTCCTTGGCTACATTAAGCAGAAATTGATAGATAAAATACATGATTGCAGCATCTCATCTCGTTGGCAACACATCACTTTACAGGTTATTATTTCTTTCTCAGGAGGCTGTAAATTGAATCTTCTTCTGTGATCCAGCTGTGATCTGATTGTTTTCTTTAGCCTGTCTGCTCCTGATTTTTCCTATGAAATAAAGGGTTCATGGGTATACTGGGTCTTGAAACACACAATCAGATGCAGGCATATACCATTTTAGTAGGTTTTTCATCAATTTGACATAAGAGATGGTTTAAAAATATTGAAAACATTATTTGCTCTGACGGTGAATGTAACCATTATCCTCAGTCTGTTTATTAACTGCACATTCACACTGAATAAGTGCAGGAAAATATATTCATAGTGCCAAAATCAAGGATGCAAGCCATGCTCATTGTAAAATGACACCATGAGATCCTACCTGTCAATATTAGCACAGTAAAAAGCAGCTCATCAGAGTCCTCAGGCTTTGGTTATATATATACGACATTCACTGCCGCACCCGAGTAGCAGCATCACAGGTTACTCAGTAAAGGTAAAAGTAGTATCTGAGCACACAATAATCACAAAACCCATATCAAACTGTCAAACTAGGCAGCGTTGATCACAACTCTGTTTTCACCTCAATATTTTAGAAACAGATTTTGGTACACTGATTGGTTGAAAGTTTGTGACATGGCAGCCATATTGAAAACGGATGCACGAGGACACTCGCATACTATCATACATGATAACAACAGGCACAGAGGGAGAGTGTCTCCTGTTTCTACTTAGGATGCTGTAACTCCACTCTATCTTTATAGAGCAAATAGTTGACATATAGTGACAAATAGTGACATAAGGCCTTATGTCCAGCCTCTCAGGGCTAAATGTTGAATGTGTAGGTCATAAGTAAAGTCCTTACGTATTGTGTTCTTCTAAAGCACACAGGTGAGTCAAAACATCACACAGTCGCACCAGCTGTGGCACAAATTTCTTCCTAATGATTCTCATATTTGAACCCTCTGGTTAAAAAACAAGCTTTAAACTGTAGTCACTTCAATAATTTAATACATGTTTAAATAAGGAAAGTGTGCATCAATATGTATCTATGTATATGAGTGTATGGATTGCAACTCTGCGGCTGTTTATTCGTTAAAGGGGAGCACTGGGGCCATCTCACCGAGAGCTGAAGCAGTTTACCTGAGGGCAGTGCCACTGGCATACCCATAATCCTTTTCAGGCCTGCTGTTGACTTCTAACAACTGACTGACTAACTCTGATCCAATGTACTGCTCAGATCATGTTCATGGGCTGTAGGACAACACCACCAGATACTACCTAATGGAGTTTTTAAACCGTGTGTATAACGTTTAACTTTCTCTTATGGAAATTATTTTTCTGTTGAAGTAAATTGTTTTTACAGTTATGTTATGCTGACAAATGGATGCTCACAGGCTCACAGGCAGAGTTTTTATTGAGTGAATGAAATGCTACATTGTTCTACTGCACAGTAACAAGATGGTGGATGGTGAATACAAAGTTCAGGATTGATTCTTGTGATTCAAGAGACTGAGGTGAGGATCCTGACAACAGTTTGTTTTTGGGTCTAGGAACTAAAAACACTTTGGTAGGGTTAGGGAAAACATTGGCTTCAATTAAAAAAAAGATATATATATATATAAAAAAAAATATATATATATGAAAACTGCTAACTCTTTCTGTATTAGGTCAGGCCAGTCTTTCTTTAAGCAAGTTATAACATTTTAAAACATAAAGACCAATAAGTTGATATTGCATCTTCCTTAGTGCTAACGAACAACATTTCATCACTATGTTAACCAAAATCACAAAAAACCCTTTTAAACATGCTGTTGTAAATTAGTTGTATGTGAACATACAGGACTTGATAAGTTATATAAGCTGTCTCTGTGCACTCAATAACCCTGCTTCGTAATACGCTGCATGGTCCTCTGTCACCATGGTTGTTAATAAAAAGTGATTTCCTCAGGAGCAGCTTGCATCAGTTCTTATGTTCCACACTTTGATTTCAGATCTCAAAATACAAAACTATACCAGCCTGAAATTGTTTGCTGAGATTGAATCAGACATCACTATGTTGCCTTCCTCTCTCATAAACTTTTATCATTACCATGATTTACCTGAGTGAGGAGTCTCTTGGAAAAGGCCATAAAAAACAAACAGTGAGGAAGGAGAGTGATGGTTGTTTGTATGCAGCGCCTCGAGTGGAGGGCAGTGAAGAGAGACGACGCACAGCATAGTGAGAGATAAACACGGGCGATACAGAGAGGGAGACTGACGAGTGAAATCAGCAGCGTGATTAATGTGACAACCTTTAAGAAAAGGTTATGGATCCGGAGGGAACATTAATGTCTAACAGGACGAGGACATGGAGGAGAAGCAGAGTGGAGAAAAGGGCAGGAGTCAAGTGAGGTGCAAAATTACAGGAATACCCCATTCTCTCAGGGTACTGTACTCTGTAGTCTACATTCACCTCAGTGTTTGGATTGTTTCATTTTAGTGGCAATACTGAATGATATATGAAAAGGGATTTCTGCACACTACCTAATTCATTATCAATAAATACATAATAGTTATATGTTATATTATAATATTTTGTGGCACAGCACACAACATAAAAATGCATAGTGACTTTCTCTAGTAAGTCTCTAGTAGTAAAATTTAGTCCCAGGAAAGTAAAGTATCTTAATAAAATCAGCATTTAATAATAATAATTGTTAAGGTGGATGTTAAACAGCAGTAGAGAACTCAACTTGTACAACAACAGAAATCTTATTCATGCTGGTCTGCTTATGTCTTATGTTTGCCTAAAACATAAAAAAGAAAGAAAAAACTGACATGTGACCTTTTCTGCATTTCACAGTCAGTCCTAGCAGTGCCAACATCAATCCTGTTTTGCTTCACCACATTTGTGCTTGTGCAAGGTGTTGCACCCCATGCTCCTATAGGTCCTATAGGTTTGGTATGTGTCAGGGAATGTGTTGTGGAAGGCAAACGTGCTAGTATCTCTTTCCAGACATGGTGACACATCCTAGATGCGGTGTGAGTTGTCATATATGATGATACTGTACACAAGATAGAACAATCAATTCGTAGCCAAAACCATTTTGGTGTCTGAAGCCCTTTGACTGTCACATCAAGTTGTTATCAGGCTGATATAATGTAGTCTGAATATGACTATAACTTCCCTTGTTTGAATCTGGCCAATGTTGAGACAATGTTGATCACCTCTGCAACAAATTCAGCAAGAAATATTTTAAAAAGAAGCAAATGAAAGAAAATTGAATTGCTGAGAGCCTCAAAACGTCACTGTGAAAACAAACAAAAAGCATACTGTAGAGAAACAGTAGGAATTTTAAAAATACATCTGAAAACTAAAATGTTTAAACAGCAGGACAGAACTGGACATTTAATGCACGACATTTACCTGCAGTCTCTGCAGCTTTCTTTCAGTGGACGCACACAAATTTACTTAATTAAAATATGATTGTTGTTTTTAAGCGGCACATTATGTAACTGTGACGTTACATTACATGTCACCCACGGTCATGTCTGACTGTGACTGTATAAAAGCATCTGTGCCCAGAGAACGACAGCAAAAAGATGTATAAAAAATGTTCTTCTTAATGCTCCTGGACTGCAGAGGAGTAATGGGGAGAGATCAAAGCTGTTACATTGTGAGGATAAATCAGAGAAGTCAGCAGACTGTAAACAGGTAGAGGTTTCAACTCCGACTCGCACACACACACACGCTGACACACACACTGGCACACTGCATCCCATCAACATCAGTCAGTCCCTCTGTTGTACTGGGACACAGTCTGTCTTTACTTATTTACTGCTCACTGTGTTAGCCTTTGCTCTGAACAACTTTCTGCCGAGCTCTCAGAGATATATTGTTTTGCTTTTCCCTATTGTCTAGCCCACCATCAAGCACCTGCAACAATATCCAACTCCCACACATGAACGTCTTGAATTCAATTCATAGACTTCCAAACACTATGCGCTTGGGCTGAAAGCACAATGTGCCTTTTAGCAGCCTACAATCATGGAGAAGCAGTGGGCTGAATTCGTGCCATTGAGAGGCTAATTACGGGCAATTAAAAGCCAGTTGTCTGTTGCACTGACATTATCTAAGGGTAAACTGTTTCTTTGTGTTGCCTCTAATATTCATAGGGAGTTGATGCAATGCAAGTGTGTCTCTTGGTGTCTCCACCACATTGGTCTACTGAAATGTAACAACCATTGGTTGGATTTTGGATGAAAATGTTTCAGAGACATTCCTTTGGAGATGAGTCGCTCTTGACTTTGGTGGTTTCCTCTGACACCACCATGAGGTTGAAATTTTTGAAAAATTAGTTATTTAAAAATTATTTATTTGTCAGTTTATGAACTGATATCCTCTAAGTTCCATTCACATTATATATATTTTGTGAACACAATATGTTAAATTGGTGAACATGGCAAACATTACGTGAATCTTCATTTCGGATATTAACATTTAGGTCAAACCACTGCAGTGCCACAGAGAGATGTTAGCGTGGTTGCTGACTCTGTTTCTCACTTTTACACTGTGTACGTATTTTAAAATGGCATATATACTTTAGTTACTATAGTAAGTAACTACTTTTTATAGTTTATTCTGTCAATAGTTAGAAAATAAGTCATGCAATTCCTGTGCCATGCAGCTATCAAACTGTAACTTTAACGTGCTATTGCCAGAAATAGAAAAAAATGTTATTCTAGAAAAAAGGTTTTCCTGCAGTTATTAACGCTACCTTCTTCATTTAATGTTTTGTGGATTTGGGACACTTAGTATGTCTTGTTTCCAATTGCTCAAAGTAGCCCTTAAATAAATTACTGTCAGAGCACAGAGCTTATAATAAAAAAAAGATATTTGATTGTTCAAATAAATATCATGTCTTTTCCAGCTGTTGTTTCAAATTGCTATTAGATATTTATCAAATGTATCAGTCAAACAGAGCTTTCATGAATGCTGTATTTATGTCTGCACAAATCCATTAACTACATCTATCTGAATTACACAAAGCTTCAGCCTTCCTGTCTGCAGCGCCTCTCATCATTCCTTGCTTTAGTTTCCATTTTTATCCATACTTTTGAATTCCTCCATCTCTGCTTAATGGCCCCTATTTAGTTTGTGCTCCAGTGGAGTCGTGCTACTGGTGTTGATGCAGCTGCTTTAGAGATGAGTATTCTGGGGTGGAATGAGTTGCAATATGCCTCCTATCCATTATTGATCCATTATTAACTACAGTTCAACAGAGTTCCTCACTCCAACCAAGAGCGTAATCACCACAGGGAATGTGTTGTCCCCACAGTATACAAATTATGGAAGTTTGTTGCCAATATCTGTAGTGACCAGTTGTAAGATGACTGCAAATGGCCAAAAGAAAGCTAATTTCCCCTGATTCCAACCAAGCATATGGTTCTGTATCCTCTGTGAGCCATGCACAAGTTGACTTCTACACAGGTGAAACACAGTCTCAGTGTCACTGATGTGCATGTTAAATACAAATCAGTGTGATGCTATCCTGGAAAACAGACAAATCTGCTGAGCTCATGTTTTATTTGCTCTGCTCCTCCCATTCAGACAGATTTTTGGGGCCGAGCCAATCAAGGTTTGCTACACTGACTGACAGTTTGCAGAGTGCAGCTCACGAAACTCAGATCAAACTGTCAAACTAAGTAGTGCTCATCAACTATGAATCAACATTCTCGTACTGCATTGCTTATTATTTTGCCTCAAATGTTTTCAGAAACGTATTTGTAAATGTACTATTATGATATAATTTTAGGACGTTTGAGACTATGTTGAAGAGAGGCAATGCAAGCCAATTATTGCCCAGCATTTGTTTGCCACACAGTACTCCCATGGCTTTCATTGCTCCTATCTGATGTTAGTATATTTAGCTGTATCCAGAGGAATCATTGATAATACCCCTTGGAAATCAAAAATGAACTGAGAGGTTCCAGACTTATCTTCAAATTCGTGGCACTTGTGCTCACAGGCAGCAGTTCGGGATCATGCATACACACTGTCTGCGGTGCATGGTCCTTATCATTTTGTGCTCTTGTATTCTGTGGTTGACTGTAATGTAGCTACTGGTTAAACAGTTTGTATTGAAGATACAGAGAAATTCTTAGAATTTGATTGTTTAAACATATTGTGCCACGCATAGACCATGTGTCCAGAAATAGCGTTGCTTCATCTCTCAGATCAGCAGCATTTACCTTTTTCTGACTGAAAAGTTCTTTTTGACTTTAACACATTAAAGCAGGCTTGAGAATCGTGGCTCTGTTACAGCTTTGTGATATACAAAACACTACTCTGCTACATAATTATTATTTTTACATAGACAATAGACGCCTCCTACAGTATTTGCTGTGCTTTTTTTAACATTTTTTAACAATTAGATGACGCGTCACAAGCAGTGCAGTATACGTGTTTTGTATTGCTTCTGATAGTGAGTGTTAAATGACTGTAGGGGTGGTAGAGATGATAACACAGGCCAGAGGTAAGAGAAGCCTGTTAGCTTACCCCTCTTCTCTTGACAGCCATCTGTATCACTCAGGGAAAGCCTCCGCAAGACAGCTCTGCAGACCCGTTGATCCTGATGCATTTTGACACTGATGGTGCACACAACTGACCTTTGGTCTGTTGAGTGCACTCAAACAACACTTGCTGCATGTGTTTATGTCCCAGAGACAGTCTAATGAGGATGTATCCGCAGCCAGCCAACTCCAGGAGCAAGTGCCAGCATGCAGCTGCTGCCACCAGGGCTGTAATCACAGCCTCTTGCCTGACATGTATTGGGGAGCATTGTCAGCGGTGGCATTCCTATGGCACTGTTAGGACAAATCTTCAGCAGATAAACTCAAGCCATATTTTTAGCAATGTTGTGGTTCATTTAGTCAGATAAAGTTGCTATTTGCGCAGTTGAATACACTGGAATATTTTCCTGTTTCTTGGTTGGCATGGTTTATCTGAAACCACATTTGTGTTATATCTTATAAAAAACTGGATTTGTACCATGAATATTCTGTCAGTGTACTAAACCAGTGTTTTGTTTTTGGTCAAGGTCAGGCAAACCAGAAGTTTGACTGAAGTTAGAAAAGTAAGTTGATTATGGTTAACCACAAATAAAAGCTTAATGCAGTCTGCCACAAAGGCTCACGCATCTGGACTTAAACCTGCTCTGCCAGAAGTTTCCACATACAATCTCAACATCCACAGTTACTTAACACCTCACTGTCAAAACACTTCCTTTTTCACTCAGTTTAAAGGATACATGAAATAGCTTTTCTTAATGTGTAAATGCTTTGTTTGACTGCAGGCTCACACTTTGCAATTTGCACCACACTTTACATACAGCATGATTTCTGCAGGGAGGAAGTCACCTCGCTGCCATTTGACAGCCTGATTTTTTTCAAAACTGAAGAATACATTTAATAAAGTCATGCTATAAATATTTACTTATATACTGATACTGGAAGTGTTTGTACTAAGGCCTGCAACTAACAATTGTTGTCATTATTAAAGCATCTGCTGATAACATTTTGGATTTTTGATTGATGACTGAATTTTTAAAATTTCCCATAAAGGTCTCCAGAGCCCACGCTGACATCTTACTGATGTCTTGTTTTATCAGACCAACAGTCCAAAACCCCCAAATATTCAGTATTTATATATCATTAACCACAACAAAAAATAGGCACCAAATGTACATATTTGAGAAGCTTGAATGAGAGAATGATTAGAGTTTTGTTTAAAAAATAAAATAATTAATCCCTCTGTTTATAATTACACTCATCTTAAAGGTTGGTGATTAAATCAGTGAATCAATTTATTAGTTAGTTTCATCTCTAGAACTCCTGGAGAGTGTCCTCCATCCTCATCAGGGACAGATAGTGTAGTAAACATTAATAACACCAGTGTTTATATTTCAGTGTTACAGCTGATTTAAGAGGACTGGAAAGGGCAAAAATTGAACAATGTAGTTTAAAAAATACATACGTCTCCAAAAAAAAGAAAAAAAAGAAACGAAAACCATTCGATTCTCCGTACAAAACAACCTGAATGTCGTCTGGGCAAAATATTTCAGTATGTGTTCAATTTCAGAGTCCCTTTTATTCTATTGTCCACACTGAATTCAACCCTGAAGGGAAAGAAAGTATAAGCACAGGAGACTGTTTGTGTAGCTCTTTCATTTCCACTCCACAGGGTGAGCCTGTGTGGATGTTTGCTGTGTTAAAAGAACCGCAGCAGCACTGAGAGCAGCTTTAGAGTCGGTGTGAAATCTCAGCGCCGCATTCCACTTTTTCTGCCTAGAGTGTTCTCTGGGGAGGGGTGGTCGCATTATTAAATATTCACATGGCACTCACAGGACATCACCTTAGGAGAGGTTTACCTGACCAACACCTGTCCAATCTTTGTTTTCCATCAGGATGCACTTTGACATATCTGCTGCTCAGCACAGTAGATCACTGGGGTCTTCAACCTTGGAATGAAGGGCAGTCTTGCCCTCCTGTGTATTGGCCCTCAGCTTAACTTGCAGTTCTTTTGCTATGTTTTACCTTTTTAAGTAGAATTTCTAAATTTAAGGGGTAGACACTGGCTCTTTTGCTTCCTAAACCAAGGAGACTCCTCTTTGAATGTCTCTTTGCTGACACTGCAGAAAACTGATGAATCTATGTTAAGCTTGTCTTCCGTGTTCAGTGACTGTCCTTTAGCAATGATTGAGGACATATTCTGTCACTGGGGAGGGGTAGTGGTTTGTATAAAAAGGAGAATAGCGCTCATATAGCAGTTCTCTACCTCCAGACCTGCCTGGCGAATGCGGGTTGTTCTCCCCTCTAAAATGCCCTGCTGCAATGGGGTGACAAATGATGGGGAGGATACCCAGTTAAAAGCACAGCGGATTTGAAGCGCAAAAACTGAAACCTCATTATTTAGCAGCAGTGACATGTTTGGGATTTAGTTGGGTCAGTTTTACTCACTTTCTGTATGTCCATGCATTACCATTAAGTCTTGATTCCCAATTATTCTCCATGTTGGCAGGTCAAGAAATCTGTGGAATGGAAACAGTTCGAGCTCAATTTTGTTAAATCATTGCTCTGATGCAAGGGTTCATTTTTCAAGGGCAATATATAGAAACTCTATAACAATCTCATTAGTGAGACTTTCAGTTTGCCAATTAGCATTCAACCTTGAAGTTTCATACACAGACAAAAGTCACCATCTGTCAGTACAATGCAGGGCAGCCCTCTGTGATGATGATGTGCTCACAGCTCTCTAACTGTGTTTGTTTTGGCTGCAGGAACTTCTACTACATCACCATGCTGCGTGACCCAGTCTCCCGCTACCTGAGTGAGTGGAAGCACGTCCAGCGTGGAGCCACATGGAAGACCGCCCTCCATATGTGTGATGGACGTTCGCCTACCCAGGACGAGCTGCCCAACTGCTACAATGGCGATGACTGGTCCGGTGTCACCCTGACAGAGTTTATGAACTGCCCGTCCAACCTGGCCAATAACCGTCAGGTGCGAATGCTGGCTGACCTGAGCCTGGTGGGCTGCTACAACCTGTCCTCAATGAACGAGAGCCAGCGTAACCACATCCTTTTGAGCAGCGCCATGAGCAACTTGAAGAACATGGCTTTCTACGGCCTGACTGAGTTCCAACGCAAGACGCAGTACCTGTTTGAGCGGACGTTCAGCCTGCGCTTCATCTCCGCTTTCACGCAGATCAACAGCACGCGGGCCGCCAACGTGGACCTGAGCGAGCTCGTGCGCAGACGCATCGAGGAGCTCAACTTCTTGGATGTGCAGTTGTATGAGTATGCAAAGGACCTGTTTCTTCAGCGTTTCCAGTTCACCCGCCAGAGGGAGCACCAGGAAGTGCGCTTGAAGAGGCGTGAGGAGCGGCGCTGGCTGAGGGAGCAAAAAGAGCAGGCCAGGCCATGGCCACCCAAACACAAAGGGGGAGGAATTAGAGGAGGGAGAGGGGGAGGAGGGTTGGAGAAAGGGACTGACGGTGACTTCCCCACCACCACTGAGGACTACACAAGCCAAGTGGCCCGTTGGTGAGGCTTTACTCTTACGAGAGAGGCGCAAGAGAGAGATTCCTCACAGAACTAGTTCAAATGTTTCCTTTGACTCTCTACTCTCGCACATCCTGTGTCTCTCTCTTCTTGTCTCACCACTAATCTGTCTCCTGCATCTGTCTGTTTCTCGGCTTCAGTGTGATCCAAGTGCTCTGCTGTTTCTTTACGAAAACTGCCAAGTCTGTGAGTCTCACAGCAGCTCTGCCTTGGAGTGCCCTTTGGTGTCTTAAATCTTTCAATGCTGTTTATATATTTTTGGTTGTTTCATTTATTTGCCTTATCTATCATGTGTTGAACAAGACAGTGAACTGGGGTGACGAAAAAAAAAAAAATCAAATGAAGCCGCCATAGACTGCTTTGCTTTTAATTTTGGCATTCACTGCAAAACTGATGAATGTCTGAGTCTTTGTTGCAAACTGGTAGGACTCATATTCCATTTGAAAGATGTAGTTGTAGAGGACCTGATGGTTGCATGTCACATGTCCACAATATACTGGCACCTGGGGGGGGGGTGATTTCCAGAAGATTACATTACTGTAAGCCAGGGTTAATTAAAAACACATTGTATTTATTGTATTTTTATTTAATGGCAATGAAACCCTCTCTGAAGACCATGTTGTGTGCATGCAATACTTATGTTTTAAGCCAAATTTTTGGAAGAACTATATCTAGTGCTCATATTTTGGTTACAGTCCAATATATATATTATTTTCTCCAGTGCAATACTTTGCAAAGATAACATATTATATACAGGCAGAGCTAATCACACAATCGCAAAGAGGGAACCCCACTGAGCAAAATAACTTTTTTTATTAAACATTGTGGTTTTTCCCAACGAGTACTCTGTTGTGAGAAGAAAACATATTTTGTGAGTAATTCATTTTTGAAGTAGTGGGTTGCAGAGATAAAAAAAAAAAAGTTGGTAAATAGTACAAGTGATGAAATGTGTCGGTGTGGCTGGCGTGTGGCTCGACTGTGAATGAAATGATCAGCATTCAGTTCTCACGCTCCTCCCCGTCACGCTGGCTGCTTTTACATGTTTGTAGAGCTGACGGCAACCGCATTGTGGGCAGCAAGAGCGCCTCTAATGCCAGCAGCGCACCAGCCAACAAAGACCAGCCCAGCAGATAGACCAGCAGATAGTCGAGAAATAAAACATGTCTGTCATTTTTCCTCTGCCCGATAGTTTCCAGTAACTCAAATCCAATCAGCGCGGCAATACATGAAGATGAAAGAGGGGTTTGTTTTTATCTGCTTGAATGGGCTTCAGTGATGCTTTTTATGCCTCTTAACTCACATTCACTCAAATTCCCTGCTTATCAAATTAAATGTTCACTAAATGTCAACAGTGAAGTGTTATGGCAGCTGCTATTTCAACAGTAATTTCTGCTGTTTCTCCTCTGATTGCAGTTGCTTCTAAAATACCTCTGGCAGCACAGTTTTATTTCATTTTAAGGAATCACCTGTGTTTTGTCTTGTTTGAGTGATTCATCTGGTTCGCACAGTGAATGTGTTGAATGAATACGGTTTCAGCTGTTTGAGCTATTAGGGGCTGTATGGGCGCACTTGTCTGTGTGGATGCGCCGAGTGTGTGGATGGATGGGAAAGAACAAAGACTAGGTGTATAGCATATTGATAACATTCAATCAAGTGTTTCAAGTGGAGCTCCAGCTCTGAATATTGAATCATTCTGTGTATAATTTACAACTGATTTCATGCCATTTGTTGTACATCAGCATGTGGCAACAGCACGGCGGCAAACTTTTATGTCAAGTCAAATGATTAATAATGCATAATTTTGGATACTTGCCATTTTCACCCAAAGAGCATTAAAGTGTTTTGATTTTTGTCTCAATTTCATGCTACTTTATACATTTTACATGCACTTTAAACATCATTTTACTGCTACAGTTACATCGGAAACTATATATTTGTATGTAAAACACATTTTATAGGTCCTGCTTAATGCTCAGTTGCGCTCTGTAACACTGGAAGTACTAAGGTTCTTTACCAGTGTCAAAGCAAAAATAACTGCTCAACTGCATCAAAATCCTAAAGTTACAGTATGGGAGTATTATTTTAGAAGTATTACTTTAAGTACTACAAGTATCAAAGTGAAGTACATTCCCTCTCCAGAGTTACATGTCATTACACAACAAATGGGAACATTTATGTTATATAAAAATATGTATTTTGTATCCTACAAATACAAAGGGGTACATTTTTATACATTTATTGATGATCTAAAAAAATACATTTACACGCATTACATATAAACATTCAGTAATGTATATAGTGTAACTAGTAACACTTTTAAATAAAGCGGAGTAAGAGTATGACATAACATGAAATTAAAACACTCAAGTAAGATATTAAGTCAGTATAGACACCTTAAAACAGTACTTGAGTAAAACAATTCAGTTACTGCTGGATGTGACGACAGTGGCCTTTCAATATAATCTCACCAATTATCAGTTTTTGATCCAAATGTTGCTAGATCCCAGTTTGCCATAGAACTTTTCAAACCAACTCTATTCAACCCAGTCAGCACAAATGAAAACCCAACACTCTTAGTTTTAGAAAGTCTCAATTTGTCAGGGCTTGGTTATGAGGTGTGAGCGCAGAACCCAGATGCAGGCAAGATTTTTTTAATGGGCTTTGGCTTACGGATGGTCAAGGCAGGCAGGGTCGAAATCCAGGTAGTCAGTCCAAACAAGACATAGTAAGTAAAAATCCAAAAACCAAAAATGCAAAAACCAGAAATCCAAACTCAAAATGATCACAAGGGGATAACGCACAGAAACATGGCAGAGACATGGACACAAACATAGCAAATGAGAACAAAGGCAATGACACAACTTAAATAGACAGGGGAGGGCATGAAAACAAGACACAGGTGAAACCAATGGACTAATCAAAGACAGGAAACAAGTAGACAGAAACACATAAGGGAAACACTCTTTCAAAATAAAACAGGAAACAACAAAACAAGAAACTCAACTCAAAACAAGAAACTCAACTCAAAACCATGACACAATTTTTCTAGTTATAAGTTAATTAAGAAAATATGTTTTGTGGCCTTTGAGAATGCAGTATAAAGGAGTATTTTTTTCTAAATTCCATTTAGCTGTTTAAGTTTCAGGGTCTATGTATTGTAGTTGTTAATGCTGTTAAGAACGTGTACTTTTCTGCTACATCAAGTGAAAATATCTGCAGTGAGAAAAGCCTATTGCTTTTTTGATACCGTAACTTTCACTGAGGAAAAAAAAACATCTTGAGAGCCTCTTAAACCCCAATTGTGTTTTCATTCACTGCTAATTCTATAGCTATCAAACGACAGGAAGAGTTCTTTTTCAAACGCAAATCGTCTTTTATTTCATTGTGGAAATTTCTTTTAATAAACCAACAACACGCTGCACTGCTGCATGACAGGCTGTTGGAATTACAATGCTCCCCAGTGACAGATGGCATGAGCACTGCATGAGCAGTAGAAGTGATAGATAGCTATTAATGAAACACTTCTTCTAATGTTGTAAATGTGCTACACACTCGAGTTTTGCTTTGTGTGTGTGTGTGTATACATGTATTAACAAAATGAAAGAATGTGATTGCACGCTGCTCAAAATCAGATGTGGTGCTGTGTTGTCTGAACAGCTGTGAGCTAAATGCTGGCCTGCCACTGCAATTTACTGCTATGTACCAGAAAGAGACAAAAAGGTGAGGGCCTGCGCGAGTCTATGATCGTGTGTCTGTAAGTTATTGTTAACACCTGCACTGTGCTGCCTTAAAGCCGTCTGTGAGATACAGTCAACAGACTCGTAACTCACTAGAGATTCACATGAGAAGCAGGGAGTGATGGAAGGAGCTGAAATATTAGTTACAGTTTAAAATGTTCAAATATGTGTAAATAACACTTACATTTATCTGTCACAAAGCTGCGGTGACACCACAGAGACGCAGTCTAATCAGCACATCTCAATCAGCTATGTGCAATTAATAGTTGCCTTGGTGATGGTAACTGCTGAGTAACTCCTGGGCCAGACAGTTCATTTCATAGAGATTAAGCTGAGAGGCACCACTCAAACTTAAATAAAGTCCCCTTTTCTGTTTTGCTCCTAAAATTTCTGGTCTCAGTTCGGTAAACACTGGAGTCAAGGAGGAAGTTGGATGGCACTTCTGTCACTTTGAGGATCATAGCACGAAACGTGTATGTCTGTTGGCTTAAATACAGTAACACTGTTGGAAAGATGATGAATTTTTCTACATTTTGGCCCAAAAATATGTATGAAGAGTGATAATTGTGGTGTAAAAGGAAGCTGAAGAGGAAGACCAGCCTCACCCATCACTGCATGTGATGTCAGCCACTCTGAACATTTTGTCCATTCATTTGACTCATGGAAAAACTTCTAAAAATGTTAAATATAAGTGTGAAAGATACAAACAAAGATACAAACCAAAAAAATTCTGATAATGTGCACAATAACATTTGGACAAGTTTGGATAAAGTTTTTGCGTTCAATGATGTTTAAGAAGCTGTTGCCCAGCAATCCCACCAATTACTACGTTTAAGTCATTTCCTGTACATCCACTGCCGTGGTATAATCATTTAGATAGAAAACTCAGATTTTAAGAACTCGGATTTTAAGGCTGAGCTCTCATCAACTCATAAACAAATCTTTTACAGAGGTCACAGTTTTTTCTCAGTCATAGTGGTCACTCTTCTGGTTTATGGTTCATTTATAATATATGGTTATATCTGCCTATATATTTCTGCCCTCTGTGATTTTTTTTTTCCTGTAAGTGCACACGGTCAACGGTATAATACAGTTCATCTGCTCAATTGCACATAAAACAAGAGTGCACTGTCCAAATTTACACTCACTATTTCCTACACTTTATATATGTGTCTGTTTTCACCAAATGATCACGTAAAAGACTTTCTACCAAAAAAAAGGAAAAGTTGGTAATCTCAGACTACGTTGTACAAAAAAACCCCAAATTGTACTGCCGTTCTGAGAAAAGTGTGACACGCCGCTTTGTTAACGGAGCGTTTTAATTAATTTGTGCTGCCACTCCTCAAACGCGCACATCTCTGAGAAGCTGACTTGTCTGTATTGATTTGTTTACATGATTTTGAGTGTTGCTGAAGAATGGCTTTGCCTGACTGAGAATACCAGTACTACCAACACCTCAGTGATAATGGAAGAGAGATTTCTTAGTGTAAGAATTTCTATGTACATGTTAAAAGTCTTGTGATGAAATGAACAGTCTGAAAGCCTTTTGGCGTGTAATATTTAATCTGCCATTTTTCTTGTCAGAACTGAAAAAAACTGAGTGAATTCTGCTTCAGATATCAGAAATAAATGCATTGAATGGCCATGACATTATGACGTGTGTTGATTTTTTAGTCTCCATCTAGATATTTACTAGTTTGCTTTTAAAAGCATTACATATATACTGTAAAAGGTTTTGGTACAGTCACAGTGATTAATGCTATTCCTCTATTCATCTGCATATCTATCTGTCATATCCACTTACCAGGTGCATGAAGGCGGAATCTATCCCATCGTACATGAGAAAGGCAAAGGAGGAGGATGCAAGACTACACTCAGGTTTTAAATACAGTATGAGATCCCATATAAAAATATATTAATGTATATTCTTCATTATACCAACCAATTAAACGTAGCAGATTCAACTGAACACAATAAAAACTGTTTATATTCTATTGACACAGAAGACAGCATGCATATATGTATGACTTATTTCTTCCCAAAGACCTTCATAGTTTAAAATAAAGAAAGAAAGTTGCTTTGTGAAACATTAACAAAGCTGTTCAATGACAACATGAACTGTACATCGTGTAGTGAGCTTGATATTCACATTTTGATCACAGCCTATGCAGTATGTGGCTCAGAGATAATGATTTGCCCTTGATAATGTTGCCTGTAATTTACTTAGTATCTGATAACCAATTAAAAGAAACATATAAAACATTTTCTCATATAGACAGAACCAATTTCAAGACTACTTTACTGACTGTTTTTTCATCTTGCAAAAAAGGTCAAGGAGAAATTATATGGAATGTGTGCATTCAGGCTCAGAAATAGCCTGCTCATAATTGCAGAGTGCATATTCATCTGATTATTTTTCATCTATTCTGATGTGAAGAAATAAGGTTAGCAGGTGTCTCTCTGGTGTTTTATAAAGGCTAATTAAAGATAAACACATCCACTAGTTTTTCGTAGAATGTTGGCTTGATATTTTCTCCTATTTCAATGTATTTCAACTCAGTAAGCAGACATTTACTCCTAATATTACAGATATCAATTTATTATGCAGTGATAACATGGCAAATTTTACTTTGCATTAGCAAAGCAAACATATATATTTTTTCAAAGTAAGGTATAATTTTCTGAAAAGTGAAATATAACAAACTGACTGTTATTCTTCTTAACTCACTGATTTTGTGTTAACAAGTGCAACAATATTGCCAGAAAAGAATATTTCACTTCCACTTGCCATTAAATTTAAGTGCCTCAGTCCTTATATTAAGTTAACTTGGTGTTTTCTGCACCGCTCTGTATCTTCTAACATACAAACCCTTCTGCTTCCCCTCAGGGTGTACAGTATGGATGGCTGGCTCAGCATTTCAGCCAGTGGCTGCTGCAAGTCATTTCTACCCAGATGGTATGACTGTATTATCTTGGATGTTTAACTGTAGGAAGTGTGTAATGACTTTGAAAAAAAAATACAGTGTTGCTCAAAGACTGTGCTCTACTTTCTGAGACTTAATAGTCAGCACAATATCTGGTGCCTAACCAAACACTGAAGGTCTTAAAACATTTAGAATGAAAATCTTTATCAGCAGTAATTACAACACATTGGCTCTGTTCACAGGAGGGGGGATATGAAGAATCCTTGTGTGTTTTTACTACTAAAGTGAACCGGTAAGAATGAAAAAGGTCAAAACAATCACTAGATCAGATGTACTGTAATCTTAATTCCCATAATATATGTACCCCTATGAAAAGGTTTGATAAAGATTGCTGTATCAGAGTGTACATAACAAGGTTTGACAGCAAACTTCATACTAAAAATACTTTAGTGAAGACTGACATCCACAGGCTGAAAGACAGAATTGCTGCTGTTCTTATTGCACCTAATCTTTCTATAGTCTGTTAATTCCTATATATACATATGAAACCCTTATAACAGTGTTATCAGAAAATTAATCCATGAAATGTATGTAATAAAAAAATAAGCCAGTGTGAATCAAAATCTTGTTTCTCAAAAAAAAAAAAAAGTGCTCAGCATTGCTTTGTCTACATGTTTTTCCACTAGATGGGAGTGTTGTTCTCAATATAGCAATTGTGCTTTAGCATACTGCCTACTTTGCTCCCAAAGCCTTTAGGCTTTCATTCAAAATTCATGAGATTAATAATAATACAGATTAATAATATTTATTGATTAATCACTTTGACAACATAACTAATCATAAATGTGAAATCTGTAGCAAAGTGAAGGAAGTATTTTAAAAACATGGAGAAGCTTTTATTAAGTTTTGAATAATTATCCTTCAGGGTGTAGATGATAAGTCCATGAGGTCAAGCACGTTGACTGAATAAAGCGATGTTTGTTTACTGACAGGCCACAGTTAAGTGAAATTTCTGGAAGTGCATTTGACATCTGAATAAAAAGAGCTCAAAATATGACACGTACCAAAGCCCCACAGTGATGCCACGTAATGTTAAAATATGTGAACAGCAAACAGGGTTAAGGTCAAAATATGAAAGCATGGCTCCGCATTCTCTTTGTTCTTATAGCTGACTCACTTTGACAGTGACATTTTCCTCAAAGGGAGCAATATGGTGACCTTTCCCCGTGGCACTTGATGCCACATCTCCAGTTTGTTGAAGAGATCCGTCACTGTGACAGATCACATAAATCTTGCCTGTTGCCTCAAGAAGCCCGGAGAAACATAAAAGGGGGAATCAATCAATTAGTCATAACTGGTGTGTATTTTTCATGAGAACCAACAATGGCTTAGTCAGTTCATGACGAGTAATGAAATGGCTAAAATGTTACATTTTCACTGTTGGGTTTTTAATTTTTACCTTTATGTGCTCCTGAACACAAAGGTCACAACATTTTTAAAGTGCAAAAATAACCTGCTAAATGACTAATTTACTAATATTTGCCATGAATAAACCTATCAGTATATACAAAATTCAAACAGTTTTGCCAGGAATTTGTTTCTATTTAAACAATTTGAATACGGATGAATGCATGTATTTCTAAAGATCCATGCCAACATAAAGACACATGAGGTATGAAGCCAATGATGGTATTAACATTTGAAAGTGTTGCCATTTGAAATTGTTGTATTGTAATTATATTTGTTTTTGTATGTAAAGGAAGCACCTGTTCCTGTTTTTTGGATTGTTTGGACTTTGAAAATTGGAAAATTGGAAAATTGTTGGCGTGCTTTCTGATGAACAACTTTAACAAGTAGGGTTTTGTTGGTTAACTGTCAACTTTACTTTACTCTTCTTACTGCTACAGAAAAGAGTGTGTCTGATTTTCTAGTTACTGTTGTTCTGGGTATTGGAGTTATCATTAGTGAGTGTAGGCCATATTGCTAAATGTATTGCTATTTGCTCTCTTCCTCTCAGATTACTGTGTTAGTAGAATTGGGCTACCCAGTTTAATAGGGTTTTTGATGTGTTTTATATATTATAGTAAAATTGGCCTAATTTTATTTAATAATTTTCATTATCTCATATAATAGTCCTATGTGTTACAGAAGGTCTTTGTTTTTGGCCTGTGTGCGTGTGCGTGTGTATGCATGTGTGTGTATGTCACAGAATTCCGTAGGACTTGTCATGCCTCTGACACGTAACCATTCTAGAACCTAAGAATCTTACATCACAGGCTGCAGTTGGTCAACACAGGCAGATACAGCTTCAGAAGTGCAATGCAGTTAGACTTGACAAGACCTGATTAGTATTATTTCCAAGGAAAAGAGAAGTACCTGCTGTCAATATGGACAAGCGGAAACAACAAGAAACCAAGCATCTGCTGTATACTTTGAATCTAAATCACTGGAATGGTTGTCAAAATGTCAAAATGTTTAGAAACATTGATATTGTGGGATGTGTTTTTCAGATGACACCTTTGTTAAATTGGCATAAGGCATTATCACGCAGGTATTTAAGCCCAAAAGTTGGAGAAATTGGTACTGTCAAATTGATATCTTATTATTTACACTGAAATTGCTTTAAGGAGGGATCTAAGTCAGTATGTGTTGGTTAGTATGGACAAGAGAAAACAACTAAAGCAAGGGAGGCTCTGTGGATCTAGGCAGTCGAGAGACCAACGTATGAGAGACCAGGGCTAGGGCTGTTAAGATACTGAGGTGCTGTGCAGTTAAAATACTGAGGTTTGGGGCAGTAGAGATTCTGTGGCACTGGGCAGCTGATATACCAGAGCGGTTGAGAGGGTCAAAAATCTCCAGGCCATCTCTGGCTAGATCACTGTTGGTCAAGAGTGCCTTTGCATATCCGCCCATGTGCAAAGGCACCAGTGCAAATTATTTGTTTCTTATTATATTATTCAGGAAACCTTTAATGTTTATAGCTGATCACTATCCCAAACCCTTCGGTAAACAAAAATCTTGTGACTGCTCCCCAGCAAAGGTACAGGAGCAGGAGCTCCACTGCTGTGGTGACACCGCTAAGTCACATTTTGTATTGTATGAACAATAAAGGTTGGCAAGCTGCAGCAGTCAGATGAGGTAGATGCTATGCAACAAACATGCAGGCAGTCTGCCCCAGGCATCTCAAATCTGCTTCATTTTCCCACTGTTAAATCCTTAGGCCAAGGAGTGTAACATTTGTCACAAGAAAGGCAAGCTGGATCTTAGCTGGTTCATTAAAGGCGAACAGTGTCCCTGGAGAGATTATTCTATACCTAATTGTGGGGCAGGCCAGAGTATACTTAGCCAGAGACTAAATGACTAGGATGCAAGCAGGACGTTAGCGGACCTCAGGAAGCTGCCTGGGCTGCAGCTTGCAGCCAGGATACTAGAGGCTAGTTCACTGCCCTCTACTACTATCAGCCTTCTGTTCATTCCCTTAGCTTCTCTATGCCTCAGCCTATCAGCTGCCCAGCATTGCTGAGCCTCTTGTGCAGCCACTCATTCAGCCACCTTCACTGCTGTGTGCACTTCTTCTTAGTTGCTCGCATTCAGTGCTACCAGGCAAAGTTGACTGTAATGCAGACTGAAGGCTAGCTGACTGGGAGGTAGGCAATAATATCCAAAATTAATATGTCAAGCGTTCCAGTGAAAACAAACTTTTATATTTGTTAAACAAAAATATTCATTTTGGAAGTCCACATACTACTTCTGCAGCATACTGTGACACCTCACATGAATATACTTATTTCTCAAACCAAACATGTCTGCACAAAGGTTGCATTTCAAGCATTTTTAAACATTAAGTAATATCCTTCAAAATCCTTCAAGGTGGTAAGCTGCACTGTTGGTCACTTTAATTGTTCCTCCTGTCCATACTAACCAAGATTAACAGACTGAACGCTTCTTAAAGCATTTTCAGTGGAAATGCTGTCCAGAGAAATCCAGAGTCTTATTTCTGTGAAAATATTAATTCCAAAGCTCATAAACAAGTAAGAATAACTAGCAACTCACATATAATCATCCACAAACAGGATCGGCAACATGATTATGATCTGTAAAATACACTGCAGCTCTTAGGTTAAATTACCTGTTTGATTACACTTCATGCTAATTAAACAAAGATATTATAGAAATTACTTCCCATTATGATAATGCTACTGAACATTTTGACGTAGACCAATGATTATGACTTTGGCTTGGTTTCTTGTTAGTTTTAAGCAGATATTGCTCTTTTCCTCCAAAATAATCATTTTGAAATTTATTAATCATTGTTGTTAATGAAACAAAAAAGAGATAACCTAAAACATAAACAAAATATAAGTCCACTGATAATTGGCAGCTCTATTTTGAAAAACATCAAATTAGCTTCACCAGCGACCATGGTTGAATGCTTTCCTGGGACCAGAGTGGGCAACGTTGAATCAAATTTAAAACTGCTAAGGACAAGTGTAATTCCAATAAGACTGCCGGTCGTAACGACATATGTTTATGCAAATTGGTCACTAAAATTATTGCTGAGTGAGTGTGTATATATGCAGCAAAGTTTTACTGGTGTTTTGAACATTAGGTGCACATCATCATTTAGCAGCTATCAATAGGTCAATAAGATGGGATTTATAGATAAGTTTCAGATTTTCTGGGGAAGACCTGGGAAGACCCAACAACATAATCCCATAATGTGTGATTACTATTGCTGCATAATTCTATTTTGGGATGCCCTCAACACACTACCTCTTTTACGCCGCCTCTATATGTGAAAGAAAGTATGACAAAAGGCATTGAAATTGGAAAAGAAGACCTATAAAACTGTTTTTATTGTTCTTGTTAATAACAACAGAAAGCATATGTTTGTATATGTCTTCTCTGCAGCTGGAAAACTAACATTTACTACAGTATCACAAACTGCAATACATTACTATTGAACCGGAACTGTAGTCTGCTATAGGCCTACTTCTGCCTCAAAACCTTCCAAACGTACTCAAAGGGACCACCTAATGGCAGATGATGTGCAACACATTCACAAACATCTGTACTGCATTAAGTAATAAAGTATGAACACTACAGTTTTTTAAAAATAGTTTCGCTGCACCATTATATTTATATATAATCAATGCCTACATATGATGAAATAAGGATGTAACTGCAAAATCACCTGGCAGTTGAATTAGATTACTGAAAGAATAACTGAAGGGGCCTTATCAACAATATAATAGGGTAATACCAAAGTCGTAGGCTACACAAAAACAGCAATTATGAAGACTTTGTAGACTCACAGTCTAGTATTTGGTTAGATATGTCTATGTTGCAATTTATTAAATAGCGTAGAAGACGTTAACTTCCTTTCTATACAACGTTTTCTGTTTGTTTCGTCTGTTCGATGTCGACAGTTATAGGTGGACAGCAAGGAATGAGCATCGGAAATAATACCGGGTTATAGAAAAAGATCTAGTACACATCTCTAAACACAAAAGAGCAATACAAATAATTTGGTAGTACAATTTAATCTGGCATTCTTACTTAATTAGATGTTTATATTAGTGCGTGAACGCGTGTTTTGATTTAAGTAATCCAGGAAAACTCACATGGTTTTATTACTGTTCCCTTGGTAACAAGCAAACCCTTGCCCTTTTAGCCTACATGGCATTCGTGTGGATCGTACCACTTTGTGGTCGTAAGGGGTAGTCGGAGAAATATAAGTTTAAAAAAAATAACCTCTTTTGCCAATACTTTATTATCTAAAAATACATTTAATATACACATATCTCATTATAACATTCTATTTGCTGTTTTTTGTTTTAAATGTTATATATTTGCTTATAAATACTCTTAAGGTTTTTCCTGCACACTCAGGGAAACCCCTCATCACATTAAACTGACGATCGTACAGTAAGCTGTCAAAAGCTTGTTGCTTAAATCTGTGCAGTGCCACAAAGTAAAGAAGAAATGAGGTCGGACACATGGACGAAATAATAAGCAATAGTTCTACGAACAGAGCAAGATTTATTTGGAGTGTTGAACAGACATTTCAGGAGCACTTGACATCTTGTTTTCGTTAGTTCAGTTGGACTGCCGTGTCGTCTGTCCTAGCTGGTGCGTGATCCTCTGGGAAGCGGTTCATCCGTGATGATGAGGTAAGCAGGTGCTCTCTTCGGCTAACAGTGTGGCTAACGTAAGCTACTAAATGTTAACGTTAAATGTTATAATGCTAGTGGCATGACAGCTGTGTCTTTAGCTTGGCTAGCTAAGTATTTGTGATAAGCTAGCTGAAGTAGCCGAGGATGAGAATGCAAATCAGAGACTTATCCATGCTACCACTCGAAGTACCAAACTGCAAATTAACACATTGTGATGCTAGTGTCAGGTAGCCGATATCATTGTAGTCGTGTTGTGTTTTTTGCAGTGCATTAACTGCGTTTTGAAGTTTATACATAACTGTACATACAGTAACGTCGTATGGGAGGGATAGCCATTGACAGACAAGCGAATTCAGATGTCCCTCCCCTTTCATGAAATACGGACAACGACCCTTTACAGTCTCAAACAAGAACTTTGTACTGGTTTCATCCAGATTTACAATCAACCTAGATACTTTCAGTTATGTTTTGAACCTACCTCCAAGTGAGTGTTAGCAATACACTGAAAATAAACATTTACCCTCTGATCAAATTTAAAATGCACCAGAAATCACTAGTATACAACACCATGTAAGCCGTGTAACATGAGGTTGACGTCTGTGAATGAACAGAAATAGCATAAATGTTAATCAGAATGTTAAGTCTTCATGTTTTGCCTCAGTTGCATTGGCGAGTATCTAAGAAACCTTTGAGAGTTTATCAGCTCAATCTAATAATTAGGCTAAATTTCACATAAAATCCTTTTTTTGTTCTAAATATACTGTGTGTGGTCACATTGGCGTGGATGCCTACACAGTGTTAGTAGGTATAAAGTTTCTTCAGTCTATCCTTGATCATTCTTGAATTTAGCCAACATTAGTCAAAACTTACTCATAGATAAAAGATCGCTAGTGTCTGGCTTCAAGCTTTGCAAACAGCTTTCACACAGTGTAGGAGCTTCTGGTTTTCTATTGGCCTATTCCTGACTGGGAGGGTCTTCCCAGAGGCTGGCACTCAGGAAGGAAGGGGGTGGCTGGAAATGTTTCAGCCAGAGTTGGACAGACAGTCTGTTTTTACTGTTGAGAAGAGGAAATCTTCCGTCACTAGATCCATGGGACAGAGTTGAGCATAAATACTATTGTTATGCTCATTATCTTAACAGGTTAGCTACTCAAAAGTTGTATCTTTGGCCTAGATTCTTGTTCCAGGACAGAATTTCTTTAGTGCTGCATGAAGTGAGAGAGGTAGGTGTTCTTGTTCCGTTTCCTGACTTGCGTCCAAAGGAATTTGCTGCAGTATGCTGTGGGATAACATGCAGTAAAGATTAAACGTTGTTACAGCAGAAGATCTAGGTTAACAACAGCAGTTTATCTAAATCTGTGCCTTTGTGTGTTTGTTTAGATAACCCTGCTTTCTATTTATTGTACAGACTTATTACGCTCATGAGTAAACCACCTTTTCTGCCTACTCGGCAACTTCCTGTGTGTTTTACCACATAGTGTACTGGTCTGACTATACTGTCCCCGTGACTCCCAACATAATGTGTGTTTAAGCTTTGTCTTGCTTTCCTTGGGTTCTGTATGTTCTTTGGTGATCCAAGAGTCAGCATATCTGTCCTGTGTAATCTTGCACTATTAGCAAATAGAGTGTGGTGGTATATAGGTTAGAGTGAGCAGACGTAAAAACAGAATTTATTTTAGTGAAATCTGTGATTAATATATAGTTTTAACTGGTAGTCTTTTGAGGATATTAATGAACAAATTGTGTTACAAATGTAGCAAAGCACACATCTTATTGGCGCATGGTTTTAAGCTTTGGAAATGCTCATATTCCTTTATTGATTGATTGATTACATGACACCACCCAGCCCCACAGCCCAGCCTAGCACAACAGCTGTGGCTCTGTGTTTGTAACATGCTTACGTATTTATTGGGGAAGCATGGCCTAGATAAACTGTGAAATGTGCAGACATGGTATTGCATCAGGGCTCAACAGCAACGTTTGGCTGTGACGTTTCTAACCATTTTGAGAAGCTGGCAGCAAATTCTTGGGCTTAGTTTCTCCAAATAAATCTTGCTTAGTTTCTTTCAGTGGCAACCACATTTTAACATACAAACAGAGGGACAGCAAACTCTAACATGTGCACCCCAAATTTGTTGATGAACAAGCTGATGTTGACACTTGAGGCCATTGGACCAGTGGATGATATCAGCACAAAGGTCCAGACACCAACGGCAACTAGTGACTTGCTGGATATTTTCAGTTTTTCAGTTTTGTAGCCAAACGCTGATGCCTGGTTGCCTGCTTGGCATCCACTTCAGCACATAAACAACATCCGTCCCAACATATAGAGTGACGTTTAGAAAAGTCAGTCGAGATAATGGATTTTCTGCTTATCATCAGAAACATTTGGCTGGGGGAGCATAAAGGTGGTTATCTGCATGTGTGTGAGCACAAAAGGCAGAATGACTGAGATAAATCAATATGTTGAGGAATTACTGTGGCGAAAACCAAAAAAACCACAAAAGTAATAGAGTTATTTGAATGGCACAATTTACCAAGAGGTAAATCACTGGATTTCAATAATCCACTGGATGCATGGAAAGAAGGAACTATGTGGTTGAAGGTTAACTGTGCGGCTGCATGATGGTTATGGTTTCTTATATGGGAAATACAAGAGTTTATTCTCAATTTGCTCATGGGGATTTATTCTTAGTGTGTTGGTTGGTTGGTTCATGTTATAGTGGTGTTAAGTTCAGTCGATGCAAGGTTTGGACTATAATCTCTTTTTTTTAAGTTCTTCTCATTTTAGCTGTCCTAGTTTACCATGGGTATTTTGGTAGCAAGCTTTTTTCTACTAGTTAAGAGATGCAATTTTCTTGATTGGTTGATTTATTGTTTAGTCTACAAACTGAAGAAATGTCCATCACAGTTTCCCAGTCCAAGTCCAAGTCCAAGATGACATTACATGTTTTGGTCTGTGCAACTAACAGTAAAACGTCAAAGGAAATTCTGTTTAAAAACACAGAAGCAGCAAACGTTTCCGTTTGAGACGCTGCAGCCAGAGAATGGGAATAAAGTTTTTGTTTTAAAAAAGTTGACTTAAATGATCAGCCCCATGAGAATCTGACATGACTAAATATAACTTCACTAATTACACAAAATTACATTTGTTATTGTTTGATCTAAGCTGTGTTCTCCTGTAAACTGCTAAAGAACAGATGACTCTAGAGAATGAATCATCTCCAGGGAATAGAGGAAATTACACAATATGTTATGAGTGTTCAGCAGTAATTTGTGGTAGCTCTAAATGTGCTTACTGCCGACTTCTGATAACATAATTAATTTGTTTTTACTTGGAATTTGAGTAAAACAGATGTTTTTTGTCTTTCAGATTACCAACAGAAAGTGCCTTTTAGAGGACATTCACGACTTGAAGCTGGTCTGTGGACATTGACGGCTTTTGCTTTCAGTAAGGACAGCCTCAGGCACAAGCACCGGATACCTCAGCTGCAAACCCCTTTGCCACCACTTTGCACAACGTCAGCACCCAAATAAATTGCTCAAATATAGCCATAATATGAGAGGATTAAGAAACAATACTGACCTGAGAATGTATGACTAAAGCAACAAGTCTGCATTGAATTACTCCTCACTTTACTTCTGATATTTATTGGCACCATCGTTTGTGGACTATACAATCGAATGTGTCACAGAGAAACACATCTGCAGTTGTTTCTTTTTGATGGATGATTTCTCAGTGATTGACCTGCCATCTGATCTCTCCGCTCCAGCTAATGGAGGACTCCCCAGGTTGTTTTAAAAGAGGATTTTGTACATAGAGCCATCTAACACCGTGTGTTGTATAAGAAACAAGACATTAAGATTGTGAAATCACATTTATGATTATAACCTTTGGACATGGCGTTGAACATTTCTTCAGTGAGGGACACAAAGTGGCTAACTCTGGAGGTGTGTCGACAGTTTCAGCGAGGTAACTGTTCACGTAGTGATGAGGAATGCAAATTTGCGCATCCACCAAAGAGCTGCCAAGTTGAAAATGGGAGAGTTATCGCCTGCTTTGACTCATTGAAGGTAAGAAATATTGCACTACTGTGTCAGTACATTTTTATATCCTTTACAACCAAGCTCTTAGATTTTGGGGATTAATCAAATGTTCTTGGTGTGGTTGGTGAAACATCCCTGTTATCATTTATAGTTTTCTACACTTTCACAAACATTTTGTACAATATACTAAAAATATCATCTTTCTCCTACTAAATAAATCCCGATGATAAATTAGTGAAATTGTCCTCAACTTCTTCTGTCAATGTGGAGTTTAAAATCATTATCGTACCTAAAAGTAAAATCTCAAATTATGTCCATCCTCGCATGAAGCCGCCCCAGTATCCTGATTCATACAGATGCATGTCAAAACCCAGAGTAACGCTGCAATCTCACAGCTTATTGTTTTATAATATATAGCTCCAGTGGTTGTGAAACCATAGGTAAGACCACACTTTTCCAAAAATAGACTTAAATACCTCATAACTCATCCAGTATCTATTATATTAAAATTCCGGTAACCAGTTGGATTACAGCCAGTTTATTCTCCTGTTTGCTCAGTTGCCCTGAATGAGACCAGAGCTCCCTTAATCCACTCTCACACATTCACTATCACACCACAATACAGCTTTGCCCCCCGGATTATTCTCATGTTGAGTCATCGTCTTATCTCCTGACTGTAGGCAGTTTATACACAGCTTGTCTGGACAGAGGGCCTTCTCTGTGCCCCAGGGGTTAAGAGCCACTGCTTTAACACAAAGTAGCTTATACCTTTATCTAAAAAGAGCAGTTATTGATTAATCTTTAATATTGCTCACTTGACTTTTAAGGAGAAGTAATGAGCTCAGGCTGAAGGATTAGTACTCGGTCATTACAGATGCTAATCAGACAATGTCAGGTGGTTGCTATAACTTCATTCAACTGTTTACATTTTTACCTCTGAAACTCCCTTTTATGGTGAGAAACTCCAACACCCTCAACAAAACAACATTATAATAAACCCCCAGTCTAGGATGTTTCTTGGTTTCAGTTGATCTTGTACCACTCCAGCTTTACTGGGCTCAGTGATTTTGCTACTAATGAAACAGATTTGCTCTAGTTTTTTCTCTCAAGCAAATGAAACTGACATCAACCTCTTATTGGTGCACAGCAACACGTTAGCATTTATTATATATTTATTAACACTCATTTCAACTACAATGAGTTTTTCTTCAGACATTTTAAGTTCAAATATCAGCAAAGTTCAGACATCATGAGCGCATTAGAATAAATATCAAGCCTGGTTTTATCTTATTTAAAGAATGAATTGTGAACTTAAAATTACAATTAAATGCAAAAAGAAAATATATAGTGCAGTTGTTGCTGTCAAGTGATAATGTTACATTTCTTCTTTAGGAATAAACTTAGGTCTTACTGCGTTTACTGGATTACTGCGTATCTGTTACCGACATGGCTGCTAGTCGAATATCAACTGGTACTAGCTCAGTAGCTGTCACCCACCACCACCCTTCATTTTTTAAAGGACAAATTGAGCTTAGATGACAAAATTGTGCTTTACAAACAAATGTTGTTTTCCTGTTTACTGGCCAGTGACATTGTGTTGCCATGTGACCTGCTGATTTCAGGCTTGTGACCAAACAGTAATAGATCAAAACAATTGCTTTCTAAGTTCCCTACCCACTCAAAGATTACTCCTAACGGCGCTGACTCAATTATACCTAAAAATGTGCACATGCTTTGGTATTGTAACTAGTATCTCATGTCTTCCATTAAAGCAGTTGAGAGTCTTGTTGACAGTTAGAAGATGTCTCTCAAAGCAGAGAGGTGGGCACATGTTCATCACTTGATGCAGATGAACAATAAACTTCTCTAGCTGCACTGTTTCTTACAGTGAGATGCATATCTTCTGTGGACCCCGTACCTCATGGGGTTCAGACATTGGTAACCAGGCCTCTCGATATTGTCCTTTTTAAAATACAAAAAAGCTAAATGCTGTCAAGAGTCAAATGGGGGTTGCTGAGGCATATGAACCTTTATGCCAGTGTGAACCACAAGACTGCTTACATTTAATGCAACAATAGCATTTAAACAAGATGAAAACTTTCTACTGGCACTGCATTTTCACTGAGCTGTATAAATAAATGGTTAAACCTACATGGATATTAATATAAATATTTTGGGCACAATGGAAATTATCATTATTTAACTTGCTTGAAAGATTTCAATTTGAAGGGCAGATTAAACACACCTCTAATCAGGCTAATACAGATACTTTATTGACAGAAAGTATGTTGGTGGGCTAATTTAAAAGTTGAAAAAGAAGATAACAATGCTTATGCTTAATAACCTTAATGATACAATACAAACCAAATCACCACTGGATTCTCAAAGCAGGCAAGCTCAACAATGTCTTACGTAGTCAGTTTTTTCCTAATGTCTCTAATGAGAGTTACTATGTAGTCAAAGAGAACACTGAGTTGATATCTGACTGATGTTCCTTTAAATAATGCTCCTTACAGCCCTGGCTATTACGTATTTATATTGGATCATTGTGCAGCACATCATGTACATCCAAAACTAACGTTGAACACCAGTGTGCGAAATGGTGTTTCGCTTATGTTAGCAAGGTTAGAAGCGCAGTTGTGTAAATGCAGGTCGTGAATTGAATCTTATTTCAGACCAACAATAAAAGCCACTGTTTAAAATTGTCAAAGTGTTCTCCCCAGTTCCAAAGAGCAAATGTAATTTAAAGTGTTCATCGTTCCTTTCTACTTTCTCTGAACACAGGGCCGATGCTCAAGAGAAAACTGCAAGTATCTTCACCCACCTTCACATTTAAAAACACAGTTAGAGATAAACGGGCGCAACAATCTCATCCAGCAGAAGACAGCAGCAGCTGTGCTGGCGCAACAGATGCAGCTCATGATCCCAGGACCCAGTCTGCAGCCTGTGGTACGGTTCCCATAGTTATTAGGGAGGAACTTCTTTGTGTTTAATACATTCATTCATGTACATTACTTCTCCATGTTTGTTAATGGATATAACATTTCGCGTTACGCAGGGACTTGGCACAAATACTGGTCTTTGTTATGGTTCATACATGACACCGCTGAGCCATGGAATGAGCCTTGTGCCGACAGATAACATCCCCAGAACCCCGGTTCTTGTCCCTGGGAGCCCACCCATCACAGTCGAGAGCTCCTCCTCCTCTTCGTCGTCTTCTTCTCCCTCACAGAAGCTGCAGCGCACAGACAAACTTGAGGTATTCATGCACCTCACACACAGCAGTACTTCTGTTGGTTGACATAATCTGGCAATATGGTAAAAACTGAATTCCTCTCTCTCTCTGTGTAATTGATCCTTTCAGGTGTGCCGTGAGTTTCAGCGGGGAAGCTGTGCACGAGGAGAGACAGATTGCCGCTTTGCTCACCCCAGTGACAGTCCAATGATTGACACCACTGATAACACTGTCACTGTTTGCATGGACTACATCAAGAGCCGCTGCTCCAGGGAGAAGTGCAAGTATTTTCACCCGCCTGCACACTTGCAGGCCAAAATCAAATCCAGTCAACAACAAGTCAATCAGACAGCCGTGGCAGCCCAGGCCGCAGCCGTGGTAAGACAGAGCCTTATCTTTCTGACTACTGAAGAGTGATTTACTTTGCGCACAAATGTTATCCTGCCAATAATATGGTTGGTTTTATGTGTAATTGTGTTTGCCATGACATCACTGAATGTGGAGCACTATCTTTTTTTTGTATCATTTGTAATACTCTTTTAATGAAGTTACATGGAATATGTCCTCAAAATTTAGTGTTTAGCTAATCAGATTGGATTCATTATTAAACCCTTTAACTACCATCAGTAAAACTTAACAGCAAAGTGATTTTTCAGTTTTCAAAGTCTGAAATTCTGAACGCCACCTCACCTCCTTTCTTGCGAAGAGGAAGTATAATGATGCCTTGCATTCACTGAGATACCCTGTGGTTTGCCACTGTTTTTTAGTTTAGATTTGTTTACATTTTAGTAAAGAATTTAAAGTAGGCAGAATTAGCCAATACCAGTTCCTGTTTGTTATGTACCCTTGGATATACAGAAAACAAATAGTTCATTAGTTTGGTACTGAAACGTTTATTAATGATGGATTTGACTGACTTCTGACTCCAGGAACGAGCGCCATTTTTCATGCTGTATCTTTGCTTCTCATCCTTCCCTCCAGACAGGCCTCACAGCTTCAGAAAGCTCTGTCTTCAATTATATAGATCTGAGGCTATATTCACATGATTGAGAGGTTTTTTTGCATAACTAGAAGATTTGCACTTAGCCTGGCCCCAATAATTAGGATCATATCCTTGTTTTAATCCTGTGCACACATGTAAATAGACCTTTTACATCAGACATCAGAAAACATTACAAAGATGGATGAGATTAGTTTAGATTTATGGTAGGTGTTGTCAAGGTTTAGTCCTTGTATTAAAAGACAAATCAAATCGACAGTGAGCAGGTCCTAATGTTGCCTTTTGAATATTTGTAATGAAGCTGTGCTTTTTGTTTAACATTTTATATTTTTTTTATATTTCAAAGCTTGTGCTAAATCAAAAATGCACAGAAAAGTGTATAAAAGAGCAAAGTGATCTGCTAGGTACTCTGGTCACAACTGTGTGCCTATTTCACAACCCCCCCTCATTATTTCTGCCATTTCCTTTGCCAATTCTCACATCTGAAAACATTTCTTGGATTGGTTTCAATTTTAACATTAACTGACTTTACTTTAGTTCCCTTAAAAATAATACACTTTCACCTCTCTGAACAAATTGTAAATACACTATAAAAATTAACCATATTAACGTTGTTCTGAAGTGACCCCAGTGAAATGTGCTTGCTTGCCCCCCCATGTCCTCCTTCACTTTTCATGTACATATTATTTTACAGTTAGCTTTATTTACTTTATATTTGTGTTTTGTGAGATTTAAGATGGATTTTATGATCACAGAGGCATTTCTGCTTAGTTGTGTCCGTTACAAGTAGAGAAGACATAGCAGCAAAAGCCTTAGTATATATCTAGTGTCTGTCTAACTGGAGCTCCACATTCTGTGCTTAATGCCATTGGATACATGATTGTTTCAGCTGTCTCTTTGTTATGTTGCCTCTGGCTAGCTTTCATCTTTCATTTAACAACAAGATTGTATGGTGCTTGTTCTGCATTACATTGTTATCCCCTCCTGAAAGCTATAAAATCAATGTATGTAATCTAAAATGATCTGTGTACATAGTTGCACTGATTGCATCATGGCTGTGATAGTGTTCTGATTACAATTAACAAACACTGATCAAGTAATATTACCATAGTCATCAATGTAATTGTGAACAGTGTACAAGATTGCATTCTATCATTGTATATCAATGTTCCCAAAGCTATTGATTAACTATACATGTTGACCTACTAATTAATGAATCTTTAGTTAGTGTGTCTTTTGATCAGTTATTTTGGTTACTGTGCATGCATATTGTGTTTTATGTGGTATACTACATTCAGATTATTTTGTTTTGTTTTCCCCTTCTCACCTATCCACAATGCTGTCCCCCATGATGCACCTCTGCTTGCTGTTACCTGTATGTTAATACGCTTGAATCCCATTGGCCCACTGCCATCATGTGCTCGCTGCCTGCTATTAAAAGACTCAGTCGACTGCCAAAGCAATGAAGCGATCCCTCGAGGCAACTGTAGACCTGGTATTTTCACCTTTTGCTTTGGTTGTAGCTATTAATTGTACTGTGATAACTTTTAATTTTTGTCATTGTGGTTTAAAGCTTCTTCAAGTCTCATATAGTCTTTGTATACACAGTCACCGTCAGTATGTTTAAGTGCCTAATATTTAAAATATTTAAAACATTTTAGTGATACATTATTCCATTCATTTCACTATGTGATATGTCACCATTATTGTGTAGCCGTGTTTGCTGTTTCTTCAGTTGTAAAAAAAAAATGAATACTGAATATTAAGTGTGAACATAGCTGAGCAGACAGAACAGAAATGTGTTGTGTCATGTCCCCTTTTTTTATTTTTTAGGCCTTCCCCCACAGCGTCCTACAACCCCTACCAAAGAGACCAGCTCTTGAGAAGAGCAGCTGGACCAGCTCTCTCCTCAGCCCCAGTCTTTTGCACTACCAGCAGGCTCTGGCCAACACACAGCTGCAGCAGCCGACTGCTGCATTTTATCCCACAGGTGAGCCTCTAAACTTGATGTGGATTCAAAGCTAAACAGTCACTTTATGTTTCCAATCAAAAATGTCATGTCTGTCTTAATTCTACCTTCCAGGTAGAGGCAGACGTCTGTATCGTGACTATTAACTTCAAAAGATATTTTAGATCAGCTATGTTGTTTTCTGCCTGAAATTATATCAGTCTTAATTTTGATTCTTCTTTCAAATACATTTTAACATGGCATTGCAAGATAACCACAGATGTAACTGGTAACATTGTCAATGGCTACATTCAGTTTATAGTAGGTTCACCAATCACAGGACACTGCTATTAGCCCCTTTCTCAGCACACATTTTGTCTTTGTATAATAGTACAATCAAGGTTCAAACAAAAATGTTATCAATGGCTCAGCTCAGGTGTCAGTCATGGTCAGCATGATCAATACCACAACCCAGAGACTGAAGCAGTGGAATGGACCGTCTTAACCTACAGATAGGTCCTTTGTCCCCTGAACTTACTGTTGGTCTTATTTGTGTACGCCTAGTACACTGAAGATGCATTCATGCGGGCGCTTGCCAGTGTTGACCATATTAACACGAGTCAGTCACACTAAAATACAGTCTCTCTTTCTCTTTGATAATCTCACAGGTTCTGTCTTGTGCATGACTCCTGCTAACAGCGTTGGTAGGTCCCTTCCTTATTTTTTTTTAGACTAGGTCACATAATCAGTGAACACAGGTGAAACTTAAATATGAATCTGGCTTCTTGTTATTCCAGTATAGGAGAGCAAAATTATCAGGAACACACATTAAACTATGTCTCAAAATGATCAGGAAGGAATATTTTCATTATTATTTTGAACTTAACTGATTTTATTCTGTGACTATTTCGTTTGTTTTGCATATTTGTGTTTTTTTTTTAGTCTTGTCATAAATTCCATACTAGTATATGTTCATACTATATAAAAATAGGCAATAGATGGTCAAACACAATATAGAAATTCAAGCATCATTGTTTATATGTTTGTAGAATGGATTAGGAAATTTGATCAGCCTCCCTGAGATTCATTTCAATGTTGTAGGTCATTAAAAGACGCAACTAATATTCTATAAGGACACTTTGATCATGTCTGGTGGCATCGCTGTACATGCCATGACTTTTGGGATGTCAGATTGTGGACAGCTTTCCTAATTTTATCTCTTATCAGCCCTCCTTTTATGTTCTCCCCTGCTGTCTCGCTTTGCTGTGTGATCACATGCCATCTGCTGGTCTAACTCAATGATGGCTTTCTGCTAATGTCATTTTGTATTTGCCTGGCAAGAGAGAGAAAGAAAACATTGCTATGGTTACCATAATGCTCCACCTCCCTTTTCATTGCTTTCATGGTTACCCTCCTGAAAAAGTCCCCATGATGTACAGTGCTACGCCTGCTACTGTCTCTGCAGCCACTTCTCCCGCCACAAGTGTCCCCTACGCAGCAACAGCACCAGCCAATCAGGTTTGCTCCTTTTTAAAGCTTTCTGTCATAAGTCCTTGAGCTCTGAATAAGTGCTTCATCTTTAAATCAGGGGAGTTGCTTCATCAGCATAGCATTGCCCTGCTTGCATTGCCTCTCATTAAGCTTCATCAACCTGTAGACTGTCAGTAGAATTAGGCTGCATCTCACCCCTTTCCCTTATAACAGACATCACTTATTCAGAGGTCCTCCATCTGCATATAGTGTTGCATGTTTTTGCTTTGTTCGATGTCAGTCTCTGTATTTATACTATTTGCAGTTGAAAATGTTCTCTGAAGTGAGGTGTGAAAATCATAGTAGCTTTGGTCATTCTGGTTATATTGATTAGCTGATATTTGCATTGGTTTTATTATTAAAATCTGTGGCAATACACTGTCCCGGTGAGGGTTTTAGTTTATATGTGACACTTTAGATATCAGTTATCTTTCAGGTGTGGTGATGGTAAACTATGCAGGTGTGTCTGTTTCTTCAAGATTTGTATTATTTATATTTTGGTGAAAACTGCTGCCATAATTAAAAGATTTTACAGTTTTGTCATGTTGAGATACTTTTGGAAATATAATATTCTTGCCATTGTTGCCTTTTGTCCCTTTCTTAGACATTTTATTAGTGTGATATGCGCATATACAAAACTTGATATTTGAACTTCCCATCTTTACAAATGCCTGTTGTGTAGCTGAGTTTACTTTAAATTACACTGGAAGTATTTAACGTCACATAGTACAGTTTATTTTAAGCAGAATTATGAGAACATTTGTATAAAGTGATGTATAATATACTTACAATACAGTATTTCAATTTGATATAATGGTACAGTCATGAAAAACTGTCAGAAACTAGAAGATGTTTTAGTTAAAGACCAATAATTAATCTAAGGGGTTATGGTACTTGTTTCATTACATTAAATCATTTTTATGTTCATCACAATAATAAATCTTGATAAGTGCTTAATGACATTTGTTATTTCACAAATAAACATTTGAATCAACTATATTTCCAGTCTATGCAACCACTGAGCGGCTGTCTTTTGTCCCTAAAACAGATCATCCTCAAGTAACCACCGGGAGCAGAAGTCAGTGCTGTGTTGCTGCTGTTAAAGACCCCAAACAACTACTCTGTAAATACTCTGTCAACACCTCACACAACCTGCAACAAGCTGCATGCTGATGACATGACTGAGACATCTGGTCTCTCGTAATAAATTACATAGCTCAATTACTAGGATTATACTGTGTAAGATAAGTGTCACAGATGATTATTGTATGTACGCACCTTTGCACTTGCATTAACTTGCATTCTCAGTTACATGCATTGCATCCTGGTTTCTGTTACTTAAACCAGTTCTGACAAGGTAGGAGGTGCATTTAGCCTCTTAATGAGCTCCAATTCACCTGTTTGAGTCTCGTAAATAAAAGAACTGTAATGAGTGAATCCAACCAGAAACACAGTAGTAAAATCATAGCACTAACTGATAAGTAAACAAATGGAAAGGTTATTCTCAAACACTTCAATAACAGTTTTAATTTAGGGCAATATTACAAGAGGCAAAGATGAACATGGCACTTCTAATTTAAAGTCAGTGTCTATACAGTACATGTTAATACCAGGTGTAAAGGGGTCCTTTAACGCAGATTGTTAGAATTATTTTTCCTTCATGAATGTGTTATATAATCTAAGAGAATGGTTTTCCACATTAGTGATTGTTTATCTAGTGCCAGATTTCATCTTTTTACACAGACTAGTAAAAAGCACTTACTTTAACTTTATACTGCGCACCGTAGAGAAATATGGAAGCTCCTTTAAAATGTGCAGAGGGTAGTGTGTCTATGTAGTTAACTCTGTCATCCCTAGAGAACAGGGTCAGTGCTCCACCTTCTGGTGTGCCTTTACATTGCACATAAAGTTTGATTGCAGAGAGAAAATACTGTATAATCCATGTGTTGCACAGAGCTTTTCCCTTCAAGGCAGTAAAGCAACAGTTCCATGTTTGGAAAAAATCCTTGTTTAGATGATCTGTCACAGTGATTGTTAACTGGTTGACGTTTTTGTAAATGGTTTTCACCTCTGGGGCCTGTTTCACAAAGATAGACAAATAGACTATGGCTATAGCCAAACATTTAGTCAAACTTAAGATAAAACTGACTTTGACTGTTGTAAGTAGGAGTAATGGTTGACCAAATAACCACATGAAACAGTCACAAGGATAGTTTTTTGTTTCAGCAAAGAGTGTAACAATACATAAAACCTCCCATAGTATAAACATAAACATAAACATAATATAGACCTGTAACAGAGCTGAGATGTGGCTCCTTGCTCTGAGAAGACACAGTACTTCTGCTAACCTGTCAGTCGGACCGGCAGTGTTCTCATTGCTGTACCAAAAGGTTACTTCCATCAATAAATACTCGCTCACCAACACTGTCCAAAAAAACAAAAATTATGATCCATGTTTTCCTTTTTGTCATTTGGTGCCACTGGTCAGCTGGGTTCCTTTGGTTACCATGGAAACGTCTTGGTTGCAGCAAAATAGTGTTGTTTTTTTTGTTCAGGAAGTTTTCCTAACTGAGTGAAATGGAATGAAAGTATCTCAGTGGCAGCCGTGACAGTAGTCTGATTAAATGTTGGAGCATCTTTTATGAATAAAGAAGAAAATGCCACTCTACAACTTGTTTCAACAGCAACAAATAAAAACACCTTTGATCCACATTAATAACATCCAGTGTTAGATTAAATTAGCACTGCGGTAGTCCTTGTGAATTCTTCTCATCTTTCCTTGACTTCATGATGTTTTCCATCAAGGTCAAGGTAAAGTGTTAGGACAAGAAACGGGACATGGTTCTGAATTAGCCTTGAGGGACTGTGACTAAATTTGTATGCTTAAATAAGTCTGCTCTTATATTCTAACTTGCATTAGAATAATCCAAGAACAAAATTAAGACTGGCCTAACTCTAACACCACAGGCCAGGCAGAAATCTCTATCTATGAAACAGGCCCTGGTTCACTTTGAAGACACAGGAAACCATGTTGTTAAGAAGTTAACTCAATAAAATGGTGTGGAGTTACCTCTGCTCCCATTCAAACTAAAGTTTGTGTAACCCTCTGAGGGCTGAGCTAAGTAGTGTGTGTTAGTCTTAATGTTACAGTCAGCTGTCTGTACTGTATTATTTTAATATTACAAGTGCCTAAAGAATTGTGCGGATGAGTATGTCCATGCATATTTAAAAGGCTTTGTGTGATAATTCACTCAAATAAATCAACTTAACTTAAGTCACATTTAGAAAGAAATGTTTTGTAATGCTACGTCAGTGCATTAGTGTTGTGTGTACACCTGTTTAGATTTAGTCTTTCAGTTAATTTTCACTGATAATCAAACTTGTATGTGTGTACTGTGTATAATAGTTGCTATTCAGCTTAATTTTATTTTGTTTTCAAGATGAATAAGTAGCGTCTGACAGTGTTTCGTTTGTTTTATGCACAGTAAAATACTTTGTGTTGTAAAGCAGAATTTAAGGACGTAGGTTTGCTCGTAAGACTTAACTTAGTGTATGGTTGTTACCTTATTATGCAGTTACTCATCTTTGTTTGAGACTTACAGCAGACAGAGCGGTTATTGTACCTGGTTGAGTAAAAAACCAAGCCAGTGGTAAAGACAGTTTTCACACATATACACAATGTTCATGTACATTTTAGTTCCCTGATTTTGCAAACACTGTGTACAGATACCAACCTTTCCTTTCAATATTTCTGATGTCTCTGCAAGTGACTGATTAGGATTTTTGTGTTTTTATAAAATGCGTGTATACACTTGTGTGTGATTAACTCAGACAATCCACCAAGAGATACTGCATTTGGTCACACTTTTTTCACTGTTTAATTCCATTTTGAAAAGTTTTACACATTATTGGATGGGATATAAAGAGCATCCGTGCATCCCTTTTTAGTTTCAAAAAGAACACTTAAAATGTATCTCTTCTATTTTATGATGAATGTAAATTATTAGGTCTGCTGGAGGTTCCTTAAAGGGCCTTGAACTGTTGTATTAGCCTATGAAAAGCCGTCTTGTGTCCGGGGATCGAATGTTGGAGCAAAGCTAAGCTGAAACATTTTATCCTTGTCACTGCCTTGTCACCTGTAAGGGACAAAGAAGCTTTGTATGAGCAAGGCCATAGAATTGCTTTTTATGTACAAAAGTGCATTGTACAGGCCACATTTTATGAAAAAGTAACTTTAATAATGGTGTAATAATAGTTTGTCTTGAATTGTTTTGATGTGTTGCCGAGGCAATCTAAAGTTGCAGCGATAAAAACTGTATTTTTGTAGGTGATGAAATTGTTCCTCCTCACAGTAACACATTAGATTGTACTGTCAGATGTTTGACTTTACTATGCCATGGTGTGAAACACTGTAAGTGATTTAGTGCATAAAAATCTATTTTGAAATGTGACTTTTGTGTTTTATATGGTTTCCACTGCACCATCTCGGTACCACGGTACCATCTTGCAGTAAAGATATAACCCACCCTGAGAGAAGCGGGCAAGATGAAAACTGAACTCTTGCAGACACAAGTCAGAGAGCTGATGGTTTGGTGGCTTTTAAAATCTTCCTTTTCTTTTTAAAATATAATTACTTTCAAATTTTAGGTTGTTATTAGATATATGTTAATTCCCCCCTTATTTATTTTACCTGCAAAATAAAAGGCATATAATAAAATGTCTTTTTCACCTTTTGGCAAAAAGCTTGAATGTCAAGGATACACCTGCACACAGAGGGTGTTTGAGATTTTGATCACCCAGTCAAGAGGATATGGACAGTAAGAATGTTTGGTCTGACTGACTGATGGAAACATTTCTCTTAAGCACTTTCTCAATAGTAAGACGGCTGAGAAGATGTGCTGCTTTTTGTGAAGTTTGCCTTATCTTGACCTATTGCTACGTTTGTATTTGTTCAGTAATTATAAATTCCATATTGTCTAATAAATTAAATACATTTCACTGAGCTTTTCTGTGAAATTTTTGCTGCATGAATTTTTGTTTTGAGGCCAAAGTGGAAGTTTGTGAAATAAAACCCAAACATTATCCTTAGAAAAGGCTCGATGACTGTCTAGCATGCTTGTTGAATTAGATAACACAATGAACATGGCAGTGCCATTTGTTTCCATCTTGGCCTGAAGATTAAACTTTCTTATTCTTGAAAATAATTTTATTTCTGCATAATTAGAACACTTCATGTTGATAGATTTGCTCCTGTAATTTCAAAATTGTGTGAAATCTAATATTGCAAATAAATGTCAAGTAAATACCATGCTGTGAGTCCTGGTGTTTGATTTTGCACAGTATATTTATATGGATCATTTTAATATGTTAAATGTTATTCCAAGTCTGTGTGCATTGACTATTGAATTTGAATATATAGAGGCTATATATTTGTTTGTCATATAGCCATAGACCAGACCAGAAGAACGTGTTTTTCTTGAATGAGTCGCTCTATATTTTTGTTTTATAAATCCTGTCTGTCAGGTATTGTGTCTGGACGTTTTATAGAAAGTGAATTTTATCTTTAATGGCTTAATATGTAGCAAGCAGGCAAACTTATTAGAAATGCAGTCTGCATCGGTAGATCAATAAATAATGTCCCATCTCTCGGTTTTATACGGTTAAGCAGCTTTTTACAGCTTTCTCAAAATTTGGACAGCAGCAACAAAATGCAGCGTTACCATAGCAACAGCATCCGGTGCATTTTCCCCTTCTTAGATACACATCCTCGAGCTGCCCCTGTGATTGGATGAACTCCCTTTTGATGTCACCGGGGCAACCGAATGATGGGAATTTTAACACATGAACGGAAATGTAACTGCTGAATTTGACTGGCTGGATCCGCGCGGCTCCCATTCAGACACCAGTGAGGTCTACAGAGAGCTGAGGCGGCCGTTGGACCGTTCGTACATCCGTCTGAAGGAGGGCGGATCCGCGTGCGTTTTTCCTTTTTTTTTTTTTTTTTTTCCTTTTGCCTCGGTACGGTAGCCGAGTGGGGGCCAGCTGGTTACGCGGCGGCCGTGGGTCTCCACCCGAGAGTATGGCGGCTGGGGTTGCACTGGAGAGCGAGGGAGAGACGGAGACATGTCAGAGATGGTGAAAAGGAAACAAAGGGACGCAAGTTCTTCAGTGAAGTGTCGACACACTTTTAGTTTGTGCTGTTTTCCAGAGGCGGACTCCAGCTTGAAAAATTGCGTCTGCAGTTCATTCTAGGGGCCAAGCCAGCGTTTTTCCCAGCGCCCTCGATGGAGCAAGTTTGTTTTTTTGTGGTGCATAGAGAGGGGTGAGCTAAGCAGATGAAAACCCGCACGGTCCATCATCATCGGGCGATATTTTCTTCCTCATTGTGCACATTTTGGACAATCGCAGTCCTCGGATGCCCGTATAGCTGTCAGTGTCTGGCCTGCATGGGGGAATTTCTACAATGAAATCCATCTTGGGGCACAGAGTCTTTGTGCTCTGCCATAGCTGAGCAGCGGCGAGCAGGACTGTGTTATTGACAACCCGTTCAAAATGGGACACGAATGGTGAATGTGATCGGTGCGGGAACATTTTGAGTTCATTTCAATGACGCGCGGAGATTGATACCTTACGACTTGATTTAATCCACGATGCGCGAGTATAAAGTGGTGGTCCTGGGCAGCGGTGGGGTCGGGAAATCCGCCCTCACTGTGCAGTTTGTCACCGGGACGTTCATTGAGAAGTACGACCCCACTATAGAGGATTTTTACCGCAAGGAGATCGAGGTGGACTCTTCACCCTCGGTGTTGGAGATCCTTGACACCGCCGGCACCGAGCAGTTCGCCTCCATGCGGGACCTTTACATCAAAAACGGTCAAGGATTCATACTGGTCTACAGCCTTGTCAACCAGCAAAGCTTCCAGGACATAAAACCGATGAGGGATCAGATAATAAGAGTGAAAAGGTTGGTGAAATGTGAAAAGGAAGAGTAATGTGTAGACTATTAGGTATAAATACTGAAGATTATTCTTCACACATAGGGCTGGCCTATCAGGCCCTGTAGTTTCAGGATGGGCCTAGGCCTGGTCTGAGAACTGTGCTTGAATGGAGATGTTGTGCATCTTCAGGGCAGAGTAAAACAACACACCATGCCCATTCTATTTTAGTGTACTAGGTCTCACCCACAGTGCTTGTAGGTAGGCACTGCAGTCCCAGCATCTCCAAAAGTAACTGTATTTGAGTTTCATCTCTTCAGTGTTTCTGCAGACTTTGTAATGTTTCTCTCAAGACAGTTGCATCTTAGTATTGACAGTGAGTAACAGTGCCGATCCACCCCGTCCACTGTGAAGACCAGTCTGTCTTCCCGTCATAACATCCTCCATCTGTGATCTGCCAAGCTGCTGCTTTGTAGCACTGAATGTCTACTGTGCCGGACACTGCAACCCCCCGTGAAACACCCAGCTGGGGATACCCAAGAATTAGTGCACCAGAGGCTCTGCAGAGAGCTTCGAGGAAGCACAGCACCAAATACTGTAGGGGTTGGGGAGGAAAGCACACTGAGCCCCTGCTTCTGCAGAGGAGAAGCCATGTTTTTAATTAACAAGCTGCACAAGCTCTTTAGGAAGAGCAGCACAATTGAAAGCATGAAATTGTCTGGTGTCTGAGCGCTGTAACACAGATGATCCAGATATGAGGTCACTGGAGTGGGCTGCTGATTGATACATGGAAGAGGTTAGCTGAGGGTGTGTGGTGCTGCTGTCATGTTATCAGGGTTTCTCAGCTTTGTGCTAATACACTGTGAAGACACACATGACATTGGAGATTCACCTAGTGACACGGCGTGATGTTATAAAACCCACTCAGAGCCTGAATCGACTGTGTCACAGATGCTGCTGGTTAGATCATTAATGATTGTTGATGTGTTAGCTCAGTTCCTATGTCACAGTGTGCAGGCGGCATGTGCCCGGCTGTGACTATGTGGGTTCATCAGTCATTGCAGATGTCAGTGGATGTGTTACAGTCAATGCAGGGAGTCTTGATAGGCTCCAGAGAGATGAGGCTGTTCTAATGAAGAAGCATATTTAGAGCAGTGCAGATTAAAGCTCGCACTGTTTACTGATACAGCTAATTACTTTAGATAATGCTGAGCATAAGAGTAGTGCAGTCATATTATGCTTTAATGGTGTGTTGCTGTCTGTGTTGGGACAGTATCACCTGTTTCGGTTGCATTCTGTAACCTTAAAATGAAAATTGAATCATTTCAAGATGTCAAGATGTTTATTTTTGCTAGGTGCCTTCAGTCTCTGTCGCCTAATTGGATTTAGGCTTTTTCCAATGCACCTTTTTATAAACAATCCTATAAATCTGTGGCTACGGATGAAAGAATGAGGTCAACATGTTTCCCCATATGAGTTGAGAACGGGGAGACTGTGTATTCTTGTGTCTGTGTGTTGATTTGTGCGTGTGTGTTTACATAAAAATGTATACATGTGTGCTCTCACAGCAGATGCAGCCAGGCTGTTATGTGATTTCACACTTGAGTCTGGTGCTGTTCTCTCCTGTCACAGCAGAAATTATTTTCTGTGGCAAACACATCACACTTCACATGCAAACACCCACACAATAGTTAATTTCAGAGTCCCAAGATTTCACGTGGACCTAAAAGTTTAGATAGTTTGAAACTGCATGCACCTTCTTCTAAAACAGAGGTTGTTCTAAATGAAAATAATCATGTTTTCATTAGTTACTTAAGAAATTTCTCCTGATTTTTGCAGTAAAATGTATTTTTTAAAAAAGAGTAAATTTAAGAATTTCTCTGGCTTCTGGTTTAGAGATCTCACCGACTTCCTTTTAAGACCAACACAGCTGATCTCTGTTAATGCCGGTAGCAAAAAACATTTCATTGAAAGATTATGCTTGAGATCAGAGGAGGTTTGCTTTACTCAGCTCGGTATTATAGGTGAGGTCTGAACAAACTAAAGCTGTTTGTATACAGCCTTTTCAAACCTAGACACAGATGTTTTCTGTTTTTAAAAGCTTCTGCAGTTGTATAAGGTCATGTTTGCTCCTGAGTACTTGTAAATGCAATCTACAGGGTAAACTCAACACATACTTCTGCAATGATACAAACAAATGTGCTTCCTGTTTCAGTTAATGTGATTTCACAGAGGGGTCCTTTTCTGTTTACATACCAGCTGAGTTGTATCTGTAGCAACAGTTAGTGCAGTGACTAATGTTCACAAAAGTTGGCATTGGATGTTTTTTTCTCAGTCAGTCGTGTTTATTTATTATTTGATGTGTTATTGGTTCATAATGTTCTGTATTTTAAAAACAAAGACGTATTTGGTAAACTGATGTGTTTTAGAATTCAGGATAAAAGATCCTGACATGATACTAGTATATGAACAGAAATACATCACCGTCACCTATATGACAACATTTGATTTGAGAATTGTATTGTTTTCTTTGTAATTTTATGGTGCGGTCTGTTGTGTGTTTACTTAGACAATCAAACGTAATTCTACGTCTGCCATTTTGCACCAGCAGCAATTTCACCATGATGAATTCATAACAGATGGGGAAAAGATACCATTTTTATGAAGATAGTGGTGCATCAGTAAATTGTTAAGATAATAGGGGAATAGCTTGGATTCTCTCCTGACTGAAAAAGGACCTGCTGTTATTGCTCACTTAAGCCCAAATGCAACAAGTTCAGGCATGTTCTATGAGGCTGGTTGAAGGGCATTGTGGGACATGTAGGACATTAATAACAACAGCAGGAGAAGACAGAAAAGGCACACTGCTCACATCATCATAGACTGGTGACACCACGATGAGCATAATCGCCAACTAGTTTAAGAACTGATCAATCATTTCAGTCCTATCCAGCAAGAATAGCTCAAAAAAGCAAGATTCCAGCTTCTCAACTGGAAGTATTCGCTGCTGCTTCTGTTTGTTTCTTCTGATTTTTGACTTTTGGTCAGACAAAACAAGACACTGCATTGGGCTCTAAGAACATCCTAGAGTGAGATGTTTCAGTGCAGCCAGTAAAACTGAGATGACAGCTTCAGCACTCACAGCAGTCTCTGTTTGAACGAATGAAAATTAGGGCTCGTTTTCTGAAGGACCGCAAAATACAAAACATATTAAGATACATGGGTCACAATACATTGTAATACTCTATAATTCTAAAAAAATAATAGCTGAAAAATACCACTTGTTGAGTGCCACCTGAGTAGTCTATTATGTGTATCACATTATACTGAAAACTAAGAAGACAAATAGTCAAAACTATTTCATTAAACATTTCCATACCAGTTTGTTGGAGTAGTATTTGTACTGGACGCTGTCACTGAACACACTGTAAAATAAAGTGCATTTTAATTAAATAACGCACTGAAATGAAATGTAGGGGCTGGACACTACAAAGAGTATCTTGGCAATAAATGTTGGATATATTGTAATATCCATTTTTTTGGTCTGTTTTATAAGAAATGTCATTTTGTTACATGAACCTCGGTAATCAGTCTGTTCCTGTACATTAAATTACTGTTGTCATTGCTTCTCTTGTCTCTCCTCGCTGCCAAAACACTCGTGACCCATCACGACCACATCAGCATTGGCTCAGGTCAGAGGCGCTGCTGTGCGTTGCTCTCACCCTGAACCCCTGTCAGCATCTATCAGTGCCCGCTGTTAGTGGCACAGACAAGCTTTAGCACAGAGGCCACGGGTGCACATGATTACACCCAGTCCCGCCTGTGTCTGCTGGGGACCTCATCACTCCTCACTTCAGCTGCAGTTAACTTTACACCAGGGATATATTGTGATTGGTGACTTAACAGAGCATCAAAATAGAGCTGATATGGTCAGAGGAGACTGGAGAAGAAAGAGGTGAGGCTGCTACATTAAACTGTACCGTTAGCACTGATAGACTCAAGTAGTGTTGATCTTTAGTCTACATGCTGCTGCATGTGTACTCACTCCTTCCAGCCCTACCTTCCAGAGATATTTTTTTCCAAGACTTGCTCTTGTGCCAACTGGTGGAGAGGATCAATAAACGAAGGAGCAGCAGTCTACCAACTCCCCCAGAAAGATCCCTTTTCAGCCGAGTCTTTGTCTGTTGTGAAAACTGGGCAAAAGAACTGAGCTGAAGTTCAATGACAATTGCTTAACAGTTGACATGGATTTCAAAATGATGTGTCTAAGGCCCTTTTGCAGTGGCTGGTTATTGCTTGGCCGGCCTCGGAAAATATTCAAATACCCATCCGGGTTGGTTCTGCTGTTTTTGGAGTCACTAGTTAGAGCTATTGTGAGTAACAAGGGTGTAATTAGTGAGAGAAGGCTGTGTTTAATTTACCCTCAAAAAACTGGTAACGTTTTTAGCTGTTCATGACGTCAGGGTTGGCAGTGTTGGACGGTTGGTCTAGTCTGAATTAAACCAGTGTAATAACAACAAGTATTACATGGATTGTGCCAGGATTTTTTACCCATTGTGCTCTGAGGTTAAATTCTGATGACTTCGGTGATCCCCCGACTTTTCCCCTGACTTTGATCCCCTAACTTCTCCTCCAGGGCCACCATGAGGTTGGCGTTTGGGGTTTTTAAGTGAACTGTCTTGACAACTATTGGATGGATTGTCATGAAATGTGGTCACAGACATCAATGTCGTCCTCAGGTTGGTGAATGTTAACATCTCTCAACAGAGGCTACGATGCACCTCATATGCAGGAGATGAACAGCCAGGCTAACAGCTGGGCTGACAGGTTCTTCAGCAAACTCACTGTTGAAGACATTTAACATTTAAATGGTCAAAGTTAAAATAGCATGGGTGAGGCATAAACTGTGGATTAGCCGAACTACATGTGGAAAAGATAGTAGACGAGTGAAACATTCTTGTGTTCACTTTTTCAAATTGTACCTCAATGAGGCCGTTGAACCATTCTTATAAAGGGGTCATTACAGTGAAGGGGACTTTTAAGCTGCTGTCATAGATAATCACCGAAAAGAAGACAACAAGCAATTATGAGAACAGCCAGGCAACAAGCTGTCTATCCATAAGTGGTTTACAGCTTTTTTGTTTTTTTGTTGTTAACCAAGTTATACAGTGAATATCTACAAATATTTACACACAATATTCCCTTAAGAGTGAAAGCAGTCAGCTAATAAGCACTTCAGCTTTTTATGTTCTAATCCAACTGTGCAAAACTTCGCAACTTCACCTCTACTGTTCCTGTTTAAGTAAGTTGTCTGTAATAACAATCAACTGAAACTGTTTGTTAGTCTGATGTGATTTCTAAAGGTGCATGTAGAGATCCTTCAGACAGAAATAATTTTTAATATCCCTAATGACTGTCACTTTGACCATATATATTGTGACTCTCTGAATTGCTCCAAGATGATTTCATCTCCTTTATTTCCAGTATTTGAATACTTTTCTGATGCAGTGGCACTTTGCATTTCAGAATCTGTGGCTTTTACTTTGGACAGGAAGAGGACTTTGGTCTTAAATGGTATAATTACAGCAGGGACCCAGTATACAAGCTGTATGTTGCTATAGTACACCAGGCCCAGGGATGACTGGACTGTACTGTCTGTCAAGCACAGTACCCATTTATCCTTCCCATTTTGAGACGTCTTGGCTAGTGTCTCAGTCATCTGTGAATAGTATCAGATTCAGAAGGAAAGGGGAAACAGAGAATCCACAACCTTGAGAGAATCCAAAAAAGACTTTAAGTAGTATTCCTGTTGTTATTATTTCCTAAATATTGCATTCTTTTGAAAAGCAGTCCTTCATGTATTTGTCATGGCGTGTTTACCAAAGAGTCTCTAGAAATCTATCCCTGATTAAATCTTTCTTTGCCTGGACGCTGTGCCAGAAGAGAGAAGCTTATTGCTGCTCTCTGACTCAGCTGATTTCTGACTAAACTGAAGACCCTCCTCAAAAGGGCCGTTGGGGAAGAGGCCCGGCACGCAGCCTGCTTCCTCCCTCATCCTGACAGCACTGGCCTGAGTCAAATCCAGAGACTATGGGGCCGCTGGGTTCCACCGTCCGTCAGCAAAGGCCTGTGTGAGTTGATGCATCATGCATTATAGATAAGGTGTGTCTGGGGTGAGCTTGAATGGGTGTTTGCAGTCAGAGTGCTCCAGTGCGGGTGCCGTCAAGCTCTCAAGCTGAAGGCTAAAGCCTGACATGTTTGTGCTGTTTGTGTCACAGCACAAACACAAGCAGGCACAGTTCTTCATTTGTCTTTTGAGGCTCGCATCTAAACCGCATAACCACTATGTATGTGTTCTGTGTTACGGACAAGCCTTGCTTCCTTGCATCAGCCACCGTCGGGTCCAGACACAGTGTGGACAACACCCTTTACACTAAGGCCTTGGGAGCCTCGGTATCCGTGGCAGCCAATGTCTCACACCTCCTGGGACTGCTGGTTTCCTCCTCTGTTATTATGACTATATATAGACCCTCTCCTTTGGTACCAGATGTCTTTGTGCTGCACTTCTGTTATGATGAGGACCAAATGAGCTGCATAACTTGCATATGGCCTTAAATCGTCCATTATGCTTCAAAGAGAAAAACACACAGTACACTTGGGTTTTTGATGTGACCTTACTAGACTGATATAACCTGCATTCCTACTAAGTCCTTGAGACATCTGATAATTATAATTCCATTGATACCATTTAATTAATTGGTCTGTCAACTGAGAATTAATTGGCAGCTATCTTGATAATTGGTATCTCCTTCTAAGCAAAACAATTGCCAAAATACACCGGTTCTTTCTTATTAGTGATTTTTTTTTCTGATTTGCTGATATTCTCAAGACCAAACAATCATTGAAAGCTTCAGCAGGAAACCTGTGCAAACCTGTGCAAAACCTTCCACCTCCACAGCTCGAGAGGAAGCAGCTCTAGTACTTCGTTGCCCATGAGGGCAAAACTCTCAGGCTTAAAAGGCAGTACATGTGCATTTGTAATTGTAGAACAGCCAATATGGAGTATATGATAGTAGATAATATATGTATAAATAGTTGTCCTTGAGAGATTTACAGCAAGAGATTTGAGCCAAAATCATAGCCACACCCAAATGGCACCATTACCCATATGAAACGCTGCACCCCCTGTGGCTTCTCCAAGCTATAAAAAAATCTGAAGTTTTGCTTTTCACTCAGCTCACCAACAACTATGTTAGGATTTTTCAGAGAAGGTGGGAGAGGGAATTTAAGTTCAAGGCAAGATCTGCAGACCACAGATGGCATGCGGTCCAAAATAAGAAAATAATGGCCTTGCTTTTCTTATTGACACCAGGAATGCATTGGATGAGACCTGAGCACTGAACTCTTATGGCTACACTTGAAAAGCACGAGCTGTAATTTCTCATTCATGACACCTCGGCACATGTAGAACACTATCACACTCTTGGTTACACACCGAACGACCTCTAAGATCACCTCTTACTCTTAAATCCTGGTAGATACTCTCAGCTAGCGAGCCTATCCCAAGAACAGAATGGGACAGTTGAGATTAAAGTTCACTCTGGATAATGTATTCATGAGTAGATCAAAGTCTGCTCCCTATTCTCTGCAAGTTTAAGCTTATTTAACGCTAAAACCTGCAGCCCCTGGCCTCTGAGAGATGCTCAGGCTGCAAAACGTGGAAAAAGTACTGCTTCTGCAGTGTCCCGGTCTCTTCAGCGTTTTTCTTTTTCCTTGTATACCTGTTACCATAGCAATCAAGGATGAGGAAGATTTTTTTTCTATTAATAATTAAGAGGCATGTATATTTCATAGACTGAGGGCACCATTTCAAGACCCTAATGATGTCGATGGGTGTTCGGGTGCATGACTCCGGTTAGATTTGACACTGCCGCTTGGTGTTGTGAACAAAGACTTTTAAACTCTGTTCAAATGATGTGGCCAACAGATGGAAAGCTGGAAAGCACTCCCTCACACATACGAGATAAGGATGAAAGATATCACCTGTTGTTCAGCAAAGGATATGAATATGTGTGATCTGCTATCTCTCTGATGTTTTTGATCTTTGTTATGTGCTCTGATGTGTACAAACTGCCTCAACCACCATGTTTCCAAATATCAAAATGATGTAGTGATTATATTGGTGAGAACTGCGTCACAGCCGTTCCTTTTTTGATAATTATAGTGCAGTAACCTATTTAATTGAACTGACCAGCTCTTCTGGGCGTCCACTAAGTAGTCCAGTTCCACAGTGACATGTTTTGCTCCAGCAACATGACAGAGAGTTCAGAGCTCAAAGGATTATGGCCACTTCCTCAGGGGTCAGAGCTATACTACTCATTTCCTGTTCTCTACTGGGTCAGGCTTTAGACTTGGTGCTTACAAGAATCAGGGTGGGCGGCATGGAGGTTCAGTGGTTAGCGCCCCACAGCAAGTTGCTGCCCTGGATCCTTATGTGAAAAGCCTCCTCCCACAGTCAGAGCCCATGTGCACACCAAAGTAGACACACATCTTTTTTTTTCTTTGCCATTTTAGCCTACCACCCACAATAAGCCCATGTTTTTGCACCCGGCTGAGTTTTTTTAAAAATGTATTTTGTCACGTGGATGCTGGTAAAATGACTTGCTTAAAAATATACAACTGATGAATCACTGTCAGATTTGTTTGATGTCAACTTTCTTAACTCCAGTTTTCCTTGTAAGTCATCCCTTTTGTTTTTCAGTTGGTGAAAAACATTTGGACTCTTCTAATGAAACAAAAATAGTTACTCCCTGCTGCAAAAGGTAGTAAAAGAACTCAATCTGAACTGCACAGAAAAAGCTTTCTGTAATTCAACGTGAATATGGGGGTGAAGGCAAGCGATAGTGGTGAGAATTGTTGTGTAGTATTCTGATCACAATTGGGTCTCCAGAGAATTAATCCTAATGACTTTATTTGTCCCATTTTGTTGTTTTCAGCTATCAGATGGATCGTGACAACATTTGTTACACCTTTATGTTTTCTCAGCATGAATTCTAATTACTTTAATGATCCCCTGACGTCACCAGGCATCAAGAAAACTTATGAGATTCCCATGAGCCTCAGCTCTAATGTGTACTTTTTAATACTAATTAGCAAGCTATGCTAACTCAGCAAGGATGGTTAACTTATTAAACACTGAACCCTCTAAACATTCAGCATTTATGATTATCTGTCCGATCACTACTTTTTACGTGGAAGTCACTAAAAACAAAAAAATTGAACATGAAATGTATAAATACATAAAACACAGAGAGAAAGGCAGAATCGTGCGTGACGCGTAGACAGACTCTCCCAGTTTGAATAAAGCTCATGCTGAATAAGAGGATAATTGTTGCAGTTTTAATTTAGTTTGCGTCATTCGTGCTCAGATTCAGGGCATGAATAACTGTCCTGTGATTAGATCAGAAACCCGATCAAGATGCTTCCCTGTCGCTTGCCCAGTGCTGCCTTCCTCCCTTTAACAGTGAGAAGCAGAATGAATAGGTTCAGGTTGTCCATTGTTATCGCTGTAAGAAAGGCTCATGTATTAGCATGTCATATTTCAATAGGATGCTATACAAAGTAGAATGTATGGATTATAGATAATTGAATAGTTGCATTAAATAAATGTTTTTCAGGTCCAAAGAGTAAAGGTTTTATTCAGTGGCCTAATTAAGACATTTAACAGGCATGTGCTGATTCAAAGGTTTGAAGGTGTAATTTCCAACCGTGTGTTTGATGAAAGCAAAAGAACCCAAAAACTCACTGGCTGCTTCCATGCGGCACCTCAACATCCTCAATTTGTTGCGTAGTGTCTCTTACTCTTATGTTTGTATCTGTTCTCAGGTACGAGAAGGTTCCTGTGATCCTGGTGGGGAACAAAGTGGACCTGGAGAGCGAGAGGGAGGTATCGTCCAGCGAAGGTCAGGCGCTAGCTGAGGAGTGGGGCTGCCCATTCATGGAGACCTCGGCCAAGAGCAAAACCATGGTAGACGAACTGTTTGCAGAGATTGTTCGACAGATGGACTACGCCGCCCAGCCAGACAAGGATGACCCCTGCTGCTCCTCTTGCAATATACAATAGCCCCGGGGGCCTCCAGGAACAGGCCAGGCAAAAAGTCTACTTAGAGGAAGCTACTTTGTCTCTCAGCAGAGAGATACACACTTAGACACACACACACACACACACACACACACACACACACACACGCCAATTAAATGGAAGATAAATTCATGGTTGAACGCAACAGATTTTAACTCTATGGAGCATAAAATCAGCAGTGACATGATTATTAATAACGACATGTGAGTCATGAATACATTTCGAATGAAGGAATGCCAGGAATTTGCCGTGAATGAAATTGACAAATGACGAAAAAGAAACGCGCCCTCGCCTTATGTTACCTCTTTCTTTTTTGTTGTTTGGGTTTGCTTTTAATCCTTTGAGTTTTCGGGAAAATCATCAGCAATGAATCACAGATCAGGATCTTTACTCCTTAGGCTGCTCTACAATCTGCTCTAACTGAGTTAAAACTCAAATGTTTTCTCCTGATTCTGTTTGTAATCCAAGATTCACACCCTGACTTAAGTAGCTACTCCACACAAATCCAATAACAGATTTCTGGGATCCAGTTGTTTTAAAAAATTAAGAAGTATTTAATTTACAGTGTGCAGTTTCCTCCCAGCTTACTCTGTGCAGTGGTTGGTTTTTCTACTCATCACAGGGCTGAACCAAAGAGGTGACCTGAATGCACCTCCATTTTCTTATGTATTTTCTTTCCAGTTGTTGAAAAAGGAATGGAGAGAAAATGGTGGATAAGTCAGTGTCTTTCTTGAAATATTGGTGCAGTCATCTCTTTCCTACGTTCTCACTTTGAGAACAATAGTAAATATAATAGCAGAGTCTTTCACATATCGTGTGATGTTTTGTTTTCCTCTCTGGGAGACTCTGACAGCAGATTGCTGAGTAATAATATAACTAATTGCTTCATCCTGATGGGACAAAGAGTTCATCTTTTCAGTGTTTGAATATCTCAACAGACGATCGCTCTAAACGCTTTTCAGGAATGGGTGACATTTTAAAGTGACGATGCCAACGTTTGCCATACTTTCCATTTTCTTGTTTTTTTTTTTCCTCCGGTATCAATATGAAATGGGGTGCTCAAGAGTTTCAACATCCTGATCCCATTCTTTATGTGCTCAGAGTATTCAAATCCATAGTAACAAATAGTAGTGATGAAGGCGGCGATAATAAGAATAACTAATGGGTAGTGTAAATATTTTGTATTGAAAGTGCCAGCTCCTGTGAAGACACTGACTCAACACATGTGGAACTGTCAACTGTATGCATGGCTAGTAAACAAAAAAGGACTCTTATTGTTTGAGTTTGATATAGGCTGTGGAAATGTGCAAACCAAACACATACACGTCTGGATCTGGACACTGTCTCAACTGTACATCGACAGTTTGTTGCCGCGGGAACCAGACTTTCCCCGTGTAACCATTTTCATTGTTGATTTTATATTTTTTTATGTGACCATTTACTCTTAATTCCCTCTGAATGGTGACACTGTTACATTTGGCACCTAAACAATAAAAGTGCGTTCAACACTCGACTGAGGCTACCAAGTTTGAGTGAAATGACGTAACCCTGTTTTCATGTCGCTCTCTGACATCCCTACCTGCTAACAGGTCTTAGGACTCCCTCCTGCATTGTAATGCCACCAGAAAAAAGTTAAAAAGAATAATCAAAGGATTCAGTCTACATACAAATATACACTGCATTTTGGAACTGAAGTTACTGTAATTTGAGGTCTGTGGTGGATGTAACCAGGAATTAAAATGTTACCATGAAGTTGTAGCTTTGGATTAGTTATTGGTATCTCCCAAATGCAACCTATCCATTAATGTACAGAAGCTATCGCCTGAATTTTTTGATACTGAAGAAAATTTAAAAAGCTCACGATTCTCAATTTCCTCAAATCAATTTTGCTCAAATCAACCTCAATTTCTGAAGCTTTAACATCTTTTTATCTATGATCTTAGATTCATGGACATTACTCACAACAGATATCAACGATGATGTCTTTGGAAAGTGTAAATCCTACTGAAACTAAAAAAAATATGTATCAGCAACACCTGACAGCAGCTGGCCCTCTTCCCTCACCCGTTGAAAAGCAACACACTTCTGTTTTAATGCTGTGCTGCCTTGCCTGGATCTTGTTGAGGCAGCTAATCCCCACCTGACTCGTTACATCAGCTTTGGAGTTCATCAGTGCTAGAGTGTCAAGGGTGTCAAGACTGGAGGGTTCTTCCTCCTGCGTGATGGGACCCACCTGTGGTCTGTCCAGTCCATGCTTGAAGACTCGTGGTGAAGATCTCCCAACTACTTAAAATTCTCTTCCAGGTTCTTTCCCAGCTGACTTCATGGTAGTTGCTGGATGTTTTTCTTTATTTCACACTCACAGCTATGGTATTTCCTCTATTTTGACTCCAGACTTCTGAATTGCTGCCCACATCCAAGATTTGTTCAAAAAATATGTGCAGTACCTGATGATGGCTGTTTCCCCTCTCAAGAAAAGAGTTGACCAGCTAGATCTTAACTGGGATTAAGAATGGCAAGCTAGGTACATCCTTGAAAAACTCTTCAGCAGTACAACTGTTGGTCACTTTTTTTTTTTAATCAATTCAGAAACACGTAAATACAAAACAGAAATTTTGCGTAATATTTCTTTAAATTGATCAAATTCAGTACTTTATTACTTTAAATAATGGAAAAGACAGATCAACTGCCACTGGTAACCACTGCCACAGTTTCCATGACAACATCTTTCACAATGGTGAAATTCGCTAACCTCAACACAGTGTCCGGCTGATGAATGTAGTGAAAAAAATGTAAATTTAGTCTCATTATCGGGCTACTTAGGCCACTTAGTAAAGCAATGAGCCCTTTACACCGAACCAGGACGTGACTCACTGGCCTTCATGTCCATGATATGGCGAGACCTAACTGTCAAACATCTTCATGCATGCCATTACTCTTGCAACGTTACCTAAAGAAGCCACAGCAGCTTTAGTTGTTGATGTTCATGCTGAAACCATGTTTTGTGTCCAAGCACAGGTCACACCAAGGTCGCTCTCTCAGATCCTTTCCTCTTCATCAACTGCACAAACTCCCCCTTGCAGTAAATTGGCAGAGCTGCTTAGCACTTTGTCTAGCCTCATGTCCAAACACCAATTTAAGGATGAACGCGTTGCTTTTCCTACTAGATCTTTGCTTGTGTTGTACTTATTCTAAATCTATTTTGCTTTGGATAAAAGCGTCTGCTAAATGACATTGTAGAATTGTAGGCGAAAGAATGGTGATGCTCACCTGCTGCAGGCATCACTTTTTGCAACTGGTCCTCTTTCAATGCTTAAGCCAGGGAGAACAGGGTGAGAGGGGGTACCATTTGGCCACTACAACGGACTGTCATGCGGCTCACTGGGGCTCAAACATAGCAGAGAAGAAGAGAAGAGCTGCATCTTGGGCCAGGTGCCTCAGGCACATTTCCCAACATTCCCAACATTTTGGACACCCTAAGATGTCCAATCAAAGTCAATGCTGCTTATGCCTGATGCCAGTGTGATTTAGCCAAAGTGTCCTGCTTTATGGTTTTAGCTGTTTTCTTTAGGCTTCAGCTTTGCCACCTTTGTCACTGTAGATGCATATTTTCGGTCCAAGCGAAGGGTAAACAGCAAGGGAATCTGGCAGCTCTTTCTGTGCACCAGCATTTGTTTGGATCTCTCTTTTCCCAGCCTTTCAGGCAATGGGGAATGCACTGTCAAAAGTTTGCACTAAAGATAAAACAGCTATTTTGTTCGTATTCAGCTGCGACAGCTCCTATGAGGCTTTGAAAGCTCTACTTTGGCTGGGGCTCATGGGAGATGCCAACAACACAGTGATTGTTTTATCTCTGTTAAAATGATAATCTACTCAGATTTTTCTCTCCAGTAGAGCAGGTACCCATTTAGAGCAGAATACAAACAGTAAATTCAGAAATATGTTTTCTCAGAAGACAGAGGTCCTCTGAGAAAATAATCAGAGGCCATCTTAGACAAAGGAGGACTCAGCTCAGTGGAGGTTATGTACTCTGAATTTTGTCTTATTTATTTAAATTTAAACACTTCGACATTGACGAGAGAAAGTTGAACATATCTGTTTATATTTATCAGAAATTCTGAAATCTTAATATAATGGAGTCATAAATTAAGATCCTGACTGCAGATACCGTATATATAGGAATATTATAGACTATAGATTAAGGATTTTTTATTAACTTCTAAAGACAAATATGTATAATATCTAAAGAGACTATTTTGTATTATTTGACCTAGTAAGGTCACAGAATTTGATTGGTGACACATTATGTTTGTAACACCACCTTTTATATGAGGAGAATGCAAGTAACAATTGGTTTCACAGAGTATCAGAAAATAAAACACTTTAAAAATAAATGAAGGCCTAATGCACAACAGTAAAATAAAGTATATTTATAAAATGCACGTTTGAACAAATCCTTCAGTTTTGGGAAACATGGATTTGGAGTTAATCCCTTGTGTCAGAGAGGGAGAGGAACTAAAAATTGAATTCGAAGATGAAATGGTTTCAAGAGATGATTAAAAACAAAAAAGGCTGGCTCTTCTGTGTTATCGGCTCTCCTTTCTCCTTGGTTTGCCTCCCAACTAATTTCAGAGGTTGTTTTGAATCACTGATGCAGAGTGGAAGTGGCCTGTTGGGGGAATCACCAGTTAATAGATCCAGGGAAGTGTACACCAGCATCTCCTCTGAGGCGCTCGTCAACATCCACCTTCAGCTGCCTAATGTCGGTGAGCTACTGAAGAGTGAGTTGCTCATGGAGGTGCTTTATTCATGCTGATGAGACAGGGCTGAGGGCTGAAGGGCCTGATGGCGAGAAGTCTCAGTGGGGTTCATTAGCAACCTGGATTCCCTCTGGCATCATTCACTCTTCAGTGGTATCATTTGTGTGTGTGGTAACATATAGTCAAGTGCAGTTTAATATCCTTGTTGTCCAGTGAAAAAGGTTTAATGAGAATGAATTACTGAATGCTTTACAGGAGTCAGCCCCATAGTGGTTGTGCACCTTTGTCTCTAAGATTGCTGTTTTTTAAAATGTCACTGTGCAACTCATTTCAGTTTCTCCAAGTCCTTGCAGAGTTGAAGCCAGAATGACTTTCAAGGAATGGTAGGAAGCAACATGAGATGTTGAATTCTCAGTGGGGAACAGACTAGAAAAGAAAAAGAAAATTCACTTGAAAACGACCCCCTGAGTTTCACAGCGTAGGTGTATGAATTAAATAGTCGCTGACTCATTGTTACCTGCTCTCAGCTCTGTAAAGCACAGGCTCAGAGGCACAGACATTGCAGCTGTGACACAACACACCATGTTTGTTCCAGCTGAGATCCTCTACATCAGTATGTCAAATGTCAAGATGAAAAAAAAGGGGGGGGGGGGGCTGGTATGAGTCACACCGCCACAACCACCCCCACCCCCATCGCTCTCTCAGACTGCCGCACAGTCCCTGGGGTAGCTGTGTGTGAGATATAGCAGTCCATGACAAAAAAGGTCATGTCTGCCCTGTGCAGTTTTACTCCAGAAGATGCAAGTTCATGAGGCTGTTACCCTGAGGAGCAGAGGAACACCCTGCCAGCCCTGCAATTTTGGGAATGAAGGAGATTCCAATGCACAGGCCAAACAAAGGAGCCTTTAAATTGCTTTAATCTTCTCATTGATCAGTGGAGCATTAAAGTTTCAGTGTGGTCTAGACAGAGGTTGAGGTGTGTGGAATTAGCCTTTTTTATCTGCGCAGCACAGAGCAATTGTTTAAATCAATACGGTGAGATGTCAAAGGGGGGAAATTATACATTTAGAGGAAATATTTTCCTTTTTGACCGTGTCACTATGAGGCACCACCCTGATGATAACGATGCCTGTTGCCTGCCTGCGAAGTTTTTTTCTACGATTTTGTTAAATGTGCTCGTGACTGACATGGTGTATTTATTGCTTGTGCTGTACATTAGCTGGAAGTCACCACTGCTGAAGAGAACCGAGCTGTTATCGGCCCACACTCTCAACCCCCTCTGATGTTTCATGCTTTTTTATATTGGAAACAATGTTGATGTGCAGGAGGGGGAAGATGGAACAAACAAGCCGAGCTAGGACTGTCAGAAGGCCTAATAACTAGGTGTCATGGCAACCAGATGGCAACACATGAGTTGTCAATTTCACAGTCTAATTTGCAGCTGTAACAGAGGAGTGTGTGTGTGTGTGTGTGTGTGTGTGTGTGTGTGTGTGTGTGTGTGTGTGTGTGTGTGCGTGCGCGTCTGCGATGGGGTGGGTGGGTGGTGGTGGTGGGGGATCTTTGTCTACTGTAACAGGCATTAAAGGGAGGGTTCACTCAAAACCATACTTTGTCACTAACTGCCAGAGTTATCTTGATATGCAGGTAAAGGGAATAATTCTACTTTTTGTTGAATAGTAGTTCTAATGAAATTGGTAAAGTGTGTTTTTGAGAAATGATTTTTCATCATTCAATTTTACTTGTTGAATTTGTCAGGCAGAAAAATCTCAATGGTAGAACATTCATGTATGAATTACATTTACAAAAGTGTTGGACTTCTGATAAAAGCAATTTTTATTCGAATATACTAATTTTTCATACATTGTTTATTAAACTACAGCAGTTAAATTAAGGACAGTTGCCCGGCAACCATACTCCAGGAAGTTACTGGTCCTGACAGTGAGAGCTAGCACCTAACTAAACCACCGTAAAATGGCAATTTTTCGCTTTACACTTAAGTTCAGTGTATGGATTTAACAAGCAAAATAGTCGAAATGAGTTATAGTGCTGCTGGTAGGTGGACTTTGTTATCTTTGGACAGAGCCAGGCTAGATGTTTGCTACTTTTACTGAAGTCTGTAATCTTCTTACAGCTCTGCAAAACCTGGACATGACTAATGGTAAGTGAGAAAAAAATGACAATTTCCTAGTCTTACTTACTAATAAAATAAACTGTAAAATTTGAATAATCCATCATTTGGTCTTACCAAAATAACAGTACACTGGGGGCTGTACGTTATACAGGAGACAATAAACAACACAGACAATGCAATTTGCTTGAACAGCAAACCTTGCAACTAAGAATCCAGTAAGTCATATCGTGAAATGCTTAAGCTATGTTGTCCCCCCCACCACCTGAACAAAAGTTATTCATTTTATGTGTCACATCAATAGTTTTCAGTGAAGAGCTTTTACAGATCGTACAGTCGTTTCTGTTTTTTATTCCCTACCTACAAATGGTCTGGTGACCTGTCTGTCTGCTATGCGCAAGTTATTATCTGCAATTATGACTGACTGTTAACGTGCTTAATTGTGTTTTTCATGTTTGGATGAGCACTAGTGCACAGTGATATATAATGTTATGTAAACAAATGACGAGAAAGGAGCCAAGCCTGCAGACCCCAGAGAAGTGGATTGTGTAAATCAAACCAAGAAAACATGTTTAGTATAGATTATTATGAATATCTCAAGTCGTCATCATCACTGAAAACTTCTTCACCTTTTATGCTTTTTTGTCAACTGCCATTTTTTTCAATTTAAATTGTCAAAAATATTTCCTTTTCAATGAGCGGAGATCAGATTTTTCACAGTTTTATTCAGTTTTCCCATCTGATTTGTTCAGGAAGAGAGAAAAGTTAACAGTGAGGAGCTGATGGATATTCCTGTTTGTTTCACGTACTTCTTAATCATAGTGAAATTCCCAGATGGAAACCCAGAGAATCCAGAAACTAAATCTATACCATGTGCCACTATTATGTTGTCCTCTGAAATTATAAATTGAGATACTAATTACAGGGATTTATACAACAGCTGAAGGATTTGGTGTATTCATAAACATGAGACAAACAAAATACAACCAGACTTTTAGTCTGGTTCCCCTGATGCCTGAGATATAAATACAATAAAATGAAAGATACAAATAGTGTTTCATAAACACTACCAAACATAGTACATAAATCTAACAAAATCTTTTTATGGAAATGTGATAACAGTCAAGTAGAGAGACTCCACGGTGTATTCCCCCTGGAGGAAATTGTTTCTAGACTAACTTATTCAAACAGAAATGTGGCAGTAATAAAATCAGTGTAATCCCGCTGCCTTTATACATTCAGTAGAAAGGCAAACAGAACGTGTGATGAGGCTCCCGCCTGCTGGTATTCATCACTTGTGGAGGTGGAGGGCCCAGCAGGAGCTTCACGATGCTCATGTCTAAGGGGAGAAAGCCTCATTCCTGAGCCCTGAATAGTCATACCAGACAGATTCCCTCCCTCTGCTTGATCAGCTGTAACAACTCCCCACCTCTCTCTCCCATCTGGAAATGTTAGGAATGTCAAAGTAGCCAAACACTGGGATAATATAGAGATGTAAAATGTCTCAAGAGAGGTGTTTTGTTGCACCTGCTGACAACAATGCTGAATCAAAACCACCATGTAATTGGTTGAGCCTCTAGTTAGCAAAAACATTTTCTCAGACAGACATCAAGAGGGTAGAATTTGATGCTGTCTTTAGAGGTGAATTACACCAGTGGCTATATTGTAAAAGCATAGTAATTACACTACATACATACATCCTTTATATAACTGAAGGAGTCAATACATTTGCCTTTTTGGAATCCCAAGTGCTTTCAAGGCTTAGTCTTATTTCAGGCTTGTAAATTCTGATACATACTTGTCTTTTCTTGTTTCATAAACAGTGAAGAGAAAACAGCTTTACGGGAACTGTTGATCAAAGACTGTTAGAGACTAATCAGGGATGTGATTCAGCCAGCATAAAATGAATACAGATGTTAATGAAGACTTTTAAATTTAGTTTCAGCAAGTGTTAATTATATACATACTGCCTGTCATACATACACAGACACACTCACAAACAGACACACTCACATACATGCACACAAAGCATCAGTTGTAATAAAATATAAGTAACTGGGGAATTTGCAAATGGAGTTCAAACACAGAAACAGACATTATTTTAAGTGAGCCAAACCTAGCAGCAGAGGCAATTAGACTGTAGTTAGTGTGTGTGTGCGTGTGTGTAGTGTGGGCCCAAACTCACTCCAGATTGACTGGAACAGTGGGGGCTGGAGAAATGTTAAAGTTTAGCTCCGGCTCTAATGACCTGGTATTCAAAGTTGGTGGGAAACAGTGACAGGGCAGGAGACGCAGCTGCTGCTGCTGCTGCTGCTGCTGCAGAGATTAAAATAGAAACTGAATCTCATTTCCATCATCCCTTCTTAAGGTGAATTTCCCCCCTTAGGGAAGTATATTGTGGGGAAATGTTAAAAAATGTGTTTCAGGTGGCAGTCAGGTGCATTAAATAGACCACCAGATGATTTTGTGCAAACTTGTTGAGGTTGTGTAACAGGGGTGTATACTACACACGTATTATGCAATCACCAAATAAGTTGCAACAGGTAAGTAATTACGTTTTGGAGTTGAAACATACAAAACAAAACAAAACATGTTCCATGAATAAAATCATAGCAACTACTGAGCTTGCATGTCAAACAGATTCATCAGCACAACAACTACAGACCATGAGATCAGTGTTGGGTAGAGTACTGATCTGTTATTCACGTGAAAGTACTCTTTTACTTTTACTTTTAAAAGTTCAGCATTCAATATATTACTTGAAATCTCAACAACAAAATTGACTTAAAGTTACAAAACTAAAACTAGTTATTGCACCAGGTGATGCTCTTTAGGATATTATACTTAGATCATTTATATTATATTGTTGCACAATAAAAAAAAAAATTAAAAAAATTAAACGAAGAAATATTTAGCAAGCAAGACACTCGATTACTCATCACCCTGCTCAACCAGTTCATGTGCTGCTGTTCCTTAATCAGTCCTCCCCATTCTCTCTCACAGCCCACACATATATAGAGATGGAGTCCATCTTGCCAGTTCAAACTGACCTATCAGGTCAGTTCTGTTGGGGGACGAATTGCCACAGTTATCAATATACACATTAGATCTTTGCTTGTTCATGATAACAAAGCCCCAGTTCACTTCTCAATATGTCACCATAAATACTTCACTTTTCAAACAAGGACATTATATTTACATCATTCGGTATTAGTCTAAACCAGCTGTCATTTGATCATCCATCCATTGGCCAATCAAATCAGAGAACCCGCCAACTCACGCCAAATAGAAGGGCTGGAATTGAGGCATCCTCCCTCTTTTAACACCAGGAAAAGATGGCCTCCACAAAGGACCCAAACCCCAGCAGCTTATGGCTTTGATTACCCAACATCTGCAATATACAGGGATGACAGCTAAAGACATTATTTGCTGAGTACATTGTTTGACATGTCTTAACCAAAATGGTTGGTGAGGGAGTTGGTGCTTCCTCACATAGCTGTGTACGAATCACATTAACATTACCCCCAAAGGTGGGGCTAATTTTAACCACTTCATATACCAATAAATATCCTGTATCCATCTATATTAATACATCAGAAGCGATGTGTTTCTTTTACTTTGTGCTAATAATATGAATCTGTAAAGTAACCATTTACTAACTCTGTCAGATCAAGGTGGAGTAAGAAGTACAATAGTTTCCCTCGAAATGTAATGGAGTACTCCCACTGTGTTAGATAAGAGAGATAAATGTACCAAAAGAGTAACATTATATTTTATAAATCTGTGCATTTGGAAATCTAACATGGACTCAACAAAAATAAGAACATAAACAATGACCTCTGTCTGCACAAATGGAACTGATACTTCAGTTAGAGGACAAGTGCTGTACCCTGTCCCCATCAAGATTTTGGCTTCAGTGTTTCACACACACATACACATACACACACACTCACACACATTCCTCTGCACAGCCAGTGCTGTAGGATCCTAATTTTGGTGTATTTTAATAAAAAATGATCATGGAACTCATTGGAATGCACAACCTGCTGAGACCATATGTGCCTTTTAAATAATTACCCACCAATTTCTTTCAGACAACACCTGCTTATGTCAGCTGTTGTAAAGACGGATGAGGGTAGTAATAAGATAGTGAAGGTGTTTCAGATGGAAGCGGTAGTGGGCGGAAGGATTAGTCATTTTTATAGTTCAGTAAATGTGTATTTCTATGTATACAGTGATGCAAAATTGTAAGACCTACATTAGGTGCACAAACCTTTCTATGTATTTCAAATTCAAATGAGGATATTGATGAGTTTTGACAATGTCTGCAATGCAGAAAATGTGAGCGGATACAGGTTGTCATAGACTATGTTCACTGTGTGTCAATGATATCCACATCATTTCAATGCTCTTTTGCTTGGGACTATGTATCATTAAAACATTGCATCAGTTTAGATGAAAAGGGTCTGAAGATAAGTTGTGCTTTACCCCCCGATCCTGAAACCTGCAAGATGCTTTGTTCAGGAAAACATGAACACAAATTAGAGACATTCATAATTCACGTATGGGCTGGGGAGGTAGAGGGAGTTCAAGTCCTAATAACAGGCAGCAGTGTAGCAGCACATATACAGAACACTGTGTTGTTTCATGCAGAGTGAATGAGCCCCAGATGTTTATATGGACCTTTATTATTTAGAGAGGTGTTGCTGGCAGGTTTTAGAGGTGTAAGGAAAATAGGATCTTAAAATGATTCCTCTGCCAGCCTGAACTACCACATCACTTCTTTTAAAGACCATCATTATTTTAGTTCTGTACTTACTTGTTGCATAATGCTAAATGAATCTGTTCAGTCAACTAACCAAGTGGTGCCACAGAGGGCTGGAGGAAGTGTGCGTTAGCACTAGTAGCTCAGAAGTTGATGTTTGCTCTTGGCCCTCTCTTGCAGGCTGTGGGTTAGCCCCATTTGAGCTCCTTAACCCTGAGTTAGTAAAGAATACAATGAGGCTAAATTCTGGTTGAATATTTCAAAATTTAAAATGTCTCTGAGCCTGATAAATGAACTGTGGGCTGAATGGAAATCTTATACTATAAATTAATAGTACTCTAAGAATGTAATTATTCTCTGCGTACAAGTGTTTCTTCACCCCACAGTGATCAGTGTGAAGTTGACTTGTGATTTCATTTAGTATTACATAACTGGATAAGAGATTGCTAAGAACATGGCACTGAATCTTGATTGCTTACATAACTAATCCAAAACAGCATTGTCTTTTGCCTCCTCTCTCTTTCTTGTCGTAGCTCTGTCGTTTTCACGCTGACATGTTCATCTTTGCCTCAGTTCCAAATCAGTGCCTCCAGAGGGGCTCTGAAGCTGCCAAGACACTGAGTGTGATTTCTCCATCTTCAGTCCCACACCACTGAGGCGTAGGAGACTTCTCTTCCTGCCAGTGAGAAGGTGGGCGAGCAGCAGACATGAAATAGAGACAAGGGTAAAAAAAATAAATAAATCTCAGTTTGAGCTTCCCAACACACTGCTTGTCTTTTATCCCTGTCCCTGAGTGCAGCTATACACATGAGGTAGTGGGACCCAGCCAAAGCCCCCAGGCCACTATCCATAAAGAAGCAGAAGAGAAGCAGGGAATATAAAGCAATGAACATGTAGCAACAGGAGGAAATCAGCCCTACCTCTTTATGATTATATAATGTTGATAGTAGACAGTTCAGATTGATTTGTCCAGGGGAAAGAAGGGAGCAGGGGTGGCCTTGAGTGGCACTGAGCCTCCAAATCTGAAGGTACCCAGGACGCCCCCAAAACAATTACAAAATGATAGTTGGCTTGTTTGCATCATAATTGGCTTACAGGTCATACCAACTGGGCACAGACCCAGGGCTCCTGGACTGCAAAATCGCCATAAGCAGTGCAGGTTAACCACGAAAAGATGCAAAAGTGTGACAAAGAGATGCCAAATGACCACAACGACACCCAGACATAAACAGACACAAAGATATTAAATGACCACTAATGGATGCAAAGAAATGCAAAATGACCTCAAAGAGACACAAAACAAGTGATGGGACAGTTTTTACACGTCTGGTTCTGGGGACATTATTTGCAAGACTGATCCACAGCTGCAGACTGTGGATTTTTCATATAGCTACAATTGTTTGGTATTATTTCGTATTAGAACATTTATGAAAGTTGTTTACACATATATATTAACTGAATAAACAAAGTACCAATGTACCAAAGCACTAAGTAATAATGTAGGGGATATTGTCGCTATTGTCAAGAACTGTTTGTGTCTGTCCACATTGTCCTTATTAAACAAACGTGCCCTCTTTAAAACTACATATTTCAGTTGTGGAACAATCCACAAGTTGATTAACATTACAGATCTCTTGCTGGCTATCACAGAGGGGGAATACATTTTCAGCAAGGACACAGTGATTTTTTTTCTTTTCAGGCAGGAAAATCTGAATGATCATGCCAAGTTAGTGTCTCTGGCTTCCTGTGAATTGTTACACTACTTTTGAGTTTTACACCATGCTGTTGTCATGCATACGAGGACAGGAGAAACTGCCTTTAATTAAAAAAAAGCTAACATTTGAACTTTAAAATAAGTCTGGGTTTGTGATCCAGCTGCTGGTCACTTATACTTCACTGGCAAGCCAAAGCACCCCCCAGTGGACCTGGGATAAAGTGCAAGGTCCTGTGGTGTGGTGTACAGGCCACTAACAAGCATCACAGAGGCTAAGACAGGCTTTGTGTCATCTCGGCTATTGACCCTAAGCACAAAAGCACACCTCGTGAATGCAGACAGTGTTGCTCATTTATCATGTTGTATTCTTCAAAAGAAGGAGTGTCTTTCAGCTGCTTAGCAGAAATATGTTTGGACAAAAAAGGGATTTCGTGGCAGCTCCAGATTGTGTTGCATGACCTCAGATCCCCTTAGATCAGTTTTCTCTGAGTAGTAAAAGTACCAGGAGAGAACAGAGAACACTCCCACTTCTTAAAATAAATAAGACATATAGTAGAGTATCTGTTTTAATCCAGGCAGGTTCTTGTTTGACAGTATTTGAAATACACATCTGCTTTTCCTTGTATATATTGTATATTTCCTTCTGTATATGTTAGTCAGAGACTCTGCATTCCTTCAGCACTTTCCTTTATTTATCTGCCATAACTGTATAGTATCTTGACTCACACACCGATTTCTGTTGTTTAAACTCTGGGAAACTGAACTACAACACAATGCCAAGAGAAATGTTTAAGGTTAAGAGGTAAAGATAAAGAGATAAGACTAAAAAAAAACCCTAAACCCCGCTGATTATCATATAACTTTGTTAATCTAGTGCATTTTGAAAGGTATCAAATATGTAATGGGTAAAGGATTTGGGTCTGATGTGTTTGATAATGATGCACAAAATATTTAGAACATTTTCGTTTGATGAAATGGTGCAGCTGTAAAAAGTTTCACTTTGATTCAATCCCCCTATCTCAGAGTTTCCCGAATTAAAGCCTGTTGACATAAAGGTGCCCAACAAGATGTTTCTGGTAAATTATTTGTAAGGTAAAATGCTTTTTTAATACAAAGTATCCTTACTTTAATTATTTATTACAATCCAAGTATATCTGGCAGAACGCTCTGTGCAGGGGATCTTGGCATCTATTTCATTTTTACAATATTCCGTTTCCGTTTTGGCCCTTTAAGGGAAAGGATTTCCATTAGTATTCACTCATTTTGAAGATTTCAGTTGCATTAATTACCTTATATATGGGATAAATAATGTAACATAATAGAAAAATGCAAATAAACATATCTTTTTAAATGTTATAGAGAGGATTAAATTGTCCTGAAATAACTCACATTTATGGTTTGGCACTACACATGCTCAACTAACTTGACACTTACGCTTTTATTTGATCTTGCGTTGATATAACCTAGTGTTGTGTCATTATATACTGTATGTTATTTTGCATCGTATTAAGGCCATAAGTTGTACTGTGGGGCCAAAAATAGACGCTGCTTCATTTCTAGGGGTCACATTGAAAAAGTTTGAGAGCGGCTAGTTTATAAGATGCGGTTGTTCTGCCTCAAACCGCTAGATGGTGCTGTTGCTCCGTGTCCCGGCGCTGCACAGAAGGTGGAGGTGCTGCACCTCCTTCATTGTCTGAGTAAAGGCACCGGGAGTGGATCCGCCACTCGGTTCAATGTAATCCCGTCTCTCCGCGGCTCACTCACACAGTCGTCCGCCATGGCGACCGCAGAAAGCCTCCTCTCCGGTGCGAGCAGCATCTAAAAACTCCACCCGGGCTCCTTTTCTTTTTTAAGACACCACCGCAGGACTTGGATGTGATTTCTCTTCTCAGCTCGGGGAATATACATACGTGTGGATTAAGCGTGCATTTCGAGAGAAGGGGTAAGTATCGTGCGGTCCAAGTACTCTCTCTCTCTCTCCTTGTGTGCTCTTAGGGGAAGTGATTCAACTTGTTTGAGGAGATTAGGGTTAAGTCCTGGGAGTATCTTTGCCGTGTTGTTTGGTGATCCTGTGGATTTTGAGGCAGGGAAATAACTATCGCACTGTGTGTGGGGGGAAAAAAATCTTCATCTGCAGCCAGTAACTGTCCTGTTCGTCCTCCAGTGTGCGTTGCATTGCACAGATATACCTCAGCTGTACGGATGCGTGCAGACGCCGCAGTCGCTGCTGTTTGCTCCCTGCAAATGCCTCTGCGTGACGTTTAAATGATCAAATGTCGCCAGGAAGTGTGCGTTTTCTATCTGTCACTTAGTTTCCACGGACTGTCCATGTGAGTCCAGGTGGTGCATTAATGTCACATCTACTGTACTGGCTGATCATGTCCTGAGGATTACAGCAGCCTGCTCTATTAACCTACATTACATGACTGGTGTGAACATACTATCGGGCTGTGTGAGGTGGGTCTACACGGAGGGAAGGTACCTCTCCTCACCATTTTCTGCGCTATCAGTGATCACAGGCTGGTCTTAAGAGAGGCTTAAATGGCACCCAAGCTCTGGTTACAACACATATCCTGTTGGTTGTCATTCTTTTTACTTAATAAACACATGTTCCAGTGCCAGTAATTCAGTGGAAACTTATAGTGATTCATGCAATGTCTGCCACACCCAGGTATCAGTGTCTGTTCGGGAACACTCAGGAAATTGAGCTTTTTTTTGTTGTTGTGGAGCTTCCCCCAGGTAAACAGCTGGCTGCATCTGCTCCGGCCTCTGGCCATTCAGCTGTCACTAAAGGATTCCAGCTGTGTAGTGTTGGGCCAGCACGAGGGGCCCCTATGTGCCCCTGCAAACAGAGGAGCCACTGTTATAACCCCTGGAGACTCTATAAGCCAGCAGTCACAGCTCCATGTTACACACTTGTGGGGAATTTTTCAAGCAAACAAGTTCAAAAGCAGGAATGATTGACCCTGAGAAACACTCAGGGGGGGTAAATGTCCCTCTGGCACTGTAAACTGGCGACTGTGCTTTATGTCACACTCTGGCCCCTGGAACAAGGTGCCAGCTGTACAACTGGTGACTATTCTGTGTGTTTGTTTGGACCTTAGTTACCTATTCAGAGGAACACACAGACGTAGACTCATGACTGGCCGATAAATGATCCCTGGTGCAGGGGAGGGGATGTGTTGGCTGAAATAATCACTGTCTCAACTCTTTCACTGTCCTCTGTTTCACTGGTGCTTTGTTTGAAGAGTGTCTGGTTACACGGCATGCATGCGCAGGTCACACAAGCCACGAATTTACAGACTCAGACATGAGACACTCGCCCATAATCAAGGCAGGGGTGGCTGAGTGATGACGGTGCAAGGATCAAATGTCATAAATGACTGAACTCTAAATGAAAAGTATGCCTGTTTCCTTTAAGGACCCCTGTGACAGCAGTTAGTCTGGTTTCCATCACCTCAAGGGAGTGTAAGTCCCTGCTGAAGAGCTCCCTGAACACTTTGGCCCACAGTTGTATTTTAAGGGCTTTTCATCAAACCTGAATCGGCTTGTTGAATCCAAAATCTGTCTGAATGCAATATTATTGTCCAGCTTTAAACTATCAGAGTTATAAATAAGTTCAAGGGGGGGAACTGAAACTCAAACAACATGACATTCAAATGTGCAGAACTCTGATTAATCACACAGTTAATGTTCAGTGATATGGATGCAGCTGCCAATAAAAAAGCAGGAGTGCATTAGGACTTGATAGGAGATTGGTTAACCCTGGAATCCAACACATCTGGATAGTTAGTAGTCAGAAGTGCTGAAATGATATCAATATCATTCAATATAGTCAATATATTGATTGTCAGAAGTTTTGATGGCTGATCTTTTGTTTAAGCTGTTTACCAAGAAAAAAACCCAAACATTTCCAAAATGGGAAGCTTTCCTGCTTTTCCCCATTTTATATCACTGAACTTTTAATATTTTTGTGTTTCAGACAGCTGGTTGGACAAAACAAGCTATTTAAAGATGTCAGTTCGTGCTCTGGGTAGTTGTGATGGACATTTATCACAATAAGTTAATTCTAAATGAATCAAGTAACCAATCAATTGCAAGAATAACTGACAAATTACTAAAATAAGCCTCATTTGCAGCCCTACTTGTTGGACTTTAGCTGCTTTATTCACCAAATCCACTTCAACTACCATCTGCAGTGTAAACATTTGATGTGCCTCTCCACAGCATCAGTCAGATCATCATCAGACAGAATTTTGTATATGCGTCCTTGGCCTGTTTTCTCCCTGCACTTTGCTGGATTACATTATAGACTCCTCTGAAATGCCTTATTCAGCTCTCAGCTTAAACTTGGCAGCAGTCATTCACCTCTGCGGCGGCTGAACAACTGCCCACTGGCCTCAGCACTCTGACGAACCACTTGGTGAGGACTCGGGATGACATCAGCCTGCTGGAATGTGCAATGAAGAGAGAATTAAGCAGGACAGCAGGGCCTCGGGGGGATCTGGCTGCATACATTCGCGGGGGGTGGATGGCTGCCTGCTCATGTGTCGACCTGGAATGAATGAGTCCACGACTTTGTCCAGACACAGTCCTCCACCTGGGACAGGGAGGGAAACAGAGACGATCAGGACATTATTCCAGATTCAAAGAGTCAAGGACTGTCACCAACCATAAACCTGAACCCTTACCAGTTGCTTTTTTCACCACCTGGTCAACTTTAGCTTTCTTTTTAACATTTGTCCGTTACTTGTAGCTCAGTATTCCAACTGTTTGTTTAGATGTAGGACATGTGGCTGTCTGTTCTATTAAAGTCTTTGCTGTGTGTCTTTAAAAGTACACTAGTTGTACTCTATATGATCACAGCTGATTCATAATATAGTTATAGTTTATATAATATACATTTTTCCCTATTGGTTATTGTTATGTATTTGCTATCTGACTATGCAGCTAATTCAGTTCACATCTGCTGCACTATCCCTACGTTTTTGCCTTGATGCCCTTGAGACCAATTACAACCTAACTAAGTATATTGTCTCTGTGTCGGTGGCCGTAATGCCCTTACTTTTACGACTTCCCGAATCAATTGTCATTGTATTGACCATTTGATTTTACACTCTGGCCTCGTGATTCGTTTGTCAGATCAAATTAGGGCCGCTTGATTTGTGCTTTCAAATGAAGAACATGCTTGGATCTTTTTTTCCTGTTTTACAGTAATTGCTTCTCCCACAGGCGATGATTATCAGCCATTAGCGGCAAGTGCAAATACATTTGCAAATGTTCCATCAGTGTGACACAGGAGGTTGTGCTGCTTGTCCTCTGGGCCCTTATGCACTTACTGTATTTCGCCTGCTCCACCAGTGATGCTCCGTATCAGGACATTTTATCAAATCATTCATTTTGTGTTGTTCAAGCAAACTACTGCACATACATTGTCTTCCTGACTTCTTTTCTCTCTTGGCTTCTGTGCAGGCTGGGCAGTGAGCATTACAGTGTATCATGGCAGAGCTAGACCCAGAGCCAATGGCCTCTGGAGCCGGGCAGCGACTTGGAGCCCCTGAGACTCTTGGCATCAGCACGTTGGACCCCGGGCACAGACCCCCAGCCATGCCCCCTGGACGACATGTCACCATCAGGGTCCGTATGTTGGACGACACCGAGGAGCTCTTTGACATCTCGGTGAGTTGTTAAAGATGTTGATGGGAATACTAATGTTGGATTCGGATTCTTCATTACTGAACAGCGGCCAAGATGCATTTCCCTTTTCATCATAGCAGCAGCAGTCTGGTAACAGGTTGGCATGGCAACTGCATGATGTTAAGTTGTTGAATGCATGGATGATACGGGAGGGACTTGTTTGGTAATGTCAGAGTTCTTCCAGTTTATTGTGCTGGTATTTATTCACTGCTTCCTAATCTCCCAAACTGTCTCAAACCTGTTCCACAGCTGTCATCTATTACAGCACATTTTCTTCTTCTGCGCTTTGTCCTCCTGACAACCATTCAGGATATTCTTTGGAAACCACAGACACCATGATATTTCTCAGTTTGCTTTTTCGCCACATGGTTGTGTTGATGACTTGTGAGAAGCCTCATGCCATCTTGGCTAACGTGAGAGCAGGCAGGTACACAAAACAGACTACAATACTTTCTTTATGACTTTGAATGAAACGAGCTGCCGTTAGATTTTCTTTCACAATGACAGGATTTAGAGGATTAACTTCCTCACCACAGAGAGCTATATTTAGACTTTCTAGTCTTAGCCATGTGCACAGCTTATTGGGCTAAAATTAGATGCTAATGTGAATTTTATATTTTAAGATGATTATAGTATAAATGCAGAAAGATATAGTAAACTGAATGTACGGACATAAAGCAGCTCATTTGCAGATATTATTCGAACTTTGTACCCTTAACCCTTTTTGAAAGACATGGCTGGTGATATTCTAAGTCTTTCTTGTAGTAAACAGAACCTATGAGAAGACCAGGTCAAATGTCCAAAAATCATTTGTAAATAGATAAATGAGAGCCAGTCCCTCACACAAATGGCTGCTGCTGTAAATACTCGCCAGTTCATCAAATGTTTTTGAATCTGCAGCAGAAAATGCATTTCGTCTTGTTGGAGTAATGTTTGGTAAAAACTACAGCGTCAGTATCCAACCGTTTTAGGGAATTCCTGAGCCTTGTGTTTTAAAATCAAGCTACATGTTTATGATCCATTTTAAAAGTCCCATGTCCTCCTTCTGAACTAATTGTGACTACAGTGGGTAGGTTAAACGACAGCGTAGGTTAGTAAGTCACAACATCTTGAAAGATGAACATATGTGTTGTTGGTTTTGATGTTTATGTTGAATTTTTTAACAGAAGAAAAACATAGAATAGTGTCAGGATTAACCTCCAGCATTCCTCTGGACTTGTGGTGTTTTGGAAAGGTGTCCTCAGACCTTGATTTAATGGCAGGAACAACGGGTGGAGTGAGTGTAAAGACTGTTATTTGCTCCAGAATAGAAGAACCAGCCACACTCTGTGACCACAGGCCTTCCTGCCTGGAAGAGAAGAACGAGATGAGTAGATAGAGGAAAGTGGGAAGTGGTGATGGAGGGAAATAGATACAGCAGCAGCCACGGAGGACCTATTTAATGTGTATGAATGGAGCTCGGCACTGAAGCTGCTGAGCCTTACTGACACTTAGTGAATGTGCAATGCAAGCTGGATGTGTCGTCCTGGCTGTTTCCCAAGGCAGTATGGGTAAATGTTGCTCCTAAAGTGGGCGGCGGAGCTCTCTGTGCATGACTGCTAATCTTTCTAGTGGTATCATGTGTTGCACTTAATACTTAAGGCTGACCAGATTCTCACACTGATTCTCTCGTTTGATTGCCTTCATGTAATCCAGATTATTTTTGTGTGTACTTTGGATTAGGTGACGCATTAAAGCCTCATTTGTTTTTAGTTTTATGAGTGAGCATTCTTAGAAATGTTAAGTTTAGTCAGTACACTGTTTTTTAAGACTATAAGCTTAAGTGCTGCAGCTGCTTTTGGCTTTGTCCTTTCTCAGGTTAGAGCGATCAGTTTGCCAATAGACGCCTTAAAGAACTGAATATCATCCAAGCAGCGATGCCTTTTTCTGACACCAAGTAGAGCAGGTGAGGAACAGAGTTTATTCGGCCTGCTTCAGGGCTCGTAATCTGTAAAAACCTGCAGTGAAACTCTGCACTCCAGGGCTCTCCGAGGAGATATCAACCTCAGAGTTCTGTAAGCACACAGTAGACTTTATGGAGTTTTAGTGTTTAAGATTGGACTACCCTTCAAAGAAGACACATGCTGATGCTTTGTGTTTTCTAACATGATTCATGCCACATTCGTCGGCAGCTTTGGTCTTGTCCGTCTTTGTTTGTATCTTGTCAATGTATCTTGACAACAGCACTGTCACAAGAGTAACAAAGCTCCTCAATGCGATTACTGTTCGTGGCCTGGCCCAGCAGGCACAAACACTCAGTGTAAACATATTCAATGTGCACTGTGATACACCAGTGCCAGTAGACCAGTGATAACAATCTTTAGGGATTACACATTTTTGTATTACTTTCCTGCCAGGAATATGAATATCCATACCTTCTCCTTGATATAGTCATGATATGGATATGTTCACCAAGAGCTTTGTTAAACTGGTTTACCGTGTTTTTTGTGTTTGTTTGTTTTTTTTAAACAATCCAAACAGAGGGGGTGAACTTGCGCTTGCTTCATGCTATATCGCCCCTTGCTTAGATTGCATTGTATTAAGATATTTTGAATGAATTACTTCAGATCTCAACATCACCTGAAATCAATGTTGCGTAGCTCAAAGCATTCTCATACTTGCATGGACCATAATTTAGGAAAAACGCCACATAGCAGGGGGTGACACAAACATGGCCACTCCTTTTTCCACTAAGTTGTTCTTCTCGGGGACACAGCTGGGCCATGAAGGTGTAGTTGAGTAGTAGCAACTGTGAGCTAGAAACGACTTTTGTCACCGCCACTGACAATCTGGGCAGAAAGAAGCCGAAGATGCTGCTCAGGAGAGGGTAACAAAAGGCCCCTGCTAACAGAAAGCTTTATTCATGCTCAATTTAACACACATTATATCCCCCATCTCAAGTCAGCACTTGAGATAAAAATCTCAGTGGGCTTGATATTGTTTTTGCCTAGAGGTGTCCACAGAGTACATTTTCCTCCGTCATTGACTCACAATCTGGGCAGAGAGATCTGTTATCTTTACAACAAAATACAATGCAAAGCAGGACACATCCCTGAGTTTTACGTGTAGTTTATTGTCACAATTGTGATGGGGGGGGACTTAACTTTAGAATTACCTTTACACCTTTAGTCATCCTTTAGTCATTAACATCCCAAAAATCTCAGTATTTTTGGTTCGGCTGAACTACAGGATACAAGGACATACGTCATCTCGGCTCAGATCCTGCTGATATCAATCTCTCCCCTGCAGCAGTAAAGTGAGATAACTGTGCGGTCTACAAAACATGTTTGTCAAGCAATTATCTAATTTTTTATTTGCCAGCGGGAATAGCAGGATACCATTTTGTCTGAGTAGTTCATTTCACATGATTTTATAGTCACAGTATAGTTTATTTTTACGTATCACTTTAAGGAAATGTAAAACTTCCAACAACCTCACCCTGTAACTGATACCGTAGGCTTCAGTTCCTGTTGCTCTGTTACAGAGGGGTAAGTTTCCACCTCAGCGGGCAGAATATCAGATGGTTGAGAGACAAAAAGGGGCCTTCAAGCCATCTCGTGGGTCACATACCATGCTGTGGCCTACTTAGCACTATGGCTGTGAACACACTTGTGTTGATGCTGATGATGTTTGGCTGCACAAACATGGAGGATGGCATGCTGCCATTGATTAAACAGCAGACTTTGGACAAAACGATGGTCTGGTTGCAGCACTTCCATGTCGTTTTTTCTGTTTTTCAGATTAAGATGGGCAGCTTGCTTCTGTCCGTTTTTCTCATGCAGAGTTCAGTAGAGCAGGAAATGCAGACTGTAGACCTCTGTCTGTCTCGCAGTCCTTGGGCTAACGTACACTAGCACTATCTGGCTGATGTTTTGACGCTTATGTCTGCTGATGGCTGGTAGAAGCTCTGTCGAAGTTGCCTGTGAAGACTGGGGTTGTAGCATGGATATAGAGGTTATGCGATGGGGGATGGGATGATGACGGCAGAGGGAGGGAATGAAGTAAACAGTCAGACTCCATTTGCCAAACCTTACTGCCAGAATACTAACGAACACCAACCTTACATTCAATGTCCCATTTCCCATTAGCAGCACTGGCGCTCACCATTAGATATTCAGACACAAGTCTATCTCTCTCTCATGTTGCACTGCTCCTTCTGTTCTTCCTCTCTAACTATAATGAGCCACTGAGAACTGCAGTCTGTCCTCTCTAACCATCACTTTGTCCATTACAGTCACGCTACAGCCTCCTTTTTAAAAGGCTACCATGCAGAGAAAAATCTACAATTCATTAATTACACAACTCTTCATCCCTTGGCATTTTCATTTGCTTTCCATATGAGATTTTTACCCAGCACAGTCTCATTATACTGCAATATATTGCTTTTGCTTTCCTAATTACCGATTAAGTCTACAGCAAATTAATACACAGGCACAAGTAAAGCACATTTTTAACCACGCTTGGCTGGTTGACCACTTTGGTCCAAACCAAAATATCCCAACAACTGTTAGATGGATTACCATGAACATTTATGATTCCCTGAGGACGAATCCAATTGACTTTTGTGATCTCCATACTTCTACTGTGGCGCAGCAACAGCAAGTCACGATTTTCACTCGTGGTAAAATTTGTAATAATTCAAATAAATTCTTAATCATTAACATGTTTCCAAAAGATGTATCCTAATATCTTCTCCTGACTTTTCTTCTTGTGCCACCATTAGTTTGACATATTTGGTTTTGAGTTAAACTGGTAGAACAACAACAACAAATTTTATGATCAACAATTTGAGTTCAGACAATCACGACTCCCCTTGAAATAAATTATAAAGATTTTGGTGATCCACTGACCTCGCTCCATCATGAGGTCCAGAATTAGATGATATATGAACTTTTCACATCAGCTTCATTTGTACATTATGTGTATTGCTAAATCATCAGTCTAAGACAATAACCATGATTCAAAGTTGTACAACTGCATTGTCATTGTGGACATTTTAGCATGCTGCTGTTAGCTTTTAGCCCAACATCCTGCTGTACTTGAGTTAGTTTTGCTGCAGACTCCCAGTTGTTTAAAGACACAAAACACTGTACATTTTTCAGACAAATCATGGAGTAAAATGGGGATCATCAGAGCTGCATGTGGGGTTATTAATAGTCTCAGCATCAGCTTTTGATCACCGAGATTACAGATTACAAATCAGTGGATAAAGATGAACATGTTTTTAGACTCCTCTCCTAGCTGTGTTGCACTCTGATAATCCTTCGTTATAACTTCTAACACTCCAATCAGTCTACAGATATCAGAAGCTAACATCACTCTACAGGATAAATACATATGCAGTGTAAAGCCATCTTCCTTTCCTGGCATGTAGAGGTTGAGTCACAATCTTATTAGCCACAGAGTTCATGTGACAGGGTGTAATTCATCTCTTACTGGGAAGCTGACCACACTGTCTGTGATCTCAATGCATCATTCCCATGGCTCTATCCGTAGTTTATCACTACCATTTCCAACATTTGTCACAGGAGAGTAGATACAGAGCCATGTACTGAGTGAGGTATAAGATGAAATCACCTATCCCTGTGACCAGCAATATTCAACCTTATCGGTCACAGAAAAGGCCTCTCATGCTCGAGGAGATGGGTTTTTTTCTTTTCCCCATTCCCATAACTCAAGCATGTTCTCAGGCAGAGAAAGCAGGGCAGCAAGGACCACCCAGGCTAAAGGGTGCTATGTCACAAATGACCTGCATGCTTTAGAGCAAGACTCTCACACCAGTCCAGAGGGCTTACCATCATCCCACCACTCACCACTCTTCCCTCCATATGCTTTCACCCATTCATTGTGATGGGAAGCAATTAGAACAGCTCCAGTGTGTCTTGTTGTCAGCCACATGGCAATGAGGTCCTGACTTAATGAGTAGAAACATGATGAAGGGCTTCTTTCAGCTCTGTCTTCCAACAGCTTCTGTATGGGGGCTCTGTCTGGGTGACCAGCATTGTGGAGTACAAGGAGCTGGGATGTTTCTGCTCTGTTGCCACCTGTGGATCAATGACCAGATGCCCACTGAGACTCAGTTATTAGAGGTGCATGAATAGGTACATTTTCAGCACTGATCTGAATACCAATCACTTAATTAATTGGATTGGCTAATGATCTGCATACTGATCAGAGTTCTTATTAAATCTGACATTCATGATAGTGTCTTTAGTATTCAGCACAATTAATTAATTATATTAATCTGTATATCAGTTACGTTTTCATACTCACATGAAGAATCAGCACATCACAGACATTTGTCCTCACAGCAATAACGTTAATTCTCTCAAAATGTATTACAAGTATCAGTAGTTTTTTTAAGAAGTTAATACTGATGCTGTTAGAGCTTAAATCATTGTTGATTTATTGATAAATTTGTTGTCAAATGACGAATCAGCTAGTAATATGAAATTCTGTAATTTTAGCTTTTCAATTTTGTGCTTTTTTGGTCGTATGTGATCATGTATTGAATATTGGATTTTAGACTGTTGTTCAAACCTAAAGCAGTTTAAAGGTAGGTTTTTTATGTGTTTGTCTGTGTGTGCACAGTTACCTATATGTACTGTATGTCTTTCATACATATGTGTCTTCAGATATACTGTATGTTATATCGATTTCATGCATTTTATTTGTCAAATATTACGTTTTCAATGCTATGAATCTAGTCTATCTCACTTCTTAACATGTTTGTTTGTTTTGCTAATGATGCTCATCGCTGTTTTTGTTATTCAGCCTTATGACACATGCTTTGTGATGTAGTGCTATAATCTGAACTTGACTATATTGACTATATTGTGTCATGTACTGAGAGGGGAAATGAACACAGTTTGTTTTGGATGTTAGTAGCAGCTGACAGCATTACAATCAATATTGCTTGGCAAATCAAGCTCACATGTATGTGAGGAAACTCACAATTTCATCTTCTGCAGTGTTGCCTCTGCACTGGGAGACAGGCCAGTGTAGTTGAAATTCAAGCCACATATTATTTGTGCACATTACAAATGACCAAAGGTTCTCGGTATCTCCAGTTTCATGTTGTGTATTTTCAAATGCGACATGTCGACTGTAAAGGAAGTCAGAGCTCCGAGTGAGCAAAACAGTCTAGTCTTGAAGCCATGTGCTAAATCCTGTTAAACTCCGTGCTGTGGTGGGGACACGGTCTGCTTCCTCAGCCTCGCACCGCTTCAGGGGGAGAATTGACAGAGCTGTATGTTGAATGATTTGGGTACCGGGGACGATTTGGCACCAGTATTTCTTGATGAGCTGTCATTGGCTGAATATGAATACAAATGGGATTTGATTGGCTGTTAGAGTATTCAGGAGAATGTAGCAGCAGCTACACAGCCCAAAGCAAGAAATCCAACTCTCTCCTACCTTTTACACCATGTCATTGAGTTTTCTAAACCCATTACTGTCACTCCCCGTTCTCTAATACGAGTCATGCACGAATAACACTAAGATCTATTTAGATTAACTTCGCTGTGACTGTAGCATTGCTCTAATGCAAAGGGTAATTTTTAGGTTTATGCAGTGTGCCTCTGTTGTGGAGAATGAATCTTTAAAGGAGCTGTGGGAGTGGACTTGCAGAAAGATGTGAGGAGATGGTGACCATGGCAATCCTCCCCTCCCCCCATCAGAGTAAGCTTGTCTTTACAGAGAGTTGTGAATGAAAGGATTGTTAGCAACAGTTTACAGATAAACAGAGCCTCTCTGATTTTATCTCTCATGTCACCCAAGAAAGTGTTTGCAGCCTGACCAGGGAGACACTCAGAGAGTAAGGCCTTGATGCAGCAAGGAGGCTGGGAATTACTAGCATCCAGGCATCTGATGTTTGTCACTGCTGTCTGGTTTGCTAACATATCACATTTGTTCACTTTTGGGAGCCTTAAAATAGAAACATTTCTCGTTTCTGTTCTTTAAGACTGCTCTCCCAATTGTATTGCTTCCGCTCACTTTAATCTTTTGTTATTCCCTCTGTTATTCTCTGCGGCCTCCTGCCATGGAAAGGCATTATTTGTTGTTTATCATCCCCCACTCTGCTGCTAGAAAGCACCTTGATGGCACGACTGCCACAACCTTTGAGCTGCAGGATATACTCCTTCTGAGGTGGTAGTTGGGATCCTTGGATGGTCTCTGTGAGCATTCATGGCTATGAATTTCACCGCTACACGAGTTCAGCTCTGAAAGGCCACATGGAATTGTGCTGGTCTATGTGTGGGTTGCCATGGCTACACACAGAGGTGGATGAGGAGCGTCTGAGTCGGTTGCCGTGCTGCAGAGTTCTGTCTTCCACTGATATCTGCCGTGCCGGGGAGGGGAGACGGGTGGGGGGTTGTTTCTCCATGCAGAGCATTAATGTGAGTATAATGTGTGTGTAGCATGGAGACACGCTGCTGCACACCAATTATGACTAACTTATTCGGGAGACGGCGCCCACCTTGCCGTGTGCTGCAGCTTTGTGTGTATGTTGCTTTTTTGCATTCAAATCCCTTGACTTAAAATATGACTGACAATAAGTTTTCAAGGATTATTAGCTCTTCTTGGTTTCACTGCTGATTGACCTAGTTTCCTTGAAAGATGGCATTACATTTGGGGTGGCAAAGATTTGTTGGTGGGGTAGGGGGGAGGGGTCATATGCTTGGTTTCACCATAAAAATCTAAATGGAAGATTTGTGTAGCACTGAAGAGCCAGTGTGGTGCGGCGTTGAAAGCTCACAGATGCAGTACAGAGAAGAATGTCTTCTCCAGGTTTTCCACTGGTGACCAGTACATACTGAAGCCGGAAAATATTTAAAGTGTTCAGTCATGTGACCATGGTACTGACATGCCACATCATTCTTGCACTGAAACACTGTCTTCTGCCAGAAAATATCCTCGTGCTTTCCTCACATGAACTCTGAACCCTCGGTTGCCTCTCTCTTGTGGCATGAAATTGAAATCCCCACAGCGGGATCAGTCGGGGGGTTGGGGGGCTTGTTTTCCCACGTACAGCCATCTTCTTCCCTTACATCCTGAAATGTAATTGGGTCGTGGAGGATGAGAGACACAGGAGAGGAGCAACAGTGGGAATTATCTGGTGGCTGATGGCTGAGAATACTAACATGCTGGAGGATGCGGGATATCACTCACACTTTAATTTGAGTGGTAAAGATAAACGGCATTTTCATCGGGTCGATTTATTCAATCAGTGATTCTAAACTGGGGAACATTTTGATTTGATTAAAAGAAGGGAGATAAATGCACATGTTGGTGTTGAGGAGGTGAACAAGAACACAGAAGGGATTGCACAGGACATACCTCAGTTTCTTCTCGACCTCAGTCAAGTGTTGCTGTAGTTGCAGCAGCAGTTGTAGTAGTTACAGTATGAACATTTTACTATTACATCTGTTTTTAATGAAATGAGGTACAATTCTTCATCGTGGGGGTACATGTTGGGTTTTTGGTTTTTTTTTGCTTTTTTTGCTTCTTATTGCCGTCTACTGAGATATGTAGATGCGTCACTTTGTCTTAAATGCAGAAGAAATCCAGAAGAAAATTTCAGCACAGGCAAGATATTTTGTCCCTATGAAGGAGTTAATGAATTCATCTGGCAGGGATTTGTTTCAGCATTTCGGTAACATGTTATTTGATAATATAAACAAATGCTTTTCTGCTACCAGCCCAGGCTTTACATATTGCGAGTGTAGTCATAACAGCATTGTGAGTGTAGATATTCATCACTCATCTGGTAGGAATGTGCATAACTCAGCTGTGTGATTCCCTTTCAGAAATATTTGTTGCATATTTCTGTGAAAGCTACGACCACAAAGGAAAAAAACATTTCAGAAGAGAAAGTGGGGGTTTCTGTTGTAGGTATGTGAGCAATTGACCAATGTTTGAATGATGAATACTTAAAATCACCAGGCACTTCTCTGTTTCCCATAAAGCACAAGCAAACAAATCTGTTGTAAACACAGTTAAATTCCTAACAGGATGATCTTGCATAGAAAAAAACATTTACCCTGCATTGTTCTTGCAGTTTACTGGAAGGAGAAACTGAAACAGCACAGAGCTTCTGATGAAGGCTGTCACTAATGCTGTCAGGTCATGTCTGACAACATTATGCCACAGTGCTGTCTATACTGTGCACAGGTGCTTTGGGAAAAGAGATGCCTTTATAATAAGTCCTGTTCCTATGGTAACCAAGATGGATGTCTCTTTATGGAAGAACCTGGTGTTTGTTTGCTTCAGACAGCAGTGAAGTTGACTCTATCTGCCTGTGCGACTGTTTTTCAGTGTCAATTCACAAAGGAAGGATGAGGCGAATGCAAACACAACCTGTGATCTCTTTGTGTTTTTGTGACAGACGCATCGAGGTGGATCCTCTGACTTTTCATGCCCATGCACATACATTATTCCATTGAATGTTGCCCTTTGATGATGACAGTGTTCTGATCCTTTCATTACGCTCTTGAACTGTGGCACTGTGTCCCACTGACTTAATAGCAGCAGGGCAGGAAGACATCACAGCACATGATGGGCGTGGCAGCGGTGCTGCTCCTAGCCACCCTCCCTCACCCCCCACTCTATCTGTGATGTCCTCCTGGTCTCAAATAAAGGCTGAAACCCTCGTGGGAACTGGTTTGCCTCAACTGCACAGCATTGAACACAGCACTGCCCCTCTTCAATGAATTATGAATTTCTCATTGAGATTCAGGGGTCTAATTAACATGTCAGACCCGACTAGCAGTGCGATATCATGAGATTTATCCTTATCGTGTGGTGCCTCATTTTACCGCAGGTGCTCTGGCTTCACCTTTCCTGCTCCAATCTCGTGAAACGGTCTTATCAGCTAGAGAGGTGTGCTGCTGCACCGTAAATGCTGCTCCTCTTTTCTCATGTTATTTTCCGCCATGCTTCACTGGTAATTAAAACAGAGATTGGTGCTTTTCACCCCGGCTCTGTTTTTGGTCAGTGCTGTCGCTCTCTGCCTGCAGTGAAGTCACTCCCAGGATGCATATGCTCGACATGTTGTGTATCAGGCTTCCTTTCGGCTGTACCTGTGCAGCTGAGTCTGCCTCCCACTGCTGCCTAGCAGTAATTGAATTTGGGGTCTCTTGGGTAGATAGAGGAGATGTGTGGGAGGGAGAGTGAGGATGAATGAAGCAGAGACCGAGCGAGGGGCGTCAGAATGTGTTTTGTGTGTGCGTGTGTGAGAGGGACAGAAAAAGAAGAGGAAAGAGAGTGAAATCTCAAACGGGTAGGCTCAGCTGCACATATGCCTGCTAGAAAGGTATTGACCTGACAACATGGGCCTCTCTCTCCCTTATTATTAAAGTGGGAGCAGTTGCATAAGGAAGCAAACCAGATGAATTCTAAGTGTCCTGGAGTCACAGAGCTGTGATAAGTTCTTTTGCTTTTGCTTTTTTTGCTAGGTGTGTTTGGGTTCCTTCAAGCTTCAGTCTGAGTTTACAAGCTGTTGAGCTTTTCTTCAGCTGTCTCTGATAAGTGACGCGCGGAAGTCCAGCAACTAAAAGAATCAAAGCTCTGTCAATGGGGGCCAGTGTGGGAATGCCCCTTAATAGATATCAAAGGATCTGTCCCAGGGGACGTCCGCTTTCATACAACCAAGCGGGGGTTGGTCTGTTCTGAGTATTTCAGGTCTCTGGAGTCTCTCAACAGCAGCAAATGACTCCCTCAGAGTATCTGTCATTGCAAGGGCTTTGCAGAATAGATAGATCTCACAGGCTGTTGTCAAAGTCATAATGAATCTGTCCTGTTTTGTGTCCTTGTTAGTCACAGAAGCTGAATAAGAGGTTCAAGCCCTTCAAAGTGCTGACCCATCTTCAGCTCAATTCACAAACCACAGCTCACCTTACAGTTAAAGTTGATTATGTTTCATTTTCAATGCACATTACTATCGTGAAGGTGGAAATACTTGTGATTTCTCTTATTTGTGTGTACATGTGTGTTCTCCAGATGTGTTTTTTCACATTTCAGCTGGAGACATGGGTCTCGTGGTTTTAATGTGACTGGCTTGCTTGATTTCATTTAAAGCCATTACATAGTAATGTTGACTGGGTGCTCATTCACAGCCACTCAGTTGCTGACCTTTAAACGCATTTAGCCTAATGCAGATATATTTGGTTAGTTCAATTACACTTGAACAACTGTGATGTAAGAGAAACGATTACACTGCACAGTCAAATATGCACCATGTGTGTACCATAAGATTATTATGAGAAGTAGAGTCAAAGCATCAGTGCTGATTGCATGCTTTTAAGGTTGATTTCCAGCAAGCAACTAACATAAAGACATGTAGTAGAAATTATAATGCAAAACAGTGAAATGATTACATCAAACTGCTGAGTATTTGTATATCCACTAAATTAATTGGCAGCTTTTTATTTGCTGATTGTCTCAGTCATTTTTTAAGCAAAGATGCCAAACTCATACCAGCTTCTCAAATATGAGGATCTGTTCTTTTTTCATTGTTAATTATGACAATTTAAAAAAAAAACAAACTATATCTTGGACAAAAAGAGGCCACATCACTCTTATATACGATCTCCTACATAGCAGCACCTTAATTTCAGTGTTTGTCATCAGGCCAGTGTGAGCAATTGTTGTCACACTCATCTTAAATCAGTGCCTGTATCCTGTCATACTCCTGGACAAATCATTTCACAAAGGTAACTGGTTAGTAAATAGACTCTTGACACACTTTTGGGCCAATCTTCTGAACTGACCCTCCTCCAGAGCAGGGTAGCCATGCTGCTTATTGTAGGTTACCATGGAGATCTTTCCTGGTTGAAAAGTGAGCCAGCACTGTGTGACTGAAAGCATGGTTTGCACCGAGTGTCGGCTTGCTAACCTTTCTCAGTGAGACAAATCTCAGGCCTGCATTCAAACCCCAAACAGTGCTTGAGTTTTAAACCTCTTACTTGACGCAATGCTCACGATGACCTCTCATCTATTGTTTATGTGTTGTTAAATTAGAGAGTTGGTTGTTTCACTCTCTAAGACCCTTTAAAACCCTGTGCTCTAAAGCACGAGTCCTGTGTTCCCATTTCCAGAGCCAGATTTGTCTGTATGTGTGTGTCTGTGTGTTTGCATGTGTGTAATAGTGACATCCTTGCAAGTCAGCTTAAAGTCACACTAACCTTATTGCACATAGAAATGGCTTTGGGTGTGCTTGAATATCCTTAAACAGGGTGTGGCATTTGCACCCTATGTATTTTAGCTTCCAAAAACCGTGGTTATGGTCACAGTAATTGCAACATTATTACATGGAGAAATAGAGCTAAACGCCACGCGGCTAAAAGTAGAGCACACTTTACACAGTATAATGATTAAAACGGCATCATTTTATGTGAAGATAATTACTTGCTATTTAACCTTAACCACATGCTTCCCTTCAGCTCCAGATGATTCCTCTGTATTTTTTCTCTCTCTCAGAGATTAGGAATCACAATTTTCTTTATGTTGCCATGGTTACTGGTCTTGCTCCATCTTCCAGTGGAGAGGAATTGGTATTCTGTAGTCACAGAGGCCTGAATTCCTGCTGGACCCGGTGGCCTGCAGACGTGGAGCAACAGCTGCCTTCACAGAGGCTGTGTCTGCTCTCGCATTTGTTTGCCTGGCTTGTGTTTGTGCGCGAGTTCGGTGGCGACAACCTCAAATGTGAATTTTCACCTCAGGACCGCGTCCACATTTGTCACACCGTGGAGAACGAGCACTAATGCTCCTGCCACAGGGTGGTTCACACACAGGGCTGAAGGTTTTAACTGTGCTGCATTAAAATGGGCAGTGCAATGAATGTCATGTGTCAGAGTGACTTGACAGCTGGACCAAACCACTGAGGTTAGTGACCTCAGTGTTTTTGTTTTTTTATCAATGGTGCTTTACATAGGTACAGCTGTTCAGCAGCACATACACATTATTAGTGCTTCCATATTGGACAGCACAAACAGAAAAAAACACTGCAGCAAACTTTTTCACCCTGCTGATCTTTTAGCACTGTATTTAGACTGACATTCATGGTCCCCAGAGGAATGAATCCTGACTTCGCGTTTTGGTGCCACCAGGAAGTTGGCATTAGCATTTAGAGCACCATCATCATGAATATCATAAGCTGTGTTAACTGAGAAAAAGGCAATAATCTGTCGGTTTCTCATCCAGCATGTCCCAAAACACTAAGGCAGTATTTTTAAGCTCTCATGACAACATACTTTGAATTCAGTGAGCGAGTGACAGTACATCGAATTCAGCAGTGTTTCAAACTACAGTGCTTTCTTTGTTGTTGACCTTAAACCTTGTCCACAGGAAGTGCAGCCTTGTGTCTACATCTGCATGCACTAAGGTCAACTGTCTTGTTACGGGGAAAGTCTCAGCATACACACAGTGGCAAACTGATAAGTAGAAGTTCATTGTGAATACACTGAAACTCCTAAATATGGTCTTGGACTTATTGATTTTTGGGGTTCTTGGCATCCCTGGAGAGGATGTGTTTTTGCAGCTATTGACTGAGTAATTTTTACAGCAAAGGATCAGACAGTGTTTAGTTTAGTCTCATATGTTCAACAAAATTAGACTGTTGATTTAGGTTTTGCACCAGTGGTTGCCACAGTTTAAAGACTAGGTAGATAAAGCTTAAAAATGCTGTTGCTGGTTGTTACTATATATCAGAATGAACTAAAGCTAGCTTCTTGTGTGTGTGTGTGTGTGTGTGTGTGTGTGTGTGTGTGTGTGTGTGTTCAAATGGGATGAAATTTGGTCATATTTGACCACGTTTTGGATGTCAGGTCACAGCAGTTACCATCAATACAGTAACTTGACTACATCACAGGGCAGAGGGCCTCTGGATTTGCTGCTCTGAGGGCTAAGTAGTTTAAGGCTAATCTCCAGGAGGCCGATTGATTGGCCTCACCAGCAAAGCAGCATGTGCAGCTGTCATTATTTATTACTGGGGGAGATTACGGGGAAGGGAACGTACGGCAGAACCAACAACAGACACATTCCTCAAGAGACCTGCCTGCTCCAGCCCTGGAAAGAATCTCTTTTAACACCGCACAAGCTCCCAACTCTCATCTTGCTCACAGTGTGTCCCTCTGAAAAAAATCCCTGTGGTGGTCTGGATTGAGGTGGTGAGGCAGAAAGCTGCTGTCTGTGATGATGCCACACATTGTCATGAGCAGAGTGATGTTACAGCCTGGCCATCTGAAAAGCAAAACAACAAGTATCCAGTGAGATTTGTTAGTTTAACCTGTGTTCAATCAATGAACTGAAGAAATAATTTGGAAATTAATCAAAATTAAAAATGATCATCAGTTTCAGCCCTAATTAGGAGTGGGTGATGTGGATGAAATTATCTGTCGTGGTCTTTAATGCCAGAACAATTAGTTCATTAATCAAGTCAATCAATCAAGTCAATGGACTGAAAGTGAAATGTCATTTAATTTGATGGTTGATAGTCAAGTAAGACATGATTTGAGTTTTTCTACGTTCCTTTGCTATACAGTTTACTGTATGACAGTAGATCTAATATCTTTTGGTTTGAGACAGATTTATATTGGATTGAATATTTCTCCTTTGACTGCCAGAAATTATAATTAGCATTTTTAAATTGTTGTTCTTCTTATTTGAATTATTTCATGCGTTTATTAAGGAGCAGACAATAGAGAGGTGACATAAAAAACAAGACACCCGGAGCATTTTTCCACTATTTTATCACACTTATAGAAAAAAAAAACCCCATTAAATCCATCAAAAATAGAAATAATTATTAGTTGGCCTTAGTTGTTTTGTGCTGCAACATTGATACAGATTGTGATTTAATAATAATAATCATTTGAATATGTTTTTTAAACTGTTTATGGGTAAGATAACCAGATAGAAGAAAACATGTCACCACTGCCACACACAAGTCCTGGAAATTGATTTACAATATTGCCCACAATGAACTAATACACAGAGAGATGTTAACAGTGCTAGTTCAAATGATTTATGCTGTCATTTTTTGGTACCCAACCTTCTTTTCTTGCTTCATTTGTAAGGGTTGTTAACGTGTTTGCTTTGAATTTGAGAATCCAGGATCTACATATTAATCACTTTTCCTAATAACGCTTATGCACCTTAATGACATCCCATATTATTACCTTGCTCCCTCTGTTGTTCTCCCTCTCCAACACACACACACACACACACACAGCAGACATCACACTGATTATGTAGATCAGTGTGTCTGCTCCAATATTAGCATGGCAGGGTGGCACTCTTATATTAACTTATATTTAATTAACATACCTTGGATATTAATTTTTCCACACAAATGTGTCCCATCTGTTTTGTATCTGATGAGTGTGTTCCAGTTTAAGGTGTGGTAAAGTCTACCTGGCCTGTCAATGATATATCTGTGCCAATGCCCAGATCACTAATTCAACAGCTGTTCGTCTGCCTCTTAAACATACTCTGACATTCATCTGAGACTCTCAGATATTGTCTTACAGTCCCTGCGGTGTCCACACTTGCAATTAAGAAACTAAATATCAAAACAGTTGGAATAGAAACAAGTACCCACGCAATTACAGACGCATACATTCCTGCTTACCGTCCCACAGCTCATCTAAAATTTAGATCTTAGGGGGAAGTGTCACGCTCAGTGGAGACGTAAATGATCCTGGTGTGTTCTGGCTGGGTTTACTGGGAAAAGGCACGTGAAACTGGGAGGTAGCACTGCTCGGTTTGTGCTTAGGCCCAGTGGACTGTGACAGATTGTGGATTGGATGTGACTTTTTGAGGTTGCAGTTTTTCCACCTTGTTATGCAGGGGACTGATGAGGACTTAATGCTATTATGGAGGCGTTTTCTGTTTCTCCTCATTTTCTTGGCTTTGCAGCCTGAGATTTATATGAGATTTATTTAGATTGCTATCATCAAGCATTTGTTTGCACTGATTTTTGATCGTTTAGCACGCACGACTAATGTAGTAAAGTGTCAGATGCAATCATAAAACATCTGCCTGCAGTGCTGCCATAACTGTATTATCCACTTGATGATCCCTTTGATTCAGCTCTCTGGTGTATTCTATAATAAGACCATCTGTCCTGAGGGTCAAGCGAAGCACGGTTGGAGCCCACTGACCGTTTAATCAGTCCAAATCATTAAGAATTACCTCTTTGACACATTTTGTATTCAGAGTATATATGAAAGGCTTGTCTCTGTCTTGGCCTGACCTTGTGGGAGCTGTCTCTCACAGTTACACTTAATTAATCTCTTAATTAACCTATTGATTGCTTTCACAGTTACAGTGCTCTACAGTATTCACAGCTACATGAGGGAACTCGCTGTCTTAATTGTGCAGGTGGTTCCCTTTGCACAAAAATGACATGCAGAGAGAAAACTGGAGTTGCTATTAATTTCCCTTCTGCTGATTTGTTGCCACATATTCCTAAAAATGTTTCAGTTATTGTAGAGAAATATTTCAGGCAAGTTAAGTAACACTTAATCAAGCCTGCACCTACATCCATTTTATGGACTTAGACCATTTTATTAAATGACAGACACCTTATTGAGTTGATTACCTCTGCACTAATGAAGAGCCATTTTAGCCTAAAGTGAGAACAGAATGAGAACAGCTTTGTACAGAGTCCCTGGAAAACAGAAATCACTGTAAAATTTCTGTGTCTTGCATACTGATTGAGAATAAAATATCCTTCCATAACTTAAAACTTAACTAAGTGGTTCCATTGGGGTGTGGTATTCATTTCTTAGTGGTGAAAATTGCAATTTTTGCAATTGTTAAAGTCTTTTCATGTCGTTTTATTCTTGAATATTTTTCCACAGTAATAGCAGTTAAAAAATGTATTATTCAGTTATTCTGTCTGCTTTTTATCTAGCTAAACTGAACATGGAGTCTCTGCCTAATGTGAAGTGACGCATCCTCCCCCTGAGTGACAGTAATCCCCGGCTCTGGGAAGGGGTGGTAGTTGAGAATAACCAGCATGGGTTCAGAATTTGAAGCACTCTGAAAGGGATTCAGGCAGATGAAGGAAAAAGAGGGCAATCTTTTTGGTAATTCCAGCTGCCTTAAAACCCCCACTTGCTCTCTGCTTATTTTAATGATACTCCAAGTTAGACTCAGGCTTGGTAGAATTGTGTGGTGCGTTGCATCAGTTGTTTAACATAAAACCATGAGTGATTATCTGCAAGAGAAGCAAAGCATGTTGGCATGTTGGGTTGAATCTCTGCTGCTTGTTTAGCATCTGCACTAATGATGCAAACCCACGACTATTAGATCTGTCTTGTGATTTATGGCGCCCTGACTAACAGTGGGAGGTCTTCGCGCAAATGCACCGAGCTATGCACTGTTAAGTATTCAGCAGCACAACGGTCACAACAGGACACTTAATTATTCTTTATGTAAAATCAATATGTTTCTAGCAGCTCAGGCGGGCTCCAAGGAGGGCAGGCAGGCAAAATGGGGGAAATGTCTAAGAGGGGAGGAGGAGGTGGTGGCTGTTGAGGGTAGCTACCTCCATCTCAGCCTCATGCCCTATTGAATCCAGGGGACAATATTTTCATGGTTGTCCTCTCGGGGCCTGAAGGCTGGCCTACTGTGACAGAATGACTCTGACAGCTGTAGCGGCCCAATCATCACTTTTCCTTTCATTTTTGTGTTGATATTTTTCATCTGCAGCTAGGGTGAGTTGGAAGAAACAAAGGAAAAACTTTGATATTTAGGTTGAATTTAAATTGATTACTCAGTCTTGTCTGTAAACAAAACTCTTCTTTAGATTTTCTTTAACAAAGCATAGGGCCAAGTTGAATACATCATGTTTTAGCTGTGCCTAATTATGGAGACACTACTACAAACATATGCATGGTCACACATCCATATGTGCTACGCAGGTAATTTGACAGGATTATCAGTGGGTTTGCCTCCCTCCACTGTTCCCTCTTTGTCAGCTCCCTGCTGTAGTCGAGTCACCCTGGGAACCTCTGCAGCACAAGACCTGAATCTCAATGAGCTTTGACTGCCACTGACCTCTCTGTCCTACCCTTCCCTTTACACCCAGTATACACCTGCTCATACATGTACAAACTCGCAACACATGCAAAGATACCCACATGTGGGTTTGTGTTTTTTCATTTATTTATTTAATTTGATTTATTGCGACAGCACCCATGGGAGTATGAGACAGACAGACAGTGCAGTTTTCCCATATGTTTTCAATAACAGCACCGGGAGGAGTCAGTGTGGGAATGTATCTGCCTGCTACTGTAAGCAGTTCTGTAATCTCAGCCCAGCCCTGAGCAGTGTTATCAAAAGAGCCAGGGCCCACTTTAAAGTATCCAAAATCATTCCCGGGGTTTTCCACTGCTGCTACTTAACATGTGCATAGTTCTGACTGGTGAAACTGCATCCTCTGAAGTCAGTTTGTTTAATCTCCAGAAGTTGCCATCTTATCAGATGAGCACTGGAGACAGTTGGATGCAAACGTGACCTTTTCCCACTTTTCCATTTGCTTATTCCCTTCCTGAAATCACACAGTCTCTTTCATCTTTGACCTCGATCAGCTTCCTGTGATGTTGCTGAATGTCATGGTGGAAAACCTCCCTCTGTGAGATGACTGCTGTTATCTCTCAAGGTATAACTGAAGCAGCAGGGGCCATTGGACAATGTAGCCCAAGACACAAGACAAGACAAAATGGACAAAATCTTTCAACCCCTGCTTGATGTCTAGTCCAACGATGGCTGACTCACTTGGCTTGAAAAACACCATCAACTCCTCCAACAACCTCCTCCATTGTACTGCAACCACCACAACTCCCATATTCAACCAGCCATGATCCTCTTTGTTCTTTCTGTCTTTCTGGAGCCTAGAGCCTTTGGCAGTCTGTTTACCATCAATGCCACCCACCCGCCACACTCCCCCAGGACAAGCTGGGTGAGCACTGCCCAGCTTGGCTTATTACAAGTGAAGTGGGCCATACCAAAATCTCCTGGAGGGGAACAGTCAGGGGAACACAAAGCTACTTTACACCTGACCTTTATATATTTTTGCTGACAAGAGCTTACTAACAAGAGGTGGGGGCTGGGGGTATTTGGTCTACCCTGAAGTGGAAACCCAAGCGGACATGTGTGTAGACATCCCTGTCATCCTTATTTAGCCATCGTCTGTCAGCCAGAGCATGCAGAGGTCAGTGTAGCGATGCAAGCATGCTAGCGCTCACACTGTACACATGTAAACAATAGTAGCATCCAAGGAGATGTTCAAACCTAATGAACCCAGACAGACCCTCCCTGCGCGTCTGACGTGGGACTGAGCCAGCTGAATCAGTAGGAATTGTCTCACTCGGGAATTGGCTGCTCCTACTTAAACTAGCTCCAGTGCTTTTATAGATAGAGGTCATAAAAAGGGAGATTGGTGACATTTTCTTGGCATTGCGGATGATAAAAGAAATGTCAGCTGCTGAGCATGATGTGTCCTTAAGACTGTAACCTCTCTGCTGGGGGAGAGGCCTCATGAAATGTATGGAGAGGGATGATAAATCACATGTATCATGTGTGAGCATGTCTGGGTGAAGACACACAGCATCTGCTTTGTGTGATTGCGCATGCAGCTGTGTAATTGTCCGTTTGCTGAAAAAAATCAGCAGCGTTTCCAGTGTATGTGTTTGTGTGCATGGTGTCATGGTGGTAGGAGTGATATTTACAAAAATCAAGTATCACTGTTTAAATCATATTCCTCTATTAATATTGTGACAATCTAATAAGGATAACTGTTGGTGCATTCAAAACGTATTTACACATTGAGACTTTTTATAAATAATCATCAGTAATCAGCTGGTTTGGCATTTAAGATAAGGACAGAGATGTTGATCAGTTGCTCATCTGAAATTTGTCTGGAAGTGTCCATTAGGTGCTGATATCAGGGGAAAAATATTTGAAGACACAATACTTACTTACAATACTAATTGTAGGGTATAATTAGTGTTTCTACAGCTTTGTACTACTCCATCAATGACATAGTGAAACATGTTACAATGTAAAAAGTGTGTCTGGCTGTGATGATACTTTCAAGTCATTGTTCAGCTGTCCAGATACAACTTTATGGTTTTGGTTCACTCTTGCATGTCTGACAGTGTTGTTATTGTCTGCAGCAGGCAGCTGTTTTAGTGAAATATGCTCAGTGTCCCACTCTACACTATCTATCTGCTGGCTGGTGACTATAGCGCTGCATTTAGCAAAGTTACCTACATCAGCAGTACTTATTACTTACTTATTAGTAATAAGTAAATGTTAGCATGCTAACATGATAAACAACAAATGGACATTGTACCTGCTAAATATCAGCAAGCAGAAATCATCTTTCTGAGGTTGTTAGCATGCTGACGTTAGCATTTATCTGAAAGCCTCACACATCTGCTACTCTGGCTGTAAACTCTTAGTATTGTGTTTGAAACTTGGCACTTGCATTTGGCAGCCACTTCCAGCTGTCAATAAAGTGGGCTATTGTGTGATTTCTGATGTGTTAGGAGTTCACTGAAGGCATCCTGACCAGACATTGTGACTTCATGGATAACTGCCAAGATGCTGTTACGTAAACACACAATAGACCACTTTCACTGGAGAAGTTTTTTTTACACAAAACACAAAGAAAATCATAGTTGTAAATTCTAAAAATGAATGATGGCTGAATTTTATTCAGCTACCTCAGTTTTAGGATCCTGGCATTTCTCATTCTGGCTCACTGGCACATTGTCATGACCTACTGCATGGGACACTTGGAAGGAGCAGATCCATCATTAATGTTATTAGTAACACCTGTGATTTTCCCTTTATGAAATTAATCTAAGTCAAACTGTCTGCTGTAAAATATGGCCATGGATTGGATATATCGGGGTGAAATACACCTCTGTACACTGTTTTATTCAAGGTTTTAAATTGGCCCCTTAGTTCAGTTTAAGGTAAATCTAAAGTCTGCAGCAGACTTTTTCTTAGACAATAGTGTGCCTTCATTTTTGCTATAGTTTGGTAAAATCCTTTTCCTTTTTCAATCTAATGTGTACAAAGCGAGGTCGATAAAGAAATGGTGTTAGGTTTGGTGTGGAACATCTTCACTGGCCCTGATTTCAACACCTTTGGGATGAACCACAGTTGACGATTGTGAGCCAGGTCTTATCACACAACGTTACTACTGCTTTTGTGGCGGAATTGGAGCAAATCTCTGCAGCCTGTCTCCAAAAGCTTGTTGAAAGCTTTCCCAGAGGTGCAGAGACTGTTTGTATTAGCATGTTTATTGCTATAGAATGGGATGTTTAATGGTCACGTAATGGTTAACCTCCTAGGACCTGGCGTCCACATATGTGGACAACACATTTTGGGAATGCAAAAAGATAATTATTTGTTTTTACACTTAGCAGGTCCCAATCAACCCAAATAACAAAGAGAAATCAATAAAGCATGCCATGCAAGAGTTTAGGTCTTAGGAGGTTAAAGGTCTACTTACTTTTTTTGGTGGGGCAGTCACAGTTGTGCACAAGGTGAGCACTGTCTACTGACATTATAAGATAACAAGTGCTTTGATGCAATGAAGCTGTGGCTTTCTCGCAGTATGGTGGGACACTTTCGAGTGCTTTTTCCCAAGGAGTGCATGTTGTGTCACCTGAGCATATTTTGGTCAGTAATCAGATAATCAGATGAGCAGCGTTCAGTTGTGTAAGACCTTCATCTTGTGCCAGGTTTCATCATTACATTGTTGCAGTTAGACTTAAGAGATTTTAGAATGACGGCCGTGTCACGTAGTGTCCTCTTGAGTGCCTGCGTCATGACAGCAGTCAAGCTCAGCGACTTGTGCTTCATTAAAGACAGCGTTCTTATTGTGTCGGCGGCAGCAGTGTCCAATGGCAGTGCTGTAACTCCAGTCTGCAACAGCTGCATTTAATCAAGCGCTGCCTGGCTCTAATCAGCCTCTGCCTTACCCATCTCTGCTTGGCTCGTGGTCATTTTACACTGACAGCAGATTTATAAGGCTGGATCTGGGAGTGCTCCAGTGAGACAGAAACATAGCGTTCACTGTGAACAGCTCAGTTTTTCTCCGCTTGTGTCTACAGAGCACATTTGTTGAAATCAGCGCGAAAACATGAGACATAGAATTCATTTAGGGGGTTGTTTCGCCTGCTGGTGAAGCAGTCTATTAGGAAGCAATGTGTGTGTATGGGAAGGGGTTGTTTTGGCTGATGGCCTCTTTCCCTCCAGCCTCCTTGTGGCCTCCCTCATCAGTGCCATCGCCATATGGAAACAGCTGGTCCTCAGTGGTAGGATGCCCTCTGCACTGCATGAGGCGCCCTGGAGAGAGGTGGTGGTGCTGCACACAGGAAGGACAAGACACAGGGAGGAGATGTAAGGGTGGGAAGCTTGTTTGGTAAAGATTATGGATTCAGTTGTGAAAGTGTAAACCCTCTCACTAAGCTGGTAGAGCTTAAGTTTTTATTCTCTAAGCATTAATAAGAACACAGACAGTGTCAGTCTTTGCCTTTGAAACACTTCACAGATTTACAGGCAGCCAAACCCCTTTATTGTCAGATGAAAAGAGAATGTCAATGAAGTTTGGCTGAATGTAGAAAATTCCTGTATTAACTTTTGCCTTAGCAACTCACCGTCCTCTTTGCAGAAGCAGAGGATAAACTGCTTCCTTGAAACATACTCAGACACAGCCCTGGATCATTATCCAACCCAGAGGGAACTGCTACTATAAACACTCTCATTCTGGTGCAAACCAGTCACGAGGAGGCAGCCAGGCAGAAAGTCTCTTGTTGTGTGCCTGACCGAGCTCTGTGTCTCTGTAGGGCGTCCATAACCAAAGGAGTGTTTCCGTGGAAATCCCTGACATTTATTTGACCTTGCATGGGAACGTTTCTCTTTCTCCAAAGATGTGGTGGCTTTTTGAGGTTTTCTGTGCTGTCACACTGACAAGTATGTTTTAGAAAGTGAGCGGTTGCGTCAGTCTTCAAAGTCTTTATATGTACTGTATGCGAAGTGAATCAGGACAGAGATGGTCAGGGAGTCTCTTTATCCCATTCTGACACTGTATCAACCTCAAAGGTTGCTGGTCCATCATCACTGACAGCAGTGACACTGAAAACACAGATCAAAGCCAGGATCCAACCCCCTGTAGCTGCAGTAGCTTGTTGTGGCCAAGTTGGCTTTTGAATGCCAGGGTGGAGGGAGGGAGGGCAGCAGAGGAATCTGGGCAGAGATGCTATCTATTTAGGTGCCATTAACTACCAAGGGTTTGACAAGGCAGGGCTCTTTTGTTTGTCTCTGCTCTTTTGTGTCAGAGTCTTATTATTGCAGTTTCCTGAAGTTTGGATAGAGCGTAAGAATATGAAATGTCACTGGGATTGAGTTTCTGAGAATAAAAGTAAATACCCAGACAAGTGTTGGTTTAACCCAAATCCTTTTTTTTCCTACCCTCTCGTTCACAGCAAAAAGCCTCAGGCAAGGTGCTGTTTGACCTGGTGTGCTCCCACATGAACCTCATTGAAGGGGACTACTTTGGCTTGGAGTTTCAGAACCATCAAAAGATGATGGTGAGTGGGGGAGAAAATGTGGGAAATGTGTAATGGAGCCTCTTAGTGTTGCTTAAAACCAGATACTTAGTAATGCTTTTTTAAAATCTTTTTTCCACAGGTTTGGTTAGACCATATCAAGCCCATTATCAAGCAGCTCAGGCGTAAGTGTTTATAAATGGCTCGCCAGTCTGTTTGTTTTTCTGACAGGGCAACCTTTTCTTTGAAAGTGTCTCTGTTTTCTCATGAACATTCAGCCATCAAAGCAGTAAAATGTGATTGCAGCATGATCCAAGTGACTCTCGCTTTGTATTTTATACAGCCAAATTCCGATATGAGGTGTGCAATCAGTGGTCAGTTAATTAGTCTGAAATAAATTAGTTCAATACACCACCCCTGCTATAAATCCTTCTTTCAAGAGGGTTAAGTACAACATAATGCAAGTCAACAACACAGCTTACATCCTCCAAAGCACAACATTGAATTAGAGCAGTTTTAACAAACAATACATTATAACCTTAATGAGGGTTGGATTTATTACAGGTCTGTTGCACTAGCTGTTCCTATTAAACTGGCAACTGAGTGTATCTTGTATTGTTGTAAAAGTCATCTCTCCCACACAGGACCGAAACACACAATCCTGAGGTTTGCTGTGAAGTTCTTCCCTCCAGACCACGCCCAGCTAATGGAGGAGCTAACGAGGTGAGCTCCTTTCCGAATAATTAAACTCCTTTTTATCTCCACATCACACATGTCTGCCAGTGAATTGAACTGTGCATTTACACATGGTGTGTCAGTGTACATGGATATTACTTCAGCTGTGACCAAAAGCAATTGTAGAAGCTTAAATGAAACATGTGCTCCGTTTCCCCATAAGATTTATTCCCTCCTCAGCTGCAATTCACATGTCATGGCTGCCATGTTTCTGATTTAGCCCTCTGGAGATTAGCGCGACACTAATGATTTTCTGGTGTCTGTGTTCTCGCTGTGAAGCACGCTCATGGCTCGCATGTTTTCACTGTCAGAGTGAAGAAAGACAAGGTGCTCAGAAAGTAATCTGTCTCTCCGACACACCTGTGTGTAAAATGTTAGGCTTGGATGAGACCTATCATATATAAAAAAAATTCAAAATATACAAAATATCCAACCTATACTAGGCATCTGTCTTTATTATATAACACATCATTCATAGATTATTGTAACTGTCCCTTAAATGCGACATTTAATCTTGCACGTTAGGTGCCTGGATGCATATGCAATACACACAATGAATATATGACTGCACATTGAGCTGAAACAATTAGCCACTGACAATTTGAATCACAACAATTTCATATTTGATTGATTTAGTTAATATAGTCAATTCAATTATCAATTAAAAATAAAAAACAATGTGACTGTGACAATTTGCTGCTTTTCTGTTTTGCATGACTGTAAAGTGTTTTTTAATGGACATTTATCATTTTTTTTCACTTATATCTTAGATATTATTGACCAAAAGCTTATTATTTAGTTATAGACTTTTAATTAAATAATATTGAATAACTGAAGTCTTTCATCGGCCTATAATGAAAATAGTTGTTCATTTGAGACTTGTATGAACGTATTTGATCAGAGATTTCATGACAGAAACTCCCTTGAATCCAGCAGTATGCTGTGTTTTTGATTCAGAGTTTCATTTGATCTTGTTCCAGTGCTGCAAACCACCACTGCACCTGCTCTATTCAGTCTGTGAAAGCTATTTGTGTTTGTGTCCAGATACCTGTTTGCCCTCCAGATCAAGCAGGATGTTTCCTGTGGACGTCTGACCTGCAACGACAGCAGTGCCGCACTGATGGTCTCCCACATTATCCAGTGTAAGTTCCTCGTGGCTATTTTAGCTCAAGAGACCAAAGAACCGACTGATGAGATAACTGCCTTTGAAGACACGTTGTACTTTTCGCACACAAGCTTATCATCAAACATTGTCATATAGCACACTGCGCACCATTGCAAATTGATTATCTGTGTGTTGCTATGGATACCTTTCAGTTGGAAGGCTGAACAAGATTTAGTAGGACTGCTTCAGAACAACCACAACATGCATCATGGTGCTGATCCAGGAAATATTAAGCCTATTCATAACGTGACATTTATAAGCCACAGTTTTTTACCTGAAAGCAATCAAAGACAACGTGCATGTAGGTGGAGATCAGTTAGGTAAGACAGGCAAAAGGGTGTTTTTATCAGGGGAATGTTACACAAGGAAATATCTTTTGGAAGAATGGTCTTTATACCTCCATCACAGAGAATTTGTGCCAGGAAACATTAAGCTAGTCTTGAGGCTCACCAAGAAATTTATTGTTGTTTTTTTTTCCTTTTAACTCATCATCTGGCTTTATTTTCTGGTAGGTATTTCCACAATAACTTGAACTTTTTTATTTTCAGCTGAGATTGGGGACTTTGAGGAGAGCCAGTGCCGGTCACACCTCCTCAACAATAACTATATCCCAGATCAAATGCATCTGATTGACAAGATCATGGAGTTTCACTCGAAGAATGGGTAAGTTTTTGGAACGGGAGCACTGTGTGGCGTGCCTGAATCTTAAAATAAGGCATATCTTTGATCCAGTAATATGTTTTTTTTGTAGCTCAGATCTTAAGAGCACAAAACATATTTTCTTCCCCCATGAACAGGAAAAGTTGTTTGAGAACTTCCGCATGTCCCGTGGGGAAGTTTTATTATACAGGTGACGCATTCAGGAAATTGCCCATTGAATGAATGGGTTCTTTCTCTGTGTAGTCCTTTACCATACATCAACTTAGAAAAGCTAGTCTTTGTAAGTTGTTTTACAGCTTCTGGCAAGGGGTCGAAATGAGTTTATCTGCGACTCCAACAACAAGAAGCTGCACTGAAAACGTCCTGCGGTCCACCAAATAACTCACACAGCTGTTGTCAGCTGGGTTAGCAGGTTAAAAGCAGGATCTTGTCTGAAGCGAAGCTGCTTATTGAACTTGACTCTTTTGCTTCAGTACTTCTCTTGGTGTCAGCCTCTAGTTTCAGCGTGGTATGCTGCTGGGAGCACATTACTGGAAACTTTCCAGATCTCCTCCTGCCTTCCTCCCTCAAAATGTCCTCATCAGTGCACAAATTTGAATGTGAGCTTTGCCAACCCTTGTCTCACCTCCATGTTGCAGTGGGCCAGGCCAGAGATGTCCACACAGTGGGCGGCTGCCACATGAAAGGCGCTCCATTAGATTTGACTCTTTAAGTTGCTCTTTTTTCCACCCCTTAGTTGATAACTGTAACTGCAGTTCCTCTGGCTGCATGCCATGCAGAGACAAATCTCTTATTAAGTACTGCACACAGGAAACAGGAAGGCTTATCCACTGATAAGAATTAGAAAAGTTAGTTAGTGTTTGTAACCCCTCCCCAACCTTTCCACCACGGCTAGAAGAAACTGAGATAAACATGAGAAACCTGATCCCACTTGGACCTGGTCTTTCACCTCAATTAGCCACACACACAGCTGAACGATAAGCCCGGATTTAATGTGTTTGTCCAAAAAATTTGCTGAAAGGATAATGAATGCGACAGTTTGCACTTGTTAAGTCAAAGTGTGAAAACCTGGAATTAGGATTAGCATTTTTAATTTTGTTGTGTCTTGGTTCACCCTCCCTACCCTAGTCTCTTTTCCAAAACATAGCAGCTTCAGTTTAATAATGCATAGATTTACAAATTTTATCCTGTATTTTTCTTACAATCATACATAGCAAAACAGTTTATAGCAAATGTGAGACAAACAATTAAATAGTGCATTTGTTCAAGACTATTGTCAGCTGTGGATTAATACACATTGGGTGCGTTTACATCAGAGTAACTGTCCCTTAAATGCAACTTTGGCTACTCAGCAAACAGCTCTTAGTTGCAATAAGAAATCATAAATGGATATCTTTCACATGTTACTGTTGTGTTTTGTTTTGTCAGAGGTCAAACACCAGCACAATCAGACTATCAGTTACTAGAAGTGGCACGCAGGTTGGAGATGTATGGGATTCGCCTCCACCCTGCCAAGGATCGTGAGGGCACGAGACTAAGCCTGGCTGTAGCCCACACTGGTGTCCTGGTCTTTCAGGTCAGTCACCCTCATTTGTAGGTCATGTGTTTTAATGATTTGTTGATGTGAGAAGCTTCCGGCACAGTTCAGTTGGGGGGTTGAATTTTGTTCTTTAAGTCTGAGATAGGTGCGGTGGTAAACATTTAAGGCTTGAGGTTCATTTGTTTATCGTCACTGCAGGGACACACAAAGATTAACGCCTTCAACTGGTCTAAAGTGCGTAAACTGAGCTTCAAGAGGAAACGCTTCCTCATCAAGCTGAGGCCAGATTTAAATGTGAGTTATGTCTCTGAGTTACACTGTAAAATACAAAATCTGTCAGTGTTTGATCCTGTTAGTTATGTTTGACTTTGCCCCCCAGAGTTCATTTCAGGACACTCTGGAGTTTCTGATGGCAAGCAGAGATTGCTGTAAAGTCTTCTGGAAGATCTGTGTCGAATACCACGCCTTCTTCCGCCTCTTTGAGGAACCCAAGCCCAAACCCAAGCCTGTGCTCTTCACACGAGGCTCCTCCTTCAGATTCAGGTAGAGAGAGTTTGCATTGTAAAGTCGCTCGCTGTCTGCCAGTACAGTCACATGGCAGCATCTCCTGAAAACTTAACCGTTTGTTCCAGCTCTGCCAGCATAGCTCGTTATTATTTCTCCTGTGCTTTTCTCTGCAGCGGTCGCACACAAAAGCAGGTGATTGATTACGTGAGGGAGTCCGAGTTTAAAAAGATCCCGTTTGAAAGGTAAAGACTGCAGACACATTTGACATATTTGGTCTAGGAGAGGGTGTTCAGTGGATAACACTGACCTTTAACATTCTGTCTGCCAGGAAACACAGTCGGGTCCAGCACAACAGCCGCCTGTCGCCGTTGCCTTCTCCACGCCACCATGAAGTGCCAACAGAAGTGAGTGTCTCAGTTTTTCAGTGCAGTTACAGCAGATATTTAAGCGCATATCCTCAGTGTCAGTCAAAGTAAACATGGTCATAAATAAAACGTACTCTCAATTCTCTGCTTTGGTCTCCGTCTGTCAGAGTGGTGCTCCCGGAGTAGACTCTCCTCCCCGACACCATTGGAAGGAGATGGTGTTGGTGAGTGCGGAAGATCCGTCATCCTCGAGGTCAACAAGGGAGAGCCCATCTCACAAGAGAAACGGCCATGACGACAGATCAGGGTCCGTGTCCAGGAACGATGAGACAAGAGGCTCCACACGGCAGACCCACCCAGAACATCTAAGTACAGGTCCAGCATCTCTGGCTGCTAAAAGCATCAGCTCTTCCATCCCCTACGTTGACTGCAGCGATGTAGATAGTGAATATAGCATAGCCAGGGATCAGGCTAGAAGACTGAATCCAAGTTATAGAGAGCAGGTGTTGCTCCGTTGTGGCTCTGACTCTCGGGGCATGAATGGAGCTCAGCAGGCCCAGCAGGAGCACTTTCTGGGTAGGATGCGGTATAGGGATTCTCCTTCCTCTTCCAAGCAATCCCTCAACATGAGCCGTGAGTCGGACCAGTCTCCCAGGCAGTCATACCAAAAGGTTGACCAAAGCCCTGTGCAGAGCACTGAGGCAGACTTCAGTGCTCTTAATAGACAGAGGCACAGCAGCAGCCCTCTCACAGTCTCACATGTGGGTTCAAGAAGTGGTGTTTCCACTCATGCCACAGACACCTTCCATCAATCAAGCTCCTTTAGTTACGCTGAGCAGAATGGCTACACCTCAACTCCCCTTCACTTTGATGAGAGCAGATACATGTCCTTTCAAAGCCGCTCTCTGTGCTTACAAAAGCCCCTCAAAGTGCATCAACACTCTGAACCAGACCCAAACCAGGCAGCATCTGCCCCAGGGCCACAATCACGTCCTGTCCTGTCCCGGGCTGAACGCATGGCTGCTCTCGAGCGCCGCATGCTGGCCAATGGCCTCTCAGCGCCAGGCAGGTCCAGGGCCAGTTTGGGTCAGAAACGCTTAGGTCAGGCTGGTGTCACACATGTGGGTGCAGTTCAAATGAACGACTGCTCAACCACCAGTGGTTCAGAGTCCAGTGAGTCTGAGGTAGAGACGTCTAGGGGCAACTGCAGCAGCCCCGTGATGTTCGGTAATCCAGTGGAGGCCAAGTCCACTTCCCCCTTACCTAGGAACAAGTTTTCTTTTGGCAGCCTCCAGCTGGATGAGGAGCCAGACGAGGATGGGTGCCATGCCTTCAGTGATGAGGATGGCGGGCAGATTTTCAGCTGTTAGCGCACAAAGAGCTTTAAACCATCTCCTCAGGAGATGTTAAATGGGTTGAGTTTGAGACCAGTCAAATAAAATCAGTGTTTTGCCAGTGACAGGTTAGTTCTGTCAGAGGATGGGTGGAGTCTCCACGCTGCATGTCCACAGTGTTCTTCATAAGCAATGCACAAGATACTAGAAGCACTTTTTGAGCCCAGCATCACATGCAGGAGGTTTCATCTTTAAGCCTGCCTGCAGAAATATGCAAGTGCCATGTTAGGATTTAACACTGAATAGCTGCTAATTAATAATGACCACAGAAACTCCAGAGATTATTGGCTCTGTTTGTGTCAGTTTGAAACTTGCTGGTGAGGAGAAGATATTGTTACAGTTGCACTTTTTCTGACATTCATTGGATGTCGATGATCAGAGTTCACAGGAATTTCTATGTCTTGATGCCTTATGACCCTTCATTATCGTCAGTAGACACTTCTGTTTTGCAAAGTTTTATGCATCACACAGTTTGTACTCATTATACATCAACTCTGAAGTCCTAAAAGAGTCATGGATGTATGATTTTGGTAATAATTGTTAACCTTGTAGATGTTAATTGGGGATAATCCTGCCGTCTGATTGATTTATTGATGCTCTTGATACTGCATCTGGCTCATGATTGTTGTGAGACTAGTAAGTTCTGTCTGAAGAGTAGAAACTCACTGATATGCTGCAAAGACCAACCTGAACATCTGGTTGGTAATCAGCATTGTTTACAGTACCTTATGCTCTTTGCTAACATGAAACAGAAACCTATCCGCAAAGTTGGTAAACGCAACAACAGGAGTAAATGCGACCTCACATTATGTGGATATCGTGTCCTGCATTAGAAAGCCAAAGCCGTGGCTCCTTCAGGCTGAGGTGAAGTGAAATTTCTGTTGCACCGGTGGTTTAGCCACTTCACAACAGTTTACAGCTCTTATGCTCACCATTGACATGCCCCTCTGCACTTGACTCATGCTCGAGTTTCTCTGGCAGTAATTTGGTATCAAGCTGCGTCCTCCAACAGTGGCCACAAAATCCACAATTTTCCAAAGACTGCAAAGTTCTCAAACGACACTGCACTTTTATTTCTGGTCACTTTTTTCTGTTTTCTTTTGCACTTCTTCCATCATGTCTGTTTGTGTTGTTTAAGAAAGTGATGATCCTTATGTCACATTTCTGTTCTTTCTTTTGCTTCTTTTTCTTTGTCAAAAGCAAGCATGCGTCTGTCAGCATGAAACTGTCATGTCTTTTCTGTGTTTTCCCCAGCTGTGACTGCATGTAAACCTGTTTTGTCACTCACTGCCGTCTCTGTGGTGGAAAGAGGCGAGATTAACCAGTATCTGGGTTCCCTCCTCTGCAACGATCCAGCTAACGGTTAATTATTCCACAGCAGGTAGAACATCAGGTTAAGGATGACAGGAGTTTGGGATTATGCCAGAAAACAGAAGCAGGTATTAGTAACTCTGTGTGTGTGTGTGTGTGTGTACTGTACGTGTGAAAGGCAGTTTAAGGGCAACACCTCAAAGCACAGAGTCTCTTGGCTCATCCATCACCGAAGACTGCTTTTGCTGTGCTCCCAGATACTTTTAGCTTTGACGTCAAGCAGCATATGCACAGTGAGATTTTATTTTTACATGTCTGGATCAATATCTCTTCTTTATTAGCCTTTTAAAGTACCGGTGTGTTTTGGATCTATAAATGATTTGATAGTTCAACATTATGGTTCATTCCCAGTCTTGCTGTGTGATATGGGCATGACAACATCACAGCCACAATGGGAAGTCCAGCACTGAGGTTATGGAGCATTACTGTACCACATACCACGACACATACTCCATTTCTCCAGGTTAAGAACAGGACATTTTGTGCAGATTAGAGTTAGTAATTATTAACATTATACAAACATTATACAAATTATATTTGTTAAAGCTTCCAAGCTGCATGTCATTGTAGTGCAGCAGAGAAGATAAGTTTGGACTTACTGGATCACTGCAGAGTGAGGGCACATCTCAGGTACACAAAGTTGTCCCACAGACCTGGAATGACACACTGTCGTAAGAACACTAAGCAATTTGGAGGAGATCATTTGAAAATTCCAGTCTGTAAATTTGGCCGTTTAACCCTAAACCATCTGCCACGTGTTGGTTTTGTCTCAAGGTCTGCGGGCAAGATGTGTATGTGTGTGTTTTTCAATCACTGGTGTCCTTCAGGGTGTGTTTCCAAACCAGGACTGAAGCGTGGTGTTACGCAACATGCTGTTCTGCCCTGTCTGCTCTGTTTGCATGTACTGCCTGCATGTCTGTATGTAACACACAGGTAGCGCTCTCAATCACTTCACTGTTAGTTAGGAAGACTGTGATGTTAGAGCAGATGATTAGACAGCATTTCAAAACAGCATCTTAATATACGCTGTTTCCACAGCTCACTGTGTCACTACTGTAAGTAAATTGATGTCAAACTGATTTGTACTCATGGACTGAATAATACATATGTGTCCTCATTACCAACTGACTTTTTATGTTCCAGCAATAACAAAATCATAAAAGTGTCAGAAGACTGTTTATTCAAAACCCAAACATTCATAAAGATTTGTTTTATGTTTAATATTAGATGAGGCCTAGAGGACTGCATGAATTCGCACTTTCTTTTAAGACACTTTCCCTTCTATCTCTCACTCACACGCTCACACTGTCCCTCCAGACGCTCACCTGACTCTGACCTTTTTATGCTGCTTTTCCTCAAGATTTATATTCACATAACAATGTATATGTGTTATTTTAGAGTCAATAAAGATGACCTATATGAAGTGAGAGTTGCCTAATCTTCCTTGTGTGACCCCAGAAGTTGGTGTCTGGTGTGGATAGTAGACTCTCCCTTTCGTTCACCCGTAGTTACCCAATAGCTCCCTGTGGTGCTGTTTGGTAAATGTCTGTGTATGCACTGTAGTTTCTCTCTGCTCTAATTTTGTAGTGATCTTGTAGATGTACCGTATGGTTTCAACTGGTTTCTTCCTCTACAGTTGGTAGTAAATCCTTCCCTGAGTTGTGCTGGTGCATTGAGATAGTTGCATTGGATTGTGTGCATGTAATCACTGTTGTGTTTGTGTCGACATACCGGACGACAGCAGAGCGAGGTGGGCAAGTTGCGGCTAAAACATAGTAAGTAGCAGTGTGCGTCGGCAGCATCGATGACACTAAGTAAGCCTTTCCTCTTGATCATCCTGCAGTATGTGTCTCAGCTTGCGTATTGATTGACAGCACATAAAGGCTGCAAGAGCTGTCTGGACTGTAGAGTGAGTCATGGCTGATATTTCACTTTATGTAGGCAGAACTCCCTGCTAAACCTCTTTATGTTTTCCTGTGTGGTAGAAGAAGATACTGGGTCAGCTGTGTTTTCAAATACTTTAAATAGTTAGGTATAGACTACATAGTTTCTCAATGGGTGATGTTTGCTATGCTGGAGTATGAATTTATGTCAGCATATCACTGAGTGTCTCTGAAGTTTGACTCTTCTGTAGAGCTGCAGACTCAATAATTAATCCAGTGGTTTTAATTGATTATTAATTAAATGATACTCAATTAAATGTTTAGTATATGAAATGTCAGAAAATACTGCAAATGTCTTGTTTTGTCCAACCAACTGTCCAAAATCCAAAGAAATTCAGTTCTCTGTGATATAAAACCAAAGAAAACCTTTACACTTTAAAAGCTGGAACAAGAGAGTATTTGGAGTTTTTGCTTAAAATGAAAATTTGATATTTCAGACAGTTGCTGATTAAATTTCTGTCGATTGAGTTATGGATGATACGGCTGTTCAAAGTCCATTTATTTATCATCCTACAGCACAGGGTTCTTTAATGAAATGCAAGTTGCAGTGCATTTATGTCACTCACAAAACAATATGCAAATGCTAAGTATACTTGTCCAAATCTGGTTTCCTGATGTGTCTTTGCATTTGAAATAGCTCACTTTTTCATTTTCTCATTTTCCCTTTTCATCTTCGGTTGACCCTGCACAGGAGTGGGGTCCAACAGCCCTCACCTGTCTGCATCTTCAGGACACTCCCATGGCATGGTCAATGGTCAGAAGTCACTGGAGTTGTGTAGCCACAGTCCCAATGGCCGACAACCCTCCCCCCTCACCAGTCCGCTGCTCAACGATGCCTGCAGTGTTCGCACCGACGACGAAGACGAGGTTCGGAGGAAGGTATGTGATTTAATGGGGAGCTTCTGCAGATAAAAACAACAATAATCCCTCCAATGAGTTGCTTTGTTCTATCAGTTTTTGTTTTTTTTTTTTTCTAAGCTTGCGCTTCAAAGCCACTATCACAATGCTCAAAATAGCATTGGACCTAGATTACCTGTCCTGAATAACTCTCCCCAGGGACCGAAGCTAAGTATTTTCCTGCAAATCTGCTCAGAGAAATGGGTTAGACAAGGCAACAGAGCTGATAAGGCAGCAAACACTACTTTTACTTGCTCGCACTTGTGTAGTTCAGTTGCTCCTGCTCACAGTCTTCTTTCTGTTGCAATGTCTCTGCAGAGGTTCCCAACAGATCGGGCCTACTTCATCGCCAAGGAGCTGCTGACCACAGAAAGGACATATGTGAAGGACCTGGAGGTGGTGACTGTGGTAAGAAAAGCCAAGTGCGCTCGCCAACACGCTGCTCCTCTGTTTGTTTTCTCCTGCGCTGTCCTCTGGGGAGAAAACACTGATTATTCCGGCTAGCTGCTCCATTGCAGAGCGCCCGCCAAAACACAGAGTCAGGCAGTGACACAGGGATATTTTGGCAGATGCAATTCCATTTTTTATTCATTCCCCACACTCACACACTGAAATGTATTTATCCGTCTCACTCAAGGCTGTGAATACTAAACTGTGCTTGTGTTTAAAGAGATGCACGGATTTAGCTGCATGTTCTCTATTTCGATCTGTTCCCTTCGATTTGACTTGCTCTGTACAAGCATATGGACACCGTGTCATTTGATAATATCTCAAATGAGCAGAAAACAGGATATTAAATGTGCCGTGCAGATCCCTCAACAGTAAACGAGTGGGGATGTTCTTACCAGGCTGTATTGAAGCGCTGCTGTTTGTCTGTTTCCGCACACGCATGTGGAGAAAATGCATCTCTCCTTTTCACCAACGCTTTTAAAGACTGCAGCTTTTCTTGTCTTGTAATTTTCAGAGAGGCCTTTCGCACATCTCATAAATATTTGGGTTGGCTTGTGTCCTTGTTCTTTTTTCAGCTGTTCTCGTGTGTGTGCAATGTCTCTCCTGCCCCTTCTCTTCCCATACACTTGGTTGGTGCTGTGTTTGGGGTGAAGTCATCTGAACAACAGCTGGTGTTTCTTCTCAAGCCCTTCTAGACACACTCACTTTTCTAAAACTTACTTCCCTTTCCCATCACGTCAGTGAAGTGAAGCTATTTTCTGTCTGCTATGGCCAAACACACCATGTGCAACGTCTGACTAAATGGGTAGTGTTAAAAATTATTGGCTATTGATTGGTCCATCCATCCTTAGGCAATTAAAGGATTTAAAGGACGTCACAATACTGACGAGCAACAGCAGAAAACACAGACGACGGTCTTTTCCTGTAGTACCCTGGGACAATCAGCATTAACACAGCATTGATCAGTGGCGCTCTTATGATCTTGAGCAGTCTGTTCTTGAATCTTTTCACTGAACAAATTATATTAGTACATATTAGTACATATTATAATCTTCATTGCTAGGTCTCAGATTAATGTCTGTGTATTTGTGATCTCAGTCTTTCCAGAACGCTGTAGGACAAGATGAGGTGACTCCAGACTCTCTAAAGAACATCATCATCTCTACCTTCGAGCCTCTGCACAAGTTCCACACAGGTTTTCTCAGGGAGGTGGAGCAGAGGCTGGCCCTGTGGTGAGACATGCTTCACTTCCAAACTCACTCCAGAAAGCCCCTGCAGGGTGAAGGCATGCCCACTGATATTGTGGTGGTGGTGGGTTGGTTTTAGTCCAGCTCATCACAACTTCTCTCCTGCTTTTTAATGAAATTTATTGGCGTTTAGTTTGAGAGGGCAACACAGTCCCTTCAGATGACCCAGGGAGCTATCGTCTCCATGGAAACCCCCGTGCTGCACCACGGCCGGCCTTTTCTTGCCTGTGGGTTTCTGCTGTCTGATCTCCTTAATGATGTTGTGCTATATCTGAGACGCACACAGACATGCAGACAGCGATGCATAAAGCCTGTCAGCCTGTCAGAATTAACGACCATTAACTGCAGACATATACATTTTTTTAAAGCCTATCATAGCTTGTTCTCATTATCGTTATCATTGGAAAGTGATATTACATTCAACTCTGCTGATAAGAACCACATTCAAATGTGTATGCAAATTATTCAGCTCTACATGTGTCTCTGTCTGAGCTTTGCATATTCAAATGTTATCACAGAGATGAACCTTTGTTGTTGTGACTATGATTAGAAAGCTGTCTGCCATAGATTAATAAGGAAGTGTTTTACAGACTGGATGTGTTTCCCTGAAGCCTTGGCTAAAATCTTCCTAATTAATAAATATTCTGAATGAATCCACTAATGGCAGCCCCATTACTCGTGCACCGTGTGTGGAAAGACACGCTCAAGGGAGACACCTGCTGGTGGTTCTCCCTCACAGTTCAAACAGCTCCGTCCAACTTCTCTGTGTTTTTTGTCTTGCATTAGTTGAAGCTCATCTAAATAATCAATGAGCTTTAAGAGCTTGTTCATCATTAAGTCAATGAATTCACTGCCTACAATGGCTCCACTATGTTTCAGAGATAAAAACTTGCCGATGTTTATCTGTTTTAGGGAAGGACGCTCCAATGCTCACATAAAGGGAGACTACCAGCGCATTGGAGATGTCATGCTGAAGAACTTTCATGGCTTGAAGGTGAGGCACCACTGCACGCCAAACACTGCATGCGTATTTGTAAATACAGTCATGAATTAATACTGATCTATTTCAGTCATATTCCAACTCCAACTGTCCACAGCCACTGACTGTAAACCTTCACAAGCAGTCTGAAATTCTGTTGGAGCTGGAGAAGGCGTGCAGATCATCCCGCAGGTTGGAGGGTCTCTGCAGGGACTTTGAGCTGCAAAAGGTCTGCTACATTCCCCTGAATGTCTTCATCCTGCGGCCTCTGCACCGCCTCATCCACTACAAGCAGATCTTGGAACGCCTGTGCAAACACTACCCAGCTACTCATGTGGATTTCAGGGACTGCAGAGGTACAGTCCAGTGTTTAAAGAGGCAAATTTGGATCTTCTGATGCTGTAAAATTATCTCACAATCAATTTCCAATTATCTCAGCTGCTCTGGCTGATGTGTCTGAGGTGGTGGAGCAACTCCAGGGAAGCCTAATCAAAATGGAGAACTTCCAGAAGCTTCTGGAGCTGAAGAAGGATTTGATAGGCGTTGACAATCTTGTTGTTCCTGGTCGGGTGAGTTAAAAGCTTGAAAGAACAGACTTACAAATATTTTCATTCTCTACTTGACTTCCAAACACCAACTTTCTGTCAGACAGACACCCTGTGCTGTGCTCTTTCGTGTAGTGTGTGTCCAATAAATGATGCGTGTTTTTTTTGTTTTCTCTTCCTCAGGAGTTCATCAGGTTAGGCTGCCTCAGCAAACTGTCTGGAAAAGGCCTTCAGCAACGAATGTTTTTCCTGGTAACACCCACTCCTTGAGATTAGGTCACATCACTAATCTAATTATTTAGTCGAGTGATCTCAGTGGAAAAATAATCACACTTTTATCATTTCCAGCTATACATTACTCAGATGGTGTTGGCAGATAGCACATGTTGCTCAGGACTTTGTCAGTCCTATGGCATGCAAGTGTTTTGCACGTGTTTGCTCTGATAAACAAGCCATTAAAAATGCAGAGGTGTGTGTGCGTATGTTGAAGCTTTGGGCTGTGGAATAATTTATATTTTTGTTCAACTCTTTGTAGTGTCTGGATTATTTACACTGTTCTGTTGTTTATGTAGTTTACATGTTCCAGTCGTTTTGACAAGCTGTTTGTGTTCCCTTAGAATTATGTCTAGGATTAGATACAAGTAATTTAAACAAAATACAGAGTCAGTGGTGTTAGTTTTGAAAGACTGTTAATTTCCCATATCTTTGACCCTCTCCCTTTCTCTCTGACGACCAGTTCAATGACGTCATTTTGTACACGAGTCGAGGGATGACAGCAACCAATCAGTTCAAAGTGCACGGGCAGCTGCCGCTCCATGGGATGACAGTAAGTGTTGTGTCTCTCAGTTGAGCATAAAGTGCTTCAAACGGCTGTCACCAGTTTGTCATTACAGCAAATGAGCCGCCTCAAACAGCTGAACTGCAAGCGCTTTCAACATCTGCCCCCACCCTAACACACACACACACACACGGTCAGGACATCTACACATGTCCTTCTCTCTCACTTCCTTTTAATCATCCCTCCCATTCTGTCTATTTTGGTCCTCGCTGTCCCAGATTCCACTGCTCTCTAATGTTGTTTCTGTGTCTCCGTGTTCTTCTCCCAGATCAGAGCAAGTGAAGATGAGTGGGGTGTGCCTCACGCCTTCACATTGGTTGGACAGCAGCAGTCTGTGGTGGTGGCAGCAAGGTAAGAACGGCGGTCAGCAGCACACAAACACCATGTAACCTGGACAGGAACATTATGTGTGTATTGATTCTTCTGCAGTGTCAGATTTTTAGTGTGGAGACATTTGAGCATCTTTACAGGATGCACTTGAGATTTCACAAATAAGCATGTAGAGAAAAGACACAAACACGATTATCAGCAATGGCATTATTTCCACTGAGAATAACCCACTTTACAGTTTCAGTTTAATTTTACTTGCCAAAATCAATGTAAACAAAGTCTTCTCACCCAGCTGTCGTCCTCCAGAGGAGGAACTGATAAAAACGTTGACACTCTGCAGGTCACTTCCCTTTATTACCTTGAGCTTACAACAATTAAGCTTCACGAGCAAAGTGGTTTGTTTTACAGACTTTAATTGCAGTGGGCTTTACCTCTCAGGCTGCAGAGTCTTCTCCTCTTCACACTGTGATTGGTGGAGGCTGTAACTGCACCTGCAGCTGTTGCCAACTTCTCCTAAAATTTAACTGAACATTAATCAAAGATAAGGCAATTATTTACCAATCATAAACTGTTAGATCTACATCAAGAACATAACAAGAATTAATGTTTTAGTTTAATAAAGTCAGTATCAATTCACAAGGCCCAATAATAACAATATTAATGTTAATTCATGTTATCTGCTGGATTATTAGGAAAAAGCATTTTTTTCAGTTTCTTTGGACTGTATTTTTTAGTCCATGTGCCCTCGACCATTAGCATCACGACTTCTTCACTTTGACAAAAGAGATAAAAATAACTACCTTCCTGCCTTCAAACTAAAATTTTGTTGATCCAGTTTCCCTGAATGAGCAGATGGCAGCTTAGTGTTGTTTTTAAGGAATATTTGGCAGAACAGTTGGACTAACATGCATCCAACTTGTGACATTCTTGCGAACTGGACTATTTCTAACCACGGGCTTTCCTGCTGTGAGTTAGGATGGGTCGTGCTGAGCACTTTATCCATTTGTGTTGTTTTTCACTCTAGTTCACTAACAGAGATGGAGAAGTGGATGGAAGACATCAAGGTGGCGATAGAGACGGCAAAAACCAGCAATGGGCCTTCATCTGACCTCCTGAGCAGCAGTCTGACAGACAACAGTAAGTTGCGAATAAACATTCAGCTGAATATCAAATGTATACTTCACTGTGTGGTGCTGTGCAGCAAAAAGTGAAGAATGAACAGTGGATGAGAAACTTTCAGAAAACATGACTAAAAGCTCCTTTGAGTAAAATCCCAGATACACAAGACTACATTTGATTTGTGAATGACCTGACATTGTCTGTGTTTTAGCGCCCTTCTCCCCTCATCACCCTGCTCATTGTCTAGCAGTAACAACCTCCTGACTTTCCCAGAATGCCCTGAGGACACTTCGGCGGAGGCAGAGTCTGAGGACGACATAACAGCATCGCACACCTCGCTGGAGAAGCCCACCGCACACCGTGGTAACACCATGGTGCATGTGTGCTGGCACAGGAACACCAGTGTGTCTATGGTGGACTTTAGCATAGCTGTGGAGGTACCGGCCAAAACCTCAGCACTCAACCTCAGACCTGCCCCTCCCCTTCTGCCTCACTGTTTTCTTTCTCTGTGTCTCAGTGTCTGCTGTATCTTAATTCACTTTGATTATCTCTCAGTGGGAACAGTATCCTCCTGTGCTCCGCCACCTTTACTATGTCTCATTATGCTGAAGAGCATATTTTGGCTATCACGAGCTAAATGTACCAAAATAAATTAAAGCCTCATTCTTCTCCTTATTTTCCTCCCTAATTTTACATATTTATAGCAAAACGTTTTAATACGAAAGAAGATTAGAGAGCAAAATATGAGAAATTCTGTGCCGAAAATATGGTGAACAACTTTTTACACATAAGAGTATCATTATAGCTTCTTTGAAATCTAAACTTGAAATCACACATTGTTTACATTTTGTTTGCAAACTAGCATTGTTTTTCTTCCTCCTCACTTGTTTTGTTGGTGCTTTGCTAAATTTCCTAATCCATCTGTGGATTAGTGAAATGGTCTGACAGCAAATCACTGGATACACGAATCACGGTGCCTGAATGCTCACACAGGCATGTATGTGCATCCTCACTTGTGTGTGCTGCACAGAATAAAACAGGAACTCCTTTGCTGGCAGGGGCTTGAATGTTTATTTATAAGTGAAATCCACACACTTCAGCCTGTAGTCATTGCACGTTAAAGCCGTGTCTTTACTCTATTTGCAGCTACACAGAGGATACTGTTCCAACCCTATTTTGGCTAACAGTTGCCTGCGTGACGTCCTTATCTAAACTCAAAACTGTGGCTTTCCTGTGTGGTTCTGTTCTTTTTCTCCTCCCCTGGCACTTCAAATCTCTGATCGTCTATAAATAGAGAGAGCGAGAGAGAGAGCAGTACGTAGATGTGCTAAATGTCCTCATCACACACTAACAGAACGAATCCTGTTTTGGGATCCTCTGCATCTCTGCCCAGATCTAGTTCTGCTCTTACTCTGTAGTTGTAACAACGTCCTCTTCACAGCCTTGCCTGGACACACCGTCGGCCTTCGTGTTTTCCCTGCCACCGCATGCCTGTGTTTCACCTACTCAGTCTCTGTGTTTCTGTCCTTCCCTCCCTCCCTTTCTGTTTTTTTCTCTCTTTCTGTCTCTCTCTGTCTCTCTGTCTCTCTCTCTTTTCCCCATGCGTCTGTGCGTTCCTCCGTGGTAGAGGACCCTAGTCCAGTCAGTGGGAGTAAGGCCCCCCTGGTGGGGCCCCCCAGTGGCCAGGGACCAGTGCCTCTGTCTGTTATCTGCTGGTACCGTGTTCAGAGCCTCTCCTTTAGTGAATCCTGCAGGAGTCTAGAGGTAAAGGAGCCAGGCAGACAGGAGAGGCCCTGTGTATGTGTTTACTTGAACTGCATCGTGGAAATAAAAGTTACGCGTAGAAAACAAAACATAGAATAGAAGTTAAGATGGTGCCTCTTGTTGTTCATATCAGTGACACATTAATTGGTTTTACAGAAAGCAAATGAAATTCACCACAGAAGCACCGTGATTTTAAAATATAATGTAGAAGATTGCATATTGTTTTCAGCCTAGTTCCTGTTTTGCAATCACTTTAAGTTTAAAGTTAATTGCAAGATAAAAAATAAAATAAAGCAACAGTTAATAAAAGCTTTAGTAGATTTACAATTTATATGGAAGTACAAAAGAAGTAAGATAAGATAAGGCTGGCCGTAGGAAACGACCAAAACCAACAATGTGTTTTTCCATCTCTCAGCACTTTCTGACTTCCCAGCCCTGTCTGTGGCACTCAGACCAAAACCCATTTGTTCATACAGAAGACATAAATCTTTAATATCAGGTCACAAATGCATAATTTCAGTTTTATAAAAGACTCACAGCTGGGCATGGTACTTTTAAGTGAACATTTCTGAAACAGGGGTGAACAGAGTAAACAGTGTGTTTGCTGGGAGCAGGAACTATTTCCAGCTGCAGATTTATACTCAAATAGTTTTGGACAGTAGTAGAGGTCTGTGGCGCAGCCCAATACAGATGATACTTCTGTTGGTTTTGGGCGATTTCGTCGATATTTGTTAAGAAGAGAAATCTGCAACATCACCAGACTTATCATTTAATTTAACTGCTTCCATATTTTTAGTCAAAATCCTAAGAACTACACACTACAGCTGGTCTTCTGATGCATGTGTATTTATAAGGTTTTAGATTCACACTAGTTTTTTGTCTTTGCAGAATCAGCTGTCAGGAAACTTACTGAGGAAGTTCAAGAACAGCAACGGCTGGCAGAAGCTCTGGGTGGTCTTCACCAACTTCAGCCTGTTCTTCTATAAATCTCACCAGGTGCTGAACATTCACTCCCATCTCTGTTTGTCCAGTGAACGCGTCACAACCTCTCCCACATGCATTCAGTTCTGTCCCCCTCCTCACCGCACACCACTCAAAGTGTTTACACACTCCTGTGGGCTTCAAAGCATCACGTCTCAATGTAGAATGTCAAATCTTTGTGCCACATTGGAGGTTTTACAGGTTTTCCCATGCAGTTTCACATCTTGCATCAGAAAACATTTGTTAGTGTATGTGTTCTGATACTAAAAAGAGATCCACAGAAGTTGAAAACAAAGTTGCTTATCAAGGACTGAATCCACTGTTTATTAAATTAAAGGCTCTAAAACTTCACACAAACCCTTTGTAAGTGAATGAAGTCTTATCTCAAAGCACTAATGTAAATAATTATTAAATTTCTGTTAAAGAGGTGAATTTATAGAACAATCTGAATATTTCAGCCATGGCTGGCTATGTTTCCTCATTTACTGCTTTGCTTTTCATGTTGGGGGTACTTGCCTAATTTTTAAATGAAATGTTAGATTTTAATTCAGTGCCACTTCACTTGATTTCTCAGGATGATTATCCTCTGGCCAGTCTTCCTCTGCTGGGTTACTCCGTCACTATCCCTGCAGAGTCTGAAAACATCCATAAGGACTATGTCTTCAAACTGCATTTCAAGTCCCACGTCTACTATTTCCGATCAGAGAGCGAATACACTTTTGAGAGGTACAAAGTGTGTGATCGTCCAGACGCATGCTTACTGAATATAGTTGCACTTTTTTGGGGGGGTCCTGGGTGTCAGAGGACCAATTAAAAAGCCTTTGTCTGCCTGCAGGTGGATGGAGGTCATCCGTAGTGCCACGGTCCCCTCCAGTGGTCCTCGTGTCCTGAACAACAAAGAGTCCCATCTGCTTTGAGTTGGCTCCCCTGCCCTTGCTGCCTCGCCCCCTCACTTTGGACTCTCTGCTTTTCTTTTCTACACATATCTGGGACATTTGTACACGTGTCCATGCACATTTGGTGCTTTTTAATGCTTTAATGGTGACATGTCCGCTGGTTTAGACTGCATCAGAGACTGCATTTTTTGGCATTTTTACTCTCAACTCTGAAACCTCTTTTTATGGATGTCATTTTATACTGTTTTCTAATGGTCTGAACCACTTCCTATCTCTCTGGTTTTACCTTTTGCCATTGGTTGTTTTTACAGCAGGAACATGTTGATATAGATATCCAGCATTCTTTCTTAGATGGTTAGAGTATCACTGCATTGTCATACTGTTTTTGTCTACTTTTTCATTTTACTGAAAACTGCTGCTTTGGAAATGTCCTGCAACTTCAGTGCCAAACTGGTTTATATCAACGTCCTGGACTTTTTAATGCTATTTTGTTACATTGGGGAAGAGGAGTGTCTCCTCTACTGCATACCATGAAATTTTAAATCATGTAAAACAGGCCACCCTTTAACGGTCAGTGCTCTGTCACACCTACCCCAGCACAATGTGTTCTTGTCAAAAAAAAAGGTGATGAAAATCTGAAATAATTTAGTTGTTTTATTCACATAAATTTAGCATTGATCGCAATGTGGCCAGATTAATCCCAGATTAATGCCATTTACAGTAAATATTCTATTTGCTGATCTTTGTTGTATGAATACGTCTCTGACTATTTTGCTTTTTTATATATAAACTAAAGTTCCCCTTCAGCTGTATGAGAAATGTGAGACATGTTCATAATCATTGTATTATGAAAGTAAGTGTATCTGAAAGCTTTAAAGATAACGTGTGAAACAAAATAGAAACTTTCAGTTCCAAGCGCCGTCGCCCTCACTGAACTAGACTGCCTCCTGTATACAGATACCAGATCTTTTTATGGGTCTAAATGAATGGAAATATGCATTTGACAGGGTTTTGCAGTGAAGCAAATGAAATGGAAAACCTCAGTTCTGCTTTGAATTGCAGCGTTTTTTCCAGACAACAGAGAGCTCTTTGGAAATGAAAGCAATAAAAGAAAACCTTATTCAACTTAGACTTGTATTAGTTGTGTTTTTGTTGAAGCTGGAGTGGAGGGGGTGACATTTTCACAAGGGAAAACATGTTCCAGGGTGTCTGCAGGTCCTTAAAAATGTTTTGAATTCAATTTCATATTAGACCTTTAGAGTCATAACCTAATCTTAAAATAGAATTTTATCTAATTTGTTCATCTGATTTTATCTCTTTATTCAACTGTTTCATGTCATAATGAGTCCAGCTGTTCTGCAAGAATGTCCACATTTCTAAAGTAACAAATCTTTAAAATCTTTAAACTAACACCCTAACCACTGAACCAAATATTGTGTTTTGTCTTTTATCTGCACTTACGTCTTGGCAAAACGTACATTATGCTCACTCACTCTTATAGCCACATTCCTACATAAAACTTCACCATATGACAATATCTAGAAAAAGTCTTACAAAGCATTAAAAGTAAGTGATGCCTGTAGACACCATGTGTTCAGTACATGTACTGTATAGCAGCTCTTCATTGTGTTTACAGCTGTGACCTACAGATGGCATCATTGATCAAGCCGTTTGGTTCAGTCAAGTCATAACCAGTGTCTGTACATTAGTGCCGAGTAACAGAAGCAACAGAAAACCTTGTCGTGAAGGGGAACTGTAATTTTACTATATCTGCATATTGTTTTTTGTGTCAACAGAGAGGCAAGTCACTACCATACAAAAACAGTGATATAACATGATTTCAGCTTACTAACATCTAACCTGATTATAGAGATATCAGACAAAGTGTTTAGCCAGCAGTGCTTGTGTGTGCACTGCTGTTTTTAGACTGCCTGGATGTCTCATTCACCCTCTATTAGAAGACAAAATGTGAGAAATATTCAGAATTTGTTGACAAGAGAGAGTAACATTGAAAAGTGTGTGTCAAATCAAAACATACTGAGTAGTGTAGGCAGGCTTATCCAAGATCTGAGTGTGTGGAGATGTAAAGCTTTTACTTTTTTGTGAGCAATTAGTCCTTTTCTGTCTGGTCTCTTCAAAAGTACATTTTCTTATTATAGCACCAAAGACATCAATAAAAACAAAATAAAATATAATCAAATATGTCATAATGAAGGGCTTTCCACTCTGCTGTCAGGGAGTTGGGTTAAAGGTCATAATCCTATTGGTAAATCTAATCTGATCTCTTGATGATGATATCAGTGAACCACTTTGATTACTCTTTTAACTGGTTGTGAAGTCAAAGTTTACTCTAGTTGTACTTCCAGACAATATATTTATTCATTTGTATTAACGTACAAAGGTAGTAACATTTCCAGAGTTGGGATTTTTGTGGAAATAAGAAAATCCTGGTTCAGTCGTCCTTACTATAACCTGCTGTCCAAAGTCCAGGCCCAGCAGCTCACACACAGCCAGGAGTGGGCAGGCCTTTAAACCGGTAAGGGGCGGAGTGCGCCGAGGACGCAACCAGACCTCCTGTCTGGCGCTGCACGGCCAATGAAACGCTTCTCAAGAGGATACTTCATTATGACAACAATAAATCCGATGGAAGAAGAAGAGTGCCGGTAAAATGCAACACACGCTGACTTTTGAAAGCGAAAACTATGAGATCGAGGGGTGGGAGTGAGTCAGCGACCGCACCACAACATGACCCAGCTTCAAACTCGTGGTGCGCACTAGTTGGGATCGGATCGGAGAAACTGAGAAACCGGTGATGATTTTCCTCTAAACTTCGGCTGAATAACCCTTGGATTGAACAGTCATTGATGCAAAGTGGTGCGCGACGATGGCTACTCCAGCGCACCCGGAGACCAGGAGATTTACGCGGGGTCTGGGTAAACCTGGCACGGCGGCTGAACTCAGGCAAAGTGTCTCAGAGGTGGTTCGGACGTCCGTGCTGATTGTAAGTACACACCTCAACCCCCCCTCCTCCTACCACCCCTCCTTTCCCTTCTTAATACCACCTCGGTCAGCAGCATCTTGACTGTTTGGACATTAGTTGACCGGAGAATCACCTGCGTTTACGCACATTTTCAGCAGGTTGGGTGGGCTCTCTGGGTGAAAAACTACATGTCATGTTATGAGTTCGTGACCCTGACCTAAAAATGTGACAACGAGAGTGTTTTGGACAAAATGAAAAAGGTGTGTGTCTGTGTGAGAGATAAGTAGATTCAAGAAATTAGAGAACATCTAATGATTTTTATTGGGAATAAAATGCCACGAAGTTCTTGAAATCACTTCCGTTCTCACCCAGCTGACTTTGGATCAGTATGGCTATCAACACAGGTGGGTATTTATAGGCGAACCTGGCCTACAAATGTGAATGGAGGTGAATGAGGTTGTGTTTGTGTGACAGAGATGAAAGGAGGAGTGGGGAGACTTCATACAATTTCAGGTGGACTCTTACTTTTGTAGCACAACACAACAACCTGATTTGTGAACATTTTACAGCACATTAACCTCAGTGTGAGGGCGTTGTTGAAACTCCACAGTGCTCTTGAAACACTTCTTTTTCAGGCGCATTTGTTGCATTTCATTCTGAGTGTCGTATGTCCTGAAGAGTCTGTAAAGAATCAGTGCTACAGTAGATGAAGGTGTTTTGTACTCGGTGTCGATGAGGGCATTTGGTTTCATAGGGATGTACTGAGATGACATAATACCTCCTCACAAGGGAGAGCATGTGGCTTCAATTTCATGCCTCAGACACATATAAAGTGTCCAGTGAAAGTGACATAATGCTGAATTTGACCGTCCACTTTGGAACATCTGGGCGACGAGGTCCTCCAGTACACCTCCTCCTCAGTATCAGCTTTCCTCGGAGCTCAGGAGGAAAAAGGAGTCGTCCCTTTTGTTTGCCTCCGAGTGTGTTGAGTGTTTGGTGCTCCGTTTGATTGTTCCAGCTTTCCTGGAAGAAGTTGCTAGGTAACAGAAACGGACACCGTCCAGGCTCTCTGTCAGGGAAATGGAATCCTGAGTCAGGATCCCAGACATCCAACCACACCTTCATATTATTTATTCATTCTCACTCTGGTGCACTGCCAGAGACGCCAGAGGGAGGAGAGCAGAAACGGATACAAGTATGCTTGTTGGGAAATCAACATGTTTCAAGAGGACGGAACTGACTTGAAGAACCTCTGCTTGGGGCTTTTGTATTGATGTTTGTGTCAGCAGGGAACTTCATGGCAGATATGTGGAGACTGGTGAGACTGGGAGCACACTTCTGGAAAATGAGTAACATTCTGGTTCTTGATAATAGTAAATATAACACCAAATAAACAACTTTTTCAGCTTTATTTCAGTATAAATAATATCAGTGAATAAGTGCAGTTTGTAACTCCAAATAGGCTACAGCCATGGATAATTTATGAAAAAACGGGCTTCTGGGCGCAGAGGATGCTGCCCACCTTTCCTACAGAAGAGCAAGACGGACTCTTTGTAGTTGTAATATGTCTTTTTCTAGTTGTTTTGTGTCATTTTTTTCAGTTGTCTGGTGTCTTTTTAACGGATTACTGTCTTTACTAGTTGTTTTGTGTCATTTTGTGTCTGTTTGTTGTTGCTTTGTGTTTCTTTATAGTCATTTGATTGACTTTACAACAGTCCCATCAAACAGAATAATCCTTCCATTATACTAATAACCCCCTGGCTCTGGTAAGGTGGGCACCAAGTAAACGTATGGCTGTGTTGTTGAGTTCACGTGTTTGCTGAATCTTCTCAGTGGGACAAGAATGTGACTGCACACAAGACGGCTGTCCATGCAGCTTGTAATTAATTCCTCCATGAAACATGTAAATACCACAGCAGGAGTAGAGGGATCTGTTCCAGAGACATAAAGAGAGGATTGTAGCTGTTGTTATCCAATCTGGTTGTTGTTGTTGTTTCAGCTTGAAACAAAAAAAAATTCTGTCCTTTTGAACGCCCAGAAACACATCACTTCATTTAGGTCAAAACATACAGCATACTGCACATACCTGTTGGTCACACTGCAAATTCTCAACTATGCTTTAGGGTCAAGTGCACTGTGCTGCTCTCTTCCTCTCCCAACAATTTTTGCATTTTCGTGAAGGGACACACACTGGCCAGAGCCCCTTTGTTTATTGTTGAAGTGGAGAGCACGGAGACTTGTAATAGGCCAGAGCCCTCAGCTGAGCCATCCCTCTGTTTCTCCACACTTTAGGCACGCTGAGAACACTATTAGCTCCATGATGGCTGTCATCAGCTTTGAATTTGTAGTGTTGCTGATGCACTTTGCTACAATGCAGTTCACTGCCTCGACAGCTTTGCTCCATGTGCAATTAGCACAAAAACTGTTGAGTGTGTAAAGAGTTTTGTTTAGCTTAACCATCTGCAGCCCTCAACAGCATGCCATTAATGTATCGGCTGATGTGTATATAACAAATCAATGGCAGTTGGAAATGTTTAGTCAGTGTATACAGCGTATGAAGCAGCTGGGGGGCAGTTGTGTAATTGTAATCAATAGTCCTAACTGCCTGCCACCTAATGGTGATATACTCAGATCCTCAGTGTTCCTGCTATGTGCCAGACCCGAGGGAGCTGTACGACAGATGGGTGTCATTATGTAGGAGTGATGCTATTAGCTGGACATGGCCCAGTACAACACACAAGCTCAACATACACACTGTGCAACCAAAATGGGCAAAGTGTAGGGTTCATGTGTGTTGCAAAAAAGAACATTAAACAACATTACAGGCATGCATTAACATGGTAAAAAAAAAAAAGCCCCATTTGTCAGCTGAGTTGCTCCAACGAGCTTCTCTCTGCCTCTAGAGGGTCTTTTTGCTTGTCACAATGACCAGTAAACAATTTAGCCTCTTAATCTTTTAGGGAGGTGGTCAGCTTTTCCTGTCTTGTGGTTTCACCCAATTAAACTTCTGCAACAACAAGCAGAGTTCACTCATCCATCCTTGATGCATAATCACCTCATTTCCATTCTCTCACACTCTCTACTCCTTTCTTCTTACCTGTGCCACTTCCTCTTTCTGCATCATGTGACATGCCATATTTGTTAACCTGTTTGCTCAAGTCAAACACTGCCAGTCATGAACTCTCGCTGCTGCACTGCATCAAAGATGCAGAAACTGTTGACCATGTTGAAGTACAAAGCCCTTGTTAGCCCTCTTGATCTAATGAGACACACCTGACTCGACTGTGTTTTTTTGCTTTTCCAAGGTGTGTAAATTTTCCCAAGTTGTGGGAAACTCAGGAATACCTTGGTTGGGTGTGTGCTCTTTTCACGTGTAATCTCACTCTTAAAAAGTGTGTCAGGGCCTTTTTTTTTCAACTTCTAGTTCTGACAGAAGTCGTTTCTTCTTTGATCGAGTTAAATTCATGTCCTCTCATGCAGGGCAGCTGGATTTATTAGTCATGACACTAACCAAATATGTGCTGAGTGGATTTCCAGATTCACCATGTAGAGCTGAGATTAGACAACCGAGCATGACAATTGAAGTTTTATAATCACACATCAACCAACTTCTCTTCTGTGGATGTTAGGAGCAGACACTGGAGGCTGTCACATATGCTTGTAGGACCGAGCCAGTCAGAAGATTACAGGGCTGTCAGTGTTGTGTGAGGCCTAAGCAGCTTGACCTCCCTCTGTATTCCTCTGTCTTCCTATCTGTCTGTCTTTCTGTCTGTCTGTCTTTCTGTCTGTCTGTTACTATAAGGCCTGATTGTATCAAACTAAACTGGTGCATAAGCTGCCTTTGTTATGTTACTGTGATGGTAAATGGTACTCTACAAGAACAAACTCAGGGGGGTGGAGATGGGAGGGCAGATGAGTTCTCTGAATGGGTCAATAATACATGAGGCTGCTCTAGTAACCAATGCACCCATTAGGAGGCTCTCTCCCACTCTCTCTCTCACTCACTTGTGCTGTGGATCAGACAATCCCAGAACTTTGATACCATCTGGTACATGACCCCACAAAACATACCAAACGCATCAGTGTGTCGTCACTTTGAGTGAACCAATTTTCAGTCTCACAGTCCAGACCATTAAATAACAGTCTTGATGATGACCTGTCACTCTCAGGGATTTTTAGGCCTGTTGGCATCTTTCTGAATATTCATTTGGCAGTTTAGTAGGTACAGCCAGCTAATGCAGACTAAACAGTCCTGCAATAAATCCTGCCTTCATGAAGGTCATAATGTTCATTTTTTTGTTGAAAAGGTGTTGATTTAATTTAGTGATCGTTTTGCAGTGCTGTCGAATTACATTGCATTAAACTGTATAACAGCTGACAAGTGGATGTGGTAACTTGGCTGTTGTCTCCTCCTGGCAGCTAAGGTCACATGACAGGAGAAGGAAACGCAAACCAAGTCCACTGTTTTTCCACCTGTCAGCTCTTATATAGTTTAGTAATCATGCACTATTGTCTCTAAACGTTTCCAAAGTTAATGCTCTGAATGTGTGAAAGGCGGCTTACTGTAAATGGAATGGAAACATTTAAACTCCACAAGACCCAGATATAACCAATGATGCATGGCTTGTGGAACGAAGGCTTTAAGGAACAGTGAGAAATAAAACACACCCATCAAGCTCACTATAAAATGTGTCTGCATGGGTTTGGGCATGGCTTTTGGCAGTTGTGGTTATAATCTAAACCAGATTTGCCACTCAGGGCTCTTGCAGTTGGAGTGGGAAGCTCGAGCGAATTCCTCATCTGAGCACATGAAGGTCAAGATAATATAGAGTGCTTTACGAAAACTGAAATCCAGCCCTGACCGACCCTGGTTAGTGCACAACACTAAATACAGTAGTAGCAAAGCCAACTCAAATGATCCAATGGCCAGACAGACAGAATTTGTTCCAGTGCAAATGAAAACTGATTAAATATCATAGACATGAATTGCACTTGGGTTATCTCTTTCAGACAGCAGATTGTCAAGTGCTGTTTTTGTTTTGTTTGGGTTTTTTTTTTTTTACAAAACCCTCATTCTGTGCCTGAGTTTATTTTAACCACGTGTAAATATAAATGTTAAATGTGAACTCTGAGCCAAGCTTTGAGCTCCCAAGCTTTGGTTTGTGTCCACATCACAAGATTATTTAATATTTTCCTGGCTCAGTGTGGGAAATATGAAAGCATTCAACTACCTTTTTTCATCAAACATCTGTGGACTATGCAATCTGCGATCCATTGATTTTTGATTCAGTGGTTGCACCCTGGGATCCATTTCTATGTACCGATGTCATGGTTTTTACATAATTGTCACATTTTATACTGGCATAGATGACTCAGAGTTGTTTCACATTTGATTTTTTCCAGTTCTCAAAACAGAAGGACGCTCATTGCCACCATGAGCTAAGTTTCCAAAATATTTCCATCCTGCCTGACTGAACAGGAAGTGCCCATGACTTCCTGTCCTTCATCTTCTTTTGGGAGAGCAGAGGCCTGCCTTTTCCTAGATAGAGCAGGTTTCCTGAGGCTGTATTTGGTCTGACCAGAAGTTTTAGGCAGGGCTTGCTGTTAAACCGCCCACTCTGTCTGAGTGTTGTGCCTGATAGAGCAGAACTGTTTTGGAGCACAGAGGAGGTTACCATAACAGAGAGGCGGCCGGCCGAAGAGCCTGGTCAGTAGGTGTTTTTCCTCTTAGCAAGTGCTTGGGACTCTGGGGCTTGGTTTACCCTTGCATCCTCTGAACATATACATTCTTCCAATCCAGTTGGAATAAGGGAATAATGAAGTTATTTCTACCTTGAACCTTGAATTTCTCCAGTCTAGACTTGCTGCTGAGGTGAAGTTTGTTTTGATGGCTGGAATGCTACCTCTGCATCGTTGACAGTTTGTTTAGTTTTCACACTCTCCTATTCATCCAAATGGAGAGAAGTTGAAGAATTGAGCGACTGGGTGGTCGCAGTTATGGAAGACTGATCTAAAACCTTCTGTCATATGTGCACTGCACTTCTGCACATCAGGCTGAATAAAACTCCCTCTAACATCCCACCGTTGAAGCATACGTCCTGCAGTGGAGCCACGATTCCACATTATCATCAACAGCTGAGCAATCTAGTGGAGTATTGTTTTGCTTCCATCCTCAAGGCCATTAAGGTTGCTATTTTTGAGCCGGCAGGGCACACCTAAGTGCAGCTGTAGAGGATGTACTGAATCGCAAGTCCTTTGGCCCTCTTTTCCCTCAATGATTGTAATGTACTTAATCCAGTTTGCCTTCCTCTCTAAACTGATAATGACTCTGCCTTCATCATCTATGATCTAATAAGGAACTAGATTTGAATGAACAGGGTAGAGATTGGACTGTACATGTTGCACAAAAGCAAATCATATCTTGAATATCTTAACGCCAACTAGAAAGCAGCTGGACAGAAGTCTTAGTCTTGCTGTGCTCGCCTTTTTAGCCATGCTAGCACTGTGGCTGTATGGTTTGAAAAGGCAACCGATCCTACAGTTGGGGCACCACTCCAGTCATGGGAACATTCAGATATTCATGCTCCCCTCAGGATGAATTATAATAACTTGGGTTAGTGGTGGAAAATTCAGTCTGTGCAAAACTTTTAAAACTAATAGCCATCCCATCAAATGTTTACACCTAGCAACATGCTAAACTAAAACATTATACCTGCTAAACTAGATTTTTTTTTAGGGCTGTGTCAGGAATTGGGAAGTGGTAAGAAGCTGGAATTTTATCGTCAGTGTTCACTAATCTAAATAAACAGTTGTTTCTTTACTATAAAGCAGTTAACTACAGCTTATAAACCTATCCTCTCACAGGTTTTCTGCCGTGCTTGAGAATTTTGGGGGGCTCAGCAAATTTTGTGTCAAAGATCAATCTGGTTGAACTTTCAACTGCTAAACCTGGCAGAAAACCAGAGCAGTGTGGGTTCCTACAGTGTGTGCAGCTGCTCTGATTTCACTGGAAATGATGGCTTTGTTTGACAGCCGTAATGATACTACTTCTTTACCATGCTTTAAATGTCATTCCCTACATCAGAGGGAGTCCAGGCCCAGATGGCTGAGCCTCCATTAGCTCCAAGCTGCTCCATATGAATGGCACCGCTGCTCATATGAATGGCACCGCTACAGACTAGTCTTATCATGGCCCAGCCCATACATGAGCAAGTGAATGAGAGAAATATATCAAGTGTAGGTGGATATTGCTCTGCCTGCCACCACCAATTCATTAGTTTTGTGATAGGCCAGCCAGAGTATTAGCCAGAGGGGGAAACTGGTCAAGCCTAACACTGCAAAGACAAAATCGTTGCTCTGCACACGTGCACCGGCCTACAGATTAAACTCATCGGATTAAGCCCTGAAAAGCACTACAACACTCCTGACCAGAGACTGAACAACACATCCATGTTGGCTGATGCAGAAATGTCTAGAAAGAGCACACTAATGGCTAGCACATTTCCTTTTAAGTCCTTGTGTGTTTTATTTGTGAGGTGCATTTACTCTCTGAGCCGCCTTGATTTGTCTATAAAAGTAAGGTTTCCCTCCCATCCTTCAGTGCAACTGACCATTAACTTGTAATTGTGGGTACACGACTGTTACCATGACAGAAGAGATTGGAGGGTGTGCTGTGTGCTGACACTCTTAACCTTGTCATTATTTTTTTCCAACCAATGGATGGCATTTTTTCCATTTTTGAATCACTGCCAATTACAGGATTGGCCCTCTCCTCTGGGTGGGGGTTTCCTCTTTTAAGTGTAGAGTTGAGTAAAATCTTTGATGTATGCTGCACTCCAGTATGTTGAAGCATTTGAACTTTGATAACCTTGATAAACTGCTTTTATTTTTAGCCATGCTAACTCAAGGGAAGACAGTATCACTTTGTTTGTCTGTCTTTGCACCACTTTGGCCCAGACTGAAATATTTCAACAACTGTCATGCATTCATATAAAATTGGTATAGACATTGATGGTCACCAGCAGATAAATCATTAAATCTCTGCTGATCTCCCAGCATTTCTTTTCATGCTACTATGATATTGACATTTGTGGTTTATAGTGAAATGTCAGTTTCAATGTACTTTAGTTCACATAGTCAGGCCCACTTCAGGATGAATGTTATGCTTACGCGCTAAACTAAGATGTTGAACATAATAGACTACACATTATACCTGCTCAACATTAGCATGTTAGCGATGTCATTATATGCATGTAAGCAACTCAGGTAAACTGATGTCAGCATTTAGCTCAAAGCACGTTACTATAGCCTCACAGAGCTGCTAGCACCAGGACTTATTAGATTTGTGAGTCAGATTTATAACTAAGCTAATTATAAGACAACAGCATACTTCTTTTTACTGCAGAATACTATTCTTTTTTTACCTGTTTGTTTCCTATCATTCACTCTTCTGTGTTACTGATGCAACTCCTGGGATTTAGTGTCAGGCGATCAGCCCATTCTCAGTAGGTTAATCTGCTTTGAACACCATATCGCTCCCTCTGGCTGCTCTGACATTGCCTCGTTGTGGTCACTGACCTCCCATTCACACTCGCTACGCAGATCACACCAGGATCAGCAACTGTGGTATAACACAGAGGGATGGATTAGCATACAATTAACCAGTACAAAAGCTTGTTTCCTGTATTGAGATTTTAAGCTAAAACCTATATAAAGAGTGTATTAATACAGAAAACTGCCAGGTGTTTAATCCTTTTGTATTCAAGTATCTCTTGAGTCAGATAAGAGGTAAATATTAGATGGGTTTCATGTGTTTTTTTTGTTGACGCTGGGTGGCTGCTATGATGTATTTTGGAAACTACTTAAAATTCCTGCTTCGTGCTGCTGTCTAATTGCCATCACAGAGAGATGAAAGTGAAAGTTACTACTGATGTTGTTATCATTCATCTGGGATTTCCCTGAAAGTTTACGGCCCTTATTTGAATCCACCCAAAGCACTAAAGCAGAAGCGGATAAATGCATCATTATGTAGGTAAATAGAAAAAAAGTCAGAGGCTCCTCAATGTGAAGTCTGCCCTTCACTACGATGCATCCCTCTTTCCCACAGTGCATGCTGTTAGCTTAATTAAACAGAGTCTAATATCGCTGCAGTTCTCACCGCTCATTCTTATGGCTTTGTGCACTGTGCAGTATGTGGATGGGACCTGCCACAGCCAGAGGGGATAAACTCTAATGACTTTTCACCAAGCGCGCTGCATAGCTGGCATTCCTCGCTCTGACACACTGTAGGCTAGCGAAGGGAGGAGGGGGAGGAGCACAACCTACAGGATGCAGGCTCAGAACTGGATGGTTTTGGGGCAGGGTTTGCATCTCACCTCTTAAACTGGCACTTGAAAAGAAAGATTAGATAGACTTCTGAGATAAAAATTGCATTAAATTCCATTTCAAGAAGTACTCAGATCCTTTTCTTTAAGAAAGGAACAATGCAACAATGTCAAACTCAAAATTCAACATTAGAAAAACATCAATATATAGGCATTTGGGCACAAAATGGGCCCATTTGACTGCTTCATTATCATATTGTATATTACACTGTATTCTTGTTACTGATCCAAAGTTGCAGTTCACTGCAGTTTTAACTCCACATACACTTCAGTCCATGGGTCCTTTGGTTACAAACCCTGAGGTCAGGAAGCATCCAGATAAATCTGTGGGTTCCCCTAGATACCGCTGCACAAATTTGTTTCATATTGTGGACTTTTCTTTTATCTTTGCTCTTACTGCAAAGTAAAAACTGATATTTAAGTAGAAATATCTGACACGTGAGTTTAAAGGGGAAAACTGTCTTTGGTGGATTTGCTGAGTCATGGATCCATAGTCTTTATAAATGCATTATATTTGCTTCTATAAGCATATGACATGTTTTAAAACTATTATTTGAAAAGTCTTTAGCTATTAACTTTCAAATAGGTATTATATTAAAATTAAAATTAAAATTAAAGTTAAAATTAAGTGAAGCTGAAGTGAAGCTGTAAAGTGGCCTAAAATGGAATTACTCAAGTAATGATATCGTCATAATTGTGCTTCGAGTAAATGTATTGTGCCACCAGTGGAGACATTCTGTGCTGCACTTACAATCCAGAGTTTAGGCAGGCAGTTCAATGTGAAATGAATCTTGATGAGTTGCTGCAGTTGCCCATTCAAGAAAAATTTACATGAAGCACCAAGCTCTTTTTTTTTTTTTTTTTTTGAATGCTGAAACAAGCCCTTTGTGCACTTTCTGCCCACAAATAAACAAATGAGTCCTGTTTAAAGTGACAAATTCAATGAGCTTCAGGGCTTTTATTTAAAAAAAAAAAAATTCCTTCATCTGCTGTTATACTGGCTGACATTCAGAAAAATGAGAGGGAGGAAAACTGCACAATAGCTTGAAGACATAAATGAATGTCTTTGGCAGTAGGAAATCATGTGACCCTGGTAATCAGTGTTTGGTTTTTCTGTCAAAGCCTGTGCATACAGTAGAGACCGAGCTCTCCTTGAGGCTTTGTTTTTGTTTGCTCCCTGTTTGTTTTTCAGGGACTTAGCATTAGGAGGCAGGATTGCACTGAGCGTGCACTCTGCAAGCAGTAGTGTCCCTTTCCTGGATGGGAAAAATAAAGTTTAGCTGTGTGGTGTTTATGGAGGAGCAGAAGTGTGGCTGCGTGCCTGGATGCCTGCTCTTAATCACACATGTTTGTTATGGAGGGGAACAAAGTGATCCTGGACCCTGGACAGCGCGCTGTTGACATTCAGCCACAAGTTATGTTTTACAGTGCGCCTGAACGCACTGTGCATGGTGTTGAGTGTTATAAACATTAAGTATTACATCTCTGTTCCTCACTGTGCATGCAGCACTGTACAGATAAACAGCTCAGTATCCCTGACGTGACTTAATCTGCTTACATTGTCTCCACTCAGTCTTTAAAGGCCAATGACACCATCCCCCACCCACGGAGCAATGTGTTGAATTTGCTACACCCTTATGATTACCCAATATAACCCCTGCATTTCTTAAATTATAGCAGAGCTGTTTGTGTTTGTCGTTAAGTGTTTTTGTTTTGTTTATTCCTTCAACATTGTCTCCTTGACATTACATTCTTAGTTCTTACATGACTCTAACAAAAGAACTGTTGGACTTGTTTGGACTTAGATCGAAGGATTCCTATTTGACTCCAATTTGCATTTATTATCCACTTTTCCAATTCTTGACTAGCAGTTTTGTCAAGTGACTCACTTGAAACTCAAGAAAAATTTCAAATCCACCCAAATCCATCTTAGTTGCTATAGCAGCCACACTGCTCATTGTGGTATTAACCTGATCTGTGAGGTAGGTTAAATCTTACAAACTGCCAACAACAGAGACCGGATCAGCAGCAAATAATGAGATTTCCTTTGTCATGAGAGAGCTCTGCTTCACTTTGTGTGTTTCTCGACAAAGGACCGAGGTGCCTGTCCTAGTCAAGCTATTCTAAAACAGGGATGTGTCCTGTAACATGTGTTTCCTCTGTCAGGAAGGGTGGGGGGTTTCTATGAGGAGGGGTGTGGGTGTCAGGGTACAGTTTAATTACCCAGGGCAGTGCCAACAAACTCTTGCTACAACAGGAAGAAGTCCAGTCCCATGCGTGTAAAGCAATCAGAAATTGAAGTGAGAAATTAAAAATTAAATTAAATATGCAAATCAGTTTTGCAATTCATATCACCTTTTTAGCATATTTATGTTTATCTCACCCAATGCCAACCAACAGGAATGGGAGGGATGATTTTTTTGTTTATGTAATGTTGCATTGCATGTGGAAGATTGAAGCACTGTGGATCACAAAGCATTTTCCTGTATCTGGACAATGCAAATAAGTTCTTTGCCATCTGTGCAGTCGCCATCATGGATAACAGCTTCTCGTGGCAGTCTGTGGCCTCTCTGAGGAGCTCTGTGGCTCAGTATTACGGTTAATGCCGCTGCCACTTTAGTGGTGCAGGTGCACGGACATGCGTTCATCTCCTCCTCCATCCTCTGTTTCCCTTGATTGTCAGCAGTGCTCATTGAACAAGGCTCAAGAGGATTTCCACTGATTACAAACAAAGAGCCAACAGAGATTAGCTGATCCTTAAAGGTTCCCAAACCCCTGCCCACCCCCACATTATCCCCACCCAGTCTCCCTGGAAAAACGGCGTCTTTGAGTCGCTCACAAACCAGAAAAAAAAAAAGTGAGGTTTGTCTTGAATAAAGGTTGCATTACCTTTGCATGTTCTCCACCCACTTTAATTACCTATGCTTGTATGTTACATTGCGCTGTTTTTTATGTCTCATCCTGTTTGTCTTCCACTTTCACATTAAATCCTGTCCCATGCTGTTTTGCAGTTTAGAGGCTGTAAAGATTAACCTCCCCTCTCACTCTGTCTGAGGCTGTGTGTACACTTCCCTCCTGGGATGCCCTGCATTAGATGACAATAACTTCCTAAAATTCTTCTTTTCTTCCCTCACCTGACTCACTATACAGCTGGTGTCATGAAACTGAGAAAGCTGCTATTTAATCTGCTCATTCTAAAAGGTTGTCATTGTAGTGGAATATGTGAGCAAATCTTTGTATCTACTCCGTTTCTGAAGACTGGATATTATCCATTATCTGGTCTAAACAGTAAGCAGGGAACCTGTATTAATGCTTAACTGCTGATTGTGCCATACATTTTATTAGGAAGCCATTACTCATGTGTAACTTGGCTGTTAATGGCAGATGGGAACTTTGTTGTGTAATTTAATATATCAACTAAAGCTTGCAATCACCAGTATATGAATTTAGCACTGGTATATTATATCAGCAGCTCTAAATATTCTGATATTTCAGTAAACAAACTATATCAGGTTCTGTATGTAAGGCATGTTGTGATGCATCAAGTCATTTATTAACATGCTGTGTATCAATATAGGCATATGCTCTCCAAAAATATTTATTTGTAAATTAGTTATATAATTGATACAGAATTCTGCATTTTCACAGAAATTAGGTTCATTTTTTGAAGTCTAATCCCAGTTATAATAATCAGTCATGTTACTGCAGGAACAGTTTCAATAGACAGATCCAGTGAAAAGTAAAAATCTGAGTTTTGGAAGTGAGTGGTTTAGTTATGGCCTTTAAAATGATGTTGGAGCTGCACTTGACTAATAGAGCATAGCTGTTTTGCCTTTCAGTGGCCTCATGTCAGTCAAGCCTGTCTAGGCCTGTTTCAGGATTGCTCAGCTCTCCACTTCCATGCTGCATGTCAGAGCCTGACCGTGATGACAGCAGTCCCTCCAAAACCTAAGTCACACCTTGGCACTGGCCACTGACCTGTTAAGACCAGACCAAATCACACACCACAATAAGCGATGACAGCTTGTCATGGATGCAGCATATTTTTGAGCTCCATGTGAAACATGATACCTGATGTTTTGCTTTCCTACCTTGAACTGAATAAGCGTCAACAAATACTAGTCACAAACTTAGTCATCACTCCATGTGTCACAGTGTTATCACTGAACTAGTGCTGGCCCTGGGGAGATGCAGTTTTGCCTCTGTGTGTGATTTGAATCCATTTTAGAGCTGTGAAAATACAGTTAGCAGGCTTGTTGTAACTCTGTTTTCCTGTGCAGTTTTTATACACTCACCTCTTCTTCCTGTATGGAGACTCTAGTGTTGGGAATTATTGTCTTTTCTCTGAGCTGCTGGAAATGACACACATGTGACTAACAATGGCTGCATTATACCAATAGTCAGTCTGAGTGGAGGGAGGAAAGTGTTGCCCCTCTATTTCTATAGAGTGTAATATCTCACAGTGGCAGTGGGGTCATTGGAGAAACTGAAATCAGTGAATGAGCACTTTTCATAAATAACCCATATTCATACATTGTCTTGTTTGTTTTTGTGATATTTGAATGATTTTTGTTTTTGGTGAAAATAAAAATGAATAGATTTTTTTTTTTTTACTTTATGGAATAAACTGCAATATCATCCTGTACCTGTAGGTGGCAGTAATAGCATTCATGTATTTGTACCTTTTACCTCTGAGGAGAGCCTCTCAGTGCTGAGGGTGTATTTGAGTCTGTGTGTGCACACGAATGTAAACAATATATGATACTTTCTGCCTTCAGCTGAGACAAAATAACAAATTATTTCTATAATTGTTTTTATCTTTAATTTTCCTCTGTGGCTGCTTTGTTTTGTGCTGATCAGCAATGAATCATTCACGTTCCTTAGAAAAACAAATATGAACCTATTGCAACTGGATTTTATTTACCAGTGGTATTTTAAATATTTAATTTGATTAGTTTTGTGATGCACTGATAGCTTGGTACGGTAAGCAAGAGATTACACTGTCTTGTGTATACTGGAGCCAAAACACAGTTGGCAGGGGTAAAGGAGAGTGACTTCAGGCCCCTGGGAGCTTGGCACAGCTTCAGACCATCTCTGCTGGTGCTGCAGCAGAGGCTGTGGAAAGGCACTGCTTGGTTAGTAGCATCTATTAATGATAAACTGAGCCCACTGCAGCAACCTCACTGCATATCCAACAGAGCTGTATGCCATTTAGGATTAGTGCATGGTGTGGGTGTGTGTGAGTGTGTGTATGTTCATGTGTCTGTGTGTGTCGGTGTTCATACTTTTAAATTGTGCTTATGTCCTTTGTGCAGCATATACTTACTCTGCGTCTGTTGGCCCCACTACAAAGTAAAGGAAGCGGCACCCCTCAGGAAAAGTGGGTCATTTTCTTCTCCTGGGATAAATAAACTATCCCAAAATACCTAGAAAAAGGAAGAGGATGTGGGCCCTGGTGTATTTGGTTTGTACCATTTTTAAGAGGGACAGGATAACCTGGTGTCAACTCCAGGTCACAGAGAGACTTCATCCAGTCGCATGAAAATAGTGCTGTTTACCTGAAGCAATTCATGTAGAAGAGCCTTTTCACAGCTCCAGGTAGCTGGTATTGACTATGTTGGCACTGGGAAGACTGGGACACGCGATGGACAATCGTTAACAAAATTTCTGCTTTTCCTGCCTTGGCAGGTCAAATGTCTTCTGTGAAAAAGGTCTGTAGAGTATTCAGACCCTGAGTGTGAGTCCACTGTTTTTGTCTGTTGTGTCATGTGTCAGATATTTTGGGCTTGTAATGTAAACTCACCATCTAAAATGTGAAGCATTTGGCTTATTGAAATTCCAGGCCTATCTCTGAAGCCCACCCACATGTATAAATGAAGTGCACACATAACTTTTACTCATTGACAAAACCCCCTGAGAAGCTAATTTACTTTTTTTTTGTTACTCAATTAAGCAAAACACTTAACTTGTTCCACTTGTGTTGTTGAACTTTAGAGGAGGTCAGCATCAGGCTGACAAAATATCCCCAAAAGTCTCAAGTGTTTCAAGACTCCTGATTGAGTTTGAAGGACAGTGGGCAGTGAGAGGCAGCTCTGTTATGACAGGGTTCACGCGAACACTCGCAGATCAGCAGGAAACAGCCACTTCCTTTTCTGAGTCCCCAGAGAGCTCCAGCTGGGAGCCAGCCTGTTTTATCTGCCCTGTACTGCTGGACATGTGGGTGATGTCACGGTGGGCCACCTCGTTGTGGCCTCTCTGTGGATAAATACACAAAATACCCATAGTGCTCCCTGCAGAGCCCCTCAGCACACACTGGGCATGGAAACATGGCCAGCTGTGGACTTGACCTTCATCCTAGAGAGGCTCCTCAGATGAGATGCCAGCTCCTCGTGAACTCCCTTCTACTCCTCTGAGCCACACAGGGACATTTCTATCTTTGTTGTGAATAGGACTGTCCACTCCTTAGTGTGAAAGGGGAAACTCGAGTTGACCCTTCTCTATCCACATGTGCTGGCTTTGATGTTGTTACTTCGGCTCCTCCCACCACTTGCTGCTAACAGTTTGAAATTACCGTATTAGTACAAGTGGTGTTATATTGGGGTTACTGTAGGCCAGTGATGGGCTCCATGTGCAGCAGATGTTGTGACTCCAGGTAAAGAAGATCAATAGTTGATCAATTTGCTAAAAACTGAAATCAAACCAAGTGATCTGGCATCATGTCCATGCGCTTTCTGTCAGTCAGAAAACTCGTGGTCACATTGATTCTTACATTGTAGCAAAATAAACAGTAGATCCTGACAAAATGCAGGCTGTTAGCGCAGATGTGACAAATGTACCTATTTGAAAATGCCAATTTTTTTTTTTTTACTATTTTCTGAGTTTTTGTAGACTAAATGAATAATTAATTAGTTGAGAGAATAACTGGCATTTTAATGGATGATAAAAATATTTGCAGTATTTGCAGCTCTAGTAGAATTGATGTCATGAACAATGATGAGATAATAATGTAATATAAAACTGAACTGGCATTTATACTTTAATGGATAAAAATTTACTGTCAGCACTATTAACATGATCGAGGAACTTTAATAACCTGAAAAATCTGAACTCACATGGGAAATATTTGAACTTGAACATTACTCTTGAGTGTTTACTTTGAAGACATAAACACTCAAAAGGAAAATTATCAATTATAAAATGCATCACAGGGGTCATACTGAACACTATGCCAGGAAGTAAAGTCCACCACCAGACAGAGTGAAGCCATGGCGGCAGTAATCCATGCAGCTCCACACATCCAGCCGTGGTTCAGACCAACTCTTATCTACTCTGCAGCTGCTGCAGATTTGAGCAGAGCTGCGCAGCAGAGCTTCCACTACCCACAGAGGATGTTCACACTTGAACATCCACAGATAGAGCCACGCTGTGCCTCAGCACACTTTATAAAAACCCCCCTCTACCATTCTCACTGTAGCCCTGCCTGAAACTCCAACTCAAGATTTAGTATGGCTGACACAGTCCAACTGTGTCCTGCTGGAGGCTACGGCACCACTTCATTTGTCAGCTGCAGACATACACAGTATAGATGTACTCAGGCTGGCAGTCATATATATACTATTTTATATTGATTTTACTGAGGCAGCATGTGTTTCACAGTCAACTGAAGACGTGAAATTGTTTCTTCAGTAAAGGATATTTTTACTTTCCTAGCAGCATTATTAGTTTCTTGACACAGGGGCAGCAGAAAGACGCTCAACCACATCTAACAACTCAGCAATCCTCTGTCTGACCTTAATAATTTATCACTGTCAGAGTGTGCTGTACAGGTAAGCCTGTACAGTACACAACCTCATCACTTAAGCAAACATCCAAGGCAGCCAAGCAAACATTTTACATGACCCAACGGGACCTTTCCTGATTGAGCGGCCTTTGCCTCTCAATTGTTTTAGCATATTAGCAGCCACTCTATGTTCAGCGTTTTTGTTTAAAAAATTAAGGACAGTGGGGTCTCCTAACAATTCAATAACCAGCTCCTCAGTCAGTTCAATTCATGGCCCAAATTTGTGAAAGTTGTCTCAGACTGTTTCATTTTTTTGGCTTTTCAGTAAAAAAATCTTACGCTCTTGTTGTATTTATCATAATTGTTCCATAGCCACCTGTTCAAGTTTGGACTATTTATTATTAGTCCCTTTTTAGTTCCATAACAAAGTCAACCTGTTGTGCATACCATATAAGAGTCACATCCAGACACATCACAACGCTCATTCTCTGCTATATTTATCTAATAAAGGCAAAACACTAAAAACAATAACAACCTGGTGCTGCCAGCTTGGATGACCGTATCCACATATTTTCTTTCCAGGTTTAGGAAATCCCACACAGCACCCTCACGGCGGTATAGTCAGAGCTTCGTTACGCTGTTGCAGACGTGTCCTAACATGCAAAAGAAGAATCTGTGTCCTCGGGACAAAAGATTTATGATCACCAGCTGTGACACTTCAAACAGTTTCTGTATGTAACTGAGCATCGTTGTCTGTTTTGTCCCAGTCCTACTTCATTTGGTACCCGCTTTGAAATAAATGTCAGCAATAAATGACAACTGGTTATGAATTTCTGTCTTAGGGAAGAATATTTTCACTTTAAGCATACTGTGTTTCACGTTGTATCACCTTTTTGTCTATTTTATTCAAAGCTTAACATAACATTTTGGTCCAAAAAAGAAAGTAACAGAAAATCTGTGCCTCGCCTGTACAACCTCAAAAAGAGGATTTATGACTTTGCAGTTTTACACCAGATTGCTTCTTGTTATTCTATACAGTAAATCCTGCGCCTAAAATCCCTCGCAGCGGCAACAGGGGGATGGAGACTGGGTCTGAGGTGTGAGAAAGGGGATAAACCAATGACGAGCTGCGTTTCCTAACCTATCAATGGGCATAATCAAAGTCTTTCCCCTCCCTCTCTCCCTCCAGTATCCAGACTCCTCTTTTCTCTCTCTCTCTGACTGAATCCCCTCTTTTACGAACACAGCTGCTTCCCTCCGCTGCTCATGTCATCGTACACTCGAATGTAGTTCAGTGTGTCAAGCACTACTGAAATATTAACACAGCAGCAGGCGGTAATGCGTGCAAGCATTTATGGCTTAGTGCTCCATCATGATGTAAGAGAGCACTCCACTTTCTCCAGACTTACGTGTGTGTGTGTGTGTTTGTGTGCTAATGTGGTTGTTTGTGACTGTGCATGCATACATGTATGTGTGACAGCACCTTGTTAGTGTAACTTAAAGATGAGAGTGATCGATCTCTAAAAGGAAGTTTCCAGATGTGCTGCCAGTGAAACTTGTGTGTCTGTAGTGACGGCGTGTGCGTGCCACTGTGACAAGTAGGAGTTTGAGTTTTTTTGCCAATTCCCACAGAGGTCTTAAGGGGTTATGGAGTGTGCGACTTGCAGCTGCAGGAAAGGAAGAGACAGAGATAAATAAACCAAGATGTACACTGCCCTGTTTCCTAGTCTTCCCCCCTTTTTCCTCATAATCAGTAGGTGAAACAGGGGCAACCACAGCAGGATGTCTTCAACACAGTTGTAAGCCACAGGTAAATTTATGCGTTGAGTTTTGTAATAAGGACGTTAAACTGAAAGTGAGCTCCTTTGCAAATGTAGCGGCAGCACATTTCACAATGAACAGCAGAAAGACAAACTGTAGAAACAGGAAAGTGAAAATTTTCCAGCTGCTTTTACATCTTTACTGCTTTCCTGCTTTTAACTTTGTACTTCCTGATTCCTGTCCTGAGACATTTTAATCAAATGCCATGCTAGCGGATGAATCATTCCCTGGCATTTCAAAAGCCCACGTGTGATCAAATTTTGTCGTTCCACTCCCAATATATGTGTACTTGGCAGAACAGCCAGCTTGTGATCAAGCAGCAGCTAATCTTTTATAGAAAACTCCCTTTTTGATGTCTTGGCCTGAAAGGTTGAAATCCTCCCATGTCCTTCGTATGTTTTGTAAATACAGATTTCTCTGAGGCTCCAATATGGTCATTGGGCTTTCCAACCAATTTGGAAATTTTGTCTTATCTCAGTAAATATGTGATACATTTTTTGATTATTTTATTTGTTTTATTGTGTATTTAAGGGACCGTTCCAACAGATTTTTTATTCACATTGTATTTTTATTGTTACATAGGCTGCTGTCTGCTGCATATTACATGCCAGTGATTCATCCACTTGTTCTGTCATTGGCCCTGGTTTCCTCAACTGAACTAAATAAGCATTCAGCCATATTGCTGTTTGCCTGACCATGGAATCAGACTCTCCCTCTGGATATAAAGCTGCATTCAGTGTAACCCATTTATTCCACAATTATTCATCTGGCTCCCAAAAGGAGTCTCATTTTGTGGAGTAGAAATTAAACGGATTAGTTCATTTCGTGCATATTTGGATGTATGGTATGCAAATGAGGAAATGAAAAGAAAGAAGAGTGGAAAGAATTTAGAAATGCATGTAGTAGCTCAGGGGAGGATCAGTAAGTGACTTAGTAAGGGAGACAGATGCACATGCAAGCTCGCATTGCACCGAAGCTCAGCATTGGTTGAAGCTGCAGCAGAGCTCACACAGCATCCTTCAACTCCCCCCATCTCTTTCTCTGCTCGCTTGCTCACTCACTCACTGTATCTCGTCTGCTGACTGAGGTATTCCTACGAGCACAGACTGGGGCAGCTAGGAATTACAGTGAGACTCTCCTCTGTGTGTGCATAATTTCATCCTCCAACGGTCCTCCTCCTCCTCTCTGGATCCTTTTGCCTGGACGCCAGCGCTCTCTCGTCGGGTCAGAAGCTGTGGATTTGTGGGTCAGACTAAGATCATGGACCAGGGAGGAGCAGGAGACGAACAAGGAAACTGGGTCGCTGGCAGGTTCTCCTGACTGATGCCTGTTTGGACCTTGAGGAATGGGGTGCACCACCAGCACGGTTGTGTTTGATGGGCTGCGCACTGTCTTAGAGAGCAACTGTAGTGGCTACATCTGTAAGGGAGCAGCTGAGCCCATTGGGCCATCTGAGGCTGAGCGAGCACTGAGTCGGAGAGAGTCGCGTGCACTGCCAACACCAAGAGTACTTAAGGTGTGTGTGTGTGATGTGATATGATATGTGTGAACAGGCATAGTACAAGCACAGTATGTATGTTGTGCTGTTCGGTACATTGAATTCTCAAAACTATATATTCAGTTTTATATATATATATATATATATATATATTAGATCTATAAAAATGAGCAATTATTTTATTATATTATATATAAATTTGTACTATGTATTAAATATAAGAAATTAATTATACCAAATAGCCATACCCAAAATAACATATTTTAAATATCTGTTTTTTTCTGAACATCAGCCTAAAACCCAGTTTCAGTTTTTTTTAAATAAAAAACCAAAAGCACCTTCATTCCTTTCTGTCCAATGGCAAATACCACTCAATCTGGTGGATAGACTCCTCTGAAAGTCCTGTTGTTTTTCTGCTCAGTCATCCTCCTCATAATGCTGCTGTGTCATAAAAATAGTGCTGAGTTTAATTAATAGCCAAATGGCAAATTACATTACACAGAGAGAACCAGCAAATCTTCACACCATCCCATCCTGTGAGAAACTGGAACTGGCAAATGTTAAGGATTTTAGTTGACAGATCAATGATCACATTATCACATTGTTCATACAGTATATAGTGCATGGTTTGGAGTACTGTCTCTAAATCATATTATTTGTCCTATAGAACTGGTCTTAAATTGATCAGTTACTTTTACATGTTTTGTGAATTATTAATGGTGCAGTCCCTCCCTGATATTTTTCCTGAAGACAGCAAAATGCAGGACATTAATATGATAAATGATTAACATAGTAACTACATTAGATTATGTGCAGGTTTTTATTATTGCATTATTTTGCTCTGTCAATGAAAATCCACCATACTGTAAAAAAAAAAAAAAAAAAAAAAAAAAAAAAAAAAAGACACCTGCAGATTTTGTTTTACTGGCGCTGGTACTTCTGCCCGTCATATTTGCCAGATTAACGGTTGCAAGTACAGAATTAATCATCATTTCAGCTCTGTGTATTCATCAGTGTTACAGTATAAAATGTAGGGCAGTAGGAGGGCTGGATCTTGCCTCTCACTAAGTGCTGCATGGGTTAAAGCCTCTGCGGGTCGGGATGTGGGTGAGGGGGTTGAGGGGGGACAGTGAGCTCTGTGTCTGCTGGAAATCAATCACCGCTCTTCATCTGTGAACCAGCGCGCTTGGCAGGGCTTCTGCTGCTCCGTACCAGCTTGTCTTGCCCTTCTTGTTTGTGTTTACTTACTCTGTGTGTGTGTGTGTGTGCGTGTGTGTGATGTCTTCTTCCCGTCGCTGGTTCATCAGTTTCACAGCAGAGTGCTGAGTGACAGTGGCTCCAGCTGGGAGCAGGGATTTAGGTCAAGGGCATGGTTGCTTCTCCTGGCTCAGGGATGGTCTTATCATCCAGCAGCAGTCAATTAATCCTCTGTCAGCATTTAGCAGTCACACAAATCAATAGTTAAATGTGTGAAGGGGAATATGGTTTGAGTATGGCTTTGTCAGAGTGCAATTGTTTGCAGCTTTAAAACCACCAACAGACATTAAAAGGTTATCAAATAAAACCTTTACATCAATAACACTAAACAATAAAACTTTCATTCAAAATTAAAGTAAGTATAACACTTTTGTAATGTATGTCTGTGAACTTTTACAGTTTGCTGTAGTTTTAGTTTTCCTAGCATGTCTGTGCATGTGTCAGAATCGTGGTTAGCTAGCTAAGCTAAAAATACTTGTGGCTAATGTTAAATTCACTGAGCACGTGTGCACCAAGCTACCTAGCTGAAGATAACTTTATTTTTAAAAGCACAGAAGCCTGTCCATGTACAGTAATGTCATTTTTATTGCTACTGAAGCTACTGAAGCTGACCTTTATAAACTTTTATATAAATAGATTTTAGCATTTTAGCATTTTAGCTGGCAGCTAGAGGTATTACAGTAGATTACACTAGGTCAATATGGAGTAAGTGGGAGAAAAAATGTTTGTTCATCTTATCAGATGTGAAGAAAAAGTTTAATATTTTTACTACTAAACTTTTTAATAATATTTTGTTAATTTTTATCTGTTTCTAACCATTTACTGATACAGACTAATGAATTTCTAAATAATTATTCAGCAGCACTCTCAGTCCTGTCAGTTCAGGGTGCTGTTTGTCACTGTTTACACCTTTTTAATCCATTAGACCAGTCTATAAAAAGACATAAACCATTATGTTTGCCCTTTAATTCCCTCTGATTGCAGCAGGTCATTATTTCTGGGAATTTAAAATAGAGATGATGGGGTTAAAGGGCAGGCACACACACACAATCACAGACAAAGCTGTCTGTGGGAGGCTGATCTCTACTCTCCAGGCATAGAGTAAGTAATTAAACGTCCTGTTTTGGCTTTGTTTTTTTATTACTCTCTGCTCTGCCTTTTCCTTCCTCATGAAAACTCACATCTTCTACTCCTCAGGAGGCAATCTGCCTTCTAAATAAAAAGTCACTGATTTTAGATAACACAGCTGTATGATACTGCAATTTAATAGTTTCACTATTCTCAGTCAAGTTATCCGAAACATTTTTCAGGCTTTCAGTTTCCTTCCTTATTTCTATGAAGTGTATGAGTCCAACTGCGATAGAAGTCCTAAAGTGTCAGCTTTATCAGAAGAATGTTGTTGCAGGGAAGAAAGAGAAAGTGCTGACGCCAGCTTGGTCACAGATAAAAGCAACTTTTATCTGATGTTGATTTGGGAGTAGTACTTCCACAATAAACCTGTGATGGTTATGGTTTGCATTTAATGAACCAAAGCCGATGAGTCAATAATGCTATGTTTATAAGATTCTTGTGTTGGGGAGTTGATGAAATACCTCACTGTGTCTGCATGTCATCAACCAAAACTATTTACAGATTAAACCCATTTCATAGATTGAATTACTTGACTAATGCTCTCCTTTCCTTCTTGACTACAATGCCTCAATATTTGTGTGTTGCAGAATTTGTGTAACTATTGATGATTAAGCCACTTTTTGGTTTTCAAAATAATAATGTCATATATACACAGAGTACAGTCCATATCTCTGCATAAGCATGTAATCTGCTACATTGATGTTTGATATCTCCCTAAAGGTGTAACACTTGCTAGATAACCAGTATTATACACCCACCGTTTTCACTAGCACATCCCTGGGAACATTGAAAACTAATGAAATCACCATTCGAGTAGCTTTCGTGTGTTTGCTTAATGGATTTACAGAGAAAAAAAAAACACACTTTGCTGGGCTACGGGGTTGTTTTCCCTGGTGATTGCTTCCTACTTTTGAGACATTACAGCCACCCTGACGTTGCCCTAAGGAGGGCATCAGACGTCACAGCATTGATATGTTGTGTGTGTTAGCATATGTTGTGTGTGTGTGTGTGTGTGTGTTTGTGTTCCTCACTTGCTGACTGATACACAAGACCATTATCTCTAGCACTCAGACTCATGTACTTAAAAGACAGTCTGGCTACAGTAGTTTGATTTTCCCACAGATTCAACTGCAGCATTATTCATATTCAGTACCATTAGTTACATTTAAGGCTTCAACTGATCAATAAAGCTCTCCTAAATTCTCATCTCTTGGTCTGTCTTAGCCTTAAGTATTGTAACAATGTAAGTTTAAATTGCATTACCTTGTGTACTTTTGTACATTTACAGGAGACTTTTTTATTTTCCAGCTCTGCTGTGTGAGACAGTCGTCTTTGCCTCGTGATTACATCCTGTTATTTTTGATGCCATTGTATCCCACATCCTACTACACTGATGTTAACAGAATGTGTAGATGCGGCATTGCGTCATTATTACCTCCATCTTAAAATCTCATTGTCAGCGCACAGTTCACTAGTCCCTGGGGGATGGACTGAGAACAGGCAGCAGCATGGTGGGTCCTGCTGCTGTAGCAGGCCGGCGAGGGGTGGGCCATGTTTTTGTTACATTCCAGGTTACACCCTGTTTTGCTTTAGCCCATGCTGGGAAGGCCTAGAGATTGCAACAAGCCCTTGTTATGTAATCAAGAAGTCCAGTCGCAGGCCTGTCCAGGCTGAGAACTACAATGAGTTAGATGTGGAAAAATGAAAAACGTGTGTAGGAATTTAACAACAATAACAAAGAAATAAAATGGGAAGAAAAAAAGCAAGAAATGTACCAAACACTCAAATCTGATTTAAATTGTGCTAACCAAATTTGGCCATGCAACCACACTGTAATTAAACATAATGTGTTTTATTTATAATCCTATAAAAATGAATGACATAATTTGGTTATTGCGCAAGATGATGTGGCATGTTGAATTTATTATTTCCTTTGCTAGTCTCTCCTTAGGTCTGTTATAAAATGCCTCAGTGATGATGCATTTAAAGCCAGCAAACATCTTAAATGGCTTTAGAGTTTTAATGACTTTGTGTCAAAGGAATGAATTACTGCCTTGTGAGTAACATAAAAGAAAATGGAAAATCAGCCTGATCATCGACCCATAGGTTGATTTTCATGCCTGTTTATTCCTCAGAATCACAAACACATAATTGAAATATGTAATCAAAAAGAAGAAAATGTGGCCACAATTTTATGTCTATAACACCAATTCATTTACACTGAGCACGTTTGGCTGCATCTGAGCAGCAGAATACACGTTTTCCAAAACATCCTGTTGGTCTGCTTCTGGCCAGTGGAACACTTTGTTGCTCAACATAAGTGTTTGTTCTGCCACTTAGAGGGCTCAGTGGGCCTTCCTGCTTGGACACAAATGCCAACTTGCCCCAAGAAATACATTTGTGTTGGTTTCCGTGGATGAATCTACATAACACTGCAAAGTCTGAGCTTGATTTAAGCACCAAGCCAAAAAATGTGTGTGCTCTGCCACACCAATGTGTTATTTGGGAATAGTAATGCTTTGTGTGGAATTTGGGAATGTACCAGGGCTGCAGAGTAGAAAGGAAGTCTCTCTTATGTGAGTTATCTCTTATTGCTGCAGATATGTCAGGGAGAGGAAGTCTGCCTTTGTACGAGCTCTGAGATCAAAGTCACACATCTAGTGCCTGTAATGCAGCATGACGCTCTCCGCACAATTACATACTTTTAAGGAAATGTCCAAGATGCAAGTGAGTTATCATTGAAGCCTGTGTCCTTTAGTTAAGCGTAATGGAGAATTCACCAAAATTGCTTTTTACTTGAATGCTAAACTGTCTGCTGTTGTTCCTGAAGAGTCCAGACAGTCAGAATGCAAAATGACTTCAAGGATTAAATTGTGTGTCAGTGCACCAGTGTTTTAACCAAAGCATAAATCAGAGTGCGTGATACAGTAAACAAGCATGTGTTTTACAAAGATGTCTGATAAAATTTGCCCCAGGACTGTGGTTAGATCAGGGGGGAGGAGTATGATGCAGTGAGTATCCAAAATGGATTTCTAGCTATGATAAACATAAAGTGTAATATACTTTAAAAACTTAAAATAACAAATGTAATCCTAAAGCATATTTTATTTTCTTGCCAAATCTGTAGTTTCCTGGAGAGTACTTGCTTGCTATTTATGTTGCTAAATTACTTGTGAACAGTATGTTAGCGAAGCGACAGGATGTAAATGATGTCTCACTCTGCTTAATGAGATGATGTGCTCCCAGGATGAAACTGGTTTCTAACTTACTCCCCTGTGGAGCCTATTTCCACCTGATGCAGAGGATCAAAAAAAAAAAAAGACTCTTGGTTACTTACCAGCTCTCACTTGTTAGTTAGCAAGCGAAATAATGTAGCATTCAAATTCAAAATGTAGCATGAAATGGAAAAATTCAAGGTGCTAGTACCTCAAATGTGGATTTCACAAATTACTCGCAGAACTTGAGTAAACATGCATGAGTCACTGTATTTGTCATCACTGTAACAAGGTTTGTCTGACTGAACTTTTATTCTTTCCTGTGTAGTTTTCCAAAGTATAAAAAAGTCAACGACAGCACTCCTATTACTTTATCAATTATACTGACATAGACAATAACTGATAACATAGAGAGTTAGAGGGAACAGAAGCATAACTCTTTAACTGTGAGGCAGTGTATGTTGGCCATATTCATATTGTAGACTGAGGCCAGAATTGAAAGTTAAGTATCTAAATATTTCATGTAGCCTGAGGCTCCACTGTTTTTGTACCGTGGATAAGAAGTAGCTCTGTTTAGATTTAAGTGTGAGCATGAGGGGCCAGCTGAGGTCTTATGAAAATATTAGACTATTTGTTTTTTCTCTACGTTTGCATGAAAGATTACTGTAAAGACCACTTGATTTTAAATTACTCGCAGACTATTTTTCTGTCAATTGACTAATCAATTCATCAACTAATCAGATCAGTAAATCAGTGTTGACAAAAGTGTATTTCGTTACCAGATTCTGCTCTTCAAAAAATGAATTAATATCAATAGCCGTTTGACTATTTCAGATATAATTCTGCCTGAATAAGCTTACTGTTACTTTTAGGTATTAGAAAATCATTCTTATTAATATTGATATATTAAATATACCCACCCCTGTGTGGGGCCCACAGGGCCATGAGACAGTGGGAGGGGAGCAACTGGAGAGCTAACCTGGCCCCTCCCCCTCGCCTTAAGCTCAGACGCAGGCGTGAAAAGATAACATCCTCCCTGCTGTGGCCCACTGAGGAATCTGTAGGTCGGGCCCACTCATAGGTGGGTTGACTGGGGCTGCGTCATGCTGGAATGCCCCTCAAGCAGTTGCATCAACAAGCAACGAGACAGAAGTTGGACCTAATCTCAAGTGATTACTAACAGTTTCTATCTCAGGTGCATTCACACGCTGGAAGCAGGCCAGCCATAAAAACTTCAGTGACTAATGTTTGTCTGTCACAGTTTGTGATGACTAATTTGATAGACTGCACTAGTAATTCAGAAAGAGTTGAATGATCTGCTTCTGAGTCCTTTAACTCTAGACGTTAAAATGGGTCAAAGATTTGTCCGAGCTGTACCTGAAGCACCATCTACAATCTGATGAGCTCAGTCTGGGAGCTCATCTGTGATGTTTATGTAGAAAATCAAAGCTGAATTGCTATAGCTGATTTGTTAGTTAGTGCCCTTATACTGTATGAATTCAGCACGTATGCTTAAATGCAATTGAAGTGCCCCACTGCTGTCTTGTTCTCTCTTTGTTCATTTCTTATTCCTTGTTCCTTATTTCAGCTGTCCCACACAAGGCGTGGACAGTCCCTGACCAGACTGTAATACTTGAGGAATGTGTTTCTTTTGTTTGCCTTTGTCAACCCTGTGTCACTGTGCAGGTGGATAGTGTGGGGTCAGATAGCTTTATTGTTTGTGTGTGTGTGTGTGTGTGTGTGTGTGTGTGTGTGTGTGTGTGTGTGTGTGTGTGTGTTTGAGGGTGTGCATTTAACTCCCCCAGGCAGCACAGCTGATTGTAGGAGGGGCCACCTCCTCAGCCTGGGTGTGAGTCCACTGCTTTCAGACAGGCAGTGCAGTCTGAAGAGAGGGTGTAAGCAAGCACAAGTCTGTGAGCAGAAACACAAACTTCCCAAACTTTTTTTCCAGCACTGGGATTTTTGTCCATTGGATATGCTGGCTGTCCACTTTACTTTGGGACCTAGTTCGGATAAATCTTACCAAAGCTGTTGACAATGCAAGGAAGGGCTAGTAAAACTCCAAAGAAGGAGTTGGTCATTGAGAGTCCGCAGCAGTACAAGAGCTTGGCTGCAGCTGAGGCTGAGGTAGACGCTGCGCCACAGGTGCTGGTAAGTCATCCGAGGATTTTATATAAAGACATGAATAAGCCTTTTTGCTTTCAATCTCTGTTGAGTTGTCATAGCTGTTCTGATCTGGATCCATCTTACAATTTGTATTGCTGTAAAGGTTAACCACAGTCATAAAGTCCCGAAGCAGGTGTCATGTGAGCATCTGTGCTGCCTCACTTTTGACATCTCCTTCATTACACACAACTTTGCCAAGTTGCTTTCAAAATTTGCAATGTTAGCACCTGCATAAAGGAATCTTGAAATTTACCAGCACTTAACTACCTGGAGGGAAGCAGCGGGGCACAGTTTCCTCGAGTTGGATCTCAAAGATGACCTTAGATCGTAAAACATTTTATTTGGCTCAAAAGTCAACCCTGACGACAGCGAAAATTTCCCTGCCCTGCGATGAAGGTTCGCAGTTGCTGGAACTCTGAACAGTCAGTAGCAAAAGATTGAATGTATCAGTTTGTGGAGAGGCACTACACAGCACCATTGTTCAGTGTTGTGAGAGGGTGCAGTGATGGGAGGAGTGGGTGCCGCAGCAAAACAGCTGTTAGATCACTGTGGAGAGGGAGTGGATGAGAAGGCTTCATACGTTTCTGTTTTTATGCTCTTTCCAGGGATGGCTGACTGTTTGTTGACTCAGTTATACAGACGTGCAACATGCAGCCTGCATTGTTCTCCTCTGATTTAATTTTTAAACAGTATTCTAAATACTCTGGTGTATTTTTGAAATTTGAGAAATTGACCTAGAAGTGCTATATTTCAAACTACAAGACATAAACTCAACAAGTGTATTAAAAAGCCATTTTTGGTCAGGGAGTGTAAATTTCCCCACTGTGGGATAAATAAAGTATTATCTATCTATTATGACAATAATTTAAAGTTTGGACGAAGATGGTTGACTGCGGTCAGCACTGTGGGTTGAGGGGATGACAGCGCTCTGGCTTATTATGTCTATTCATTTTCTTACTCAGTGCTGAGTGTTCTGTGTGGTTGACCACCTTTGGCCACTGACAAAGCAATGTGGAAGAGCCCAGAGGGGTTTGGATGAAAACAATAGTCAGCATCAGCGGTGAGGGGTTAAGAATCCATCACGGGTAAGAAGAGGGCACCATACCTGTGATGGGGTCAAATCAGTTTAGCAGCCTCACCAGGTATTTGGGACAGTAAAAGGTTTTGGTGAAGTGGCAAAATGCAGAACTCTACCTACTTTGTTTTTTGTGTGAGGGTCTTCAACATCCCCAGAGCTGTTTATCAGCTCCTTTCACGTGTCATCCCACCTCCCTCTCACTTGCAGAACATGTTTTTTAAATCTCCTGGTTTATCTACTTCCTGTGTCATCATCAGACTTTTTTTCCTCGACATAGACACACAATGATGAATCAGCTGTGTGTGTCATTTGTTCTTCAGATTTCACTGACTGGTACAGGACGTTTAGGGTGTGTGTATGTGTAGAGATGTAGAGATTTCAGGCATTTCAGGTATCTTCAAACAAGACCCAGCTGCACACATACATTACGTTATCTCTCAGACCCATTTAATCCTTTCCTGATTTACCTGTCCTGCCTGCAGACATCTCTGCATCAATCCCTCTACTTTTCCTCTCTCATGGTTAAAAGAAAAAACAGGTTGTTGAGGTGTGACTCCGTTTAATTGTTATGTTCTGATAAAGCTTTGAATAAATGGTCAACTGACAGTGTCGCAGTGGCAGACATGGTGGCACTGTCTCTGCTCTGCTATCCCCTCCTTGTCCTTGAAACAGAATCAAGGTCCTGCCCCCTCTGTCCTCACTGTGAGCTGTGCTCTGTTATTAAAAGGGTTGCTAGCAACATATATTTAAGCAGGTCAATATCCATGACTCTCCCTCTGAGATCATGCTAGTATTATCAGTCCCAGATGTGGAGGCAACATGTGAGCGGCACTGTCGCTCAGCCCTGAAATCTGGCGATGTGTCATTGTTCATTTTTCACTCCGCTGTCTCCCTGGCTGTTAGATTTATCCTCCCATCAGCTGCGAGCGTTGACAGCTTACTCTCCATCTAATGGCTACTGTATCTTTGCGCTGCATAAGCCCTCTCCAGCTTCAGCCACGGGAGTTTAGTGGGTCAGTTCTTCAACATTATGCAGACACTACGACTTGATGCACCATAAATCCATAATCACCTTCTGACAACACGGCCACATCTGCTCTTGAGCGCCAGCCATAAAATAAAACATATCTTTTACAAACACAAACTGACTTCTGTTTTGGGACTTTTGTCAAGTATGCCAAAAGTAAAAGAGGTTGGTTTGTTTTATGCTGCAGAGGGGTAATTGTGTTGCACAGAGTGTCTGTTTTGAAGTGGAGAGTAATTGTTTCCTTGGCGAATATGTCATGCGTGTTTTGCGCTCGTGGAGGGATAAGCTCATCAGGACCTTCCCAACTACTGAGGCGGATGCTTTTTCTATGGGCAGATGGAGCTCTGATAGACTTATCTCAGTGTATCTAACAGAGAGCGTGTGTTGGTAAAGCCCAGTGTGACAGCACAGCTAGATCAAAGTCAATGTGGAGGATTGTCTACTGCACCCACAACAAGATCCATGCTCCTGTGTTATATTCTTCTTTTGATGGATTTGGTTTACAAGCTCTGTAGACTTCGACTATGAGGTTGAAGAGGATTCAGGGTTTTTTAATTGTTCTAAGTCTAATGGTAAAATACTGACATTATTTAACATTGACCAAGATGAAGTACCTCCTTAGTGTGTGCGCTCTACGTGTTGTGCATACGATGTTGCTCTTGGGCAGCGGGTTGACCAAAGTTGTGCTAACTGTATAATAGTTTAGATTTTAGTGATGTTAGCTTAGCTCCCACACGACATCCCACAGAGTTTTGGTATCTTCCTTGATTTGAATGTGCACCATACACTACATCCAATTTTACTCTCATTTGCTGAATTTTACCTTATGACGATCTGAAGACCAAAACTTTAAAACAAATATTAGTGGTGCTTTACATTTTGAAGGGTCACTTATAGCCAACAGCCAGCTATGAACTGCAGTTGAACATCAGTTCCCATCTTTCTCCATCCTCATTTCCTTTCCTTTTCCTTTCTCTAGACTAGATAATGACAAAATAAATGCATGTGCTTCGCCTGTGTTCTCCAGGTGAAACCAAAGGTGATCGAGCCGCTGGACTATGAAAATGTGCTGGTGCAGAGGAAGACGCAGATTCTCAGCGATGTCCTTAGAGACATGCTGCAGTTCCCCCTGGAGGACTTTGAGGTGAGTTTCATACCATGTTTCAAGCATGTTTGCTTGGCAGACCATGCACTTCAAAATGGCTGGAAAAGGCTCTGCTGTAATAAATCTGGCTTTGGTTATTGTAGTTGGGATTATATCAGTGAGAAGATCTGAATCTTTGAAGTAGTACAAAGCAGGTGGTGGTATGAAGCTTAGGTGTCGCTGCGAGAGTTAGAGCTTTGATTTTAAGATGTCACTGCTGTGGAAAGTGAGGCACTTCGGGTGAAAAATCCCCATTAATAATGGATGTAAATGGTTGACTGAGAAATGCATTGGCTTGTATTCACACTTTGAGTCATTAAAAAATGCGCCATACCCACACAAGATCATGTTTATTGTTATCTGTCCAACATCATTATTTACACGCCCACTTTTGTGTTTTCTTTGTTGTGTTTGTTTGGCTTTTGCAGTCCTTTCCTCTGGCCCGGGCGTGGCCAGTATTGTGAGTTCAGGGTGGGGTCATTCGTAGGGGCTTTCTTTCTGTTTACATCTTTCCATGCTAGAGTGAGAGAGGGTCAGGGGCCATCTGTTTAATTGGCTCATTCTGCCTCCCAATGTTGACAGAGCAAGTGTTATCTCTAGCCACATTGTACAGGACATACGCTCCCCTCACACTTTCCACAATGAGGATGGAAAATCTAAAATGGAAATCTGGCCCAGTGCTGGTACTTCAGGAAATAAGACTTCCAAAGATGTGTCCTTACCAACAGCAGCGATGAGATGTGGAGTATGACCCTGCCACTCTGTCTCACGGTCTAGTGGAAATTTTATAGAGTCTGGGCTTTTACAGTTAGAGCTCTCCTTTCACTGAGAGGAGTCTTTGTTTCACTAACCATGATGACTTTAACATCTTTTATCTGAATGCCTACACTGCAAAATAAAACAGTACAAATAAGAATAATTTTGATGATTCAGATACTTTGACAGTGGTGCATAATGTTATAATTCATTGCCTCATTGACTGTCAGTGTTGTTCAGTGTTAGTTATTGAAAATGCTTCATCTCTAGTCAGTTTCCCATCCTCACCTGGTCCTGTCAATGTTATAGTCTGATGGGTAGAGAAGGTGCATTTGATTTTTACCGTAGTAATGTCAGTTCACTTTTTAAAATAAAAGTCGGGCTATATGTTAGTCCAAATGTCAAACGAAATTTGAGAAAGGGTTTTCTTTTAAGAGTAGAACAATGACACCACACCATTACAGTCTTTTGTCATCGCTTCATTCTGTGCTCAAATAACTCGACTCTACATTGTTTGCAGTGCATGTGCCAATCCCATTTAACTTCTGCAGAGAGCAGATTCATAGTCAGGTGACCTTCATCATGATCCATAGTAAGGTGATCCTCACAGTCATGGTAACAGAAATAAACACAGGTTGCAAAGGTTGCAGTTTGGTTAGTTTTAAGTAAAAAACTGCTTGAATAGGAAAAGATTATTGTTTGTATTAAATAAGTATATTACATTAAGTTACATCAGAAATGTGGTTGCATAAGTTAAATTTGTTATATACGGACATATTCTGTATTCTCAGGTTCACTTGGGACACAAACACCAGTCTCCTGGGTGAAAGTCCTTTGTTTGAATCATCTGTCTTGTTCTTTATACCACCTGACATTTTTCACACATGGTTGGACTTTGGTGTATTCACTGTACACAATTTTAAAATCTAAATTCCAGTGTTGTAAACACAGATTAAAGAGATTCTGGGCATCCATCACGTCGCTTAAAAAGCAGGGTGGATACCACCATCATACACAGCAGTTCTTAGGACACCTGCGAGACAAACAGCAATACATTATCTATCTGTTCTTTGAAATGAATCTCCTTACAGCAGTAACATATGACATATGACAAGAATGAAACATAATTTTACGTCTAATCACTATTTGATATACAGTTTACTACTGTACATGGCCCTATCACGTGATAATAGACCGATTTGTCCGTAAAGTGGTGTTTGTGTGAACAACTAAAATTTCTCTCTGACCCAATTCACATAACCAAACTATAATTCTAGTGAAATGTTCAGTATTGTGGGTGTCTCATTAAGTCTCATTAATAACAGTGGCTGTGTGCAACAGAATAAAAATGAAAGGAAAGTGTTGTTACGGGGTTGCTACAGTTTACAAAGGCCCGGCAGCAGCTGGGTGCTCAGTGACAGCGGGTTAGCCTTGACTTTGTCTTCTCTTGTGTCATACTCCTCCAGCCTGCTGCTATGAACATAACATACCAGCTTTACACACAAACAGTACGTTGTCAGGGACTGACAGGTGATTCTGAGTGGGGATGAAAAATCACCACAGGCTGTGTGACTGAACCCAACATCTGTTTCACCCTCCCCAGACTCTTGTTCAAGCAAAGTTTTAATCCGCTTCTGTGTCATGGCCCTTTCAGTGTTTGGTGCTTTTAGTGAAAGGAGGAACAGAAAGCTAGAGCTGGTGCTAAGTATAAAGTTCTAGCTGGTGATGAATCCAAGGCCAAGACAGGCAGACAGAGCTCCTCTTTATGTGATGTTATTTTTGTATAAATACTTCGTCAGTAACAGAAACCACTATCAGGTCTTCTCTGCCTTATCTTATCCCCACTGGCAGATCATGTGCTCGTGTCAGACTTTTGTGAGCCAGTGTTCATATCATCTCCATCGGATTTTGATCTGGCACAAGGCAGATTTATGTAGGTCTCTGCATGCTCTCTCTCCCTGTGTGGTTTTTGGAGAAATTTGTCGAGGATTATCAGGAAAGAGGTCCTTCCTTCCCTTTTCTCCGTAATTCAAGGCACAGCCATCCCCACAGTAAAGCCCACAGATCAGGACATTGTTCTCCTTCCTTTACTTTAACTGTTTCAAAAACTCTTTGATAGCGCAACATGATGTTTGTCATGTTGGCCTTAATAAAACAACATCCATTATGGCCCTTTTATGTGTTGTAATCATTTTTTGATGGTAGCACACAGGAATATGTCATCGCTGACACACTTGCAAGTAGGAGAAATTCATTGTCTGTTATTTTCTTTTCATGGGATGAATTTAAGAGACCCGGTTGAGGTCATTTAGAAGCACAGTTGGTTCAGCTCTGGCCGAGGATGGAAAAGAAATAAAATGCTCATGGTGTCCTGCTGAATGCAGCTATATCCCAAGCTAACTTTGGGCTCATTTCACCCGAGAATCTCATAGTTCTCCCTCTTGACTTGTAGCCCAATTAAATACTTCCTGTTGCCCACTTCCTGGCTCCCTCTTACCTCCATGTCTGTTTATTTCTGCTGCTTAGATTGCAAAGATTATCATCTCCTCTACAGGAAGCCTAGCTGAGAGGAAAGGGAGACTTCAGATTCACAAATATGAGCTCAGTTTGGAATTTGTCTCAGTTGATGTAGCAGCGCTCGGTCAAAAGCAAGGTCATTTAAAGGACCCATTAAGCAAGACAAAGTGGCATCTCAGGTTTTAAAAGAGCCACAAGTGCAGAGAAGCTTTCTAAATATTTTTTTATAGTATATGATCATGATGCATTGGCAGTGAAATAAGACAACACAGCTGAAAATCCACACCACACCTCAGGGCTGCAGTTATTTTCATTCTCAATTAATGCAGTGACGGAGTAGTTAATTATTTGCTCTGGTAAATGTAGGAACCAGTTTAAAAAATTAGCTTGGTCATGGCTTAAAGGATTGTTTGATTATCAAATAATTAGTGGTGATTCATTTTCTGTCAATTAATTAACTGATAAAGAAGGAAATAAATTTCATGATGTTTTAATTTTATAATATAGTAAATTAAAGAACTGAAGGAAACACTTATTTTTGCACATTATATTATTGATATGATATGCACTATTTGCACATCATATCAATAAAAAGCCAGATATTTGAAAGAAAAAACATTATTTATTATTCCAATTTGATGTTTTTCAGGAATTGAATTGGATACTGATATATTTTTAGGACTTATAATCTCTTTTGACTGATTTATCTTATGTGCATAAAACTTTACTAAAGTCGTTTTTCTTTAATAAATACACACTGCTGTCAAATTAGTTGATTAGTTAATTTTATTCAGTGCACAGTAAATTGAACTGTAAACTAATGACATGGAGTATATTTCTGCTCAAATCAGTTTTTGTTTCAATAAAATGTGTTGGGAGAGAGATAATTGAGGTTTTTTTCTGCATCCCTCCCTGAAAACACAGAGCACATAGTCACAGCTGACGGGCATTTGACTTGCACAAAGCCTGAATTCACGACTTTCCTTTTATCTCAGTCAGCTGAACTGGTATCGCTTAATGGTTGTATTTATATTTCACTCTTGCTCGCAGGGATTGTGTGTGGTCAAATGCACTTCATTTTTAAATTTCAGGATTAATCCCGTTGCCAAGACCTGATGTGGATGTGCTATGTGCAACAACATACGGTATTTCACTCGGGGCAACTTTAATAGTGCTCCAGCTTTCACGCTGCTGCTTGAAAAAACACTCAAACTAGAAGTGACTGAAAGTTTGAGATGCACTGCTATCTTTATCAATACTAATCCATATACAGCAGCCCACCATGTCTGTTTCAACTTACCTCTGGAGCCATTCCTATTGTCAGGATTTTAATGAATGTGAATGAATGAATCTGTTATCATAATTCAAGCATTACTCTGAGACCAAATTATAACTCAACATACAAAAATTAATGTCCTCAGAGGATGAACACTTTGCCTAGACTTTGCCACTAGAGCTATCATGAGGTTCACAGGTGTGTCATAAATTGTATCCAATAAATGCATGCCAATGTACCAAACATTGATTTTGTTCCACTGTGAAACTAGTGTTTGGCTGCAATTCACAGTGAACCTGTTGGTCATTAGTAAAAGGCTTAAACTTAGCATTAAAGTCACTGAGATGCTGATTACTGAGAGTGCGTCTGTACAACAGTGGCAGAGTGCCAGACTCAGGCTGTCTCTGTGGTTCCTGGAGCTGAAAGCATCCTGCCCCATCTCACACGGCCCCCTTTAAACCCACAGACAGACATCACTCCTTTCTCAAACACAGAATAATATTTTAAAGAACACTCCCGGAGCAACTGTGTCCAGCTGAGACCACAAACTGTAACATTGGGTAAAGGTGGCCAGCTTGAGCAATGTCTTTCCCATTTTGTTTCATTTTCAATTTTACGGTTTTCTCATGCTTTGCTGCAAGTCCCTTGCGCTGTTCCTCTTGTTGAATAAACTTTTGCTCTCTTTTGTAGATTTCAACTTTGAGGCGGCAAGGGAGAACGCTCTATCCTACAGTGCCTGAAAATGCAGAGAGGGAGGCCCAGAGTCTGTTTGTCCAAGAGGTAAGATGATTTAAAGGCCCCGAAAACATGTTTTCTTAACCAATTTCTTAGTTAGAGTGATGACATCTGACATCAACACACAATTTTCTGCCAAAGTCAAAACAGTTTTAGTTATTTCACATAAGAGATCGTTTTGTTTGGGTTTTTCTCACTGAATTGAAATGGGGATGGCTTTTTATGGAAACAAGTGATTTTCCATGCACCAATCAAGCGTTAACATCATCTTAATCAAAATCTGGTACCAATCTGATGTAAAACAAATCTGATTAAACCAAAGTCATGGTCAAGCATACTAGGTGCTGTTGTGGCCACACTTTGAGCAAGCACGATGCAGCACAAATTGCCAGTGCTTCATATCAAAGGTCATTTGCACGAAACTTCCAGAAACCTCAGAGCATACAGTTCAACGCTGCAGATGAATTTCAGATTTAAAGTCATGCTGCACAAACCACAGACAATGTTTGGTACTTTTATAGGCACTGAATGTGAAAACTACAGGTAAAAGTCAAGTCTCTGTGCTTGTCCTGTATATAACTGATTTCACACATACAGACAGTTTATTTATGCACAACATTAGCTAAACCTGATTGCAGTAAGTGTAAAGTCTGGTATAAGAGCTTAGGTAATGGTTAGCAGAAAGTATCAATTGCACATAAACCACGTTGACACATAGGTGCAGAATATTGACACTAATGTGAGTCATTGCCCAGTTTGTGCCCTAATATTAGCAGCAATGTACACAGCACATCAGGAAGTCGCCTGTACTGTTGCGTAAATGGTGTCTGGTCTCATTACACATCATTAATGGGGGCAGCTGGACTGTTTGCACTGTGCTTGCCTCAGTCATATCTATTTTTGCCAGAGGACGTAAGAATGATAAAGTGCAATTAATTGTACAGTCCACAAGTACATCAAACTTCTGGCTGTTTTCTGTCAGTGTAGGTTTATAGTGCTGTCTTTTTAAACATATCTGCTGTCAAATGATTTGGTATGAGACAGAACAAGTTCTAAACATTCTCAAAAAAACGCATACTGAAGTTCCTGAAATGTGCTCGTCTAATTTAATTGCTGTGGAAATTTAAAAAAAATGCTTACTGTGAATTATTTCCAGTTGCTGCTGATAAAATTATGAATTATGGCTACACTAAAGGGGAGATGTGGTTTCCTCTAACCATCATAGTGGTTTTTCATACGGCACACTGCACACTGCTCTTACTGTCTTTTCAAGCCAGACCAACTGGCTGCTGACGGCTCACCTTCCAGGTCAAAGGTCAGTGTTTAGGGAGCCTTGTCTGAAGTCATAAAGATACAAAAACTCCCAGTCGAGTGTTGTGTGACATCACCAGGACAGCTGCACGGATCAACCCAACAGGAGCCTCTCTGTTTCCGATAGCTCTCCTGATCAGGTTGCAGTCCGTCTCCCTGATGGAACAGTTCGTGTAAACGGCACGGATTTCTGCAGAAGAGATACCAGCGAACTGCTCCTATCAGTGACTCTAACAATGAACAGATGTCTTCTTTCCAAGCAAAGGGAGGTAGAGATACATTCCCTCCCAGTTTATACTGGTGGGTGGTTTGACTGAAGTGGCGTGCGAACACACACCATACACTCCCATTCCTCAAAGATTTCAGTGCAAAGGCACGTTAATGCTCAAAACAACCAACACAGCATTGCATTGTGACTGTTCTTTCTCTGAACTAATAAACAGTAAGAAAATATTTTGTTAGTCACTCCATATTATTCATCACTGCTTTCTCATCGCATCATCTTGTGAATTTCTGTTCAGAGAAGGGACTAAAGGATTATCAGACGGTCTAGGGGTCAGCATTTCTGAACACATCAAACCCTGTTTACAGTTGTTGGGAAGTATTATTGTATATATGGGAAAAAAAATTGTATAAAACTTTCTGTGGCTTCAGAGTGAGCTGCACCAATTCTGATAAACTGCCTCAAGTCACGTCACTGAAGTCAGTTGTTCAACTTTGCTCTGAAAACAACAAGTTATAGAGAAATGAGCCTGTCGGACCTCTTCAGCCTGCTCTTTATCTCTGCTAGAGGCTAGCAGTTCAAGGCTGCATTAGCAGCTTCAGCCTACCTGAATACCTGAAGCAGGAGTTGAATTGTGGCTAATATAGGTTTCATGGTTTGACAAAGACAAAAAAAACCATGGAAGTGTCAGATAATCAAACAGCGTCTGAAACATATCAGTTGGGAAGGCCGTTTTTGACAATATCTGAAATGTTCCTAAAACAAACATACTCACAATTAAGTCTGTTTCCAGTCCGTTCTTGTGATAGGAAGCACTTTTTTTATTTCTTGATTCTTCACGGCTCCTTCAGTTTCTTTTTGAGTGTGTAACTGAATACAAAACAGAACAGTTATCCCCACATTTAAACATCATTGCGTCATATGTCTCACAAAGGTGGCAAGCTTCTTACCATGCCATTGCATTTGGTGGCTCTGAACATGTTCGATATAAAGACTCACACTGAACAACACATTTTTAAAGTCATTTGAAGCATCCTGAGACCTTAACCCCTAAAGTATTACTGCACCTTGTGTATTATAGCACTGACACACTGCAAAGTATGCTATAGCAGTCTGTAATTTGTTTCCATTGTCTCCTCAGTGCATTAAGACCTACAAGTCTGACTGGCATGTCGTCAACTACAAGTATGAGGACTATTCTGGAGACTTTCGACAGCTCCCAAAGTAAGTCTGTAGTTAAAAATCTTGACACTTCTGCACACTGTATTCACAGAGGTAATGTGGTATTTTGCCAAGACATTCTTACAACGGGCAAGTAAAAACAGCAACTCCATATAATATATGGATGCCAGAGGTTTTAAAACTAACATGCACACAGAGTCGACACGTTTTAGGTCACTGAGTTAAAGTGCCATGTTTCTGTTTCCTGTTTCCGACAAAATGTGGTTGTGACTTAATGACAAGGAAACGCTGCACACAAATATTTCTTATTTCCACGCAACAAAAGAGTGTTTCCTTTTTACAATGCACTGGATAATTCCCGACTGCAGCCAGCGTGGAAATCACCTTCATTGTCCGGAGATTGTGTCATCAGCTCCTGCCTCCTCCCTGAAGAATATCTTTTTGACTGCCAGTATGTTAGAATATGAATTGACAATGACCTTATGACTTTGACACCGCTGCCAAATGATCTGTCACTTTACTGAATCTTGGGAAGCTAAAACAATACACCATGATGCGCATTCGCCTGTTAAAACCCTCACACTGTTTACAGTTAAAGTGATTCCCACCTCTGGCAAGTTTTCATTTTCCAGCAGGCAGCATACACCTCGACTTGTCTTCATGAACAGTTGAGTGCTGCTTTTCACTGCTACTGGAATTTGCATTTGCTGATGTTGCCCTTTTCAGACTCACTTGAGACAACTGCAGATATGCAAAATCACTTTTTTTTTTTTTTTTAAACAAAATGACAAAAACATGAGGAAAAATATCTCATAATCTTAGCTGCACCACCATGTGCTAGTGAGATTTGAAGGCTTAACTGAAATAAAATCAAATCTCAGGCTGCTCTTGAATGGAAGGTGCTGAAATTTGCAGTAAACTTGCAGTAAAATGTACCTAAACATCAAAGTGGTAAACTAAGATATTATATGACCTTGAGGTTTAACATGCAGTGACTCTGCCTAGCTGTCAGATAGATGTGTCAGAGTAAAAAAAGATGGATTATTTTATACTAAAGTTGTTAATATGAAATTTGTTGTTTTCATGTTATTACACACAACGGATACCCCCTAATCAGAATTATTTCTTTTACAGCAAAGTGTCCAGGCCTGATAAACTTGCCGTCCATGTGTTTGAAGTGGATGAGGATGCTGACAAAGACGAGGTGAGTCCATGTCTTACTTGATATTTTTTACTAGTCTTTCACAATTTCAGCCAGTCTAGTCAATAACAGTGAGCAACAAGTTGCATTAGTTTGCAGTCTTTATTGCAAACTCATTAAAAACCTGGCCTGAAAAAGACTGCCTGCCCTTAATGTGACTAATTCCAGTCATCAGTTTTGCCTTTCCTGTTTTCATTACAGCTGTTAAAGACATAAAAGGCATTTTTGTGTCTAATAGCTGAAAGTGATGGAGGGAATTAAGTATAATTAGACTTAAAGACTTTTTCTCTGGCACACAATGAAATTTGTCAAGCAACCTTTGGATCTTTTCGTCCTCCTCTAACTTGTGTATGACAGAGTGGGCGGGTGTTTTTTCACAGATTAAATGAGTGTTTGTTGTCTTTGGAAAGGCTTCGTAGGAGTGAACAACAAGGAGGCTCATAAGTCACCTGACAGACACTCAGATTTGTCGGGAGTCTTCAGAGATGAGACAAAACTTGCTGAAGTGCTATCTAACATGTTTTAAGTTCACGCCGCCTCACGAGATGTATGATGATGATCCTGACCTTCTCTCCTCACCTCATATGTCAAACTGCGCCTCCTATAGGCAACAAAATGCTCTATGAAGTTCCCTGAAATAACCTGTTAGCACACAGGATGCTGCAGACTTTTCCCTTTAAATGTGTGTTAGTTAAAACAGCTGTGATTAAGGGAAGTACATTTTTCTGAATGTGAAGCAGGGTCAAGGTCTGTCCTGTCAACCTCACTTCTGTGACACACACAACTAATGAGATCCAAGATCCAAATCACCCTTCATTCAGCTTGTGCCTCTCTCTCTGGCCTCCAGCTGTTCACAACAGCCACCACAAGATTTTCTTTTAAAAACAGGGAGGTTTCATGTGCAGATAAAAGAAAAGGATTTGAACTCTTCCTCTAAAATCCCCAGAATAAATCATTTTTGGTTCATCTTGTCTTTGTCTGACTGTCGTTTGATGATGAACCTCTTTAGTTTGCTGTTTTTTTTATCTATACTTGAGAAAGTTTTCTGGAGCAAACTGAGAGTTGAGAGAAAATCAACCCAGTGACTTGACTGCTTCTCTCAGGACTGCTGAATGCTGTCTAGACACTGACGAAGCGAAACAGGTACTGAACCTTTCCAGATGCTTTTCAGATCACTCCACAGGGCACGTTGAAAATATAATAATTCCTGCCAGCACTTTTAAAAGCCCCTTTTGCTTTATTAGACAGAGAGAGGAAGAGGTGGTGCTGGACCAGGATGAAGACATCTTGAAAGGCCATTCACTCTTCTCATTGTGTGAACTTGTCAGGGATATGGTTCCTGTAGTCTTTCAAAGTGTGATCTCATGCTGCCCACCTTCTAAGCGTGAGATGATCTGGTCCATGTGTCATGGATCTGCCGAGAAGATGGAGATATTTGTTTTGTTTAACAGTCACAGTTTGTTTAATGTTCCTCTGCCTGTTTGTTTGGACTGAGACAGACCTACATCACGTTGGGATCTGTGTCATCTCAAAGCACAACTTCAAAGGTTTTCTGCACAGGGAGGCAAAGCTTTAGATGGGGGTGTTAAAAGCACTCATGATATTATGACATGATGATCTACCGCAAAAAACATACAAATTAAGTCATGTTGAGTCTCCTTTGAGCTAATTCTGCAAATGTTTTTTAATATATGGATTAGTTTTCTCTGCATATCCATTTATTGTGACACTTCTTGGAAACAGATGACAGTTCTTTGACATACGTTTTTTGGTATTGAACTTGTCACAACATGACAAAATGTAAAATAATCTCACTCTTTTGTTGCATTTGTGAATTTATTACATTATATAGAAGCATTAAATCGTCTGATGTCTTTGTCTCCTGCAGGATACGGCCTCCCTAGGATCCCAGAAAGGAGGGATTTCCAAACATGGCTGGCTGTATAAAGGCAACATGAACAGTGCCATCAGCGTCACCATGAGGGTGAGACAGTGGTGATGACCATACTTGCCACCTACACAATTTTTGTTGATTATTTCATCAACAGAAAGTTTAATATCCACTATCATGATGGATTCATCATTTCAGGAACTTTTCAAGTTTAAATGACATTAATAACATTAATAACATTCACCTGGTTCCAGCATCTCAAATGTCAGCATTTGCTTATTTTCCTTAGCTTTTGGGCCTCTTAGCCAAACAAATTAATTTCAAGATGTGCCCTGTAGCTGTGAGAACTTCTGATATGTTTCATAATGTTCTGAAACGTTTTTGACACGACAATAACAAGAAAATAATTGACAGATTAATTTATAAGGAAAGTGTTACTTTATAAATGACCACTGATGTAAACTGTTGTTTACATATATATCGTGATTGATTAACAACTTGAAAAAAAGCATGCCTGGTGTTGATTTAAAACTTTTTTTTTATTTATTACAATGACTAAACAAAAGAAATATTACAGAAGGAAAAACATCAACATTGGGTTGTGATTGGAGGCTACACACATTTTACTCACCTGCAATGTTATTACTGTTATTGTTAGCAATGAAGAAGGTCAGTTTCTCCTGTTATCTGTGGAAATAGTCCAATTAAGTTTTTTTCTCAACATCCCCTCATATATATATATACACACACACACACACACACACACACACCTACAGTCATCTTAGTACTGGCAGCCTAAACTTATTCTGTATGAATAATCATCATATCTGTCTTAAAGTATGTAGAATTGTTATGGATGAAGCACAACACATTTTGTTCTCCAATCATCAAGGTGAATGTTGTTTCTACTTTTTGTTTCAGTCGTTCAAGAGGAGGTATTTCCATCTCACCCAGCTGGGTGACGGCTCCTACAATCTGAACTTCTACAAAGATGAGAAGATCTCCAAAGAACCCAAAGGAACCATTTTCTTGGACTCCTGTATGGGTGTGGTTCAGGTACGCTCACATATTCCAGTCATCTCTGTCTTAAAGGCAGTGAGCATTGAACTGTGATGACCCTGGACGACCCATTACCTGCTTTGCCAAAGGGGATATTCCTGCTGGCGCCAGTGAAGCCCAGGGTGTGGCCTGGTCCCCTGTTTCCCAGAAATAAACTTGCAAATCAGGACATGGCAACTTCCTCTCCAAGATTTTTTTCTCAATAGAGAAAGAAGCGTATTTTCCAGCACACAGGGAAATTTCAACACAAATTTCTGTAGCAATGATTGACCGCTGATGGAAAGTATCTCTGAGGCCCTCACTTGTTCATTTCTCTGAAACCTGAGCTCCCTCCTTGCCAAGGTCAAGCTTTACTGCTGACTCTCAGCTGGTGAAACAAGGTGAATGCTGAGGGCTCACTTCCGTGCACTTTCCATCAGTCTCGCAATCAATGCCACATGTTGTATTGCGTTGTGATGCTAGTAGCCAGCATCAGAATGTGGGCCGAGACTCACTGAGTGCATTATCATCTGTCTATCTTCTCAAGAGATGGGAAGAAGCTGATTTTACTCATGTGGCAGCCAGCTGGCATTAATCAGATATTTATCTGTGAATAAGAGGGAAGGTTGAGTGTTTCCAGGACTGTCTGATTCTTTTTGTGTGGATGGGAGGGTTATCAGAGCTCAGTGTAAAAGGAAGAGAAGGGTCCCTGTGGTATTTGATTGCTTTTTAGATTTTTGGAGGTTTTATCAGTGCAGGTTGTGGCATCTGTGCTGTCCTCCTTGCTTTCCCAAAACCTCCACACCACCCAGTTTTCAACTGCAGACATTCACTCTGTTACATTCCTTAGTGAAGGAAACAGTGAAGTAAGACTGAAGCTCCTGTTTTAGTCCACTCTGATGGGAAACATATTTATACATTTTAAACAAAATGTCACAATATTCAGAAGGTTTATGTTCTTGTATATGTTATATCACGAAACTGTTACTTTATCATCAATAATTGTAAGTCTACTTCATCAACAATGCTCCCTTCACACTAACTGTAGGCATTCTGAAAATGTGTACATTTGCAGAACATTGAGATATTATTACTTTAGTTTCCACAACATCTAATAATCAGATCTGACAATAACGCATACTGATAACGCAAACATGGGCAACACATATAACTAACATTTATTCTCAGAAGAAGTGGGACCAGCAGAGCCACTGGACAGGCTGTCTTACAATACAAAATGATCCATTTCTCACTTCTTTGTCTGACAACCAACGATATTTGTAACAAACCCTCTAAATTTTGAAACCGAGTACAGCTTATTTTTCTGTCCCTGGCTGATATCTCTCATCTCTGCCTTATACCTGAGTCTACCGCTCTGTTTAAGTGAAAATACACCAAATTAAGGAGATGCTCTCTTAAATGAGATGGTCAGTCATACGCTGATAATGACACAGATCCTAATCAGTAAACCATTCTGTTACTGATTACCTTCGTGCTAAAGGCTCTACGTATCGTATATAGTTAAACAGTTTTCAGCTCTGTTAGAGTAACAGAGGTCAACCTGGAGAAACCGCTCTATGAGGTGGATGTTTCACTGCAGCTGTAATGTCATGTAGAGTGACATCATACTGAGCCTCAAGCTGCTCCCGCACTTTGTTAACATGCCAACATGTGTTCAAACACACAAAGAATTTGCCTTAGTGTTGGTTAGGTAAAGGGCGGTCACTGTTGGGTTGACAAAGAGTAAAAAGGCCACACGATTGTAAACTGATCATTGTGGTTTGACATTTATTTTCTCTTTTACTTTCTATTCTCTCAATGATTAGTTTGACCAGATTGTCCACTCATTTCCCTGAGGATGTGTGCAGCGGTGTTGTCTAGAAAACTGGGACCAATCCGCCTACATATCAGATGATTAAGTTTGTTTATCAAGAAACCAATTTTATTTCCCTGCTCTATGTTTACTCAGCGAGTGTGCAGATAATGAGTCTCCCTCCCATCACTCCCAATCCTCTGTTTCAACATAGCAGACAAGCTAAGTGATAACCAAAGTGTAACAATCCACCGACTGCTGACAATAACGACATGACTTTCCCTATTCCACTAAAGAAATGCTGCTTGAGTAGCTCATTAAAATGGTTAAGCTACAGACCTCAGCAGAGTTGCTGCATTGTGGACAAACTGCAGCTGAATCAGCAGTTATTGTTTCTGGGCTGTTATGGAGAAATGCTGCAAGCCCACATGGGACCGTGACATCATGGCTGTTTGGAGGTCGTGGTTCAGCTCTCATTTTCGGCTCTCATTCGACTCATTTTCTGTTGACTTCACGCAGCAGCTCCTTCCCGCTTTAGAAAGTGTGTGCTGTGGTCCTGGCAGAGCTGCAGGCTTTGTTACGCAGATGGAAACACTCCCTCGCTCACATTGTCCATTCCTTCCCAGTGACAGTTAAATTAAATATGGCTTTTGTTTCCCATCTCTTTCCAAACACAGTGACTCACACTTTGAAGATTTTTGCCGCTATATTGTTGACATTGCCAAGTCCACAATATTGTGATTGAATATTTACTTTGCATACACATCCTTGTTTTTGTAGGCACAAACTGCCCTAAAGCGAGGAAGGGAAAGTGAGGGTGTGATTTTAATCATAAAACTATGAATCTCCTGCACTTGTGGTGAGCTGGCAGTCGTTAGATGTTAGCCTTGGATACTGAGTTGGGTATTTGATTTTAAATGTGAAAAAATAAACTTAGCTAATCAATCATTCAGTATCGGGTACCAACACATCTCCCCCCTTTCCATTAACAAAAAGCCTTTCTTCTGTTTTGTTTTTTTTGTTCTGTCCTCTGTCTGTCTCCTCTGTCCCCCTCTGGGTTGTGGGTCCGCAGAACAACAAGGTTCGACGGTTCGCTTTCGAGTTGAAGATGCAGGATAAGAGCACCTACCTGCTGGCTTCTGACAGTGAGGCAGAGATGGAGGATTGGATCAACACTCTCAATAAGATCCTGCATAGCAGCTTTGAGATTGCCATGCAGGAGAAAAGGAACGGAGACATTCATGACGGTGTGTATTTTATCTGATCACGTTAGTTAAAATATTATCTGGCTTATCGATGAGAAGAGATTGATATTCTCACAGTTTTGTAAAAACATCCATGTCTTAATGAAGAAATGCCCCTTCAAATATTATAACCAGAATGATGATCAATAATAAGTTAATCCACTCATAATTCTCAGTGTATTTACTCTGGGCTACTGTATGTACCTGAGCATATTTTTAAGGAGACGTTGTTCACTCACACCAACATCCTCTCACCACTCATGGCTCACCTCTTCACGGCCCTGTAGTGTAGTGCAGTCTCTGGCGAAGTGATACCAGACCACCCAGGCTTTTAATACTCACCTCCTGTCTCATTGCAGGCTTAGCCATGAAGGAAAGAGGCTGAATGCCTCTGCACAAAACCCTCCACTAATCTTCCCTAACTCCTCAGGTTTTATTAATCACACTGTGCATGAGAGGAAAAACACCATTCTGGTTGAGAAGATCTCTGGGCTTTTCTTAAAATATGCCATTGAGACCTGCAGTATCTCCATCTCAATCCCAGCTGATTCCTGTACAGCTGAATTACTGTTTACTGAACTTTAACACGTCAGTAAGCGATTCAGGAGGTTTTGCCACACAAGTAAGTTTTGTTTATACTCCATAATCTCTGGCCTGCATCCAATGATTTCTTGTATTTTCCTCTAGATGATGATCTTGGAAAGTCAGACAGTTCCTCTGGCAGTATGGACAGCTTTCAGGTAGGTCCTACTTTCTCAGCTGGGTGCTCATTCAGTCCATCATCACATGGGGTTGCAGCATTAAATCTCCTCATTGAAGTGGTGAGGAAGAGGAAGGCCTCTTTTTTTTCTCGTTGCCACAAACATGTGGCTTGAATTTAGATTGAGGAGTTGCTGGTTACACACCTAATTTCTCAGCCATTCATTTGTTTTTGTAGACCTGATCTGACATTAAACACAGACCTCTTGTCATGTGATGAACTTCTCAGGATAATGTCCACAGTTTGACTTTTTCTATTTGGAGTATTATTTGGGTGTCACCCAAAAAGCAATGCTGCAGATCAAACAGCGAGCTGTTAAACTCACATCCAGCAAGATCCAACATGAGATATCCAACAGTGGAAAAATCTGGCACTTGGTTTGACATAATGAGACCTGCATTAAGAGTTGTAAAGATTGTCAACGATAGAAACATCTGTGTTTTTTTGGGGTTTTTTTTAGATGAATTTCAGACAGGCTGCTTTTTTTCCTGAAATGGATATTTTGTGTTTTAAAGAAAAGCTCTTTCTGAGGCTACAGGGCTGAGTGGTAGACAGTAGTAAAGCCATATGTGCATGGAAACTGATGGTAATGATTGGGAAACAGCTTAACAGGTTACAGTGTGCTGGTACCACCTGACTCCCTCCTCTGAGCCAGTCTGCCCAGCGTGATCAGCCTGTAAAATATGAAGCCTCATTTCCAGATGGGTGCAAAAAACAAACAAAAAAAAAAAGCTCTAACGTTAAAACCAACTGCCTGGAAACCTCTCAGACGATGCTCCTGCATGTCAGACTGTTGATTTTTCGGAAATGCCTTTCTCCTCACTCAGAGCGCCAGAGATATAGAGTCTAGGATGAGGAGCGAAACCAGACTGAAGCTGTTCACCCTGGATCCTGACACACAGGTAATTAAATGTAAAGCACATTTAAAGCTCACTTATTCCCACATGGTAATAAGATCCAACCTGATGCTCCCTAATGAAATGCAATACCTTCCATTGTGGTGTCTTTAGAAGCTGGATTTCTCAGGAATAGAGCCGGATGTGAAGCAGTTTGAAGAGAAGTTTGGCAAGCGTGTTCTGGTTAACTGCAATGACCTCTCATTCAATCTGCAAAGCTGTGTGGCCGAGAATGAGGAAGGACCAACAACAAACGTAAGACCAGCCACAATAGGCCCATAGTAACAGAAATATCACTATCCGCTGACTAAAGAAGGGTGAAGATGGTTTGTTAGAGCTGCCGGATGGACTCCCCTCATTATTTGAGCTGCTGAAGGACCCCTGTTGTCATAGCAACCAGGTTACATGCTCAGTAATGGCGAACAATCTGTATAATGGAGTCTGATGTCCTGCTGTCCCTCTGAACAGAATCTGTCTGTTAAAGACTCAACAGCTCTGTCTCCACAGAGACACTGACTTGACACACAGACACGGCAGAGTGGATGATTGAATCGTGTTCAGCCAGCTCTCTCCAATGAATTAGTTTAATATCTACTAGCTATAGCTATAGACAGAGGTGCACCGTTTCAACTTTTTCTGTCATTATTATGATCCGGATACTTAAAATCCAGCAATATCACATTTCGATACAATATCAGTGCCAGATCTAGTGTATGTGATAGATTAAACCTTAACATTAGGATAAATTACAGATGTGCTGTAAGATTAAATTTATTTTTGCAGAAATGTATGTATTATTTTGTAATAAATCAATTTTACTGATGTTGATTGAGAATTAATAAAGTTATCTGAGCAGTGGTGTATACTTTTATAGTTTAAAAAGTATGCACATTATGCACACCTGTAATATTTTTAATTATTAAGGTTAACTCAGTGATATGTTGCAAGTTAACAGTTAAGAGATGTGGGGTCAGTGACAAAATCTGGAAGAATTGCTCAAGTCAAGGAATCACCCGCATTGTCTGTCTCATACAAAATAGTTTTTCTTCTCCTTTTCCAGGTTGAGCCATTTTATGTCACCTTGTCACTGTTTGACATCCAGAATGGCAGGAAGATCTCCTCTGACTTCCATGTGGACTTAAACCACCCGTCTGTAAGGGCCATGGTGCCCAATAACACCAGTCAGTATATGAACGGTGTAGGGGACGGCCACTCTGAGGGGCAACGGATGGTCCACGGGGTGCCAGAGGCAGCCTTGCAGTATCCAAGACAGGTAAGACATGGAATTTAAAAAAATCAGTCTTGACTGTAAAAGTTCATGTGCACCTTCACCTTATTGTAGATAAGTGCATTAAAGGGAAGATCAATATTTCCATGTACGAAATAAGAGAGACCTCCCATTACTGTCCCTTTCTTTCCATTCTCTTTTCTATTACTCGCGAAATGTGCAGTTCTCTTTTCTTTTAAACATGCTAATAATGACAATGCTAACTTGCTCATGTATTGCAGATGCAATGTTAACCATGTTCACTGTCTTAGTTTTAGCATATTTTCATACTTATATTTGGAAATCAGCAATGCACAAAGTACACCTGAGGCTGGTGAGGTTTGCAGGTACAGTCTTGATGAAAGTAATAGTAGGGCTAAAAAAAACATAATCCTACCTCAGCAACTCACTTCCCTTAATGTGTCTTTTTGTTACTTGTTCAGTTTTGGTTAAACATTTTCATTGTCTCCACAGGGAGTGTTCTCAGTAACTTGCCCTCACCCAGATATCTTCCTGGTGGCTCGCATTGAGAAGGTGCTTCAAGGGGGCATCAACCACTGTGCAGAGCCGTACATGAAGAGTTCAGACTCCACTAAGGTACTGACCCACCAACGACCTCTCATCACTGTCCTCCTCCGAAGGCACTGCACTCCCCGACTCAGCAGATTCCAGCAGATTATTCCACATTATACACAGATAATCATCTTTGTTTTCAAGTGCTGAGCAGTTGCACAGACTCTCAACAGAAGCATTGACTTTGGCTGCACAAATGCGGCCGTGCACCCTGAAGGGACCATAGCGGGTAGTAATGTGATTCAGGCGAGAAAAAATGTGAAGTGTGTTTCGTTTGAGCACTGAAAACCCGTTGGTGAATCCATGTGTTATTTTTTCAAATGTGTGTGTGTGTGTATCAGGAGGGTATGCTATCAAGAATTATCTGTTTTTCTCTGTGTTGAGACGGCTCCATATGTAACAGTGCTGCAGGGTTGAGACCAACGTGATGAAGCTGAACTGTTGATGTGTTTCTGTTTTCCACTAGGTGGCACAGAAGGTCCTGAAAAATGCCAAGCTGGCATGCAGCCGATTAGGCCAGTACAGGATGCCTTTTGCCTGGGCAGCAAGGTACTTTATCACTTAACAATAAACATTTTCACTGCATGTTCTGTCTGTAAAATCAGCCGTTCCCTTCAGTTTTCAGCAAATTGTTCACTCTAAACTACAGACACAAATAAATACACTGAATTACACATCATGATATGCTGCAATTAAACCTTCATAAAACGTGAACAAAGCAATGATGGTTATTTGTGTTTTCTCTGTTTGTGCTAACAAGACAAAGACCTATACCAGAATAATAATCAGGATGATCAATATGATTACCTTAATTCTACAGTTTTGAACCTTTCATGTCATTTTTTGAACTAGCATGCCTCTCCGATGTGAAGATTTGCTGCCCTGTTTCATATTATTGTGGATTTAATATCAGTTAATTTAAAATATTTCATATTAGTTAATTAAGGAAATAACTGTCAGTTGCAGGCGTAGACTGTGATTATTCTTCCTTTGTCCAATTAAACATCATCATCTACATACATAGCTGAATCAAACAGAGACATAGGTGTGTTAATGGCAGGAGAAATGTTCCTCACTCCTCTTTTCCTTCTTGCAGGCCTTTGTTTAAAGATGCTTCAGGGACGCTTGACAAAAGTGCTCGCTTCTCAGCTCTGTACCGACAGGACAGCAACAAGCTATCCAATGACGATATGCTCAAGCTGCTGGCAGATTTCAGAAAGTTAGTAATGCTCCTATGAGTGCCCTGTATTCTAAATTGTCTGAGTAGTCTTACAGATGTTCTGGAAAGGAAAATATGGAAAAATGCTCCTATAGGTTGTTCTTTGGAAAATGCTGGTCAGTTTTGAAAATAAGATGTTTGCACACATCTGGGAAAATGGTTTCTGTGTGTGTGTGTGAGCGTGCGTGTGTGCATGTATACCATTTGTCTCTGCTCACTTTACTCTTTGGTCGGCATCAGCAAAGACTTAACAGTTTATTTTCCTATCTTTAGGCCAGAGAAGATGGCCAAGCTGCCTGTAATCCTCGGAAACCTTGATGTTACCATTGACAACGTAGCCCCAGACTTGACAAGTAAGGCCTCTATATGTTGGCTCCATACAGCCAACATGAGAGATGAAAGCTGTTCCTGCTCAGAGCAGATCAGTCACGTTGTCTGCAGGCAGTTCATTTTGTCTCTGTCCCTCCTGCTTCTGTATATAGATTGTGTTACCTCATCCTACATTCCTGTGAAGCAGTTTGATGTCAGCGAGAAGACCAACATCTTCTTTGAAGTGGAGGAGTTTGTGCCGTGCATAGCCAAATGCTCTCAGCCTTTCACCATCTACAACAATCACCTCTACATCTACCCGAAGCACTTGAAGTATGACAGCCAAAAGTCATTTGCAAAGGTATTGCAAACAGGACAACATGATGATTTGGTCCACCATGAGTAGCCCAAATGTCATACATTAAGCCTCTCTCTCAAAGTGTACAACTAGGTCAGTTTTGCTCGTTGTATCTGTCCTCAGGCTAGAAACATAGCTGTCTGCATTGAGTTCAAGGACTCAGATGAGGAAGAGGCTGTTTCACTGAAGGTAAACTCAGATGTGTCCTGGAAGTGCTTTTCAAATCCTCCAGAGAGCTGCCCCTCCCATCACAGGAACAAACTAACTATTGTTATCATTCCACAGTGCATCTATGGCCGACCTGGAGGACCCTTGTTTACCAAAAATGCCTTTGCTGCAGTATTACATCACCAGCACAACCCTGAGTTCTATGATGAGGTAAGACTCAGTGGTGAGTGTCATTCATATGCACAAGTCAGTACAGTCAGTGACTTAGTGTTTAATTGTGCTCTTCGTCCTTTAGTATAAGATTGAGCTGCCAACTCAGCTCCACGAGAAGCATCATTTGCTCTTCACCTTCTACCATGTCAGCTGTGACAGTAACAGCAAGGCCAGCACCAAAAAGAGAGACCTGGTTGAGGCTCAAGGTAATGATCCACAACTGTGATTCTCTGATTCTGCATCATTTAGAATATCTATATTTGACTTTTACATTTTATGTACTGACTTGAAGCACCAGGCTCTCATTTGACTGTTTTGCCTTCTGTGTCTTCTGTCAGTTGGCTACGCCTGGATCCCCCTGCTGAAGGATGGCCGCGTGATCATGAATGAGAACCAGATCCCTGTGGCTGCCAACCTGCCTGCTGGATACCTCAGCTGTCAGGAGGGGGCCAGCAAGGTAGAGTACATCCTCAAGCTACCTGGTCTCATCAACTTTTCACTCTTTTTTTTAGTGCATATCTATAGAAATACTTGACACTATTTAGAGAACTTCTGAGTGAAGGATTGTTGCTTTTTTGTTGGATTACAGCATTCAGGTCCTGAAGTCAAATGGGTGGATGGTGGCAAGCCTTTATTTAAGGTGTCCACTCACCTTGTGTCCACTGTCTACACTCAGGTTAGTTGTTTTTTTGTTTTTTTTTGGCTTGTTTGGCATTCATTCTCCTTTTTTGTCACATCTGAACTCATGCGTTTTTCATGAAATAACCGTCCATATTCTGATCATCTATGTGTCTTTTTGTAGGATCAACATTTGCACAATTTCTTTCATCACTGTCAGAGCATCTCACCTGCGTCCCAGGTGTCTGGAGGAGAACTGGTCAAATACCTGAAGGTAAAACAATGAATATGAAAACAAGGTATTTCATACAAAAACCTACCTGCCAATGTTTATTTCAAACCAAATATCAAGACCCTTTTTTGGTGTTTTGTTGGTTAATTAGCTAGTATTGGCTGCACATGCTAGACTTTAAAGAGGCTGTTATTGCTATACTGAGACATGTTTTCACTCTTTATATTCTCTGTATTAACTTGCAACCTCATACTCACTGTGAAACCACAGGCCGTCACACTTGGTTGGAGCTGAATCACATGGAGTTTAATGTTTGACGTTGTGCTGTAGCTTGCCAACAGCACATTCTTCTGGACAGTTTGTGCATAGCTTTTTCTATTGCGTCTGTCTAGAATTTACTTGTACCTTTCCTACAAACATGAGGGGCGATACAGACGTGATCCTTTTTCCATTTTTTTTCTGTGGTCTTGGGAGCTCATTTATCACTTTTTCCATGATGCGCAGTTTACTCTTCCTCTGTTGGACATTGACATGGAGAGGAACACTTGTTCCAATGCACCTCTTGGGCTCTAATGTCAACACAGCAGTGAACACAAACAATAGCTAGAGGGTCAAACAGCAGGGCTGCCAAATGACTTGGCAGGGCTTGTGTTAGTTTCCTGCACACAGGCAATGCACCAGTACCTACACTTTCAAGCAACTGACACAGAAGGTGTGGGTGATTGGCACAGGGTTGTTCGCTCAGGTCCTCCTCTTGTTGGAAGTAGATTAGTTTCTTCACACACTGGAGCAGTGAAGACACCATCACGGTTCTACATTTATTCTCCTTCATTATACCTGACAGGCTGCATAGTCAAACTCTAAATTGATCTCTCTGATGTGTCACCCTCAGAGTCTGCATGCCATGGAGAGTCATGTGATGATCAAGTTCCTGCCCACCATCTTGAATCAGCTGTTTAGAGTGTTAACAAGTGCCCCGCAAGAGGATGTGGCAGTCAATGTCACCAGGCAAGTTTCCCTGAGGCAATTGTTAACTTAACAACAGCTTATAGTGTACACCTATAGTATACCTATATTTCATGTAAACTGTCATAAACAAATGTATTCATTTTCAAAGATTTGACATATAAATGACAGCAATTTTGACCAGAAAAACACCAAAATGTTTTTATAAAAATGTTTATACTTGGCGTGAGTTGGTCTGAGGCCCAAAACATCATTAAATGAGTAACAACCTTTTCTTGCAGCCTCAGCGCCTTTCAGAGCCATTTTCTTCATACATGCTTTCCTTTTCCATTGTTTGTAGAGTCATGATTCACATTGTTGCCCAGTGTCATGAAGAGGGGTTGGAGCACTACCTGAGATCATACGTGAAGGTAAAACTCACATGCCACATATCGAAACTATCCATAGTTTCTGTTTGTCCCACGGGATTCTTTCACTCTCTCTCTGCATGTTTGTGATACAGTTTGTATTCAAGACTGAGCCGTACACATCCTCCACCACTCGAACAGTGCATGAGGAGCTGGCTAAAGCCATGACTGCGATCCTGAAACCTTCCACTGACTTCCTCACAAGCAACAAGCTCCTGAAGGTAACATATTTGAACTTGTTTTTAAAGGATTACACAGAGTGTGATTATAACTGACATGATTGAGCTCTTTATTGTTCGCTGATTGATGTTTGTCTGCCCTCCAGTACTCCTGGTATTTCTTTGAAGCCCTAGTCAAGTCCATGGCTCAGTACTTGATTGAAAGCTGTAAAGTGAAGGTGAGTCTGCCACAACATGTGTGTGTGACTCCGGCTGTATGTGTGTGTAGTGGGGTGTCTGCTCGTGCCTGCTTTATTACAGCTTAGGTAGTTTACAGCATGCCAAGTCTTGTGGACAGCCACAGTACCACAGTCAAAGTATTATGTATCCACAGTCTGTCCCACACTGTTGTGCAGTTTAATTGGCTGCATTCGTTCATGCCCTATAAGCAACCACATCCCTGTGTTTAACCTCTGCTGGTATAATGTGGAGGCCTCAGTAATTAAGTAAATCCAAAAGAGGAGTCATACCAGTTTGGAAACTGTGAAGTTTCAGCACAAAGCAAGTGATATTCTATATTTTTGTCACTGTCAACAAATCACATGATTAAAACAAAACCAAAATATAGTTAGTCTCTTTCCTAGTGCTTTTTGCTCTTAAGGATATATTGTTACACCTGTATACATTTTAGAAATGAGCAGGACTATAACACACACATAGTGCACAGTACAATTGTTGGGGACTATTTTTACACATGGATTAGCACAAGTTTCATCCAGTAGCGAGTATTTTTGGCAGGAGAACAGTTTGCGGGGTGAAAGATTTATATAATATAATAGTGCCCGTGTTATTCGCGATAAAAGAGCATGTTCTCAGTGCAACAGTGTGGCTCCTTGATGTGTTTTTAATTATTACTGCACAACAAAGCAGCTCTGTGGCACGGTGGAATAAACGAAATCAGACTTCGGCAAACAATACTTTATTCACTGTTGGCTTCAGTCCTCTCACCAGAGGAAAAAAAACAGGAAATCAGCAGACTTGTCTTTTTAACTGAAGTGTGTTATGTTGTACAAATGTCTGTGTTGTGCCCCACAGCTGTCCAGGAATCAGCGCTTCTCTGCATCCTTCCATCACACTGTGGAGACTCTGGTCAACATGATGATGCCACACATCACTCAGAAATACAAAGACAACCTGGATGCCGCCAGGAACGCCAACCACAGTCTGGCAGTCTTCATCAAGGTCAGGAGCCACAGATACTGCGTCTCACGTAGTTTCAAGTGCACCACATCTCATACAACTGTCTGTACCTATGTGTTTTTCTTATTCTCTGTAAATAAATGCTTTTTCTCATCACCCTTTAGCGCTGTTTCAACCTGATGGACAGAGGCTTTGTGTTCAAGCAGATTAACAACTACATCAACTGTTTTATGCCTGGAGATCCAAAGGTACCCTGACTATACAAACAGTAAACATCCGAGAACTTGTTTGCAAAAATTAGCACAGTCTTGTCTGGTGCTTCATTTATGTTTTGGACAATAAATGTATTTGATTTAAAAGTTGCCTCACTAGTTTCTGTATCTTCTAAATGCAGACGCTGTTTGAGTTCAGGTTTGAGTTCCTGCGTGTTGTGTGCAACCATGAGCACTACGTCCCTTTAAATCTGCCCATGCCATTTGGAAAAGGAAGGATACTGAGATTTCAAGGTGAGGCTGGAAGTTACCAAGCAACAAAATTGCTTTTCATTTAAAGCTTATAAACATAAATAATGAAAGGATATTTGAATGCTAATGAAATTCTGTTGCTGTAGGAGTTTTTGATCTTATAGAAGACACTTTGTTTTTTGTGTTCCTCTTATTAGCTTTATTATCTCCATATGATACGGTGGAGTCATACAATACTGAAGTAGGTAGGTGCAAGGTTGTGCCACTTGCATGCCTTCTCCAAAAGGAACAGACTTCAATCTAATCATTTAACTATGACCAGAATGGGGAAAATATGATCCAAAATCTGAACTCAAATCGTTTCAGATTGTTTATCTTCTAGTTTAGCTGCGTCCTGGTTGATGTGACATGATTTATCTGTCCTTTTCAAGCTACTGTACTTGAAGATTATACTGTTTATATATATGTGTGTGTGTGTGTGTGTGTGTGTGTGTGTGTTTAGAAGCTGTGCAGATGTTGGGGATTACATTACGTAGGTTTTTCTGTCTTTACATGGTTCAGAGTGTTTAATGTGATTACAGTCATTGTGGGGAATCTTTGTTTGATTTCGGATTACTTTACCTCTCTTGAATAATGTTGGAAAGCATCTGTGAATAGCTGCTGTTGTTCAGTAAGAAGCTTTAATCCTGTTTATCTTTTTCCCACAATAATCACTGCTGATGTGAAACAACAGCAGCTCCGTCACACTGCCTGAATCAAGCTTTTCTGTATATGTGTGTTTTACACTCACATAGACAGCTCAAAGTCAACAAGAATCATTTGTCAGCTTTGGATTTCTTTGCACTGTTCACCAGGTGTTGATGTCAACAGTCTGCATACTGTTTCTTGTTATTCATTTTATTGTCTTGGCTTGAAAATAAAAAAGACATTTACTCTCATTTTTGCCTTTAACATCCTTCACTCAGCTAGTTCTAACCTCCATCATCCTCTCCTTCCTCTGCTCAGACCTTCAGCTTGATTACTCGCTGACAGACGACTTCTGCAAGAACCACTTCCTGGTTGGGCTGCTGCTCAGGGAGGTCAGTGCAGCTCTGCAAGAGTTCAGGGAGATTCGTCAAATCGCCATCCAAGTGCTGAAGAGTCTGATGATAAAGCACACGTTTGATGACCGCTATGTCTCCAAAGTAAGCAGTGCTGTCTTGCTTCTGTACTCTCCTTTTGCATTTCCACCACACTTCAGTATCTGATGAGATTTATTTGTTTTTTGCAGAGCCAGCAGGCCAGGTTGGCCACGCTGTACTTGCCCTTGTTTGGTCTGCTCCAAGAGAATGTCAACAGGCTGAATGTGAAGGAAGTATCACCATTCACCGTCAACCACTCCAATAATGTAAGGGAGCCACCTAGTGGCAACTTTGTACTGTTTCATCTACAACACATTCATATTACAAACCAAGGAAAGGTTTCCTGACACCTATAACCTATAACCACATCTTTAAAGACTAAGGCACATTATACAAAGAGAAGGAGGAACATAGAAATAGAGATAGAAGGGGAAAAACAAAGGGAGGGGAAAGGAGTGCTGAAACGGTATTGGTATAAGTAACATGACAAGTTATTCAGTGCATCTTACTGTTTCATTTCACACATGGCCACAGAAATACCAATGTAAACAATTTTTTAAAAATGTAACATACATCTATACATCTATCTATTTAGTGTAAAATAATAGATTGACTTCAGTTCAGAAGTGGAAGGCTAGTCACTCAAGTAGGCAAGAGTCTATGTAGGAAAATAAATAAATCAGTTTCCAGCTATATCAGAGTTAATTTTGTTCCAGTCTCTCAGCCTCTACTTAAACTGTGTTACAGATTCTACTTATTGATTTCACAGATTTCACATAGAGTTAAATTCATAAATGTCCATGGTAGCATCTCTCATGCCTCTCGACCACTCCTAAGGCCTCCACATCTCACACACCCACTGGCTTTTCATAAAGTACATACAGCTTTATACAGTGTGTAGGTTTGTTTCCATTTAACTGTCACACTGTTTTTCCTCAGAATGGACGAGAAGATTCACTTCTTACCAATGCTTTGATGACACCTCCCAGGTCCAGCACGTTTCTGGACGCCAGTTTGCACAAAGATGTTTTTGGGGTCATCTCTGGCACCTGTGAGTGGAAAGACAAAGCTGAAAAATGAAATTAAAAAAAGAGTTCTTGTTTTTTTTATTTACTAAAATAAAACTGCTCCTTTTTCTGTTTTTAACAGCTTCACCTCACACGTCATCAACCCCCAACATAAACTTAGTGCGCCACGCAGACTCTCGCGGCTCACTCATCAGCACTGATTCTGGCAACAGCCTGCCTGAGAAGAACACTGACAAGGGAAACTCTCTGGACAAGGTACAGTTCAGATAGAAAGCACCCTACCTGCAAATAAAATTGAGACTTAAGTGCATCAGAGGTCCCCTTCACACGACAAAAGCACTTCGGAAAGTCACCCCTTGTTAACTTGTGCCATTAACTTCCCCACCTTACCTGTACGGCTGGACGTGGCAGACGGAGAAGTTCGTACGGAGACACTCTGTCAATGTCCTGCGCTTCTTTACGGAGACTGAGGAGACCATGCTCTCTGTGCGCACCAAGCGTGTCACCATGGACTTCTCCCTGCTCTCTGTCCCCTGTGTGCTAGAGAGCATCCTGCAGCCCAGCGTTTCACTCCAAGTACAAAACGCCTCATCCCCACCCCACCTAGGAGTGTCCCATCTGGGAATGTCAGAGTGTGTGTGAGAGTTTCTTAAACACGAAGCCTTTTCTTTGCCAGATGATTCTCAGGCTTTGACCTGTTTGGTCTCTGGTGCCGTAAAGCAGACCCGTAGGGGGCCTCACAGGGTTTATCTCTGCTCTTTTTCCAGATGTTCATAAGCATGCATGCACAAGGGATTTCTCACTTTCAAGTTCCTCTTACGTGTGCTGTGTCATGTTTGCTTTAGATAGAGATGAAATCTGAGAGGATGTCCGTTCAACACAAAGGATTGGATTTTCACTGTCTGTGCTGTTGTGTGTTTTATCTTGAGTTGAAGCTGCCTCATCACATTGTCTGTAACAGTATTAAGGGAAAACTGAGACACTCATAAGTAATTTGAAATTACAGTACGATCAATCCAAACAGTTTTTCTCTTAAAAAAGTGCTTTAATGTGTTTTTTTCAGGGAAACTAACTTTAGCCTTGAAGTTGTTCTTTTTCAAAACCCCCGTTTTGAAGCCAAGGACGTAGCATCACGCTTTCCATTAAGTCATCCCCAACCAGTTTCAGGGTCTAGACGAACTGCTGGCAAAGGAACGTGCTTGGTAAATTGCCAACCCCTTGCTGTGGTAGAGCTGTTGCTCCACTCTGTTTTCTCCCTGCTCTCTGCCTCAGCTGGGAGAAATATTTGATTGTTTTCCACCGGCGGTTTTTCCAGGATCCATAGAGCCCTCCACTAGTGTAGCTTCACCACTGTAATTACTTTGTGTAGTTTTTACTGCTTTTTTCAATTCAACACCGTATCCAGGACACAGACTAAGACTCAGTTGTCTAAACATTGACCACACAAACACAAACCAGACATAAACATAAGAAAATTTGATTGATTGCAACGGTAATTGCCCTCATGAGAGGTCATTTACTGCGGTTTACCTTGAGGCAGCAAAAAGAGCTAGACAGAGCAAATAGCCCTGATGCGATAATATATTTGTCTGTCCATTTGTGCCTGACTTGAGTCTTTGTCCCTCAGAACCAGCCGGCTTCAGCCCTGGGCAGTACGCTGCTGCGATGTGATAAACTGGACCAAGCAGAGATCAAGAGCCTCCTCATGTGCTTCCTACATGTGCTCAAAAGCATGTCTGAGGGTAACGTCTCACTCTACCTCTTTCTGTCTGCACATCTTCACTCACAATCTTTGTGTCTGATGACACTGAGCTGCACCCCAAAAACAAATGGTCTCTCAATTTCTGCGTCCTCCAGATGCTCTGTTCACATACTGGAACAAGGCTTCATCTGCTGAGTTAATGGACTTCTTCACTCTCATCGAGTAAGGCATCGTAGCTCTCATGACAATCCTTACGTTCTAATAAAAGCTAAACATTTCACTGAGACTGATTTTGACCTACATTTCCACTCAGAGTCTGCCTCCATCAGTTCAGATACATGGGAAAGAGATACATTGCAAGGTAATGTTGTTGTTCGTTTATAGATGCATGAATTTTTTTAAAGCTTTTGAAATGATCATTCACTTGAATTATTGACGAAATTGATTTAAGGCTATGAGTACAGCAGTACCCAATGTTGTTCTCTGACACATTCCCATTGTCCCTTAAAGTTGAACAAATAAGTAACTCTACCTGACACATTCAATTTTAAATATCTTAAATATAATTATGTAAACTTTTTTAACACAAAATATTTTTTTAGGTAAAACTGTTTATCACCTTTAGCCATCTGCCCATTTATCCTTTGTCTTGGCTAAGTACAAGCCTTCTATTTTTTCAACTATTGCCATTACATCTCGCTAATAAACTTTCTATCCGCTACGGTTGGTTTGATATTACAACCATTTACACTGTTACCTTTAGTTTAGTTTATGCTTTACTTTTAGGTAATGATTTATAAATATATCTATTTGTTAAATATTTTAGCCACTTATCTGTATTTTTAGCTACCTATTTCATCTATTACTTTTACCTTAACTTATCTGATCCCTGGCTGGTTTTCACCATTCTCTAATACAGCAGTGTTGCAATTATGATGATGACTCAATTACAGAAATAAATACAAATACAGAAATAGCCACTGTATCCTTGGTTGGGAATCAGTGTATGAGCAAAGTGATTTTTATTCATACATGACAGTGATTTAGCTACTTATTGCCTTCATTTTACATCATTCAGTGTAAAACATGTGTAAAATGTGTAGATGGGGTGACTGTATGGTAATTATTGAAATATATCCCAACACACACTATTTGGGAGCTCTGGCCTTGACTCCCAGAAGGCCTCTGGGTGTTCACTTTCTCTAACCTCCCACCACTGTTTCTATCTCTATTCACTTAAATGCTGGCACGTTTAACATAATGAAATAAAACCTGGCTCCTGCCCCCTCCTGCTTGGGTAAGACTAAAGGTGGAACTGACTTTCTTAAACTAAATGCATGATATCTTCTTGCCCTATAAAAGTTGCAGTGTTGTGACACAACCAGTGGCTCTGAATTCATGTATAGCATTTGTCTGTCGTTCTCATATGCATGGCATTTGCTGTAACTCACTGCTTTAATGCTGCTTCTGCTGCTTTGATAATTAACTTGATGCATGCCTAACAATATACGTCACAACTTTACTACATCAGTGACACAGTGAGTATATGTGTCAAAGTCACCTAGAATGTTCAGATAAAGCTTTCTTGTTGTATTTCCATCATCATGACACATTTAAAATCCAATACGCTAAATAGTACGGTCCAAGATGTGACACTAAAATCTGCTTCTGCTCTTGGGCCATTTGAGTGATATTTACACCACATAAGTGTGTAAAATGGGGTATTATTGACCCTAACCTGCTTCACTAACTCTGGCTGTGCTACTGGTCAGCCATCTGTCTAACAGTGTCCTGTTTCCTCATCAGGAACCAGGATGGGGCAGGACCTGTAGCACATGAGCGGAAGTCTCAGACTCTGCCTGTGTCCCGTAACAGGGCGGGAATGATGCATGCCCGCTTACAGCAGCTCAGCAGCCTGGATAACTCATACACTTTTAACCACAGTAAGTGCCCCATACTGTACTTTTCATCAAACATCCTCTGCCAGAGGAGCCCAGCACTCCTCGTCTGCCTCAACATGTGTAGTCTGCCACCTCATGCTTTTCAGCGTCATCCTCATCAACATCACCCTCTCCCTCATCCTTTGTTTAAACCCAGCCTGCTGACAAGTAGAGGACACTGGTGTATTGTCAGTAAAATACATTAAATCGGGGCAAAGAAAACTATGCGTAGCATTATACCTATCTTAAAAGGCTTAAGCTCTGTGCTCAGTGTGTTAAATGGCATCATTTAATACAGTTTCTTTGTGTTTTCAGTGTAAGAAAGATTTCAAGTATTCTTGGAATATCTGTAGACCATGGTAAGAGTGTATCAGGTTGGCAGGCAGCTTGCAGACTGTTACTGGCTCTGTGAATTTTGGTTGAACTTAGAGCATGCCTATTTTAACTAAACATTAGCTTTCAAAGTCTTCCCATCCCTCTGGCCAGCTCATCTGCTCTGAATGTAATTTGACATTTCATTCTCTGAGAAAAACAAAGCAGTCAATGTAAACATATATGAAAGAGTTTCATTCCAAAGTGCCGCATTTCAAAAAAATGCTGCTGGAAAATTAATCATAAAAAACATTTTGGCAATCAAACTAAATTATTGCTACAATCTGTGAACAAAATGTAAATGTTGTTGCAGTTTGTAATGAAACTTTATCATTTAAATATAATGATTGTTTACATTTTTCAAGCAACAGCTTTGCCTTTAACACCTTAGTGTCATACATTAAGGGATCTATAATATTTAAATTGCTTTTCTTGGAAAGTCTGTTTCAAGTGTAGTGGTGGAGGTGGAATAGCTACAGCTTTCTGTTGTGTCCTCTTTAGCCTACAGTCACTCAGATGCAGATGTGTTAAATCAGTCACTGCTGGAGGCTAACATCGCTACTGAAGTGTGCCTGACTGTCCTGGACACGCTAAGTATCTTCATCATGGGATTCAAGGTAACATACATAGCATTTCACTTGTTGCACATGTACATTTAGTTGTAAACATGCTTTGTACTGGAACTGTTCTCTGTATTTAGGTTATTAAATGATTGTGTCAAGTCTATTTGATGCTAATCAGACAAAGTCCTCTTTTTGTTTTGTTTTTTTTAAAACAGATGCTGTCTGTTTCTAAGATGATACTGTCTTTCTCCCCAGACCCAGCTATGTTCTGACCACGGCCACAGCCCACTAATGAAGAAGGTGTTTGAAGTCCATCTCTGTTTCCTACGGATCAATCAGTCAGAGACAGCCCTCAAGCAGGTTTTCACCTCACTGCGCACCTTCATCTACAAGGTGTGAAGGATGTTGGTCCCCTCCCTAATTAATCTCTAGTTGTTTGTTGTGGTCATAGGCTTCCACTGTAGCTGATGACCTGTTTTTCTCCTTCAACCCCCAGTTCCCCTGCACGTTTTTTGAAGGCCGTGCTGACATGTGTGCTGCTTTCTGCTATGAGATCTTGAAGTGTTGTAACTCCAAGCTGAGCTCCATTCGCAGTGATGCTGCCCATCTGCTCTACTTTCTCATGAAGAGTAACTTTGACTACACGGGTCGCAAATCATTCGTTCGGACACATTTACAGGTAAGATGGTCCTTCTGTGGTTCCCAGAGAATAAAAAGTATGTTCATACTATTTAACGTTAATGTTCTGAGGTCCTGAGGACCCTGCGCCCTATTTAGCAGCTAAGAGAAACCTTAATAACTAACAATTAATTATTTTACATGCTGGTTTTGTTGTTTTTGCTCGAACTCATTACAAAACACTACTGCTCTGAAAACCTACGCCCATGCCTATTCTAACCAAGGGTTTTTATTACACCTGTATTATTCTGCATTATATTTCCCTCATCATATGTGTGGCAAAGAGAACTGTTGTCTCTGTACTTTGTACAGAAATCAAATGAGAAATAAATGAGAAAAGGGTTAAACAATATTTAATAGTCCTTCATCTTTCCCTTTGTTTAGGTGGTGATTGCTGTCAGTCAGTTGATTGCTGATGTGATTGGTATTGGAAGCACCCGCTTCCAGCAGTCTCTGTCAATAATCAACAACTGTGCCAACAGTGACAAAACCATAAAGGTCAGAAATCCATTTAATTCAATTATGAGTCTGGTCTGGATCCACTTTAACTGTAGAGAATATATTCTGAAACCAGCAAAAACATGTCTGATTGTTCCTCATCATCGTCAACAGAACACAGCTTTCCCATCGGATGTGAAGGACCTGACCAAACGCATCAGAACAGTCTTGATGGCCACAGCTCAGATGAAGGAGCATGAGAGAGATCCAGAGATGCTGGTGGACCTGCAGTATAGCCTCGCCAAGTCGTATGCCAGCACACCTGAACTACGAAAGACCTGGCTGGACAGCATGGCCCGAATCCATGTGAAGAATGGAGACCTGTCAGAGGTCTGTGATAACAGCTCGGTCTATGTGGCTGAGTTGGTTGGACTTTGGTATTATGGGGGCTAATTTATCTTGGGATAGAATCACTTTACGTCTCTGTCTGGTGATGTTTCTATATCAAATAATATGGATTACTGAATGGATTTGCTCCATATTTGTCCTTTTTTATTGCGTACTAGGATTCTTTTTTGTCAGTGATATTATTCTACAACATAATAAATACAATCAACATCACTTTCTTTGTCTGACAAAAGTTGTTCCTGTTGTTTACAGGCGGCCATGTGCTATGTGCACGTTGCAGCACTCGTGGCAGAATACCTGCGTAGAAAAGGTGCTTAAATAACCTATTTTCAGCAGTCAGTAGTCTTTTCTTTGCGATCTAACCTCAATTTGCTCTAATAAAAATTGGCCTGATTGTTAAAGTACCGTCTGGTCTGTGATGTTGTGTGCAGGCATGATCAAGCAGGGCTGCTCAGCGTTCCGTGTCGTCACTCCAAACATTGATGAAGAAGCAGCGATGATGGAGGATGTCGGCATGCAGGATGTCCATTTCAATGAAGTGTGTATTACCAATGCAAACCCAAATGATAAATCACTTTGCTAATTCCTTTTTGTTAACAGGTCACAGTTAAGTGAGCACATTTTGTAAATTTGAGACTTTAGTACTGTATATTTCTTGAAAAAAAATGTTTTAATAATGGACACGTCATCATTTTGAAAGTCTTACAAAAATGTAAAGATGCATATGAAAGGTTGAATTTAGTCTCTTACGTGAAATTCTGTGAATCTGTGTGTCACTATACATCGCCGCCTTCAAAACTCCACTGTCCCACCACTGTCAAAATACTTAAATGAATATCAGGATAGGTAATAAGCATAAATGATAATGATAGTAATAATAATAAAGGTTGTTTGAAAATGTGTTGTTACGTGTTTTCCTTCACCTCTTAAAATCATCACATTTGGTCATAATTTGTTTTCTTGTTCCCTCAGGATGTCCTGATGGAGCTTTTGGAGGAGTGTGCAGATGGACTGTGGAAAGCTGAGCGTTACGAGCTCATCTCTGACATCTACAAGCTAATAATCCCTATTTATGAGAAGCGCAGGGACTTTGAGGTACAACAGTACCCCACTAATTTAGCCTACATTATGACAATAATAGAAACAAATTGTAATCAGATTTTTTTATATAATTTTTTTGACTTTACACAGAAACTGGCCCACCTGTATGACACGCTGCATCGTGCATACAGCAAAGTGACAGAGGTCATGCACACGGGCAAAAGATTGCTCGGCACCTACTTCAGAGTGGCTTTCTTTGGTCAGGTGAGTTCAGTTCTCAAACAACATTTGCATATTCTGTTCAAAAGGTCTCATTTCTAGTTTTCCAAACAGGCCTATTTTTTAGTATCAGGCCTGTTTGATTGCCGCACTAACTGTATTTAAGATTATTTAAAGTTAATTTCACAGACGAGTTCAAGTTTGATCGCAGGTGTTGCATAGTAATTCACACTGAGCATGGGTGCTGCTGAAGGTGTTTTTATTTTTGAGTGCATGACCACATGCCGAGGCATTTTATTATCCACTCTAATACCCTTTTCTGCTTTTATCCTCTTTAAAGGCCGCGGTAAGTTGTGCAGTAGCCTTTCTGAACAGTCTTTGTGTGGTGTTGGTGCTGCTGTAAACCATTGCACTTTTCACACATAGCCTGCTGCTTCGAGTTACAGTAACAATCAGTCACTGCTGCTTCTTTCTGTTGTTGGAACTGTGTTGCATGGCACTCTTTCACTTCTGCACTCATTCTAGTCTTTCTGTCACTGTGTTACAGATGTACATTTGTATGATTTTAGTACTGACCTTCATTGTTGTCTTATCTTGTAAAGTTTTATACATAATTTGATGGGTGTGGTTACCTTTGCCTGTGTGCTTTTGGTACAGATTAATGTCTCTCTTGACTTAGTGGTCTAATTGGTGCTGCAGTAGCTTAAATTTAGAATCTTTATTATAGAATTTATTATATTATATATTATATTGTTTAGGTAGTGCATTGATTACAATGAAAATGATTTTATGTTCTGCTGTTCACACCCCTGTAGCAGTACCAGTTTACTGACTCAGAGGCTGAGGTAAATCAATATGGAAGCCAACATTGCAATTGGACTGCTGTGCTGTGTTAGGCTGTGTTGTGCCCCTTTGCTAATGCAGTCAGTGCTATTTCACGTGCATTGCTTATCTTTTAGCCCTTTAACTCCTCTACTCCAGCCTCAGTGTTGTCATAACCATAGTAGAAAACCCATTGAAGGGCTTATAGCTGGATTCATCTCTCACTGGGTAAATGCATGGCTTTACCCATCAGTTTGTGAGACCACTTACATACCAACTGAGACCAAGACCTACTGACTAATCTAAGTGACCCCACTGACAGTGTAAAATCTATGCCCTTCACCCCTGTCCTTTGGTCTGTCTCACATCATTGAACTTACACTAGTTGATGTCTTGCAGTGGACGTTTTTTGTGCTTTGTTGTTTAATAGAGGGGTGTGTACTTTTGGAGTCTGCCAAATGTCTCAGCCCTGAGCCGAGACTCAAAGAGTATTTTTTCAATTTCATTTTAACAAAGTGTTGGAATGACTTCCACTCACAGCCCATGTACGGTTTGATGTGGCTCTGTGTTTTCTTATATCTTCTTTGTTAAACACTGTTTATTTTTATTGATTTTGGCAACATTTTGTCTATTTTTAGGGTTTCTTTGAAGATGAAGATGGTAAAGAGTACATCTACAAAGAACCCAAATTCACCCCTCTGTCTGAGATATCTCAGAGGCTTCTTAAGCTGTACTCTGACAAGTTTGGACAGGAGAACGTGAAGATGATCCAGGACTCTGGAAGGGTAAGACTTTTTATTTATGATGAGGCCCACAAGATTTATAAATCATGGCAGTGATATTTGTTAATGACATGTGTTGTCTGCAGATTAACCCCAAAGATCTGGACTCTAAGTATGCGTATATCCAAGTGACACATGTGACCCCTTACCTGGAGGAGAAGGAGCTTGTGGACAGGAAGACTGACTTTGAGAAGAGCCACAACATCCGCCGCTTTGTGTTCGAGATGCCTTTCACCATATCAGGCAAAAAGCAAGGAGGGGTTGAGGAGCAGTGCAAACGCAGGACTATACTAACCAGTAGGTTACCCTTTATATTTTTGGTAGTAGAGGCATTTATGATGAACTGAAAGTCCATAAAAGTGAGGACTTGCAAGAGATATAATTGGAAAGGTTTAATAATTGTCAATATTGGAGCATTTAAGGGATGGGATTTAAGAGATATCCTGACTTTTAGCTCTCAAGGATGGTGTTGTGTTATGAAATCTAGCTGTAAATGAACTATAGGTTGTTTTCATCTCCATAAAATGATCTGATCTGTGGAGCACCTCCTGCCTTTGTCCTTACATTGACACATTTGAGAGCTTTGAAGCTTGTTCTCATGCGTATCAGTTGCTAAGGCATTCAGTTACTCAGCAAAAAGTTCCTGTGCATGATTGGAAGATCTTGATTACTGTAGATCCTGGACATGTCAGCTGTTTGTCAAGGACTTGTCCTAATCCTAATCACTGGTATATTGTTTTATGGTGCAAAAGATCCAAAAGTTCAACCTCACATTCTTATCTTTATTGTCTAAGAGCTTTCAAAAGATTTACAGTACACATATGAGTGGTACCTGAGCTGTAAAATGCAGGAATGCACATGCAGGAAGAAAAGAGTCATTAACTGAGAGGCAAGCTGTTCACCCCACTTCCTCTTTTTGTCTCTGTCTTGCAGCCACACATTGTTTCCCCTACGTAAAGAAGCGCATTGCAGTGATGTATCAACACCACACTGACCTGAGCCCCATTGAGGTGGCCATCGATGAGATGAGCAAGAAGGTGGCCGAGATCAAGCAACTCTGCTCCTCCAGTGAGGTGGACATGATCCGTCTGCAGCTCAAATTGCAGGGCAGCATCAGCGTCCAGGTGTCTGTTTTAGCAACATTTCAGCAACATGTGAACACAAACATACTTACACACTGAGCATATATAATTAAATGAATCATGAAAAAAAATGACATGGCTCCTACATCCTCCCTCAGGTAAATGCAGGACCACTCGCGTATGCTCGGGCTTTTCTGGACGACACAAGCGCCAAGAAGTATCCTGATAACAAGGTCAAACAGTTAAAAGAGGTGTTTAGGTGAGACAAGATGTCAGTTTTGAATGTGCTTGTAAAACCTGATCAGATTTTACTTCTTTCTTCTTTAACACTGTTTTTTTTTGTTTTTGTTTTTTTTTCATTTTGAGCAGGCATTTTGTGGAGGCATGCGGCCACGGCTTAGGCATTAATGAGCGGCTGATCAAGGAGGACCAACAGGAGTATCACGATGAGATGAAAGCCAACTATAGAGACCTGGCCAGAGAGCTGTCCATCATCATGCATGAACAAGTGAGTACAGCAACAGTAACTTCAGTGTCACTGTGTCATTTGTGTCCGCATTGCTAATGTTACACCTGTAATCGGCCTCTGACAAGACAAGACTGGGTAAGTAAAGTTAACAGTGCCATTCATTAAAATTCTGATTATGTGATTGCTACATCACCGTTTGATAACACCACTCTCTGTTTTTTCCCTGTGCTTACATGAGCAGATTGGATGGTAATGCAAGAAGTGTCAGTAAAGACTGAGATTGTTAGTTGTTGGTCCAGCCAGACAAAGGAATCTGTTCTCAGATGATACCAGATAATTTGATTCCCATAAGATCTTACATGGTGACATATCAAAAATCCTGATAGTACAGTAAATCATGGTTTCTCTCTGTCACATGATTGCCATATAAACCACATTTTTAGATACATAAGATACATTTAACCCACATAACATTTCTAGAATCTAATTCTTTGTTGCGATTGGGTAAAACATAAACTTAAAAACACAATTTGTCCTCTATTCCTTTGCGTTTCCAAAAAAGAAATAAAAACTGCCATTTTAAAAAAAGCATTTTAAGCTAAGGTCCATATCATGACCTTAAAAGCACTGCATAGATTGCCGAGTTATCTGATCATATCACCGACAGGCATTATCTTTATGTCCCTTCAATAAATAAGAAATCATCGAAACATAAAATATTCTCACACATGGTGTGCACGTCCACTGATCTCCTAATTAGGGATGCAGCTATAAAACAATAGTAAAGTAACAATTTCTCAAGATGACCTCTTCAGGTGTCCAAGTCAGTCCAAGCCTAGAGCCCAGGACTCACAGTTGATTAGTAGAGCTGTCATTTAATTGATTGACAAGTTGTCTAATCATTGCAGTGATACTCGTTCTGTATTCTGTGCAGCAGCTGGCTAGGCCAACAATAACTTGTGAACTGCTTTGGATTACTGACATGTATTTTCTCTGCATGTGGGTGCATTATGTATGTATGCATGTGCGTATTTGTATGTACATATACATTTGCCTGTCTATAAACAGTATGTGTATATCATACGTACACCTGAATGTGTGTGCTTATGCATTTACATTTGTACATATTTTGAATGATTTTTTGTTGATGTTACATGAATTTGTTGTTTTCTATTTCATGAATGTTTCAAACTTCATGAGTGCACCTTAAAGTTGCAGCTTGTCTCTTTGGAAAATACAAATACACTTTCTTGCTGAGGGCTAGATGTAAAGATTGATACCACTATGCTGTCTGTACAGTAACAGCCAGCAGTTGATTAGCATAGCTTAGCACAAAGAAAGGGAAAACAGCTAGCTTAGCTCTGGCTGAAGTTGCTAAGTGGCTAAAAATCCACCAACCAGCATTTCTCAGGCTAGTAACATGTTTGTTTAATGTTTAAACCCTTAAAGGAAAAGGAAAAATTCACTGGACAGGGCCAGAATAGCCTTATCCAACTGTTCCAGTTTCCAGATTTAATGGTAAGCTAACCAGCTCCTGGCAATAGCATCATATTTGCCATACACACAGTGGTGAATGGTGTGGTTTGTGCTTTAATCTTCTGATTTAACTCTCAGCAAGAAAGCAAATATTTTACCAAAATTCAAAACTATTCATTTAAAGTAAACTCTCACTCACCACTAATTAGGGCACTACCACATCTGAATATATGTGAATATCTAAATCTGTCGTCCTTCCAGATCAGTCCTGTCGAAGATGGCATGAAGAGCGTTCTTCCAGACTCGCTTCACATCTTTAACGCCATCAGTGGCACACCAACCAGTGCCATCATCCAGGGCATCCCCAGCTCTTCCTCTGTGGTATGATGTTTGCCTGGGCCCTTAAACCTGCCTGCCAGGGATGACAGTGATGCCACAGTGTCGCTTCTAAACCCTGATTCTGCTTCTCTTCAGTCAGCTTAAAGGGAAACTGACTAAAGCACAGACAACTCTCACCACCTCTCACCTTTTTCAGTGTACCATGACCAAGGCACTGGACCTAGTTTATGTATACACATGGCATGGTCACGGTGGTGTGATGTGGGGTGAAGCCCGAGACCTGAGCAACAACAGAGGGGATCATGCAGGACAGATGACAGACATTGCTCCTGTTCCAAGGCCAGAAATAATGTGGGACAAGACACTTTCTGTCTTGTCTCTGACATGTTTCTACCTGGAAAGACAAGTTTTCCATTCCTGAGATCTTTAATATGCATGTTGTTACATCACTCCCACCGCCCTCCCAATAGCCCATTGTTGTTTATTTTAATAATGTTTCACGTTGTGTTTTTGTATGTACAGTATTCCACTTTTTTAAGCCACTGTGTTGATGTCTTGATGAACCGTATATGCTGCAATGATACCCCTCTCCCTGTACATGAAGTTATATTTCTACAAAAATGCAAGTCTGCAAAAAGGCCTCCTATGACTCATGTTAGCATTCAACATTAAATCACTTCAATGTCTTAGCGTTTTTAAATATTTAAAAGCCATTGCATACAAAAAGTATATTCTTAGATGTTTATTACTGTATATAAAAAAGGAGTGTGTGCAATATTTGCAAAGTATCTTACTGTGTGGGGCTCATACACTGTAAAGATGATCACCTTCTTGCCAAAGCGATGAGGTGTGCAACCAGACACTATGCCTACTGTGGAAGTAATATGAAGCTTTTACCATTTTTAGTGTTTGTTAAAATGTTCAAGAAAAATTGTTTTATATTTGGGAATCAATGTTTTGGTTTTTTTTAATTATTTTTATTTAACGCAATGTCACTGTTCTGCTGTAAACAGAGATGTTCCCTAATGCTTTTCTTTTAAATAAAATACACTCATTTCTCTGCACTTGTACTCAGTTGTACTTATTATTTAAGTTTATTCATGTGTTTGTTTCCATATTTGACTGAGTTTGAGTTGTGGAGTTCTTGAGAATTAATAGTTTTTATGAGGTGTCTGGGACTGAACAAAGCTGACTCTCTATCTTCTATATCTCATGTTTCCACCCATCATAAAAGCAACACAGTCAGCAGTGTGGAAGACAGATCAGGGGCTAATAAGAAGCAATATTACAGAAACACTTCCACTCCCACAGGTGAAGAGTGAAGGATCAGTTATCAGCTGCACTCTGCAGGAATATAAAAGGAATACCTAACTACAATACAGAGCAGCAAGCGGCCTCACTAAAACATCATGACAGGTGAGTTTGGAATCATTTTTGTGTGCTTTCATTTAAATCAACAAAAGTCAATATTCTAGAGCCAGTATTCATATGCAAATATGCAAAGGAGAGAAAAAATATATCTTTTTGCACCTTCTTAACTGCTGCTGCATTGTTGAAAGAATGTAAGACTAAAAGACAAAAACTAAAAATACTGTAATATGGAGGCAATTAGAGACCACTTTTCTCCATATTTATAAAAAGCAGCCAGTTATTTCAACTATTTTGTGTTGCGTGCAGATGACAAGGATTACAAGAAGGAGAAGAGGAACAAGGGGACGGTAAAGAACTTATTTCATTTTTGGGATGTTCATGCATTTTGTGGTATTCAATTGTTCTTTGAGACCAAAGGATAATCCAGAAGAGCAAAGCCAACATGTACACAAACCATTCAAACCAGTTACTGAATACGGAGCACTAAATGTTTTGGTATTTACGTTTAACTTAAATTACACCACAATTCAGCAATAGTGACCTTAATACTTATCTGCAAGGGTTTACATATTAAATTATATATTAACAGTTTGAATGCAGGACATGTGATGGAATATTTTCTTTTCCATTGTGCATAAGTAAGTCTTAATGCTTACTCCACTGCTGCTAAAACCTGTGCTGCTATTTGTTTTATACATTAGGATAAAGAGGTGTGTGGCTACCCCCTCAGCATCTTCTTCATTGTTGTGAATGAGTTCTGCGAGAGGTTCTCCTACTATGGCATGCGAAGTGAGAATATTTCATACCTTAACTACTTTGGATTTTAAGAAATATATTTTTGTAATTTATTCGTACAACTTGTTGGATGCATCATTAAGAGCATGACCAAACATTTCAGAGCTGATGGTATGTAGTTGTAGACTGATATTTATATTCTGTAAAGTAAGAGTAAGCATTTGTCTCCACTACTTGTCTGCAGCTGTCCTGGTGCTGTACTTTACAAACTTCCTGCGCTGGGACAATGACTTGGCTACCTCCATCTATCACACTTTCGTGGCTCTTTGCTACCTGACCCCTATCCTTGGGGCCATTGTGGCTGACTCCTGGCTGGGAAAGTTCAAGTGAGTGGCTGCCTCAAGTTCAGTTGACTTAATGCATTATGTAATTAAACATAAGACATTTTTTATTTTAATCATCCATCAGAGATAAGATTAAGTTTAGATTTGCTTTGCATAACTTTGTTTTCGTCCTATAAATCATCTTATGGGCCCATGATTTATTTTGGTACCCGATCCATACGATGGGAACCACTGGAATAAACTACTTATCTAGTTATAGTGCTACAGAATCAACAACAATAATGTAGAATATAATACTGTAACACACACAATGGAAGTTTTTCAGCAGTGCAAGTATATGCACTTTTAAGACTTTACTTTTTGCTGGTAACTCTCATATATTTGTTCTCTAGTTGGGTCTTTAAATCGTAAGTTTAGATGTAAAGCATCGAAAGCATTGAATTGTTATATTGTTTTTTTACCTAGGCTAAAGATCTTATTTTACCACTATTATCTCTTTCCCTCTTCCTCTTATAGGACTATCATCTACTTGTCTGTTGTCTATGCAATCGGCCAGGTTGCAATGGCTGTGAGTGCAATCCATGACGTCACAGATACAAACAGAGATGGGAAACCAGACGACATGACCTTTCACATGTGGGTTTCTATTCTACTTCAAAAATAAATAAGTCAGACCCCAGGATGTGGGTTTTAAGTAAGCAATTTTCATCACATATTTCTACATCATTCTCTTCTCAACCATCATGTTCCTCTTCACTCTTAGCGCATTGTCCATGGTGGGCCTCTTCCTCATTGCTCTGGGCACTGGTGGCATCAAGCCTTGTGTTGCTGCCTTTGGTGGAGACCAGTTTAATGAGAATCAGGTTAGAACAGTACCTTAATTCTGCTCCTGATGTTATTGCAACATCACCAGCTTAATTACTTTATTTCATGTGAGCCCTTCTGTACCACTACCCACTATCAAAATATAGACAAATATGCTCCAAAATACTAAGACAACAACACTGAGAGCCTACAGTTGGCAAGTTCTGCAACACTGTTCATAGGTGCATTAGTGCTTTAGCCTAAATGCTAACATTAGTGGTAACATAATCACAATGAAATGGCAAAATGCTGAGTACATGCTGTTGCTGTGACACATTTCTTAATGATGGGAAAGTGATGATTTTTGCAGGTACTGGACACAATAAATTTATATCTGATGCCAACATCTGACAATTTAAAGAGGAACTGCTGCACACTAACACTACTGAATGCAAAAAACACCCAAACGTTTATAGTCTTTTCTTGTTGTGTGTATGTTAGCTCCTAGTAGCAAAAAACCCCCCCAAAAAACAAAAACCTAAATCACCAATTTCAGTTGAGGTGCATTGTTGGTAACAGATTTTAACAAGGTTTAATACAATTGTAAGTGTCAAACTCAACTAATAGTTGGAAAGTTTATCTTATCCTCTGTCTATCTTGAGTCCAACAGTGTAATAGGAGTGCACTGCTAATTTGGTGAGGTCTTCTTTAAAGGAACCAAAGTTATTATAGTCTCGAGGGGGAGATATATGTGTGTGCCGAATGTAAAAAATTCATTCAATATTTGTCAAGACATTTGACTCAAGGGCACAAATTTAAACATAATGGTGGCACTAGAGGAAAGGCCAGCAGATCATTAAAGTCATTAGGATGCATCCTCTGGAAACCATGAATACCTATACCAAATTTAATGATAATACATCAAACAGATGAAGGTGGTGGACAGATAGAGCCATCCGTGGAGCTACGATGGAAGCATGGAAGCTTAAAAAGTGAAATCTGTATCATTTAATACAGCAGATATTAATTAACCGTTGGTTATATGTTATATTCCGGGTTACACAACATGCACACAACACATGATAAATGGTCATTGGTTTATTTCTCTACACAGGACAGACAAAGAAGAACTTTCTTCTCTGTATTCTACCTGTGTATCAATGGTGGGAGTCTCCTGTCAACCATTATCACTCCAATCATCCGAGGTAGATATGAGTAGAACATAAGGTTTATGATCAACAGTGCCAGAAACTGTGAGAGTCCTTGAGCATGAGTGAAATATAAATTGTACTTTGGTGACATTTCTTTGTCTCCATCTGCAGCTCAGGAATGTGGCATCTATAGTCAGCAGGAATGTTATTCTCTGGCCTTCGGTGTACCTGCAGCACTAATGGTGGTTGCACTTGGTATGTTGAAAGAATTTGTTTGACTGTGATTTAACCTATGCAGCAGAGATAAGAATTTGGTTTATTGATTGCATTGATAATGATGTTGTTCATGTAATGTTCCTAACAGTGGTGTTTATCGCTGGAAGTGGAATGTATTACAAAGCTGAACCACAGGGAAACATCATGCTGGATGTGTGCAAATGTATAGGGGTGAGTCTGCTTTACACCATCTGTACATACTGCATTACTTTATATCAACAGTTGCTCAAAATGTTTGTATAAAAATATTTCTCCTTTACTTTGCTCTTCCGTCATTCAGTTCGCCCTTAGAAACCGGTACAGGCACAGAAGCAACCAATACCCAAAGAGGGAGCACTGGATGGATTGGGCAGAGGAGAAGTATGATGTAAGTTTCTAAAGTTTGTAACAAACCGCTGCATCAGGAGAATATCAGTTAATATTATGTCTGTCTTTTGCTGTAGAAACTCCTCATTGCTCAAATCAAAATGGTGCTGAAGGTCCTCTTCTTATACATCCCACTTCCGATGTTCTGGACCCTCTTTGACCAAAAGGTATCTCAAAGTTACTTCTCATTTTAAAAACAAGCAACATCACTTGTTGGCAGTGAAAACTATGCTGAACTCTACATCTCTTTAAAGGGCTCTAGATGGACTCTGCAAGCCACCAACATGGATGGAAACTTTGTAAGTTTGGTGATAAAACCAACTGTAAATGTATTTTAATAATCTAAGGCGATGTGGTCATGTTCTAATCTTTTCTTTGTGTCTGTAGGGTGCACTTGTAGTTCAGCCTGATCAGATGCAGGTACGTTAAAATAGTTTTATCATGTGAGTTTTGACTGTTGTACTTTGCTTTGTTTGACAAAAATATCATAATGAAGTTCATGTTTCTCGAAAGACTATCAACCCCATTCTGATCCTGACTCTGGTGCCTATCATGGACAACCTGATCTACCCTCTAATCAAAAAATGTGGCCTGAACTTTACGTAAGTACCCCTGCAACTTAAATAACTATCAATTATTTTTGGCAGGTTTTGATATGTTCTGGTTCATTTTTCTAGATGTTTTTAATTATCAATAACAACTCAGAAAATTCCCTCAGTTTATTTATCCCCATTTTAGTATATCTGAGAGAATGTTTTAACATTTTGGGAAAATGCTTCTGTTTGAGTTTCTTCATAATGAGAAGACTGACATCACACCTGTTTAGCCTTAAGATAAGAAGAACTGTTAAAAATGCTGATACTACGGTCATGAAAACATATTCCTGAATAAAAAAGATTAGACATTTGGTGCTGTAATCCTCTCAAATTTTGTACAAACCAGTAACAAAACTTAATGTTAATTCAACAGACCTCTGAAAAGAATGACGGTGGGGATGATTTTGGCATCTATTGCTTTTGTCTGCGCTGCTTTCGCTCAGCTTGAAATTGATGTAAGTAGAAAACACTGTGATGATCATTTTTTACTGTGTAAACTGCTCAAGTAAAGGGATTCTTTTCAAAGGAGGAGTTCAGATCAAGGACAGGTGCTCACTTTTACTTTTTGCAACTTTTCAGAAAACACTGCCCATCTTCCCTTCAGCTTCACAGACTCAGTTGAAATTACTTAACATGGGCACTAATTCAGTGACGCTTCAGCTCCCTGGCAATGAAATTGTACCACTTTCTGCGGCTCAGGTATGTCCACACACAGTATCTCAACACATTGACAAAATGTTTGGCAAAATTCTGTATAAATCAGTTTTAATCTAATCTTCTTATATATTCTTTGTTTTGCAGCCAAGTAAAGATTTCTTGACATTTGAAACAGAAAATATCAGCATTTCTGTATCAGGCTCTGATGTGAAGAAACATATTTCCTTGGTCATGGGACAGCGACAAACGCTTCTCATTCCGTCAGTGATCAGCAACAATTGGCAGTTGGTGAGTTAGAGGCACCAAACAATAAAAGTAAAGACACGCATGATGCTGCTCAGTGGTTAATTTAAATTTTATTTCCTCAGATTGATGATTTGACTTCCAAACCACAAAAAGGCAGAAATGCGATTAGGTAGGTTGAACCACAATATTTAAAGAATGGAACATTTACCTTGAGCATTGTTGTTACTGATTGTAATTCACTTTTCTGACTGTTATGTTTCCACATATGTCCACATTTCAGATTTATTAATGGAATGAACATAACCCTGAACATAACAACTCCTTCAGTTGACTTTGGACTAAATGCAACAGTGCATAGTTCCAACTATGTCTTGCTAAAAAATGGACAGTAAGGATTTTTTTTTTTTTGTCATCTCGATGAATTTTGTGTTTTATTGTAGAATCATGTGCGAATCATAAAACAATTTAACAACAACTGGTTTTTTTTCTTCTGATGACCAGCACCACCTTCACCATAAGGTCTGATACAGAGACATGTAAATATAGCCGCTACTTTGGATTCGGAAGTTCATATACCTTCTTCATTCCCAGCACTTTTGCTTTTGGACCTAACGTATGTATGACAATGTGACATCTTACTGAATTAAATATTAACGTTGCAAGACAAGTATGTTGACTCCCTTAGAGAAAAAACATGACAGACATGTCAGCTCTTTCTCCATGTGTTAATAGAAGATATAATAATTTTATTTATTTATGTAATTGGTGTTATTTGTGATTACATGGAGAGAACAATTGAACTAGAATGAAAAACAACTGGCTCCTATTACTCCTTCTTTCTTTTAGGATATCTTTGACTCTCAAATCAAATCTGTCAAAATCCATCCAGCTACTATTTTTGAGTCAAACTGCTAGAAACTGAATTGTTTTAATTATTTCTCTTTACTTATTTTAGTGTCAGGAGTCTATTACGGTCATAGAAAACATCAAACCCAACTCAGCTCACATGGCTCTCCAGATCCCACAGTACTTCTTCATTACTGCTGGTGAAGTGATGTTTTCTGTTACTGGTCTGGAGTTTTCCTACTCACAGGTAAAGTTATTAGGACACATTACTATGATTTTTTTATTCTCAATTTTTTGAGATTTATTTGATTTTTTCCTTCTTTTGTGTCCTCAAGGCACCTAATAACATGAAAGCAGTGCTGCAAGCAGGCTGGTTGCTGACTGTTGCTGTTGGCAACTTAATAGTACTGGTTGTGTCTGAGATTGCTAAAATTCCTGAGCAGGTAAAGAAAAAATATTTTAACCATTCAAAACCACTATCTAGTCCACAGAGAGTAAAAATGACAAACTATCTCTGGTGGACATGTCAACCATGTTTGTGTTTTTGTGATTACAATGCATTAATACCATCTTTGTCTCCCTGTCTCTCTCCTTACCCTTCAAAGTGGGCCGAGTACATCCTGTTTGCCTCTCTCTTGATCGCGGTGTGTGTCATCTTCTCCATCATGGCGTATTTCTACACCTACATCAACCCTGCAGAAATTGAGGCCCAGTTTATGAAGGACAACGAAGATGATGATGATGATAAAAATTGGCAACAGAAGAAAGATATGGTCAAGAAAGATTCAGTCAAATGTCACAATGAAAATAATCAAACTAAAGAGACCAAAATGTGAACAGCCTTAGATGTCCATGATGCATTTGTTTCTGATGTTTAACATCAACACAAGGTAGAATTGTCATATTGTGTGTGTGTGTGTGTGTGTGTGTGTGTGTGTGTGTGCGTGTGTGTTTTATATTCTAATAACCAATAACTCTAGTGAGCAAGGCACACAAAGTTCTCTAACAATATATTTGTATAACAAATGAATGTAATTTTAACAGGATAATATTAACAATAAATGAATACTATTATTTCCTAACACTGACCACTTACATATTATTCGATGTAACTGCTCTTTTGTATTTATGTGTAAGTTATGTTCAAGTAAGCAATAAAAATAAATCCTGTTTCCATGTTTTTGATTCACAGCTCTTGAGATACTTGGCATTTAAACACTGAGCATGTTGAGAACTATCTCAACCTGCTATCAAATCGTATCTTTAGCTTTAAAACTTTAGGCTGATGTAGTTTTATTATAATAACATTATTAAAATGTCTGAGCTACTCAAAAGGCTAAATATAGATAGTTTTCATTATTTAAGCAGAATTTCACTTTTCAACTTGTAAATTATTGTTTGACACACATCAGATACAAGGAAATTTAGCATTTAGTCAGCAGCCAAAGACCCAGTAAACAACCAGCACTCTTGAGTGAAGACAAGACTGAAAAATGTATGACAGTAAAAGTATACAGTTTATTAAGTCTCATACACTAATTCTCAGTATTACAGCTAGGATTTGTCTTATAAACTAACCTATAGCCAGCTTTTGATTTTGGCTTTGCTGACTCTTGTGAATAATATATGTAGTTTTATTTGATGGCTTTAATTAGGTATTTTTCAGTGAAACAGCACAGCAAAGTTTCAAAATAAAAAAAGTAAAATATTTCAGCAAAATTGGTGGTTATGTTTGGTATAGTTACACTTTTGCCTGCAACGTTGAGGGTGTCTGGGTCAACACAAAGATAAAGTTTCACACCAAAAAAAACACTGGAAGTTTGATTTGTTGAATAGGAACTGCTTAAGTGGTTAGCAGTCACGGCACGGTCTATTCACTGTTAGTATGAAGGCGTTTTGATTGATTGTACTTTAGTGAGTTTAGGCTTTAGTTGTGCGTATTTATTCTGGGTTCCCAAAACCCAACTGACACGAAGTGAACTTGGGTCTCTTGGGGCTCCTGGGATCTGGGACCCCGAGGCAGTTCATCTTTGCCCATCAAGCCTATAGATGTATTTCATCCATGATCAACCCACAAACGTGTGTAACTGGTACCCGTGTGAACTTCCCTCTTCTTCTGTGACGCGTTTCAATATACTGTTGACGAAATATGCACGGCCTCCTCCTCTTCATTCCGATTGGTCCTCCGGTAAAGGAAAATGACATTAACCAAGATGGCGCTGGGCGACAGAGAAAAGTGATGAAAGAAAAGAACAACAAGCGATACAACTATAACAAACAGTTTGCATATATTTACCTGGTGTGACTATTTCAAGTCAGACCTCTATATTGTCAGCGGGAAACTGTCAAGCACGCGCAGAGAGACCACATTGGTCTACAGAGATATAATTATTCAGCTGTTTGCTAACTAGCCGCTAGAGTAGCTAGCGGAGCTAACGTTCGCTAACTGCGGAAGGCGAGTAAGGAGAGGGCTGACAAGCAACTCAAAGTACAAGCCGACAAGTCAAGCGGATTTTTAAGGATCAAGCGACCTATACGACTGATAAATTAACTACCCACGCAGAGCTGGCAGCACAGAGGGCGAGGTCATTCAAACCAGGGGTCGTTCAGGAAACTAACGTTGATAAGGACAAGAGAAAAAGACGAGGAAAAGCGTCATCTTTGCTGATCTGACGCCATGGCTCATTCCCCAATTCAGAGCGGACTGCCAGGGATTCAGGTAAATAAAACACCTAATTGTCTCATGAGCTGATTTTAAGAGGGCTGCCGATTTGGTTTAAAGCCACCCGACATTTCACTTGACGTTTCCTCATATCCTCAGCTCGGAAGTTCAACTAGATGGCTGTAAATAACTTTATCTGCAGGAACACTGTATTATTATCACGTTTAACACCAACGCCCGTGCTTTCCAGCGATAACTGCACCTATTTGTCACTCCAGCTGTTGTTGACAAGAAAGCTGTTGTCATGTTTGTGTTTTTTTTTACCGAATTACTGACGAGCTATCAAATCATGGATGAACTCTGCACTAATGATCGTTACAGTTTCCTAAAGTACAGCTCGAAGTTGTTTTTTGATGAATTGTTGATTAGCAGTGCAACAACAAACTATACTCAGTTGATGTGAGTGTAAGCAAAATAGAAAAAGCCACAAAACCGGACGCTTAAGTGGCTAGACACATCAAAAAGCTGCCATTTTGTCTTGACGAAAATAAAAACTGTCATTAAAACTGTAATTAAGATACCTGCTCAGCTTTTCTGTGATCACCTAACTGTTCAACTGACTAATCATTTCAGATACAATGATATCTGAAACTGTGATGTTATGATGTAATTTTTTTCCTAACAAATCAGTCCCCCTATCACTCTGGCCACCAGCAGATGTTAACTAAAATTTACCACTATTGTTAATTCATCTCTCAACTTTTTGAAAATGTCTGAGTGATTGATTGACGAATATTTCAAAGCCAATCCATCTAGTATTAATGCCCCGATGTCTTGAATAGTTCATTTATAAGAACCTAAAGGTATACAGTGTCTACAGATGTGAGAAGCCAGAAAATATTTGGAAATAGTTTGCAAAAAATGAGTGAACTTTTTATTTAAAAATCTGTTGGCCCACTAATTGATTGAGTAATTGTTGCGTGACATTAAATTGCTTGTGTTCCCCCTATCAGTACTTTGAACCTATCTCTTTACCTTTATTCTGACAAGGTAATGTTGGCAATTTCCATTCTGTTGATTGACTCGTTGACAGTTTCAGTACATGTACTGTTTTTAAGAATTCATATATAGTAGGCCACACTACGGTCCATATAAGAATGACAACCCCCTGGAGTGACATAACTAAGACATGCATGCATTATTCCATTGACTGCACACAATACTACTCTTTGTCTTGAATTATGAATGCACAGATACATGCAGGTTTAAACGGGGTGGGGGAACCTGAGCCCACAGGTTACTTTGTGGTTGGAAGCCTGGCTGTAAGCCTTCAACCCTGAGGGTGCGGTGCGTGGATGACACTAGACTACACAGTTGCGTGGTACAGATCTGAGAGCATCAAACACATGCTTTTGGTGCGAGGTTCAGGCAGCTTTAGTTGTCGCCGTAAACCTGCTGACTGTGGATATGGCAAGTACATTCCCATCATGTGTAGTCTGTGGTTGCAGCGCCCTTGTTGTTTTTCCTATTGTTTTTACAGAGGTCAGCCTCGACATTATAATTTTCACCTGGATGACTGACCACACCAGTGTTATGATAGTATTTTCGTTGTGTTGTTTCTACTCTGCTTTATTCTGCACCACTCAGTCTCTTTGTCTTTGTTCTAAACTCCCTCTGCTATCAAATTCAGCCCCCCCCCGCCGCCGCCGCCAGTTTTTCAAAGTGCAGCTGCTCATCTCCCCTTCCATATACTTTGACCACCATGCATTAGCACTTTTACTGGAAACCATTCTCTGGGGGTACTACAGCAATATGCAGTGTGAGCCAATGACCATCGTCCTAGGGCTGGGTTACCTGGTAAATTAAGCGTTGAGCTTAATTGCTTTACTTCTTCAGTATTAAAGCTATTGCCAACATATTTTTGTTATATTTTAATTTTTCAAGTCACCTTTTTATTATCCAATTTAATGATTTAATAAAAATGCAGACTTTTCAGTTCAAAATTATTTTTGAACAATTTCTGTCATGGAAATTATGGCACTGCTACTCAGGCAGTTTAGGCTAATGATTGCTATGCATGAAGGGAAATTGAGCTGGCCAACTTAAAGACCATTATTCCCTCCCTGGTGCTCTGCGGGGAAATTGGCCATTTAGTTCAGTCAATAAGTCAGGCTGTAGTCCTTAAGTTTGCGTTTAGCCTCTGTGGTGGAGGTCATTAAACCTCAGGTACATCTGTGTCACTGTCTCGTGGTTTCAGCGTTATTCAAACAATGGTTTTGCCTAAGAAGTTCTCTGCTGCTGAATGTGGTCTGGGGCTGTTGTGAATTTTGGTCTTAAATTTACACATTGCTTGAGTGAAGTTACTCAGATATAGATACAGTTGCAGCAATGTTTTTTTTCTTGGCATGACACTTCTGACAAGCCACAGAGGGCGGATAACATCTAGCCTTATAACAGAAAGCCTACATTGCAAACTAAAGGAATTGAGTTCGAAAGACAGTAACATTTACCAGTCAGGCAGGGAGGCAGTTTTCACTTTTGAAAGTTGCTGGTGCTTGTTAATGTAATTGTCAGAAATATTTTAGGTCCAATACAATTGTTGAGCTATTTTCCAAGCAAAAAAGTATAAAAATGCCCTGGTTCTCTGAGTGGAGGTATATAAAATGAGGAAAAAAAAGATTGCTCAGTTTTGGACCAACTGCCAGACCCAGCAAAACATTTTCAGACATCATTATGAACTCTAGGAAATATTGATGGCCATTTTTTTTAGAAACACCCTTCAACACTCTTCAGAAATATTGAAAATACATCATCAGATTAACTGATAAAAAAAAATAGTTGTGAGGGGGCTTCACCCTTTTAGCAAAGCTACCCTTTAGCTACCCTTTAGCTTTGCTAAAAGGGTGAAGCTTTTTTAAAAAAAAACCTGAGCTTGTTTTAAGGCATTTTGAATTAAATCCACAGGATGAAAGTTCACTCATTATCAGCTAATTAATTGCAGACTAGAGCATGTGTGTATCCCATATGCAGTGATAAGGCATTATTAAGTCTTCCCGATGGAGGTGCCTGTATGTTGATCTTTTGTCCTTCGTTACAAGAGCTTGAATACGTGGAATTTGTACCTCTTGACCTTTTGTGTGATTTTATTTATTTATTTTTTTTAACTTTGTTGTCATCTGTGTTTAATTTAATTTAACTTGTCAGTCACCTGTGCTTCTATGTCACTAAAAATATGTCTGTTCTCTCTCTTCCCATCCTTCTCTCTGTCATACAGAATTTCAGAGCAGATCCAGAGGAGCTTTTTACCAAACTGGAGAGGATAGGGAAAGGCTCTTTTGGTGAAGTTTTTAAAGGCATCGACAGTCGGACTCAGAAAGTTGTGGCCATTAAAATAATTGATCTGGAGGAAGCGGAGGATGACATAGAAGACATTCAACAGGAAATCACAGTTCTGAGCCAGTGTGACAGTCCCTTTATCACCAAGTATTTTGGATCTTATCTGAAGGTAAGATTTAACTTTGGGGAAAAAGTGCACTCAAGTCAATTTGTAATAGTCCATGCTCAACATAACACACATATCAGTGTGTTCCTGCATGCAAGTGTACACAATGTAGGTCAATAAATAATGCATACGTGCAATGGAGCAAGTATTGCCAATGTGGCATTGCACAGATTGTTGTTGAACAACCAATAAATAGACCAACTTTGCAGAGCGTAACACTTGTGTCCTTTCAACAGAGCAAACCAAATATTTGGACATTGACATATGTTTTGTTGCTTTGTTGCGTACCCCAGCAGATTTGATTTGAATAAGATATTTACAATGAGGTCAAAATGTTAATTTTCAGTTTTTACAGGCTGTATTACTTTCCTTACTTCAAATAGAAAAATCTAGCCTCACTTACACTTATTGGGCTACACATCCAGTGATATTCTTCTAATGTGAATGTAAATACCTTGTTAGGTGGGGTGTATCGCACCCTTAAAGCTTGAAGTCAGCTCTTGAACATCACAGTTGTTGTTATATTTTAGACTGAATTTGCTGAGCCATAACAACAACAGCTTGTTCTGTATAAAACCCAATGTAGCCTCAGACAAAAAAGAAAAATCCATCATCTCAGGTGTTTTGATCAACTCTAATGGCTGTATTGACAGCATCACTTAGTTGCAAACCCTATTTTGTAACTATAGTAGATTTTCAGGCATGCTTCATGTGATGGTGCTTAGAGTGCCTCTCATAGCATTTACTATGGTACTTAACAGCTGTAAGGAGAGAAGCGGTTCTCCATTAGCTTAAGTTATGCTGGCTATGGGAGAGAATTAAGCCTTATTTGTGTGTAGTATGTAAGCATGGTCTTTGTGCTGTGTGTATGTATGTTCTTATGGGTGTGTTGCAAAACATTGAAGAGTTAGCGTTTAGATGTTTTTAAATATATTTTTTATGGTTTTAATACATTTTTTCTTGTCTGATCAGTAGTCCTGGCAGTGATGGCAAACACTGATCATTCGCATGTCAGTTTCACTTATTCCAAACAAACCATTGGGGCTGCTGCTGGAAACAAAAAGTGTGTGCTAGATAGGGCCTCCTAACTATGTGTTAACAACATAAAAACTTAATAAAGCAGAAAGGCTACAGGGTGGTATACGAGTGGAGAAAATGATGCATACTGTTTTCATACTCAATTTTTCAGACCAGATAGCTATCCTATTAATATCTCTGGTTGTTTGAGAGCAGAGTATTTCAACTAACCCAATGGGTTTTGGGGGAGTTTGAGAACCCTGATGAGGGAGAAATGAGAGGCAAAGATATTGTGAAATAGACAGGTTCGTGCTGGTGCTCTAAAACCACTGAAAAGGGCTCATTGCAGTCTGTCCCACTTATTTGTTTTGCCTCCCAACATATTCAGCAGTTGCAGCTCAGTAGTGGCTGCAAAACAAAGCTAATGGAGGCAACTAAGGCACTTCAAGACCCTTACCACCATTTACAGCTAAAATGGCACTTATTCTCTGACTCAGTCAGCAGTCAAATCTAAATTCAGTGAGTAACACTTCTCACGGATATCATTATTGCAGATGTCCTCTGCAGACAAGTGTCCATAAATTCATTTAGGAAATAAGGACAACTCCAGAAATCACATATCACAATCACATATCACATCACATCACATATCTATATATTTTTCAGATCAAAGTAACTGTTGGTGACTAATTTAGCATATATGGAATTTGGGAATTGTTTTTTAAAGCATAAATCCCAATAATATGAACTCCAAAAATTAAATCAATAAATGTTAGCATAGATGAATCAACTACAAGGGAGCATAAAACACACACATACAGACACAGGTGGGTGCTGTGCAGAGTTGAATGTGGGTAACATTGGTGTCTGTGTGGGCAGCAGCATGAGATACTGTCTGAGTATGTTTGACATCTTAGGTAGTCTGCGTGCACTTGGAAATCACAACACGCAAGCTGAGATGACACATCTGCAGATCTGGACTGGCGGTCGGTACTGACGGTACTGACGGTCTGGTTGTCTTCTACACAGATGATGTTTCAGTCATTCATCTGAAAATATGGCACTGATGCAGGAAACAGGTGACACCCAAGACAGCTGAGATACTTCTAGTGTTTCAGACAAGTACAGGATTCACTACAACTAAAGTCAGTCTGTAGAAAAGTGGAGGCGCCAAGCTGTGCCTACTTTAAACTATTAGCCATTTTAATTCTATGCAATAAATAAAATAGATTTGATAAATTGTATTATTAACACAGTCTTTAACACAGGTCTGATTGTTACATAGAGTTGTATCTTCTAGATGAATAGTGGCTAAAAAATGATAAACTAGCCTGTTGCAAATGTTACTATGTAATAAATAGATGTTCAAGTATTGATAGCAGGAGTATCAATTGATAAAAAGATAATTATGTCAGTTAATAATCACAGATCAATTCTGTTCAGTTGTTCAGTTATGTAACAAGTGTTCTGGAACAGAATCAGCCAGTGAAATACAATTGCACCATTGTGTTGACACATGCATGTTATCGACCTTTTTGCAATGATAAAAAATATTTTGGGGCCACTAAAAAACACAATATGAAGTATGAGCTGTTCCTCTGTTTGTAATAACTGTCCCAACTTTGAGCATAATCTGATTGAATTGCTGATTTGTTTTTAGGGTACAAAATTATGGATCATTATGGAATATTTGGGTGGGGGATCAGCCCTGGATTTGGTAAGTCTGTCAAAATAAAGTAATGATTTGCTGTCTGTTATGAGAGTTCTCTGTTTTGAAAACCTATGTAAAACTATTTGCCACTTTTCAAAGTCCTCTGTAACCTTTAATCCGTTCTTCTAGTTGGAACCAGGAGCCCTGGATGAAACACAGATTGCAACAATTTTGAGAGAGATCCTGAAAGGACTCGAGTATCTGCACTCTGAAAAGAAAATCCACAGAGATATCAAAGGTAAGACTGGTACATACCATTGCCTTGTTTTAACAACAGTCTTGTAAATGCATTCATCTTGACAACGTATTCTCAATAGTCTTGTTAAAAATGCTGAAGTCAGGCTTGAATGCATTGGCATCAGTGCTCACCAGCTGTTGAGGAAATGGTTTTGTCTGTAATCAGGCAGATCGCTCAATTCTGTCACATTTCACAGCTGAATGTAATTTCTCTTCTCATCTGTAGGCTGTGATGTCTCTGCCCCACTACATTAAAACCTTTGTGATCAATTGTGATGGGTGATAGAACGTCCATGTTATTTATTGACATGCATACTACTGAAAAAGGTTCATGTTCCTATGGATAGAGCAGTTCAAACAGGAGCTTTATACAGGATTTTTTTCCCGTTAGGTCTCCTGGTTCCTGTGGAAAGACAAGAGTGGGTCTTTTCATGATTTTTCTTGCCACTTTCCATGTCCTGGGTTTTTGTCATGCTAATGCAAACACTTAAAAAGCTTTTAGAAATCTGAATAATGCTTTACAAGGCCATATCTATTATCAATAGAAGCGGGGAAAAATCATTTCATTACATTTAAAACTGGTTAAGACACGGCAATGTCTTCACATGTTCAGTGTTAAATGTTCTTTAACTCACTAAACGTTTTCAAGAGCCTCATATTTTTGGCCTTCTCGCTTTCAGCTGCCAATGTGTTACTGTCAGAGCAAGGTGATGTGAAGCTGGCAGACTTCGGCGTAGCGGGCCAGCTGACAGACACGCAGATAAAAAGGAACACATTTGTTGGCACTCCTTTCTGGATGGCACCTGAGGTTATAAAGCAGTCTGCCTATGATTCAAAGGTCAGAATTAACCAACTTTTATTCTTGTCACAGTCAAGTTTAGTGTTGGAAATTAGCTACGTGTTATGTCACATGATCTCAACAAAAAGTACAAGTTCTATTTATGTTAATTTTGAACCACGACAGTAAGTACACTACACTGCAAGTGTACCCTTGCAAAACACAGCAGAAAAGTCTAAGAAGGTTTTACAAGAAATGGGAGTTTTTCCATTGAGCTACTTGACCTGTGAGCCGGAGAGGGGAGAGGGGACATTAAGAACATAAAGGCAAATTCACATGTGTTATACAGTATACTATTCAGTCCAACTAAACCTGCTTTGATGACCAGATGTTTCTCCTAGGGGTGAAAAATAAATGTTGCAAATGTATAAAAAAAATCTGACTTCTTGTGGTGAAACATGATTTAAGCAGATTTTCTTACAAAGTGCAGGACAGACTATGAGAAGCCAAAACTTTTCACAGTTTGGTTATTATGTGGGTATAATGCTCTGGTTTACCAGTAAAGTGTATGTAACTGCTGCTTCAGACAGGAGTTTCTGCTTACAATGACAGAAAAAGAACATGAACATCAGCTACAACATAAATAGCTGTAAGAAAGTATGAGGTTGATGAGGTTACCACAAGCATTACACACTGTAAGTGCATATTTAACAAGGGTGGGTTTACTGCACATTAAGGATTCCTGTCCTAATTTTAATTGAAAAAAAGAACAAGATGTCATTATTAAAGCTGAAAATATAGAATGAACATCAACAGGAGAAAGACGGTTAATTAGTGCCACATCAAGTCCTTTACAACCCCCAGTAGTAGCCAATTTTTCGTCATCACGTCCTCGCTATTCTTACATATCATTTCTGGATTTACACAGCAGGGAGGGAGGAACTCCTCAGAACAATGCACAATTTTGCATGAAGCTCACTTTAAGAAAGAATAGTAGATTGGTGAGGTAGGTCATATAAACAGCTGTTTCATATAACACTGCAAAGGTTAAAATGAGTCAGTCATCTCATGACCTATGCGTTCCCTGTATTGAAAGGGAAAGCCTGTCGTCACACACAGGAGAAACATAACCTTGCTGTTTCAACAATTAGCATCAGTAAAACGGTGGTGAGAAAAATTATTTGTGTGAAGTTGCATCAGTGCTTCTTTTCATCAGTGTTTAAGCACTTTTAAAGACTGGTCTAGACTAGACATGACCAAGTGTATATTTTGGGAACCACCACAACATGAGTCAGTGTGGCTTTTCAAAAACAACCACTATGTCACACTCTTCAGTTTGCAGAGCTTCCTCAAATACACCCATGCTGCTTCATACAGCCATGTCATTCCTCACAGCATTGCACCACTGTGTGTTTTTGCAGAGAAGCGTGTGTGATTCTGCTGCTTTAATAAGAGGCTCTTTTTTTGTTCCAAATGTCTGTGTTTTATAGGCAGACATCTGGTCATTAGGAATAACAGCAATAGAACTGGCAAGAGGAGAACCGCCCCACTCTGAGCTTCATCCTATGAAGGTCTTATTCCTCATCCCAAAGAACAATCCACCGACACTGGAAGGAAACTACAGTAAACCACTCAAAGAATTTGTTGAAGCCTGTTTAAATAAGGAGCCTAGCTTTGTAAGTGTGAAAGGCTCTTGTTCATAATGTAATAAGTAATAGCCTCAGTACATAAAGAAAGAGTCTCTTTCAATATTCACTTTAATGTTTGTTTTGTGTGTTTTTGTTAGAGGCCAACTGCCAAAGAGCTGTTAAAACACAAGTACATTGTAAGGAATGCCAAAAAGACGTCCTATCTGACAGAGCTGATTGACAGATACAAGAGGTGGAAATCAGAACAGTCTCGAGACGAATCCAGCTCTGATGAATCCGATGAGTAAGTTGTCTACACCATCACCATTCAGTTTACACTCTGATCCAAAATGTAGCAAGTCTTGAGAACGCTGATAAAAATAATAATTTGATAATCATAATACCAATAATTTTCCTCAAATCCTGTGTCACTGTAGGGAGCCAGATGTCCAGGCATCAGGGGGAGATGATGCTAGCAATGAAGACTGGATCTTCAACACCATCAGGGAGAAAGACCTAAAAAAGTTTCAGAATGGGGAAGCACAGCCTGCTGAGCTCGAAAGGAAATCGGTGAGACCATTTGCCATTGTGCCAAATCATAGATGAGTGTCAAGGTGGTCAAATGAGGTCAAGCCTTAATGTGTGTCTATCCAATGTCCTTTTCATCCTAAAATCATCCTTTTTGCAGGTGCAGGAGAGTCCAAAGAGGCCTTTGTCACAAAGCTTATCAACAATCTTTACTCCATTGTTTACTGAGGTAATGGCATGACCAGGTTACCCTAAATAATTAAAATAACACCATGGAGGTGGTAATAAAATATTTAGGATGTTTACCTTCCACTATTATCTAAAAGCTGTCATTTTTGCAGTTGAAAGAAAAGGGTGAGAGAAGTAACGGCAAGCCAGAGGCTGCAGACAAACTGCGGGAGGCCATTTTCCTGGCAGAAGAAACACACCCAGGGATCTGTGACTCTCTGGTAGCTGAATTGGTGCAGAGACTTCAGAGGTGATGATAGATTATATTCTCACATGTAATTCTATTTTCATAAATGTTTTCACGTAAAAGGGCCATGAAATTGCATTTTCAGTGTCTGATGCATTTCCTGTTAAAACCAGTTCTTGGAGCTGGACGAAAGACTGTATATTATAAACATTCTTTTTGTTGTTTGTCAGGTTTTCTGTGCCACAGGCAGCTGCCACTCAGTGAGGGGAGCAACATCCAGCTCTGCTCTCATTTTCCACCCTGGTGGTAGCAGTCAGATCTTCTCCTCTGACCTCCACAGCCAGGATGAAGTCTCCCAGGAAGGTCTCCATCACTCATTTGCCTGAAGCAAATCCTGGCCTACTTAATGTCTGTTTATACGCTAGCACACCACCAGAGGGTCCTATTCAGGACAGTCTGTGGCCGGCCACTCAACTGCCACCATGACTGCCACCTGCTGTAAGATGTCCCTTCTCGATACCTCCTTCACAACTGTTTTTGTTTTAATGGTGGAGTTAGCTACCTTTCTGCAAGGACTCTTTTGAGTTAATTAGTTTTGGTGAGTATGTGGGTTTTCACAAAGGTCTACACTCAGCATCCTTTTTGAGAAAGTACCTTGCCTAATTAATTGTGTGTGTGTGTGTGTGCGTGCATGCATGCATGTGTGTGTGTGTGTGAGTGCGTGAGTGCGTGTGTGGTTCTGCAAGATATCCCGTGAAACGTGTAGTGAAGAGTGACAAGTGGGTTCTATTATAAACTCAGGTATCCTGCTTTAAGTGGATTGGGTCCGCTGGGAGATGGAATGTGCTCTATAGGGTGGCTGTGCAGACTTGTAAATAAGCTCATTTCTACAGTCATGAAAAAATGGAGCATTTGTAATGGAACCACTGTGTACAAATGGCCAAATATAAACTGTAGATAATGGTTGTGAGGTAAATATTCTGAGCGACTAAAATGGCCATACATGAGATTGCCTTGCCTTTCTACTTGTTCTTTTGTATATCAGTCTTTGATTTATCCAGTTGCAAAACTTTTTAAGTGCTCATCCAGTGAATGAAAATGGCTACCCTCTATCATGTTTCTCTCTGTTGATTTATTATATACTTCTTAATTCTCTTTGACTTTTTAGTTTCACACTTTATGCTGTGGCTGTAAATAATGTGGGGAATGTTAAAAATGAAAAAAGGCTGGCTTGCTGAAGCCCCTACCAGGTTAAAACACTGGATGCTCTGTTGCCAGCCCAGATTCCACGAGGCCTCGAGTTGTGCTGGTTTGTTGGACTTTGCCTCTTTTTTTGTGTGTGTTTTTTGGCTGGTTAGATAAACCGAGGTTTCGTCCATTCATTCCATTAACAGGGCAGTGCCATCATCTAGTTTATAAATCAGCAGACTCTATTAGTCTTCCTAGGAGCTGCAGTGGTACTATCTGTCTCCTCAGCGTACCTACAGCTTTAATTGCACTTCAAGTATAAATGCCTTTGACTATAAACAAAGTAGCCATAAAACAGTAGCATGAGACTTACAGTATTTTGCTGGTATGCTACCTGGGACACAAAAAGTCCACCTGAAGTCTCACAGCTTGGACTCTGGAGTTGGTCATGCAGTGTAATATTTGCCTGGCTTTTTATTGGGACTTGTGAGAGATTTTTCAGTTGTACAGTAAATGCATATAGAGGCAGAGACTTCTCACACAGTACGTGACACTGCTCTCAGATGTACATATTAACATAAAGCCAGGAGCTGTTCAGAGACCAGCAGCACTGCTACGACTTCTGACTGTAGTTTAAAAGGAATGTGTATGATAGTATATAAAGCCTATTTGTTGTCCTGAGCAGTGTGCGTTGTAGCACTCTGCTGCAGGACTGGAGGAATGTTGAGTCCTGATGAACAAAGCTGAAACAGCCTTAGAGTGTTTGTGATGAATGGGGTGAATAGTCTCAGCTTTAAAATATTACATCAACTGTTTTTGTTGTGAATTCTTCTTTGATTCCCCTCTGGTATTACGCAGCTGTACTTTTAAAGACAAATGATAAACATTCAAACATAAGTCATTCATTCCTTGCCAGATTATTGTGTGAATGAACAAATGGGCTAATTTTCTCAATTATGAGGCTTTGTTTTCAAAGTCAGGTGATATATCATTTTGCCACTGGGCAGTACACGGTACACAATACACAGGACAAGTGGAAGAGATAGAGAAGAGATAGTTCAACATTTTGGGATGTAAAACTAGAAGACTAGTAACGGGGGGTGGGGAGGCTAGCCTTGCTCCCACCAACACATTTAAAGCTTACCCGTTAACACGTTTTATGTCATTTGGTGTTGTGGGAAACAACAGTTCTGCATTTTTAAAAGGAAGTTTATGTGCCAGGCTGCACGTTTCTTGGCTGGGACCGGTGACTTCCTCGTACCTCCACTGGTTGCCTAGCAACTGCTGAAGGCAGAGATATCCCAATTTGTCGTACTTGGGGTTTCTTTAAGATTAAATAAACAACATTTAACATGTTAATCTATGAGCTTTTGATGTATAGGTAGGCAGATTTGTTTTCTCATGATAGACCAAGGTTTACTCTACCGTTTCCAGTGTGTGTGCTAAGCTAGGACTGCTGGCTTTAGCTTCGTATTTCCTAAACTAAGGAAACGAGAGTGGGGTCGACTCTCTTATCTCATTGCTAGCTAACTAGCTCCATTAGCTAACTAGCTCCATTAGCTGGGGAGTTAGCTAATGGAGCTAGTTAGTTAGTTCCCAAAATGTCAAACTATTACTTCCTTTTCGATTACTATCCCTTTTTTCTTTTCAATTGTGGGAGGACTGCGCAGTTCAATCAGTGAAAGTCATATATGTTCAAATGAATACTGGTAAGTGCAAACAGGTGAAACTGAATCAGACCCAGCATTTTCCATTTCCATACTGTTGTTAGTGTTTTCTCCTGTGACAAATTACTCTGCTCTTCAGTTTAAACCTGTCATGTGAGATGTGCCATGTAACATTTAGCCTTCCATCCCAAGCTGAAACAAATTTAAGACAATTTGCACCTTTTCTATGGTCTGTTATGACTATCTTCTTATGTGTTGCACTTTGCAGATTTATTTTGGTTTTTAAAAAATGGTACTTAAAAAGAATATTATGTTGCTATTACACCAGTTTTCTTTCCCCCCTTTGTGTGCTGTATGGCAATAAAGCAGTGTGGTCGCCAGGAGTCATTTCTTAGCATAAGTAGGCATATATTCTATTAAACTATTTTTATAACCCAGAAGAGCAGTATTATGTAATAGAGGGACTACAGTTTGGTTCTGTGATGTGTTAAAGTTTCAGTAAACACTGGATAGCAATCACTTAAAATGTACATTTCATTTTGTGTGACTCTGCTGACAGTTTATATTCCAGTATACATATTTGCTAATTCAGGACAGTGCTGTTGGATTTATTGAAAGTTGTCAAATGATTAAGAAAAAATAAAAAAAACCCAGTACAAATGACAGTTTGGCCATTGTTTGAAGAACTGTGCTTGTTGCGCCAGTGTTTTACATTTCACTATGTTCACAAAATTTTACATTTATTAATGGAAGGGTTTTAAAATGTATACATTTTTTATAAATTATTTGAACATTTTAAATCAGATTTAATGTTTGATTTATATTTTTAAGATGACCAATTTTTGTAATTATTTCATTTACTTTTAGTAATTTATTTAGTTCAGAATTAATCCTTCATCTTGGAAACAGGTTCAGTCATATCATATGGCCTTTACTTGCAGATGAAGTTACCTTAGTTGTGTTTTAAATTTTCATTTTATTTTAGTACTTTTTTAAAAAACTTTTTGTTAGTAAGGAATTCTTAAGGTTTCCTTAAAAGCAGACAGTTCTGTTTTTGAAGTGCATACATATATAATCTGATGGTCACCAATCAAATTAAAGCAGCTTTGTTTTTTATTCTTTTTTGACATCACTTAATCAAATTGCGACTTAAGTTGTTACTTAGATATATGGTTAACTACCAGGCTGCAGAACTAAGTGGACTAAGTCCAACTTTGAATCAGGTTTTAGAAATTTCACAGAAGTACTAAAGTAAAATAAAAAAAAGTATTATATTTGTCTGTCCTCAATCCCACTAAATGTAAACCTACAGTTTTCAGTAGTAGTTAAAGTAAAAATCATGATTATAAAAATCTATGCCACCAAATACCTCACAGCAAGTTTTATTTATACATCCAAAAACAAAAGATCAAATTTGTCACACTATATACAGATATTACATACAGTGTTTGTACACATATTACATAATTTGTACACAAGAAAAATATACATAAAAATGTAAACCTTTGTATACAAAAAATACCTTAGACAAATTAAACAAGGACCAATAACAAAAGGTGACTAGATTAGCTCATCCTATTTTTAAAAACAGTAATACAGTACATTCAATATGAGTATAGGAATTTGTCAGCCATTTCTGAATTCAAGCAGTTAAATGTGCCTACGAGCCCTGTTCATTTGTTCTACGTGGTTTTTGGGAGAGTAAACTGGTGCAGTGGCTAATCTCATGCTTTGGGGGATACAGCAGTAATGCCTTACAAACATTTTCATCCAACCTGATTATTTTTTTTATCTTTTAGGGACACTGTGTTTTTTAGTGACAATGCTGCAATCACTGAGAAGTCCAGCTGTCTCGGGTGGAGCTACGGGTTTACACTTCATAAATGTGTTTTCTCTTTGGAAGGGAGAGACAGAACTGGGCCTTCTCACAGCTGGAAATGAGGGACCTGGTGGAGGCTCAGAGCCAGTAATGATGGCAGCTATTCATTTAATGAGCGTCCAAGCCCAAAAAAAAAAAAAAGGCAAGACAGACACGGGACATGTGAAACACCACTGGCCTCATCCACTCCTGTGCAAATCCATTTTTAAAAAAAACAACATTCTGTATGTTATTTTTCTCCACAAAAATCAAATGGCAATGCATATAGTCCTATGCTTCACATTGCCAAAAATGAAGCCAGTGACCATCATCTTATATAGATATTATAATACTCTCACACAAAACGTTGCTGTCCCATGCAATCTCAGACTTCTTCTTGAAGTTTAATAGCTATCAAAAGTAATCTCCATCAGGATATTAAAACCAAAATGACAGCATACAAACATTGATCCCTCCAACTTCAAAGAGAACCTCAAACCATTTTGATAGCCATTAAAAACAAGAAACTCATTCTACAAGACACAGGTTCCACTGAATACATTGCAAATAACAATTTCAATCCATTGCTACTCAATAATTTACCAACAAACCCCAAGATAGAGACTGCTACTCTATATACCTAATACTCAACAATGTCTGACAATCTGTCAAATGTCTAATATAATATCTATCAAAAGCCATGGTTGTACTGCTGTATGAGCCAACAGACAGGGGAGGAGCTCTTGAGTGGTGGAGTTCTCATTTTCTTTAACTCAAATCACACCTCAGGTTGCCATCATTGAGCTTAAAAACACCCTTATAACTGATTTTTTAGAGTAAAACAGACTTTTCATTAACTCAGACGTGCTCAACACGCAGATTTATACCATTTAAATAACTACGTACTCCATCTCTGGTTGGTCTGGCCTTTACATATTATGGGTAGGTGGGTTTCCTTGGGAGTCCTGAAAATGAATTTGCCTTTTATGACATGAAAGTCATCAATGACCATTGTATACTGTGGACCAGAGCACCTTTGAAAGTAGACACTTAAAAGTCCCTGGATTAAGCCATCATTGTCCCTACCATTAACACTGAAACTCATTTATTAGCCTTAAAAATCCACTCAGTATGACCCGAGAGAAGGAGTTACACCTGATCCGACCTGATCACTGGTCTCTATAGGCCCTAGTTCTGAGTGAAACTGCTGTAAAATAAGAAAAGTTTACAACAGTTGTAGAGGCCAAAATGTGTTCCTGATCCAGCCTGGATTCAGCAAGTGAAGCTACATGTAATGAGACCAATAAAATACCTTACAAATGCTAGAGTTATGTTAATGTGTTTATTGCTTTAAGAAACTATATTCACCTTCAAGTGTCTACTAGGCCACTCAGAGTCCCACAACCAATGGTGAGGTCAGAGATTTTGACGTCTGAGCAAACCAATAAATGAGCACATATACATTATACACAATATAAAAACAGTTGTTTAAAAGTATTTTGGTAAATTGACTGTGACATCTGATGCAGTAAGATTCTATATCATGATAACAGTTAAGTAGCTTGAAATATAATGGGTTACAAATATCACAACCTGTACTCTTCTTTTTCAGAGGGTGACAGAAGCAGTGTATGAAACAGGTGGAAAAGTAAAAATGCAATGGCCATCTGAGCAAGGCAAGGTACAGTTGGTCATTTAAAGACGGGACTTTAACTGGCAAAGCAAACAAAGCGACCGCTGATTGAGGCTTCTATCTCAATGAATTCTGAGCACTGTGACACATAATCTCTGCTAAGGTCCTTCCGCCAATTTTCACCCGTTTACTTCATCACAATATCTGACTGTTACCCCCTGCTGACAAAACCCCAAGGCATCAAACAAGTGGACTCACACTGACTTCTAATCCCAGAAACCATCTGGCTGCAGATTAAAAGAACAAAAACATTAAATATTGGAAAAAAAATCTTAGGTTGTGCAAACTTGATATTAAATAGTGCACTATTACCACATTGCACACATATAGCAGATAACGACAGGTGGTCAATACGAAGCCAGTCGACGGGATTGTAAGTGAATGCGAGTCCACAGACCATCATGCAGCCGCTGCACGATGCCCATTCTCATTTACTTTGCGTGAAGGGTGGTGTGGTGCTGTTGGCACTTGCAGCGGTGGCACTAACTATGGAAAAGCCAGCGGGGGGCGCTGTAGAGCTGTGGCTAGGTTGCACGTCTTTCGGGATGCCACTGTGGGAGGCCAATTGATGGCCAAAGGCCGCACTGAACTGAGGGAGCTGTTGCTTGGGCTGTGTGGATGTCAGGAGATCATGTGAAGAGGATGGGAGGGAAGATGAGTGGGCAGGAGGAGTTGTCAAACCTGTCAAGCCACTCTGGGGCATTGCTGAGAGTGCAGCCATTGGTTGCAGCGTCACAGAGTGGGTGGTGGCTGGGGGAGTGGACAGGGAGGTGGATATGAGATGAGTTTCTGATCCTATAAGATTGCCAAATTGCGTGGGGTCTGTGAGGGGGAGAGGGAGATTGTTCCATGATGAGCGTGGAGGTCCTGGTACCCCACTGAGAGGGACTTCCAGCAGCAGAGGGGTGTCCGTCTGGAAGGAGCTGGCATGGGGAGAAGATATGTGGTCACTGTATGGGGATGGCACGTGTTCACTGCTGTAGTGGCTGCCTTGAGGAGATGATGTAGGCACATCCGACTTGGCCAGGACGTGGGATGTGTGTGTCCGGGAAAACGTTCGCTCTGTGATGGATGTCTGAGTGAGCAGGGAGGTGGTGGTGGGGGCTACTGAAGGAGAAGATGAGGTCAAGTTGGAGCATGATGTTGGGGGCTGGTTAGCAGGCTGAGATGGCGGTGAAGGGGGAAAGTGATCCCCTGCGGACTGCAGTAGGTTGTCCTCCAGCTCAAGGCTGGTGAAGTTCTCTGTAGGCATGCGACTGTTAAGCAAGTCCCCCATGCCCCCTGGCTGGACCGGACCAGGGAACACAGTCATGGCTCTGTGGTCCACTCCATCCGAGGGTGCCAAGTCTCCCATGGAGGTCAGGCACACCAAAGAGTCTGGGTAGGAACCCATAGCTTGCAGTGCACGCACCAGCTCCTCAGCCTCCTCCGTTGTGGGCAATAACTCACCATTCTTTCCTGCATAGACACACAGATGTGCAACAGTTATCATTATAAATCAGACTGAAATGTCTTTTTAGTGTACACACAAAAAACCCCACTGTGGAACACAAGAGACAAAGCTGTATGACAACCTTCAAACAAGTCAAAGTCCTGCAGATCATCGGGTAGTCTTGGTAATACATCGGAGAAATCCTCCTGGTTTAGCTCAAGGTCATTTGGAATGTCTGCCATTTCATTGGTGATATCGTCAGGAAGCTCCTCTGCACTCAGGTCTGGAGTTGAGGGACTGGTGCCACAAAGATGAGAGAAGAAAATACTTTGAGCTACTGCTACTGTAGCGAACGAGCTGTTTAAACACATGTGACATGAGAGTATTCTCCCTGACACTGGATCTGCTCCACACTAAATTTTTAACTCAACAGTGTAGAGACACAGGTGTTGCAAACCTGATGCTGGCCTGTGAGGGCATTGCTAGGCTTGTCGAAGGCATTCCCAGGTTCCCCTGTGGCAACGCTGGAGGGATGGGTTTCTGAGGCCTCCGTGGCCCTCTCCTCCTCTTTTTCTTGTGTTTTTTGGTGAGCGCCGGTGGTTTGGTCTTTTTACGTGGCTTTCGCTGTTGCTGTTGCTGCTGGTGCTGCACTCGTCGGTTGCCATCCCCTCGCAGGAAGTTATCCTGCGCAAAATATATGGAAGAACAGTGATTAGTCATAATATAAGCCAGTGCATCAGCAGGACAGTCACAATCAATGAAGGGAACACTGAAGGAAGTCGAGAATTTTGGGAACTAATTTCCTTTTTCCTCCCTACTTTCAAAACTAAGCGTTACAGGTGCTTACAAGTGGATTTTGTTTACTTTGGAGATAGCCAAGCTACCCATTTCATCCCATTTATAGTCTTTGTACTACGTTAAATTTACACATAGTTATCATGCAAACATGATATTCAAACTGCAAAAGACAAACAAAAAAACCCCCCACATTTGCCATAATGTTGAAATTTTCCTTTCAATACTGAACTCACCATTTTTTTGGCATGCTCCTCACAGAGTGGTGTCTGGTGCGTGATGTCAAACACAGGGATGGAGCACTGCTGACCATCTGCAAATTTGGCTGTGCAGCTAGCAAAGAGCTGCTGAGAACGATTCAACAGAATGTCTACAGAGAACAATAAAGGAAATAACAATACAGTAGAAAGATGGCAGTGCTCCATTACAAAGGCATATTGCACGGCAAAGTATATGATTTTAAAAAATATGTACAACTGAATTTGAATTTAAAGGATCACAGTATTCTTCCATTCTTCTACACTTGTAGTAACCAGCTGTACAATCAGTGATGTTGTTTAAAGGATACGCTGAAAGCAGTTTTGAGTGAAGGGCAGAGCCCTGTTGTTGCAGGCCTGGCCCTTTGTGCTGCCAGTGCAGGTCTCTGTATCTGTGTTCTGCTGCCTTGCTGGAGCCACGCTATAGAGAAAGACAGACACACAGGAGTGAGCAAACAGAGACATCATTCCACTTTTGTTGAGTTACATACATTTCAAATTAGGAGATAAAGATTGTAAGATAACAAGACCAACAAGTGGGTCATGAAAACAAAACGTTTTGTTAGTTGCATAGATATGTATAAATAACAAATGATGAAAACATCTATTTTATTCATTGAATTTATAATTGAATTTTTAATTTACATAGGAGAGATAAAAGGTTCGGGATTGGTTTAACCATGCTGACACCTACTAAAATGAGGTTTGATCTTGATGAACCAAACTGAATAATACGACATTTATGAGAATACCTTGAGGAGCTTCGAGAGGCACCGTGTAACTCCTGGATCAGCTGCCCAGCACAGTCGGGGTCATTACTGGCAGCATGCAGCAACGCTTTGCGGAAGGCATAGCGATATCTCTTTTGGCGGAGACTGGCCCTCTCCTGCCTGCACATGTGCTTGTATTTCTCCCGGAGGTACGAGCAAAGCCTAAGTAGGCGTGTTCTCCTTGACGAACCACTGTCGTCCTCCAGCCTATTAGGAAAATAATTAATAGCTGTCATGACCAAAGGTGTGGGGGGAAAGTTATTACCGTGGGGATAAGTGTCAGGATACTGACCCATTCTCTGGTCTCCAAGAGCTCTGAAAAGGAATATAGGTCTCTGCCTCCTCTTTATCGTCATCTTCATCAGCACTATCTTCTGACCAGTCCAGTCCTGGAAAAAAAGTTGTTAGAACAGCTCATTAGTCTAGGGAGGTTTAAATCTCAATTGTTACATGATATCTATATGAGGAACAGCATCTCACACTGTCCTTAAATTTGCACATGGATTTATAAATAAGGGAAAACACACTCTCTTTGAAAACCTGCAGCAAATATCTTAAAATTAAACACCTAGATGAGGAAAGAGGTCTCCATGCTCCCGGTGTCTCTTGGCACAGAGTTGCACCAGATGTTGCAACCTGGCCAGGCAGCTGGCAGAAGGTGAGAAGGCAGCAGGATGCATGACAACCACATGCCGCTGATTGTTAGTGCCACTCTCTTTACAACTGACAGGCAGGTGAGTAGCAGTGAAAGATGTTTTCCTGCTGAGTGATGGCCCAGAAGGTTGCAAGGGACTGGGTGCTGCATTAGCAGGCATCCCTGGAGGCAGAAAGTTGGCCGTCTGAGGTGGTGGTGGATTGCATAATAAACCCTGCTGCTGTCCGGGGAAGATGAAAGACGTCACACTTGAGTGCTGGGGCGGCTGAAGAAGACCTGACTGCTGCCGTGAGAGATGAGTGTTGAGTGGCGAAGAGGGATGGATGTGGGGGACAGGGGAGGGACTAAAGTGCTCAGGAGGTGACTGGAAGAGGTCCGTGTCATGGCAGAGTTTCTGGTTGAGCACAAGGCGACTCTGTAGTTTCTTCTTAATGGCGTTGCCCTTCCGAGGAGTGCCCACCTCCTCTCCATCTGTGTCATCCTCATAAAAGGCAAAAGGGTCCAGGAGTTCCCCATCTGGGAGGGGTAACAGGCGTGTACAGGGGGGAGATGGCGGAAGTTCATCAAGACCATTGGACGCTTTCAGAGCCAGAGAGGGCACAGTTATGTTGAGAGCCACTGACTCCAGCTGAGCCCGTGAGCGCATTTCCTCCAAAGCATCATGTTTCTTTTTCCGCTCCTTCTTCGGGATAAAGCCCAGAACCTGCAGATGGCTGTTACAGTATCTGGAAAAGAAGAACACGTCCTCAGCATACAATGCATATCTGTAACATGTTTTCTACACAGCCTAGTGCAGCATGCCACATGTGCACACAAACATACAAACCTGCGGTCCTCAGACTTGGGAATGGGGTTGGTACATCGCTGACTGTTGTACTTGGCCACATATTCACATTGCTTGAAGGGGGCTGTCTTATCCTCCAGGACGTGCCGGATACAGAAAGCATAGCCATTAAGTCTGCGTTGCTTGCAGAGCTTTGGGCTATACGAGCACAACGGCTTATTGTCCACCTCTGAGAAGTGTATGTGTTTGCCTTCATACATCACGTGACTCTTGTCCTTGACAACATCAGCTGATGAGATAAAGTCAGGGGGAAAAAAAAGAATTGCATCACTGACACATATTACTACTGAGGAGGTGACATAAATGCTCATGCAGGTCTAAGAGGCAGGGAACAGATTACTGATGCAACAGGTGACCGTCTCCCAAGCTGTTTGCTAATGTGGGTATTTAATTACAATAAGTAACATAATTAACATAACCATGTAATATAATTTGCTTATGACTTAAGACTTATGGCTAATTTTAATCATCATTACTTCTTTAGAAAACTAATAATAGATTGTATATGGTGAATAATAATAGTAAATATTACACTATTGCTAAAATATAAATGTGAGAAGTGCATGGTCTAGACAAGTTTTGCCTTCATTGAGAAACGAGTGGTAAACGGAGAATAGGTCATTTTATGCAACAGCCCATTTAAGGATCTTACGAGCTGGCACTTGAAAGATAATGTGATGGTGGGGAAACAGTATATTGCATGACAGCAGGCTGCATGACAAAGTTACAAGCTAGAAAACAGTCACCTGCTAGTGTGTAGTCATCATTGCATGACTAACTGAAGACCTCAGGAACAAGTAACCATCCTCAGTTCAACACGAACACCGCTTTTTGTAAAATACACTGCTTAGTTACAGACATACAAACAGTAGGATGCTACAGGTATATCACAATACACGAACAATAATCGGAGCGTTAGCTACTCAACTTGAGTAATAGCTTAGCTGCTACATTTATCTCTTTTCAAGTTGGTTTTGAGAGCACTACGGCCCTGACAACTCAGGTACAAGTTAGACACACAAAGACAGGTCAGCAAAGTGTTGTTTACGGCGGGCTGGGTTCAAGTTAACAACTTTGATTAAACATGAAGAACCGGATAGGCAGCAAACAGTGACTAATGTTAGCTAGCGTAACTAATATTCAAGTCCGAGAAGCTAGCTTAGCTTGCCGACATTAGCTGGTCAAATTTTAAACTTTATTTTGATTTTAAAGGTGCCTACGTGTGACACACACCAGTGTATCAACCCGAAAGACATAACAGTATCCACCTTATGACAGTAATATATCCGATCAAGGTAAACCAGAGACGAAAAGTCAAATTTGCTACTTAGCTAACAGGCTACCAAAGCTAAAAACACAAATTAGTAGGCGGTAGCTAACCAGGAAACGGAAACATCACCAAATGGTAACACTATAAAGGTCTACTTTCAGTTTAGTTTTATTTAGAAAAAATGCAAGCATGATCGTAATATACAAACATCAAGTGATCGAACCTAATCGTGAGATTTTTGTGTAAATAAACATATTTATCTGGCCAAATACTTTCAAACAAAGGGTCCACATACGAGGCTTAAGGCCTGCCCCCGAAGGCCTCCGTAACAATCGACAAGAATTATAGCCACTATCGTTACATAATGTGAAATTAGCATGCTACAAGACTTACAGCTGTCAATGCTGCACTACTCCCCACACATATTTGAGGGACTTGAGTCATTTGGTCAGAACACAAGTTATAAAATAAATGAATCATTATTACGGGGCCTCGAAACTTCGGTATCACATCGGCTTCTAGTTGAGAGCCAGGCCGACTGAAGCCTACACAAAGCGGTACACTCAGAAATCGAGAGCGAGGCTGTATACGATTTCGCTTACCTTGAATTGGTATGGGCTGTGTAAGGTATTCGCTCCAGATAGACGGCCGAAATGTCTATTAGAATCAGCTAGGCTATTTGTGCATCGATATTCGAGATAGGATAAGAACAGCGATCTTCATCGAGTTCGGTATATCTTGAAATATGGATGCATGTAAATATAGGCTATCCAGAGCAAATTACAAGCAGTAGGTAGGCTGCTGAGGATTTTTGTTGGATCCACAGCAGACTCCTCACAGCACCACTACAGGCACTGCGGGGACATGACAACAATCCGCTCAACAACAACAACCTCTCCTACCATATTGGAAATTGAACTTTGTTAAAAGCCCCTACAGTGTAGAAGTGTCATGTTAATCTTTTTATGAAAGAAAATTACTTTGTGTGAAAGACTGCGCCGTTACACTTTTCACATTCCAAAACAAATGAGTTGAGAAATAGAGACTTGAGGTCCAGCAAAGTAATACAGTGTAAAATCCACCTGGACCACGGCTAGCGTCTCCATATGAATGAGTTACCATCCCTACTGCCACTGTTACCGGCCGATGATGGACCACGTGCCAAGCGGACACAGGAATTTGAGGGAGGAAAAGTTGACTCGGTATCACACCAAAACACAACAGGACTGTGCATGGCACCAGTGCATATTTTGATACTAAACTTAATTTTTAAATAAGTGCACAGACTTAAGTTTTGCAAAAATTAATTGGGATTGCTAAAGCAAACTGGTTTATTAAATATCACACAAATGGCTACACTTATAATAATATATACTTCATATACCATTAGGAAAATATACTCTTAACACATTTTATATTGGTGAGTTTACAGGAAGACAATAAAATAGATTTACTCTTTAAGGATATGAATTTTGAAACTTTGGTCACGCAAACTAAAATGTGAATGTTCAAACAGGTGAAAACAAACTATCAGGAGTGCGTCTCTGGAGATGAGCTAGGCTTACATCCTCACTCTGCAAGTCACAGCACATACATGTTTCTGCAGGCCAGTTATAAGTAAGTAAGTATGTTAGTTTCATATAGAGGCATTTTCTATAGTAAAACATCTATAGTGAAACACAAGTGCAAATAAATGTTTCTAGGAATGTGCAAATAACGAAGTTGTGCGTATTATGTTTTTTCTTTTTTTTTTCCAAGATTGGATGGTGATCCAGTGTGCTTTAGCATATGGCTGGCTCGTCCACTGCTTGTGCTCCCTCTGTGACAGCTTTTACACACTTCGCCATCGTCTGGGAGGCTCTGCTTATTGGATCTGTGAGTAAAAATTGAGAGTAGATTTTAACTTTGCACACATAAATTACAGTAGGGACTTAAACTCTCTAATTACAGGTCTAAAAGAAAATCAGTGGGTGTTCATGGTTGAAATATGAAAAAAAAACAAAACAGAATGACTATGAAATATAGTGCTGAAGTTGGATGCACAAAGACATGCTTTTAAAACACTATTTTGTATGAAATGAAATAGTACAAGAGTAGAGTATGATTGCAACAGATTTTTTCAATTTCTGAGGATGAATATGTCAATGTGTTTTATGTCATGTGAGTGGAATACCAGCATACCAACATACAGTGTATGTGTCAACACACAGGATAACACAGGATAACTCATATCAAGGAAATTGCCTTTTTTGCCAAATTTACTAAACAGCTCTTATACTCTTAATAATGAAATGAACCCTGGATTTAGTGGCCCCATTAACCCATTGCCAATTTAAATCTGTGTGTGTGTGTGTGTGTGTGTGTAAATAATGTTAGTTGCATTTAAAATGAGCCTTTAATTTATATACTATATATATATACTACTATATATTTATACTTTTACATTTAATATATGTAAATACACCAATTACTTTTTTTAATTTCTGAGTATGTGTTGTAGGTGTTAAAACGGGCCTGCCTACAACTGCAAAAATAACACTTATTCTTCAATAGGAAGCACTGAGTAAACACTGCTAAAACTTTGCTCAGCATGGAGACCTGGATTTGGTTTTGTTCTTGGAAGAAACTTCCTTCCAACGACTAACATGTAAACAGGATATCATATGTGACTGCTTTTCCAGCGATAACATAACACTTTTGTGTGAGTGAAAAAAAACTGCCAATGTAATATCAGTCAATGACAGCAAATAAGGGAATTATAAAGGCCATAACCTGTCAAATTGGTATTACTAGAGTAGTATCTGCCCATATTAAATGATTGTATTGAAATCAGTGAACTGATACACCAATGCAATGTTTCTTAGAGGTTTGTAAAATGAAAATAACATTTAGCTTAGGTTTAGTAAGAGGAACACCAGTGACCCACCTGTCATATAGAAGTCTTTCACAGTAAGCTGTGGGGGGACTAAAGGTTCAGTAAGGACAGCCTGGTTCACTGCCTGAGAGAGACAAACCAGATAACATCATTGTCATGGTGAAATGGGGGTGGGCGATATGAACAAAATCAAATATATCACAGTATTTTTGACTAAATACCTCTAAACTGATATTGTAGCTGTTGAAGCTTTCACAAAATATTTAAACACTGAGATTATTGATACATAATCATAAGTAATGATATAATGACGAGGGGCAAGTAACAGAACAGTCTGTTAACTCTCAGTTAACAAGGGTAAGAAAACAGGTCATATTACAATATGATAATATCAAAAATCTTATACCTAGATATCTAGTCTTATATCATAATATTGACACATTGCCCATGAAACCATGAAACATACTAAAATAACCTTTTTTATTGCTTTCCCTGTAATCAGTTAAACATTGTGGAGGAATATCTCAGCTGACCTTAGACAGTTCATTGGCCTGCTTAAAGTAGTTGGCCTCCTCAATGTCATCATATCGCACCAAATTTGGGGAAATCTCTGCCAGTCTATCACGTACTTCATCCAGGGTGTCATATGGCAGAGTAATTCCAGCAAGCTTAAAAGGGATAGAAACAATACACAGCATTTAGTCTTATTTCTTATTTAGTCATATAACATGATTATCTTTGAAAGTCATTCACCTCAGATAAGGCTCTAATGATCCTCCAGTCCTCCCTAGCCATGCCTGGAGGAGTCACAGCCACTTTGGTTTGCTGGGCACGGCCTTCAGTATTCACATAGGTGCTACATTTCTCAGTATATGCTGCTCCAGGAAGTATGATATCAGCAATTGGTGCACCAACATCGCCATGGTGACCTGGAAAGTCATAGCACAGAGCACTGAAACTGAGCAAAATTTTGATGCAGCGATTATAGATTCTGCAAGTCTGTACTGGAAGGATCGATATCATTTCTACAAAGGGTTCTCCTCCAATTGATATATTGACAATGATGAGGGGGTGTATTCTCTAATACTGTGGTGTACAAACTCTTATTTACTGAGTTTAATATGTGACTATGCCTCATACCATTGTAATGGTGTTCAGCACATTCAGTAAACCCTGCACATACATTCATTTCAGTGTCTTTACTTTTTTACTTAGGTTTTCCTTCATCACTTTGTGTAGATGCAAAAAATATGTCAGGAATTGCACTGCCGCTCATAGATGCCATGCATATATTGATGTTAACGAAAGAGCTTTTGCTGCTGTGCAGTGCAACATCTGACCTTGATAAATTATGAAGCTATCCTTTGGGAGGTCCTGGCGAGTAATGCAGCCAGCATCGGCTCCTAGTAGAAACAGAAGTTTGGGTGGGTTCTTTCTGATAGCCTCAACTCCTGGCTTGTAGCCAAGATCAAGGGCAGCCACTTGGCTGGCAACCCTGAGATAAAACAGGAAAAACAGCACACACGTTTTAAAAATCCCTCTTGAACACTGTTCTGCTACTTAAAGCTTCCGCTCAATTTTTCCAAGACTATGACCTGTGAAGCACATTGAGAACCTTCCAGGTTTCCTCCACACCACTGCTGACGCGAGCATTCTGAGCAATGGTTGACACAGCAGCCATTATTGCAGCCCCATCCTCTCTCTGCAGGCAACTGCTTCCGACCACAACAACAGGATGCTTCGCTTTAGCCAAGACCTGCCAGAAGACAAGAGACACAGAATCAGGAAGAGACATTCAAGTTGACTGATAGCATTCATTGTGTTACTGAGTGCTCAAAGTGTTACCTGGGAAAATGGGTGAGTTCCTGACGCAATTTCTTGAAGAACCTTGGCAGACTCCCCAAGATGGTCATATGTGTAACTTAGGTCCACCTTCTTTCCCAAAAGAGCCACTTGCAACTCATTGTGAAGCCAGCTGAATGAGAGGTAACCAGATCATATTGCGATGAAATGTCAATGTATTTCTGTTTAACATAACTCAGATTTACCTTTTCTTCAACAACCAGAGATACTGTTACAGCATTTAAAATACCTTTTTCTAATGCGTGCATTAAACAGAGGAGCCTCATAGCGTGGGTTTGTGCCAACCAAAAGCAGCAGATCAGCTTCTTCAATGCCAGCAATCCCAGTGTTTAGAAGATAGTTTGAACGTAGGTCAGACCTTAAGAAATCAAGGTAAAATCAGAATCGTAACATCAGTCCTGGTATAACTGGCTTTGTCCCATCTTCAGTGTCACTCATTTTATGGTCTTACCCAGCTCCAGCCTTTGGGAAAGCCTCCTCAGTGCACAGATTGTCACTATTGAAATGATTCAGCAAGTCTTTCAGGGAAATAAGAGCCTCTGCATCCACCAATCCTCCAACAACTGCAGCAACATCATTTCCTTCAACTCCTTGCAGCTGTCAAATAAAACAGATGCTATAGACAGGGCTTAACACAGCCTAATCTAACATTTACTATGGCCCGTGGTCAACAACACAACACAACATTACAGTTAACTTAACATTACATACGGCTCCAGCAACTCGAGTCAGCGCATCTTCCCAGGTGGTAGGAACTAACTGGCCAGACTCATTTTTCACCATTGGCTGAGTGAGCCTTTGCCTCTTGAGTCCATCATAAGCAAACCTGTCAGGATGTAACAGAGGAAGGATTTAGCATATTATAAACATCAAACACATATCAGTGTCTGTGAGACAGGGATGCCCTGATAATGTTTTTGCTGCCAATGACTAATGATTACCAATCAATGATTATCTTTTTTTTGTTGTTGTTTATTATAGCAGCTGGCACTACAGCTTTATAGGTCTGCACTACTGACATGTTTAAGGGTAGTAAGCATATGTAAACGACAATAGCTCTGCTGAAAATTGGCTCATATTTTCAATTTTCTCAATCAGCAATAATATGGCATTAGCAGAATTCCCTGATGCATATTTAAACTGAATATCAGCTGATTTTTATCACTTGCCCATAAACTGCAGCATCCCTACTATGTAGAAAACTTCGAGTGATAAGAAAGGAACCTGGTTTTGTCTGAGATCCACTCTTCATTAATATCCTCATTAAGACGAGGCAAGATTCTCATCACCTCTCCCCCTCGAGTGCTCACCACAATATTACTGCCCACAGCATCCAGAACATCAATGGATTCAGTCTTCCTGCAGGACCGCACAGAAAATACATACAAGTGTAAAAACAAACCTTTCACACCTAAAAAATTAATTAAAATGCAGAAAACAATCCAAAAACCTTGTCTCCCAAGGGCGAGCAGTAAATGCATATGGTTTAGAGGTCAGAGCCCCTACTGGGCATATATCGATAACATTTCCAGATAGTTCAGACATGAACATCTTCTCCACGTAGGTCCCAATCTGAAGGTCATTGCCTCTGCCAGTGGTACCCAGGTCTTCCACACCTGCAATCTCACTGGCAAATCTGTGAAGGAAAAAAAGTACTTATTTGTATATTCTCAACATACACTACACCTATTCTAGATATTCATGTGTGACTCACCGCACACAACGAGTGCACTGAATACAGCGAGTCATAATGGTTTTGATGAGGGGGCCAATGTTCTTGTCCTCCACGGCTCTTTTCCCCTCTGTGAAGCGGCTCCTGTCACTGCCAAACTGCATGGACTGGTCCTTCAAACGAAAAGATTTTCAGTCTTATTGGTCAATTTTAAATAATAGATTTAAGAGAAAACAATGTTTGTCATAAACAAACCCAGGCTTATGGAGAACACATCTACTAATTTGGTGGTTATCTTTACCTGAAGATCACATTCTCCCCCCTGATCACAAATTGGACAGTCTAATGGGTGGTTGGCCAGTAGGAACTCCATGACACCCTCTCTGTCAGAAAAGTTAGCACAAATATGTAATATCATTCAAGAACCACAAAGTCTACAACATACTACTTGTGTGTTTGATCCTTACCTGGCATTTCTTGTTTTGTCAGAGTTGGTTAAAATGTTCCAGCCCTTCATCACTGGCATGGCACATGCTGCCACTGGCTACAAAATGAATGAAAGATGACTACTGATTATTTTAAGTAAAGTACAGCTATGTCTTAATATTTTGTCGCAAACCTAAATAGAAACACAACATACACATATACACAGATACCTTAGGAACTTTCTCTATCTCCACCAGACACATGCGACAGTTTCCAGCAACTGACAGACGCTCATGGTAGCAGAAGCGAGGAATCTGTATTCCTACCTTCTCACATGCCTGTAACAAAATTGAATCACAGTGATAAATCTGATATTATGACTCAACTCTCATGTTACTGGAAATTAGCATGTTACCTGTAACACTGTTGTTCCTGGCTCCACTATTACAGGTTTCCCATCAACAAACACCTCCAGGAGGTTAGGAGCAGCTGCTGTTGCTGTGGCTGTAGATGCGGTACGGGCTTCAGACAAAGACAGAGAACATTTTTATGCATCTCCCCCCATTTTATAATCATCCACGGACTAAATTTACTTTTAATAAACAAAGGTTAAACAAAATATCTGCATCATTAAAATCACATATTACAGTGCATGTTGTTACAAAGTAATAACAAATCATTGTCATTGACTACTGTTGGTGAACCTGAGCCAGCCATAGCCTGGCACCAAATGTGGTAGCTGGCAAATCTGTAATCCTGACGATAATCCATCAGTGGAACTAAGTGACTAGGGTTCTGGTGCTTGCACACAAACAAAGTGGGTTTGCTGGAATACAAGACACACATTGTACGAAGCGAAGGCATGATCAATTAACCATCTGATGAAGCTGCATATTGTTACCATTGTTAGTTGCAGCCGCACTTCCTTTGGTAATAGCTGCTGGAAAAAGACTCCGGCTCACAACAGGCAAACGCAACATGCTGGAAGAGAGGCACCATCACGTGTGATGTTAGTTCCTCTGGTTGACACACTTAATCAAGTATGGACACAGCTTTATAATATTCAAAGTTGGTCCTTGACTCTAAACCTGCAGAGCCGTAAAGCCTCAATGTGACCACCTAAGCAAACAGTATTGATAGCTACGTTAGTTACCAGAAATAAGCCAATTAACGCTGCAACGTATGTTAAAAAAACACATATAAACTACAATTTATAAGTATCTCCGGTTATAGAAAATATGTCATGCTCAGACATCTCACACAACGTTAAATTTACGACGGAATACCAAACTAACCGTAACTTTAGATAACGTTGGACTGGCCACATGATGCGCAAAGCTAACTAACGCTAGCAAAGGCTGATATAACTTCACCGTTAGCTGTGTTGGATCGCGGCTCTGTCATATTTTCACATCACTCTGTGATAAACATCAGCTGCCACTTTAACGATGTATTCGTAACGTTTGTAACCTTGAATCTAAAACCCCACAAATTCAAGCGCTGCTTTACGCGGTGCATGCAAGCTAACGTTACATCTAACGTTATACGGAACCCAGCCAGCGAATTTGACCGGTTTGAGCAGCGATATTTAACGTCTGTTAAGCAGCTGTGTCCAGACTTTAGACTCTTTAGGTACTTTATTATATTCCCTAAACGCTACTGTGACCAGTTACTTACCTTGACAGTGTCTGTCCTCACGAGACTGCCTGCGACGCAGATGGCGCACTGTCTTGTTATTATGCTGCGTCACGGATTAAGTAATCCTGTATACCACAATCCAAACAGACTTGCAGGTATATAGGTATGTAAATCCGATCCTTCACTTTTGCAATACAAGCTATAACAGTAATGTAAGCCCTCTCTGAAACAGACACGTACCTACAGCAGTTTGTGACAGGCTGTAGTGATATAGTACAGTGAGAGAAGGAGCCACAGCTTCACATTTACTTTACATCACATTTTACAGAGTACATAATTCAATAGATGTGGGTCCACTTGAGTTGTTCAGGGCATGTTGTATGTAGTTGTTGGAGATCAGGAAACTGTTACCACATTTTTACTTATTCCAGGGACTGAAGACAGTAATCATCCCGCCACAAGATGAAAACCTGATAGTGATGTAATCCTTACAAGTCCGAGCTCACCAGAGGAGAAATAACAGGAAACAGCTCAGTTTGTAAACAGACCCTCAGGAAGTGGAATTATAGCTGCTTATTAGGCCTGTGTCAATCCTCCTGGAAACCTGCTCTTTTGCATGCAGAACATCAAAGCCTACTTTTTAATGCTGTTACAGTGGCATTAACATTAAGTTAAACAAATTACAGAGACTAGAGAATTCAAACAAAGTACAGGCGTTTATTAAGATGTGTGCTATTTACCTGGAATATATTAGAATAAGACATTTATATGACTCTCAAATAGTTTCAAATTTATAATACATTAACAAATGACTAGCAGCCAGTATAAAACTGTATAAAACATAAAAGTGTTAGGCTACAAATAGGTATATGCAACAGATCTCATCCTTAAGAACAAAGATGTCGTGCTTCAAGAGTACAAAATTAAAAAAGTAAATACAGAAGATGCATTTGATATAAGCAACTTAAAATGACTTTCATTATACATAAATCTATGAATATTTTTCCTGATCTATAAAATGACAGAAAATAGTGACAAATGTCCATAGCAATATGACAACAACAGTTACAAATCACATCAGTTATTCAAATGACAAAGAAATGGAAACATACCAACTCCATGTGCACTTTAAACACAGTTCTGCTCAACGTTTCCATTGAGAGTAATTACTCATAACTCTGTCCAAATGAAACAAAATAGGAAAATCTTAACACTGCAGCTGGAATGAACCACTATAATAATCCCCCACATTTAAGTATAAGTAATAGTCAGTCTTTACCCTCATGCTTGTCATGAACAACTACTACAATCTGAGGATGGTTGTAATCATAGAGCTGAGGACTCTACAGGCTCCTCTGGGACACTGTCCTGGTGAAGTCCTGGCACAGACTCCATTTCTGTGGCAGAGACTGACTGGCTGAGCTCTCTCAGTGAACTTTTGGTTAAGTCAAAGCATGCACGCTTGAGGATACGACGCACCTTTTTGCCCAGGAGCATATACAGCAGGGGGTTAATGCAACTGTTAAAAAAGCCTAAGCTGGTTGCCAGAGGAAAGCCAGCTTTCAGTATGTTGTGTAGGTATAATGAGGAATGTATGGATAACTCCATCAAGCTGAAAGTATGAAATGGTGCCCAGCATAAAAAGAAGGCCAGAATCAATGCAGACACTGTTTTGGAGAAGCTGGACAGACGAACCGTGCCCCCAGATTGATTCACTTTGATTGACAGAAGTATACCTGTAACACATATAGCAGTAAAAGGCAAAAGAAATCCCACTGTGGTACGAATGGCTACTATTATAATGTGTCTCATGGCTGCTGTAAGTCCGTCCTGTGCATGGAAGTTGTTGAAGCACACTATCTTGTCGTGTAAGCGCACAGTGTCACGAAATATCAATGCCGGGGAACTCATAGCAGCAGCCAGCATCCATATGCAACCACACACAACCCAGGCTCTCTCTACAGTTCGATACCTCTGAGACCAGTTGAGGTGGACTAGAGAAACATATCTGTCTATGCTGAGCACTGTGAGAAAGAGCACGCTGGCATACATGTTCATCACAGATACAAATGAGTTAAGTTTACACAATGCCACACCGAAGTCCCAGTGGAAGTCCCGTAGTATGTAATCAATGTAGAAGGGTAGAAAAAGCACAAATACAAAGTCTGCCATGGCTAGATTGAGTAACCAGGTGCTGTTGACAGTCTTTTTGCTTTTAAAAGCTGTCACCCAAATCACAGTTCCATTTCCAATCAGACCAAGCACAAAGGAAATTATGTAAATGACCACTGAGATAATGTGCATGGTTTCCCTCTGCTTGTGTTCAACTTTAAGGTCCTCTACATCGCCATACTCCAGGTCGTATTCATAGGTGTAGTTTCCATAGTCTTCACTGGAGTCACCCATTGTTGGAAGGATACAATCTCTGAAGTGAAGTTATCTATGTGAAGCTAATGAAAAGATGCATTGTTTTAAGATGATGGGTAAACACAGCAGCTTAAAAAACCTGCATACATTGTAGTCAACTGTAACATGTTCTCACCTCACGCTCTCAGTGATTATGCTGGGCTGTCCTACAAATGGTTTCAAGTTTTCTGTCTTGTCCCTCTTTCCGATCATTCAGTTCCTGTGTTAAGTTAAGACTGGGTGTGTCCTGAATAACCCTGGAACATAATGTCAACATTCATTTGGATCAGCAATGTGTAGAGTGACATCCCACACAGACTGTGCAGAAAGAGCCTTCATAGTATGATTCATATTGTATGTTTTGCAAGTAAACCTGGTGGGCGGGTCAAAACTGTATTGTTACACAGTGTTGATCTTTTATCAGGTTACTACCAAGTAACTAGAAGCCAATTGTTTTTGTTTTGGGGTTTTTTTTTTTGCAAACCACAAATATTTGTATCTTAACCAAGGTCAGAACATAGCGCATGATCATTAACATTGTTACATGAGCCAGATTAAACAGTTTGCCCTGACTTTGTGGTCTGAGATAAATGCTGTTTGAATCATGTTCATATCTTCACTCAGACATTTTTTTTGTCTCCATTCCATAAAGCAAATGTATTCCCATGTAGCTGATAAACAAAATTTTAAGCAAACAACATCATGGAAAGGAGTTTCAGACTACCACAACAACACTGATAATATGATTTAAACATTTTCTAAAATACCATCAGACCAGAGAGAAACTGTGATGGCAGAATGTGGTATAACTAATGAGTAAAACGTATCCTTTAAACATGATGAAGTTAATGGATAGACCTAGAGCCTAGAGAATGAAAAATCAGTGCAATCAACATTTAAAAAGAACGTCAGCAAACAAAGCAGAAACATTGCTTATATAACAAATGCGAAGCCTGGCGTTTAACAAATAACAGTTCTCAGTAAATGCCACATAGACACTATTGGCAAACTAATGAAATTAACATGAAGTGCTTGTTTCGTTTAGATGAGAAGAAGAGAGTGCACCGCTTACCTAAAAGTGCAGCGCTCCCTTTTATTAGTCTTTGGATTCAAACGCCGACAGCTCCCGGATGAAAGAGACTGCTAACTTAGCCTTTTCAGCCTCCGCTTTGCTGGGCCTCCTCCGTGACTTCCCACTCGGCTGCAAAACTCCTTTTCTGCGGCATGCGTTGTCTTTCCGTGAGGCCATCCAACCTAAACTCCTTTGCTGGGTGCAGAGGAGTTGAGATGTGCCGTGGGCGCGCCCGACTGACGCGTCAAACACGGACCAGAGAATGAAGAAAAGTTATTGGTCACCAGCTCGGAGCGAAGAATGCTTTCATTCAGAGGACCTGCGGCTGCTTTTCATAACAGCGGGCTAAATCCACAACGCACGCCCCCCACCTCAAAACGGAAAAGTTTTGAATGTTGACTTTTTGCAGTTTTCACCCTAAAATGCAGACATTGCCCTAGTGACTAGGTAGGGCCAGCGAAGGGAAAGTTTATTTGCGGGTATCATCCTCCCTTTGAATTATGCATTTGCTTTCCTTTTAACACGCGTATAACTCTGTGATTGATTGGTGCTCATTAAAAGGGAATAAAGTTGTGGTAGGCCTTCACTTTATCTGAACGTGCAGCCAGGCTAATTGCACTGTAAAATGTGCTAAAACGACTTGGTAAATCCAGTGTTATTACAACCCAGTATGCAGACATAACATTGATGTTGGATGGTTTGCAAAAGCCAGATTGTGTTCTTTTAAAAGAATTCATCTCCACAATATCAGTGCCATCTACAGAATGACTGAGGTGTGTTTCCAGTGGTGTTAGTAAGACACTTCCATGAAACCGTGGCACTTGTGAGAGATGAATTTTTTAAATTTTTTTTTTTAAAAACAACTACAAAAAACAGAATCACCTCCGTTAATCCTGAAGTGGCTAAGTGGCTCAAATTCAAGGGCTAGTCAAAATATTTCATAATGGACTTCCTCAAAAGGGACTTAGACGGAACAGTTAGAAAGATCAAAAGGGATAAAACAGACACTAAGAAAACCTGTAGTCTCTAGCATGAGTCAGTGCAAAACCTACACTTCCCCAAATGAATTAAAATAGCTTTCTTTACCAGATCTGCTCTTCCTGGTAAATTCCAACATCCTTAAAAAGTCACTGACCAGTTTGTAACAGAGGCCAAAAACACACCGCAATTGAACTTTGTTCTTTGAAAGGATAGTCTATGCTGCAGAATGTCCATTATGAACATAATGAGTTTTTCATTAAAAAGCACAGTCTTTTCTGTCTGAATAACAAATTATAGTGAGGAACCTTTGCAGACAAGAAATTAGTTATTGAATCAGACAAATTTAATCAAAACAGATCTGAGGTTAGGAAACTTCGGCCGTCGCACAGGCTTTGCTGCTTACTCATCCCTTTTGATGACATCAGATAGTCATACTGCCTTTTCTCAGTTGTCTTGGTGTCCAGCAACCCAAAATGGCCATCTCATCACATTGTGAACCATTCAGCCCCGAGGGGGGAGCTATATCATCCTCCAGTAGCTGTGTGTAGGATCTGTTTAGGCTTACAATCAAACCTACAAGTCATACTATGCACTAGTCCATGGCTCATATTGCTCCCTAATGTCTCCCTTGAAGATATCTGTTGATAATATCAGCCATGACATTCAGTGTACACAGATATATACCTGCATATCACATATTCACCTACTTTATTAATTTAAGTACTCTGTTATATATGTATCTATTGCCTTAATCCTTCAGTATTTTTCATTTCCAGTCTCACTTGCATATAGAAATTGAGTTTTCTTTTATTGCAACAAGTCAAAATATCTGCATTGAAAAAGACCTATTGGTAATTCAAAATACTTTCACTACATTTTTCACTGCATTTTAGAGGGAATTATTGCATGTTTTACTCCACTGCATCTTCACTGTATATATATTTTTACAAGATACTAATATAAAGATTATACATAAAAAAACAACTTCTACAATATAATATATTGTTAAAGGTTCAACCTTCCAACAACAGTATAGGCTTACAGTACTGTAAGTACTACAAATGTACTGGAATTTAACCAATACTTGTATATAGCAGTATCTTATATTTAAGTAGCAGTAACTAGTACACTTTGCTTTAACAAGTTAAAACAATAAAATGCTGCATGCACTTAAATGTATCCGTTATAAAAAATTAACCAGTAATGGCTAATAACCACTTTTACCTTTGATATATGTATTACTGCTATTACCCATGTGTATCTACATGAGGCGTTGATAAAAGAATGCAGTTTATGGAGTATTTTTACACTGTGGTATTGCTAGAATATGTTTTATCGCTGTGGAGCAGAAGTAACGCTAAACCTAAAATTAGTTATGGCATTTAAAGCAGCTACATCTAGCTAGCTAGTTAGTTGTATCATTGATTTCTTGTTATCTAGGGTATATTACTACAACGACTAAGACATTCAGCAATATTTTATATTTTTTTATATGTTATATTTTTATTTTGGTATCGAGTAGACATGTTAATTAAAGTGTATTTTTTTATTATGTGTTACTGGTGTATGTGATATTACAGCCGTGTCCTCGAGGTCACCTGCACGAGCTTCCCGTGGCCCAGGAGGGAGGAATGATATGTTTGTGCTCACCGAGGAGGAGTCTGCCGGTTGACTTCCAGTAGCTGCCTGGCCACCGCCTTCTTTCTGCTCCCCCTCCCATCCTTCTCACCCGCCTCCTCCTCCTATTCCCCTACCGCTACTGCAGCAGCCCGGTGCCTCCTGAATCCATGAAGAAAGACCCCCCTGCACGGCAACACCTCAACGCCACGATGGGCCGCAAGCTATTCACTGCGTTGATGTGTTGATATTGAGATATTTCAGATATCAAATATGAATCATGCATTTGATATTTCTGGCCACTTTGCTCGTCAGCATCCTTTCGCTTTGGCTTCATCCATCACTAGCGTCATCCGGTACGTATTGCACTAGCCTCCTGGCTTTTTCTATCACTTTCATGTCATCAAACACACCGTTCACTCTCTGTGTTTGGTTTAAATATCATCTGATGATTGTACTGCAGGTGCACAGCGTCGCGTGTTTTTAACACAAAAAAGAGGGAACTGTTTCATTTAATATGCGGTGTCTCCAGCGTGATGGTGCATGAGGCAGACTACAGCATCTCAGCATCTTTTGTTCATCTTTAAAAAAACACTGATCTTTAATATGTTTGATTACCACATTTGGATTAAAAGTTACTGTGGCTTTTAGCTTTAGTTCTTGATGTTAAATGCTGTTGTTGTCTGGGGTTATATGGATTAGTATTGCATAATGCACCGTGCATTTATCTCTCTGGTGCAGAGTTGATGTTTTTTTTTTTTACTTTGGTAATAAGCATATCAAAAGTACCTCTCAATGAGCAGCATATGGGGTTGTCAGTTTACTACAGCATGTCACCAATCAACTGTATCCTGAAGAATTGTAATGAAGCTATGGCCACTTGCCTGAGTATTATCAATGCGTTTCATGAATAAAGGACGACAGCTGGCTGTCTGTGTGTGTGTGTGTGTGTGTGTGTGTGTGTGCGTGTGTGCGTGCGTGCGTGCGTGCATGTGTGCATTTGGACCAGTCAGGCTTTTCATGTCTGTGCGCTGAATATTCTCTTGCAGTTTCTCAAGGAGTAGAGGACAAGGTTGAGAGGGACGCAGTGGCAGCCCCGCTGAAGCAACAGGCAACTGCAGCACCTGCTACAGACAACAGTACACATCATGCAGTAGAGCATGTGATCACCTACCCCTCTCGGTTGATCTACTACCTAAACGAGGACTCAGAGAGTACCTACCATGACCTGGACACCCGGGCCAAGAACCAAGCCACAGAGGGTCAGGTAAGCTAGCGCCGAAGAGGAATAAGTGAGGAAGATTAGTAGTTGTGGTGAGACGTTATATCTTAAAAATACCATTGCGATCGGCAGGAGTGTTTGGTCGCCTAATAGCACGCTGTGCGGTCAAGGCTCTAAAGTTTAAAGTGCATAATTTTGCTGCACTCTGCTGTCAGACAAAGCAAAGATACCCATGACAGCACATTAGCCCCATGTGTTTAAGAACTGGAATTGTGCCAGAGCACCCATGCTGAAGGAGGCCTTTCTTCAGTGTACCCACTGTACAATACCATCTGCCATTTATTTACCACATCTGTTATGTGTGCACTGTGCTGGAGATGATATTGAGGCTGCCATCATCTGCAGCGATGACTCTATTCTCCCCTACAGGCAGTCCACCTTGCCCAAGCCAGTTTCCAGTTAGAGGCATTTGGTTCCAGGTTTGTTCTGGATCTAGCGTTGAACAAGTAAGTCCTCCTCGTCTCATTGATTGAGTACTTCATTGACACTTAAACAGTTTATTTTGTAGCTACTCAGCTACTGTGACCATTAGAGAAAAAACCCAGATGTAGATCTCTACACAGTAAACTTCAATTGTTTGTACAGGGGTATACTTTCTGACTTTCTATATACACTTTCGCTCAGACACAGAGACAAGATTGTGATTTGATTCATGTAAAATGTGGTGAGTGCAATTTACCAGGATCATAATAGACTCTTATAGGAAATTAAATAAGTTGAAATAAATCAGAATGTCCCTTCAATCAAAACATACTTACAGACTTTTGGTTGAATTTTCAGTCAGACCATTTTGAGTGTCTGCCATCAAGGGCATGCTGACACTAATGGGCAGATGGTTAAAAACTGCAGAACGTCAGTTTGTTTAATTATCCTGAGGTTAAAGAGAAGCAGTGTAAACATTTCTGTCACAGTAGATCCACACACTATCTCTCTATGAATATTGAAGGAAATACTTACATACTGCACCAATATTGTTGGAAACCATCAAAGGAAAGGCTGTGATCCATGGTTTTATTTCTTAATTTATTGTTAAAGGCTATTACTGGAGGCTATTTAATTTTACTTGCTGAAACTAACATAAGCTGAACGTGCACTATATACTATATCAAGGAGAAGTTTAACAAAATAAACATTCAGTTGGAGAAAGACACAATGTACTTAGTTAGAAAATAAAACTCCAATCCCATCAATACCTGTGCACCATTCAGGAGAGGATCAGAAAACTTTAAAATATTGGAATCATGTTCAAAGAGAAGAAATAAACCAGATCTAATTTAAAATCATATCTGAAACATGATCACTGTGAGACAAAAAAATGTTATTCTACAGCAGTGGAGTAGGTGTCACTGATTACATGAGACAAAGCAGAGGTTGAGTGAAGCTGAAGTTCATCCTATCAAAATGACAACAAATGGCCTTGGATGTATCTGTGTAAGGTGCTGAGCAAGCAATATGTATCATAGCTGGAACCCAAAATGACACTACTTGTGATTCCCATCTGTATATAGCTCTTGTTTGTAAATGCTCTCTACTATTGTATGTCAGATAAGTGATTAATGCAGCGTTAGTCAAAGATAATGTAATCAGCGAAACTGTAGCTGAAGAGGTCAGCATGCTGGTTTCCAGAATCTTCTGAGTGCTAAAGAGCAATCTCAGTTCAGCTGCCAGACAACAGACAAACTGTTTTACAAAATGATTTGGAAAACCAAAGTCTCTATCTGTAATAAGGTTTAATTGGCTTGCATCAAACTAAGCAGAAAGGCAGTTATTCTGTGGTCTGAGATCACGGTCCCATTCAGAGACACAAGGCTCCGGACACTCAATGATATTGATTTACTCTCTTCACAAAGTAGCGGGTCTACATATGTGAAGGCTTAATGTGCATGTGAACAAGGACTTTGAAATGCTAATTGAATTTCAGGTCTCTTAATGTGACTCAAAGCTGGATTCTTTCATAAAATATTGTAATTTTATATTGTCTGCACATCTGAGGGCTGTTAGATGTTAAGACTCACACATTTCTGTGGTTGATGTCTCAGTCTATGTGCTAGTATTTAGTCTCTAGTTAGCAGCCTGCTGCTTTTATGTCTTAATAATGCAAAATAACCAGAGCCACCACAAAGGAAGTGTCATAAACCTGAGTTATTTTTATACTCACTTTTATATCACAAAAACGCCCCTACGCAAAGTTACTTCAGAGCAGAAATTACATCACTTCCATAATTCATAGGAAGGTTTCCTGGTGTGTTGAGGACATTTTTATTTATTTTGCGAGCTGTTGACATACATAGTTATGAAAGATGCTCTTCCATTTTTATGGTAGTTTCAGCATCAGCAGATTCAGCAGCTATGTCCAGTGAATAGCATTAAGCTTATTGTTCCAACAAAGAGGGTCAGACAATGCAGAAGATACTCCAGACATTATTAATTTGTTTTCTGTGGTATTTAGTAACACCATACCTGACTGTCACCACAGCTATGATATCTTTAGGCAGTGTGGTTTTGTGGGATTCAAAAAAGAGCACAAGTGAAAGATTGTCATTTGTGTTTTATGTATGTTTTTAGGCACTAACACACAGACAGACACTTAGGTGCTATAACAGTACAGTGACAAACAGTGCATCATGTTTTAACAGATGTCATCCTGTACAGTGTCAGATAAGATACATCAGGAAGTAGAGGCAGCAGTAGAGACACCAGCAGAGAGGCCTGAAAGTGTGACCTTGATTCCCAGCTGTTTGCTTGTACCGTAGGTTATTTGTGAGATACATGAGCTAACTTTCCGTGTGTGCCTTTTTGTTTTTTTGTGTGAGAACAGGGGTTTGAATTCTGCTTGGTGTTGTAGCTGCGACAGTACTGATCTAAATATAGATAGGTCTGTAACCTGCCAATGGGTGCTACTTTATGTGCTCACCTCTCGCTGTGGGTTGGACTGCAAAGCAAGGAAGTTGTTTCTTTCCGCTGAAAAGATGTTCCTCCCTTCAGTTGATACAAATTATATATTGAGGGGAATATCTTTAGTGCTCCCAGCCCATCCTGAGAGTATATCTGCATCTACAGACTCAGAGCAGATCATTTCCATGTGTCAGAGTTATGAACAGTGATGACAACGGCATGTGTCGCACCAGGATTCAGAGCTGCATTTGATCTGGTGCCAGACGTAAGCACCTCCTGCAGTTTTTTGGTCCTCCCTTCCTGCCTCTACTGTCTTGCTTGCTACTGCTGCTGCTGCTGCTGCAATGTGGTGCTCGGTCTCCTGTGGACAGACAGACCTCAGGGCAGGACTCCCTTCTCACGGTCTTTACACACTTTCACAGCTCACACAGACATTTAAACACACGCACTCACACATCTTGATAAACCTGCACTTCAGGGCTTTTACCCCTTCCCACTCTGGACTGTTGTCCACTGCTCATGCATACACTCATACAAACACTGATGCACCCTAGCGTGGCCCACTCTCCTCGCCCTGCCTCATCTGTCAAGCTATAAATAGCCCCTCACTCAGGAATCTCTCACAGACACTGCTCATGCCTTGGCTCTCCCCTCATAATGGTGCACTTCCTGCTCACATGCTTCTGAGCATCACTCACAAATGTCACACAGCTGGTGTCACAAGACAGATCCATCACGTCATCCTTTTTATTTTTTATTCTCCAATGCCATTAGATGTCCACGAAGAGGAGGATGTTTTCAATTTGCAAGGTTACTCAGAAAAAAAGCGCCATTGTGGCAAAAATCGCAGTCTCTTGAAATCAGCTGTCAGCCAGCAGATTGAGCGTGTGGAATGGGTGCGGGACGCTGACTCAGACAATGGGAAGTGCCGGGAGGACTGTTGTGTTCAAGGTGAAGCCGAGGCCTCGCACTCACAATAGGCTTCATTGGCAGCTTTCAGATGATGTTACTTGTTTCTGTTCCTGTTATGTGTGCTGTTTCTAAACTACTGATCTAATTTGGAAGATTTGAGGAAGAGGCGGTCATGTGAAATGTAGTTATGGGTGATTTTTATGGATATTACGTGTCACTTGAAGATTTTACATCCAATAAGCAAATAACTGTTATGCATCTCATTTTTAATAAGATTTTTTTCTACCAAATGCAGCTTTGTTTGTGCAGCCTTTGCCTCTGGTAATTAATTATCCTCAGAAGTGAATGCATCATAATTTTTCCGGAGGCCAGGCAACATTTAACATCTCTGCTGCACTTTCTGGGATGCCATGGGAGTGTTTGTGCAGGCTAAAGCAGGCGCAGTGGTGATGAGTGTTCTTGTTTAAACACTAACCACAGTAGTACTCACTGCTGGTTTAAAACCACCATGTGAGTCAGAGAAAGCAAAAACAGAAAAACAAAAACAGGCTCTCTGTGTGTTTTTTATTGCCACAGCATCCCATCTATTGTCCTAACCAACTGAAATCTCTCATTTCACAGTGACTTGCTGTCTTCAGATTATGTTGAGATCCACTATGAGAGCGGCAAACCTGTTCTGTCAAAGGTAATGTCTCCTCTGGTTGTGACTAAAATGTTACATTGCACATTTGTGTTATGGAGGAGTCTGGTTCTGTGTTTTCTCCAGCTGGCACAGCGTGTCCCTGATGTTTTTATTTAGTACAGCCATGCACATTGTTTGTGAAGCAAAAGGTACAAATATGCTTTGTCTCAGCTTCAGGAAATGGACTTTAGAACAAAAGGCAGGAATGGCTGTGAGTTCCTGTAAATCAGTTGGAATGTCATCTGTTCTTTTCAAGCCTCCTCTTAATCAAATTAACACTACAACTGTTGTGTCATCCAACAACTGTGGCAGTTTCATCCAGGAAATCTTAGGCTGAGAAAAAGAACAAAATGTCCAACTGATAGATAGATAGATAGATAGATAGATGATAGATAGATAGATAGATAGATAGATAGATAGATAGATAGATAGATAGACTTGCATAAGTAGATTCAAATATGAAAATATATTATTTTTATAGAGAAGAAGCAAAAATGAGGCAGAGAGCAGGGGAAAACAAGTTGGGAATGAGAGATGGCTTCTGCTGCTGCTGCTGCTGCTGCTGCTGATTCAGGCTGGGCTGGGCTGGGCGTACTGTAGCTGAATCAGCAGGGTTTTGCTCCCCTGCATCCTCCTGCTGGAGCTCTGGTCACGTGACGAGGGAGAAAAAGCCCTCTGCAGTATCAGTGCAGCGTGGGATGGGTGAAATGAGATGGAGAGTGAGAGAGAGAGAGAAAGAGAGAGTGAGGGGTAGGGGAGAGATTGTCCTCTGCTCACCCTGGATCTGACAGCTGAGTCATAGATAGTGCCAGGACCCACCTTTGGACATATTCAGCGTACATCTTAATAAGTATAGACCCCCTGCTGAAGTACATTGGAAATACACCAAAATGGCATCTGCGAGACAAGCTGTTACCTCCTCGGACACATTATAACATTCTAACACATGATAATCAAGAAAAAAACATGACACATTCAACATGCAATGGCAAATCTGAGTGAGCTTTCAATGTATGCACAGATTTGTGTGTTTTGTTGCCAGTGGTAATGCTTTTGTTATGGCTAGTGTTTGCTGTGATGCTGCCTTAGCACTGTGTCTTCTTCCCTCAGGGTGGTGAGCACTGTTACTATCACGGCCAGGTGAGAGGGAACGATAACTCCCATGTGGCCTTATCTACCTGCAACGGCCTGCAGTAAGTGAACATCAGCGTTGTGTGTACTCTTCGCTGTGCTCAGAATATTTCTGGATACAGTCTCAATCTCTGCTCCTATTGACTCACTATTGACTGTCTTCTCTCTCTTTTCTTCTCTCTCTGCGCCTGACAGTGGGATGTTTGATGATGGGGTTTATATGTATCTAATTGAGCCCTTACAACAGACTCATTCAATTGTAAGTTATTCCTGTCCCAGAAAACCAAAATATGTATCACAGGAAGGTTTTGTTCTGTTGCATCATCATCAACACGCATATGCACCACTCTGTTACTTCTGTTTACATTGCAGAAAAAAAAACACTTACCAGCTCCACTAAAGCTCAAAAGCAACATGTTATATATATTGTTTGTTTCATGGTGACTTCCTGGAATATCAGCCCTGTGAGGTTACCAGGCAACCAGCTGTGACTCCAGGAATTTATTGCACCAGGCCAAAAAAATTGTTTGGTCCATGATCTCCAGCAGAATCATGTTGCATTGTTTCTACACTTCCCTTTTAATATGGAATAAATAAACAAGAAACAACAAGCTTCAGCTTGCTGTTAGGTGGATTTTGGATGGAGCCAGGCTAGCTGTTTCCAGTCTTTGTGCTAAGCCACGTAAGGTAACCTGCTTCGGGCAATAGCTACAGATTTGGCAGAGTGGGTCTTCTAATCTAACTCTAGGTGAGAGAGCAAATTCGTGTATAAATCATAACATGTAAAATAGCATTGTGAATAATAAAACAATAATATTCATTTATTACACACCATGTATGGCTCACAGTTCAATATTATTTGTCTGTAACTGTTTTTTATTCACAGCAATAAGTTGTTTACTTGAAAGTTTAATCTCAACTGTCCCTTGCCTGCATGTCCCAGTTCCTCTTGAATCTTTTAACACTTTTTTGCCTCACCCTTACAGGATACAGCTGCAAGGCCTCACAAATTAAGAAGAACAGCTTCCCTTGCCTGGAACAATGATTCAGAGGAACAGCGTAAGGCTTTCCATCAGTATCGCCCATCATCTTACTCAACCTCCTCCATCAGTCCCCCACCTCTGACCATCACCACACCTCACATACGTTTATCACAAAGCGTCCATGTATGTCCGCAAGTCGAGGATCCCAGGGTCACAGCAGTGAGGCTTTATCCTGTCAGTGGTCAAGACATACTTTTAATTCCTGTCACATGTCAGAATTTTATTATATGTAGTTTAACTAGTTATTGTTTTTGCGCAGTTAGAAAGTGAAAACAACTGAGGAATTAACTGGGCTTGATTGTTAGAAGCTATTGGTATCAGACAGACCTGATGGTATTTCCTTTATTTTAATTCCCACATCTAACATTTTGCCAAGTGTATTGTCTCCCCCTAGGCTGGCACAATTTAACACAGTACTTCATGGGACATTCAGGGAAACAATTTAGGATATTCTGGGAAAAAAATAAGAAAAACACACCCATATGGGCTTGAATTCACGAGAGAGGCATACCCAGTCATAAATACTGAATTTGTATAAAAGTGTCACTGGTTCCTTGTGTGTGTGTTCACAGCTGAGGAGGAGCAGCTTTTCTCCGAGCTCGATGACTTGTCCTGGCTGAAGCGCAGGAAAAAGCGAGCAGTGAGTTTCTGAGTCACTTCTTTATGAAGTAATGCAGCAGACCAAAGTCCAAACTTGAAATGTTATACATAGTTTACATGTTCAAAGTCTAATTTGTGGTCATAGTGGGACTGTTAATTGATGACTGATAATTGTTGGTGTTATTTATTTTGCAGATGCCTCGCAGCATATTTGAGGAGATGAAATATTTGGAGATCATGATTGTCAGTGACCACAGTATGGTATGTGCTTCTACTGAGAGTAACAACAACAGGAAATGCCTTTTGTGTCTTTTCATACTGTATAATGAGTCTGTCTCATATATCAGGAAACTTGTTAACATTTCAGACCTACTCTACGTTTTTCCACACAAAGGGAGGGAGCTTAATTTATTGAATGAGTGCCATCAAATCAATGCAGTGTATATTGTACAGGTATAACTTTGCTTTTGTTCTTTTTCTCTGTGCCTGCAGTATAAACGACACAAGACCAAGCAGCACACGAGGAATTTTGCCAAGTCAGTGGTGAATCTTGTGGACGCTGTGAGTAAAGGCCTTTCATTACCCTTTGAGAAATGTGTGCTTTTTATAGGACCATTTCACAACTTAACACACATAAATAAATTTGCTTATAAATCTGTTTTAAATATAACATTTCTCTGTTGCATGTGCATATGTTGCATAACTGCATACAGAATAATACACAGGCGATGACACAGTGGTAACTTCCAAATATGTCCTTACAGTGTGCAGCCATTGATATATTTCTTAGTACGGCATGTGTCATAATGGAGTATATCTCTCAAACCCTGAGTCGGCCCAAAGATGTTTGCTTAATGGCCATTTAAGACTGCCCTGTTCCTCCTGTTTCCCAGTGTGCTGCATCCTCTCTTCTGTCCTATCAGACATTACAGATTCAAATTCACACCCAGTGTTCTCTCTGTGTGTTGTTGCCTCTGTCTCTCTTTCTCTCTCTCTGTCTTTCCATTATTCCTCCCATTCACTGCGCCTTCAATGGCAGATCTTCAAAGAGCAACTACATACACGTGTGGTGCTCGTCGCCTTGGAGATCTGGACAGACAAGGATCACATCCCCATCAGCGTGAGGCCGCTGGAAATGCTGCGGGATTTTGCTAAGTACCGGCAGCAGAGCATCAAACACCATGCCGATGCTGTGCACCTCATCTCGTAAGTTCATTATTTAAACTAAATCTGTTTATGTCACCCATTGATGCATCTTCATTTACTTGTTTTCATTTACTTTTTTTTCATTTTTTTGCCAGAATTTCAGTTTTATTTGCAAAGTTTATGTATTCTATGAATCTCTCAAATTTTTCTTTGGATGACGTGTATTTTATTTCTTCTTACTATCAATCATTGCCTCAAGTTGAAAAATAAAGCCAAAATCTGCTACTTCTGAATGTATGCAGGATGTATGCTGCATTAAATGTAGATATTTGCTACATAAAACAAATAACAAAGATCCTAGTTTGACATCATTTTTACTCACGGACTGACCTTGTTCTCATAGTATTGTCTCTGTAAATTCATGGCCCTTTTGTCACATCTCCCCTTGCTGTACATCTGGCCTGCAACTGTCTGTATGACCTGTATTTGAAACCATATTGTGTCTTCAGGAGTGACTATTATGTCAAGTATTGAGTTTGACTGACTTTTTGACTCATCTTATCCTCTGTGATGTTTTTATTGTTTGTGTGGTGCTCATGTCTGCTTCTGTTTCCCATCACTCTTGTAGAAATGTGACCTTCCACTACCGCAGAAGCAGCGCAGCATACTTCGGGGGCATGTGCTCTGTGAGCCGAGGAGTAGGAGTCAATGAGGTCAGGTTTGCTGTCTGACATGGAGCATCATTCTGTCCTTGCATATCACAGTGTGTGTGCGTGACTGCAGGTGAATAATCCCTGGTCTCCGCTGTGTCCACAGTACGGCAACAGCTTGGCCATGGCAGGGTCTCTCTCTCAGAGCTTGGCTCAGAACCTGGGCATCCAGTGGGACCCAGCATCAAAGAGAAGTATACATGAAACACACGTTGTTGTCTCAGACCACATAAATCACAACAAAAACAAATCTTCCCACTCACCCCCTGGTTGCATTCAGCCATGCAGATAAGTTTTATTTAGGACACTGCGTTTGCTCATCTTCTTGACTCACTGAGCTGGAATGAACTCCCAGCTAATTTGCGGACAGCAGCGTCACTACACAGGCTAAAAACCTGACCTCTCTCAACAGCCTAGGCTAGCACTTCTGTCTCAATTAAATGAGCAGACAAATATACAGTTTACACATTTTGTTGTTCAGTCATTTGTTCAGGAGGAATGCAATACAGTGAACACCATCCAAGTTGTGACATCGACATTAGCTCTTTTATTACCAAAGTTAAATGCTCTTATTTAATGTGACTTTCAATGAAATTGTTGCCAGTTGGTTATATAATTGGCTGAGGTTTTGAGATATCATGCACCAAGATTTGTGTGGTGTATTTATCCTGTTTTTATGTTTGGTAGAAAGTAGCTCTCAGTAAGACTTGATTTTTCCATGTCATGGTTGTTTTAAAGGCATGTTTTGTTCCGAATTTTTCAGATGTCATTTTTCAGTGCTTTGAGCGTCACAGTTACCCTGAATTACCTTCATTTGTATCGGTGTGACAGCACATATCTTAAAGCTGCAGCAAATAAACCAAAACAGTTGGCATGGCTAGATGTCTGTAGGCGCTGGTTGGATAATGTGTTGTTTTGGATGTTGTGTTCACTGACACTTTACATTTCACAGTGCTGAACATTTCAGTTACAGAAAACCAACTGACTTTAAGTGATAAATGGCCTGATTATAAGAAGGCGGTTTCTGTAAATTACATTAGAAAAGGTGGGGTTGTCTTACAAACTCTAAGTGTCACTACCACAGCAGATGGTGCTTATAAAGCAAAAAGATGCCCTTTGACTGGACCAAACTGTCTAACGTCAACTTTTATCTGAGCCAGAAGTGACAGATGGGGAGATGCACTGATCTTCTTGGAAAAAGTTGTCCAAAAGTAGTCTTTCAGGATTCAGGATCAAGAATTTTGGGCCATTAGTTTTAAATCATATTCTTATCGCAGTGCTTAATAAGGCAAAGTCAGAGTCTCAACAGCTGCAATGTTTGATAGTTGCTGCGTCAACCATCGCAGAGTTTCGTCCCTGAATTGGCCGAGCTTGGTATGAGATGGTGAATGTTTCAGTGACAAATAAAGTGGAGATATCCTTTGTTATTCACCTGAAAGCTTTTGAGTGCTGACTGCTTAATTCATTGATTGATCCCATTTCCATGTGTGACAATAACATTAAAAAAAACATGTCGATATATTTTATTTACATGCTTTGATTGTCTTCTTTCTGTGTACTATTTCATCTCTCTCTGTCTCCCCTGTCTCTTCCTGTGGTTTTTCTTCCTGCTTGCAGAGGAATGTGGTTGTGTTGAGACGTGGACTGGTTGCATAATGGAGGACACTGGGTAACGTCCAACACACTCTAAGACACACACGCACACACAAAGACGTATGAAAGAGAGGGACAGTGGAGTCTGATGTTATCATGAAGGCATTTAATTGCTGCTTTCAGTAGTTCATTTTTTCTTCTTTGTTCACACTTCACATGCTGTGTTTTTGTCTGATCACACTGTTATTTTGTTTTTTTATTTTGTCTGAATTAGAGGCATTTAACACCAAACAGATAATGCCAGATATAAAACAATTTCAATCAATTAGGATACCTGGCACACGACATCACATTTGCATAAGAGCAATCTTAAACTGACATAATTTTAATATAGACTCATCCATCTCCAACCACTGGTATTAAAAGTCTTACATTTAATGTCTGTCTAATATTAATTATAAGATGTTTTTGGACCAGATTATGATCAGTCAGATGATGTTACACTAATAAATAAAGTATTGGCATTGGTTGGAGAGTAGATTGGGCTGCACTGCTGTACTGCTTGCTACAGCAACTAGGAAGCTCATCATGTCATAATGGGTTAGCACAAACTTAATTGGTTCATCCATCATCCATCATATTTTTGCTGTTCTACAGGGCGAAGTAGCATTAATTAAGTTCATTAAATTATTTTGAATTATTGTTGTGTACTTCTGGGAAATAAGGAAAAAATACTGACCTAATAACAAATAATTGTGGGGCATTAGTCAAAGGTCTTAAATTTCACTTAATGAACCTTGCAAAAACCCTTAATACAAATAAATAGATTGTAATAAATGGATGAACATGATATAGAAGTGACCAAAATAACCTCTCAGTTGTCACGGTAGCAGCTCATCACCCCACATCATGTTGAACCACGCGTCCATCCTCATTGGTCGACATTTTCTGGTTAATTATCACTCTGTATTCACTCTCTTCAGGGTCCAGCACCCACGGAGGTTCTCCAAATGCAGCATCTCAGACTACAAGGAGTTCCTTCTCAAAGGTGGCGGCTCGTGTCTGTTTAACCGGCCCACCAAGGTTAGATGCTCATGCTCATGCCCCTCTCCTGTCATGAATCTCACGCCACGCTACTTTGTCCTTCACGCTCTCCTGTCTTCTCCCGGCAGCTGTTCGAGCCAACAGAATGCGGTAATGGATTTGTAGAAGTGGGAGAGGAGTGTGACTGTGGAGCGAGAGCAGTGAGTATCTTTGACTTCAGGAAGTCTGTTTTTTGTTATCTGTGTGTTCAGATGGTTGAGGCTCCTCTTATGTTTGTTTTTAGGAGTGCTACAAGGAATGTTGCAAGAAGTGCTCCCTTGCCAATGGGGCACACTGCAGCGATGGCCCGTGCTGCAATAACACATGTCTGGTAGGATCTTTTCTGAGAGCTGTATAGCACACAATATTAATCTATACTGCTGAAAGCTTCATTTAGACCTTTATCTGCTCTGCTTCTCCTGCCAGTTTTATCCCCGCGGCTACAGTTGTCGCTATGCTGTGAACGACTGTGACATCTCAGAGACCTGCTCTGGGGACTCTGGACAGGTGCTCTTGTGTTGCACATTTACAATTGTTTCTTTGTTGTTTCAAACTGTTTATTCTTCTTATTGCATGTTGGAGATGATGGTTAAGAAGAAGTCTTTTGTTTGTGACTGTTTGCAGTGCCCTCCGAACCTTCACAAACAAGACGGTTATCTCTGCCAGGTAAACCAGGTATGCAGGCCGATGACACTAGAGCACGTGTTGGTCCAGCAAAGAAGCAGTTGTGCCTCAGAAAAGCAAACTGAGAATGATGCTTTTTATGTTTCCTCTCTGAAGGGCCGCTGCTACAATGGAGAGTGCAAGACCAGAGAGAACCAGTGTAAATACATCTGGGGACCAAGTGAGATTAATATTCTGCACTTCTACAATGTTTTTTTTAGCAGATGCTTTTATCCAAAGTGACATGCATATAGAATAAGTTCAACACAAATATTCCTTACTTTGTGTCAGAGTTTCACCATGCAGTGATACTGTAAGAAAAGACGCTGTTTATTGTAGCCTGTGCTGTGCTGTTCAGCCCTCTCCTCTTTTCCTCAGAGTCTGGAGGTTCAGAGAAATTCTGCTATGAGAAGCTGAACACAGAGGGCACAGAGAAGGGCAACTGTGGAAAAGATGGCGACAAATGGATCCAGTGTAGCAAACAGTAAGTTTCAAAGGAAGTTAAATTACATTAACTACAGTATTTACACTACACATGTCACCATGACAGGGCTTTCAGTTTCTACATAGAGGCTGTTCTTTGGTACGTCCTTGTTATCTTTTATGTGTAGCAATGGAGGAGATTCAAGTTGTTTTGAAGCCGGGGCAACAGAGAGCGCATCCCTTAATGGGAACATTGTCCTTAAAAGCATTTCATGTATTTTAAGAAATAGCAAATTTCAAGACGGCAACTATTCATTTTCATTTTATTCTCATGAAAGTCATTCACCCTGCTCATATACTGAAAAAGCCTTTTCTCCTTCAGGTTTAATTTATTGTGAATGTGGTCCATGCCCTGCATGCCCTGCATGCCCTGTAGTTGCTATATAATGTTTTGATTGCAAGGCTGTCGTACCAACATGATTCCAGCTCTTTAAATTCATCCATGGTAATAAATATATAAATAAATTAAAAAACGTGATTCCTTTCCTAAACATTTTAATCCTTTCTACATCTGAAATAAAAATTCAATGGCTTGCTCTAAAGGCTGAAGGGAGGGTCAAGTCAAATCCGCCATTAACACATTTAAAACATGAAATGCTCATCGAAATGCCTAACAGTGAAGTTTAATATACAATTAAATATTTAAAGCAAATATAAATAGGTAAGCAAGCAAAGCAAACTAAATTAAAGCAATCATCTAGTCATAATAATTATTAAGAGTACTTAAAAGACTGGCATCTACTATTAGGTAATACACCGACTATGACCGCAAGTGCCTCATACATCTGATGTCTGAAAATCCAAACTTTCCCTTAAGATAGGCTTAAACGAGACAAGTGAAAATGTGTATGAAGCGGGGGATCGGCACGTCTACAGGTTTTTCTCTGTCCCTTTTTTCAGTGATGTGTTCTGCGGTTACCTTTTGTGTACTAACATTGGCCGCACCCCGCGCATCGGAATAATGAAAGGAGATATTACTCCGGCCTCCTTCAACCATCAGGGCAGGCTGGTAGACTGCAGGTAAACTTCATGTCCTGGAAACTTAATCAGCAACAGTAGTCCTGTTTGGTTTAATTTACTTTGTATGAGTTTTTGTTCCCTCCTCCTCCTTCTCCCCATCCCTCCTCTGTCCTTCATGTTTCTCCCCATTTCCTTCCCACTAAACTCTCCTCACAGCGGTGGCCACGTCCTCTTGGATGATGAGACTGATTTAGGCTATGTGGAGGATGGGACTCCCTGTGGGCCGTCAATGATGTGCCTTGACCGCAAGTGTCTGCCCATCCAGTCACTCAACATGAGCACTTGCCCTAGTGGACCTAATGGACAGGTGTGCTCTGCCCATGGGGTGAGTCCTGGTATAAACAAACCCATAATTTACGCTTTGCACTTTGGGGTCTAGCAAGGTCTATTAGGCACAGATACGCAGACAGAGATCACAGTACAAGAGTAAGGTTCTTCGATAAGTTGTACTGTTAATGTAAATATCTCAGAAATCAGACAACAAAGTCAGCTTCAAAATAGATTTTTAGGTAAAAGGTCCCTGAATAACATTTATTTAAAAGGTGTTGACAAGTTCTGTATATTTGTCTTAACACTTAATTTGTTTGGTTTGGTGGAGCGGCTTGAAACTTAACAGTAAGAGATATAAAGGTGTAAATTGTCCTGCCCATGCCCTAAGGTGTAATGAACTAACTGGAGAGTTACCGAGCTGTCAGTCAATCACAGTGTGTACATGCTGTCTTTGAATAGATCTAGCCAGTCTGATCTAATAAAATGCAGATGCACGTCAGGCCATAGTTTTGGTCCATAGCAGTGATTCCTCTTGGTCTGAACTGTTTATTTACCATTTAATGCTGCAGACCTGTTATTAGCTGTTATCACCTGTCAAGCTAAATGTCTTCTGTGAGAAAAGCCAGTTATTTTGGTTGTCGAGCAGCCCTGCTGCTTGAACTATTTGCATAATTAGATCTGTTTATCTATATTAAGATTTGATGGTATGATCATATATTGTGGTAATTGTCTATACGTGAGGCTGTATTAACTTTAAATGAACAGTAACCTTCTATATATGTAATGCCCAATGGAAAAGGCACCTGGGAATGTTGCCAGTGCAGATAGTTTCCCTGGTGTGTCAGCATCTTTATTTACAGCTCTTACGCCCCCCAATTTCTTTATTTCTGTCTGATCTGTACAGGTGTGCAACAATGAAGCCACATGCACCTGTGACACCACCTGGGCGGGGACAGACTGTAGCATGCCTGACCCGCCTAAAGAGCCTGAGGCCACTCAGGACGAAGGACCCAAGGGTCGGTTTCCACCTCTTTTCAATTTCTGCCTTTGGAAAGAATGAATAACACACGTTAATGCACTTTCATTTAACTTCATTTAACTTAGATTCACACTGACTCATATATTGAATATGTTAATCTGCAATACTGCAAAGTCATTGTCAGTCACTGTAAGATTTGAGTTTCACAGGTGTACTGGGGTCTTAAAGACTTTCCATGTAGAGCGGCGACTGATGGGGAATATAACACCAGTGATACTTCTCTTTAGTTTGATTCAGATGACGACGTGAACACACAGTTCTGCTGTATACCTGATCCTTTGACCACAGGGGAATGGGGAGGTGGTTTTAAAGGGGAAGGAAAGCATCCCAGAGGGAAGCGTGTCACTTCATCCATGACTCTGAAGCAGAAGCCTGCTGTTTGTTTTTGACAGGGTGGTAATAATGCTCCTTTTCCCTCTGCACAGTGAGCGTGGCCACTAACAGGCTGATAGGGGCAGTAGCAGGGACCATTCTGGCCCTGGGGGTGATTTTTGGAGGCACAGGGTGGGGAATAGAGTAAGCATCTTTAACCCTTTCACAGCTCTTCCTCTCATAGTGGTGCCTCAGTGTGCGGGCGGTCTCGTGAGCCGGCCTGAGCCCGTGTGTGCGTCCCGGTGGCTTTGTGTTTTCTTGTGTGTTGGTGATGACCATATAATTGTCATGTGATTGGATGTTTCAGTGTTGTGTGATTGATTGATGGATTCCTCCTCCTCCTCCTCCTCCTCCTCTCCTGCCACTTCCTGTTGTTCCCCCATTACTACGAGCTTCTTTCCTCATCCTCCCTTCTTCCTCCTCTTGTCCCTTTTCTTTCTCTTACTCTTAGTCGTTATGTGGTTGCTCCTGTGATCCTCTCCTTTCTGGGGCATGTGGGGCATTTTAGATGGAAAACAGTCCCGAGAAGTGTCCAGTTAGCGACCTGGCTTGTCAGTCAGCGGTAGGCTGTGTGGTGACTGGGACCCCTCAAAAACATTTTCCACTGCTCATACTGCAGGCCACACATACACATATCACCTTTATAGTGATGGATACCCAGGGTCTAGTCCTCTGCACAACCTGAGCAGACAAACCACTGAGCATCGCTACCTCAACTGACACCAGATAAATTGCAATATTCCCAGGGCCTCTACTCTACATTATCTCCATGTTACACACACTAAAGGGGGCTGAACAGCATGCAAACTACATTATCAGACTCAGTCATTTTACTGTAATAGTATACTTATGGTTATGTTTTCTGTTCCATGTGAAATCATCATTGTATAGTTACATGTCATTTATATAGTAAGTGAGTATAGAAACTCATGTCTTTTTCCCCATAACCCTTTACAGGTCCTAGTGCCACCAATCTAATAATAGGCTCCATCGCCGGAGCCATCCTTGTGGCTGCCATAGTGCTGGGGGGGACTGGATGGGGCTTTAAGTAAGCAACACGCCGCATGCCTCTCCTGCTGTAACTCTAGCATCCCTGCTGCTTCTAGACACCAGGGTTTGAGCTCCTGCTACAGAATATGGACCCCAGGGTGGACAGCACACAAACAAAAAGCATTTTCACACAGACAGCACTTATCTGAATGTCATCCTGTGTGCGCTTGTTGTTCCTGTTATAGAAGAGGTTGAGGATGATGTCCAAGGATGTGTAAAAAAGGTGATTTGGAGAGACACTGGGCTCCATGTGGGGGTTGTCTGTGGATCTGTAGCAGAACCTCAAACTGATTGGACGGGCAGAGCTCAACGCTTGACTTGCATGTTCAGTGAAGGACCTGATAACAGAGGGGAAGGAATACTTTTAACAGCTAAAGGGTTAAATGTATGCTTGTATTAATACTTTAAATCTTATTTCCCCTCTGAAATCCAAAGATAAATCTCTAGCATATCTCTGTGTATCCAGGAAATGTACTTGATTTTTCAATTAAGTTCTAGTCTTCTGCTGATTAGCCTGCTGTCTTGAGCAACAGGGGTGTTACACATCTTACGCTAAATAGGCCTCAGGAGTAACTGACAAATACAGTCCTGCAGCCACCAAAGCATGCCAGATAGCAAAGCATCATGGTTGTCACCAAAACAACAACAAAGAAATAAAGTAAAGAAAATAAGAAATAAAACATTTCTGCATGTTGACTTGTTGATTTGGAGGAGGTCAGCTCATTGCACAAAGGCTGAGCCAAACGCAGAGTGATTTGGTTCAGGGTTGTCATGCTCTCATCACCTCCATGATCTTTTTCTCGATCCATTACTGTTCGAGGGTGAGACTTTAAATGGAGTAGTGAGAGCGACACACACACACAGAGAAAGAGAGACAGAAGCCAGGACCTTATTGTTGGCCGCAGCCTTTGTGCCATGGCTGGCCACACCCGCCTCGATGGCCAGTCTCCGCCCTAGAGCAGAGCAGGACTCTCGGACCCGCCCACACCAGCTGCCATTGCTGCCTGCTTCACAGACCTGGTACAGACACGGCGCATTGCACTGCATGACCACGCACAGCAATAGTGCCACCTTCAACTGGCCTACTATTGGAACAGGTGCATGACAGAGTGATAGAAGCCCCACAACAAGCCACAGTACGGGGAGGTTATGCATCACTCCTGTTGTTGTATTCGTTGTTGTCCCACTGTTGTGGTAGTAGATCTTGTTGCTGCTGCTGCTGCTGTGGTTGTTGTTTATGTGGTTGTCTCCTTTTTCCCTCCTATATACAGTATATTTTATGTTAGCTCTATCCTCCCAGATGGTTATGTTTTGAGTGGAGCTAATGTCTTTCCCATCAAAACTGGTAATGAGAGCTGTCTCCTACACTTCTTCACCTTGTAAACTGATGTTGCACGCATGAAAAGAGGGCAACAGAATGTATTCATATTCATAGACCTTCAAAATTCTGTTAACTCTGTTATTATCTTATTTGACTATAGACTTTACTATTTTTCCGCTCAACAAACTGGGTGATTGTTTTTAGGTCTGTAACTTCTATTCAATGCCCAGTGTCACAAACCAAAATAAAATATCAAGAAAAATATAAATTGAAATCTAAATAATCTCTTAGTAGTGGTCTTTGGTATGTTTACCTTACTGAATGTGGATGTAAAGGTTTGTGAATATAAATACCTCTGACTGCCTGCAACATGGACCAGCCTTTCCCCACTTTGATGTCTTCAGTCCTCAAAAAAAAAACCTTTTTATTGACTATAACAGTAGTTAATTGTTGTTGTGCCATAAGTCAGCGATTGTAAACTGAAGAGATGGGTGTGGTTGCTCGTCCAGGTTGCGCTAGCTGTGTTCCAGATGTGATCATTGCACATGCTAACTCCTGTTTCTTGTCTCCTCATAAGAAATGTGAAGAAACGGCGATATGACCCCAACGCCACAGCCATTTAACCCAAGGAGAGATGGCAATCACAGACGGACTCCTCCAAGGCTTCCTTAGTTGGCTACTCGACAGCTGGACTGCACTTATTGCTGCTGATCTTTGGCATTAGATTTACTTGAAAAAGACATAGTGGACATTTTAATAAATTCCATCGTAGTTACATTAGAAAATGCAGCCTTTTCAACTCCACTTGCCCATATAACAAACCCTCATGCCCCACCCTGATCTCTAGAGTGACAAAGCTCCTCTTCCATCCTTTTAGTGCCAGTGCACAGGCGTTCAGGCGGAATCCACACCACTCTCTCACCTGGCATGATTATTCGCACAAAGCGTGCTGCTTGCTGGCCCCCTGGCATGAAGAGCCCTCTCTGCAGGTCTCTGCATGGCTATGAAAGCTATGAATATACTGCAAAAAAACATACAAAGAGAAAAAAACAGATTTATCTAATGCAGGAGATAGCCTGCTTAAAAACCGAACACAGTGGAGAGCCAGTTACAGCTCCTATAGTTCACGTTTAGGTGCTATAGATGATTAAGGAGGATTCATGTGAGGACCCATAAGGGCAGTGCATTTCACATAGTGAACGCACACACACTAAATTGTACATAAATAAGGAGTTCAGGTTTGGTATCAACAGCATATTTTACAAGGACATAAATTGCTTTTGTTTTTTATCTTAGCATGTTGTATAGCGGGTGTTTTTGGCAATGTTATTTACAAAAAACTGCGATTTGGGCCAGAACTGTAACAGCACGCTGCACAGCCCCCTTCTGCGATCGTCTGGGTGGAGGTCAGAGGTTAGATTCACAACAGTGGACAGAGCAGCTGTGGTGTCGAGGAGACACACATCAGTTCTAGAGGGATTCAGACTGATATCACATCAGATTTCCCCTCCCCTCCCCCAACGTAACTTCAACAGTGACTCAAAAGCCAAAGAACCAATCACCTGAACATATGGATGTTGTTGCACACAGAGCACTTTCCCCTCTGTCTGCAGCCAGTGGTGCCTCTCCTACTGCTGAGGGCATGAAGTCTGTCCATGCAGGCGCTCACCTGTCCAGCCAGGTCTCACGTAACAGTCCTCATCAACACCCACTATACTGGCTTAACCTTTTGCTCTCATAAACTCATAGTAGAAATCAAGTTCAGCTCTACTGGAAACGCTGCATGCAATCACTATAGTGGGCTTATAATTCTATATGGGAGTCCCCAAAATCTGCAAGAAAAATATGCTACAAAAGATAGGTGCATGTGGAGAACAACAAAAAAAAAAACATTTAACTTTTATTTACTATGCAAAGAGAGATATTGCACAAAGTATGGGTAATAATGATACCAGTGTAGACATGAAATTACAAAAACTTCTGCTAATCAGCTAATCTTTTGTATTTGGCCACTCCCACGTCTTGTTTCACTTCGCTTCAACATTCTCAAACTATAAAAGGACGATTGAAGAAAAAAGGGAACTGAATTAATATTTCCAATGATAAAGCGAGAGCGCACCCTTTTACATTTGTGGAACTGAAAATCATTTTTGTGTGTTTTTCATCCAATCTGATATTTTTAATCAACACATGCACAAACACATACACAAACACGTTATGGTGCCTGTGCATATTGAGGCCTGAACCGTTTCCTTGTGCAGGGCTATTATTTCCAGTCCAGCTGATAGTTGGTGTGCTCCAGGTGCTGCCATAGCACTGGCATTGTTGTAATCCTCCATGTTGCTCATCGTCTGGTGTCCCTCTCTCACTGCATCATGTACAGTTGGACCGATGAATAAACTACTGACAAATTTTATCTGAGCGTTTCTGTGTTTTTCCTAGATCATAATCATTTAACTTTTAATTAAATTTCATTTTTTTCTTCTTAAACTGTTTAGGTGGTCAAAGAGTCGAAAGAAACCATAATACCACAGTTATAAAGGCAAACTTAAGAGAAAAGTGATTTTAAAAATGCATAACTTCATGCAATTTTATACATTGCTTTAATTATCTTTTGACTTGTCATATGTATGCCACCGGAGGTTGTGTCATTATATGTTGCTTTCTGCTTATAATTTTATTTTTCTTATCAGATTATTTTCAGTTGTTTCTTTATGTCATCTTGTGACATATTTTTTTGTGTTCTCTCTTTTATGCTGTTAGTCTCTACTGTCTCTTACTGTTGTTGCTGTTTTTTTAAATTTGGACAGGACACTCTTCAGATGGAGATTTGTTCAGCAGTTCAAGTTCCAGACAAGGTATCCTGCAGATTTAGACCTTCAGTTTTCCTCATATTGTTAATGTTTGTGGTTTTTAATGATACCTTGCTGTTCTGTTAAAGTGGTTACCTTTAAATTTGGTTCAGAGATTCATGGATTGTGACAGTGATGGAAGGAGTACTCAGATGGATTTTTTAATTTATCAGCAATTAAGTAGAAATACTTAGTTACAATTAAAATTCGTGCAATCAAAATTGTGCTGAGTAAAAATTAATGTTGCATCCATGTGTAAGCGACATTTTACTGTATATCAATTGACAATGAGCATAGCCCAGTGGTCCCAGCCTAGAGGTCAGGCACCTTCAAAGGGTGATTAGATAAATCTGGGGTCATGAGATGATTGATGGGAGGTTTATATGTCAAATGTCTCTTTGAATGAGCTTTGGTTGAACTCACAAATATCTGAGATGCGTATACTACTACTACTTTTAATGGTTCACAGGCCAAAAACCAGTCACTGGTTTAATCCTCTGAAATATTATGTTTATTATGTAAAATATTTTGAATTTGAAAAGCAACTAGTAGCTGTACCTGTCAAACAAATGAAGTGAAGCAAAAAGTATTCAAAATGTATTTAGTATGTATTTATAACTGAGGTGTCAAAGTATAAAGTAGAATAAATTGGAAATACTCAGGTCAAGCACAAGTAACTCTAATTTATACCTAGGGAGTGCTTAGTTACTTTCCACCATTGAAAATATAATCATTAATAAATAATACATTCAACTAGTATGGTGTTGTACTTATGAGTAAAAATTATAGCACTGCTAAATATGTTTTATAAACGGTTACTAGTTACTAACTGGCGACATGTCTGTTATTCTGTGCTCTAGACTGAGATATTGTATAAACTGTAAATGCCTGTTGGCTAATTTCAGCACTAGGCCCATGCTCCTGTTGTTGATGCTGTTTTCCTGTTCAATCATCAAAACTGTTTCAATTGATATTTCAATTTTTTTTAATGCATAGATGACTTATTGGCACTCACACATGAATCACATTTGCATTATTTTGACTGTTGTTTATTTATTTTATTTATATATTCATTTTATTACAGCCCATAGTACAGATGTCAAGGGGGGTCAAGAGGAGGCACCTGCGGCTGCTGATGATGGGAAGGGGATCGTTTGGCAGCGTCCTCACGTAAGGCTGGTCTTCCTTCTGCTGATTCGCAGACCTACTCTTTCTACAAGACAAAAACAGTAAGAGTTTATGTTACTACTGTGTATTTGACCTTATCTGTGCTGTGTTGTACATTTAAACCATCAAAAAGCAGTGATTACAATGCAAACAAAGCACAGACATCTGCAAACACATACACATGTCAGAGATTAGAGAGTGTGTGACGATACAAACAGAGGCTCAATAGATGTGTTCACATGTACATGTTTGTTTGCATTTATGTGTGTGTTGCAGCACTGAACCATGAAGCAGGTTGCGGGTGATGCCTTCAGGGAGCCTTTCCATTGGAGAACCAAACAACCAAAACAGCAGACCAACTGCAATGGTGTCATCAGTCCACCAGGTGTCAGGATTTTCTGTTCCTGTTAATGATAATTGAACGAGCTGCTGTGAAATCTGTGAAGGTAAAAAACACACCTGAAGAATTTACAACACAGGTGTAAAATCATAACATGTCTGAATGTTTCTGCTGAGGGTCACAGAGGTCCAGAGTGTGTTTTGATGGACGATCAGGTGATCACAGCACAAAAAGCTAAACAGGAACCAAATGTAAACTGAATTTTCATTTATTAGGAATCAATTTCAAATCGATTGGAAAAAAAAAAATTCAAGATGAAAGTTTAAAAAAAAGGTACACATGAATCTGCTTCAGCTGTATCACATGTAGAGTCAGGAAGATGACAGTCTTCATTTATATTTGACATTTACCATGAAAACAGTTTATCAGTGACTCATGCGGTCATGGGTTTCTGTAGATTGACATTCATAAACATTTTATATGATAATTCAGGCAAAAAATACAACTATTGTTTCAGGTGTTTCACAGAATATAAAAAGTTGTCACAATCACAAGAAGTTAACAAATACAAATAGAGAAATAATGTTTTGTAATTGAAATGTAACACTGGCTGCTCTCCCTCCTGATCCCCTGGAGCACAGCAGCTACAACACAACCTGCAGAACAGACCTGCCTGGGGGGAGCAGTAAATCTAACAGGGCTCCATGTGCACTAGAAGGGGTTTTTCTGATAATGCACACTGATTATTTTGGACACCAATACTCACACACGCACACACATTATGTTTGTAAAACTGTCTGAATTTTAAACTCTTCTCTTCCCCTTCTCAACCAATTGGCCCTCACACACATCTCAGCCCAAACCATGTTTACATCTGAGAGTGGCATTTTGGCAGGAGAGCCAAATTCAAGACGCACCACCAAGAAATAATTTGTCCAGATGGTTTCTCAAAAAACAACTTGAAACTGGTGGCCATAACATAAAACCAATGATATCATGACATCATCTGGGAGAGTTACATGTTTCTATGCTAAATTGACAATATTGTTTAAATAAAAATTAAACGGGAATACAGAAATGAGGTCAAAACATACCCAAAACCAGCTACTCCTTCCATTTCATACTCATTCAAACCAAAACAATAGAGCACTGACAAAAACACATAAATATCCATGTCCAGTAGTGCAAACTGTTCTAACTTTGGCCCAAAACTGCATAGTTATGTATCATTCAGTTATTTGTAGTACATCACACATTAAGAAAATAGGGTTTTAAGGTTTTTAAGTAACTGGGTAAACTGTTAAACTCTTACATTTAGTTAAAGGATCCATTTGTTTCCAGAGGGTTTCTAAAAAAAATGAATATGTTAATTTGCTGAAATACCCTTTGAAAGAAAGGAAATGGAAAAACTGTGATACTGGCACCAAATAGCAGACACAGTTTATGACTAGTTGATCAGCAAACAGCATTTGATCCAACTCTGCTTGCATGCAATGAACTCTCAATTCTAGTTACTTTAGCTACTCTGTATAATTTTATGTATCCCCTGGGGTAAAAAGTACCTAGCTTGGTTGGGAATCATAATCTATATTAGCAGGCAGATCAATGAGTGGAGAAAAGAAACATCTTTGTGGACTGTCCTAGAAATGTTCTTTTGCTGGCGCACATGCTCACTGAACAATAATTCTCATTTAATAATAATAATTTGTACTTTTCAGCCTCTCTTCCTGTCTAGAAGCATCCTAACTTTACATTTTGTGTTCCAATAGGGATATGACAATGGTATTCAATGGAAAGTTATAATTAAGGCCTTGCAGCAGAAATCATCATAAAGTTTGCTTCTTTGCATCATCAGAGGATGGATGACTGAGTAAGAAAACCCACCAAGTGCATTTAGTCTTGGCCTCTCACTGCGAAAGTAATTATGTGTGAGATCAGGTATGCGTGTGACATTTCAGTAAAAGCATAGAAACGTAACTCATGCGCCACTCTCAGAGCTAGTTTTGACAGGAATCACAGCCACCCAAGTTTCTGAGGTCATTGCTTATATGTTTTTCTTCACTATTTCTTGACATTATGTAGAGCAAAATCATTAATCAACTGATTAAGAAAATAATCAGAACATCAATAATGGAAATAACAGTTAGTTGTGAGCTAGCTAGCTAGCTAGCTAGACAGATAGATAGATAGACAGATAGATTTTATTGAAATTTTGATGTTGCAGCAGCAATATACAGGCACTCAGCATACTATATATAGATCTGTAAAGATAGAGAAATATATTTACAAAAAAATGTGCCAGTTATTGCTACTATATACTATATTACATACTTGCATGAACTTGTCCTTTAATCAAGAAAGCCATTGTTTGTCAGAGCATAGCAGTCTTGACTCCTGATGACCAGAATCTTTCTTGCACATTAGCACCATTTAAGAGGCAATGCCTCTTTTAATATTATATTATATTATATTATATTCACAATGCAGAGTGCACAGGAATTAATTAATCAGTAATGGGTAAAACAGTCTAATGCAGCAAAGAGAATTAAAATATTAGGATACAGATGCATATCAAGCATGACACCAGTGACTAAAAACAAACAAGAGATAAATATCTGTGTTTGTAATTGGCTTCCTGAGACAGTATTGATAATGGTATCAAAATATTCTTAGACTACAAATAAAGCTGTAGCCTATATATGTATATGTATATGTATTTTTTTAACGCATTGATAAACGTGACAAGCAGCAGTCCAACACTGCTCGCAAAGGAGGGAGGCACTGACGTCAATTAAGACCCAACAGATATTTACCAAACTTCAATCTACACTATAGTCTTGTCACTCGGCCCAGCTTTAGTGGTAAGTACGTTTTTCATTTCAAAATAGCCAAAATATTCTTTATTTAGGTTCTATGTTTGTTTGTTTGTTTATTTAATATACCTATTTATATTCTGGTTAATTACCAAATATCTGATTCTCTGATTCTAAGGCCTGATCTACACACTCTGATTTGCACAACACATTACTATTATAATCGAAACGTTGATTGAGTGTTTATTGACGAGTAATTAAATGTTAGGACTGTACACATACTAACATAGAGATATATTTGCACGTGTCCCTCTGAACTGTATTAAGCTTACAGCTTCCATCCTCATATGCTATTTTGTTATAAATGGAAATTTGAGTGTTTTTAAGACTTTAGGTTTTGACTGAGCAACAAAACTCGCTAAATCAATTCTGTGGCGTTACTTAACTGTTAAATCAATCAGTAGAGACAGCTGACCTGTGTTGCGTCCTTTGCAGATGGCCCCAGTGCTCCTGAACATACCTGCAGCTGCAGTGTTTGTGCTGAGCTGCGTGTGCGCCGTCCCACTGCAGGGCCAGAAGCCGGGTCACGTGGACCCTCTGACAGCCCACCGGGCGAACCCACAGTGCTGGGACTCCTCCTCGGCTCTGCTGCTGGAGATGCGATCCCCGAGGATCGCTGACACGGTGCCCGCCTTCTGGGACCTGATGGTGTTCCTCAGGTCGTCAGACAACAGCAAACACACGGCGCTGTTCTGGGACCTGGCCCGGGTCTTCTGGGACCTTTATCTGGACTGCGTGCTGTCCAGGAGTCACGGCCTGGGGCGGAGACACATCACCGCTGTACACTCCCTCATTACTGACAGTAAGTGTCAACACACACATCACAGCAACACACTTCTGTCGCACAGGAGAGAGTAGTCATCTGAGTGTGGGACTAGTTATACTTTAGTTCATATATCAATCTGTGACACACAGTAAAAAAGTAGTGTCAGCGTAACAACCATAACCAAAGATGATGTACGCAATGAATGTGACTACTTTAACAGCATTTACTCAAGTACTGTAAGAACAACTTTGAGGTACTAAGTTTTACTACATTTTAATATTTGCATTTTTCCTCTCCTACATTAGTTTTAACCACCTAAGATTTAACATTGAAAACCTGTAATAAACCTATAAAATATGATGTCATTTTTAAACAGGAGGATCAAATGACACAACTGTAGTTAAAATGAAGTATGCCCTGACGAGACACAACCTTAAAATGTTTCTCATAGCATGAGCCTTTCTGCTTTTTATAGGCTCCTTTAATTATATTCTGATATACTCTGATACTCACCACTGGTAGAGTCAAATACTGGGCTGATTACTTTGTACTTTGGCTCAATAGTGTCTTTTTAATATAGGATCCAAAACTAGACAAGAAAAAAATCAGCTGTTAATGGGTTCTAATTAATAAAAGTATGTTTGAGTAATATTTAGTCATAAAAGGAAGAGTTTTGGACTTGCTGAAACAATTTATCTAATCCACAAACAACTTCATAATTAATAATAATAATAACTAATATATTTTTCTTATATTAATATTTAAGCACAAAATACATTCTCAATTCTTGGACTACTAGTTACAAACTGTTAAGTTATTTTTCTCTCTGTCATCAATTCTATTCTTCAATTCAATATCTAACACTGCACTTCACTAAGCTGTCAGCATGTCAATCAATCATTTGATTGATGAATTGAGTAGTAGTAGCAGTAGTAGAGCTGTGGTGCTGCTGGTGGACAGTAACCCAAATACTTTTACTCAGGTACTGTACAATTTTCAGGCACTTGTACTTTAGTAGCCAATTTCCTTTTTAGTTTATACATCTACTCCACTATACTGTACTTTATATTTCACTTCCTTTACATTAAAGATACTAGTTGATTTATAGATTCAGAATAATGAATTAAATGCAATCAGCAAATAATTGTGTAATATAATCTCTGAGAGAAATTCATGTTTCCAAGCAGATAGAGTTTGTAGTTGAAATTAGCTTTTCTTTTACCATCTTACTCATTGATAATTATAATTATAAATCATAATATATGGGGGCATTCTGCAGAGTGACTACTGTAACAGGAGTAAAAATTTGAAAACTTTAACTTACTCACTGTGGTATTGTGCAACCTTTACTTAATTACTTACAAGATAATAGTACATCTTTCACCTCTGGGGTAATCATGGATCACCCACGTGGCCTGTTACTGATGAATAACATGATGGATATGTGTTTGACTTTCAGTTCAGTTTTGAATCAGAGCTGTGTTGCTGCTGTATTGTTGAGCAGAGCAGATATGAGTTGTTTTAGATGTTTTTGTAGAAGTAGTGGCTGAATTAATAAACTTTGGTGTGACTAAATACTGCACCCTGCTCAAGTGTGTGTGTGTGTGTGTGCGTGTGTGTGTGTGTGTGTGTGTGTCCTTTATAGAGTCCTTCAGATTCAACAGCTCAGGAGTGAACTCCAGGGCATGGCTCAGTGTCAGAGTGAGACGCAGAGGACACATCAAGACTCGGAAGACCAAACCCAAATCAAACACCCACCACCTCAAGTAATTCATATTCACATTCATAGCTTTTATCAGACTATTCAACTGTAACTTCAGTGAGGATACTTGAAAGATATCTATCTCAACAGTTTTTTCAGCCTTACTGTCATACCTTAACAACCTAATACACAATAAGTTGTTCTGGTAATGGTGGAGGCCTCAGCAAACCTCCACTCTGTAATAGCTAAGTGATGATGTATTTAGACATCCAGTTTATTATGAGTTTATTTCACAACCAGTTCCCATATTAAACTAAATTATCAATAATTTTTAAAAGCTTTTTTGTTGTCTGTTGAATCTTTCACCCCTGAGTGTTAACTGGAAACACTGCAGGAAGAAACTGCATTGTTGCAGTGGTTAATTGTGGTTTAATACACCTTATACTCTGATTCAAAAAGTCTATTATACATTTGAAGTATATTTGATATGCTACAACATTTAATTTTTGCTATGTGATAGGTATGTTTCTATCGAAAGTGTTGGTTTTATGTGATGATATCTAGTCAGGTGTCTATTGATGTCAAAAATAAGTAAAAATACCTGTTTGTTTGTTCTATAAAATGTAATAAATTCATGTATCATGGCTGTAAGTTGTACACGCTTTATTATCTGATCAGTCAGCGAATCTCATAAAAAGATTAATAATTGTCGTACAGTTTGTGGTAAATGACCAAATGACTCGAAGAACCAGACAACACTTCAGCTGAGCAGACTCGGAACAAACAGCAAAGTGATATTCAAATTACGCGTCTACGCGTCAGACAGACTGCGCTCGCGCTCTCTTTCGATTTCTACTTCCTCATCAAATCCAATGGACTTTCTCTGAGAGGATCTGCTGTAGTCCAAGTGAAGTGAGCAACATAAAACAAATACTATATGACAAAACTTCGAGTATGTTGAAATGGAAAACGCTAATCCTGCTCAGTCAGACCTGCTGAACCATCATCTCCAAACAGGTAACACCGTGAAACAGTCTTTACACGTAGGTAGATATTTGGTAGGTAGAAATTAGGTTAAAGGAGAAAAATTAATTAAATTGATCATTGAAGTTATGTCAGGCTGTTGTAGTGTCGCGTGTACGAGGTAAGACACCTATTTTATTCTCTCGTGAGATTTGTTTTCATGTTGTCTTCAGGACAGCTTCATTTTCCCCCTTGTAACTTTTTTTAATGATGCCTCGCCTTTCTCTTACACACACACACACACACACACACACACACCAAGTTTACAGGCCGAACCACAGTTGCACGTGCGGGCTAAAAAATATATAACAGTTTATTTAAGCTATACATCAAACCGAAAATGCTGAAAATGATGGTTGTCTTGTTTTTTGGAGCATTTTTGATAAGCAACAGCGGTCAGTGTTTTCTTTATCTTCTTCCTTTTACCTACATTTCTACAGGAAAAGCAAATGATAATAATAATAATAATGGTGTTTTACCCTGATTTTTTTGGTGCTGTGTACCACATCCTGTTAAGTGTCAGGCCTAACTTCACTGCAGAGAAACCAGAGTGAATCCATCTTGTATTTTGTTTTTAGTGCACCAGATGGATTTCCAGAAACTGTTGCTAGCGGTGGCGAGGGCCCTGAGCACCAGCGAGGTAAAAGCTTTAGGGTTTCTTTGCACTGACCTCCTGGACAGGAACGTGGCGTCAGTGGAGTCCGCCACAGATCTCTTCTCTCGCCTGGTGGATCAGGACCACCTCTCTCCTGAGCAGCCACACCTGCTGGCAGAGCTGCTCTTCATCATCAAACGCAATCGTCTGCTCCTTGACATTGGGCTCACTCACCAAGAATCGACAGAAATCATCTCTCCTTATAGGTGGGCTGCCTACACTTTAATTAAACATGATTTAGTTTCCAATAAAGTGTGTTTAAAAATACATTACCAATGAGAGGCACAGCAACATAATGTGATGCCGACATAAAATCAGCATCAGAGCCAAAATAGAAGAAAACCAAATGTGGTCTTAAATTAGTAATTTTATGCCGTTTCTGTTTCTCTTACTTTCTCACTGCTCAAACAAAGATATAGGTTAAAACTGCTCTTAACACATAAGAGCACACTTTTGTTTGTGCTTTTCTCCATGACACCTCCTGGCCTCTGTAAACTTAAGTAAAACATGTGTGTAGAAGTGTCAAAATACATATGTGGTTGTTGAAAATACATAACTAACTTCATAAGATATGCACGTTCAGTCGGTTCATATCCATATTGATTTACCTCTGCAAACAGTGGAGAAAAGATCCCAACAGGAAGAAGGCAGTGTCAGGAAGTGGCATATACACTTAAACTCAAAACAGGAAGTGCAGTGGTTTTTTTTATATCAGTAACTGTGATCAAGATTAAATAAATAAATACATACATTGTGTGTGTGTGTGTGTATAGATAGATAGATAGATACATAGATAGATAGATAGATAGATAGATATCTCCAAACACCCCAGAGCAGCCATGTACTATGGTCACCTACACTATATTCCATCCAGCACTAGGGCTCCAACAACACAGTTTTACTTACTTGTATTATTTTTTCTGTAATTTCAGGAAGCTGCTCTACAACCTATCTGAAGATTTGAAAGATGCTGAGTTGAAGAACATGAAGTTCCTGTTAAAGGAATACCTCTCGCGTAGAAAACAGGATGAAAAAGTAGTGAGTGCATCTGAGTGTCAAAGCTTGAAACTCCTGTTTGAAGTGAACAGAGAGAGATTAGTTGGTCATACAGCTGTGGTCATACATCTTCTATAATATCCTCACATGCTTCATTTTTAAATCACTGAGGTTCATTACTGATAAATTTAATTTCTGAATATGTTATAAATTATGCATTATGTTGTCTTCTGGTAAAATTAAGAGTAATTGTACATTTCCTGAACTTTTCAGACGACACTGGAGGTCTTCCTGGAGCTAGAGCGCAAGGGCTTCATCAACGACACTAAAGTGGATTTACTGGTGGACATAATTCAGCCAGTGTGTCCCGTCTTGATAGAAAAGATCAAACAGTTTCAAGAACAGCTTAGTAAGCTGCCGCCAATTCTCATTGCAATGAGTGAAAAATGTATAGATGAAGACACTAAAGCATGAAAGCAAGTGCAGAGACAGCAGGTTTACTTTAAAACAGTCCTGATTTCAATAAGGGCTAATTGAGACGACAGGGAACAAGGTTGAAAAAGGAAGATCATGAGAAGAAAATTAAAAAGTACAGACAGAATGGTGAGGTAAGGACAGCAGCACTGGAAACGATATGGCTTCTGATGAGTCATTGAAAGGGACACTATGCTGACTTACATTAATTCTTACTTTAACCTGAACCTTAAACAAGTCTGTTTGAATCATTCATGTTGTGGGGGCTTGTGTGTGAGTCTTGCACAATGTGAGTCTTGCACAATGTGCACACACATGCACAGATGCAATAGACTTAGGTTGTGGGGGCACAGAGCAGAGGCACAGGGGCTCTGGTAGGATGATGATGATGCTGTAGCAGTTAATCTCTCTTGTGCCTGATTGAGAGTTCTCTTCTCTTTCTCTTCTAATTTGAATATTTGCTGAATAATCTGTTTGTAAATTAAATTACTAGTGGTTATGTGTCATTTACAGTACCTCAAACCAGCCCTGCGAGCCATGAAACAGGCCAAGCAAGGTCAATGACTTACTCTTTTCAACCAAGGCAGGTACGTTCTTGATCTCAGCATCTCCGCAGTGTCACATGCCTTGTTACTTACACTTTAGTCTTTCTGCATTAGGCTTTTGCTGCACAGTTTTTTCTATGTTTGTCTCCAGGTCCCTCAGTCTCTTGGCAGGAAATTCTCAAGTGAAATGTCAGGTAAACACAGTGAGAAATGCATGTGTGTTTCTTAAGTGTATTTACACACTCTGGATGCCTGCCTGTGGCTCTACGATAGGTTCATGTGAGGGCTTTCAGGTGAGAGGTGACATAGAGTATATGTCATATACAGACATATGAAGATGACTTTGGATACTGATGTTAATGATTAGACATGATTTAGGCATTGTTGAGTTACTATCTCACTATCTTAAAATTATTTTTCTCTCGCTCCTTACACACATACACACACACACATATATTTATATATATATGGAGAGAGAGAGATAGAGATCTGCTCATACTGAACATATGTTTTATTTTTACATGTTTTGTTGTGAATTATAATCAAAATGACCTTTTTTCATCTTAGCTGAAGAACCGCAACCATTGGCACAGGTGAGAATCTGTCATCAAAACGCAGTTGACAAATTAATGTCAAAACATGACAAATTAACAGTGACATACTGTGTCTTTAACCATTATTTCTATTGTGCCCCACACAGTCCAATGTGAGTTCTTCATGCAGCCCTGTGGGTGAGTCTGACATTCTGTTGTTTGATTAAGAACAGAAACCTGTCTTTTTAGTGAATTTATCCTGAATCCTCTTGTACCACCTTCCCTAGATCTTGAAATAGAATATGAATCCCTGTCAAATGATCTAAGTGGTTTGAACACTGAACCAAACGACTGTGCCTCCTTCAACGTACATTGGAAAGGTGATGACAAGGTAATATTCTCTCAAAAAAACAAGATCTCCTCTGGTAAGGAGACCAACACAGACAATGTGAGTAGTAATAGTAATAGTGAGTAGTAGTAGTGCTGAATGTGCTGACTAAAACTATTGATTGTTTTAATGTGGTACAAAAGAACCTTTTAAACAAAAAGTACACTTACTACCCAGAGTCCTGTCTTGTCTTGAATCATTTAATCTAAGCTAATGATTTATCTCTGTAGGTTTTGGGAACATATGCCATGACTGCACCAAAGAGAGGTATCTGCTTGATAGTAAACAACTATGACTTCACTCAGTCTGAAAAAAATCTCACGCAGCGTGAGGGGACCATGATTGATGAAGGTTAGCCTATGTTTAATCCTGACGATCTCTGCATGTGGGAATATTGCTGCATTTTTGCAACTAATTATATTAACCTGTGCATCTTCCAGAGTGTCTGCAAAAAGTATTCAAGTGGCTTGACTTTGAGGTAGAGACACACAGAGATTGCAAGAGTGACAAGATGCTGTCAGTGGTGGAGGAGCTCGGCAGCAGAGACCACAGTGAGATGGACTGTCTGGTGTGTTGCATTCTCAGCCACGGCGAGGAGGGATGTGTGTACGGTGTGGATGGACACACCATCAGTATCAGGGACCTGATGCAACCCTTCAATGGAGTAAATTGCTTCTCGCTGGCAAAAAAACCCAAGCTGTTTTTCATCCAGGCCTGCCAGGGGTCAAAGGAGCAGAGGGCAGTCTCCATTGAGGCTGATGGCCCGGCACAAAATCTTGTTCATAGCGATGCTATTGAAGCTAAAGAATCCATCCCATCTGATGCAGATTTCCTGCTGGGAATGGCCACTATTCCTTCTTTTGTCTCTTTTAGAGAGAGGAAAAATGGAACGTGGTACATTCAGTCATTGTGCCAAAACCTTATCCAGATGGTGCCTAGGTTAGTGAAACTAAATATCACATACTGTATATCCATTTAATGCTACTTTATACTTCTATTACATATTGTATTTTTATTTGACAGCCGTAGCTAATATTTTTAGAATTTAACAACCCAACACTATGTTGAACTGTTCAAATTAGCTCCACCAAGTACAAAATTAAATTAATTAACAATAATAATGAACGAATCAAATGATAATTCTTTTTGCCGCTAAAGTCATAAAGTATTTAAATATTTCTTCCCCTTGTTATTTGAGTTATAGTTTTGATATGTGTGAAACCGTAGAATGCTTTTGTAGTTTTGTGGTTCACTATCTCTTAGTATCCTTTGTTTTTTCCCAGGTGTTATGACCTTGTGTCCATCCTGACAAAAGTGAATGCTGATGTTAGCCAGAGGACTGATTCCACATGTTTCAAAAAGCAGATGCCTCAGCCAGCCTTCTCACTCACTAAGAAAGTCATCTTTCCAAATCCCAAAGATGCTCCTCCCAGCCTGTGAAGCGGCAAGGCTCTGATGCCTGGTTGATCAACTTGTACATCAGCCTGAGACACAAAAGTGTTTTTGTCTTACTGTTTACTTAATTTCAGATCTGCTGATACTTGAGCTGACTCAGTTAAGAAAAAGTAGAAAGTGGAAGTGGTCCTTCAGGTGAGATGATCTTGTTATATTATTATTTACATCTAAATAAAATTAAGCAATCCTTCCCTGAGTTTAAAAGTTGAACTTTAATGTAAAGTGAGTTATGTTTGACCCACAAAATCAACTTTTTTGTTTTTTCTATTGGATAAATTTATCGGCCATATATTCTTGGTACACTGTTTTTATTATTCCCTTATTATTGTAATTCTTATTTGATACATATGTATAGAGATGTCAATGAGTTAAATACAAAAATATTTTATAGTTTGTCTTACTGTTTTGTTTGTTTTCATACATGTATTTTCATTATGTAACTGCACATTTTGTTACATCCACAACATTTGCAGTCCACACTGCAGCTGCTCTAATAGAATACAGAAAAATAATGCTGTGTATTTGCATCACAGTTTATCGTATTGAAAGAATTGGTTGATTAAACACTCGTATAAGTGTTTCCAGTGAGTCTTGTCTTCTGGAAATTATGTAATGTCACAGAGTGATAGACACCAGAGTCACTGAAAGCACTTGTGTATTGGTATGCATGGTCAATGCAGAAATTAAATCTCAAACTCAAATGCCAAGTATTTCCTGTTTGCTGCGTTTTTTTGTTTCATGTAACTGTTAATCCTACAGGTCTTTTCACAAGACATTTTTTGTGACAGTAGAAAAATCAAAGTTTTAAGTAATAAAATGAATCATGGCTAAATTCCATTAAGTTTCAGTGTCGGGGTTGTGGTATTCTTCAGACTAAATTTTAAATTCTATGTGCCAGCAAGTAGGCCTGTAAGGTAAAGTTTTTATTACCACATGAAAAAAGCAGAGAATTCTCACTGAAAGGACAGTTGTAAAGCAACCCTGCTAACAGTAATATAAAACATTGACAGGAAACTGCATCAATAATCCCTCAGGTGGTTACTGTTTCTGACATCACTGTTCCAGGTACTTTACATGAGTGTTTCCATTTCATGTAACTTTATATAGTGATTAAATATATATATATTAAAAAAAAAAATAAATTCCCATCTCGCCCTCCGCGGGCGGTTCCTCCTCTGCAAGCTCGGGTCCTCTACCAGAGGCCTGGGAGCTTGAGGGTTCTGCGCAGTATCTTACATGTCCCTAGTATTGCGCTTTTCTGGAATATATATTATATATATATATATATAGAGAGAGAGAGAGAGAGAGAGAGAGAGAGAGAGAGAGAGAGAGAGAGAGAGAGAGAGAACTGGAGGATTAAGTATTCATTTCTGGGTTAATAAAACTGAATATTTTTTAAAAACTTTTTGTATTTACTGGAAAATACATTGTAATAAACAAATAAATTGGAATTACATACCTTAAGTGACTATAGCAGCAAAATGCAACATATACATTAATGAAGCTGTAGAGTAATTTATAATTATTTCTAAGTATGTTTTCTTGTTAGAGTCAATTTTGCTTTTAATACAAGTTTTACTTGTAACAGAGTGTTCGTTTATTTCTTCTCATTTATTTAAGACAACATATGTAGCTGTAATGCAGATGTCCATTAGGTGGCGGTAAACGATTTAGCTCCACGCGGACACACGAGTTGACCCGCAGGTAACCCGGATGTTGATATGATTTTTTTTTTTTCATTGATTTCCACGACCGGGCTTCAGAGTTGTTACGCCACTTCTTATTCTTAATGATAACATAGCCAGATGCATTTCAAAGTGGTGTTTGACCAAGTTTATAGTTAGCACCCAAACACCGCAAGATTAGATTATGTCTCAAGAAGGATATCAGTCACCAACAGCGAAAACCAGCGCCGACACAAGGTTAGTTCATTTCTTTGCTGATTTAAACGTCTGCTTACCACTAAACATATTGACAGTATTTAACATGTTCTTGTTAATGTTGAAATATATTATTTTTATATATATATACATATATACATATATCTTATTGATGAAATCAAGGTGGTAAAGTTTCTCAAGCAGCTTAATATCACCAACGAGCTCAACATGAGGAGTGAAACAGGATAAAATGCTATAATTATATACGCTTCTATTGATTAGCATGTTTTAATTAGCTGTTAGCTATATATTTTTTTTACTTTTGCCAACTGATGAATTAAATATTGTTGAACTGGTGTTATTCTGTTGTATGGGCCACCAAAGATAAGCAAAGAAAAAAGATAGAGGGCAGTCTACATTGAACGTTAAGCCCATGAAGTCGTCTTGCATCTGTTAGCGTCGCATAACATGTACTTAAGGTTATTTGACACAAGTTGACGTCAGTGGGCTAATGTGGCCGCATTAGCTTAGCTGGCTAACACACTGCGTTTCAGGTTTGATGGATAAAACTATTTGTCTACTTTGTCATAACTTAAGAGTAGATAAGAGTAGTGAGTGGCAAAGCTGTGTCAGCTCATCTTGTATCAGTTACAGTTGACACTGTGGCTCAGATGGTAATAGCAAGGTAATAGCAATGTTTTGGACTGATATCAAATGAGAAGCATATCTGATGACACAAAGATCTGTGTTGTTTGCTGTATAAATAATTGATTGCTATGATTATTTTGTATGTTGTTGATTTATCTTACCAGCAGCCCAGAACACTGCAAATAACTATGTAAAGTTATTTATTATCTCCGTGGACAAACTAAATTACATGGCCATAAGAACTGCATATATATGTGAAAAAATGAATTTTGTGGTGGAGATGCATAGCATATTTTTTTTTCTACTTTTCTCTCATTTTCTAATGCTTCGTTGCTTTGATTTCTGAGTTGAATAGACATCATCCCTTTTTTGGAGCTTTACTCTTAGTACCTAAAAACTTTGTGCCGTTGTAAAGCGTGAGCAATGTGTTTCTAAAATGAAAGCCTTACTTACAGTGCTACTGTCCATGATAGTCTTATCTATCATGCAGCAACCTCACCCAGACCACAGTTAACGTCATATTTTTTTGTGTGTGCTCTGTGAAAATGTGTGCATGTGTGCAAGTTGGTCAGTGAAATAGAATATGTGGTCAGTGAAGTGCAATGCTCACATTTCATATGCAGTTTAATACAATTGAGTGGTGATTAATAATAGCCCATTTGTGAGAAAAACTCTTGTCAGATTAGTTTTTAAATCAACAGGATTATGTTTCATAGACCAAGAAACCAGACACAGTGTTTGTTGCTACAGTCTCGGTGTTTAGAGAAAAAAAAATTATTTGGCATTTTAACACAGTTTTGTGTATGTTGTTTTGTGTATATTTATTTTTCCTGTGCATAGGTTCTACTGTTTGCAGTCATTATTTACGGTTTTTTAAGGTTACCTTTGGTTAAATGTTTGTTTTATCTGTTAATGCAGCTTGAATACACATGAACTGCAGAGGCCCAACCCTAGGAAGACACCGATACAAATCCTGCATGAATATGGCACAAAAAGTGGCAACCTTCCTGTGTATGTGTTGGAGAAGGCAGAAGGAGAAGCTCACCAGCCCAACTTCATCTTCAGTGTGACAATCGGAGATGTGAACTGCACAGGTACGCTACAGTCACACCCCTGTTGTGTCGATGGCTGCCTGTCGCTGGATGAAGGCTTGCATTTGAGCTGAAAATCATACACTGACAATTTAGGAAGCCTTAGGCTTTAGGAAGCCTAAATTGTCAGTGTATGACAAGCCTGCAACATATGATTTAACTTGTATGCTGTGCTTTGTGTTTTGTATTTTAAAAGAGTATTCTCTTAAATAAATCCTCTATATGCCTTTTTTCTTTAAACAAGGTATCTCACATCAGGGATAGAACAGTGCTTGTCCTGAGAAGAGGATGAGAAACTTTTGCAAAGGTCTCAGAGTTGAGGTGATGAGAAATAATCCAGTCTCAACATCTTCAAACATCTTTCAGGCAGATTTTTTTCCATATTTGTCTGTTTCCAGATTTTAAAAACTCTTTGTCTTCTAAACATTTTTATTTTCTAAGCTATAATGCGGTCAATTGTTGTCTTGGGGGTATGGTGCTTTTTATTTTAATCTGCCCATAAAATAATCATATTTGTGACTTATTACTAAATCTGTAGTGTTGTGTGTGATTGTATTTTGTTTTAGGTCAAGGTCCCAGTAAAAAGGCTGCTAAACACCTGGCTGCAGAAGCTGCCCTGAATGTTCTGCAGATAGACGCTGGAGCAGTGTGAGTAGAGCTGAAATGGCTATTGACATAAATGTAAATGGCAGCAATTATAATATTTGATTTATCTGTTAAGTGATTTTTCAAGCAAAATTGCAAAAAAAATGTCCTGTGTACAGGTTCAAATGTTAATATTGATCTTATCTAAAGTAAACATGAAACTTGATATGACAGTAAAAACATTTTTTGCTTTTAGACTTGGTCAAACAAAACAAAACTGAATTGAAATATATCAGCCTGGTCTCTGGTACATTGTTCAATTGAATTGAATTCAATTTTATTTACATAGCAACAGAGTGGGTCTAGACCACACTGATGACTATTAATTACACACACTGATTACTATTAATTACACCCAACAGTTCCACCGTAATCAAGCACTTGGCGACAGTGGCAAGGAAAAACTTCCTTTTAACAGGCAGAAACCTTGGGCAGAGAGAGACCAGAGAGAAACAAGCACAGTACTAGAGGAGAGAGGACACAGAGTTAATGGATAATCTGTGATGGTTTACAGATGAGAGAATGGGTCTGAGGAAAGAGAGAGAGGAGAGGAGGAGTGTAGAGACGATCATGGGACGTCCCCCAACAACCTTGGCCTATAACAGCATAACTGAGGGGTGGCATAAAGGGGTAGTTTTGAATTTGGGTGTAGTTGTCATGATAACTAGAACTAGCTGCAAGCTTTGTCAAACAAGAAGGTTTTAAGCTTTACTTTAAAAGTAGAGAGGGTGTCTGCCTCTCGAACCCAACCTGGCAGCTGGTTCCACAGGAGAGGAGCCTGATAGCTAAAGGCTCAGCCTCCCATTCTACTTTTTGAAATTCTGGGAAGTTGAGTTTGCCAAAATCTTACATCATATTCACCTTTCAATGCTGCAATATGTACATCAAACTGGTTCACTGAACACCTGCAGTTTCCCAACAGGAAAGTAGCTGTGAAGTCTGAGGGTAACGGTGTTGCAGCCGAAACAAACAACCATCCCAACTCAGTGGGGACACTGCAGGTGTGTAAATCGCAGCTTTACTGTTGTTGTTCCACCGTGCGTGTGTGTGCGCGCATGCGCGAATGTGTGTAGTATAGTACATTGATTCATTACACATGTGAGGATTTCCATCAAAGTAAAATGTAATGTATAACTCCTACCTTATATATAATACCTACTCGACCTAACATAGACAATACCACTCAATATACTGTAAAACATATCATCAATTCTACTGCAGCACTAACTGACAGCTGTACCTGTGTCAATATTACCACCCTTTTTCCACTTCTGGTTTGATGCTAACTGCCTTTTATTGGACTTGTACCTGCATTCTGCACAATAACAATAAAGTTGAACCTTTTTATGTTATTCTGAAATATTAAGAAGCTGCTCTATTTTCTCTCATTTGGCCTTTCATTTCAGGAGTTAGCGCTGCAGAGAGGATGGCGTCTTCCCGAATACACAGTTTTAATGGAGGCTGGTCCGCCACACAAGAGAGAATTCACTGTTACTTGTCGAATGGAGTCCCTGTCAGAGAAGGGTAATGGGTGTCGTTTGAGACATTTATGCAAAATGTTTTTAAGTGGCTGCGATTTTGTTTTGCATCCTTAATCTCTGATGTTTTGACAGCTGTAGGAAATTCAAAAAAGGCAGCAAAGAAGGCGGCTGCAGAGAAAATGGTGGCAAAGCTTCAAAGTCTGTCAGGCTGTTCTGAAATCACATGGGTATGTCAAATATTTCCCATCTTTTGCAAAGTGACCACTGGAGGCAGCTGCAGCCTTTCTTAGTCTACAGACTATACACTGTGTCAAGTTTTAATTAGTTTTTCTTTTTCTTCAGACTCCTGCACCAAGTGTCCGATTCGAGAACTTAAGGAACTCATCAGCGGAGAAGATTTCTTTACTAAGGAGAAACCCACTGAGCATTCCCAACACAGATTACATTCAGATGATGTTGGAGCTGTCCAAGGAGCAGGGCTTTGAGGTCACATACTTCGACATTGGTAAGAAAACACGCACACGCACACACACACACACACACACACACACACACACACACACACACACTGCACGAACACACTACATTAGATAAGATACAGGGTATTTTCCATTCAGCTCACACAGCTCCTGACACCAGTAGATAAACATTTGTTTATTACTGGAAAAAAAACAGACATAGCAAATGAGTAAAATCAACATGAAGTACTAAACAGATAAATAATGGACCAAGATGCACTCAGCACAGCGCAGAAATGAGACAAAGCTGCTTCTTGTAGACAATTTTTATGATGTATTGAAGATAACTGAGTACCCAAAATGACAATTTTCTTGCTTTGTCAACACACTTAATGACAGATCACCTCGACAGATACATTGTGCTTTATCTCAACTGTTGTCAACTGAAATGTCTGGATGTATTAGCAGTCACATATCTCAGCTCTGGTACAACTGTGAGAGACTGAACAACTATACTAATATCAACAAGAGGCAGACAGATAATTACTGCATAACTCTGGAAAATCCCTCAGCGATTGCAGATCTCGATCAATGCTTCCGGGGAGGAAGCATAATTAGCTGAATGGAAAGCACCCAAAGGACACACTGTTTTATTATTTGTGGCTGGTCATGTCAAGTTGTAAAGATCGTGGTTGTGTTTTGCAGACGAGCTGACAGTGAATGGTCAGTACCAGTGCCTGGCGGAGCTGTCCACCTCCCCGGTCACCGTTTGCCATGGCACAGGCATTTCCTGCAGCAATGCGCACAACGACGCAGCGCACAGCGCACTCCAGTACGTCAAGATCATGGCCTCCAAGTAAAACCACCACCACCAACAATATGCTGATGTCCAATCATGATAAAGCTGTAGATCATTCTTCCCTCCAGTCTTCCTGACCATGAACTATATGAAGTTGAGGTATATTTTTATAATTATTCATATTTAAGCAGATTATTCTCCACAATCACTCAAGGTCCATTGACCTGAATCAGGCAACTTTAGAGCCGTATTTTAGAGGAAAACACAAATATTAAAGGTTCTATATACGAAATCCACTGCCACTAGATGTTGCACTAGAGCACCAGCATCTCTGATTAAAGCAAACAGGCATGTTGGCCACACCTTGTCACTCTGCAGAAACAACCGTTCAACTTAAGAAAGTGTTGTGTTTGTCATTGTAAAACATGCTTTATTCAAACTTGACTAAAACAAAACAAAACAAACCATCTATACATAGCCTATAAATGGTGCAGGAGTCACTCTGGCTTGTGCTCTGACCTGAAGCTGTTTAACTGTGAAGTATAGTTTTAAAACTTCTCAACTTGTCTGCATCAGAGGAGCAACTGCTGAGATACTGATACCGTTGGTTGATGTAATGTAATCAGTCTCTTTTTGTCCATATTGACCAGTGCCTGAAGGAGAAATGTACTTCTTTCCTGAACATGATGAGATGAGGGGAAAAAGAAGAGAGACTGTCTGAATGACACAAATGAGTAGAGTTTCCAATGAGCTGAACACAATCACACAGACACAAACACCCTCAGACACAGTTGGAGACATAAATCCATGTAATGTAATATTAGCTTGTTAGCTTTTCCACACCTGCTACCTGAAACATCAAGGAAGATATGCTTTAGAGAGCTGAAGTTTGATTGTTTCAGCTGAATACCTGCTGTTTCAAACTGCACCATCTTGCTTCTACAATGCTGTGAGGAGTTCAAGCTCTTTAGAAATTCAGATAGGGTCACCAGCTTCATTCGTGTGCACTAACATGCACACTTGATGGGACCAGCTACCAAACAAAGAACAGAGAAGCCGGGATCACAACACACACTGAGAGAGTGTGGCTTCATTCTCTGCTCAGGATGCCATCAATTCGCCATGTCTTTACATAGAAAATAGTTTTGTTATATTATATCGCAAAATCTCATATATAGAACCTTTAAAAATCAAATCTAAATTTGGTCGTCAGTTTGTGCCATCATGTTTTACTTGAGTTAATTAACATATTTAAGAAAAGTGTAAATAGAGTTGTGAGTATTATGAATCACTCCTGACCATTTTACAGTCAGGTTGAGCTATCAGCGCTTCATTTTGCACATTTTTTTTTAAAATGCAAATTGTTTTGCATCTTTTTCCCTGTGAGTATGTAGATATTTTTAGGGTCCGCTTGACTTAATTTAATTTTTTATTTTAAATATTTTACCTTGCTGGAATTGCAAGGATTGTATTGCATTGGGCTGTAGGTTGTTCACAGCCAGTAGAACACCTTAAACTTCTAATTAACCCTCTCTTTCAATGAAGAAAACTCACCTGAAAATGAAAATAAATATGAAAATAGAGATTATTTTGACTTTTGTAAAATTTTTCTCTATTTCCTCTCTTCCATGTGTCAGTATTCAGTCTACAGTACAAACCCTGCTCTCTTCATTTGGTGATTTCTCAAAAGAGATCCAATGTATTTTGCTGGTCTGTGAACAGCTGTCTGCAGTGTGCACATCATAGTGTCATGTCATATATCTAATAATGCTGTATGAACTGAACCCTGGTGGTGAGCAGCCGCAACATATCTATGAATCCATAAAATAAACACTAAATGTCAACGATGGATGGTTTCTGTTAATGATCCTACAATGGACAGTATAGAGAGGTCAGATTGCTGCGGTGCTTCCAGGAGCTGACGCTGCATTATTGAATGAAACGTCTCTCATGGGAGCCGAACGCTCAACCCGCTGTCAATTTATGAGGCTGCACGTCCGGCTGCATTAGTACAGAGGCAATTACATCAGAGACTGTACACTGGTTCATTCACTCCTGATTTGTGTGGTTCAATAGTGAGACAGAGACTCGAACAAAAGGATGCTCAAAAGCCATTCAGGGATATTTGATTTGAATTAGTCATAGAAACAAAGTTTTAAGGGCTGAACAATTTGAGGAAAATGAGGGTGTGTTTGTAATGGGCGTAATCATACATTTAATCATGTTTTTACGGAAGCTGAGTCGGATATATTGTTGTACTAGAAGGTTAAAAGGTTAGACATTCAAGAGCATCAACAGTAAGCAACATTTCAGAGTGAAGTCATCATTTGTAATTTTTTTTGTTTGTTATTTTTTTGGGTTTGTTTTTGTTTTTTTTACTAATGTATCATTTAGTTGGCCAGAAGAAATTTTCAGCAACTCTTCCTCACAACAGAAAGGAACCTTTTCTGTTTCATATCATTGCAAACTGAATATTTACTTTGGATTTTGGTGTTTATAGACCAAACTATATTATAACTGATACAGCCTTATTTCTAAGTAAATCTTACATGAGTAACAGTGAATAACTTTGTCTCTTGCAAACAAAACACACTTCTCATTGACTGAGTTTTACAGTTTTATTAGAACAAGCACTATGTAGCAGCAGTGTACAGTGTTCATGGAAAGATATGTACTTTGTTAAAATTGCACTTTAGAAGGTACCCATTGGGAAATCGATTTGAAAGGAACTGAGCTGACACAGTGCTTCATGATACATGTCAGTCCAAAACTGAAACGCATGAGAGTCCAATTGAGAAAACAAACAAAAAAAACATTTTGTTGTTGTTATGTGTATATTTCTTTTTTGTAAGGCATCTGCAACATTCATTGGCAGGCTAAGTTGTCTAGACATGCAGGTAGAATGATGGATGAAGAAAGCATGAGGAGGTTTCATGATTATTATTATTTTTTACTACAGTCTTGACTCTATGATACCAAACACTATGCAAAGCACTTGCCTACGTCCTCGCACAACTGCTGTGATTCGGTTTTGTCAAAAAGAAAAAAAATCACAGATTTTTCACAGGAGGAACACAGGATTCAGCTTTTGCAGTAGTGATCCATCCTCTAAATGTGCTGTATTTACAGTGATCACCCAAAACTGTATTGGTTACATGTTGGAGTAGCAGAGCAGTGCAGAACATCTTTGAACACTGCAAGCATTTTACACTCAAATCTTTTTTCTTTTATTCTCTCCTAATGTCGAAGACATCCTGCTTAAAAAACACAAGCCAAGAAATTTTGTCCACAGCTAAATCCTAAACGCTGTCTATTGATATAAGTTATCCAATGTAGGCAGGTGGAGACCGGATAATGTGCAGAGTTGTTAATGGCATACCTTCTTGGCATGGGGGTTCTTATCAGTAGTGTGTTTGTGAGGCATTAATAAATGCATTAAGGCACAGCAAGTGAAACTGACGAGTTGTAGCATTGAGTTTGTAATCAGGGAGTTTGAAATTATAAGCACATACGTATTTAAAAAAAGATATGGGTGCAAAGCAGTACTACCTTTTTGGTTTGTCATCTACAGTACCATATGAACAGTGCACACAATGGATTTGCTTCACATAGTTTTCAGTCTACATATTTATATTCACACTTTTTCTCCATCAGTGTCCTCCCCTTGCAGTCCTGAACGAGGAGAACTAACGTGTGTGTGACAGTGCGTGTAGTGATGTTAGACTTGTGAGCAACTCTTAGAGAGGAACAAGTTGCCTCGATTTGCAAAAGAGTTGAATCCAAACATCCTGTTTCTGATTGGTGTCTGTGCAGTTGTGCATAAGAGCCCCGTTATCCTCCAGCTCTGTCTTTGTTGGACATTCAACTTGTTCGTCCTGCAAACACACCCGAGCTGAAGAACTGCTGCTCAGTGACAAACTCATTCAGCAAGTTTACCCAGCATGTATGTATGGGAATGGGGGCCTTGTGGCATATTTTCCTATTCTGATGGAAATTAGTTAAAACATTAAAGCTAATCTGCTTTGCAATAAACACACAAACTGAAAATAAGTACCTGGTGCTTTGCAGAAGCCCAGATCATAGCAGTAAAGTCTCTGGGGAATCAGACACATGAAAACACTTTAATCCTTGTACAGTTGAACTGTTGCTGTAGATTGGTTTGGCTTTAAGGTCAAAAACATTTAAGAAAAAATAAGGACACATTATAAATATGTTTTTTAACTCTATATATCCTGAAACTGCATTTTCATGGGATATCCTGTAGGTGGCTCTGGTGATTCTTAAGGGACTAACTGCATCCTTTAGATCGTCTATGAAAATGTATTCTTATTGTGATTAATGATTAATAATGTAAGTCATTTATCAAGAAAAATGTCAAACAGCTGCTTCAAATGACAAACATTCCTACTTATCTTTGATCCATATAGTTAAAAATAAAACTTTTGGTTAATCAGAACACAGACGTAAACATTGCTTTGGTGAACTTCGAAGGGAGTTTATTTTTTTGTTCACAAAACCTTTGATCATTTAAAAGTAACTGCACATTGGCTGGGTGTAGGTGAGTGTTTAGCATCATACTGGAAATATGTGACTGTTTTACTGTCAGATCCTATTTATAAAGCTTATTACAACCTACTCCACTAGCTTACTTTGACCTTTGATTCAGATGGTGGTCTGATGTTTGAGTTCATTTCTTGACTGAGACATTTATATCTGCGCTACAGGCAGACAGACGCTGAAAGTGTGCCCACTATATATGGATGGCGATATGTGTGTATTTATGTAACCATGTGATTCAGAGTTGGTTTCATGTAACTATGTTTAAAATTAGACGGTGGGGCAGTGGGTGGGGGTAGAGGGCTGGTGAGACTGAGGTTGCTCCTCTATTTACACAAAAATCCCACTATGAGGAGTCCATGCTGGATCTGTGTTGACAGTTTTAAAAAAAGAAAACATCTCTAACGCCTTTAGGTGTGTCCCACGTCACGTCCAAAACACTAGAATGGGATTTACATCTGAATCCTACTTCTCCTTCCACCGCATGACGAGCTTTGAGAGCTGCTGCTTCAAAATATTCATTAAATATTCCACCTTATGGATGCTGGACTTCCTCTGCTGCGGTCGAGATTAAATTTAAATGAGTTGTTTCCCCGAGAGAGAGTACTGCTAACGCACAGATTCAACAGTATTAAAAGGCAAAAATAAATAAAATCTGCCAATTCACATAATACTATTTCACTAAATTCTCCAAGTCCAAGATATTTTATAAAAATACCTCTGTTTTTCTTTTCTACAATAATCAATGATATAGTAAATACGGCTTTATGCCAGTGAAAGCTGCTCTCTAGACATGCACGGTATTGTGGGTAATCAAAAGGTCTACGTCATAGACTAGTCTAACCCAAACTGCTGTCAGAAATCAAATGGCTTCAACGGAAAGCACTAAATCGTGTGACATTGTATGGGTGTCTCTTTTTTTTAAGGCAAGGACATACTCAGAAGTCAAAGGAGCTGAGGACAGATCTACATAGGAGCGGTACGATTGTTGCCCTGACAACCCAGCTTTGATAAGCACAATGAAGGAGATCCTGCGGGATGTTTCCATGGATGGGTGACCATGTGGCAGCGCCACAGAGCTGTGATGGGGTTGCTGGGCATCAGGCCATCCCTCAGCACACGCACAGAATCATCATTAACATGTTTCTCTTGAACACCTTATTGTGCATAGGTAACAGCCTTCTCGTCTGTGATGATCATATAATGGACACGTTAATCCGTGTGCTACCACAGGCTCACTGTATTCTCCATGTTAATGAAACCAGGGTTTTTCCGCAGCTCCCAGTACGTGTTGTTGGAGACCCACCGCTCCCTGTGATTGGCATCGACCACTTTCCTGGAGGAAAAAGACAAAGATAAGACAGTTTGAACTGATAAAACCTGAAAGCAACATAAAGAAAATGTCAGTCGCTGGTAAAAATGCCCTAACTCAGATGTATAAACAATGCTTGTGCAATAAAGAATCATTATTTTATGGTATTTAATCTGGTAATTGCAAAAAATTAGCACTGAGAATTTGGTCAGTGCTTACTTGTGTATTTGTTTGTTTTTTTTAGTGTGTTCGAAGAAGAAAAAACAGACTATCTAGTAATAAATTATTGTTTAGCTTATTTGCCAGTTTTACTGATTATGTGAATTCTGGTGGTCTGAATGTGTCTACACATCAATATGGAAAATGCAAATCAAAGCAGATTTATAAACTTAATTCTCATTAATTATCTTGGTGTCGCTCTTTTTAATTCAGATTAGATGATGGATAACTTTATTTGTGTGGTAATGACTTTTTACAATTTATCCCTTATTGCAATTAACTAAATAAGATGCTAACAGCTGCCAACATGCATGCAAGTAACTAGGTTATTTGTCATTGTGATCCCATGTTGAGGGAAAAGAATATTCTCTAATTATTGATTGTTCTTTACAACCATCTGTGGGAACTGTGAGAGTAAAAGTCAGGCTCATGCATGCGTTCACAATGTTTGGCATGTATAATACAGAAGCATGTGTACACATGGCTTCATGAATGGATAAAAAGAACAGGCATACATATTTCTGTCTGAGTTTTATACATCTGCTCCCTGCTCCTCTGTGCATACTTGAAAAACAGTGGCTCCTGTTTGATGTCGTTCTCCTCTCTCCACTTCCTCCTGGTTCTCTGCAGGTCCTCAATACGCTGCTTCTCTGAGGCTGCCATCTCCAAGTTCCCCTCCTCCAGATGCCTGCGTGGCCCAAACATCACGTTTCAGGAACCACAGAAAGTAAATCACATGATCACACACACACACAAACACATTACCAGAAAACTGACTGACAACATCTTGTTTGTAGGAAACCAATAGTTATTGGTAGCAGCACCATGAGCTGTTTGTCTGATTCTGTACCTTTGATCGGGCCTGAATCGTGCATCTGTACGCGGCAGAACATCTTTCAGCTCAGGGCAGAGCTCATTCAGTTCAATGGCGAACCTGGTGAAGCCATAGTACAGCTCATAGTCTGTGGGCATGGAGCCTGACCAGGAAAGGAAATAACATAAAAAAATCAATTTACCAACAATGTTAACTTTCCTGATGCACCTTTATTGACCGGTTACAGCAGTCAGAAGACTCCAGTGCAGTCCACCTGCGAGTGTGGATGACGAACCAGCGCCTACCTGGCCTCCAGATGCATTTGGCAGAAGGTGGGACACCGCAGTAAAGGCCCTCGTGCCATTTTCCAAAAAGTCTGTGAATCACCTTCCCCTCCTGATCCATCACAAATCCTTGAACCTCATTCACATTAGAACTCCAGTAGTTTCCCTGAAAGACAAGGATCCCTGCTCTTACGCTAACCGCACGGAAGATGCAGCTATAGCAAAGAGGCCAAATTCGACATGGAAACACAAATCTCTGCTCTCACTGAATCCTGTCCATGTTTTACCTTGACGAAGGTGAGCTTGCAGAGGCAGGCACTGCTCTTTGTGTTTCTGATGGTGATCTCCCCATAGTGTTCGATCCACCGCCGTCCACTGAGGATGTTGTGTACGCAGGTGGTGACCTTGTTCCATTCATAGTGATCTCCAAACCTAAAAAACACAATAACAGCTGATTGGCTGGACGACACATCTGATAAGGAAAAGGTGATTGTACAATTCACCTATGCCAACTGTGACGCTTTAATTTGTTTATTTATTTTAAGTTGTTTTTTTTAACATATTTTCCGGCCACGGATCATCTAGTCCACATGTGTATGGGTTTAACATTTGCCTGTAGAGTCATTTGGTGTTACAACAAAGGACAAAATGACAGGATACAAATTTATTGTTGAGATGAAAATGTCATATGTCACACGAACACGTCAAAAGTAATATGTTTGATCATTCTAATGTGGCATGAACGCAGCATCAGTATCAGTATTGTTGAGATGAAACGTGTTGTGTTAAAATGAATCGCTACCTGGGAATCATGAGATTCACGGTCCCGATTGGTAAAATCTCCATCGATTTTCCCCAGAACTTGTTTTTCCATCTCACATCTGCAAAGCAAACCAGTGTAAAATACCAGAAATGAAAAACAACTTAATGTGCATGTCTCATTACTCAAACCTTTGCACACAAGAAATAAAGAGCTACATAAAGAGGTATTACTAAACTGGGTATTAAAATGAGACTGGAAGCCTTCATTTGTGAGTCCCCATGAGGAGAAAGTCTCACTGATTAGATATGTTACATACCTTGCCAGAAGGTGAAGTTCTTAGACTCACAGTGGCAGGCGGAGACTGGGGGGTGGTGGCTCACCTTTGAGACAAGATCAAATAAAATCAGTGTGATCAGTGTTGATGAGATCGTACATCATATCTGTGTCCAAACAGAACACACAAAACTGACTCTGAGACTTGCACTTCTGATTTATTGTAGAGCTAAAACAATACGTTGATTAATGTATTAGTTCACTGACAAAAAAGTAATATATTAAATGATTGGTTCATGTTTTTCAAGCAAATATAAAGAATTTTCATCTTTCTTTTGTAAATCAAATATTTTAGTGTTACAGACTTCATTTTTTTAAAACATACACCAAACAATTACTCAATGTGAACACTAATCTATTATTGAAAGAACTGATATTTGCAGCCTTAATTTGCTGTGTACTAAAGTTATCTAGTATTCACCCTTTAAATGTAAAATGAGAAGAAAAGCTGTATAGACACAGAGTGTGTGTCCTGATTTCTGTGAGTAAATCCAAGTAATGGAGCTTCTCGTCAGTAAGTTCAGTATATAAATGTATATAAATGTCAGTATGTTCAGCATATAAAGGAATATAAAGGAAGTAGCAGTTATTCCTTTATAAACAGGACAAATATTGGTAAATAATGAAATAAAGTAACTCCTGTTTACAAGGTCAAGAGAGAACCTTTAATATAAATTCTGAAGCTGATACTCAAAATAAATCTTTAAGATGTTTAAAGTGACATTTTTCTCCTTTTCTCCCAGGTGCTGATGACGACCATGTGATATGATGTAAAGCTCCAGAACAGCTGGTAAGTTTTTGTTTAAGTTGTTTCAAGTACAATAAGTTATTCCAACAATGTTGTCCAATCCAAACAAATAAGCTGCAGAGGAACTTATCAGTGCAAATACTAATAAATGTGCTATATATGCAAAGCAGTGCCTCTGTTTAAAATGCACTATCATCATAGAACATTTGTGTGCAGTCTTACCTGCTCCGAGAAAAAACAGAAGCCCTTGTCTTCCCGAATACATTCATATGTCTCTCCGAGTAGCGGGTTGAATGGCTTACTTCCTGCTCTGTAGTAAGTGGATGAGTAGCCTGAGACGGCAAAAGCAGCCACAAGAACCTGTCAGAGAGTCAAAACAACACAGCCGACATAAACAGGAGGGGATTAGCTGGTTCATATTAGCAGGCTTTGTCACAAATGAGCAGAGTATTAGCATGGAGCGGGCGCCATCAAAAGGACAGAAGACAGATAAAAATAGGAGGATTCAAGGTCGGTGGCTGCATCGGAGCGTACCACCGCCTCGCAGACATGACTGAGTGAGGCTATTTATGTTGGACTGTGACTGACAAAGTCACCTCATATATAAACAAATACAGGTATAACAGACACGAAAATACACCAGGGATCTGAAAGTCAACTTGAGACTCTGCATTCCCACAATTCAGTACAAAAGAAAAACATTGAATTGATTTATGAACAGCAGCAAAGGGTCGGCATTTTATTTAGATGTAAACATCAAACTTGATGTGTATCTGTGTGACAGTGTGTCTTTACCATGCGTTCAAAGGGATCCTCGGTCTCAGCGGCCTTGTCCAGCAGCTCGCTGTACTCCAGCTCTTCGCACATGCGCTGCAGAGTGTTGAGGGGCTCGTTGAGCTCCACGGGCATGGACACTTTGGACAAGTCCTTGCCAATGTTGTTCCTCAAGATGTTCCAGAGGTTGATGTTGCTGGTGTCAGGACACGGTGCCGGCAGGCAGGTGCGCCGCCCGTTGCGGAAGGCACTGCCAGCAAAGTCTCCGTTGGCCACTGGGAAGAGAAAACCACCTCATTAACGATGCAGGCATACTCCAACATCTTGGAAATAGCCTCTTAATAACAAAATAATAATATTATTTATTTGTTTAAAATATCAGGTTACAAATACTTCACAGATTGCAGCATATTAAAATGAACACATCAGAAAATCATCCCTAAATCTAATCACATGGGCACTTTTAGGGAAGAATAATGAAGCTGCCGCAGGGATTTGATTAATATGTGATATAATAAGTGATATGCTGATCAACAGAAAGTTAATCTGCAATGGTTTAATAATTCCACTTGTTATGAAAACACTTGTCAGGCAAAAAATGGCAAAAATTCCCCAATTTTATCTTTTAAACTGTGAGGTTTTTATTTTTCTTCTGCATTTTGTGAAATATTGATTCAGACATTTTTCAGTGCGCTGAGCTTAAAGACCAAACAATTAATCAGGTAGTTTGGTAGTTTAAGAAAATTGTAATCGGATTAAGCCATAAAAGACAAACATTATCAGAAGTCTTAAACAGCAGACATTAACTGGACAAGAGGAAAACTGCTAAGGCCAACACACGAAATATCAGATACAAGAATGCAGGGGCAATTTCAGTAAATCCAGAAAAATTAAGTTAATTTTGATTCAGCCTTGTTCCAGAGACTCACAACAATTGCTGCAAACGCTGTGTCCCATCTGTTTATTAGCCTGATGAAAAAAATACTTACTACCCCCTCTCAAATCTCGTCCGAGCACTCAGGGGATGAAAAGGTTAGAAATAAAGTTGTGGAACCAGCAGCCACACACGCAGTCTTAAAACCGACCCCAAAACAACAGGTCGGTGTAAGGAGGCTGAAAGCAGGTGTGATATGGTCAAGGCTCGGATCAGAAGTCTGCTGTGGATTACTTTGTTGCAGATCTGCATTTTTTTTAATCTTTTTTGTTGGTTTGTATAATGTGCACTGATGCTGGCTTTGCAGCATCACCGTCAGCTAACTGGGACACTCTGTCGCTGCGGGGTTGGGGTTCAAAACATCAAATCCATTGAAATGACAGGACGTCCTGTGCAGCCATGCATTCTGCCTTCTTTCATTCACACTGAATGCCACCTGTGTAAATTTCAATCACCTAGAAAAAATATTACCAGTCCCAGTTGTTTTCCAAACTTTCCGACTAGAGGAGATCACAAGTGTTTTCATTATCAGGAGATGCTCTATGTCACTGCGTGGTATGTGACAGAGATGGAGGAGGGAGATCCCCCTCCCACCATACACAAGATAGCTTTCATATAGTGGAAGAGAAGCTTTTGGCACAAAATAACCCTGCAAAGTTGCCTCGGCCTCGCTGATAAATAAGCTTCCCAGAACTGCTCTAGTGTGTGTGCGTGAGTCCAAGAGGATGCATGGTAGATCTACTGAGTAGGATCCCCTCTTTTATTAAAATTTTCCTAATAGGGAACTATGGATGCTTGGCGGGATAGTGCGGAATTGGACCTACTTTGTCTGGAGACATTATCGGTCACGCTGGCGTTGTCCTCTGAAATGTTATCGCTCACATCGCTGACATATGACTCATCGTCTGAGCCCTGTGAGGGGAACAGGTACAGAGCAGAGTGAGTCAGTGCAGTGGAGTACAACACAAACTCTGATCAGAGCAGCAGACGGCCTCAGCCTCACACACACACACACACACACACACACACACAAAGGCAGTCGCTGCAGTTTGCCACTGGCTACCAAACTGCAGCAGTCGTCGGCTATCTGTCCCACTGCAGTAATCATGAGACGAGACACTGCAGCAGTTCCATACTTCATATATAGCAAACATAATGAGGCCATTGACGGTGCTAAACAGGAGCATATTGTAGGGGCCTACAGTTGCCTGCTGCTGGTGAAGGTTAGGCCAACGGTGTAACACAGGTCTGAATGGGCCTGCCAATGGAGCTGGAGGATGGGGGGTGTTGATGAATTTCTTTGGTGAGTAATCCTTCAACATGGCTCAATGCATGCCTGGGGAGCTACAATGCTTAATGGCTCTTCAGAGACCACACACACTCAATGTGTGTGTATGTGTGTATATATATATATATAGGAGGAGGGTGTTCACAGGAGTTAAAAGGAGCGACGGGACAGACTGCTTTTGTAACAAAGCTAGAAGCTACAACTCAAGAGGGGCAGACAGACGATTACTGTTATGATTCCCAGACACAACTGAGGGATTAAGCCTCGGGGCAGATTAAAAAGAAGCCCTCCCGTGTGTCTGACGTTGTTTGAGTTTCCGTAATATACGCTATCTTGGCTTTTCACACTGCCCTCATTAATGCTGACTAACTCCAGCTCCACACACAGCCATCATAGTGACGTTTTATCTGGCTTCCCAGCAGTGGGGTGAGTTTAACCCCCTCCTTGACCTGCTTCCTCTATAACTTCGCTCTTCACAGTCCAAACTGCCGTCCTCTCTGAAAGCCGTAAGTTTCCCTGCTGCCCTGCGTTTTTTACCTCATTTTCTGACGAGCTGGCTGACAGAAGCACTTCCTGGGCATCAAAGAACTCAGAGACTGACTCCGACATGGAGAGTCGACTCTCATTAGAGGCCTGCTGAGTCAGAGGGATCCCCATCTGTTCCCCGGCCTGCAGGCGAACACATGCAAACACACGAGATGATGCTATGATGACAGGTTGAAGTACCAAAACAGACCTGAGCAAACGCAGACACCATCAGACACCGACAACACCGACTTCATTTTGCAGCATGTGTATCCTTGCCAGAGGGCAAGCTACCATCCGTTTCTAATTAGTCATTTTTTCCATTAACCTTGATGTCAGGTTCTGCATAGAATAATGATCCTTTAAGCTTACCTGCCAGGCTGCACTGGAAAGACCATCAATATGTAAGGACAGGAATCAATAATGCAATTGACAAACACAGGGGGCAAACACTACCGCTACCTGGCCAGCCTTGGAAGCCTTGTTTTATCAATGTAAGAGTCAGAAACGAGCTCTGTCAAGTGACAGACTGACCACTGTGACCTACCTCATCAGGTGTGGAGATGATGTTCACACTGACAACTTGTTCGGTCAGGACAGATTCAGAGTGGATGCGGTTGAGTCGGGTTCGAAGTTCTGCGTTTTGGGACAGGGCCTAAATAATGAAAAATGTGGTATTTTCTACGTGAAATTTGGTGTTCATGTCCAAATAATAGAAGGTTCAAGTGTTTTACTTAAAGGAAAGATTTGTGCTACATTGCAATACACAGAAGACTACAGAAAGGTGCTGTTTGTCTGCCAGGTTTTAACCAGAGGCTGGACAAATCCGCTTTTTCTCAATTTCATCATGCACTTTCACAGAACTGACTGTGTGGAAAAGTTCAACAAAAGTTACCGTCCGTTTTTAATGAGTCCGATGTACAGTAGGTATTGACTCTTTACCCCAGTAAGGACTATGGCTGTATCCAGGTCCTCGATTCATCTACCTTTTTGTAAATACCTTGATAATCTTACTGTATTAGCAGCTGTCATCCCTTATCTCCCTACTGGCAGTGAGTCATTCCCGTATTAAAGTAACAATACTGTAACTGTGCCCTGGGCTTAAATGCCACAGTCCACATTTTGGGCAAGAATGCATAAAAACTGGCTGCAGCTAGGTTTGCCAAACAAGACTCAAGCGAGTATCTTCTAAAGTTGCTGTCATTTTACAGTTTAATTCCCTGATTGTGGTTCCAGGATGAAGATAGCACTTCTTAGACTACTGAAACCAAACTTTAGACTGATGATTCTGTCTGCCATCTTTTTGAAGGTGTCTCTTCTCAGAGAGTGTGGACATGAGGAATGATTACAATTAACGATACCTCTCTCAACATTTACTGATTTGGACACTTGGTTGGATAAGTGATAGAGCAGTTAGTGATAGAGCATCAGTTAAGGAGAACTATTAGCATTTGTTTGGAGTTGTGTTCCTGCTGTCTGATGATTTTAAGTCCAAAAGTCTCCTGTATGCTCAGTTTTTGATCTCCACCAACCCCTGAAAAAAATATCTGCCTCTTAAGTTGCAAAAGCTTCGCTATGTTCATCAGCTAGCTGCTAACTTTGTCTGTTGTTTGATGTTGGGGTAGGAGGCCCACAGTGGCTCCATCTGAGCTTTTTTTCTTGAATCAACTGCCTGCTGCCAACAAAAACAACCAAAACAATGACCTAAAAGACGCTAAAATGCTCTGTAGAGATTAAGGGAAACTGCAGAGTCAGACAGTAATTCTCTGCTGGAGGCTCAGCGCTATGAATCTCCCTGTTTTCACATGCAAGCCCTGTCATGTGATCCAATTTTTATACAAAAATATTGATTATAGCTATCTTATGAAAATGTGTACACAGGACATTAAACATCAAAAGGAAATAAACACTTAGTAATCCGCCTGCAGAGAGTAAAGTAGCTGACATCAGCTGCTGTCACTATAACAACCATGAATCCTGACTATTAACCTCCCACAGTGCTTTGCCATAAAAACCTGACCTCAGGCCTGTGACAACATTGTCACACAAGCATCCAATTAGGAACAAAGTGGAGATAAAGCCGCAGAAACGTTTCACCAAAATGATGTCAACTGTTAGCAGAGGAACAGTCCAATTAAATCACTGGAGTAGAGAGAGACAGCCCCAAGGAGCTGAGTTAATGAACTGTACAATGCATTTCTCTCTTTCACCAATTAATATGGGAGAAGATGATTGAACTTTCCGTACTCACTCGCCTGCGCTCTCATCTCACCACACCATCTTTTTTTTAATAGCGATTAGCGTGACTGCTTGGAATAAGCCACAGCTTGTGTGTTTCATCTGACACCCCATCATTGTGAGCCCACCGTCTAACACGACAACTACAAAATGGGTTTGAGTTTAAAGACACCAAAGACAAATGGCTCAGATTACTGCTGTGATTTCCCCAGTAATGTCCTGATTGCTGCTGGTAATTATATGTTAAAATGGTATTACGAATGTGAAGTAGCCAAATATTATAAACGGCTCAGGCTAACTAATCCTAACAAATGGTGGAAAGACAGAGGCATCGTGGGTAACGGTTGAAGACGGCTCATTACCTGTGACAGAGACTTCCTGAGAGAGTTGATCTGGGCCGACTGGTCTGACTGCTCCTGGTCAGACAGAATCTGTTTGATCTTTTCTTTCTCTATGGCCACGGTGTTAAAGGCTGACTTCAGCAGAGAGTGGACTGCACAGAGACAAGACAAGGAAATTAAGATCATTTACACTGTAAAGCTTTCTCTCAACTGCACTGTAACAGTCCTCAATAGAAAGAACAATATTCCCAACACACTGTTATTATAAACACATTTGTATTCAGAGATGTGGCCTTCGGTGACCAAACTGACTACAAGATGAAAGAGTTTTCTAGTCATTTGTGTAACTCTGATGTACATTTATGAACAACTTTTGTTACATTTGTTACAACTTCAAAGTATGTGAAGTGAAAACTATATAATATTAAGTTTAGCTTACAGCACAGAGGCTGGGCTGTTCAGCTGACTGTCTTGCTGTGTGACTATTTGTAATTCAATCAAACTTCAGAGGACACAGGACTGATAAAAGCAAAGGTCTGGTGGCAGCTCAAATGTTTTGCAGGACAGATGAAATGTTGTTCTACACAGTATAAATGAATGTAGTTATTGCATTAATTGATCTGAGAATTATAATTAAGGCTTCAACAACTGCTGCGTTTATTATTACCTGATTGATCGCTTAGTCTGCAGAATGTGTTTATATAGTGAAAAATATTTAAAATACAAAGCTGATGATACATTTAGTTTGATTCTAACTGACTTCAAAACAAGAACATCTGACTGTGGATGCTTCAAATGCTGATAAATGTTTGAAGGCTTTATAATTTCTTCTTTACTGTCATTTTAAATTGTAATGTTGTTTGTATTATGTCCACAGCGGTGCTGACAGGCAGTTTTGACCAGGACGCTCTTGCAAAAGAAATGTTCAGTCTCAACAAGACTTTACTTCTGGTAAAATAAGATAAAAAAAATAAATAAGGAAATGCAGAAAATCATCATGTATAAGCATTATTTGCTTTATCATTAACTATTTTAACATTGATCAATTATCTAAATAATTGATACCACTTGTTGTCACTATTGGTTATGGATGAGGCGTTGATATCTGGGAAAATGGTGACATCACTGTAACAAGTAACAAGTCCAATAAGGCAACAACAAGCTGTATGATGATCATTTGTTATCCTGCTAATAATCCCTCACTGCACAGAAAAAACTATGCACACAACTAGGGCAGGTGCAGCAAGCCAACTTAGTCTTAAAGCTGCTCATTTCATATGTAAATCCTTTTAAGATTTACTTATGGAATGAAACAACCCTGGGACATATTTCACCTAATAACTTCTCATGCTGCAGCCATGCATGCTGCCTGTCTGGCTACCTTTCTGGGCGATGGTGCAGAATTCCTCCTGAAGTTTAATGTAGTCACTGGCACACTCCACGCTGTCTGTCAGCCGGGAGACGGGGGGCTGAAAGTCCACCAGCTCGGCACATAGGTTTGGGTTGGATGAGTGAAGGCGGACGGGGGACATGCTGGCAGATAAAGGGACCTGGAGAGAGAGAGGACAACCACAGAGGACGGCTGTCAATCAGCTGAGGGGCCCAATGGTGTGCTGTGTGTCTGAGAGCCAGAACCAGCTGTGAAGAACAAGAACCACAGTACGATTAGGCCTAAATAACTCTGAATATACAGTTACACGGTACCAATTAGTTTTTAATTATCTGACAGGACCCAGTGAGGAGCACTATCAGTGTTTTTTAATTTTTTTAACTAAAAACAAAATAACTGCATGATAGTGAGATAAAATATATAAAGATAAACATTCATTTTAGATATCAAGAACTAGTAAATCAGAGCTGAGTGGACAGTTTATCCCAGCAGCTGCATTATTTTGCCTTCTGGGGTGAACAGTAAGTCTCTGACAAATCTCAGGTAGGAGGTCATTAGTTTCTGTGATAGTCAAATCTATTCACAAAAGAAAAATGACTTGAAATTTCCTTTTAGCATGGCGGTTGGTAAAAAAACAAAACAAAACAAGCAAAAGTGAATGAAAGCACATTTGGTCGTCAAAATAAGGGAAAATTAGCACAGATGGAAAAGTTATTGCTTAGGCAGCGACACGCCACAATAATACGACTCAAGAACATAAACACAAGACAGAAAGACAGAATAATATATTGCCTGGTTTGTATTATGTGTGTGCACTGTAAAACAGTGAGACTAGGTTTTACATTTCATTCTCACTCAGTGAGACTTTGACTCGACATACAAACTCACGTAGAAATCAAACGTGTCTTCACAGTTACATCAGGGTCTCCCTGACCAAAAACAAACACTGTGAATCACTGTAAGGTTGAGACGTTACTGTATGCATACATTATTACACAAGTTATAAAATATATTTGCTTTTAATGTATGATCTTATGAAGTTATAGTTGAATGTAAAGCACATGTAAATTGTTTTTTAATTGGTTTATGTTTTTATTGTGGCCTACTTTGTAGCATTAAGGTAGTACGTTTCAAGTAACAAGACACTGCATATCGGAGTCTGTGTGTGTATGAGTGACTGCAAGTCTGTGAACACCAAAAATCCTGTGTGTGTGTTTATGTAGCGAAGCAAAAATCATAAACCAGATACCTGTAGCTGGAATTTTGCATCTTTGCCGACACTTTTTGTTCTCCATCTTCTGTTCAAGCGCTTTTCTTTCTTTGACAATTCAACACAATTGGTCTTGTGTGGCACACATGGATCAGGATATGCAAAAATGCGGTTAATAGGACAAACAAACTGCATATGAAGCAAAAGTTAACACACCCATCGACTGCAATGAAATGGCAACAAAAGACAAATTCCCACAAGTAGGTCGCAAACAAAAGATTGACACAAATGAGATGTTAAAAAAAACCCATTTCAGCCAAAAATCTAGTCAAAAAATGTAGAATTCAATAAATATGGATCTGTTCAAGAAGCTGGTGAGCATGGCTGTAATGAAGGTGACTGCTGGTACCTTTCTTACACTGACACACCTCCATCATTACCTATAGGCTCCTTAACACACACACACACACACACACACACACACACACACACACGTACACTAACTATACTGCTTCCCCTGCTCTCTGTACCTGTCACGTGTGTGCGCTTCAGTGTGTGCATGCATCTCTGTCTGTGTGTGTCTGTTTTTCACCTGCATATCAGTGAAATTGGGTGCTGACTGTGTCCTTTGTAGAATCTCCAGACTCTGCAATAGGCGGCTCAGCTCAGTCAGGTTGGACTGGCATCGTGCGAGCTCTGAAAATAAAATGCACACCCACACGTGCACAAACATATTCAGTGTTATGTGTCCTGAAATGGTCATCAGTCCTTCTTTCAGGCCCCGGTTCTGATTCAGTCTACTTTTTTGTGAAATCAGATTTGTTTACTGCATAAGGAAGAAAAATGCACTAACCCTCTGCACATTTGTCCATCTCCTCTGATTCCTGCAGCCAAGCAACCACCTTGCTCTGGCCGTTGCTGTAGGAGGCAGGAAGGCTGCTGTTGCTGCTGCTACTGGGGGCCACTGGCTGCCACGGCAAGCTGCTCGGCTTGGCCTGCTGGAAAGGTGAGATTGGGTTGTTTTATCTGAAACTTCATGTCAGAGTTTGCTGTGGTGCATTCAACTGTTTTTGATCGCACTGTAGTTAATAAAGTGGCACTGGCATTGTGATGGAAGAAATAACTGGGATTAGGGTGGCAACAAACATTTATGTCCGTTATTTCTTCATTTATAAACGAATAATCCGGAAAGCTTTTATTTAATTAATCCTTGATTGGTGGGAAACGTCTGAAAACCTCTGGTCTAAAAGATGCTATGAACCAATTCAATATTCCCAACACCATCTAAAGATGTTGCTGTCTTTGAATTCCTTGTTTTGCTTGATTAATGGTTCAAACATATTCATGTTACAATGAAAAAGCACAGAGAAACAGAATAAATCATCACATTTCAGGAGCAAATATTCACCTGAATAAATGCCTTAAAACAAAACCGTTATAATTAAATTTTCTGGAAACCAAGATATTACTTTCATTTCAATGAATCTGTTGTACTATATTGTGTGGATCTTCTGTAGTCTGTAGTCACTTGACCCAACTGCAACAGCTGCAGAGAATCTGAGCTTTAAGATAAATGTCCAAAAGGCAATTATTAAATAAAGCAAATAAAATGATGAGAGTACAGTCCATCTGCTGCCATGCTGAAGTTTTCCTAGGTGTTTGAGGCCTTGATAGTCCTCCTTCCAAAGCCGAGCCTTTGATGTAGTTGTTAATTCTGACTCTGGGATTTTGAGCTGTTCTTCTGGGAGAGCTCATCAGGCTGCAGCCAGCTGCTCTGAATCCAGATCCTACTGATCACCTCTAATGGCCTGCATCAGGCGCAGAGCCACACTCCCAGGAGGAGCTGCTGCGGCTGCTCCTCACATTTAACACTCGAATCAGACACGTTAACAAGGGCCGGGGTTTCAGACTGAACCGAAAACAGTCAGGACAAACAAACCCTTCCTGTTGTTCTAATGATCTGTATACGATTACTGCTCCAATCAGTGTCACTGGGCAGATATTCACTGTCCCCACATTCACAACAATCAGTCCAGCAATAAGCCACATAACGCAGGGGATGGATCAGAGCCACAGGAACAAAACAGCACTAAACAGCATTTAATCAAAGCGAAAGCCAAAGAAATGGAACTGGGAAATTGAAAGGACAGAGGTGCACATCTGACTCTGAATGAATGTTTTCCTCTCTTCTGGATGATATTTTGGTATGCTATCCCAGTTTCCTATAAAAACAGAAACTAGGTGAACTCTCATTCCCTGTGACATACCCTTCTTGAATAAGTAATCACACTCCACTCAGAGCACAGAGAGAGAGAGAGAGAGAGAGAGTGAGCAAGCGTCTACTTAAAAGTTTGATACACAGTAGAAGTATGAAAAATGTTGCAGGCTGGTTTGATTAGAAAAGCCAATTTCAACATCGTCTCTGTAACGTATGTTTCCCTTTTTTCTGTAAAGAAAAAAAGAATTTAATCATTTAAATTTTCAAGCAAAAAGGTCAAATCATGTCTGATTCCAGCATTTAAAACATGAGGTTTTATATGACTTAACTGAATATCGATAGATAAATCAGGGCATAGATATATTTCACTATTTTAATACATTTTAGAAAACTAAAAGACTGAGCATTACTTGCTATCCTGTTTATGATGGAGGGTCGGGGGGGCTCACCTTGGCTTCACGCACCACACTCGAGGCAGGCTGTGGGGACTCGATGGCAGCTGGAGGAGGAAACGTTCGCATGGTGGCCTCTCGGGGAGAACGCACAATCTCGTTCTGTCGGTAAAGCCGGTGATGACGCAACTTGGACACCCAGGCATCAAATATGTCTTGAGATTTGACCTGACGAGGAAGATGACGGCTGAAGATGACAGATGACCCCTGCTGATCAGAGTTAAAATGATACTATCTCAGTCAATCAGCGTTACCTTCAGGTGATAGATGTGCTCCTCAGTGTCCAGGTCAATACGACGGGCCCTCTTCTTGATAGACATGACTGAGAGGCCGACGTCAATGCTGCCATGGAGTTTGCCTTTTTGGATCTAAAGCAAGTGAGAGACACATATTTTCTTAGTTTACTTAAAGTCGAATGAGTTTAATAAAATGTAAATTATGTGTACATATATCAAACTTATATCAAACTTCTTTCACACCATAAAGCCTGGAGATAAACCAAAGAATCCTCTGTGCTATTGATCACTTGTTCTCTAATTAACGTTTCAGCCTTCAAAACTTAATTAGGTAGAATTAGTTCAGCCAAACAGCTGCAGCTGAAACTATTGTTTATTGATTATTCGGAAATTGAAATGGCTCCTCTACTGATAATCAATACATCATTTAAGTCAGGGATTACCTGTAGGCACTTGGAAATATTATGGAATATCATAGCTAATTAAAAAAATGATCTGATTGTAACATATATCCAACACACAAATAAGATTAGTTACTGTATTTATTTACCTATTAATAACAAACTAACCAGTCATTTACAACACATGCTGTGTTTGGAGAAAGACATGGAGAAGCAGCACTGAGTGTTTATGCCCCACAGATGTGGAACAAACGTCCATAAAACTGTGCAGAAGCCTTTCCCGTTTGCTGCTGCCTTTTATTTAGCTTAAAAAAAGTGTAGCTTTTGCTTCATAGCTCACACAACGATGTAATGTTTATCTGTCTGATTTTATTTTAGTCCAGTTTTAATTTGACTTAACACTGATGCCTTGTATGTTTTATGTAAAGCACTCTGAATTTTCAATACAAAGAATCTTTCCCAGCCTAAATTATAATAAATTAAAGCAAAATGAATGACTATAACATATACATTATAAGATATACAATGGTACAATACAATATAAACTTAGTTGATAAAAAAAATATGTAAAAGAATAACTGAGGTGACCACCTTCTGACATTACAAATGGTAGTGAAATGAATGCACACGTAAACTGAATTTCAGAAACATTTCAGCTATCAACTGTTAGCTTCAGCCTCATAAACAGCATTAGCAATGATGAAGTCAGAACAAGTGTTTCTTATTCTTTGCTCTCTTCAGTCTGTTGCTACATTCCCATTTTGTCAGTAAAAGTGTAGCTTTCGTGCAGAGCAACATGGCGTGCTGAAGCGCAGTGAACATCACGACCCATGCTGCAGATGTTTCTGCTGACTCACTGCCGAGCAGAGCTGATGTCAGGCCAGGCTGCCCTGTTTCTGCCTGTGGGTTATAGTCAGGGTTACTTACATCAATGGGGGACTTGGAGTACTTCAGGATACCGTTGTCCAGAACAAAAAAACGCTGCAGAGAAAACAAACACAAAAATAATATATTTGTTAAATAATAAGAAGGGCAGACAGTGACTATAGATCACATTGGACCTGTTCATAATATTATTTATTATCTCATAATTAGCTGCAGGAAATGTGAACTGTGTGTCTGAAGTGTTAGTTCAAATATGCTAACAAGAGGGACTGGTTTCAACTGCTATTGTTTTGAGAAAACAGAAGTTATGCTGATGCTGAAGGTGGTGACTTCAAAGGAAATATCCAGTATGCTTGAGGAAGAGGCCCAGAAAGGATAAGGCAACCACATGAAAAAGGAGAAGTTCTTTCAAGCTACAGCACTTTACTAGACAGCAAACTGTTTAACATTCCGGGAGCGGCTGTGTTTGAAAAGTGTTTTTCCAGCCACAAAGAGCTCTTCGTGCCCCGTTCTGCCTGTGGATCTTACCTTGTGCCAGCCTTTCAGGGGCCATTTTCGCTTCTTCAACATAAAACCCTCGTGCTTATCAGGCCTCTGGACGTTGCTCTGACCGATTTTCAGCCCCTCAATGATTTCCCAGCTGTCTGCCTCCTGGAGAAGAATAAAAAATGCGACACGGTGTCAGAATGAATCTGTTCACTCCTCCAGAAAGAGAACAAAACACTTGTACTGTGATAAAAAGAAAAGACGCTCCCGCCATGATCGACAGAACAAAACAACAGGAATACTCTTTAATGCTACTTTATTCTCTTTCCTCGTACTGCATTAAAAGAAAAACTGCCCCATTCAAATTCCCCCTGCTCTCTCAGCATTTCCACTCCATTAGCTTTCTCCTGACTGCGCTCTTCCTGATGCTAGTAGGTCTGTAAATCACAGTGACGCCTCTGGAGTAGAGGGATGGCAGGGTCAGGCAGGGACAGGTATGACACCACACCGTCGCTCCCACTGAGGGGGGACACGAGGAATCCTGGGATCTCATCAAAATGATGTCTGGGAGCCGATGAGGATCATCACAGTCCTGCTGCTCTGTACTGCCATGATCCATTCAGCATCTTAATGAAGTCACTTTGTGCACAACTTTGAAATGTTTTAACTGACATACTCTCCCTGCCTCATCTGCTTCTGTGTCAGCAGGGCTTCCCCCACAATAATAATTTTGTTATTATTATTTTTGTTATTATATTTACTAAAAATTAGCTTAAAGGCCTCTTGGTTTACCAAAAATGCTACACTGTACTTTAAGTCATCCTATTTAATTGCACCGCATTGCACTGTGGTCTACCACATTGTCACATTGTCTCCTCTCTGCAGCAATATATCAAATGATGTGTAGTGATCTCTTTTGGGCAGTTATCATTCAGATTAAGCAAAATATTAATACAACAAAATGTAATATTGGTGAAGTGGGTCAAGTTTTAATTTCATACTCGAATCAGTAGCAGCAGAGCCCTTGAGGCAAAACCTACAACTTAACATGCACAAGCCTCTCTGGAGAGCCTAATAATGGCCTGCAGCTTCCCCCCTGCCCGGTGTGATGCCGAGACCTTCAAGACAGCTCGTAGGGTGAGCGCTACGACACCCGACCTTGGTTTGCGGGACACTTAACAAAAGGAGACAACAGCTTGTTTAATCTAATGGCGAGGCAAACAGATCTGTCTGGTAATGAGGTCATGTTTCTCCCCGTTCTTTCAGTGGTCCTGTGCAACATAGAAAGTAGAGGACCTCAACTTCATTAGCAGAACGTGCACTAGCCAAATGCTGATCACAGCTCAGTTGTATAATGTTGCCTGCAAAGTGATCAAACTGTCTTCAACAGCGTTTGTATATAGAATATAACAGCCCCACACATGACGAGCAGCAAGTCAATAACAAGCAGCAGCAGCAGCAGCAGCGAGAAACCGTCACAGAAGCCTCCTGTGTGTTATCAGCAGTATTCCAAACAGACTTTCAACCAGCTCTAAATTGATAAATCGATACCAGGCTATATAAAGTATGACTTCTGCTGCAAATGTTGCAATTCAATACACCTTCCCAAGCTTTGTTTTAAGATCCAAGCCATCATAGATATAAATCAACAATTAATCAATTTCTCATGAGGAACAGTCGACACAACCCCAGGATCCACATAAATACTGAATGCGAGCTACCCGTTTATATGGAAATTTCCGCTGCAGTCAGACAGGTTTTTTTTTTTTGCTATTAGACCCTGAAAACAGAACTGAATTAAGCAAAAGCAGTTTCCTGCACTCTGCTCACATTTATTGATCTCGCTGCAGAATAATTTAAAGCAGAATGAGCCGGTCCCTCTTGGTGAGTTTACCCCTTTAATGAAGGATCTTGTGACAGACTCAGTGAGAGGCCGTCTGCTTTAGCATGCTCGTTTGATACTGGATGACTCTGACTTGATTTTTGCCTTTGCACTTTTCTTTTTCATGTTTCCCTTGAAGAAGACTCATATCATATCAGTGGGGCAACATGGACAGATGCCAGGATATCTAACAAAAACTGAAGGTGAGCAGTAAAATAATTTATCAACCAAGTTTTCCTGTGTCAGCTTCATGGGCCACGTCTGCTGGTGACACTAAGTACTGTCGCACAGTAGATCCTTTAACGCTGCAATGAATCAAACTATTACAGTTAAGGTCTACCTGAGCAACAGGGAGGACAAACACTCCTAGGGGACACCTTAGGCTAAATCAGCACTATAAATATCAGTATGCCAGCCTGCCTCTGATGACAAGTTTCTGTTACACATCTGTTTCTGATGCTGATCTGTACTGCTGCTGAAACCCTGCAGAACTTTTCTAAATTCACTATATAACCAATATCAGTTTATTTCTGACTTCACAGTGCAATAAAACATAATGTTGTAATAAAAATAGTGATAAAATAACGAGACAGGCTTTCATGGGAGTTTTAAGTCTAAGGGGCTTACACAGTCAGTGATTACAAAAAGTAAACAAAATCCAGACCTACGGAGAGGAAAGCTACAGAAGACAAGAACAAGGTTAACTGCAATTATTTATTATATATCTCAAGATAATAAGTAAATTAAACCAGGTTAAGAGGTTCTTATGATAATAGGTTAGTTATGTTGTTGACTCAAGAAAACAATTTATTGTTAGATAACAAATCAATTTTTACTTATAACTTTAACTATATTGTTGTTATGATACTGAAATAACTATCCCAAGATCTTGAGGGAAGACCATTGTTTTGACAAAATCAGCATCCCATTATAAGTAGAACTGCAGTGATTAGTCAATTAATCAATGCAAAATCTGAAACTAATTTGGATAATTGATCAAGTTTAAGTCTGTTTTCTGATAAAATTACTAAATATTGTTTGGTTAAACCTTCTCAAAAGTGAGGATTTGCTGTTGTCTCTCTTTTCTATTATTTTAAATCAAATAGTAAAAACTGATAAAAATGGTGAAAATAGCAGCCATAGGTGTAAAAAAACCTTTTTATTTCAAGATAACAAGACTACAGAAAAAAGTAATCTATTTAAATTACGGTCATTCTAGGCTTCCGTAGCATTTTTATTTCTTTGAGGCTGAAACCTGAAGTCTTGGCAGCAACTAACCATGACACAAGCATAATGCATAGAAATGTTTATTAATGAGCCATCGATGACTTTGAGTGGTTCTTTTAACCAAGAGCAACCAATATTGATTTTCTAAAATTATTTACTTTGTTTCATGGCTTAACGATCAATTGAGTCATGGTTAGATTCAGTATAAGGATAAAAACTGATTACTTGTTTTTGAAAAAGCTTGAAAACAGGAAAATGTTCATATAGTCAACCATCATGTCTGTGCTTGACTATAAAGATTTATTTTCAGGCTGCTCGCTCTACCTTTAAACAACTCTATGTAGTTCATCATTGTGCTTTGTATTTCATTACAGGAGTTAAACTCTGACAGGAGTTATACTCATAACTGTGTACTATATACATAGAAGAAGACTGGGTCCTTACTGTTAACATCATTATTAAAGGTTTCCAGTACAAGCTGCCTCAGTTTAACACTCATCTGCACTGATTTAAAACCAGCTACCCCTCAGGTGAATACTGAACTTAAACACTGACTGCTTTCCAACACTTTGCACCTTATTAATGAGAAGAATTACAAAAGATTTTACAGCTTGAATGTCTCATCACACTGGCCGGTTTTAAACTCAGAGTCTACTTAGTGACATCTACGATCAGTGATGCCTGTGCTGCTGTTATGTCTGATTAGTGTTTGTTTTTCTCTGCTGTCTCGGAGATTAGCTGATTAAATAAAGGTTACATGTGAGGGCAGACGCTGGGTAGGTGGGCTGAGAGACAGGGGGGGAGGTGGAAGAAGTCCTTGGCAACCTGTGAGTACTTTAGATGAACATAAAGAGTAAAGAGATTTTAAGTGTTTTTGTTGTATGTGTCTAATTTTTTAAGATAAAAGCTACATTTTGACTATGACAGCCTGACCAGGATGTTACTGTGTCTTCTATTAAATACCAAATACTAAATAATTAAAACTGTATGCAGTCTGCTGTCATACCAAGAATTTACTGTACAAGACCAATATGTACTGTGCAATACCGTAAAACTGTATATGATAATCCATAATCACCACTAACAATGATGTTCCAGCAGCTAAGAACAACATAGGACTTGTTTGAGGATGAATTTCATTGCAGTTCCTGGCTGGCTCAGCAGTAACGCTTAGAGTAGGAGGGCGGGCGGCCACATGGATGACAAGTTAACACCCAGGAAGACCCCGTATCATGCACAGTCTCATGCCCTGAGTAATCGCCAAAGATTCAGTTACAGTCCACATGTGTGACTTGCTGACTTGTAGGAGCAATGCTGGATAACTGAGGAGGGGAACTGTGTTGTCTGTATTGTAGAACAGAAATTAGTTTTGTTTTTTTTTCAATTGATGCTTTTGTCTCCATGGTAACTACTCACAAAATCACTCGCATCCCGCTCTTTTTTTGACCTTACATTGACTGATCAGCTTCCGGTTTGTTTCACTACAGGCTGACGCTCCTCACTTGTTACAGTGGGTGGGGAATTAAAATCAGTGAATCATCAACAAACTCTAGGCTGACATGAAAACTATTTCAGTTCTGCTGTTAGTCAGTCTGGCAAAAGCATCCTGTCCTGCTGCCGCCAGACGACTGATTTACAGAAATGAAGTGCAATGCATGAAGAAAAATAGCCCACTTTTCATTAAAAATATTATTAATGCCTTCATTATCCCATTTACATAGCCTGTCTGTCAATGGTTTTTAAACTCAATTAACAGATAATAGTACCATTTGAGACTGGGATTTTTTCCATTTGTACTAAACACTGAAATCTTTAATCTTGCTCTGAGCACAGGACTTTTTATGCAGGGCATCAGTTCTGACAATGTATCTATGAGACAACCTGCTCATATAAAGTAATAAAAATGGTAAAGGTGGTGGATTGTGCTATGGGGACATTTGCAGAAATTCAGTTGAAACCAGAAATATTCATGGAAAGATATCAACCACTTACACAGACGATTAAAACCACCACTGTGCTGATGCAGCTGTTGTTTATTTAAAATTCATTTTCCAGTTCATTTCTGCTTTCCACTAAGATCATCTCTCAGTTTTTGAGTTGGACTGCTGTGTGTCAATACCATAGAAACCTGGAATAAATTTACATGTTTTAATGACATTTTTAAGACAGATGAGGAGAAAGAAGATATAGATGTAGTTGCCAGCGCAAGTACTCTGTCATTATTTCATCTCCAGTTACAGTTACATCACTATGTTCTGGTCATTGCCATGAAAACAGCGCCTATCTAACTTTATCAGGAACTGATAATCACTTGACAATTGCTGATTTCCCCGCTCTCATAAATCAAAGACACCTTTCTTAAATATTAGGGTGTGATTCCATCTACCCGCCTGACAATCTCTGAGCCCAAAACATCTTATCTAACCAGGAAATGACAAGCAGCGAGAAAAGAAATGGATGGTTGCAGCGACATCCTGAATCAAAGTGTGTGCCTGTGTGTGTGTATGTGTATGTGCTTACTGCAGGTGGTGCCTCTAATTGCTCTCATGAGGGTCTCCAGAGTGAACAGTAGTCGTCAGCAGAGGGGAAAGTGACACGTATTGATTTGAAAATGGGGGCTGGATCTCATTAAGGCTTTCCCCCAACAAAATGCCCCACTCTCATTTTTCCCTCAAAAACTGATGCCGGGCCAAGCCAGCTAAGGTCTTCTCTCTGCGTCTACTGAGCTTCCTCTGGATGTCTCTGGGGAAGACGTACTGCACTGCATATTCTCTACAGCGGTGCACATACATCATATCACTGAAAACGACCTCCACAGAACACACCAGGCAGACTGTGGCGCAGGAAAACACTATCATTAAGGTTAATACACAATGAAAGTGCAGGACTACATGATGAGACTCTAATATATGCTGGAGACACCTTCATGAAACAGTTGACATGGTTACAGAGTCACATGTGAAATAATAACTTATAATAATTAGAAAAATCCATTCTTGACCTCTTACTATATGTTTTAGGGCCTTTAGCATAATTGAAAGCTCCAGAACAGCTACTAAATGGACCTTGTGCCAATATTTTTTAAATGACTGGTTCCAAGTTCCATGATCCAACATTTAGTCTCTCTGTCTGCTGAGAAAGATCATGTGATACAATCAAAAGCTCCAGATGCTGAAACGACTTTGTGTTGAGCTTGTTTTGTCTCAGGGCCTAAACCTCCATTTTTATCCAATCAAATGTAATTTACTTACTTTACTACTTGTCATCAGTCAGAGGTTTGTGTGTGGATGCCAATCATGTGAAATCTTGTTTATATTTCCAGAGAATGTGGGTGAGATGTGCTGTTTTCATTTCTCCCACATCTTGGCCTTACAACATGGTGCAAGAAGTGTTGGTGGAGGGATGCCGTCCTCTACAGCTCCATAAAGGAATGCTGGTTTGAGCATTGGGGCCCCCAATTCGTTAAGCTACGTCGCCTTTGAAGCGATCCAATCAAATCTGAAGAATTGCAACCCAACCCTGCTACATGTACTCAGCTCTGCTCAGAAATGTCATATTGCAGTGGCCAAACACACTGTCACTTTTCATTTTACTGTGACTTTAAAGGCGGTGTCTCTTAAAATGCACTCGCAGGAGACTTATGCCCTTTCTTTACTCGTACATTCTCATAATGGTCGTGAGCCAAAACCCTGAGACAGCTGAATCGAACAGAGGAGGATTTGTGGCTCCAACGGTGGTTTTGAATGATACACCTGCCTCTGTAGTTGATACATCAAGTGTCTGTGTTGCCCACGGGTACAACACCACATCACTTAGTGAACTCTGCTAAATCATAATGCCAAACAGCTGCAACAATCAAGAACTAATTCCCAATTAAACTTTTCAAGTGCTGCTGATTATCTTGAGGTCTTAATCAAGCAGGTGCACAAAATTAAAGGAATCTTGTGGACAAGTCCCATTTACATCTACTTCAGCAGCTGCCTCCTTTGGCTAGTACCTGACTTCATTAAACACGTTAAAAGAGATGAATAAGAAGCAAAAAGGCTAATAGATAACCTTGCTCTCAGATTAAGCTCTCTTTAAGATTATGGAGTGTCTGGCAAATGAAATCCTGAACCCTTTCACCCGTGACTGTCTTGTTATCAGAGGCAAGCGAGTGACATTAAAGAAATGGACAATGAACAGCGGGGTTGGAAGGGTTAACAGTCTGCCTCATCAAGCAGCAGGCCATTGACTGTGCGCTTCAAACTGAGGCCCCACTGCTCAAACCAACATCCCTTTTCTCCTTAGAAAGCCCCCTCCTGTGGACACAAGCTGGGCTCCCACACAGCATACCAGAGCGCGCCACATGTTCAGTGGAGCACCAAGCCACCGCCTGTCCCTCATGAAATATGCATCAGCCAGTGGCCGACGGAAAAAAAAAAAGCTTGTGATGTCAGAGATTCCAGTTTCGGTGTCCCGTTTCTGTGCGGCCACAGTGACACAGCAGCTCAGTGAGGTATAGAGGGCTGGGGGCTTCACATGGCTCACTGCAGGGGTTAGGTTTAAGCACTTGTCCAGTGAACTGTGAAACAAGAGTATATCTAATTGTTTACCATGCCTCTGTAAGGTTTTTACTTACTACCCAGGGAATTAAGGCTGCTATCTTAGCGATTAGTCATCTAATTAGTTAATAAGGTCTTGTGGGGTTGATAGTCGATTAGTCTTTTTTTCTAATGGACTTTTCACAGGGAATAAACTATTCATCATTAGTCATTATCAGCTGTGTTGGTGTATGCCTGAATTCATCAGCAGAGTGAAAACAGAGAAACATTTTGACAGATTTAACTCATCAATTAGTCAAAGGCATCCTGTGCCTATTAACCTGAGTAGACACTGTGCGGATTACACCAGATTTTAACCCCGAATTAGAATCTGGCTGAATTCCTGCCAGATCGGTTGTCATTTGGCATGCACTTTTAGGAAGGGGGTTTCATGACTTTGGATTAGTTGCCTGAAAGATTGCCAATTTGGCTGTTGGATGATAGGATGGATTTCTGGAGTGTCATTTCTGGCGCTCTGGGTGTAGTCTTGAGGGAGGCTGCACTCAGGAACTGGGCAAAGATCAGAAGTCTGCATCTTCTAAGCCTTCTTCCAATATTTATCTTCTCTTCTTCTGGCTTTGAATTAAAGACAGCTTTGCGTGACATAATGCTGCATTAATGTTCTTGTCAACATTGAAACAGCGTTGAAGGTATAACGGGTCATTTGGTCAGTGCAGTATGAGTTCAGGCCTAACATAAAGGTCAACAAAGAGAACTATGAGTCCAGGACTGCCGTACAAGGAAAACACCAGCTGGACACACAAGTAGTTTGTTGAGAAAACCTGGGGCTGCTGCATTTATTTAACTTCAAAAGGTGACGCTGATTGCATAAAATCTGACTGGGTCATCACAGAATAGTTGTGGGTGTTTGCGTTTCACATACTGAAACTGCTGAATTAATATTTCATGACTTTATATTTAATGGCAGGCCCACTTCCTTTCTATCTGCTTGTTTTTCTGTTGCATCAACTGTCTCACAAGAGGATGGCAGTGATGGAAGACTGCTGAAGCACAAAATAATATTCACTCCACTCTATTTTACCTCACCTAAAGCCATGTTTACTCAGTGCTGCTCTGCCTAGAAACTGTCTCTAGATGTTTTCCTCCTGTGGCCTTGCAATTACCTGCCGGCTGTCACGCTGGGAAGAGGAAGAGGAAGAGGCGCTCTTGTGAACCGGCGTGGAGGTCTTGTTGACTGGAGTGGAGCTCCTCTCCTCAGAGCTCATGGTGCGACCGTGGGGCCCTCGCTGGTAGTGTTGGTGGTGAGACATGGTGAGCACTGGTTGGCTCCGTGGACCTCCCTCACAACTGGGCCCTGTAGACCAGAAGCATCCTCTGACACTGTCTCCTGCTCACTGCTCGCTGTTCATCTGAGAAAAAACAAAGGTCAGGAAGTTACAGGAAGTTACATCAACATGTCACCCTCACCTTCCTCATTCTGTCACAGAGCGTGAGATGCTCAGTCGACACGCTTCTCTTTGAGCCATGGGTTTTTAATTCTCTACTCATTACATGTGCATTACTGAATAAGCCCTTCATTATGTTTCCTGTGAGACTGTTGCGGGAAATCGTTCCATTTGAGATAGTGGAGATAGTGGAGATATTGTAGCATTTTTGACTGACTTATCATGAGCATATATTGACTTCCGGGAGTAACTATGTGCTGTCCACTTCCTTTGGAAACTATCTAGATAATTAGTCATTTATATCTTTTTTCAAGCAAAAAATACCAAATATTTGTGCTTGTCAGTTTGGTGAATTGCCTTGGTTTTCCTTTCTTAAATTGTAGTAAATTGGATGCCTTTGGGTTTTTGACTTGTTCAGACAAAACGATACATTCAATAACTCCTTCGCTCTTCACCCAGCACTCATATCCATTTTTCACTGTTTTTATAATACAGAACAAACAATAAAGCCATCACTGGAGGAGATAGAGATCTTCCCTCAGGACTGTGTAACAACAATCCCTACACATCTAATTACCACGATGATAATGATGGCAATTAGATAAAGATACCAAATCAATATCAGCATCTACATATTCACAAACCTGTGATAACAAACTTACACAAGATGTTTGGAGCAATGAAACTTGGCTAGTTTGGGCAGGGCAATGTGTTGAACAAATATACTGTACTCAAAGCGTCTCGTTAACCTCGTGTTCTGATAGCAACAGGGAGCGCTCGTTTTGTCATCAGTCATGGCGCTGTGTTGTTCCATGCTGACTCCCATAATGCTGCCTGCAGCAGAGCTGTGTGATTGTCTAAGCTCTCAGGAGGTCGCAGCTCTGATAAAACATACATCGATCGCAAGATAGCAGAAAACAAACAGATAAACAAACCCCATTCAATTTGGAAGCCGAGACTCTTGGTGAGATACTGAGGACTTTTACAAGGACAAATCACAATATTTTTGATAAAGTACCTCAATGCTGATAATGATGATGATTTTTGGGGACCAGGAGATGCTGTACTTACAAACAAGAACAGGTTGAGTAACAGATATTAATAAAAGGGATAGAAACAGTTTGATAAACTCAGGAAACTTAATCTTAAGACTGTGACGGAGAATTTAAAACCAGGAAAATATCTGATTTATGGAGCAGCTTCACAGTAAATCATATATGGAGGAAAGCATCATTGCACTGGTGTGGTTTATTATTACCTGCTGCACATGATTGTAGGGCAAGAAGTATTCCCAGCATTAAACAAGTTACTCTATAAAACAATATTATAGTATAATATGACACATAATTGATTGGTTGATTAACCTTTCTAACTGGTCATAATCAATCATTTAACTCATTAAAAAAACAGCTAAACATACCGTTTGAATGAACACAACTGAATACAACTGTGGAGCATGCTGTGGTTTCAACTACAGGATGTGCTCTCCCATGTGTCGGGGAAACTCCCTGGGTCCACTGAGCACCTCTGCACATTTCAGCAGTATACACTCTCACATGCAACTGTACAGAGCACTCACACACTATTATCTATAATTCAGATCCTTTAACCACGTCATCATCCCTGTCCAGTCTTAAGCCAGCAAGGATCTAAGCTACTGTGAGACAAGGCGCTAAGTCCATTCAGGTAGTGTATTCCACTTAGCCTATTTAATAGATCCACTCTCCTTGACCTAATAAGGAAGCACAGGGGAGGAGCATTTTAATTGTAAACTTTGCTGTTTTGATACACAGTTCAGTTTAGTCCGAAGCTGGAATGTGAAGACATTTACTCTAAGCTAAAGACACCGCAGCCGTTGATGAGTATGCGATACCAAAACAAAGCTGCTGCACATAAAAGTGATGTGAAAACCACACAGTGTAAATTCACTGTTACTGGCATGAATCACGTGTTGTTACACTGTAAAACAAAATGAAAGCACTCTTTTTACTTAGTGTAGGGCTGCAACAAACAGTAATTATTGCTATCAATAATTTCATTGATAAATCATTTGATCTATAAAACACGAGATAACATTGAAAAAAGTGCCCATCACATTACCCTACAGCACGCTGGTGACTTCATCAACAGTCCAAAACCTAATAATAGTAATGACAATCATTTTTCTGTCACTGGACAAATCGACTACTCGTGACAGCTCTAATTTACTGACTACATTATGTTTGCCTTCATGAAAACAAAGGATTTACTAAAGCAACAAATGAAGAGATCTGTAGTTCAGTTCAATCAGCCAGTTCCACACATAACCAGCCGTAGTAAACAATGTGCAAGAAAAGTGTGTGTTTGACTCCTGTTTCTCCTGTTTGGATGGACAACATCAATGCTGCTCCATAGCATGTTGGGGAACACCTGCTCAGGACCTGATTAGTCATGAGCTTAATCTTCTAAATCCAGCCACCACGATTATGGCCCTTTAAGCAGGAGGATGAGGCCATGTGGATGCTACAACAACACTCCTTAAACACCTGGTAAAAACCTCAAGAACAATGTCAACGTCAAACACTACTGACCTCACAAATCTGTGACTGATAAATGATGACATGTACGCACTGTAATATGGCTAACACTGTGTATCAGTGCATCACGGCCTGAGACTGTTAGAAATTTATAGTAAAAAGGATCCAGCAAAAACAAGCCAGCCCTTTTCAAAACACATTATTTTTCTGTTTCTGTTTATTTTTAAATATTGCTATCACTTATTGTTTTTACTGGTACTGTGTACTGATGGATGAGTCCGCTTTGATGAGGATGCTCTTCGTGTGCTGCTAGCAAAGCATCCCATGCAGAAGAATGACGACTGAACACAGAGATATTGTTTCGATGCAGCTTGCATGTTTATAATCTTGTATGATGCTTCATGCAATAGTAACACCTTTTTAGTATATGCAGTGGATATGAACACCAGTCCAGAGAATAGACTATTATTACTATTATTATACAGTATGCAACATTACAAAATGATTCCATTAGTTGTATAACTCAAATATTTTGTGAAATGTGTGATGTGAGATTTTCTATTGCTGCACTTTCTGCTCAAATTCCTTTTCTTAAAGTCTCATTCAAAAGTCGGAGGCTTAGATAATAGGATGCGGTTGGGATGTGTCAAGATCCTTCTGAACAAAGAGGAGCTTTCAAGTTACATAAAGCAACAATGACACTAGTATGTGTGAGTCTGGGAAAGGGAAAGGACTCTTCTGTCCACGTTCTTTTTATGCCTCAAGTTGAGATAAAATGTCACCAAACTTCAACAGCTTGATCATATTCACCGCTACAGCGAGGCACTGCTGTCTTGACTTACACTGCAATTGCCATTAGCGTTAGGACTGCAACAGTTAAGTGTAAGTATAAGGAAGTGGCCTATCTGCCAACTGTTTTTTAAGCTTGCTGTTGTGTAGGTGAAATGTCTAGATGAGCAAGAAAAAAACTCTTACTTCCCTTTTCCATCTCTCAACTCTTGTTTAACTCCAAAATTCACTCTCAGCTAAATCACACAAATAAGTTCTGTGTATCTCATTTCATGCTCCAGAAAGAGCAACGGTTTTTAAGGACATGGATTCCCCAAATCAAAAGTAATGATGAAAACTGTCAGACAGATGCTCAGCAGAGAAAATAATTTGACCTCAGGCACTGCCATCACTGCTAAATTTTAAGATTCAGGCTTTGTGTTCATGGAAGGCTCATTAAACTCTGACTCTGGAGACACTTTATTAAAACGAGCTGGATAAACAACTCTGATGACTGGACATAAGCAGGAGACGAGGCTTCATTTGTGACAATTCTGTCACTACAGTAGCAACTTACACACAGTTCAGAGGCATTATTATTACTGAGACGTAACCAGAAACTTCCTGTTTCCTGTAGTGCTAAATTAATGCCACAATATAAGATGACGTTTTTATCACTTATATCACCAAAGACAACGTGGCTGCAGATCGGATGCAGCTGGATTAAAGCTGCAGCAATTGCTCACTAAACATTAACTTGCCTGCATTGTTGTGATTATCAATTAATTGTTTAGGAGGATTTTCAAGTAAAAAATGCCAAGACTAATTAAATATAGGTATGGAGTGACAGTGGATGAATTCAATAAAAGGTATTGAGTCAGTTTTTTTGTCAGAATGAAATTATTGTTTATAATGAGACATTGATTCATTGCCGTATGATTCCAGTGAATAATTTGCTGTCATCATTTTCATAGATGAGTGCATCGGACTGATGGTGCAGTGACAATCATCTGAATCTCATTTTCAACCAACCAGTGGGCTGCTTCTGGACTACAGTGTTTTGAATATGGATGTTCCTGCAAAGAAGCTACAAATTCTACAGTGTGAATATTTCACAGACACTTTCAACCCAGCGGCAGAGAGGATCTCATCAGCCAGCACAGTTTCAAGGTGAGCACTGAAGATTAGTGTCACCAATTCGGTGTCTGAGCAAATGTGAAATATAGTCACAATCTTTCCTTCTGTTCCTGGGTTACGGTGTTGAATAATGGCCACAAAAAGGCAGATTATAATGATGAAACAGGGAAGTAGACCTTTGACCTTTTGGATATAAAATGAAATCTTGAGTTATGGCAAAAAATGTGTTTTGTGAGGTCACAGTGACCTTGACCCAGGTTTGACAGTTTAGTAGATCATGATATTTGTATCGTTTGAGCACAAAGCAGAGGGTAAACAGGATGTAGAGGTGTGTTTTTCTAGAAACCCAATAAATACAGACACAAACAGCTACACTGATTAGCATTATCTGAAGCTATGAGGACCTTTATGAAATCTGATATGGTGACAGCCGTAAGCTTCAGTTTCAGTCACCTACAATGACAACAATCTGCTCCACTGAAACATCTTTGAACAAGGTGCTAAATTCTGACAGGCAGGGCTTTTTTGTAGCTGAATGAGCGCTGTGACCTTAAGGGGCGTTGGCCAGTGAAAAGTCAAATTTCTCCTGCAGGGATCAATAAAGTATCACAAATAAAGCAGTGACTATCATCTGTCCTGACATGGGTCAAGCCAGTGAGAGCATCACAGAGCTTGTAGGGAGAGAGTTTAGAGGGCCGCAGCGTAATCCCCACCCCCATCTGTGTGCCTCGCTCTGTGAGATCTGAGAGGGATGAAGAAAATAAACTTGAGATTTGAACACCCAGTATGTCAAACTGCACTCAGAGTCCCAGAGCCAAAACAAACCACTGAGAAACAACGAGAAGAAAAACAATCAGAGATCACTTCCTTCTGTTAGTGCTCATAAACATGAAGCCGCACAAATGTTAATGGCCTCACTCATCACTAGCATGTAATGCGATGAAGTGCCATGCTAACTGGGCCTTAATAGGGATGAGGAGACATCCATGTTTATGTTGTCACCACATCCAACCCACCCACAATATCACATTATCGACCAGCACTCGTCAGTGAACCAGGTTTAGTGATCTCCCCTCTCTGTTGCATAATTAAAGTGGACCAACAAAAGCAGACTCATGTCCCAAGATTATATTACAGTGTCTTCAAGGACAGCTATTGTCTGGATTTACAACTGGCTAATAATGCATATCGATCAGCGCAGCGGCAGTGTTTTGACCATTTACCTGGGTGTACAATGGCAGCCTAAATGGACGTAGATCCTGTGTGACATCTGGAAGCAGCCAGCAGTACATCTCTTTAAAGCAGTCCTGTCTTTTTTTCTCTTTTTTTTTTAACAACACTAACTGGACAGAGCCAGTTTACCCTGTGCTGCACATGTTACATCATCGAGGTAGAGCCCGGTATCACACTGCGAATACTCTTGAAGTACCGACTGACTTGTGCCCATATTGGGAACTGTCAGTAGCTGAAAGTTGGCACAGATCTCACCCTGATCATGTTGGCTTTGAGAAAACCATAATTTGTTAACTTTATACTAGATCTTATTGGACAAAGTGCTTCTACAGTTTTTGTGTCAAGACCGGTGGATTTAAGGTTTTTGTCTTACTTTGTTAAGTTGTAAAATAGATTTTTTTTTCTAGAGCAACCCTGTTTAGACACACCAAATTAAGACATAAGAGAAAGTATAGTTTCAATATTGGTGCTAAAAATCAGGAGCAACACTCCTGAATAAAATAAAATACCCCAAACCTAATTAGGCTAATAACAGAGAGTGAGCAAGTGACATAATGGTGTTTATCAAGAACAGATCATTAAAGCGAATGAAAAAAGCGAAAAGCGACAGCTATACATGAGTCATGAGCCTTAAAACCATATATTAGTCTGGCAATTGTTATAATTTGTAATGAACTTTGTGCGTGAGCCTGTCGGCTAATTAAATGAGTCATAAAGAGTGATTATCTCCTTTATTCCTTACTGAGAAGCTGAATGTTTGGAGAGGAGGAAGTCCAATATTTTGAGCATCAAAGTGAGGCTGGCCTCTGCTTCATCCCCGCTGACAAAGAATAAGGCACATTTGGTCTGCAAAGGATTTCATCTAAACGGGACAGGGACACCTTCAACGTGACGGAGCCAAGAAATACATCAGAAAAATCAATCGTCGCTGTTGATCAAAGCAACATCTATTCAACAAAAGCTCAACAACACTGTGCAACTGCGTGGAGCTCTCCGGTCCTCTCTGCTGCTCTTTAATTCATGTGATTTCTGGGTTATTTTAAACAACTGCAAAGTCACCGGCTGACCTTCAGTTAGGAGAAGGAGGCAGAGTGATGTTTGTGTGGCGATCATGTCAAGTGACAGAAGTTGGCTGACTTTCAATCAAGTCTCTCGACGCCGACGACACGGGCGATTGTGGATGGATGTTCATCAATAATCCTCATGATGTGTAATTATGAGTGTGGCAGGAAAAGCCCAGTTAGAAAAGGTGAAAATGTGAGTGACGCATTACGTTTACATCATCCAAGTCGGTAAGAGAGTTGGCTGTTAAACACTCAACTCGGAGCATCCATGTTTTTAAGGGGGGTCCTACATGCGTGATGAAAGATGCTGGGACATGCATGTGCAGTTTGATTACACGCTCGGAGGGGTCATGTCATCCCTCAGACTAGACTAGGTGGTAATGTCTGACTGGTCCTTGGTGATTCGGTGATTCACTCAGGATGCAAATACAAAAGGATGAGATGCTGGGGTCTGAGTCTGCCAAGCGGAGCCTGTTCGCCTTTATTGCAACACAGCAACTGCTATGACACGGTACTTTCGCTCTTTATAAGCAAGAGGCGCAAAAGGAAGAAGAGAGAGAGAAAGCTTATTGCCTTACCACAGATGCGATGTGATGACCATGTCTTTACAGTTCTTGGCGCAGGAACAATTGAGGTGGCGGTGGTGGAGTGTGGTGTGTGTGTGGGGGGGGTCTCCCTTCACTGGGCAGAGATTCCCAGCTCCTCAAAGACCAGCGGTTTCCATAAGAGTCCACATCGAGTGTATATATATATATGTAAATGTCGCTTCGTGTTAAGGACATGTACCGGAGAACATTATGGAGAGTCCAAAAAAACAAAAAAGAAAAAAGTGCTGTGTTTGCCCGTTTCCTTGAATGCGGGCTGTGATGCTCAGCTCGGCTCTCAGCTGCACTCTGCTCGCTCCTCCCTGCAGCAAGATCGGCTCTGAGCGGGAAGGAAGCGCAGGAGCGGATCCGGCTGATGGCGGTGGACAACGGTTGGACGTAAAACCCGGAAATGGAGTCACGCAAAGTTCGGAGTGGGAGTAGCCAATCACAGGACAGCACCGGAGACGCGTATTCGATCACGTGACTTATAGGATTATACAATGTCATGGAGCGTCAGAGCTCGTATTAGTGGCAGCATAACAAAAATATGCAGGTGTAGGTCTGCTACGAGCAAAAGAACAAGAAAAAAGGAAAAGTATAAATTAAATTATGTTCTCTATGTTTTTTTTTATTTGTACATCCCTTTAATGTATTAAAGTATATTTTTATTTGCAATGGATAACTAAGGTTATATTAGGCATCCTGTCAGGCTATTATGGATATAAAAAATCAGATTCTATTCAAATCAGTTTCCCAGCTGAGAACCATTCTGCTATTTTTACTGTTTTGTTACAGCGTACTTGCTAAGTAGTACTCTACTAAAGTAAAGTTGTAGGTAACTTAATTTCTAGTTTGTCACCTGATACCTTCTACTTCACTACATTTCACTACATTTCTGATTCTCATTTATTTTAACAGCAAAATGTTTCAGTTTTGATACTTTAATTCATTTTATTGCCAATACTTATGTATACAGCGGTGGAAAGTAACGATAGATAGATAGATAGATAGATAGATAGATAGATAGATACTTTATTAATCCCAACGGAAATTCAGGATTAAAGCGTACATACATTGTTCAAGGTCATTGTTGCAATGAGTTTGACTAGAACTTATTTGACTATCCAGTGCTACAGTGTATATATTTAGCCTGGCACATGGATACAAATCCCTGAGAACATGTCATGGCATTTTATACAGGTTGATGACATAAACCATTATGAGAAACCCCAATAGTTAACGAACATTATAAGAGATAGCAGAAGAGCTTCTAGCTAGAAATACACATCAGTGTTAGGCTTTGCTTTGCCGAACTGTCCTGATAAGGTCAAAAGAGTGTGAGAAGGTATTAAATGTGATTACCATAAAGAAAGTGAAGAGAAAGTTAGTCAGTAGACGAAAACAGCTGAGTGCATTTCTGTGGTAAGGAAGTAAATGTAGATCAAAAATTAAGTAAGCTATCTATAACTACTGTTAGTGAGTCGACTGTTAAGGTTACATCATCACAGGTACAGATGTATCCTAAGGTTACCTGCATGGTCACAAAGTCAACATATGATCGATCTACCAATTTATTTTACGTCACTGCAGTTATTTAAACAAATGTCACGATAAGAGGCTCTGGAGTCTTGACAAGAGAGCAATGTGAAAACATTATTCAGCTAAATATTTCAGTATTAGATTGTCTGTCAGACATAAGTCAAATACATAAGCAACAGCCACAGAAAGAAAAGCTTTGCACCCCAGCGAGTCCAAGGTGACACAATATGACCTCTGTGTCAGTGAAAGTATTAAAAACTCATAGTTACCTGACTTAGTGGATGCAGAGAAGCAGATCTTAAGGTCTTAATTCAGTGTGTTTCATTTACTGTTATTGAACAGTTTCACTGAATGTTTGATTGGGCTGAGTGACTGACAGTTCCTGACTTTATGTGTTAAGGTCTGGTACTCAGTATTACTAGTGCTTAGTATGTGTGGTGCTCTGGTACCATATGGTGTCTTGGAAACTCTTGCTCTCCTGGGCCTTTGATGCACAGTGCGGTTTATGGAGTATTTTATTAACAAAAGTAACCTGAGAAGCAGCCTACAGGCAAGGCCAACCATAAAAACACTTCTCATCTGTCTGTGTCTGTCTCAAAAAGGGTTGGATATCATATTACTTGGCTGACTTGCCCAGCCTGAACTTTGACATGCTCCAATTTCAGCTTTTTTTCTCTGTTGAAAGGCCTTGTCATTATTGAAAAATGTTCATTTAAAGGCCTTTTACTGCAGCACAACAGACATAAATGAATCATGTACTTAGAAATTAGTTAAGATACAGCGTCTGAAACTTTCCCCAGTCAAAAAGTGAAGCAGTCACAGGCTTTTGGACCCTGTTACATGTGGAAACTCAAAGGACTGTCCATTAATTCAAAGCTTAAAAACTGTTGATCCTATCGCCACTGCAGTCTGACACAAATAACATTTTGTGATCATTTTCATTACTTTCAATAGAAAAATGTAAAAAACGATGTCAGGCTCTGTTACTGTCCTTTTAATGGTTTTGGTAAAATGTTAATAGATGCACTGTTTGTTAATGGCAATGCTATCAGAAAGAGCTCGGGGCCTTTACATTGCGCAATTTGATAACAGAAGTCAACGAGCAACTCAACGAGCTGTGTAACAGTGGATGATGAAACAGGTCAGATGACTGATGACGTCTTAAACGGAGCTAACTTCACGTAGAGGAAGCACGTTTGCGACCCACAGCGGTGTCTGAGTCGGCAGGAGGACGAAGCGGAGAAATTCAGTCTGAAAAAGTCGTTCAAACACACATCAAGAAAAGGTAAGAAGTTGATCATCATTATACGATGCTGGTCTGGTCGCTCTTGATGGTGTGACGTCTTTTTTAAGCGACTTTAATGTGACCCTGCCGGCTTTTTCAAGTACAACGTGGGCTACTGCCGGTGCTGCTCATTTTCCGCAGAGTGCACATTTTTACTGATCTAACACGTTGGACCAGACGTTCAGTATAAAAACTGTCTCCTCGTCGATATTTACAATATATTACGCACATATTTGCGTCATTTCGTTATCTAACTGTATTTTTTACATTAGGCCTGTCTAACACAGCGCCTATGACCATTTTTTTTTGCTGGAGTTCAAAATATCACAGAGAGAGTAAACTTCTGTAGATACCGAGCGTGTTTTATCATAGAAACTACGTTCATTAACTAAAGTTACCAAAGTGAGTTTTGTAACAATGGCAGGGCCACGTTAGTTCCGCAACTGAGAGCTCCCTCTTGTGGTGTAATGATGACACAGAAATATAAAAATATGTAATTTTACCATGGCAGTAATTAAACATATGGCAGTTATTATTGACAATAAATATATATAATGTATATAAGATATATGTATTTATCTCCCTAGAGAAAACATGCCTGGAGACATTAACAAAGGCAAGAAGACGTTTGTCCAGAAGTGTGCCCAGTGTCATACCGTGGAGGATGGCGGAAAGCACAAGGTTGGGCCCAACCTGTGGGGTCTGTTCGGACGCAAAACCGGTCAGGCAGAGGGCTACTCCTATACTGATGCCAACAAAAGCAAAGGTAAACCCCGTGCCTGTGTGTTTACAGTAACTGAATGGCTGCATGGCTTAAACATGACCCTCAATTGTTTCTGCTCGCTCTAATTCCAGGCATCATTTGGGATGAAGAAACCCTGATGATTTATTTGGAGAACCCCAAGAAATACATTCCAGGAACAAAGATGATCTTCGCTGGTATCAAAAAGAAGAACGAACGAGCTGACCTTGTAGCATATCTCAAGTCTGCGACTTCATAAAGAACTCTTCATCTGCGTGTCTTTGCCAGCTTTTTGTGTCCGGACAGACTGCTCAAGAGACCAGGACTTGCCAATTCTTTCAAAATCGGGCAGAACAAGAAATCATCTGAGTGTTGTCGGCATGATAGGTTTGTCACAGCTTGTAAATCTGTTTCTGATGTGATCCTCCCTTCTGTGGTGGAGTATATGATATCCCCTGGTTTTAACAGGTTACTTTTCTAACATAAATTATTGAACCATATACTGTGTATTGAGAATGTCAGGACTGAAAGCTGTGTATTATGTTTGCTGATTAACTGTCATCCAGTGTTTTTGTTTTCTCAGTAGTTTCTTGGTTTTCATAATCAAGTTGTCTTAATAATTGACTGTTCCATGAATTAATGTCTTTTCTGCTTCCGGCTTGATGATACCTCAAAAGTCTTTTATTATGCCATTTTTGAATTTGCAACTTGAGTAAAATTTAACACTATATGTAAATCTTTTACTTTGTAATTTGTTTTACTTGGTGTTCCTATTTTCAGGTCCTCTTGCTTTTTTATTATAAAGTGACAATTGAAGAGAAATGAGAGGGGTGAAGATGCCCATTGCTGTTAATGATCCTGTTTTTGGCTCACATAGATTTGTGAACCAAATTAAACTGTTTATTCTATATTTTATTCTATATTTTGATATCCACCAGAGTGAGTGCGTATGGTACTACTTTAATATGATCACAACCTAATTTTAATACCTACTGTCTGGCTGATTGCTGGTTTGATGTGTCATTTGACATACATTTAATGTTTTTTCTCAGAGAACAGTAGATTCTCCATCAAAACAAAATAACTTGAAGCTGAAGCTTTAAAGAGTTCACAAAGAATGCATATTTTTGAGGATGTTGGTGGTTTTGCCTCAGTTGAAGCTGGATATGGCTTCATGTTGGGTTACAGATGTTGAGTGTGTTTGCTTGGTACTAGACATGGAATTTCCTTTATGAGAAGATTTCCAGCCTAAAAGGTTTCGTGTCTGTTGGTTTAAAGCGCTCAACAGCCCAGAGAGTTTTATTCATCAGAGCTGCTCTGCATAGCTTCTCCAAGTTGTGGAGTATATCTCCCTCCAGCGTTCAAATGTCGCACCTGCACACGGACCCACTAATAATCTTGTACAAAGGAATTTGATTTTCTGACATCATCCTGCCAATAAAAGTCGCTGTTACATAATAACATGGTATAAACCCACCACTGCAGATTCCATACCTGACAAAGTTGAGAGGTTGTGAAATAGATGTATTGTCGAGTTGCATTATCTGTTATATGTGCTGCACATTTATTTTCTCTTCAGGCGACAGTTGTTCTTTTTGAGTCCTCTTATCAGCCGGCAGGACCGTCACAAACCGCCTTGTCAGGAAATGCACAGGAATCCATCCATATTTGACGCATCTGAAGCATAATTTTATTCAGTTATAATTTACCTACATGTGGGGTCTTTTGCCAATAAGAAGCCTTATAAATCTATGCAGCAGTGAATCCTTGCAGAAAGTAATCATCAACACACAAACGTCCACTGTTGTAACCGGTAATCATCTTGTTGGCATCTTTATTTATGGGAATATGCATCATACATTACGCATGCTGAGATACCCCGATTATCATCACCCTCATCGTACTTGCGTCTGTACAAGGAGGGCAAACGGTTCAAATTGCCAGAGGCTCTGAATGCTGAAGCAACCAGGAGCTCCTGTCTGTGTGACGAAGCGAGCGTCAGCGGGACCGAGCCAACCACAGCCAGCGTCATTTGCACACAAGAAGACCCAAACGACGGTGATGCTCGATAGTGGCTCTTCCAGCGCCTTGTGATAGTCTACGCGAGCTTCATTATGCTTCCACGGTTCTCTTCCACGATTTAATCTGCTTTCAGTGTTTGTTTGTTTGTTAGGTGAACGGTGTGGAGATGTTGTGAAGGAATATGCTGGTGCGCAAAGGGAGTCTCCATCCATCTCCCCACAGAGTGGAAACTGGATATGTAGCCAGAGCTCCAGGGGTGTTTCCTGCATTACGCATCTTGGAAGTTATGGTATTCAAATGATTCTCCACTTGAACCCCCAGTAAAGCCTCATAGATGACATTTCTCTGCGCGACTTCATGGATTTGGTTCACTGAGGACCATCTGAGGAACAGACATGGCAGTGCCAAATATGGTGTTCTCTGACGTGGAAAGTTTTCTGGACTCGCATCCTGAGTTATTCGAGGACTACCTGAACAGAAAGGGGAATTTTAGCATGGTGGAGAAATGGCTCAAGAATCACCAGGCGAGCAAAAGTCCGGCGGCTGCAGCTCCCGCCGAGCCGAGAGAGGAGAAGAGCAACGCGTGTAAGGACAGCTGGGCGAGCAAATGCGATGGGCTGCAAAGAAGAGCCTCGCAGAAGGAGCTGCGCAAAACTTTCGCCAGATCAAAGGCCATCAATGTTAACCGGACATACGACGAACATGTTAACTCCAGGGCCCAGGAGCCCCTGACGAGCATGAGGAGGAGAGCTCTGCTGAGGAAAGCCAGCTCTCTTCCCCCGACCACTGCGCACATACTGAGCGCACTGCTGGAGTCCAGAGTCAACATCCCTCAGTACCCGTCCACAGCCGTGGATTTTAAATATTACCTCAAAGAACACAACGAAAGAGAGTTTTTCCTGGAGCTTGTCAAAGACATATCAAACGACTTGGATCTAACAAGCCTCAGCTACAAAATCCTCGTGTTTGTTTGTATTATGGTGGACGCAGACCGGTGCTCCTTGTTTTTAGTAGAGGGGACGGGCAACAAGAAGACACTGGTGTCCAAATTCTTTGACGTGCACGCGGGCACCACGGTCTTGCCCTCGATGAATTCAGATGAAGTTCAAGTGCCGTGGGGAAAAGGGATCATCGGATACGTGGCTGAACATGGAGAGACAGTGAACATTCCTGACGCTTATCAGGTGCCTGCTCCTGTTTGTGCATGTATGCATGCGTGCGTGCGTGCGTGTGTGTGCACTTGCATGAGTCACAGGAATCGAGAGAGAGAGAGTCAAGTCAGGGAGACAGATCATTTACTTTCAGCCTGTCATTTTGTCTGTCACACCTAATTGATCACCGGTCAACCTGTGAGCTGAGAGCATGGAGGCCAATACCAACAGTCAGCTGGACAACTGGGTCAATGCACAGATCACACTAACACCACTGAGTCATGACATGAGACAATAAAGGAGAGGTGTCATTCTTTTCCTATTGTTTTTGCACTGTGTTTACCTTGATTTTGAAGAAGCGAGCAAATACTAGATTAAGTTAAAGTCAAGACCATCATATTGCTCAGTGATGCCAGTGGTTCCTTTTTCAGTGTAGAATTAAATTGATTAAACATTTACAGTAACAAAAACAAAGTCAGAGTCACAGCACCACTTCCCTACGGCAGACTTTTGTCCAAGTTCAGGGTAAAGTTTTCCAGAGTAATTCTGAAATGATGCTGTTGTCTCTCACATCGCCTTTATTGAAAACTCTTTTGTTTGTTTGCAAGACACGGAGTCCTGATGAGTTGTACATTTTACTGCCCTGTCATCTAAAAGTAAAACAAGGGAAAAGTGCATTTTTGCAATAAGCGCTCACAGTACATTGTGTCTTTATTTTCTGCTGTCCCTGTGGATTTGCAGGATCGTCGGTTCAGTGATGAAATTGACAAGCTGACAGGGTACAAAACCAAGTCACTCTTGTGCATGCCCATTCGCAACAGTGATGGAGAGATTATTGGAGTTGCTCAGGCCATCAACAAGTCTTCGAGTGGGGAACTCTTCACTGAAGATGATGAAAAGGTAATTTCATTGTAACAGTTGTGAGTATAAATGCTGGCTTAAGATCACTCATGCTGCCATAATACGGTACAGCACTGCTGCTCAGCATGCAAGTGGATCAAGATAACTGTGTTATTATTGCCTCAGTCCTTGTGTATTTAAGTTTTTGTTTTCTCTGCACATGTCACACATGACATAAAACACTTTTTTAAACATTGTTATCATGCACAAAACAGATTAAGAGATATTTGGAGCAGTCTAATTTCAGCCTATTTAACAGAAATGCTACTTATGAGTAAAGCTAGTCACATTAGTTGAGAAATAAAACATGCTGAGTAACGTATTGCTTCAAGTTTTTAACCACACTTGCAGCAGGACTCTATAGCAGTGTCTTTCTGTTGGTCATACATGTACATGTGCATGCATATACACCTGAGGATGAACCATAATGACAAATCTTCCTGTGTCTTTGACTTTAGCGCCACCACAAGGTTGAGATTTTTAGGTTTAAGTGAAAAATCACATTTGCCTCATTAATTGGCTCAGAAATTGGAACAAATATTCATGGTTCCCAGATGATGTATCTTGATTACTTTCTTACTTGTGATCCTCTCAACATTTTTTGTTCAGAGTCAAATGATTGATTAACTGTGAAATGAATTGCAATGAAATTTGGTAAAAACTTTAAATTACTTTGTTGCTACCATTAGGTTTCCTTTAGCGCCATCATCAGATCAACATGAATCCCATAATTACATTCATGAGCAAGGACCTGCCAGAGTAGCATCAATCCCACCTGCCTGATTAGCAAATGTTAGCATGCTACCATGCTAAATTCAAACTGTAGACATGGTAAACATAACCTGCTCACCATCAGCATGTTAATCGTTGTAACTGTGAGTATGCTGTCACAGTGACATTCCTGTTACTGTTGAAATAAAGCTTCACAGTGTGGTAGTGTGGTTTTAGACTCCCAGTTCTGTTATTATTGCAGCACAGTGAGGTATAATGCAGAGGAGAGAACAGGCCTGAAGTGAAATGATCATAGGCTTCATGATTCATGTGTGGCATTTCAGGGATGTTCCTGTTTTTTTGTAGGCAAATACTGTTATGTGGTGTTAGTGGCACACACGCATTGCAGGGCTGTAGTGATGTCATTTTTCATTGCTGTCAAAATGTTGTTGTACTCTCGAGTTGGCGGCAGCAGATATATTTAAAACAAGATGGATTTTACCAAAGTTAAAGGGGATTTTACTCATATTTCGCCCCATATTTTGGATGTTGCATATGATAAGTACTGAGACCTGCATGCATGGAACATTTATTGTTTGGTGTTTCTTTAGTAAAAGGAAGCTTTCTGTGGCCTGACATTTAGACTGAGTCGCCATTTTGTTTTGAATTGCTGAAGAAATAGAAATCTGAGACGAGGGCAGTGATTCAGATTTCAGAAACCAAGCTAACTGTTCTCTCCTTTGAGATTTGAGATTTTCAGAGATAACGCTCAAGTAAATTATTGTCTTTTAATCATCACACTAGCAAAAAACCTTGTTTTTCTATCATCGCTGTGACTAATTGATGACATTTTCTAACATGACTGATTCATGCTTGTCCTCAGTTTGGAATCTTAAACTTCATCCATTAATCAGTGAAATTTATTACTACATTGTATTTCTCACAATAACCTAGAGAGCATTTTTTTCCCGATGAATATGAATCATATTATGTGAGCATCTTCACATCTGGTATGAAATGGGAATTGGCAGCACAGCACTCTTCTGTAATTGTTGAGAATTGTTTTTTACATTAGGTAAAAGTATAATAAAGTAATAACTAGCATTGCTGGGGAATTAAGAGATACTAAATTTTACTCATTTCCTGTACCTTAAAAGTACACTGTATATAATATCGAGTACACTAACCCATATAATTAATGCTATATGACATAATTGGAATTATATGATATTATTATATATTATTTGGTTGTTCTATAATTTTATATTTAAAACAGAAAGACAATATTTTTCATTAAAAAGCACTGCCATCATCAGAATGGATGGATGCTATTCACATCACAGATCACCTGCAGAGTCTGAATGTAGTTTGCACTCTGCTTTTACATGTGCTGTCTTTTCCTCTCACATCCTTTCTTTTAAACTGAATATCTCACACCAGCTGCACATCTGTTGTCTGATAAACAGCAGGTAGAGTTTGCTCTTGCTCTTCTTCCTTCTGTGCTAAATAATATACAGATGTGACATGGAGCATATTTGCCCTTGAGTCTCTGTCTCAGTGTTCAGTTCTAGCCAGGTCATGTCTTGTCTCATCTCTTAGCATTATTATATTTGTCTTTAGGTGGTATCTTCCACAGGACCCTGTTGTAAAGCCACAAAGAGTAACAGCTTTATAGAAGCTGTTCAGAATTGGTTACTACTTCACCTGTGGGCTCATGGGACAGCCAGAGTGTCAGTCTTTCATTCTGTGTCACCATTTAGATTTCACCTTGCATGTGATGGGTACCAGGCAGGTTTACAGTTACAGACAGCTTTAATCTGTCATATGTTCCATCTGACATATGATCCAAGAGGACTGAAGCATGTGCTTGGATGACTGCTATTTAGTATTTTACCCCTTTGTGAATCAACACAGGCTGTAAACAAACCAGTCAAGTTGGCAGTTGCAACACACCCAAACACACAGATGCTTATGAATGAATATAATATACAAATGTAATAAATCATATCAAAAGGAGGGGGTGATGCATATTACACTGATCCAGATACTCCTGTGTTTGTTAAGGGTTTGATTTTTTTTTTTTACCATCATCAGAGACGCGCAAGGAGCACGTGTTTAGTCCACTGGCACAGTTGACTAGATTTAGCAGAAAGGTGGTGACAAGCAATGCACTTCCTGCCTTATTGCAGTTAGGAGCCCCTAAAGGTGGGAAAGAGATGAAACATGAGTGCACAAAGCTGGTGTGTCTTTATTTTAGATATATGTTTAGAGTATGTTTTTCTCTGTTATCAAAATTACATCTGTAGACTGCATCCATTGTTTATAACAGATGCAGATTAGGAGCTCCTTTTTTTTCTTTTCCGTGTTTTGAGTACGTTTCACATTGCATTAACGTCACACACTAATGCTTGGGATGGCCACAGCTGAATTAGTAATGAAATGCAATGCTAGCATCAGAGAACACAGTAAGCTCCCTGCACAGCACAGCTGCAGCTCAGCTTTTATGGAAGACCTTGTAACTAGAAAATGTATCACACACTTTTCAGAGTACTAAATGATACTGCGAAAGCGGTTATCTTTAGAGACTTTAGTGTACCTTTATTAAAACAAATGTCATTCTCTATGCACTGAAGCTTATAGGATTTTAACACATTATATTGCTCGTTTTAAGTCCCACGCTACCTTAATTGTGGTGTGTTGCTTCCCTGCAGGACTGGAATCCTTTGGGGAGTTGGAATAATGGTTTAACCCATATATAATTGCATTGTCTCATTACCTTCTATAGAGGAATATAGTTATTGACTTAAGTTAGATGTGTAAGATGACCTCATCATGCTGCCTCTGCATTTTGTTTTATGGTCTCATGTTTTTTGACACATTTAAATACATTTTACATGGATTACATGATCTTAAGTTCCCTCCGCGTAGGTTACATTTGCTAATATAGTTTAACATCTCTGTGAGTCGATTGTCAAACAGCATTCTCCCCTCGCTGCCGTGCTCCCTCTGGCTGCCAAACTCCCTGTCAAATTGGCTCCAAGCAATCCTGTAATAACCACTTTCACTCAACACAGTTTCTGCTCAGAGCCACATGTTTCTAGCACATCCCTGCAGGTTATCAGATCAGATCAAATTTATACAGTGCATCATATGAAACTGGTTCCTCACAAGGTTATTTATGTAACAATGACATTTGAGCGTGTGAACTCTGTGTTTTGCTAAGTGAGTACTGGGTCAGAACCTCTATTAGAGGGTTGCTTCAAAGACAATTTGGATTCTTTAATTTGGACTAAATGCATAACCAATAAACATGTTAACTGTATAATTTCACTTAAGCATTTTGCAGTTGGGCACAAAACACAGCTGTTTTTCATTTGCAAAGAAGAGAAAGAGAACATTTGTTTCAAAGGGAAAATGAAGAAGACCTAAAAACTGTTCCTTGGGGGATACCAAAGGAGATTTAGGCCTACTGCAATATAACTGAGATCATAGTGGACAACTCTGAAAAGAAACAAATATGAAGTGATACAGAACAAGAACAAATTTAATTATACAGTTACTCTGTTTTAACATAACTGAATACAGTAAAAGCGCAATCCCAGGAAGCATAAACTTCTGGTTTTGAGTGTGGACAAAAAAGACAGGTATTCATACCAGTGCTGCTCACCATCTTGGACCTCATCTCCAAACAATGATTTTCACACAAATGCACAAATGGAAATACCTAACTTTGACTGTGTTGTGTAAAAAGTAAATGAACAGTTCAACTTATACTTTAACCTAACAGCAAACGCTGGTTGTAGTTGTATAGTTTGGTTCTAACCTAAGAAATATATCACAATATCAGAATATCAGGAATCATTCATTTTCCTTTACTTTTTATTGTTGATAGCTTAAAAAATCCAGCATTGACATTTTTGTCTTTGTGTGAATGAAATCTAAGTTAAGATATCTGCTGAAAAGCTTTTTTAATACTTTGTGAGCACCTAAAAGATGGCTGTGTGGAAAAATGCCTAAGATCAGGCATCATGTGAGACATTATCACACTTATTTGTGTCACAGCTCTACCTCAGCGTAGAACTATCAGAGACACAGAGGGAAAGAAGTTGCTCTTGGCTGCATTTGTTTTGAACTTTGACTTTGATGCAATGAACTATGGTTCACTGCCCACTACACAGCTACTTGGAGAAAATCAGAGTAATTACTGCCAGTTTGGGCTTGAAGTGAATCACATTATACTGGAGTAACCATTCAACAAACAATAAAAAAGGAGGTTTTTCCACCCATTTTAAATAAAAATATAGTTAACCTTTACATGTGCAGTTTGCATCAAAGATAAGCTAGTATAAAGAGCAGTAAAGGCTGCCAGTAGAATGAGACATCTCATGATTCTTTAAAGACAAAACTCAAAACACAAAAATAAAACAAATAAGTCAGTGAGCATTTAACGTCTTTGCTCTTTAACAGGAGGGCTTGTGAAATCCTAGTTATTTTTTATGATTGATAATGAAATCTGGGAGTGAAATTAATAAATATTTCCACAAATTACACTAGACAACTATTAGCTCAAATTCAATTACTCAAATTATCTTGAACCACTTATTTATTTGGAAACAAATCACAAAAATCTCTGTGAAATCTGAAGGTAATGTTTGATCATTACAGAACTAATTAAGTTTCATGATTCTAAAAATGAAACTAAGCTTTTTTAATTGTTAGCTGACATTTTTCCCAAGTAGGTGCCACCCTTCAGAAAACCAAGAAAAGAAAAGCTGAAATAAAACTAATCTCTGTGTTCATTATGCTTGATGCATGCAACTCAGATATCTTTGTGGAATACAGTTACACTCATTGATTGAATTTTCAGGTCCTTAACATGTAAATAAGCCAGTGTAACTTTCACAATAAACATGGTAACACCACACTCTACGGTTAATTAGTAAATCCATTCATTTGGTAATTCTTAATTATTGATGCTAATTGATACGCTAATTTCCTCAGATGTGTAGAATTAGCATGTGTAAACAACCTCGTATCATGGCCAAATGAGGTGTTAGCACATTGACGGGTAAATCAACCTTACTGGTCTGGACATAAGATAGAAAATATTTTCATCTTTATTTTCCCAATTAGTTATCGGTTACTTGAGTAAGTCATCTAAACAAATGTATCTTATGCATCTTACATGTTGTAGTATGTATTATGAAAATCACTGAAGTTGAAATATTTTCTCAGCCCTGAATGCTGATCATCATTCTTTGCGACATTGTGCTGTTATTTTAAATACATCACCTGCAGATGTCACATCTGTACCCATTTGGATTGCACTGACAATCCAGTCAGCCTGTGTTTTTATGCTCATGTCACAAATTGCAGTACATGGTTTGAAAAAAGGACAGATCTCTTCCATATTGTTCTGTTCATTTGTTCTGTTCATTTGTTAATACGTTGCTTTATTTTAGCTTACTTAGATTTTATCCTATTTATCTAATTTTATTTTATTTTATTTTACCCCATGCATGCCTCTTATTATATGTTACGTATTTTATGTTTGATGTATGCACCAAACCGCTAAGTCAAATTCCTAGCAATGTGAAACCTCTTCACTTACATGGCAATAAACACAATTCTGATTTCTGATTTCTGATTCTGATTTCTGATCTCATGGTCAAATTATGAGAAAAACTATGAGAAAACCTCAAAAGAGCAACTGCAGTTAGAACAGTTTTTATAAGTATTTTATAGTGTTTACAAAGACTTGATTTGTCTTGATGTTACTGCAGTGATGCAACTTGCACTGCTTGGTTGTTGTGACCTCTCAACAATTTAATTATTTATAGATAATAGCTATTGAGCAGAACTCTGGGTGTGGTACAGTGTTTATTACCTGCAGTGTATTAGTGCCATAAATTAAAGCCAGTCAATTCAGTATATTTTAAGTGCTAGCTTCAGTCGTATGAAATTTTAATTTTGTGGTGGCACAATGGGAGGAAATGGGATTATTGATTATCTGTGAAGCATCTCTTATTACAGGGTTCAGTTTTATTTGTGTAGATAATAAAAACATGTATACATACACATTGTGTTGTAAGATTTGTGGAGGTGTAGATTCCTGTTGCATTAATATTTGATGTCACCTTCAAAAGAAGCAATCATTACTAAGTGTATTTACAAACCTGCTGCATGCTTTGCTGACATGAGCTGGGGAGTCCCACATGATATCACAGGGTACGGGAGAGCTTCATTTTTATTCTCGAGAATGATTTCTTGGCAAAACAACAATGGCTCCACCTCACCACACATGCCGAGTGAAAGCAGCTTTTTAAATCAACTAGTAGTTGTTATTCACACGGTAAGTGGAGAAGGAAAGTGTTAGCTATGTAATTGCCCTTGGTTTGCCTCATAAGAAATTCCAGTTGTAGAAAAAGGAAGTCATTGAGGTGAGCGGAACTGACTGTCTCCAAGGCCTTGGCCAGTTAGTTTCATTATTAAACCACTCTTTACTGGTCAGTCCACAGGTCTCTAGGCAAAAACGTCTTGTTTGTAATGCAACCTTGTATAATGGCCTGCCTGACAGAATGTAATTAGAGAGAGCAGCGCTTTTCTTGGGTTTGCCTGTTCCACAGGCAGATCCATAGCCAGATCCCCAAAGTCCTGCTCGCTAATGAATCTGCTCCTGCTGGGGCTATTGATGGCCACTGTCTTTCTGGAGGATCATTATTAGAGAATTCCATAGGACAGCTGAAATAGCATTATGTATGAGCTTATTGTGCAGCATCCTCTGTTTTCCCTGGCTGAAAAACAATTACATAAGGTGCTTGATTATGTATGTGATTATGTATAATAACTGAACGCAGTGCATTAAGTTAATTTACTCATTAGCATGGCAGAGTAATAGTTCACGTAATGATTAGAGATGCTTTTTTTAAAATCTAGTGACTTAATTTCTACTTAGCATACAGTAATTCGAAACAGTGTCATCATAGGCACATCAGTGCGCCATGCCAGAGCAGAGGAAATGTATTTTTTTAATGGTAACTCTGTACTCTGTACCAGTTACAGTTATCTCCAAAATGCAACAAAAAAAAACACAAAACAAAACCACAAATCCAGTCATTCACATACAAGATATAAGTGACAACGCTCATACTGTATGTTTTAAGCTAGTGAGCATTTGCAGCCCGATGTATAATTATGTATGTACTCCTACTCCACTGTTATGAATGTATATTTCCTCTTTCTTTTGCTCTTCTGTCACTGGAGTCTCTCTTTAGTATAAACCATCCACCCTTGCCCTTATCTACATGCTCCTTAAATTCAGTTTCCAGCCATATGACGGTTGAAATATAGACTGAGAAATTAAAGATGCATATGTGGCTAACCCAGGAGACCCGTTTGATTGTAAAGAGAAACTGCAGCAATTAGAGCAGCAATTCCTCAACCTTTTCCAGTGTGTGATGCCATTTTTAGGTCTGCAATTATCATGACCCCAGCAATTAGAGATGTCAAGCTGTCATGTGAGTTTATGAATCAATTGTAAGAGAAATGAAGACGCTCCCAATGTATAGCACTGAAATGTGACTATATTTTAAATACAGGTTCTATATCTTGAAATCTCAAACAAATACAAACAGCCAATGTTTTTCTTTTAATTTGCTGCACATCTGACTGGGATTCCTGAAGTTAATGGGTAGCTTAAAGGATTGTTTTTGAGCAGGTATATGGTTCCCAGTTATCAACACAGTGTTGTAATATTCTGTTCTTCACATGTTCATCTCTGGCTGATGAGTAACTGATGCATTATCTGTTTTTTAAAAAGGTGAAAGAGATATCCTCGTATCAGCGACCACAGCTGAGTAACTTCCCATTCATGTATTGTTTTATTGTCCCTACCTTCAGGTCGAGCCGAAGGCTGGCAAATATTAGTGGGGTTTGTTGTACTGATTGTATTGTTTACACAGCAGCCAGATGCTAAAGATAGATGACTAAACAAAGAGGGCAGAGTGAGGGAGCACACAACCTAAATTCTATTGATTCCATGTTATGGGGGCTGAGTGTTTCTCAGGCCGCACTGAGGGGTGACTATAGTCGTGTAGAAATCAACCTGCATTCTCACATCGCAGCCGTCTTAATAGTGCACATTTGCTGCCACCTCTCTGCATCCTCTGCAGAGCATGGTCGCATATTGATGTTCATTATGAATCAACAGTGGTGAGGAGGAAAGAAATGTAGTTCGATGCCAAACTAGTAAGACGCTGATTCAATTTCAGGATACACATTAACTATAGTCATTTGGCCACATCAAGTAATTACATTATTTATGTGAAGAAAATATGAGTGAAATAAGGAATTCATGTTATCAGCCCAAGGCACAGGAAGTCAGACTATTCAGTCAAATGGGGAAATGTCAGTTGAATTGATTTATTTGTCCCAGCACGTAATGATGCCAATGAAAGACCATTTCTTATTTGTTTCAGTTCAAAAGCTAAGTTTTGCTTGGATGAAAATATCACTCATTCCCTTTTTTTTGTTTCCTGATGGCTTTATTTTCCAAGTAGCTTTAATTTTATAGCCAGTTCTAAAATTGGGTATAACATTAAAGGTGCCCTGCAGAGTTTTCCAACAGAACAAAAGTTGTTTACATGTGGTGTTTCTCTATTCAGCACATTGTGTGTATCCTTCAGCTCGAACAAATGCACCTGATGGATTTCAATCCCCACACAGTATTTGCAAAGCTATTCTTTTTAATCCTACATTGTTTCCTGCCATGTTTACTGACCTGCTTCGTCTTCACTGTCTTTGCTCATGTGGATCAGTGACGATAAAAGTCTTTCAATGTTGTGCTCAACATGTCCACAGGTGCTGCAGATGTACCTTCCTTTCTGTGGTATCGCAATCTCCAATGCCCAACTCTTCGCTGCCTCGAGAAAGGAGTATGACAGGAGCCGGGTAAGGGCCACGGGGCCAGCCAGGATGATAACCCCCCCATCCCTGGATCAGCATTACTTCCCTGATGCTGACATTGAGGCTCTGTATTGATCAGCAGCATCCCGCTTGCTGCCACTGCAGTGGGGGGGATCACAGAGCAGCATGCAGCCCTGCATGGACAGTTTCTCTGGATCTGCGTTGGGGGATGGGCCTACATCCAGACTAGGGCCTGGTCCATGATCTAAATCTCCTAGGGAGTGTTATGAGATGCACTAATTCATGTCACACATTGATCTGTGATGGAAGAGAACATAATGAGAACACAGCTCAGAGAACAGAGGAGAGGAATGAGGAGAGTTCCCTTTACACCATCTGATTTTTATGTGCTTGTGTATTAAATTGGATTGGCACTGCCTTAGATAAAGGGCCTAATTTACTTTTATTGGTGAAACTAATCATGTTATATCATCCTGTTGGTTTATGGTTTAAGGATAATCGCGTTTTAACAGCTAAGTGAGGCAAAATGTGTTTATTTAAAGGGTCTTCACTATTACCTGCTGACAGATTTCTTATTTTGGAGTCTTACTGCTGTGTGCGCTTCAAGTTATTGGGAGTAATGCCAGTGGTATTGTTCTGTGTCTCCGGTGTTCAGGCACTCTTGGAGGTAGTCAATGACCTGTTTGAAGAGCAGACTGACCTGGAGAAGATTGTCAGGAAGATTATGCACCGTGCGCAGACATTGCTAAAGTGCGAGCGCTGCTCTGTTCAGTTGCTGGAGGACATTGAGTCACCGGTACTTTTTTTTCCTTCCGTGTATGTATTTGTCTGTCTGAGCATTTGTGCAGTGGTGGTCAGTAACAAAGTTAATTTACTCACAAACTCCATGTGCACTTAACTTTAGTATTCCAGTTTTCTGCTGCTTTATACTCCTACTATGTCAGAGGGAACTGACCCCTCGTCATGTTTCACATCGTTTCATTTAAATAACTGCATGAGGCCCAAAGAGGTCAAAGATGTGTTGATAAAGCAAATATTATAGATAAGTCCAAAACACAAACCTCTTTTCTTCATTCTCTCCCATTAATCATCTCTTTAACCACTCAGACTTATCATTTAACCTTTTGGAGGGGCCTAACCCTCCTAATTTGGGAATTACTGGGGTAAACTAGCTAATGGTGTTCAAATTAGTTAAAACAGTAAAATGCTGCTCACAAAGTCAGGGCCTCTTGAATGTGTTACTTATTTTAAGTACTTTTAGGGTTTTGTTTTGATAATTATACTTTTATTGAGGTAAAAGATCTTAAAACTTCTTCCACCACTGCATTTGTGTGTCTGTCCTTCCTCTTTGCCTTGATTGTTGCCCCTTTTCCCTTGAGCTTCAGTAATTTCTTCCCTTTCACATCTTTCAGGTGGTGAAGTTCACCAAGTCTTTTGAGCTGCTGTCCCCTAAGTGTAGCGCAGACACTGAAAGCAGGTATGTACGGTGTTTCACTGTTAAAATCTCCTAATTAACAACTGGCCAGATGAGAAACAAAGCTTTGCCTCCCATTTTTCCACCTCTCACACCAGTAACCTTTTCGCTAAATAGTCACATCCCTACCTGCATTCTGCACCACAGCATCTGTGCATTCTGTGCAGAGCCTTGTTTGAATCTGTAAAGCTACCATCAAGGACAAAAAAATAAGGGAAGTATAAAAATTGAATATTCTGTAGAGCTGTGGGAGTAATATGCTGATTCTGAATAGGAGGCATACTGTAGGAGTCCTTCTTAATTGGGTTTTGCTGCTCCTCTCCACTGCTAGGCATGGCTGAGTGGTGAAAGAGAGGCTTAATATTGTGTGGGATGTTTACGGATGAAAACCAACGCTGAAAGGATGACAAACTATCCCCCGAGTCCTGCACTTGCCGTAACTGAGATGGACACTTCAAGGCAGTAGTGATAACAGCAGCAGTAATTTAGAAAAAATACCAATACTAAGAAATTAGCAGTAATCAAAGAAATGTCAGTCAGCATGACTGGCTAATTAAGTTTTTCTGGCTACACACACACACTTCCCTACTGATCTGTGTTTCTGGGTTCACATATTAAGTAAATAGGCAGTTTGTGACATCATATAATAAAACCACACAACATTTCAAACTGAGCTGAAGTGACAAAAGCACAGGATCTCTGTGGTGACACTAGTCTTCCTAAAGGTTCACATCTGAATAACAAGGGCGGCTGTGCAAGATTTATGTGTGTAATTAAGTGAATAAATTTGGTGTCAAAAGGCAAGCGTACTGTAGGATTTCTAATGTGCCTTACAATCCCCAGCCGCCCCCATGGGGAGGATAATGTTGAGTGAGTGTACAGTGCTGCTAGTGTGTCTGTGGCAGCTAAATGACAGATAAGAGACAGGGAAGAGACAGAGAGAATGAAGAGAGCAAGCAAGAAAAAGGAGGTGAGGCATCTTTGCCATCACACCCATGAGGTTTATTCCCTGCTGCACTGTGGGTTTGTATCACTAGATCAAAGGGATTCAAAAGATCCAACGTCAACGTCTCTCCATCTTTATTCTAATCTTGAAAGACAAAGTGAGCCACGCTGAACATTTACCTTTCTGTGTTTTGAAGGTAGGAAGTCAGCAACAGCCCCCTGCAATTAATGTGAATGGGAAGCCTGCACGGGGATGCAGGTGTTTCTATGGCAGAGTGTGGGGGCGTTTGGCAATAAGGAAGACAATCACACAATTAACTTTTCATTACTTCATAAGCTGTAGGAGAAGCTTACTGATACATACTGTATGAGAAGTTCATTAAATGCAAGTCAACGCAAAAGAGGACCCCCACGAGGAGAAAAATAAGAATGGCCTTTTGCAAGCTTGCAGTTCAGGTTCAGGTGTGAAAGAGAATAAAAGCTTTTTACTTAAATGTGATTTTTAAGGAGTTTGAGATTTTTTTTTTTTTCAATTCAAGGCAAATGGACAAAGTTTCTCCTGTTCTCTTTTGTTGGTCATCTTTGCCTCTTGTTTTCTTACCCTAGTTTCAAAGACAGTATGGAGAAATCGTCTTACTCAGACTGGCTCATCAACAACAGTATTGCAGAGCTGGTAGCATCCACAGGGCTGCCCGTGAACATTAGTGACGCCTATCAGGATCCACGTTTTGATGCTGAGGTGAATACACAATAACACACCTTTCAAACTTGACATTATTGGGATTTTGACCCCACCTTGCAATATGGAAGAGCCAGGAACACTGATGATTACCTAGGTTGTGGGATTTCTAGAAGTACTTGATCAAATCTGGGTGAACTGCTCAGTGCTGAAAATGTTTTTAAATGGCTCATCCAATTACACTGGGTTGTCATGTGGAGTCCCAGGCACTTAAACCTCTATGGGATGTTCACACATCGATGTCACATGCGAGTCAGTGAGGTCACAACAGATAGTGTGAAACAGAAATGAATCAGACCCTCGACATCAAACTGTAACATCTGTCCTCTGAGCTGTTTACATGTAATTCAAGATGCTTTCATAACAATTCACACCTCAAATAATTTGACTCTGGTCTCTCACATGATCATTGTGACCTTCTGGACTCATCCAGGTGTGAAAACTGAAATGGCTGCCAGTCAATAGAAGAAGATCAGGCCTCTTGGAAATGCCTTCAACATTGAACGTAAAGTCTAGTTGCCTCTGACTTACTACTTTTTTACTATAACCAGGGTTTTATCTTTTTTTATTGACACCACATGAGGAGAAAGTACATACTGCCTGTTTTTCCATTTTGTCAGCTGTTAATTGATCTCTGTAGGATAAAGCCCCTTTCAAATCAGGAGGTGTCAACTGTAGCAGCTGTCGGTTGCTGATGCTGCACAGATCTAAACAGAATCCCACAGCGGCTAGCACAGCAGTCCACTCTGCATCCAGCTGCAAGCAGCAAAAGTTGATGTGGTCAACCTTAAACAGCAGCGACAGAAAAATGGAAAATGTTTACTGTCTGGAAAAGCTACGGGCAGCAACTTGCTGCTTCCTGCTTTTAAATGTCTCAAGGTTTCTTACTGTACACTGCATCCTGCAGGTCCTGTAGTTCAATGTTGGCTTGCTCCTCCTTTAGAGGTGATGCATGTAAGCATGGGTAATACTCCACTGGTAAAAATATGATTTAATACTGGAGATTTGAGGTTTGAGATCTTTTAAATCTGTCAATACTAGTCCTAATACTAAACTTTAATTTCAGTACAGGTAGATTCTTTCAATGCTAAACTTTGAGCATTATGAATGTATTTTCAAATGTGTCTCAGTTGCATCAGCTCTTAGTTGTGTGGTACAAGGCAGTTTACTCTAAATAAAGAAAAACTTAAGATTATTTTCAGAATTGATTCATTTTACAGTAAATTTCTTGATTAAGCAATCCATTGTTTGGGCCACAAAGTAAAAAGAAAACACTCTCCACAACTTAAAGCCCAAAGTAATGTTTATGATATGAAAACATTCTGGTTTGAGGATCAATACACAGTCTTATTTGTGCATGAGGCTCAAAGCAGTATACAGTTCTGGGTACAGTGCAAGGAAATCTTGTCTGCAGATGGATGATAATCCTCACTGTTAATTTGTATTTACTCTCTTTTTAGGCGGACCAGTTCTCAGACTTCCACATCCGCTCTGTGCTTTGTGTTCCCATATGGAACAGTAACCACCAAATCATTGGTAAGTGAACGCAGGGAGCTTAATTTTCTCTTAAATGTGTTTGATGTATATAAAATGTTAAATAATCACTATTCTGATTGATCAGCACACTTTATGGCCAATTCTATGTGGACACCTAACTATTACTACCATATGACAAACTACTTTGTAAGCCATGCATATGAATATGCTGCAGTAACAGCCTCCACTGCCCTTTCTACATGATTTTGGAAACCTAGCTGAAGGCATTTGATTCCAGCGGGCCAAAAGAGCACTGGTGAGGTAAGACGCTGAGTTTGGGTGATAAAGCCCAAATTGCAGTTCCTGGTTTTTAGTTATATCCCAAAGGTGCTGGATGTTGAGGTCAGTCTCTCTCCCAGGTCAGTCAAATCCTTCCAAACTAAATTCAGAAAGCACCTTCTTAATGGACCTTGTTTTGTGAACAGGAGCATTTCAGTGCCTTCCCCAAACTGCTGCCACCAAGCTGCAGGTACACACCGATTTAAAATATCATTACATGGTTACAAATTAAGATTCACCTTAGCAGGATCTAATAAGGTTAACTGAAATCATAAAAAAACCAGTCCAAACTAACTAACGGAGCCGTCCATATAATTTTGGCCATGTATGTGTGATGCAGATCAGCGCTAACATTATACAGTGCTCACATGCACTTATAATGTAGGACTGAAATTTTCCATCTTTTCTGCAATGTAGAAAATAGGGTAGAGGGGGAGGGGCTTAAGCAGGTGTTCAGCTGATGCTGCATTTGTGTGATTAGATCCACGCTGAACCATCACTCCACAGTTGGAGGTGGAGTTCCCTTCTTCTGGCTGTGTGCTTTGTGTTTGTGAATCAGCCCTAGGCCAACACCACACTGACACCCTGATAAATCATTGATCTCTCGTCTGGTTTGGGTGCTGGGGGATATTGCAGGGAGGAGCAACGATAGCAGCTCCACTTGGTCCACTGAGATCTGACGCAAGAAGTCATTAGTTTTATCTGAGTGCAGAGTGATCAGCATATCCTCAGACCTGTGTGTGTGTATGTGTGCGTGTGAGATGGACATGTACTCATGTTTTGTTTGTTGGTTTTTTTTTTTGCGTAGGTGTAAGCGCATTTTGTTGGGTAGGGGAGAAGGAAGAGGAAGAAGAACAGAATGAGTGAGGGGAGAAAGAAATGCAGTGTGTGTGTGGGTGGCACCTGAGTGAAAAACCATTATACAAACAAAGCAGCAGGAGATGAAATTCTCAAGTCAAGGATACATTAAGTTAGAAAACGAATGTCTTTATGTCACCTGCCAAGGTTACATACTGTTTCTTCAAATTAGAACCATAAAGAAGAAGAAAAGAAGAAATACTGTTGTGACCATAACAATAATAAGGCTTAAAATAAGCAAATATGCCAATAAGAGTTACTTTACTAAAAGTAGGTAATGTTTTAAAATCAGTCACCAAAGATATTATCTGTGGTGGTTGGATTTTAGTGAGATAGTCAATAAAAGTCCATTACATCACAACTAGGTTACTTCCAGATAAATTAATAATTCTACTGAACTGCCTCAGACCAGGGACACATGAACAAATCACAATTATACCTCAGTTTGGTTGCGACAGCTGCTTTTCAAGCTCATTAGTTTGAGTTTAGCTTATTTGGTAGACTTCCCAAAGAGTTCATGTAGAACTGAGCAGGTTACAGCGTTGAACAGTCACACAGCACACCTGGTCATCTTTTTAAAAACAGGAGTTGTATATTATTGTCATATTATGGGTGACATTAATGTGGTGTAGTTAAAGATTGTGTGGTGGCCACAGGTCTCCAAGCAGCCATTTATTTTGCTTATGCTTGGGGCCACCTATGCTGCGACTCATCACAAATTACATGCTCGTTACAGAGGGAGCAATAATAGATCTGTGAAGACTTCAGTCTTGTATTCTAAATGTAATGACACCTTAATGAAAATTGTTCTTGGCTACAGTACTAATCCTGCTTCACCTCTGTGCATCTCCAGCTATACGTTGAAATTAAAATGTCACTTTGGTGCCAGGTTTGTTTGACCTCCTTGAGATAAATAAAGATGGTAATGTAGTGTGTAATTACTTTTTAGCATCATTTCTCTGCGACAATAAAAGTCAGTGTCTATCAATTAAATGTTTATGCCTTATCAACAAAGACATTCTTTGTTTTTAATTAGATAACGAAAGAAGCCATCTAAACAGGGGATATTGCTGTCAAATAAAAAGGCCTAAATCCCACTGCAGCATTGTGGACAATAACAGGACGCCCTGTCAAAGATAACATTAATTGAATGACAGTTTCACCAGTGCTACATTTTTGCCATTTTGTATAACCATGTATCATCAGAATAGATGTGGCCACCACTCTTTTTGTCAAGTTTAATATAGTTACAAATATACTGTGTCAATGTGATAGGATGTTGTGTCTGTGCTTAATTTCCATTAATAATGCATATTAGTCGATGCCATGGGGTGTGTGGGTTTGATCCCCTTTTAATTGGAGGCGGTCTATATGTGCTGGAGCTATGCCAATATTAAGCTTCAAAATGTTATTGTACAGATAAACTGACTTTATGTAACAGGTGTCGCCCAAGTGCTGAACAGGCTTGATGGGAAACCGTTCGATGACGCAGACCAACGTCTCTTTGAGGTATTTTTTTTTTTTGTACGATGACCAGGATGTGTATTGTGCATTGGGAAGCATTGTAGTTGAGTGTGTTTGTTTTTGTTTTTTCAGGCGTTTGTGATCTTTTGTGGCCTGGGCATCAACAACACCATCATGTACGACCAGGTGAAGAAGTCCTGGGCCAAGCAGTCTGTGGCTTTGGATGTAAGAACCCGACATCCCCTTCAATTTCCTGCCGTATATCACAGTTTAAAATTTTTTTTTCCATGTTTTTGGACAATTGGTCTTTTTATCTGTTTACATTTGCAAAAAATGGTTATGCAAACTGTAACGCTGCTTCAGGGTGTGTACCACTTTATTTCTCCTTTTGTCACGCCTGCATGCTCATGCGTTAGCCTCCATGGGCTCCCTCAGATGATTTTTTACCCTGTGTGTCCTATCTGTTCTTTTGTTCCATTAGCTATAATGGTATCTTTATTTTCCTTTCCAGTCAACATATGCTCTGTGCTGAAACATTTACCCAGAAGTCAGTGGAAATAACTGCTGCTGCATGGCTAATATAAAACCTTATTCTCTCTCAGGGGTCTTTGTGCTTGGCTCCTTTTTTAGTCTTATATTTCCACAAGAATATACGCGTGAAAAAAGTGCTGATCTCTCTTTGTAGATAACATTCTCACAAAGGTTTTATTGAAAATTAATGAGAGGCAGTGAAAAGCAATCCCTCATCTGCCCTGCAGTATGTAGCCATTCAGCACTACTCAGCCTTTACAGTACGTCCTGAGATTACAATGGGGAGCTTTCAGGTGCATTATAGTAGTTAGCACCACGCCGTTTCAAGGTGGTAGAAGCAGACAACAGAGAGATAGAGCATTTAAAGATGAGGCACAGAATGAACTAATATGTAGATGCATTGCTTCTGGCAGCACTGAATAAACATGAGCGTTTATGATCAAATAAGCAACTGCAGGTCTGAGCGAGGTATTTCTCTCAGGAAATGAAGGGAACATGGTGATGGAATCAGGGCTGACATCGATGCTCTTGTAGATGGTTCTCAGGGCAAGTGTTAACTTCCTCATTCAGAAGATCTGCCGTATGTAATGCTGTAAAACCAGCATGCAGTAGTTACAGTTCTGCTTCCTTGAGAGCCTGACCTAGTTGTTTTAATGATTTGGAAAATACACCGAGTGACACTGTCATTATTTTGCAGGTTCTGTCTTACCATGCCACTTGCTCCAAGACTGAAGTTGACAAATTCAAGGTAACAAATATTTACTCTTGTCATCATTACGTTTATCCCACAGCACTGACTGTAGTGGGGAGTTACAGTCATTTGAAACTCTGAGCTCAATGCAGATACTAAAGTCACAACTCACGTGAGACAGTACATGTTTTTATCTTTTAATAGTAGTTACATTGCAGGCAATATTCAGTATGAGGCAGGGATAAATCACAGCATTTCAAATGCTGGTTTCTGCTACTTGTTGGGTTCTTATTTTGTCTTCATTTTTATGTATTGATCCATGTTCTTAGCTATGATACAAAAGTGAAATAAAGCTTGGTTTCCACTGAAGGAAATTATTTCCAATTTCCAGAAATAAACAGTAATGTTCAAATTAACAGATAAAATGAAGCCAGTAGCTTCCAGTATAAATACAGCATGTGCACAGGTACTGAAGGTACTAATGTTTATGCTATATGTATGTCAATTTCACATACATTATCAGAGACAACAAAGGTATAGTAAAGGGACCCTGGGCAGTTTTAGACCTGTAATAGCCCTGTCAATATCTTTTGCCCGACATTTGCTTGCATTATTTGCATTATTGTGCTAAAATGATGCTACTGTAAAGTATCAAAGTGCATTCAGCACATTTGTTTGAAGACAGTGGTATACTACGCTTTGGCGTGTTTGCTTTGTTTTAAAGAAAACTTCTGCAAATAATCCTCAACAGATGTGTTATTTACCTGTGCATGAGATAAACATCTGGATGTTTTTTAACAAAGAAAGTGCAGATTTTTGCAACTTGTTTTTAAGATTTTTTTTTTAATAAGACTAAGTAGGCTTGTAGTAGTGCCATAGAAAGTAGTGAAAAACTGAATTTGCATTGTTGCTTTTGGTTTGTTGACAGAAAGAAAAATGTAGACTAACTCCATCTTTCTCTTTAAAATGAAATCTATGAATCAAGACCAAGCTCAAAGGTGTACATAAAAGGTTTATTGTGGGTACTGCAGTCCTACATTAAAACTGAAGGATGGGAAATTATGTGGATTCATTTCAGGTACCTGAATGACTCCAACAAGTACTCATCCATCAGTGATCAAATAGGTTGTTGGTTGTTGGTTGTTACCTTTCAACAGAAGCCATATGAATATTTTCAGATTTAAAGTTTGTGTTGAAGCCAGTCTGTCCATTTATTTGTGCTGAATGCACACACTCTTAGTGTAGATTACAATTTATGATTATCAGGTTTGCTCTGGTGGTGCAGGCAATTACCATAATATAATTTCATTGTTTTCCTACTTCTGTAGATGTGGTCCTTAATGTCTTGATTTTATAGTGAGTTCAATTAAGACATATTAGAGAAAATAACACTATTAAACGCTCATTATGATCCCAATAAACCCCTCCATTTAATAAAAGCATGATGCAAGTCTGAGATTTCTCTCATGCCTACAAATATAATGGTATGGTAGAAATTTAGCTTATAATGCATTTGTTTTGCTTGTGGGCCCTTTAATAAGATATCTTTTTTGACTTGAATAACAAATCTGTCATTAACTTCAACAAAAAAGAAAGAAATCTATGACAACAGAGAGGAATCTGGTCTTCTAAACTTGCAGCTCCTCCAGAGATCTGCGGTAGCACATGCACGTAAATATGGGCCGGGAATTCCCCAATGAAAATAAACTAATTGTGGTATTTGAGATAGATTACACCAATCAATAGGCAATCATTCCTAATGCATTATTTATAAAGATAAAAAAAAAGAAAATATCTACATTTTTAATTGGCATTGACATTTTTGAAATATAGATATGACCTATTTTCCTCCACTTTCATGTGTAGGATTTTCCCCTGTGGCTTTCACATGTAGGATCCCCCCCGCGTCTTTACATCCAGCACAGTGCTCTGCTTCCTGCCTTTCCCCCACTTTCTTTCATAACTGCTCTACATAAGGAGCCTTATGGAGCACACTTGACTGGGATTCCACCGGAGTGCAAATGGCAACGGCAAACAAACCTGGCTGACATTTCCTAACCTGAGGCTGTGAATTAAGAGAGTGGAGAATACCTGCTGACCTGACAGGCAAACATTTCTGAGGGAAAAACGTGGTGGCTGTTAGAGAGAGAGAGAGGAGGAGGAGAAAAGAGAAACACGACTGTACTGACACCACAGATTTCAAGAGAGCTTTAGACTGGCTGGAAATGAGACGCAGGTTAGAAAGCATGAAATGGTCATTGGAAAAAGCTGACTAGACACCAGTAAGACACCGTAAGACATCGTGCTCATTAGCCCACAGTGAAGATGGGAGACGTGGCTGCTCCAGTATGAGTATGCTTAATTGGAATCATGTACGTTTTTGTTTTTGTTTGAATAATAATGGAAAAAAGCCGCTGATGATCACCACTGCACAACTACGTTTGTCAATGAGCTCTAAAAGTAAACAACAGTGAAATCCTTCATTGAAGCTCGCTCATTAATCTTAACCCTCTCCAAATGAGTCCTCTGAGTCTTAATTAGCATGTCTCCATATTTCCATGTATCATCTAAAAATCGCACAGCATTCTCTGACCCCTCCATCCTCCTCTGCTCTCTGAACTCTCTTTCCTCCTTAATGCTTTCTCCCTTTGCCTCAATGGAACAGGCTGCTAACATCCCCCTGGTCTGCGAGCTGGGCATTGATAAGCTCTCCTTTGACGATTTCTCTCTGGACGTTGACGCCATGATAACGGCCGCCCTGAGAATGTTCATGGAATTGGGAATGGTGCAGAAATTTAAGATCGACTATGAGGTCAGACCACAGGCTTTCTTTGTGCATTCCTTTGCTGAACACTGCCCCTTTGGTGGGCGAATACTAATGTGTCCTCATGACAACTGCTGACCCATGTGCTCATCTCTCTTTCTCTGTCCTCCCCTCCAGACACTGTGCAGATGGCTGCTGACTGTCAGAAAGAACTACAGGATGGTTCTCTATCACAACTGGAGACATGCCTTCAACGTCTGCCAGTGCATGTTTGCCATGCTGACGGTAAAGATCATGCTACTTTAAATGTAAGGGGTCAGTTTCAGTCCCTGACGGTAAGGAATCGACCATTTACAGAAACATTTCTACCCTCAGATTTGGCAGCAAAAAGCTCCCAAACTATCACATAAACATCAGATCTTAATTAAATCAACAATACCAAACGTTTAGCACGTAAAGAGAAGGTAGGCACAGGTGGAAAGTGGAAAGTTGATTTACTCAAGTATTGTACTGAAGAGAGGCTTCAACTATCTTACAAGACTTAAACTACCAGAGCACCAGTGCTGGAGTGTCACACCAGACACCAGATTTAAAAACTCTGTACACTATGAAATACAGAGAGATTTATCTGGAGCTGACAAGCCAAATCAGCATTGTGTGAAGTTATTTGGCTGATTTGTCACAGATATTCTTTTATTTGTAGAAGTCCTGCACTACAGCTTTAAAAAGATCATCTAGCCCCTTTAATATGGAGTAGTGGATGTAGCAAACAAGCCAAACTGATGATGAAGGATCAATGATTGTGAAGCATGATGTCTGAACTGAAATCATATTAATCAAAGTGCATCATACATTTCTCTTTGACCTATTCTGAAAACTCTGAGATTTACAGGGCAACTCGTTGCATTACTAACTATACAAACAGCCAAACCAAAGGTGTTTGTTTGAACAGAGACCCCCAGGGATTTACTTCATGCAGCTCCATCAGGCTTTTACTTTATCCCCGAGGTCCTTGGGGCAAGGCACACACACACATGCTCTTATACAAACACCACAGTGTAGTTCATTTAATCAAGCACAGCATTAATGCACTGTGTCCCATCTGAATTCATCATTGGAAGAGGGAAATGAAATAGTAGTGTGTAAGCTGTTCTGGGCACCTCCACTCTCCTGCCATGTGTTTTAATGAGTGGGCTGAGGGCCGGACTATCTCTGCTGCTATCCCCACAATGACCTACAGTGACTCACTCAGCACATGGCCTCCAGAAGCCATTCATCCAGGTCATAAAGCTCCCTGTGTGACTGTCTTCCTGCGGTCCCACGGGCTATCATGGGAGATTCAGACTTTTCAGAATGAATTTGCCTTTGGAGTGTTTTTTTTATTTATTTATGTATGTCATTCGAGTGTGTGTTTGTTTTCTCATTTGCCTCCTCTCACCAGACGGCGGGCTTCCAGGAGACTCTGACAGAGGTGGAGATCTTAGCGCTTATTGTAGGTTGTGTGTGCCATGACTTGGACCACAGGGGCACCAACAACGCTTTTCAGGCAAAGTAAGTCTTCACATTTTATCTCTCCGTCTCTGACACACACATACACATAAACACGTTCCCTCCTACGCACTGTTTATAGTGTGTTTTCCCACCTGCAGCAGTCTACAGCAGACCAGGCCAGATCAGCAAGAGTCAAATGGCAAGTTGTGTAAGGCTTATATAAGGGTCTGCTTAACGAAGTGACAGTAAACAATGCTGACTGTGAGCACACTGAGATCAGCGGCACATTCATTTGCTTAAACCTGGTATTCTGTGACCTCAGAGACTATTATGGTGAATTCAATCTGAAATCAACATGGAAGAAAGATGCTTTGTTTGACTGCTGCAAGTGTTGCTACATAAAAATCACAAGATTTACTACAAACAGTGCCATCAGAGTTTATCAGGGCAGTGACATCTGACGGCTCATTCACAGAGTTTAAATAAAAACATTCAGTCGAAGGTTAAGGTCCAGCTTCCGTGCTTTTAATTGAGGGTGTTTACATCTAAAGCATATGAACAGCATAGGATTAATTGGGGTCATGTCCTTTGTGATCAGTGACTGTTTGAAGTCTACAACCAACAGACACGAGCAGGCACTTGGTATTTTGCGTGGTATTTTTCCTTTAGACCTGTACTGTAGTGATCGTCACCTGTTGACTACTGCCCTTCAGTATTAATAGTATACAGGAGGTCTGAAGGGGAAGTCCTCAAACACTGTCTCTAGCTTTAATTAGGCAATTTTACCTCAATTGCATTTTTTATGACGATCACGACTTATGTTGAAATAAGATATAAAATATAAAATGAAATCACAGTATCACAAGCTGTACACTCCTGGTCCACATAACTCACCTTCAGTACGCAGACTCAGAGGTTTTTCTCCACATTAAATCATGATCATATTGGAAGTTGATCTGTTGAATTTCAGCGGCTCTTCAGGTCATAGCTGTCTACCTTCTTTTATACTTGAGCTGTAAGTTGGCATGTGTTGAAATTACAATGGACTCAACAGCAGATGTTGTTTCTCAGTATGTGTTGAATGCTGACGATGTTATCCCTCGTCTTGATGCATGTTTTTCTTTGTGTGTGTGTGTGTGTCAGGACGGGCTCAGCCCTTGCTCTTCTTTATGGGACCTCTGCTACACTGGAGCACCACCACTTCAACCATGCTGTTATGATCCTGCAGAGCGAGGTGCATTATGTTCCAATATCTGCTGCAATGCAGTTACCATGAAAGTTCTGCTAACACCTACCAGTGTGCACAACACATTCAAATACACGATCAGGCCTTTTCAAACAGCATTTACCACAAACTTTAAAACTTTTAAACACTCTTCCACCCTTCAAGACACCATGTACAAGACGTGTCTTGTATATTTTTACGATGAAAGTAGTAATGATTGCAATAACCAAAAAAGGCAAGAGTGTAATTTATCAGCACAGACACTCAGATGCCAGTTTATTAGGTACACCTTGTGAGAACTAAAGCTTTCAAATAGAACAACAGGATTACGGAAAGATGTGTCTCTGCTATTTACTTTACATTAAGTGGACAAAATAGTAGAAACGCCTGTCAGTATAAAACAGGACGATTCAACAGCACCACAAACTGCAGTAGTTTCAAATCTTATTAGTAACACTTGTGCTTTTCCTGCTATAACATGCCAAAAGATCTAAATATGTTGAAATGTTCCTTTAAAAGTAATGTAAAAGCATGGTTACTCGACTCAAAGTTTACACTCCTACAGTATGTTTTACCTACTCTCTGAACTTTCTAGGCCTCTGAATTAATAAAAAATACCCCCATTACCCTAAAAAAAATTATTAAAGTGTGTTTGTTCCCACTCTGCCTGAAGGCAACCGTGTGGAGCCTCAATGTCTGCTGTATGTGAGCGAGTAAACAAATAGCTCGCACTGCCCTCAAATCAATGTAATTACAGAGGCGATAGATTTGGTGGTAATTGGTTGAGAGAGACATTTTACCAGGTGACTGGGTTTGCATGAAGTTGTAATTAAAGACGTTTTGAGGGAGCAGCTGAGACGAGGCTTAGCCGGGTATGTTCCAGTGGCTTCATTATCACGGTGCTGACAACTCAGTGAGCTGACAAATGTTTGCTTGGAATATCATAATGGTTTCTGTTGATACTGGGGGTTGAACTACCGCTGTCCTATTAGCATATAAATGAGTAGCGTAGCTAATTCAAGTAGAGGAGAGAGCTCACGATTCAGTCGGCCAGCTCGCGCGCACAAACCATTCATTTAAAATGTAAACTTTTAAACGTCACTCGCTCCCTTTGTGTCCCTCAATTTCCTCTCGTCATTCTCACTTCCCATTTTCCCTCGCCTCCCTCCTTCATCCGCTCCAGTTGTGACAGAGTGAGAGAGAAGTCCTTTGTGTTGCTGCTGTCACGTAGTTCAATATTTCATGGGAACACATGAGCTTGTGAAGGGAATTGAAGGCGCGCTGTTGCAGCCTTTAGACTTAGGATTCTCAGAGTTTAACAGGAAAACGAGAGCGATCATCCTGTTCTGAGGTTCCTGGTGTCACACTGGTTCATTTCTGCAGGTCATCGTCATCATCATCTCTCTCATTCTGGTCGTCTTCTGTTATCACCTCAGTATCTGCTGTTTCCTCCACAGACAGACCTCTCCATCCTCTCAAACCGTCCTCTAGAGAAGGGTGCCTAAGTGCTGAATGAATGTATAATACATGATGGGGATAGGCCTGTTTTAATGATAGAGCGCCTAAAGTGAGAGCTGTTGGTTACTTATTAAGAGCTGCTGGCCTTACCCCCTCCCCTGCACACATCAGTTCAGTTCTATTATTGCATGTTTCTTTACTGTTAAGGTTTAGTTTGTGAAAATTGTATTCCTGTCTTGAAAGTCACAGTAGCTGACTCTGCAGTGAGCAGTGAATTCAGATTTTGGGCACTTATTAATCAGCATCATTTTGCCACATCATCACTGACAGGAGTAGTGTTACTTTCACATCAAGTGTGACACACTGCATTGTTGGATTGTTCACAGAGAGGCAGACATGCTTGCTGAGGTGGGAATCTTAAAGAGCACTATAGAGTGCATCAATTTCACACTCAGGATTTGAAGACTCATAAAATGGACAGTAAATATTGAGCCCTGTGCTCTTCTAGTAAATAGAGAGTGGTTTCAGGCTGGCCTGGTGTTGTGCTTGTGGCTTCTTCTAAGTGATGTTAGGGTGACTCTTAATGGTACACCTGCTATTACACAGTCTTTTATGGGTTTATTTGGCTGAAACAATGCTTGATCACAACATACAGAGAAAAGGGAAGCAGGGTTTTTTATGTATTTTGATTGTCCTTTTATAATGGATCACTAATTATCACAACCTTCCAGTCTGACTGAATCACTAGTTGAATTTTCTTCTTGCTGATTATTAGAATCACTGAACAAAACGTACCAGTATGCTGCAGTTCAGAGACCCACAAACAGGCTATAGAGTGTACACTCCATGTAGTTCACTACAATTTAGCACTTAAGCATCATTCAGCAACAACAAACAAAATGGGTTTCTTTGTGATGAGTTATTAAAGGTATATTTTGATATCCAGAGGTATAAATTATAAGCATAAGCAGAAATGGGGGCATGTTCTGACTCATTTATCTGTTTGTTTCAATTTTCTGTGTGATGGTAATAGTGTGTTTGCATTATTTGAGACCTATGCTAATATTTTAGAGTAAAAAGTCACAAAATGAACTCAAAATATGCATACATTTGGAACAAAATGTAAAATGACTTGTTGCCCAAAAACTGTACCAAAGACAGACTATTTTAAGGTTAAATGATGAGTAAACAGATTCCAGCATCTTCTCAGATGTGTTTAATATCTCATATATGTCAAATCCAGTGATCTGTGATAAGCCAGTGTTGTCAGCAGTCTAATATAACCACTATAAATAATGCATAAAGTCTGTAAAATAAATGTAATTTCAGTTAAGTAGATTATCCCCGTGCTGAATTAAAATTAATATTGATGCACTGTAGTCCTTCAATTTTAGGCTCTTTGTGTGCAGTTGGAGTGTCATGTGTTTACTGATTCTTTATCACGTTGTCTCTGTATGTTTCTCCACAGGGTCACAATATCTTCTCCAACCTCTCGTCCACGGAGTACAGCGACCTCATGCAGCTGCTGAAACAGTCAATTCTGGCCACAGACCTCACACTTTACTTTGAGTATGTTCTGCTGAGCACCGACGCTGCTTATCAAACTGTTAGACTGCCTGAAAGTGAGGCGTCCACAGAGCTGTAGGACTCCACTGTACTGACTAATATACTGTGAGGCACACAGACTGCGCATCAGTACACTGCAAGCTTATTTTAGCTAACACCGCCCCCTTGTGGATTGTGTGTCAGTTACACCTGCATATACAAATGTCTTGTTTCCCTTCAGGAACAGGAACATGTTCTTTGAGTTGGTCAGCAACGGAGAGTACAACTGGAATGTGAAGGCTCATAGAGACATGTGCAGGTAACAGTCTGCAAACAGAAACAGGATGTCCTTATGAATCAGTGATACATCAAGTAATTTATAAACAACAAAGTAAATACATCTATGTGATTCTTCTCAGATCCATGATGATGACAGCGTGTGATCTGGGTGCTGTCACTAAACCTTGGGAAATATCACGCAAGGTGAGAAATACAGGGTCAGCTCTCATATATAAAAATAAAATGTATATGAAATAAAAATGTGTTTCTAAATCAGCCATCTTCTGTAGAGTTGAAACAAATGATCATTTAATTATTTAAACAACAGTTGGTCAACAGAAAAATAATCGGTGACTATTCTGATGTATGATTAATAGCTTAAGTCCTTTTTAAGGAAAAAAGCCAAAAATTACCTAGTTCAAGCATCTTCATCATGGGGATTTGCTCCTTTTCCTTGTTTTATGGGACTGTAAACTGAACATCTTCATCTTCAACTAAAATCATCTTCCTGTTAATTAGGAGTTTGTAGCAGACATTTTCCACATTTTTTTTTACATCTCATTGACCAAACGATGGCTTGACTCATTGATAATGAAGTAAAATGGTCTGTTGTGTTTTCTTCCAGGTGGCAGAGTTGGTGACCAGCGAGTTCTTCGAGCAGGGAGACAGAGAGAGATCGGAGCTGAAGCTCACGCCCTCTGTGAGTGCTCCGGACCATCTCAGCTTTCGTGCTTTTTTTGCATTTTGCTTCTCCTCCTGTGACCTCCATGGGCCGGTGATGCTGAAGATACATTTTCTTTGCAGTTGCAAAAACCCACTGACTCTGTAGGAAACACGAGAGCCCGGTGTCTCGTAGTGCGAGAAAAGTGAATGGTCAGCTTGACCGCTCCACTGCCCTGCTGCTGTGCCAAGAGCAAACTGTGGACCATTTAACAGCCATTCTTGAAAGAAAAAGTCTCCTCCTACACAGCAGGATTTAAAGCAAACACTGACCTTTCCATTCATTCATCTGAAAACACACAAACAAGTCATTTTGGTGTATTTTAGCTCTGCTAGTCTTCACTTTCTGATAGCTGAGATCCTTATTTCTCACAAAGATGTAAAACTAGCATAATAAGAACAATAACAATAATAATAATAGCAGGAAAGACTTTTGTCCTAATGAAGATGTTGTCTTAGTCAATAATGTATTCACACTGTCCTCAAAGACTCACCACCACCACAACAGAGGAGCACTGCATGTTTGATTGAGGCGCTTTGAAGGCTGAACTGTGTTGCAAGTTCTTAAAGGAGGAGAGAAAAAAACCCAACAGCTTTCTTGTGTGCAATTAATGGCTGTTGACTAATCGAGCCTGGCCACATTGCCTCCCCTCTGAAATAACTAATGCAGTAGCCTCAGGTCCGCCGCTTGTGTCAAACCTTTACCGCTCCGTGTGTGGGTGTTGGAAATTAAATATTAACTTCTAAGTCGTAGCCCAGTAACTATCTCTGAAGCACAGCCTCAGTGGAGCCTCTTAAGTTCAGGCTGCAGAAGAATGAGGTAGAATAGAAAATGGACGTGAAATAAACTCAGTTGTCTCGAGAGCTGAGGGAGATTTTTCTTTTAAACCAAAGCAGTACTTTAGGGACTGTGAGCCTGACTTGTAGCCTTATGGTAACCAGAATCACATGTCTGCTTTGTTTCTCCAGCGTGAGCGCAAAAATGTAGGTGTAAACGAACTCTGACTTTTGTATTTTTCAGGCCATCTTTGATCGAAACAGGAAGGATGAGTTGCCAGGGCTCCAGCTAGAGTGGATTGATGGAATTTGTGCACCGCTCTATGAGGTAATGCTTCAAGCTTGGCCGCGCTGTGGCCTTCATTGTCACACATTTGCCTTTTCCATCAGTACTTGCTGTCCTTCCCTCAGCTGTTGTCCCCCCACTGACGCCAGCAATGAAACTGTCACCAACAGGTATTCAACTTTCTCAGCAGCCACAGATTTCTGACTGAAAAAGATTTTTTTCTGAAACAACCTCAAGGTTGCATCCCGTTCTTTGGAGAATGAGTGTGCACTTTCTGACTGTGAGAGAGCTCAGAGGTAGTGGAGTGTGTGTGAACAGAGGGCTGCAATGTTAGTCAGGTTAAATCCCATCACTAAGACAGTGTACTTTGGGCTTTGCTGCACAGTAATGAAATAAGCAAGGTCTGACTCTTTGACTGCACGCTTTCCTTCTGAGACATTTGGGCTAACACACAAATGGAGAGGCTGATTTTAATGCAGGATCCCAGCTGAGCAAATGCAAGGGTCAGAGTTAAAGCTCGTGGTTATCTTTCAGGGAATTAATGGAAATCTATACAGCGTCCTCTCCAGTATAGTAATATGTGTGTGTGTGTGTGTGTGTGTGTGTTTGTGTTTCTGAATGACGTCAAGAGAGACTCACCTGCCCCTCCCACTGCCGGCAGCAGAGGCTGTGTGGGAGAAAGACGCAGGCTGATTTACTGGGAAGATCAGGTCTGTTAAGAGATGAGGTGTGCTGAAGGTAGATTCATGACAGCAAACACATCAGACGGATGAGAGTTGTAAAAGGAGTCGAGGATGAAATAGTTCACTCCTTGCAGCATGGGGTGATTTTCTCAGCTTTTGGTGCTGCTAAACCATACAGCAAGACCTTCCTTCCTCTTTACTGTCATATTAAACACATTACTCTTAGTCATCACGAGCAGAAAACAAACAATAGATCATCTTCACGTCTATTGAATTATCCCAAGATCAGTGTCAAAAGTTAGAGCAGACTAATCTTTGCCGGCTCTGGTTTCACCATTGTTACTGTCTGTGTAGTGTAGATAAAAAACATCAAAGCTGGTGAGTGTGTGTGTGTGTGTGTGTGTTGTCTGCGTGGGGGGTTTGTCTCCACACTGCCTCATGTAAAAGCTGATGTTTGGAGAATGCAGATATGGAGCTCGCGATCATGCTGCTGCCAATTAAATTTGCAAGGGGGAGAACAGAGAAAGTTCAGAGGCGGCAGGGTTTTTTGTCCGTGGGCGGAAGAGATCTCGTTCTTGATCTCGCTGATCTCCTTCTCCTGGTGGTGGCTCGCTACTTTGTGGAATATTAATCCCCCATTATATAACCTTCCATCTTTATACCCCACCATATGACAGTCTCTCTCTCTTCTTCTTCTTCTGAGTCTAACTCAGTGCAATAATAATGTTGCGCAAACCAATGACAATGCCTCACTGTGGATGTGTGCTGCGGTGACAGAGGGAAATTTGTTCCCCTTTAGAAAATTTCTCTTCTTTTTACCCTCATATAAAACAAATCCATAAAGATTAGGACGATCAATGCGCTCTGCCTTTTTCTGGAGCTCTTTGTGGGGCCACATGCCAACACAGTGTGATGATGTCTTCAAAGAATAAGCATAATCCACACCTACTTATGTAGCACATTGCACCCTGCAACAGTTATTTTCATTATCAGTTAATCTGCAGATAATTATCTTGATGTATCATTTATAAAATATGTATAGAACATTGCTGAACCAAGACAAGGGCCTCACTGAGATTAAAAGTCTCTTTTACAGGAGCCTTCTGGCCATAAAAAAAGTACAATATAGAGGCTAACAAGCATGTTACACAGACTTCATTTGATCTTGTTCAACTGTTAAATGACATCCTTTGTGTCTGACTTTCTACTCTAAGAATCTAAAAAAAAAAGTGTCCAAACCTCAATAAATCTGCCATAACTGATTACTTGGAAGTCTTTTCTCTGATTAGGAGTCTAAAATCCCCTAAAATCATCTAGAGTCCCACAAAACCAAAAAGAAGCACCATTATGAAAAAGACAGAAACTCAGATTTACTGAAGTAGTTTGACTCCTTAAACAGGCAGCAACTTTATCTGAGATCACTAAAACAGAAATCCATATTGTTGCTCAGCATCAAGCCAAACATGTTCTGCCAATTACAATATTATGAATTATTGAGTCACTCACAGCTTTTAAAACACCATCCAGGACACATTATGAATTCTTAATGTGCAAAAGTGGGCAGACGACTATTTATTTATTTTTTAGCAAAGAAAATAGTCTTGATGTCTGAACCTGACCACATTATAGAGCTTGGTTCTCATCAACCACCCACACAACTGCTTTAATTGTTCATATAAATTAGCAAGTGCACCCCCTGAATATAAATGCATCTCAAATTTACCAGCCTGCATTGAAAGTTCAGTTAATTGGCAGCTGCGATTAGTTGTGTTTTGATTTCCCTTTCATACATGCAGCACACAATCCCCAGGGTAGGTGCACTTACCTATTTATTTCATTCGTTTTCATAATGGCTATCCATTCGACTGTCGTATATGCGCAAATATATAAACGTTTCCTTGGTTTTGTACGTGGGAACCCATGCCCACATGTTATATTTCCATATGAAACAGGGTTAATGAAACAATAGCTAATCACAGACTTCCCTGGAAACCCAACAGATGCAGGAAACAATGTTAAGAGAACAGAGCCCCCCCCCATTCACACACACACACACACACACACACACACACACATACATACACGCATACCCACACCGCAGTCTCTCAGGTAATTTATTAAAATGGTGGATGGCAGCTTTGACTACACCGTCACTTACAGTTCAGCATGGAAAAATGACAAAAGCCACTTATCTCGGTCATACATGTGCTTCTAATCTTTATAAAGCAGCCATTTCGTTGCCTTAAACTATCAAGCTGCTGTATGTTGCTGCTATTGTAGCAGGGTGTTCTCTTTTTTGTTTCATTTGTTTTGCCCATACAGTGCATTTGGTGGATAATGTGCTGATTTTCAACCCTCAGTCTGCACCTCTCATCTTTTATCATCACATGCTACTCACAGAGGACAAAGCGTTCAATTTTCAGAAAAATTAATACCTGTCATGCTCTGAAAAAACATATTAGTTTGTAAGAAATAATGACAAGGAAATATAACTGATGATAAAATCTTCAAATCAACATTCTGATTCATGTTGTAGCCCAACAATTTGTGCAAGGAGATGTGTTATTTCCGACTAACATCTTTGTTTTCATTTGTTAAAATAGTTGCGAATTGAGAAATGGGTTTACATTTTTTTTCTCTTTTCGTGCAGTAGATGGGTTGTTCTTTCAGCCAGAAAGAGGCTTTAGAGGTTGTGGAAATACCTTTAGAGGGGTGGTGAGTGCTTTTAGCCATCTTGCATGGCTCTGTGGAGGGCAGTGTTGGTCTTACTGTAAGGAGATCCACTGATTGGTTCAGTGGAAACTGGCACTCTCAACAAATGTGGGAGTTTTCACAATATTTTATTTGTTTGTCAGACTAACTTTAGTGATGCTCTGATGTTTCATTTAGCCTCACCATTGGATCAAAATATGCCCAGTAGTTTAAGATCAAACACCTCTATGACTAATCCCATCCCATCAGCCTTTATTATGTTTGTGTTCAGTGCTGATTATCATGCTAACATGCTAAATTAAAATGGTAAACATTGCAGCTGCCAAACATCAGCGTGTTAGCATTGTCACTGTGAGCATGTTAGCATGCTGGTGTTAGCTTTTAGCTCACAGCTAGCTACGACTACTGACCCTTGTCTTGTAAAACACCAACAGGTATTCTTCTTTAAAGAAAAACTCTTTTGGGTTGCATCTGCAGGTGAACAATGCTTAACTTCCATGCATGTTGCCTGCACTCTGCAGCTCCCTGATCATTTGCCATCTTAAGCACTCATTTTTAAGCAAAAGGGTTACCATCGGCCACTCTCTGTTTTCTCTGGTCATGTAGCACCAAAGTCACGAATATTCCCACTATCAGTTCTATGAAAAGACCATCTTTCAAGAAAAACACATACTTTTTAATCCTGGTGGTGGTTTTCTTTGTTGTTGTTGTTTTTATATAATTTTCCATTCTCATCTTTCTCCCCCTCTCCTTCCTCTTTCTCTCTCCAGACTTTGGTCAAGTTGAATCCCAAACTTCAGCCGATGCTTGACATGATCAAAGCTAACAGGGCCAAATGGGAGGAACTGAACAAGAAGAGACAACGTGGCCAGAGTGTGTCTGCGCCGGCGAGCCCCTGCAGTGGCGACAGCACAGAAACAAGCGGCTGCACTGTGGCCAAAATGGGCAGCACTCCCTGCTGCAGCAGCGATGCCGATGGCACACCATCGAAACCTGTTAGTTAGCTTCAGAAGCCATCTCTGAGCTGATCTCTTTGGCTTATTTCCTCTTAAATGCAACCTGCGACAGAGGCAGTGCAGCGCATGCAGAGGTTCTTGGGCTCTGCTCCTCTTCGCTTTTGCTACTAGAGATGAGCTTTAGACTTGAGTGCGGCGCTATCATAGAAGTTTTTCAGCTCACTTCAGTCTTCCTGTGCTGAAGGCTGACAGAGCTGTGTTTGGCAAGCTTGTTGGAGCAGCTACAAATCAGCTGATGACACCATGTCAGAAGGGAAACTCAAACCACTGTGTCAACATGTCAACCAGTGAGCTAACACTAACTATTCTGGGCATTGCACAGATTTTTTTGGCACAACAAGGCATGGAGAAAAATAGAGAGGAATGTTTGTCTCTGCTGTGGTTCGGTTTGCTCTCAGTACCTCCTCGTTGCTCGCATTTTGTTTGGGGCAACAGAGATATTTTTTTGTAAATCTGTACATATGCTATTGGGTTATTTTACAAGTGCTGTTTAAATACCTGTACGCTCTGGATTGTACCGTGGCTGTAGAGTTTCTGAAGGATAAAGGGGTGCAAGAACAGCAGGACCTGTGACGGCGCTTGCAATGCAAATTGAGTGCTCCGCTCCCTCCCTTCCTGTGCCTTGTTTTAAGATCCTAATGAAAAATGCATGGCCTCCTCACCGAGATTCTTATTCTAGATAGTATGGAAATCCATGTTGAACCATATTTTTTTGCCATAATCTGTAAAAACCAATGACTGCAGTTATGTCTCGACCCCATTTTAGCCACAATGCATTAACCTTATATACATACAGAAATCTATTTTGCCCAATTTTATAAATGTAGGGTCTCACCTTGTCTCACACACGCACACGCACACACACACACACACACACACACACACACAACGTGCCTTGATAAAAGTTGTTCTGATATCACATTAATTTCTGCAGAAAAAGTCCTTTGATCAACTGATTTAAACACTGACAGCTTAAACTTAGGAGAGTAATGTTTAATATAAACTCCTCACTGAACGGCATTTAAAAGGAGAGTTCTGACATTTTAAGAAATACACTTTTTTTGGCAATAAATTAGATGAGTTAATGAAACTCACATTTCTTTAATACCACTACACCCAGCTGTCTCAAACCATGTTTAGCTTAGCTTAGCACAATGACTATAAACAATTAGAACATGATATTTTGTTTATCTTTTTACAAGTGATTATGGTAGGACTGTTTCTTCTTCCTCTTCTCAAAGGCAGCGGTTTCTCTGCTGGATGTCTTAAAACTGGTCAGGAAATAGGAACTAGCCAGAAACTTAACTTCCTGTAAAAAGGCAAATTGTAAAATTTGATTTTGTTTTGTTTAGATGGAGCAGGCTAGCTGCTCCCTCTGTTTCCAGTCTTTATGCTGAGCTAAGCTAACCATTTGCTGGTTGTTCCCTGTGTTCTCAGGACTTATATGGCACATAAAAGTAACATAAAGTTCTGCCAAAAAGAATATAAGCACTTTTCCTAAAATGTCAAACTTTGTGCTTTAATTTGCCTTTTCTCAAGGCTCACTGATGCTACTGAAACAGCAGTTATAATCTCCAAATGAAGACTGAGACACTAAAACGTATAGTACTAAAGTGCCCATGTAGTCACAAGTGATTATTTTGATATTATTATTATTATTATTATTATTATTATTACAAGTATTATTTTTGGGTGGGGTATCCCTTATGAATTGTGTTGTAGCTTTGTTAACTGGAGTTTAAAATGTGACTGTGCACATTGTGTGGCATGGATCTGTGTGCTCTACTGTATTTTAGTTGAAGAGCTGAATTGAAGTTGACCAGAAAAAAAGTCTGAATTTTGCATGTTTTATGCAGTATTGAATTCAACCACTTGCTAAGGATGTAGCAAACATGTGAGCCAACAAATACCTCGTATTTTGAACTCCATCAGTAAACACATTATCTCATCAGAAATGCATGATTTAAATTCTATTGCATCATGTTACGTGAATTATGAATATCGCTGTTCTATTTTTCTATTAGGTCTCCAAACGTGGCCAACTTCTACTTGTCTTTTTGCAATGTAACGTGCTCCTTGTATTTCTTCTTTCCTCTCCCAGTTTAGACTCTGGATTTACTGACGGCAGGCTAAACTGAAAGAAACCTAAGGCATGAAAAGGCAAATGTGCAATGTTCCTGTTCAGAGTTTAAATAAAAATATGCTGCTATATATCCTCTGGTTTTTGCAGACACAAAAGTATAGCAAATTCTACAAAGATACTTATACTCCACTACATTTTAAAAGAAACTACTGTAGTAGTTCATTACATTAAATTGACATTTACATTTAGTTGCTTTACTGTAAGATTTGAAACACATGATTATCTTATGAAATATGAATTGTAACAAATAAAACTGGAACATTCAATTCTAAAAAATAAGCTGCACCTTAACCTTGAAAGAAAGGAGCAAAACATTTCTTAAGTGATACTTTCTCTGCTGGGCTTTACTTTACTGGTATTGCTACTTTTAGTTCAATAATGCACCTGAATACTTCCTCTGCCACAGATTATACAGTATTTCCCTGGTGCAGTGCTGACCTCATGTGGACAAATGTATGTTTGCACATGAAACATATCTCAATGAATTACCACAGGCATATGCACAATTCATTGAGACACATTTGAAGTACATAAATAGAACCTGCGAAATTAATAATAGAAAGACAAAACATATTAACAAGAAAATAGGATTTAGCTGCAAACATATAAATATGTCATTTATATTAAACCATAGCCATTACAATGATTTAGCAGTAATTACATTAAAGCCCATGTGTTTTATTTATATCCAATGTTTTCATTCACACATTCCTCAGTATTACAGTACAGTGAGAGAAGTGCAATGATAGCTGCAGTGTATTTCATCGACCAAGGCTGAGCTCTATTGCTGTTGATAGGTGGCGATGACGTCGGCGTGCAGTGTGTGGGTGGCTGTGTGGGTGAAGATGACTCCCAAATGAGCCTGTGTGTAGAAGAAGAAGGAGAAAAAAGAATCCTTCCTGTCAGGAGGCAAAAGACAGGCTCAGTTAAACTCTTCTGTGCTGGATTACCTTGAGCTGTGTGACGCAGATAGAGGAAGAGCAAACAAAAACCTGCTCTCAGGCTCCTGTTGACCCCCCTAGCACTGTCTGACAACATAAATCAAGGCTACTATTGAAGAGCTGAATTGGAAATGATGCGTGAGAGAGGTGGAGATTTCTGCTCTCTACACGCTGCTGTACATTGCTGAAGAGAGAAATCAACAACTGGAATGTTTTAGTTCAATTTATTGCACAAACAGCATTGACAAAATGTACTGGGATGTCACTATGTTGTTAAGAGAGGTGGAAAATAACAAAAAAGGTACATCCATAACATTCAAAAGCTCTTGTATGGTTTTGACACGGGGGGTAAAATGTTAGGTGACGGTCCCCTAATGAGTCTTTTTTATTTTGGAAATATGCATTAAAAGGACATGACGGTTGGGAAAATGTAAAGCACGGAAGGAAAAAAAAGGCAGGATTCTTCAATAAGAAGCTTGCTTAAAGCTTTGCTTTGCTTCAAAAGCAATGGTTTCCAATGACCAGTGGTACAAGTCTAGTATCAAAATGTACATTAGTGTCAGCTCAGAAAAACCTTCACACAGTACAGACACAAAAACAGGGAGAACTATTTTAAGATGAATTTCAGGGCAACCCTAATTACATGGAGCAGAAATGACTCAATGAACAGAGTTTTAGCACATGTAACAGACACAAACGTCTACATTTTACAGCTCTCAGGGGGTCATCTTTGCATATGCTGATTGAATTTTTTAAAAAAAAAGTTAAGCTGTGCATGACTTAACTAAATATGAATGTGATGGTAAGGTGGTTACGCAGTCAAACAAATGTTAGCAGTACGTTTGCATGATCTGATGCGCTGAGTCTTTGGTACGACGTGGAGCACCGGGATCCAGAGGCCTTAAATTGCAATCATGGTCACACTGAAGCAGGCATGATCGAAAGAACACAATGGCTTTTTTTTCCCCCGGGAGAAAAGGGAGGGAGGAGGGGTTTTTGTTAAAATTTAGTGGGACAGAAGTGGGCTTTAGTCAAACAAGTTCAGACGCGCACACATACACACACACAGTCCAGAAAAAGTCTCTTATGGCAATAGGTCAGTACAACAAAAGGCATGAGGGCAGGATAAAGGTGAACTGGGGACACAGAAAACATCATGTCCAAGTTAATTTTGCTTCACAAAGGGACTCAGTGCTCACCAGCAGAGTGGAGTAGGAGAAGGGGAAGGCAGACAAAAGCTTTAGAGAAGGCACAGAGCTTTAGAAAGCGCATTCATCTTGAACTTACCACTAAAGAAGTGCCACACACACAAACACACAGACTCACACACACTAGAGGAAAGTAAAAACAAACAAATGAGTTAACCATGTTGGCAAGGAGATTTGGGAAGTGATTAAACATTAGTAAATGTGACAAAAATCAAAGTTTAGTTGCATCATATCAGGCTGCGCCATGCCCGCAGCTCCAACAACAAAGCTGAGCTGCCTCGACTCGACGGCAAGTAACGAGCTTCACCATGAATGACGATTGTTACAGCATGTTAAGTGCAATATAACGTAAATGTTCTGGGTGAATCAATAAATGGCACCAAATGACATGTTTTGATGAAAAAGACAAGATCTCTCTCCATTTTAGATTCACATTTAGTATCTATTAATCCAAAATGCACAAGATGCTTTTAGAAAAAGGTGAGATCAACGTGGACAAGAGCAGGAGATTAGAGGAGGTTCCTGTTGCCGAAGATGTTATTGGGGTCCACATAGTCTTTGACAGACTTCAGCATTCCCATGCCGACATCAGAGATGGTGTCTCTCATCCACTCCTTCCGAAGTTTCCCCACTGAATGACAGAGGAGAGAGAAAATAAATAAATAAACTCAAGGAAGAGGACCGAGGGGGAGAAATAGAGGAATCGGCACGGCTGATTGCTCAGCAGGCTGCTGGGAGCCAATCAATCTTGTGAGAGTGAGTGAATAAACAGAGGGTGATAAATGCTTTTATTCAGAGAGGAGAAATGTTTTGCATGGCATGATTTATGGAGCTCAGCAGACTATCAAACTCATTAGGCTCTGTGTGTTCCCAGAGGAGGGGCCGGCTGGCGGCTGTAGCAGGCCGTCCCCGGCTCCCTCACTCTTTGAGCCACCACTCCCCTCCATTTCCCTCCCTCCCGAGTCACTGGAGCGTTTTTTTTTCCTGTGTGTGTGTGTTTTTCTGTCTCATTGTGCACACGAGCTCGCTTCTGCAGCTGACCCACGAGGCTGTTGTGCTTGCTTGTCCTGAACGCCGCTCTGTGCCCTCTGACACTGGCCCAATCACCGACAGGATGCCAAAGCCAACCATGGAGCGTCGCACAATGGTCCTCTGTCAGCAGGACTTTGGCTTTCAGCCGCTCTTCACTCTCCCTTCTCCAAAACCCCCCAACCTGAGGAGCGAGAGTGGCTGTGGCATGAAGCCTAGTGAGGGTGCCCATTGCTTCACCAGCTGTCCGGCCCGACATACTCCACAGCTCCCGTACCCGACAGGTTCTAAGCAGAGAGTCTAGAGCCAGCGAGAGGTCTGGTGACTGTGGAGGACTGGGAAACCTCATTGGAGAGCCAAACTCTCTGTTAGAAAACTTCAAATTAAGTAGAAACTTAAGTAGAAAAACAAAAAACTGCTTGTTTTTTGGTAAACAAATTTCATCTGTACAATGAGGATCAACTTTAACATCATTCATAAATGCTGAGGATCATAATTTAATAGTTTGGGGTTTTTTTGAGCAGGCAACCATACAGAACCCTAAATGTACCAAACCCACAGACTCACTATGTGTCATAAGGTTAAAGCTTAATCCTACCCTGCCTAACAGAATCAAATAGATTAGTCTCTGAATCCCCCAGTAAGTAGAAACAGATTCATTCTCAATCTTAAGCAAAAAAGCCAGAAAAAAGTGATTTGCAGCTTTGGTTTAAGTTGAAAATCTTTGGGTTTGTGTTCAGGCTTTTAGAAATTGTGAGATGCATCTTTCATGATGTTTTACACATTAGTTTTTTTTACTGAAGGACTGACACAACATAATATATTGCCTGATGATGAAAATAACTAAATAGTTGTCAAACTGGGTCTGTTGAAAGTACACAGTATGAAAATCCTGCAGCACGGGGAGGTTTAATGTCTCACAGACATAGTTGGTTTTTTTTTTAAAGTTTACTTTGCTACATTAAAAAAATGCACATGACATAAAAGTAATTCTGAAAAAATGACCTATGTCAGATCAGAGCTGGGTAAATGTTAACTTCTGGAGGTCATGTCAGCTTAAAAGAAACGAAAAACCACAATATCTATATTTCAAAAGTCAAAAAGATAAATTTGAGAAGCGAGCAGCTCAGAACAGGTGCTGCTCCCTGAGTAAATACTTGGAACCAGCAGTAATCACTTGAGATTAGATACAGAGGCCTGAGAAGAGGAAGGTGTGTGTGATGGGAGTGTTCAGACGCTTTCGCTGCACGCCTCCCTTTGCATCACGAACTGGGGAGCTCCAGTGTTAATAGAGCATGTTTAGGGGGGCGTTATCAGAGTCCTGCCAGGAGCCCCAGATGGGTTTCGACCGTGAGGCTAGTGAGGCCCGTCTCCTGACAAAACAGGGCAGATACCGGGGGTCACCGGAGACTCTGATACCACACGCACCTCCAGATGGTGACGGAGGGACCAATCAGCTGCTACCCAATAACTAAGAAAGTACCCTGCTCTCCCCAACCTCCTCCTTTTCAGTCCTTCCTCTGTGTCCCACCTCCAACCCTCCCCTCCTCTCAGGAAAAGGAGAGAAAACAGAAGGTGCTGGGACTGCATCATTGCCTCCATCACTGTGATAATTTACACATCTATCTTGTCATATTCTCTCTTTTTTGCTTGCTATTGCAATCAATCTCACCAAGCTTGGTCTGTGCAGCTGAGACATGCAAAGGAGTGCAGGTAGTTATTTCAAAAATGACAGATTTTTTTATTTTTTTTTTAACAAAGTGTCATATTTCTCCTGGGGAAGTGCAGGTCGAAAGCCAAGGTGGGAACTTCACTAAATCAGGTCACTTTTCTCTCCCATAAGTGCAGTGACTTGTGCGGGTGACAGCGAGATTGGAGCTTTGCAGAAGCCACAAGGTGAGGTGAACAGGCTGGGCAGCACAAGGTGGCCCCGCATACAAAGGGGACTGTTGAGGCCAGACTGAGCCTCAACCTCTTGACACTCTGCTCTCACTCTCCCTGGGCTTTTCTGACAAATGGGGGTCAGGACATAAAAGACGGGCTAAGGTAGCGCTCCCTGTGTTCTTGTGATATGGGCGAGCCAGAGTATTGGCTGAGAAGCTGCCGTGCAGTGCTGATAGATGGATGACTCTCCTGGTGATGGATGTTCAACAACTCTTCACCGCTGCAACACTGGTGACCTAGTTAAAGAGGACATATCTCCCAATGTTCTGGTTTTCAGAACCAGCCAATAATCAAACATACACACAAACTGCCTTTTTTGCTCTTAAGTAAAAGATAAATCTCACTTCATCTAAAGTAAAACTGTATCTTTGTGATGGCCAACAGTCAACACACGGCGGTGTTTCGCTGAGTATTATGTCCTGCAGTGGTCTACACGCCCAGATTCCTTTACCTACGCCCACGCAGCACAACACTGACCCGCTGTAAATACAGGGCCACAAAAATGTATATTTCCTCCGGTGCCCTCCCACCTCACCATCCTTGACTACATCTGTTTTGTTTGATACACAAAACCCAGTGAAACTAGCTCCATTTGTCAAGCCCTGATTGTGGGCAGACAAACCGGCCTGTCTGCGCCCAGATAGCGAGCCCCACTGTTATTAATCACAATTACAGAGTGGGCCTCGCACGCGGGAGCTGCATCAATATCCCCTCCTCCCCTCTCACCCCCCCCCATCACCTACCCGTGCTGCTCGGGGTGGCTGGGCCACCGTTTGGAGGTCAGTATACAGCCGGCGATAACGGCGGCATCATTTACCCCGGCCCGCCGCCTCCTTTTTATTAGCAATCTTTTAATTTTGAACCCGTCCCCGCCTTCAGGAAAAATTGTGATTTAATATCGCAGCTGATTCACTGCATACTGTTTTTGACAGGTGTGATGAATAGCCTGAAGTGATGTATGAAAACAGCGAGGCGGATGGCAATATAGATAAGGCAGCCATTTCGGTTAGCCCTGATGGGGCCCGGGGAGTTGGCGACGCCATCCTCCCCTGCTCACGTTTCATTTGGTCACTGCTGAAATGAACAAATAGCCGAGTCAGAGCAATTCATCTGAGCTGCAGAAACAGATTTTGGACACATGAAGGAAACCATGAAAGATCTCCGGCCAAATGCGCATTTACAGCGAGACTGGTCGCCTGGTCGCTCGCAAGGGCTCGCCACACTGTCGTTGCCACTCAGTGCAACCTACTTTCATAAATTCAAATCTAAGAGAAGGTGCAGATATAATGCCACCCATTTCAACGCTCTAGCTGTGAGTGAAGCTAAATTTAAGTTTGTAGTACCTCCATGGTGATGTGACAAGCTCCCTCCATTGGCAAGAATTTCTTCTCTAGCTGCATGCTGGGGAAAAAAGAAAACACACTCAATCATACTGTATAATATATAATTCTGACATTCAGAGTGCTGGAGATTTCCCATATGATTACATCAGATGTAACTGTGACCTATCAAAGTCCACAGCATCATGTTGATAAAAATAAAACTGGCCATACCTCCACTTGTTCATACACGTGTACTGGATCACTGAGTCCCCTGTAGTTGAAGGCAAAGTAAAAGTAGACACAGGCACCAGCGTCGTACGTCTGAGTCACCCTGTAAGAAAACAGGTAGGAGTTATGTTTAAACAAGCAGAAAACACTCCTTAATGTTCCCCCTTCAGCTCTGAAAATCTAATTTACATGAATCCAAAGAGCAGTGATTTCTCACAGCGTTCCATTTTGCTCCAATAAATGCTTTCCCCCCCTCCCCTTCATAATTGGAAAACAAAGTAAAGCGGGAGGTCTGGCTTTCCCCGAGTGAACCCCTGACCCCAATTCTGTTCATGGTTTCCAGAAAGCAGACGCAGTGTGGAAGCACTGTCAACTTCGATAACATGACATTATCTGACATTAAATGGCCATCAAACGCTTTTACTGAATCATCTGAGCCACATCTTTACTGCAGGTAACAGGATGACTCAGGTGGCGCTTTGAACCGGAACAGAAAATGGATCAGTTTGTTGTCTCACACAGAACAAAAAAATTCTAACTGATAACTTGGCTGCTACTAAATAAAATGCAGCTTTTCCTCCCATCGTGAACACGTGTAAAAAATGTTTTTGTTAAGAAGGAAAATGCTTCTTCAGTTTGCATGATCCCTTGTTGTTGCTCCCTTGTTCCCTGTGGAGGAGCAGGGTGCAGAGCCCTTGTTCATTTGACATGGCCCATCACCTGGCACGCTGACTGTTCTAGAGGTTAAATGGACAAATCAATCATGTGACAGACTGCAGCCGGGAAATGAATGGCTGTAGCATAATCAGGCTGAGGCCTAATCTGTCCGCGATTGGCTAGCAGAAGCCTGGTGCTCCTCAACCGACTCGCCTTCTGTTCGTCGGCTTGTCCGTCCGTCTGTCTGTGTAGCTCCTGCTGACTCATTTTGGGTTCAGGGTGAGAAGTACGAGTGCAACCTCAATACTATTTTTGGTATTGATTAAAATGTTGAGTACTGAAAAGTCAATACAAAATGTTTGCGTATTTGTGACTGTACAGTATAGTTCCTGATTTACATCACAAACTGAACAATTTTTACAAATGAGTTCTTCTTGGCTGCCTGTGAGTCCATGTTTTTCTTTTTCATTGTAACAAGTACTGCCTGTGGCTCTAAAGTCTGGTATATCCTCTGTGCCATTGAGATCCACTACTGTCCACAATGATTAAAAATTCATTAATGAGCCACTCTGTTGCCCTGAGTGACGTATTTCTTCATTATGATTGCCGCTCTAGTTTTATTTGTGTTTAATATGCATTGTCCTACTGTAAAACTTACTAAAGCACCAAACGTGTATTAATAAGCAGCTGAAAACAGTCACCAACAAACACACTGCTTACTGCTGTGGTACTTTAAGAAATAACTTAGCCTCTTTTACAAATGAAAGTACATGTCTGGGATGTGTTTTAAAAGACATGGACTTGGGGCTGAGTGCAGCACACAGTGCAGGGAGGTTGAAAAGTAACAAAAGACAAATTAAAAGTTGGTCGAGGCTTTTCATGGGATTTGTTGACATGACAAGAATTATAATAATGTTGGCTCTTTCCTTCAGCATTTGAGAATATTGGCTCCTTTTATTTAATAAAAAAGTGAGAAAAATATAATAATAATAATAATAATAATAATAATAATAATAATAATAATAATAATAATAATATGAAGTGGTTATAAATAAGTAAAAAACATATTTTGCATTGTATATGCACTTGTCAGTATAGATTTGAAATGATATCCAGTGCTAAGTGGGGACTTATAGGACTCTACAATCTTCTTCTTGCAAACATTACCTGCATGTGGACAAAGGTGGAAACTGCACTCCTTTGTCTTTACACTCTCCAATGATGCGAGCCTTTACATTTCGGCAAATGTCCAACACCCTGGAAACAAAATGAAAGCAAACTGTTGTATTTGGGTACTAAAACCAAAGACTCATATGAATAGGAAATTTATATTAAACTGAATTAATTAGAAATGTAAATTTATTAAATTCAGAAAAAGACAGGGGGGCAGAAAAGTGGAGGAGGAGGTGGAGCGAAAGAGAGACTAACATGACGACCATTGTGGGAGAGGTTCCCACTGGTGTGGAAATGGCCGCCAGTCCTAAGCATGTGCAGCCGTGTGTGGAGTGTGGAGGATGGGGAGGAGGATGGGTAATGAGCCAGGCACATATGCTCGCCTCAGTGCCTGATCTCTTGGTCTCTCCCGTCAGGCATGTTACACAACATGGAGCTGTGTGTGCTCCTGGTTGCGGTTGTGGTGTCTGTGTGTGTGTGTGTATGTGTGTGAGCGTGAGGGAGAAAGAGATAGAAACAGAGAGAGAGAGAAAGAAAACGATGATGAAACCATGTAGAAAATGCAGAACACACCACATGTGGATGTGAGATGAATATGTGGCTCATAATGCATTTCTTCACACAGAACACACGCACACACACACACAAATGGGTCTCTCCTATATATATGTGCATGTCTAATGGCGAGTTTGTAGGTTGAGGAGGCAAAGCTTCCACCAACGCAGAGCCAGTTAATGGTGGTGGGGGGGGTGAGAAGGCAGGCATGAAGGTGAAAGTCAAAGACAGAGGCAAAGAGGAATAAAAGAAAGGAGGGAAAGAGGAGCAGGAGAAAGACAGAGGACTCTCTTAGGACTGACTGTGTGGGAGGTGAGTTAAGAAAAATGTTTACAGCTATTTAAATCAAACAGAGAAAGGCTACATCTCATATCCGGGCATTTACCTGTCCCAAGGCACAGAGGTTTCAAAGGACTCCCCAATCACATAGTAGTCCATCCCCAAGTCCTGCTCAGAATATAATAGCAGCATTAGCAGGATGATGAGTTAACATACACTGTAGCATTTCTCTTCACCACTGCCCACCGCTTTTAATTGTTTACCTATTATTTTTTGTTGCGCTGCATGTGCACAGGCTCTGTAGTGAGAGAACTTCTCCATAACTGTATGTGAATGTGTCTAAATTTTACAAATAGTCTGAACACGTTGCGATGAAATCTGCGTGCAATGGAAAATTATGTGGGAAATAAAGTTTCAGCTCTCATCGTAAAATTTCACTTCATAGCTAAATTTATAGCTCAAATGAGTACATTTGGTTGCTTGGATGGTTCCCTTTCATGAGAGAGGACAAGTCAGTCTAACTCTTAAGCCATAATTTGCGTGAAAATGTTCTAGTTGCAGGAGGAAGTTGTTTTGAAGAGCAGAAGCTCTAACTGTGTGCCTGTCCTGTGTGGACACATTTAGACATCTGGATTCAACTCTGTGTTAATTTGTCTTTTGAACTACATTATCTTGCATCTGACAGTGCATCACCGTGTGTAATGATTCTGCTCCTTTCTTGTCACTGTTGTATTTTCCATGTCTGAAGTCTGTGTCTGCACAGTCAGGCATGCAAAACCTGATAAGAAACCTGACTACTCATATACATGTATAAGAAATTGGGAAAATATGTTTCTTATATACATGACTTACGAGGAGTCGTATTAGTACATACGCCTTGAGAAACCAAGTAATTTAAGTGCATGTAGTCTCATCTGACACAACTGACAAGATGGACAACTCTACATTGTTGTGAGGACCACTGTGCTCTCCTTGAGATGTAGATACATCTCTGTTTTAGACTCCCTGACAACAACTGTGACCGGATCAAATCAAAGACCTTCTGAGGTCACATTCTGCAGCCTTTCTGTGCTGTTCACTATCCTATCTGCTGTCAGACTGCGTCCTCCCCGCCCGCCCCACCTGCCCGTCATCTCAGGCAGGGAGAAAAGAGGCAGAAGAGTGACCCACCCGGAGGTAAGCGATGACGAAGGTCAACATGTAGCCCCTCTGCCCATTGTCCTCTCCAGCTGCCAGGCCCCTGGAAGCAGATAACAGGGTTAATATTTAACAGCTCTTTTCTTTTAGCTTTGTTAGTCACACTGCTCCCCCCCTCAACAGCAGCCTGGGTGCCTGTCAATCTAACAATGTACAGATCAATGAAGCTATGCTTTGTGCATCGCCACAGGTCACCCACACATCCATCACCTGCAGTGGGTAATCAAATTTTCATCTGCCACCCAAACTAATCAGGCCAAGCTCATTACAAAATCACTATATTGATTTTCACCCTTCTTCCTCTTTCCCCAACACCACAAGAAAATATTCCTCACAGAACCGCACCAATCCATCACTGGCACTTGATCTGATGGGCGATCGCAATTTATTTGAAATAATGCAATAAAGTAGAGGATGCTGCATGTAACTGACAAGTTTCTTACGATTTAATTGCTCGCTATTACCAGGGCAGAGCTCCAGCTACCTGAAAATCTGGGCGCGGAGCCAAACAGTAACACTAACAGTAATATATGGTCAATAAGCATTACCCAGGAAGAAATCACTGCCATCGCCCGGTGAGGTGCACTGAGGGCCCCTGGTTTGTCTCCTATTTAAACTTGGGTTATAATAAGCTAGTCTTAAATTCAAATGACGATTTGAATACATATAAACAATAGAGTTTTTTGTTGGGGAGTTTGCCTCATAAAAGGCAACAGCTCCATTTTTAAACAGTTTGTATATGGCCTGCTGGTTTACCTTTACCGACTTTCACGTTTCAAGTGGATTTGTCCTTAAGAATATTGTTGGAGAAACTAACAAACAGACCAGAAGTTGAACTGCAAATTGTATTATTAGTATTTTTAATGGCATTTCAAATCATACTTTCATATTTTTGTTACTCTTTTTTTGAATTAATATTTAATTTTTGCACATTTTTGCCAAACAAACCAGAAAATAAGCTGTACGTATAGAGAGAAGAGACATAAAGCTCTAGTATTAGACATCTACCCAGGAGTATTTGTTATTCACAGTCCAGTGAACACTCTACTAGAACAATGTGTTTTAACATCTGACTTCGCAGCCACCGCTGAAACACCAATAAATAGTATTTCTTGATCACAATCATCTCAGTTGCAGCGTTTAATGTAAGTTGGGATGAAGTCATAAATAAAACTATTGTTGGGGGGTTTTGAAACAGGCACAGGATAGAGAGCACATCTCTCTCAGTCTGACAGGTAACTGATTCACACCAAAAGTCTCCATTGATCCGTTTCATGATCAATCACAACAGTGAAACACTCCCAGGCTGCACGTCCCCTCGCCCTGGGCTGTCCTGAGGGGAGCTGCGCCTTACTATCACCGCCCACGCCACACCTACTTTAACACAAAAGCCAGCCTGACAGGAGGACATCCACAGGTGATCCATCAATCCACAGCGAGACAAACTACTGAGCAGAAGGCCAAGTCTGTGTTTCTCCATCCTTCTCACTGCTACTACATAATGCTGGTTAAATAAAGTGACATCAGCACCCTCAGGCAGCTCATCATCCTGCTCAAAGTCAAACCAAATGGTGCTTTGTCATTTCTGCACTTTTCATGGCCAGAAACTGTAACTGACCTTTGTGACGTGTGGTATTCAAACACAGAGAAATGGAGTGAGAACTACTCACCCAAATTTGGCAGCGATGTCATAAACTTGCTTCTCGTGCTGCAGGACTTTCTCCCGATCTCCCTCAAATAGCAGGGTGGCCACACACAAGTGGTTGGGGTCGAACCCTTTGAACTGGTGATTAAAGAGATGGATTCATTTTTCACGAGTAACACTCGGGGCAAGCAAACAGCGGTGTCGGCCAAGTGATGTTGCTCGAGTGACTTTCTTTTACCTTGGTGATGTACAATTTCTTCAGTCCGTCCAAAAAGGATGTGAAAATTGAAGACACTTGAGGCTTCAGGGCATGACCTGGGAAAATATCAGATAAGAGTCAGCTCTGGCTATTCACAAAGAAGTGGGCCTGAAAAATGCATTATTATTTTTTTTTTCACACATTAGTCATAGCCTGCTTCTGCTTGCATCCTCCAGTGTTCGGTCAGGGCAAGCGAGTCAGATTTATTTGGGGTTTCAAACAAAAGGAGGAAATATAAATGGTAACATTTGAATAACTTTACAACTGGCCAGTGGCTGCCAGCGACAGCGACTATAAATCAGAGGTTTTCCGAAGGGAAGTGGGGTTGACACAGCGATATCCGTCTTCCTCACCCACACTTTTTGATTTATTCCTGATCGGACGCACAAAAGCGCCTGTGGACAAGCGAAAATGAGGGGCTGGGGCCAATGGGATGGTTATCAATCACAGCGGGGAAGTCACGGGTGATGTCGCCGAGACTTAACAGTTCATTTATTTCCCCCCATGCTCGAGTCTCTTCATCACTTAGTGTCCTAATTGTTTCCATTCCAAAATTTGATTGCAGGTCTTTGGGTCTCGTGCAGCCATCATACTCGTTAATTAAATACTCAACATCCAAAGAGAGAAAATTACACCTACACTGCGGTTGAGTTTACTTTTAACTGTCCCCTCTGTGGTTTGGTTGCTTTACTTTCTTCTTGGCATATCAACACATGCTGCTACTTACTACAACATTCTCATTTTTCATCTTGTGCATGAAGACAGGCAGTGCTAAATTGTACTTGTAGTTCCAATATGAAAAAGATCTGTGAATACATCAACTCTCCTTACTCAACAGCCAACATGATTAAAAGTGAGGACAAGCCACTAATAAGCCCAAGAAGGTATCATAGAGCCATGAGTTTTAGTTATTAGTGAAAAACCTGGTCGCTTCATCTTCCCTACTTAATGCTAAGAAGTGCCTACTCTGTGAAAAGTGGAAATATAGGGGAGATAATGAGATCCCTGGAGACTGGGGAACTTTACAGAGATCTCTGGCAATGCTAGATGCATTCCACTAGACCTTAAGAAACAACATCATAAAATTTCAATGTAACAACTACTTAATTTTGGCCAGACTCATTTTTCATCTTGCTTCAATTCTTGGTCTGTATGAATGTGTGTGTGCAGCTATTCTGCCGCAGGAATGATAATCAATGTAACAATTCTGTGCTGTGGAAGGTAAAATCATTGCACGCTGTACCGATGCCATTCATTGTTCTTCTCTCAGAGGCATACAGCACCTCAATGGAACGCCAACCCACATACTGACAAAAAAATACCGTATGGGAAACAAATTTCGACTCAAATAAAAATGTTTACTACTATGCTGCTGTTTGTTGTCTAATGTTGGAAAACTGTCCGATAAAAGCTAAAGGTGAAATTAGGGCCTAATAGGAAATTTAAAAAAAAAAATCCAGGCCAGGCCAAATAAGGTCCCACTTGTACAGTGAAGGGTTACTACAAAGCGCTCAGAGGGCTTAAATGAGAGTGAGTTTGCATGCAAAAGATAATGACAGCAGTGACGTGCAATGCTTCATGTCTAGGCCAGCCTATATTGTTAATGATGAAACAAAAACTTACCAAATTTAAACTGTTCGTTATCCATGAGTCGTATAGATGCTGGGGCACATCTCTGAAAAATAAAGGTTGGTCTTTATTAGTTCATTTATATAACAGCTAATATTCAAACATTCAGTGCAACTGTTGAAGGTATCGGCTTTAAATATTTTGGACCCATGTTCGTCCCAAACATACAGTCTAAAGACTTCAAGTCATTTCCTGTAGTTTGATGCATCCAAGTGGCACTGACGATGTCCATGTATTACAGGGGGTCTCTTGTTTTAGCTACGACTAGAAAAGTTTTAACAAAGAGTACAAAGCAGTTTACAGTTAGACTGTGCTGCTTGATTTTACAAGTGAGGACATGAAGTAAAGACCTAAAGCCCTAATTGCACTTAAGGCAAACTTTGAAGACCCTATCAAATAGTTTCTGAGTCTTAGCCTCATGTTGAGACAGGGGGAGAATGCACTGAAAACGGGCAGCATGTTTAGGGACAGATTAACATGTTACCTGTTTGGCAACCTCTCGAAGACAGGCAACGCCCTGCTCAAAATTAGGGAATACCACCGAGCCATATTTCTGATACTCCGGCATGGGACGAATCTTCATTGTTACCTCAGTAACCACACCCAGTGTTCCTGTGGTGAATATCACAGTGAGAGATTCTGAGTAAGACCAAAAGACGCCAATCAGTTCCCACAATTTATATGACCTCATCCCCCCTAAGAGCGGAACTTAGGAGCATTTTACAGGGATCTGGTACATGTCCCGAGGGTCCTTTGGGTGACCTTTGTCTCACATTTCTTGTAGTATATCTGGTTTTCTGCCACACATTTAGGTCAAAGAAGATTTATCAACTTAAGAGCATGAAGAAATAAAGCAGGGCTCTATCAAAGGCAGTGAGGCCAACGGTGGCAACACATATACAGGTAGACATAAACCTCTGGATGACCTTATGACCCCGAAAACAGTGAACCATTAGCTGCTGCTACTGCTGCTGCTGTGGGGGTCACATTGCACATTGTTCCTAAATAAATTAAACATATTAAACAAATTAAACAAAAAACATTTTTTTGGAAAAAAGTGATGAAAATACTGACATACAGCATTAATATATATTTTTTAAGTTTTTAAGATGATATAGCAAAGAGTTGCGTTTTTACATATCAAGCTGTAAAGAGCCAGATTATAATTTTTCTGGAGCCTTATTTCTGACCACATGGTAAATGTAAGTCAATAGTCAACCTTTTTTAATCTGTTTCTGGTCTCACTGAACTCCTGCGGGAAGTATCTGGCTTTTTAGCTGCTAAATGCTCTATTATGTTCACCAGCTAGTCGCCAACTGTGTCTGTCTGTCGATTAGTGCTGAGCACATAGTGTTCGGTGGGTTTTAAGAGCTTTTTCAGTGAAAACAGCTGCCTGCTCCAACTGGAAACACAGCACAGATTTTTATGATACCTTTTGTTTGCTCTTGCAAATGGTATCTCATCTACTTCTAAATTAGAATAACTATGAGTGAGCTGTTAAATAACATTTTTTCATTTTCACAACTGGCTCTGGTCAAGAGGCCAACTGCTGTCCCAGCTTCCTATATGGCTATGTGCTTACACTAAAATTAAGGGCAGAAAAGTGTGAACTGAGATGAAACTGTATAACATGTCATTGAAAAATAAATAGATTTGGTCACTGGGCTTGTGATTGAATAAAACAATATGTCAAAATGGGTCTTCTTAACTATCACTATTCTCTGACAATGAACTAGTTAAACAATTAATCAAATAATCAGAAAATAATTATTAGTTGCAGACCTACTTTCATGTTTGTGAATTTTTACTGGTGTGAACTGAACCTATTAGTGTGGCCCAGCCTGCATGTCTTGTGTTACTACAGATGATATCCGTTGAGAGATGCATCTCCTCTGAATATAGTCTGTTCCATTAGGAGGTTGTTATGGCTGTTAATGAGCCCTCTAACGTGACACTACATGCCACACGCTGCTCCCTAGTGGCCCAGTGGAAAACATGTGACTCCATTAGGCCTCGGCCAAAGAAAGACCCCTCCTTCCTGACAGTATGCAGGAGGAGCCATCGAGTGAGCGAGCAAGCGAGGAGGAGTCAGAGAAAGAGAGAGAGAGTGACACAGAGAAAGAGAGGGGAAAAAAAGCTAGGGAGGAGCTAGAGTGAAGGGAAGTAAAGGAGGGTGAGTGAGTGGGGAATAAAGGGAGGTAATAAGAACAGCAAGGTCAGAAAAACACTCTCTTGGGGATGAATGCAATGCAATGAAATGCTGGAGTGCAGCTAAAGCCGTTTTTACTGTGACTGTCTCTATTAAACCAACCTCCTCTCATGGCAGAGGGACCGTTCAGGATAAAGAGCCCCTCTGCTTTAAGCATCACAAGATTTCTGGCAAAAAAAACAACGCTGACCTCTGTGAAGCCACCACTTTACAATCAAAGCATTGACTCTGTGCATTAAATTAGCTTTGCTTGGCTTCACTTAGCTACATTAAATCCTCCACGGTTGAGAGGAGTCTAAAAGACAAAGGGATTATCATTGATTATTCCAATCATTCTTCATGCTGGTTATAGCAACAGAGAAAAAAACACTTTGCATTCAGGCTTTTTCAAGGTCAGAGAGATAGAGAGACCTGCTTGTTGTGCAGTGAATGAGAAGCTCCAGGTTTCACAGTAATTTCTGATAAAATGGATGCATTCCACTTAACATGCAGAGCATAGTTGAGAATTTTAGTGTGTTGCTTTGTTGTTGTTGTTGTGGCCTGCTGTCAGACTGCAGGATGCAGTTTCTGAGGTGAGGAGGTAGATAATTTTAATGAGACTGTGTAGTGGTGTGACCTCTTAGGTCGAGCGTGAGGCCTCCCAGAAGTACATGTACTCTCAGAGAGGTGTGGTCCTGTTCCATCCCCATTAAAGCAGCAGACTCCAGCAGCACGCACACCTTCTTTACACTGCCTTTTCATATGGATGTACAGTATGAGGCGTTATTAAATCTTTTATTATTTGCCTTCATTTATGTACTGGGCCTTTTAAAACACTCAACCTGGTATGATACAATTAACAAAACACTTTTTTTCAAATATGATAGAGGGGTGTATTTTGATATTGGACTGATTCTTTCTGAATGGGTTTCTTTTCCACCTAGTTTCAGACTTTCAGGTTGATTTTACTTGCTCACTTACTTTTAAGAAATTTGTTGCACATACAAATCTAATTCATGAGGGAGTCAACAGCAGATTTGGTCATATTTTTAAGAATTATACTGGCATGTTATAAAACACACAAGTATGTTTAGTAAAGATGAAATGTACACTATTATTGACTGCATCTGGGAACACTCTACTTGTTCGATGTGGCTTTTATAGCTGAGAGCCAAACGATTTCATTTGATGGCATCCTCGTGTCCTGACCTACTACAAAGAACTACAAAGAGTCATTTAAAATGTTGCAGCACTATTTTAAGATGCACAGTCTTTCGGTTATTTAACATACTTGCAAACCTTTAATTTTGACTAGTCATTACATGGGCTCTCTGTCTTACTGTACATTATACGTACATACAATCCCTCCTGGATTCTTGGACTTTAATAAGCAGATGTGAACACTTGAGTGTGTACTTTCATCCTGTAAATGTAACTTTCACTTGGGGAAACAAAGTTAAGAGAAGACACATAAACATATCTGCAAGAGCACAGTCAGACATCAGGATGCATGTTTGTAAACAGTACAAACCCCATTAACTTGTAAGTGTTTATAACTTATGGCATTAAAAATAAATATGATAATAAATACATAAATATACTGACTTATAATAACATATTAGAAACAAGACAAGTGTCTGCTGAAACGTGAAGCCTGATTGTGACCAGTTTAAATAGGTCTGGACTGACTGTACAAGTTTGAGTTGACCTGTACAGTCAATGTGCAAACTGTAAAAACCTGTATTTATGTATTATGTATAAACTCCTTAAAAAACCTAAATGAAGCACATTTATCACTCAGACAACTGTTATTATATTGCTTATATGCTTTCATGAAAGATTATCAACTGTAGCCTACCATCTACATTGTTCACTTGTTTTGAGCACGCTTAATTTTGAGCTGTAATACTGGTGATCATCTTGGTTATGAAATCACATCTAATGAGTACAAATGGACATTTCTGCAGCGATCCCAGCCCAGTCAGGGAGCAGACTGCTGAGCTTTGTAGGGCGAATATAAAGTTTGCATCCACAGCTGTTTAACATAGCGATGCCAAGAGTCTCTGAACCTCCTCATTATGTAGGGGGAACCTGGCATATGGCAGTATTCTCTGTGGGCACTCACAAGGACAGGGCACTGCAGATGGGCTGGGGAGGACACTTGCTGGTTCCTAACTAACACCCCTCCGGATCACTTTTTCACCAAAGCTGGTTAATGTGTAAGAAGCCCAGAGCATGAGAACCGTCCTGATGTCACTGTTTTATCACAAAGACTTGCAGACATGCACACATACTGACACACGTGCTCTGGTGTACTGAAGTCACATGAGAAAGACAGCAAACCTTCTGAGCCCATGATGAAGTGGTGTACGTCTGGCCCGGTGGACATGCGTGGGCCCTGACAGCTCTTTTCAATCACTCCTCGAGGGGTCACCATCTTTATGTGGACGACCTATTCAGAAAGAAAACAGAAAAACACAATTCAGAAAAAAAACAGAGTGGTAGACTATTGACAAAATATTATGATTGGGCTCCATGCGTGACTGAATTTCATAACTGGAGCAGTGACCAGTGCATTTCGGAGGTGAGGGTAAAGTCCACCAAACTTGCTAATAATTTCCTTTCTAATTACTGTGTAGCCACTGCAGTGTCCTGACCGACATCCTGTGTTTGGAACAAACAGGAGCATGGAGGTAAAGGGGGCGGGTGCGACTCACCAGGTCCTCAATGTTACCGTAGATGTTCTTCTTCATGCCTGATGCTCTGGTTGCTACCCAGCCCCCCAGGGAGCTGAACTCCATGGAGTCAGGCTCATGCCCTGTACAGTAGCCGCTCTCATTAAGCTGTGACGAAAAAAAAAGAAATAAATAAAATTACGTGAAAACAATGACGTTGTAAACCCACTACAATGTTTTATTTAAAAGAAAAAAGAATGAGCATGCGAAGGGAAAAAAATAATTGCAGCTCTACTGATGAATGTCTCTGCTCTTGTTTTGCTGTAATGCTAAAACTCTGGTTTTATGGCATCATGCCTTTTACAACAGCCTAAAATAAACCAAGTGAAGGAAAACAATCGTTTAAGTACGTTATTTGCCAGTGCCAGATGACATGTTTAAGGCATTTTTCATCTAGGCCAGTAAAATTACAATTTGAGAAACTTCATCTCTACATTTTCATCTAAATCTGTGTTATACAGACAGTCTTGATGGAAGGTTGCTACATATCCAGCTTCCGCAGCCCCACCCGACCCACAAAATACTGCAAGTGATTTTTTAGCTACTTGCCACATGGTCATAACAATGTGACAATGTACTTTGGAGTCATTTTGATATCTGATTTAAAAAAAAACAAACATTCACATAACATCAGATGTACCATCCCTACAGCTTTGAGAAGAATGTGTAGATCATCAGGAACCCACACATTATGCTCAAGGCAGCCCAACCCCCAAAAGATTGTATCTTTAGGCAACACATTTAATAGTAATAATAATAAGGACCTTAAAATACAACAACTACCACCAGAAGCATAAGATGTGGGTTACATCGGGCCTTGTTTTATCACAGTACTCCCCTGGAAGGCAGTTTATAATGCAGACCCATCTGCTCCATCAAAATGGCCCAGTCTAAATGCAGAGGTGGAGTCTGCTTTACATGCAGCTCACGCATTCCTCTACATCAAATGCCCGCTCCTTCTCCATTTTTCTGAATTAGCTTGATGGTGCCATCTGCTCATGACCGCCGCCTCACTCTCTAATCTCTCCCCTTCAGCACTCAGCTCCTGTCTTAAACTCCTTCCTAAGCCCTGTTATATGCACTGAGTAAAGAGTACCAAGGTGACTGAGCATCAGGCAACCTGCATGTGAATGGGTCACACAGCTCGATTGTTGGCGCAACATCGTACAGTAATGTAAGCTCTTTGGGTGGATGAAGATGGATGGATGAGCAGTGCTTACCAATCTCTCCAAATCCTGTCCGACGATGCCAGCTTCCACATGGGCAGTTAAATTTTTCTCATCAATCCACAGAATGCGATTCTGTGAGTAAAAAAAAAAAAAAAACCCAAACAAATAAATAACACCGACGATGTCACAAAATGCTTTATGCCATAAAGCATAAAAGAATTACTAAACTGCAGTTTAAGTTATTTGTCTAACATGAAAACACACCAGTCATTTGTTGCAAGTTAAATGATCTAAATAGAAAGTATTGTGTATAGCCTTTTTCTGTCATCTGACATTAACAGTGCACACAACAGCCTTTCATGGAAACAGTCCCTTGACAGTTTGCTTACAATAGTGGAAGTTTTGTCCTTCTACCCTGACGGTGACATGTCGGAGGATAAATGTGTGCAGAGGGGCTCCGGGACGGTGAGCGTTTCCTCAAGGTTAAACTCAATTTAACATCTAATTCCAAATATATGCCTCTTATTTGGGCCGCCGGGCACGTGGCCGTGGCCGTACCTGCAGGAGGTCATTTCACACCTGCCATCAATTATTCTCCAGAGGTAGTAAACTTTATGTTCCAACCACACTGCTCCTTTCATGTGCTTTCCTTTGGAGCCACCTCACCTCTGACCCCTGACACAGAACACTGGTCAGTGGTATCTGTGGCACCAAACTCAATGACTGGGAGACTAGCCGCCACCCGACAGCTTATATATCACCTCCATTTGAGCCTGGATCAAAGGGCTGTACTGTACTGCTCGCAATATTCACCGTTTTATATCATATCCAATGAAACATTATCATGTTCACTGTGAGCCGCTTGGGATTTCATTTAAAGTCATGGCTGATGGCAAAATGACACATTTATCATCTAAAAAACAAGAATTAAATTGTGTCCCTTTAGCACACAACAAATGTGCAAATTGTCAGTGGAGCTGCAATGCTTGTTATTTCATTAATGAAGTGAAAAGAAATAGTGAAAAAAGCCTACCACAGTTTCCAAAGGTGATGTTGTCATATGACTTATTTTACTTAACATTAACTGTTGTCTTATAATTTCTTTTCATATAAAACAGAGGAAAAATTTGAGAGCCATAACATTGTTTTTTTAAAGGAAAAAATTTAAAATTCAACATTTTAGTAATGACAATACACTTCTGTTGATTGACACTTATCACTTATCATTTTTTTATACCAATAAAAAACTGATTACTAAATGCAAATAATATGCAAAAACTACTGTAATCCTGTTATGCTATCAGGAAAATCTTACTACATTTTTTTCTGAAATCAAACATTAAAAAAAATTAAGAATATAACACGTAATGAGCTCCATGTTCATTTTTGAGGTTGTAGGTTGTAATGGTGTTATGTAATAGCACAATATTAATGGCATATGCAATATTATGTCTCAATTCTCCAATCTCCATTTAAATACAAACAGAGGTTTTGTACGTAAAAACACTCCTTTAATCAAATTCATTACAAACATCTTTTGCCCAGAAAATTGGCACTTTCAGTATCACAATGATGCAATTTCTACAGCTGTAACAGCATTTGATTTGTCTTCCATTTTTCTTGTCATTAGTGTAGATTAAGTCTGTTGACACTTACAGACACAGTTGTTTACGTACCATCTGTGAGGTATCCAGAGAGACAATGGAGCGAGTTTCCTCTGGGGGGCACTCTAGGGCACTGGAGACACTAGTCCCTCCTGAGAGAGGAAAAACAACTGTTACAATAGTAGTTATAAAATGGACTTTAGTGGAGTCCATTTGCAATGGAGTTACTTCAAATGGACCATGTGACTGCACTGTACAGTGGCCTGGTTTTTGACACCCACACATACACCCACACAAATCTAGAGCTTGGTATCAAACCACAATACTTATTTTCAGAAATGTGTCTGAGGCATCGTGTAGTAAAACACATCTAGTAATGAATGTGTGGTCGTGTTTACATGGTACTTTGATCAAGTAATTGCTGGTCTGGTTTGGTCTTTGTATCTCCTCAAAAACAAGCATCAAAAGGAAGGAGTAGCTTTAGCATAAGCAGCAGACTCTTCATCATATTGGCACTTGTGTGGAAAAGTTTGAAATGATATGGAGCTTTTATTTTTATTACGTGTAGCAGTGTGGGAAAAGGCACTGCAATATGTTTCATTGTTCGCAGTGACAGTTACAGATACAAATTATAGTGAAAAAGAAACAAATCTGAGTAAATATCGATCTGAGCTGCCTGAAGGATTTGACTGCATGAATGTGTGACTATTTTGCTATTAGCATGACCCTGTTAAAGAGATGTTTGATACTTTATTAAGATTCATTCCAGCCATTTTGCCATCATGATAGTAACAGCAGTCAGTGACAGAAGCCGTGTGGGGGAGATAGAGAGCGGTATTATATATGATATAGGTCCCCAACCTGGAAGTGAATTGAAGACATTGTGATTATATCACATGTTTAAATTAGAGGCCCATATTTTTTTCTGTTGCTCCAGTAAAAAACACAAAACAAAAAACAAAAGAAAACACACACAGCAAGACATAAGATTCTGCACAGCACCCGCCGCACTGTCAGCAGTACCTTATTTACAAGCTTCATTCACAGATTAGGTGCTGAATTTCACTAGCATTAAATATATATACACATGTAGTAACCTGGTGGATACAGTGCATGCCACCCAATTAGAGCCAATGATTTAACAACTCACCTCCATATGGCATCAAACAAACATTGTGTTTGCAAGCCAGTTCAACTATTTTCACAACATCATTGTGGCAGTCTGCAAAGACAAGAAATATCGTTTGAGAAATTAAAAGAGCTATCACAAAGGAAACACCATCCTCTATTTCATTCATAAATTATTGTTTCAGTAACCATTAGTTTAGACATTGCAAAGGATATACTGCCCATAACACTATGTGTATACAGAGGACATCAAATTGTATATGGCCAGAGCCATTAGAGTTGGGGGACCCGCAGTGAGGCCGGGCATGTTTTTGATTTGCCTGATTGCTGTGATTTGCCCAGGGCTTTCCTCAGGCGGAGTCACACTGCATGAAGCCTGCTCTCTGGGGTGGGATGTGCTGGATCAATACAAACTTGCTTTGGCCAATCGCAGAGCCACACATTCATTCACACTGGAGCGGTGTGCAAGTGGGAAGAGTGTGCAATACCTTCCTACACAGATGTGCTTGACTGGCCTCAAGTGCTTTCACAGGCAGTGAGAAATGCCTGCATTCTAGTACAGTTTGACATCCAATCAAGCACACAGCTTCTGCCTGCAGATTACAGTTCAACAAACTAAACCTCCACTTAAAAAACACAGCTTGACTTGAAAGGGACTACAGAAGAATGCAAATGCAGTGTCCAAATATCTATTCGATACATTGCAAATGAGTTTGTATTTGCGGGGTTGGTAAAATTAAAATTTGGTGGTGGTGTGGATGAAACAATGTGTACAGTTGCTTGGTGATTTGCTGCCCATTTGGGAGGCTGCTAATCAAGTTTCAACCATCAGTCAACACTCATTTGCATGATAAAATAGTGCCAGCCATAACAACAGAAAACCAATCTCAGAATCATAATTTATGGGTGTACTGTGCAGGGCCAGACCATGGTGTACTGGGTGTCAACCGTCCTCCCCCTGACGCTTCTTATTAAGCCTCCACTCATACATATTAATATCCCTGCCTCTGCAGAGATTAACCCTTTAAATCACCTAAGCCAGCAGGGGGATAAGCAATGCTATGTGGGAGGAGAATAACAGGCGGATAAAAACACACGAGATGACACAGCTTGTGAACTCACTTGGCCATACGACCATATCTGGAACACGACCAAACTTCCCTTCCCGCAGAGCAAAGATCTCGTGTAAGCAATGGCCTGGGAGAAAGCACCGGAAAGAGATGAAACATACACACAAAATCATGCTAAACAAACAGACAAAGGGGGGCTTTTTTCTTGTGCGTGTTCTTTTTGGGAGGGAACTGTCCAAAGGTTTTCTCCTGGCATGCCTTACCGTGGGCACGAAACACCCGGTCCTCTGCGTCAAGAGAGAAGGGAATACCTGTGGATTTCAGTTCCTCCACAAAGGCCTCGTTAACAGTGGGAGGCTGTACGGCACTGCTGGTCAGAATAGGCTATAACAAAACAAAACCATTTTAGTTTCGGCAACTGTGACTAAACACTTTATGCAATTCATTTAAGATGTGTCAAATAAATATGAATTTGACTCACTGTTGCCGGAGTTTTATGCTGCAGACTGGCTCCAAACGTGCCTTCAAACCAATCTTTTAGCCCAGGGATGATCATACCACTTAGCCTATACCTGTAAAGGGGGGGCAGTGTGTGTGAACAAGCATTTAAAAAAAGAAATATATGAATAAATCAAGCCTTGTGTATTAGTGATTTCCTGTAGTGGAAGTCAAACCCCTCCACTGAAAACATCTAAACACCTGACTGGGCTTATTCGTTTGGAAAACCAGGCCTGTGTCTAATAAGAATGGAGTGTGAGGTTTGAGTCCAATGAGGTTATTAGGCAAGCAGAGCAGCAGTGACAGTGCTGTCCGTGTGATCGCCCTTGCCATCCCTTGCATAATTGAGCTGCTGGTACAGCCTGGGCCAGCCCATCAGGGGACTGTGGTGCGCCTTTGTCCAAGAGACCATGAAACACACTCTATAATGAAAAAGCCTCTGTGACAGTAAGCGCGGAGGAGTAGAACACCATCTCTGACATCCACTCAACTGCGCCCCGGCACCTAGTTTAGCGTACGATGCACAGGTAGCTTTTCAGTGGAGTGTGCACAGGGTGGTTTGTGACAACTGCTTGTACGGGAGGAAACCATTTGTTGTGGAACATCCTGTTAGACTCAACTCATTGCTCAAAACATGTCCTCATGCACAATGTGCCATTTTACAATTGAACCAGCGGGGCTGTCTCTTCCAACGTCATGTGTCACGATTACGAAAACAAGGCTCATCTCCACCTCTGTTCTTGGAATGGGAGACAGGGGAAGAGACATTCTTTCTGGTGTAAACTAAAGCCACATTCAGTAAGACTGAGGTTTTGTGTCTTGCCACTCTCAAGACATTGAATCTAAGTCTTTTTTCCTCCACCAGTCACAGAATAACTGTGTTTAACCACAACTCCCTGGAGACACATGAATAATTACTAACATCATATGTTTCATTTTGAACAGACTGGAGAGTGGTTTCTGTTTATGAGCAACAGAGTTCAGGGGAAAGCTGAAAATCACAACCAGTGACCTTCTCCGGTGACAAAGAACATTTGCAAATGCCAACCACTAGGTGGCAGTAGCACCACATTGCTTCAAGCGTAGGAAGGCGACAGCAACTGATCTCAAAAGGGGGATTCACAGCATGGGCTGTGAAAATGATCAGTGCAGTGCAGTCCAAACGCATGAGAGCTGAAGCTAGACACTAACAATGGCTGTGGTAAAAGAAGACTAGAGGCTGTGAATGAGACTCGCTTGACTCCTCTAAACCATCAACACAAACATGAAGCAAAAACAGTATATTTATGAGTGGTGATGTAATATTATACAGTACCTTTTGCCAGTAAATTCTGCTTGGCCTTTCTTATTGAAGAGAAATCTTGAATCGCTGTATCCCCAGCCATTCCACTTCATAATCTCCTGCCTGTGGAAAAACAAATATTGGCAGAGGTTAAGTCAACTTATACCCCTCACACTGAAGTTGAGACATGACATTAAATACCATCAGAGCAAGTGTGACGGTCATTCCCTGGGGAAGCGACCTGGCATATCATTAATATCCACCACAGTTCCTCCGGGCTGACTCTAGTTTTGGCATGGGCAATTTCAATAAAGACAAGAGAAATAGGCATGGCCCCAGCTGATAATACGATACTTCACACTGACATTTTAACACAGAGACATATAGCATTTCACTGAGGGAAGTCTACTCATTTTATTTAGTCATTCATATCCTTCATATTCATCCAAGGTGGAGTTGGCTATCACTTGGCAAATTTACAGTATGGAAGGATGCAGACAGGCACACAAACAATATTTCCCAGGGTGGATACGACCGCACAGTGCTCTGCACACAGCTTATTGACACTGCCATGCAGAAGCTGAAGCAGGAGCAACTCGTTCAAACATATTCATCAGCAGAGGAGGCTAGCAGGCGCTCCCTGTGCTGTCAGCCATTTCTTATCCAACACATTAAAATATTTTATATTTATGACACCTGGTAGGCACTCTTATCCAAAGCAAGTTTCAATATGTGCCCAGTTTGTTTTAATGAGGTGTGCACTCCAATAAGAATTGAAATGTTTGAGACAGTTTTCCTTTCACCTAAATGGGAAAGTGATCTCAGATTTTTGATCCTCACTGTATGTCTACTTCAATTTCACTCATGTTCCAGCCATACTTGCTGCTATTTGTTGTAGAATTACCAGTCATAGTGGAGTACTGTTATAGCTGCTATCAACTACTATGTTAATTTTTTCCATGCAAATGCTACAAAGCTACCACCGTTAAGAGATATTTTATTCTAATCGCTGACTTCACAACCAAAGATGATACTACACTGTCTTGTCTCCAATACTGTGCTGAGCTTGTCCTGTGTGCTTACACTCTGCCAAGACCTCACCACTCACAGAGCAACCATAACTCATGGGTCACTTGGGATGGGATGCTACCACGGAGTAAAAGCCATAATTAAGATTAATACCTGCCAAAATGGAGTTTCCTATAAATTAGGAGTGAGAGTAGAAATGAGAGTGGCACACTGAGTCATGCTTTAATGAATTCTCACTACCAGTGATGTGCTGTCATAGCTGCTGAACAAAAATGTTCTTATTAACTTGTTTTAATAAACTAATACCTTTCCTGTCAATGTGTGCATCACATCTCAGACTCTGAACACTAGACATATAATTTTTTTTGCATTTTACTTTATTTTAGATATTTGTAAAATTGCACTTCATTGTACATTTAACGCTATTTTGGACATAGATGGGTAAATAGAAAAGATAAAAGTTGTGAGCAAAGTCTGTCAGTCAGACTATAAACTGAGATGAGGCTATGGGACATGTGGCAGTGCACTCATTTGTAATTAAATGCACAAATGCACAACTATGCTGGACAAACTTTGCAGTACTATAAAGCTACAACCCCAAAAATATATTATTTTTAAGTGTACTACTTAGCACTGGAATATAACTAAGTACATTTGACTAAACGTATCTAGTCACAGTGCACTTTTATATTTATAATATAAAGTCAAAATCAATGAATAAATGATGTATTATTGTTTATTAAGCTACCGGCATAATTCATTTTATACAAAGTAATTAAAATCAGCTTCACATTTATCACCTGCAACATTAAACAGCTCAATGTGCGAATATTTTTATTTCAATAATACATATTAATCTGAGAGAAGCCATTCTACAGGTTTAGTACTTTTACTTATTTTACTTTTGCACTGTACCTTTTCTTAAGCAAGATTTTGAATGCAGCATGTTTACCTGTAGGAGTGTATTTACACTGCAAATTTGCTCTTTTTTTCTTACTTTCTTACAATGATTTTAATACTTTGTCACCACTAAATGTGCCTTGTAAGGTGGTAAGCAACTCATCTGAATGGAATAGGTATCCCATTATCATGCATCAATGGTGGCTGCTGAGGTAATCTGAGGCTGAGACCCCACATAACCTGCAAATCAAGATTTTTAACTGAAACCTCTCAACTGGCCTTATAAGAAAGGCAGCGAAATGATAGAAAGGCTGAACTGCCTAAGTCATTTGGTACCTCTCCAAATAAACACTGACTATTTGTTATTTCGCCATCACCATATGCTATGTGATTATGACATTAAACAAAAACCAGGGACACAACCCCAGTGACTATTAAACCATTTCATGTTGTACTATCAATCTTCATACACTGTAGACACTAAAATCCCAGACTCAAGCTCAGCATAACAACCAGTGGAACAGACAGGGCTGTTAAACATAATATTTTAATCATATCACCACTGTCTTATTTACTAGGACAGGACATGATGAATTTCACAAGGCCAAATGCAGATACTTTTCAGTGTCTTTTTTACATGCAGTCTTGGCCGCTATCTCAGACTGACGCTAGATGTCAGCACAGCGTGGTGGTGTTTCCTCAAAAGGAGCCGAGCTGCCAATAGGTTGAAAGTCAGACCACTACTTGTTCTGACCAATCACATCAACAGAACAGACGGAGAAGTTTCTCCACTGTCTGTTGATACAAATTACAAGTCTTTTTCTGAGGTGTCCCACTTGTTTAAATCCAGTTCAGAAAAATCCCAAACAGCAAGGACCAGCGCTCTATGTATCCCACAGCAACACGTAAGCATGGTATTCAAAGAAGGAGGGACTGTCATAAAGCACATAGATAGCGTGTAGCTGTTGAATGGCAAAGCTGATGTATCATACCGTCTGTTAACGGCTGTTCCTAACTGTAACGGTTACAGTAACAGCTGTAGCAACAGGCTAATGGACCGCTTGTACTAAAAAATATTGCTAATTGGATTCACCCACTTTGTTATATGAAAGAAGATAGCAGGAAATGCCAGAAATTTAGTCATGACATTAACACTTTTCTAAAGCTTTATACACCCTTACAGACGCTGAAACAAACGGGAGGGCCCATTATACGCCACGGAAAAAGATACAGCTGACCAACTTTGAGAAAGTCGACCGTACCAACCGCACCCACCCCACTCGGCAAATGAATGTCTACTGTGTAGCCTAGTAACGTTAGCTAGCAGGCTAAATTAAACCGCGTTTTAGCTAGGTCTCCCTACGTTATAAATGCTACGTGGAAAGAGGGAGACCGATCTGTAAGTGAACGTCACACCACTGTTTCTTGTTCAGATGTTCGTCCATTGATGTTTGATTTCATAACTGGCTAACGCCACAGATGCTGGACCCCTGTCCACCGCTCCATCACAGCCTGTAAGTTACCTCCTCCTCGGCACCGTCTTCCCTTCGCGGGGGACATCTGTCTTGATCCCCTGGGCTTTGCACTCCGTGGCAAGGATGGTCGAGTCACCATCGTCAGGTCGTTGTAGATGGCCGGTAATTATCCTCAGTCTTTGCTGTGCAATCCGCTGCCTATCGGAGCTGCCGCCGCCGCTGCTTTTGGACGCCATGCTGCTTCCGTGTTTGTGAAGGGAGGGAGTGGATCCATGAGCGGCTGTCAGAGGTCAGCAGGGAAAGTGCGGTGCATTCAAATACCGTCGGAAATATCACGCTTTTAAGGGACTCGAATAGAGGGAAATAGGATTTTGCTATTGCTACGTTTAGAACTCGGGGGGAGAGCTAATAGACGCAAAAATATAATTGTAAGAAAACAAACTATACATCCACAAGCAGTTCTTTGTGGTAGACTATGTTAAATGTTTATTAGGCATTGGTTAACATTAGGGATGAAAATAAGTCAATTCATTAACCAGGATGCCGACAGAAAATAAATCTACAACTATTTTAAATAGTCTATCTTCGTGTACAAGAATCTGCTGCTTTTGTTTGTCTTAACCCAACTTGTCCAAAACTGGAGTTTTGGACTAAAGCTCTGGCAGTTCAGTTGATATCATGTGGACCATTAGGACTAGAATCTTTATATAGGGTAATTAAAGTACGGTTTGTATTAAAGGTGTAGTGGTGTAAAGGTAGTTTTGGTTGTTTTATTTTCTCTACCTCCACTTTTAAACCAAAGATTTAAACAAAGACACAACCGAAATGTTGTCTACATTTCATAATATGAGCTTTAGAGGATGACCTGAATGCATCATTTTACGTATTTCCCAGCATGCCCTGCAACATAGGACTGGTTGCATATTGACTGTTAATACTGGAATATATAGTCATTTTCCACAGTTGTTACAAGATAACAAATGAATTCAGTCCTTACAGAACTGCGTTTAATTTAAGACATTTAAGAGGACAGGGAGTAGTGCAAATATTATATTTTAACTGTTACTAAATCTACAATGAAAAAATGAGCTGAGGGCTACAAATTATACCTTCATCAACAGTTCAAGAACCATGCATGTGTAAAATCAGGCAATAAAAGTAGTCCATCCCAATATATTGTTTATTTGAGTTGAATTTAAGATAAATCTGTTGCAGTTGCCACATTTAAAAACATGCATCATTTATTAAGATGAACACTTATTAAAGTAGCATAATCACAGAGTCAACAATACTCGTGTACAATTTGTGACATGGTTTTAAACACTGAAAGTAACCTGAAACAATGTGACTCGTTTACCTCTGTGCCTCACCCCCACTCAGTCACCTGACCAGTGTGACTACTGTTTCCATATGGCACACAGCAGTGCTCCTCAAGTAATGATTGAACATCAAGTCACAGAACATAACAAGCAACAGTGCTTTTAGTTCAGAATACATATGAACCCTGATTACGTTCTTAAAAACAGACAGAGGCTGGGAGAAAATGCTTAAAAACAGAGCAAAACTTTATTTGAGAAAACAGATTATCAGTTGACAGAAATACTGCACCATGCTGTTAACTTCAATGTCCAGGTGTTTGAGGATCAATTTCCCCAAGTTTAAGTATTAACTCCCAAAACAAAGTTCTGTAATGCACTGACTGCAAGCAATTAGAGTCTAAGTGTATCACAGAACTTTATTTGGAAAGCCACAGTGCCACCTCATAGGTTTGTCCTTGTGCAGGACCTTATCCTCCTCATGACTGGGTGCTCTTTTAACCTGTTAGGGCACACGAAGCAAAGAAAACAGGACATTCATTTTGATTATGTCTTTTTTTTTCACTGCACTGACATCCATTCAAAACACCTAAATTCAAGAGAGGAAATAGATGGTGTCATTTGTATAGGACTTGAGAACAAGGAGCAGCTAAGACATGAATGCTTTAAGGACTGGGCCTACAGAAAGGCTTGCTGTGTGGTGGGTCCTCCCTAGAGTCACACAGGTAAAGCGGGCCAGATGGAGTCTTTTTACACATAGCCAGCTCCCTACAGAAATCATTAAATGACTCTATATCATCTGGACATGTGCAATAGTTGATCCTGTAGTACATCCCACCAAAAATGATCTAAAAGTGTATTCACTAACCTCTTTAAGCTTGACCATCTGCTTGCAAAGTTAACATATGAACCAGTCTGTGTATGAGCAGACATGTTTTTCCAGTTTTAGTGATATCTTTAACTTCACTGGGATTATTTCACCCCCTGTGCCATGTGTCATTGAATCTACCTGTTGAGCTTGAACAACTCTTTTAACTGAACAGGCCCCAGAGAATGACCAATTCACTGAACAATGTAGATAGAAATGATAGCTATGAGGAAAGAGAAGAAAGCTTCAGAAGTATTAAGTTCTGTCAGTTTGAAGGTAGTTAGCGCACTTGCCACATCAAGTGTCAGCAACTTTTGAAGCGCAGAAATAAAGCATAAAAACAGTGTCACACCTCAATCATTATATTGGCAATTGTTGGCACAAGAAGTAAAATGATGAAGGCAAAGTAAGTTCTGCAAGTCATACTGTACCTGATATAGGTAGACGCAAGAGACCAGCTGCAGTCCAACACGAGGGACAAGTAGTCTTGATCATAAAATGCAAAAGCAGAAAAAGCGATCTCCGGACACTGCAGGCCACGGCTGGATTCTCTGTGCAAACGCCTGTTTTCACTGCGGTAGGTGTCCGTCTGCGGACTTGCAGCGCTCTAATCGTAAGGTGGCTACCGCCGCTTTTACCTTTTCTTCCCCCAGTCCTGTGCAGTTCACTATATGCAGCTGGAAGAATGTCGACGTGGAGCTGCCAAACGTGAACGCGTGTTCATGAGCGCGCATGAGGGGGGGAAAATAGGCTTTTTTAGTGTAATTTCACGCAGTGGCACAGTGAACTGCACTTTAGTGTGAGGTTCTTCACAGATAGGTGCTAGAGGCAGGGCTATGTCTGCCTTATTAGCTTGACATATTTCAAAAGCCACTTAATTACATCTCGATCGGACTTCTTCCTTGCGCTGCGGTGTCAGAATGGCTCAAATCTTAATAAACTTTGAGGGTTTTATGAGTCTTAACTTTCTTAGAGAGCTCTACTCTCCGATTGATTGAATTGCAGTTGAAAATCAGCAGTCATTAGGCACATTAAGGTGAAATACTTGCCAGTGATAAGAGACGTATTCAGATCTTTTGCTTAGGTGAAAGCAGAAATTCAATAATGTAAAAACTACCCAATTACATTACAGGTACCTCCATTCAGTTTCACTTAGTAAAAAAAACACGAGGATTCGTGATCAATACATCAGAAATTAAAGTACACATAAAGGAAAATGTGTTCTCTCAGTCTATATTAATGAATTATACTACTGGATTATCACTACTGATGCATTCATGTTTAATAATAACTTTCATGTTGTTTGTTAATTTGAACAACTGTACAAACTTCTATTTAAGCTATAGCACCAGTGTTAAAAGAAGTATTCACATCATTTACTTTCATAAATGTGGTAATATCACAGCATAATAATACTCTATTACAAGACTATTAGACTATTAGAAGTCCTCCAATCAAAACCTTAATTAAGCAGAAGTAAACAAATGTTGTATGAGCAACTTAAAGCAGGCTATAAAAACTAAAAGTACTCATGCACCAAGATCATTTATGTTGTTGTAGAAAATGATATTGAACTGTTATTACTGGTGCATGAATGTTTAAGCAGCTTTTTGAGTTGTGCCTGGTCAAGATGGAATTCATTTTAACTACATTAAATTCAGGGGTACTCTTTGGTGGTTTAATCTGTACAATTGCAACATATTTTATAAACTCATCACATGATTCCTAAAACCTTAACCATGAAAGTATACCCATAGGAACAACTGCAGGTAAATGAAAAATGTAATAGGGTAAAGAAGAGTAGTAGTAGTAGCAGTAGTAGTGGTAGTAGTAGTAGAAAATGGTCATAAGTTTATAACAAGGCCCTCAAAATTGTGATTAAGTACAGCACCTGAGGATATATTTATGATTACATTCAACTACTCAGTCAAGGCAGATGGCCGTCCACCTAGAGACAGGATCTGCCCAAGGTTTCTGTCTGTTAAAAGGAAGTTTTTCCTTGCCACTGTTGCCAAGTGCTTGCTCATGGTGGAACTGTTGGGTGTAATTAATAGTAATGAGTGTGGCCTAGACCCCCTCTGTTTGTAAAGTGCCCTGAGATGACTTTTGTTGTGAATTGGCGCTATATAAATAAAATTGAATTGAATTGAACTACTGCGAAGCCTTACCTCTTGTTTTATGCATTTATTAAGGCTTAATGATGAATATCTTCATCTGCAAAGTAAGTAACTAGTAACAGTTAATTGTTGCATAAATGAAGGTTGGGGAGAAAATGAAGAATATTTCCATCTAAAATATAGCACAAGTATAAAAAGGCATCAAATGGAAGTACAAAATTGTACTTAAGTGTAGTAGACTAAACAGTGAAATGTAGCCTAATAGCTACTGTCTACTACTGTTGTCCACTATACTCTGATATAAGTTTATAAGCATTTGATACTATGCTTCTTTCAGTGTATGTAGTGCAGTTTATTTGATAATGTTTCTAGTTAGCGCTTCCCTTCATACATAGTATAATAACAGTTTAAATGGTATATTATATCAGTATAAGCCAAATATAATAAACATGTACCAAAGTCAGTTGTGAAGGATTACATTAACTCACTTACTGTACTTCAGTGCATTTGTGAGATCTCATAGCCCTATTGTAGTCCTTTACTTTCATTTTATGCTACTTTCTTCTTTTACTTAACTGCATGTCAAACCCAAACATTACTTATTCTTTTATTTATTCATGTATGCTAAACTGCTTTCCCTATAGTTATTAATTACTTTTCAGATTAAGTGTTTATATCTAAAGCATAGCCTGTGTTCCACAAGTAAAACACAATGCCTTGTTACAGATTAGCCAATGCGAAAAGGTTTCAACAATCAGTCAAAATGTCCAAATTCAGCCAAGTCCAACATTTAAGTACTGCTTACATGTCAGCATGTTGATACAGTGATGACTGATACAATACACAGACACACACACTCACACACACACACACACACACTCACACACTAGGGACAAGGAACTGGGACAAAGAACGTTTTGTGGACTATTTTATACTGGTAGTAGTTTATGTGGTCTGCATTTTGTATGCTAAAGTTTTACTTTGATTGCTGGATGATATAAAAGCTTCCACAAATGGCCAAAGACTGTTTGTACCCTCGCAGTTGGAAGTGGGTACCTTCAGTGTTTCCACGGGACATTAGGGCCCCAGGGCCTCCAGCTCCACACAGGTAAGGTAGTCAGCAGGGGGCGCTATGCACCAATCAAAAGGCTTCCGATGACGAAGTTAAAATAGAAAAGGAAGCGTTTATTAGTTTCACAATTCACATCAACTGGTTTATTAATTTATCAAACTGGTGCAAAGATCAGATTAGTCCTAATCTTCCACTGGCATTAATGTTTTTAAGACCCAGGCTAATTTGTATTGTAAATTTGGGTTATATTTAAACACGTGTACGGTCATTTTAAAAGGCTTATTACAGCTACAACATGTGCTGTACAACGTTTTTTTTATTTACTAAGAATTGTGTTTAGTAGATATTTCCTCGCAGTCTCCACACGCATGCACGCACAGTCCTTATCGCCTCATAGGCCGGCGCGAGGGGGACGATCCCGGCGCCGCAGCTCGGTAGGCAGGGCCATCATTTCCGTGATGTTCATTAGATTAAAAAGGAAGCAATGTTTCTCTAAGCTCGGCTACTGCGACGGACACTATCGGCACCGGACTGCTCGCCATTTTAATCTGCCATTTGAGGAATAACACACACACACACGTTTATCTGTCATAAGGCGTTTCTACACCGCAGGACAGATTTCCATGATGATGGAAACGGAGGTGATGCATTCCAGTCAACAGGTAAATAAGAGGATTTGTAATTTGTTGAGCTACTCCAGCTGACATTGACTGCCAACTTCCTTTCATAGCATTTGGTTGGGAGACATAGACGCGCTTATAGTTAAGGTAAACTTTTTAATGTTCGCTGCCTCAGATTGATTAAACAATACGCCGTGACAGTCTAATTATGGCGTAGGTAAAAGATTATAGAATTGTCATAAAACATCAAATGTCAGAAAGGCCAATCGACGCTACGGCTTGTCATTCTTTATTTGATATATTCAGGTTGAACTCTGAACCGCTTTCAGTTCTGCAAGTCATTCACTTGTGACGTTCTTCCTTGACGGGAAAATACAATCAGTCTTATTTTAGACCAGGCGGATGTCTTAGTGTTTATGCCGTTGCTCTAAATAAAATGACATTATTGCTTCACCCCGATGGTCAGTAAACAGTAAACAGTGCGGTAAACAGTGCATACATAAGTAAACAGAAAACTAAGACTCTCGTGAGTGTGTTCTCGTAACTGTCTCGCTCCTAGCCCCCCCCCCCCTCCAAGCATGTGATACCTTATCTGATAAAGACGAGCTTGTTGCTAGTGGGAATTGTGTTTTTTAGGGTTTACCCCTGTCTTTGCTGTATGTTTCAAATGTATGTTGCCTTGTATAAGAACCAACCAATCTAAGTCTAGACTTGTCCATAGGCAGTAAATTAGACCAGTTTATGTTTTATCATGTGATATAGCCTTAGATCTTAAGTGTTTGGTTAAAGCTGCCATAAGTCAGGGTCAGTGGAAGTCCACAGATGACTGATGAGGGCCTAAAGAGCTGTTTTGGAACATGTGCAGCTGTGTTTCATCATCCATGGTCAACAGTGTCTGTGAAAATGTGCTGAAAAGAAGGCATGATAAACCTCTGCCCCTTGTGTTTAGCTGAAAGCACTACCACCACCCAGTATGTTAGCCCAAGGAACAATTAGCTGGTGAACATGTGTTTTCTGGTAAATAGCCATTGTGTGTCTGTTCTGCATATTTTGTGTCTATTTTAAACTAAAAGTACGTTTGTTTGGTTTTGAATCGTGTCGCATTGAGGACTGGGGAGTCTAAGCAGTTTCATCAGCAGGCTTCCTTGTTCTGGTGCCAACACAGGTCTTATGACAGCCATGTTAGTCATACCACGCTGATAACCTGAACTTACACACACATTTCAATCTATTTGGCATGATTTCAGAATATAAGCTGTGACTTGTGAGCATACTGTGGTTCTGTGAGCTTACATAACAGTACAATTAATCAGTGATAGTGAAAGGGTTGATTGAACTCCCGCAGCATAACCGGCTGGCCTTTTTTAGACATGGTATTGTGTTTTTTCTAAGGCACCCGTATGACTTGTCTGACGAGCTTATGAGGTGTAACCAATAGGCAAGATTGTGGTTTTTTTTAGTTTGGAAAACACAGATGACCTCAAGATGTGCGTTCAGACATATTTTAGGGCACTTCCTCATTCCTACAGAGGCCGTAATGCCTGGTTGTGTGCTCACCTCTCAGTCGGTGAGTGTGACTTGTAGCAGGCAGCCCTAGTAATGTGTAATCCCTGAGTGGTCATGCCTCTGATGCAATACTGAGGCAAAGAGGGTTAGTGGGTTCTTATTTTGCTGTGCCACAGTTGTAGTCACAAAAATGGTGTCAACAATATCTTAAAATATGTGTACGTGCTTGTTTGGTATTATTATTAGTTTGTGAAGGTTTGCCACACACAAGAGTTTCCTTTTAATACAAAAAAAAAAAAATCAAAGGACAGACATTTTTCATGCAGTGTTTTCTTCACTTTCACATCCTCTGTATTCTGTTGTTGCTTTATTTCCTCTCAGTTCCCCTCTGCTTTTCCTCCCAGCTATGTCTAGTCTGGCCATATGACCAGCTAAAAGCTTATGGGCCAAGACATGAAGCTGTGTTTCTACCCAAATCTGAGGAACAAATAAGTCACATGCTCAGACAGTATCTGTGGCTTATGCAACATCCCTGGGCCTTGTGAAATTGTTTCCTTCTGTAAATAAGTTCTGGTAAAGGCTCAGGGAAGAGAGCAGCACAGTTTATCTCTAGACTGTCTTGTTTAAAAAGGCAAATAACACCGGGCCTGTTGGGGGAAAGCTACAGGAAGCTGTATTAAATTATCTTCACAGGTTTTAGTGAACTGTGTCTTACATTCTGAATTGTCAGCACTCTTTAATGTGTAAATACTAAACGTAGGACAAAATTAATTTTGTTGATGACAGATATTAATAGTTTATTTACTTGAAGACATGGCCAAAAAGAAAACCTGGAGACAAAGTCTATAACTCTTTTATTCCTTATACTCCAATTTGGGGGAACATTACTGTAATTTAAGAAAGAAATAACTTTGTTTAGTTTTAGACTTACCTTTAACTGCCTGATTTTATAAATGCTATAAAATATGATATGAGCCTAAACTGTGACATAAGGTCACTTATACAAAACCTGTCTCAGAGCTACCTCATTTGTTAAGTTTGAATGTGATGAGTAAATTCACACCTCATTGTAACTGGATGAGTAATGATCACTTCCCCTGGACAGAGTATCAAGTAAGGATACGTGTCTGCTGCTGGTGTGTGGTGGCAACAGGGGAAAGAGAGAAGCACATCTATTATTCATGTGGCTTCTCCCCCTTGACATTAGTGTTGTTGTCAGTGAGCAGGATACTCAGGGACAGGGTGTGGCAGGTGCAGCAGCCACACTTCACAGCAGGGATGCTCTTCCTTGCTTCAATGATGCTCACATTCTCACTGCATGGACACAGCATGGCCATGGCTCACAACTCCCTAAACCGATCTGCCGCTCTCTTTTCCAGGACATGAACCTGATCGACATACTATGGAAGCAGGACATTGATCTTGGTGCCCGGCGTGAGGTATTTGACTACAACCATCGTCAGAAAGAACATGAGCTGCAGAGGCAGCTGGAGCTCCAAGAAGAGAAGAGGCTGCATCTGCTCCGGGAGCAGGAGAAGGCCCTGCTGGCACAGCTACAGCTTGATGAAGAAACAGGAGAGTACATACCCCGCCCGCCGCCCAGTGCCCCTCTGCAGTCAGCTGTCACACCTCTTGAGGTTACACAGGTACATGCACATGGCCTCCATTTGCTCATGTGAGAGGTGGACCACTCCCACCTCATTTGATAGGCTGTGGCTATGTCGTAGCTAGGTTACCACCTCATTCTATGTAATTACAAAAACACAGGCGGGTCTGCAGTTTTGCATCGGTGTATTCTGCTCTAGAAACTACTCTACAGAGACCTGCACTCCATAAATATAAAATCATGTGCTGTTTTTAATAGATGGTGTGACACAAAGGATGCTAGGTGGTCAGTTAAAAACACGTGCTTTCACCTTTCTTGCAGCATGTCAGCTTCACAGAAGAGAGTGGTGATGCCATGTCATTTGATGAGTGCTTACAGCTACTAGCGGAGACATTTCCTGTAGAGGAAACTGAGGTAGGAACCTTAAATTCTTACCACATGTGACATCACAGCATGCATCCTTTTACAAGACTTTTAAGTGGTATAAAAACAGTTATATTCTTGTGTTTGTCTGACAGAACACCTCAGTTTGCCTGGACACAACTGCTGTCTCAGCCCCCATGATGTCTCCGGAGCAGCCAGCTCTGCCGCCGGCCACTCTTTCCCCAGGTCCGCTACCAACTGCACCACCATCACAGAGGATGTCCCCAGATTTGGAGCAGGCCTGGATGGAGCTTTTGTCCCTCCCTGAGCTGCAGGTATAATACATGGATTCTGCTGCCTCAATGGCATCATGGTTCACATTGGTATTTGTTGGAACAAGTACCCAAAGAATGCATCGACGGCAGGAGCCTGGCATTAGAGTACAAATACTTTTTTGTTTGCTGTATGAGAATGGGGTCTCATGTATGTGAGACAGGTGCACATTCCACAGTGATTAGGTTTCATTGTTGAGACATTTTAGAGAGTGAGGGAGGTGAGTGCTCAAGATGTTGCACAGTATATAGAAGACATCTTGTTCAGAGAAGGTGTAGGTGTGGTCTTAAAAACCTTACAACAATGTGTAGATTAGTGCAGGATAGTTTCTCAGTTGCTACTTTATCAGTTTTGTTTCAGGGCAGCTTATTTGCATTAGCTGATGGGTGGAGCAGTGGGCTATTTGTTGCTATGACCTGTCACTGTGTGTCAGTTGAGACTGGACTAGAGTCCTGACCATACAGTGCACCATTGAGCAGCAGTGCATTAGTTGCTCTGGCAAGCTGCTGATAAGACTAAGGAATTTTGTTTTAGTGTGTGTAAGCTGCTTTGTGAAGATAACGTTATCGGTTAGCCTCTAAGCAACAGCAAGCTGGGAGATTGGTACTGGTGATTTGGGAGCTACAACTGGATATTTAGTTAGTCTTGGAAATTAAGGACAGGCTGTCCTGTGCCTCACCTGGCTCTGCCTGCAGTGAAATACCAGTCAGCTGGAACAACAGCATGGCTACCTTAGTCCTCGCAGACTGAATCAAGATAATAGATTAAGGCTGTATCTTCATATATATGTACTGATGTAAGGCAAACTCGTGTAATCACATTTACCAAAGATAAAATGTTGAGGAAAATGTCGCTATGAAAGTGTGCCAAGTAGAGTTCACTACACAGAGGATGTATGAAAGCTTTTAACCACATGTTTGTGGGTCATAATAATGTGCCACCAATCATGATTCGGAAGCTAACACGGGTTTATATATGAGCAAGTACTGTGCATGCTTCCATAACATTACATAAAATTAAAAAAAATACAGTTCTGTATTTGTTTTATCTTGGATTTCATTACTTTAACAGAGCAGGGTTTGGAACCTTTCCTGTGATATGTTGATAGTATTTATTTTAATAGTTATTTATCTTTTTCTTCCAGCAATGCCTAAACATGCAAATGGAGGACACACTGGAGACCACAAATTATCCTCTTTCAAACAGCCCAGAAGTACAGAATCCAAACTACCCTTTTTACCCCATGACTAATCTCACAGAGGGGGAAACAAACAATGTAAACATTTGTTCAACAGAGTTCATGAATACGTTTGACGGCTCTGTTCCCAGCATTGCCCCACCAGACAATCTCAGCCAATTAAATACTGACATCACTGCAGAGAGCTTCTGTGACATATTTTATCCTAATGCCGTTCTGGAGGAGAACAGTGGTCAACATGGTCTTAAAGGAAATGAAAGTGACTCTGTGTCTGATATTTCAAACAAGCCTCCCTTCACACCAGTGGACCTTTACAGCCTGTCACCTGGAGATGCATTTGACCAAGGCAAACACAGTCTGACGGCAGATGTGCCAGACTCAGATTCGGGAATCTCATCAAACACAAGTCCAAACGCCAGTTCACCTGCAAAGTCAATGTATGGAGATGGGTCATTTCTTTACAGTGATTCAGATATGGAGGAGATGGACCACAACCCTGGAAGTACAGAATCTGACTACACAGAGATGTTCTCATTAAATTTCCAACCTGATGATCTTCAGACAGCAATTTCTGTTTCTACAGTAATAGGGCAGCCACAACAGCAGCAGGAGAAGAAACCCAAACAACACAAGACGGACCCCGCAGAGGAGAATGGCCACAACAACGCTCCTTTCACCAAAGACAAGCAGAAGAGACGCTCAGATGTGCGTCTCTCCCGAGACGAGCAGAGGGCTAAGGCCCTCAAAATCCCTTTCACTGTAGACATGATTATCAATCTGCCTGTCGATGACTTCAACGAGCTGATGTCAAAACACCAACTGAGCGAGGCCCAGCTGGCCCTGGTCCGAGATATACGCCGCCGTGGAAAGAACAAGGTGGCTGCCCAGAATTGCCGAAAACGCAAGATGGAGAACATAGTGGGTCTGGAGGGCGAGCTGGACTCACTAAAGGAGGAAAAGGAGCGTCTGCTGATTGAAAAGAGCCAAAACACCACTAACTTGAAGGAAATGAAGCAGCAACTCAACAGTTTGTACCTTGAGGTCTTCAGCATGCTGAGAGACGAGAAGGGGAATTCCTACTCGCCGTCCGACTACTCTCTCCAGCAGTCCACCAACGGCAGCATCTTCCTAGTCCCTCGCATCAAAAAGACTTTCATCAAGAGCGAAGACAACCACTTGTCTACTGCGTAATATGCATTATCATAGGAATACTATGCAATAACTTTGTAGTCTCAGCTTTAAAGCATTAATAGCCCAGCAGAACTATTGTATAGTTTTTGCTCACTTCTCTTGAATGTTGTAATATTTTTGATATTTTAATCCTTTTATACTCTGATACCCTCACAGATTCTTTAACCAACATTGTTTGTAAATATGAAACATTACTTGCTTTTGAGATTGTTGAAAAGTTACTGTATGTGTACATATATATTGTAAATATATTTCTGTATGCTAATGGTTGTTTCAATCATTGTTACTCATATTTTATAACTGTCCTTTTATGATTTGCTGCTGAGGTTCTTTTATAAAAATCTTTCTGTGCTTTTCAATAAACTATTCCTATAGCTATACAGCCTCCTATTTTCTGAAAGCTGAACATTTTGTGGTGTACTATGGCCACAGCCCGCAACAGATTGATGCCAGATGGGTATATAGTCTAAGGCATGATTACATAACTTACCACATGTTCAAGTCAGTTCTGGACTTGAAGGCTCTTACAAAATAGAACAAAAAAATGGAAAAAAACCCCTGGTACTAACAAAAGAGTTATCGGCTTAAACCACTTCTTCAAACTGCTTGCCCTTTTATTAGAGCAAGCTTGTTTGTACAGTAACCTAAATCTTTTAATGCTGTGCAACTCCTGTCGCTAAAGAAATCCCACCCACCGCATTCATTATGCAGCACAACAAAGAGTACAATTGTTGAGCTACAGTGGAGTATGCTCAGTGTGAACCATGCATGACAACTTCACAATGGTCTAGCGGGCAAGCACATTCAAAGGTAAAACCCTACGTAATCAGTATGTGCTCTACATGCACTTTCTCACACACACACACTCTCTCACTCTCTCACTCACTCACTCACTCACTCACTCACACAAAAACTACCTTTGATCACCAAGCCCATTTTCTGCTCTCATGACAAACTTCAGAGGGTGTGTGGAAAACTGAGCTGGTGAGCAGGTTAGCAGAAGGAAGGACGTTGAAGACTCAAATAAACAGTGAAACCTTTTGCAGTTGACAAGAGTTTTGCTGTGCAGTAAGGATACAGTTTTACAGCTCGACGTGCTGCTTGCAAGTGTTTTCTGAAATAAAACACTAAAGTCATGGGAAATGTTTTTATTTAAAAAGAACAACAGCAAAAGTCATGTTTACATTTACACATCTTATTCCTGAGCCAGCATAGTTCGTTGACACTTTTGCTTTATTCTATGTCATTGGGTTGGTCACTCTGCATTCCTCTATAGAAACACTATCCTTGAACTGACTGAGGAATACATCAGAGTGCATTTCTCCATTTTCACACTGCCAAGACCTGACCTGTGTGGAATCTTAAAAATGCATGTATAATACTTTCAAACGCAGTTAAAATGCAAAAATCTTAAATTTGTTGCAGGTAATCATGTAGGTCTTACCTAACTTACCCTCAATTACCCCATGTACGATGACAATATTCTCTATTCACTATGTTTCATATATACAAATTTTTTAAAAAATGGCAAATTATCTTGAATTAAATGTGTGAAAATTTGTGTTATGAACATGTTTGGACCATTTTGAATGACTTTTATATTACTGTGACCTCCTCAAAAGCAGTAATTACAAACTGCATGCACAGTCCCCATTTTTAGGGAACTTACTTGTGACTCATAGTAGAAAAAAAACATTTCACTTTATGAAAAGGCTCTCTGACCTCTGAAGCAAAAATAATCTACTTTTTATACCAACTAGTATTGAATATTCAGTATGTGTTTTTGTCAGACCAATATAGCTTAGTTTCAACTTGCAGCCACAGTTCCTGTATGACACATTTCACCCACATTTTGTTCATGTGACCGTCTGCCTTGTAAGATCATTTATATATTTATATGGCTTTCATGTAAAACTGCCCTATTTGATAAATTAAATAATTTTTGCCATAAAGTACTATGATCTGCCCAACCCACATGTTAAATTCCGATTATTTAGGTTGATGAAGTCTGACCAGGACCCTCTGATATCTACACATTTTAACACTCCCTGATATAATCAACTCAGTGGCTACTTTGTTGGCAACTGTTCTGTCATTAAGTGTCATTTCATGAAACCTATAATGTTCAAGTTATTAGACACTGTCATGCAATTAATTGCACGTGTTAACTGTACGTTCTACCACTGAGGTAATAGTGGTGTTGTATTGGAATGCATTTTATTCAGATGTATATGCTGGGCCTCTAGAGTATATAAATAAAAATCATTGGAAATCATTTAGTACACTACAACACTGTGACCTCAGTAATAACAAAGTTAATGATTTTACATATTTCTGATATTGACATGAAAACTGTATAACAAACTTTGTACAGGTATTGATTTGTATTTCAATAGTTCCCAACAGTGGTCCATCACTATCAGCTTTATCAGAACTATATGACTGATAGCAGAGCTAATAAAATATGGAAACAACATAATACGCAGTAGTGAAGTGTGGTGAAGGTCACGGGCTGATTCTGGTCAAAGTGGAGAAACACCTGATGTCGTCCTGCTCAGTTTACCTTAAAAGAACCCCTGCACCTTGTATAGTCACCATGTGCACTGTTAGATTACAATATGAGCAGCCTTGGAATATATTTTGAAAAAGTCTTACCCATCCAGAACCTTCCATGTTATCAGGTCTTTACAGATTTTCAGCAAGAAGAGAATTCCTCTTTTCCACATCTGCAAATCAAGCAAAGTGGTTACTCTTACCTGCTCCATCTTCTTAAGTCAGCTTTGTGAAATACTCACTCCCTTTTCTTGTTAAATGTCTGAAATCTAGAATTTGTGGTTAAAACTGCAGTATCTCTGACTCAACAGGATCTCCAATGTGTCCAGGAACTAGTCTTTCTTCGCTAGCACCAGCTGCTGGAGGGTTTAGCTAGCCTTGAAAAGAGAGATAGATGCTCACTACCAGGAACGACACTGCAAGCTTCCTCCATGGGCGTTGTGCTCGATGCTGCCTTCTCCCTTCTCTCTCAAAATGCTGACTGGTCCACTGTGCTGGGGCTGAAGACGTCCTGTCTGACAGTCATCTGCAATCTTCCACACTAGCGATGCTGAGGGCCCAACTGCAGGTGCTTGTGGCTGTTACAATCCTACTCGCTCAACACTGGCATAGGTGGTGTATGGGCCCTTGCCCTAGGACTACCCAAAACTCCCTTGTCATTGATTCTGGCACAAATAAATACAGTATATACACTATTTTCACCCACAGAAACCTTAAATAAAAACATGTTCTGGTCAGGCTGATTTGCTAAACTTCACAGTTACACTGAGCAGGCAACAGATAATTTAATAACTCATTTCATCTTTTTCTGAACCAATGATGCACTGAACTTCATGTTACTTTACTACACAATTTTATTCGGTCTTTTTCTACTAATCAAAATATTCCAACAATCTAGAATCCGGTTTTTGGGAAACAAGAAAGTGAGGAATTCCCTTATTTCTAATCCAGACTGCTTATATTGGATGACACTGGTACTAAGAAGGATTTACATACTGTGCTTCACATACAAATGAAAATATTCTTGACACTTGAGCAATCATAATAGCTTTCAGACAGAAACAATTAAGTAAATCTATCTCATCTGAGGGCCTGATATAACTATGCTATTTGACAAAAAACCAAGTTAGCAGACAAAAGATTAATTGACCAGCAGAAAGCTAACCCATATAAAAAAGGAAAATAAAGATATTAAGAACTGACTTTAGATAAAAAAAAAAAACAATTTACTTTTTACCCCTGATACCATAGGCACAATACACACACTTCAGACGCACAAAAGGAAAAAAATTGCTTGGTAGGGAGACATCTATCACAGTTAGGGATGGGGATCATCTGCCCTCATGTCTTGTGTATACAGTCCTTCTTCCATAAACTTCTCCGCTTTAGCTGCAGTAAAGTCTGACTTGTGTGTTCCTCTAACGCTTTCAGATGACTGCCTCAAAGTAACCTGCAGCTTTCCTGACAATTCCTTTGCTCACCTCCTCGCCTCTCCTGCTAAGAACTGAAGCCTGTTGAATGGATACAGGATAGAACAAATAGTTATTCTGCACTTTTATGGGCTCACTCCGTACTGTGCTACGAGTGTGGGTGTGAAATTGAAGGCAACTTACCAAAACATGAAATAATTAATATCGCCGTGAGCCATAGCCGCCTCCGCCACCGCCACCAGAGCCATAGCCACCTGCGGTTAAGTATTGGTCACCATAAACCACGTTAAACACTCCTTAGGAGAACTTTTGATCATATGAATATGAAGCGGGATGGTAAAACTCACCACCATAGGGTCCACCCGAGTTTCTGCCACCAAAGTTATTTCCCTTCATGGGCCCATAGTTGGACTGCTGTCCACCATAATTTCCAAAGTCGTTGTAATTTCCACCCCCACCATATCCTGGAGAGATGAGTGTCAATTGCAGGTGAAACTTCAACTTCAGGTGTTTAATAATGCAAGTTTTCTCTAGATGACATCTAACATTTTGGCCAAAAACGTGGGAGTGAGTACAAATTTTACCTCCGCCATTACCTCCGTAACCTCCATCGCAGTTACCACCAAATCCCCCACCCTGATTGCCATATCCTGGACCACCTCCTCCATAGCCCCCTCGGCCTCCTCCATAACCTGGCCCTCCACCATAATTTCCTCCTGGACCTACAATAGAGAAAAACAAAGCAAACTTATACCAAAACCTGATCTGTAATGGTAACATAACATAGTTAGTAAATGCTTTCTATGACACCATTAGTAAGTGTGCATAGATGTTACAGGAAGTGAGATATTAAACCTGAATGACAACTACAGGAGTATTGCATGTTGCAACAGCTCACCACTGTCAAAATCGTCGCCATAGCCGCCTCGTCCTCCACCATAGCCACCTAAAACACAAGGGTGAAATACGTGTTAAAACTGTTAAATCTAGCCACCTGTCACAGATGAGACCATGTCCATACAAATGTAGCTGAGTTTATCATGGTCTGACAAACAGTTATGCTCTGGCGTGTTGTCCACATTATGGCAATATTGCAGGCTGGATGGTACAACCAGGCATCTTGAGGATGGTTGATATTTCTACATTGCAGCAATATCAAAAAGGACATCTTTGTCACTCCTGTAGCCACTCATCAGCCCACCTCATCTCATCACCAAGATACATTTTTCAAAGTGTCTGACAACTCTTGAGAATAAAATCACAATCCTGGGAGTCAGTCCTGCAAGCTTTTGTTGTGAGTTTGACAGAGCTAAAATACAAAATAAGTGCTGACAGAGAGGTGAGGGCAACAAGACGAGGTTTCACCCTGCCTTGCCCAAGCTGAGTAACTGGTTTTACCACATGGGTATGGCCATGCACAATTTGATTGTTTGCCCACCAACATTTTGAAAGAAAAAAAAAACCCCATAACAAAACAAAACAAAAGACTGCTACGCAAATGCTACACACCTCGGCCGAAGTTGCCACCGCCTCCATAATTACTGCCTCTCCCCATAAAGTTTCCAGATCCTCCGCTCCTGCCTGAAGAGAGGTGTCATTTAGAGATGTTTATAACATTAGTGAAGTCAGCTACATAAAGTAAAAACCATTCTGGCGAGTAAGTATAGCTTTATTCTCCAATAGATTGTGTGCTTACCTCTGTTGGTGGATATAGCACTCATTTCCTGTTTTGACAACGCTTTCCTGACCTCGCAATTGTGAAAATTGATTGTGTGGAATTTCTGGGCTGTGAGGAAAACAGAAAAAAAAAAACCCCACAATACACTCTTAATGTTTACTAAAAACCAGAGCAACTCTAAAATAAGTTAAAAGACTAAACAACCACATACCAACAATTTTGTCTACAGTGTCATGGTCATCGAAGGACACAAAGCAGAATCCTCTCTTCTTCCCAGTGGAGCGCTCCTCCATGATGTCGATGCATTCAATCTTCCCATACTTCTCAAAATACTCACGGATGTGATACTCCTCAGTGTCCTCCTTAATACCACCAACAAAGATCTTCTTCACCGTCAGATGGGCACCTGGTTTATTGGAGTCCTGAAACAGATTGTATTGATGAGCGTGAAACAGACAATAACACAGCAGTAGGAATCTGCCATCTGGTCCTGGGATTTGTTTACCTCTCTGGACACGGCCCTCTTGGGTTCAACAACTCGGCCATCTACTTTATGAGGCCTTGCTTTCATAGCCTCATCCACTTCTCCCACAGTGGAGTACGTTACAAAGCCAAACCCTCTTGAACGCTTGCTGTTGGGGTCCCTCATCACCTAGAAACAACACCATGAAACACAATGATTATGAGAGCAGTTCAGCTGCAGCTATGAGTTAATGTAACTGTCATTATCTGAGGGCATCTTGACCCATATTGTGACAAATAAAACAATATTGTACCACACAGTCCGTGAGAGTCCCCCATTGTTCAAAATGGGCCCGTAAACTCTCCTCCGTGGTTTCAAAGCTCAGACCTCCAATAAACAGCTTCCTGAGCTGTTCGGGTTCTTTAGCTTCGTGGTTCTGGTAAAACACAACAAGAAAAAAAAAGTGTCACTGCAGCTGTGGATTATGTTACAGGGCACTAGAAGTAATTCAATTCACATATATTTGCAACTGGCTACATAGTACTGAGGTACAGTATTGATGCGACCTGATGTACGGGAAGTTGCAACAGGCCGCAACATTACCTCGTGTTGTGGTGACAAAGGTAACAATAAACAACATCATTATCACGCACTGGTAGGCTGTGGAATAAACCGATTACACTTATGATAAGTATAATGACTAAATTATAAATACTACTTTATAAATAATATCATCTAAGTCTGAGGCCCGCAATCCATCTAGTAAACAACCAGCTAGCGTTAGCTCACGCCACAAACGCTTTCAGAGCTTAAACATTGTGTTACAATTACTGTATCTATTATCCTCTCTGCTACATGAGGTAATGTGTGTCAGAGACATCAAACAACACCGGTGATTTAACAGTCTTTGAGGGAATAACAGAGCAAAGGGCTTTCCGGTGTCACGTAGTTAGCTGATTGTAATTGTGACCACCATTAGCTCAGATATACCGTACGCTAGCCAACAGCGCTGAGGTTTAAGCAACGTTAAAGCTGCAGAGAAGCCACACATTACAATACCACATGATGCATTTCCTTCCCAGTGTTACAATACTGTTAAAACATAACAACAGCTTTACTGCATTGTGCAAATAGTTATTAATTCGTAACATTTCCGACAACCTCACCTCCATTTTGCAGATGTCCGCTGAAGCAGAGCCGAGTGGATCACGTGATGACGACATCAGTCTGGGCGTCAGTCCATCCGGGACGTTCAAAACTGACATTGTAGCGCATAAACACCTCCGTGGTTCGTTTATGGAAATGAGCATACGATTTTTTCATGCATATGAATTATTGTTTCTTCTTACAGTGTAACGTTACGTTGGCACAATGTGTCCCCTTTTACTGTTTGGCTCTGCGTTAAAATAATAATTACAATTTGCGCCATCTACTGGTTAAAAGGAAGACGACCTAACAGAACAATTAATCCTCAATGAGCATCTGAATTGTTTGGGCAGATCTCAGTCCAACTGACTGGGACATTTGATTTAAAAGACATCTATTGCTGTTCGTTTCCAAGCAGAAAATAAATAAAAAAATGCAAACACTGTGGGTTAATATAAATAAAGTATCATACGATTTGGTGGAGCTCAAAGTTTACTGACTGAGATGTTTGGGTGTGGATTTAAATTTATATTCAATAATGATAATGTCATAATTGTGTTGCTAAGCAACTGATCATTAAGTCAGGAGGTGAATAACTGTGTTCAGTATTGGTGTCTACCTTTAGGGACCGCTTGGGGTTTTGAAATTGAAGAACAGCAGCAGAAACTGGATGTTTCTAATAAAGGCAGTATTGCTTCATTCAATCTGTATTCAAGCCAAGATAAAAATGTGAACATTAATGAAGTACATTCTATAAAATCCTCATGATGTACGCTAGACTAAAAGTGACTACCGAGCAAAAATAAGTTTTAATTTTACAATTAAAAGCACCACTGCACTTAATAACACTGTATTTTCAGTTACCATAAGTGATCCCTTTTCTTTGCAATTGCAATAATAACCTTATGTCAAGTGTGACATAAGGTAATTATTCAGTGTTGGTTACTTACACAAAAGACCAGACAGGCATGAGATTCTGCAAAATGCTTTTTATTTGCAAGTTGAAAGAGGTCCAACGCACTCTCATCTTTCAATAATACATTCATTCTGTAGCCTTTGGTATATTTGAATAATGTTACAGATTAAGCAACAATTTCTCACACCAAATGTAACAAGTCATATTCAAACTGTATTTAGTTTTGAAAACATGACATACATCTGTGTTTTCAGTCCAAGTTAGATCTCTCTGACAAGAATACTTGATTGCAAGTATGATCTATGAGCCAGATGCTACTGAGCCTTGTTGAAGCTGACCAGCAACTCCAAATATATGACTGTTTTATGGTTTAGACAATGTCTGTCATTAACTTTATTGTAGTGTGTGAGGAAAATACAGCCCCAATAAAAAGGGTAATGTTTTTCTGACACTATTAATGATGAGTATTTATGATCAGCCCATAGTTCAAATACAAGAGACAGTCTGTGTTTGGCTCTTTTTATTCTACTGCTGTTATTGTATTTGCTTTGTAATTGCTCTGTAACTCATATCTTTTTAAATATGTACAAACAAGTAAATCACAGCCAATTTACAGTTTTTACAGTACAGCTTATCCTTAATGTCTAATGAGTTTGAAACATTTTTAAATTATTTAGACAGTAAGCTTGGTAAAGGAAGATTTTTGAACGTATTAATAAAATACATCCTATTTTTATTGTTTGATTTATTTATTTTAATGTCCTGCCATGTGTGGACATGTGAAAACCATCTTCCTTTTTGAAAAACGGAACTTGTTGCAGAATTTGAGGATGGTGATGGCTTTGCTAACAATAAAAGGCTATATATTATCTGTATATTTGCAGTGGATGCCTGTTCAGCAAGACTTCTGTTACACTTGTCATTTGAAGCCTGTGTTGTTCACGTAGAGCAGCTGGTGTGGGTACTGTCCAAATGTCATGGTAATTTTAACTCTTTCTGTTGTGGACCAGCAATAGTCACAATCCAAACAAACATCAAATGCACGATGCACTCATACAGTACAGTAAAAGCTCTGCGTGAGAGACCCTGTCTATACCTGCAGACCTGCTATCAGAAACAATGTAATTGCTTTATCCCTTTTGGGGGCACGGGAGACACAGATAGATCTCTCAGTTATTACCATGTGTACATATGGTTACCTTTGTTTTATAATAATACTGCACCCCTGCCTGATGCTCCCCGTGGACTGAAAAGCTACAAAACACCAATGTAGCTAATATAACTGATGCAGTGTATATTATATTAAGCACCATATTGAAGACACATTAATATAACACTAATAAAAATGAAATAATATGGTAATGTCAATACTATAAGGAGCCCGGCAGCATTATGAATCCTTTTTCTTTTGATATTGTTATAATGGTTGACCTTTGTTTAATAAGCTTTTGTATGAAGGACTGTCACTGCTAATGTAGTCCATGTACATTCTAAGTTTCTTCCTCCACTGTCAGTAGTGTCTGAGTACTCTACATGGAAGAGCAAGTTCACCTTTGGTCAAATTTAAGAATTATTTATTCATCAAGGTCAGAAACAACACTATTATTTAGTATATGTCTAAGTTGCCTGTAGGTGAAGTTGACCTTATTGTGTATTACATGTTTGCTCCTGTGACCAAATGCCCAGCGATCAACGCTGCTAGATGGATAAATAATCTCATAATTGAATGATTTGCTGTGGACATCTGAGATTGTACTGTAGCCATTGCAGTGGGAGTAAACAGTACAGTATCAGCCTCTCACAGATGTAGTTTGATGGATGCTCTGTGTACACCTCCTCGCCCCAACCTCAGGACAACATGTTTGTTTGGTTGTTGATCACACCCCTCAGTCTTTGTACCTAACTGCCCCCTGACACAAAGATATATCACAGGTCCCACACACTGTTACCTGCCAGGGACATTTCTATTCTGTGCACTTGTGGTGGTGGCTTTGTCCTTTCATACAGCATTTTAAGAAACCAGCGACACAAACGGTTTTATCTCTATGGTATCAGCTTCTGTTTTATTGCTGTAGTTTAGGGTATTTATCACTGCTACGTATGCCAGTATGCCTTCAATTAGGTCCAGAGCTGGAGAACTCAGATTTAAATGCAATTAGCAGTTCATTTACATCAAATGGGGTAAAAAATTAATAAAAGTAACAGTTAACGACGCCCATAAAAAAGTCTTGGTTTGCTCTGATTTACCATACAACTATACAATCTCGCTCTTGATTGTAATTTTTTCTCTGACAAATGAGTGATATAACGATTCCCTGAAATAGAGGGGGCTGACATCCCGGTGTGGACTAAAAGGCAGCACTTAGAACCACGATTAAATAATTAATACGGGTTTTATACCCATTTTACACCTCCAAATTATGGTTTGCCATATATCTGAGGCGCAGCGGCCGAAGAGTACCATGTCAGCAAAAATTTCATGTACAGTAAATCTTTGTGAGGGAAGAGCCAGTGGCTGCAAATCATCTGTGAGGTGAGGGATGACATGAATATAACCTTTCCCCCTTTTATTCTTATCAGGTGGCATGGGGGAAAATACAGAGTACTGACACAATCCCACCAAACACACACGCACACACACACACGCACACACACACACACACACACACACACACACACACACACACACACACACACACACACTTATCATATTGTGCAGTCCTTGGACCTTTGTATCTCTTTAATTTGGTTGTATAAATAGAATGGCTGCTCTTATTGTGTTTTAAACACAAGGCCCAGCTATAGAGGAAGTGATCCAACAGTAGGTGGCACCATATCATAGTACTGCTGGTGTCAAGGATCAGTCATAATAAGAACTGCTAAGCCTGCAGGGTTTCTTTATCAGTAAATCCACTTAATTCACTTTGACAAACATAAAATGCCCCTTTGCTGGGTACAATGAATCCAGGTATGCCCAAGCACAATCCTTACCAAATCTGCACAGAGCAAAACAGTACACTAACAATGCAACCTCTCCAGCAATGGTTATGTTGTGCATGACTCTTCTTTCATATTCAGCGTCCTCTAGATGGCACCATGGTCCATGAAAAGATGGGCTTTTCATTTTCAAATCATATCACCTTGTAAATGTCAAACAATATTCCTCGATATTAAATTATTATTTTCCCCTTGTGTCACATGTCTGGCTACTTGATTACCTGCACTCATCTCAAAACCTTAATTATATTTGTTTCTATTTGTTTCCTAAATTAATGTAATTATAAGGAACACATTTTTATTACCGGCCTCTTAGCTGTTGCATATCAAAAGTATACTTTATTAGGGAGCTGTTGCAAGATGATTGTTTAATTTAAAGCATTACTTTCTAACTTTTAGCATACTTGCAGGAGATAATAGTCTATATTGCAATCAGTTTTATATCCTTTTGAGCTGCACAAGTCATATATATCTTGTGATTTGTCACTGAAATAGTTTTCTGAACCTAATGTCCCTCACAAACCCTGACCCACACTGTCTGTAGTGCCTGGGGTGTTAAGGCTGACCTTGTCCTGAGAAAAACGTTGGCTTGGCTCCATGACTCCATCAGGGAAGCCCGCCTGCCATAACCTGGGTTTGTGCAGACGGACGTACGCAAGTGGAAACTCTGAGGAAATGGAGATTCAGAGCAGGGAAACCAGGGAGTCAATTTAGTCACTGTCTACTACCTTTTCGCATGCAAGTACAAAGCCAATCTCACACGTTGGTGTTGATTAGAATCTCTCTCTAAGGAATTTAGGGACAGAACAATTCCTAGCATCTGTTTCCTGTTCTCTTGCATAGAGGAAATTGGGTGTAAATCACACCAAATATAAATAGAATCACCATTCAATTTACAGGAGCTAAAGTTGGTTACAGTGGCCTTGGATTGTGTTTCTCTCTGCCACTGAAATCTGCAGTGATTAACAGTTAAGAGCAGACATAAAACTGCATCACAAGGTATTTATGTGCTTTTTAAACCTAAATAATAAAGCAAGTACTATATTTCTTTCTACCTGAATGCAGAAAAAAATCAGTTATACATATTTCAATTGTATATTTTCAATTTTGTGTATGTGATTTTGTGTGTTTTTTATCTGTAAAATAATTTCCTGTATTTTAACCAATATAAGTATCCCTATCCTTATAGCATCTGGATACACAGTATACATCTTCCTGATTAAAAGAGGTAAAAAAATAGGCAAATGAAAAATAAACGTTTGTTGGTGCTCAGTACATATACAAAATACAAACTGATTGTCAATAATTGTAGATATTATATAAACAGGAGTATATGAAAGCCTTCAGCAAAATGTCCCACACTGTCTGTCTGTCTGTTAGTCTTCTGTTAACAATGTCTCATGTGAAACTGTGGTAACATTGGACTGGATTTGAAGGTATGAAAATGAAAACAGTAACCCATTAGCTTAAATCCAAGTATGAGTTAATGTTTTATGATGTTTGGTGTTGAAAAGAACATTTCTTTTAACGTAATGTAATCTCTTATAATTAGCAGGAAGAATTGTATTTCGCTCCTATGTAATGTGTTCTTGTTTTGAACTCCAGAGGGATTCAGACACACTGCTTGCACACATACCTATAACATCTTTGCACTTACTTTGCTTTATATTATTGACTGATTCTTTTAGTCTGATGCATGGTGGCCATCGCACCGCGTATTGATACTGTCAGACAAGCCAGGACAAATCCTTTTTAAACGAGCCACAGGTCAGGATGGGCTTGGAGTCGTCCTCCCCTTCTCCTGTATATGGACAGATAATTGCGGGCTTTCTTCAAATGCTCTGTGGGAGCAATAAAGTGTGTTAGGTTGTTTGGTTTGTCAGTCCTTTTTCGAAATGAATAATGCATTGATAGAAATAAAGACATTTATGAGTAAGTTGGTGCTAAAGTCGGTACAAAAATACCAATTCATCCAAGAATGTGACATGTTTTTTTCACATTTTTAAGGCAGTGACTGTGACCTTCCCTCCTGCTTTTAGTGAGAAACAGAAAAGGAGGAGTGATTATGCGAGGAAACAGTTCAATGCATTGGCCTATTGATGTCCAGAGAAGAGACGCAGATAGTGTGGTGTAATAAAAACCTTTATTTACAGCTCCTCAGCGGAGAGTAACAGAGGAGTGCTGTGTTTCCCTCTGGCACTAATTGACTGCCTGCAGCAGGAGAAACATAGACTCTCACCCCTCGCTGGCGCACTGCTCTCAGATGTAATAATAACCACTATGCTTTCTCTCAATGTACTTCCAAAGTCATCCGTCTGTACAGCTATCATAAAAGAGTATTCATTTTCATAACACAGGGATTGTCTAATAAAATGAAGATTTGGGGACTGATTTTTTTTCTTCTGCCCTGCATGCCTACTCTCGGTTTAAATGGTCTGAGCCAGTTGTGGTCTGGGCCACTGTAAGGCAGTTGTGTGCGGTCCATTCAGTGCATGTCCCTTCTCCCTGGGTGAGAAATACGGGAGGGGGCAGGTGTTGGAGGCAAGGGAAAACCAGCTCTCCCTTTCCCTAATTTCTGTGTACAGGCAACAAACGACCACAAAAGTGCTGCTTTCACAGTTTTCCGTGGCCCGACGTTGAGCTCCCCGGCAGAACGAGACAAAGGAATGGCGGGATGATGAAGTCCCGAGCAGTGCAGGGCAGGTGTTTCCTCTGTCTCCTGGGAGCCAGGGAGTACACCTGCCCACTACTAACCCACTGTGATGGATCGATGAGGCAGTAACTGACTCAGCACTTCAAGAGCTCTACCTGGGATTAGAGCACAGAGGACCTGATTGAAACACACTGTCATCCCACAAACAATAACATACATCCATCTTGGAGGGCCAGCTCCTCTTCCCTCCCCTGTGCTTTACCATCACTGAGAATGATTGCACCACTGATGATGAGAGGAGCAATCTATTGCATGAGAGGCAATGGCTAAATTTCTGCAGACATGATGCCTAATGGCACCACTTGGATACAGTAAACACTATCTGCATCACTATGAAGCAGCTGACCTCCACACCTGGAGATCCAATATTGGTTTGCAGACATGAATACACCCACACAGACACACACGCACGCATATGAAGCCCATAAACACACACACACACACAGACACACGTGCACACATATGAAGCTCATAAACACACACACGTATATGCTCAAAATAGTTGTAAACACACACATACAGTATCCTTGCTGAGCGCACAAGGATTCAGATAAACACATTTCTGTAATGTTTTGAATTAGATGATACTCCATTTAAAGAAGAATAACCATAAGGTCTACGTGGTCCCAGGAGTCGATGACTAATGTAGTATAATAGCCAGTGCTGGCATGGGTCATTTTGCAAGTCGACCCAGGAAATCCTCAATGGCCTTTTATCCAGTTAGAGAAATGATTACTATCAGTGCATTTTCAACACATTTTTAGACTTTATATAAATCCATTATTCTACAATGCTCACAATAAACATGTTTTGGACAAAACATTTTATCAAGTTGTACAGACAAAGGTTCCCTATGTGTTGTAGGAGACTTAAAGAAACTGCCTCAAAAAAGCAAAATAAGTCTTAAAATGAAGACTTTGATAAAAACAAACAAAACAATCCGAAATATTTCTTCTATAAATATTATACCTTTTATTATATTAAGTAGATAATATAAGTCTTATTTACTATAGATACTTGCAGAATTGTTTTTGACAGTCATCCCAATTTAAAGTTTAAAGTTTTCCTTTTTTAATTGTAATTTTAAACAGATAAGGGCTAAATGTTTACAACTTTCATCGATCTTCTAGAAGAAATTTCCTGTGTTTGATGCTAATTGTGATTCATGTGAGACTATGAGGAAGCTTTGGAAAATAAATTTACATGCAATGCTTTGACACAACTTTGGAGGGAGCTTTAAGCACGAGCTTGAACCTAATCTGAAAGCCCATTGCATTTAGCCTCTTTTTCACTTCTTAAGGGAATATTTATAGTACAAAGACCCCAAAAAATTAAAGTGCAACTTCTCAATCTCACAGTGTTGTGTTTAAGAAATTCACTGTAAAAAAAGCAGAAATACTTAAAATTGTAATGGGGATAATATTAATAAAAGTATAATTGCAAATCCTTTGTCATATACAGTGAGTGGGCAAAGCATCTCAAAATTGTCTCTGGATTTTACTTTATCTTTATTAAATTTGTTCTTCATATAATAGAAGAAAACAAACAGATTCAGCAAACATTCAAGTTGCTTTTCCCTGCATCGATTAATATGCTGCGGCAAATAGTTTATACGAGTAGTGCTTTTATAGACTGAAGCGTACAGTAGATGTTTCAAGAGAGACTGGAGGTTGTTTGATCTGTGGTGGCATCAGAATATCTGGCTGCACTTTGCTGTAGCCAGCCACGCTTCCTTATCTTGTCCTGTTCTGCTTATCTGGCCTGTGTACAGAGTTGGGTCTGTAATGAGCGTCACGCCCACACCTCTCCCCATGTGGATGGACCGACCGCTGTCCCACACATCCGTCCACACATACAGTGAGTGAAAGAAGGGTTGGGTGTGTAATGCTCTATGTGCCACTCATGCACAAACACCTGTGTATCTTCCTGCACATGTGCCCACCACATGCACGTACGAGGTGGGCCGTGTGGTCAGATGTGGGACCCCGGTCCAGGTGGCAATGACAGATTTAGAGGATGTTGTGGACGGGGGTGGACAAAGGCTGGCCTATGGAGGATATGTGTGACATGTAACATGCAGCGGTGGCGTGGAGTGATGACATCCTCTGTTTAATGAGCAGAGTTAACACGGCCCATGTTAAAGTGAGCTGCCTGCCGTGGAGGGCTGTAAATCTGCCTGCTATCACTGCTGCTCCACTAATACAGGAAGTATTATCTAATAAGTGCAACTAGGAGGACTAATTTCAATCGAGCTGATACCCCCCATGAGCAGTTTTCAAACAGTGGAGGCGATAACCCAGTTAGAAAGTTTTATCATTGGAAAGCAAGTATGGAGTTAGTTTAGTGGGACATGCAGTGACCAGACACTTCTATCCCCTTGAGTTGTCTTATGTTGCGGTTAGTAAAATCAAACATGGTGCCAGACAAATCCCAGACGTCTGGTTGTTCTGCCCCAGCTGCCTTCGCTTTGCCACATTCCTGGGCCACGCTGGAGCTCTAAAGGACCTCTGTGTCAGTGCCCCTGTTCTGGCCTGCCCTTCAGCCCTGATTTGTGGAGTGCTGGTGTCAAAGGGGACTACTTTGTAGATGGTGTGCTCTGCTTACCTGTTTCCCCACAGCCGAGGCAGTAAATGTCACTCTATGACACTTTCTGGACTATCTCAGCCTGACCGTTACAAGGATCTGGGATAGATACACATACACACCCAGAAAATCATAAGTATTTTACTTTGTTAACAAACCTCATCAAATATTTGTAACTAAAAAAAGCTCTTTTCACGCCGGACTGTAAAACGGCAGAGAAAGCCATTTTCTTTGTGGATGTAGCGTCTGGCATTTGTCTACAGCTGTAATGCAATTGTGTTTCAGAGTTTTCCTCCACTGAGCAGGGGGTAATTGCTGACTAGTCTTTTAACCTTATTAAATCATCCAGAGGCAGTGTTGGAGCGAAGATGGAGTTGATGATACTGCACCTCTCGTGCTTTTAGGAAAAGGAAAGATGCTGACTGCACTTCATCCAGGGGATTATACACTGAATTCAGGCAAAACTGCTACAGCTAATTAGAGGGAAAGGAAAGCACTGTGACAATCACCATGGGATGAACCTCAGGCAGTGCTGGTGGATTTTTTTTCCACTGCATTTTTCACTTTTTTGTGCAAGTTAACTTAGCAGAGCCATTATTGTTACTGTTTTGGTTATTATGTTTACTACATGTTACTTTTGCTATCATTAAAATTTATACGTCCCCTCGTGCTTAGCGATCGTCAGGTTTTATGACCATATATCCATTGACAGCCATTATTCCATCACCATGATGTGTGTTCATAAAAACACACATACACAGGTTTGATCGCCCATGGCCATTTCTCAAAGGCTGACATTCACAATATGGATGCTGAAACTCCAAAGAGGTTTGGATCTGAGCTTAATTAGATCCTGTGGAGCTAAATCAAATCAGCCTAAACGAGAGCAGAGAGCCAAACCCTCCCCATCCAAACGTGTGTGTCTGTTGTCTGCTCTGTGTGATTGCTATCTCAACAGGACTCCACATTCGGAGATTGGGGCTTCAAAGCAAGGCCACCTCTCTACCTCTCCTTGTTCACTTCTTCAGTCTCTCCTCTTGCTCCTCGTTCATCTTTTCAGAACGAGGGAGTGAGAAGGATGGAGAGTTTTTCGCCTCTTACTCCTCCCTCCTGCTCACACTGCTTAACCTTGACAAGTCAATATGATACAGACGCAATTTGCTTATCTCCTCCTGACATTACCACTGTTCTCCCTGCTGCGGGGGCATGGGGCCTGCACCATTAGCATAGCTTACAAACACATCACTCTCCCTCTCTGTGGAGCCACTCTCAACTATGGATGCTCACCTACTGCACAGACTATGAGACAACTACAATATAATATCTTAAAAGGTAATAAACAAGACTTTCCTTGAGATCCTACAGTTTTCCAGCCTGGCTTTTTTTTAAGATGTAGTTTTATACCTGACAGGAAAACAAACTGCATGACTAGGGTGATAAAGTCTTTTTCCTCGTCAGTTTCTGGCTAACTTATAATCACAAGGCCACCATTCTCCAGGGTGCACATTCAAATGTGGTGTGCAGATATATACCTGTGTGTGTCAGGCCGATGAACTGAGCCCCTAAGCATCTGGCTGGTGCTCCCTGGCCAGAGAAACAGTCAGCTCCCCAGTCTCCAGCTGCAGGGTGGCTCCAACCCAGGTCCATTAGTCACTAGACCCCGGACACCTCTCGCTCATCCCACCACATAAGGTAGCGTAATTGATACCCATCAGCTGTGGCTATAATCTCCTTGGTGGGAAGCAGTGCGGGTGTGGGATGTGCACCTCATGTTTGGTTAAGAAGGTGCCGAGCTGGGTCCAGGACTCCGGTCCTGTCTCTTTGCCATCACTCCACTTGAAGGTGAGATGATTTAGGGGCCTGGGAGAAAGTTAATTTCTCTTGATCATTGTGTGCAACCTGGAGCCTTAATGGCGGGCGTAATTAATTCTGCTGATGTTAATCACCAGGGCTGGTCCCCACAATTATCAGCCCTGTGCAGATGGGGCGCGGCGCAGACATGAAAAATTAGGAAAATGAATCTGTAATGGGGTGGCAGATCTAATCTGCGTCAGAGAAAACAAAGTTAGGAAGAGCGAAGAGCCCCAGGATTCCAGGTGAAAGCCACCAATACCGACAAACCTGTGTGGCAGAGCTGAAAAATGTTGCCGTGTCCAAAGTGTTTGGTAATTACTGGGGCATTGAGTTGTTCTATTGTTAATTCATCACAGTAGCAGAGGTTAAGTTCAACATCTCCTTCCTGGGCTATGGGTTGCAGAGGAGGGGAAACAGCAGTGGTCACATGCTTCTGAAGTCACTGTAAGGTTAATCAGGTTTCACTCTCAGTTGTGTGGGCTTTGCAATCAACCTCCACACTCGTCTACAGAGGGGGGAAAAATGAAGAATGTGCCATAAATGAATGAATGAAAGACTGATGCGCACTGCTCTGCTGATATGCACAGGTGCATACACTCACTGTATGTAGACTAAATTACAGTCGTATACGTGTGGGGACATGCGAGGAAATACTGGCCCAAATGAATGTGCACACACACTCACCCCCACACACACATTTGATTGTTTCAATCATGGGTCTACTGATGGAAGAATTACTAAAGCATTAGTGGTCAAAGGACAGATACTCCCAGAGGACGTTTCCTCTGCCAACGTCAAACAAAATTAAGCAAAATACAACTGATTAATTGAAATAGCAGAGGAGCCATTTTTCAAGCCCTTACTTGGCTCTGGCAGTTAGGCATGCCGTCATTCCTATTTGGTCTGCTTAATTAGTCTTCTACCTATTTTGTCTTTAATAAGGCATGCCATAGGTTCTTAGAAAATCTAGGAGGTTAGAACGAATCATTATTCATCATCATTGTTGTTAGAATGGTGAAAACTAAGCAATAGACTGAACTGCTGGCTATGATTTAGTTAAAGTGTATTATTAATGGGTTGAATAACTAGCCCTGTTACATTGTTGTTACTCACACAATCAGAGCTCTTCTTGAATATCAAACCAAATTAAATATCACATTTAATGGTAAGGAGGAACAAATCTAATGGACTACTTCATGATAAGAGCAATGTTATCTGTTTTCTGTGCATCGCAGCAGACATCTTTCAAACATTAAAACCACCCACCTCTGGACTGTTGAGGTATTTAGTAGTAATTACAGTTGTGATCAATACACACATATTGACAATTTTACTCTTAAAGTTTTTTTTCAATATACATCAAAGGTCAAAGGCTCATTTTCTTGTAATTACTCACGAGGGGGAAGAATGCAGTTCTTGAGGTGAACCTCAATAAACAATAATAGATGGAGCAGCTGGCTGTTCATTGTTCTGTGGTCAGACGTTCCACAGTGGCGGTGACCAGGTGTTTACACAGGGCGCAGCCACACAGCCTCAAGGCAAGGGGAAGGACATAAACAGCGTTTAAAGGTCTCAGATCAAAGAAAATACACACACGCACACAGACACACACAAACATGATCCAGACTGAAACTAACATTACATTTTAATCAGTGAGCAATAACTGGATTACATTTGCAAAACTGGAGACTGCCTGTCCTTGAAGTGCTTAGAAGATTCCCCCACATGCACTAACAGTGTTTGTAAAAGCACACACAAAATTCCTCTGGGAGGACACAGTGATGGAGATTAGTATAGTCATAATTCCAGGGGATTATATGCTAATGTACTCTTGCTCTGTTTGTGTGAGAAAATTGCATTGTGGTTATTAGTGTGACACCAGAGCTCTGAGATGCTACTTGGCAAACGTCCTCATCGGATCTCAGATGCCCTCCAAGGATTTACATTTTTATTACAACACAAGAGAGAAACCCAAGTGATATAACACCACACACACAGAGCGAACGCCCCTCAACTTGAAAGATTTAATTGAATGTATTCAAATGTGATTCATTGAACAATTACACTCTCATTCTGCAAGCACATAGTGCAATTGTTTTGCCTATACTGGGCTCTCCTCCCCTTTCCTCATCCTCTTGCTAACACTCCCACTCCCTTTAAATTAGAAATCGGACTGGCCTTTGTAGGAGACACTGAGGGGGAATCAATAGGTGCATTAATTACAGCAATTCATTACCCAAATAAACATGGGACTCAACCTTTGCTGGATACAAATTCGGGGGACGTTAAGTGTTTGGCTAGAGACAAAGGCCTGGACCGGGAATCCCTATTGCATTAATCTGAGGGATCAAACTCCGCTGAGTGCCAGGGCTCCTCCAGGGAGTGTCCAGCCTGGGATCAATCCCCACGCACAGGCAGTGAGTTATGGCTACCGAATACAAACGTGGTCATGTGACATGGCACAGACACCGCTCTACTGTTGCTGTGCTCTCGCTCTCTCTCTCTCTGGCACTTAATGGGAGTCCTGCTGGCCCACAATGCAGCGGGCTAACAGGGCAGGCTCCTGCTCCCCAGATCCCCAGCTTCCCTGCCCATTCCGGGTCTGGTCTCTTGCATATGGGGCCGCAGAGACTCCTGAAGGCTCCTGGCAGAGGACGAAGGTAAAGGACATCCCTCTCCCTCACTGTCATCTCTACAGCGTGTGCCTATTTGTGAATTATATCTCCAACGGTGGCCATAATAAAACATGATAATGATGGATCACACCGATAAATTACTGTTGAGTGGATTGTTAGGTCAGATGTGTTAGTGTGTGCGTGCATGTGAGCTGCGGTGAATGTGTGATAGCCCTGAACACCCAGGAAAGTATGAATACTCCCCTGAGCCTGGCAAACACACACGTAGGCAAATAAAGCGCACAAATTCTGTATCTGTGTGTACATGCCATGCAATATGCAGTGTGGATTTTAAACAGCTGTCTTTCCTCTTGTGCACCTAATGCACAATTTAAAGTTAAAAAAACTCTTAATGACATCACATGTTTTGGTTGTAGGTTATTAATATGTTTTACAGTCATTCTCTGCAGGTATTTATTAAAGATTGCCCATGCATATCCACAATATTCTATATGTATGGAAAGAACATGTTGCAGACATTCCTGCTTTTATGTCCACACTGTACTTCCCATTTCCTGAGTCACATTTTCTTTGCCATTTCTCACCAACAACAGTAAATGTCTTGAATCCTACCTTAATATATCTAAAAATATTAAACAAAACAGATATTCTTTTACTATATTCATGCCAACAAATGATTTTACCTGCTTTACGCTATTAGCGGTGCCACAAATTACAAATGTGCCTAATTACAATCTGTACAACACACAACACACTGTGTCCCTAGACTCTCAGTTCAAATAAGGAAAAAACAAAACTCCTTCACTGGGAACAAAGAAAGAAACCAAAGGAACAGAGGCAGAGCATGGACACTCTGCTGCTGCACTGATGGACAGTAACACATTTTGTTTGTATAATGGCAGAAAAAAGAATAAACTACAAAATAATATTGCAAAAGTGTTCTGTTACATAAAGATAATGGATCAGAGTGGCTACCAAGCCACAAGACTGTCTGTTTAAAATTTAATTAATATAAGTAAATGTAAATAAGAATAGTATGTAATAAGCAGAATAATAATGTTTGAAAATAAAAACTGCTGCCCCCCCAAAATTTCAAATCTCTCAGAATCACGGAGAATAGCATGCTATCCCTCTGCAGCCGATTGCAGTGTGCACATCTGGGCCTAAAATGTTGCAGATGTTGTTCATGTTTCTTTTTGCCATCATAAATACTGGCCCAGTTTATCAAAGCCGGGTACACTTTGGTAATGAACTCATGCCAGATGAACTCACTAGGTACACAGTTTGGGTCCCGTCTGACCTGCTTGTTTAATGTGGACTGACATTTCATTGGCCCAAAATTTTCAGCAACCCTGAGATGATATCTGACCTGACCCAATTTTCAGCTGTACTCCACCGCCATCCTCTCAGCAAATAACTTTAAGAACTCTAAGGTCATCTTTGGGCTCTGCATGGTGATAAATGTACTTGCTAGATGTCATGCTACCAGTATAACTCATACACATGCAAGCCTGTGAATAATTAGGTTTTAGTAGTTTTCATTTATTGTGAATATCCACTGTTAAAGCTTTAAACCACCCACTTACACTTTTTAACACTTAAAGCTAAAAGGTGATTAGTTTTTCATAAAAGTCCATTTGAGTTGGCCACCATCCAAAAGTGTTACTAATTAAAAATCAATCTGTGGGCCATTAGCGCGAAGGTGTGTGCCAAGGTTGTGTGTATCACAGGATCATTTGTAATGAGGCTAGCTTTGGATCTGGTGGAAGAAGGAGGAATGGGAGTGAGGGGAGGTACAGATCTGAGATAATCTGGGGACCTGCTGTGGCTCAACTTAACAATTGATACTATGTGTAAAGATGCTGAACTTGTAGTCTTCACTAATTGATCCACTTACCCTCATCGGGAGAAAGCAGAGAAATAAATGTGGGTGTTCATTGCATGCGAGAGACTCCATAGATAACTATTAAAGCTGGATTTGTTGCCCTGATTCTGATGGCTACGGAAGGGATTGCAGAGCAGGAAGGCATTTGTCTGCTTTAGCAGGAGTGGTGTTAGATGTTTATGTGATAAATGTTAGCTAACTCAGACCAGCACCTTGGGAGCAGCAACCTGGAGCCCAGGACTCTGGAACTTATTAAAGTTGCAGGGGTGTATTTCATAGCACCTCTCTAAAATCTGCCCAATTACAGAGGTGTAGCTGGTACTGATGCCTACCAATTTGGCCCTTAAGTCTAAACTGTAAAGCACCAGCACTTTCGTCAAAGTGGACAGGACAACAGCAGCAGTTTACTGTGATAATACTGAAAAAATGTTTTACCAGAGCTGGTAACACGAGGGGGTTTTGCTGGATGTGAGCCCTGATTTTATGTCATATAATCTCAAATAAAAATGGTCTACACATGTATGTTGGTGGCCAATTTTTATCCCCTCGTCATTCTTTATGGTAGAGCAGTGGCTAATGTGGCATAAAACTCTGCCCTCTAGATCATCTGCGGTAGTAAAAGGAGGCCTTGACTGTATTATAGGAATAATTGTTGAAATTACTTTGAAGGTGGTTGGTTTAACTGCTCTTTACATTTATGCACATGGCACCTTGGGGTGTGTTTCAAAGAGGCGGAAAGCCCCAAGATTGGGTTGCACAAGCCAAATTAAAGTTTGTGTGTATAGTCCTCTCTCTCTGACTATCTAGTTTCAAACTAGTGATTTACTAAATCCAGTCACACAATTGAAATAGCTTCACTGTGAACTGTGCACCTAGTTTTGCAAAAGTGTGACCAAATTCTCAAAATTTAAAATGGCAGGTAACAGCTATCCAGAACAGAAGATAAACAGAGCAAAGACACAGTGCACATGGTACAAAACTGATGACCTGGTCTGCAGGTGTGGAGATGGTCGAGATCAGACAACAAGTGAGACAAAAAACCACAAGACAGAAACTCATAAGGTGATACTGTTTCAACATAAAACTGAAAACAACTGAACACAAACACAAAACCAGAGATAAACATTACCTTATCAAGAGTGAGATACTGTACTGTGTATTCACCTCCTTTACTATTCACTCTAAACTGTCATATAATAACAAGCTAACATAAGTTTTGTCAGTTTGTCTAGTTATCTATATAAACAGTTACAAATGGCAGGTAGCATATGTATATATACAAATAAGCATGTGTCGCATAACCTATTTTAATTTATGATGTAAATGTAAATTGATGTGTAAATACAGGCTTAGTTTACTTAAGGACAGCTCGCTAATCAGCTGGGGATTTCCACTATTTTGAGAGGAATGGTGTCTTTTAGAGGGATTTTGAAAAAACACATTAACACTCTGGATTTGCATGTGGCCGCCAGGCTGAGAAGAAAGGGAGTGATGGAGCTGAAAAAAAGACAGTGGTAGTGAGTGGAGAGGAGGAGATAGATTGTGTGTGTGTGTGTGTGTGTGTGTCAGAGAGGAAGAGAGGGAGTAGTGTTGCGTGCTTTTGATAATACATGAGTCTTGAGAGCGATCTGTGGCTGTTGTGACAGAGAAAGCTCAAGGAGAGCTCAATAACAGAGCTGTCAATGTATTCCCTATTTGAGTGTATTTTTAGTGCAGGCATCATGGGCCTCATGCATATTTCAATAGATCTTTTGTATATTAGGTGCGAGGGGCACACACAAACTGGAGTGAGGACTAGCACAACATGACTCCAAGAAATATGGGCTTGATTCTTAGATTTGACAGAACAGCTCAGAGTGGCCCTAGATAGGTTGGGTTTGACTTTCAGTGGATGGGGTAGGAAGACCTTCATTGATTGCATTTTGAGACAACAAAGAGATGACATTGAACCTACTATAAGGAATGAGACAAAAAAGATGTACAACATATTAAACTTGCAGCGCCATTCAATGTGTAATAATACTGCGCAAAACAGAAGAAAATTAATAGATACCTTGGCAGGCAGGCAGGCAGGCAGGCAGACTCACATGAACACACATACACAAGCAGGTGGTTATGTTATAAAGATTTTTTGTTTCAAGCTGCTTTTTAGATTAGATTCTCTGGGATTACACGCAAAGGGATGAATTCTAATCAGCGCTGTGGTGCATTACATTTGAGATATATCATCACAGAGTTGTAGATTATGTCATATAATGGTTCAATTTCTCCTGTCTGATTAAATCAAACTTTATGAAGCTGTCATTGCTTTGCTGATGATGGTGCCATAACTTTGCCTCAATGTGTGTATTTGGTGACATCAACCTGCCTACCCAGCCCCCTCTTACTACAGAGGGAGGGTATGTTGTGGCTGACTACCCATAACACCCCTGTGACTGCAGACCGGTTCGCAGCCCGACAACAGCAGCCTTTCAGATTCCACACAAGAGCTTTGAGAAGATCAGACAGGCGGTTTTTCCATTACATCGAGGTCTTGGAATTTACTCTTGATGATAGCTGGATTCTATTAAAGAGGCAGTCTCTGTTGCCTTTGAGGCTTTACTTTAATATGCATATATCACATTATGGCAAATGTATTCTATAATCGATTCCTGCGATGAGACAAGTGGCTGACATCTCCCAGGTCTGTGTAATGTAAAAGAGACTCTCTATATTTGCTGCACAGACATCTCCCTATGAAGATGGGTGGAAATTTGGCTGCAATGAGCCCTGCAGGGTTAAACATCCTCAGATGTCACAAGGCGTTACTTCACACAGTGGATTGCACTACAGAGCACTGCCAGGAGAGGGAGTGTTTTTTTTTCTTGTCAAGAATGTGATTGGCTCCATTAAGGCAGAAGAGCATTACTTCTCAGTTACTTCATGTCTATCTGTCAAAAGATTTAGACACTGTTTGCATGAAGCACCTGCAAGCAGAAACAAGCTTCAACGCTCAGAGTTCAACAGCTGGTCTCAACCTCAGCTCAACTGAAAAGAAACATTTTGTTAAAGCCACAAGCAGGTACTCAATACTGTGTGTGAGATGTATCTTGTGTGTGTGACTGATTTTTGTCGTTACAAATATCTCTCCTATGGGATGTTTGACGTCTAATACAAAGGTTATGGTTTCACACATTGTCTGTTGAATAGTCACAAAGCTGTCACTATACAGGGCCTGTCTGACCACGAGGTCAGCGCCTTGTGTCCAGATATCAAACATGCATGTCTTTTTCTGTGAGAGGAAACCGCAGCGAAGCCCACATGAACATGAGAACATGTGAACTCACACAGGTTTACTTAAAGGGACTGTGGTCAATTTTTAACCCAAGTGCTAACCACAGAGCAACCACCTGTCCATCTAATGTAATATCAAATTTCTTTCAAGGATTGTAAAGGAATATTTCAGTTATATCAAATATTTCTAATTGAATCTGATGTTCCAAAGCTTGCAAAGAACAATTGTATAACTGAGATGCTCAAAATCGTCATTTAATTAATTTAAAGTTCTGAATTTAACATTCACTCTTTAAAATGCTCTGATAGTACCAGGCCACTGGGCTTGGTCTCTATTTCCTAAGCAGTTCTTGTAAACTGAAGCTAAGCCAATCAGCAGTGCAAGCACAGATATAAACAGACTGTGCACATGGAAAACACACATGGATGTAAGACCTATGCTGAGGGCTCTTAAGTCATTAAGAGAAGATGTTATTTGAGCAGCATTTTAAATCACATGAGTATGAACAGGAGCTGAGTGAACTGGCTTCTGACCAGTAAATGGGCAGAAAGGGTAAACAGTTTCAAATAATGTACAGGGAGGATGAATGTGATGCGGTGATGATTAAATTAAAGATAGATTCATTTTAAAAGGACTACAAAGGACAGATCCTGTTTAAGGGTGTAACCTTACTTAGAGGTGTAATTACACAGAGAATACCAAAGTCAAAATATCCCAACACCATTGGAAATCTATTGTGTCTATGGATTGGCCTAGAACTTTCAAGGTGCTCTAACGAGAGGGAGAGGAGCGGTCACATTGATGGCAGAGGGGGCATCAGATTTCCATTATTGACTACTGCAGATATTGCACTGTAGCGGTGTGTAAATTGGTTCCTGAGGGGTTTTCAGCTCTCTGAGCTGGGGCGAAGTGTGCAGGTTCACCCCCACCCCCATCCTCTGTAAATCGTAGTGGCGGATCGCTTCCAGTCCCTCACTGGCGCCAGGCCCCCTCCTCTGATCAATACCTAATTCCAGCCTGTGCAATCAGCCGCTGTTGCCAAGGCAACGCTGATGTCACACAAGTTGAGTGCTCGCTGTTGCAACAAATCATTTCCTTTAAGCAAACGTAATTGAGTATTTGTACAGTAGGCTGTCAACTGAGACTATTTACATCAAGCCTGAACCTGCAGGACATTAGTTATGCCTGTTCTCTGAGGGAAGAGCTCACCAGAGCAGGTGACCTTACAGAGTAGCCAGGAGGAGGTAACTATGGCAACGTAGGCTACTTTGGAGCAGTGCAACTCCGGTGAGGCTCAGGGTCACAGCGGTCCAGGAGATGGGATGGAGTGCATTTTCTTTTTGGGAGTGGTGAGCTCAAACACTTGTACAGAGAATTAGTCACTTGTCCTTGTTCCCAGCCAGGAGACACAGGTACAGAAACATGACTGATGTACAGTCACTATCAGCTGTAATATCGCAAATGAGAGGACTTCTTTTAAATCAGTTTGCTTTATTATTCCTGCTGAGCTCAAGACAGTTTAATTTAACAAATTAGCATATTAGGGAACAGTTTAATTACTAATCATATTTTCAGAAAGATGCATTAGTGCACATAGCATGTCGTGTCCAGTTGGACAATAAAACAGAAAGCTACAACTAATTTAAGTGGTTTGCATTACCACTTTAAAATCAAACAAAGAAATGATTTGATACATCAATATGCTGTCTCCCAGAGAACAACTCCACAAATCCTAATGTTTTAGACTGAATGCAAGCCTAAATCATTTTGGATTTCTTGCAGGTGCCAAAATAATGTCACAAGGATTTAGACAGTACAGATTGGTTCAACAAGCACACCATCATTCTGTATACAGCGAGTCAAATGAACTGAGCGCAGCTGTTTTGGCTGCATGTGCTTGATTGGCTACAAATAATATCAGAAATGGTGTGGACGGTCCAATGGCATCTTTCATTTCTTTAAGTAGCTGCCAGGATAATTCTCCATCCAAACAGCATCCCTAACTCACTCAGTGGTGTCTGTTCATCAATCTCTTGTCAAAGTGATCAATCCTGTAAAAGCACCACGTCATTTCTCAGCTCATCCCAAACATTCAGTCTGTCTAAGCTGAGGACTCTGTATTGAGACAAACATTATTTAACACAAGCATGTCTTATGTATGCATGTCCTCTTTGTCTTACTGCACAATCACGCAAACAGTGTTCAGTCCAGAATGACAAGGGCTTTAAATCCCAACATTAAAACCCCAACCTGCATACATAGATTTAAAATGAATTATTCATTGTAATAGTATGTATGTATTTATTGGTGCTTTCTAGGAAAGATAATGATATAAAATGATCAAAAATCCTCTACAGATTCTATATCCTGGCAAGAGATCTATTATTGTATTTTAATGACAAAGCCAAGACTTGAAATAGTCTTATTACTCCCAAGGCAGATAAATCTAAAACCAAATACCTTTGTCAACCTTATAACACACTTTCATTGGATATTAATGTAATCTTCATATTAGAAATGCCAAACCCCATAACATAACCGGTCAAGTCTGAGAATCAGATTTGTATTATCCCTCTTATGTGCACTTTTACTGTCATTTGTCAAAGTTATTGGTCATTTATCTGAGAAGAACAATTCTGTGTCTCAGCACAGGGAGATGTATAACAGTTAGCAACTCATGAAGACATAAAGAAGGAAGCACAGAGTGATGGCCATAACTACTTAATTGTTTATGCTCACAGAAAAGCTTCTCAGCTGTAAATCAAATATGTGTTTTAAAACATTAAGGTGAGGGGCAACGGTTTCACTGATCCAAGCCGAGTGCCTGACTATCAAAACAACTTTTATGTGCTTCATTTAAAGTTATGCACGTCATTTAAATTGATGCACACAAATTTAGGACAAATGCTGTAAACAATTAAACTTAAGTGGTAGTTTTGTAGTTTCACCATGATTTACACAAAGGATTTGTTGCTATAAATTTGCTCCAAACTGCATTCGATGACTTTAGAGCCTTTTGTTTTGCGTGCTTAGTCAGGAGGAAGTTGAGCGAATGGCCGCTGAGTCCTGAAACATTGTTACAGCAGATACAGTTAGAGGGATTTGTGTGTGCTTGCTGTTGGTTTGGTATAGATGAACTCTCCCTTGAGGCTCCATGGCCCCTGATTCAATCAGTGTGTCTCCATGTCCAGTGTTTCCTGGCACTGATGTATTACAGGGTGCAAGCGGTGGTGTGCGTCGTCACTGCGTGGATCAAGTTATGTCACGGCCATTTCACAGCAGCTGTGATTTTATTCAGTAGCCGCTCAGAGATGCTGTGGGGTGAAGACATTAGTTTGATCTGCCTGGTATGATCCCTTTATCTAAATGTGGATTGAGTAAGGCAAGATGAAGGTCGACTGGATTTCTCAGTGCACATACAAAAAAAGAGGGCAGAGGGACTGTAACTAGACAGAGTGGAGACAAAGATAACATGCTCAATGATTTGTTGTGCTTAATAACGAGCTCTTATCAACTTATCAGCCAAATTATAGATAAGGTAAAAAAATTTATTGTTAACAAATCATAAAAAGATACGTGCCTTTCTGTGGTACTCAGCACCACACAAATTAGTAACACACATTGAAAAACAAACACACAAAGTAACAAATCTATTCTGTCATTTCAAAATATAAGCCTAATTGATGTCCTTAAAGAGCTGTAGGATAATGCACATGTAGGAGTAAAGGAGTAAATATGGTATTTGTTGAGGACTATTTCAAACCATGGAATAACACACAGTTGGTAAATGAATGAGTTGTTACACTATAGGGAGGACAGCGTATGTGCGACTGTGACAAAATAAACTACAGTACCCATGTTCACTGTAATGATGGAACATGTCTATAACAAGGGATGATCTGTTTTTAAAAACCTGTGTTTAACCTCAGCCATGAAAACAACAGCTTGTAACTGACCGATGTTGAGGTTCAGGCTTGTTGTTGCTGTATGTCATTAAGAAGTGATGTTGCTTTACCAACCCTCCACTGGCTTATGTCACTTCAGCATTCATAACGATGGAAACAGAACAGAAGTTCTTGAAGCTGTTTAGTTCTCGGGGCAGCTCCTGACAGGAAGTCAAAGCCGGACACAGTCTGTGAATCACTCGTTTAAAGCTTGGCTAAACATGCAACACTTGCAAGTAGGATAAATTATGTGTTTTGTCTTTTTGACACTTAACTGATGGCCACATATATCTTAGACCATGTCTCTGAAATTGTTTAAAAGTTAAAAAAAAAAATTAATGTCAGGGCTTTCAGCGCCAGCCCAATTACCATTTCATCCCAATTATTTCATGTTTTTTATGTGTTAATTTACACCAAAGTCAGTTGTAACCTTTTTAAATAAAAACGCTGCAGTTTGTGGTGGAGTTCCAGTTTGGGGTCCAGGCCAATGGGAGCATTTTCTGCTTGATAGAATATGGAGATATTCTAATGTTAATCTGATTCAGACCTTAGTGTAAATTTCCATATTATTACCCAAATGTATTCTTCTGGTGGGTGCTTTATTCAAGGTGACTTTGCGTTCTATACATTATTGTATGACAATATGCTGAATGTGATTATATGGCACTTATTCAACTTGTCATGTTTCACAAGGGTTAAATAAATACAAACTGAATTAAATGTGACTATTCTTCCCTCTTCGCAGGAAAACAAAAGCTGAGACGCTGCTTTGCATATTGCCTGACACCTCGCGACTAACAGATGAGACGTGATTTAAATAAGAGCTTGCTTTCTTCACCTGTCGACCTCCTGTAAATATTATTTATGGCCTAAAAGACATCTTTTAATTCCAGATATGTATATTTTTGTGATAGCCAAGTGTCAGTACTCTGACTCAAGGTACTGGCTTGTGCCCATTTTTCAAGACCACAATGAATATTCAAAAGATGGGCTACAGAAAAGGGTGAAAAAAAGAAAAGGGGAGAGTTAACATTAATTAATATTCGTTGCAGTAAAAATGAAAGCAAGGCCCGCGCTAATTTCAATAGACAATTAATCATGAGGCTCAGTAATTACACCGGGGAGTTTACAAATGATTTTTTTTAAGGGGCCAGAGTAAAGGAAAGGAGATAATCCCCTACCCATCACAACCACTGGCTTCCCACCAATCCCTGCAGAAAGAGCAATTAGAGCAAACAGCAGTGGAGCAGTAATTGTGTACCAGGAGAAGATGAAGGCAGAATCTTAATTGCAGGGAATGAAGATCACTTGCTCTCATACCTGATTGTGCTGAGGGAAAAGAATGTGCAGGTCAGAGCAAGTCTGTAACACCTCCAGGTGCCGGAGTAAAAATAACCTTAACAGGAGCTCCTGCTGTATGAGGGTGTGTAGCACATGACATGTGGGCATCGAGAGCGCCCCATTCTAGTTCTGTCACACTGAGGCTGCCACACATTCACAACCAAATCTCACAGGGCACGTTACCATTATTTCACATTTCACAACTCATTTAATTTGGTTCAAATAACTCCTCTTGGCTTGTTTCTTGAGATTTGAGAACAGGAAATAAAAAGGAGTTTAGCAACCTGCGTGATGTGTTCAAAAGAGCAGAACTTATTTCCAGTCTGGGATGTTTTCATAGTGAACATGGATGCCTGTGCAGCACCTGCAACCTTTTTCCATATAATCATTAAAAGAGAGTGAGTAAGCACCCAGTGCTACTAAACCCAGTAAAATTTTCTGTGTTGCTATGGGAGTGAAGAGGCCAGTGAAATGTGTTGTTACATTTAAAATCACCTTTTTTCTGGAAAACAGGATTATTTTGGCCTGCTGACTTCTTCAGAAACAAACATTTAATGTATTAAATATGTCAGAGAGAGAATGCTGATCTTGGTATCCCAGTAGACTAATGTTAAGGAGCATCCCAAGAATGCGACGCAGGACTCTTCGTGTCGGCTTCTCTACTATCAAGAATATGATATTTGCCAAAAAAACGAAACTCTGTAAAACAGAGCAAGGCGTAAGCTGAAGAAGTAAGATGGTCTGCTATTGCCTCTTACAAAGCATTGACTGAGGTCACTACACAAATAGTTACACACATTATGTGTATGTTTCTAAACTGCTAGTTCAACTGAACTTATCTGGCAGCATTTTAAAGTGTGTACATACGACCCATTACACAGAACTTACACTTACTAAACTGTATAGTGTTAGTGTGTTATCTCAGGATGGATTTGCTTATCATCATCTTTATTTCAAGATTCTTTTGTTTTAACATGTGCTAATACACATTTCTTGAAACCAGCACTAATTGAATAAATGCCAGTCTAAAACTGATTTAAATGTCTATACAAAAGTCAGATTTTTACCTAATTCAGAAATTTGACAGGCAAATAAACATTAGTGGTATTTTTTCCCATATTTGGATATAAGAAAACCATTTTCTGTCTTTTCAGTACATGGAAACCATTTTACATGTTTTTATCTCATCTGGTCTGGACGTCTGTATCTCACACTTTGAGATTCTTTAATTTATTTTTTAAAGCTTTGCATAGCTGGACACCATCTCCAAACTCCTTAGTTCCTGTTCTTCATCCGGGCTCATCCAATCATCCGATCTATTACTCCTGACCATTTTACATTCCCAGTCCAGCTTCAGAGGTGACTGGACGTCTTCCATTGCTGTGGAACCATTTAACTCTCACCGCTCTGTCAGGTCTTCACCTGTCTTACAATTACATTTGAATGCAGTTAAATTGTTTAAAATCAATCTCATCTGTTTTAAACCAATTTACTGTCAAACAAAGCACATGGTGATTTGACTTGACTACTTTTAATTAAATTATTATATTAAAGTGAAGTTCACTACACCCCAGTCACTGAGTCCAGATCAGCGCACAAACTGAGCAGAGAGAAGTGCAAATCGAGGTTGCTGCGTGTTTAAGTGTGTTTATGGTGAATCGCATGGGCTCATAAGGAAAATTATTAAGCCAGATCACACTGAAATGGTGTTGAAATATTGAGCTGTCAGCACATTACCACATCACCTCATGACATACAGTTGGGGCACAGAGCACAAGGCCCAACCCTTTACCACAGTGTTGCTGCTGGCGCCCTCCTCACTGTGACCTGAGCCAGGAATCGACAGAAGACATTTAAGGGTCTAACCTTTATTGCAATTATTCTAACTGCAGTAATTTTGCAAGACTGCTAAAAATACATTCCTTGTTATAATTCAAAATACACATCAATCTATTTACATTTCACCAGAGGGATCTCTGTACAAACTGAGTTCACTCAAAAGCTCCAACCTTTAATTTTTGTCTGGAGAGAAATATGTCATTACATCTTGTGACTGCTTTGCTTTACACATCCCCATTAACCATGGCTGAACTTACTTTAGCACAGCCGTTATATTACTGTGTGACTGGAAATCAGAATTTTCATTTGTAACATCAGGATCACATTGACCCCTTTCCATTTAATGTTCAGTAAGCTGTGCATTGTTTCTCTAGTTTCTGTTAATGCTTTAATAGTTGTAAGAATATTTTACACACTCCTCTGTGGGATTTTCTTTCAATATTATATTTCTCTCACACACATAACTTATACTGACATGGTCTTTAGCTGTGATCTTCATATGTTGTTCTTTTTGACTGAATGTACCCAGTGGTGGAACGTCAGTACAATCACCACAGTACAATTTTGAGTTGATTCTTTCCATTTTATGCCACTTGATGCAACTGATAGCCAGTTACTTGGGAGATTGAGATTTTACATACAAACATGAACAATATGATATATTTTTAAATCCAATACATAATTATACATTACTATTAATTTAATCAACAGCACATAAATTATTTATTATTAAAAAATATATAATATCTGAATATATATATATATATGAATATCTGAAACAGGACCTTTAGCTTCATTTTATGACATTTAAGCTGACTATCTGTACTTTTTACTTGAATACTGTTTTAAATCAGGTATAGGAGTATAGGATCATCTAAGAAACTATGGATTTGTAGATTTAACAACCAATAATTATTACAAATACAGGTAAAGATAATAAAACACACATTCATGTGTGTATACTATTTTACCAAATACATTCAATTTTTAGCTAATCTCATTCTGGCAGTTTCATTTAATCTGATCAGTATCAGTGACTCACAATAAAAGTTTCAAAGAATTATACTCGTGTTTTTTTTATATCCATATCATGATCAAGATTATGTTTATTTTAATGAGCTTTGTTACTGAGTTGGCTTAGCCAGCAACCCAACAACAACAAACCCGATTTCTTTCTTGTGAATGTGTGCCAGTACAATGACTGGAACAGAGTAAACCTCAGTGCTTTGTCTCAGATATGACGTGACTACTGGGAAATGCAAGATTTTAGTGATCTATTTAGAGAAGTGTGTCCAGTTCAGGAGAGCTTGATAATCGTTAAGAAATGAATTAGATCTACAGTGAATGATCAGCGCCGCCTGTGATCTCAGTTTATTGTGTAAGAAGATACAAGGGCAGACGTGCCGGAGCCTCGTGCTTTAACCCCAGCTTCCTGTGTAACAGTATAGCATTTCTGTTTAACTTTATAATCAGGGCTTTATTAATGTAATGCTTTTCTTCCGCCTAATAATGAAACAACACAAATAAAATAAATTGTGATCAATGGAGGCGAGCAGAGACAGATGAGGAGTCTGTCACACTGGGGATGATACCAATTTATCTCTTTAATGCATCTCCATGGGGTTCTCTCACTAAAGGATACAGATTACTGAACCCCTTGTCTCAGAGGGAAATGCGTGAGAAGAATCCATATAACATACAGAGATGGAGAGCCCTGCTTTCATCTTGTATCATTCATGCTTCTTGGTCACTCTCACAGCAAATGCAAGGAATCCAGCAAACATGTGTACACATATTCAAAGGATAGAGGATGTTTTCTTGCATTTAAAACTGCAATAATGTAATCAAGTTGACATGGCTGGAGATTTACATGCATGCATGTGCCTTCAAAATGTATTTAGCTGTATGATTTGGTGTAAAGAGTAATCATTTATGAATTGTAATTGACTCTGCATATACAACTTTTACATAAGTCTGTAATGTAACTGAGGCACAGCTTTATCGTCGTGATTTGGGGCAGGCCAGAACCACTAAGTTATCTTTAGTGTTTTTTCATATCTTGTTTCAATGTTAGCGACAAAACATTGTGTTATTTTGCATCAGGTGTTCCAGAGTGTCCCATGTTTCATCCTGTATTGAATTTGCATCTGTCACAAGAACAAGCGTGTGCTGTTGTTTTATGACAAATATAACCAAACCCAACCATCGGGAGCTGGTAATGGAGAAGGCAAATCTGAAAATCTGGAGTGACACCATCAGCAGCTTGGGGTTTTCCACTTGCTAGAAAGGATAAGCCATAAACGACTGAAGCTATAAACAACTGAAGCTTCGCAGCGGGACGAGAGACAGAAATCTAACGTGCTGGTGAATGAAGACAAGCCAAGGCACACCCCTGCAGTAAATAAGGAATTCCCTGTGGCTCTGTTCACAAACCAGAAGGAAAAAGTCGACCAGGTCACTGTCTTGTGTCAGTGACTAAAAAAAAAACCTCATAGCAGAGAAATATTTGAGGTCAGCCAGTAAAAATATATTCAATCTCTGCTCCAGGCATGAAGGACAACACTATTATCTCTAATATGGAGGCTTTGAACCTAAAATTCCCTATTAGATATGAGCATGCCGAGCAGGATCTGTCATGTGCAACAGCTGTAACAAACCTCCCATGCTACACATTGTCGGAGTCAGCTGGTTTCATGTCATGCCAATCACACTGAAAAAATAAGAAACCAGTTTATGTCATTATATGTTTACTGCATCTTTTCATTCATTGGGTTTCTACATTTTCTGAGGCCAATGGCATTTCAGGAGGCCCAAGGTCAAATTTAGACTGGGTCATAAATTGTTTTGTTTGATGGCCTACATTTGCCTCAATAGCAGGGGGAAGGCCAGGCCCATAAAAACGTAAAAGACGAGCCAGCTGACTGTGGGCTTGGCTGCCAGCATTGTTGTCCTGGGGACCACGAGATGCTCCCAGTGGAGGTTTCATGGTGAATAAAGACTGTTATGGCCCACCATTGGCATGCACAGAGGGCTCATGGAGATCATTACTGCCAGGGCTCAGTCAGTGAAGAAGTCACAATGGCAAACTCAAAGCTGAAGCCACTCCATTGTCAGCAGCAGAAAGGGGCTCGCCACTAACAGAGGGTTGTATTTCTTTTTGTTGAGGGGAGGCGTTAAAGGACAGATAAACAGCAGTATCATAGATTTATGAAAATATGCTTTTCCTGGTGCTGAAAAACTAACTTTGAGATTAGGAATTTATTACCATTGCCATCTGTAGCAATAATAGCTTGACCCTTAATCTTTGAGGATACCATATGCTAATCTAGCATTAGCATTATGATTAAATCACAGCCTCAGTAATTTTCTGAAACAGCTGAGCACTGTAGTTTTTTAACAGAAGTTACTCAAACAGGAGTAAATAGAGCATACACTAGACTATTTTCTGCTGTGGATTGATACACATTTTAATTGTTCAGTGATCATATACAGCAGCAGGATGGGGTATACTCGATTAAAATAAACTGCAGCCCCCATGTTTTTTTTCATGAAGGAAAATGTCGGTCAGTGTAACAGCGTGGCTCACTTATGTATTTTCATTAGTTTTTGGACTACATGGAAGTTCCATGGCACAGAGGAATAAGATATTTCAGGCTTTGAATACTTTTGGTGCTCTCATAGAATTTGTTAACAGTAACAAAAATATAGATAAATTCCAGGGAAAACTAAAGAGCCATATTTTATGTGTAAGAAAATGTGTATTGTTGGGTCCTGAAAAAACTTTGAACTAAACAACTGTTCTGTGATCAGTTGCCACAATGCTTTCACAGTCACTCACATTTTAAGTATAGCTGACTGATGTACTCATGTATGCCTTTTGTCTGTTTGCCCCTTGTGACTAAAACATAGCTATGAAATAAAAAACAGGTCAAACAACAAAATGAATATGCTCAAGATTTGTTTGAAGGATACGGCTGCCAGTATTCTAATATATTCTTTTCTATTGTCCCTCTGACAATACTTCTGAGCTTCAGTGTCCTTGGCTTTCATTCCACTGGTTGTTATACTTTTAAACCAGGTCACAATTATATAGTTTCAGTTTTATAAAATGCTAAACAAACTAAAGCAGTTAGACACTATAGTTTTTAGCAAACGTCACTCAAAAAAAGGAAATACTACATTTTGGTTGGAGGGGGCTATTTTCAGCTGCAGATTATTACACAGTGGTGCTCTAATTGAAGAAACATGTCACCCACAGTGATCTGACACTCTGATGTCTTTTCCTAGTTTTTGGACAACAACTTGGGTCTACGACACAAAGGAAACGCCATAAATGAGACTTTGAAAACACAGGCAGTTGATAGTAAGATGAATCAATTGTGTAGTTTGGTATTTTTGTGGGATTTTTATATATACTGCCAGATATCCTCTATGTTAGCAGCAACCTTATTCAAATAACTTAAACAAGGAGGTTCCTCGCAGGTCTAAATCATTCATGACTACAGTAATGTACCAGTAACCTTTTAACATAGCTTGCGTTCAGAGAGGCTCACTAAATCACTGCGGTAGGCAGTTTTCAGTGCTTGCTAATAGCACTTGCTGAGTAGATATTAACACGTGAAGAGCGGGTGCATTGGTTGGAGTGAGAGGGGGGATTTAGGAATCCCTGGACAGGACCTCCACGTAGGCTCGCCCTGGACAGGCCACACCTCACTTCTCCAGCCGACCCCCCAACCCTCCTCCTCCCTCCTCACTCAGCTGCATCTGCTCCTCATTAACACCATTATAATGAGCCGTTGCACCTGAGGTAAATAAAACTCTGGTCTGGCTCTCGGTCTGCTCCCTCACCCTCACATCAACAGATCCAACACTGGCACTCTGTGTGTGCATATATGTGTGTGTGTGTGTGTGTGTGTGTGTGTGTGTGTGTGTGTGTGTGTGAGAGCAGAGCTTGCTGCTGTTGTCAAAGGGGGCTTGGGTGGACCCCCCTCGACCCGCCTGTTTTTTTGTTTCTGAGAGGACATTAAATGTGGTCAGTGGAGGAGCTACTGGCTACACATAAAACCCCCACAGGTTCTCCATTCACAGCCATGGCCACAAAGCGGATAATGAGTTCCATAAAACTGTCAGGAGGGAAGAATAAATGTGCATCGGATACACCAACCGTAATTCAGATGTGGCTCTAAGTAGCTGGAAGAATGATAAGAAATGGTTTTCTCTGGCATTGATCAGACACTGCAGAAATATTAACGTGTTAAAACCCTAGTAAGAGGCAGCAGTAAGTCTCTAGCCTGGGAACAGTTGTGGCCTCTGGTGGTCTGGACCCCGGCCAGGTCCAACTCTCATTAATGTGAAGAGGTTAAATGCTCTTTCGAAAATCAGGTAACACGGTTTTAAATGTAATTAATGTTATACTTTTTTGCTTTACATTGAACAGGACCTCAATTGTTGTTTTTTGGCAAGCAACTCAAATCCTACATGTGCAGCAGCTGTTTCTGCAGAACTACTGTACATATTCTGGGGACTGATTAAATATGTTCTCCCTGAGAAATGCAACTCCTTATTCTCACTCTATGGTCCAGTCATTAGTCCTGATATTTGCTTAAATACAGTGAGACTTAGATAAATGACATTTAGAATTCTGCACAATTTTATTATTCTAACATTACCATAAATATGACATCCAAATAAACCCCTCCACCCCCCTCCAAATCTGATTTAGTTGGACGCGAAGCAGTAGGCAACTTTGAACAACGCTGTTTTGACAAATGAACATGACATGCAGGGGGAAAATAATTTGACAGGTGACAAATGTTGAGCAGTGATACAATCTGAAAAGCAGGCCACCTGAAATATGACTCACTCTATTAAAATCATTCATGGAGGATATTGAATAGTTCTTTAAAGACTTCAAATATCTGATAAGATTCATTTTCATTTGATTAAATGCTTTTATGATGACTACATTGAAGACAAAAGTACAGACTTATGCTTATTGCGGCTGTGTTTAGTTATCAGTTTTGGGTCTTATGTGTTTGTGGAAAAACATAAATCTTTCTCTGGGTTCACATGGTAATCATACAGAAATACCATCTTCAGTCTTTAAATGAGTTTAGTTAGATATGCTGTCATCACTGTGTTGTACACATTCAGATGTTTTGATTGAAAACGTGTGGGATTCAGCCTAATAATATAATCATAAATCCTCCTGAGCTCAAAGTGAAACTGAAATAACCATATATTCAGCTCAACATGTTGTCTGTCATGTTTGTTTGGAGGGTAAAGTTAGGTTTCATTTCATTTATGAAATACCATGAGAATTAGATTAAATTAGACTTGTTTGGGTCATTGCAAAAGTATGTTTTTGTTTCAGTATCCTAACTCCCAGAACAGGTTCCCTCTGTCTGGCAGGGGGTTTCCTGCAGCTGCTGTTTGTCCTCAGCAGCAGGAGGATCCAAGTTGACCTGCAGACATTACAGACAGACAAACCTCAGGGAGAGGAAAAAGTGAAGTGTGCAGATAAAACACAGTGAAATCATTCCAGTGACTGATGAGCATACATATAATGTTCTTTCTTGAATCTTTATAGTATGCTGGGGCTTCACACTATAGTTAGCTTTACTTCAGCTTGTATTTTTCTTTGTTTACGACCCTAATTTAGGATCTGCTTGTAAGAAAAACAGACGTATCACTGAACTTTTGACTCATGCAAGTTTAACATAAAATACTGAAATTATCACACAGGGCTGCAAAACAGAAATAAGTCAAGGGCTTTATGATTTCACAGTTTTGTATGTTTTTAATGTAACATTTCATAGCTACAGATTTGCTTGTTTGAAGAAATGTTTTCCATTATTTATGACCACATATGAGTTCACCAGACTTGATTCTCTGACTTTCTGATCCAAGACAAATACAGCATTCGTGCAAAGTGAAGGTCAAATGTTTTCACTCATTCATTCATTGTTAAGAAGCTTCTGCAAATGCAGCCAAGAATGCTCAAATTTCAAAAACACATTGCGTATACCATAAATTGCCATTTGTAAGTGTGGCCTTGCATAACTAATTTAGTGGAAAGAGGAAGAGTAATATAAAGTAAAAACAGAGTTGGTCTTTGTTGGAGAAAAAAATGCTGTTGGTTTATAAGCACATGATGAGCATCAGAAAAGATAAGAATCACACAGATGCACCATGCAGATCTGCAGTACTTTCAGATCAGTGCTTTTTCTCAGGTTGCACTGAGGGTGAGAGCAGCAGGAACTTTAAAGTAAGACAGAAAAAGAGACAACTTAAAGAAGAAAAAGAAAACCAGCCACATTCATACCACTCACACAGAGTGCTCTTAACCAGATCCTTCATGCTCCACTGGTTTTGCCTTTTCACCCCCAAGCTTAGAGGTACTTCTCACCCTCCAGGTGAGATGGTAAGAATCAAAATCCCTCACCACTTGTAATTTAGTATCTTTGTCCTTAATTATATTATAGGTGTATATGAGTAAGACACTGGGCACATCTTGGACCAGCATCACCTAACACAAGGGTAGCAGGAGGGATTTCCTGGACCTTTGAGTATCAGTTACAGAATCAAAGGTCAAACCTAAGCCCAGGATCTGAGCATGATATCCCTAAATGACTACATGAGAAACAGGACATTTCATGTCTTTACGTGAACTTTGTTACTCGTGCTCTGTGGTTTCCTTCTTTTTATGGTTGCTGACTATTCTTAATAAAGCTAGCTGTATTTAATGATAAAACTGTGCTTAAAGCTTTTTGCCCTTGTGTCTGTGATATACTATTCTGTCTGCTTTCAGTGAACTTACAGCACTTCTTTTCCTTTCTTCTGTCTTGTTTCAAGGATCTGAAGGAGCACTGAGCTAGAAACATGTTACACATCTGCATGTTAGATGAAAGCAATCCTTACTGTTAATTACTGTTAGTTATGAGCCTCTTTTCACTCAAGCATCAATAAAACAATTCACTTTTGCAAGCAAGGACTTTAAACATGTTCATATTTGTTGTTTTCCCTCTGTGTCTTCTTATAATGTGGTAAAAATAACTAAACCCATGCAAACTTTTTGATAGGTTACATATGTTCACTGCCTAATTATCTATTATACATTGGTTTCTTTTCCCTTTTTTGTATGTGTTTTTTCAGAAGCCAGTGATTTACTGTTCATGAATTTATGCAACAAGGGAAAGCAGCCAGTTCTGGAGGCCATAACTCATAGGCCAAAAGTCGGCCTTATTTACATTGTATACAATGCAAACCTGATTTCTCATTTTGTTTTAAGCCTGGTGTGTAAATCTTCATGGGAATACATGATAATAGTGCACAACTTTACTCTGTACTCGCCAAGAAGGAACCTCTACAGCATCTGTTTCTCTGTGCTGCTGCCTTTATAAAGGTTTTTATGGTGATATGATGCATATTTGTTATAGTAAGTATCAAAGGTCAATTAAAATCATGATCGTCATGCTTCCAGTTTGACCACTGGAGCTTCAACGTGAATTGTAGAATTACTAACTGAGGCATAAAGTGATGCAGTAGAATCACTTAAGTTTTTATTACTGTTGTCTTTCAGTGGCGTTGGTAGTGTGGGAGTAACAGTAAAGACACTTTTCTGAGGTTAATGGATAAGCTTAAGGTCTCTCTCACCCAAATGTTATTTTTATGGCCGACTTTGGCAGGGAGCCTTTTGTTTCATTAGACTGTGTCTTTATCATTTATGCATTGATGGGAACACAAGGTTTTGGGGTTAGAGACACATTCTCTAAATGGTATTTCACTCATTCAGCCACAGGGCAAGGCTAATGGAATCTGCTGATCCCTACTGCTCTAAATGGCTTCAGAAAAGAAAGACAGCGGCCCCAAATCCTGCAGAAAAATCTGTGCACAAATATTGCCAGAAGTAATGCATTAAAAAATTTATATTCAAAATATTTGATGGCTATCCATAAACTTCATAACAGCTTTCATAGATCTATAAAAGTATCTTTCAGTTTGTTTGCATTTTCATCTGCAATGAATTCTCAGTTTCCACGGGCTATGAAAGAGAAGCGTGGATGTGTTACGTCTTTTATATTGATTGGGCGGGCTTATTTAATTCAATTGCTGCATATCCTTACTTGGAGGGGCAGTGAAAATCGTTTGAGAATCAATGGGCGGAAGCAAGCAAGACAAAAATAATTGACTGTTTTCAAACTCCTGCAGGCAGCAAAATAACTAACCAAAACAGCTCCCAGGGATGTCTGAAATTGGTTTTGCAAATCCTTCAGCCATGTATCCAAACCAAGAAAAATGGTAATATAGAAATCCATTTCAAACTCTACAGCGCACATGAAGTTTATTTCCATTTTTTTATGTTCACACACTTATTCTGATATACACTAGTATGCTAATGGTCAGCAAGGTCTGCCTCAGCTAAAGGAGCGACAGGGTGTGTGGTTTTATCTTGACTTGTTTGGGGGTGTACGAACCAGATGCGGTGAGGTGGAGCTCTCCCCCACAGAGCTGCCTCCCTGGGTGCCTGGAGGTCCACTTCCAATCTATTTGCTGTAATTGCCGTCAGAGTGTACACCTTGGAGTCCTCTAATTCCCTCTTTTATTTCAGCCACCATGAGGGAGACCATCTGTCCTCCTGCCTGCACTTCCCCCACCCTTTGGCGTCAGGTCTCTCCCAGTCTGCACAAAACCCAAGTGCGGACACACACACACAAACGCACGCACAGATACAAACACAGCATGCCAAGATTTTTGTCTGAGACACCAGGGCTTTGATACATCACACCTTCGTCCAGCCAGCATCACATGACTGCAGCAGAGGACATGCATGTGGTTTTATGAGGTGCTAGTGAGGATGACCACAGCGCTGTCACATAAAAGGTAAGAGTTGTCAGAATAATGAAAGCAAAGTGACACAGTTTCCCATCTGCTGACTTTTTTAGTCATTCAATTTTCCAGAAATCTGAGAGCCTTTACTCTCTCTCTCTCTCTCACACACACACACACACACACACACACACACACACACACACACACACACTCTCATACTTAAACTGGGCTTCAGTGCTGTACACAAGCTGGCCTTCTTTCCCTTTAAGATTTAGGTTATATTATTGCTACCTGCTACAATATCCCAAGTCCTGCCCCCTGGGAGAGCAGACTCAAGCTGTTGTTTGCTGTTACCACTGCAGCCCTGTGCTTTCTCCTGAGGTGGTCACATTTTGTTTTAGAGACTGCAGCTTTGTTCCAGACCACTGCTGACAGACGGGGCTTGACCTCAGTGCCTTGGTGGGACAGGTGCCTTGCAGGTGCACACCTTTACCTCAGCTTTATATCTGGCATTAGTCCACAGCTTCTCTCAGCCCTCAGCATCAGCTCACTGCTAGCTCCAGAGTCCCTGAAAAGCAAAGTTATCTCTGCATCAGTTTCCATGATTTTAATCAAAAGTCATTCAAAGGCTCAGCTACAAATACTGTGCTGCTTAAATGAACAAAAAACAATAATAATACAAAGACACGCAGGCAGTAGGTCCCCAGAACTGAATAATAAGTGACATTTTCTGTATCTATCTCACTGCATCCGTGCTCGCTCACTGCGTCTTTGTTTGTGGTTTTCTAGACTGCAGCCACGGTGTCTGGGGCGCGACTGATTTAAATACCATCCCATCTCATTAACATGCACAGATAGAGCTGCGAGGGCCAATTACATTCATCTTGTCATGTGCCTGGGCTTCCAAGTCGTTAATATTTTATGGCAACACGCTCCCCCAGCCGCAGCAGCAACACACCAGTGCTCTTACATTATTCCACAGCTCAGGACACGAGATCAGAAACATCCCCCTGAATACACACTCTTCTAGGTCATGACAATATAAGCATGAAAAATGAGTGGATGGAGAAACCGGTGGAAATCCACATATAGATATGTCACTTTTATGATAACTGATTATTATCAGACAACCAAAGCTTAAGAAAGAATTGAGGAAAGATGTAAACGTTTCCAGTGTTGAGTCAAAATTGGAAGATTTGAGGTTCATTTCAAAAAGCTTTTTGTTTTTTCTCTAATTATCAAAGCATGGATCAGACAGATAAAGTATTGTTTAAAAAATCAAGAATTTTTGGAGAAATATTGTGCCTTACCAACTATTTGAGGGTCAATCTGATTTGATGAGCTTAGTCTGTAAATGAGCCTGTTCTTACAGAGCCATGTTACTGTCTTTTTATATATTTCATTTACCAATTCTCAAACCATATTAAGTGGTTCTCTATGTTTCTGAAAAAGTTGTGAAATCACTCTGTTATTCTGAGCCTGTCCATTACCAGATTTTCAGAATAAACAGTAACTCAATGAAGTGCTCAGAAAAAAATCAAAATCTGAGCATTTGCGTTTCCACGACAACTGGGTGACTCCTTCTATGGAGGAAGGTTGTGTGATACTATTGAAAGCTGCAGAGCTGCTGAGTGTAAATACTAATGAAACCCATGTGCATGTGATCCCCCTCCCAAACCCACTCCTCTCTCAGTAATTTGACATACTGTCTTCTGTCGCACTCAGCCCAGAGCCCACTGGCTCACAGTGAACATGTTACATATACAATATTTAGTTTTTTTTTACAACCTAGGCATTGTGGTTGGTACCAAACATTACCAAGACAGAGTTCATTGATTGCATTTTTGGGGAACTATTTACAGATGTGGATTAATACAAATGTGGTATGATTCTGATTATTTACAGTAGCGTTTGATTATTTGATCATTTATGTGATTTTAATGGATTTTAGTAAACACAAACGGTTTCTGGCACAGAGCTTGTTTATTAGATTATTTGTTAGTAGGATCATCATCTACGTCATTGTTAGTTGTGCTGCTTTCATGTGATTTAACATTTAATATTGCTAGATGTATTTTATAAAGTTACAGTGTTTGCAGGAAAATGTCAGGTTTAGTTTACCCCAGTTTTCCACCAGGCTCTGAGATTTCAACCCAAGACAGCATAACGGGTTTTCAGCACCTCGTTGATTGTTTTCTTTAAATAATTGAGTCAGTTTATAGGGCAAAAAACCTAAATGAAAACTGACTGTAAAATCCTGTTTAGTTATTTCTCCTTCTCCTGACTGGATTAGCATTCTAGTCACATTTTTCTTTCTTTCTTTCTTTTTTCTTTCTTTTTTTTTGTCTAATTAGGGCCACAAGGAAATCAGCAGATGCAAACAGAAGTGGGGGTAAAATAAGAATCACACATACACACAGAAGAACTGAGATTCCTCTCTTCTTTTTGCAACAGTTGCTGCATCATTTCAGTTATATGCTTGACAAATTCAGCTAAATCCGAGTACAATAATCCACCAAAAATCTATGACTGGGCTCCTGTAATTCCTTTAATGACTTGTCTAATGAAACCAGTGACCAGGCTTCAGAACGGTGGCTGCAGCTTTGTTCCTCCATACTGTACAGAGCAAGGATGGCCCGAGGAGACAAGCTCAACACATTTCTGACTGGTAACAGCAGCATACACCGACTCGCCTCCTGGCTCTGTGGCGATACGCACCAAGATTGATGTGTGTTCCTGACAAATAGCCTGGATGGCCATTTATATGGTGAGATGCAGCTTGGCAATGTGAGGGGAAGAGTCACTTAGCAGAACAATTTCCTCACACAGCATGGTCCTTTTGCTTCATCTTGCCAGCAGAAATTATATTCAGAGAAATTGCCTCACTTTCAAACTATACCATTTTGTTCCTTATTGTATCACAGATCTAGTTTGACAGCAAAATCAGGGGAGAAAGGAAATATCTGTCCTTTTGAGTTGATAAATTCTATGATAAATAATAACTCAATGGGCATACTATTACTATAGACCAACATTATGTTCCTTGCTCCTCACAGGATGAAAAATCCAAGCATTTTTTTTTTTATTCCTTGACCTGAAATACACTTCGATCTCATCAACATCACAGTGCAAAAGCCAGAATGTTTTAATTATTCTATTAAACAAGTTAAACAGAAAATTGGAAAATGATAGCTTCTGAAATCTGGAAACAATGAGTCCTGTGGAATTCATCTCATCCTGTGCATGAAGGCGTTAGATTAATTTAATTTCTGTGGGATCATGTGACACCCAGAATATATTGACATTTGGGCTGCAATTACATTGTGTTGCAGACAGCAAAAGTATGAATGGTGCAGATTTGTGATAAATAATTGTTCATTAATGTTTTGGCTGAATGCTGCAAATGAATTCATGCTCTAGTGAGCAGTGCAGTAAACATCATCTAATACAATTCAGCAAACCCCCTTTTTCATTTCTGTTTATTTTTATACATTTGCTTTTAGATTATTACATATTTACTACTGAAACACAGTAAGTGGATCTATGATCAAGCACTTTGAAGGAAAAGTTTGAACAATTAATATTACTCTCATTAGAGCCTTGTTTAAGCACAGAATCACACTTAAATTAAAATACTTTCACTGTCAGAGTACAGTGTTTTCTCTCCAGTGACATCATTCTTCAAAACATACACAGGTACAAATAAAAAAAATATATAATAAAGAGTAATAACACCAAAATCTTCTGGACATTACTCATGTCTCTTATCTGTTTTGTCTTAGCAGGGCATTCCTCATATCTCATTTCTCAAACAGCCAGAATAACTAAAGCGTGAGGTGTGAGCTGCTCCACATTTTGCATATCAACCATCTTCCTGCTGACAAATGTTAGCTTTAATAAAAACCGCAGAGCGAAGACAGGACCGGGAGGAAAGCCCACCAGGACAGGACTGGAGCTGAGACAATTTACCAGGAAATGAAAAAGTAGAATTGTCTGCGGGAAATATCAAAATCATCATAATCATTTGTCACACCGCGATCTGTATCTTCACTGCAGCTCAGATTGTGTATCTGTAGCAGCTACAACTCATTGTTTCAGAACTTTATGGATTATGCTCTTTGTGTGCATCTTTACAAAGATGCAGTTGTGTTCATTATGCGATTCTTTGTGTTTGCTCCTGCACTCATCACAGTTTGCACAGCAGTTGAAAAGCAACAAGTAACTCTCTCTTATTATTATTATGCAGGGGGATAATCATAATGAATCAGGCGCTGTGTTCAGTAGTGATGGACACAAGACCACTGAACATGTTTTAGGTCTAAGTGAAGCCTTACAGCCCTGTTAAACAGCATTTAGGCTCCCAGTCATGTTAATATACCTGAATGAGAGTGACTAACATACTTAAGCAACACTGTCCAAAAGCTATAGCTAACGTATGGTTAACTTTGGGCTATAGCTAGCTTACAAAGAAGACTGCAGTGTTTAGGTTTATAGAAACATTAATTAATGTGTCATAATGTGTTGGTCCAATACTGAATTAGCAAGGTCTTCATAAGACTTCCTCCCTGGGATCAATTTTAAAGTTATGACAGAAACTGTTGTCATTTCAGCTAACAGCATGCCAGCAGCTCTTGTAAGAAAAAAGGCCAAATTAATTTGGATAAACAATTTGTTATCTGCATTCTCCTCTTTTGATTGTTTTGTTTTCCTAATTTTGATCTAGAGTGCTTTATCTTGCCGTATTGTGTTGTTGATTCTGACTACTCACCATCAGGCTGAATTTTATATCACTGTGACAAACTGTCCACAAGGGGCCCCCTGTCTGTAACAAGCTATTATGTTATAATGCAATAACTGGCCAGAGATGAGCTTTTTCCTTAAAAAACAAAAAAAAACCCCACCAAAAAACAAAGAAACAAACAACAACAGTAAGGGTCACTGAATGTGAAATGTTCAGTTGCCTTTATGTTAGTAACCACGTCTGTAGCCTCAATCTATCATTTGTTAATAATAAGATAATAATGGCTGCTTTTTAAAGCAGTAATCTCAACACACGAGCATGTAACAACTTTGAGTCCTTGACTTGCTGGGCAAATGGCCCTCAGCCATACAGTAAAGCAAAGCAGGTTACTTTCCATTCCTGCACACTAGGTCTTCTGCTTTTAATTGCAATAATGGAATGATGTGCTGAGTGTCTGGTGTGTGAGCCATCTGTGTCCATTCTGCTGCAACACGCCTCCAGTGCAAAACAACAGAAAGGTAACTTTTGTTAAAAATAACTATTAGCAGGCTGAGTGTATGTTTATCACAAAGACACAGTTATAGATAAATATTTGAGAGAACAACAGCTTTATGAATGATGGACAGAGCTTTTATAAAGGTGATTCAGAAAGGATATAAGATAGTACCCTTAAGCTGAATATAGTTATGTTGAGTGGGTGATGCACAGACAGTAAACAGTTTAGATTATTCCATAAGGAGAAGATGTTGATATATGATGTTAAATCAACACAAAAATAATCAAATCAGAGAGGATGCAAAGTGGGTGGAATTTGATTTTTGTATTAATTATAACCTGACATCATCAACCTCTGCGCAGTCCTGACACCTCCAGAGCCCAGCGAGCTGGGAGAAGACCCCATGATGAGAGAGAAAATACAATTCCCAACAACTCCCTCCTGCTGCTGCCCCCTCTCCTGCCGAGCTGAGGAGACGGCCTATTAGAGGGTGATATGCCAGGAGAGGCTAGTCTGCTCTTCAAACTGATAGACATTGGAGCAAGGACGTCTTCTTTTGCAACATGCAGTGCATAAATCCTTCTTCAGCGCTAGATTTTGTTGAACTGGAAACCACTGAGGAGTAAAAAGTTCAACTTCTGCTATTGTATAACTGTAAAATGTGTTTCTTATGTCTGGAATAAAACAGTGGGTAGACTCACTGCATATAAACACACAGTTTCACTTTCATGATGCACTCAACAGCAGAATATAGAAATCCCTGAACAACACAGACTTGCTGGCTATTTTAGTTGCAGCCTCACATTTTCGGTCCTCCTGTGGCTAGTTATATTGTTTTCTGTGAACTTCAGTAAAATATTCTAAACGGGATGCATTGTTCCCACTCACTCTCCAATATGTCTGGCTCAAAAAAGACAATTGTTGTGGCTCGCCTTTAATTGCTCCATCTGTACTGTGTCCCATCGGGACATCGCTGCCTCAGATACTTTCCCACATACAAGCTGGGCAGATAACTCTCACACAGATCCGGAGCAGAACTGCAACTGCAGCAGTGCACTTCATTAAAGCAAAGAGTACACTACAGAGGAGGCCTGTGATTCAGCTGGCAGTCACTGCTTGCGTAATCAGACGTCCCGAGCAGATGAAGCATGGGGCGGTATGCTGGAGCTGACTGCTACATTTACTTAAAGGATGTTTCCATCATGTGTCATCTGGAATCTGTTCCTTGATACCTTTGCTCCATTCCAACCCAATTAGCACTTGATGGTCTGCATGAAGGTGGTTTCCACTCCACTGAATGCTAATCTAAATAGTCAATACATCGTCAGCCTGCGGAGCTTTGAGTTTAAGTCGCAGAAAATTCAATGTGAGACTCTTACAGCGTGCCGCAGCATGTTTTAAATATGCAATATTGCAATAAAAGATGTTTATTCTGTAAACTTTTCTTAATCAATAATTGATTGTTTAGAGAACTACACACAGTACATAGTCATAACTTCTCACAACTTTATTTACTGTGTATGTGTAGAGGTGTGGGAATCTCAAACAACCAATATAAATCCACAATATACACTACAGAAACAATCTATTATAAATAAGGTAGAAACAAGTGGATTGGTTGAATTAATTATCTATATAAATAATAATAATAATAGTAGTAGTTGGCTTTTGTTTTTCAAAACTGTTACATGCCAAGACATACACTGAAATCCACAGTCCTCATTCAGTACAAGACCAAACAATAATCTAGTCAGCTGTCTGAGTGAGATTAAGCAAACAAATATTTTCCTTTTTGTTTGTCCAGCAATTCCTTGCTGAGCTGCAGTGGAGAGACAGTAACACAAAAAGTTAAATTTTGATGACACATATAAGAAAAATATAAGAAAATAGTTTTGCCCCGAACAAGAAGCTTGTCTTGCACCTCTAACATTGGGAACACTTTAGGAGGGACATTTAAATGAACAATAAGAACAAGAAGAAACACACATCATGTCATATAAGAAAGTGCATCCAGACAAAATAACAAGACAATATGAATTTAATGGGTAATGTCTACGTTTAGTCTGCTGTCATTGTTTGTATATGTGTGTATATGTGTGTAAGTATTCTTATCCCTGCTCCTAACTAAATATGTATTGTATTGTTACTGACTTTAATGTCAAACTCTCTGAATGAGGGAATACACTGAATCAATAAAAACATGAAACCTTGCCCAGAGTACCCACGATGGTATCTTACAGTACCATTTTTTAACACTGCATGAACACTGATTTAGCACGGACATCGATGGCCACTGTGCAAACGACTTGATTATCACCTTGTTTTGACAGGATGAATGTATTATCAAAGGCAATTAAGGTGTCACCAGTGTTTGCGCAGGGAGATGGATGATGCTTTGATGATCATGATGAAAAGCAATATACTGAGCATGGATGAAGTGTTATCGGACAAATATTCACACTGCTGTATGACCTGCCTAAGAGATAATCATGTGTTGTTGTTTTTTTTAATATTTAGCAAGAAATTGAAGAAAACAACATGTAATGGGTGTTTATTTTAACAATGAGTCACATATGGTTAGGTCATAATTGGTGAAATATTAGGTTACAGTACCTGCACACACAGGAGTGCTAAACTAGCAATGAGAGGCCTTAGTGAGGGCTCCACCAGCGTTAAAAAAAAAGGGGGGGGGGGGGGGGGGGCATTTTCAACTTGCATCCTCATTGGCTACAGACGTACACACCCATATGTTCTTTCAAGGGGAAGCCATTTCCTCAAGGCTTTCCCTGTGTAAGTACAGCATGTCTCCCATGACTTTATTTACAGTCAAAAACTCTTAAGCGTGTGCATTAGCGCAAGAGATTTATCACTCAACCCTGTTTCATTTGAGAGGTGCTGTAACTCTTCCTCCGTGCGCTCTGTAATAAGAGTGCAGAAAAATGTACACTAATGTAGCAGTCACAGGAGTTTCTATGAAATCTGCTCTAATCTGGATGTCTGCTGATGGCTGATGTGGAGGGGAAGTGCAGAGTAATGGCGTTGGTAATTGGGAAAATAGGTCACATGGGGCATGAGGTGTTTGCAGGTGGAGTTAATGGGGGGATTGCGCTGGTTAAGGGCTAATATGAATCACCGATAATGTGTTCTAAATATGGACGTCCATGCTGTCACTTCAGTTCAAACAGCCAGGACTGATAGGTTTACACAACTGACAGATTGAGGTCATGACTTTAAACTAATACTCCTTATATCCTAATGGAAGCCTCACATTTAAATCTCATGTAGGAAATGAGATGAATCCAGTTACCTGGTTGCTTGTAAAAGACAATATTTAGTGAGAGGGCCAAGCGTATCGCTGGCCCTGTGTGCATGTTGTGGTTAATTATTATTTCCACAGGAAATCCCTGTATCCAGCCACGACCCCCAACTAACACACACTGAGACAAAAACACACAGACCCACACACACTGTGGAGACACACATACACGATATTGAATGCAGCTGCATCTCCCAGAGGGGAAAGGGTAATTTGTCCAGCTCAGAAATAAGGGTCTCTCCATTTCTCTCAGCAGGATGATGAAAAACATGAAACCGTGCTGCTAATGAAAAGAACACTCAGGATGTGTATTATTATTCCATCAGTCTCACCTAGTGAGCCCTGGCCCGGGTCCACACCAGAGGAAGGGCCACGGCTTTTCCACCCTCTCCTTTCAGAGCGATCTCGGGGTAGGCTGCCACTCGCAGATTTCCTCTTCATTCATTCCACAGGAATTTGGCTGCCATTTCCTGAGCAGAGGAGAAGGTTTGACTGGCTTCGTGCAGGGCCAAGCTGGTATTTATCTAACCACACACTGGGCTTGATTCATGTGAAACAAGCACGCCCTGTAAACAGTCTCATTACTGAACTCCAACACTTCATTACTCAACAGGCCAAGTCACTGGTTGGAGAGGGAGGCTAAAATGGTGTAAAGCGTGGTTTGAACACATTGGCTTCAATACATCTGCAAAGGAACTGATGGATTTATCTCTGAGGTAATATGATCTTAACATCCAACTGATGTGGTTAACTGAATAAGTCTCTCAGAGAACAGAGTTAAAAGTGACCTCTGCATGACTCAACCACCATGCTGACAACAGGATTTCACTGTACAGCCGGAGTTAAAGACTGCACTGACTGAAAACTGAGGATCTAATCCTTACCACAGGGTCCAGGATATCGAATGAAGGTGTCCAGACCTGAAGCACTTACACCAGCAAATTGTAACCTCCAACAAATCTCCTCCACCCCTGCAGCAATGCTAACCTTATATCCTCATTTGCCTTCTGCGAGCACCGTCAACATGACAATTTGCAATACAACAAATCACTGTAATGCAATCTAATACTTAATTTGATTTAATTGTGACGAAAACAGACATATTCATTGCCTGCTAACTGCATTATGTTTATCACAGTGGGAATCACAAATTATTTCCTAATATCCTCTGTCATTTAATCTCTCGCATTTGCACAACAGGAATCTGGGAGGGAATCATTGCCCCTCTAAATCTATTTGTTGCACCTTTCAAACTCACAGCTCTCCTCACTGTGGGTCACCTGTAATTTGTAATGTTAAATAAAGGGCAATTCATTTCCTGCAGGGCTGAGCAGTAAGCCAGACTAATACTGAAGCAGCCACACATTCAAATTCATTACACTCAAGGTGCCGAGCTGTTTCTGTTCATGCAGCAACGAATATCAGCATGGTGTGACAGTCGACGTAAGAGTTAAGGCAAAACTCTGTATGTGGAGGCACAGGACAGTCAATAAAGAGCAGAGAGATGAATGTGGGTGAGATAACATCACTGTCAACTCCTTTCGGGCTTTAGTGTTATTATTTACAACTGATTATATTTATTGCTGTGATGTTTTTGTCTCTGAAATTCACAGATGTTCTTAGTGATTACACCATTTTTCACTGTAACAGGAGAATCTTTAATACCGAGATGAATAGAATAATAGACAAGGATAAAACTTTTAAAAGCACAGAAAAGACTGTGTTTCTGTGCCAATGTGTCTACATGCAGTTTTATAAGCTGTATTATGTTTCAGTGTAGTGAAACACTTTAGGTAAATCTACTCACTGTGCTGTGTTTAAGTTGAATTTTGAGAAACTTGCACTGTGCATAACTATTTCCTGATGAAGCTATACGTTGAAAGAACATTTCTGTGGTAAGTAATGTATTTTGTACTACAGTAGCTAGTTACAAACATTAAGTCATAGAAGAGTATAACTATTGTTGCCTAATGATACAAAATCTGCAAAACCTTTGATATTAAAGTACATTTTGCTGACAATGGGTAATATGTACTTTTACCTAAATATGTTTTTAAATGAAACGCTTATACTATACGTTGCAGTACTTTTGCAGTACTACATGAGGAAACAGCCAGCAAATTTGATTTTTTATTGTAGTCTTAACACATTTGTATTAGTGTATTTGAGAAATAAAATATGAATAAATAAGTCATTCACTTTTAACAGGTACTTTTATCATTTTTATGCAAAATTGCATTAATACAGTCAGGATGTACAGGAGTACAGGATGGTGCATGCACAGGATTTACTATCACTTCTTTTAATTCCATTGCCTGAAAAGCTCTTTAAACTCACCCTCTCCTTACTATATATCTAACTTATATACTGTGAATATAAACCAGCTGTTACATATAGCACAGCACAGTAGCTGTGTTTCTGAGCTGAGCTGAGCCTTCAGAGTGTCTTTGAGGAATGAGTGTCCAGTAGGATCTGGCCATAGTGCAAGCCCTGCTGCAGAGCAGGGACTGTGTTGCTGTCTGGCTGTATTCACCTGAGCCAAACAAATGGTTGTGTCAAGCTATCTCTGTTCATATACCCCTCTAGTCCAGAAAGCTCCATTTTTCAGTTGGAAGCGGCTGGCAAACGACTATGGAGGGAGGTGCGTGACCCTGATGACTTCAGTGGCACCGCAACCAACTGTGAGACAGAAATTGATTTTGAAAATACCGACTATGTGCCTGGAAAGTGTGGGGTGTTTCCCAGGAGCTCTCTCTGATCTACAAAATGTAGTCATCCCAAATACCAAAACATCTTGGACACAAAACATAAACGCCAGTAAATATTTCTCCTTTCTGATTTATAGATTTCTTTTTTATTGTACTGCATTTGAAGTTAAAAATATATCTGGACATTAAAACCATGTATCAATATTTGCTTTTACCACTGAACAAAAACACAGAGAGTGAAAAGCAGCTCGAAGTGTTCCTGATGGGAAACTTCTTAAACTCAGACAGACATCGACCCTTCACTTCAGCGGGAGTGGAGGCTGAACTTTCTAAATGCTTGAGGCTGTGCAGCAACACTTGCCCATGCCAAGGCAAACTACAGTGTCGCCTCCGTTAATGTAGCATAGAAATGATTATGACAGGCTTCATCAGTCCTTCTGATCTCAGAGAAAGGCTGCATTTAGCGTGGACGGTACAGCGGTTTCCAAAAAAAATGTCCCCGTGTCTCCAGCTTTCTATTTGCAGCTGGGATCACAGAGGCGTTTTCTTGTCCAACCAAGACGAGACAGATGAGCAGAAGGATTGATAGGTGGTGGTGGATATCAGATAAACTGGGGAAACACTTGTGTGCTTGTGGAACAACATGTGTGAAGACATGGAGGTGTACATGCTGCTGTGGTTCTCATAACTGATTTGTTTGAGAAAAATGTGACAACTGACCCAGAATTGCTAACAATAACAAAAATGTCCAGCATGTTACATATTATTTTTTTGTTTTTCTTTGGTGCAGTCATTATGTCCATCTAATAGATGTTTCTTAAAATCTTTAGGTGATACCGTATAAACATATTAACAGGATAAGACACAGTGATTCAGTGATCACAGTCCTCTGCTTCTAGTTGTCTTGCAGTGTTTTCAGAGCTGTCTGTGCCCGGCCAGCAGGGGGAGCAGTTTTCTGCAGGACTTCAGCTTCATTGTCATGTCCAGCCTCCTGTCTGGGCCCTGCTGCTCTGCTTCCTTGACAGCTTTAAATCACAAAAATAGACTGAGAGAGAAGCATCTGCATTCCACAAAAGCTGTCCACTCCTGCTGCGGTCATGTTGAATGGTTCATGGCACGCATAAGAGAAGGGAAATCATTTATGAGAGAGAGTTAAGAGAACAGCTTTCACACAGTTTCATGGACATAGTTTGTGGCAGTGTTGTTTAAATTACTGTCTGTTTATTAATGTGCACAAGAACATGCAGATACATGATGTATATTTTACAATCAAATTGCATTTTCATCAGCATTATGTGAATGTGAATAGCAAGTACCTAAATATATAATAAACATTAGCAGGAAAGAAAACGATATTTTGAAATGTTTTTTGTGCCCCCTTTGAATCACTGTCTCTTTCTGGTGCAGCAGTCAATGCTTTCAAAGTTGTACAGCAGGCAGCTCGATTCAGCCACAAGGTGGTGCTATAAGAGGCAATTTGGATGTGTACACCTCCATCTAAATGGCTGGGAATTGTCTTTATGTATTTATTGTTCACCCTGTACAGTGAAATACATGCTGTATGCAACCTGATATGTGCCTTGATTGCACCCTCATGATGCCTGTGTGAAACTTTATAAGCAGGCAATTTATTTGCCTTTTAGAACAGCCTTCTTCCTGCCTGCAAGAGTCTTCATGGTAAGAACAAAGGCACATGAGCAGCCTGGTCGTGCTTCATGTTTGTCTGATGAACAACAATAACATTTATTGCCTCTAGAAGGACAGGATACACAGAGCACAGGGAGAAAACGGTGAAACTGGGCTGGAATGGTGGCAGTGAACAATGCAGGAGGGCGGCTGCCAGGTTTTATGGTCTGGGATCCTGCTCCCAACCCCCACCACCAGGTCCCTCTTCCTTCCTGCGTCGTACTGTAGTTTACACTTGAGCCACTATGAACCACGTTTGCTGAAAGAAGCAAGGCAAAACAATGAAACAATGAGACCGTGCACTGCAAGGCGTAAAGTGGTCGACTTGTGATTTGTAACACCCTCATGATGTTTATCAATATTAATCACTCCTACTTTCAGTGATGATTCAAAGTAAACATCCCTTTGTGTTAAGTATTCATTGATATTTATGTATTTTGAAAGACAGATGTACTTGATTTAGGCTTTAAAACCAAGTTAAGAACTGCTATTATTTCCTCCAACTAAAGTGAAACAGTGTCTCTGTTTTACAGATTTTATACAATTTATCAAATAAGTATTACCATATTGTTCTGCAGAGAACTTAACTAAACTTGTTTGAGAATAAAAAATAACCTAATGTTACATGCATTGATTTTTCTGCTACATGCACTGCTTGAAACATGGGCATATCCCATAGTGCAGATTTGATTTGTTAAGATCCAGTGCATTTCCTTCTGGGATTTTATTTGACTTTTGTCACAAATGCATGAAAACATACATGAAAACAATTGGAAGTTGTTATGGAGGTGTTGTCATGTTTAAATGAAACGTATGACAAAAAAAGGAAATTAACAAAAATATGTTGCATAAAACACATTTTGAATTTTCTTTTCAAAGCTGCAGAAAAACTGCCAGAGAAAACATAACTGTTACAGGTTTGGCCCTGTAAGTTAATGATGACAGCAGCTTGTAGTCACAGACTGAGAAAATCAAGGTTGACCACGGCTTTACATCCAATTTATAACACACACTCACATTGCACACACACCCACACAGACACACACACAGAGTGACAGGCTATGGAGGAACCTGTTTGTGACAGTGCCTTAACAGCTGGAACTGTGGTCATCCATCAGCATTGGGTTTGATATTAGGGCCGGCTCCCTGGTGGGTCATTGACACAGATGACAAACCTGTCTGAGGGAGTTATAGAGCTGCCAATCCCTTCACTACGTGCCACTTACTCAACTGACACTTGTCCAATCACAGGCCAGGGGCTAAATTGAACAACCCTCCTTCCACTAAAGTCTAAATACTGTCGCTGCAAATGGCATTTTTCTCTAATAAAGCTATAATTCAAAAATGACACTTCTGTGTGGCTTGAAAAGTGCTTCTCCCCAAAAACCTTGTTGAGAGCATTGCATAAGGATGTGCTGTGGTGACTCGTGCACATTAACGCTCCGCGTCGCTGGTGAGAATACTGTGTGCTCCCCACAACACAAAACAATACACAGCCACACAGTCATTTACAACTCCAACTATATGACTGCAATAAAAAGCACGGCAAATGAGCCATTCTGGGAGCCCCAAGCCAGATGTGGAGTGAGTGGTGTGCGTAATAAGGCTTAATGAAGGGTTGGAGTTTCCAAAGTGTCCAGGGAATGAGGGGGAATAAACACAACATAAACAAGTCCTAAAAATTAAACTTGCCAGTCTGAAACATGTTGCCTGAAACTGTTCCAGACAAGGAAGATTGGGATTTTTTTGTACATGACCTTTGTGATCGGTTAATAAACGATCAATTTCATAGCCCACAGAGTGTTCTGGTCGGCAGGCATTGTTCCTTGGCTTACAAGCTCTGTGTAGGGTCTACTGAGGACCACCATGTTTTCAAGGTGACTTTATCCACAATGAAAGGAGACTTCCTGCACTGGGAGCCTCTCTGGTTTACAACTTCCTTCTTGTGGCGACAATCCTCCCAAAAAATGTGTCAGGTTGTTGAACAAGAGTGATGATGTCCAGCACAAGTGGAAAAGCTGCGCTCCTGAGAGAAAGCACTTTTTTTTTATATCATACCAAGATGAAACCAAATCATGTTCTGTGTTCCTGCTCTCAGCACCGGCTAGATTACAACCGCAAAGGGCTTTCGCCTCACACTCTACAGCTGTAGTAAATGAGATATTCGTTGTTGTAGTTGGCTCTCAGTGAATAGTAAATGCTGGACAATGCTGCAGATATTTTCATACAACCTCTTACAAGCCAGAGGGGAGGTCACTGCCTCCTTCACACTGAGATAACATTTCCTTATCAGCTCTCCGTTGAAATTAAGTGTTTGATGTTTGTGTGTTGTAGAAAGGTGTTGGCAGTAAATCAGGCCATGCAGTGAAAGTTGCTGTAACTTATTCTTTATTAACCTCTCATTTGAACACACTAATGATGGTGCTCTGACAACAGGAAGCAGTGCATAGGCCAGACTGTCAGATTCATGTTGCGACTCAGTATTTCTGTGTATCTTCAAAGAGCAAATGAGAGAGGAAACAGCTGCATGGACTCTAGCAGGGAGAAAAACACACACAGAATCTCACAACTGCCTTCACCAGCACCTTCGACTCACATTTTCATCCTCTCACTTTGACCAGAGTCCTGATGTGGCCCAGCTTTGTACAGGCAGAGCGCTCACAGCTCACCAGTGAAAGGACACTGTTGTTCCTGAGAGCTCATAACAAGACAAGACAAATTAAGGAAAGGTTAAGAGACACCGGTTGCGGCACAGAGGTCCACTCACTTAAAGTGATGCATTGCAAAATTGCTTTCCTATTGGGCAGAACATTTATTTTGTGAGACGGGTGTAGGCTTCCCGCGTCAGCAAACAGGACTGGGCTTTGTGTGTAGGTGTTACCCGCATTTCAAGGTATTTGTCTTTGCTGGGAGTTTTAATGTTGTTTGTAGATTTGTGAAGTGGCTGGAGCGGTATCATGTGACCGTATATAAAAGATGCAAGCACCTTGGGTCTCCAGAGACTGCGGACCATGTAACGCTGTCTAATCCATTTTATTCAATAAACCCGTCATATTTTTTCAAGGACTGCAGGTAGCAGGTTGTGTGTTTTCTTGATTAAACTCGTTTTACAGTAAATCATTAAGAAAATCAAGATCAACAAGTGATCATGAGGATTTTATTTTCTTGCCAAGTGATCAGTCTGATAATTATATTATGAATATTAGCATAAATTTAATAATGTGAACTTATAGGTCATAATGAGCTGCTGGTGCAGACGGTGTGCACCATGTTGCAATGTACACAAGACAAAAACTGAGCCATTACAGTTGTAGTAGTAATAGTGGTAGTATGTGTAACTGTTATAATGTGTTTATAAACATTAAATCTGATGTGCCATTTATTTTTAGGTAAAAGTAATTCAAATTAATAGAACAAACATGTTTATGAGAGGTTTATTGATGTTAATAGTGTTTTACATGTAGTTTAACCTGTGTTGTCCCTGTTCGTAAGATTGGGCCAACAAATATACAAAAAGGATTAATGTGATATTAGATTTAATTGGTAATTATGCAAGATTCTTATTATGGAGTTGAGTTTGAAAATAATGAAGTAGGTCTACTGTTGCAGAAACAATGCATGCACATGTATTTTCACCATTTTGTCAGGGTGTGAAGAAAAATGCATATAAACAAATATGCAATATGCACATGTTTATGAATTTTATTTGTAAGTGTGTCATCATTTTAGCTTAAAGCAAATTTTCGTGGACAGTCAACATCATACACATACACAAACACACCACCAACAAGGGTATGTTAGATTAGAAAGAAAGATACTTGTATATAGGGCAAAACTAATAAAATGCAGCCTTAGCAGAATTCAGCTTTTATTTAGCCATTGATAGAAATTAAAGATCAGTAACCCACTTTTGGTTTAGGCTCCACTGTGACACCTGCATCATTACGAAATGCCACCGCTGACCTGCTTCTGTCTCTGTGATCCCATGTAAATGTTGCTGGTCAAGCATTTGGGTGTGAGGTGACCAATGCTGTGCCAGAGAGATAAGCCAGAGCTGGAAGTCAGGGCTGTCCACTTGGCCAGGTCAAGACATCTGAGTCAGACGCACAGCAAATGGCCCACTGCCTGTCTCATGTTACCACTGTCAGCGAGGGAGCCGAGAAGCTTTTCACCAACACCAACGCCAATTTTGGTGGGGCTCCAGACACACACACAGGAAGAGCATGCAGGAAGTACCTCATCACCACACTGTTTCTATTTCCCAGAGCTGCAGCCAGGAGCTGGAACAACCACAATGTCTTCCCTCCTGAATGAACTCATCTTTGATAGTGAATAAAATACCCCCCACCCCGTTTCTCTCTTAACCATGCAGACACATACGCACACACACATACATATTCAGAAACAAATTGATAGCTGCACAAAAACATTGCACCACCAAATAGGGGTGGTTTGATTTTGATTTAGTTGATGTCAGACACCCTGGAGTCCTGTCTGCTGTGAAGTTTCTTCTTCACTTACACGTGTATGTACAAGTTATACAACAAACCATAAAACTGATAAATCAAAGAGCTGTACAGCCTGTTTCTGTAAGCTGCCTCTTTCCCCCAACATAAACCACAGTATGTCACTAATGCGTGGGTCAGAGCTGAAAGGCCTGCCAGGGTTTTTAGTAGCCTTGTAAATATTAAAGTCTGCTTGTAAAGTTTCATAAAGTGCTGAAATCTCTAACAGCTAATTTCTTTTACTGTCAGTCTGCAAAAAATTACAAAGCTGTTGATGTGAAATCCTGCAAAGATTGACAAGTTGTCTTATTACATGTTCAAAGAGTTGAACTGTAGGCTCTGGTTCATGCACTGCCTGCCTGGTGGCGTGGGAGGGGAGGCGGGGGCTCATGTCTTGTGTGTACTCTGACACAATGAGTTACCACTAGAGGGCAAAGCAGCTCCAAAAATCTCTCCAGACTCCCACCACTCTCAGTTGTTTGTGACTGCTCTGATATTGGAGATGAAAAAAGAATTTTGGCAGATCATTCATTCACGAGGGTGTAAATTACTAATTACAACATGTAATATCTAACACATAAATCCTCAATAAGATGAAAGTTCGTTACTGGAACAAGGCCATGAATTTTCCTCAATTAGACTTTCACCTCACACCAGCCTGATGGTTCATTTTTGGGGAGGGATAATCTCTTTTCATCTAAAATTATATACGACTGCCTGTTTGTAGCACGTCCTGCTGCTGCAAAGGTCACAGGTCAATGCACCCTCTTGCTTTTAAGTTCTTAATCTTTGTCTCAGTCGTAACACAGTTGAAGTTGAATGAAAATAGGACTGCAGACCTATAAATAAGACAACATATATCCTTCATAGATACATAAGGTGCTGAGATATATTGTATTAAGTGCTTCCTGTCATGGAGGGATGTGGTCTGGCTGTGGTATGGAGCTGGATCCATTGGTCTGCAGCTGCTCCCCTTGGCTATGCTGTGCTCCACAGAGTCCTGCTCAGCTCCTGTGAGTATGGGCCTCAGGCCCCACAGCCACCTGGGCCACAGGGAGAAGGAATGCGCTGACTTAATGATGTACCGTAAATCAGTCGAGCCACACAGCATTCCCAGCCCTGCCATTGGACAGATCTGTGCTTTTGAAAGCCCGGCCCACTCTGAATCCGGGCCCCATACAAAAGGCATGCGGAAACACAGTATGTGGATCCACTCACAATCACTTTGCATGGGGACATGTTGTGCACTGCTACTCGCTTGGTTGTTCCACTTCTGCAGTCACCTCTGCAGAGGTCGAGGAGGTCTCAGCGAGGCAAGACAGAGAGCAGGAGGGTTGAAACTGAGTGCAAGGAGATCTACCCCCTCAAGGCTGATGGGAAACTAGTTGGGGGCACGGAGGGGCTGAGCACTGAGGCAGACTGCCATAAGTGATTGCAGCTGCTGCTGAGGCCTTGAAGTTGGCTACAATAACATCCAGCCAAGTCAGGCAGATGACAAGGTGTGAGGGAGCGTGTTTGTTTTAATCCTGCTGTAGGTGCCGAATCAAAAGTGAGACGCTGGGGGTAAATACAACAACACAGGCACAATACAGAGTGTATTTTGCTTATTAGTGATTCAAGATCATAGCTATTTATCAATATGTATAGTCTATGGACGAGTTCATGTTCTTATAAAATGCATGTTCCTGTTATCCAGGAAGGAGTGTAGCAAAACGGGCTTGTTTCATGTTCTGCATAGCTGCCTATGTGCAACATCTGTGAATGTACGGATATAATGTGCTATTTCAGTTTTTGAAAATGTGTCACATTCTTAGACGCAGTAACGTGTCAAACTTTGATACCTTATAAGCGTCTAGTTGTGGTGCATTGCACTGTAATGCTCTTTATATTTATGTTGTTCTAAATTATTAATTTATCTCTCTGATGGCATAAATTGCATAATGATGCAACTCACAAGGACTTGCGTCAGTCCACTACGCAGCGCTCCTGTTCCTTCTTCTCAGTCAGCCTGTTCTCCATCACCTCCAGCCCAATGGAGGCTTTCACAGCTCAGGAGCTGCAGCAGCAGAGAGCTCGGTGGTGAAAGATGCTTCATTTTTCTCCCCAGGACTAACTTCTCCATGCAGTGTGGGACAGGACTAATGACAGTCATGTTAATGATGTTGACACTCCCACCAGCGCCAGCCAGCGTACAGTAATGAGGGGAAGTAAATAGCAGGTAGCTGACAACACGGCTGCTTCCGCTGCCACACAACTAATGATCCCTTTCACACCGCCTGAACATACTTTGTAAAGATGACAGCACACAGTTTAGGAGGGTAAATCCTGCCTTTCTTCCACCTTCACTCCACCTGTCAGTGGAGAACACCTCTGTTAAAACACATCACATCTACATCTGTACTACCCTGCTAGATTCCAGAGATCCCAAAGGGGCCAAAAACAAAAGATCTGAAAAAGTGATCCGCAGATATGTGGAGGCCCGATCTTTCACTGGGGATTAGCTCTGCTTATCCTGTAAAGCCCAGTGGGCAGAGCATGGTATTAGCACTGCAGGGTTACAGATTGTGTTACCAGCAAACCACCCATGGTTAGAGAAACATCTTCATGATCTTGTAAAGGATACAAGTGCATAATCAAAAGGAGGTTTTGTATAAAAGTTTGTGCCAAAACCTCAAAACCAGCTGACAATTTTTATGCATATTATATTAAAACATTGTTACATCTGTGGCCCAGCATGTCATTGAACTTGATAGCATCATACATCTGTATCTGGATCAGAAACACCCCTCCCACAGGATCATGTACAGTAAGACATCAGACTACTGAGTGGAAGAATTAAACAAAGTAATCAGATACCGTTGGAGGAAAAAGAAGAGAAGGAAAGAAAAATGAGCGGTTTAAGTCTTTGGGTTTACCTGCTGTGCTCCTCTCACATGTGAGGGTATGTGTCTGTGTGACCCTGCCCTGAACTCCGAAGTGAAAAATTCATTCACCTCAGGAGCGTCTGTACAGCATGCGAAGATTGATGCGTGTGGCAGAACACATGAGTAATGATGTCAACAGTCATCTCGGCAGCAGCGGCCATTATTATCATTGCTATAGCATGAAACGACACGGGCCCTAATCTGATCCCTAAACAACCTATCAGAGCAAACCCCGAGCGCTCTCCGCCATGCTCTGGGCTCACGCAAAATAATTTACATACTGAAATCAGTGGGACTGTGAGATCTTCAGTATTAATGGCTTCCTCAAATGAAAATGATCTCCACGTTACAGCAGCATATCTCACGTACAGGACGTGGTAGATGTTCTGCCTAGCAGCATGTGATATCTCATGTGATGAGCATCAACCCCCATTTGGCAGTGGTCGTGCTTGAAGCCACAGAGCATAGGAAAATGCATGAATCGGCCCCATGCAGCTGAGGTTCTGAAAGCCACACCGTGGCTCTCACTATAGGCAGCCATCATTGATCACTGTTTAAAAACACGATGGGCCTCATTTTTTAACATGCATGTGGATAAATTTCAGATTTAAATCATTTGACAATATGTAATATATATTACTTAATCTATTTTTTTAAATTTGATATAATCGGTGAATATGCTCAGTGTTTGGTTTTTATGTGTCAACACAATATTTTTGATACCCAAACACTGTCAGACCTGAAGTATTTCCTGAACCTCATGCTCACGTCGTGACCAGGTTTTGTTTGTTTGGTGTGTGTGTGTGTGTGCATGTGTGTGTATTTGTGTCTGACTGAGACAGACAGACAGACTTTCTGAAGGGGTTGGATGAGATGGGGGTTGGCGTTTCCATCAACAGTGTCTATGGAGGCACAAGGATTCTCTGACCCTCATGTGAACTTTCAGGGGGGTTGGGGAGGCCACCGGAGAGGTCAGAGGTCAGCATTCATGCTCATCACAAACAATGCACTGTTTTGCCCACAGCACAGAGAGAAGACAGTCACCACAGGCTGCTCATATGAGGCAGCATGTAAATGAAACATGCTTTCATCTTTTAAGAATTCATGGATTTCTCTCAAAGTTTTTGCTTTTCCCTTAAAAATAAACTCATATACAGTTTATTCAGTACACTGCATACAGATTAGATATTTTATACTTTAGGTTTATGTAGTGAGGATAATACACAATAAATAAAAATACCTAAATACCTAAAAATACCTATATACAATTAAACAAAGCAATATATCAAATCTTCACAACAAATTAATGCAACTATGACATCTGCTATGATATGTGTAATATGAACACAGGTATTGCAATGTATATTTACCTTTCAAGCGTTTCAAGTGTTTTTACTGCATTTAAGTCATTCAGAATAGTTTGAATAATATATTTTCCCTACTTTGTTAGAAAGTTGGGGTTTTTTGTATCATGCACATCTGGAAATGATTGATTTTAACCTGGTTTGACTGGAGCACCAATTATGTTTAATGTTTATTGAACTGCTTGAGAAAATGTTGAATGACTTAAAATCTTTAGAATTATTAAATTCAATATGCATCAATAAATCTAAGTTTATTTCTCATTCTTCAAGGAACTGGAAATAATATATGGCAGCATTCGTGTTTTTCCATCTTTATGTGTTAGAGCACACACCTTGCATCCATGCTCATAGAATTCAGCACCAATAAATCATGGCATGGTCATGTAAATGTTAAAGATCCAAACATAGTATGTGTTGGTGGGTGGTAAATTGTTATGTCAGCACAGAGCTTTGCTGAGAAAGGAGTGCAGAAATGTCCATTTTGCCCTTGTGGCAACATGTGCACCTGCTCTGCAGTCACCGGCTCTGAACTGTGAGGGATCTGAAGCCACCAACTAATATGAAGAGGGAACATCCGGCTCGTCGCCATGTCTGCTGCCATGCTGAGGAGTGGGCTGATGATGAAGAGACAGAAGGACGCCAAAGGGATGTGTCTGTTGCGGAACGATAGGAGTGACTAGCTCAGCTTTGCATGGCCCAGTCATATGTCCCCCCCTCCTTGTGTCCCCCCGAGGCCCTGCGAAATGCTGAGCAGCAGGAAACCAGCACACCAGAACAGACAGGCCCAGCGGTGCACCCACTCCACAACAACACAGCAACATATCCCACCACCACAGCCGCTCCTGACACATGTGAACATCTGCGCACACAAGCACATAGGAAATCTTCGCGGCTGGTTGCTGCAGTGAAAAACTCCACATCATTTTTTTTTAGATGAAATTTAAGTCTGATATCATATTTTTCAAAAAGAAACTGAACCAACTTAGATGCTTCCAGTTATTTGTGGGTGTTTTCACTCTATTGCAGTAATCAGCAATTACGCACATTCTCCATAATGTGTATTAAAAGCAGCTCAGGCTTGTATTCCTCCCCTAAACCACTAGGGGGTAAAGCTCCCCACACTACATGGCTGCTGATGTATGCAGCAGGTCTAAATGCAACTAACCCTGATCCCCCGGACCAGACCTCCCTGTGCTCTGTTATCCACCGACTTAAATGAACCAGTCCACCTCCGCTAGATTATCATGATGTAAGGCTCTCCTAATTGGATTCTCCGCAGACTAAGGACTTGTTATTGTAATACGTTATCTATTCTCTAGATTTCTTCTGCAGCATCTGGGAGATGTTGTCATTCCAATGATAAACACCATTTTCACTTGAGCCTTTATTACTAGACACCGCGCGCAAGAAATGGAGATAAATGAGCGTGAATCCCCAAGCTCTGATATGCTACTATAAGCCTTCACCTCCTTTATACCCCAACACTCTGCCAGCGGCCTCGCCTCCACATGGGAGATGCACCAGCTAACAAATGGCCAGCAGGATTACACACTTTGAGCGGGAGGGAAAATTGTTTTGTAACCACACATCGAGGAAACACTCTTCAACAAAAACACATTTGCTCTTTGACTGTCTGGCCTCCCTAATCCTTATCTAAACCACTGAGAGATTTCTCAGATTTCTTTACTCATGTATTATTATATGTTTTCGTGCTCACTGATTTGGCACCAAGACATGTGTACGAAGGAGGATATTCAACTTTAAGTAATATGATGAACTGATGCCCCCCCTTAAGGAGCTACATCTTTTGAGAACCCATTGATGCAGTGCAGGAATTATGAGGAAACACTAAAACATACAGGGGCCCTCAGTGACCCTCAGTGTAAGTGACTGTATTTGAATAGGCTTCACATCTGTTTTTGGAGGCTGAATTGTCAGAATGACATTTGCTAAATGTCCTGGTGCGGCTCCTGACCCACTGCCCCCCAACTCAAAACTCTCAAATGGACGTTTGACAGCAAAATACTGTAGGACGCCACCTCCTTGCATGCAAAGTGACTGTCCACTGCCACAATGAAAATAATCTTTTTACATCGCGAGTCATATCGGAATCTAATAAGAGCAGCAATTTTTGGCCCACCTTAACCTAGTGGTGAACTCTATAGTTAATACGCAGCGGTTATTATTTTACCATCAATCAAAAGTGAGGCAGGCAGGCCGCTCTCTCACCTCACAGCACTGCCTTGCAATCTAATTGTGCCCGAGCTTCATCAGTTTCCAGAACAATCAATTCCTCCTCTAGCTGGATGCAGGCAGCCGTGCCCCGGACCACTACACAGCCTTTAATATGAGCTCCATCGTCCAGGCCTCCTAACCAGAGAGCCAGGAGGCAGCTTTGTTGGTCTGACAGGACCTGTACCCAAACCTGTGTTCCATCACAGGGTTTTTTTGTGGTATCTCTCCTGACAGGGCGAGTCTGTCCGTGTAGCTTTGAAAATCAAGATGTGGCGAGAATGCGATGAGACCCTTGAGGAAGTGGCTGAACTTTTGAACTGGCGTGCGGGGACAGTCAGGGCTACACAGACAATATTAAGTGGCCTACTGCCTCGGAGCTGTCACTAATGGGGTAAACATTGACATACGAGCGCAGTCTCAAACAACCATTCATCTGAGCAACTTCGCTAACCTTGAGAGGAAGCAACATCCTCCTGTCTGTGACAAACCAAAACAAATAGAGAATAGATTATTTTCATAAACACATTTCCAAGAGGAATCATGCTTGACTAAGATGCATGAGGCCTGAATCCACATACTGTTTCTCTCACCAAGCTGCACTGTAAAAGTTATAAGCGCATTATGATGTTGTATTTATCACACTACAATAAGTGCACACCTGTCTAATAAGACACTCATTTGTATTTCAATAGCAAACTTTTCCCTCCTGTTTTTTTATGGATGTGCTTGTCAAGAAAAAGGTTTATATTCATTTATTTTGCTAATTCATGCGAGAATCTCCCTATAATGGCACAAGATGTAATGAAGTAACCCTGTGATGTGTATCAGAACCCTAAAATGTCCCCTTTGGGTTTTCAGTCTCGCACAGTGTGGTAAACTTATTTGTTATACGTGTGTCATTGCTGAAGATGAAGACATATGGCTCTTTTAAAGCTGCTAACAATACCAATCAATAATCATGAATGTCTCAGTATTGTCATATTTCATAAATCAGCTCCATTGTTTCGGGATGACAGTGATCATTCTCTGCATAGTCGCAGCATGAACGCATGCAAACAATCCTCATCTTGATCACAGTCATGTGAACTGACCACAAGGACATCTATTATTTTATGAGGTCTAATGGTCCTGTAAATCTCAGATTTAAGCACCTGCAGACTTAACATGTGATTCTAGACGGTAGAATAATCCTTCACTACATGTGACAGGAAGCTTAAAGAGTCTCACACTGAGATTAAGACACATTTCAGATTTACATGCATGTTAGAAACATTTTCAACCTGTTCTGCTCATCCATTTAGTCCCTTATGGTTAACCTAACACCAATCCAACATCCCATAAGTGTTTTTTTATTCATGCTACTTAGACCAACTTGTCTGCATGTCGAGGAGTTACTATTTAACAGTAGATTTATGTTTAAGTGCACAGCGGGATAACCTGCTTGGCAAACTGTGTTGGTTCCCAGCCAAGGCTATCTGTAACACACACTTTGAATCAGAGGAGGGAAAGCTTAGTGGGAAAACAAGCCAGTGATATTGTCACAAAGTGTGTATTTTTTTGCACTAAATGAAGGAAATGCTCACATGGACACAGAACTGCACCCCTGCGCGTCATGAAAGCCAGGGTTTCCTCTCAAATACAGTAGGTGATGACGGACAAAAGCAAAATGAATAGGCCTGTCTCTAATGCACAACACCTCACGGACACATTCATGCACCAAAAATAACAGAGAGGCTCTTCCTCGTGCTGCTACACAAAGCACAATTGAGAGTGATGTGTACTGCAGTCAGGCAAAGGTTGAAGTACGTGGGAAAAAGCACAGGCACATAACCGCCCAGAGGCATTCAGCAGGAGAACTATCAGTCACTGGACTTTTTGCAGGGCTGTGACAGAGCAGCTAAAAATGACAATCTAATAGCAGGGATGACATTTTGTTTAAAAACGTGATGACAGAATGATCCCATGTCTCTGTAACTGTAGCTGCTGCCTGGCCAGGAGTCAGCCATTATTCTCTACTTAGCCACTGTCTGTCTTGGTGGTCACTGTGAGTGCTGCTTGTAATGGGCTATGATGAGTTTGTATGACTTATGATAGGATCTCCCATGTCAGCCCATGTCATGCAAATATTTATGTCAAGTAGGAGCACTTGAGTGTGCGAGCACATGCTCTGATAGATGTGAATTCCCTATTGGCGCTGGAATGATAGAACATTTCGGAGGCAGTGGCCTACTTCCTCTCCCGCTCTCCCCAGGCCTGGCCACCAGCACTGTGCCAGGGCACTGCCCCCTTCTTCCTCTGAGAGATCCTGTGATTGAGAGCGCTGAACATGGTGTTTACTTTGGCTGCACCTCAGAGAGAAGCAGATGGAGGGAGGCGAATGAGAGAGAGAGAGAGAGAAAGAGGAGGAGAGAGGGCAGAAAGACACAGATAAAAGAGGAAGAGAGGAGCAGGCAGACAGCGCCAATCTCAACATCTCATTTCTCAACAACAACGATCACTGTCTTCTCTGTGCTTATTTATGCCTGCAAAAAACCACATTCAAACTGCAGGCAAAGGGCCAAAGAGAGATTTGCAGACATAATATGATGTAATGGCATCAAACACGGTGTTGGTTTGCGGGATTGCATGAGTCAGCTTTATTTATTCACTGTTGTAAGCAGCATTTAAAGGGAGTAATTTGAAGTGTGGGAGCTGATGAATACTACTTGTGTCGCCCCATTGTGAGGGAGCGGTCTAAGTGGTGAACTCTCTCTTTCATCCTCTTCCATTGCCTGTGGCTTTCTCAAGCGTCAACATTCTTCCACTTATCTTTATAGCCATTAGCGCTGTCAGCCTCCCCGCGTCTCTGCTCAGACTCACTGCGAAGCCCTCGACGAAATTCCATGAATATCAGTTGACAAGCAGGGATGCCTTTAAAACGCGAGTTGCAAACAAATTGAGTTATTTGTGTTTCTTGAGGAGGAAACAATGAAGGACATGAGCTGGAGAGCGGAGTGTGTTGGCCTTCGGTTACACCTCTGGCCTGGTCACAAACACACAAACACACAAACACACACACAAACAGTAGAGCCTGACAGTGTAAAGTAAAGTGGCCTCTCAGTGTCTCACTGGTGACAAGCAGGAGGTGATGGTGTTCCTCAGTGATTCTTCAGCGTGATAACTGACTCACTGTCACCTAAACATGTCTCAGTGCTTATTTTTATTCATCTGTTGTCGTGTTTGGTTGTAGTAATCTTTGGCACAACTATATTGTGTTGCATGACCCGGCAAATTGTGACTTGGTGCCAGACAAATCAAAATAATTGAATTGTGTTAAACATCTCAGGATGACTACAGGCTCATACATGATCATACAGCTGATTTAAGACCTTAAAACAAAAATAAACATTATAACCTGCATTAAGTAAGGATTTATTATTACACTGCCAAACAAACTGAGTCATGCATGTTGCAAAACATGAGACAGTACTCTGTGTAAAATATGCTGCACCAAAACATGAATCATTTTGTAATGAATCAAAAATTTCTTCTTGTTGAAGTTTCCACTCCTCACTGAAGTATTGTAAGTGCTGGTGGAGTCCTATAGGGGGAGTCTGGCATCACCTCTGTATGAGAGGAACCCCCCCCCCCCAACCACCACCACCACCATACACGCACACACACGGTGGACCACACACTGATGGAATGTGCAATCCTGTCATCAGCTTGTAATTGCGGACGTTAACAGCAAAATCCAACCTTCACAGTTTTTAAAGACGAGGAAAAAACCTTCTTCAGTTTCTGCTGGTTTGACATCTTTCACACCACCCCAGTGTGGAAAATGGCACACAGCTCTTTTATTTTACACTCTGTTGTGAAACTTACAAGCCATTTAAGTCCAATTACAACAAAAAGAGCAACATGTCTTAACATCCCCCTCTTAACCGAGCTGTAGATAGTCTAATCCCAGGGTGTAAATAGAATTCGGGACAGACAACATGAGGATTTGGCTAATCCCCTATTAAGGACCTCTGTAATCCTCTTGAAAATCCTTTGTATACACACAGGGTTAAATACTGTAGCAACAGCAAAGGCCAGAAGGATTAACCTCACAGAAAGTGATCTGATTGTGTTTATAAAAGGAAAAAGAAAAGCAGAGTGAGTTCAAAGCTGCCTCTTGGCAAGACAGCATGCAAAAGTGATGTAGATTTCATAACAATCACTGCGTACAGGTTTGGTCTGTCATAATATTATACAATGCATCATGTAGAATTTATTACAGATATAATTGTTCTCTTCTAAAGTTTTTTCTTTTAAAGGATTCAACATGAAAACATAATGCAAACAGTGTTACAGTTTATTTAGGCATCATTTGCATAATTACATTTTAATGTTCCTTTTTTTGTTTAATGGCCATGTTTTTCTCCTATAATCAGCTATCACTGACTAATCATATTATTATGAGTATTATTATTTTTCAATTGCAGTGATATAAATCCCTGTGTGATGGTTCAAAGTCCCTGTGAATTCCTCTGTGGATGGAAAATGTACATGCTCCATATGCTTCTCTGGCTACTGATGTCAAGGCAGAGTGATTAGGTGGAAGTGGAGTTTATGTAAGCAATGGTGAGCGCAAATCGGCCCCAGATCTCCCCACAAGATGCTCACACTCACTGAGCTCACAGCACTCTACAAAGAGCATTGAGATATGTGATATTAAGTAGACAGCCATAAAACCTTGTCTGGACCCATGCGGTCGACTACATGTAACAGGCAACAGTCAAATATATATTCAAGTTTTCAATGAAAGCCTGTTGAAAGTGTAATGATGGTAAAGTGCTGTCAGGGGAGGCCCAGCCTGATGTTTTATTGGCTGTTTATTTTATTGGAGGACTAGTCATGAATCTAGGTAGCCTTCAGTGATATTGCCACAGTGTGGTTGAGCCCCCTCAGTCTGCATGAGAGATTTTATTAGCCAAACATTTGTTTCTCAGAGTATGCTCTGAGCACCGAGGACTATGTCTTTCCAGTTCAGTGGTGAAAATAGCAAACAGATGTGTGTTCAGTCTTTAGCCTCCTCTACACATCAGTGTTTAACTGGGATTGTGTTCTCCACGATGTTTTATTTACTGTAAAGTGCAAAATTTTAATACTATAATCCCAAAATACAGGCATTGATAAACTCTGTGATGAAGAAATGAGTAAAATCAAACGTGCACTTATAGTTAACTCACTGTGTGTACTAAGTGTTATTAATTCATATGGAATAACTGTACTGAAGTCCAACAGAACCTGAGTTAATATCATAGACAGCATGAATTCCTGCTTGCACGGGAAGCTGTGTGATTGTTTAGGAGTGTTTCAAAACCCCTGGGATAAAATAATCATTTTCACCACAATGCAGAATGCTCGGTTCCATAAATGTGGATGGGCAATTTCTGTTTCATTTTCTCAGCTCACTAACTGTTGGCTACACTGCAATATGCGATAACTATGGCAGTAATATTTGGTCTATGGGACTAAATCCATTACAATAAGCATTTGCATAATACAGTGGTGTCGCCAAACAAATGAGGAATATGTAATGATCCAATCTGTGTGGGACAAAATGAACACTCCAAGTAAATATGTAATGATTTCCACATGGCTGCACATCTGACGAGAGGAACAAAAGCCCTCACTATGCCTTATGGATGACCCTGATCATACAGTTGTCAGTCTGGTCAGTACTAAATGCAGCAATGACCTCACTGGAGCTATTGGCAGGATGTGCTGTAAACTAGGCAAGCATCAGGTGTGCATCTTAAAAGGCAAATCAGTGCAGCATATGTAATCAGTAGAATAAATACTTACTGCCTGTTTGTGCAAACTGACAGGCCAGTGACTGATGTGGTTGCAAGAGAGTGGGCTGAATGGATGGCAAAGATCGGCCCAATGAGGTCAGAAAGCAAAGCGCTCACCATATTTGGCCCAGCTGATCTCCAATTAAACAGGGCATTGACATAACACAACAGAGCAGACCATGTGAGCCACCTCTGGATCATCAGCCAAGACATGTCACACACCCTCTTAAGCTTTCACCACAAGCCCATGAAAAAAGAAAAAAACCCACACACACATAAGCGGTACAGAAGAAATGGTTGCACCTAATTTTGTCTTTATATTCCAACAAAGCCACTGGAAGCACAGTGGAGGTTCATCCCAGGAGTCCTCTGCTCTGATGTTTGCTACATGATCTAGTTTCTGTGCAGGTCTGTACTGCTCAGGCAGCCCCTGTGGGGAGGGAATAGAGAGGCTCTTTAAAGGCTTCCTTGGCTATCACATTTCTGGCCTCAAAATACGGAGCCCCCAGTCAATATATCTATGACTATTATCTATCAATTAATACATCTGTCTCCATTGTAGGGGTCCGCTGCCCTGCTAGCGGCCTGACCAGGCAGTGAACTCTTGCATTCCTAAAAAACACGGTCATCCAGCCTCTGTAATTTGTCATGTTAGAAGTTGACAGTAAAAGGTCATCCACTCCCATCGCTGGAGGCAAGAAAAAGCACTAGGATGAAAGTGCACGTTCAGACGATGGCTATTGCTGTGCTCTCCCTATTTGTATAAGACTGGGAAGACACACACACACACACACACACACACACAGCTTTATCTAATCTAGACCACCTATCTGTCTTATACTTCCCAGACTATCTGAAAGCAGAAGCAAGAGTGGGTCCATTAAAAAGCGCTCCAGCGCCTAATAATCCACCTACTACATACCTTAAGCTGAAGTGTCTAAATAGGCCATGTTTGTGACAGCTTTTATAATGTGTGCAGAATAAGGCTTCTGGTTGCTTTAAGTCATACTGAGTCTGCGCAAAAATATTCAGTTTTCACATTTAAATTTAATATCTGCAGATTGTAGACACTTTGTGTATATGATTCGGGTCTGTGCTCGTGTTTTTGTATCATTTCTGGAATATTTTCATATGCTGTGTGGTTATGCTATTGGTTTAATATTTGTCTGTGTTTATCTTATTTTTTAAATGTTTTGTATAAGTCATCGACTTGCCTGGAACTGCAGATGAAACCCGGCCTGTGTTACTGTGATGGACCGAAGTGCTCATGTTAATTAATGGTTGTTTACTCTTCATAATTCAAACAAACATAATCATACCATGAAATCAAATAGATCACATCTGCGGGTACTTTGAACTGACGAGGGGAAGATATCATACCCCTCGACGTATTTGTGGTCACTGCAGACATCATGACATATCAGCAAGCTAACGCCACCTTCCTCCAGCTGTAAATTTTATGTTTCAGTCTCGTTGCACGCTCAGTTTCGAAGCCGACAAGCTATCCATTAAATCGGGCCACCTCTGACTCTGCTCCAAAGAGAGGGCAGGTCTGCCAACAGCTCATCCATCATGCACAATATCAATTGATTTCCAAACATAAACAGAGCATCTTTGATATAAGGGACAGCTGGATCAGAGGGGGCACAGCAAAGGAAATGCACTTATAGGCATCACAGTCCAGCTCCTGTCTACTGCCCTCTCTCCCCCAGACTGGCATGATTTAGCCGGGTCGCTCACTTCCTGCAATTATTTTACTTCCGAAGCACAACAGCCAAAAGCACCATGACACTGTTGGGTTACTCCATGACTCCTCCAGTTCACCTACTAGTCAGGTCATAGTTTTGAAAAAATATGTCATGAATCCAGCTTCATGAATGTGAAGATTTGGAGCTTTTCCTTTTAAAAACTGAAAAAAATTTTTTGCACTAATGTATAGAGAAGTACAAGAAAACAATCAGAAGATTAACTGATGACGAAAGAAGCATTAACTGCTGTCCTCTACAACATTGTTGTAAATGAACTCCGCCTCAACCATCTACAGCAGCAAAATCTGGCTTTTATGTAAATACATAGGTAAAAATAATCTAATGGTGTAATATTTAAAGGTATAACAGTCACAGATGACATTTTTCTGCATTGAATACCTTAAATTTTATACTTTAAGTACATAGTCCTGATTATACTGACATAATTCAAGTTGAGCAACAGTGTCAATGCAGGACTTTTACAGAGTATTTTTAAGTAAAGGATCTGAATACCTCTCCCATCATTCTTGTGCACCTATTAAACAGCCAACCTATGCAAAATCACGTCTGCTGCTAATAGCAGGGAGGTTAAAAAGGTTACATGTTTCAGACACCATAAAAGACACAATGTAGGACATTATGTATGTATGAGACATTCAGATTGTGCTAGTCTGAACACTTAGGGACTGTGGCTGAGCATGTTAACACCGTGAGAGTTCTCTCATCACAAGCCATTGTGATAATATTGTGGGTGGCTTTTGACCCCGCTGGAACACTGATATCTTTTAGTTTTTCGAAAGCAGCAAATAACACAAACACAATTTGCTGTTACAGGAAACATGACTACAGCCTGCACTTACTGTGTGTGTGTTACTTTCACTGTCAGCTTTTTTTTTTATCCAATACTTTGGCCATTACATTTACAATACGTAGACCAACATACAGTGCTCATATCTTTCAATTATGCAATACTTTAATGTGTGTTCTATCCATTATTAATTGATAATCCTCATGAACATGATATGGAGCAATTCCGTTAAGCAACACTGAAATATTATCAATTATCGTGTTTTAATTTTTACCCCAGTGGCTCCCCTATCTCCACTTACATTACCCTCCTCTGCTCTTGCATGCAGCATTAGAGAGGCGTCATTAGTGAGGACCAGTGGGAAGGCTGCCCGCAGTAGAGCAAATGGAAGTCGTAAAGCAGCACTACTCATCGCATGGACATTACACACTGACCCTCCCAATCCCTCAGCCTCTGCAATTGGCTGACAGTGTGCACCAATGACACGGTAAACCACAGGCTTTTCAAACTCAATTTAGTCCGGCATTAATTATTCCTCTAAGTATTCTATGGCCCCGTTAATATTGAAAATCATAAATGTATAAGGTTAGGGGCGAGCATGTTGTGGTACACTTACTAACGTGATGATACAATTCCCATTTGATGGTAGCTACCTAATTAAGACTAGCGAGCTGTGTGCTGCAAGACTCATATATCTTTGTTATACCAGACAAATGCTCCCATTGGTTCACGACCGGAGCAAGATCAGAGTTTTTTGATGACTGAAACTTCCAATAACTTTCATTTAAAATACACTCACTACTATATGAGGAACTACCATACCTTCATGTCCATCTATATCTCGATACACCGGACAAAAATGAATTACCCGTGGTGCTAAATTGAATTTGTTGCAGCAGAGTCTCAAATCCTCAGCATGTTTGGTGCCGTAAGTGGATTAAAATCTCTCCATGATGTAAAAATATTCAATACAACTAGTGTGCTGCACAGTTTCAAGTGGAAATACTGCACAGCTGATGCACTTAAAGTTTGTCATTTAAGGTGGGCGGGGTTCAGATTTTCTGCCCAGGGGGCAGTGGTGTCCGTTTGAACTATTGGCCTTTGGTCCAGGGGTTTAGAGGTGCAGACCCTGCTCCATCTCAGATAACTAATTGCTATATATGTAATTGAGCTGATCATAACTGTTAACTGTCTGCCACACTGACGGAATAATTTGGACAGGCAGAGTTCTTATTTATAAAGTAGATCCAAATAAAATCTGAATTATAAGAAGGTTTAAAGCATTAGTTTCATTGTACACAACTCTGTAAGTATGCTTTTGGAATGAGCCTCAGCCAGTCCCAAACACATACATAGCAGTCTCTGCAAAGCTGCTGTTATTTATAGCATCATACAGCTCGTTCATGACCTTTTGGGGTTTTTTTAGTGCGGTTGAACTTAATGACACAGAAGCTACCATGGCTGACTCTGAGTTCAGCTTCAGTTTATGTTTGTGTGCAGAACTGGGTTTCAGTCTGATGTTTTTGAGTCTGTCAGTCTGTTAAATCAGAGAAAAGGTCCTGGACCAGGACTGATATTACATCAGGATCTGATGTAATGCACCCAGTTGTTGTGTTACAGACTCTATGTGGGTCAAACACTGAATGTGGAAGCAAATGATGAAACTGAAGCTCTCTGTTTGTAATAATGTTGGAAAATAAGACTCTCTGTTAATGTATCTGCTTTTAAATGCAGTTTAGATGCCTTTTAACTTTATGAACTGTATAGACTCATTGAAAATTACACTACAGACACAGTTTAACACAATTTTATTTGTCCTCTGGAAAATGAAGCAAAAGATGAATATTTGATTGTAGGAAAAAATGCTTGTTTGTAATATTTTGTTTCATTGTTTTTCATTTCGACATTAAAGCTAATGTCATGGAATAAAAGGGATGAGTATGCTTCCAGATAAAGTGCTCGTCATGTGGTTAAACACTATCCGAAACTCCCTTCCCCCACTGATACTGTGCAGTGGTTGCTCAGGTGTACTGAGAGAAAAAATTTGATTTCTTCACAACCTGTTCTGTTACTTTTGTAACTGTACAACTGAGCATAACACACAATGTGTTTCTCCCATCTCTGTTTCTTTTCACCTCATTTTTAAGTTTGGTTGTTCAGACTAGCTACAAAGTAATTTACCTTCCAAAGTGGCCACTGTGTAAATGTGTACACATGGTTTTTGTTTTGTAAGATACAACTGCAGATGCATCGTCTGGCATTGAAATTCTGCCCCTGCATTGAATTTACTACTAGCATGTGGAGGGAGGGTGCCAGTCGAATAAGGTACGAAAGAGATGTTGAATCTCTTTCTTTTCCGCACAGTCTGCGGGGATCCTATTCTGCAATAATGGTGTAGGGCTTGTGACATTCACTGCTGATAGAGGACATCATTTCACAGGAGACCTCACAGAGCAGCTAGACCAGGAAGAATGTGGCCAGATGGAACTGGGCTGAATTGTCAACATTTCCCCGTTGACTAGCCAGCTAAGCAGGTTCCACAATGCAGGCAGCTTTTTACATTCAGGAAGCAAAAGACACCACACACACACGCACACACACACACACACACACACACACACACACACACACACACACACAGGTTCCTAAAAAAGGCACTAAAACCAAAACTAAAGTGAGTACACAGAGCCTCCTGAGTGCCTCGTCTGAGAGGGAGAGGACAAAGGTGAGGACTGGCTGTAATAAAGCCGTATGCCCGCTGTTAAGAAATGAAATGTAAAGCCATCACCGTGATCCATCTTCATTAAACAATTTCCCCTCTCCCTTGCTTGTGAGGATATCAGTTTCAAGGGGTCAGGTGCTATTTCTCCTCCTCTTGGGTGTCGGCATGTGTTTAAATATACTGTAGAGTGCAGCACCAGTGCAGTGCAGTGAAGCAGAGGAATGGGAGGCCATTGGTCCCGTGCCGATTGGCTGCCATTCAAGGTTACTCTTGGAGGGTTTCCCATCACCCCCCTCTAAGTGATACATTGCAATCTGACAAATGCAAACTGTGACATTTAGGAAAGCACTGGGAGAATAACTACTGTTGTGTTGTTAATATGGGCTCCTCACCGCCAAACTAGATTGTTGGGCAGGCGGCTTTACAAGCCTGACGTCCATTACACAGCCGGATCATTTTATAATTATTCTGCAGGCACTTTTCTCTTTTTTCAGTGCACTGTCCTCAAACGTTTTAATGGATTTATCACAGAGGAATTACCAATTGTAGAAATGTTAGCCAGACAAAATTAAAACATTAGTGCTGATTTTGAGTTTTACATCCAACCAAAAATTGTCCTTAACATCTGTGAAAGTAACACATTATTTGTTTTGAATACAAAGTTCATGTTCTGCCTGTAACACGGGGAGTGAGTTGTGAATGTGAAAACTGGATTAATTAGGAAACATCTAAGCAGAACATAAAGATGAAAGTATTTTTTATAGGTAAACAAAAGTGTCTGTGCAAAGATCAGATGTTGTTTTGACAACGTAATTACATGATTTATGTTCTTTTTTCTAATCTAAGTCAGGGATGGCCTCTCTGTTTTTGCTGATTCATAGGGAAAATACACCAGGACAGATCAGATGAATTGCCTTTTTCTCAAAGTCGAGTTTGTCTAAATAAGAACTCTGTGATCAATCTTCAGTCTTTCAGTTAAGTTTATTGTGGTGACTGGCTCCTCGTTGTCTGAGCAATCGCGAGGCAGTTTTCGAATAGCTGATTACCTCATCACACCGAGGCAGATCTGTTATAATTTGAGTGAGCAGGTACACATCTCTCTGCCTCGTGCAGCCAAAATAAACACAGAAGATAAGACGTGTAAATTCTTTGGGAATCCCAATGCAGTTCTGCATGCAGAGATTTGTCAAAACATAAAAAAACATGACAGCAAAATCAGATTACATTATGCTGAAGAAATTCAGAAAGCAGAGAGGGAACTGGAGGACTCCTGGGAGACATTTCCCTCTTTCTTTTCCCAAATGCACTGAGCTGTTCCTCATGTATGGTTGCAAGGCATACATTAATTATACCGCTTACAGGAATTGCTCTGCTTCCATTGTCACCGAATTACCGCCTTTCGCTACAGATCGGCTTCCTCCTATTTAATGTGCCATTTAATGCAGTTTCTCCCAATCCAGTTCATAGATAGAGGTGAATGGAAATGGTGCTGTGTGTGTTTTATGCAAATTGCAAGACGAGGTGATTAATTTATAATGGCTTTCAGAGCAATTGAAGGCAGCGGGAACTGATCAAGGGCAAGGACATTATAGAATGGTACAGGCTGCATAGGGGTGGCTCTGCTTGTTCTGCACTGTACCACAGCATGACAGTATCTCATTACATCTAGACAAAACACCTCCCCCATTGATAATGAGCATTTTTCTCAAGGAGGGACCCGTTTTCGTCTCTTGTTGTATTTTCCTGCACTGAGCTGCACATCATTCTTCATCTAGCTAAATCATGTATTGATCCAGCACTATTCCTCATATCCATGCACTATAATGTGTTGTGTACTGTGCATGCAATGCGCCCGGGCATGTCTGAAATCAAGCCTCTTGGAGATTTTCTTGTTTACTCTGGATGCGACATATGAACCACAATGCATCACCATGCAGTTTAATAACAATAGTCTTTACATGGGCTAACTGAAATGTATTTCACACTGATGTTGGCAAGCTCTTTGAAAATAAATAAGCAAAACACTCGTGAAAAACTAACACTGTTCTTTCTCAGAGTCTCTTACTCTCTCTCTCTCTCTCTTGCAGCCAGTGCTGTTAATGGAACTGCAGAGATCGCTTAATATAATTTCCTTGCCTCGGGAAATAAGACTGGAAAACTATCTTTGTATGTTTGATGCCATTCATTGCTGATGGTGAACTGCTGAGCAGCCCTGGACAGATTCAGTGATGACAGCTGATGTTTTAGCTTTTGTCTCATGTTGCACAATATCTGTCTAATGCTGTGATTCATATTTCCATAATAATTCAAATGTTTACAATCTGTTGCAGCTCCAACCTGCTGTGATGGTCTTTCTCGCAGTTAGTTGATCGTAAGATACATTAGTATTTAAAAGAAACTGAGCATGTTTTATATTTTATAGTATAGTAATATATAGTTACATAATTTCATATTTCAATCATGGAGCTACTGTGCCTTGCACAGTGTTTCACAGTGGAAAATTAAAGAAATGTTTTATGATGATGATTGATATTTACAGAGATTTACAGGCATACATTGACATGAAATGAAAAAGACAAAAATCGAGTTGGAATAAATCACTTTACATGTAAATAGATTGTATTGTGCTTTTATTTCTTACATTTTTCTGCTGGATTTGTGAGTGTAAATGTTAAACAATATTTCTAATAACCTAAAACTGTTTCATCACAATATTTTAAGTGACGATCACTAAAGATTTGTCCCTTTTTACAGACATGTTATTTCTTGATGTGTTCTGGGTCCTGGCAGTGTAACACTTAAGACTTACAGCTGAGATGGCGTTTAAAAAAGGATAGCATGCACTTGAATAAACAAATAAATACACAAAAGTGTAAAATGACAAAAATAACACAAAATAACTTGGACTTGAGAGGGTTTAAAACACAATTTTATGATCAATTTCAAAAAAAGTATTTACTATTACTTTTATAACTTAAAGCACGGTGGAGGAAAAGAAGTACTTGTTCTCCACTGTGCCATTAAAACAGGGTTATTTTAATATCTACAGAGGCCTGCTGGCTCTGTCCCTGCTGCTTCTCATGAGCTCATGGTATTAAATATTTACTAGTGCTTCAACAACAGTGAGATGATGGCATTTCCTAAGTGTTCTTTAAAGCACTGTTACTTGACTACTGATGGGCAAAATGTGTGTCAGTATAGTTTCTATTGAATTACTGGACTGGCCTCGTGTTTTTTTTGCACATATACAAATGCCAGTGCAGAAGCTCCACAGTTTAGGAGCATGATTGGGATTTATTCCTTCATGCTGCTTTGAGGAGATGTGCCACGTATACTTTCTACCAAAGAGAGCAGGAGCCCTGAGCAGCCCAAGAGGTTTAGCAGAGAGACACAAAGCAGCAGTGGCACCGTTCGTACCTTCAGGTGACAGAGTGCTGATGATTATAGCAAGGACAATGCCCTGCATGTGTCAAACAATTGGCAAATAATTTATGTCATCTTTTCCACTGTTATTTCCGTGGAGGGCACTAACTGTGTTGCCAATATCAAACCTCCTGCAGAGGAGAGGCAAAAAAAAGGGACGTGCTGCAAAAGACTGATGGAGGGAGAGAGGAAGAGGGAGCAAGAGGAGTGGATTGGGGGAGGGGAATAAGTGCCAGGCTCAGCTTTTTCCTGACTGAAGATGCACAGCCATCTGTGAGGAGACAAACACACGTATGGCCATCATTTGTCCAACATCTTACGTGATGTGAAGGCTTTTCACTCGCCATGCCAACCTGTGTGGCAGATGATGTATGTGTTTCTTCAGTCCCGTGATTACTAGCATGGAGCTGCAGAGCAATGCTCTTCACCTCATCAGTTCCACAGGCTGCGCTCCAAGGTGGGTGAGGGATTCGCTGCAAGATGGCTTCTGACACACAGCACAACCAAGGCGTACCAGCATGAATATTATACAGTGCATTTCACCACAGCCACCCACTGTGAACAGATCAATCGAGGTGGATGAGGTGAATTAGAATTTTAATAGAGTGCCTAGGTGCAGTAATTAAAAAGAATGATTATATTTTCCCTAAATGTATGAAAAAGTGGATGGTCCAGTGGGGTGGTGCAAGCTGTTTTGGTCTCATATATAGTGAACACTGGGTTTTTGTTTCTAATGTGTTCTTTGATTGAAACTTTTAAGTGACAGTGGAATTGTAACAAATATAATAATGTAAATGCGTATTATTTGCTTTATTCATTACAGTTTTCTTTCATGTAATGTTGCTTGATGTTTGTTTTTATATCCAATATTGTTTTCACCATACCATAAGTAGCAGTCAACCTGTATGTGCATAACATTTTTGCCTAGTCCCCTCGCCGCCATTGATCACCGCCAGGATTTAGGTGAGAATTATATAGTTTCACTTAATTTGGAAAATTTAAGCCCATTGCTTCTTTTGCTCCATAATTATCTTTCATGGCCAGTGGATGATGCATAACAGGTTTATATAAAGCTAACACAGCTAAGGTAAACACAGAGATGAAAAAGATGAGAGACAGAAGCTGAGACGCCAACACAGTGTCATCAGACTGAGCTGAGAGACAAGCAGGTGATAATTGTTGTGGGAGCCGCGGGAGCAATAGGCTCTTTGAGAGAAAGGTAACAAACCAGCAAAACAATAGAGATAAATCACAGCAGAGGATTTCCTGCTGAAGTCAACCTCCACTGAGGCCCTATTAGACTCGGCTCACAAGCTTTATGTTTCAGCCACAGACTTCTGATTACAGCTTTCAAAGGCCCGGGCTTTGGCTGAAACAGATATTTTAAAACAAAAGACAATTTTTTTTAAAAGTTTTAGGTTATATTCTGTTGTTGCCTTTACTGTAAAATATAAAGAATTTAGCTCTGAATGAGAATAAATGAGCTCCAGAGATGAGACAATGAGACCTGACACATGCTCTACCAGAACAAGTCTGTTGCTGAGTTGAACAGCCGGACAGGAAGGATGTCATTGCTTTAAAGTTCACTACAACTTCTTACTCTGTGCGACGAGTGAGCTTAGTCTCAATTAGGGCACCATGGGCTATCTGTCACAAAAATATCTCCATTGTTCGGTGGCCTCATCCAGAGAGAGAGAGACATGTTTTTGTAGGGTGACCTGGGCAGCTATGCTGTGTCAACTGGTGTCAGGCTACAAGTGTGTTATACCAGTTTGCCCGCAGGCTAAACCCCAAACGAGGCCCCTTGTGTCCCAAACAACACAACCAAAGATAAAGTTCCAAGCCTCCTCCTTGACAAATATTTCTGGTTGAAAGGGCCAGAAGAGGTGACACAGCCACGGTGACTAGACAGGAAACCGGTCAGCCAACCTCTGTTTGGCATGTCAACGGGTGGCAGTTGACCGGGAGATTGTGCACGAAGATGAGTTTCCTTTTTTCCCCCATTTCCATCATTGGGAGCACATCATCCAAAATGATAATTCTCTAATGATGCTTACAAGTTGTTCCTCTGGGGTACAAGTCCAGGGTTCTCTTCTAATGGGAGTGTGCACCACAGAAGCAGCTTTGTCTCTCATCAAAGTAGAGGAAGTCCTCTGCTGCTGCTGTAACTACGCTGTGACTCTCAAGAGTGCATGTTACAGACGATGCAGCATCTTTCATGTTCCACTTAACAGGAAGAGGAACAAGTGAATAACCCAACCTTTAACCCTCACATGACATTTTAAAGCATGTGGTGATTTATCACAAGTTTGGCCCTCGGAAACAATGACCGATCAGTCACTGACCATGATGAATTCTTTTATTTCAATTTGGATTTGGGTTGATTTAAAAAAGGGTCTAATTAATTTCCAATGAACAATTAGAGTTTTATCATTATTATTATTATCATTATTATTATTATTATTGTTGTTGTTGTTAGTTTTTTGGTGCAGGGTTGCCTTTCAGATACAAACCAGGCCATCCAGTTCAGTGGTTCTCAAAATGGGACGCGGGAAAAACTCATTAGGTTTCCCCTCACCTCCCTCAGCCGTGGTTGAGCTACAGCAGGTTAAGTGTCACTCAGAAATTAGCGTTCTCCTGGTAGAGCAGTGGACGCCACATCAGCTGCTACCATTTTTGTAACTACATTAAACAAACCCTCTGAAGGCCTCAATGATGCATGCAATCTTAATTTTTATTACAGCAATTTATTATACACTCCCTGAGCTTATGACAGCCCCGACTGTCATTAACAGATTAATTATAATTTCCCCCTGCGCTCAGAGTTAAAAAGAAACGTGAACACGTACAGGCGCCCCTTAAAAAACAATGAGAGTCGGGTAACCGTGTTTCATCATTCCAGTGGCTTTACCCTTCACCCTTCCTCAAAGTAAATGAAATGAGGGAACCAGGGGTCTGCTCCTGGGGTCCTCCCTGCAGCCACTGTGCATAACAAAGTGCTCAGATGCTACTGATGCACTTCAAAGGGGAAAATCTCCTCCCAGTTCAGCATGTGCCAGGAAACTCTAACAGGACTGACGTGAAAGCTGCCATTTGGTTCCTCCTCCTTTGTGTCATTGTCGAAAAAATTCAGTGCTAATATCACAGAGAGCACTAATTTTGTCTTAGCCTTATTCAAAACCATCAACTACACGATAGCCCAGTTTGGTTGTTTCCTGCCATGGCCACATTATGAAGAACATATTCTTATCTATGATGTTATTGTTCATAACTTACAAATATTCTCACAGGCCTGAAAACTGAAATAACTATACAGTCAAAACAAATTTCCTTTAAAGAAAATAGCATCTACTCAACAGAGGTGAGAGCACACATACTCACATATCTATTGATGAACTTCCTGTATCTGTCATTTTAATAAGGAAACAAAAACAGTCAAAACATGCTTTGAACAGTGAAATGATGGGGTTTGCAGCACAATGACAACTTCCAAACACACGACTCCTATATGAATAAGCCAGTGCCCACAGTGGGTTCACTTTATATCTTGACACTGCAGGGAATCATTTGAACTTTGACTGATAAAACTTTTTTGCACATCCAATACCTTCTTGTTTTTTCTCTTTTAAGGTTGGGTGTTAAATCATAAATTAATTAATTCCAAGATAAAGGCAAACTGGACAGTATTCAAACATAGCAAATGTGACGCATACATGTTACCAGCACACAAAGGTTGCCGTGAGCCAGCCAGCAGCTAACCTGAACAGCTATTCATTGAAGGTCTGTCCCCTGCAAATTAAAGCAAGCACAGCAAGATATTGAGGTCAGGGTAAGTTTAGCTAATTTGTGTTAAAGGCTGTAAGGCAAGACCATTAAAAAGCTAGTTGGGAGGAAGGTAATAGCCCAATATTAGACAAAGGTGGGGATTAAACTCATTAGATCACCCTTAATCATCTCTAATGACCCTCACCTGTAATTTGCACCTCATAAAAGTTCTTTCATCTCAGAATTCATCATCACAGGTTACAGTGATGAATTTAAAAACACAGTAAGGATAAGAGAGAGTAAGCGTTGGTCTGTAACAAACATATGACATATGAAATAGCTGAAAATGTTCTTTGAAAACATGAAAACTGATCTATCAGTCAATCTAAATCAGAATGTATATTAGACAAACATTTAAGGATGATAATCATATTTCCACGTTGTCATGATGGCTAATATATGGACAAGTCAGTCATTGATAGTCCCTTGTCGGCTCTTGCTAAAATTGCAAATACAATTTTAGTGTTAAATGGCAGCCATAATGGGAGCAGCACTAACACAAACTGAGACACGCAGTTAGCTCTCTTCTCGAGTGAGAAAATAAACCATGCATATCCCAGACCATCATATTCCAGCCTCAAAGAATCATGACAGGACACGTCTGTAATGTTTTTTCTGAAAGTTAGCATAACAACATAATGTATTTTCAGTCCTAAACCATCATAATGCCATCTCTATCAACTGTCACCAAGTCACTCTATATCTAAATCTACTATAAAACTAAAGTTTAAATCAAATATCACAGAGATCACCAAAGCAGTGATCACAATGCTCGATAATTTTTTGCAAAATATTAAAAAACAGAGTAACAATGAAAGCTGTACTAAGACTTAGTTAATATATCACCTTTCACAACACAGCTTGAAAAAGCTTTAGAATAAAAACATTAAATATATAAAACACAAAGAGAATAAAATGAATTAGAATATCATAAAACATTTTAAAAATCACTGAAAAGCAACCTTTAAAGGTGCTTAAAGCCCTGATCTTCTTGTTTAAACCTTAAATCATTTATGATAAAAAATGATGATGGAATGGGACAGAGGGGTCCTGGTGGCTGTTGACAGTAACTGGTGGTTGTTTGAAGGGTCAGGGTCAGGGTCCAATTAGGTGCATCTGAGTATCACCAGCATAAAAATGCAATTTTACATATTATGTCCATATATACAGGGGCAAAAAAGGAGTGTATTGTACAAAGGCAGTGGTCCCAGCACCCAGCCTTTGGACACCACAGTGAACAGCCTCAGCAATTCCAACACAAAAACACAGAGAGACACACACAGATGTTTTTAGACTGGAAAGGTTGGAAAGGTGACATTAGAGTAATGTGTTGGCCACACTGTCGTTGTGGTATTTCTTCTTTTATATGCTAATGATTTAATAATTGTTTGACTTGGTTAAATGAAGGGTTCAAGTGCTTCTTGGCCTCTTAAAACATGGAAAGAAAAAGTTGATTTTTTTCAAAGGGACAGATAAAACAAATGCTCGCTTGGGAGAGTTCATTGAGTTACAGAAGCTGGTGGTCCAGTATCTCACCCTGAGGTGAGGTCAGGACGATCTGCTCATTCCTGAATTAATGAAGTTAGTCTTTACCAGTCTGTTCAAGGCTACTTTCCACATAAATTAGATCTTACAATTGGTCTTCGTCCCTCAGCTGCACACATGGGGCAACAAGAGTGGCCTTTAAAGACGCGTATGGTATTTCTCAAAATTCATTACATCCACAGAGCAACACAAACTTCCCATGACTTGGAAAACTTCATGAATGCCTCCAGTAGTATTTTCAGAGGTAGTGATTTAGCTTTCATACTAACTCACTGGCTTTACCTTTTGTTGCTGCAGGCTTAAACACAAAGTATGCTTGAGATCTTTCATTCAAAACAAATACAAAGCACAGAGTTTAATGACATTGTGAACTAGTGTTGGATCATGAGAGTTGTTCTCTTCATTGTGTAACAACAACCATTGCTGATGAAAATCTATTTGATGTGACTTAGGCAGAAACATTCCTTACTCCCTGATGTATTATCTGATGTTTCCTCAGTTTCTTCAAACAGCAGCTAGCAGGGTGAAAGGACAGGTGACCAAATGAGACACACTGTTACCTTGCATAAATTAAAATTTTCTCTGGATCTGCTTGTTGTTGGAATCATTTTGGATAATGTCAGTGCAAATATGACAAAATAAATAAAATATGTCCAGCTGTTTTGAGACATTTTAATGTATAAAATGTGACATATCATACCTTTAAATAAACAATGTATGAGTCACTTTGTGAGTAATGCCAGAAAGTACAATGTTTCATTTATGAGCTGCAAGACACAATAGTAAAGAGAGCAACTCTACATTAAATTTTAATTAAGACAAATGATCTGAGAGGGAACACCATCTCTTAGGTGGCTCTCCCACATCATGTGACAACCAGCTGGACAGGACCACCAAGGACAGAGAAGCGGAGAGACTGAGAGAAAGGAGGAAATGATGCCAACCAGCTAATGATGACAATAAACTTGTTATGAGTCACACAAATGTACACCTCAAACTTAAATAGCAAAAACAGGGGTGGTTGTAATAGTTTTGTGTGAGGGAAGATCATGATTTATAGGAGGACTGTAATGAGAAAAGGTTAGCAACATACCATTAGTAACTACACTGTGCCACAGTTAAAAGGCATCCTATGTGTCTGCTCTGTAGATACTGCAGTCATGTGATCATCAGTGGCTTGAAGGATAAGATTATCTAGTGACAGACTTCTGATGTCATATATGTGTACACGCAGGTGTGGTTTCTGCTCAGGATTCATTATCCTGATGTACTTAGAGGTGCAGTAACAGATTTTTTTGTTCAAACAGAAACCAAACATTGACATATTACCACCGTTTAAGTTATTGTGTCATGGTCACAGGTCATCATTTGTCATTTGATTGGTTGCCCAGCATCAACAGGGCGTGCCTTATCTAATATGAGCCTGTCAGAGGGCAAATACCAGGAGGAGAGTAAAGATATGGATACAGGAGAGGCTAGCAAAGAGTAACTATTGTTAAGACCACAATGAGCAATGCGTGATAACCCTCATAACCCTGAAGTATTTTAGTTTAGTCTCTTTCTGGGTCTATTTGTTTACCTGCGAAACCAGTGCAAAGCTCAGAGCATGGTGAGTGTGCGAGACGCTGCTAGATAGAGAGAAGTGACCTTCACTATGAGCTGCATCCTTCTCTTGAGTAATGCTGGTATTCAGTTCGGTTCAGACTTAAAAACATATCACACCCACTATCTGTGACAAAATTTTGAACTTGGTAGCTGACAGCAGACATGTACCAACTCCTCTATTTGGAGATGTTGAGTCACTCTCTCTTTTTAGGCCCGTTTTTGGTCTCTACCAACTCCTCAGGAAAATATAAGGATCTTTTAGCATCCAAATGTTTCACTGAATTTAGCAGCAAGTTGATTAGTTGATGCATCCAGTCTAATCTTTGGTTCGTTTGGAGGGCAGCACACATATATACAAGCTTTTCGGAATAAAACGAAAATGGCTGATGAGAGCCATGAGAGTGAACCAAAACAATGAGCTAAAAGACGTTCAAAAAGCTCCATAGACCTGAGAGGAGCTGCAAAATTGTGTGATAATCCCAGCAGACTTGTCACGTAATCTACAAAATTCCACATCATTGGATCTTTTGTTCATTGTAGCAGGTCTCTCTGCTCCTGCTTTCCCTAGCACATAACCACAGCAGCAACAGTTCTCTCACAGGCAATGTCCATTATTTTGGGCACTTACACACATGCATCGTCCCAAAATACACATAGAAGCAAAGGACAAAAAGGCCAACACATTCATCTGTTCTTTGTGTATAGAAGCCTCCTCGGTCCAGAACATTACTGCATTTAAAGAGGAAGCGATTAGTTCACCAGCATCAGCTGTGGCCATTAACTCACCTGGTGCTGCTGTCATGAGCTGTCTGCACACCTTCCCCTTTCCTACTGACTGTTAATTACATCCACCTCCATATTCACCTAAAACCACTGATGACAGCGCCTTTATCTATAAGATAATAGTGAGATGGTTGGTAATGTTTTTGGATCTTTTTTCACTGATGTCTTTTCTTTTCGCTGGGAAACATAAAATTAAGGCAGGTGAGGTTCAGCATACATGGGGTGTGATATAGTTATGCTCAATGAGACAAAATATTAGGTGGTGTTGCTCTGCACAGACTCACTGTGAAGTAACAGCTCTCTAACATGAGCCACATTAGAAGAAAATCACATTCGCCCAACCCTTGACTAAAGAAGTCTAATGTCAGCACTTCCCAAGAAGAAAATCATGTCATTCATTTTCCTGTCAGTCAGACCTGACTCGAGTGCTGTCAGTCACCATAAGCAAAAGAGCCATGAACACACTGCTCTGCTACATGCCATTAGGATCGGAAACAGTCACATTTTCAAGAGTTACTGCACCCAGGTTGTCAGCAACACATTTTTCACGAGGGACCTTTACTCGCAGCCTTTTGGATGCAATCCAGCCCTCAACATGCTGCTTCAGGACAAGAGGTCAGAAGCACAGTGTGGGATGATTTGTACAAGATATTGCAGCTGGAAGAATAAAGAGTAAGAAGATGAAGAATTTAAAGAAATAAGTAAAAGAGCCTCACACAAAATCACTCTTTAAAGAATGTAGTTTCCTATGAGCGAACCTCTTCAAATGGAGAAGATGGTGCTGTTATGTATGCGGTCATTAGAGGCACTGTGGAACAGAAGGAGATTGATGGACTTGTGCAGCCCTGTGCGGTCTGTGCTGCCTGGTCATACGAAGGCGAGCTCCTTACAGTGCTTTCCCCTGGGCTAGCGAGACTATTGGTCGAAGTTCAGATATAACTTCATTTTCTATGTGGATGAAATGCACCTTAAGGGCAGAGGCAGTGGGTGGAGGAGGGGAAGGGGTCAGGCAGACACTGTGTTTCCAGCTCGCTCAGATGCTTGGTGAGAGTCAGAGGCAGGGGCATAAAAGAAATCCATTGTGGCTGTGGAGCCTGACTGCTGACAGAAATTAAATTGTGTCCACGGACTTTTCATATAACAACCCAAGGTCTATGTCAGTAGTGCCAGAGTTTCGGTACCATTACGGAGCAGGCAAAAAGCCTTTTTGTTTGTACTCCAAATGTCAGCCGTTGATTTTCTTTTATCTCGCTCTCACATGAGCAATTTCTAATAAAGCAAAAACATCACAATGTCTTGTGTGAAACATCACTTAAGAACAAAAAATACGACAGCCTTTGTATTGACATTGAGTTGTTAATAATAAAGCCATCTGTGTATGTGTTCTTTATTTTTGTTTTCTGCTGTTTTAGCAGAGCTTTGTGTTGGAGTGACTCTCATCAGCCAGATTGAGGCTGTGATGATGAGAGTTTGATATAATTCATACATTTCAATGGTTTATTTAAGCCAAGCTCCAAAGGTAGTGCTGTATCTAATTCTTTCTGTACATGTAAGAAACTCACAACATAATACGATGCCATGTATGGGGGAGGCTTGGTCTAGTCATTAGAGCTAGCAGATTTGCTGTCAACTAAACTGACACACATTGGTGTGTTGTTACCACCAGTTTCGCAGGAACTTCATTGATGAAGTAGGCTTCAGCAGCTAGAAGCACTTTGACAATGTCTGTGTAATTCCTGTCACTGCCTGGATGGGGAGACTAAAATCCTACACTCTACCTGTTACAGAAGATACAATAAATGCTTTCAGACCATGGTTTGTTTGGCCGCATTGTGAACAGACACATGAGATTCTTCTTTTTGTTGCGTTTCTGACAGTGTAGTTGTCAAAGTCAGGTTGTCTGCTCTAAACGGTAACATGTCTTTTCAAAAGGTATTATTAAACTGTACTTGCAGTTACCAGCAATGACCACACATGTCGCCAGATTAATGGAGAGATTAAACAAATTGAAATCTGACAGTTTTATACTTTTAAGAAAATAATTGAAATTATCATTGAGATTTCTCCCTGCAAATATAAACACAAATAGTAAAAAACAGTAGTTTTAGTTTTTAGTTTTTTTTACTTTAAACACTTTCTTTTATTAATTTTTGCTAACTGTTGGATATATGTCTTTAAATGCAAAGTTACAGTCAGGAGCTGGTTATTTTAGCTTTTGATATTCATATAAAGGTGTGTGATTTGTGAGCTTGAGAGGTGTTGGTAGGTGATTTTTGTTATCTTTGTACCGATACAGGTTAGCTGAATTTTCCCAAAAAGCCTGAGTATTCCCTTAAAATTTTAGCGTGAGATGGCTGAAAATAATGTGCCATCCAATTTCAATACAGCTGCCCTAAACACAGTGTAGTTATAAGCAAATACTCAGAAAATGACAACCATTTGTTTATAAATGCAAGCTATATGATAAAACTATAACAATGTGTTGGTTTTTAATTTTATGTGCTGCATGACAAAGTACAAAAACAAATCATCTCAAGAGCAAAAACCAAATTTTGTTCAGCAAATCATCCTGTTTGTGCATGTAAAGACTGTATAATACTTATATTCTTATTATAAAGTTTACCTTCAGTTCTTAGACATAAAATAAATGCACAGCTGTTTCATTGTGTACCACTGTGTGTATATTCTGAGACTACATCTCTACAGACTGCGCTGTAGAATCTAGATTCAACAAGACAAGGGAGTCACAAAATTCCCAGCTCATCCTTAGTCTCCGCTCGACTGAATCTTTGGAGACAGATACAGTGCTCAAACGAATATCAGATTGACAGATTGATACATGAGGATCCTGGACGTGTTGATAGTAGCAATCTGTATGAAACAGAGGCCAGAGCAGCAAGGAGAAATTACTTATTTTTTTGATGCATGGATCCTGCTGTTTGAGCCTAGTTCATGGAAAGTTCAGTTGAGCAGCAGGCTCTGTCATGATCCTTTTGAATGGATTCACTCGCCACTATCTCTTTGGCAGGCTGAGGGTAATGGATGAGGTGCAAGGTTCCACCAAAAAGCACATCTGCATCCACACGATAAAGTGTTTCACAAAGGAGAGGCGAGTTTCTTTGAACGGGGACCCTCTTGGAGTTTCCCACACATGGTCCTCATAAACAGATGGGGTCCAGAAGTAACCAAAATGTACCTCTTTTGAGGTAGACTGGTGAAATACAACTTTAAAAAATATGATCTCTCGGTTTTACACAATGATATAAAATCTCACTCCTCTGCCAACCCTGTCTCCCAGAAATGACTCTTATATATCATTAAATTATTTTCCTAGTGATGTTGTGGTTACAAACGTAGTCTCTGCCTGGACTGTGTTCACAGACAACGTTTTTTTGGAGTGAATGAAGCACTAGGTGGCATGGTGGATGGTGGGTGGACCAACCCTAATCCTTAACTCTAGAAACTGGGGTTTGCATCCTGAGATCCAGCTGTTATTTGATTCAGGAAACATAAGCAGTTAAATGTTAATCACATTCTGTCTTTACCTACTACAATCTTACCATGACTTTAAACAAATGCTATGTTCAGTACCAACATTTTAGTGACTTGCCAGATACACTACTTCAGTAGTATTTCCTATTTATGTTTAAGTCCAGCTAAAGCAGCATTTTAGGTGCATGTATTTTACATAAAACAGGATAAGCAGGCTGGACATAATGAATAACATAATGGAGGCATTTGATTTGACCGCTGAAAAATGGGCAGGTCATAACAAACAGGTTGAAAGAGTTAAGAAAGCTATGTATAGTTTCTGAAGCAGCCCACTGTAAAGTGCATCGGGCATAATCTGGTGCAGTAACAGACACCAGCCAGGATGAATTCCAGCCAGCCACCCATCACCATGGTATTTTTTGCATAGCATATTAGCTAGCTAGCTGTTGCTGGCTAACTTACGAATGAAGCTTTGACGTGCTGCTCCAAGTTGTAAATTGATTGACAGGTTGATGTCATGGTCATGGTTTGTGCTGATTGAAGCACGAGTTATATTGTGTTATGGTGGGAGAAAAACTAATCAGATTTTGATATAACATTACAAATAAATTATTTTTTGTAATTTTTGGCATTTATACTTAAACAGGTGTTCTAAAAAGACATTTCATCTTGACTTCAATGAAAAACATAATACTGTCAGCATTACGTGTGCCTCAAAAGATATTTGTTGTTGTAAATTAGCTGTATATAATCATCATTTCTAGGAGAAAGGAGTACCACTGTAAACACCTTCATGCATTTTTCTCAACTGACCACTAAAACAACAGTACTATGTAACATAATGGCCAAACCTATTCTAATAATGGTGTGGCCAGTGTTACAAACTGGTCTGTGATGTGTTTCCTCTTTGCCTTTGGTCCATTTATTGAGCACATGTCATTGTTCAGGGTAGACAGTATTGTGTAATTGACTGGCTGGCCCTGGGGCAACTGGAGATGTTAGGCATCTCTGTGGTCACACCTCAGTGCCTCACAGTTGGCAAGGCTGGGCTTGCAACAAATCACACTCCACTGACAGCCACGCTCGTCTTTCGCTGCTCACATCCTGTGGAACTGCAGCAACAGCAAACAAAAGGGCCTGGGAGCCAAGGACAGCACATTTAAATATTACTCAGAATCTAAAATGTAGCCCAACGCTATCTGCAAATAAGGACCAACCAGTTCCAGACACAGAACTGTGAGCATATAGTGGAGGCATTTACCCTGCCCGTAACCTTAGAAATGGCTGGGAAGCCTCTGCTCCAGCAAATGGGAAGGTCTGGCGGGAGAAATGTATTGTCTGGGCACTCCGGAGAGAGAACAGATGGGGACGTGCTGCTGTTGTTGGGCCAACAGGACACTTAAACAGGCAGATTGCACATTTACATTTGTGCCTTAGAAGTGCAGACATTACGAGCCGTTGCTTTATACAAAGTAATGTGCATCATAACATTTAACATATATTGTCAAGAGCAGTCGGAGCAGACACACCAAGGTGTCACTGCATGAAACTGGTTTATTAATTCAATGCAGACATTAAATAGATTAAAACTGAAATAGTTGTATATGAATGTGATGATATCAGTTCAGATAAACTCAAACATATTTTTAAAATCGTGATATCTCTGTGGAACAGGCAAGAGGCAACATAGACACAAGCAGAAACAATTGCCAGCATCATTCCTGGGGACACAAATGTATTCAGATTATGCCTGGTGGTCAGAGTGCATCCCAAAATCCTCTAGTTTGATTTTATCCCATCTATCATTATTCTCTTTGGCAAACACAATGCCATTTATTCCCAGAAGAATTATAGGGCAGCACTGCAGAAGACAAACAATTTACTGGCACTTTGCCTCACTGAACAGCACTGTCAGCCTGCCAGGAACCATCCATTTTAAACAATACATGTTTTGCTGCACATTTCTTGGACACAATAACTCACAGCATCCATAGACCATTCACGTTATGCCAACTACTTAAAATAATAGGAGCTATTCAGACTCTGGAAATGCGTGCTCTCATTACACAGATTCCATTTTATGCTTAATGAAGTTAGATAAACAAATATTGCATAGATCAAATGCACAGACAGGATGTGCTGGGAAAAATACCGTCACCTTCTACACCTCTATTCGATATATTGTGCTCTACACTACTTCACCTTTAGAGAGGGAGAGCAGAGAAGATTCTTCTTGGCAGGCTTCTCTGCATTAACTCCCTCTCCGACCAGAGCGTAAATTAAGAGGGGAGCTAGTGCAGTGTGCCGAAGCAGGAATGTGGGCCTGAGGCAGCACGGAGCGGAGGAGCAGGATGCTCCGGGGGAGCCAGAGGCCACATTATACTGCAGCAGGGCCAGAGAGCTCAGTGTCTGACAGCCCTGCGCCCTCAGCGGACACACCAGGACCACTGCCACCGTATTCTCAGGACATTTACATTATTCAAAGATAAATGCATTGTCAATTTTGTGTCTCCCAACACTAGATATGTGTGCCGCTTCGCTCCTCCCGCAGCCAAAGGTGGGCTCACCTCCACCCGCTGCAAGACACACTACAAATGAAATCAAATGTCTTTCTCAATGGTGCAGAATTACTTAACCCTGCCCACTGCCACTGTGCTCTTGGATTTTAGATTGTGGTGCAGAGAGGCCTGCAGGTAGGGAGAACAATGGATGGGGGAAATGTGTCTCTGCATTTGGGTTGTTTTAAAATGTAAGATTCACATTGTGGCTTCGTGCTCAGAGATTCAACACATAGAATGAGGATTGTTAGGGAGATAGCACCAAGAGGAAACTGCTCCTGTATGTTTTTCTTAAACAATGGAGCATATCAGCTCATCAAAACCTGAAATAAGAGAATCAGAAGTGTCCTCTGTGAAGTCACACCACTGTGGATGAATGAGTGGATTGGAAAAAAAAACATACTCAGGTGTTATTTATGGCTAAATGGTCAAATATTCAATTTTGATCATGATATATACTTTCAAGAGACAACATTTACCATTTTTCTTCTCTATTTCTTAGGTCTTAGGAAGACTAAATGGTTTGTCAAACTTGATCTAGGCATCACAATCAAAAGGCCAAGATAAATATTTGTAATGTGCAAGTAGCCAAAGACAAAGCTTAATTGTTCCCTTTTGATCTGACAGTTAAGAAGTCTGCAGGTATTATCAATAAATGCCATAAAAACAGTTAATAAAATGTACAAACAAGTATGACCTTTGTGTCCAATATGGCTTAAACAAGTGTGTCATGAACATCCATTGTTTTTTCAAAAAACACCTAGTTGAACCACATCGTTCCATATTTCTTCGTTTCAATGGGCACTGTAGTGTATTTTGAATAAATCGCACGTACACTGTGTTGCTGCTGCTGTAAATACTTGTTAGCACACCAAATGTGCATCAATCCCAGCTGTTTTAGGAAATGTAGTTGCCTTTTATAGAAAATGAAGTTGGGACTGAGTGCCACGGGCAGGGTATGAAAGTTTTTAGAGTGGGACAAACATTGTTTTCATGAGAATTAGATTCACCAACCTGATCCTTTCAATGTGCATTTCTATTGATTTCAGTGTCACACACTATGAGTCAGTCTTACTTTTTTTTCCAATATCATTACTGTGCTGTGAATTTTCCATTACTAACATACTGTTTCCATCCACTGTAAACCATCCTGTAAAGATCCCGAGCGTCAGACTGATAGAGATCTACCTCCCTTCCTCAGCAGAGGTAAGACCTCCGACGAAGCAGGCTCCAGTTTCCTTGCTGTTGTCTGCTGTGAAGGAAAAGTTGCACAGGACAGACTGCGGGATCAATGTTGAAACTTCCCTCCATGGATGAATTGTTAACTTTAATACTGAAACTTATGAATATAGTTATTCATTCAACAATCCATCTCTCATATCTAAAAGTCACAGACTATTTTACTGAAATAATGTGTCTGGGGTTACAAATGAAAACCACACAGGATCATTCTTTATCCAGCAGACAGATTAAATTCCAAACCCTGTTACTGTAATAGGCACACTTGTAGCTTGCCATGAATTAGAGCTCTAATTATATTAGGTACTATTTTAAACAAAATAACACATTTCTTATGATCCATAGGTGTAATTTATAGCAAAGCCAGGTTCATTTTCCTGGGCAATCAATTTCGTGGTGTAGCAGAAGACTAATATAATTATGTAAAGCGCTGAGAGCTGAGTATCGCAGTCAGCACAGAAGGGTTTTTCGAAGATAAATGAAGATGCAATTTATTCACTCATAATTTCATACAGAAAATGCCGTGAAAGAAATCCATATGAGCATCCGAAAAAGGGTAGAGGCACTAATACTTTTTGATATAGACGACCAGAGCATTGTAGTCAAGGCATGGGTAATGTATGAGTTACTTCAGGTTTCCTCACATCAGTGAGCTATCTCTCACATGAGGAAGGAGGAGAAGAGCCTTTTGGCCAAGCCCTCTAAATCATACCCAGAGGACTGAGTCATTTATTATAGTTACAATTATATCAATATCACTAACACATAAGAGCTGCCATAAATCCACACGCATCAGTTTCTGCAACATGCATGATCAATGTTGGGAGGTTCTTCAGCTGCAGTTACTGGTTTGGTTGCAGGTTTCTCACAGTTAAAGGGTTTTATAAAGAAGCACACGTAACGCAGAAACTCAGTGTATTTTAACATGAGAAGTAGATTTCGAGTACCTAATCAACTGTCTTCTTTCTTCATGGTATCCCTCTTTGCATGTTCCTACTGAAAACGCTAACCCATAACCCTGCTGTTATGCCAAACTGCTTGTGCGAAACAAAGGACCACCTACACTTCACTTCATCCATTTCAGAGGGGCCAGTGGCAGGGGCAGAGCAGCCGATGGGGCAAAGAGGGTGCTTGAACTATAGATTGTGCAAAATGGAGAGCGACCCTACATCAGCCAGTTGCTCCTCAGCGGATGGCATCTGGCACTGCAGTCTCATTTCGGGCTCTTCACTTTTAACAAACTGTTTATTTGGTCATTTAATGATGATCTTACTTTGGTATGTGTCTGTGTTTCCCATAGATTATGCCCTCTTTAACAATAAACTAACAGAGAGACAGATGTAGACCTCCACAATTTATAAATATATAACTGTTCACATGGATGTGATGTAAATCTGCAGGGGTTGTTTAGTCTGCTTCCCCTCAGAGGGAAAAATGCAGCACAGATTTTATGAGATGGCAAGCAGCACAGATGCCGCCACCATGAAGAGCAGAGAGTCTGCCTCCACTGCTCCTTCACCTCCACACTGTGTGTTGGATCCTTAATGACAGCAGAGGCGAGAGAACAGGAAGGACTTCTGACAATGGTGTCCTCGAACATTCACATCCACTGTGAGTCGTCACAGATGGTCCGGGTGTGTGATACACAGGGGTCCTCCACGTCCTTGTGCCTAATACCAAACAGTTACTGTACACCAACACATTTGAGACTCTCTAGAAAGACAGAGATGAAATCGTACTGGTTTAATGCACTTAAAAACAAAAATAGGATATACAAATGGATTATTTAAACCCTTGACATAAAATCTGTACCGTGTAGGTGTGTGGCCTAATGTAGGGCAAAAGGTGGCCCTTGCTTTGAGTGAAAAGTTTTTGCTCTGCTTAGTTTTGAATGAATGGTTTAGATGAACTGTTAAATGAATAAACTGTTAAATGAGCATCAAATGAGACAAAAACACACAATTTCAATTAAAATCATTTCCTTTATTTGAAATAAACATATGGGTTTTACTCATTGATACATCTAAAATATCAACATACATAAAAATAAATCAGTGAGGTATTTGGATTGAACAAGATTGACATAATTGGGATGATAACATTAGTCAGTTTATGTTAGCCTATAACAATAGCGTCATGTAATGGGACATAAATAGAGTTCATATATGTATTGCTTTGTTGTTGCGTCTGAAAGAGACATACAAGTATGTGAACAAACAAGTCAATCAATACATGTATTCAGGTCCACTGCAATATCATCTCTAACTTTCCCCTGACTCACAGGACATTACCATCCTGCTACAAATTATTTGAAAGCCAATTACCCTGAAACTGTATCCTGCAATGTGAGACGTTCAAGCTTTTTGTTGTGCATTAGCTGCTCTGATTGGATTACTTTCTCTTTTTTTTGCAAACATTAAAACCACAAGTCAACAACAATATTACATCCTACACTTCACACGAAGTTTCACCACCGTTAGGTTTGTCTGGGAGAGGGACAGCAGTCATCAACAAATGCACAAACTATGGCTTTGTTACAAGACATAAAAGCGTTGAGGGATGCTGTGATAAAACCAGAGAAGACCTCCGGGCCCCCTGCTCTTTCACGGCTTCTACTCCACGCCACTCCAGCTCTGAAACCAGTCCTCCTCTAGTTTTTCTCCGGTTTTTCTGAGATAAGAACCCTTTTCCGTTCACTTCCGTTTACTGCTCTGTTGTGAAATTCCGTCTCCATCCGATGATAATAATCCACAATGGCTTTGTTCGGTACCAATAAAACCGGATGTGTTTGATAAAAGTCTAATACGCTTTGGGGAAAAAAACAGAACGAGCAACAATCATACTCATCTTAATTTCTTCTGCAACGCTTTCTCAACTCGTGCTCTCCTCTTGTCTCTCGAGCCAGCGCGTGTTAAGACATATAAAAAAACTAAAAGCCCTCTTGGGATGGAGATGAATGCAGCTCTCTTGCAGAGGAATCATCGCGATATGTTCTGCCAGCGCCGACGTGCGAGCCAACTTTCCTCGAGAGGTTGATTAAAGAATTGTCTCGTGCTGGTGCAGTGGAAGCGGATGTTTTCTTCCTGCAACCCCATAACAGAATTTTTTTTTTAAAAAAAAAAAAAGAAGAAGCAGCTCTACATGTTTTATTCTACTTCAAAGACTTTGAATGAAAGGCTGGCTCTCTGCCGGTGGTCCAACATCTCCTCCTCTGCTGCAAGCTCTCCGTCCATCATCTGTGAAAACGACAGAAATTACTAAAAAAAAAAAAAAACAACAACGAAAAAACATCAAAATGTTTTAATTAAAAAACGGGTTGTCTTCAGTTGGGATGTCCTGAGTAGAGATGGCTGTTAGCACCTCTTGTTCTCATTAATAGTTAGCCTACAGTAGGGCTACTTCCCCATATGTAAATATTACCCTCCACTGAGCAGGCGTGGTCTGCTCTGCTTTTATCCAATCAGGAAGACAAAATGAGCTCCGAGCTGCACCGTCTGCACCAGCAAAGCTCCTCTTGATTTTAAGTGTGAGCTACTACATTCTCATAATCTTCTTGTTATTAATGCATTTGAATTGATCATCTGAAGTGCAAAACACAATTCAAGCAAAAACCCTGAAACACAAGTGCATGAGGTCATATTGTCATGCAAAAAGATCCAGTTTGATTAATAGCAACAAAAGGTAAAGCAACCTGATTAAATGTGTCTTCTAACCAGGTTAGAGAGAATGAATTTCTGTGTTGCAGACCAGCTTGAATCAAAGGAACTATGCTGCAGCTATTTCTGATTGGGGTGAAATTTCCTGTTTGCATGCCAGATTGTTGAATTTGATCCCAGCTACACCCACGTTCAGTTCCAGAGTCAGGGGCGTGATGGTGAGGATAAGATCTGAAACTCCATTTGCTCAATTTGCTGCAACAGCGGAGAGATTTTTTGACTTTTATTATTCCCTGTTTGTTCACAGTAGCCTTTACTTTAGTCACCAGGCTTGAGAGTTTAACTGAACCAAAATTACAGCCCTGTCAATGACTTATTTCTTCACATATTCAAAAACTGAAAGTAGATCTTCTCAGAAAGGACATAAGCTTTATTCTAGATTCAATCATTTAACTTGTCTCCAGTAATTTTCCATACCTAGCAGCTCATTTTTATGCAATATAATTCATATCATATAAGATATTTTCTGATTATATGGCATTAATGAGTTAGCATACAGCTTTTCTTTAAAATATAACCATTGCAATCACATTTTCTACATTTTATTTTATTAAATCTATTTTGAGGGCTCAGTAGGCAACTTGTGCGGTGCAGAAAGCTGCTGTGGGGGAGATGAAAGAAGAAGCTCACCCAGGGTTAAAATGGCCGCCATCCACTGAATACTGAGGTGATTTGTGGCCTATTGTAGTAGCTCATAGCCAAAATCCATGAATGAAATAGGATGAAATCAGCTTAAAAGCTGCGTTATTGAAGGATTTAGAGTAATACTCGCGTGCAGAGTCGCATTCAGTTAATTGGCTGTAACTTTTCGGGACCTCTGGGACCAAATGTCACTGATGATTTCAGTGACTTTAAGAGGTTCATTTGCCTTGATGCGCCCTTAAATACCAGGATGTATCATCTTAGAAAATGTGAACTCTGAACGTAGTGGTTTTTTCTTTAAAACTCTCCCCCACCATTAAAGATTGGGCTGCTCGGTTCGAAATGTGTTACTTGGATTTGGAATGCAAATGCTTTGTTCAAGAGGAGGAGGGATCAGCGAGGAGTCTGAAAGCGACGAGTTTTTGATTAATGAGCTTTGAAATGGCTCTCCAGGAGCAATAAAGGATGAACTGCTCTCTCTCTTACACACACACACACATATGTATGCACATCCATCGTTGCATCATTTCCCATGTCAAAGCATGTTTTTTTTCTTTCTTTTGGTTTTATTGTCACCAATCTGCTCTTCTATACCGATCGGTGAATAGACGCATATCCATACTTCCACTCCGCCAATTTATGAAAAATGATTTCGAAGATGAGTCTCAGTGTGCACCAATCAATTAGACAGCCGCTGATTAGGCTTTTTGGTCTATAGGAAAATGGAGCTTATTCTCTTGTCCCAGCAGATGGGAACGTAATCATGTGGCCGAGTCTAAAAAATGATAAGTGACATGTGGAAGATGCAATAGGCCCATAGACTCACTTTCCTCATACCAATAAAACATCAATAATCTCCAGGGTCTTTTATACCGCTGAAATGCACTTTGCATTGGAAGCATAGAGCCGTCTGATGAGTTTTAGATATCCTGGTGTCTAATTATTGATTGGCTCTCCATGTTTGGGCCGTACAGTAGAGCTGTGAAGTCAATAAGCCTCCTCGGCGCTGTTAGCCTACCTGACAGTTTCACAGGCAGCAGCAACCGAATGAGGAATTAAAACAATCAGAAACAGTGGCTGACCAGTGCTGCAGGGCGTTCAACGAAATCAACAAATGCAATAAAAAAAATACAAGTTTGAGCACTTTATTTACAAAATGTTAAACACAATAAAATATAACATTTCAATATCATTAGGGTTTCATAAATTTATGGATATCCAACTGAATGGAATAACAATGGAAGACAAATAAAAAATAACAATGGACTACACGAAATGACATGCTGGTGTGTATAATATTTCATACTTCGATAGTCTACGTTTTGCTTAAGGTTTGACACAAGATTAACCATGGACATATAGTGGTGTTTATACACTATAAAATGCCCCATTTATCCCAGATTTACAATTAGAAATGCTCTTTTTCAACAATACACTGCGAGTCATAGCATTTTCCAAACCCTGTTTTGCCAACACTTCCAAGTGCACTGATCTGTCCAATCTTACAAAAAAGGAACTCCACACTTATAAATACTCGCATATAAACGATAAATAATGTGCAATACAAAAGTTATTAAATAATAAATATGCTATATGCTAGTAGGAAAGATTATGCAAAATAATAGAAAACATAATAAATAAATAGGAGAGAGTGAGGAGAGTGAGATCCTGACAAACAGACGAAAATTTCCCTAAAAGTCCTTCTCTCTAAAGATGAGCATCTACTTTCGTGATCTACAAGACTTACCTTCAAGTAACGCCATGAAATATTCAGTCAAAAAAATTGCGCATTGCACTTAAGGATAAAACAAAAAATTAAAGAACAACTGACAACCAGGCTAGTCTGCCTCTGCGCATCCCCAAATATTCAAGAGAAATGGACAAAGCTGTATTATTTAGAAAATAATTACACAATAGCATTAATAGTAATATCAATAATACTGTAATAATACACACGACTCGCTTGGAGTGTAGTTATTAGACTAGTGAGGTAATAAAAAGAGCGCAACATAATTTGGCACACATACACGCACGCACGCACGCACACACACACAGGAACCACATATTACAAATGCGTGAGTTTAGGCGCTTCCTGAATCCTTCCCTGAGACGCTTGGTGAGAGGTGAGGTCTGTGTATGTGGGATGGGGATCACAGGGTCCATGATGGTGGTTTCCTGGGATCTGGGCGGCACAGCTATAGTCCACACTGGTGGATGAGGGGTGAGGAAGATGGCCGAGGTTGAACATGGGGCCCGAGGCTGGCATGGAATCAACAAAATTCCCACCCACATAAACGGGGCTGCCTTGCAAATTGGCGTTGGCAAAGCTGCCGTTGCTCTGCATGCTGTGGTGTTCGTACTCGGAACCCGGGTACCTCTTCTGTTGCGGGATGCAGCCACCCAAGGGCGCCGTGTATGCAGCCAAACCGTACATGTTTTGCTGGGGTTTGGCGAAAGACGGGGGTGAGGGCGCGTCATAGCTGAGGCCGTTTTGGAGCTGGCCAGAGTATCCAATGTGATTTGGGCCACTCAGCGGCGGGCTCCTATCCGGGGAGTGTCCCAGGGGAGAGTGCGCGAGCCCTTTAGACTTCTGGTCCTTTTTGTATTTCATCCTCCTGTTTTGAAACCAGATCTTTATTTGGCGCTCGGTGAGATTCAACAGATTTGCCATTTCCACTCTCCGAGGGCGACAAAGGTAGCGGTTAAAGTGAAACTCCTTCTCCAGCTCCACAAGTTGGGCGCTGGTGTAAGCAGTTCTGACCCGTTTGGAGGCTGATCCCGGTGGGCTCTTCTCGTCACTCACCTCGCCACCTGCAAAGGAACACACAGCATCATCTTAGCGTCTTTCAAACCATTTTATTGCACATGCAAACCAGGAGCACCTCAAGGCCCAGTTCACATACACACACACACACACACACACACACACACACACACACACACACACCCTCTCCCCCCACTCACACAGATCTCTCCATCATGCGCTACCTGCAGCGGTGCAGTTGTTGCTCTTCTGTTTGGCGTTCTGCCGGGTCTCCTTCATCCAGGGGAATATCTGCTTTGTGAGGGCTGGCGTGGCACTGTTCGAAGCGCTGCTCGATGGGGATTTCTTCTTCTGGGACGCAGAGCTGTTGGAGCTGGGGGAGGATGCAGACAGTGGAGGTGGCTGCTGCTGCTCCCCAATGCTCGTGGCTTGGCTGCTGCTGTTGCTTTGACTGCTGCTCTGCCGCATGCAATCCCCATTCAGGTCACTGTCTTTGAGGGTCGGTGGCCGGACAGCCGAGGTCTGGATGGGACACACCGAGCCCTGGTAGTCACTCTCGATGTTAGAAGTAGGGTAGGACTGATGAGCGGGGCCGTAGTTGTAGGAGTCTGGCTTGGGGTAGGTGTAGCCTCCAAAAAGTCCAGAGTTATCGTAATATGTTGCTTTCTGCATTTTGCGGATTCAGAGCCAGTAAGCCAGTGCAACTCTATCCAATGGCATGGATGTTGTTTATTCACGTGATTGGTGTTTCCCAACGTTGCTCCAGTCTGTGACCTATAAGGAGAAATACATCAGGCTCATGTGGGCACACATGAATGAGGCCTATACTCCCTGTATCATCAGCAAGCCTAGGCATGTGTCCGGTGCCTGTTTGAGATTCAGGGGCACAAATAACACAATTCATACCGAACCAGGAGAATCACTCTGACACACGCTGAATCGGGCTGCAACAGCTATTGAATTAGAAATCACCAACTGTCTCTACAGCGTCTGTAACTGTGACCCATCTCGCTCATTTCTGGCACAAAACAGTTAAAGTTTAACTTGCTCAATAAGGACCCTCTGGAGGGCTTTAAGAGTCCCTCACAAATAAGCTGAATCAGCATTTGACACACACACACACACACACATAGGCAACACACAATACCCTTTTCACTAATCACAAGGCCTGACAAAAGCCCGTCATGCATTGTTCCCTGTAGCAGAAATATAGCCCACCAAAGCCGCGCACATGCGTTTGGATCACATGTTCATGTGCGCACGAGAACCTGAATATTAATCTCCTCCACTGTTTGTTATTAATGTTAATATCAAAAATTGTGGTGTGTATGTGTGTGTGTGTGAGAGAGAGAGAGAGAGAGAGGGAGAGAGAAAGAGAACAGGGTTGGGAGTGGGGTGGGGGGGGGTATTGTGTGGGGGTGGGAGTTAAATATGATATTTCATTAGGCTGCACACACGCTCCAACCCATATATTTTGGCTGCTTGGTTGATTTTTAGCCTCTGAGCCATTCCTGAAAAATTAAGCTTGAATTTTAAACAAAAATAAATACATTTTGAGGAAAATTCTTAAATTTTTTGATACGTTTGGTAAAAATGTTTGATAGCCGCTACATTAGATTTAAGAACATAACAACAAGTCTTTATTTTAAACAGAGCTGAAACAGAAATATCAAAGGGTCCAGTACTGTATGTTGGTGGCTTTAGGAGGTGCAGCCTGCGCCGTGCATAACAATTGCACCTGTCAGTGTGGACCGCGGCAAAATTTATGACCGCAAATGTTATGGTTGTAAACGGCCTCAGAGAGGAATGAAAAGCAAAACACTACTCGAGACTCGCAGCCCTCAGAAGTGTAAAACTACGCGTAGGAGGAAGGCTAGGGAAAGAATTTCATACCCGGCGACTTCTCCTCATGCTGAGGCTCGGTTTATAAATGATGCCTCCATTCCGGCTGCGAGCGAGTCTGCAGCCAAGCGCCGGGGTGAAAGGCTGGAGAGAGTTTGCTGGTCAGAAAAGAGGCAGGAAACGTTGGCGATGACGCGCCGTGTAACCCGGTTAAAATGTGGGAATCGAGGGATATGATGGTGGAAAAACTTCCTGATTTTACTTTTTTATAATTTGCACGTTTTTCAATAATTTTCCAGACGAATGCAAACGTGATGGATGTATTTTTATACCTGCTTTTCTCGTGGATAAATAGTATAGTGCTGAGTGCTGTTAGTTTAGCAGCGTTGCAGAAACTGGACATTTTTGAATGGGACCGCGCAAACAATTAGACTTACAGGCGAACTTAAAGTCATCCCTCATGTCTGTATCTGTGATTTAAGCCTCCTGTGAAACACTGTGAGCGTTAATATGCAGCCTAATAACAAATCGGCCTTTCACCTTGTTAGCAGTTGGCTGTGCCGGGCTGTCCACTCCCTTCATTAAAGAAAAGTTACTCACCGAAATCTGCGCAGATCTGTTTTATATCCTTCACGCATTCATCACTACTCCCACCTCGACCTGGAAGAGAATTAAAATAAAAGATTCTTCACTGTAGATTTTTCCCCCCATTTTTTAAAATCACAGTCAAATATGGGCCTTCATTTCGATGCACACACCCATGTTCTGCACAAAAAATAAAGATCAAGCCCAGTTTTCTGCTCCTTTTAAAAACAAATCATGATTGAAAATTAAAATAATTCAATTATAATCTGTGAAGCTTAACGAAATAATTTTGATTCAAATGATTCCTGTGCAATTATTTTATTTCAGCCCATTTCACTGAATGTTTATTTCTGCTAAATTGGGAAACGTGTCACTGACCACATATGAATCATTTCTCTTTTTTAAAGTGTCTGCTTGCAGTGCTCGAGTGAGAAAAGTCCTACATGTGCACTTTTACACAATGAGGCCGCCTAAATATTTAGCAGTCATAAGCTTTTTTAGGTGACCTTTGGGTCATTCAGCATTAAGTCAAAGTTTAATGAACAACGAGCAGTTTGGGCTTCAAGTAGACCCAAGTCTGGACTACAGTCAAAGCAGCTTTTCAGCGGTGACTGAAACACATAAGATGATCTTCCGCCGGCGGCAAGACAGTAGAAATGAATCCTCAGAGCATTTATTTTATTTGTAGTTTTCCTGTTAGTGTGAAAAGTCTGGTGCGAGGTGTCCTGCTTCTGTCTGAGGATAACAACTTCAAAATGTGATCATGGAGATTTAAGATTCCTTCGATGTGGAATATTTGTTAAAGCGGGTCGATAATCTGCGCCTGAAGTGCTTTTAAACACACTGGGCTACTAGTAGCAGACATGGTCCTCTTTTCAAACAACAGTGTTTTTCGCCTACGCGTTGTTACGGTAAGTTTGGTTCACACAATGGGCCGGACTCAGTGTCGAGTGTTATTATCCCAGTTGGTCGTTTCTCCTGCTTAGTCCCTTCGAAATCTGCTCCCGTTTCAAGTTAAACAGCTCCGAGAGGCGTTTTGTTATTGTTTGAAAACGTTTATTGCATCTAAGAAATGGCTGCAGTTGATTAAAAATGATGGCATAACAGCGTTAATGCAGAAAATAGTGGATGCTCACAAAGTGCGAAAGTAACAATTTGCTGCAACGGGCTTTTGCTGTTAGTCGGTAGAAAATCAGCAGCCATTGTGCAAAGACGCACTATGTGGAGTGTATTGTTTATAGAGATGTAGCTAGAGCACAGAAATGAAACCTCAATCCATTGTAAAACAGTTAGTAATGCGTTGGAAAATGAGCAAAATGAAGAATAATAAACTATATAAGCTTTGCGAGTCAGGGCTAATTTTAATTCCCAGCACCAAAGAGAAAAAAATGTTATTGTCACAATTGACCAAACACAAATAAACCAAAACGCATCCAAATAGGAGAAAAATCCAAAGTATTCGCCTTTAACCCTGTTCACTATCCAGCCCGGTGATCCTTTAAAACATCAAATATGAATTCGTGTATAATATAACGTTGCAGGTTTAACAAAGCCATACGGCTGAAACCACATAAATCACCGCAAACGCCAGTGTGACGATAAGACAACAAATTAATGTGATTTACGATCCAAGAGTCAAAAAGAAAAGTTCCTCTCCTACTTCTTCCTCCGAGCCGGTTTTCATCGAAACGTGAAAATCAGCTGAAAAGCGCAGGGCAGCTCAGGCTCAATCTGTCGATAATATTTGAACGCGCTTTCTCCGAGAAAATAAAATAAATAATAAAAATTATGAATCTACTTTTGAGGAGGTAGCTGTGGGCTCATATCCGCTCGGTCGCCGGCGAGAGCGACATTAACAAGCAACGCCTCCGCGAGTGGAATAAATCATATATATATATTTCCTTGCATTATATTAACCCGTGGTTAAAGGTTGCTTTCTGCCATGCAATTGCTTACCTGTGAATCAATTCATCATAAACCAGCTTCCCTCTCAGTCTCAGATCCTTTCCACGCAGTCTCTAGAATAAATCCTTCACCCTTTGTCTGTAGACAATGCTGTCCTAAACCTGATCTTGCTGTTTTTCAGACATTTCCATATACCAATGGAGACAGTATTCCCGAAAGAATGGAAGGACTCGCATTCAACTACCAATAAAAAGCGAACAAGGTATCCTTATTCCAGAAAAAAAATCCCTGGCAATCAATCACCCATTGAAATATACAGGAATTCAGAACAGGATAGGCCTGTGCAGATTTGGAGCTAACATTAGATTTTTTTGGTGTTTCGGGAGCTTTGTGATGACAAATAAAGGCGCTGCCTTAAGATACAAGCATATTTGTTCACGTGATTGTTCTCTTCTTCAAGCGAGCCTTACCTCACCAATCCATTTTGATAAAGGGTGGCGTTTATTTCCTCATCTGAACTGTGTGAAAATGTTGCTGCCTGTATCTTTTCATCTCCTTTCTGAACGCGCGAGCACGTTCAGCCCGCCTGCACCTCACCATTTAAACACAGCTATTATATTATATGCTATTGCTGATGGGATTCATGGGAAGCATTCACACATGCTCATGCTACACCAGGTTACAGCACATATAGTGTGCTTGCGTACGTTCTTGTATCCACTTTCTGTGCATTTTGTATGTTGCTGCAGCTTTGACATGTCCCGCATTTTGTAGATTTTCTCCTCACTTTTAAAAGAACCCGGTCGCAATTTCACAATGAATCATGTCAACAGGGCCATAAACGCACCACAGCTCAATATTTTTGGATAATATTGTTAAACAATACTTTCTCTCTTCCCTGTTCAGTCGCCCAATAACTGCAAAGATGTGGGATGTGCATTTTCAATTTTTTAATTATTTATGAAATGAACGACATGTGGGTTGCTTTTTTCTTCCAGCTGGGACCGGATTGTATTCAAATAAACCACATTATCATCTTTTGTTTGTTGTGTCTGTCCTCACACACTGGTGAAACACAAAGAGTGGGAGAGCCATGTTTTCTCCTGCACTGTTTCCAACATCAGCTCAAAAACAATGGCACCGTTTAATAACTAATAGATAAATATATTGGGGAAAGTCCAGATTGGATTGGAAGAATGGGGTTTTGGAGCCGCAGTGAGTCGGCTGGTTCAGCGGCTTATCTTTGCTGTGAGGAAGAAGCAGGAGAAGGGATGCAGGGCTGGTAGCGTCGCAGCATATGTTCAGAGGGTAATAAAAGTGAAAGATTTACAGTTTTCGCCCGGCCCCCCAACAGCCTCGCACCCTTTCAGGAATTACTGAGAATGATTTACAAGGAGGCAGAACTGTCAGCCTGCCCAAACTTCCACGACTTCTTCGAGATCAAAATCAAATCATCGCCCAGCAACAATAAAAACATCAGAAATCGACCGTGTTCTCCAGCAAAAAAACAACAAACACAAATAAATAAACTTTTATTTATCTTCTCCTGAAAACCTCGACTATAAATCAAGATATGTCCATTTCTCCCGAGCAAACTAGATGTAGCAATGTTTAATTTAATGTCTGTGTGTCTAAAACTATATTTAAGACTAGATTGCAATTTTTAAAAAGTCTAATTTAGACTCTTAATAAAGAATCACTGGGCCCTGTGGAGGAGCCACACTGTGTCCGAAAGAGCATTTATTCAGAGCGAGCGTGCATAAATACATGTCACTGCCCTCTAGTTTTTACCATTTATACTATCAATCCCTCTCAAGATATATGCGTAGACCAGCAAACCCAAAATAAATAAAAAATAAATTTACAATTTCTAATAGATTTAATAAAACAGAAGACATGCACACAGCGACTAAGCACAGTCTATACAAGTCAGCTCGGAGCTCACACATCAAAGGGAGCAATTTATCAAATATCACGACATTTGATATCGTCATTTAGCAGCTCGGGCAACATGAAAAATGCTGAAACATTTACCTACCCAAGCATCCATCGGTTCGGATGTGTCGCTAAAGTGCGGGGCTACGGTTGCGCCGGCTATCGGATATTATTTTCTTGGGGGATCTCTTCAGTTTTCAAGTCTGATAGAGTCCTTGCGATTAATGACGACGCCGTGTTTCTAGGGGGACGTGCTGCATTAATTATTTAGACAATCACGTGGTCGAGAATAGTCGAGCGGAGTGGTATAGTCTCTGGATTATATCTCTGAATGCAGACAGCGCACTTTAATATATCTTAGGGGGGTTGTCTGGCTCGGAGAGGCTTCTGCGAAAACAGCTGGAAATCAAATATGGCCGGATGGAGAGCGACGACGTTGTATTCCTGCACTGGGTGCAGTGTCATTGAAAATGGCACTGCCTTTGGCTCCCATTTATTGCTGTTCAGACATGTAGGTCAGTGTGGCTACACACACTGTACGTGGTAGTAGGCTGCTCTGACCTGATAATTGCTGGAGGAAACTGTGCTGTATTTCATTCCAGTTCATGGTTTTATGTGAACAGCTCACACAACTAAGGTTTGATCTTAAGTTGCGTTTAAAATAAGAATATATAATAAATAACAATAAATTACTAGTTACTTTAACAACTATGTATATTAGGCAGATTAGTTGTCCAATTGTGCCAGTAACCCCCCCACCTCCCACCCCCTCCACACACACACACACACACACACACACACACACACACACACACACACACACCTCCCCTCCCCCTCTCATCTCCCCTCTCTCATCCTCCCTTCAGCATCTATGTGCACATCATTTATGGCAGGATGTTGGATTGGTAGCATCACTTTGTCTCAGCTTCTCTCTAAGTCTATACGACACCTTTGCATTTTACACAGGCACACACACACACACACACACGTATAAACGCCTGTGCACGCCTACAGGCCCGCGCGCTCAGTGAGGATCAGACAGTGGTCACTGGGGATGAAAACAGTGCTGAGTGGCTGAAGATTGTCTTTCCACATGTCTGTTTATGACCACCTTTGTTTGTGTCACAACTGCTTCTGTGGCGTGGAGGGTCGGAGGTCAGTGTCACAGTGGGTTATACTCAATAAAGGCATAACTCGTGAAGCACGAGAGGGTCTAATATCAAATATATGTTGTTCACTACTGTGATACATATGGCGTCATCTGGTTTTGGAGCAGAATCATCATCTCTGACAGAGTTTTTATTTGTCAATTAGCCGCCAGCACCTGTAATTTGTGTTTTTATTCTATAATAAAGACTCAAAACAGCTATTTTGCAATAAAGACTAAAGTCAACGTATTTTATTGAATAAAATCACCTTGAAAAGCTCCCCTAAGAGCTTCTGAAGGTGTTTTACACAATGCGCTCCTTTCGATAAGAGCCAATGGCTGAAAATGAAGTCAGCCAGAGAGCACAAACTGCTTCTTTAACATGTTTTGAGAGACATGCTTCACTTATCGTAGGCATATAATACATTTATGCTCGTAAATTTCCTGCTTGACAGAAGAGGAGGCTGAAATTTGCCCATGCAGCGCACATTTGGTGCATTTGTGGATGTTTTTGCGAAAGGGGACTCTGGGTCCATATGGCTCCACGTGCTTGTTCCCACTGATGGAAAAACTCTTTTCCCACCACAAGTGATCCTTTTGTAAATGGTGCAAAACGAATGACACTAAAGAACTCCATAAAAAAATGAAAACAAATAAAGTTTTGAGCAATTAGAGAAATTGTGAAATACCTCAGCGCGGTCCGGAGAATACGTTTCCTCACGGTCAAAAAAACTCTCGAGTGGAGAAAATTAAAGATAAAATAAATCGCGACAAAAAGCCCACTGCAACCATGGAAATGCATAATCAGTAGAAATCTTTATTTTTCCAATATACTTCTCGCATCTCAATGCACAATACAAGGTAAAAAGCATGTACAAAAATAAAACCAAAGAGATTGCATATTGACATGAGGAGACAAATGCACAACTCAGAACCTGATGGGGGCTTCGCCTGATATAAATACTGTTAAAACACGTGTACAACGCTGGCATTCACGCGCTGACTGTCTTGCTTTGAATGCTTTGGCTTTTTAAGTGTGGAAAAAGGCTCCAACCCAAAGCGAATAGCGCCTGGGAGAGAAAATGCTGCTTGTCCGGCGGGTCAGGGGTGCTGGGGTCAGTCCTTGCGGCTGAAATGTGTCCCCTGGATGAACCTGCCACTGCTGCTTTGTCGACCTTCGGTTGAAATACCTTTTCAAGCTTCTCATCGTGAAGACTTCAGAAAGAAGACCTCCTCGTACTGGGAGAGCTTCTGGGCTTTTTCTTTTTGTTTTTGTCCGAAGACAATGACGGTATAAAACAAGAAATATCTGTCTTAAGACGTGACGTGAAAGCCCCCCTCGGTTTGCTCGGTGTCAATGAAAAACTCGTAAGATTCCCACATTAACTAAGACTAAAACTTTGCATAAAGCCATGCTAATAACGCACAAGAGTTGGAACATATTTTTAGATTAATAAAAGTTTAACGAATACTTTCAATTAAAATCGTATGTGTGCTATACGAAAATTTACACGTTTTAAACAAATAAATAAAGACTTACAAATCATATTACGAAAAAAATAAACAAATATACTCCTAAATATTCTGGATTTAATTATTTGCGATGAGAAAACATCCAATATCATTTTGATGCCATGCAGGAAACAAATGATCTTTCATATTAGAGTTTCAAATGGCATGAGAGAGCCTCTGAAAATGTACACTGTTTACACAGATGTCAGGAGAGATTTATAAGGGCACTCGGAATAGTATGCACACAGGAATGTCTTGCTTTTTGGGAATATTTAGGCTACGAAAATTTCAAAGCTTTATTGTACAAAATAAGTTAAAACATACTCTACACAGGTCTGAAGGATTCACGGGATTTTTGTAATTTACGAAAGGAGGTCGTGTTAGGCGTGCTCTATGGAATTAATGCTTCTTTCAAGTATATATAGATATTTGTGCGTTTATTGTGAAGTTTCAATAGGAGAAAAACTGAAAAAACCTGTGTGTGTTCGTGTAATTTGAACGAAGGACTTCCCTGTTCTGACTGCAGTAATTAAAATCTTTGAACCAGCGTGAATCCACGTGAGGAGAGCAGAAACACTTGGTGTAAATCCATAAAATCAGCCGAGGTTGCTCATTAAATGTCCTCAGGGTGGGGTGGGTGGGTTGGTGGAGGGGACGTCCAAATTAAAAAATAAAATAAAATAAAACAAAAACAAAACAAAGTTTGTCTCGATGTTTTTGTGTCTCTTTCAGGGAATTAAAACAAGAACGAGGCTCAACTTTCAAGCCTCTCCAACCTCAAGGCTGATTGACTTTTCTGACTCAGTCTTGAGTCAACACTGCTGGGGTCATTTTTCGTTAAATAATAATAATAAAAAAAAGCTAAAAACGACATCAGTCCATGCAAAAGTCAGATGCAACCTTTGTCTTTATGTACAGTTAGTTTCTAAAGAAAGGTGTGACACCCTCCTCTCTTATAAGGACGTGATATCAGTCTGGTTATCCTTCTGAATGCTTTGCAGATGGCTGGAGGCTGGTGCAGATCTGCCCTTGGTGTTGGGCAGTTTGTGATCTTTCTTCCATTTCATCCGTCTGTTTTGAAACCAGATTTTGATTTGCCTCTCGGAGAGACAAAGAGTGTGGGCAATCTCAATCCGCCGCCGCCTGGTCAGATACCTGTTAAAATGAAACTCCTTTTCAAGCTCCAAAACCTGCTGCCGGGTGTAAGCTGTTCTGGACCGTTTGGGCTCAGATCCTGTGTAATCCGGGTTCACTGGGAGAAAGAAAACAGAGGAAGAAGCAGGGAAAAGTCACCAAATGTGTGGCCAATGCAGCATGCAGGCAGGGGGAAAAACACAATACAACAAGAAGAGTCTCTCTACCCGGGGCGCTCAAACTTTGAGGAAATTCACAATGACGCGAGAGCAGGGAATAATGAAGGATTTAAACTGAATTTAAGACGATTTGCTGCAGATTTAAGCACCATTACAACCGGTCAATATGTGTTTTCAGGCGCTCACCTAGCGGCCTATTTCCTGAGCTATAAAAATTTATGACTTGTGTAATTGGCGAGGCCTTTCAAAGACCGCCATAAATATTACACTGACTGATTTCTAACGTGCACTTCTCACTTGGGTTTATAAGAGAAGAGGAAGAGGTGGAAATCTTACCAGTAGTTACGTGGACTTTCTTCATCCAGGGGTAAACTACTGCAGGCTGCTTGGCTTGTATCCCATTTTGGCTCTTTGTGTTTTGTTGCTGTCCACAAGTCCGGGGTCCGGCCACTTGGACCGGGGGCCCCTGCTCAGTCTGTGCGCTAAAAGGGCTCGAGTGGCCGGATCTCTGGTGCACATGACCCCGTGGCTGCACCGTGGAGTCCTGCACAGTGTTGCAGCTGAAGGGCTGCTCCGTGTAGTTTGACCGTGGGTAGATCCCTGGATGCTGAAAGTCTGTGTCCTGCGATGGACTGTAGTAGTCCGAGCCCTGCTCAGGTATATAGTTATTTTGTGAATATTCCTCGCAGGGAGGAAATTTGGGATCCACATACTTAGAGTTCACCATATACGAACTCATGGCCATTAATTTCTGAAGGTAGAAAATACTAATTTTTCTCGAGTTGTCTTTTTTTCCTCCCTCCATAAAGCCCTCCTACTTGGTGTCAACTGAATAAAGTTAGCGAACCATGTGACCAGATCGGCCAATGGAGGTGATGCTGGTCCATAAACGGGTAAACATACAACTAAAAGCAATTCCATCTAACTTAAGATAAATCCAAATTAGACTCTGGTGGAAACAAACAAACAAATATTGACCCGAAACATCCGCGTGCACGTTTGGATAATAACACAGCATCATGGAAAAATGAAAAAATAAATGCAAACCTATTTTAAAATGATAAAAACGAGTAAATATTGGCTATGGGAATTGTTTCATGTGCTGAATGTGTTTTATCCCAGCAGATATTTTAAAAGAATATATCCGTTTCTGAGGTCTAACTTGAAGGCACGGTGTTCAACAGAGATAGCAACAAAAGACACAAAAAGCCCCATGGCATAAAAGCAGCGAATAATGACTGAGGACAATTGATGGAGACAGTCTTTGTCAAGAAGGGGTCATCCAAAAGTTACACGAATCTCATCACATCATCTGCTCCCATCCCTTTGAAAAAAAGTGTCTCAGGAGCCCATTGGCCAGCAGCAGCAGCCTCTGGGAATCAATAATGTAGAGACACAAACGACTCACAGGAGGGGAAAGCTACAGCTGGAGTGTGCAGAGGGTTGCTTTCTTTTATCAGATCCATTCTGGTATTCCATTTCAGCACACTGAGCAAATCAGAGACGCTGCTCCTCCTTAATCCTGTTTATTTTTCACTTTTTGCCGATTCCCTTCAAGCCAATACAGAGTTTCGACATGCCCTTCTTTATGAAGCATGTGGCGTTGTCAGATTTACCTCTCAGTCATAAACCAACACTGTCACTGGAGCACCTGACAGCGCACGGGGCGTCAAAGAGCCCGATCAGGTGGCAATAACTCAATAAATCGAAGTTTTTTCATCGACCATATACTCCCCTAGAATCGAATCTGTGACTGTGGTTTCATCACACAAATTCGGTTCTACAGGGTATATATAGACGACGGCAAGCGACGCTGACCACATTTAGACACCCCCCTACCTTAGCAAGCCCACCCTCAGACCACAGCGCTTTATTTGGAGAGCACTCCAGCCAAACAAAATTCACAAAGTGGCTCACAGTCAGTATAAACAGAAACATCATAGAAACAAGGTTACATAAGGAAATAAGACCAGATGGGGTAAAATGCAGTCTGGGGAAGTCCATTCAGAGGATTTAAATAATCTGTCTTAACTTTACACACATTTTCTCTCATTCAGGCAACCTTGTCTTTCCTTTGATGGCTTCTGTTTAATCTATTTCTCTCGCAGAAACATCTCCTTTCAGTTTAGAGGTTTGAACGACTGTTGTGCTGTTGGTGTGACACCAAAATGATCACACTACCACTTCTCCAAACAAACTGTAAAGCTCCTTCGGCACAGAGAATTTCCAATGACAAGCAAAAGACACTGAATACTGCAAATATCAGCCAGGATCTCAGGTCAAGACAGGTTTCTGATGGCCAAGTCAGTCCTCTCTGCACCACAGTCCAAATTCACAACAAGAGGGTAAAACACCCCCTTTAAAGAAAACAAGAAACGTTTCGCTTTTTCAAGGTGTCACCTCACAATAAAAGATCGGCATTAGTCAAATAACTGTGTAGCGCCATAACAGTTAGATACTTACTGGCTGTTATCACCAACTGCCCGAAAGATGAGGCCAGAGGCCACCGAGGTCAAACTAAATCATTTACAAACTTATCAAAAAGTTCAATTATTTTGGGCCCCGGTGACAGCTCAAAGGGTGCAAAAGTTTACCAATTCCTGTGAGCCATTAACTCAACCACCACGGCGGCTACTGCAGCTCCCACTGAAACATCCTTCCAAATGAACTCAAGCTGAGAGCAGCCAAAGTTAGTGAGCTGTTTTCCCAAATGACCAGGGCAAATAGGAAATATCTTTCTTTCTTTTTTTTGAAGCACATTTAAAATCAACGTTCTAAAATATTTTTTTTCATATGAAGGCATTGTGAATCTGAGAGCGAGGGGTTATGACAAATTCTGACATGTCGCTTTGAGTCAGATCAAAAGGATGAAAGTCAAATTTAGCCAAATGTCTTCACATCACGTGAGTAAAGGCTTAACCAGGCCTAATGATCATGTTTTCTTCTATAATACTAATAAAAAGGGGCATCTAGGAATAGTTTTACAAAGTGAGTGGTCTGTTTGCTCAGTGGCGCATCACGTCGTTACAATGTATTATTTCTGGCTCGATTCATTAGGTCAAGTTAAACATTATCACGCAGAATGTAATAATAACAGTAACAATAATAACAGAAAACATCTAATTACGCAGTCGTAGCTCAGGTGCTGACTTTTATTTTTACTCTGTAGATTTTAACCAAATTTCACCAAATATTCGTTGCAACCGCTGATGGAGTGGAAATTAAAGCATCCGTAAAACTTCGTTCTTGCACTTCACATTTCAATATTTGTGAGACAGCCTGACCTGCCTTTCACCTTGCCCTGCCAGTCCTTCAGACGGGTCAAAGCCGAGATTCACAAAGGAATGATAAAGTCAGCGTTTCCTGGCAGCTTTTGTTAAACCAAAGGCCAACTAGTTCGGCTTGACTCTTTTTATATTGCACTTACAAGCTTTTACCATTTAAAAAAAGCCCAAGTTGAGCTTTTCAGAGAAACAGAAAACACGAGGCCTATTTTTAATCTAACTTTCGGGGGAAGTGAAGGAGGCATTTTTGACTGATAATAAAAAAAACCCGAATAAGCTTAAATTCCCTGTTTACTGTGAATCAAATATTTTTAACTATTTAAACCGGAATTCTAACAATTACTGATGAAATTAATAATTTAAAGGCCTGCAGGTGAAAGGCATCGGGCCTGTAGTGCAGCAGTGACATAAAGCGGTAGTGACATAAGGTAAAAAAGAAAAAGAGACATATGATTCCATTGTTGCAACATCAGTGCTGTTTTAGTCGTTAATACATTCAATTAGATTTTAACTGAAGCTCATATTGTTGCACTAACTAACTGAATTCTGGACATTTTAATGGAGCTTGATTTGCAGATTCGCATAAATCAAATAAATTATTTTAATTGGGGTTTCAAGATATGTCACTAAAATTCTTCAGTAATCTTTAAAACTCGACTGAGGCAACAACAGGTTGATTTCCCAGCCTCCAAGCAAAGAAGAATCACAATGCTATCAAGTAACTAAATAATGCAGCAGTGAGGCAGATCAGCAACTTGAATAAAAACCATCCACCAAAGCATCGATTGAGTCTTAAAAGGTTTTAACCCAAACCAAGCGCAGTAATATGATTAAACACAACTTCCTTACAGCAGCGCATCATCTAACCATCTCTGTTTGTCCTGAACACGCACTGTGTCCGCTTTTAGAGGCAGGAAACGGTATAGCCTGAGCACTATGCGTGTGACATCACACGCCCATACCACGAGCATAATGATAAAACAGCGCTTACCACAGAGCCCGCAACACATGGCACAGCGTGCAGCAAAGACATCCATGCTGAAGGAAAAGTGGTGCAGCTCCCTGCCAATTGAAAGCTCTATTCCAACCCATCTGGACGGTCTTACTAATACACAATGAGAATTATATTTTGGCTTGTCAAGTCCCGGGCCATAAAACAAACTTTAATGGCATCACGTGTTTCCTCACAGCCACTCACAACACCGCGCAGGCCCATAAATAATCCTCAAAGTTGCACTTACTCAATAACGCCGATTACACTGATGTGCAGTGAGGAAAAGTCGTAGAAACGAGGAAGCTGGGAGGTTTAACTGTCATGATAGAGATGGAACCAGAGGTGCACTGGGAGAGAAACCACTTTATTTTATGTTGGTATGCCGTTATCTGCATATCATGTCTGTAAGTTACAAATAAAATGCTGAAACAGAGTCAGGTTCTTTTATAACTGGGTCTCGCATCGTTGATATTAATAATATTGTGTTCTATGACTTGTTCTCAAGTTATTAGATGATTTAAGATTATTTATTTATTTATTTAACTCCCAGCTGGTCACTGAGGCCTTTGACCTTTACAGTGCTCAGAAAAACATCAAACATGCACGATTTTAGCACAAATACATTTTCTCCCCAGTGAACCTGACACAATAAGACTGATGTCATTCATTCATCCGGGCCAATCCCAGAGCGAAGAGCGTTTTCGCCCCTCCTCTCCTCTCCTTTCCTGTGCAAAGTGGTGAAGGCTGATGATGATGTTGAGGTTTGGTTGGCTGCCACTGTGGGGCAGGTGTGATAAATGGACAGGCATCAAATCAGAGGCTTGTCACTTTTTACATGCATGGCCTCATAAAAAAAAGTGATTTTTCCTGGGGATAATTTCAGGGTTAAACCCCTCTATGTGTTTCTGCGTAATTCAGAAGTGGCTGCACATACGGCTCCTGCCTTTAATCGGTACCTTTCTATGGCCTGCATGCAGTGTTTTACATATAAACAGAGTCACTTTAGTTTCCATCTCCTATGATATCACCATCACGAGGATGTTGCCATACTCTCAAGAATCTGCCTGAAAATGTAAATACAGTTTGTTCAGCATAAGCGGTCTCTAGCAGTAAAGTCTCCTCTGGACTGTCTGCACATGATTAATTAATGACAGTAAACAACTATTTGACTTTGTTTCTTTAATCAGCTGCAGGTACTGGGTCTTTAAAGCAGCTGAACACATTAAAATCCATCGCAATGCCACAGGAAGCAATAAACAGTCAGGTCAGGTGATCTGGTTTGTTGACAAATGGTCTAAACGTTGTCATTTTCTTACACACAATTCTGCAAAAGCACTTTCAAAAGCGAGCCACGTCACATGACCACATGTCTTGGCCAATCACTGTGCCCAGGAACCAGGTGGTGAAAGGCTGCTGAACGTGAGCAGAGAGGCTGAGTGTTGGGCAACAGCGCCTTCTGCTGGCATTTTAACAGCGTCCCCCCTTTCCCACTGCAAAAAGTGTCCATCTACTGACAAATCTGTCATTTTGATCACAGCTTTAGGAAACTATTAATACAATTATGCATGAAGGAAAGAGGAGACCGCAGTTTTCAAATGCACATGCTTTTACGTTGGTAATAGCTAAACTAAGTTGGGGTGTCTTGAAGCGAGTGGGCTGAGGAAACTTGGTGCAAAGCTTGATTTAACTGAGGTCACGAATCAAATGAGACTGCAGAACAGACAAGACGAATCACAGTAGCACCTTCTGCTAAACATTCTTTGATTTGCAGGATTTAAGCGGATATGTCGACTGAATATGAGTCTGAATATGAGTGCCACGAAAGCGGGCATGTTTTGCAGTCTATGTTACTCATCATCACACGGATGGGCCTAAAGCAAAAATATTCTCGTTCCTCTCCATCATGGTGATAGTTATACGCGAAAGTATCAACATATTAATCATTTAATCTATCTGGGAAAACGAAAAAATGAATCATAATAGCAGCAACAGCTATTGCACTTTTAAGGCTTGCGTAACTCAATAGGGAGAAACCTTTCCGTACATAAGCTTTTATTATGTTGCACAACAACAATACTAAAGCTTGTAGTATTGGTCTCTACATATCTGGGAGGGGAAGGGGAGGGCGTTACATAAGGAGGCAAAGGAGAAACCACATCCATTCATGGAAACAGCTATCTGTTAAAATGTGTGCAGGGCCTGCGGTCAGACATTGTTCAGCATAATTAGATATAACAAACGCAGTAATTATGTAAGATGTGTCCTTGTGGCAGATTAGACAACATAGACTGAGCCCTGTCTCATTTTTTTCTCAGGCTTCTGCCACAGTGCCTGTTATCCAGGGTCCATTTTGCCGCATTGCAGTAAGGCTGTAAATACTTTCGCAGCTGCCTGTCAGGCCACAGTGAAATACTGTCTTTGTTCACTTGGCCCCATCTCCAGGCAGCTGAAAACTGAACTTCTGCTGCCAGGACTTGCAATATGCGGGATATAGAAAAAAACAACAACTCAAAAACTAAACCAAAACAGCAGATTTGTTCTGTGTCGATTATACAGCAGCGTTTTAGCAAGTCTCTGAAAATAGACTGGATCCACTGGATCAGTGCACATTTTCTCTGAGCTGTAGAAATGCAAAATGATAAAACGTTAGGTTCTCTGCCATCTAACAAGCTGGGGCATATTTAAAAAGGCTCGTCGACGTGCAATGAGCTGCTTCAGAATGAAAACGAATGATGATTTCAATTGCGGTAGCTTCCTGCTAATTCGAAGGGTAATGACTGCAAAAACAAACAAACAAAATGATACCGCACAGATTCCTCACACAGCATCACCACTGACTTCAAACACAAGCCATGTTTCTGCAGAATAACCCTTAAATAGAACGTATGATGCATAATAAATCGCTTTCCAAGAAACATAAAAACATTTGATAGCCCTGTTTCATTTCTTAAAACTTTAAAATATTCCCCTTCCATTCTAACAGCAGAAAAGCAGCGAAGAGGCATTTTCATGAGGAGCATCAAAGTATAAAACTATTTACTTCGATACATGCAGCAACATGTGAAAGCCTGAATTACTTGAGAGCCACTAACCTGCTGCTAATTTACATGACTAATGAAACAGGAAGCTGTCAAACTTCCCATGCAGGCACACGAGCTGAAATAAAGTCCATCATGACACAGAGGGCTTACCTATAGCCGGGAGGTAATCCATGTTTACTCTCTGAGCTTTACCTATGCTGAGCATTTTGATAAAGCTGTGAAGCGCCGCCGCTGCTGTGTGTCAGATGTGCGGAAAGTTGAAACGCTCCACTTGACATCCAGGAGAATGAACAGCGCAGTGCCGCAAATATGCGCTGATCAGACGTTTATGAGACGAATGCATTTTTTAAGAAAGCCGACCGTGGCGTATCGGTTTGAGCGTCATAGAGTCAGAATGCAGTGGGGGGAAAAATCGCCTGGGAAATCAGGAAAAGAGCCATGAAGACGTTTGCCTCTCACACATGACCAGTGGCATCCAATGACAGGCGATGGAGGCACATAAAAAGGTCTATTACCAAGTTGTAAATTGTCCCCTCACAAAAAAGGAATTTCGACTGCAGCAATTCTCCCCATCTTTGCGCATAATAGCAGAAGCCCCTCCATGTCCTCTGCAGAAAAACAAGACCCCCACCACTCCCCTCCCAGTTTTTGTTGCTATCACTCAACCATAAAATGCTGTAAAGTGCAAAACAGCACTTAGATTGTAAAATGTTTTATCCTGAAGCTAATTCTCCGGTGTAACACAGAAAATATAAGGTGTTAGTGTATAAACTGTATCCATGTTTACTGGAATATGTGGGGAAAATATGATGACGTAATGTTTACTTCGCTCAGAATAAAGAAAAGGCGACTTAATTTCTGCTTTACTTTTAATTACAAATAGCGCTCTATTAGAACTTTTGTCTGAATGATTTTCACGTTGAACAACAGCTTCCTCGTCAGTGAAGGTTGAACGAAATTCTGCGTTTTTCTTTTATTTTTGGTTGTATTGCTCAAAGCGGCCTACTACTCCCAATGTTAACTAAACGTTAAACACTAGAAACCCAAACGTTTTATTTATCAATAGTAACTAATACTAGGAAATATAATCAAATCAAAAATGAAATGTGTCACGGGCCTTCTGCGTGTTGATGTTCAGCTGTCTCATGCTATAAAGGCCGGTTATTATTCTCAAATGCGTACCAAAAATTACGGAGGAATAAATTAAGACATATGACGTGTTTCACATCGCTGACCCGACAGATTGAAAGGCTAAATATTGCAACTGCAGCCCTCTCTGCATGTGTACATCTCTGCAGCAAAAAGGAATTTCATTCTTGTTCTTCTGGTGGCATGCCAGAGTCAGCACTACGCGATTTATAGTCAGGCTATGGCTCGGGCTCTGGTTTCCTGTCTTATAGCTGTGTTCTCGTGCGTTCGTGTATGTGTGTCCGTGTGTGTGTGTGTGTGTGTGTGTGCACGCGCGTTGCAAGAGATCAGGATTTGTTGCATTACACAACTATGACATTATTGTAACTCTACTCCATTTGGTCAAAGGCCCATCCATTGGAGGGGGAGGAACGTGGATTAACATCGTTTTAGTCTCGGTGCAAAGAGATGAAGATACGGGATCAGGCCTATTTGTCTGCCCACTAGTCTTACATGATGTTCCCAGTTTTTCTTTTTTTCTTCTTTTTAGGTCACTGATGTCGAGAGCAACAGCCACGTTGCACTGATTTTAGCTCCAGTGTGTTGTGCTGGTGGAGCAGAGCAGTGTAAGTGAATGAATGATGGAGAGCCAGAGACAAATCTAGCGCGCTTACACTGGCCAGTTCCTTTAATTAGAGAAACAGAGGTGACTGCTATAGGTCTACAACACTGCTACTAGGTCTATTAGACCTAAACTAAGCACATTTGCGACTTTAAAACACAAAAGTGATTAATTACATTGAAAAATAAAAAGGGCGATAGATAAATGTACTTAGTATCACGAGAAATTAAACTGCAATGACTTCAATTTGAAAAAGACAAATATATACAAAGGCATGGGGTCAGTGGACGGGGCTGTTTGGCTTTACACACAGCTGCAGCATTGACACACACATAGAGCCAGTAAAGATGAGACAGCCACCACGTATCTCAGGGTAACAGACGGACAGAGACAGACAGAGATGTTATTTCGTATTAATTCATGCGTCTGGTGGGTTTCTTTGTCTTTCTGTTATCTCAGTTTATTCCAACCAATTTGGCCTGAGAATATGAAATCAAAATAGCAATTTCCTTCACAAACTGGCCCAAATTTATACAAACATCCGAATGAGTAAATTGGTTAAAAGTATGTGCGCCTGGTTTGCCCTGACTGCCTGTCTAAATTATTAAAAAACACGTTTTTATAAAACGAAAGATTTTTGACATAAGCTTAAAAAATGTGCCAAACAGGAAATTGTACGTTTTGTTAATGTGACATCAACATCCTTGACTTAAGTGATATGGTTTACTTTCATCACAGAGCTTCATTTGTACTTCCTGCTCCACATCCAGCGCAGGTTCTGCGCCAACATGTATTTCATCCTGAAGCTGCATTGTTGCGTTAGAGCCGTTTCATTCGTTCCTCATTCACCCACGGACACACAGAACTTCCGTGTACTTTACAGTGTCAGACAGACGTCACAACCCAACTAGTGACGTTGGGAAAGAATACCTGCTTGTCAAATTTCGTCATACAACTCAACTGTTTTCGGTTACTATGGATTTTAATGTAAACAAAAACAAAGAGAAAAAACAAGGGAGGCAGACTCATGGAAAGTGGAAAGGAAACCCAGAGAGGCTTAAATTATCTGCCACTGAAGCGTTGGTGGGTTGGATTAATATAGTGCTGGATGATTGAAGGTGATCGCACACATGCGCGCGACCATCTGCATACACACGTTCACACAGAGAAAGAGAGAGTCAGGAGAGGGTAACCCCACATTGTTTGACTGGTTAACGCAGTTTTTGTTACTTTGAGTGTTTAATACTGGTGAGGAAAAGCCCGAACATTAACCCAACAAAGTTTACTCCCAATCGATGAAGCAGGGGTAACGGTTTTATCTTCACGATTTCCACAAGTACACGTGTGTGGATGTGGAGCAACGTAGCATCCACGGTTGCAATGTGACTGCAGCTAATGGGAAGAGTGAAATAACTGACCTCCTCCCACTCATGGCCTGTGAGGAAACAGGCGCATGACTACAGTACACAGCACAGTGAGAATGACTGCGTGGATAATCGACATATTGACAGAAATCCCCCTAAGTTAACCGTATTTTCGTCATTATCAAAGAAAAGGTTTGATCCATTTACTGTGCGCATGTACTCATACAGACATGTATGCATCTAAATACAGAAACTGAAAATCTTCATTCTGGGGTCGTGTTTTCAAGCCGTGACAGTCACCTATAGTCACAGAGTGCACTGTACTCATCACACATGTAGATCAACACATCAAGACGTCAGATCAAATAATGCAAATAATCAATTCAAGTGCATCAATATTTCCATCGTGTCTGATCGCTGCCTCGTCAGTGTTTGGCCGCGTTAAACAACTGGAAACCGCATGACAATAATCACTTTTAATGGCGATGACTGAAGTCAAGTTTACTCTAACACAGAGCTCTGCGCACCGAAGGAGGCGCCTCTTATTCTTCCTCTGCAGATTAAATTAACACAAGCAGGCAACAAGGCAGTGATTTCAACAAACATAAAAGCTCCTACAATCTGATTTCATCATGTTAGTAATAAATGTATAGCAATCGCTTCAGCCCTGAAGCCTGGTGGACAGTGAGTTTTACATCAGACAATGGAAATTTGGGGCCTTCAGAGTGAGTGAGAGAGTGTTTGAGTGTGTATGTCATAAAAACCTTGGCTGTAGCTGATTTTATTTTCCCATTCCTCTGAGTTAATATTGATTCTGTATGTTGATTTGATACATTTTGCTGCATAGATTAGATCATTTTAAAATACACTGGCCTTTTTCCTCCAAAGGCCCAGTATAGAACTGTTAATGTCAAATATTTATGTATAAATATCCAGGTTGCCATAGTGTACTGCTTCAGTATGGAAGCTGAATTTGATCATCGTGGAAAAAGAAAAGAAAACGAAAGGCACGTGTCCTTGTCGTGTTTGGCAGCTCCACAAACACGACCAAGTTAACATAAATTCGTTTTTTTGGCATGACCTCACTGTACAAAGTCGGAGAATAAAATACATGTACAATACTAAATAGATTTGGTGACGTTCAGAGAAGGATATGTGGCTTTTTACAGGAATGCATTGCTGAAAGTTGACTATAATTATGTCTGTAGTTTTAAGGTTGCAGACCGAGGCTGCTGCCTTCGGTGACACTTGTCGGTGTCTGTTAAAACTGGCTGCTTTCTGTGCAAATATAGATAGGCCTGTAGCATGTTGGAGAAGTGCGGGATCAGAAAATTCAAATAATCCGCATATCAACAACATTACTAACAGGCGATTAAAAACATGAATTGTGACTTTCAGCTCTAAATGAAGCGTGATGCTCGACTTTTCCCCCTGAGAACAGCGGCTTTGAAATCAGGGCAGAAAATTGTTTTAGTCCATTTTCGCTTTAAAATCGAGTTTATGCTATCTCTGAAATCCACGATACAAACCCCCGTTCTTTAAAGGACATTCAGAGATACACAGTGTTTCTGTTCTTTCAAAACACGTCTTTTTCATATAAATCAATGGATCCATGAGAGCATGTACTATGTATGGTATGGTCCATGTGTTGCCTACATGTTCCAGCTGTGAATGAACTGCAGTGACTGAGACCAAAAGAACAATATCGCCCTCTAGCGCTCCCACTACTTTTCCATTGAGGCTCCAGAGAGAAGCAGATTGTTTTAGTTGTGCACAATTCAGGCCTTTCCTGTCTGATTTAACCAGATCTGTTAAACACATTATGAACTTATTTAAAGAATAAAGAAGTCGACGTATTTTCCACCAAAACTATTTGTTTCAAAGGCTGAGCCTGCATGAGGTAAAATCAGGATGCACTGCGTGGCTTTACATGCTAAAATAGATTCAGACTGTATTGTTACACTGCAATGGATCCCAGTCAATGTGAAGTTTTTTTTTCCCATCGGTGGGAAGTGCATTTGATGAATAAACGTGACCATTAAAGTTGGGGGGGGGGGTGATTTCCTCTAAAACAATTCATCGACCAGACACCCTGTGGAAAAGTGTCTACATTCTGTTTGTCAGCAACAGACGCAAACGCCCAAGAAAAAGGCACTTTCAAAGGAGAGTGTAATTACTGGCCAGGACCATAAAGTCATTTAGGCCAGACGTCTAGCCATTTCTATAGCTTTATTGGACCGCGTTTCTTCCTGCTTTAAAGTAATTATTCGTACAAGTTGGACAATAAATTGGGAAATCCGCAGCAACACCTCTCTCAATCGTAAACACTTTATTACTCGTTCGCCTACGTTTTAAATCCACTGCTTGGGGAAAAAAAGTGAAATTCAAGTCGCAGTATGTAACCTCGTTTAGGATTAAATGTCTGATTTAACCCCGTTATTTTCAGTAGGGTCATTTTTGGTTGCAAATAAAATGTTAAACGGTGAAGTTACTGGATCACATATTGAGGTGCGTTTTTCTGCTGAGCTACACAAGCAGTCTTCCTGTAAACAGGGCATCAGGGAATATTGTTTTGATAAAAAAAAAACAAATTAATAAAATACTCCAGTGAGGCATAACCATGAAGAGCAAGTTGCCAAACGTATTACATGTAAGCTGCTACTTAAATAAGATATTACTAATGAGTTAATGGATGTTAAAATTAAACTGGTAATTTGTTTTCTGGAAATTTGGCACCAACTCCATTTGGCTTTGTAAAAGCAAAGTGCACTGTTTTTCACTCACACATCTGAGGCTGAACCATTTTCCCAACACGTAAAGAAAATGGGTCAGTGCACGGTCAGTTGACGCAGCATGACCGCGTGCGTACTGACACAGATAGCAGTCAAAGTAGTTTAAGCTGTGAAAATGTTTTATATATATATAATTATATATATATATATATATATATATATACAGAGAGAGAGAGAGAACTCCATTCTTAACAACTAAAAAAGCAAATACACATAGGCACGTTTCCTACTGAGGGGAAGGAGGACGCTGAACAAATCGGAGAAACTGCTTGAACATCCCTGTGTGTCGGTGTCAAACTGTAAAACAGAGTTTTTCATATGGCTCGTGTCACAATCTAACGGGTCCTTCTGGATGCACTTTGGGCCAACGCGTTATGACACTGACACGCATTTTTACGCTATAGTGACTCTAAAAAATAAAATGGCTACCGAGGCCCCTACCAAAATAAATGTAATTGTTCAGATGGCTTCCTTGGTACAAACACTGAAATGTGTGAAATGGCAGCAGCGGGTGTTTCATAGGTGCTCCTTGCCGCCCCTCTCTCTGTTCATCTTCTTCATTTTCATCCTCCTGTTCTGGAACCAGATCTTCACTTGTCTCTCGGTTAAACTGAGTATGCGGGCCACTTCATAGCGTCGGTCTCTCGTCAAATACATGTTGTAGAGGAACTCCTTCTCCAGCTCTAAAGTCTGATATTTGGTGTAGGGGCATCGCTTCTTTCTCGTTGAGCGTGCATGAATCCAGTTTGCTGCGGGGTTGCCTGAAGAACAAGAACAAGGGGAGGGAGAGATAGATGTCAAGAAAAAGACACATGTGACGTGGGTGTTTTTGATTTTAAACTTCAAATGCATTATTAAAAGGCGTCCAAAATAGGGCTCGGGGACCTGTGGGGACGCTGGTGTGGGTTGCAAGGGGGTGAACAAAGTGAGAAGGTGTTTAATTTGACAGACAATGCGCAAAAACGACTGTTTAAATTCCATGTGTTCCTGCTTGTACTGATCTAAAGTGTTTAAAATCAGGCCGATCTCTCTCGATAATGTCTACCTCATGTAAAATCTGCACGACACGCAGCAGTTTGTGTCTATTTTTGGTGTCCTGTGACATGAAAAACTTTAGGATCCCCGGTAATAACCCTTGCAGGGCGGGTTTTTCCCCTTCCCGAGCCGCGGTATAGTACGAGACACTTTTATAGGTTAGTAAAACCTCCAGTTTTACACACCCAGCTCATACAGTTCTTAGGGTTGTAAATCAGGACCGGCTATTTCGTTTACTTACTTGGGTCAAGTTGTTGTTGTTTCTCCTCTTTGGGCTCGCTGTGGCTCGAAAGCTCACTTCCACTGTGCTCTTTGGTCGCTTTTTCTGGACACTCGGATACTCCACACGCGAATTCACCGGCGAGCGGCCGAGCCTCTGCCTCCAACGCGTCGCACTCCGCAGCTTTCGGTGGCAACACCTCTGGCTTTGTCCCGTACGCCCGACTGCTGGAGTGAAATCCGGCAAACGAAACGTGGTTGGAGATTGGGTCCATCCAGGAGCGGACGCCTACATATCTGCCGTCCGAGGCGGGGAGATGAGACTGGTGGTGGTGGTGGTGGTGCACGTACGGATGATAAATCCCCTGCGGATGAACCGAGGACCATGACGACGAGAAAACGGCGGACTTTTGCGCAAAATTGCAAGAGGAGAAGTCTGCGTTGTCCCCAGCACCTGACGGCCTCGGGGTCACCATGTGTGGAGCCTGAATAAAGCGAGCACCGTACACATCCTCCGGCTCCTGGCCCATTATAGCGTCCACATAGCAGTTACTGAGAGTGCCACTGGAAGACATTTTTGATCTCTTCCTACTCATATAATAAGGGTTGCACTGTTACGGGAAGCTTCCCTCTATGAACAATCATAGTATTTTTGCTGGCCTGCATCTACAGGGATTGGTTACATGGATCACGTGGTCATATTTACCAATACAGCGAGTAAATCAATCCTGCCCTTGCGCTCTTTTTTTTTTCTTCGTCAGGTTTAATTTAGCTTTTCATTTCACAAATAATAAAACGTCCCGTCTGATTTGACTGGAGGAAGAAAACAATCGCTTGAATTCATGCAAATGTTTTTCCGTTTCTCATGTGCGGGTGACTGCAGGACGTTGAGACAATACAAGCAAGAAAAGGGGGGGGATAAGTGACTCCCCCCCCCCTCCACACACACAGGTCACCCCCATACAGATTCCTTGTATCTTAATGTTTGAGAAAACTCTTATAATATCGTTCTGATACCCTCAATGCTAGTAAAATGGTTTATAGACTTACGGAGTCCTCGTAAAATAGATGTAATAACATGTTGTAAAATAACAGACGCCATTTCCGTTCACAATGCGGCGTGTCCATTGTTAATATTCGGCGAGGTAACATATTTTCTGGGTTGGTTTAATTTTTAAAGCTTAGCCGGAAACGGCAGTTGTGAAATTATTGTATTCATTCAAAGGAGAGCAATAATGTCTTTATGTAGGCTATCAATAAATGTTTTATGAGGTGCGTGTGATTATACACGCCGTCAATAAAGTAAAAAAAGAGAAGACTTGGAGAAGCTAAGTGCATCTGTGTGTCGCTCTCGGAAAGCTCCAATTTAAATAAAACATATTGTTTTTTAATATGAAGGAACTTTGATTTATTTTTTTTTTTTGGTTTTGACGCACAGTTTGCTGACCTTTCCGCCCAGAAAGGAAAAAAAAACATTTCCAGAGAAATAGATTTAGGTCAGAGCCGCAGACCGGATCAGACTGACAGTTCGTGTCATTTCATCACAAATGAGCATAAAATACAAAGTTGTCCTGGACTAAATGAAAAGAAATGCAACGTGGCCAACTTGAGGCCTGCGCGTCTCTCGGAAGGAAGGAAGAGCTGCTTCTTGCCTGTGAATTTGCGCTTGAACGTAACTTCAGCCGCCGATAGTCCTCACAAGACTATTAGTTTAGCCACAAACAGGCCTGAAAATAAAAGCAACAGCATGTTTATTGGATTACACCACCACCCCGCCTCTTTGCGTCCCAGCTGCACTCACACACAGAGAAATAGAGGATTTGATAGTAAATGGCAGAAGACACTGGATTATTTTATCTTTGGACCATTGTGAGTGCTTCATTTGACAAACATCAGTCTGTAGGTTCCACTTTGCTCTCAGGGAGCTGCAACATCTTTAAAAGCATGTAATAGTAGGTTAAGAATTGTATCCTTGCTACCAAAAAGCCGCATGTGTTTGAACTGCTGGTAGACCACAAACAAAGTATTTTTAAGGTTTTAAGCTCGTGGACTCATCGTCAGATGAATTTAGAGCATAACTGTAGATTTTGTGAAATTAAAAACACATGTTTGGATCATTGGAATACGGCTTCCTCTCTTGCTGTAAAGAGCAATATGCTCGTTTCTAACATTTTTTTGTTTGGCTTTTTCTTCTTTTTCTCTTTATAACCATTTTAAACAAAATATTGCGCCTCATGCCGCAGATTTGATTAGATTGTGAAATAGCAAATTATGCCACAAATAACTGAGGTTTGTTTTTGTAGACCAGACACTTTGATGGTGCAAACAAATACCAAAACAAGATTATTTGACAATTTATTGCAAGATACATGCCACAAACATGCAATAAATTCACAGATTAACATTGTTTTCCGTCACTTTAGGGGCTCATAGAAACATTTCACTGGTGAGCAAATGGCTTGCGCTTACTGTAAAACCAAATGTTGCACTACAACGACAAGAAAATGTGCTTTCGTGACCGAAATGGAGTAACTCTTCCCAAACAGCTCGCCGTCGCGACCCAATAGAATATCCACGTCTAATGGCAGGAGGCAGAAATCTACTTCTCCAATAATTTAAGACCAAAAAGTGTTACCCTGTAATAAAATAACACAAATAACACGACGCCACATAAAAGTACTAAAATTGGCTTATATATATATATATAGTCACAGTTTCGTTGAAATTGAAGATAAACGTCCAATGCCACCAAAGCATCAAACTGAATATGAGAGGAAAAATAATAATATTAATAATACTAAAAGACAGCTAACCACGGACACATGCAAGCTCACGAAAAGGTGAGATTTGAGGTCAGTTCACGGATGCGGTTTTCCCTGCTCATTTTCTTCAGTTTCATCCTGCGGTTCTGAAACCAGATCTTGACCTGTCTGTCGGTCAGGTTGACGCTCCGGCTGATCTCTAGGCGGCGCTCTCGGGTCAGATACATATTGAACAGAAACTCCTTTTCCAACTCCAAGGTCTGGTGCTTTGTGTAGGGGCATCTTTTCTTTCTCCCACTTTTTGCAGTTAACCAGTTGCTCGTTGGCGGGTCACTCTTGCACTCTGTAAAGAATCGGAGAGGAGTGTGTGTTAGTGTGTGCTGCAGTGTGTTTCAGCCAGAGGAAACTCTCACCTGCTGATCTGGATTTCACCTCTGGGAAATAACACACAATATAAATGTTGTCCCAGAATAGATCAAATGCAGGGGATGTTATTAGTCACGTACATGCCACCACTAATGAAATAGAAATGAAGCGAAACCCCCAACTGATCAAAGCGCACCCCGGGAACACAGCTTTACACAGCATAAAACATTATCCCAAAAAACCCTATTAATTTCATAAAAGCTTAAAGTGCATTAACCAATAACCTTTGATTAAATTGTTAAAATTAGCAACTTTTCATTTAATTTCAAATGCAGAGATTTGGTCCTGTTACACGGGTTTGAGTTAAAACTGCAGACACAACTCTGCTGAATTATCACACAGCTGCAAATGCACCAAATTTAAAAGAGCCTGGAGTGATGCAATTCATTTTTTGCATTTACAAAAACAATTCATGCAATCATAATAGCTGCTTTAATTCGTCGTTTCCACAAACACTGCACTAGCTTCAAATATAAACCAAAGAGTTGTGTAAATATTTCTCTAAAATTGCATATTACTGGAATTTAAATATCTAAGGAAAGGGGGACACACAGTCTGCATGCTGCATGGTAAAAAAAAAAAACAAACAAACAACATTCTCGGTTGCCTATTACTGCAACCCGAGAAAGACTCTCATTAAACATTACGACTTTAGGGTTGTTTGTGTTTTATACTTGGTTTTATGATGCTGGAGCCTTCTCAGCACCGCAGCGCCACAAGATAAAAGCTTTTCATTGTAGCCAACCCACCTTTCCCTTCCTTCTGGAGCAGCTCAGGGCTGGACACGGAGGCTTCCATGGAGCAGCTTTTCTCCCCCGAGCTGGACTTGGGATCCGGACTTTCTACGGGGACCGGCGTCCTTGAGGTCTCCTGGTTTTGCGGGGCGTCCTCACTTTTCTTTTCCACCTCTGCAAAATTGGAAGACGCCGAGGAGGAGGACTGTGGTTTCGGGGTGACCCGGCTGAGTTGCATCAGTGTTGGGGTTGGACTCTGCGGCTCATGGCAGTAGTTTTCCTGGTGTTTCCCATTCGCGTAAGTTTGGCTCAGTCTGAAATAACCCGGAACCGGGATCTCGGGACCATCGACTGGACAAGACTCGGGAATAACGTTAGAATATGCGGGGACGTCTGAAGAGCTGACTTTCTGCACTCTCTTATCGGAGTACATGCAGCAGTTACTCTCTTCCTTAATGCTCTGTGAAAATGTGCAGTTTGACATCTGACTGGACGACTCTATTCTGCAGGGTCTATTCGGATCAGTCCAGTTATCAATCTGAGGTATGTACGAGTGGACATTCATGCCCATATTTTGGTGGTTGACCTCCCCTCTTTTGCCGAAAGACGGCAGGAGTCCACAGGTTTGCATTCCGTAAGTTCCCATTTCTGAGCCAGACGGCATGTACATGTTGCTGTTGGAGTAAAAGCTGTCCGTCCTGCAGGCACCAATTAAAGAGTCCACTAAAAATGTGTTTGCCGCAGGAGAGCTACTGGGAAAGGACATTTTGGGGGGTTAAGTTCTTTAGAGGAGAGAGATGTCCTTTGTAAGCTGACATATCTAGGAAAAACAATCCCCGTGTAAGTCAGGATGCCTCCCGACCACATGACAAGCCCACCAATGAGATTTGAAAATGGCCTTGAGACGCAGCCTCCTCTCCCCTCTCCCCTCTCCCTCCCCCCTTTCCCTCCCTGCACGCGCTCGCACTGCGGATGCAGACGTGGTCAACAGCGACACCTACAAACACGGACTTGAAATTGGTTTACGTGCAGGGGACATCGCGAGAGGCTGTGCAACAGAACCGAAACACGTTTAACAAAGACGGTTTGAGTGACATCAGGAAATAATTCGCCTCCAGTTCGGATCTGAACTGTCGACAGACGCTTTATTAAATGTTTTAATGTGAAAAATGCTTCAAGGGATGAATGTGTCTGTGTTTGAGACAGGTTGATGAAAGAGTATACGTGTGTGTGTGTGTGTGTGTGTGTGTGTGCGCGCGCGCGCGCTGCCTGCATGGCGCATAGGCGACAACTGCAGACTATTTAAAAGAATGTAACCACCTCTACTGAATTTATTATTTTTATTGTTACAAATCAAACATTCAGGTGGCTCCAAGCCCACCAACGGTTAAGTCCATATTAAGAGTAGTTGCTTAAACATTTGCTGTCGAATATCTTAGATAAGGATCGAAGCAAAAGAATAAAGATGACAACCTGTGATTACAAACATTTTGTGCTCTGTCATTTTTTTCATCAGCTCAGCATTTAAAGTTGGTTTTGTTTTGTTCATTTTTTTGGATTGTTTTTTTTTCCCCTGTTGAATTTTTGCACCAACTCGTTGGATATGAGCACAGCTGCCATGAAGATTCCCTGCATGATGTCAGCATTAGAATAAGAAATGTATATGGTAATGAGGCTCCAACATTCAGATATGTAAATTCAGCGACTAGATGATCTGCATATATGAAGGTCAACATCAGCCCTGCAAGGCTTTACTTTTCAAATAAACCCCACGGAAGGCGAATAGAAAATTGTCCCTTTATTATTTGCACAGAATTATAATGCACAATATCTTAATTTGTATTTCATCACAGGTATGACCGACGCTCAAATGCAAAGTTGGAAATGAAAACCTGCAGGAGGTGGCGGTGTACACAGTCTGGGGATTATTTTGCTCAGGTCTCCGTTGTTTTTGTCTGCAGGGAGGGCAAATGTGTGCAAGATAAACAGTGTGTCTGTTCAGAAGAGAAGAGGGCAAAGAAATAAACACACTTACTGAAAATATCCACCGACCAAAAATCTGAATAATCAGACAATAGTTGCATTGATAGCGTCAAAACAACACACACAGCAAAAACACAACAAATGCAGCTGGAAACAATTCTGTCTTTGGCATTTATGCACCAAGCTTTAAATAATCCTACAAGTCGTTTGAAAGGATGTGTAGACAACGTCAGCCCTGCCTTCAAGGCTCTCACATATTTACAGCTGGCTGGTGAATAAACATTTGTAGTATGCAAATCATCTCAACATCACAGGATTCACAAACAACTAAACGCAAGCCTGTAAACCCGAGTTTGATCACGAATCATCTATAGAAAATACATTCCCCGTTACAGCAACGTTTGGCTGCTTTAAAAAGGAAGAAAACACAGCACGGAAATAAAAATTCTGTTTCAATAAGCATGTTTCTATTGTTGACAATTGTTCAAAGAGTACATGCCAGCTGTTTTAAAATCGTGTGACGCACATTAACTGTAAAAAAAAAAAAAAAAAAAAAAAATCCCCTTACATTCTTCAGGTATGATCAATAATTCATACACGCACAAAATATACACAAGTACCGTAAAAGTGGAAAAACAAATTGGACCTCGGCCAATACCAAAGGCTAATATTCACTTATAACAATAACTGCAATAATATATTCTTAAATAGTATGGTTGGTATTGGTATTATCGTTACTATCAGGAATATTAATATTTTTAACACAAGCGTACAGCATTAAAAAAAAAAAAAAATTAAAATCAATTGCTCGAAAATGGCTCAGATATTGTCGCTGTAGATTCAGGCCAAACCGACAACATTACACCACAGCAACACCTCTGTTCTTTTAGGAGAAACTGACGCTATTATTACTATTATTATTAAAAGAAACAATATAAAACGACCAATTTTAATAGTAAAAAGCTGAAATAAAATAGAATTGAATGAAAATGACACGCAAAGGGTATTTATGTCTGTAATTCCCCGCAGTCCCGTGATATTACATATATTGTAGAGTCAGATATAGACAGATTTCAGTGGCCTTCAGGTGAAGAGCGAAGGCTGAAAGAGATGCAGCAGAAATATTTTTATTTTGTTTGACTCATCTTTTTGCACGTGACTTATAAACGTTAACGCCGAGGACAGACGACATGCATCAGTTTAACTGGGCACTGAAAAATAATTATCTGCGTTCTTATTTCATACAGAGAAGCTGTGAATGGTAATTAGAGTCATATCTAGGACATTTTTAAACGTATTTCGAAATAAATGGAAGTCTGGTTTAAAATACAACATAATTCAGGCCCCTGGGTGCGGGTAGAAATTAAATACGAGTCTAAACAAACCCTGCGTTGAGCTGATCACTCCTCCACTGCTGATTTTCATGCAGGGTCGATGGTAAATTTGGCTGAACTGTGCATTTCTACTGGCAGCCACAAGCTGCAAGTCTGCCCTCATGTGGATACACCGAGAAGCAAAGAGAAACACCCCACACAGTTGGTAATGTAATTTCACTGTCGGACGTGATGACAACCCAATTAAACGCTTAATGAAACCTCGGTTTTCTAATAGCCTTTTTGGGAAATAACGGTAGATGTGATACGTGACAAATGAAATAAACGTGAATCCCTCTCCAAACTTTTTTTTTATAAAAGATTCTAAAACAATAGGTGTAATTGTTGCTGCAGGAGAAAATAATCGCATGAATTATTAATAAAGCGACTGTTTGTGTGGACTAAACGCATTTATTTCCTCCGTCCCCCTTTACTGGTTACAATAAGAGCACGGAGATTAACACTACATGGGGTAAAGCATGGCGCTCTGATGAGTTACTGTAGTGCAGCTGCACAAACGGTTTACCAGCATTAATTAAAGATGGAAACGCGTTTGTTTTGTTGCCAACAACTGGAAATCTTCCTCCTTTGCAGCAGATTTAGACCCGTCAAAGCCACACATCGCTTACTGGGAACACTGGGAAAAGCAGATAAACTTGAAATGTTACCTATCCCCTCCTATGGCGGTCCTTGTCAGAGTATCTTCCAATCCTTCCCTGCTCACACCGGTGACATTAAAGGCGCAAAAGGAGCTACATGTGGACGGGATCAGGAGAAATCTCTTGGATTCTCTTAACATTTGTAGCCTGGAGTGAAACTACTTTGAGGCAGGAAAGAGAGAATACGTCCTCTTGTGGTCTGGGGGTTGGGACTCCAAAGTCCAATAGCCCCCTATTTAGACATTTACAGCTAGGTTTATTATACTGTCTAGACGGTTCAAGGTTTAGTAAACAACCCCAGTGTTTAAAGCAAAGGAAATAAAAGGCCATACAGGCCTGCAAGCGTCACATTCCTCCACTGATGAATCTGCAGGAAAATCCCCCCTTTTGCGTGTTATTTTGAGAGACTTGGTTAAGTTCATGTGACAAGTTTCGTGACTGCGATTCAACATTGGTCGCGTCTACTTTATTTCACACCACAACGTGCGTTTTGTACATGCGTGTCTCAACTGGACATTTACACAAGGAAGAAGCCTACACATATTTCAGATAAATAATTTCAACGCACGGCTCGCGCTTTGCGGGAAGATTCGTTGCCAATGAAGTGAAAAGATGTGAACACAAATAAATAAATGCATTTTGCGGAAAAAAATGGCACCTTGGATTCCCAAAATGCTGGACTTTTGTAAACTAAAATTGTATAAACAGAATGATCACGGGTTAAATATGCAGAGGGGAGCAGTCTTGTATATGTGTGTGCGCGTGTGGCTGCATTTTTTTTAACCGTGTGTGTATGTTTGTGTGTGAGTGTGTGCACCACTGTGTCAGGTATCAGAATAAAGGATTCCCTGTGAAATACTGTAGGCGGTCGCGGTTCAGCTTTTTCTCTTTCATTCGTCTGTTTTGAAACCAAATCTTCACCTGCCGATCGGACAGGTTTAACATCCTGGAGAGCTGAAGCCGCTTCTCTTTGTTAATATACACGTTGAAGAAAAACTCTCGTTCAAGTTCTCGGATCTGGTATTTGGTGTATGGACACCTCTTCTTCCTGGACTTGGTGGATGAACCTGCGCAAGAGAAAGATAACGTGAAAAAAAGTTTTTTTGCAAAAAAAAAAAGTGTGTTTGAGTCATGAAATCACAGCAAACGCACTGACAAACGCATGCAGCCATTTATTTATTTATTTCTGCACAAAGGCCTTCTCTCTGTCACACACACCCACTGCCCCACACACACAGCTGGAATTTGCATTAAAATGAACTTAGACCGCGCTGATTTTTACGCACAAGTTGTGTGCAGACGTAAACAATCGCATTATATCAGACATTCCCTAAAGGTGTTGTTACATCTGCAAAAAAATCACCATTATTTCTTCATAAACTCGATTTCTAACTTTCTTGATTCTCTTGTCAATACAAAATCAATCGTAGCTGGGCTGAATTGTTATTAGACACAAGGCAACCTTTAAAGTACGCTTCCTTAACCGTTTCCCATTGTAAATACCTTTACAACCGTAAAGTAAATCTTATAGGGATATAAAAGCTTTTGCATGCTTATAAAGGGGCACATAACCCTGGACGGCCACGGCGGTGGACACACAGCAAGTCCAGACGCTCTATTGTCTGAAATGTACACCTTATATCCAAGACAAAGGGGGAAATAGTGACTTACTCTGTTGGTTGCTCTTGTCGCCGCAGTTGGAGGATGAGTCCTCATCGACGCTCCCGCTCGGGTCAGCTTTGTGCTGTTCCAGTTTGGTTAAAGCCTGATTGTTATTCGCAGCATCTACGGGAGCAGCAGAGTCTATCTTTTGTTTGGGGAGCTCCGCGCCGGGCTTGTCCGAGTTAGGAGTGTCAAGAAACTGGTCGAAGCCCTGGGGGAGAACCCCGTTTCGGCCAACGCCGGTGAAGAAATTGCACGGCGAGCTCGTCCCCCCGTGGTGGCCGTACAAGGACTCGTTTTTGAATATCACATCCGCCCTACTGCTGGAGGACTGGATCAAGTCCCGGTGCATTATCTCGTCCGTTGAGTAGTAAGACGCGTAATTGCCCCTGTAGTGCCATTTGCTGGGATGGTCCAGTCCATAATCCCTGAAAGCGACCTCTCGAACAGGTTGGACCTGGGCTATGTTGGGTGAATAGGGGAAATTTATCTGACACGAAGTGGTCTGCGGTAAAAAGGAGGAGACTGATGTAAAATCGGGCGTCGAAACGTAATAAGTACAGCTCGGTAAATACATATTTGACGCACAGCTGCGATCATCGTATTCCGTCATATCTCTTCTCCCCTTTTCCTCTTTGCAACAGAGGAAAAGAATTGGCAGCTTGACTGTGTTAAACTTTGTCCATCTATAGCACCACAGGCGTGTGGAAAGACCCCGCCAGGGAGAAAAAATCGGAAACGTAGGCAGACCTGCAATACATCTTGATCGATTCTTGAGGTAATTGTGTCATGTGATCCAGCCAAGAAATTACCATACATCAATATCAGTCATTAAAAACTGTCCGGAGAAACTCATGTGAGCGCATGCAAGAGACTTCATTGGCTGCCTGGCTGCAGAGGAAACTCCTCTCCAGCCTTCTTGCCCTATAGCTCACGGAAAAAAACGACATTTGTGAACCACCGCTGGAATATTTAATTGAAAGCTTTACAGCAACATCATCCCCATCGTGTAATGGCAAGTCGTGACAGCCGCACGCGCTCATTCGTCGATAAATTTGCGCACTTTGGAGCAACCGCCGCGCGTTTGTAGCAACAGTTAGGAGGAAACATTGAAGTTGACCTCCGCCTTAAATGCAAAGCTCGAGGAGAATGGCCAACCAAGGCCACCGTGCCTGCACTTCCCCCTGCACAGTTAAACCAGAAGCCTGCAGAATTCTAATGTGATTCTCAGGCGGCTCATTAAGTCTGTTTTTGAAAGCAGATAAATTGTAGGGTTCATTGCGTATGATCACTGTGCAGCACGATGGTTGGAAGATATTTAAATACACACACACACACACACACACAGGCGCGCGCGCGCACGAGAAAACTGTTTAAATTAATTATCAGATACAGACCTCAGCCTGCACGATGCAAAAAAGAAACAATAAGGAAAGAGCGGCAAACTACTCTGCTGCAACAGACTTTATAAATTCTACTGCAAAGCATAAAACGAGCCCATGTGTAGCTCTGCGTTAAAATCGCCCTGCGTTTGAATGATAAAACATAATTTGCTGCTTGTTTTTTCATTAGTTACATTCTTAATCATATAGTCAGATGAACGCGTGTGGAAACGGCCACGTCGATAATAAAAACAGCCCACGCTTTGCTATTGCAGATGCAGAAAGGTTTATTTTGGATGCCACTAAAAACAGGCGCTCTAAGTCAATCTCCAAGCATGAATCACTGAGCACATTCAACATGGCCAAGTCCAAAAAAACAACTGGCTTTGACCGTCTGTGGTCGAGGTGATGTCCACCAAGCATTCACCCAACAAGCCTCTGCACCCAAATCAGTTTATTGCACCAAAGGCAGCCACGCATGCCTGCAGTGTTTGGGCCCTCGCTGGGGTAATACGGAGTTTTAAAACACTGGTGATACGGATACCACATGTCTTCAAGCCTCGGTCAATATTTGTGTGTTTGCCTTCTGTGAGTATAATTTTCATATCTATCACTTGTAGGACAGCAGAAAGAGGCAGAGAAATAATTGAAGAAAAATGAAGAACCTGATTGTTTTTGCAGGACTGATATTGGACATGTGGCACAAAATGATCATGCAGACTGTGCACCTTCAGCAGAAAGGCGGCTCTCGTTGTGTTTAGTCAGAGGACAAGTAGATTCCTCGCCGCTTTAAACCTGAAGGTCACAAGCAACGTGGAAGTAGCTTGAAGGGGTCCGGGTTTATTGTTATTGGGGGGTGAAATCAGCTCTGTGGCCGCGATCTCTGTGCTCAACTTTTACCACACGTTTTACCATGCAGAACAAAATCATTTCCAAATCACAGGGCGAAAACTGGTCGCTTTCTAACAAAAATCAACCCACCACCACTCAGCAACAACAGTCAACAGTAAAGCTGTGAAATGTTTAAAACAGGCAAAGTTGAGGCGACCTGTTGCCACTTGTTGTGGCTTTTGTTTGACTTAAGCTGATTGTTATGACGCATTTTAATATCCGGAGTCTTAAACATGATCGTTATTATTCAGTCCGTGTTGCACTTGTGCACAACATTATTGTGCGATGTATAATGTTAATCATTTCCGGAATAACAAACTTTATTTTGTGCAGGAATTTTCAAAATAAAGTTACAAGGAGCTTTAGATGGTTGAACCAGGAACAAAACCAGCTGCAACAGGGCTGCAAGGATATTAAATCAGACAGTTAGAATAATACGAAAATAAAATTCAAATGAAACGCCAATGAAATAATGCTCTGAACGTTAAGTGTTGCTTGCATACATGCGCTCAGCTTTACTTCAATTTTCACTTCAACATTTCCGATTTGAAATTACGCTGCAGGAGAGAAACTCGAATTCAATTTAAATTTAAATTGTCCTGTTGCTGTGTCGGCTTTGGACATTTCGTGAACTTTAATAGTTTCATATATACACGAGATGCCTAGAAATTGCTCATATTGGTGAGAAAATTAAACATTTGTGAAAATCATTTATAGATCCATATAAATAAGTAGCTTTGTGCCAAAACTGGGTGTAGTAGCAATGCACAGCCTACTAACTTGACCTTAACTTTGTTTTGGCGCCCCCACAATCTGAAGCAGCCTGAGCTGTAGGACGCTGTCTGGCTGCGTTTTGGCAGTAAAGCAATAAAGCAACAAACACTGAAGGGAAAAGCTGCGTTTCAGTCTCTGTGTAGCCGTTCAAAATAGTCTGGCAATAAACGTTAATAGTAGGTGAAACATTGTTGTGTGGGAAGGATTTTTGAGCTGAGGAAAAACAGACAGACCTCGAGCTGGAGCACAACAGGCCTGAAAGCAAGTGAGTGCATGAGCGAATGGATTTTTTTGGCAAGATATGCTGAACTGAGGAAGACTGCACTTATAAAAAGGTCACATTTAGCTCAAAAGGCTCTACAAAATAAAAACCAAAGGGGAACAAAACAGATCTGTACCAGTCACTAATGGAAGAACCATCGCCACACGTTTCATTACAAATTACTGGTTTTGCAATGGTACCACTGATGTGACTGCGGCGTTATGTACCGCAGAGAAACAGAGATGCAACGATGATGACGTACTGATGATGTAATGGGAAGGCCCATTAATTGATTCGCAGTGTAATGTTTCATGTGTGCTGGTCTGTTGGTGGCTGGAAACTCCTTGATGGTTGCTGCTTTTAGCCTCAATTTTCAGAACCAGTCTGACCGTTTATGAGCAGGAGACATGCAAAGTTTGCCCATTTTTAATCTTAACAATAATCGATAAAATGTTTTGGTGTTTACAAACAATGACCCAGTTAAATGTGTCCGCGAACGCAAACAAAATCGCGTCTCATGCGCAGTGGAGCCTGATTTTAGCCTATAAAGCGCAAACAATGGGACTGAGAAATTAAAGGAATTCTGAATAACACCAGGTCCTTTTGGCCACTTCAACCACCTCCTGACGGATGGAGGTTTTGCCTGTTGGTGTGAGCTGCTGCTGTGTTGTGTATTTACTGAGAGCAAGGATTACACGTCTGCGCCAAGGAAAAAAAGACGGAATAGTTTACAAAATAGAACCTGTGCCTAACAATGAAAAAAACACAAATAATAATAATAATAATAAAAAGATAACGTCTGAGTTCTTTGGCTACATTTAATGCAGTATTTGCTGCTGAATTTAGTATAAAAAGTAAAAGGTGGATTACGAGGGCACAATATTGCTGAAGCAGTCGGTTATTTTTGTTCTGCTGACGGTGGAAATATCTGAATTTTATTGGAAGCTACATGATAAATAAGTATTTACTGCAGGAATAGCTGAGAATAGCAGGCCTATAGTCTGAACGCAGACCACAGGACGTTTAATTTTGAAAATGAGCGTCTCGCACGAATATGTTATTAAAGTGTCTGTAAGGCAGCAAAGATTTTCCTTTCAACGTCAACTACTTATCACTTTACAAAACTAGGAATTTTTCATTTACATTAAGTATTTGTTGTTGTTATGACACGCGCTTACATTGGTCTTTCCACCGCTCCATGTGGCCAAATACACGAAATCTCCTTAGTAAATAACCTGAAATTCAGCTTTTAAAATGATTGTAAAATACGTTGGAGGAAGCGCAGAATATTTACACATTTTACATATTTGAACATATTGATCAACTAATGAGCGACTGATTGATAGGAATGCAAACTTGAGCCGTCTAAGTTAAACCCGTCATCCACCCCACCTAAAAATCTAAAAATCATTCACATGATGCACAATCATTTGTGTACAAGTAGTTAAAAATTATCTTTATTTGCACATTTTCTATTGCTCTGCATGTTGCATATATCGCGTGTTCCGTGCGTAAAAGGACGACTGCTCGAATGCGAATCCTTAGGTTTACCATTAACATGCTTCCTGGGATAATTCATAAATAAGACCAATCTAAAGTGAAATATTATTTCATTAATTATGTGTTTAAAGGAGCTGGATCTACAGAGAAAGTGTGTTTCCGATGCATCTGGGGTGTGGTTGTGCAGAATTATATTCATGTTTTCACTGAATCCCAAAAACAGGCTTATTCCACACAGCTCGCCTGTAGCTTCAGCTAAAACCATCAGAATGTTTCATGTCCATAAACTTACTTTTTGTTGCGGGCATTTGAACTAAGCACCTTTGAGCACCAGATATTGAAGCAAAGCATTTCCCCCGCAGACCGACTTTGACTGTGGACGTGTCCATATCAAAACGAAAGAGATGCAAACTTTCCTCATTGAACCACATTTACACTCAATTTGGGGCAAAAACCAGGCATTTAATTGAATAACAGCAGTAAGGAAATATACATGCAGAAGATAATATATTTTGCAAAACTGACTTTTGTCAATTTTTTTCATCCGTCCGTAAACATGAACTTGACTGTTTGCTTCCACATTAGGTCCGCACTACATGCACAGACCATCATATAAAACACACACAAACATAAAGAATCACATTCCTGTTCAAATAGGTCGGAAATTTCAGCTCTATAAGTAACAATTAAGCCCAAATGCTGATCATAATCCGGCGGCTATAGGCCAATCACGAGCCGAGGCCTGCTGCGCTTTTGGACAACAGCTGGGTAAAATCTGTTGTATCTGTCTCAGCGTTAACATGACCGACGTTGTTGGATCTGGATAAAAATGTAACCTTTTATGTGCCAGGAATATAAACATATTATACATATTAATATATAAATACAAGTCCATGCCACAAAATCAGAAAGGGCACGTGATGTGCTGCAACATTCATAGTACAACACAGCATATTTTGTGCGCGTTGCTGGTCACGATCAAGTCCAAAAGGTCATCAATACGCGGAGAAGGCTTGTTCACGCATCATCAGTCGCTTCTTCTTCATCCTCCGGTTCTGAAACCAGATTTTCACTTGTTGGTCGCTCAGGTCGAGTCTGTCTGAGAGCTCCTTTCGTTTCTGTCTGTTGATGAACTCGTTCATCATAAATTCATTCTCAAGTTCAGCCAGCTGTGGCTTGGAGTAAGGCTTTCTCTTCTTTCTGGTTTTCACCTGGGACGAGCACCATGGGGCACCTGGTGGGAGCAGAGGTAGAAACAAGTTTTATATTTCAAATTACCACAGACGTCAGCAACAGTGATATAAGTTGAAGACTGCTCCCAATCGCACTGCGCATTAGTGTGGCTCATATCATACAAAAATAAAAACGGTTTAATGGCATAGTAAATATTAGAACTCTGCTGTACTTATAGGAAAATTGGGCTGATATTACCCAGACACCATAGCCTCTATAAGGATATTATGGGAATATTAAAATAATAATAACGCCACAGGAGACATAAAGTGACCATAAAATAGTCCTAGGCAGTCATATGAACTCATTTAACGATGTCACACACAAACTACAAGTCTCCATATAACTTCTATTGGACAATAATAATATTCGCCAATGGATATTTATTATCCTTCCATAATAATGCAACAAAAAGGGATCAGCATCAAATAAGACACAATAATAAGTGCAGATCTAGTTACAGGAGATGATTGCGTTATCAGTGGATTTCTAAATGCAATTGAATGAGAAAACACTGTTGTGTGGCACAACAGTAGTAAAAGTATAAAAAAGGCTACTTAACCTTCTGCAAACGTGGAGCTCCTTAAGCATGTGTGACTCGATGATGGGTGAACGGCATTCTGCTCCTGTTTGGTGCCGTTCACATGCAGCGGACCCGCCGAATCTGGATCTAGCTGAGTCGTGGAACCGTGAGACCGGCTGTCCAGATCTGAGTAACCGCGGTCACTGGAGGCCCCGTGTTCCCCGGCGTAAACTTCACCCTGTCGTCCAGACTCCTCCGTCTTGTGGTTTGTGGTCGGAAAGCATCGAGAAGACTCCTCCAAATGCGACTTGACGGAGCCGCCGGAGGAGCTGGAATTTATAGACACCGAGTTGGATAAAAACGGCGGACAGTAGCCTCCGAAGGCGCGGCTCTGTGGCGTTGGCGGTGCTGCTGCTGCTGGTCCAGACGTGCACGAACTTGGGGAAGTCCACGGGAGCGTGCACACCTCTCTCCTGTTGTAAGGGAGCTGATGCAGCCCGGGTATGTGGGCTCCATTACCCCGCAAGTTGGAGAAATAGAGCGACTCAGGAGGCGCAAAATTCAACAGAGAACCAACATAGCCGGGATTTAAAGGATTCCGCTCACACATTTCCATGGAGCTTTCCACTAACGCTTCTTGCAAGCCTTTTAGCAACTCCTGAAGAATAAAGGGTAGGTAATTGTTGATTTGTTAATACAGCGTCACGTGATATGCAAATATGTTGTTCCGCCCCACCCTTGCTCTCAATGCACTGCAAAGCAAAATACTCCGTGAGGAAATATTTTGGTATTGGGTGGGTGGGTGTAATGTATGTGTGTGTTTGGGAGGGGGGGGGGGCTGAAGTTAAATTGTAAGCATGTGTCACGAATATCAGAAGAATATGTGGCTAGTGTCAAGTTCAGTGTCAGGAGCTGTCATTGGAGAGCACAAACAGGGATTTTCTTTTGGTGTAACTGTGCTTAAAAAAAAAAAGTGAGTGTGTGGACTGACCCATATTGTGTAGGGCCTTACATGCGATAGATAGATAACATGTAGAGGGGTAGAGAGATCGATAATAAACTGATTCTAAATGGAGAGATGGATATCCATGACAATAACCAAAAATCCCCTTCCCTCCATGCGATGTCAACAACAATGTACCATTCTAAGCGGACACACAGAAGATAACATTCATTGTATTAGGTTATATTAGGCTACATCATATTAGACACAGCACACTGTGGCCCTGGAGGTGGTGCCTTGCTAGTGGTCACTTCCTTGTAAACAATGCAGCCTCTATTTGTGTGGGCCTCGGAGCTACATGGGCTGCACATAACATGTGAGAAACATGATGAGAAAGATCCGCACTGATGGCACATGAGTTGATAACTGCTCGTCTCCCCTGTTCTGTTCTGTTTTCTTTGAAGGAACGTCACAGTTACCCCTGAAGACGACTGGAAACCTTAAACTAATGGTTTACCACCTAGTGTTTCTATATGGACCCAAATCTGTTATATTTGTAGTGCCAAATCTAAAATAACCGTACCATAAAGTACTGCGCAGGTTGATAAAAACACAGTCCGTTTTCCAGGGTGAAGAAAGGGACCATTACAGCCGTCATGTCTGCATAAAAATCTCTGCACGGCATCCTCACTGCCCAATTACAACCGCGGATCTCCAGTAAAAAGTCAGCACCTGAAAATAAACCGCAAATGATGACACTAGAGTTGATTTAAAACTGAGTCATCATTAAATATCACAAATATAACAATGAGTAAATGTTGTAATTCACGTCCAGCAGTTATTGGTTTATTCTCAAATATCGTCAGTGCTTTCCTAAGAAACATATTCATACACTTATGGGGACCAATATCCCTATAATATTCCCATCATACAATACTACATCTGGCCACCTACTCAGAATTAATTTAAATAAACTTGTTATTAGGCTATTGGGCCTAATTTTGTATTTGGGGAGTATTCTTCTTGTGTATCATGTGCACTAGAAACCTCTGACAGAGTGTATTAAATCAGGTGTGTGTGTGTGTGTGTGTGTGTGTGTGTGTGTGCTGGAGGTGGAGAGTTCAATAATACTCTACTAAATACACTAAAGACTCTGAGCAGTTGTCTTTTTAGGGGTCTGCAGAGCAAATGATGTGACATTGGGATGTATTTGTAGTTTGAACCAGGTTTGACAAAACATCTGCTGGTGGCAGCACTTTTGACTAAACTGTGTCCATGATCACACAGCATTAGCAGCCCACAGTTACAGAGTTTACACAGACATTTTAAATAAGACAGGTTAAGCTGAATTTTCTTAAAATCGTTTAATTATGAGTTATTCCTGTGAGTAGTTCCGGTTGTGCGCCAATAGGTGGCAGCACGATTTCCTACATGACTTCATACTGCAGTGCTGTCCTTGTCCTTTTCTTTGTTTGTCAGTGGCTTAAATCTGCAATTAAACATGAGCAGTGGTGTCTGTTATCTTTGGAGCTGTGTAGATCTACAGCAATATGTGAAATATATCAACACCTCCAAAAAAATCTGCTGCATCGGCACACCTGCTGCAAATCACTCAAGCAAGCATGTTTTATTTTATTTTTAACTAACGAATACAAAACATCTGGCAAAACATATGTAATGGCGACACTTTGAAACAGAGTTAATTGTTATCATTGTAGGAAACTGAGTGCAACATGTGTTTAATATCGGAAATATTTAAAAATAACAGACCGACATTAAAATACTTAAGTACCTAAATACACAATACCTTAATATTCATATAGAAATTTCGGTTTTAAAAACAGTAATATTGGGCCCAAAGCAATTACTCCCTGTAGTGTGATAAAGAATGAAATTAGAATAAATTAGTTTTCTTTGAAAGCTTTTTTCGACTCTACTACGCCGATTTGTTCACAACCCTGTGTTTTTGGTCATCTAGACAATATTCTGGACTGAATCTGGTGTGTTGAAAATATCCCCGCCTCACCACCGACACGTAAAGCGCATGTAAATAGCATCGCAGGCCGTTCTTCAGCCCTTAAAGGAAAGAAACAGCAAAACGTGAGCAGTAGGAACTTAATACTTATGGCATTTTAAAAACAGTGAAAAATCCATTCCAATTCAAAAGCGAAATTTAAAAAATGGTTTCATCTGAAGGAAGACTTGAACCGAGCTGACCGGTGCGAGTCATTTTTATCCGTTTTGCTCTGCGACAATAACATGTTTAGTCACAAAGTGCGCAGAGCTCGTTCAGGCCAAATGGACATTGAATCACATGCGCGTGCTTCTTTAAAGACAAAACCCTTTTTTCTTTAAAATCATCAAAATACACTCGTTTCAGTCCGAACCATGCAGGTCTGAGAGTTCTGCTGGGGAAAGTTAAGCCTACAAATGGTCTTAGGTCACAAAGGTAGACGGGCTCCCACAACTAACAAAATTAGTAGAAGCTTTAGTGTGGAGTTTTAGTGTCATTTACTGCTCTTCGTCCCTCATGTTTAGGGTGTGAGCAGCCAAATTGAGGAGCTGCAGTCTGGTTCTTTTCCAGGGGCCTTTGAAGGAAGCTATCCGCCGTCTATTGTCCTTGGTAATAAACTTGCTGCTTCCCTCGTTCAAGTTCTCTGGCCTGAGAAATGTTGCCTTGACTCTCCAAAGTGTTGAAAATTCAGTGTTTTCAGTCAGTGGGTTCAGAGTTTAACACTGTTTTGTTAGAAGTGATATTTCTTTGAGAATGTAGGGTCACATTACCTTTCTCAAGATATAAAATCTTTTATGTATTCATTTTTGCAGAGGAAATTATTAATTTCATTTCTCCGTCCTTATTTTGTCAGTTTTAAGGGAACATTTGTCTTTCAGGTAAAGAGTTGTAAAGACTAGAGCCGACAGGCCCCTGAAGGGTTTTACAAAGCAGATTTACAAACGTCTGAAACACTGATCGTCTTACTCCTGATCGCTTGTTTATTAACTGCAGCCCGCTTAGCTGTCAGCTCCTTTAATACGTCGAAAGTGAAATTTGACAAGCATAAAGGGCACTATAGAAAGGAATGATATTTTCAGAGATGCAGGAAAAAAAAGATTATATATTACACATTTAGACATTTGACGGATCTGCACTCCTAATGAAATGGTGAGAAGTTACCCTGAGCAACATTCAAACTAAGACTAAGACTCTAGTCAGGATAACTTTGGGATAAGAGTTATTCTGCTCTGCACAGAAAAAGTCGGCAAGAGAAACTACATTCAAACCAACGTTATGTCATATTTAATTAATTGAGTAGCACACTTCTAAAAAAAAAGAAAATGACCACAACAGTGATATTTAACAATATTGTACAAAACAAATCAGGGCCTGACTTCATTCATTACTTATAATACACTTCGAGAAAAATAGGCTTAATAATAGGCTCAGTAATAGTAATCCTCAATAAGCACGACTCTATAATATCTAATGAACTGCTGATAAATTATGTTGCATAAAGATGATATCATATTATTTTCTATTTATTTATTTGGAGCCTTTTATATTAGTAACGACTGTTGATCTTCGTTAAAGCACCCACGGAGCTACACATTATTATTCGTTACCTCGTTGTCACTTCACCGACAGTGTCCCATAAAGCCGAATTTAACTGACGAGAACCACTGAGTTTTTACTGAGAATCTCTGAATAGTTTCACGGGGACAGAAGGAAGGAAACAGGAAACCCATTAACGATATTTTGTTAGTTAAAGAAACAAAAGTGATTGTTGAAACTGACAAACACTGCAACAAACCAGGTACTGACTTTAATATGCTGTCGCCTTTTACTATGCTGTTATAGGTTTTTATTGAGTTTACAGTTATTCAACACATTATGACTTATATGCAGTTTATTCCACCATTCACGATGCTGGGCATATATTGTGTGCCTGCCAGTGATTAAATTTAAAGAAGTTATTCCTGCAGTCACCGACCACCATGCACATTTGAGATGGTTGTGAATCCTGCTCACTGTTACAATAACGAGATGTAATGTTGCCTCGTGCGCGTCTGATTATAGACTGGACGTGCTTTTTAAGTTGGAGCAGCAATTAGATTGGTCCATGTCCCGTGTTATTCGGTTTGTTTGCAATTACAATACGCCGCCACTAGATGGCCCTCTCGCTTAAGGATAGAAACCTGCAGAACAGCAAAGGCACAGTTGCCACAACACTGCTGATGTATTCATGTAAAGCAAAAGTTTAATTTGGAACCTAACGAAGAAACATTTGACTAATGCCTAGGCTCAAGTGTCTGTTGGGGTTGATTTAAAGTAAACCAAACATTTCTATTCTACACAGGAAAATATGTTTTAGCAGTCTTTTCTATTAAAAGTTCTCTGACCAATCAGAACCAGCCTTGTGTTAATGCGCTTCATTCATGTCATTTTGCATAATTTGATAAAACTATTCAGTCAGTTCTCACAACTGACAGGCTCTATGTCTGGTGATATATCTGTGAAAAATGTGCTCTCGCTGCACTGAACTGGCCACAAGCAAGGCTATATTTGTCACTGGCTGTCAGCAGTGGACAGATACACATCCTGTAATGAGCAGGACCTTATGGGATTATGAAGCAGGCCTGCTTTGGAAAAGGAAATTGAAAATGCGTGAGATGAATATAAAATATGTAATTATCCTGCAGCCACATACTGAGTATTCAACAGTTGCACATAGATTTACATACTGATTTAGACCACAGCTTATTAGACACACATGTAAAGTAAGATGCAAATTGCAGCTCAGTAGTTATTTGACTTAATTTTGGAGGGTGGAGTTCATGGTGGTGTTTAAGTGACTGATCTCCATATCTGCCCTAGACATTTAATGTTGTTTTGACATGTATAGTTTCTGGACAACTTTTGTTTGGACTGCAAATCAGTAATTAGACAGTGGATACTTTCACTGAGACCCAGTTCAATTTCTATGCAGTTGGTTCAGTGCTATCCGTTTCTCTCTCTGGGCAGACGCTGAATAAGACCTTTTGCATTAAATTTAACTTTTTTTTTTATGATCATTCACTCATGTCCAAAAACACCATTAATGGTTGCTACTGATTACCTAAAAATATAATCCGTCAACATCAAACAGCTGTCTCAGTAATCAGCATCATTGAACTGTCAATATTGTCTTTTTAAACACTAAACAATCACTGAATTAAGATACAATCAGTCCTTCAAGGAAAGTTTAGTTTTCTGTGTCCGACCAACTTATACCAATTCATAACATCATTATATCAACAAGCTGATTGAGTTATCATGGGATAATCAAGAGACGAAGCGGTCCTGAATGTGCATAAAATGCAAAAACATTCAAATATGCTTTATGATACAGACGCCAGAGGGGAAATCACTCCAGTGTCACTCCAAAATTCATTTTTTAAAATTGTATCTACAGATGATGCATTATCTGTATGTCTTATGTGATTAAATTCAGATTTTTGTACTGTCTGCTGCACTGAAGAATGGTAAATGGCTGTGCACATCTCATTTTGTCAATGGCTGCTCTCTATTGGAGCTTTGAAGAGCTTCTACTGAAGTTTCTACTTAGGTTCTATTAAGCTGCAACGATAGGGGATAGTTCAACTGGTTTAACACAAACCCATACTGCAACTCTTTACAAAACTAAAAGCAGATGTGCTAAATTGTATATGGAGACCAGCTGTTACCACATTCTAAAGTACTAGAGCATGCCAGGTAAATGATCAGCAGTAATAAGTATATAGGGTTTTTAAAATGGCACAGACTTTGTAAACAGCATGACAGATACTTGCTCATTTACTTCTTTGTACTCAAAATAAACACTCCTTTTTGTGTGTTATCTGTCATGACTATAAATTATACAGCTTGTTATTTTTACTCCAACAATAAGTAATGAAATGTGTTATTTTCTGTGTTAGGTATTCTGAATGTGGGTTACATTTTTTTTTCCAACCGATTCACTGTTTCCAATCGATATATATGTGATTTCTTGAACTTGTTCTCAAACTTCTGCATATGAAGTAGTTGTTTCATTGACTACATTTGAGGGAGCTGGTATCCGCCCCAGCTTAAAGAGGTATGCCCTCCATTTTCAGGGGCTCTAAACTCACTCCTGCAGAACAAGTGTCAGAAGCCATGGTAGAAAGTTGAAGCAAGTGCTGTAACTGTTGCAGCACCTCTAATGACCACTAGGTGCTGTTCCTAACCAAGACTGACAGCGGTAAGATGGGTGAGACCCCAACAAAACCCCCGCCCCAAACTACTGCAGTCAAGGTAATCTCAAATCTTGTCAGGTTCTAACAGGCCTTTATTACAACAACTCATTTTGATACGTCACAGCAGAGAAACAACGGTGTCTATAATAAAATTAACGATGCCAGTTTCAGGGCCCTGGTTCCTTTCATGCTGGTTCACTGTCATGATTTGCTGGGACACTTAAATTGATCATTAATGTCATTGAAACCTGTGGTTTTCTGGTCAAGTCAAAATATTGTGAAAAAGACCCACTGATGTTTTTAAAAGTGTTGTTACAGATATGAAAAAGCCCTGCACACTGTTGTTAAACACGTTGACATGATTTAATTATAGCGTGGGTGTTCAGACTGTGCTTCACTGACATCTCTGTGACTCTTCTGTTAGCTTTGTTGCACCTTTTAGAGCTGGACAATTTACATCTTCATCGCTCTTATAGGTAGACTGAATTATATGAACTATAGGAACTGTTCGTGTTAAAAAGTAGGTTATGTGTCATTGGTTTCATATCTGTGTCTGGAAGATGTTTCAGGGCCCTTCTTGCTAACTTGTATGTTGATTTCCGGTGGCGTTACAGCAACCTTCAAGTTTATAATCAGTCAAGAAATGTTGAAATGATGTGTAGAAATGTTGATGTATATGCATTGTCCTTATGAATAGATAAACACAGTGTCATCATTTTATATTTGTAAACCCGACAAGAGTGTTTTTATATCAACTTTCACAAATTTCTATAAGCAATGATCATTTTGCCACGAACTGGTCCTTTAAGTGTATGATGCATAACTTTACAAACCATTTGATTTCAGTTTGTTTAACGTTTATTACACTATACAAAATATTTCACAATACAAATAAACTGAAATAAACTATACTATACAAATTACAGTTTTGGGGAGCCTAAATATGTGATCACACAGAGGAATGGCGAGGGAAGTCAGGAATGTTCACACAACCCTGCTGCACCAATCCTGGTTCTAATTACAATCCCAAATTCTGAGCATGTTGTCGAAGTTTAATTTGAAACTTTACACAGTGGTGAATCCACACAGCAGGTAAAAACTCAAAATGGCTAATTACCGGCTGAGAAAACGGGTGAGGTATGTACTTTTATGACTGATTCTGTGTGAATTCTCAAACTTCAGATCCGTTTCTATAGACCTCAGCTGTTAAACACAATAGCAAAGGTTCATCCAGAGTGCACTTTAAACAAGTGGCAGCCTGTCGTAGAGCATGAGTATCATGCATCAGTGCCATGAATCAGCTTTTAAAGAAAGGCTGAAAACCACTTTGAGTCTATGTGGAAGACTTCTGCTCAAGTATGGGGTATGACTCCATCACTCATCTATATAAATATCCATCATCTCTACAACACTGTTAAATGTTGAGTATTTGCTAGAGCTATTTATCTTTTTTGACCTCGTATTCAGAAAATATGTTAATACTGGAGAGACGACAGTGACATATGAACATATAAACTTTGGAATATCACTTAATGTTTTAAAGCAAACAATACAACCTATAAAATGCAGGATTTACAACTGATTGGGTGTTTTTTAGCTAGCCAAAGGAAAGGATGAACAGAGTTGTGAGATTTGGTGAATTACACTCAACAATGGTAAATAAAGTAAAGGTTCAGTGCAAAACCTGTGCTGAATAGAAAATGTGTGGAATTGTAAAACTTAGATGTGTGAAAATCTCTCTTAAGGGAAAATCTCTACATTGAAAGATTCATCAGCTGCACAATTAATCCAGTACATATGCAAATTATCTAATTATATTAAATGTAAATTCCCAAAGCTCTTCGGTTAAATAGCAGTGTCTTAAGTTGAGAACAATGTTAATTGTACTGTTCAAAAATAAAAGGAAATATTATGTTCACTAACAAAGTAATGGGTGCATTTAACTTCAGTATAATTTTGTGAAATATGTGTTAATTTGTCTTATCAAAATATGCAGGTTGTAAAACATGATTCTATTTTTAATAGAAATTAGTAAGTAGGGTGAAATATATTTTCATTAACTGCATGTGGTAAGTGAAATTCATGCATCAACAGTTCTTGCTACTTTATATTTGTCAGTAATCAGTCTGATATTCTGTGTTTCCTCAGAGGCTATAGGGCAGGCGGTAGACTTTGTTCTGTTTGGAACTGCATTATCTTGCTCAGTATGCTTTTATCAACACATGGGCAGAAAGTGTGAGATATAATGCTCTTTGACTGGACAGCAGCTTCCAGCATCTATAACATGGTATTGTTAAAACACACACACACACACACACACACACACACACTCAAAACAACTGATTAACATTTATATTATCTATTCATCCCATATTCACTTATTTTGACAGACTCAAATCTGAAGCTTAGGTCAACTGAAGCCCACACCACCTCCCATTCAACACCTCATATCAATGACAGCAATTAATATTTAAACCTGCAGGAGGCGCCAGAGGACGCACAGAAGATAATCTGATGGTGCCTTTATAGTCATTACACATCGAGACACCGGGAGTCCATGCATGGGTGTTATGTCTTTACATATCGAGTCTCCGCGAGAGTGAACATGATGCTCACATGTGCCGGTTATTCTTCCTATAAATATCCCAATAAGCGTAAAACTAAAAGGGTTCAACACAGAGACATGTGGAAATGAGGAGGAAATGACTTCAAACGGATAAGAGATGCGGTTAAAAACGAAAATATTCGACTATAAACTCTCAAATTTGGATAATTCGTTTCAAATCAGCATAAAATGCAGTCAGGTAGGCAATAAAGTGTTAAAAACGCACGAAATGTCATTTAAAATAATTAAGTACTGATCTTACAATGATTTAAAAAAAGATTACTGGCGTTTTAGTGACCTAAAAGTAACTGAACATACAAACAGACTCCTACACGCATTAATAAATATATAAATGTGTGCTGATGCACGGTAAATGTGTGATAATGCAAGCATTATCACCATATCAAAATGTGCCTTTGACGAATAAAAAGAACTGCGTGGAACAAAATCCAGAAAAAAAAAAACAAACAAAATATATAAACTACTCTAAAAAGGGAAATCAAGAAGAAAATAACAGTCTTGATTTCATAGCATAAACTTGCGCCTTAAACCTAATGCACTTCTCACACTGATTAAGTCGCAGAAATGGTATAGCTGAAAAAAACAAATAACAATAAATAAAAAGAGGAACGATTAGAGAGAGGGAGGGCGAAACAGAGAGGAGGGAAACAATAGAGAATCAAAGCATAATAATATTCCTAAATGAAGAGGGAAATGTTGCAGCGCTCATTTTATTAATCAGACTGTCAATTTCACCCAAGAGGCCAAACCCAAGAGCAATCTAAAACAGACTCAGAGATCAACCCAGGGACAAGCACCTCGCTCCTCACTCCTCTCTTCCTCTCCACTTGGATATTATTCGTCTGACCGAAGGCCGCCTCCATCATCAAGTGACAGCCCTCTCCTATTTATTTGCTTATAAACCTGTTACAATAAATGATCATTGGAGCAACGTCAGCCGAGCATTTTAACAACGAGCAGCAACCACTTTTGATGAATGACATTTTGCTGCTGCGGGGAGGATGCACGGCTCATTTTGAGCAGTCGCTCGTCGATTGCATTCAGATTCTTTCATTTTTCGCGTCTTGCTTATAAAAAGGTTTAGAGACAGTTATTTAGAGACAGTTGCTGAGTTGCATGCGGATTTAGCTCCGACACAACTCATTGGTGCTCCAGCCTCCTGGACAAGTGTTGTGTGGGTTTTTTTCCTTCTTCCTCCTCGTCGTCGTCGTCGTCGTCTTGCGCGGCTTAATGATGGAGAGGATAAGAAAAGAGATGATATTGATGGAGAGAGGTCTGCACAGTCCCGTCGCAGGCAAGAGGCTCGCAGACACGCCTGGAAATTCAGTGCTGGAGGCCCTGGAAAACTCTCAGCACAGCGGACGGCTAAGCCCGAGAATAACTTCGGCTTCCCTCCATGGAAATCTTGGGGACATTCCGACGAAAGGCAAATTTGAAATTGACAGTCTTTTCGGCACTCACCACAACAGCGAAAATACCTCTTCCGCGGAAATTTCCTCGTCAGAAAGCAGGAAGAAAATGAGCCTTTACTCCGAAGTTTCGCCGGATTCAGATATTAACAGTGATGTGGAGGTGGGATGCCCTGCGCATCGCTCCCCGAGCCAGCACAAGGAAAACAACAAAGGTAATATTTTATTTTACTCCACATTTATCTCGGTTTTATTTCTGCTTTTCTAGTTTAATGTTAATACATCGGGGATTTTTATTGGACTTAAAATAATTCTCTCTACCTCTTTTCAGGGAACAAATATAGATAAAGATAAATTCAGTTATTATTGCTACTATTTGTCGACTATTACTATGATTCTAATTACTACTATAAACAATGGACAAATGTGGGCTAAAAAAATAATAAATAATAACAAAAATGTTTTGCATTTGCCCCTTGACACATTTTTAAAACCAGTTTTATTGTCATCATTCAGAAATAATATTACTAAGGCCTGTCACATTATTTCAATATAGAGATAAATAATTTGTTTTCTTTTTAATTTCCATTTCTTTTTATTCATTTTAGGTTTTTCAGACAGCAATTCTGGGTCCTCCAGCTCGAACTCCCTCGCGAATATGAACGGTAATTCAACGGGAGGATCAAACAATTCAAATTCCGACCAAGTGAGAAGGTATCGGACTGCTTTCACTAGGGAACAGATCGGACGACTGGAAAAAGAGTTTTACAGGGAAAATTACGTTTCCAGACCGAGAAGATGCGAATTAGCCGCAGCGCTAAATCTGCCCGAAACTACGATTAAGGTACCGATTAATCTTCATTATTCTGGTCCAGTCTGTGTGTGTGTGTGTGTGTGTGTGTGTGTATGTGTTTGTGCATGTAAACCAATGATGTGGGCATAAAAAGATTAAGAATTATACTACTATGCAGCAGAAAATATAGTTATTATTATTATTACTGAAATGTTGAGATATGATATTTTGATTTTAAGATGTGCAAAAAATAACGCTTTTATTTACTGGTCACCTCACTGGAGGCTAATCATTTCTACCGTCAAGTGCACAATTATTTTACAGCCTTGTTTTAAAATAATAATGTAAAAATACGCATTTAACCTCCAAATTTAATATAATTGATAGACTTTAAATCAATGCAGCGGGCGATTATTGATAATCTCCACACTCAATAACAAGAACGTTTATTGCAAATTTGAATCTCGGTGCAGGGATGAACGTTGTTATCCGGAGCGCACACACAAACATACACACACACACTTCCTCACAGGTTTAAATGCAGAGCCTGGAAACAACATGGCAGCTTCAATATGGGCCTTGTTTTGACTCTGTGTGCAGGTGTGGTTCCAGAACAGGCGGATGAAGGATAAAAGGCAGCGCTTGGCGATGTCCTGGCCCCATCCAGCAGACCCCAGCTTCTACACTTACATGATGACGCACGCGGCAGCTACAGGAAGTCTACCTTACCCTTTCCACTCGCACATGCCTCTACATTACTACCCGCACGTCGGTGTCACGGCGGCAGCAGCGGCCGCCGCCGCCACCGGTGCTGCCTCATCACCTTTCGCCACTTCCATCCGGCCCCTCGACACCTTCCGGGCACTCTCCCACCCTTACTCGCGACCAGAGCTCCTGTGCAGCTTCAGGCACCCGGGACTCTACCAGTCGCCCGCAGGCCTGAACAGCTCTGCAGCGGCATCGGCGGCGGCTGCGGCTGCCGCAGCGGCGGCGGCAGTCAGCGCCCCGTCAGCCACCGGGCCTTGTTCGTGTCTCAGCTGCCACAGCACCCAAGCGGCGAGCGCGCTGGGCTCCAGGAGCGCCAGCGCTGACTTTACCTGCACAGCTTCGGGGCAAAGATCCGAGAGTGGATTTCTGCCGTATTCTGCTGCTGTTCTCAGCAAGACCTCAGTCCCGTCACCAGACCAACGAGAAGAAACTTCGCTGAACAGATAACTCGCCATCACTGCAGCCAACATGAGCGTTTCCTATTTTGCTCTAGTCCTACTTTCAAAACCAGACCTGGGTTAAAGCAGTCCTTTATTAGGCTACACTGTAAACACAGCAAACACACTAAAACACACGAAGATTAATTTCTTAAAGTCTGATTCAAATCCTAAAGACTCTTTATAACAAAAAAGACATGAATAACCAAGCATCGAAAATTTTGAAAACTCACATACAAAAAACTTTTTTCTAAAAAGCTTGTGCCCTTGTGTTGTGCCAGTAGACCATTTTTTATGGGCTGTGCTGAATGAACTTCATATTTGGGAGAAAATAACAGACCATGCAGAGTAACCATTCAGTCCCCCATGCCTCAATCATTGTGCCATTCCGAATTTATTCCTTTGTTTCTACAAATCCCTCAAACTGTACCAAGAATAACTGAGTCACACTCCATATTTCTGCGGCTCAAACGTCCAGTACCCAGCGCGACAAAACCCCCCAGCCTGGCTACCTTTGGTTTAAAGAAAAAGATACAACGTGAACTAATTATGCTATCTAAATTTAGATAGCAGAAGGGTCCTGCTTTTTTACTGTCCAGCAGCATATCTTTCTTCACTAGGCCTAATAGACTGAGATTTTTTGGCAGGAACAGCTTCTCCAACACCCAGCCTGTGCTCTGTGGGGACACCCCTAATCAGCTAGAAGGTGCATATAATTTTGCCCCGCGTCTTTGGTGTCAATTTTTATGTTAATAATGAGAGGATCATGACAAAAATTGCCAATCATGTACCTAGATGGAGCTCCTTTGAATACATGACTGGAAGAAAGTTCCTCGTTTTGAGACCCGCTGTCAAGTGCTAACAACCCGCGGAGGGAAGTCATTAGACATACAAAAGACCTGGAACAAAGCGACAGTCCTGGTACACAGAATGCACTGCAGAAGGATAATATTTGACAGATGTAGGGGTGAGAAAATACCACATAGAAACGCAGTCTGCGACGAGCCTCTCAAATGTTTGTTAGCTGATAATGGGGGGGGGGGGGGGAACACCTCGACACACAGGATCTCGTTTATTTGCATTGCTGAAAACTCATTCTATCAAATAGTGTTTTCATAAGTGTGTGTGATCCCCTTTAGGATCTTCTTCACTCAGCACACGCAGTGACGGGACTGAGCAAGGCGAAGGTTCAGACTAAATAGCCTGGCTTTACAATCTGTCTGCGCCTGTACAAAAATGGCTATGTGCTATTTTATTCGTTCCTGTTGGGACATCACCGATATGTTAATTATAAAACATGTGAACTGTAAAAATCGTGAAATATTTCGCAAATATTATGAATAGTCCTACTGATAGTCGAATTATGGATCGCCCTGGAAAATGCTTCATGAAATTGTGGATGGTAGGCTATTTTCTAACACACCTTTTAATTTATTTATTTTGTGTGACTTGCTGAATGTTTTTCCTTTTTTTTAATGTTAAAACACTGGATGTAGACGCCAAACGGAATATCACATTGCCTACAAATTGACCTGTAAGCTCACCAATAGTCCAAATTCAACGATTTGTACTTCGTGCAAAATTGAGGCAGAATTTTGGAGATGGAGAACATTTATTTACGGTCCACTTAAAAGAGGCTTTAAAAGAAGAAAGGGCTGCTAAAAGACGAGCACTGAAATTAAACGATGAAAAATAGTATTGGCCTTTGTCCCTATAGGGTCTCTGTTATAACTCTATATCTCTGTATTTAAAATATCAATGACTGTATGAATTTAAATATTTTAACTTGAAAAAATGTGCAATATGAAATGTAAATCATGTTATTTATTGATCGTGTTTGTTCTTGGAAAATAAATAAAAAAAATCTTTACACATTTCCGCTTCTTTACGTTAATGACACAGAGACGAAATAAACAAAACAGAGTTTGATCTCCAAAATTGGATTTACGTTACTGTTGCTTGGCAAGCTTTAAGTCTAAATTACTCCTTTAAAGAATTGAAAACATGTATGGATATATTCAGAGCATATATGTTATATCGCATATTTAAGGACATCCGACAATGAAGACATCTTAGACTTATTTAGGTGCTGTGACACCATTTCTATGGAAACACGGTCTGATATTAATTAAAAAGACGTGAAAAGCTACAGGGAATATGAGGCCTGCCATCACGGGTCATTCCGGCCCTATAATTTACCATTATTTTTACATTACCTCTAAATGATACAAGCTGATACTGTCGTTAATTGCACTTGGTTAAAATATAGCCTGCACCAGAATGCCCCCGAGGGACTTTAAGATAAGTTGCTTTTTTGAACGTCCCCATTAAAAGAAATAGGATTAGGGCAGCAAATATGGGCGTGATATATCACCGTGTTTCCTTGCTCTTTACTAAAGCGAGGGTTGCAACCCATACAACAAAAGCATTGAGATAGATGGAGGTGTAAAAAGGAAAAGACAGAGGCCAGAAAAACACTGCCCACAATAACACGATTAGTTTTGTATCCAATGTGCAAGACTGAAAAAAGAATTCATCATAATGCAGAGGACTGTCTGTCACCTCCGCTGAATGGTTTTTGACAAGAAAATAAATCTTTGGGTTGTTTAATATATTTTATATTTTCTTTATTTCGGTGCTAATAGAAAAACCAAATTAAATGTCCACCAGCAAGATAGAAATGCAAAGATCGATGATCCTGCCCCTACTGTCCAATCACCCCTATTTAATTGACTGTATTTTCAGGGTAATTGAACTGCTTGTTGTAAATTGAGGATTTTATAGAAACGACATGAAAACTACATTTACTGACATTCATCGCATCTTTGACATTGATTATCTGATCAGCGCCGTGTCATGCTAACCTCCAATTCTTCATTACACACTGTTTATGAGCTGTTACAGAACAACTTGCTTGTTCCAGAGTGATTGATTGCCTTATTAACGCGTGTTCTTGTAAGTGTGACCGGACTGATTACGATGCATATGTTTAGAATAATGTTTCATTTAGCTGACTGCGAGTAATGCAGGGTGACAGCTGCTGCGGGAGGACAAAAAACCTAAACTACAGGGAGCAAGCGGGGCCAAAACGCATTTAAGGTGGAACTAGAAGACAGCACGGACCCCTGATGGTCAAATGCAGTCACTCAACGCCAGATGAAGGACTGGCAGGGCCTTCAGAGAGCCGTGTGAGGACTAAAATATAACTATTATTGTGACTGTATGTAGTTCTCCTGTTCCCATGAAATGATTTAAGAGCAGGAATATACATTCACAACTGTGAGATTACACTCCAGCCTTGTTCTTAAAAACATATTGTCCCCCACATTCGAATCTGGTGCAGTAAAGTATTTACAACTGACATACCAGCTGTTCCATCAAAACATTCAAATCAATCAAATCTCAAACACCGCCAAATAAACAGCACTACACACTTAAATCCTCTTCATGTTGGGATTTTTCACGTATAGCCGGAGCATTTTTTTCTTCCTTTTTCCCAAAACGTAAGGAAAGTGAGCAACATGAACTGCAGCCTGATGAGATTTATGCCACCATTATGCTTCTAAAGTAGTCTCTGCTCTGTTTGTCTCAAATCATTGCCTCTGTTCAAATGTTACTTTCATATATTACATGACATTAATTCAACTATAGCTCATTAAGACAGAATGAAATGGTTAAATTAACTTATCAACTCATAATGATGATGAATGAGGTATTAATTCAGATACAAGCTGGGCAATTTGCAATTTTGCGCGTTTTGATGGTTCTCAAATAACATTTAATATAACGGGTCATCCCCTCAATCAATTACATGAGCATATGAGTCGGTCATATGGAAAATCCTTTTTTCATGCATATGTATTGAAACATGTTCCCAATTATCTTTGGAAATTGCTTTTATTGGTTTAAAGACTAATTCTTCCAGTGGTCCTTAGTGCTGGATATGGTTAAGGTGGTACCATAAGTTGCTATTTTTATGAGTTATTCTGGAAGCACAACCTGGGACACCTTATACACAAAAGTAAAACATTTCTAACAGACAGGCTGTGGAGAAGTTGACCTGAAACACACTATTTTAGTTTAGTTTTTCTGTGGAAAGTATTTCTGATGACAAATATATTTGTGCTTTTTTAAACATTTTTGGAGATGAGATTTATGTGGCACACTGTCAAGTGTATGCATCATCTGAATCAAATGCAAAACCTACACAATTGCAAATAAATGAAGGTAACAAAAGACAGTCAACAACAAATCGTCAGGATTCCCAAGGCAGTTTATAAAATTGCACATACAGGAGGGTGGTTAATTTATTGTCTATGTAAAATCACAATAAAAGGTGGTTTAACATGCTTGATTAATATTCATGTAAAACTATATTTTCCACCTTTTTTCTAAAAACTGTGGGTCCCAGGTTAATTCTTAGTCTAACTGAGATTCACTGGGCTCCTCTCTCATTGTAATAAGTGTAGCTGACATGGTTCACATGGGATGTTCTGACAGGTTTTAGGTGTAACAGCAGACACAACCCAGTCCCACTGGAAATGGCAATAATCCTAAACATATCATTATTGGCTGACTCTGTAAGTGTTAAAGTCTCATAAAATTGTAGTGACTGGGGTTTGATTTATGATTGATCATAATTTAACCACAATGCTCAACACTTTTTCTTCCGGTCTACTTTTACTTTGAGAGCATTTAGTAGCATAAATACTTTTCAGTTCTATGGTTCGTTTCATTACAGTTGTTATGGTGTGGACATGTCTCTGGTGTAATTCTTTAATGAGTCTGTATCCCCAAGAGGATTCTTATTTCACAATTTGGTTTGACAAAATAGACATGAAGCCTGAATTAAACAAAAGAAAAATTAGATTTCTAGAATAAAAGACTTAAGAAACATAAAGATCCTGACCTGCCTGAAGTTTGACGCCAGAAGCCTGTTAAATCAACATTCTCATCAATGAGCACATTTATAGAGGCTGAGGGACTCAAACAAGTGTGCAGCTTTTTCTATGAGATGCTGAGAGAATACTTCTCCCCAGTGGCCGCTTCATTGTTGAGACTTGCCTGATATCTGAAGATGTTCAAGTGAAATTGGAATGACACACCTCGTTGTGCATGTATCCTGTATCATTTCATATGTTTGGACATAAGCATGGCTAAATGTAAATATACCTGACTTGTCCCTGAACATTTTTATGCACAAATGCAAACAAGAAAAGCAAAGAAATAGGATGAAATGCAATATAATAATAAAACATAACTACGTGTCGAAGCGGGAGCTGAAGAGCATTGACCTTCAAGTTTGTACACTGAATAATCAATGCAAAACAATGTGCATATTGTGCATATTTACTTTGTATAAGCTTTACTGTTTCAGTGTATTCAGCCTTTAAGGTTTTTAAATCCATCATATAGGCCTTAAAATCATATTTAAGATTGTTGGGTCATGTCAAGAGTTTCCTAAAATCAGTCACAGGATAACATGATGACAATTCATATATGCACCCAGTTTACCACAAAAGATTTGACGGCAGAGACGACAGCGTTGGTTGTTGGCCCAGACAGATTGCAAAGGTTCAAATTAATGCTCAGTGGCAAAGCATAAAGTTGAAAATGCGACACATATAACAGCAAAAGGGGAACGCGCCAGGGTGGATGAAGACTAGATAAAGTGCACTTAAGCATGATGCTCCACACCAAACCATCAAACACTCACTCCCCTCTGTCATGAAAGGTAGCTGTGAAATTGGTTATTCTCTCTTTCTTGGCAAACAATGAATGTGTTCAAATTCATATTTCAAAAATGTCAGTTGTTGCAAATTAAGTCAAAGTTTACCTTTTGAAAAAAAGTGTAAACACTTCTCTTCTGTGCATTTGTATGATTGTTCTGTCAAATTCTAATGAAATATGACAAAACACATTTTCTCTTCGACCTTCACTGGGGTTGACAGAAATATTGTATTTAACCATATTTCTTTAGTGTCGCTTACAGGTCGTCAATGTCAGTCTGATGATCAGTTAGTCCACTGCTTTGGTTTACACTGTAATATCGCAATGTACTTGGATGGGCTGGCACAATGTTTTGTACAGACACTCATGGTTCACATATGCATCCCCAATGACTTTGGCTTTGTTTCCACCATGAGGTTGTGTGTGTATAGAGTGGCCTTTAACTACTGCAAGGATTGCCATGAAATTTGGAACAGACATTTTTTGTTTCTCACAGGATGAATTGCGATAACTTTAATCCAAAGCCACCATCAGATCAACATTTTAATTTAGTTTATGAGCAAATACCTAAAAAATGTATGATATTCCCATCAGTCCTAGTTGTGCTTCATGCTAAAAGGCAAATATTAGTATGCTAACATGCTATAACAAGACAAACAGTAAATGCTACAACTGTTAAACAGCAGCATGTTAGCATTGTGCACTATGAGCATTTTAGCATTCAAATGTTTGTATAGCCTGGTTGTACCCTCTTAGTATTGTTAAAAACATGCTCACTATAAGGAAATGAGAACATTGTGTTTTCCAGTTTGCATGCTATTTTGAAATATGGATATGCTTTGAAAGCCTAAACCAAATGTGCACAATAATCCTTGTGCATTTCCACAGTCCAAACACACATGTTTAGATTTCTTTGGTCAGTTCAATTCCGTCAGCGCCTGAACGTTGAAAAGTGCTTGCATAGGTTACATTAAGGGACAAGCGTGTCATATCCATATAAAAATAGATTTTCGTTCATACATGTGTATACATGTACATAACTGCAACAGTGACAGTGAGTTACCAAAAAGTAACTAATTAGTGTCTCCCAAAACACATAGGTGCTATATCAAGATATGTTCTGTATCACAATAATGATACAATACACATAAAATCAGAGACAAGTCATAGATAGTGTAACCTTGAAGTCTTGACAATGATTGCATGTAGCCACAAACGTGCAACAGTGCTCACAGTGGCCTAAAACAAACAGAAACACTGATACATAAGAATGACATTTTTAAATTCCTTTTTTATATCTATTTATGTATGGTTCTGAGTCAGGAACAGTGTGACCATATGGTATGTGTCTTTACCACTTGGCTGGCAGATATCCTGAAGAACTGCTAGAAGTACTTTGTGATCATACTCCCCAATAAAATTCAGTTTTGACCAACACACAGAGGTACTCACACAGCCAGTACAAACTTATTGGTAAAGTCAAGGTAGCTTTCTGTTGCTCTCCAACTTCTATTCTTGTTCAACAAAACAATAATTCAGTCCATATTACTCTACTGCTCCTCCTGTTTCTTAAGATGTTTCTTAAGTCCCATGGTAACAACTTCAGCATAGAATGAACAACAAAAATATTCTTGTTTATTAAGAGTGTATTTACTAGCCTTTAACGCAACGTGATAATGCCAACAAGAAAAGAGTTTGTTATTTAACACTTATGCTTCTTCATTTATTATGAGATAAATGTATCAGATGATCATATGAACACAAATAAGCGTCACACAAATGCACATTGTTATGTACATAACATTTCCTGAATTAACAAGTTGCTTTGGACTACACAAACGCACTAATGAACACCAAACCACAGTCTACTGTGAGCAGAACTGCAAAGAATTCATCAGCTCCCCCAAATTTGGGCAAAAGAAAGACGCATTTCTCTCCCTCGCTCGGCAAACGGCTTTTGAAAAAGACACCTTTGTTGACCATTTATGACTGGTCTTGAAACTCATACATTAAAGAACATTGCACCTGAACTAGGATGTTGCCATTTCTTTTTTGTACTCACATTGTGCTGCCATTTCATACGCAGGTGCATTTGGTTCCACATCAACACGTCGTCCTTCCTTGACATTCACTCTTCAGTGAGCCCCCAAGTTGTGAACTTGACGTGTAGAAGTAGTGAACCCTTTCTTGTCCTTAGCAACAAAACCAGAGCAGTGGATGAATTCAAGATGAAATCAACCAGGCCGCACAGCCAGTAGAAGAATCTTTCAGCTTGAGCAGATAAAAGCATGGATTCCTGGAAGGGAACACAGACGGAAGTGTTTTAAACAGACTCATAGGTCATTGGCAATGGGGGACAAACAAGCTAACAGTAGCTAGCTCCAGCCACGTGCTATGATAACAGTGAGTGTAAGCTGTTTATGCCTGGCTGTTGGTCAGGCATAGAAAAACTACTTGGCTACCTTTGATAAAAACACTTGGGTTAAAGTAGCCATAATCACAATTGCAGTAAAACCACAGGAATGGCAGCAACTTTAAAAGTAAATTATGGTCAAGCCACCATACTGAGAATCAGTGTAGGGTACTAGCCTACATTGGTTAGCTTAGCATTATCCACAAAGATGCTTGTGAGTTACCTATCATGAAATTTATTTCACAGTATCCAGATCAAAATACAACAAATATACATTTTTCAAAAAATTTAACTAGAATGGAAGTGACTTAGCTTTATTGTAATGGTTTGTAATGGTCAGTAAGACATAAACCATTACAAAGAAAATATTAAAATGCCATCGGTGGTTTTGCATTCAAAAATGTTAACATTACATGTTAAATTTAAACATAAGTTTGTAACCAGGGTTTCTAGTTATTGCTCACCTGAAGCATTGGCCTACACTTGGGAATAAAGTGAGGAGGAACAGGCAAGATGTCATTCATTTCTTATGTGTAACTTTATGGTATTAGCTTATGCAGCTAAGCAACACAGAAGAAGTTTGGCAAACCCCAACACTGCCACAACTACCCCTTATATATCCTGCTATTACCCAACTAGGACTGGACCAAACCATCAGTGGGGGAACTCACTACATGCAGACAGATAAGGAACAATTTAGCCAAATAGACCGACATTTTATACAACTGTGTTCGTATATGGCCATGCAATTAAATAAAACAAATGTCTATTTAGCCACCAACCCCAGGAAAAACCCTTTAGTCAAAAGCAGAAATATCTTCCCCCTGTTCCTGAAAAATGGGAGAACCAGGAAGTATAAACAGACATTAAATTCACTGAAGACCCTTTTTCATGAGGACCTGAAAAAGTGAGGAACAAGGTAAGACAATACTTTGATATAGTGCCTCACTTACCATCAAACCATAGATAGATTGGATTGCTGTTTGTGGTTACTAGCCCAAATGCTTGCATAGGTTTCATAGGCAAGCAGCTAGGCAAAATGCCAAAATGCCACTCCTTGCTGGTGAGGCCCTGCAAGTTTTTCTACTTCTGTGTGCCAACTGACTCATCTACTTTAGTACTTTAGTAAATTTTTATATAACCCTCTGGTTATATAAGTATATCATGTAAACTTCATAAGAACTGTAAGTGGTGAACCAACACTGTTTCTTACATGTTTCTCTTCCAGGCTTTTTTGTTTTTTAGGGTTGTTTGTTTTTTGGGTGTTGGAGGAAGTGACTCTTGGAATATGTGGCAGCAAGATTCAGGTGCAGTGTCTACAATGGAAGAAATAAATTAACATAAATCTTAAAACAAAATATCTTTTGGTAAATATCAGTAGTATAGTCTACAGTATCAGTGTTGAATGTATAATTCAATAAATAACTTTAAGAATCTGTATGCTGTTCTTGTGTGACTGGATATCTGATTTTGCTCTATAACAATTTTTTGTTCTTTGGTCACTTACAAGAGCTCTTCATCTCAATGAGATTAACTGATTAAAGGCTATATATAAATATGCCTGCTAGTGGATTAGAGCGTAACATTTAATTGCAAAGTACCTGCTGGGTTTCCAGAGCCTGGCCCATGTTTCGTCCCATGTTTCTTTTCTACCGCATAGCCAAAAACCTTCAGGTTTTTTGAAAATGACAGCAAGAAATGTTTGTCATGAGTCAGCTGCCAGGAGTATATGTAAACAAAGGCCATGGATTTGTATCTTGAGGCAGAATGAGGTCTCTGACCACTCATGACTCTCATTCTTCCACTCTTTGCCTATACCAACCTTTGTTTGTACATGTACTGGTGTGTACACAACTGTCAGGTCAAGTTTTCTTTGGCTCCATTGATTTGCATCAACATTTCATCAACTGCAGTTGAAAATTAATGTAAACAACATGAGCTGTAATGTTGGTTTAAAAATGATCCTTAGCTGTCAGCCATTTCATGACATTAATCAAAGCACAGGTTGTATAATCATTAGAGATCAAAGTTATCCTCATCAATGGACATGCACTGGAGACCTCCCAACCAACAGGCTTCAGTGTCCTTTGGCTATTGCTGGGTCTCCGTGGGCCTCCACTAGCCAGTGTTCCTGTTACATCAGTTGAAACTGGTCTGCCCTTACAATGACTGGGGATATTGAAACAGTGTTGGACATAGTAAAAACTGACTCAAAATTCAGCCTAGTAAATACATAACAAAAGAAACCATGGACTGTCAACAGCAGTGAATGCAAAACTAAACAGCACTTGCAGTGACTTTAAAAGATTTGCCATGAAACTGGGTCCAGATATCCAAGGTAAAGAGCGGATGAACCCTAATGATTATCTGACTTTTTTAAAGCAGATCAAAGTTTTCACTCATCCAGTCATCTATCTTTGAATCTTCAAGATGGCTTTCCTGCCATTCATGGCTGCTTAAAGATGTATACTAATGACTGGTTATACCACAACTTAAATTGCCATCAAATCTGGCGCAGACGTGACTAAAATGAGGCCTCAGCAGTCTGAGTAAAAAGTCAACAAAATGTTCTTGCTCTTTCCTGCTGATGATGTGGAGTTGTCCTTTGAATTGTTTTTCATCTGAAGGGAATTAATTAAATATTTATATTTTTCTTTTAAATAACAAAAGCATATCATTAAAGTGAATGTTGATCTCACTGAAGTTTTTGGCATGTGATCTTTTTTCTGTTTCCATTGTTTAATCTGTTTTTACTCCTATGTTTTCACCAAATAATGGGCTTTTTGTGATCTGCTCTAGCTTTTATGAGCACCCTCTGGCCAGTGTTGTGCTCACAGCCTCACTAATGAATCTCACCATTTAAGTTATATTTGTAATTTTATGTGCTTAACCTGCAAATCTAAACGTCAACTGGGGATTTACGCACAGTGGCATTTTGCATGGTTAAAAAAGACTTGTTGGATTAGAGGGTGGACATGAATGGAGAATGTGTGAGAGCATTTTGTGAGTGGAGTGTAAAGTATTAAAAAAAACTACAGGTGCTGGATGAAAAACACACTGGGGGCAAAAGCCATGTTAAAGATCTGCACACTGGTCTGAGAGCTCCCTGCAAATTTAATTTTAGCTGAGCAATGTTTCAATCTAACAGAGCTTCATCAAACCTTTAACTGTGTCTTTCAGACTGAAACCTTGTTCTGTTAAATTAAACTTGCTGGGATCTATTGGTCCAGTGCACATTTTTTTCTGCAAACTTATCTAATGCTTTAAACTGAGACAGATCAAAAACATCTCTGCCCATTGTAATGACGGTGTTAATGCTGTTCAAACTTATCCTAAAATGATCAATGTCTTGACAACTTCTTGGCAACTGCATTACATTGATTTAGACACTTGTTCAAATTACTTGGAATTTGGCATAGACTTGATATTTTGAGAGTAATACTGGGTTTAATCACTTGCAAAGTGACCCAAATATGTCAACCAACTGTGCTGCAGCTGGTAGGATTAGCCGATATGAGAAAATAAAAATATTATCACAGAAGAATGCATCACAATATATCTGGTTGGTTGGTTTGCTCATGTCCTTGGGTTGCATGATGTCAGCAAAGTCCAACATGACCGATCAGCAGTAACTTTAAGAAACAGCTGTGGGAAGTCTTATTTCAAATTCAAAGTATAATGACATACTCCTCATAATTGTAGTGTTACCAATTCAGGTACAACTACTGCTCCCACCACCACCACTTACAGTAGTCAAGCTCAGTGGTTCACACTCATCAGCATTAACCGTGACAGATATAACATTAAAAAAGGTGAAACAAGTGGGTTTGGTTTTGTTTTTTTCTTGCCTGATTTTATTTTCCCTATGCTCACGCCTGCATCAGACATCATTTATTGACGTGCAGCAGGTCTCATCAGACGCGAGCTACTGGGAAGGCCCAGTAGCATTTGTGTCCCACGCTACTTTCTCTGTGGACACTCCCCCATCTTGGCTCGCACACTCTCTGCCTAAAGACAGAAGGACTGCAGTCCTGCCACAGGCTGTTGAAACCGGACAACTCTAACGTCTTTGCCAAGGTAAATACACTCCAGTATTTCTAAACACTCGGCTGTTATTAATTCATTTTCCAGTCTCGCTTTTTACGGTTTCTCGTGCCCAGATGTTAACAAAGTTAGCAATGACCGCTGTTAGTTGTGATGAGCAGCGGGCTGAATTAGTATTAGCATTAACAGCTAGCGTGGTTAGCTAGCCACTCTAAGCTAGTGGCATTGCTAACGTTAAAGGTTCACCGCTTTGATGTAGTAATTGGGTTAAGAAGTTATTTCGGAGATGTTAGCCGCTAATAGCTACTTGACAAACCTTCACTGTGATGCAGCGGCTGTCAGTTACCGCTAACTTTAACGTTGTTATGAAGTGACAGTTACCTCGGAAAACATAGAATGAAGTTAACTTTGCTAATTTAAGTAACTAAGTGGAGCTGAGTTCACTGTTAAAGTTCAGTGCACGGTGTTTCAGTTACTTAAGTGGGACTGAAAAGTTTAATTAATCGTAATCCTGTGTGAAGGCGTCAGAAGAGGCTGATTGAAGTTGTGAACAATAGTGTATGTGTGTCATTGTCGACCTACTTTGTGTATGCTGTTGTACAGTCCAGCAGGTAAGTTACACATAAGTTAAAAATACTTTAATGTTGTCTGTGAGGCTGTTCCATTGTGTGGATATATTGAAACGTGTTTCATCTGCTTTCTCCATCCCATTTACCGTTTTATGTGTGGTAGACTGCATATTAAGATGATGGCACGGCACATTATATTTCATCAGTCTCACATACAACAGCAGCCAATGTCAATATTTAGTCAGTAAATCTCTAAAACACTTTCATCATATCAATATCATGTACCTAATGAATTCATGACCTGGTGCATTCAACTCATCACTGTTGTCAACAGGTGGAGAGATTATCTGTGAGAGAAATCTGAGGAGGGTCCCAGAAACAGAATATTCAATACCCTTATTATCAACATGGGGGCTATCATCTCACGGTGGAAGGTATTATTACTTTGCAGTATTCTTTACTTTGTCACAGTTTAAGTTTAGTTGTAATCTTACAATTTTGGATAAGCATTTACCTCAGATCAGCTTGGAAGCACATGTAACTTTTAAAAAGTGCTATGCCACACTATATTTTATGCAAACATAATTGTGATTTGTTTAGACAGATCTACATAAATGATCCCACTTCACATGTTCATGTTCATGCTAGTACTCCTTACGTCACCGTACCATGACATGTTCGCATGCACAGGCTTACTAAATGGTGTCACCAACACTGGCAGAACACACACGACACATTCACAAAACCTGCAGAAGTGGGAAAATGAAACAGGAAGTTTTCAGATGACATGAAGTAGTTGCTTGCACAAGGAGCTCTTTGTCATTGCATTTGTCATCAGTTCTTTTCTCTGACTGGGATTTCAAAATGTTTGCTTTGCAGACTAAACCGTCCACCGTGGAGATATTGGAAGGAATTGATAAGGTATGTTTAAACTAAATGATTTGTCAGATAGATTGCCAAACGTTTTTTTGAATTCTGTAAAACATTTGATTAAATTAAATATTTTCACTTTTTCCTTTTCACATTTGCATTCCATGTGAGATAACATGCTACAATAGAGTGCAACAGATCCATGCAACAATTGTGGTCCTTGTTAAAGATACAAATGAGGCAGCGGGTGCCTCATGTGAAAAATGTAACAATGTTCTCTTTGTTGTCTTATGCCCTGTATTAGATTTAAACAGAAATAGACTATTTTATACTATATTTATATTTTATACTATCTTTTGAGGTTGGGTGCACCCAAGCTTGCAGAAGGGGACTGCTGTCAGTCAAATGAATGAAACACAAATGAAGCATTATCAGTACAACTTACCAAAGGCATCTGTCAGTGTAATTATGCCCAATGATGTTTATAAAGCCCACACAATCCAGAAACACCCACACGTTGTCAATCTCACCATCAGAAGACTTGATAAAATTAGTGATTTCATCTATACACAGTGGCACCACAGTCAGTGGGACACATCAAGGGAAGTTTACTAGTCAATTGCTTATTTATGTATAGAGTTTGCGAAGAACTGGTAATGTGATGACATTGCTGATAATAGACAGTCAGAAAATAATGCAGGCTGACAACAAGCCAGCAGGTTTGCCAGGTCATCTAAACCACTTCACATGGAGGTAATACTGAACGTGAGTGCACCATTGGTATGGTTAAGCTGTACTTTTTCTTTGAATAAGCATGCAGATTAAACATATGAAACACATTGTGGATATACTCGCTTGACATCATGCACAAGGTGCAATCTTACGGTACCAAAACTGTGTCTGTAACAAGCAAAAACCCTCTAAATTTAGCCACCATCCCCTTTTGAAGTAGTCATCCTGTGCAGCAATGCACTGCTCTTAGTGCTCCTGCTACACTTGGGTTACTCCAAATCAGCAAAAAAGCAGCAAATCCCTGCTCTGTAAGTGTATTAAGCAGCAGTTGCAACACACACTCTCCTCCACTGTGACAACGTGGTGATTGTTCGGCTAGAATTTTAATTTGATGAAGAGGTCACAGAGAGCCAAACCTGGCGAGTAGTTTGATGATTGTGTTGTAGCAACCATTGTTCTTGCTGAGGGACAAGTTTGCTGTGAACAACCCTGCAAATGTTGAAGAAAATGCAGAGTGTGTCCTTGTGGGTTATGCTCAGTTAGGCCTGTTGATGGAGATCCTTGCAGACTTTGAAGTTTAAGGTCCATGGTGATATCGCAAATGCCCACCTTTACATGGTTACAAAACCATGTGTAACACTGGTCATGATGTTGATAGTACAAATAGTGACGCACACAAGTCATTGCTTGCACCTGGAGCATGCACATTAATGTTCTGCACTCCATTCATGTGTAACAGGATCAGTCTTGGAACTTTTTATTTACATCTGTATTTATTTTAGGAGTGCTTGGTAACCACTTAGGTTTTGTTTTTTAAAGAAAGAAACAATGCTGTAGGAGACCTGTTGTGTAAGCACGCATCCTTTGATCATAAGTAAAGACTTGTCAATAAATGCTAAATCAGCTCCTCGTTTGCTGACTGATGGGGCTTTAGTGCTCTTCTACAGTTAAGCTAGTGTTAGGCTATTTTCAGCACCTGTCCTTGGAGCAAGAGACCCTACACTTCGACTGAAGAGGTCAGGTGGCATTGAAGTTTGGAAGGGATGGTTGTTAGTCCTGTCAGTGTCTTCTAGAAAAATCCTGTCATCTTTTGTGAAAGAATATTTTGACTTAGGATTTTTAAAGTGCATTACTTTACGACAAACACAAAGAGAAGTATGATATTCTGTAATGCTGAGTGTGAGAACAGTTTAACCAGTGCTTGGAGTGACAGACACACATGTTACAGTAGAACCATAGTGACCGGAGTAGCTCCCATTCTGTCCAACAGCTATTTCTGTATGGGGTAATCAGCACTGGTGTAACCTTTCCATATATAAAAAAATATGAAGGAGCCATTTGTTAACTGGAAATGATCATGAGTAACATAAATAGTTGGCTTTTCTGCCTGTAAGGAAATATAATAATGACCCAACTGAAACATTGTTATGGCATGCCACAGTTGTACCTCTGATGTGTTGCATGTTCACCATTGAATTTTCCATCCTGCCAAAGGCGGTGCTGTACTTTATAGTTCAACAGTTGACCACAGAATTTGTTTCCATTTGCATCTATGCAAAGACATGATACTCTTAATTGAAAGACATGGCGTTAAGGCAGTGGTGAACGCATTACATTTGCAGCAAGTGAAATGAAACTGTTCTTTCCTTCAGATTTGTTTTCAGTTTCCTAATATTCTAATGTACATTATCCCAAACCCACAACAAATGGTTATTTTCACCAGAGGTTTGTACTAAATTTTGTTTAATAATTTTTGTTTAATATTTAGGGAAATATGTTAGATGAAGGCTCAAGTCCTATTGGAAAAGTTTGCTCTGAAACTAAACTTAAACAACCCCCTTGAGAACTGTACGACAACATAAATAGTTACTTGACATACATGTGCATGAGAGTCGTTTATATGTATAAATTTGTGCTATATTGGGTTTTTCATTTAACTGAACAGTTCTATGCAGTTGTAGTGCTAAGAGGACTGTAAATAGAGTTTTTGAGGTGGTTGAGTGTCAGTGAGAAAATTGTATTAAAAGACGATGAATGCATTTTGGGTTAGAGAGTTGAAAAGTGATTCACAGTTTAGTCCACATTCACTTTGACTGTGCTGATGGCATGAGATTTAACAAGTAAACTCTACTGAGAAATGCGTGTAATCTGCTACATTTGTGTACTAATATGACGCTTTCTGTTCCTTAACAGGATATCCAGATTCTTGAAGAATACAGTGAGAAGTATCAAAGGCAGTTGAAGATATGGGTCGGGCGACTGCTTCTGTACTCATCTCTTCTGTACTTGATCACATGTGTAGTTGTGTATTTCTGGTACCTGCCTGAACAGTTGATGGGACGGCTCATATTGTCTCTTCCCTTTGTAATATTTCCATTATTGTAAGTGCACAGGACAGTCTGATCACATTTTCTCTAAACTGTAAATATAATCTAACCAATCCAAATCCAATTTTTTTTTTTTCATTTTCCTCTTAGAGTTTGGTTACTTCGAAAAATGCTCATAATTATTTTTTCACGAAGAACTGAAAAAAATAGTAAGATCCCTTTTGCCATTTATATATAAATGAGCACATCATTTTTATTTTCTTTATGTTTAACCTGATGTTAACATTTCTTAATTTGTATTCTTTAGATGACAAATTGGAGGATCTTAAAGCACAAAAAAGAAAAATAGTAAGTGACCTTTTTATTTTTGTCCAGTTTCTTATATACTGTTGGTTGAGTTCTCTTCTTTTGATTTATAGTTTTCTGGTGTCACCTAAGGTTGAAACAGCCCAGCCTAGCAGAGCTGAATCATACTGAATAATAATATTGATCATTTTTTGCCACTTACATTATGTTACCTTTTATGCATCATGAAAGTACTTTCATGCCACAATGATGAAATATTTAAGTAGTTCAATTGTTTACATGGTTCTTCATGTTTCAGTGCAGGCACTAGAGATGGACATGCCAAATTTCAACTTTAATTTGGTTTTTATTTCCTCATTTACCAGACCGTCCTAGTTGGGTCAATTAGTATTACACCTGCACTACAAAGCACACAATCATTAAAAGGTAGTAACTATTTAAAAATGGATCTGAGGCATCTGTAGCATAAACAGATAATTCCAAGAAGGTCAGGACAAAATATATTTTCCTAAATTTCATTTTCCTAAAATAATCTGCTGAAATAAACATTTTAACATAGAAGAGATGATACTTTACCAAAACACAGAGTGACACTTGAGGAAAATGGATGCTTGCCTAAGTTACTGCAAAGTGTGTTGTATTTGGCTTTATGTGTTTTACTTTTTAGACTCACCATGTCACCAAGTGTAGCTGCAGAAGTATTTCTAGAGCCATTACTAAAAGTTAGTGATTTCCAGCTTCAAGAGCACCTGGCAGATTCTCTCTCTGATATTGGATCTGAGAGCTCTTAGGATCTACAGATTGACATTTCAAAAGATAATCTTCATATATCTGTGGCTTGCACTGTTGTAAGATAAGTGAGAGAAACATATAGAACTCTTAATCATTGTAAGATACATTATATTTTGATTTCTTGTGGTCCCCAGTGAAGTAAACACTTTGTTCTGCAAGTTATTTAGGGAGCCTTGCATTGTGGCTTTTATTGATCCTCAGCATATTGCAGCAAGATACTTGCTAATCAAGGATCTGCTCAGACAGCGTTTGAGTGGTACACTGACTTAACCCAGTAAACTACTCTGCTAATGTCACTTTAATTAATAGCATTTAGTGCAGGAAAGAAATAAATCTGAGAAATTGCTTGTCATCCTCTGTCAAGTCTAATAACTTTCAATAATTAGGGCTGATGGATTTTCACACTCTCCATTATCGAAGTAGTGAATGTAATTATTCTTCATATTATATGTAAACATTTAGAAATGTTTGGTACTTATTTTAAATGAAGATGTACAATTTAGTGAAGTAACTTCCTGGCACCATTTCTCAGTCACGTTTACTTGTAATGTTATGGTAGGTGATTTTAAGATATTAATGTGTGTTTATAAAACACCTATTAATTACATCAGATGATCATCAAATAATTACTCTCCATTACAGCTATTATTCTAGGATGATATGTTTGTGCTAAAAAAATGATGGAAGCATTTATCCTAAAATACATTTTTAACGTCTTGTTTTCTCCAGCTTGAAGAAGTTATGGAAACTGAGACTTACAAAAATGCTAAATTGATTTTGGAGCGATTTGATCCTGATTCCAAGAAAAAAATGGTGAGTTTTGTTTTTAATTTGAAACATAAAACACACGCAACTCGTGCTCTATATTAAATCTTTCTCTTTCACTCTTTTGTTATTTTTATAAAGGAGCTTGATTCTACGCCTGTTGGACCTCAGATGACTCCAAAACCAGGCCAAGGTGGCACTGAGTTCTGAAGAAAACAATTTTATTTTCCCTAGTTTTTCATTCTATTGTTAAGCAAACCTGCAATGTTTTCTGTGTTAGAGCTCCGCCAGCGCAATGTCATCCCAAAGACCCCCCCAGTGGTGGTGAATGCTGCAAGCGGAGCTGCTGCCCGCCCTCCTCTTGCCTCTGGGCCCACCTATCCAGGACGATCTTCCCACTCTGCTCCAGGTGGACCCCCAGAGAGGAGCCTGTCGGCTATAGCTGCTCAGCAGAGCTTGATGAGGAAGCCTGTGACCCCTGGAACACCTGTTCCAGGAGTCGGTGAGTTACCTGCACACAGGGGGACCACATCATAATGTGGTCGATTAAGGTGTGATTTACTCTTCCCTGGCTCTGTGTCCCCAGTTGCTCAGGGCTCTGTGGTGTGTGTTGTCAGCAAGGGTGGTGTACGTTATGCAGTAGTTGTAATAGGTAATGATGTGAATGTTCTCTCAAATATCTTACTAATAGGTCCAACCTTTCTCAAACATGTTTATATTTGTGAACTAAGATAAGAATATGTGGTAACTTTTGATGCAGTTAAAATATAGTGTTTGTGCCTTACAAATTTGGTTTCTAAAGATTTTCAAAGCCAGCCACCTAACTGTGAAAAACTTTCCATAGAACAGTAGTTGCCTACAGGAGACGTCTGCGGAGTGTAGAGATATTGAATATTCAATATAAATTATTTCTGGACTATGAACACTCAATAGAAGATGCAAATAAGTGCAAACGGTAAAGGAAATCTACTCCTAGAGGAAGCTGTATGCTGTAATTGCCATGTGGAATGCCAACTGTGAGGCATGCACGAATCAGGATTACATTAACTATGATTAATTAGCCAGACCTGCGTTTGTTCTCTGGGCAATGGTGGTGGAATCTCGCTAAATGCCTTTTAATGCTTGGTGAAATTGCCTTTGGCATTGGGAACACCTCACAAATGGTTTACATGACTTGATGTTATCACCTGCTTCTGTGGAAAATTGAAAGTGAAAAGCAATTTGATACAAAGAGTCACCACAGAGTTTCCATATGTTGGTAAATTAATAACCAGCAGGATACTGAGACTCTGCCAAGTCTCACAGAAATGACCAGTCATCTTCCTATGATTGCTCTTGATGTTAGATTATATTAATTACTACTCACCAACACAGCAGGGATTCTGGACGTGCTTTGCAAGTAAGATCCAGTGTTAAGCCATTAAGAAGAAGGGGCAGGTTTTTGTAAAATTCATCATGGTTTTGCGCTGTAAACTGTGAATAACAGCCTCACAATTTCACTTAGTTTTTACTGGGAGCAGCTCCAATTTATTGCAGTTTGTATTCAAGACTGCAGCCTGCGTCTAACAGGCGCTGATGTTGTGCTATAACAGGGATGCACCCCCCAGGCCCACCCCTGGCCAGACCTGTGCTCCCAAGGGAAAGAGGCGCTATGGACAGAGTCATTGAGTATCTTGTCGGAGATGGCCCTCAGAACAGGTAAACAATCTCTTTTTAAGTAATACACGTACATATTGTGTGTGTATATACAGTTTCTCATCTTACAACACCTAAAATTACTGAATCAGATCATTTTTGTCAGTTATGGAAAGTTGATCATCTTTAAAGATTAACAGTGAGTTCTTCAACCTCGTATTTTATGTTTCAGCAAAATTCTATTTTATTGTTATCTAATGCCACTCCATGCACTGTATACTGCTTTACTGAATTGTCTTTCCTTCCTTGTAGATACGCTCTCATATGTCAGCAGTGTCTGTCTCATAACGGCATGGCATTAAAAGAGGAATTTGAATACGTTGGTAAGACTCAGAGAAACACAACACTCTTTGTCAGTCTCCATCAAACACTGTGCCTTCATTTGCCCTCTAGCATTTGGCAGTGTAGTATATCATATGGCTCTTAAATGCCTCTGCCACTACCGACCCCTGTAAGCAAAATCGCAACAAGATTGAATATGCAAACAAGTGCTACACATCAATCTGAAGTGTTTATGCATCTCAGGCATTTTTTGTCATTGGTTCATATTCATGTATATTAATCTGTGTCTGTTTGAAAATCTATTAGCGAGCTGACATAAACTATATGTATGATGTTTTATTTGTGTTGTTTCAGCCTTCAGATGTGCGTATTGTTATTTCTTGAACCCCGCAAGAAAGACGAGGCCTCAGGCACCCAGACTCCCTGAAGTCTCTGGTGAACTGAAGCCGTCCTCTGAGGCTCCCCTACCATCGTCCGGTGCTGAGGAAAACGATGACCAATCTGTTTTCGGTGATAATGACACTCAACCAGGTTTTGCCCACACAAAGCATATATGTCTAAATATCATGGTCATGCATGCAATTAAATGTTACTAATATAAGTACATATAGAAAGAAATATAAATTCTAAATTATTTCATACACATATACAGAAGTGCTCTTTTTCCATCTCCTTGTTTTAGTTTTAACAGTTATGTAAACAGCATGCCAATCTAAACTGAAAAAATGATCTCTAATTATCAGAGAAAACCAAGCGTGCTGATGTGTCTGCGGAAACAGACAGCCAAGAGCCAGGAACACCGACAACCACAGAGCCCAGCTCTGTGTCAGACGGCCAAACCACCCCAGAGTCACAAGATCTGCCCTCAGAGAAATCTGACGGAGAGCAGGATTTGTCTGCAATGGAAGTGGAATAAAACAGAGGAGTAATGATTTCAACACAAGTCAGGCTGGAACGGTTTATTTTTTTCTTTACATAAATGTGATAACAGTAAACTTGTAAGTAAATGCCTTGAGTTGGAATAACACAAGTAAACAAGTAAGTAGCCTATGTGAATTTCAACTTAAAGTACATTGATGTCCTTTCTTTTGAGAATTGCTTTTATAGTTCTAGCATTGGTAATAAATTAAATATAATGTATAGCACTAGCTTTTGGTAACAATGGCCAAACAACCCCGCCTCCCTGTATGATGACACGTTCAGCCTATTTAAAAATTATGTTAATGTTAATTTTGTTGTTTTTCATGTCAAAAAACCTTTTTCAATGTTTTCTTTATTTTCTGTGTTTTATTCGTTTTTGTCAGACATTATTCTGTCCGGGTTAATTGGAGACTGCAGAAACAAAACAAGAAATATTCTGTGGGGAAATACATTTTTATTTATGGGAAATTATTTATAAATATTTTTCTATAATGCTGTGCCTTTGATGAAGTGGGTTGATAAGGTACGCTGGAGCACACTGGTGCTAACATGTTTACAGAACCATGGTATCATAATAAGAATGCATATACAGATTGTATTTATTGCTAAAAGGGAGGAAAGGAGATTTATGTCAATATTGTGCAACTGCCCTAAAGTGCCTTTTATATTTTAAGTCTGCCTCAGTGTATTGTTGATAAAACCTCTACATATAAACAATAAAGTCATGTAACTGTTTACAGACAGTATGTGTTGTCTCAATGCCTGTTCTGTGTAAATAATACTAAATAAACTTTTGAGAATATCTGGTAGGTACAAGTTCTTTTTCAACAAACATGCTGGAGAATTATTTGATGGATGATGCTATGAAAATGTACAATTGATTATAATTAGCTTTGTAAAGCTGATTTTACTCAAACATCAAAACATGACTATGAAGGTCAGACTAACGTAAACATCCACAATGACAATATGCCCCATGTGTTCCTGCTACCTGCACTCTGTCATGCATTTTGAATCACTGCCCCATTTCTTCTGCAGCCAGCTTCTCACAAAGGAGCATGTTTAAACGGTCCATTTTCATTAGCTGGCCAATTTTAGCTTGTGATCATTTTATTTTAGCTCATTGATCATTTCAGACAGCGTAAGATAATGGTGCTGACACAGAGCCCGACCAGTCTTGATTGCTTGACCCTCTTCATTTGCAACAAGAAAGTCATTGCGGCAACAAAGTTGCTCTCTGCCATCACACGACCCTTTTCCCCTGAAGATAAACCGTAAACTATTGGTGAGGTCAACACCCCACATCTTCTATGGGTTTTGATAATGTATGTTTACAGAGATGTGACCTCCTGGGCCTTGTAATGCATCAATGTGACATCGACAGTAACGCCTGATTCCACCGCATGCTGCTTGAGGTTGACCTCTGACAAGAGCCAAACAGGAGGAAAAAAATGGGACATCAATAGGACAATGTTTGGATATTTTCACACCACTGGGAGGCTGTCCAGTATACACAACCTGCACATATGTGCATCATCATAAGTAACATAATCACAAAACATCTCTGTGCTATGTGGTTTTAAAAAGGTATGTTTGAGTAATATTTTTGATTCCACAGCATTGAATCATATCTCGACAGTTTGTACTTCATAGTCAGTAGATTTATAATAAGTGTGCGCAGGGATTTCAAGTCACTGTAATAAGATTCAGTTCTTTGTTTGGTTTTGTTATTGATATAATGAATGAAGAGAGATATAATGCATCACAGAGGGGTGAGAGATCACAGACAGATCTGAAGTTCTAACAGAAACAGTTCGAAAGTAAAATTGTGATCTAACTGTGGTTAAATAGGTTAAATATCTATGCCTTATACACTGCTACTGTTACTCTGGTACATGCGTTTGTGTGGCGAGGTGATTTTTATCAAGTAGCACACAGAAGGCCAATCAATAATTAGGATGGCCCCGCAACTCTCCCATCAGGATATTTATCCCAGAGTGATCATAGCTTGCACCTAATTGACCACCATGACACCCTATTATATACACAATTCAAAGAAATGCAGTTTACATAATGTGAAAACAACACCTATGCATGTTTTCAAAGTGCAATTGCCCAAACACTCAAAGGATTGCATCTGGATTGCTATCATGGAAACACTAATTGATTTTCAAGGATGACAAATGACATACAAAGCCCCAGCGCCAAGGTAATTTTGAGCAAGCGATGAAAATGTACAGTGGGGCTGTCCCAAGGTTCATAGTTCTTTTCATACTCATCTCTCACATGTGCATTCGAGGCCACTTGACATAAATTTATACTGATCTTTTATTTATACCCAGAAAAAATGGCAGATAAGAAACATAAGTGTTCTTGATATTGTGTTTTGTCATATCTAGCAGCCAAAGATTGAAATCCTGCGAAACAATTTTCTGAAGAAATGAAAGAGCGTGCCCTCCTGAACCCTGGAGGAAAATAACCCCACGGTGCGAGGCAGAATATGAAACAGAGGCACAGAATAAGTAAAATAGACAAGTGCACCAGGCTTGTCACTTTTCCATTTGCTGCCCCCGAGTGTGAGCACTTCAAAATTCTCCTCATCTCGGCGAAGACCTTCATCGTTATGCTCTATCTACTGTACTGAATACGAAAAAAGTACCATATCAGATGGAGGTAATAAAGGAGGGAGTTTTAAAGATTCACCATGTTTCTGTCGATCATGAAGTAAAATGCAACAGGAAGAACAACAAAGACATAAATACACAGCACAGGCCATTGTGCATTGGAGACGATGTGGAAAATGCTGAGATGAGTGTCACAGAAGCAGTTGTGATATCAGACATCACCATTGGCTCTTGACAACAGCATCATTACACAGTAATAAGAGCACAATCTCCTTCAGAGAAGCATTAAAATCAAATTAGATTATACAAGAGCTTGGCTTGATGAGCTGTAAGGGGAGATGCTTCTCAAGCAGTGGAGCTCTGCTTATTACTGGAGGTCTTTAGCTGCTTGGGCTTGAATTGCCACTTGACAAAGTTGAGCAGCTTCTAACAAAAGGTCATCAGCTTCCAAGAAATTAGTTTTTAAAATTCAAGTCATTTGAAAGCCACACACCCAGATGGATGGCTTTCCTTTTCCCCCCCCCCCGCACATTCTATCTGTCAAATCGCGAATGCATGACGCTGAATACATGATGCTGGCAATAAACCACTGTGCTGTATTTTATACCACACTGACATTCAGGGATCAGAGAGCATTGTCATTCTCTGTCCTATCTTGAACTCATTACGCCACTGAGCGATGACATCTGTTTGAGCACTCATATACAATTTTGACAATTATTACTGCAAACAATCAACTGTTGTACCTTAATTAAATACTAAACTAAAAGACCACTCTGACAAACATATAGATGAAAATATCTGTTTTATAAGCCTTGTATTAAAAAGCCTAGCTGCTAGCATGTACTGAATTGCCTTCAAACACTGTAATAGAATTTATTTTGGCTGTTTGTGCCTTTAATGTTCCCACACATGCATAATTTCTGTGCTTGACAACTGATGTATTGATTAATTTTATATAGTGTTAGCATAGAACACGACCCGCAATCAATAACATGAAAACAAGGTTACCCTAAATTTACAAGTCCTGTCATATGCGGGATCATAATTCAATTATAGAACAGAGTCAAAGCACAAAAATGACCAGTTTCTCTTTGTTTTCTTGTTGTTTTATGTCACATGTCTGGGGGGGAGAATGTTCAAGAAACCACCAAAAACAGAATAGGGAAGAAATGTAAGGCCCTGACAACACACCCCTGCCACTACCTCATGTGGAAATCATACAAAGCATCCTGCAGGCAGCAGGTTCATTTTATAGCTTCATCTATTACCCCACTGTCATTGTTAATTGTCTTCTTTTTACCTCTGCAGGATTCTCCAAATTGGTCCTATCGAATGTGACAGGAGGAAGAGCATTAAGCATCTGACAAGATGATATCTAAGTTCAATTTCCTACTCCTCACCTGATTTATACCTGCAGCAGATCATTTTCCTTTCTGTCATAAAGACCTCTATAAATCAGTGGTGCTTATGGAAGCACTACAGAACAGGGTCTCTGGATTTGTATCCCCTGTGTTTGCTATTAGGAAGCCATTACAGCCACATTTTCCTCCTTCAAACAAAAATGATCAAATCTAATACTGGCAAGATTAGAGAGATAAAGAGAGAAAGCGCTGGCAGAGCTGTTCAACACAGTCCCCTATCTAAACAATATGCTCTAAACTCAATAAAAACAGGGCTTTTTGCTGGTGACACCATTATCCATCTGTTTGGACAAAATTGCTGTATCATGGTATAAATCTGCGATACAAGTGACATATCCTCTAAAATAAAAGGGAACATTAACTGCTCTATCTTCTAGAGGCCATGGGACTAGCTGGCTATAAGCTCAGTCAAGTGTGATGGCAGTTATACTGTGTTTTACTAGACTGCAGACAATTATACTTTGCTCCTCTCTCCTAAGAAGACAAACTGCCATGGCTTCAGCTGAAATGATTTCAAATAGATTTTCCAAAATGTCTGTCGCCAGATTGCTTCCATACATTATTTCACTTAAATGGAGAGAAAAAAAGAGGGAGCAAATCCACAAATCAATCACAACAGCCCACTTTACCAGATGGAAAGACGAGAGCTTTCACTAAGTGTGTGTGTGTGTGTGTGTGTGTGTGTGTGTGTGTGTGCGTGCGTGCATGTGCATTTTGTTGAAGACCTGCAGAGAGGACAGTTATAAGATGTGCACAGTCCTGTCTCTGCTATGTGTCTCACTCATCTTGAAGGCTGATATAGAATATCTACTGTCAGTGGTGAGCTGGTGGTGCTGTAAAAGTGGAATAATGTATAATGAACTGACCCGCTGGCTTCTGGCTAGTTCAACAGCTAGTTCATTCAATGAATCATGTGTAATCCATTAAGAGAAAAGGGGAAATTGAATTATTATCACACATGACAGTCAACACTCACTGCTCAGATAAAAATACTAAGCTAATTAAGTAGATCCGGGCAGTGACACGAAAAAAAGGATTTTGGTCATAGTCTATTCTACAAATATTTTTAAATATTCTTTAATACTGTAACAAGCATTCTCTAAGTCTGTATGTTTGTCTACTGAACGTCTGTATGTAGACAAACTTGGCAACCTTTATGGTCAGCCAATGGGAACGCTGGATTTCAGCCGGGCTCGTCATCCAATCAGTGCTCTACTCTCTCCGCAAACCACTAAATAGTACTAACGTCAAATAAAAAAAAAAAGTCTTATCAATGTTTTAATCAAAGTGGAGAGTTTAGCTGATATATCTGTAGTCTACTATAGTTTACGCCACAGTGAAATTTAAAAAACCCTGACAGCTCAGGTTGTGCAGTTTAACAGAAAACCGGATCCAGTTTGAGGGAAACAGTCGTGTTGTTGAATTAGCTAGCTAACTCACGAGAAGCTGCTAACGCTACCTAGCTAATGTCAACTGAACAGGTGGAGCTGGGACGCCGCAGGTGCCACCAGAAAACGACTTAATGGTAACCTAATTTAATTAAAGTGAAGTTAACACATCTGTAACCCTGGATGACGGTGTCCTTGATATTTTACCCACTTAACTTACAGGAGTGGCCAATCACAGCACTGCAGAAGGGCACCACCCGCAGCAATGAGGGGCAGTGGTTGAAGTAAGTGACCACTAACTTCTCAAGCACCTCTGTGTTTTTTGCCCAAATTATAACTGTTGCTTTATGTTGTGAATGCAGAAGTTTCCTAGCATGCATTAAGCAACAAATAGAGCCTGTGTCTTGTAAACCAGTTACAAGCAGTGTAGACACCAGATGAGACTGTGGTCAGACAGTGGACTGTATAAATGGTGCAGGCTGATGTTAGCAGACATTGGAATAAGGTCACTAGATTGATGCTGCAGACAAGCTAACAGGAGGCATTGTTGTCTGGCAAGGTGCTGCATAGACCAATCAATGCATACTTTTTTTTTTTTTGTTAATCATGTTATGTAGAATGAAATGAAATGTCAATACACTAACTTTTTACAGCTGTATAATCCCTCTACATAGTATTATTAAACCCCCAAAGCATGTAGTTTAAACCGAATCATAGATCTAATTGTCCAGTGTGATTTCCTGGATTGTATTTGATGTTTTATGCATACCCGAAGCAACATGGCTACAACATTCAGCAATTTTCAGTACAGTGCTGAGATTGGTCTTAATGTATGGCAGTTCCATTCTCTGCTCCTCTGGGCCGTATGGCAAAGTGTCCTTGGGCAAGATTGCTACCGATGGTTGTCCAATCATCACGTGAATGACTGTATAAATATTTGTTACTACTGATGTATCTGTATCATCAGTGCATGTATGATTGGGTTAATGCTTACACGTGGTGTAAAATGTTTTAAGTGGTCTGGAGACTAAAAAGGTGTTTTGTTTACCATTTAACTAAAGTGGACCTGCGAACTGCAACTACATGTGGCGCAAGTAACCTAAGTATCAGACAGGCAGTTGCCAACAGTGCCACTCTGTACAGCACAATTTTAGGTCTTTACATTAGATTAATTGTAATCTTGCCTGCTAACCTTGCTGTTGCTGCTAGTTTTATCCAATTTGGTTTGTTTATCTCTTTGTCTTGTGTTTTCTTTGCCATCCACTGAGTTCCCATTTTAGTTCAAATGCGTTGTCCATCCCCTGGGTGGCAATTTGTGGCAAAACAAGACCAAATAATTCATTCACATGCAAAGCAATATTTAAAAGAGACAATAAAATTATCATAAAAGGAAAGTTATAAGGAAGTTAAAAGACAAATGAATGAAAAGCAGTGGCCCACCCACACCTGACAAACAGTGTCCAATACTGCAAAGTTTATTTAGCTGTATTATTCACTAAATTAACTTTTATCTTGGCTGGCCTGACTTAGGTCTCCAGTTTAATACTGGTAAACCTGTGTGTAACTAACTATGCGTTCATTCTGGTCTTAGTGGCATGTGCACTTGTGCTGGTCTGCTCAGCCGGTGGGTAAATCCTGATGTTTTTTTGATATGCATATTCTCACATCTTTTGGTTCCACATTGTAATGTGTAAGGGAAGTAAAGAAGTTACTCACAGCAGGGAAATAAGAATTTGATTAGTGTATGGGACATGACAGTGCTGAAGGCAGTTTGAGGGTGTAAAATAATTTCATTTTATTAGAATCCTGTTATGATATGTAGTTCAAAGTTGGCTGTATCTTTTGTGAGTCAGTTTGACTTCTTGTTTGACATTTGATGTTGATACTATTTCATATTAGTACAAAATATTACAGTACATAATTTAGAATGTAATATGTACTTTTTAGTCTTATACTTAAGACTTTTTGGACAAAGGGCCTGACCAAAGCACTGACTTCAGTGAGCCTTCAGTAACACATGTAAGTGCATGTGTAAAAAACATTTGTGAGACACTTTAAAAGGTCAGTTTTGTGTGCTGTGCTGTATTAAACTGGAACAGAAAAGAGATGATTAGTTTTGAATAAACCGCTGTCCACCCAGAGGCATGACCTAAATGAAAGCAATAGACTGTTTTATAACTGATCAGAGACTGTTAAAATGTGCACATCTCAATCTCAGTGACATGTATCCTGACACAAGCCATATAACACATGTGCAATGTACTCACAACACGTAACTTTATACTTAATTAAAAGACATGCACAAATCCTGTATTGTCTTTCAGCCCTTAAGGAAGCAGTCACATACATTAAGACACTGCTGCAATTCAGCGTTATAGTCATGCACATTTATTACATTTACTCTGGATAGCTCAAACAGCGATGCATGACTCCATCCATCTCTGTATTGTGCAGACAGAGTTGTGTGTGAGATGAATATATGCAAAAATCCGCCACAACTGTGCAAAAAAAATTGTGCTGAATTGAAACAACAGTTAAATTAAAGAAGTGCTTCGCTGATTTCCATTTTGTAAATGAAAGAATTACAGCCTCTCATGGCTCTTTATCATCATTTTGGCTTTCACTGTCTTCCATAATGTGTCTATTTTTTGTTATGTCTGCATGAAGATGTACACTAATCTACCCTCATTTGAACTAATCAGTGTTTGACCCATGGTTATTGCAAAGATAGTATAACTGAAATCAGCCTTGAAAAGAATTAGGTCAACACAGTACAATTACAGTGATGTGAAGATTTAAGGCACCGCCTCAACACACTGTTTATACAACAAAGGCAAAATAGCAATGATGGAGTGATGTCAAATTCTTTTTTATGGGATGTATATTGGTGTGAGAAAATTCACCTAAAATTCGTCAGTAACATAAATGACAGTACACAGGGTTTATTTTCCACAAAGAGCACACTTTGTGGAAAAGAAAACTGAATATATTCCCGACTATCCTTAGCTCACATCAGGAGAACCATGCTTTATAAATTCCTTCTGAATAAGGTCAGGGTAGCAGAATCATTGCCAACTTTTGAACCTCTTTTTATGACGTATAGTATCTATCTAGCTCTTGTATATCATATCAATATATCAATCTCCAGCAGTGTTTCTGTGTCTCGTGCTGTTATCTGCTTGTCAGGTGTAACCCTGTTCTGAAACACTGCTAAAAACAGGAACTGTCAACAAAGAAATAAAACCACCACAAATTATAAAATTAATGATGTCTTTAGTTACAGCAAAACAGAAACATTTTTTTGATAAAAAATAATTTTGTCAAATTAACTATGATGGATATTGGGGTAGTAAGCAATTAAAGTCTAATTATTCAACACCCAAAGTGGTATTTTTAAGAAAGCACCCAACAGCCGTCATTAATCATTGAATATTGAGTTTTAGTTAATGAAACACAAGTTTTAGCCTAGATTAGAGATTAACGAATTCACAATTTGTCAAAATGTAATACTCATCTTCAAAATATTTAAAGATTTAACATTAGGACTATTAGATCTATTCTTGTCATGAACTAGTAGAAACAAATGCATAGTACTATAACATATAATATGAATCATGTAAATCATTTCTGTCTGAGACTGATTAACAGCTTAGTCTGGTCTATATTTGCCAAAAAGCAAAAGCAAAAAATATTTTCTTTATACAAATGAAATAAGCCATTTAAACTATGACTGTCCATACTAAATTACTGCATAGGTAGACATTTGAGTAATGCTTGCAAACGATCAACAAGTAATCACAACACAATAGAAATACCCAACAGTTATTTAACAATGGGTTTAACTGTTCATATTGCATATCAACATGAAGTGAGTCTAAACATAATTCATAAAAAATGTAATCACAACTGAAATTTGTACAATTGGTGACTTACCAATTGACAATAAATTAATTATTAAGCTTGGGTTGTAGCAGATGAAAGGGCTGCATTTATCCATCCTTTGCACTTTTTTAATCTTTAAGGAGAAATTTCTTCTGAAACCATGGAAATGGCAACAGTGATTATGCCCTTGATGATTAAAACTGTGATTTCAATAAAAAAAAACAAAAACATACATTACGGAGTGTTCATAGAGTATCTTGCCTAAAAAATGCACTCTGGGCCCTCTTTTGGTCACAAAAAAATCAAAACAACCAAAACAAAACATCTGTGAGGATGGGGGGTGGCAGCGCAGACCGTAGAAGATGGCAGTTCAAAACAGCATTTAACAAAATTTGAATACAGTTTTCCAGTGTTTATTACTTCGCCAACAGTGTGACAGCCCCCAGACAACATTCATGAAAGTAATTATCTCAATAAAGCCTAGGTACAAAAACAATCCTGTGCCTCTTCTTTGTGGACATTAGCCTGTTGGCACCGCTGTGCTGTGACTGTGCACCAGATAGTCCTTTACAGGGATATTCCCTGTTGCCAACCGTAATTAATTGCTTTACAGTCTTCGAGGCCATAATGCTCATCAGTTATTAATTAGAAATTCATTTCACTGAATAAATAATGCTCATGATTGATGATGAAACTTGTAATTAGGTTCTTGGAGTAATGCACAGGGGAGAAAGCCTTTACACTTGAATCCAGGCTATTAAATACTGCTCATTTAAGGGACCGCTATACCTCTTGTCATAAACCCAGGCTGCCACGGTAGCATCTGGATTCAGGGAGCAGGAACATAAGTTGTTATTTGCATCGGTTATGTTAGACTACTAGCTTCAACAACAACTCATGATCTTTTATGCTGCGGAGCTCTTTTGTTCAAGGAAACTAAAACACTCATTCCCAAAGCGCCTGGTGAGAGCAGCAATAACCTATCATCAAGTTCAAAACAGTATTTTCACCAAAGGCAAAACAGATTAGGTTATTACTTATCTCTGTCCTTCTAAACATGTATGCACAAAAAATCTCATGGGTCTTTACAGACATCATATAGCCTACAGTCTTTTTAAGTGACGAGAGAGAACTGTGAAAACTCAAGCCATCTATGGCTCACTATTGATTTTACACAGAAGACCCAACCATTGTTGATAGCCTTTTTGATATATTTTCTTGCAACCACCAGTCCCTTTGGAGTTTTGTGGAAAATAAACCGGTCAATATACACCTATTAGGATTTCTTGATCTGAGCCCATAAACCTATGTTGGACAGGGTTTCCGATGCTCATTGTGTCATAATAGCGGTAAGAACAAGAGCTATTACTTTTGGAGGATAAACGATTAACAATTTAAAGGCATCCTGTATTATTTTACTTTTAGGCCAATTAACATGATTGGCCTGCAGTAGAGAGGAAGGTACATGAGTACCTTCAGCAAAAAGACTGACGATTTAAACAAACAAACAAACAAAACCCCTAAAAGAACAGTAACTGATGATGGTGTAGCCTCATCAGGCAAGAATACTACTGGTCCTTTTCACCTGTCATCATGGGTGGGAGAGAGCAATTGTAACCCCCCCCCCAACTTCTCCCTTTTGCTAACCAGTATCTGCCCTATTAGCAATTTATAATGGAGATCAAGAAGTAGTCAGTGGAGAATGAAGACAACTGTCTGCTCCCACTCCTAATTGGCTTTATGTTCTCTTTCTGATAAATGGCTCGCAACTACTATAGAGTCCCGTGGATTTTATTGCCCTAATAGGACTCCGTAACTGGATTTACTAACAGATAGCAGGTCAAAAAGGACATTGAGAGCAAAAATGTTAATTAATATCAATAATGGCCAATTATTAGTTTGACAGAGAGATCCAAGCTAGCTGTGTGCTCTAATGACTCTGAGCTAACTTGAAGGGAAACACTGGCGAATTAGCATAACTGTGTATGCGCACTCCATGGAGGTGCCCAGCAAACATCTGTTATGTTAGAAATTCAAATAGAATTCCTATTAGTAACCCTGGCTGTGGTTGCATAATCAGTCATTCTTCTCTGGCCATTTTTGAGGCACTAACAATGCCCCTGTGACTGGTGGAACTCCTCCCTTTGGGCTTTCCAATCAAATCTGGCCCCATGTGGACCAGGTCCTAACAACAGACGAGGCAATGTGGACTTCTGAGGGGAGCTTTGTGCTCTGACAGGAGCTCAATCTATCTTCCCATGACACATGACTGAAGAAAGGAAAACTGTTATTTATTTGAATACAACAGATACGAGTTAAGGAATTAATGTGGAAGTATAACATCCTGACTTGCCGGGATACAGCTACTCATTCCCCTGTGCCCTTTACCCACCTTCAAAGTAAATTTGGAGGCACTGAATTGTTTGCAAGTTGTATTTATGCCATGGATTCAGGTTCAATACTGAATAAATATAGTACAGAAGAAGATTTATTAATTTATTCTGAGGTCATCTGAAGACAGAAGCTTCTTAAGGGTATTGAAAACAGAAAATATTCTGCTAAGGAATTGATTTTGTATTTGGAGCAAGTAATGTTATTTTTCTGAGCCTTATGGGACTTACTCCATACTACTGTATGGATGCTAGCAGCCACTCTGTGTTTGTGCTTGTTCTATTTTTGTAATTAATGGCCGCTGTTATACAGAATAAATGCACTCAAGACAAAAAACATCAGCATCCAAGATCTATTCTTGATATTTATATGTAATGACATAAAATAAAAATAATATTTGGTTATCATGTGGACATCATGTAAGTTACAATGTATGGTTTCCTGGTTGAGCTTAATTTTCCATACGACACTTGTGTGCCTGACATTCAGCATGACCTAATACCTTACCATATGCTTCACTTTTTAGTCTTTCTCACCCATCGTGGCAACTGCATATATAAGAATAAATACAATATTTCATGTGTAAATCCTGCCTGTATGTTGTAGGAGATTTCCATCCAACCTCAATTTCCTGACACGGGTTGGAAACTTGTATGGTTTAATGTCACTGCATTAATTCTTAAAGTGATATTATGCCTAGCTATCTGCAGAATACTGTGAGACTGCTGTCATGACTTACAACTTGGTGTGACCTTCTCTGTTATAATCTGAGCATGTAATTCCCTCTAGTGTAATGTCATGTTTGATCAGAGGAGCTACTAGTGTCCTGATCTCAGCAGTGCACAGCAGGAGGTGTGGTGAGTCAAATGGACAACCAGAGGTTCCCCTTAAGGGCAAAATTGATGCTGTCTGCATATTCTCTCACTGTGCTTAGCTGTGTTAGGTAATGTAATTTTTTTAAATTCTGGGGCTGTTAGTGGTATTTTTAAATAAGTGTCATAATGATGACTGATTTTAAATTTACACTAACAAGGTGGGGGTCTACATCAAATCTAAATTTAAATTTGTGTTTGGAGAAGTAAAAAAAAGTACTCTGAAATCAGATGCAATATTTTTCTGAGCAGATTATTTATTCATTTATTTATTTGGTTTTAGACTTTTTCCTTTGAGTGTTTTTTTTCTTCTTATTTGAATTAATATTTGCGTCCTGAATTAATACCAGTTTGTTAATAAAAAAACAACATATGTTTGGTGCACAGTGCTGCATCCAACAGATTTGGGTACAGTATACATGACTGGGCGACTCCATGGTTGTATATATGAAATAGCTTCAGCTTTACGCTCCTCTCCATTCCATGGCCTCCGGTGTATAAATTTAGTTGATGGTTTTCGTTTCTCTTTCTTAATTCATTGCAGTCGGATTCCTCTTTGATGCAGTTCTGTTGTCCCCCAAACAATTGAAGTGGAGACAATGGAGGCATAATGATAGATCCGTGTACCCACCATCTGTAAGAGCAGCTGCTCCCTTGCATCTGTACAATATGCTGGAGCGGGGAGCCTCAGTAATCTGCATAATAAGGAGAGGGCTTATCTCAGTCTAGTTAATAATCACAAGCAATCGATGCACTTCATTCCCTCACTCTTGACTGATGAAAAATCAGCAAAGTTTTGGTATGTTTGCCGTATCCTCAACATGGGCAGGGGTCACGGCGTAATGCCAAGCTGTTGATTTTGCCTGGAGCTACAGATTTAGTCTGCACTCTATTTCATCTTTTCATGAATACCATAATTACAGCAGGACGCTCTGAGTTATCATACCGCTTCTTGCCTCCTCACTCCCTTATAGGGTTTATAGCCTCTGTAGCAATGCTGGAGCTCATATCTGAATTGAGTGTATGACTCAAAGTCTGTGATAAACACTGAGCTTGTGTAGTGTTGATAAGAGTCGCACCTTATAAGCAATACTCTCAGACTGGTGAGAAGATTGGTACCGTAAAACACTAAAAAATTCATTGGAAATGTAACCTCCCGTCTGAAATGCCTTCTTGGACCCTACTGCCTGTGTGTATGTGGCAATAACCCAACTGTAGTAAGTCGTTTTCTACAGGACACCACACCTCAGTTCAATGAAACATTTATCTCTAAGTTCAGGAGGGTTTGTTGCCAGCTGCAAAGTTGCTGGTTTGTTTGTCTGACTTAAGACTCATCATTTAAATAGTCACCTACCTGCAGAAAGTGCAGAAATATAGGCATGGATTGTTTTTTTAACTGGAATAAGCAATTCATAATTAACTGATTTTACTATAAACACTTTGAGTTGTACCCTCTTTGAAAGTCAGTGTCTGACTTAAATACTGTTTGACAGTCTGGAAGTGAACAATCTATCTATTGAATTGCCTTTTTTTGTTTTGTCTGTATATGACATCGAACACTTGGTCATGCAATTTAATAAATGCCTTCGGGGTTTGGGAATCACTATATTATTATTTTCTTAAACAAACCCTCTATTCATTACATTTGGTAATAGCCGCTAAGGAGACACTAAATTGACTGGATAGAAAGTATACAATAATATCGATCAACAAAGTCTCCCCGTGGTGTTCTCTTGTTAAATATGCTCATTAAATCACGTCTATTTAATACTTTGCAGTGTGAAAGTAGAGTAAGCTTTAATTGTTCATGTTCTTTGTTCAAAATACTGTGAGAACAGTTTTCATCTTAGGATAGACTCAGTGCTGTTTTGGAAAAACGTATTAAATATACTCCAACAGATGCATTTTCATTCATGGTAGAGGTGATCGTTTCTATTTTTTCATTAAATTCGTTAAATCCTTGTTGTTTAAAATTTAGTTCCATGAGTGAAATCACACTTCCTTACTTGCTGATGGTATATGAATGAATGTTCTTTCATATAGTCAGGAATGTATGCTACGTATTAAAAAAATTACCAACCACTTCCCATGGTTCCTGAACCTCCTAATTAAGCATGCATGATGTTTCTCTCCCAGCTGCTAGGCTTCTGAAATGCACTTGGCAGGTGTATTGAGCCCCCCAGTGAGGCCTGTGAAAGAGAGCGGTGTGCGTAGAAGTGCAGGTGTGACATGTTAGGAGGAGTCCAGGTGCTTATTGAGTTATCAGAGGCAGCCACTGCACGTTTGATTTATCATCTGGGGTTTAGCATTGCCATATCTGAGCGGCAATATATCAGACAACAAAATAAAATGTTGAGAAAATTACCCGCTGGAGCGCTGCAGTTGTGATAACTTATATGTAGTGCACTGTTGGATGTGGTGCGACAACCACTGACACTTCATGTGAAAAATTGACAATGCTTATTGAACCTGTGTAGTGACAACACATACTAAATCATGAATGCGAAGCCTTTAGCCAAGCCAAAGATTCACCTTGAATTCACCCTTTAAGTGTTATGATTTGTCACTGATTTGTGGTTTATGGTTTGTTTGTCTTCACTTGAATGAATTGGCTAAGTTACAGCAGTACCACACTGGGACACAGGTCTCACTGAGAGTGCATTACCCGATAGACCAATTAGAATATGTTTGAACATCTCATAAACCACATCCATTAGAATTAGTCTTCAGGTACTCATCGTGCAACGTACGCTCTTTGACGTGAATGCCATGCTTACCTCTGCATTCTTCAGAACCTTAAACCCAGAATGAGCCGGTCGGTCTCCTCGAGCACATAAAAGGTACCCAGATTTATGGGGAGGTTTTTATCCCAGACTCCGGCACCATCTGATAAACAAGCACTCTTTGCTTGAGGCTAAATAATACTCTTTGAGGTCCTGATTTACAATGCTGTGAAGGACCCATTTGTGGTTCAGCTCTGAGGCACGCACCTCTGTGATTGGTCATCCGTAAGCTCAAAATTTGTGCTCAGATCTACAGCTCACGAGCTTGAGGATTTCTAAATGGACAAATGCATAAGTGAAGGTAGGTTTTTATTCAGAGTTAATAGATGAAAAGAAATGAACTTTTCAGACATGTGAAAGGCTTTTAGATTTAACAAAATCCTCCCCAATTCCCTCTGATTGAAGCTAAAACTGAGGCAGCGTGCAGCCAATCTAATATTCCTGGCTTTTTAAAAGGGAACTCATTGGGGTATTGGTCCACTACATGGACTCCTAAGAGATCTGATTAAAGGGAAATCCCTCAATGTTTTACTCTCACCTTCTCCATAATAAATCAGATGCACATAGCAAATGCCTAAATTCATCTCACATTGCCTTGGTTAGCAGAGGAGAGACCACGTTTCTAGTGAAGGGGACAGATGCCCAGAAATACTAATTGTGCTTTGCCCTTTTTCAAATAATTTATGTGCAGCTATTTTTCTACACTTTGACAGATAGTCAGGTAATGCCAAACATTTTATCAGTAGTCTTTGGTCTAAATACTGTAGCTGTCTACTTTGCACATGAAACAGCTCCTTGTTTTAAGATAAAAACCATTAGAAGACCAATTAACTCACACTGATAATGATTGATAATGATGTTATTTATCACGAGTTATACATGCTTTCAAATTTCCACAAAGCCAACGTTTGACAAAACTCCATAAAGTGTGAGGTATGCTACAGGACTCAAATTATATATAATTTCAGTGAGGATCTCGACTAATAAATTGCATGAATCCAGGGTTACGACACGACAGACACTACTGATAAATAAATTCATAAATTCATAAATAAATTCAAGTTTACTTGTTTGAATAACTGAAAAGAATAACACACAAATTCCCCATTGCTGACATGCAAAAGATGCATTTACAAGTTCTTGGTGCTTGACAGAAAGTTCTGTAGCTTGGATATTAACCAGTGAATTAACTGCTAATGATAGCATCAAGTCTCATTAATGAAAAAAAAATTGGCTATAAAGAGACACAGAGGAGAGTCCGATCTAATCAAATCCAATTCATAATATTTGGTGGTTTTTTTGTACTAACGTAAGAAAAATTGTGTCTAAAGCCAAGCCTTCACTGTAGTGAATGGTAAAAGGCATTTTTTAAGCACAGCCCAACCTATATTTATCATAGTCCTCTCATGTTGCAGCCTGTACATCAGACTCTGCATTCACAGACGTTAACTTAAAAACCCTCACACCTCTGTGAGATATATTTATCCTTGTATCAAATGTCACTAACTCAGCTTCCCTCCTTGACCTGCGTCATTTAGCTGCAGTTGAGCACCCAAGGAAAAAAAAAACCTAACTGGGCAATTTTGCTTGTTTGTTTGTTGGTTTATAGAAATTAAAGCTGTCATCGTGGCTCAAATACATCTATTTTAAGCCTTGCCTGTTAAATTGATGTTTATGGGGTTGTGAGAAGGCCATGACATTGTTGGGTCATGTTTTGACACATTAATTGGACTAAAGGTTTTTCATCACAGCTGTTGGGAAATTAAGAGGAGATTGAAAGCCCCTGATGTCTTGTAATTACTGTTTCATGTTGTGTAGCCTCACTTACGAACAGAAGCGCTCTCTGATAAATGGGCAGTAAAAGCAATAATAGAGCAGCCACCATGCAGAAGAGTTAAGACGGAAACATCAAAGTTGAGGTAAGGAGAAAGAAATTCTACTCGCCTCACTCAGAAGTTAATATTTTTATACTCCATCCATGTATCCAGAATTACATGGTTGGCTCTGCTGTGATCAAAATCACGTATTAACACAATTAACTACATCATTTTGGCAGTGGAGCAGTATGCTTAGCAAAGGAAATGTTCCGCCCAGTGTGTTTCAGGCCAGGTTCCAGAAAGGGGGGGGTGCTGCATTCAAAACAAACCGCTGTCCCTGATATCAGCTGGTTAATCCTCTCCTTTTAGTAGCTTTATTGGTTCATTCAAGAGGGTCTGTTGACATTCCCCCTGCCCTGTTAAAAGGCGACTGCATCTCAAGTGAAATCTGGAGTGTTCTTTACACAGGCGGGGAGCCCCATGTGGCTCCTGCCTCCCAGTGGGCCTGTGATTTTCCTGCTTTAAGTGTCTACTGTCAACACTAATTTGTCCCACTCCTCCTCTGCCCCCTCCAGAGGGGGACGCTCTCCTAAAGTTTTAATAAAAGATCAGCTATAACTCCCTGTTTTCTGGGGGTGAGACAAGAGCTTTAAAAGCCACAGAGGCAATAAGATGCCAGGTAATGATTACAAGGCTCGAACAGAAGCAGTTACCAATACCACATGCTGTTTTACACAGCACACTGAAAATGTGTGCTGCAGCTAAAGGCTGTCTCCTTTACAGGACTCATGCACAGATCAGAAATATACTCTCAGCATTAAACTATCAGAAGAAGTTTAGTTTTTCCCTTTTTGTGAGCTTTTATGATTTTATCTTTAATGATATGAATAATGAATTTAATATGGTTTAAAATCCTGAATGTTGTGTGGTAGTTGTTTTGTATTTGGTCTTCTGAAAACATCTGCAACCTTAATCTCCTGCCACTATAACAGAGGAATCACTTTATAGTGTAGTGTGCTAAAATATACAGCGTATTGGTCACAAATCACTTAAAATGATCACGGAAACCAGTTCCCAAGTGATGTTTGTGTAAAACCATTGTTTAAAAGTTAGACTTTAATTTTCAGTGCATTTAGTGTGTGTGACTGCATGTGTCTCTCCGATGTTAGTGGGCTAATACAAACTGAAAATGTATTGCAGCCCAGTAAATCCCCCAGTGCACTTTCATTTGTCCATTTTTCCTCAGGATTAATAAGAGCAACATGATTGCAAATAATAGTTTCTGACATGTTTTGCTTGAATACCATTTCAGAGCTCGACAAAGTAAATTGCTCCATTTCATTTATCTGCCTTTGATGTCTAAAGGAAAATCAATGAAAAAAGTAATTTCTCTCCTGCCATTTAACCAAATTCCCATCTACCTGAATGATAGGTCCCTGGGAAAGCAGTCAGGAGACTTTCTTTTCAATTATCACTGACTTGTTTACATAGTGTTTTGTTCACTGGACTAGATGTTAACATACAAATCTCATATGGGTTTGGCTGTTATTGAGAAAGCTTAATACAATTTCACTTCTAAGGTAGGCAAGAAGCGTGCAGGAAATTGTTCAATATCTCAGTCGAAGCCCAATTTTCACTGCATTGTTTTGTCGCACACTGTATTGTAGGGTTATGGTAATGTAATATGCATAATTCATACACCTAGGGCCCCCTCCTCATTTTTGATTCTGCTGTCCTGCCTGTTCATCTGAAGCTGAATTAATGCTACATTGTCCATTAGGCGGCCATAACACAGGGCAATGCTGTCACACACTGTGGGTGAACTGAAATTCCCTTGAGGCAAATGGTATTCTTCATTTTTTCCATTTTTGTAAACAGGCTATATAAGAATTGCTTTGCAAAATACCACATTTCTCATTTTGGGTGAAGACTGATGTCTTAGATGCCGAGATAATAATTCTACGAAGTAATAGGAAACGGCATTGTGACAGGGAACTAAATGTATGTTTTTTGTGCCGTCCCAGGAAAGAATTTTGCTATTGCTTTGTGCTAACTGTGTTTTAGCTTGTACTATTCTCAGGTGGATTAGTGGCCGTGAGAGCACAAAGAGAGAGCGTTAGATGTGGCTTGTTATCCTCTCCAGGGTTCACTTAGAGAGCCCCAGACTGCTGCAGTTGTGACCTTCATAAGGCACTGTCTCCCTGCTGGGAACACACACACACATGCACATACACACATACACACACACCAGGCACATCCACTCCACAGCCGGCACTCATTGGGTCATGATGGGGCTAAGCAGCCCCATTACAGCATGCTCATCTAGGCTGGGATCACGTGCACAAAGCGTAGAGATGGACTCCAGCCAAGAGGTCTTGGGTCCATGGTTTCTAGCTCCACAGCCCGAGTGTACTGTCCTTTAGAGCTGCAGGAAAGAGCGCTACAGTTGTAAGATCCAGTAAATTAATGTTCCTCTTTGTATGCTATATCTGTGTCATCTTTTCCTCATGATACCATTCTTGTGATGTTTCAGGCTGAGCTCAGTGTATTATAAATCCATTTTTTGGACATGCTGTGGTCAGTTTAATGATCATTATGTGGCTCAGATGGAAAAACAAGGGAATAAGGTGAATCAATGATCGATTTTACAATGTGACTTGATTCATGGGCAGTGCAGTGATAAATGGCCGTCTTATCGAGCTTGAGAGTAACTGTTCTCAAATAAATTTGTATGTTGTGAGAGAGAACTCATAAGATAGGCCCTTCGGCTTTGCTTTCAGTATTTCGTTATAAGCCATAACATCCTGTTGTGTACTATTCACGACAGCGTACTGCATTAACTGATGACCACAGATCATACAACAGCCTACAGAGGAAATTTTCAGCTATTCATTATGGAACTGCTGCTGCAGCTGTGCCCTCCAAAATCTTTTGAGATCCAGATTTTAAATCCCCAAGCAACACATGACCCAATGTATTTTTTTCTCTTGTTTTATTAAATTAGTCAAATAAGATACAGTATTGCCTTTCTCATTGAGGTATGCACCTTCATGTGCCATCTCTGTAAGAACACGGCCATGTATAATATCAAGCGGAGGATCTGTCTTTGATTCTAGCTGATGGGAGGGCTGGCTTCACCTAAAGGTACTGAAGCAAAGAAATAATGGTATACTACACTGCTTGTGAAAAGCAATAGGAGAACGGAGGGGGGTTCACATTAAAAGTGTCTCTCTAGGTAGCTGACATGACGCGACTAGTCAGACGTAAATAATGACAGACGGAAACTATCATGAGGTCTGTGAAGCATCCGCGTGCTGCCATCATTTTCTGTCTAACCTTGCATTGCTAGCAGCTCACCAGCTCTAGAGATCATTTAAAAAGCAGACTAACGGTGCTGCCAGACCTAACACCAGTAACAAGGATTTGCATGAGTTCAGATTAGCTAAATTGATTTTTTCATTTCAGCTATAGGTGTTGATTCCCACATAGTTACATTTGCCATCTTTTAAATTCACATATAATACTCAGGAATTCATCTAAATGTGTATTCTTAATCAAATAACTGTAAAGGTTTTTTCCTCTTGCTGTTTTAACAAGACATGTGTCTGTGCTGCTTTTTCTGTTGCATGTATGTTTGCCAAACTACTGCTGATGAGGAAAATAGGGTTCATTTTTCTCTTTAAGTGGATATGTCACTTTTTGAGTGAGGGTAAAATGATGATGCAAGAGGACTAAAAGTTAATATCAATTCATTGAATGACCTGGTGCTTCCATGGGCTGGCTTTTTAATTATATTCTGTTCACATGACATACAGTTGCTCTACTACCTGTAAATCAAATTTAAATCAGGTACCATGAAGGGTACAATTGAGAAAGATGGGTCTAATTCTAAAATGTTTATTTTTGCATTGCATTGCAAGAGATGAGCAAAGTCATTTAGTTTAGGCAGAAGGCTTTTCTTCACACTGATACACCGACGCACGACACGTCCAAAATAACATTCCTATAATTGGTCTATGGCTGTAATACCTTTATAGTGTTTTTATATTTCTGATTAGGTCATTAATTTCCAGCTTCAGCCTGTAAGCACATGCACATATTTAATGCAGAGAATATGTGCAAGATATGTTGCATTTAAGTTACGTGAAAAATAATTTGAATATCCACATCAGCTCTCATTTATTGTCCCAGCTCACCGGTTTCCTTACTAGAGGCAGAGGACAATAACAATGCAAAACAAGAGCCCATTCTGCTATATAATTAAAATCATCTTTGGGGACGTGTTTTGCTCTGCACACAAAATTTGAAACTTAAAAAATGGCATAGTAATGTATTTGCATAATATAACAATGACTCCCACTCAACAAATTTATTAGTCTGGATTCTGAAAAAGCCATGGCAAAGCAACTTGCGTACTATAATTGGCATCTTGTGGTTTGCTTTCCTGAGGAGAAAGTGAATTTTATATGCTTTTATAATAAATAGCATATTTAAGCACCCAGGAAATCACTGCAAGACATCCATCCTACATCGTTTCATTTATTCTAGTGTGTTTAATTAAAGCTCGGAAACTACATGCAATTTGTGTCTGAACAGTGTCTAATGTCTGAGACTGGTTATTAGATATTAAATTGATGCATAATTCAGGCAATTAAGAAAGTAATCACACAAAGTAATGTAATGGAAGTTAATTATTACTGCATAAGCAAACAGTTCATCAATGCTAGTTAACGCTGTGACTGCATCCCTAATATGCTCACCGAGCACGGCAATTCCTCTCCCTCAATGTTTTGATGTGCTGATTAAACATTGTAGATGCAGATTAGTGAAGAAAAGAAGCAGGGCCCACTCACCTCCCCTGTTCCTGAGCGACAGAGTTCAGCGTGTTGTCACAGCAGGGGGGGTGGTGGTGGAGGGATTCTTGTCTGGTGCTTCTTTAGGCCCAAAAACTGACAAGAAATGTTGTTTCAATGCAGCCAAGTCCAGTCTACACTCATGACACAGGTAGTGTGACTGACTGTCATGTCCCTTTTTTGTCCCTCCCCAGCTCACTTTCAGTGTTTTTATCATGTCTTTGTCATTTTCTTGTTTTTTTTTATTTTTGCACTTTTTACTATACATATTTACAGGATAACGCAAAATACTATCTATCTGTCTATCTATCTGTCTATCTATCTGTCTATCTGTCTGTCTGTCTGTCTGTCTGTGCTTTTTTTGCAGCTTGAGAAATATACAATGTAACCTTGTGTACCTGTCGTTTTACTTGCACAGAAAAAGCTCAGTGACAACACAGCACTTTCTTTGTGTGGGTTCAAAGACCTGAAATCACATAAAAAAACAACAATTGGGCAGCCAGACACACGCTCTCCCCCTCTCTCTCTTTTGAAGACATCCGATAAAACAAGACCTTCCAGCCTCGGGTTGTTTTCCTGAGTAAACATGCGTGTCACAGTTGACCTTTCCCGGGGTCAGGCTGCTTTTATATTGGCTGACATGTTTCCAACTTAATAGAACTGTTTAGCGGAGATCCCCTGGGCCCCTATATTTATTAAGCTGCAATGAGTTGCATCTGTCTGGTTGAATCAAAAGGACCAATCAGCGGAGGTCAGAGACATAGTAACAGAGAAATATAGACATATAGCTATACCCAAACACAAGCTTAATATGGGGACGTGCACACACAGACGCGTGCAGGTTTGTCGTGTGCGCTTGCACATTCCAATTTGTAACCAATTATGTTTGTTTATTTTCTGCTTATTGTGTTCATTTAAGCTCTTGCAGTATTAGTACACTTCATGTGTACCATGGAGCAGTATATGTATAAGTAAACAGTATGTCAGGGATTGTTAGAGGCAGAGCAGCATGTGGTCTAGTGTGACACTCTTTTGTCTTGTTTTCTAAGCAGTTTTCTGAGGTGTATTGATTTATCTTTGTTCAGCCTTTGTACAACATCCCATAATGCCGGTCATTTTCTTAGACTGATTTTAAGCCCCTGTCTGGTAATCAGGGATAATTGTCAATTATCACAAGGAACCATCAGATCAATTACTGCAAAATCAATGCAGCCACTTGGCTTGTACTGCCTCTTTTCTTCCAGCAGAACTACCACCTGGAGTGGTAAAAAGCAAAAGGCTTGTAAATCTAAAGATGCGTATAAAACATCTAAAATATGAAGTTTTTTAGGGTTGCTTTGTGTTGCTGGAGAATCATTGCAGGGTAGCGTTTTACAGTCATGTTTCTGAAATAGCGAGGCAGCAGATGCACCTCTTGTTGCTGTTGTTTTATAACACCTAATGGAGACAAAACTATTGTTACCCCTTAAACTGAAGGCTGTGTATTATATCTTTTCCTTTTTATGAGTGAGCAGGAGAGGGCCTCTATTCCTGGTGGGTGAGATGACTTTTGTGATGAAAGTTAATGTCGAGGAGTCCTGATGTCCTTATTTTCCTCTCAGAGGCAAGATTCCACTTTCACCTCATGAAGGAAAGACGCCATCCGCTGAATGGCTTCCTCCGTGTATGGAAACAAATGTGCTGCTGTAATGGAATAGCCCGGTCAGCAGCCTAATGTATTATCTCCTCCTCAATGTATTTATTTACACTCAACTACTCCACAAATTGTCGTGTCATCTTAATGGGTGAGGATTAATCTGTTGCCATGCAGGCTAAGGTGAACGAAAGAGATTGACTTTTTACAAACTTTGTTTGTGGACCCAAAGGACAAGTTAACACTTTAGAGTTCATGCTTTTAGATGCTGAACATTGAGATTTCTTCTAATTTTTTCTGTCTGAATCAAATACAAAGTATCCTTCATTGAGTTAATAATAAATAGGCTACTTATGTATTCAATTATAATTAACACATTATTAAGTCACAGGGCTGCACTATATAGACTTTATACTTTGACTTTTTCATTATACCCATAGAGTGTCTTGTTCAAGGACATACCTTACGTTTCACTACTGAGGAAGGACAAGCTATATCAAGACAAATGGTAAGGTCATCATTAAATCTATTGCAGTATCTGTAATGTTTAATACAGAGTATATTGTGTCTACATATTAGATATTGAATCCTTGTTTAAGACGGGTGCCAGAATCATGTTGTCCATTTCGATATATGTCAATTGTGCTATAATCATTTTCAGTGAATCTAGCAGAGATTGTCATTTACCCAGTGTCCAAACTGCTCATATTTCATCCCCACCTGAAAGAGGCTGCCATTGAATATAATCACATACACACCTACTGCATCAGACCAAGAGAAAACAGAGTGTGCACTTTGTGCACAGCTATTTATATCAATAAGTCCCGTGCTGAGAGGCACAAAATGAGCGTTTAAGCTGCAGGGCCCAGAGAGCTCAGTAGCAGGTGGGCAGGCTGCTTTGAGGTGCCTGGGCTGAAGGGGTACTCGCTCTTTTACAGGTGTTGCCCATCTCACTGTGCGTCCACGGCTCGGGGAAGGTTTAGGTTTGGGAGGGAGTTGGACAGCTGGAGCAGCAGGCATTGGGGAGACAGCGAGAGAGCCTCCTCTCACTGTTGGGGCCTCCGCAGGTCAGTGCCTCTACCCAAAGGGACGGCGGAGCGAAACGCCATCAATTCACAAACAAAGGACCCACTTCACCCGCCACAAAGGAAACATATGTGATAGAGCTGACTCCCGAGCCGCAGCTCACTTTAACATGTCAGCCTCCCCTAATTAGCTTTGTTAACTCCCTCTGCTGTCTGCCCAACTGAGGCCCAGTCACATGTGGGCTTTGTGTTTACAAGGGCAAATGCTTGGACTCGCTCCCAAAAAAAGACATTCTTCTTTTCACTTGTTATGCTGGTTTGTTAAATGGTTCCTAAAATGAGCATCATCTATACTTGAAAAACCATCCCCCAAACAATTGCCCAATTATAGATGGATTTTATTGACACAGTATTGACATATTGATTTCTAGTGGTAACAATACCAGTGAAAACAAGCAGAACAGCCATTTTTAAGGCTTTTGCTGCAGAGCTTTACATGGCCTTTTATCCAGTGCGTGCGCACGTGTGTATCTGAGACAAGCTGTTTTAGATGAAAACAGCTGCTCCTCAATCTTTATCGGGATGTTTTGGAGTCATTACTGGCCAACCTTCAGACTGTGGTCTACCATGCGTTACATGTTGCAGTCCACACTGAGCCTCATGTGACCCCTGCTGCTTACCCACTGGCAGTGCAATTTAACCAGGCTGATGACATGCAGCATGACATCCCTCGGAGAAGCGTCCCGCTCACAGCCTCGTAGGGGGGTTTTGGTCATGGGGATGTGTGAACTGCAGGATTCCTCTCTGACCTCTCTGGAGCACAAATCAAATTGGTCTGTGATTTAGCAGGGGTGTGTTTGCTTCGTGTAATTTTTCATAAAATAGAAGTCATGCGTAACAGATTTTCTTCTCTGAAGGTGGGAAGGAACTAAACCAGAAACTTCCTCAACTCAGTGAAATGAAGGAGGTGTCCTGTATACATACAGTAGATCGTGCTGTGAATGAATCTCATTATCATAAGTCAACCTCAGTTAGAATTCAGCCATAACTAGACGTCTCCGGCCTGAACACTAGGTGGGTCTGTCAACTGACACGGCTGAAATATTTATAGCCTTGATGTTTACGATTTGCTCCACTCTGTTTACCTCCCAACAGCGGTGGTGGATTTTTATTATTTATTTTTTTTGGAATTTGATGAAAAATAGCATGCAGTGGGCTTTTGATGTATTCGTACATAGTTTCATGTACGCTGCAGTACAGTGGGTGGATTCCATTGGACATGTATTTAACTAAACCATGTGAAATTGTGCCTCTGGCCCTGCTGGCTGCCAGACAGTCCAGCACTTGAGAAGCACCCGGCCCAGAGCTGTGTGACTGCTGCTGACTGAGTGTCATGATCCCAAGATCTCTGCTTTTTCTTTGACAGGAGGGTTTGAAATTCCTGGGTTAAAAGTTCTCTGAGATTATATCTCAGAAGGCTTTTGTGATGATGGTTCATGACAGGTATTGCTTTCAAGAGGGTGAAGGAATTCTGCTGACTGTCTTTCCTGCAGAGAACTTCAGTGAAGTTTAGAAATATTGAGAATTAATACTGCCTAGATAGGTCATAATTAGTTACTTTGTATTTCTGATTGGATTCACTGATTGATTCAAATTGAGGTTTTATTTTTGTTCAAACTGTTCCAGGCTGTACTCAATAAAATCTACACTTACATTACAGTATCAATAAATGTCAGGCTGTTAAGGATGCATTTCCCTTCTCTGGAAAAACGATTGTCCTGCTCTTAAGGGATGACTCACTAAGTCAGTTGTTATCCACGTGCATTCACGAATAAGAGATATCACAATGACCTTATTTACCCACACTTCGTATACCTAGCCATTTACATTAGCAATTTCTTAATGCAGAAGCAGCTGTATACATACACAAATATATATACATTACATAATTCAGTTATAGGCCATATTACATGGACAGAGAAGCCCAGTGGCAGTTTAAGAGAAATACATTTCCATTATTTACTTTTAAACAACAGATTGGTTTAAGGTTATTTTAAGCTTCTGCAGTCCACCCATTTTTTAAAAGAGTAGGAATATTTACCAAGCAAATGTGTATCAAAATATGGCATTATTCCCTGATAGGTGAAGCATACATACTTTGACATGCCTCAGCAACTCAATGTATTCTACACACTCACTGCCAGCCATGACAGCAGACTCCTTTTTGTTCTTTTTCTCCTCTTTCCTGAACACTTAGAATAAAAATCACAAGTACTGTTGTGGTGAGATACCAAGGTAACAGTCTGGAGATGTCTGGCCAAAAGGGATTTGTCCCTCTAGGTACAAGGTAGGGAACGGTATGCCCTGCTATTTTGCATTTCTGAATTGCTTAGCTGCCCAAGCATGCTTTATGTGGGCCAGGCTCTTGAAGTGTGTCATAGCATCATATGACCGCTGTACGGGAGGCTTGCTGTTGGACTTTACCCAACAAATATGGATTATGTTAAAATGGGCTGTGAATTGACGAGGATATGCTAATATGTCCCAGATGGCTATGTGAGAAGCGGACGGCGGGGACATGCAGACAGTATATGGCAGAGGCAGTGTTTGGCAGGTCCATCATTCCGTCATTAAAGGCCACATTATTACTTACAACAAGGCTTGCATGACAATTGCTGGAAAAAATGCAGTCCCTCTGAGAGTAGCCTGTTGTGTCCTTCAGTTTCTCTTTGCTTTTCCTTTTTTTTTATTTTCTTCCTCCTTGCAAATCTGCTCTCAGCTGCTGATACCGTAGATCTCTGTGCTGTGTAAGGGGGTTTGTGCTTACCTTGTTCAAACATCAATAAGACAGGCTATTACTAGCTGAGGCCATTCATTAATATAATGAGATGGTTTTGCTTTAATTGATAACCGATCGGTGTTGATGAGACATTATGCACTTGTGGATACAATATTTTGCTGCATTTTTCCTAAGTTGAACTGAAGCACCTGCATATTTGTTTTAGAGAGGCAGGACTCCTCTGGAGCTATTATTCTGTTGTACCACTGGGCTACCAATGAGCTGTCCCCTCTGCATTATTATTGAACTAAGGTATTAGGTTTTCAGCTACACAAGCAGAAAGATAATGGTGGCTTATGTGTAAGTGTGCATTTGGGACAGCCTTTGTCCTTTTGGTATAAACAGCCATATAAACGACAGGATTAAAGACGAAAGCAGAATGATGCAAACTGCATTTTACCTTGAGCGATAAAACTGAAGTAACTCATATTAATAACATGCTTAAATGACAGTTATTTAAAAACAATTAGTCAGGGAATCTAGAAACTAGTTCATAATAGATTCTTTAAAATAATTTTAAAGCAAAAATGCTTGTTCCAGCTCAGCAAATGGGAATATTTTGCTGGTTTTCTTAATTTTCTTATGATTTAAACCAAACGTTTTCTGCTGGTCAGTCAAAAAAGCAATTTAAAGAGTTCTGAAAATTGCAATTTTTTTACAGACTAAGTGATGAACTGAGAAGATAATCAGCAGATTAATTAATAATGAAAATAATAGAAACTTGCAGCCTGTGCAAGTCTGAGATTTTTTCATTGATATAAGGATTCTTATGTACCACAAGCCTGTGTAGAGATGTACTTTAGTGTGGTACAAATGACTACTGACAACACATCCAAGCACATCAAGGATTATCATCACAAAAATGACAGAATTAAAGATGTCAAGATTGGCTTTGAACCTCTCTCTGGAGACATGGCTGGGTGGGTAGAGAATGAGGGGGTGGGAGGGGTGTTAACATTTGTTATAGATTTCTACACTCTGTATTTGCTGGGGGCATTGTTAGCACACACCGCCTCCAGCCCCGGACTTAGGCAGGCCCCCAGCAGATGCAGACTGCCCTGTATACACAACGACACACAGACACACACACACACACACACACACACAGTTAGCTCTCTTTCTACTACCACCCCACCCCTGAAAGCGGAAGAATAGATGCCCTGGGGCAATTCAGCTAGTGTGGATCAGTTCAGATGAGGCACATTAAGTGGCTAGTGATAAATTTGGCATGACAATTGCAAACACCATCGCTTTTGTCTGTAATTAATTCCAGTGGTGCCTGAGGCCTTCCCCGTGTTGCTACTGGTGTGGGCCAGCAGTGCTCTCCTAACGAGGGCACATTACAGCCAGGATTATAGCCCAGATAAAGGTGCTCTTAGAGGGAGGTTAGTGAGATGTATTTCTGTGGTGTTGAGGTAGGCGAAGATCTGGAAGTAATTTTTAGAGTGCCTGATGCGGGAACAAACACAATCAGACTAAACCAGAGTTAAAAAAGTATTTGGAACTGGTATTTAATTTTAAGTGTTTTGATTATTTACTGTCGAGCTCACACACAGTCCTGAGTATCTTAAAAGCAGCCTGGTGGTAATTAGGTTTACGCTTCCACCATACGTAATAATAAGAGGTAAACAAATACAGCCATTTAAAACCTTGTTGGAGACAGGTTTTAATAAGGAATGATGTGCACTACAGTAATCAAAGTTTCACAATACTGGTTTAGTACCAAGGTGTATTTGAAATGATGAATTGGCATCGAGCAGTGGAAATTATGAGCCCACAGATTGCACCTTTAATATTTGGTCCAATGGGTCCTACAACTCAGTTATTCTCATTCACTGGTAATGTGGAGGCATTAATTAACGGCTTGTACTTCTGAGTAGTTTTATTACGGCTAATGTTCCTCATTAAGTGAAATATAGTTACTCAAGGACATAAAAGAATCCCTCAGCAGCACCATTAATCTTGATTTCACTTGTGAGAGTACTTGGATATCTTCTGCAACTCGCTCTGTGATGTGGTGTCTCTGGCTCTTCCTCTGGCTCGGTGCAGTCTTGTGTGTTCACCACCTCCTCTGCTGTCTCCAGCAGGGGGATGCTGAACACACCACCAATCTGTGTCATTACTCTGTCATTGCATCAAATCACATGATTAGCTTCATGGGGCAGTGGAGGAGGCCTGCTTGGTGCGGCTGGACGTTGCAGTCCCTGGGTAATGGTCCGGTGGCACTGTGATGGAGGGTTGTGTGCTGTCCTCCATGCAGGGCCAAGGATGCACCATCATTCAGCCTGCCGCAGATGGCCTTAGGGTGAATTGTGTTCTTTACTGCTCAGCTTACACTTATGTTTCAGTGTAGCACTGCAGCTTCTGTTAGGAAAATATTGCTTATTACGTTAACACTTCCTTTCTAAGACACACTATCATTAACATGGTAAGTGAGTTGTTTGGAAATCATCTGCACTGTGGATCATTTTCTGTACACTTGAAGGTTAGATATGTCACATATGCATGTGTAGAAAGACAGGGGTCTTTAAAGTGGATGTTAGAAAAAATTACCAAACCATTAAATGGGATAAGGAGTAGCACATGTAGGAGTACCTAACAGGGCCGGGTGCCTCAGTGGACGGCCAATCCGACAGTTTGTCGATGCAGCCTTTTATAATGCAAAGGCTTATAATTATCTCACGCTCGCTCATTTCACACTGACATATCGCTTTCCTAAATGTCAGTCGGAACAGCCAGTGCAGTTCTCTTCCCCCAGCTCAGGAGAGCCCTCTCTGCACCCTGCACACAGCTATGATGATGGCAGTGCTTTAGCCCTGAACGTGTAGCCCCCCGCCGGGGAATAGCGGTTCAGGCATCACCGATCGTTGACCTGGCTATTGTTGTTTGTGATACTTACTGGTAAACTTTTGCAATCAATACAACATCAGCCAGCAGAGCCCCTGGGAATGAAAACCTGAAACAGCGCACTTAATCTTGGAGCCGGCCCCTGCTCCCTGCTCTGCCGCTAAACTAGGTAGTTGGCCTACTTGATGCGGCATTATTGCCGCAGAGGTCAGATGTGAGCTGTCTTGCACAGCGCCTGATGAATGGCTGTTTTTGATAAAGCGCCTCTCCCATCCAACAAGAGACATTTAATAATGATGGACCATAACTGCACACAAAAAAATCCTTGTAGAAGAAAAAAAAAAAACCCCTCCTGCCTGCCTTGCCCCATCTCAGACAGTGAACAGCTAGCCATACTCACTGCACTCATGGGCTTTTGTACTAGGAAACATAGCACTGCGGAGTTTGCAATCGCTGTTCAGTTTATTTGTACAGCCAGGTTTGCACAGGAATGCAGCATAGTTTCACATGCAATTTTACCTTTAATGTCTTTTTTGTTTCTGATTTATTTATTGGCTTCATCCACTAAAAATAATGTGCAAACAGAATAAAATATTGCATACAGTAAAATAATAAATGATGAACTACCCAATTAAACTGCCCTTTTACCAAATACTTTGACAATGTTTTATTGCCCAAATATTTCTTTAGCCTGAGGTTCCTGACATCTCTTTTAATAGAAAATGTGGGTGTGCAGTGCCACAGAACAGTATAGGCCTATACACTGTTTTCCATTGGAAGGTATTCACAAAGGTAACAATGTTAAATGATAGCATTATGTCCACAGTAATGCAATTTAGCATCCGCTCAGACTGCAAAACCCTCCTCTCAACACCCATCTCTGGAGGCGCCCATAAGATAATTGAATGTCTTTTAAACTGCGGATGATCATTTAACTAGCTCAGTGGTCAAGGCAGCAGCCAGCAATTTTGCAATCTGCCATTGTGATGAGCAATCAAATCAGCATGTATTTAGTTTAAGTGGCTCTAAATAAAATGCACACCTTTTAAATGAGTATAGTTATGAAAGTATACGGTGAAATTAAATGCCATTCTCCAGAAAACAAAGCCCAAAGCACGGTGACAGTTTTGACATAGACAATGCCTTTAGTGACAGGAATAACAAATTAATTGGAACCATAACACATTCTCTCTAAAGGTGAGGTAAACACACCTGACTGTATATTTTTCACCATCAGTTAAATCTCAATTGGATCTAAAAATAAACCCCAAGACATTGAACAGTTTAATGGATTTTGACGTCTCTGCATTATGCTGTCACTCCAGTATAAATGAATCATAACTTTGCTCTGCACCAAGGAATTACCATGCATTTTGAGAAAATGCATTGTGCGCCAAGCTGTGAATTATGATGCGAGATCAAAATAAATGTGTAATGACTTCGGAGATGCCCAGAATAATTTATTGGGTGGAGATAGTTCCATATTGAAAAGAGAGCCTAAGTGGGATACAGAGGCTCTGTGCACTGACACTGCCCTGAATGTGTTTGAATTCTGAAATGTCAGCGTTGGATAGGCAAAGAATCCCAGCCTGTTTACTGAAGCTTGGTAAATGAGGGCTTCATTTGGGATGCAGCAGTATTCAATTATATGGTTATTTATTGATCAGAAACAATATATGTCTGTCTGCAGCATGTAAAGATGAATTCGGAGGATAAAAAGAAAGTGTCAGGGAAATTGGCCGATGAAGGATTGCATTTGATCTGGGTGGGAATTCAAGAATGGAGACAGAATACCCTTGTGTTAAAAAAATGGGCCAGGAGTATATTTGCAATTAAAGTTTTCCACAAAGAACTGTCAAGTGGGATTTGAAATGAGAAGGGAAAAAAGCACAACTATACTGAAATAAACCTTTGGAAATAAAAAAAAAACCGTTTCTAGGAGATCTTAGAAAAAAATTCTACCCATCTACTGTAACACGTGTTTGTCTTAATAGGCTAATTAACGACAGAAAAATGACGAATTAGCTAAAGTAAAATATTTTCTCCAGGTGGATGGAGGTTATTTTTTACACAATTTGTAAAGCCAGTATTGTTAATAACTACAAAAATAGTGATAGTGCTACTTAAGCTTGTTTTGCTAATAGCTAAAAACCTCTTGTTACTCTGCTCTGCAGGCACAATTAGTCGACATTTGACTTGAACTGAAACAGTGGACAGGAAAATAATTTCCAGCTATTTTGATTAAAAGTTAATCGTTAATCTCTGGTACCAACTTTACACAATTGTTCTGCTCTTTTTGTCTTTATGCTGAATATCTTTGGGTTTTGGACTGTTGGTCTGACAAAAAGATTTTGGCTTGACCAAATTAATCAAGAAAATAATTTGTCATTAATCAATGATGAAATAATAATGCATTACACCACTACTAATAATTATTGAATGTCTTCTTCCAGTGGTGGTCATCTTTGACTGTCTCTTCCTCTGGGCTGTCCCCGACCTTTTTGAAGAATAAAGTGTGAAACTTTACATCTTCTGTCCCTCTGTTAGCTCATTTACAGGGCTCAGCTGAAGTGTGCTGGGGTGTGTGATGCACCAGCGCACTCACTTTACATCCCCACTGTAAACACTGTCTATTATATTATTCACAACAGTGTCCTCCAGAGAGATGGATCCCGGTGAGGCCCCTCTGAATATGGAACACCAGCTATTGTGCTTACCTGCTGCCCCATATCAGCGTGGCCCACAGTGGCCCTTAGATGGTTCTCGTTCAGATCTCTTTAGCTGGGCTGGAGGGTAATCCCTGGGCAGCCGGGGCTTCTCTGTTGTCTCCTGGTTGTTTTCTGTGTAGTTCATAAATTATAGATGGGCCATGTCGAGGGCCATCATGCTGCCTGATCCCTGTCTGTGCTGACAGCTGTATGATGCGCACTGAGTGCAGCAGATTGGGAGCTCAGAGTTTCATCAATAAATATCACTCTGACCCTCACACTTGGCCTCGTGTCAGCGGTCAAGGTAATGGCTTTTTATTATCGTGAAGGGCAGCCCAGCGTGGGGTAGTCTTAAGGTTGCTCGTCCATCTCAGGTCTGGAGACACAAAGACAGACAGAGAGGGAGAGAAAGAGAGAGAGAGAGAGCAGGCGAGAGGAGAGGAGTAGCTGGCCTAAAGTTTAAATGGACTGGGATGTTATTATGTGAAGCCTGAGGATGAGTGTGGATGTGTTGTGTGTTTGACAGTGAACAGCAGGGAGCTTTTGTGTGGTGCTCCAGAGGAAGTAGTGATTTTCATGGACACATTATTGGATTAAATTAACCTTATTAACCAGCTGTGATGAATTCTATTGAGTTCACTGCTTCACAGAGATCTCCAAAGAACGTGTGTGAGTGTGTGAAAGTGTGTGTGCTGTTTCTGTTTTTGTGCCGTAGTGTTTTGATTGTGGAGCTTATCTGTCTGCGTCTGTATGTGTGAGCGTTGGCTGATGGTTAGCTCTAACTGCCTTGGCTCCTAGATGACAGGGCTTGAAATGCCATGATTGTGTACTGAAAGCTCAGGCAGCTGTACATGCTGCATGATGTCTTCAGAATACAGGTTTTTAGACAAAACAATATAGAACAGAACAGCATTTTGTCTAAAGTTCATTCATCAAAAAGCTGCATATTTTGAAAAGGGTAAAAGCCCCACACAACCCTGTCAGGGAAGCGCAAAGGCTAGATACTATAGATTACTTTAATCCCCTGCCAGATATAAAAAGGATAATTACATATTTGTGGTGGAGGCTGTGTGGTGAAAAAATCAATACAGCCTTTTTTTGTATGACACTTCATTAGTGTGAAAAAATCTTGCAGCTGAGAAGAACTGCACTGCAATTAAATGGTTCTGCTACCTTAGACTTTGTAATGGCTCTATATTATTATCCAGTTTATTTGAAATAGTGGTTGCACTTGTGGAGTAATTGGAAACCATTGATTATGTACTTTTATGTCTACACTCTTGCACATCATTATGGAGAGAAGCAATAGTTAGTTAGCCTCTCTAATGAAGCACTAATTGCACTAAGTAGGTTAAGATGTTAGTCAAACTGCACTCAACTGAAATGACAGCACAAAGACTTTCAATTAATCTGCATACACTGACTAGCAGATGTTGTTTTGGACTGCGTATCGTGCAGATTTTATTTGCTTTGTGTCTGATCGTGTTGCGTAGATAGAAATTGTGTTTGTGTCAGTCAATCAGCGGTAGATGAAATTGATTGGAAAGAGGGGAAATAAGGGGCAGCGGGGGAAAAAGAAATCTAAGGTGGTGGAATATAAAGTGGCCACTTTGCTCCTGTTTTCAAAAGAAGGACCATTTGTAATGTAGGTTCCCTCTTGATAATGTCAGCGGTGTAACACTGGCTGGTAATTGTACAGGAATGTCTGTTAACTCATACCACTGTGTTAACATTTATATAAGGGTGTGAGGACCTTGCACTTAGTTTAGCCCTTGACATAACTGCATTGTGTCCAGTTGTAATGAATATAACACAGTGATGAATCATAGATAATGCAGTTTATATCATTTTATCACAGAGTGCAGCCGAGTCACAGGATACATGAGGTTAGACAGAGAGAAAGGAGGAATGAGACACAACATAGGCCACAACCAGACCTGAAACCACAGCATCACAAAGCATATGGTATTGTTCCATTATAATGCACTGAGCCATGCAAATGTTTTGTTTTTTTAAATAATTTCACTATTGACATTATTGTGGTATATTGTGGCTATAATCATTGACTAATTCTTCATATAGTCACAACTTACTGGGCATGTTTCCAATGAATTTCATATGAATTTATTTACAAATGAATCTTTCCCATTTATAATAATTTATGTGAAATTTTGCACCTACCTTCAAATAAAGCTATTCAGTTCAGGAGGTGCATTAACATGGCATCCAGCTAAATATCACTTGCAAAAATTACAGTGCATTCATATTGATTTCTGTTTGAAAATACCCAGTTGTTTTTTTTCAGGAATGTATTGAAAACGAAATGTTGTGTCCATTCAGCTGGGTGCAGAATTCATTGTCTGCAAAAATGTGATGGATTGTCCATTTGTGCAAATGAATTACCCTGTCTACATATTAGTGTAGCACATTACCCACTGAGGTCATTATGGGAGATGCAGGCTGCCATGGTTTCTCTGGAGAGCTGATGGTTTTGGTGTTGGGGGTCCACATGGACTGTCCGGACACTGTCCCCTATCATGGCCCTCTGCGGAGAGAGTGATGCTGACAGTACACTCCTGGCAATCAGTCAGCTCGCCACCCACCACTATGCGCTATCCGAGATGTGGAGAGCGGGGTCTGTGCTGGTTACAGCTTAAACCCAGCAGCAGCAGGAGGACTTGCCGCCTTTGATCTTTTCTCTTTCAAAGGGCTCAAATGCTCACGCTTTTGTACGCTTGAGAGACACTTCAGCCTTCACTACCCAGGAAGAAAAAAGCAAAAGTGCCGTCCGCTTGTTACAGACATGGTACCATTCAAATTAAAGGCAAACTGAATTAAATTGCACAATATTGTTGATTGGTTTAACAAGAGCCATCTGTTGAGCATGTTGAGCAGGCTAAGTTGGTGTAAACTAGAGTATTAAACGTGGGGTGGAGACCTCTATCAGGACCTCTTATTAACAGAAGCATGTTCTTGGTGGGCTCTAAAGAAATCTCCTGGCTTTATATGGCTGTCTGGGGAGAGGGTCAGACCCTGTAAGCTGTCATTGCACATGAAAGGATTAATGTCATCTTATAAGAAGAGGGGAAAAGCCGTCTTATAGTTATTTATTCTGTTTCATTCACATTCTGCTGGCTCTGTAAAAGAAAAAGGCTAATGTCTGGTCTAATTTGTAGCCCTTTAAATTCCAGACAGAGATTCTTTACATATCTCTGGAGCTCATGGCTTCTCTCGGCGCAGCCCCTCTCCTCCTCTCCTTCTGGGATTCCTCTTAAACCCGACCAATTTACTATCTGAAGCAAAGTGAAGATTTACATGAGTTTGTACTTGAATGGCTCCAACTCTAGCTTCATGCACTAAACACTCCCACTGTAATTACCATTCGTGGATCCTGCTCTCTGATACCTCACTCTCTCTCCTCTGTACCTAGGCCAATTGAAGGGGAGAGAAAAGGAAAATACTTATTCCCCAATGCTGATTCTTAGCGCTCCTTGTTCAGGATCTGTAATTGGATCTGTGTTTTCGACTCCCTGCTAATAAGCAGCTTACTTTGGCTCCCTCTAGACTTGACCCACCACATTTTTGTTTTATGAATTTTACAAGGGGATTTTAATAGATGCTTTAGGCTATGCAAAACATAGGCTGAAGGGGAGGCATAATGTGGGAGCCTTGACACAGAGTACGCCTGAGTGGCTGCTTATCATTGCGGACAGGTCTCATAACTTTCATTAAGATTGATGTAGGACAAAAGGGAATGCGTGAGAAGAGGGACATGAGAGAATATTAACCTGTGCTCCTGTAACTAACTATAATTGTTTTGCATTCGGTCTCTCCTCAGGCAGCCGCCCTCATTATCTTTACCCGTACATGACGGTGCAGCTGATTTTCGTAGCCGGGCTTGTTAGAGGAGATTGGAGGTCAGGGCAAACTGTAATCTGCCTTTGGTTATTTTTATGGCAGAATCCGACGGCCAGCGGCTGAAGTGGTGTATCAGTGTATTTTACAAACATAACACCTCATTTCCTTTCCTTTTACATCCGTGTAATTGTTTCTGAAGTTGTCTGCTCGGGGCTCCTGGAAGTTGGATCAGGTTAAATCTTTTATTTTAATATTAAGGTTTTTTCCTTATGTCTTGCTGTGATGATTTTTTAAAAAAGTGTTTGTTCAAATAAAATTTACTTTTATATGTAGTACAAATTTATGTAATGTGTCTGTTTAAAAATACATCTGCCTTTCATGCTGTCCTCAAACTGGAAAACTGAGCAGACAATGGACAGATGTGGATATTCATGCCCGTGGTCGCCACCTCTTTCTCTCATGTATAGTCTCCTGTTAGTCCAGTGCTCATTTAAAAATGGCAGAATGCCAGAGTCACCCATACGGGGTCACTGAAATGAGAGAGATGAAAAATGTAAAGACAAGTACTGACCCGTAGCCTGCCCACAGTTTCTTCAATCATTAAAATACTCCCAGAAACCATGGATGATTCCATAATTCATTATAGGTTAGACTATCTAAGTGATTTTTTCTTATCATGCCTGTCTACATCTCTACATTAAGCTGGTTCATTTGTCTTAAAAAGAAAGAGAAATTAAAGAACATTTTCAACATTTCTCCAGATGAATGAGACAGGTACAGTCATAGAGGTGAATATTCAGTGAAGATGGAGCTTTACTCAAAGGTACTAACTAAGACACTCTGTTGGGTATAGGAACACTAATGACCAACACAATCACCTATCTTGACATGAATACCAAAGATAACAAGGAGAGGTGGGAATAGGTGTAATGCTCTCTCTTTCATCCTCTCTTCGCCTCCTTCTCTCTCTATGGGAATCTACCGAGCACGCTTTACTTCATCACAAAGCTAACGTGGCATAGAACTTTTAAAACCCGCCTCGGCTTTTGTATCTTTCTCACCCCCCCGTCTCTCTCCCTCCATCTCTTTACTCTCTCTCTCTCTTCTGGTTGGTAATTCTCCCATCTGGAGGATGTTTGAGAGAAACAAAGAAACAATAAGAGGAAGTTGGGAGAGGGGGTGTCAGGCTGTCAGTAATCTGACAGCTATGGTAACTACCCTCTAATCCAGACGGCTCCAGCCACGCTCCGGCCTGACACCCGCGCCTCTGACTGACAGCTGAAGACCGGGCACATTCCACAGGCAGAAGTGACATCCAGTCTATTAAGGCAGACAAGCACAAAGCAGAGATTTGCCCTGACTGCCTGGTACTGAAGCCTACTATGGGGGGTGATTGGAGAGGTCCTGGAGAAGGTGTCAGACTCAAGCTCAGATGATAACCATATTGTAATGATGCTGCTGGACAATGAAGTGCCATGATTGCCCATGCTGACAGCGGAAGTTTATGTCTGGATATACCCCCCCACACACACACACCCTCCCGCCTGCATTCGCAGGCAGCTCACAACACACACACAGTCTCCAGGTCCCAACTGCCAGTCAAAAGCCTGGCCGCAAACGGGTGCACTTCTTATTCCAGCACAAGAGTGCACCAAACAGTGATCTCTAATGGACTGACCTGAGGCATGCTGTGCTGACAGGGAGAGCAGTATAATTGTTGTTTATCTTCTTCCTCTTTAGATATCTCTCTGAGCATAAAGAGACTTCTCAGTGTTCATTTGTTGCTACAGAATAGCCCAGAATCCTCTACTTAGTTTCTTTATCAGCAAAACATTCCTGGGGAAAGCCATACATGATTGCTTTTGGAGGCGTTTGCAATGGCAGAAAAGTATGTAATTGGTTTCACTTAAGGTTAATTATTTGCACTGGCAGGTCGCATTGTTGTAAGCCGTTCATTAGAATACACATCCAACACACAGAGCAAATGAGATGAGCTGGCTGTGCTTTATTTTAGGTTTTGCTTTAAAAAGAGCACCCAAACCAAGCCAAACCTTAATGATACTTTCAGCAGCCTATATAATGGAACAGGTTTACATAAATTAGACCACAGATCTGCAGTGGCATTGGACAGGCTCAACAGTTTGTATTTGAATACTTTTGCTAATTAGAAATTGACTCAAAATATATATTCTGCTTTGAATTCAGTCTAGAATCGGTGCTGCATACATAAAACATTTTCCCCTCGCTTTCCTGTATCAAATGCCTTTGGTTTTAACTTTATTTTTGTATGGTGCCTGATGGTTTAAGACATAGATGATTTGATTTCCTCTGCTTGCAACGTAGTTTGCAATGCCAATGCATGGTAGGAGATTTAAAAAGGGAAAAGATGAGCTAGAATAGGGATTTTCCTGTGAATGCTTCAAGTACGAAGTAAATCCCTCAAACAGCCATACCCTAACATTTCTACAATAGAAATTATATTAAGTGTGTAAAAGACACACACTCCGTATCCTCTCACCCTTAGCACAACATTCAAATAAGTCAGAGAGATTTTGGTTCCAGGCGAGTTCACCAAAGGTGGCATTTCCCGTCTCCTCTCCAGCCAAGAGCCTGCTCGTCTTCCATCTTACTTAGCTCGTCTTGATGGAGACTCAGGGTGCATGCCTTGCTAAGTGACAGGGAGTTAAGTATACATTCACACCATCCTGGGCTGCTAGTTAAGTTGACAGAGAGGTTCTGCAACCAGTCGGTCAACATGAAGCTCATTCACACTCCAATCAGACCAATGATAGAGAAAAGGGCTGTTTCAGAATCTCGTTTAGAATTTGGTATTAAAGTGTTTATTCTTTTACAGCGATTCTTGTTGCCCTCGTGTTTTCTCACACATCAGATGGCTGATCAGTGTAATGATATATATATGTCCTTTGCTGCTACTTATGCATCATGCCACGACTATAATAAATTAGATATTGATTTCTATCCCCTACAAGCTCTTAAAGACAAATATAAAAAGCCAACATGAGGAAACCCAAATCAACAGAAACTTGTTTTTGTTGCTCGTCTTTTCTCTCTGCTCTTTGTACATGCAGGGCAACATAGCCATAATGAGATAGATAATTGAGGATATTTTTTATTCAGTGGCTAGTTAATTGGTTGCCACCAGCGTCCCAGGAAAGGTTAAATTTATGGTTGCATGTCACCAATTACGATCCCAGCTGGCTTTGTTCATCTGGAAATATTTATGGCAAAAAGTCAATGTTTTGGGCGACAAATGACAGGTTGGACGTGAACACATTGCAGAACCATGAGCTGCATGTTGCATTCTCTCACAGCATCTCACAGTCTGGGCTGTGCATAATCTTTCATTTTGAGAGTAGAATCAATGTGTGCATAATCAAATTCCTATTGACAGCACTCATATCCTTTTCCCTGTGGTAGAAAAGAAGATCTTGAAGTGGGGAAGGATGAATGCATTAACATCCTTTCAGTCAGTCTAGCAGATAACAAAGCTCCCTGCCTCAGTGTTAACACTGCAGATTAGGTCAAGTTTTTACCCCTCTGAGTTTCTCTCCTGTAAATGACGAGTTTTGATGTGAAACAAGCAACATGTCAAGGCGAGTTGAAAGATGTAGGCATTTTCTGCCATGTCACAATGACAGGCCGCTGAATATTTGGGCCATTAGGGGCTTATTAGTGAATAAATGACCAGATGGTTCAGTGATGCACAGAGATGGACAGAACTGGATGCTACTAATCAGCAGTGTCTGTAGCTCGGTGTCAAATCACACGACATGGTAACCCATGGCAACGGAATAAAAGTTAACATTAGCAAGTCAATTTGAGATCTGGGTGGTGTAAACAGGGTTTCGAATAGCCCCGCATTGCTCGCTTGAAAACAGAGAATGTCTGTGTTTCCAGAGAGCAAATTCAATTTTAAAACAGCTGAGATCTGAGGTTTTCTATTGCACTATTCAATTCATGCACTTCTTCATTTTTATATTTGATCTTTTTCAATTTTTCCTTTCATACTCATTGGATAAGACTTAGCTGAATTCAATTACAAGTACTTATTAGCATTGTGATAGTTTTCCAGTTATCCCCAAATGAATACCCTGACATTTTTATTGAAACAAACTCTTAAATGCTGAATTTTTAAATGGTTGAAGAAAGGAAACCCTTTTTAAAATCCAATTTTACTAGCGACATTTAAAACACAAAGACGGTAGGATGTCTCACAACATCACACACTTGTTTATTTCAGCAGAACCTCACTTTTGTGATTGTCAATATATTTATTCATATTCTACTTTTGAGGTGCTTTGATTAGTTTGATTCTGAGATGCCCCACCATCCTCTTTACAGGAGGTAACCAACAAATTTGAAAACGGCCGTGTTTGTGCTTCAGTATAATTGGTGATGGGTTGTTTTGTGACAGATGTGAAAAATAAAAAAAAGAGAAAAGAAATGTAGTGTGGGCTGCATTACACAAAACACAATACAAGATGCTCCATGTTGGAGCTGCATATGAATGTGTGTGCGTAAACATGCGGGGTCTCTTTAATTGTATGGTTTTCTTCCAGACCCACAGCTGACACAAACAGGCAGCCTGTTTAATGGATGAGAAGAGCCGTTTGAAGACGGTCTGTCACTTCTGATTGCTTTGCCTCTGTTCTAAGCATATCACTTGTCTACTAATACCCCTCCATTTAACTTGAGTTCCCGCTGTCATTAACTCTAATAGATTTATTTATAGAATTTATAAATTAGGCATATAGGCAAGATGTGAGTAGATAATTCACACAGTTGGTTAATTGAGTAGATATGAAGATCTCTGTATGTTGTTGGAATTTAAGGATACAACATAACAATGGTAGTTCACAGTTTTATCATGTGTTTCTCATGCAACCATAAAAAGCTTGAAAATTACATCTATTGTCATTGAGCATGATTAAACTATGGTCGGGTTTTGTGCAGATTAAGCACTTTGACTTACTGATGTATTGTAATTGTGATATTTCTTGATAAACATTAATTTGAATAATTTATGCACAGGTACTACATCCTACTCCATTATACCTTTGAACAAAAGAGTGGGTAATAAAACATCGATATTGTGAGCTTTATGTAGGGTTGAAACAGTGGGATTCCATGTTATTATCCTACCCCCCATTACATTGAATGGGAGTGCATTGTTATTATTTGTCATCATATGCTAATTACACATCATTAATGTTAGACCTTAATGGCCCCAAGAGTGGGTAATAGGCTGTAAGGCTGAGCTGGCTGCTTGCAGGGAATCTGAGTCTGGGGGGAGAGAACACATGCTAATGAAGCTGAGACCTTTTATCTTTGCAGATTAAAAGGGAAAAGATCACAACCCTCAAAATAAGCGTTTTGACATCTGTAATTGGAAGAGACAACAAGCTTTTGTTCTATTATAGGGAGCAGGAGACATCAGGCTGGGTTTATAAATCTCCAGCGAGCTTTACTCCCTCAGTGCCTTCAGTCAGTTAGCCAAATGAAATCTCACTGCTGCTTTCATGCTTTTAGCTGCAGTTAGACAGAAGATGGAGTGCTGCTGCTTCCAAAGCAATGCGGAGTCTGTGATCTGGGTGCGTACATGTGTGAGCATGGTAGCTTAGCCTTTTCAAATTAATGGTTGCCCTTGTATGCTGAGTGGGAACACAGAACAGTGACCCTGCCAATTATCGGGGGAATACTAAAGAAGTGTTTGTGCACTCTCTGGGGTGTTGTGCAGACAACCAGTGTTTGAATTTTATCCATGATTGTGTTTTTCACTTTACTGCAATGATCTTGGCAAAAATAATGCCAAAGCACTGAGGTCAGATAGTGAGACCCATGTTGCTGTAAGCTGTAGAAGAGTGACTGAGAGTGCGCATCTGGCCCTCTCCAGCGGGCCTGGCTCAGAGCTGGGGCGAACAGCGAAGCGACAGCTGGTCCAGCATGGCTCCATGTTTGACCCCCAGCACCATGTGTATTCCTGGGCGGCCAGCGGCACTCCATACCCTGAAGACATGTATGCCATCCCGAACACCTGGTGGGAAGAAGCCCACCTCAGAGCCTAGGGTCTAGTCATGCTTACACCGGGTTAGGGATAGTGTTGAGGTGTGTGAGGCTAGATTTCAGGGTCTATGACCCTCTCAGCCCCTGACACTTCAGTGACCCAAAAGGCTGAGAAAGCAGGGGGCCTGCTGACTGCCCATTTGCTCTGTCTCTGAGGTCCAAGCCCAGAGGTCCTGTCATCACAAAATAGCTCAGCTTGAGGCCATAGGTGTAATGACCTACATCTATCCATATAGAACAATATGTATGGCATCATCAGTCTGTTTATCTGGCTTGACCTCTACCAACTGTACTTGCGTCGCACAACTCAACACTCTGTTCATATGAAGATTTCATGAGAGTCTGTTTGTAAAAAGTCCGATTTACTCATAAACTTTACAAGCTGCTGTGTGACACCACAGCTGGAGGGACGGTGTTGAGAAACTGTCTTGCTGTAATTTATGAAATCCTGACTTTGATAGTCTCCATGACTTCCCTCGTTGTATCTGTTTATGATGAATGTTTTATGCATGAAAGCAGAAAATGTTGATCAGGGAAATTGTATGGAATTTGTCTCCATTATGCATGCTTATCATAATCACAGTAAGATTATGCAGTAACAAAGCAGCAAAGCAGCACTGGTAATACAATAAGGCTCCTTGATAACGCAAAAAAACTAAGATAATAAATGATGGCACACCAAGGCATGTGTGATAGACACACAGCTCTTAGGTTTTTCACAATTCATATCTTGTCCTCCAATATAAATGCACTTACACAAACGGAGCTTTGATAATCATTCTACAGTGCAATGCTAAAGAAGAGCAATAATAGGGGAAATAATGGTGCAAAAATGTCAGTTTGTTTAATTATTGCTAGTTATAACAATTACCTTCTCTTTGACTTTAGCATGTATGTAATAAGAATGTTCCAGAGTACCTCGGAGAAATGTGAAAGGTCAGATGTCAGTTTTAATATGACTAGAGCACCTCTAATGAAACGCTGTTGCAATATGTGTTGAATACGAATGCATTAATTTCTTAAATGTCTTTCATATTTGCAGGCGCCTCAGCCTTTTTAACTGGGATAATTTGACAGCAGCCCCCTGCCTTCCTCTGACAGCTCTGAGGAGCTGGGGCTCAGCACCTGCGTCCACCCAAGCATTAAACCTCAGATCCTGAACTCTCCTCACAAATGAACTGTCAGATCATTACTGCGCGTGATGCAATATAATCTGTCTCAGAATTAACATTTGGCCAAGTCCATGCAGGGTTTTTTCTCCCATCTCTCTCTTCCGTACATCTAGCCCCCTCAGAAGGCGCTGGTTTGAATATGCATCTCTTCACATTTCCATGAGGGACCCACCGGGAGTACAGGCAGAGAGCAGCTTTCAGCATTAGCATGTCAGGAGGGAAGGGTCCTTTTCGTTCAGGGTCCCACTGCAGATGCTATGCCTCACTTGTTCATTACAATTGCATTTCATCAGCTTGATGATGTCCACATGTCAAATGAGTGTGAGGATTTTGCACACAAAGGAGCCTCTGGGAAAAGGACTTCGCTGGCTAATCAGCTGATTATCATACCTCAAATGGGGCTGTAGTGCTCTGTTTCAAACGCCAGCCAGAGAGAACGAGGTGCAGGAGACAGGCATACGACGGGCGAGTCCAGATAGGAAGGCAGCAAGCAAAGCTGATTAAAAAAAAAAGTCTCTCTTAAGAACACATAGAGGAATGCAAAGTAAGCAAACAAAACACAACCCTGGCAGGAGACAGAAGAGAGCAATAGAATATTTATGGTTCATCATCATCGTTTTTGCTTTTATAGGTTTAAAGCCCCAAAGTGTAAATTTCGCTGTTATTGTGTTATCCTCACATTTATTTTAACAGTAAAAGTTTAGGCAGCTTGTGCAAAACTTGTGCTTTTTGCGTTTGTGCATGTTCTTTTGTCCAGTTGCTATTTAAAAAGTGCGTTCTGGACAATCAAGGTGAGGGGAATAAATGAAAACAGTTTGATTATCTTACTCTAGCACAGAACTGGTGACCAAAGCACCTAGAGATGGTCTTTACATTGGTACCCCATAGTTCACCTTGGAGACTTCAATCCTTGTGTATAACAATGGCGACAAAAACCTAGATTGGGAGTGATTGGGAGGACCGACCTTTGATGGAGGCAGTACGTGAATTCCAAATGATCCTTATTCGAAGTCCCCATCGTACTGGCAGCTGCTTTGATTTGTGGGCAGAGGGTTGTTGGTACCTGATGCTCTCAGACTGAAGAGGAAGGTGTTACGAGGTTTGGTAAGCAAAAAGCCAGTGTAGGAAGAGTTAGGGGAAGCCATTGCGAAGGAGTTTCAGTTGGTCCTAGTCAACTGTAAAATGACCCAGAAACGGAAGATAGGGTTTTTCCCAGGCAGAAAGAACCATTCAAATCTGCAGATCTGTAATCTGCACTTACCACAGGTACATTTAAACTAGTTTGCCCAAAAAAGTGCTCAAACTGACCATGAAGCTTTGGATTTAGGGGCTTTGTGCAGCAATGGATCAGTGGGGTAATGTGAAGCTCCCCATCAGGTCCAACGGCTTTGTCGACTTCCATTGAACAGTTTCATTGAAATACTCTTGAAACTTGTACCTAACCTGTACATACATGCACTACAACCACAGATTTGGTTTGTGTCTCCACTAAGGATAGCATTCTTAAATATAGGGTCATTATCAGGGCTTCAGGGCTAACCCTTTTCAAGCAACAGACGAGACTTTTCTTGGTCTTAAGAAGGTGCAGAATTTATTAACTGACACACTGTAACCTACACTGTACATTTACTGCCAGACTGACAACTTGCTGCTAACCCGTTCCTTTGCTCTGCTGACATTCACTGTCACTCCTTTCAGTCGCTCAAACACACACTCATTACGCACACACATTACAGTCTGATCTTCACTACTCTTGTAACATTTACGCAATAATTACAATAAGGAGACAATCTTTGTTTTAGAAAAGGCTGCAAGAAAAAAAATGGAGAGTTTGGTAAGTTCTACTGAAGAGTGCAAACCTCCCAGTGTTTACATTTCACTGTTTTCAGCGCAGCTTGCCTAGAGATGAAAGAAAAAAATGGGTGGTTCTATTCATGCCAGGTTTCAGGGTTATTGCCACAAGCTATTTTCTTGTGTAAGTGTAATGAGAGCTGTTAGCGTATTCTTTCAAAAAGTGAGGACTCACTTTCTTTGTGGATGTACTTCACCTTCAGTCTCCAGTTTGGTAACCTCAGGAATACACCTCTGCTTTTTGCAGATTATATTGTGTTGTTGGTTTAATCACAACCATGACCTCCAGCATAGTATTCTCTTAGAAATGGTTGCCACCATTTGACTTGAGTGTTTGTAGCTGCCCAGAGGGAATCTGTTCATGAGTAAAAGTAAGATGAACTGTGAAATGAACTGGCTAGGCAGTGTTGTCAGTGATTCAGATGAAGTCCAGATGAAGCAGCATTTTGTGAGTATGTAGCTTCTGCATGTTTTCCAAGTGAAACAGGATAGGCCGGCAGGGCATATTGAGACCAAAGGCTTGGGTGTTTGCCACCTCAAGCCTTGCTGAGTACACTAGTTTGTCTGTACCGAAAGATGTATCATGCTAGCTAGCTTGGAGATTAATGTCATGATATTATTGGTTTGACACTGGTGGGTTCAAGTTTACTTAAGCACATTAAGGGAGTATGATTGGAGGGGTCTACAGCTAGATGCCACAAATCCTATATATTGGTCCTTAAAGACATAATTTCGAGCAATGTTCCTGGTAGTGAGTGAAAGTATGAAGAAGAAATGGCTAGAATAATTTTCTTTCACAGGGTCTCTGGACTTTCTGTCTCAGAGAGGCTGTGGCATCTGGACATCTGGGGCAGATTATATATTCCAACTTGACTAGAAACACCGCAGATTCATCAGGCTGAGCTGGATGATGTACAGTAGTTGATATTGACTAAAAATGGATTAACAGATGGATGTATCCTTAGTTTTTGTGTGTGATGATTAATTTATTTTGAATGGATTCATGCTGTTAAAAAAGCTTGCTCAGAACATGTGCCAAAAAAAACAATTGCTGGTGAAAGTTTACTGACTTACTCTTTGATGTTCAATATAGGGCTATGACTAATGATTATATTCATCTTATATTCATATTTTTAGAGGTAATTTGTTACTTTAGAGTAATAAGAAAAATGAGGCGTTAAAGAAAAAACAAAGACCCAAGGAAACATGAACATCTCAATATCTGCTTAAGAACAGACCACCTGAAGATGATGAATACTTTTGTAAAGCGTCCATCTGGAGAGCAATGAAGATGTTGTTTCTTTAGAATGGTGATACAGACAAAAACAGGAATTAATAGCATTTTCATTGATCATGGTTAAAGATAAGTTAATAGTCAAAAGGAAAATTGTTCAGACATAAATAGATATTCATACTGGTAGTATTATTATTAAACATGAAATGCATTAAAATGTGTTTTTTTTATCTCATTGGGACTATTATTGACCTCTAATAGTCAGAAGAGAAAAATGATTCTTAGATTCATCACGGTAAATAATTTTTTCCAGAATATCTGATTGGATCTGAGTCTTTTTGTTTTTTCAATAGTTAGAAAGCCTGAAGTATGTTGCTCACATGATTTTTATTTATCCAAGTCTCATTGGTGCATCTCATAATCCATGAACATCCTCCTCATTTCTTGAGCTCAGCGGGAATGTCTTTTTGTTATCGGCTTCTTTTGTTTGAATGGAGATCACCAGCCACACATGGTGGAAGTGAAGTCACAAGTGACCTGAAAGCCCAATTATAAAGTCTGCAATCTGCATTGTTCTTGGAGCGAAAAAGAATCAATGTGCTGAAGGCATATCCCCATCAGAAGACCTAATGATGTCTTTCTGGACCACAGCCTTGCACACTGCATAGTAATCTTCTGCTAATTAGGTTTATAATGCCTAGGCAGGCCTCCGCATCAGCACAATTCCAGGGAGGACAGTGAAGTTATTTATTTATCTCACTGTGTCTCATTGTTATTGCAGTTATAATTAAAGCAAAATTATTTAGATTATTTAGGAAGAAGGTTTATTGGAATTACTGTTGCACATTCCAGTTGCGTACAGGTCAACTGTGTTTTCAATCATGAGTTCAGAATAAGTCAAATGGTTGTTTCTATTCGGAAAGGAAATAAACAGGAGGGCATCTTGCTATAGCTGATCTGTTAAACTCAAATCTTCAGAAATGTGGAGTGTCAGCTAGAGTGATTTACAGATGACTCACCCTGCTCATGTCAAAGGATCAATAACACTCGCCACATTCTATATGTAAAGCCTTTGAGGTCTGTTGACTCTTGTGGCCATATTAAAATAGCTCAATAAGCCAGATTCATTTCTTTAGCCATATGCAATTTGTGCAATATATACTCATAGAATAGATGTTAAAGATTATTTCCTTCATCAATTTATCCTTTCATTGTCTTGTCAAAATGGCAAAAATAACTACTAATCACAACAGCTTAATAGAGCTTAAACTGATATATTAGCATTACTTATTTAGTATCAATCATCAACCCATCAAAAAACAAATATTAATCAATTAGCAATATGATGTTAAGACAAGCAAGCAACAGCGTATATTGTAATGCTAAAAATGGGCTAGTGTTTTGTATTTTAACTCAATAAATTATTTGAAAGGCTTCGTGAAAACAGGAGGGAGAAAGATGAACTTACTTTCAATAAGAATTAGTGATCATACTTCTCCTTTACGGGGGAGGTCACCTTTGAGATCCCATGAGATTACTTCAGCTGGATATTTAAGCTACTGGAAGGAAAATCCTACATGTATGCTCTAAATAAAAAGCGCTGTTTAGCACAGAGAACATTTCTACTGCAGGTGCAACATAGAACTTTTTTCAGTTTGACCTGACACTAGATTTCCTCTGTGGAGCCAAATTACACTGTCTATAAACGTTTTTTGTAACTTTAAGTTTTGCAATTTTAAACAGTTAAATGAATGGTACACCTTACCTTTTCTACCATTACAGTAGATTACAGTTTTGATACCTTTACTTATGTATTACCAAAGATGATCTTTAAGGTTTAAATATCATTAAAAAAATAAAATGTTTTAATTCACATTTTACTGTTTTCCAAGAGAAAGTGTATTGTTTTCTCCATATTGTTTAGTATATGTCAAGGGTTAAATGTGCCTTGTGAACAACCAGTCATTTAAATTAGTTTTTTTTATCAGTTTGCTGAATAATTTCTATTAAGTGTAAGTATTTGATTTTGATCGATTATTTAATATTTCATTTTATATTTGAGTGCAAACTAAATCCTGCCCAAAGAACAACTTAACACAAGGATGAACAGCATTGTTTAGATGACAGTTTCACCTCTGACCACACCTAGTGTCATTGATGGATGCAGTTTAGTGTACAGAAATGTACACTTTTGCATCTGTAAACATATCCAACAGTAATGTCATGAGGTACCATAGTACACCTGTACGTCACATATTGTATCACAGCAGTCAACAACCACACTGCATCAGCTTTTCAGGTTCTTATAGCTAAATCAATCACAAACAACTGCCTCACTAGACATTCACCAGTAACAGAGCAGCGAGGGCATTCTGCTCTTTCTTGCCACTGAAATATTCTTTGGTTTCACAGCTTCTGAGAAACGTATCTGGGTCTTGGTCATGCTGAGCTCCTTCACCTGCTAGCCTGACTTTGCTCTTCATGCTGGGCTTTAAAGGGTATGATTGGCTAAAGTTAGCATCTGAAGCAAGAATCCAAAACAATTAACCTAAAGTACCATGAGACTTTACAGGTGTTGATTCTTAGAGTGGCCTTAAAAAACATTTCTAGTTCTGCTTGTCATACAAGAAAAACCTTCATCCGTATTTGCATTTTGGATTGTTTACATGCTTTTAATATGAAACATAACATTTTTATTCACAGGTCACCTCAGTTTTTATATAATATTCATGTACCTACAGTAAATGTACATATTGTAGTGATGTTTCCTAATCATCCAAATATAATACTTGATCTGGCTTTGCCCATAGACCAACATATTGTTTTCCATCAATACTTGGATGCTGTTGATGACTGGGAATAGCTTAAAATTCTGTTAATGGAAGTGCTCTCATTGATGTATTTGCATTAAATGAGATAAAATTCATTAAAATGCATTGTATCTCAAAGAGGCTTACCTTTATCCGTGTGACAATACTGATAATTGCACTCAGGGAACTCTAAACTTTTCTTTTCTTGCTTTGGAACTTACTGTTGGTCTTTGTTTTTTCTCCAAGAGGTTAGTAGCTGTCCACCTTTTCCTGGCAGACTGTTAACTGACAAGCTTCGAGCATTTGGCAAGATGTTATCCAGCAGCAGAGCTCATCTACAGCTCTGACAGCCGGCAGCACCTGCCAAAGGATCTTCTTACCTTCACTATCTGCTGTGAGTGAGCAATGCTCAACGCTGAGGGAACTGTTTCAATCTCCCTCATGCTGGAATTTTTCAGCTTGTTCCCGTGTTTCCTTTCTCTTTGATTAGACAGAGGAAGCCGAGGAGATACTTTCATGGATAATGAGACACTGGACAGAGGTTTTATTTGTTTCCCAAGCTAAGGTCTCCATTGGTCTGTTGGCAGCTGTGCTGAGTCTAGAATGGCAAACACATTGTCATTATCTTGCTTTTCTAATCATTAAGTGCAGACTGATACAGTAGATACAGCAGCATTGTGTCTTTCTATAGTGGACAACAAATAGAACATAGAGACTTACCTCTGCACTGCTAGGTGCTGGTGTTATCCCCAAGAGTTGATTTTTTTTTTGACTGATGCAATCTGGACACAGCTGAGAAGGTAGATGAGAAGAATTTAATTTGCTCTCCTTTCTACCTCAGTGCCTGCAAACTTAAGGTCTTATGTCTAATGCAGTTGTGACCATGATAGATAAGCCTGCATAAGTCTACAAAGCCAACTTCAATGCATCTGAGATTAGCACATCTTCCCTATCTGGAACTTGGGCAGCTGTGGGGATGACCCTGGCCTTGGCGACAGGACAGCTGGACATAAAAGTCTTCGAGAACCTAGGCAGTTCCTCACAAGAGCATGTGCCATAATTAGAGCCATAATGGCATCTGAATGCAGTGCAGGTTAATGAAACTCTGTCTCTGCGAGGGAACCAGGGGCTTTTGGGTAAAGAAAACAGCAGGGTTCTGCCAGGAGCAAGATGATAGCAATTTGCAGAGTGAGTTATGTCCTATAACCTCGAAGCAGCGAGTACTTTGAGCATGTTTTGTTCTTAAATGGGGTATAGTTTTCCATTTCCCATCCATTAATATGCATAGAACAGCTAATGAGGCTGAACCAACTAAGATAATAAGATTCTGAGGCTACAGCACCACTGACTGCATTAATGGTGTATGACTTTGTGGTGAGTCATTTGTCTGCAAATGCCTTTGGACATAAGCACAAAATGGAAACCTAAAGAAACCGCGTTCAATGACACATAGATACACTAAGCTTTTGATCTGCGTTTTGCAGTTATTGCCCTGTTAAAATGCTCCAGAAGAGAGGGCCTTTATCCTTTGAGATTACATTTTAACGAGTATTAAAGGACTCATTTAATTAGGTTTTTTTTTTACATTTTAATTTGCACATTGCTCATGATCTGTACAAACTGTAATCATAAATTAAAACTGCTCCGTTCATAGTGCATATTGTGAAACAGGAAATTTAAAATCTTGTGATCACATTTTTTTTTTTTTTAGCAAAATATTGTTTTTCCATTTTTTTAATGTAGATATACAATAAGATTGTTGCTTTTGAGTCAAAGAGTCTTACGGAAAAGGCCTCTTTGATCTCATGTAACACAGAGTGTACTGTAGAAAGTGGAAAAAATCCATTGAGAGCCGTCTCCTCGGTTTACCACCTTGTAGTTGAACCTGCAGTGGAAGCAATTGTGGAGATTGTCGAGAGGTGCACTGGCAGATTGTGGAATGTTATTAAACATAAATATAAATATAAAGAAGTGTAACGTCCTCTAGGAGGGGAAACCTATGATTTTTGCCCTCTTCCCGTCAGCAGTTTTCTGCAGCGGCATATTAGCTGTTGTCTTCTCTCAGTAAATAATGTGTCCTCATTCAGTCACAGTGAAGAGAAAGAGCATATGACTACAATGGGCTATTATTGGCTATAATAGGGATGAAGCAGACTCTCAGGAGAGACTGGGAGACTTGTGAACTGGAAATGTCTGCTGTTCATCACAGCATTTTACAGCCAACGTTTTCTCTGCAAGAGCAGCATCACTGCCCCAGGATAACTTACACTGATGCCTCACTTCATTTACACAGTGCAGTTTTGCTTCTGCTTGAGCAGAAACTGCTGTTAGGTGTTGGAAAAACTAGACAACTAGACCACTAGACCAGCCCCCCCGTATAGATCCATATACACCACTGAACAGGAATCCTTCTCCTTCCCATCCCAAATATCAAGCATCCATCTTTGTGAATGAGGATCCTCATCACTCTCTGACACTGACCAGACTTTCCTCTTTTTGTATGACTTAACCCAGGAACTGTCTTCCACATTTCTCATCTATCTTTTCTTTTCTCGTACACCACCCAGTAAGTTAGCAACACTCCCTTTTATCAAGTCCGTTTCCCTTTTTACGTCCGTCTTTCATCACTGAGGCCACTCTACATTTTCTTTACTAGGCTTTCTCACTTAATGCTGCAGCGATCACAACACAACTCACCACTACGCCCTCTTTAGCCGTCTCTCATCCCGCCCTGTGTTTGAAGGACCCCCCCTTCCCTCCCCTCCTCCCTTTCCAGAACCTTCTCCCGTTCTTTTCTCCCTCCCCCCCATACTGACCCTCCTCTCTCCACCCCCCTGGCTGGACCCCTCTCTCTGGTGCGGGGCCTGGCTGTCAGGCCCTCTCCTGTGAGTGCGGCTGCTGTGATTTCCTCTGGGCCATCAGGTGGGCTGCTGCTAACTAGCCAAGCCTGAGACAGGGTGACCTCAAGCCTCAACATGATGGGTCTGAATCAACAATGTGTTCGCCTAAACAGGGAGGGAGAGACCAAACAACTTAGAGGGCTGTCTGCCAGCAAGTAAACCAACAACGCTGCATCTCAAAGTTATCTACCTGCAGAAATTTTATTGTGCAAGTAAGCATTTAATTATTTTCCCTAAAAATGCCTATTGGCTCTAACTTATGCCTTTTTAGTCTATACTAAACTGTTTTCACTTGGGTGTGTTTGCTGCAGTGTTTGTCGCAGTGGTGCCTCACAGTAGGTGTATTGTAAATCAACTGGGTGCAGCGTGAACTGTCATTATAGTGATCATTAACACTCGTGATATCATCAGCGCATGGCAGACACTTAATTATCGGATCCCTTCTTCTGTTTCAGAGGCCCTGGCGTATTTTTCTCTTTCAGAACAATTTCTGATGTCTGCAAAATCCATATAAGCCTGTCTGATTAGAACAAGCTCAGTTTAATGAGTTTCTCCTGTGCCACTGTTTCAGGTGGATCTCATTAAGGGTAATCATACTGTAGTATGAGTTCTAAGGAGGACTTTATACACAAGCCAGTGCTATCTAAATTGATTTTCTCTGTCAGTATTGAGTATTTAACAGGTGAGATTCTGTTGGTTGAAAGAAAAATGTCATTCTGCTAATCAGATATAAAGACTGATCAAATAAACATTTCTGTCTAACTCAATGGGCTGTGACTGTGCAGAGCATTTGCTCGTATTTAGGTAATAATCAAATTTAATGATGGCATTACTGAATAGCTGAGGCTTGCTGCAGTCGCTCTTTTCTCTCCTGGGTCCTTTCTCTGCTCCTCAAAATGTTTCAAACTTTTTCTCTTCCACAATTCCCTTGAGCTAGCCTCCCATCATATCTGAAATGCACTTACAGCAGTGGCCGTCTTTTGCTTGAGAGCTCTTTGCCTTATGCTTCCATCAGAGGAGACTGAGTCTCACAGATGCACTGCTTAACAATGCCATCCCCTGCTCCCATCAGAGGGGGGAAGGTTGCGGAGCTGCGCCCCGCAGAATAAGGGGGGCAGGTCCCCTGTGATTGGCGAGAGCTGAACATCGATGCCAGCTTCCATCTGTCATGATAGCCTATCTCTGAACCTTCAATCTGTCAAAAGCTTGCTGCCTAGCTGAAGGCTCCAGGAGATTTGGCGTGCTAAACAGATTTGACAACAGGCATTATCACTGTGAGGGGCCCGGCGAAAAACGCCATCAACGTGTTAATTGTGGCTGGAGATGTAAACTGTCACTTCTCATCTCATTTAACACTTGCATTGCCAATTTTTTCTCACGTCGTTTCCTCGCTTTAGAAAACATATGGAAATGTTTTGGCTGACACTCTAATCCTTGAATAACAATATCTGCTTCATGACATTCACTTATAGTTTTTTTTTCCTAACGGCGACTAGGCCTAAAAAACTATGCACTGTTTTGTCCTTGAGTTCTCTGGAAAGTCAAGGCAGACACTCCTACTGTTTGTTCAAAGTCTGAACACAGCTGTGATGAGAAATGAAACATTGAAAAATTGCTTGCGTATAACTGCGAAAAGTTAACTTAAGATGCCATTTAGGTCCAAACAAGTGACCTCCGGTTGCCTTAAAGGCTCAGTTTTTAATTTTTATCTCATCAATAATTAAAACATCACCGTGGACAGGTAACCGGTTGAATGTAAACACCAAAACAAACACTTTCCAGATCATGCTCAGATAAAAAAATTGCAGTTTAAAACAGTTCAGACAGATTTGGTATTTTTAGTTAGTTATAAATACCTATATCAAGTTCAGAGAGACAAATAAAAATAAAGTAAAATACATAAAAGTCTTCTTTCTGTGATTTAAGGTTGCTCTAAGGCTAAAAGTCTAAATTCTCCTTTCTCCAAAATGTTTTGTTTTTGTCTTATGCCACTATTTTTTCCCTTTCAGAGGCATCTCCAGAATGTCAAGCCTCTTCCTATTATCACTAATTGATTATCCTCTATCAAAGCACCTTATTATTTGTGAGTTGTAGCGATCAGCCCTATTATTTGTGGGCTTCCCTCTGACAGGCCTTTAATGGTGATGGTTGGTTTAACCCCCAGGCCTTGCTAATAGGATTTAGCAGCAGGTGACTGGTAACACAGACACACACACCCCTCTAACCCCTTCACCCCCAGCAATATCAGACCCTCCCACTGCCTGCTTGCTGAAAAAGGCATCCAAACACTGCACTAATACAGCCTCGTCATTCCCCCTGAGCTGAATGCATTTGTATGTGCTGTGGTGAGGCTGGACTGTCGTGTCACTCCTGGCTCTACCCCTTTGTTTTGAATCTGTGGAGTCAGGATGCATGCAGCAACGTATGCAAAAGCCAATGCAAATAAAGCCGAGGCAGACGCGGCGCCATCTTGGAGATGACAGACGCTGACCAGACGAAAGGCCATGGCCCCTATACTCTGGTCGTCTCATGACAGCGATGTCATTACAAGCCACAAGGTTTGCATTGTCTTGTGATGTACATTTTAATGTTTTCTAAATATTATTTCTGGAGGTTATAGATTAGAAATTCATACCAACCTAAAGAGAATTTAAATGTGATAAAATATGTAATAGTTAATTGTTTTGGAGGAGCCATCAACATATTTTATCAGTAGTGTCATTAGCTGGAGACCATCAGTAGTAAGGGGCTTGTCTAAAGGGTTTCCCCTGTGTATGTGGCTAACAGGGCTGTCAGAACTGCTAGCTTACCCAGGTGAGGCCTCCGTGTCATTATAGTGCCCCTGTCCATCAAGATCAGAGCTGCTAACCGAGGCAGGGCCATTCTCTCAGCTTTTATCACTTTATTTGGTGTCCATCCTTCCACTGTCTGCAGACAGCAGCAGAGGCCATCCATTTCTACCCCGACACTGATGGGAAGGGGGAGCACAGGGAAGCCTGGGTGGCAGTGGCGTTGGTTGAGGGGGAGAGTAACATGAGGAGAATGGCGCCGTGAGGAGCCGGGAGGGGATGGGTTTGTTATCCTGGTAATTAAGGACAGAGTGGCTTCCATGCCGGGTGTGCGGACAGGATGTGGCAAATTACTGGAGTCTTTTGTGAAGAAAAGCTGCTCCCTCTCTGCTCTGTCCATTCTCAGGGGACCTCATCATCTTCTCTAACAGTCAGGATGGGATTTTGTACCCTCTATTCCCTCACCTTCTCCTTCCCTCTTTCTGTCTCTCCACTCATTTCCTTTCACCTCCCTCTGTCACCTTCCTCCTGAAATGCATCTCAAAGTCTAAGGTAACATTGCAGCTTTAGAATTGTAGATGAGTACGCTTATGGTGGACTTTCTGACTGAAATGTGAAACTTTTGACAGCTATTTGTGTAGCCTCTTCTTCCCAATAAAATTAGATTTTATATTTGCAAACTGAAAAAGATTTCAGCTAGCTAATTTTTCTAACATCATTAGATGGGCTTCGATAATTTTGTGTGTGTTTCACAAGGTGATTCCCCTGACATGCAGGGATGGATAGAGAAACAGGCAACCCGTAACTGGTAATTCGTGTGAACATTTCACTCCTATGACACATCAGGGGATGTCACCAAACACTAAGACCACAAGGGAAGTGTTTTGTTACTTTGGCGTCGCTGTATAAATTCAGAAAAAGATGATATTATGCCTTTTTTTCCTGTTGACGTTTCGCTCTAGCTTTCTTAGGCTGTGGTGCTCAGGTGGGGCTTGAGAAAACGGTGGCCCTCACAGCGACACGCCAAAGCAGCAGCAGCCGCATGGCAAGACAGCAAGAGAACACTCTGGGGTTTAAAAGTACCCAAAGCATCCTGGGTAATTAGCCATTACGGCGCTGTCACAGAGGGTTCTGCAGTCAATACAGAGATAATTTGGGCAATGGTGAATGACAGTGCTGTCCAGGCTTTTGGGATGATCAAGGACAGATCCAGCTGCACCAGGCATCTGTCAGGCCCATGAATCACTCCTCCAGCCAGCAGCTGGGTGAGTGGAGCAGAGAGAATCGCTGGAGAGGCATGTGCAGACACACAAATAAACATGTTCCCCCTCTCTCCCCTCGCCACACCGGGAAATGGCTATTAAAGGTCTGCCGTTACAGAGCACCGAGTGGAAAAGGCTTGTTACCTTCAGTGGCAAATGAATGACATTGGGAATAAGGTGAGGAATAAAAGTCAGACCAAGGGGACATTTCTCACAGTTATTTTGGCTGCGTAGCTAAAACCGAAGAATGCAGTTGGCATGCAGAATTGGATCATCCGGGTTTTAGAGAAAAGTATTATGAGTTTTACACAAAAAGACAAGGCTTCTTATCTTAATGCAAAACTCTGGAAAATGCTCCTTTCTCTCTTTGACACTGGCAGTTGAAAACGGCCACTGTATTTGAATTCCAGCAGGTTTTAAGTTTTTGGTTTTTATCTTCAGTGGGATGAATGTACAATAATACACACTTTATTGTGATTTTTTTTTTTTTTTTAAAGTGAAAAATAGAGTATAGAGGAACAAAGCATGTAAAGCATCCACCTGTATGTCAGGCCTGATTGCATTTTTAAACCCAATATTTCAGCTAGCATGTATGGATCATTACTGACATTTTTAAATTTTGTCTATGAAAATTACGGCACCTCTGCTAATGCTAACAAAATTTGATTGTGCAAACTCATTTTGGGAATTATTTGTGCAATTTTATTCTTTAAAGTTTTGTACAAAGTACTCTGTGCTCTCTAAGACAATAATCTGGCTTCAAAATGTTGATATTTCACTGCACACAGTTATTTCAGATTTTATTTATGAGCAGTTCTTCAGAAATTAGTTTTTTTTATTTCATACAGGTGGTAAAGAAACTAATTTTTTGATAAAAATATAAATGCTTTACAGCTGTTACAGCTGGGGCTTGAAAATACTTGTACGTAAACTGTATCATATATTGTAAGAGCTGAATTGTAGGAATCTCCACTCACTGTTGAAGGGTCACTGCTCACCATACATTTTTAACAGTTGACATTAACAATTACAAACAATTACAAAACTTTTTTATTTTTATGTTTTTACGATCTATCGTATTTTTTAAAATTTACTCAAAGGTTACCCTTAACAGAACACACAGCGTAATTGCACAAAAAAATATTTTCTTTTATTAAGATCATTAATGTCTCATCAAAGTATGTAGAAAATGTATTTATGTAAATTGTGTGGCACCCCCTGTTGAAATCCATCCTAACTTTCTTTACATAATCATTAAATAAACTACATGGACATTCTGTTGTCACAGCTTGAATTTAATGTCAAATATTGTTTACATATGCAGCTTTTTGAGGATTTTAACACGCACTTACATTTAGACTGAAAAAAATCTGGATCAGCTTTTTTCCTGCAGTTGTCTGCTAATATGTAATTTATTGTATCATCTTTCTATTAGTGAAGTTATTGGTCTTCTTAGTACTGTCCATTGCCTCTGAAAACATCTTTGTCTGTGACCACTACTACTGTTGTCTCACTATCACATTGCATTGACTATTGTACGTTCACTCGTCCAAACCACATATTATCTACTGGTAGCAGGATTTGTAAGATGCCTTTCCAGGTTGTGTTTTGCATCATTCAATAGCATCATCTGGTGCCTTTGACTTCTGACGCCAAATAACAAAAACCACAGTTGTAGCGGTGTCAGTCAAAACATTATTCCCAAAATAAGTGTGCAGCGTGTGTATCTGCTTTAGTATCAAAAGCACTGTGCTTTACTGTCTGATTCTGTATGTGATCATTTGCTGTATATAGATGCACAAACTTGTCTGAGATATAGGTCCTACCTCAGAGCAGCATATTTAATCATAGCTATAAAGGCTCTGCCCTGGGACTGGAGCTTCTTCTTATCATACTTTAATCAATATCTCTCTCGCTATGTTAACACAAAGGAGTCCTCTCAACAGAAGTGTAGTGTCCTTGTGCTGTGGATGTTGATGAGTCTCTGGAAATGAAATATGATTTTGACCTGTGAAAATGCTCTCATTTGTGTAAGTATTTTTCACATTAGGATGAGCTGGTTAATAGTATCCGTTTCTTTAAAGCCTTTCTTTATTTATCTTGTTTATACACAGACTATCTTCGATTTCACTTCTGATGATTTCCACACTATACAGTGCATAAAAAAGCAGCAACCTATTATAGGAAAGGGAAGCGGATTTAGAGTAAGTCACCTTCCTTCAACATAATCACTACCATTCATCTAAGAATGTTATTAACTTCATGATAGGCGGTGAAAGTACCTATCCATCTCTGATACAATGAATTCAGAGATGCACAACACTGACAGTCAATTAAAAATGAAAGATAATCCACCGCTCGCTTTTTAGTGAAATGCTTATATTCAATTTCACATATCAGCCATAAATACTTGCCATGATTTTACATCAGTTTGGCTATTTATCTGTCTCTTTTTTATCTTCACTAAAGAGGAAAAGCATAACATCTGAATATTTACCTGCATTTTAGCAGGGCTGGTAGCTTCTTGGCGACTGTTGTATGGCCACGTTTTAGTATTCCTCTGGGATCCATTCCCGTATATGCGTCTATAAAGGGAATTTGCAGAGAGCAAAGTGAACATGTTATGTCGGTCATTTGCTGTGCAAGGATATTTTCCTCCAAACTGCGTTTTAAATGCTGTGTTTCTCCCCATTACTCTGCGCCGAGAAACATTTAAATGCCCTTTAATTAGTGTGTCCTTCCTCTCTATCGATAGGCCACTGGTAATCACTCAGAGGACTAATGACTCCTAATTGAATTGCTTTAAAGTGAAACACAATAGGTCCTGTCATCAGTACCCAAACAGCAACATTTGGGAGTGAATCCAAAACATAGGTCATTTTGTTCAGCATTTCACTAATCGAAGTTACATATTTTCACAGGAGCAGAGAAAAGCCTGATGTTACTGTGTGTGATGTCAGATGATGTGCCCTCAATAGAGCCTTGGGAGGGGGTGGCTTGTGGATCATCAAAATCTCAGTAGATATTGATTTGATCTTTTCATATTGTCAAGGAGAAATCTAATCATAATAGAGCGGCATAGCATGATATCTCCCTCAAATGCCTTTTAACAGCTATTGTGGCTCATTATCCAGTTCGCCTCGGATACAGTATGAAATACTCCTGAGCATTACAGACTTGCGAGTGTCCTTTTCATTCACACACTGTCCTAACAATCAAACATCACAACTTCTATCTGTGATACCTACTACTTGAAAACAAGACTGCTGGATTCACAGAATAACTCTGAGTGGGCAGTCGTGCAAAAGGACAAGAAGTATTCGTGTATTTCTTCAGCAGGTCGCAGCAGTAATTATGCAAAATATATTTCGCAGGTAGTTATAAAGATAGTTAAAGTGGCTACATTCTGACATCTCTCTAAAACAGAGGTAAGGGCTGCACCTCAAGTTAAACAGTGCTTGGTTGTAATGAAATGAAAAGTTGTAATGAAAAGGATGGAGAGGACGAGCAATTTTATATAGATACACTGTACATAGAGAGATTTTATATAGAACTTAATGATCCTATTTCCTGTAGAGTGTCATTGGTATCGCAGAAACTTTCTGTCCTAATTATCCATTTCAGCCTGTCTGTTTCACATCCCTGCAGTCCCTCATTATCCCCGCAGCCACCTCACAGTCTGCTCAGTGTTACATTAGTAAAATAGAGCCTTTGATTTGTCCTCAACAGCACAGACGTTTGAAAAACAGAGCAGTGAGTGAGAGCGAGAAAGTGAAACAAAGAAAGGGAAGAGAAAGAAGGAGAAAAGTCTTTGGTATTAGTCTGGACGTGGCCTCGTATGTTGAATATATTGACCGTGTCACCCTCCAGTTTTGGGGGAGAAACTAAATTCAAGGCCGCACGGGATTTGATGCATCACAGACATAATAGGGGATATTTTGGTTTGCTCTCTGAAGTATGAGAAACACTACCCCCCCCCCCCCCCCACTTCTGATGTCGGGAGTGTGAACTGCCGGAGGGCATTTGTAAAACAAAATACTTTACTTGACTGTGGAAACAATGAGTGCCCACACCCCCCGCGGTTGTAATGATGCAGTGAAAACCAATTCCACTTAAAACAAAACTGCCCTGATTCAAAGAGCCTTGCTCTCGCCTTATTCGAATGCAATGTTCTACACGTTAACCTGAAACCAAGACGCACTGCACAGAAATATCTCTGGGCTACATTTACAATGCACTAGCTGCCGCAGGAGCGCTTGCTGTGACATTACGTCGGTCTTATTAAAGCACTCTCTGTACCTTACTGGCCATATTTCAGCACAGAAATGACAGCAATAAGAACCTGATCATGTTGGGTCACTCTGTTTGAAAGCAGCTCCTGCCTCTGCTTCCCTTAATTAAACCCACACAGCGCTCTTTCATCTTTGCATATTCCACGGCTGGGACATTGATACTCATTATTTCTTAAGTCTAAACACCAAGACTGTGTCAAGAATGCATCCATCACTGGCAGGCTTCTTGGGAGTCAGCAGAATTTTTTTTCCACTCTGTCAGCAAATTTAGCAATTTGCAATTTTCTTACTGGGGTTCTGACATGTTTTTATCGCTGAAGATGACTTTCAAATGCAGAGATCATGAGAATGGTGGCTTGTTAGTCCTCTCTCCTAGCCCCCGCTCTAATGACAGTAATTAACAAGGCCACATTAGAGAGCCACCTCAGGAAGCATCTTGACTGTTCATTTGCATGGCGTTAATACAGCACGATGCCGTGCAGTGAAAGGCTCACCATGAGTGCAGCAGTGCAGCTCTGCCTGTTTTGGCAAGCCCTCCTGCTCTTAACAGCGCCAGGGCCTATTCTCCCATTCATTATGTGCCTAAAGCTTGAGTTATCCTCTCCTTGGTGCGGGGATGAATGTTATTAAAGGCATAGCTGTCTGACACAACTCTAATGAAAAATAGGATGTTTCTGAAGGTTATGTTGCCAGCTAGCTCAGAAATGCCTGCTTCATTTTTCCCACCCCAGCACAGGGCAGTGTAATTCCCACCTCTTGATAGATCTTTTTTCTTAAGTTTTTTTGTGCCTCTGTGTGCAGGAGCCTCATCATAAAGAGACCTTTATTATCCGTGTTTCTTCCTCTGTAGATGCTCAACAAAGGGCGAGACTGGACTTTTTGGCAGATCATACAATTGTGAAAAACTACATGTATGCGTCCTGAGCCAGTGGCTGCTGCCGTGTGGATTTAATTGAGAGGCTGCGAAGGATAAGAATACAGATAAGGCTCTGGTCTTATATTGCTACGTTTTATAATGATAATTTTGCACTTCAAATCTAATAGTTTTACGTTTTTGTAAGACAAGCTCAATGTAAACATTATTGAGAACAAATTTGGGAAAATACATATTTCAAATAGCAGAGTATTACACTGCAGTATGCAGTTCTCATTCAGATGACACAGACTTGTGACAGAGAGGGACGACTGCTCAGCATTTAGGGTCAGATTGCACTTTTCAGAGCTCCGTCAGAGGTGGCAGGTCATGCTGAAGATGACCCAACCCGCCCACACTGACGGATCCCAGTTCTGGCCTTAAGTGTAAATCCTCCCCTCCCCCTACTGTAGCTTCCTGCCCTGGTTTGGCCTCGCCAGTCCCTAACAGCCCTATCAGAGCCACATGGGAGGCCTGTGACGGACATGCAAGATACCAGGCTGCTCCAATTTACCCCTGTATTCAAATAAAAGACTTCTCTGCAAAGTCACCATGTTCACATCTTTTGTAAATTCACGACTATTGTCATGAACAAACAACACTGGTGTTAAAAAAGGTACTCCAGCAATAACTGTTATGAGAATACATCACTGCTTAATAAACTAGAAATGTAAAGCCTAAAATGGATCTTGTTGTCAAAGTGTCCTTATATCTGGTGAATATTAATACCTTTGCTGCTCTTTTTTGACCTAAAAAAAATCCAAATTTAAACTTTTTTAACAGAGTAACACCCTGACCCTAAGCAGAATTGTATTAAGCAGACAGTGGTGAATTTTGGCAATAATCAGCATCCTTGATAGATATTTAAATATTTACCAAGATTTTGTGTAATATGGAAGATGGTAACGTGCTGCTGTAAGCAATTGAGCAAAAGTGGGTTCATGGGGAAACTGCATGAGCTCAAACCTCCAAAACATCTATCTATGAACTCTGAAACAGCATTACATTGTTTACTTTCATTTAAAAATACAGCTTCATAAGGATTAGATTTGCCAACATCATTAAACTGATAAGTTTCACAAACTCTGAAAGTCTGAAATGGAACAAAGGGAACTTTTCCACCAAAATCATTATTAGTTGTAAAATGCTATCTGTCTTAAATTGATTATTATTATAATCATTATTACTTCTAATTCATCTCAAAATCCTCAAATACACATAACACAATACACATAAAAACTAAAAATATTGCAAATAAATTCTACTTATGTTGCCATTAAGTCAGAAAAAGAAAATATTTTTGTATCTGCATCAGAAAAAGAGTTAACATGGAGGTTCACCTTCAGGCATAAAGATTTATGCGGCCAAAATTCATCTTTAACAAATGACTCTTGACACAACAGACTAAAACCTTTAAAAGTTAATTTCTTTAGTGTTAGTGGACTGCTGCGGATATTTGCCACAAATTTGCATAAAAAAATAGAAACTGTCATATATTTCTGCCATTCAAGTCAAACACACTACTGCCAGAGGTGTATTGTCCTCTTAGCTGCCTTGTCTGCTGTGTAATCAGCAACAGACCCTAAACACAGATGTTTCAGGGTCAGCCAGCAAGACCTCTGACAATTGGTTACCACCTCTTACTGCGTGTAAATCACAGCCAATGTCAGCGTCCCCTAAAACCATGGGTATGTGGGTGTTCCCAATGCCAAAAAAAAAACCATGAGTTACAAGCTGATAGTGGTGACACTTTAATGTGTAATCGGTGAAACCTGAAATTTTGGAGTTGTGACCCATGTTAACCTTTTATGTTTTTTCTTTCATCCGCTGGAGTATAAACTGAAAACTGGAACTCATGAAATGAACAGTATTTGATCTAATCCCTTTTATTAGCACCTCTCGTTTAAAGGAGAGACTGAAAGGACGGCTGTTCTTGTGACTAATTTCATTTGTTGACTGGCTGATCTTATAACTCGATCACCTGTGGAGCGTTTAAAAACATGCAACTATTGTCGCTGTTGTCTGGCATCGTGGTTTGTTAGGGATGTTTTTGAAGCAGCGACTCACCATGTCAGATTATGCCACATATCCATTTGACTTTCATAAGCTGTTTACGCTTCAGAAATTGTGGCAATGGCTTCTCTCTTGTGCAAAGGCTTTTACATATGTTGTGTGTCTCAGAAATGCTGCCCCAGTTATAGCTATCATTCTAAAAAAAACAAACAAAAAAAACCCCAACAAGGTTACATGGGGCTTGTCGTTTTCAGTTTTCTTTTGTTATTTGCATCTTGTTTGGTCTTTGCATAGAGCATTCAGAGATCATTTAAGAGCAAAAAAAGGAGAGGAGACTAAAAGCAGCGATGCATTCCCACATCTTTCTGCCATAAGACAAAATAATGGTATCTTTGATTTCTTTGAACTTTCTCACTATTAACCTAATCACAGTATCATTATCTCTCCATTCTTATGGAAAAAGTCCCTGCTCACTTTTTTTTAAGGGCAATTTCTGCTTTCTATTTATGGCTTATGTTTTACACAAAGCCTGGTAATAATGTGTTTAATGTGGACAATATTGCTTACACATGGGCTCTTATTAGTGAGTGGTAGTCTGGTCTCAGGATCAGTGGCAGTATCCTTAAGGGATGGCCTCTCTTAGGGAAGGATGAAACAAGTGCATGTGAAAAAAACCCAGCGTGAGTCCTGTTCAAAGGCGCAGACGAGTTCTGACTGGATTAACATTTATTGACCGTTCAAGCTTTCTTTTTTTCCCAACCCCCCCCTTTATTTTCCTTTTCCTTTTTTTGCTCCAGGACAAAGATTCAAACTTAATTGCAGTGGCTGTTCCACCAACTGATCACCAATGTGCCAACAAAAGCCTCCCTAATAGGCGCTTCATTAAGGATTAGAAAGTCTCTATTACAAAACAAATTAAGCATGCTCTGATCTTAACCTATAGGTCGAACGGCATTACAGCAAAGTTTAAGCTGTTAGATGGCTGAAAAACTTATTACGGGTTAGCGCTGAGGTAGCAGTTTGGTATTGATTTTACGATAGCTAGGTATGATGATTTATGGAGTGCTTGTGTCAGTATAACAAGCTGAAGGACACACAATATCATCTCCAACATCATTAAAATTCAGAGGTCTCCAGAGCTAGCTCATCAAGTACTGTTCACCACCTTGGAATTTCAGACACACACACACACACACACACACACACACACACACACAGTCAGAAATATCAGGATCAAGATAAGGTGTGTTTTCACTCAGGTTTTCAGCTTTTTACACCTCGTTGATGCAGTGCCTTAGATTTAAAGCCCATCTCTGTTTTGTTGTAACTATTTTTTTTTTTATCCTGTTTTGTATTTAATTTGCACTATTACAGCATGCTTATATTGTGATTTGTGTATAAGCTTGGTTAATGTTTATATCAATGTACAGCACAGCAGTTCAAAAGGTCTACCCTCAACACAATCAGCACCTTGGTCTCTGAGCAGCCGCTAACAGGAGTCTGGGCAGTAAAATGTGTGGTACACTAGAGCCCCCTGTGGGCACATGAAAGTAATGCTGGCTGGTAGTAATGAGCCATAGTTACTCATATTCAGATGTGGAGAATTTGTCCTAGTGTTCATGATGAACATTATTTGACTGCTGTGTTTTATTGTTTCTAAGCAGTTTTAAATGATATTCTGATGCAGTTTCTCCCCAATCTGAATTCTCATCATGTCACTAATTGCTACATTAAAAAAAATGTAATGGTTTGGCTTTGGATGCTCGAACTTACTTATTTATACGTACTTAAACTCTAAAGAGACATCAAGCACAGAGTGGTGCTTCCTCAACTTTTTTGCTGCCATCAGTTTGAAGGTCCAAATACTTTGCTGCTTTTGTAAATATGTTCAAGTAATTACTTGCGTAAAATCAGTCAGGCTGCCAAAAATGAATTCTTTAGTGATAATCTGAGCAATAATGAATTAAAATTGCTCTGTTCACATTAAAATCAAAATAAATCTACTTTACTAGGACAGTTGTCTTTAGAATTTGTTGTGCAGTAACACTGGGAGGTGATAATACAAAAGCAAACAAATCATTTAGCTGTCGTCTCACTCAAAAAACCCCTCTTGCTTCCTCCCAAAGAACCCAAACAAGGAAACTTCAGACTACCATATCAGGTCGGGCTGTCCGAGGATCGGCCTGTGGGATGGAGGTAAGCTTCTGGGCTTCTGTCTGTCTTTCTCTGTCTCTCAGATTCCTCTGGATCCACCCCCCTCCTGGATCCCAGATTCTCTCCATCATCTCCTCCAACCGTGAGGTCTAACCGGCAGGGCAGGGGCGTGTGGGCGGACATGCTGGGCGCTGGCAGCGTGCTCCGTCTGCTAGTGAGTAATGCGAGTACAGAGACGACCCCCTCCAGCCCCACACCCCCCTTCACACACACATACACACACACCTCACACTCCTAGAAAGAGATGGGCCATAGATGGAGAGGCAGGCGCTCCTGCTGTGACTTGGCGCACCCCACTGGACAGCTGGAGACTTAGGGAAAGGAGACGCTGCCAAACATGCCTGACAGAGCAGGGGAGAGCTGGAGGTGCAAGGCTGGGCGAGGCCTGAGGTGGCTCCCATACCTGCAGCTGATCACCAGCCCATCATCTGTAATTATCTACCCTTATATACCAATGAGATAAAAAAAGAGGGGCAGCGAACACACACATGCACACACTACACACACGTTAGGAATCACATTAAAGGGCAATGAAAACAGGACTGTTGACCAGCCAGTGGAAACCAATGAGTTTTCGAATAAATGCACCTAATTATGTTACTCTGATGAGGAAGTTGTATCTGCTATAGTTATTTTTGATTGATATAATTGTACAGCAGTAATGGGCATAATGTGCTCCTGCATTGTTTAGCTAATGGCAATTATATTGCAAAACATCAGCAATTTGCTCAAACTGTGAACAATAGTTATTACGGAACCCAAGGCAACGATGAGCTCTATTCCTCTGTTGTATGACTTATGTTTATGTTTGGAAAATAAAAGCAAATTCCCAATTTTTGGACAAATAGTTTTTGTCTAAAGAAAGTCAGAAAATTGAAAAATGCCCTTTATAATTTCCCAGAGTCCAAGGCAACCTTTTGAAGTGGTTTCTTTGTTCTAAATCAGAGTTAAACCCCCCAGATATTCAGTTTACTTTCATGCATCACAGAGAAAAGCAGCAAATCCTCACACTTGAAAAAAACAGACAATGTGTTACATTAATTAAACGAAATTGAATTTGTGACTGATTAACTATCTGGAGATTGACCAGTTGATTAATTGACAACATTGAAGTGTGCACATCCCATCGTCGTGTATTGTAAAAAGCTCTGAAGTATTCTATGAGAAATATCTGAAGCTGGTGTTCGCAAAGTTCTACCAAGCCAACACCCAATACAAATTCTTTGTCTCCAGGTCAAACAGCTTGCACACAGCATATGCAGATTAGAGCAAAGTGTTGCAATCTACACTGAGACTCTTCATCATGACGCTGTCAGGCTATTTTACAACTATAGCTTGTAATGCAGGACAGATCCCTCGCTGTAAGGAATAACAGCGCTTTAATGTTATGAATATCAAGCTAAGCCCCCTGCAATGTGACTGTGGCCCATTTTCTCCTCCTTCATTCTCAATCTATCTGCTTAATCTTGATTCATCAGTTACTGCAGCTTATTATGGAGCCCTGACAGCATGCTCGGGTTCTTGATAAATGACACTGCTCAGGCCAGATTCAAAATGTGAGGCTCAAGTGCCAATTATCTATGCAGACCTGGTTAATAAGGGGATCTCTTGTTAACTATCTGATCTCAGCATGAGCATCATTTGTCATGAAGGCCCATGTTTACCTCAGAGACAGGAGTTCCCGAGACCTCCCCTGCCTAACATATGTAAAACCTGGATCTTTGTTCCTTTAATAACCTTTTATTAACAGCCTGACATCATGATTAAGTTTGGTCCAAACACGTGCACAATGAGGTACACAATTACCCTCACCCACTCACAGAACTGCAGCAGATCACCGTCTGAGAGAATAATGAATATTGAGCCGGTGTTTGATCCATTCCACATCGAAAGCCCAATTTGCTCCAGCACCTGGAGCTGTGCCACTGCATGCAGTTTTTTGAGGTGATGATGGATACTCACGGGAGCTTATTTCCATGAGCACATCTCCTGATTTGTAAAGATGATAAGCGCTTTGACCTTAACTCATCATTACAGCTCATTAAAGCTTTTGTTTGTTCCACCTTGGAAGAAGAAGCTGGTTTTAAATCAGCTCACTGCAAAGCATTATGGCCCTTGACTGTTAAGAAGTTGGAATTGCTGTGCATTTGTGTTTTGGTTTTCATTTAGCAACTTCTCAGAGGTCTCAAGGTCTCAGATTAATAAACACTCGCTGTGGTCAGAAGTCGAGGGAGGTGCGATGCCCCCTGTCCTCTCTGAAACCCAGCATTGCCATCTTGTCAGCCACATCTTGATGTCTGGCTCGCTCTTAGTGTGTATGCTCTTCCTGGGAAAGTAGCAAATAAAACATTTTGCAGGTCTGCATAGCCAAGGGACTTTGTCTTCCATCAAGAAACACCTCAAGCTCGTAAGTGCAGAAGTTGTAAAATACTTCCAGACAGCACTTGGAACATTCCTTTTAACCTTAGTTGTCCAGAATGAAATATAGAAAAAAATGATTCTTTTAAATAAATAATTAATCAGTGTGTTTTCTATTATTGCTTGGATATGGAGTCGGTAGGAAGCCAGGTGGAGCGATCAGATCTTCACAGCATCCCCACTTCCTGTCCCCCACAGAACGCAAGACTGTCTAGGCAGCATCTGCCGAGGAAAATAAAGCCCCTTTTCCTTCTCATGTAGAGAAGATCATTTGCATAATATCCCCCTCTGTAAGGTGAAAACAGAATAATAATTGGTTTGCCCTTTTCTCTCTGTGTGTTGTAAAACAGTTAGGAATTAATTTGAGGATAACTGTGCAATTAATTCTAAATGCTAAAGATGGTGTGGGGGGCTTTGATTCAAAGGAGGGGAAAGGATATACAGACTGAGGTCATGAAACAAAGACTTTCTGTTACTGCTGCTTGAAGTTGCTGCGTTTAAAGGGTGCACGTGGGGTATGTGGCTGACAAACAGGGGCAACTTGCACGCTCATTTACCTCTGCACATTTATTATCACTCTGCCAGTTTAGTCCTTAGACTTACTGTATATACTCAGCAGCGTTGTTTGGATATTCTTGTCTTAATGATGAATAATAGTGCTGCGGGGAAAAAAAGGTTGCATGAACACTAGGATTCATGAGTCTGTTTTTAACCTCGTTACACAATGCTGTAAATTCCACATGCATCCCCATTATAGCTAATGAGCAGCAGTGTAATCAGCGCCTGACTGGGTGTTATGTTTGTGTTTTTTCACTGGAGCACTGGTTTTAGAATAAAGGAACGTGCTCCGCCTTCCTCAGACAGGTGCCAATAAAGGCTCTGTGTGCGTGTACAACCTTGAAGGTCAACATCAAAAAGGATAGTTTGACATGACAATAGACTTGGTCTGACATTAGAGTTAAGGAGATTTGACACGAGCACATATCTGTTGAGCTTCCATTTAAACCAGCGCAGTGATATTGGGACATATTCTTGGTGCTCTAGCAGTGGCCTGGACATGTCTCCCTTCTGTACCTTGTCCTATTAGGAGTTGCAGCTTCATTCCCGATACTTCCGCAGCAGAAAAAGAACACGCCTCGCCATGAGTCCCAATTACACCTAATGATGGCAAAAGGATGGAGCACATGCAGATTGTGCTGCAGTTCCTTTGTCACGCCAGGCACAAGGCACGATCATTTATCACACCAGTCATATCCTGCACTCCTCCCTGAGCACAGACAATGAATCCCAGCCCATCATCCATGCTGTTATTATTGTTTAACTGCCAGGAAAAGGAAAATAAAAGCCCAGTTACAAGAGCACGGCTGTATCCTGTAAGCAAAACGTGAGACTCTTCACCATGAGGGAGGAAATGCTGCTGTCCTCGAGTCCTCAGAATAGATCTGTCCTGACAGAGTCAACACACACACACTTATACACACAACCAGCCGCCTTTACCCTTTGTGTTTAGATAATTTTGTTTGCAATCAATTTTGGCTTTGAAATCCAAATGAGCTGCCTGTAAGGTCTGTGTGTTACATGTTAGAAGGCGGGGGAGAGCTTAGTATGAGATTTGGGAGGTGCTGTGTGAGTACGTGTGCTGCCGCAGCAGAGAGGCGGCTCGGTGCTTGTCAGTGGCTTTCTCCTAATCCGGGCCTGATCTTTGTGTTTGATCCGCAGCATGGTCCTGAGACAGCATGAGCAGCAGCTATTGCTGTAATTTAAAGTCAATATTGTACTCATGATCCCTCTCCCCGGGCTAACAGAACAGCCTCTCACTGCGATGGAGAGAGTCATCTCTGCTGCTTAGAAGGAATCCTCAGCTTGAGTAGTTCTCCTGTCTCTGATTCTCAAAAGAAACCTGGCCTGTGGGATGTGTTTGTTCCTGGAAAAATAAGAAAGATTTGGGATTATATTTGCTGCTATCTTATCACTTTCCTGACTGCTGGTACACTTAAATCTCATGCTATGAAGTGCTGGAAGCCACAAAGTCACAACATAAAAGAATACTGAGCTAACATCTGACATTTCACGGTTTCACATCCTGCCTAATTTAGAACATTACCAAATGTAAATACAAACAGCCCATGCTCGCTGTACATATATAGATATATATTATTTATTTATTTATTTTAAATAGACAATATTACATTTGTTCATAAAAAGTTACTGTTTGTGACCCTTCCTACAAACCCCATCAGAAATTGTTATTGACTCCAGGATCCAGCTAACAAGCCCATAGTGACATCAATAGCTTTGATGATTCATTCAGAAGCACTTTAATAGATCTAAGATTAGAAATGGGGGTCTCATCCACAAATCTCCTCCCGTGTTATTACACCGAGAGCTAAGATATTTATCCTGTGTGAATGCTGTGAGATATATAAGGGTGGCTCAAGGGCCCGTTAAATCCATACATGTCATGATCTGCAATGTGTTACACTAAAACTTTCGACAAAACGCGTTGCTGACAAACACTTTGATTGAGGCTGTACACAGCAGTAAATTTAAGAGCCAGGGTCAGTGAACTCTCTGTAGATAGAGGTGAAATGTCAAAAATTGATTCCTTTAGTGGCCACAATTTGTTTTGATATAGGGCGAACCTTTTATTGTAGTGCTGTTTTTCTATTTAGTGTTTGTTTCTGAAGGTTTACTTGCAATCAAAGGGCTGCTGACAGCACTGATAACCATGTACAATCAGAGGAGGAAGGGACCAATCATTTTGGTTTTTGTGGCAGTCTACACTTATTTTAGAAAGGTTAAAGGGCCTTGTCCTGTAGGAATACATTGAGTTGCAGTGAGATTGGATGGTTTATGAAACCACCCATGCATTCTTGTCCACCATGATAGCACCATAATAGCTTACACTGTGAGAGGTTAAACTGTGTTACCTCAAAATGAAATCCTCCTGCCTGAGTATGCCTGATGAAGTCTCCAAACTGGGAGATCATATTTATATTAGTATTTCCTAATAACCTTTATTTTCTTTAGAGTGGAAAAAAAAATCTGCTACTGTGATGAGATTATTTTTACAGTAGAAATCAGTTTGTTTCACAAACAAAACAAAAATGTTAAAGAGTTCCAAAAAATTCCTTAACAGCTTTATTTGGCAATTATTTACACTCCAAGGACAGTCTGTATTTTCTGAGCAGGACGTTGTAGCAATAGACATTTTTCTTCTGAACAACAGGCTGTAGGACAAATGGCTTTTGGTCCAGTGGGACTGCTATTGGGGTTTCAAGACAATGGGCTGTTCTCCATATGTGCAACAGAGTTAGCATGTATTAGCAGAGAACTCTTGCATACTAGAAGCAGATAGATAATTGTGATGTCTGTCATAATCAGTTTCTACCAGTGCTCTTTAGACAGGTAATAATATTACTTCAAAAGCAAACATTATAAGAAACAAATATAAATTCAAAACAAACTAGCCAAAATCAGATTACACTTAACTTGCAGCTAATTCTGTTAAACTATTTCTTTGTCCTAAATTTACCATATTGGCTAGTGCAAGACCACCACGAGTGAGCAAAGTAATGGAAACATTAAACAGCACAAGCATCACTTGATAAACGGTTGTTCTTGCAATGTCGCCATATGCATATGCTTGTGCTGAGGGTAATTGGCCTTCTCATCGTGGTGACTCTGAATTTAAACTTTAGTCTGTTCATAGTTATTGATTTAATGTCATATGGAAGCATCTTGAGTTAGCAGCGCCGCCACCCTAGGGTGCACCTATTCCTGCAAAACATTCGCATGCTCCCTGTCTGTTATGAAACCGTACAGAGCTAATTATCAGTGCTAATGACTGCCACAAAATGGCAGCTCTCACCATCACAGATCTGCTCACATGTTTAATGCCACTGTTTGCTGCTTTTCTCAGTAAACCTGTTCATAAGCAAGAGAAAAGTCCTGCTTTTGAGCTTTTTACAGCAGTTTTTTTTTAAACATTTAACATACACCATTTGACGTTTAACATAAACAGTTTCAGAATAGCAGCCTCGTCAACATGCCAGTTTTATGATGCTCACAACACTTGTATATTGTTGCAGTGGAGTCACAAAAACCTTTACATTTTTACTGCTGTTATAATAATGTGAGGTTATAGCTTTGAAATAAATACTTTACTCTATTAGACTATACATCCTGTCAGCCATCAGTGATGAGTATTTCCTTCCTTGATGACGTTGTTTTAACACTTATCAGTTAATTAGTTCCAGTTAATCTGTGTTATGGACAGTTTAAATTATTTTGGCTATTGTCTTTCACAAGAATAATCTTTGCCTTTTTCTCAGTGGAACTTTCATTTAATTCCACATTTAGGGCTTCAGCAGATCTTACCCTGTAACACCAAATCATTTAAATCAACACGGGGCTAAATCTAGGACCACGTCTACGAAAACCAACTGGAGTTACCGCAGCGCTCAGCTTAATCCATATCTGTGGACGCAGACAAACGCCAGTGGCCCACTTATAACTTAAATGACTAGTTTAGTTAACCTTCCTGTTTAAGTCTAACATATTGTTATGACAGCGATAGTGCACTGCATAATTTCCATGGCATTAGCATCAGTCATCGGCCCGCCTGCTATAAATACACCCTGACAGCAGAACTGTTTCCAAAGTGCTCTTCGCAGGATAGTGCACAGGACTCCAGAGGTGAGGTACTTTGATAGTACAGCTCATGAAATATTTGCTGACTTCTATCACCTATGGGACTACTGTTCTGATGGAGCCAATGATATGTGCCCCTATTAGTCTCTAAGGAGTTTTCCTAGCCCACTTTCACCCGATCCGTGCCAATTAAGTAGCAGAATTATGTATATTAGTTGGAGTCACTTGTACTTCCACGCAAAGGAATGCATATAGGGAAGGATGACAGAGGGATACCATTGAATAATTAGAGTGAATTTTCAGAGGCCTGGAAACTCAATCATATGCTGCCACATGCTAACTATTTTTAACCTATTCTTTCCTCTCCTTCTCCCCTCTCTCCTCCTCTTTCCGTCATATATTTTACTGCAGAAATGAAGAACAAACTCCCTCTGCACTGCTGTTACTTTGCCTAAAGTAATTGTGAAAAGTCCACATGACAACTCAGAGGTTAAAGCAGCATCTTTAATAAAACACCATTTTGAAAATTTTAAAAGTTCTTAAAATAAACTTGTTTTTGAATCATTGTGAAATAACAACCTTCATTCTCATATCTAATTCTCCTTTTCCCTCCATCAGTGATAAACAAGTAAATGGATCCCAAAAGCTACGCATGGAAAAACATTAATTGAGCTCCTCAGACTTTCTGTAAACTCATTATGTCATGCTTGGTTTGTCATCCATACAATGCTCACAGCAATGGCTCTTTAGTCTTCTTTATGGAGCCGGGTGGTTTGTGGAAATATGGAGTGTCAGAAGTAGACCTCTAATCCTCACAGACACTTCCCACAGTCATCAGTATTCTAATGACTCACCACCGCCGTCCCGGGGTGTTTATTTTTAGAGATAGAGAGATTGATGAGATGCTCATATCATCCTTAACCACCAACTAATTAACTAATTAGGACATTCAAATGAAGACTTGCTCTGGATAATGCAGCGTGGCTTTGGCATGGGCAAACAGCTCTTGATTCTAACTGCTTGACTCAGCTTCAGGGAGGTTCAGCATCATGGTCTCCTGCTCATGGTTCATGTTCGCTTCATCGGTGCCAAATAGTTCTGTTACATTATTGATGAGGGCAGATATTGATCAGACAAAATGATGCTGCATTGGTTGACCACAGCAGCACCCATGACACTGACGGTATCAACTTAATGTCTTGTTGGTTTTTTTTTTATTCATGGATTTATATACCAATTAGAGCTTGTGTTCTTCCATACAGTTTCTCACACGTTTACACAAAGAGGCCTCATGCAGATCAATGATTTGTCCTTAAACCACATCAATCCTTGCATTCGTTGTCCACAAACACGCTCTTATTTTTCAAGATCGCCAATGATTTTCAATCACGCTCCACTTATGCTGACTTTGAACTTTGAACCCACCTGTTCTGGAGGAGAAGGGCCTTGAATTCTTACCATGGCAAAGATCTCACTGTCTGTATTATATTACGTTGTTTTTTTGTTTTTTTACACCATTGACTCATTCACCCTTTCACCTTGTTCTCACCATGTTTGGATTCTCTCTGGTCAGATCTGTATCATTATCCATCTTGGCACTGATTGTTAGCCCGCCAGGTGTAATGTGTCAGCATTCTGTAGACTTTAATTGGAAGGAGATATGGATGATGGCTTATTGCCTTTGTAAGTCAGCTCCTTAAAAAGGCTAACGTGCACTGTAGTGCAACACTGAGCTGACTGACCAGCCTGCAGTCTCCTGATTATGATTGAAATGATTCGCCTCATTCTCAGCATGTTTTGTAAAAAGAAGAAAACGCTGTTGACACTAACATTCAAGGGTTTAATCCTACATGGCTCTACTTTAAAGGTTAATAATCCTTTTAATTAAAGGATAAGCCTGGTATTGAACACAAAATGTAATCACCAAAGGATTACCAGAGAGATGAATATAGCCATAGCAATTAGTCCAATAATTAAGGTTTTAGTGCTGGACAGAGATGAGAAAGCTCTGGTGATGTGTCATAAAATTCATAGAGTTGTTAGGACGCTGTGAATATGTTGGTTGCAGCTTTACAGCAGCGCGCCTGCATGTGCACTCGGGGTGGTGGTGAAACATGGCGTCCCAGCGGATGCAGCCGCAACAGCTGTTCTTGCCTGAGCCTGGTGTTTCGCACAATATGATCGCTCCATCAGCAAGCCCGCTCTCCAAACAGCCGCATCTGCATTCATCAAACACACTTATCAATAAACAGGGCCGTGCAACAAATAAATGATCTCTGAGAGGGAACATAACAGCAAGCCAGGAAAAAAATGTCAGCCGTACACTTTAATCACTGATGTTGTTAATCAATAAAACAGCTTCATATCTTTTAATTAAAGTTTTATTCACAGCAAATGTTGGCTGAATCTGCCTGCATGTTTTTTTTTGTTTTGTTTTGTTTTGGTTTTTTTTTTCATTAATGGAACCAGTTGGGGCTGGGGAATGGAGGTGGCAGCTGCTGATGACCAGTCACGATGGGGCACTTGTGTTTGTAATTGCATTTTGTCACCTACAGAGGGTGTTAAGAATCCTTGTTAAAGGCTGGGGGAAATCTCACAGTAACAATTATTGTAGAGCAAATTACCAGGTAGCCAATATCTAAGCTGTCAGGAAAGGTTAGGAGAAATGAGAGGAAGAAGATGGACTATTCAGACATTCATCATGGCCATAGTTGCCACTTCCAAATTGAAAATTGGAAGGAATGCATCTTTCATTTTCTCAAAATTTGAATGAGTTAGTTCTGATTATTGCTGTGATTGACAGAAAGGCCTGGATAAATAAATAGCTGGGTAATTCATTTCTATGCTTGTGTCTTAGATCCATCCCCACATATCACTTCTCAGTGTTTTGGCTTTAACGATAAATGATAAACAAGGTGTGGTCACATGTGTATCAGGATTAAACTGCCCACATGCACATGTATGTGAACAGGCATATGAGCATGTATTAATAGATGTAATCTGGCCTTGGATGGTGTTGGGAGAGTTTCTTCATTGGCGCTGGCTGCAGTGGTACCATTGCACAGTGTTGCCACATGAGAGTTTCACTCCACCATCTGTCTCTTTTAACTCTGTATATTACATTTATACCACACGCTTGGAAATGTAGCTTCCTCGTTTTAATGGGAATGTGAGGCAACCGTAAAATAAATATCCTCTCTTTCCTCTGGCAAACGGGGCGTTGCCGAAGCCAAAAGCGTCGGCCGTGTTCATTTGCAACAGCATTGTCCTTTGAATTCCATTTATGGCAAGCTATAAATTGAATTATTGAAAAGCTATTGTTTGTTGCATGAAATCAGTGAAGCAGTAAAGGGGTTAAAGTCAAAGAGTCATAAAAACAATAAGCAAGGGTGTGAAAAAAATCTACTCCAATCAGGATTGGGTCAATATTTAGCCCCTCACCATATCACAGGATTTAATAGGACATGCTCCATGTGTATTTATAGATTGCAGACATCTGCTGAAAATGGGAAAAGGTTTAGGTGTTATTGATTCTGGATTTTAAAAGTTTTACTCAGTAACACATAGGTAACTTTAAGTTTTGGGGGGATATATTTTGGGACATGATCTAGTTTGGCAGAAAAAGTAGGCCTGAGAAAAACTTCTGTTAGTCCTGTGGGTACAGTGGACAGACCGAGTTTTGCCTGCTTTACCTGTCAGCTACAAGTTTAATCAAACCCTTTTCTCAGTCTAATACATAATTTAATTTACATAATGTAAAGATACGCTATATGTACAGTATAAGGTTAAAACAACTAGCTGATGAGCGTTTCCTTAATCACTCACTCAAGGACGGCAGTGATTTAGCTTTTCAGCTTTGAATATTTTCAGGTTTTCTTCTTTGCTGCTGAACTTAATATTTTAGGGTTTGGGATTCTTGGTAAATAATAAGATACATTTGAACATTAAATATTTTTAGGTTTTCTTTTCTTTCTTTCATACTGAACAGAATATTTGGGTGTTTTGGAATATTGGTCAGTAAAAACAAGAAAATTGAAGATGTCAACCTGAGCTTTGGGAAATTGTTATGGGCATTTTTTGTGCTATTTTCTGAAAGTTTATGGCTGAAACGATTAATCGATAATGAAAAGAATCATTAGTTGCAGCCCTACTACAGTGTATTCCCCTGTTAAGCTGCTAAGAAATATCTCACACAGCCCCCTGTCTCTCTGCTATAATCACAGTGTCTCTGTTTAGCCATTTGCAAGCTGTGACCATTGTTGATTCAAGGTGAGACCTGATATTATTGCCATATAGGCTTGTGTTTTTATTGTTGTTATTTTCAAGAATGGGCCCATTTTGTCATTTAATTGAGGCTCATGGGCTTGGCTGCGAAACGGCACACAGGGGAATAAGACGTCAAGTGGCTGAATTTCCACAGCCATTAACTGTTCCACACTCAATTAGAATGCATAGGATCCTGACATTTCATAACTTATGGGTCTCCAGGCTGATATAACCCCCGCTATAAAAGAAGCCACATTCTGAAGACACAGAACCAGATACTTACATCCTCTTTGAGATTTAAGCGGTTGCTTTGTGAATTTTTGCAGCACAAAATCAGGCCAGATAAAAGGCATGCATGATGTAATAAAAAAACCTTGCTGGGGCTCCGTGTTATTGCTGCTGTTTCTGTGTCAGTGTGGCGTAAACACATCGCGCTGCTTTGCACAGAGGATGCCACAGCTACATCTTCTCTAACTATCAATTAAATTCAGTTTCTCGGCAGCATTCCCATATTTCCTCATATTTCCATGTCTTAATAAATCATAGTTGTGCACCAGAAATAACAGGAATGCAGGATACATGTATGACGCCGTTGTAATACAACATAAATATAAAATATGAACAGCAGCAAATTGGGCCACTTAATAAAAAGTAGGATTTGTTGTGCTGCTATGAGCCGTCTTGGGAAAGGTGATCCTGACAATCAGAATTATGATGATAGAAATGCACTTTGATTGCTGTTTAATTTTCTTTGGTGATCTCTCACCACCACTATAACTCAGTCTGAAAACAGACAGGTCCTATTTGCCAGGTAATTAATAACAGGCTGCTGAGGCAAGATTTAGCTATTATTTCTAATATGTTGTGTGATTGTAAAAAGCACCTTTTCCAACAGTACGATTGCATTCATTTATATCTTGTTATTTTGTAAATGCTTTTCCAGAGCTTTAATTTATACAAAGTGAAGGCAAATTTTCAGCACAGCCATCAGTAATCTAATTTAAAAAGAATCTGCTGCTATCTGAAGGGTTACCAATTAATTCAAATTGATTGCCTGTATAATTTAGTATGTTACAAAAAGCAGTATTAAGCTTTCATTATGCTGGGCATGGCTGTTCGCTCTGCTGAGTTTTTTGACTTATTTTTCATCATAACACTTTAGAATAAGAGACTTAGTCTGATCCTTAATCACACAAATGATGAATATCAGCATATAATGTAGAGGTGATGAGTTTTAATAGAGTCACTCCTAAACATAAAGTACCTAACATGGATTAAGAGCATAGTGAAGAGATTGAAGTCAGAGGTTGGGTAATAGATTACGCTCTCTTTTGGGTTCTCCGTTGGTGGCAAACCAATAAACTTAAAATAGGTGAGGCCCTCTGCCGTGAACAACAAAGCGCCATCAGCCGTCCCTCCAAGGTGGAGCCTCCTATAGGTCACTGCTGCTGTGACTCTCGACAATATGACAGATTAACGACAACAGGTTGAGCCCTGCACTTTCGGCCGCCCACAATCTCAATTATGTCTGTCTTAATGTACACTGAACAGCCACAATCGCAGGGCCATGGACAGGGTAAACACACTTGCAGGAAACAGACTAGTGACAGGATAATAAAGTGCCATGATTGATTCAGCTTGCTGTGTGCCAGATCGGTTTATTGTGTGGGAGGAGTGGTACCAGATTGTGGAGCTTTCTGTGGAGAGCTATCTGTTGTCTTGGTTCATGAATGAAGCTAAGGCAGGCCGAGTGATGATATGTAAACGTTATGGTTTCCTATAACATGTATTGTTTTTGGCATGTGTGGTGTAAAAATTACATAAAGGTTGCTGATTAATTTTGTGTCAAATGACTGGTGCATTAATTGTTAGAAATCAACAACATTTCCCTCTGAAATGCACTAGAGCAGAAGTACAAAGTAGCATAAATACTCAAGTAAAGTACAAGCATTAAATGTGTATTCCAGCATCCAGCTGTGTTCAGTTCTCCTCCGTTTTTAACAAGAGGTCTTTTTATGCCAAAACTCATCATGTTTTAGAAAGGGTTAAGAAAAATCTGTTACCTGGCTGATACGTTGCCAGCAGCGACTGTTTGTCTGTGCTCGTACATTGGAAAGAGAGTTAATGCATATTAATGGGGCCTATAAAAGCAACTAATTGAGCATTCCGGATCTTGCTGAGTTGGGGATCTGTGAGTGACATTGTGCAGCTCCAGGACCTACACCAGACTGCCTTTATTAGCTCTCTGAACTGGGATGTAGGTCAGGCCATTAAAAGCAGGAAGGGGGCTCTTTCACTAAATATTGTTGTGACAGCCTCATATTTGACACCCCAATCTGTGAGCGGTGCTTAGGGCATGTTTGCAGCAGCCGCATGTTGAACAGGTCTAAGCAAGGAGGACGGTATGTAATGGATTGCCGCTCCAAAAAAGTTAATCCTAGCTTAACGCAATTTAATTGAGCACAATAAAATGCAGCCATATGCGTCCCATAAAAATCAACAGTGTTCCATATGAGTGCTAAGTAAACATGCCTTGAATATCAGCTTATGTGTAACAAGTCTCACATCCAGTGTTGTAATGTAATTTTCTTAATGATCCAAACAAAGGCTGCATTTATTTTTTGCTTGTATGGTGTTTTTTCCATTAGGAGAAGGTGGTGTTGATAGAAAATAAGCTTAGCAGTTGAATATTATGAACCTATCATTATTTTAGAATATAGATTTATTTGTTTAACACATGAATGACTCTTTGACAGCCTCCACATCCAGGTACATGCATATTATTAATCTGGAGCTATGACTGGAATAAACCAAAGTAGACAAAGCACCACACTAAATCACCATCTAAAATAGTAAGTAGTTGGGCAATAATATTTCAATAGGGGGCAGCACACTGCCATTACACATTGGCCTTTAAATCATATTTAATCGCTCTTTTGTGTAGTAGTCTGTAACTATAGTTTGACTGGAGCTTGAAACGCACCATTCTTCTAATCGACTATACTGTGTGCACCGTATACTGTCTGTCTATCAAATCCACCCTCCATATGCCGTCCTTAACAACCTTCTGTCTGCTAAAACTAGCGTGCATATCTTTGTTAGGTGTTATAATAAAAACAGACAACAGCACATCCTAGTAATGGAGCACAGTATGAGGTCAAGCAGATCCCTCTAAAGAGGCCGACTCATTTTCTTTTCCTGTCGTCAGCTTTGGATGGCTTTTTCACTAAAGTGTCATAAGCCACTTGATTGTAAATCTTGGTGACCTTGAAGTCACCAGAAAAAGCGCAGATCCGTAAACCAATCATCGCACGGCTGCCCCTGTCAGCCACGCTCCTGTTCACACAGTCACTGGCTGAATTTCCTGATGTTAAACAGAGGAAGGAAAGAGGAATAAAGCTCAGTTCACGCCAGTGTTTGTGAGAACACAATGTCAGTTTTAAGTATTAGCATTATAGTGCTGCTCTTGAGGAATTATTTAGCAAAATTGCTTTGTTGAGTTGAACACTGCTACACACAGTGCGTCTGGTAGACTTACAGACTTAGCTAAAAAGTCAGGATAAAGACTAATGATACTGCAAACATCAGCATTTCTTACACCACTTCCAACTGCTCTGCTCACCAGCAGGACAAAGATCAGTGTTATTATGGATCTGTTGAAAAATCAATTTTGTGAATGCTAATGTCCTTTAAATCTTTCAACGCTCAGTGCGTTTCTGTGGGATGATTTCCAGCAGCATCACAGATCTGATTGTCTAGTCCTGCCGTGGATTATAGGACCAGCTGGCTGAAGGCTGCATACACTCTGAGTGAAAAGGGTTCTCAGGTTCTCAGCATGACCCACACAGGTTAAACTTGTTTTTCTTTCAAAGATTTCACAGAGCTTTTGGTTTGTGTGCAGGTCTTTCAAACTGGTGACCTGGATTCAGTTTCCACCTGATTTTCCACCTGTTCTCCAGTTTGCTCTGGGAATAGCCCTGCAAGTGTCATCATGGTGTATGATAATCACTGTTGTAATTATCAACTGAGCCACCCAGGAGAAATGGCATCATGCTCATTTTTTTTAGTAGCACTGGCGATTTAAAAGCTTTGTCATGATCATTTAAACTGAGTCGACTGTTCCTGCTACAGTTGCCGCTGAGCCTCAGAGTATCTTAAATTGCTCTAACAAGTAGAATAAATGACATTTGATTCACAGTGATTTGATAACATTAGTTATTATACATAAACAAAAACTCATAATAATCAAATAATCATAAATCTACAAGTGATCTAGCTTCTATGATGAAGACAAAATACAAATTACACACACATTTCTGAGCCTTGCGCTTGCTGTATATTTCTTTGAATTTTCTAAAGTTTCAAGTATCACAATTAAACAATGGAGAATTTCTTAATGTCCCTCAGCAACAAACACTTCCAAGGGAGGGGCAGTTATGTGCTAACCACACCCACTGGAGATACAGAAAACATACAAAAGTAACAAATTCAAACCTGTTGACTAAAACCCTTCATCTCGATAAAATGTATAGTTTGAAACAACCAAGATCTAAAAAAGTATATTGCAAAAATGTGTCTTATTGTTGGATAAAGAGTCAATTTATTATTTCTTGCTGACAGTAACAATGTTGACACTTGCAAAAAGTGGATACAATGATGTAATTGACAGGGGACTAAAAGAGATAGTGTTCCGTTGCCTTGATTATAATTAGGGATTTCTCTGGGTTTGGAATTTGTTAAAAACATTAAAGACAATGGAGCGACTCAACTCAAAAAAAACATATAAAACAGCAGTTTAGTCATTTTCAGACATTTTAATGCAGAAATATTACATTTAACTAAGTAACTAAGCCATACTTGTTTTAGTTACTTTTATTGTATGTAAGTTATTGTGCAGTGTTGGTATGTGGATGACATCATTTTCAGTTCTTTACTTTTCTATCTCCAAAACAGTCAACAAGTGTTGCAGGTAGACTTCATTTCCTTAGTTCTATTTGTCCACACAATCAGACTTAAAACAGACAATTTGAAATTAAATCCCAGTCAGATGTTCCTATGAGAGGCTGCTTTATATCTATTATGAGCTTCATTCTGTTCTTTTTAGAGAGGGACCTGCCTGAAGTGATTTACGGGAGAGTAAGAAATCAGAGGCAGAACGCAGATGAACCGTAGCCCTGCAGGCTGTGTATCCTTGGTCTTGACAAAGAAAGGAGCCTCAGTAGTTTCATGCAGCATCCAGAAATGGAGATTAGCATGGAGCCATCAGCAGCGCTGCAGTCCCTCCCTACCCTGCTTCTCCTGTCAGACCGCCTCCTCCTTGCTTGTCAGGAGCTCCGACGAGGAGCTGTAAAAACCTTTTCCCCTCTCCTTAACAACTGCAAAACAACACGCACACACCCTGGCTGAGGTGCCTGCTTTTCTGAGGCCTCTGACAGGACGTGCTGCAGGCACAAATTGTAATTCATAAAGGTTAAGGGGGTCAATGCCTTTTATTACCAGTCTGAGTGCATCCAGCTTGATGGGGCGGGCATGCAAATGGAATGTCTCAGTGTTCTGTGCAACTCAGACAGCGAGTGCGTGCGTGCCTCTGAATGGGAGGAAGTTAAAGGTGGGTAAAGGGTGGTGGAGATGCTGGGGGGGAGGGCGTGAGATCGGCTGCTCTCTCCACCTTCCACAGCCATGTAGGACCACACAGCCGCTGCCCGGTTAATTAGACAGTATGACATTGACCTCAGGTAGTTAACGGCCACTTTGATATGTGCCGTCTTGCAATTAATATATTGTAAATCGTCATGTTTTATCATAGGGCTAGCTTTGACCTATAAGTGGCTGCATTACACTTGAGCCTACAATACATTCTCACATTTTACATTTGCATGAACAGAAACACAGTACCAGCAGGGTGGAATTAAAGGTCTGTGGTAGTTTTGCTTTCAAAGCCTTCTCTTTGACCACTAACATAATTAACAGGAACATCAAAGGTTCGAGCAAACCATGTACAGGGTCACAGCAGTGAGTAAAAAGTATTTTATCTATAGGATGGTTATTTAGAAGTATATCAGAAGCAGAGAGTTTACTGTTCTGGTTCAACTGCCACTGAATTTTAGAACAGTGCTGTTGTACAAAGTCTGTTTCTCATCTCTTTTGTGCAGTTACCATGACCCCCGCAACAAAGGCTATGATCACATTAGACCCTATTGCACCCTCTGCTGGACCTTCATGGAATTGACCTTGTTCTTGCTGCATGCAATGTTCAAGCTGTTCTCTGTCTGATGCTGGACTTCGCATATAATGATGCAGACAAAATGATACATAATACAATAGTTGAGAACAGAATGGAATAAAACAGTGGAGTAGAATAGAAAAGAATAGAGTGGATTATCACATAAGAACACAGCAGACTGGAACCAAAATTTACACGATAGAACAGAACAGAGCAGAACAGCACAGGACAGGATAAAGTATTAATAGAGTGGAACAGGATAGAATATAACAGAATAGAATAGAGGAACAGAATACAGGAATACATACGTAGTCCTGTATCAGATAAAAAGAGAACAAAATGGGCTACACTAGGAAGGAATACAACAAGATAGAACCAAATATAATCTAATAAAATAGAGGAGCAGAATATGAAAATGTATGAAACATAATGCAACAGAACAGTGCAGAATGAAATATAAGAATAAGAATAGAATTGCTGTTGTGCTTCTTGAGCATTTCTGGTACATGTATGATCTACTGACTGCTTCTACTCAGTGAGGTCAGGAATCTACTGCTTCATGTTCGCTGTAAAACTGAGGAGATCATATCTGAGGAGTCACTGGGACATTCCTCCCTTAAAGCCAGCGTGCAGCAAAGGCAGACTCCCTGTGCTCATTACCTTTCCATCACAGACCAGCTGCTGTGGAGTCATTCATCACGATTACAAGTCCGCCCGGTGTTGGTAGCCTACAGCTCCACCATCAGCCGGTGAGATGCACAGACAGGGCCCCAAGCCATCAGTCCCTCTGGGCTGAGTGTTAAATTCACACCACAACAGGTGATGGTGGTGGACAGTGGCAGGCTGGTTTTGTTATGAGGGAAAAACTCATTTTGAAACACTAGTTGAAATTCTGCTTCTCCTGCAGCCACAGTATGTAGACAAATAATAAATAAATAAATTGTTGTAATATGTTGTGTATATGATAGGTAATATCTCTGTGATGGTATTATGCTAATAACAACATCATTTAAAATACATTCAAAGCAGTGATTTCTCCTTTTTACAGCTTTTTTAACCATTAAAAAAAAGCTGTCTCTCTGCTCTTGACTGTCCCTGTACGCAGGCATACAGGAAAGGGAAGCACATGGTCTTTCGTAAACTAGTTAAGCTCACGCTAACCTCATCTAAATTGCCACTGTTTCCTGGTTTGACCCACATCAGTGCTGCAGCCAAGTATTTCCAGCCTTGGAACAGACCCTAGTTCCCACAGTTGAGCCAGTGTCTACTGTTGCTGTCCAGGAACATATAAGGATGGGTATTTTAATGTCAGTGGTGGCAACTTCACAGACAGATTCAATCCCCTGTTGCCTATGGAAACATTTGAGTGATGTCATCTATTTTTATGATGAACACTAAACCCAATATGAATACATGCATGCAACTGGACAAGCTCACCCAGCAATTTCTTAAATTGAGCTCAGTGATTTGCGTCGAGCGACACAAGTTTGGTGACAAGTCATGTGACAACAGACAATATTAAGAATGGTCTTTTGAAACTTTAATTATCATATTTAATGAAAATTAATGTAGCTTTAGGAAATCAAACAATTTCTTAAATTCCCACTTTTCCTTTTATCTTGCTACAAACTTGTAAAATAACCTCATTCAGTCCTTTCTGACAGTACCGCATCATTACATTATGTACTGCTTGTTCCAACTCTTCTCTGAAGCTGTTGTACACGATGTTTACACAGACTGACCTACAATTTAATTTTTTTGGCCTCAGGAACACCTCTGGGGAATCCCCTCAAATTTGGTACAAATGTTCACTGAACTCAAAGATGATTAGATGATTAGATTTTGGTGGTCAAAGGTCAAGGTCACAGTGACCTTATGTTCTTGGGAACACAGCATCTCAGTAAAGCCTTGAGGGAATTTCATTTAAAAAGGCACAAATGTCCACTTTAGTCAAGGAGGAACTGATGGTAATTAGGAGGTCAGAGGTCACTATGACCTCACAAAACACATTTGTTGCCATAACTAAAGAATTCAAGCACTAATTATGACACAATTACACACAAATATCGAAGATGATAAAATAATGAAGTGATGACATTTAGTAACTGAAAGGTCATAGATCAACTGCACTGTGACAGTGAGGTGCAAAACTATGTTTACCACCATGACTCAGGAGCAGAGGGGCAGACTGTGACCATATTTCTTTTCATTTGGTCAGATGCTGAATTTGGCGACACTAATCTTGGGTGCTGATTGTTGAGATCTTCTGTGCTGCCAGGTTTGAAGCATTCACATTTTAGGATTTGTTGCTTTTTTGCTGCAACATCAGTGTTTGAAACATGGTAGTCCAGCAGCAGCTCACTGGTTCTGTTGGCATTGAGCTTTAGGTTGGTTCGCCATGCGATGAATCTCCCGATCCGCTATCGGAAATCTTTCCTGCCACAAGTCATAACACTGTACAACTCCTCGTCTGTGTGTGACAGATGACACTCTGTACTGACAATAGCAGTAACTGGCAGATTCTGCACGTTAGCTTTGGTTAGTGTAATTTCATTTCATTTGTAACATTCAATAACTTTATTTTTTGTATGCTGAGTGCCTGTATATTGCTGCTGTTTGGTATTAATAAAGTTTACCTATCTATCTATTTATCTATCTATCTATCTATCTATCTATCTAATCGTGAGGTGGAAAGCTTAGTTTATGGCTGGAGCTTTCCCTTAAAATAGAGTGGAATAAAATAGAAACATATTTATCCTGGCTTTTCTTGTATCCTTGGACACTTTTTGGGGGAAAATACATGAAAAAACTGATCACCTGAAACTGAAAACTGGGGCCAGCCTTACAAAAAAAATACACTAAAATGTAATTTGAGTTTATTTTGAAATCTATTTTTGGTTATTTTAGTTGCTTGTGCGCATTCGCATGTCTACCCACCTGAGCTCTCATAGATATTTGACTTGTGGTTTAATTTGATTCAAATTTAGCTGGAAAACTAAAATACACACTTTGAAATGACCATGACCATGACCCTAGTGTTTGGCACCATAGTGTTTACATCATGCCACTCAAACAGGAGGGAACATTTTACACAGCATCATACAACAGCAGGACAATATATATGTGATTGTCTTAAAATAAACTACAGTTCCCGTCAACACTGATTTGTTTAAAAAGAATGTGGATAAAAATCAGTGACAGAGGAATAATCCATATCAGACTCTTGCTAAAGTCACATTAATAAGATCAATCCATTGTTGTTTTTGTTTTTTTTTTCCCCTGGTATTTGTTGACAATAAGAGAACATGACCACACTTATGTCAGAAGGCTTTAAGTGTCCTGTATTATTACCTGTTTTATCCTCTTGAATAAGATAGAGGCCCAACACTCATGGCCTATAGGGTGTTAATCTGCTCGTCCTACATGTTTTACTCTTTACAAGCACTTTCTCAGGTCAGCTCATTGTAGTAGAGTGAGACCAAAAAGAATTAATTTTCATGAATAACTCATGAAAATTATGAAAATAGATTTTATCAAATTTTTTTATCCTAATTCGTATTCAGACGATAAAAATGTATCTGTAGAAAACACAGACATTGTGTGTGTTCCGTTAGTATTGCGAATGAATATTTACACTGCGATCATGTTAAATAAAGTTTCTGTGAAATGACCTTCCATTGTCATCATCCGGGCCTCTACATACATCACATCGCGCATGCGCACTCTTCCACTGTGGTTCGACCTCTGCAGTCGGTAAGTGTGTAATGGCAGTTTGAATGGGAATCGTATGCTAACAAATCTCATTTCATCCTCTCTCCTGACTTCACATTGCAGCGCTAAAGTAGGGACAGCATGCAGAATGGATGTGAATGTGCATATGAATGCCTTTATTTTCTCTGTGGAGCGTTTTTACAGTCGTTTGACCTTACTTCTCTCCGGTCTTTCCTCCTCAGAGAGACCCGGGCTTCAACCAGATTTGACCGTACCGGTTAAAACTACCTAACGTAGAAAATGTATGCCTGTGCAAAGTTCGTCTCCACGCCGGCTCTGGTGAGTTTGCTTTATTCGGTGCGTTTCCCAGCTGCGCATTTGAGTTTGCTTTATTAAATATCGCCGTTAAATCCGGCGGGCCTCTGGTTGAACTTGACTGCAACTGACTGGCAAGGGTATCTGCAAGCTAGGCCGGCAAGCTAACAAGCTAATGCTAAAGAACACAATGACAGACTTTTTATACAGCGGCAATGTAGCTCTGATGTTCATGAATAAGGTGCATACAAGTTACATTCAAAAAGGTGTCACAGTGCCTTTGCTTTGACTCCTAGTGTAGATTTTCAGTAATGGTCTCTTGGCTAAGGTCATTAGAGTGTGCTAGCTGATTTTAGTGCAGAGTTCACCTCAAACCTCATACAGGACTGTACAACTGAACACTCTGTCCATTTGACCATTGTTAGCTCCTAAATAGATGTAGCTTCTCTTTATAGTCATTCTCCAAGGTCACATTTCTAGTTGCAGTAGATCTATCAGGCTAACCGGTTTACACTGCAATGAAGACTACCTTTGCTGCAAGTTTTGATTACAGATTTCCAGCACCATAGGTTAACAGAAAACTCAGCTGTGAGTGACTTTGACAGCACACACTGTACTCACAGATCATTGAAGGCCACAGGTCATCAAGTGTGCACACTAAAATGCCTTGTACTGCACACTATGAATAGCTCCTAACAATACACTTAATGGTTTTTGAGCTTTTGGCTTGTGTGTGTATTGTGTAATTAAATTTGTGTTGTGTTGTTGCCGCAGGTCCGTGCTGGTTCCCGGGCTCTTTACAGACCCCTCTCTGCCTCTGTGCTGTCCAGGCCTGAGATCAAAACAGAGGTAAGAAAATTATATAAGAATATTATTTGGTTAATCACAAACTAATTTTGACTAATTGCTTATAGTCTTGTACTTTGTCATAAATGATAGAAATGCCCATGTTTTTTGATCCCAATGTGACTATTCCAACTTCATCTGAACAATGGCCAAAAAACTCAAAAGTCTAAAAAAATAAAAAATCAAATTTATTGAAAGCTTTTGAAGATAACTGACTTATTTTTCAACTTAAATGAAAGAAAAACGTACAACTTCTTGCAAAGGTTATCATGGATTATGGTTTGTTATGGTCATGAATATAATTGTTTAATCAGTAGCTCTCATTACTCATACTATTTGTCTCTAATATTTTGTGTCAGCTGCATTGTCATGTCTCATTACATTTGTTTTAAAAGATGAAAGCTTAGACTTTTTGTCTTTTCCTACTCCAGAGCAATGTTGCTGTGATGCCACAGGGCCCTCTTACCCAGGTCACACTGAGGGGCTTCCAGACCAGTGCTATCAGCAGGGACATTGACACTGCTGCCAAGTTTATTGGAGCTGGAGCTGCCACAGTCGGAGTCGCTGGATCCGGAGCTGGAATTGGGACAGTCTTTGGCAGTCTCATCATTGGCTATGCTAGGTTTGTTTTCATAGGCGTGCATCTTTACATTATTTTAAAAAACTTCCATTAATAGTGTATACTATTCTGTTTTTTGGGTTTTTCCAATCAGTGCTTGACAGATTGTTCTTGTTTCCAGGAACCCTTCTCTGAAGCAGCAGCTGTTCTCATATGCCATCCTGGGATTTGCCCTGTCTGAAGCCATGGGACTGTTCTGTTTGATGGTTGCTTTCCTTATCCTGTTTGCTATGTAAAACTCTGCTGTAATACATCATTTTCATTACAGATGTGACTACATATTTTATTGTGGCTACCAAAATTGTTCCGTGTTGGTGTCATGGAAATGTACATTTTCAAGTCTTTCAGACACTGTCGAAATAAGGAAAACATGTATTGTACAAATGTAAGAAATTACGTGATTAAAATACATGTATTTGACTATTTAACCTCGGCAGTAACTTTTATGTCTGAAATATCATGCTAACACAACAGAAAGCAGTCAGCTTTCATGAATGTCATCTTTTCTGTGAAGCAGCTGCTTAACTTGCCATGAATCAGCCTTGTTTTCTCAATATCACATGCAAGCTTTTTGGGGTCCACCTTAATGGATTTTTGGTTCAGCTGCAGTTAAATGGTACTGTAATTAGGCAGCAAGTTGGTGCTTGCTTTTGTAAATGACATTGAATAAATCTAGATGATTTAATTGAGCTATATAATGGATTTTGACTTTATTGAATGTCATGAAAAGTCCCTGCTGGGTTGTGTCAAACTGACCATTTTAATTCATCAGATCTTTCTGTCTATAATGCCTGTGGCTTGGATTTGGCTGAATTTAATGATGCTGATCTGTTAATCAGATTTCTTAAGTCACTTGTCAATCAAAAATCTACTGGTTCAAGCTTCCACAGGGTAAGGATCTGCTGATTTATTTAACTTCTCCCAGTTTTGTTTTTGTTTTTTTGTTTGCTGAGCTTTGGTCTTTAAACAAAATCTGAATGTGTCCTGTTGGGAACTAGTTATAGACTTATTACAGACCAAAAATTTTTTCAAAAGAAGTTGACGGATGAATTCTTCCCTAATGTCAACAATATATGCTGCTTTAACCTCCCAAATTAAACCTAAACCTAAAACCTAAATTAAAAGCAAAATACATGACTGACCAAACACAAGAAACGTGTTTAGCAGTACAGTATAAAACATTCAAGCATTGGTTCATTGACTTTCCCCGGAATAGTTGCCCAGAACAAAATAAAAGGCTCTATCCAATGTCATATCATAGTTACTAAATAAATAACCATGATCTAGGGATGCTAACAGTATAGGTTCTTATGTGATGTCATAATGCAACATCTTTTATGAAATCTATCAGCTGTTATGTAAGGAGCACTGAAACAAAACTTCACCCACAAGGGTGAAAAGGTGTAAACTTTAACCTTCCAGAACATGTGACTGGAGAGGGGACATGAATAATGAGACATTGGTTCCTGTATTTAAAAATGGAAAGGGTAAATATATTTATACATTGATTCTGGATTTATTCATAAAGCAGGAGGAGTAGTCAGTTTGAATCCAAGTTATTGAAAGGGCTTATTTGTGGTGGAAAACACAGTTACTGAAAACAGAGCATATATATATATATGTCTGAAAACATGCCTGGGGGGTAAAGTAGTTGCTCAACTGATGTTGGCTCTGCCCAAGTGTGACGTTTACGGAAGAACACAAACCCCTCTCGCGATATTTTGGTAGAGACGTGGGATTTTGGAAATCGAGGGTTGTGGCTGAGGGGTAAGTGACCACATAAACTGATAGCGAATGGGTACAAAGCGTCTGTAAAAGACATAATTTCTGCCACTGCGAGGGACTTGTGCTCCGGTACAATGACACGGCCTCGAAATAAACGTTGACATGTCCTGTGTTTACAGTGGTATTTAGGTCCAAATATGGCGACGGTTGTATGTTAACGCAGGGCTCAGGCTATTCCATGGAAGCGACTGGAACAGATAATGGCACTCTGTTAATACCGTTAGATGTTTTATGTGTTATGTTTCGTGAGAAATTGTGATACTTATTACACATGAAGCGGTAGAAGTGCCAGCGGAGGATCGTCAGTGATGTCCTCCTCATCCGCACATTTAGTCCAAAACCAAGGGGCTGAGATTTTAGCGTCTTTTATGATGACTCTGAGGTGTAAACAACCCAAGCAACCGCCCATCATCGATATGCTTTGTCCACATTTGTAGTTGTCCTTTCTCGGGACTTTCACTTTTACTGTGCCACTGCAGCCGCCCGTTAGTCACACATTACCCGACACCATCTCTGTCTTTTCGCTTAGGTTATTTGCCACAGCCACAGTGTTTATTCCACACCTTTAAGGACCAATGGTCTTATTTACAACACTTTTGGCCATTTAAACATACATATACGGATATCTTTAGCTGTGATCTTTAACTCCTGTTGTACTCTTTCCTTTTTTATTCCAGGGTGACATAACAGGAATTCCTTAATATGAGTGATGATAAACCTTTCCAATGTACTGCTCCTGGGTGTGGACAGGTAAGTGATCCCTTTTGTCACACATGTCCCTTTGTATCAGTATTTCACATTATATACAGGGGGATCCACAAGCAGACCTAATTGAGAGTAGTGGACATTGCACACAATAGATGACAACATCATATTTTCTACAGAGACCAATCACTACTCTGACACTGGAATATTAGCTACCCTAGGTTTTCTGTGTGCCACTTTGTTTGTGGAAATGGGTGAATGGATAAAACAACAATGTAATTTAAGAAACCGCAGCATGAGAACATTATATGAACTAAAATTAATAGGTGTTAGAGCTGGATTTTAAAGCATGGCTGCTACAGAAGACAAGGTCACACGATTATGTAACAATGCCAGACCCAGGTGATTTTGGACTTTAGTCGTACAGATTTCAAAACAGGTTTGTAAGTAATCAAATTGCTAAGAAGCAACTAACAGTCAGAGGCTTTTCTGGGGAGGTGGGAGTATTGCTTGCCATACCTAACTTGGACAAGTTATGTATCTGCCAAGATTTTTAAGAGGTATGAAGGAATTCTGTGAATGATTTCTGTTATTTTGCATAATTTTTTTGTTTTTGAATTATTCAAATGCTGAAGATACCAGATATCCTTTTAAAAATCTCTCTACATAAGGATAATTCTAAGGTATAAAATGAAAATCAGGTCACCCACATCAAAAAGAAATGTTGTGACCACTAAATTCTCAATGTGAATTACTGAATCATAGCTAAGATCCTAAACTCAGTAAGCTTATAATGTTCAGGTATTTTTAAAACTGATTAAGAAAGGTGTTTCTAGCACTAACTGTACCCTCATCAGTATGTAAATTAGAAACATCAGGAGCACACATTTATATTTAAAGCTGATGATAAGGTGCTGCAAATCATGTTTTAATGCATTGTTATAAGCTGAGTTATGACAATAAAGATGATGAAATGTCTAATAGAAAACAAAATGTTTTCCATAGTGCTGCCATTTAAAAGCCTTAACTATAAACAGATGCTTCAGATCCAATCCATGCAGATCCTGTCTTAGTGTCCTTTTTTGTTTGTTTGTTTGTTTGTTTGTTTTGTGACCTTGCACAGAGATTTACAAATGAGGATCACTTGGCTGTCCACAAACACAAACATGAGATGACCCTGAAGTTTGGCCCAGCAAGGAATGACAGTGTCATCATTGCTGGTAAGTGCGCTCAGAGTTGAGATATTCAGAAATTTCTTTATGCTAAAGCTTTCCCTCCGTTGCAGACCAAACGCCAACACCTACGCGCTTTTTGAAGAACTGTGAGGAGGTCGGCCTCTTCAATGAACTTGCAAGTCCTTTTGACCATGACTTCAAAAAAGCGACTGAAGACGACATTAAAAAGGTTGTTCATCATCAGCAGATCATCTCAACTTCTGTTTGTTGCACAGTAAGCATTTCCGTCTCCAATTTGTTTTTTGAGATTGTTTATTCTTGTGTTTCTGTAGTTACCTTTGGATTTGTCACCTCTTGCAACGCCCATCATACGAAACAAAATTGAGGAGCCCACACCCATGGATGCACATCGAGATAGCCCCCTTCCTCACCCTGAATCTACTACGAATGATGACAAGGTAAAGCCTTTGAGTTGGCTGGCTGTGGTATTTGTGCTAATCTCAGAGAGTTTACAAGGCAGTCATTAAGAGTGAATGAATGGACGTCTCCTACTTCTGTGATGAGTAAATTGCAGATCCATTGGTTTGAAGATTACTTAAATAAGTGGTCAGGCTATGTGCTTGTTTCAATATGACATTGTCTCAGCTTTCAATGATACTTGTGTCTCATTCTGTGAAAAAATGCTAGCAGTACTGCACAAAATTATTATGTAGAGACATTCAGTGAAAATATTAGATGACTTAAACTAACAAAGTTATTTTCTTTTTCTCTTTTATTTGTAGTATTAAGAAGAAAACATAAAACATTTGGGGCTACTTTTTATCATAATAAGTAATTAACTTAAGAATCTGGTGTTCATTAAAAACTTCCTGCGGCTAAGGTGTTGTATGATGTTTTCAGGACTTATCCTTGCAGCCAGCCTCACTGCCAACATCCACTATAGTCCATCCTGCATCCCTCCAAGTTCCCAATGTACTTCTAGCAACCTCAGAGGCTAATGTTGTAATACAGCAAGCTCTCCCATCACCAACATCTAGCTCTGTTATTACCCAAGTCCCATCCACTAATAGGCCTATAGTGTAAGTAACTCAAAACATCCATTTTTAAAAATCATAGTTTTATTAAGTCATCTTTTTTTGTTTGTTTGTAGTTTTTTAAATTTATATTTGTGCAGTTTTGTCTTGGTGAGCTCATATTTCATGAGGCATGTGCTTGTTTTGTTTTTCATTTATTTGCGTTTTGCAAGATATCTTATTTTTGGCTACAGATCTCATGAGTGTTGTCTTCAAGGACAACATCAGCATTGCTTAAATATGGACTTAAATTCAGTATCAGAGTGGTGAGATTATAATCCCAATTACAGTGTGTGTTCACTACTGGCATTTAAAACTTCCCAAGACTTTTTATTTGAAGAACATTTACTAAATAATGTGAAAGCATTTTATCTGTGTTAAAAATATGAGGTGTCAATGTTGCTGTCAAGTGAAGTAGTAGATACCTGCTCATGTCACTGAAAACATTGTAGCTCAGAAAATGACACAAAATGAATACGTGAAATAAACATTATAATCATCTCATGCTTCTGAAATGCAGCCACAGCTACAGGTTCATTAGACAAGGTAGAAGTGAATTGTTAGAGATCCGTCAGAACAATTTGCAGGCACACATGGACACAAATTATGGCATTATCATTTTAAATCTATGTTTGTCCATCAGTCAACCTTTATTTACATAGCACACGTCAAACGAACTAAATCTAGCACAGGGTGCTTCACACAGTAAAACAACAGCAATCTCCAATCCAAACACACACAGAAGACAATAAATGACTATAATCAAAATAGTGATATGACAAAACAAGAACTGAGAAAACACCATCTTATCTTGAGGAAAGTAACTGATTAAAATTGAAAACAAGCATAAGAAATAGAACAAAGAAGCTCACGTAGATAAAAATATGTCCTCTAAATAAAGGAATGATTGAATATCGCACGGGTTTTACCAAAACACCAGTCCATATCTGGGCAAGACTGATGTCACTTATGGGGTCTAATGTGACGGCAACATGTGTGTTTCTTGAATAATATTGCTTGACCCTGTTATGTAACAGGTGAATGTTAAGTTTGATTTTGTTTTATTTCCACTTTATCATTATAAGTTGTTGCCTGATTATAACATAATGTCTGTATATTAGTAGGCACTCTTGTCTTTAATCTGTGACTTCCTGTTTTCTGTGTTAATCCCAAAGTTCTTTGTTATTTTCCTCATTGGGATTTGTTTTCTCTCTCCCCTTCAGCCCGGTGTCTGGCACCTTCCCTGTGCTCTTACAGCTGCCTAACGGCCAGACCATGCCAGTCGCTATTCCAGCATCTATTACAAGCTCAAGTGTACATATTCCTACTACAATTCCTGTGAGTGTCCACCTGGTTATATTATGTTTGCGTTGTGTTTCAGTTCTGCTGTAGAGCTTTTGACCATATCCTATGGTCTTCAGCAGCAGATAGAATTCATGCACTAGAGTACATGTTTATTTTCAGGACTCCTCAGTTATATTGGCTCAAAAGTTGAGCCTCAGTATTCATTCCTCACCTTGAAAACAGCAGTCGACAAAAACAATCTCCCCTCAAGGTCCATTTAGTAGCTGTTCAGGAACTTTCAGTCCTGTTTCTTTTAGTGGCTCCAGAACAGCCAAATGAACCTTGAGGTGAGATTGTTTTTGTCGACTGCTGTTTTCAAGGACAAGAATGAACCAGATAATGAACCAAAGCATTTCTTTTCTCAAGCTGAGTAATTTTAGGTCCCTATTTTAGTCCAGTGTGTGGAATAACAAAATCACTCAACTGTGTCAAATTACTTCATGTTCTGTTGGGCATAAAGTTTACTGTATTTTACAATTGTCTGTACGTATTTTTAAACATACAGACAATTGTTCACATCAGTTAAATTAAAGTCCCTCTGAACTGACATTCAGGTACATTAATACAATGTATTTTCTTTGCTCTACTTGGACAGAGGGACTGTTTACAGCTTTGGCACCTCAGACTTGGCAGCAAGTGCAGAGCTGTAGAGGTTGAGTGAAATAATGGACTTTGGAGTGTGTAACTGTGTGTCACTGTGGCAAAGACAAGGGATTTGGCTGAGGCACAGCAGGCTCCAGTCCAGGATCCTTCACTGCTATTTGTCCTTGTACAATTAGAATCAACACACTAGATATCTGGCAAAGCAGATAGATGATAATACTAATGTCTTCTGCAAACCAATTATAACTGCAACCCTTGATAGCGTCTCATATAGGAAATGTGTTGTAAATGAAACTCTTGGTGGTATATGTTTGAACTCTTGCATGTGAAAGCTTGTTGTGATGCTTGCTCTGCTCCTGGTTGTCTGTGTGGAACACTGAGCAGCAGATGATTATCTCCTGATAGTGGCACAGCAGGGAAAAAAACCTCTATCTCCCCAGTCTGTGGGGATTGGGAAAGCCGCTGACAAGTAAAGGAGGGCAAAAGTAGATGGAGAACATGAGCCACCAGTGGGCCTCCCTTTCACTTGATCAACCCACCCCACCGCTCCTTCTATCTCTCCCTCGCCAGCTCACCCCACCTCTCTCTGTCTCATTGTCAGCGGCTGCGAGAGGAGGCCCGGCTCTGGCCTTCGACTCGTGTCTCTCCAGCCTCTCTTCAGCTTCCCTGTCCATATGCTCTCACGCAGACAGGCAGAGGTTCATTAGCGTGCACATTGCATCTCCATGTGGCGCTGCCTCCGCAAAATAACAGGCCATCCAATGTAATGAGGCTGAGATATGAGGAAACTCTGAGAGCCTGCCGTGTGTGTGAGTGAGCGTCCGCGTGTGTGTTGTTGGGGAGCTGCCTGCCTTTTATTGCAGAAGACTAATTTTCTCTGTGCTGATCTGTCTCCGTGTCTTTGCCGTCAGCTTGTCAGACCTGTCACCGTAGTGCCTAATGTCCCCGGGATCCCAGGACCTCCATCGCCACAGCCACAGCCCGTCCAGTCAGAAGCAAAACTGGTATTAATTATCTCTTCTTTTACATCAAATGTTATTTCAATATAGTCTGTTATTCCCCATCTGAGACAGATAATAACAACCAAAATAATGAGTGAGCTTGATGCTTAGCGAGCTGTTGACTTCTTTGACCAGATGAGGGCATTGGTGAAAGGCTGGGTATGAAATAGTCCAAAAATTTTAAATTAGTATTCCATTTTCATCACTTATACCATCTAGTATTTCTTTTCTGCAATGATTAGAACAGATTAGTAGATTGTTTGATTACTCAGAAACAGAAACATTTAACAGACTCCATAGTGAAAGTAAATATCAGTAGCCGTTAACATTTGTGCTTATTCAGAACAAAATTTAATAATATTCATATTCCAAATGTTTCTCTGCGGGGGAAAGATGGCCATAGCAGTCTTGTGACTAAGTCCTCCTGTATGGAAGTGATATTTGAAGGGCAGGGATATGAAGTGTTGTGAGAGAAATCAGTGGCAATGTGATGAAGCACGGATCACAGAACCTGTAAGTGTTCGCAGCATGTGCCGCCTGTGGAAATTAACAGATAAACTGCGGAGAGGAGGCGAGTGTGTGTGTAGGGAGGGAAGGATTGATCCTGACTGGCGAGGAGGAGGAGGGGGAAGGGGTTGTCGGGGATCATGGGGTACGGAGATGACAAACGCGGAGACAGCGTTGTGCTCAGCACGCTGTCACCGGGGCCAACCAGAGGGGGGCTACCAGCAAAAGCCAGCTGGGGGCATCCTGGCACACGCTCAGCGAGGCACATTAAGTCGGCCTCACCCTGCATGGAACCTTTTGTTCAGCAGAATCCTGCCTGACCTGCATCCCCCCTCTTACTCCCGGCACCTCCCACTGCACTCAGCTCATCAGCAAACACCTAATGAGCCCGCGTCAAGAAAACAGACCCCCGCTCAACCTGCCTGCTCCCCACCCCCACCCGCCTCTCGGGGGGGTGCAGAGACGGCACTTTACAAGGACTGATGATGCTGCAAAGACCACAATAATGATAATTAACTTGCTGAATTTAGAAGATTATGCTGTTAATTAGTTGCAAAATAAAGATAAGTAATATAGTAGCAGATGGTTGAATAACACCCATGAGATGGAGGGTTATTACACTGATGAGGTTTCCGTGGCAGAGATGAAATATGAATCTGACTGGCTTTTCCCTCTTTCTATGGGCCATTCCAAGAGAATAATATCTTGTTTCTGCCAGAAGAGCTTCTGGAAGGGTATTACACGATAAACTAATTTGGTAGATAGATTGGTCTGGCAAAGGTAGTTGTTAGAATAATGTGGTCCTCTGTTTTCTCATGTAAATGTATTCCCTCTCACTTTGTTATTGCTTCGAAAGGCTCATTCACTTTCACCTTGTTTGCTCAATGTTTGATACTAGAGGAATTGGCCTGTGAGTCATGGCCACCAATCTGCAAGGCTGTGTTTGTGTGTGGCACATGCAGTCAGCTTTCAAAAAAAGTACATTTTTTAATATTTTGGGTCTCCTTACGTCCTGTTGTTGTGGATGTCAATCACGTTTGGTAATATAACACATCAGTTTTGAATTATAACCTAAATGTACACAAAATTGGTCTGCGGAGTGTTGCATGTTCCCATCAGACAATTCAGTTTTTGCTCGGTATCTTGCACGATTATATTTAATGTGAGTTTCAAAGTCTTTTAGTAGTATCAGTAGAAGTATTTTAGGACTTTTCTTTACTAATATCTATAATCCTAACTTTAAATTTGATATATTAGTAGTACAGTATGAGAGTACATGTAAAAAGAGTATTTTATATAGAAACCATCCTAGATAATAATATCAGCAGTGATACCGCTCTCTTTCTTCCTGTTCTCTGCTCCTCTAAACTTAGTAGCGTCATTGAAGCAAGATGTTACAGTCTGTTCACTAGCTGCTAAATACTCATGCTAACTCTGGTGTCATTAGCTATATAGGTATCTCAGCTTTCTTTGTGCACACAGTGTTAAAAGCTTTTGAAGTATTTTCAAAAGTTTCTTGGATCTTAGACCACTTTCTCATGTGTAGATGTCATAAGACTTGCTTAGTGTTTTAAATGATCCACATCGTTTGCTCAGTTGCAGCTTGTAATTCAACTAAAATGCTTATTTCAACAAATTATAACAAATGACTTCACCTTTTTTTTTTTTTTTTTTTTTGAAATCTGGGTTGAAACGATTCTGCCTCATTAGTTTGCTTTAATCTAATTGTAATCTAATTGTTTGCTTTAAGTTATTTTTAGCTGTAATGAAAAAGTGTAAATTTCATTTAAATTTACAGTGTGGATTTTTAAATTATAGTTGCAGACTTCATTAATTATAATTATATAATTATTATATAATTATAATTATAACTTTTTTGTGTGTGAAAATGTAAAAATGATAATTAGTTACAAATGTGATGATTTCAAATGGTCTGGATGGTAAAATATAAAATGTTAAAGTGTCCAGCTGTCACCATGACCTCCATTTTAGTGTTTTTTTTATGTAATGAATGAAATTTGAAATTTCCCCAGTGTGGGATTAATAAAGGAAATCTAAACATTTCTTTGCATGAACTCTCTTCCCAGAAACTGAAAGCCACGTTAAGCCAGCAGCTTCCTCAGGTAACCAATGGAGACGGTGGTGAAGTCCAGAGCAGTGCTGTGACCCACACTGCTGCTCCCACTTCTCCTGCTCCAACTCCAACCCCAACCCCAGCTCCAGCCCCGACTACAGTCCTGACTCCTGCTCCAGCGCCTCACCTGCCCACGGCTGAGGAACCTTCTCCCCATTCCCTTCAGCAGCCAGCCACCTCCACCACCGAGACACCTGTAAGTGTTCACAACTTCAGATCAGGGACAAACTTCTGTTCACTGCACAGAGTGCTTCAATGTTGTCCCAGAGAAGAGACTTCCTTTAATGTGTCTGCTCTCTGTGTGTATGCGCACATGCATCATAATAGTCCATTTTGTTTCTTATGTTTTTAGAAATGGCCTTTATTTAGGCAATGTTATTATAACGCATCTATTATTGAGACAATACTTTGACACCTCTATGTGTTTTGTTTTGTTCTGTAATAAAGGTGTTAGGTGAAGAAATGTTTTTACTCTTGTTTCCAAAATGCAGATTTTTTAATCAGCAATAGTGTTGATGAATTAATGGATGAACAGGACATACATTTATACAGCTGTGTTACTGAGTAAGAGCCTGCTCTTTAAGCCTTTTGCAAGAACGACAGCATAATAAAGCAGTTGTTTAAACATGACATTAAGATGAGGTGAAGCTGGATTTGACTTTGTTGCATCTTTCTGCATGTAAACTCACATGACTAATGGGTTAATGAGAGAAATGACTTTCCTGATGATTTAACCGTAACTAAACATTCTGTGATTCTTAATCATAACTTATTCATTTATGTGTGCAACCACACCCGTTAAGTGGTGCAGTATTCCGTGCTGCACAGCAGCACGATGCAGTTGTGGTGGTTTTGTTCTGCAGGTTAATGTCTTGTTTTATGATTATTGTTGTTCAGGCTTCCCCAGCGCCCCCTGCCCAAAACCCTCCCAGCACAGGGGGTCGGCGGCGCAGAACCACAAGTGAAGACCCCGATGAGAAGCGCCGCAAGTTCCTGGAGCGTAACAGGGCTGCGGCGTCTCGCTGTAGGCAGAAAAGGAAAGTGTGGGTTCAATCTCTGGAGAAGAAGGCTGAAGACCTGAGCTCCATGAACGGACAACTACAGGTGCTCTTTAGCTCTTCTCCCTCAGTTACTGCGTGTAGCTAACATTTGTCTTTGTTTTCGTGTTCTTAGGCATCAACGTGTCAGTTTGTGTGTGTATGTATGCATGCCTGTTTATCATCGCATGCTGCTGGTGTATGCGTGTGTACACAGACTTTTCCCTTCTGTGGTGATGAAGTCATTAAAGCCGATTAAGAAGAGCTGCCGTGTGACAGCAGCAGTGTGTGAGCCCTTTACATCGATACGTCCCTGTCAATAAAGATGTATCCTCCAGATGTCAGCCGCGCACAAGCGTGTCTTCGCTTCTGTCTCAGCAGTTTACTGAATGGCCTCAAAAATCTCCCAGGGAAAGGTGTCTTTTTGAACCTTCATTTTGCTGGAAGCAATTAGGATCTGATGCTGACAAGTTCGAAACAGTTCATGTATCTCCTGTCTCTGTTGATAAGTGTGAGCCGGGGGTGCGGCACATCGGTGTTCCAGACAATTAAATGAGATGTGGTGTTTATTTGCTCACTGTCTTATTTTTCTCTGAAAGCATAGTAAGATGTGGAGGGTGGAGGAGGGGGGCAGACAGTGGTGGAAAAGAATCAGGTTCATGTTGTTAATATTTGGTTCAAAAACAAGATATCACCACTTGTCATGGCTGCACTTGCTGGAATTCTGTTTAAATATAGGTAGCCGAGAGGGGGGAGGATAAGTGTGTGTGATGGGGTTTTAAACAGATCGCTTTGCTGTTAACTACAAAGAAGGGAACAACATGTGGCAGAGAATAAAAAGGTGCTTTATATGAAGGCATTAATCAGCAGTGCAGTTTTTGTTAAAACCCCCATGCTGACATGGCCCAGCTGATCAGTGAAACTGCCTCTAATGATGCACAATTATTTTAACATCATCCTTAACTGGCTTTTTAATGAGGTGTCAGACCAGGCAGCTCACAGGGCTCCCAGCATCACCCAAGGCCCATTTGCTCAATTTCGATTAATTCACAAAGTTAGAAACAAGTTTAACTCTCGAAAGTCCAGTTTGGTCCAAACTGAAATTCCAGGTGTGATGCAGTCTGATGTTTCTGTAGCCGGAGCATCAGTGGTAGTATTACTGTTGCAGTTTTAACTTCATCTTCTGGGTAAAAGCTTTTCGAAATACATTTGCAATGCAACCACTTTGCATTTTGGATGGATGTTCATATTTCTGACTTTTGTTTACAAGACTTTGTTGTATGCTTCCCTGTAGTAGCATTTTAAAGGGACTCCAGTGTTTATATTGGCTGCAACTGGCAGCAGTCGTGGTGGTAGCGCAGTGAATATGGCTACATGTGATACATACTCTCCTTCCAGCTGTGTTTAAATCTGTCTCACAATAGCTCAGCCCTGCCAACACCAGCAAGACTAAACAGATGGAATCAAATAAATTGGCTGCTTTTAGACTAATAGATTAAGCCGCCCATAGTCCTTTAAAGGAGAAGAGAAGGCGCTTAAATCTGCCATTGGGTGTTCTGCGGGGCCCCTGGCCGCTCTAAATCCAGTTAAAGTCACCTTCAGCGTAATGTGGCTCCCTTTTACGACATGCAGAAATCCTCAGTTCCCCTGGGAGCTGTAACGACATGAGAGCGTAAATCTCGGCAGCATCTACAAAGTTGCGCTGACAGTCCGAACGGCTCACCTCTGACAAACGTGCTGGTCGGTAGCCAGTGAAGGTCCATAATTATTGTGCAGGAAAAACATAAATGAAGAAGTGAATCATACTTTATTCTGAATTCATTCATTGTGTTGTCACCTTTCCCCGTGTTTGTTTCTCATGGAAGAAAATGAGTTCAGGGACAGGCTCTGTACTCACTGTGCAGAGGAAGTCTTGAGAATTTTACCCTGTGATACAATTAATGATCGATGTGATTCGGCACAGTTGATGTAGAGAAGGCATGAAGCTATGTTCAGGCTGCAGTTTGGGTTATGCACTCTCTTACTGTCTGCAGGTTGTGTGCATATTTTTACTTGTGTCAGCTGGTGGTTTGGTATCCGTTGAAGACTTAGATCTTAATCTAGCTTCTAGTCTTATTTAACTTCAGACTATGGTTCACTGTTAACTCAGACTAGCCGACACCTTCTCCAGTATTTTCTGTTTGCAAATGTATCAGAATCATTGTAAATGTGGGCCCAAAAGCAACTGGAACAGTTCAGAAAAGATAAAGATGCATTCGAGCTAATGCAGAACAGCATCATCTTTACATAGTTTGACCACCAGAGAGCACTAACATGTTAACTTTGAAACTGTGAAATGTCTTTCTCAATGCATACCCTTTAAAAAAAATTACTTTATTCTAATGAAAAATGTTTGTGTTCTATATATTTAGTGTTTATATACAACAACAAAAAAACTTTTACAAGACTATAGTAAAAACCCAAATAACAGCGAACATCAGACATAATTCAGGTTGTACTTTTAACAAAATGTTTAAGTGATTAATGTTTAAATTGATAAAGGCTCATAATCATGTTTTAGTTAACTGAAATCTGACCTGTGTCTGGTTTTGGAAAAATCATTTTTACAGATCTTGCTGCACACATTTGGTCTGTTTATCTTCATGTTACAATCTGCCACAGTGTATGCTCCAGAGTGACCATTTTATTGAGTGCTGTTGTGTCTCCTCTCTCCCAAAGAGTGAAGTCACCCTGCTGAGAAACGAAGTGGCTCAGCTGAAGCAGCTTCTTCTGGCTCATAAAGATTGCCCTGTAACCGCCATGCAGAAGAAATCTGGCTATCACAGTGAGTAATGCTCCATTATTCTCAGCCCGAGGCTTCTGGTGAACACGTCTAAAACGAGCTCCAGCTAACCACGAGAAGCACGTGTCTTACTTAAGGCCAAACAGAAAGAGCTGTTGACATATTTTTATGAACAAAAAAAAAACCCAACTTTGCAAAAGTTGAGATATTTATGTGTTGTTTCATATAAATTCTCACCAGCAGCATTGTCTGAGTCCCTTCAGGTGGCCACAGGTGGTACCTACAAGAAAGCTGTTTTCTCCTCACTGAACATGTAAATAAATGTTTGTCAGATGAAGCTAAGTGTCTGCAGGAGGGTTGTTTATGAAAATAGATGCCGGGGTTGTCAAGAAGTGGATGAGAAAGCATGATCCCTCTCTTTGAAACACCTACATATGGTAATTAAAATGTAACTCCTAATGTCCTCAGCTCACATACAGTGATCATCTGAATGAATATTTGAATATACGAGAAGATTTGCAGGCCCTTCATTTAAATTTATCCCGATGTCAGTCTGTGCAGTGTCATCTCCATGCCAGCTCTTGTTCATCACACGGTCTCATTTAGAATTATATCACCAATATTTCTTCGTTTTCCCTCAGACTGGGGCACCGTCATTCTGACTTTCTGGTCATAACTCACCTTCCCTCACAGATGAGCCAGTATGCAGCAGAACAAGCGCGCTCCAAACCACTTCTCCACTGTGCTCTAAACGCCTCCACTGACTTGTATTGACAATGATTGCCTCTGAAATGAGTCCATTAAAGCAGCAAGCTTGACAAGACTGCAGAGCGTTCTCGTTGTGGGGTGTCCAGCAAGCTAGGCTGTTCATTATGCATCCCTTATTGCTAACCATCCCACTGACACACGTCGCGTGTATTATGGGACTGATGGTTTCCAGGCTAGAGTGGGCTGTCAGAGCCAGGTCTCATTTGGTATCGTCTGGATACGGCGTCCCCCCCACCACACACACACACAGATGAATTGGGTCATCTTTCTCATGCGTTTGCTGTGAGGATGTCTATCCTGTGTTTCTAGAGCTTTCTGAAAGATGACATTTGGTAGTACTTTTTACCCTGTTTGGGAAAATATAACCTCATCCAAATACCCCAGTTCATCAGTTTGGCTCATGATGACAGGTGGGGTAGTTTTGAGACAAGCTAAGAAGAAGAGCCAAAGAACATGAGAGTGAAAATAAATATCTGGTCGAGTGGCAGAATGAAATAACAAACCCTCTCTGTCTGATGTTCCCGCACAGCCCTGTCAGTTAAGCACAAGTACCTGTTCATCAACACCACCCATCATGCTCCAAACATGATCATTTGAACTTACTTTCAACCATTACTGTTTCAACTTTTTTAGTTTCAACTTTTCATCAGTTACATTCAACAGTTTGGTTTATTTCATGGTTTATTTATTTACTCACTTATTTAGTTTCACTGTTTTAAAAAATGAATTATTTAGTTAAAACTTCCCAAAAAGTTTTGACAACGTATCCATTTATCCATGACATGCTTATTTCAGCTGTCAGTTCATTACTTTTAGCTAACTGTCTAGACACCTCGGCTTGCTCGCAAACCAGTTTTCACGCACATTTAATCTCAACATGCAGTTTTTAATTCAGTATTTTTAAATGAAAGCATTCTGTTAATTCAGCTTTAAATGAGCAACAATTCTTGGCACCCTGCAGTGCAGGTACCACTGGCTGGGAATCACATGCCTAATTAGTAAAGCCCTTTATTTAATTCTGACTGATCTGTGGCTCTCACTCATGTAAAGGCCTCATCAGACCCTCCGTTCTCTCTGTGTTATACATCCCATAAGGCTCTACTGCCCTCCAGACCTGGTAATACCCTTCATCGTCCTGCCCAGGCGTAGCCATGGCAGGTGGGGGGGAAAATTACCCAGACTACACCACAAACAAGCCAGGACACGTTTTCACTTGGCACACCACGCTGTCCATCTGCTTACAGCGAACCCCACTTCAGAAATCAAGAGAGCAGAAAGAAGCTCTGGCTGCCCAGGGAACCAGCATTCCTGAGTATTATGATATATCAGCTCACCACCCCTTAATGTCGTTAGGCGTAATAATGTTCACTTGAACATGGAACAAAACCACCAAGCTGATTTATTCTGAGGTTGACCTTCTGCATAGTAAAACAGCAAGGGAGTTTATAGCGCTTTGACATTCACTTGCACTAAATCACGCGGTCAAAGTCCAGTCAAGAAGGCGGATGAAGCCTCTAATGTGAAGACATTTGTATTGCACTTTAATTGCTTTGTCTTGCTGTAGAATCTGTATTTTACACTCTCAAATATGAAACTCAGTCATTAATTACAAAGTGCCATAACAAGTGACTTCATATCATTAACAATATTAATTATCAGTGTGCTCCTTATTCCTTTACAAAACAGAGCATGAGAGTAGAGTCTTTTTTTTCCATCAGGATCCAATTAATTCAATGCAACTGCCTAACAGCTGGTGGCATTTCGACTCCAAGTCTTCCCTACTCTCCAGTGTGAGCATCATTAAAATCAGGTGCTGTAATCATCTGTCGCTGCAGTAGTTGGCAAGGTAACAAAAAACAAATGAGAATGCAGTTAGGGGTGGGAAACACTGCCACATGCCCCAGAATGTAATGTACCCTTATGATGTGGGTTTAAATTGACATTGGAGCTTTAATTAAAGGAAGGGGTGCAGAAGTAGCATTATGGGGATTAATGAAACAGTTTGCATACACCACATGCAAATAGCTGTTTTACATCTGATTAGTCTGACGTGACAGAGCTTTCCCGAGCCTTTCTGGATCACGTCAGGTAAATGCTAATAATTTTAAAATGTCGGGGAACCGCAGCATGAGAAACCCCACGATGTTAGAATAGTTCGAGCTTCCTCACCGGTTGTTTTCTCATCTTTCCCAATTCAGTTTCCGACAAAGACGAGAGCTGCGAGGAGATGTCTGTCCCCAGCAGCCCCCAGAATGAGGCCATTCAGCACAGCTCTGTCAGCACCTCCAACGGGGTCAGCTCCTCCTCTGCCACCACGGCTGCCTCCGCCCCGTCCAGCGCCGTCGCCACCACGTCAAACCAGAGCACAGAGAAGACCCAGCCACGGAGGGGCGCCATCCAGTCTCAGCCTTCGGGTAGTTGATCGTCCCAAACTGTGCCCGAGCATCAACACTGGAGCACTGTTGCCTCTCCTCCATCTCTCTGACAAACAGAGGAAAGGGATTCTCTCTCCGCTTCAGTTCGGACCGCACTGTTTTTAATTTATTGTTTGATTGGTTTGTTTATGTTTGGTCCATCTCTGTCCTCTGTAGGCAATGCTTTTAAAAATGCAATGTTTTCTCTGGAATTGATGAAGACAAAAGAACAGGCACTTTAGGTGTAAGATGTAAAACACGTGGTTCTGAAATGTTTTTTGTATTTGTGCAACTTATTTATTAATCTTTCTATATTTTTTTATTTAAAAGCGATCTGCCTGAAGGTTGATCAGTGAATTGTTAGAGACCATACCAAAGTGTGTTGTGGCTCATTTCCACTTGGTTTGCTTGTTTGTTTTCATGTCTCTTATCAGCACTATCTTTATGATGAAGTTACTTAAAGAGCAGTCACTTTTTTTTCTAAATTTGCTTTTTCCATTTTGCACATTTTGAGAGATGACGGGTTTACCTTTGTAGAGTTTTGACAGTCCACATGTTAAGTACTGGCAGCTTTTTAGAAGTAGATTTGAATACTGTCCCATTACATAAGTGTAAATGGCTGAATCCGATTTCAAATTTGACAACTTTTCTGTGAGCTCAGCTGTAGTCACATCGTGCAGTTTGAATGTTTGAAAAAACAACAAAAAAAAAAATCTTAAGGAGGCGAGTTGGTTTAGAAATGTGTGTTATTTCATTAACATTCCATCTGTAGTCTGATTGTTCCTGAAGCAGTGATTGTAGGATTGCAGTACCTTTTTTCCATTACTCAATCATGGTGACGTTGACTCAGTGCCATTAATGTTTTTGTATAAATGACTTCTGTACATTTATAATGCAGATTAGCTTTGGTTAATGGCTGTTCTGTCAGATTAAAGGTCTCATGAACATAGTTTCTCACTAAGGAAATTTCTTGCTTTGTATACTGTCTTTGCTTTATAAGTGACTCTTTATGGCTTCAGTGTCTAATGCAGAACACTTCAAGACATTATGCTGTTTTAATGATTGCAATTCTAGATGACATTTTTAGAAAACATTGTAAATAACATCAATGATACATTGTATGTGATCTTTCTAGGTGTTATGTACTTTGTTTTTTTATATAGAATAGTCTGGATTCAGTAGCTGAGCCCTGTTGATCACATTAACTCTGTTAGCAGTTTAAAACTGATCTGAACAATGTTTTCAATCATTAGGATAGGCCTCTCTCTGTAAAGTTAAAGTGTTCAGATGTGAACTGGAATCACATCATATATATTAGAGTAACACTACTACTGCTTGTAAGAATTGTGAGCATTTCATCATTGAAATAGTAGGAAGCAAATCACACCATGAAGTCAATTTGCCTTTTCTCTTAGTCTCTACTGGCTTACTACTATGTAGTTTTTATGAGAAGCTAACACATTGTTTTCTTAAAATATGATTTTTTTTTAACTTTACTGTTATGTGCTATCTGCATGAGATAATAATTCTCTGCGAGAATTTAACTGTTTATTCGTCTCAGTCAGATAAATATCATTAAACAAGTTGTTTTAACTTGAGTTGTGCTTCTAAGTTCATGAAAGCTTTGGTTATTTGTTTTACCTTGGCTTAACCGCTAAATTAAAGGGGGTGTGATACTGTGTTGAAAGTGTACTTGTAACTTGTGAAAGTTCTGTATAAAATTTGAATTGATAAGTTGTTGTAATAAACCTTTTAATATCTCTTTAAAATCCAGCTTCCTTTCCTTTAATTCTATGGTCTGATTTCACTGGAATGAAGATGGAAAGAAACTGAAATATATGAATCATCTAATAATAAATAAATGACAACGTGTTTTTAACAATAAGGCAATGCTGTCATCAACATGTGCTCCACCAGCTGCTACAAACAGGCAGTTTCTGATTTTAGCTTTCATGTATCACACAAACTATTGAATATTCATTTGAACCTCTGGTGCTGACGACATGCTGTGAAGATGTTGCTGGAGCTTCCAACATTTCTTGTGGTGGACTCTGCCACCTTGTGGAAGACATGAAGTCATCTTCAGCCATTCTGTAATTCAGAGTGTTGGTGGTGTTAGAGGAAATACTTAGAGACTTTGTAAACATACATCAGTCACAGGAAAAATAAAAGCACAGAGTACTTAAAAATGTACCTTTAATTTATGGTAGACTCACTTGTAAGCACACTATACACTGACAAACTTAAACTTAATTTAAATAATGCATCGTGTTTATTTGTTTACAGTGTAAAATCTTAATATGCAGTGTTAATATTAAGTATATCATTCAGATAATGAATGGGAAAAAATAGACACTAGCGTTTCACAAAAAAACTGAATATTCAAATAAAGTTCTGTAAAACTGAGCTTTAGTACAGCACTTGAGTAAATCTACTTAGTTACTTTTCACGACTGATATGGGGATTTCTGAACGCCGTGGATGCAATTAAAAGTAATTTGTTACCTTTATTCAGGTTAACTGCTAAAATATGCTGCTTTGTTGCAGTATAGCAGGTGAATCAGTTGAAATGAGCTCCAGCTGGACCTGCTACAGAAAACTACCGAGCTACTGTTGAGGTAACTCAGTCTTATTTCTTTTAAATCAAGGACCCTTTTACTACTACATTAAGTTTAAGGTGATATATTCTTATCTCACACTTATCTATATTGACAATATCAGTTTTTACTCCTCTCAGTTTAATTTAATTTAAGACTATTCATCTTCTTCATCATCTAATTAATTTTAGTCTTTCACATATTTATGTGTATGAATTTTAACCTTGCCTTGTATATTTATAGCTTTTATATTGCCTCTACAGGCCTTTGTAAGTCCTATGCACCTATGTAAATGTAGGGCTGTAGAAAGGCACTAAACAAATAAGCTGAGCCAACACTGAGCTGCCACTTGTCTTTCTCCGTACTGTACACAAAACACAGCTGCAGTGGAGTAACACAGGTGATGCTGATGTAGCCAGATAAGAAACATGCCTCTCATGTACAGCAGCCAAAAACAGGGAGATATAACAAACTGCACAAAGAGAGTGCAACATATGATGCTTTAGGGTTCAATGAAGAGACCATTGTTACTGCTGTTGCCATTATTTAACTGTTACAGTCACTGTAGCACATAACTATTGAAATGTTCTTACTTAATCTGCACAAGCGACCTGCTCCTGCTGCATGTTACACTCCCACTACAGACCTGTGTGTTCTCATTGCAACTAATTCTGCAGCAGTGCATTGAAATGGCAAAACCCTCGGAGCTCAAATATGATTTGGACTGATGGTTACACACCCTGCAGTAATATAAATATAAACACCCGATGAAAGAGACACGTTTTGAGAGTAAACATGAGTGATGGATCTTGCTTACCTCACTACTGATCACCTCTCTAATTAAACCCACCAGCACCAGCTGTGAATGTCCAGCAGGTGGGGTTACATCCAAACCAATGCCTCAAACAGAGGCCGCTGGCTAAACATATGGATCTGCTTTTCATTGCAACATTATTATTCAGATTATTGTTAAGACAGCTCACAAAGACATGGCACTTTCAGATGACTGAACAAAACAAACAAGCTGCTCAAATCAAGGATTTATTCAACAAAAACACTAAATTAATTTTTTTTACTATTCTGATTTTGAGACATTTTCTCTAAGACATAATCATCACATGGAGTCAGCGATAATTGGAAAATAATCTCTTTTCTGTCAGTTTTGTGTTTCTTATGTGTTGCAGAGCCTACATTTTGCTTGCCAGCACAGTGACACTCCCTAACAGTGTTTAACTAGGGCAGCCTTGATTAGCTGCTGATCACAGAGGGGAGAACTGTAAATGTTACTATGTAGGTCACAGCATTTTTGAATAGCAACACTTTTGGCTGTATGCTGCATATTTACAAAGCTGGATGCTTCAATAGAGTTCCTGCATCTTTGAAGTTAAATCAAAGGGGGGAGAAAAAGCAGAGCATCACAGTGATATTTCTCTTTCTTTCTTCACCTCCACATGCAGACTATTAATTTTGATTGTTTGATTAATTAAATTCCCCTTGGCAAACAGCTCAGTGTTATTCATTATTCACTCCATAATGATTTCAATGTTAATTTGATGAGGTTTTCATTAAGGAAGGCATGGCGTTCAGAGGTATTAGTCTTTCCTGGCTACTGCGGCAGAAGGAGAAGCTCGCAGACAGACGTTGGTGTCCTTTGTGGGGAGCATGATGCACACAGTGTTTGTGGAATAAAAAGCATCATGAATTAACTTGCTCTTCCCACTTTCAACATACAGCAACAGACGCTGTGTTTCACAAAATCGAGTCACACATGTGGATGTGGAGCCATCACACACGGCAGAGCCTAATTGGGAAAGAACGGCAGCAGAAATAAAGATGGCCAACATGCTAGTTGGGAGTCTCTCTGCTTTGCCCTCTCGATAAATGAGCAGGATAATAATGTGGGGCTGATCTGCTGACAGGCAGGCAGCTCCAGCTGTTCCCATAATTCGACAGGTATTACGCTTTGGCCCTTAGCGGTCTGCCTCAGCAGACTGGCACTTAATTAGACAAGGATTAAGGCCAAACAGCCTCATTTACGTGAATCGTATCATAAATACAAACTGGCTGCCCTTTTTCCTTCAGGGAGCATCAGGGGTAAATTTGAAAACTGCCAAGGTTTGCTGAAAAGAAGATGCTCCAGGCCTTAAACTCCAGATTTCTCAACAATGAAGGCTCTTTCCCCCTGCTGAGGGGTGCTGTTTTTGAGCACACGCTTTAACCCCTCGAATCCAGGGAGACTGAGATGAAACAGCTCGATTTACATTTAATTCAGATTATGTAAATACACTGGTTGTCCCAAACCAAACATGGGACCCGGTGCAAGCTGCCTGCAGCACCCAGCAAAGATGGCTTCTATTGTCATTCAAATGTAAGGAATTAAATATTTCTTTCATACATGGTCCGGGCATTTAATTGAACTCTTGATGAGATATAATATGTTCACTCTACAAATACTGATAACCACTCATTATTTTCACTTGGCAACCTCCACATACTATCATACTGAGTCTGTTTGCTTTTGCTCTCGATTGGAGGGCGACTGGGCATGGCATCTGGCTCCACCACCAGGGATGTGCATCTATTTAACAGTATTATAGGGGTGTATCAGCTCAGCTATCACAGAGTGCACGGCACGGGTGGAGGCAAATCCCAAGCGAGCATGTGCACATTCATCGAGTGAACTCAACTCTGCCAATCCCTCCCCCGGGCACTGGTGCTCCCTGGTGCGTCTGGAGGCACCAGGACATTTCCTCTCTGCTGACATTAGCATGCATGAAGGTCTGCTAATGGCAGTGGGTCTGTTACCGTGTGAGCAGGTCTCACTCTCTTTCTCCAGTCTGTTCCCCATGTGAATTTTGTTATTAATATTTTATAGTTGTCCTCTCCTCTCTCTGTGTCGACATGGACGGACAATGAAATGATGGGCCCCTGGACACAGACACGCAAGAGGCCCCCTACCTGCCTGACATAGAAGCAGTGTGAAATTCAAATAGAAATTCATTGTCATGAATTGTTGTGACATTTTCCGAAGGTTTCATCATTTTTATTGTCAGTCGTGTTTTGTTGGTGTATCTCAGGGTCTCAGGGTCATTTAGTATCTCTTTGTTGCCATTTTGATTTTTTGCTGTTTTCTAAAAAAGAGAACTAGCGTTGTCCGGGCAGCTATTAGTGGTTTGCAAATCTTTGAGAGAAGTACAGAATCTGAATATTTTGAATATTTGAATACTATGACAGTAGAAATAAGAGATACTCTTTTACCCATTCTTTCAGTTGTTACACACCTCATTCTGAATTATTTAGTGGACTCATCCCATTTGCAAAGTAATAGTTGTTAGATTAATGTAGATGATTAAACTAGTACCTTTTTCCTTCTGCAATATAGTGAAGTATAAGTATAAATTCACACAAAATAAAAATAAAAGATGCAAGAACAGTACTTAAGTACATGTATCAACAACTTTTCACCTCCAAGTGTTAAATGTCTCAGTAAAAGTCTGAAACTTAACATTACTAACATCAGTCACAAGTTGTTACTTTCAGCTTTCTGTAATTTAAACTTTGTTGGGTTTTTTTCCTGTTTTTCCACATCTGACCAAAAGAAATTCATTCATTCTGTAATTATTTTGCCTCAGTTGGCGCTGAGCCTGTTGAATGCTGTCTGAAAAATACTGCCAGTGATTGTTTTTTTCACTACAACTAAAATAAGAGCTCATGTTTGTCCCTTCCTTCCAACTGTACAGTGGCCTCTGGGTAAGTGACTTTAAAAATGATTGACAGCCTCCAGAACATGACGTTGTCTTGATCCCCGCTGACATTTCCGAGATGTTATGTTCTTCCTGTATGTGCTGTATGTCTTCTTTCCAATCACTAGAGTCTACCCCAGAAATGATGTCATGACCACTTGTGAATGTCTTCATCGCCATGTTGGAAACGAGAGTACTGGAGCATCAAAGTTCAATCATCGAGGTTTAATAATCTGCAGCTGGCAGTAGTCCCATACAGACACACATTTTACTCCTGTTTGAGTGACATTTTCCAAAAACTACACTGGCCTGCTGTTTTAGGAAATTATTGTTAACGTCAAGATTATGAGCGATGGACTGTTTAATATTTTTGGTATTATTGTGAAATTCATTGACAATCAGGCAGATACAGGACACCTCCCTCCTGATATCTTAACTAAAGCTATTTACTGATCTTTCTTTTCTTCTGCTCAAGATGAATCACTGAAAGGGTCATCTCTTCTGCTGCCACTTCACTTTCTTTGTTTTCATGAAGGCAAAACTGTCTCGATGTTTGCTTCTGTTTTATAATTCATAGATATTGATTGACTAATGCCAACGGCTGCAGAATTGTCTTCTGATCTCAGCGTGAGGACAATTTATTTTTAAATCATTTGAAAATGTGCCGTCGAAGGTGCCTCCTGAGGTGTCTCTTCACTGAGGTGCTGATTGACCTTTCGTTTTGACATGCTTACATGGGGGAATCTTCTTCACTAACTGCTGATCAGTGCAAAGCCGTATTGATTGTCAGACACTTCAGTGCGGGATCTGACGATTGATTTCATCTACAGGGGTGTCAACAGGAATTCTTATTAATTGCAATAATTACCATGCTTATTTGCATTAATCCTAAAGTCACTGCATTATTTTATGATCATGTTTGAGAATAAACCCTTTCTTCATATTCGGCTTCTAAAATGAGGCCGTGCTCTTTCAGAAGCCATAAAACATCATCAATGTGCTCTTGACATTGACTTGCAGTGTCGGTCCCCATGTCTGTTCCCCTCCCCCCATCACTCCCTCCCCCCATCACTGACCAGTGTTACTTATTGCTCCTGTATCATTGTAGGCACAGTTGTGTTGATTTATTGGCTCTGCAGCGATCTTGATCCCCCTCATTAGCTCCTTCATTACGCCGTCGATCATTTCATGGTGGGCCATATTGTACGCTGAGTTTTATTGAGCTGGCTCTGAGAACCTTCTTATGGTCGGTGGTTATCATGATGAATTCCTTCTTTTTTTCTCACAATAGAGCTTTAGTTTTCTGTTGACTTTGTTTTGAGAGATAAGTAAAACAGCTCAAACACCAGAATACTTTCCATAGTACTTTATACAATATGTATTTCTCAAAAATGACTGCAAGACTGTGAGTAAATAACACTGCCTAACTGTTAACCTACTCCACAATGAGACCCACCAAAGAGACCAGATAAGTGCAATAGTAATTAAATAAAGTAATTATTGTCTGCAGAAACAAGATATTTTACACATTGACCATTGGCCTAAATGCATTTTTGCATTTGCATTTTTACTATATGTGTCTGTTTAGTACTTTGTCATTTTAAGATGTTTCTGTGATGTTCTGAATCGGCTGCTGAACTGCAATTTTGATGCCCAGTAATACCTCTGTTCCTTTATACTGCTTGTGCTTGTACTGATTTCCAATTTGCAAATGATCAATGAAGTTTTATCTTAAATTCAAACTGTGAGGATGTTTTTCAATAAAGACTAATTGTCAAATATGTCGAAACTATAGCAGGACTTCAAATTTTCCTCCAGGCCTGAAGGTAACCGAGTGCAGTGCAGCTGCCTGCTTCAGTGAACAGTGAAGTCTTTAACGTGTATTATTTCTGTGGACACTTGACACAAACTACTTTGTATACTCTGAAGGTCAGAAATGAAAGCATACTGTAATGACAACATGATCCACTGCAATGATGGGAGATGAGCCAACAGAGAGACGTTCAACTAGTGTCTAGGCTATAGTATGATGCACTGACATGAATATGGGAAATATAACCATTTTAGTATTTATAATTACAGGTAAGAAGGATAAATAAATGTTTCTAACCAACCTGTTTTACCTGTTGTGGAAGGGTCAAAGTGTTTAATAAATCCTGCTCAACATTCATTCAACTAATCATTGGGCATCATAAGGAGGTGGGGAAGATTTAAGGTCCTCATTTGATGTGATGTACAAAGTAAACAGCTTTAAAAATAGCATCGCAAAGGACCCTGTCAGTCTGCTATTGCTCTGTTTATTTGTTCATTTGTGCACCAAACTCAAGGTTAAATACCGCTCTCCTCTCTGCTTTGCATGTTTCAATAAATATAGATTTATTTTGCAGATATCTAGCAGAAACTCATTGACTTCCTAATGACGCCTGGCTCCATTTTTTTTTCTAAATGAATGAAGCAGTTTCCTCTGAAACGACCTTGCAGGATATACAAAAGGTGAGAATTTCGAATGTGAGTCAGAGAAAAACAGTATGCAAAGCTCCCACTATCAGCCGTCACTCTGAATTAAATCAATCGAGACACTCTCTGCTGTTTTATTTTCCCCTGAATTGTATTTTATGATGTCAATGAATCTTTTTCTTTCCATCAATAACTATAATGAGTCGGATGAACAGGCATCTATCTCTACTTTCTCCCTTTCCAGTGTCTATGATTGTGCTACTGCATTTTTATATTCATCAGGAGCCATAAAAAATGAGCCAAGTCCATTTTTGTCACAACAGCTGTATCTTCCAATTTCTACAGCGCTAACTCAAGTCAGTCACCCTTTAATGGGATTTCCATAAATCTACTAAATGGGTTTAAAAACAGCCTCGCCCTGATGTGGATTTCAAAAATCCTTATGTGGACTTTGAAAATATGTTCAAGATGCGCACAATTTGACAGAATTAGTTCTGTCTCAGCGAGACTCAGTCCCAACAGTTAAGTCGGGGCTGAGCTTGATGAAGTTAATGGGATTACAGAAGAGGCTGCTAACCCACAATTTAACTATCCAATGTTTAAGAGCAGCGCCAAGCTAATGAGGGCACTTCTCCTCACACATGAAGGGGAGTGGGATTACTGTGGTTTATCAGATGACACCAGGGACTGTGAGGTCACCGCTTTTATTGGCAGCATTAAAGTCTGTCTTATGATTCGCATGCTCATAAACTGTGTTAGAGAAACAGAGGGAGAGAGAGAGAGGTGAAACGAGGATCGTGTCAGTCAGGCCCACAGAGACAACAGGAACTCCTCAGCTCGGCTGTGCCAGCTGTTGACAGAGCTGTGAATCCACACACTGAGCCGTGAGAGAGACAGACCTCAGCTGTCGTACAATGAGCATTCGCTGTTTGAGTCTGGTGATACTTTATATTTTTCTTGTTTTCAATAAATCCCATAAAAAGACAAAATCCAACAATTAATTGATTCTGATGTGTCAATGTCAAATGAATTTCATCTGGAGCTCCACTGTTATTTTAAAACTATCAAAACATATGACTGAACCTGTGTATACACTGTTCCCTGCACACACTCACACACAATGCAGTTTATTTTGAGTCAGTCCCACATACACAGTCCTGCTGCTGTAAAGACTCTCTAGAGTCACCAAATGTGTATTAATCTGCAAATGAAATAATCCCAAACTAATATCATATTTACTCCTGTTTTATTAACGTTTTCCTAAAACAGGCTCAGGATAAAATATTGTTGGTGGTGGTCTTTTCATGATATATGTTGACAATAATAAAATGAAATCAATCTCAACTTCCTGCATAAGACACTTTTTTAGTTTGCTGAGCTGTAAATTGACACTTCAGACAACTACGTGTAGCTCTAATATGCAAACCGTTGCATTGTGGGATTGTTAGCAGTAAATGGACAGCTGTATGCTTTCATAAAGTGCACACATGTCACACTCAGAAGTCAGACATTCAAATAAAACAGTGAAAGGGTGGGCGGCGTTACTGATCCATGTAAAAGAAAGGAGTGGTTTCAGACACATTTACAGTCATTAAAGACAGTTTTCACTGCAGACATTTTGACTTGTCACAATAGGTGTTACTAATAATAATAATAAATGGCTCCATTTTACTGCAGAGTCAGCAGGACTGAAAACTGATAAACCTGAATGCAGTGGAAGTGTCATCAAGGTGCAGTTAAAAACACCTCTAATGACAGGTCAGACTGACAGCTTTCAGAGGAAAGGTCTGAGGGTGGTGTAAAAAAGCAGCTTCTTCACTTGGATAAATATTCCCGGTCTTAAATCAGTCGCATAGAGATCTGCTTGATGCTTTTTTGGACACATGGGGATGGTAGAGATTGGCTTTATTGATTCACAATATTGTCATGCTGATGAGAGCAACCGTGTCTATTGTCTCATCTTTGTTAATGAGATCATCCAGCATAAAGAGGGAGAAAGACCTCATTTTCCTCAAACATTAACTGGTGATCATACACCATTTACATCTGCTCACAAGTAACATTTTACATGCAAAATACCCTTCCCCTTCAAGAAGCCACATTCTTTAAATAAATAACATCTTTGTAGATGCTGGCAGGCCCAGAAATGTATGTTGTGTATGTAGGATCCTGAGATCGTTCCCAGACCTGTGACATGAGTGGGTTCTTTGTTTTAAATGACATCAAAAGATGACATTTCTCTTTAAACCATGACAAAGAAATCTCTCATCTAACAAGCTTTTAAAGTGTCTCAAGTGATTTCAAAGAGTATGTATAAAGATTTGATTGCAGCTAAGCAGTTTATGAGATGCAGCCTGTGTCATCATGTTCCTTATTTTTGACTCCTTTCACATCTCCTGTTTTATTCCTGTTCATCACATGAATATTTAGTGCTGAATTGGCTGTGAATTATGAATATAGAGTCCGTGTTCTGAGTCTGTGTTGGACATGCAGTGTATTTAAAGCACAATACTCTTTTTGGCACGAAGCACACGATTCAATTTTTAAAGCAACAAAGGCACCATTACTGGGAAAATATGTGGAATTTTTAATAATAAACACATTTAAAAATCTCAGATCTCTCAGCTTTTTAGGCATGTTCTCGTCCTGAAGTCATGATGGATAGTTTGGATTTTTAATTTGCACTAATATCTTTCCTTCACACCAGACAGTCGTGAAGATTGCCGTGTTGTGATGATTGTTGCCACTGATTAGCAGGCTTGCAGCTGCTTGCTTTCACTCCAGCGAATGAATTAATCAAGGCAACAAAGACAAGCTAATCACTGTTTTAACATTGGCCCATTAAATGAAGTGATGGCTAATTACTGTTTGTGCTTTTAGACAGGCTTTCAGGATTTTTTAAATTGCTCTGAAGTCAGATATCGTCTCTGATTGATTTCCAAAAGATCTCTTATTCTAACCTCACGCTGATGTTAGCATCTTGTTTTCTGTGCGTGTGCACAGAGATGCAAAATCCACAGACTTTATTCCATTTATTCCGAAGGCCAGGCGACTATTGAGATCATTCATTTTTGACAGTAACTGTTTATTTTTGCTCATTTAACAGTCAAAATATTATATTTTCACAGGCAGTAAACTGAACAAATGATCTGTGATATTTATGTTTCACCATTTGTAGTATTTCTGTCAGCAACTGTTCCTGTTCCTGTGACATACTCTGGATTGTCCGTGTGCAAACATGCAGCTCTGGTACATGTAAGCCCTGACAGATATTGATCGTTCCATGTGGTGATATTCTCACCCTTTTATTACATTTATGTCTCTGTGCAAACAAACCTAATGCCCCTCTACAGTGGGTCATGTCTAAAATTGCAGATCTCCACTATTCCCTGTCTGCGGAGGCAATAATAGGGAATTAGGGCAACTTTATCCACAATCACTCTGTCCACCTCATAAGACAGGTCTTGTGAAGCCTGCCTGTGCCAGAGAGCTGTGCTTTGTACGCCATGGCTCTCCTGGTAGAGTGTGGCCCGAAGAGTACACACAAATGTTTTATAGAAAAAGCGATGTATCTTTTTTTTTTAACCTACTGCATACCGTTGTTATTCATTCAGTGTATCAATAATCAGTTCAGCTCCTGCGCTTTCTGACTGATGGCTAATTAATAATGAGATCAGTGTTGGCCAGTCATGACGAGAGGCTTACCTGAACAACCAGAGAGAGGAGGCCCCGATAATCAAAATGAAGGATTGCTTTCACCTCACTGCTCTGGAGCTCGATGGCTGGAGTTGATTTTAACGTCAGTTCACGTGATACTAAAGAAAAACAGTGCTTTTACTTGTGGTTTACTGTATAACTGTACAAGCATTGTATTCACACACAGGAACAGTGATCATGGTGTTTTTATCTTCACCTGAGAACTGGCTGAAGTGTTCATGAAGTGTAAGTAAGTTATTTTTGTAACTTATATAACAAGAACAACAAGGCAGCTATTTATGCAGGGATTGTACAGAGTTTTGATGTTATAGATCTTTGGGGTCAAACTTGATCATTCGACAGTGCGCTTAGTAAGACCTCTGCTTCTTTATTTTGAACTTTAACACTGAACCGTCATGAGTTTCAGTTGTTTACTCCTCTGGTGGATACAGAGGACATAGAAATGATCTCTGACTCTCACAGAGACGGGCCTCTGGAGGAACATGCAGCTCTCTGAAAACAGACAAGCAGCCAGAGGCAATCGAGGCAGCGTGTCGACAATGAGCGAGATTGTCCTTGCTTAGCGGTGCAGGAAGAGATTACGTAGAAACTGACAATCTCACATCGCTTTGAAATAAATTCAGAGCGTGGAGAAGTGGTTAAGGGCGTTCTTTGCTGCTGAATTACCTCTGTAGCAAACTTTCCCTTTCTTCTGCACTGTGTGTGTGTTATGTATTCTCACAGAGCAGGGGGGCTCATAAATGAGGTTGGATAATAGTGGTGGTGGAGAGGAAGGAGGGTGAAGGGGGTTTGGGTTCAACCTCAGTGGTCATAAACAAAGAGCAACTCTGTTTCAAAGTCTTGGCAGATTACATTCATTATCCCAGTGCTTGTGTAATGTCTTATTCTGAATATTATGTAAAGTGAAGGTGTTTTTGTGTGAACTGAAGTGTCCAGACAAAACAATACTAACTATAATACCACAGCTGAAATGATTATTTCTGGGTTCCCGTCTCTCTCTGTCTGAAAAATACATTTCTGTCTTTGATATGCTAACAAGCAGGCTGCACGGGGAGAGAGTTTCATCCACAGACACCGGTTTACCAGCTGTCCAGTCGCTCTCTTCTGGGTAATTTTGAATGATTTGATATTCATGGCCTGCTGATTTGAAAACTGCCTCAAGCCAAATGCCTTGGATTCGACTGACTGAAATACATATACATTCATTCCTAACTGCTGGTTTGTTGTTTATGCAACAAATCAGTGCCAATCATTTTGCCATAGCCAGCTGCTTCAATACCACAATACTGCAATGGGAAGAAATACAGATTACTCTGTTAATGAATATGGTTTTTCATGACAGATCATTTCAGGTAACTGCAAATTGGTTTGTCCTTTCGTTGTTTGGCTGTAGTTTCTGTTGCTTAGTAAAACACTGTGCACTCAAAGGCAAGGCAAGTTTATTCATGTAGCACCATTCAGACACAAGGCAATCCAAAGTGTTTTACAGAGGATTAAAAATAAGTCAAAAGAAAATTTGCAAATAATTAGCAAAGTTAAATGTTGAGATCTGTGAACAACAACGGCGATAAAATGATCAGGCAGGTTTTAACCAGTTTAGCCAGATTCTAAAGCTAAATCACTAAGACTATTTAGACACCTTAATTTAGAGGTAAAAATCAGGAAGATCAGGAAGATCAAACTTTGATCTGTGAACTTTGATGGATTTATAAATTTGTTTGATTTTGAGGTTGATTGTTTATCGGCTTGTGTTTGTTGCCCCATCTTATGCATTTTCATACAATATTAGAGGTTATTGAGTGTAGTGTTTTTATTCCAGATAGAAACAAAGACCCAAACTACAAAATAAGGTCCAAGCTGTAGCAAAATTAAATAATTCTTAACACTTTTCCTCCAACTTTATCTTTGAACTCAAATTGACGCACAGGTTCAGTCGCACAATCTTTATTTTACAAGTCACAAATTCTCTGTTCATGAAAAGGCTCATGTTGGTTTTAAAGGGATTCACTATAAAAAAACTCCTTTAATTAAATGTTTCTAGCAACTTCTCCAGTCAGCCGCTTATTTGAGAAGTGTGAAAACCAGAAACTGACAAACGATAATAAGAATCACACAAGCAGGCGTCATTTTACAGCTGAAGATTAGGAAGTGAGGTGGCTGTTGTGAGCACGATCTGATGTGTGAACATACGCACATTGTCGCTGTCTGTATTTTAAGATGAAGAAACTGTTCTGAGTTCAGCAGCAAAGAGTAAAAGGCACAGTGAGGCTGTCCCATATCAACACGTACATCATGTATTATGATGATGGGAAATGTGTTATCATCCTGAGTTCGGGAGCTGTTTATGTGAGATATTTTAGAGGGAAATGTCTCAACAACTATTGGATACAATGAAAGTTTGGCTTTCCCATCAGCCTCAGCTGCCCCTTGTATTTACTGCTCTTTAACAAACATTAGAATGCTAACACACAAAACTGAGGAGATGAACCAGGAAAGCACAGTCTGTGCACATTAGCATGTTGATGTTGATGCATTTAACTTGAAGCACTGCAGTGCCAGAGCCACTAGACTGGTCCTAGATTTATAGTCATGTCAGCATGTGTTTATTTAATTTGACAAGAGAATAAACTAAAAACACTCGTGCATCTGGAGCTTTGACCCGACCTGTAACACAAAGCAAAGTCTCATCCAGTTTGCCTCTGTTTGCAACACCAACTTCTTCTCTCAATGCAGCAGGTTTTGCTGTTTTATCCGCACTATTTACAGTGTAAGCATTTAACATTGAGCAGGGCAATTATTAGTTTTAACTCCTATTCAGACAAAACTATAATAAGCCAATTCATGATGGAGAAAAATGTCAAATTCTGCCAATGTCATGGTTTTGAGTCTCCATTGTGCTGCTTCTGATTATTTCCGGTTTTGTTTTGTTAATTGTTTTTCCTCATGTGTCTGTCATGTGTACTGTCTTCTTTTCACCTGGTCTCATGTGTATATGTTGTGTCCCAGAGATTTTCCTTGTGTTCCATGCATTCTAGGTTTTTGACCCTTGCCTGTCTTCCACCTGTAACCCTCTGTGTTTTTACATGAAACCTTTTGAACTGTGTCTGCATTTGGATCCATTTACTCATGTTTACTTCCCATGCTCCCTGTGTGGCACAACTGTGACAGCAAAAGTAGTTCTAGCAGCTTCTGTGGTCACTGACTCTCCACAGCTGATGTTGTCATGATAATCAAGCTGACCAAAGCTGCTGTTCTCTGTGTGGAACAAAACAAACACACTGTAGCACCTTTTAGGCCGACAGCAGGTGAGTCATTAGGTCTTCTGGGGGGGTTGAGTATGGTGTATTTATATGACGAGAATAAGGAGTTATTTATACTCAGCTGTCTACCTCTGGGCTTAACTTCCTCTGTCATTCACTGCAGAAGTGTTCACGCTGCTGTTTCTAAAACTGTCAGGCATTTTCATGAGCTGAGCCCTGAATATTTCCAGATTTCAGCTGCAGGCTACCTCACCACAGTTTTGGAGAGACAGAGTATAACTTTCTCAGTGTTATGTTATTATGTCAATTTTTCTCTCCCAGCTTTTATTCTTTCCTCATGGTGTTATTTTCAAGTGTGAGCAGCATTTTTTTTTATCATGAACAACTGCGTTGCTGAGAGTGCAATATGTTTTCAGTGTTGTGTAGTGTAGAGCACGCTAATCGAATTATTCATACATCAGCACCTTCAAAATATCTATTAACATTGCCTCCTCATGGGACCAGTCAGCTAATTTCAGCTGGTAAGATAACCAGCAGCGTATAAAAGAAGTCCACCGGCTCAGAAACATTGTTCTCATGGGAACCTGGCACTCTAAACAGATGCTGTTCTTCTGCAGTGGCTGAAACATAATAAGATGCAATATGGTCAGCACTCCACAGGTTTGTGTCCTCTTCAGCCAGAGCTGACGCTGAGCAGATTACTGATCAGAAAAGTCAAGCCCTGCTGCCAACATGTGACTGTGGGCCACCTGTCCTCAAACGCTGGATAATGAAGGCACAGGAGCACATTTTCCTACTGAAATGCACGTCTTCACATTTGTTTTATGGAGCAGCTGGCATGTTTGATTCTCCAAACACAACTGACTGTTCGCACAGGAGGGAAGAAACCAGGGGCAAAAATGTAAAAGTAAATAATTTTCTTATTTCTTATTGTTGTCTAAAGTTCATGGTAAACAGTAAACAGACTATATTTATATAGTGGTTTTCCACCTTAATGTACAAAGTGCTCTACATTTTTGCCTCTCATTTGCCTAATATCACTTCTATTCACACACTAATGGCAGCAGAGCCATTATAGTGCTGTCTAGGTACAAACTTGTCAAGTGTGTAGGTTCGGATCTGGGCTCGTTGTAGGATGATTCTTTATGGATCTCACTTTGTATATGGAGAAATTATCATGTCAGTACAGGAATGGGTTTGTTGTTAAAATATCATTTTATTGTGTCGCATTTCCAGTAATTGGAACTAAAGGACGAACCATAAAAAATGATGCTAACATTTTATTTTTAGAGGGAGGATGTTTCCTTATAATATGCTAATGTTTTCTTTATGGTGACAGAAGTATATAATTTGGATCTTGAACTGTAGGGCAAATTTCTGAGTTATTGTAGTTGTGCTGTGCTTGAAAATAGTTGATGATTTCCAGAAGTATTTCCTTGAAAGAACGAACATAAATTTAAACCCAAGAAAATAATTATTTATCTTTCATTCTTTGTCATTGGATTCTTTCTCCATAAACACTGGAATTGAATGCATGCCTTTCAGTCACAGAAGCTTTGCAATTATAGGAATTATATGGTGCCAAAAGATATGAGTACTTGCATGGATCTTTCAGGAAATAATTGGTAATTTAAATTGCTACCAAAATGTATGTAGATGTGATCCTTGCTGCACACAGAGCAGCAAATCTAGATGTTTTTCAAAAGTGTAAATGTTCCTCTATGCACCGAGAACCTCTAACCCAGTTATTGAGATTAAACTTGATTGTATAAGACATGATCATTAAACCTTGATGTCCTTTCAGGAAGCTGCAGGGAGCCTAGCCTTATTCTCTCTCTGGGGATATGGAGGAGTAAGGTACGGTTATATAAGAGTAAAAAAAATACATAACTGATATAGCCTCTCTATCCACCCATGATTATGAGACCAGCATGTTATGTTCTGCACTCAGATATTCCACGCTGGGCACTTACGCAGGGAGCTTTGCAAGCATTTATAAAGCATTAGTGCCTACACAGGCTTAATTGCAAATATCTTGACTATTATTATTTTTTTTTTTTTTCAGAAGTGACTATGAGCAATAAATAAAATGAAAATCATTTATGTTTTAGACAGGGGCTTTTTATTAATATTAGTATGAATTGTCAATATTTATTGTTTCAAATATAGTTTTTATGACTCTTAATATCTTTGTCAGTGTAAAGAAGGAGTCATTGTAATTCAACTTAGAAATATCGATATATCAATCTCATTTCTGACTCGGGAATATTGTCTAAATCAGAATTATGAATTGGAAAGTCCAGAATACCTGAAAACCCATCAAACATGCAATGCCAAAGTCTGTCATTTAAAGTACAGAGACCTGAATTGAATGGTTATTTTGTGATTTTGTCAATGCTTATTATAAGTTTAAAACTCATACAATGCATCTGTTTTTGCTCAGAGACATGGATGCCTGTAAGTTGTAAACATGTAAATCATTCTCATCTCTACTTTTCATCCCATATGATGTGAGCGCTTAATAAGACACAGGCGTAAAAATTTGATTTGATCTCTCAGCATTCCTGCAGCATTCCTTTGCTATTCTGACTGACTGACTGAATATTTTAGGCATTAACTAAATCAACCTATCCTGTTATCATCACCGTGTTGCCAAAATAGCCGACGCACAATGAGTCATTCATCAAGCTCTAAACAGTGGTATTCAGACTGCTGTTGGGGGAAACCTCTCTCTGTAGAGCCAAACAGAGATAAAGGGCCGCTCAAGCCTTTTAATTATTCTTCACAGCCATTTGTCATTCCATATAATACAGTCGTTCTTTACAAATGCGGGTGAGTCCAAAACAGATGGTTTTGTGGAAACCAAATTGTCTTCAAGGCAGGATTAATGGCAGCTTCTGTACTTGACTGACTGCAGATATGAGGTTAGTTGTAGTTGCTGGACAGTCACAAATTCATAATAAAGCTCTAGACAATTAAATTTATATTTATACCTTTGTCTTTGGGATTTCTTGGGAGCAGTAGGGGATTAACTTTAACTTGATCTTATTTCTTTTTACCAGCCATGTGAAGAGAGAATACACAATTTAAAGGTTTTCTGTCAAGGTTGTGTTGCTCACTGTGAGTGCGAAGCGTGACAGCGGTGATTTGATCGCTGATTAAGTTCCACGTCATTGAAGTTCTGAGTCACTGTTAAATGTGTTTCTGACATTTTTATAATATGCTGTTACTGTTATACAATGCATGAATATAGCTGAACTGGTTCAAAGAGTCCTGTATTTTAATCGATTTTTAAACAGTAGTAACTGTAATTGCAATGTATTTGTACAGGTTTTTATTTCTCAGGATCACAGATGTGAATAGAGTCACAGTTTAAAATGCAGATGTGACTGTAAGCTCACACTGTACAACATTGTGCCTATGCATTGCAAAGAGTGTGTCCTACGTATGTTCTGACCTTGCAGTGTGAATACCAAACCACGATAGCAGCCGCCCATACATCACTGTCAAAGCACAGACTGTTCCAGCCACATCCAGGTAATCTATTTGTCCCGGTAAAATATGGTGTAATTTGTTCCAGGTTTCTTGCAAACCCAGCAGAAAAAGCAATGATTCGAGCTGCATCTTATACGTATGTGGTGTTTTTGTGGTAGCGGTGGCTGAGAGGATGCAGGGTCTCTGCGTCTGTGTTTCACATTCACCTCATCCCATCTGATTCAAAAATGAGTGATTGTAAAATTAATGTGTTATTGCATCAGGTGCAGTTTACTTCATTTTCTTCATTACCACAGTGTGAACACCTACAAGGCATGACATGTCTCAGATTTATTGTGGACATTTCACAGGTTTAATGGTATGTAGCTGCACTGAAAGCTTTCAGTGTGCAGGCATCCCCTTTCTGACATCAGTCCTCTTTATTCTTGGGCTCTATGAAAACGCCACGGCTCTCACTTTCGTCATCACGCTGTAGTTTCCAGTTATATAACATTATGTAACATCATGATTTGCAGCTTTCCTCAAGGATGAGGTTCAGCAAACTTATATTAATTTGATGCCTTTTTAGTGTTGTGCATCATTAAAATGTGTGTCGTTGTTTGTGTTTGCTTTGGCTGTAAATTAGAAATGCTGCTTATGGCAACTGTTATTTGTTCATCACAAACAGAAGAGTGTTATAAGAGAGTGAAACAGTCATCCTAACCATGAAAATCTGCAATCAGATCATGAGAGCAAATACTGCTGTCCTCTTTGTGGGTCTTTATGTGGGTGCTGGGTCAGCAGTGCATTAGAGAACATTTCCTTATGTAACAGCCTTCTTACCCTGCAGAAATCGTCAGCATATCTTTAGCAGCTTAATGGCTTAAAACAGAGCAAGAGGGAGCAAGGAAATTAAGTTTAAAGCAAGAATCAGAGAATTTTGTGCTTGTTTTCTGGGTCAAAACAGATTCACATAGTTTAATAGTGAGACTGAACCACTGTTTAAATGGCTGGACCCAAAGATTGGGACAATCTGGACACAAATGGACCTCACAGAGATGGAAAAGGTACTGAGCTGTATACATCCATCCTCAAGAGTCCCATCTCTGGACATGTTTGGGGAAACAAGCAAATCAATCAGTGTCAATTAGTGCTGCGTTCAAAGTAAACCACATCCTGGGAGTCAGACACTCGTTCTGCACTTAACAGCAGGCAACGCAATTATACTGCAAAACCCTCTAAAGTGCTCTGGGTCTGAGAGGACGAACCAGTGCATATAAAAGGCTCTTACTGTCTTTTATCTGTATACCATTCTCAGGTACCCTCCTGAGCAGAGACTCTTTTCTGAGCATGAGAGAGGAGAGGTGCACTGGAAGCCCTCTGTTTCACATCTTTCATGTTGTGGTTTGTAGCCTGCCTCACCACAGTCTGGGATGCCATTCAACATAAGTACACTGATTTTCAAAGTCCCCTTTTCTGCTCCCCCTCCACTGTTCTGCTCTCATTTTCATACCTCTGCTGAGGCAAAGGGCCGAGAGATCTATACCAGTCCTCATTGATTTCTGAGGGAGAGTCTGGACAGTCACTTCCTCTCCAGCTGTCCTCTGCAAGAGGTGAGAGTGTTGCACTCGAACAGCGTCTGACTAAGACCCTAAGACGTGGGAACATAATCACATTCGACTTGCTGTGTGAATTGCAGTAGCAGGTTGGAGATCCTTCCCTTTCTCCCACATCGCTATCACGATGCTATATTTGATACTTCATTTGCATACACACAACACGACGCTTGCATCAGTGTAAATCTTGAGGAAAAGAACATTCGCACAAAGACAGCAGAGGAAGAAAAGCCTCCCAGCTTCCAGACATGTGCTGTTTAATTCTTTATTGTGTATTTAATTCCTGAAGATGTGAATATTGATTCATGCCACAAATTATTAAGCTCAATCATGTTTTATACAGTTAAAAATGTATTTTATCATTCATTTAGGGTGATGTTTGTATTGTCTACTTGTGTGTTTTTTATACAGTATTTTTCATTGCCAAAGACAATTCAATATGCATAAATTAAAAACAGCATTAAAACCACAAAACCACAAAAGGTGAGTCTTTTCAAGCAGAACATTGATTTTAATCTGTTTTTGCTGCATAAATAAAAACAAAAACAGAATGATTTCCTGTTGTTTCATAATTCTGTCTATTTTTCATTCATTTCTGTTTGTTTTTTTAATCCAGATATTGAATGAATATGGATATGAAATGCTTTCTTTGTCTGAAACTATAGGGCATCACTTTTGGTTTTAAATTGTGCAGCTATGATCTCATATTTTGAGTGCGTGCTTTGTGCTTTTGTGTGTTTGCTCTCAGTGGTCCCAGTCATGACCAGTTTCTGTGGCAACATGATTTTGAAAATAGCTGCTCTTCAACGGCCCACTGCTGTCGCAAGTTCTGCAGGCAGCAGCCCACTCTTGATGCATGACTCATTCATTGCTCATTATCATCCCACTCTCATTTCATCCTACCCAGGCTCCCCTGCTTGGATATCTGATGGAGATGGTTGTGTGGGGGCGGGGTGGTGGCTACTATAAAGCCTGTGTATCCATGCTGGGATTGGCTGGTGGGATCCATTTAATCTGCTGTGACTACTACAGGGTCCGCCCCTGTACTCCTCCCCCTCGTTCAGCCCGCCTCGGCAACATCCACACACAACAGTGTGCTGTCTCTGCTCCAGGGAGAATATCAGCTCTGCACAGGGAGGAGAGGATTAACGCAACCACTCAGCTCATCTGCATACACGTTCCCAGAGAATCACATGAGCACCCAGGGCTGCACCTCTTTTGTATAAAACCTGGCACTCCTACCACACAGGCTCCACTTGATCTACTGTTACTGCTGTGAGAGGATTTATTAAGGACCACTGTTTTTTTTTCTTTTGGACTCTTTTAAATGATTTCCAGACTTTTTTTGTATGGTAATAATACGCAATTTGTTTTCTGTGATGTCTCTTTTTAATTGGGACAATGCAAGTAATGTCATTTGATATAGACTTGCTCTGAGCATCAAAGACTTTCCCTTCATTTTTTGGGACTTTTTGCACTGGGATTGTTTCCTTCAGCTAGCTTGGAAGTCTGCAGTGCCAGAATGCCATCTAGAGAGTCCTATGAGGTTCACAAGGAAGAGAAGTCCCTGGTGCAAAAGGCCAAGCGAGAGGCCAATCAGGAGGACATTCTGGCGGCAGCTCTTGGGATGAGGATGGGGCCACAGAAACCTCCAGCCACTTTCTGGCAGCCACTTAAACTGTTTGCCTATTCACAGCTCACCTCACTGGTCCGCAGAGCCACGCTGAAAGAGAGCGACCGGACACCCAAATCTGAGAAAGTCCACAACTTTAAGGTGAGATTTGGATCAACTTAAAGAAGTCGTGTCAGCTGTTTCACCTCCAGAGTGCTTCTTTAATTTCATCTTGTGTGGCCAGGGGGCTGCTTCTCATGCTTCTCTTGTGGGAGATGGGAGTTGAAGGAAGGGCGAGGAAAGGGAGGGGGTGTAACAGAGTGGGAGAGGGGATGAAAAACAGAACTGTTTTTGGTCTGTCCAGTGAACCTTTATCAAAAGAAAATCTGTTGGGTGGTCTGTGAAGCACTGCTGTTAGTTTGTGCACCAGATGGAGAGATTAGGCCGATGGAGAGGGGAAACAGTGGAGGAGTGTATCCCTGTTTGGCTCAGGCTCACTCCCCTAGTTTGGCTGGTTAATGGGATGGAGAGCAGCAGGTGAAATATTACCTTCAAGGCTTTCAGACTGCTGATGCTTAACAGTCTCTCTGCCTCTGCTGCTTTGTTCTCTTATATTGCTGAATGCTGCATTTCAACATTTTTAGTAGTCTGTAGTTTTCTATGCTGAAGGCTCCCACAACCCAAGGATACTGTATGATTTGGGCAAATCTTTGACAAAAAGAGTATCTTAGTGTATTGATGTACAAATCACATATTGTCATTCAATTTCATACATTCAATTAATCACTTTGGTGGTCAAACATCAGGTTTATTAAGTTAGTCCACAGTTTACATTTATATAATTCATAAATTGATAATTCCAAGACACCTGTGTCGACACCTGTCGTCACTTGTGTTTAGATGTTTTCCATGCCTGTAAATAGTTGTTATGATCACGGACAAAACAAAGAATAATATCTATTATTGGAAAAGTCAATAACAGATTGATTAGAGACATTCTCAGGTGACCCTCAGTTCATATTTGGAACATACTGCTCACCTGTCGACTAAAAACAAGTAATTCTTTACCAGAGCAGCCTGCCTGCTGTATCTGCTTGTAACTTAATGTGAGGAAACCAGTTAGAGTTGTGGCTTGCTCTCTGCACCCAGAGGCCTTCCTGATTGGCTGGGCTGTTGTTACCTGGTGAAACATGGTGGTGGTGGGGGGTGGGCTCCTTTTTTCTTCCTGCATGATCAAGGTGGCCCTCCACTGTTTCCATAGCAAATTTCCATGACAGCTTGCACCTTCGCTCTGGCAAAGTGTCAAATCCTGCTGTGCTACAATGGCAAAGCCTCCCCGCACCAAGTCACAATTGTACCAACCTCAGTGTTGTCAGTTTGAGGGTCTGTTTGAACAACAATCCTCCTCCAACCACAGATAGTCCTCCTCCTCTGTCTCATTCAAAATGGCAGCACCTACAGGTCTCCTTGGTGGCCTAAAGAAGGGGATGGGATGTCTATGTCTATGGGATGTCTTAATGGTGCCAACTCCCTGCTGCTCTCTCCCCGTCTTGCCATTTCACTTCATCACTAATATCTGTCACTGTCTTCCTCTCTGTTGTAGGTCCACACTTTCCGGGGCCCTCACTGGTGTGAACACTGCGCCAGCTTCATGTGGGGACTGATGGCTCAGGGGGTCAAATGTGCAGGTACACGTTGTTCTCAGACTGCATGAACACAAGTCTTACATGAACTGTTTCAACACCCAGCACCCTCTTGTTACATTCATGGCGTACAAAGTGAGCATTACTGTATATGGGTTACTTGGTTTTTAGTACATCTGGGGCTGGATTATTGAGTTTTAATCTAAAATCCCAACAGTAGTTTATGGATTAGGGGTTGTATAATAGATGGCTCTATGGCTATGATGTAAGAGATCCTTTACAGTATGTTATTTCTGACCTACTTTTGTCTTCATTGGGTCTGTGAATGGGGGAATCAGTACAAACAAACACAAGGACAACTTTCAACACAATTACTGTTGAGCAATTATTAAAAACAACCTGAAAGCATTTCTTTTTCTTTATTCTTTTTTAAAATATTGTACATGATTTTAGCTCAGTTCTTGGCTGTTCTTCATATCTTGTTGACATTATTACAATAACAATGGCACTCTGTGTTTCCACTTCCATGATTTTAATGGATAAACATATTATTATTATAAAAATATTACCTGAATATTTTGTGATAGCTGAAACAAGCACACTTAGACCTGTTATTGTGAGGAAACGTTTCTGTTATATTGGCCCCTTTGCTTGTCAAATGCTGAGCTTTCTATTTCACTGCAGTTGTTGTTGGTGTTCATTTCATATCCCAGAGATAGTGCTGTAATATAGTCTGATGTGTGTCTTTGATGTTTTATTGATGAAACAAAGTGTGTCACACAAGTCTGTGGGAGCTCACACGTTAATTATTAATATCTTGATTTGCGAAAGCTGACAGCAATCTAAAGGAAGGCACATATGTTTGGAGCCAATCTTTATTGACTCATATCGCCATTCCTTCAGACTCGACCACAGTTACTAGAATCTAGGGCAGCGAAGTCTCACATGGTGCTCAAATTTGCATACCAAAAACTGTTCTCCCACCCCCTTTTCTTTTTTGTATGTGTGAACTGGTTTTGGCTGAGTGCCAGGAAGCCAGCCTCTGCTTGTGCTTGTTGTGCCACATTTCCTCATCAGAGTACGCCCCCCAGCCTCATCCCATCATGCCCATGAAGGAAAACAAAGCTGGCATGTCTCTTTAATGAGGAGCAGAGCTCAGAGCGTGGGGAAGGAGCTCTGTTTCCACACACATTAAAATTCAGCGGCTTCAACCAAAGAGCTAGGTCAAGCAGCTCAACCCCTATTTAACTTAAATACTTGATAGAAAAACCCAACCATCGAACAAATACAGGCTGTGTTTTTGGTTTCCAGTTCCAGTCACAGAGGGACCGGTTTTAACTGGCAGACACAGTGATAATGTGTTGATTAAAAATTAGCAGCCAGTGAACATTAAACCTCTTCTCAGAGCCCTTTAGCCTAAACCGAGCTGCAGTCTCCTCGCCATAGCAACAGAGACAGAGCTGACGGTGCAGTAAAGCAGCAACCCCTGTCTCCTGACTCCTTGTGTCCCTGGGGTCCCTGCCTCACCCTCACCCGCCCCACCTGGGACCCAGGGCCACCAGTGTGCTCACATGGACAACAGGAGCTCTGCAGACTTGAGTCTGATGACAGGGTCTCCTCTATTATACTGCCTGTCTCATATCCTTAAGAGAATCATCTCTTAAGGTAATTACATTTCTGCATCAATGCATATAAATGCAGGCTGCGTGAATTTCTCCAGGGACACATATTAATCTAAATATTGTCTGAGGTCCCGCAGAAGCATAGGCTCGCGGCTCTCAGAGGTTTTTTTTTATTTTAAGATTAAAAAGTAACAATTCAGAGAGATCAAAATCTTATTGTTCATGTTTTTGGAATCAAATAGCATACAGCATTTGTCCAAAAAAATCTTTCAGAACTTAGAGACGGCTCAAAAGATCTAAGAGCTTGAAGAGCTGCCCCATTTTAGTCTGGGAAACTAGGTCTAGTGTAGCCTGCAGCGCCTCAATTGCTGCTTCCACAGCCATTGTGTGTGAGCTTGGATTTGGAAAAGAATAGAGCACGCAGCAGCACTGACTATCCCTCCTCCAGGCCACAGCGTTTTCAGTGTTCCTCTAATTCCCTCCATGCGTCTCTGTTACAAAGCAGAGATGCAGTCTCTCTCTGCATCTGCTCTCCACGGGCTCCTCTGTTCCCGACAAGGTGAATCCTGCCCTGAAACAGCTGTGCCTCAGGCCCCAACCACTGTGACTGGAGACCAAACACGATGTGGGATACTTACACTGACATCATGACTAATATGCCATTTAAACACCCAGTGTGGCTCCATCTGAACATCATATAGCAGAGAGGGGAAAAACATAATAAAGAGGATTTCCCTTCAATTCCATACATTTAATGAGTATCAAATGCCATTTTTAATAAATAAATGGCCCTCTGTAGAAGTGACATTGAATCTGTCCAATGCTCAAGGTGACTCTAATGCTATGTGTGGTAGAGAGAGAGGAGCCCTCCCATGGTCTTGTGACATTTTGGGGCAAATATTGATCAAGGGAATTAACACTGTTCTGCAAGCCAAAACACACATGAAACCAATCAACCACATCAAAATTAACCTGATGTTGAATGTGAATTTACATAATAATACTCAGTTCAGAGGTATAATTACTGGAAAACAAGAAAGAATTCAGTTTTTGTGTTGTGGTTGACAAATTTTATGATGCAAATAAAAATAAAATCCTCTCATTGATTTTTTTTAAAGATGCAGATGTTCATGAACTGAACATGCTCTCTCTCTCACTCTCTGTCTCACACTCTCTTTGTCTCTCACTCTCTCTCTCTGCAGACTGTGGCTTGAACGTCCACAAACAATGCTCGTCTCTGGTACCCAATGACTGCAAGCCAAACCTGAGACACATCCGTAAAATCTACAGCTGTGATCTCACAACCCTGGTGAACGCATATAACACAGCCCGACCCATGGTGGTGGACATGTGCATACGAGAGATCGAGTCCAGAGGTTAGTTAGGATGTGTTTTGGGTGTAATTCAAAGGTAAAACTCAACATTATGCAAAGATGTAAATGTAATTAATGCTAATTTAATTGAACCTTAAGCCCTCACAGTATCACAATAATCTGCTGTGTGGACGCGTTCCATTGAAGGGTTTTAGCCCAAATTCCGCAAATGGAAGAGGAAGAATTATTAAAACAGAATCATTTTAATGATTATAAGCAACCAAATACCAAATTGTGACATTTTATCCCCACTGAGTACTTGATGAAATGAAATTAAAATGCAATCGTATTTGTAGCATTGACATATCAATCCATTATGTTAAGTTTTTGAACAGAAATGAAAAAATATAAGCTATTTTTTGTGGGTTCACAAATGTATGTGTCTGAAACATTTAAGCGTCTGGATCTATCTATCTATCTATCTATCTATCTATCTATCTATCTATAAAAAAATATTAATATTACATTTTGGAAATTGCATAAATGACCCTTTAGACGTGTCATAAAGTTAAATACAATCCACATTCGGAGGATTTACAGTGTTTCAGAGCTTTGAGTATTCAGTGTATAGTATTCACTGGCTATTAAATGTCATAAATAGATTCAAGCCACCTTTCTTTGACCCCATTTAAAGAAAACCAATTAAACTTATATCCTGATTTGGAAATTCTTAAATTAGTCTAAAAATATTTGGAAATATCACAAAATGCAATAATTACGCAGAATAAATTAATTCTATTAATTCTTTTAAATAAACCCATTTATAACAAAATACAATTTATGGATTCAGTTTCAAGCATTTATGACAATTGTGAAAAAAATCTTTCCTCTAATTTTATTGTAAGTGATCTACGTCTTACTCTCCTTTGTTTGAGGTGTTGACTGAAGTGTGATTGCGTTACTAACAGAGTTAATGTTTGTTGTGGTGGGGGGATGACTGAGACAAGTGATGAGTGTGCTGGTAATTGTAAACATGTAATGAGGAATACATTACTGCGTTTCCTGCTGCCTTATTTGATTGCATTTCAGTTAAATCATTCAGCTATGTAGGAAGCTCATTGCTCCCTCATTGTCTATCCTCTAATATATGTCTAAAGCTAAGTTTGATTTATGTCTTTATTATTTTGCCCAGTGATGCAGAAAACTATTTGCATGGGCCCGTGTTATTCTATTGTGTGACATCGTGGACACTATCCTTAATTTCTTATGCATATTTAAGGGTTTTTAATGGCATTTTTAAATTACCCACGGCGATACACGCAGCTGAATTTTTCAACATTACTCATGACAGCCGTGACGATGTCTGAGAGGTTGTTTATTTCATGTTTGTTCCTCAAGGACTGAAGTCTGAGGGCCTCTACAGGATATCTGGATTCAGTGATTCAGTGGAGGAAGTCAAGATGGCGTTTGACAAAGGTACATGTTCCTTTGGTTCTGCATTAGGACACTCTTTTATGGATTTTTGTCAGCTCACAACATGGTGATTGTGTGCTTTCATATGTTTACATGAGACGCACAGAGCATTTCAGATTAATGAGGAAGTGACACGTTTGTGAAGGATTACTGTCCATCTGGGAGTGCCGATCTTATCCTGACATGTCCCTCTCACGCAGGGTTGGACAGATGGGGGGGCGACCTCAGGGGATACAAACCATGGATGTACTCTCTGCCTTAAACATAGCTGTAAAAAAACCTCTCTGCTGTGTTGGGATTCAGTAGCAGACTTAGTGAGAATGAGCCTGTCTTGGCCCAGTGCAGTGTGAATTTTAACTATAAGAAAAACCCTGCAGCAGTGGGCTAAACTCTTAGCCAGATCCGCATGTGGGAGATCATCCATGACAGAGTGTCATTCCAGCTCACAGAACTGTGATGTTCAGTCTGCCAGCACAAGTAGGCCATGGCCTCTCCGGAAAGCATGCATAACTGAGGGAAAGTCAGAATAAAACAGGCCAGGCGGATGATAGCAGCTACTTTGCAAAATACTGAGCGGGAGAAGACTTTTTTTTCCCACCCACAGTACGTAATCTCTTTATTCCTCAGTTCACACGGTGATGTGAAAATGCTGATGTCAGCCCAGTTTTTCAGTGTGAAAAACTCTTCTTTTCTTCTTCTGGTCTCCTTTATTCCATTTCACAGATGGTGAGAAGACAGACATCTCAGGAAAAGCCTATGAAGACATCAATATCATTACGGGTGCACTGAAACTGTACCTGAGGGAATTGCCTGTTCCCGTCATCTCATATGATGTTTACCCAAGGTTCATCGAGGCTGCAAGTAAGTCATTACTAACAAACAACAACAACAAAGGCACATGCTTTGCTTGGTTCTTGCTGCAGTACCTTGCTAGATGTGTTGGACTCCACTTTGTTGTATGTTCTTTTTACTAAACATCAACTGTTTTTATTACTCATGTCCTTAAAGGTCACAGAGTGTATTCTGGCCACGTTTTTAGAGCAGCCCGTCTTTCTGTTTCTGTTTAGAGCTCACAGACCCAGAGAAGAAGCTGGAAGCTTTCCGTGAGGCTCTGGCTCTGCTGCCACCATCCCACAGTGAAACTTTGAAGTACCTCATGGCACACTTAAAAAGGTAAGAAATTCAGTTGAACTCTGCAAGAGCTATCTGATTAGGGGGGAGGTGGTTTCAGAAAAAGAGGGTTACGTTAAGGATTAAGTATTTTCTACCTCTTTCTGAGGGAAGAGAAATCCTAATGTTTTTGTGAGTGCAGGGAGCCATTAGTGATTCAACATTGTCTCTCCAGAGAGAACATCATTTGTCACAATCAGGAAAAAAAACCCCAGGAAAATAAAATCTCCAAAAATGTACATGTGATACGATATAATGGAAATGTCTCATATAAAATGATGATAGGCATCACTTATATAATGATTGCAATGATTTTTCCCTTAGCCTACTCCACTGCTACTGTGTGATCTGTAACTATGTGAAAATGATTATTTGCCTGACATGTAAGAGTTTAAGTCACTGATGGCTGAATGAGCTGTACCAGTGATTACTTTGACATATTGTCTGGAGGAATTGCAGTTTTCTCTTCTTGAGGGGCAGGTCCAAAGAAGGGCCTTTTATTCAAAATATAATCTTTAACTCAATCTATGACTCAATCTATGTTTCTAATTTTAATGCACATTTGCAGGGTGACACAGAATGAGAAATTCAACCTGATGAACGCAGAGAACCTCGCCATTGTTTTTGGACCCACCCTTATGCGCGCACCTAACCTGGACGCCATAACAGCCCTCAATGACATCCGCTACCAGAGACAGGTGGTGGAGGTTCTCATTAAAAATGAGGACATGCTCTTCTAAACACAGATCAGGACTTTTATAGAACAACTATCTAATCCTTCTTTGGTTTAAAGACTTGAATGACTATTTCTATTACACTGATTGATACATTTTTTTTTTTTAAAATGCCCTGCGTATGGACTACTGCTGACCTAACTTATATCCTCCCCTGTTCTGGGTGTGGACAATGAACTTTACTCTATGTCTCCCCATTTTTGTCGGGGGATTTTACTGAGGCTGACAGACCAGCATGCATGGTGCGGGGTCTTTGTTGCTTTGTAGTTGTAACCCAGCATGTGTTAAGATTGTGTAGCGCTGTGATTTTGCTTTTGTCTGTTCTGTGCTAGTTATAGTTCATATTCCCAGCTGCCTGCTGTGCAGTTTTTTTTTCTGTGAAACATTGTATAGCTGGATGTAAAAATAAGCTACTGATTTTTCTGGGGTAATTTTTATGATGCTGTATTTTTTTATCTCCTCAACTGTTTTTATGTAACCTGAAGTAGTTGAACAAGCCTTTTCCTGTTAATGCGTACACACTGGTGCATTTGCCTGAACTTAACATTTTTATTGTCTTACAAACAGCATTGTTTGTCCATTTAATTTTTTACTGTAATGTTTTTGTACACAACTTGTGCATGATCAGTTTAATTTATTAAACCTTACTCTGAGAAATGAGGAACTTCATGAGTCATCTGAGTTACCATAATAAAAATGTCATAATCAAATTGTGTGTTCAACCTGCATTTTCAAATCTAGTTCACTTTGGAGCAGAAATGAACACTGCAAACGCTGCAGGTTAGCAAACAGCAGCTTACCTTTGATTCGGCAGATATGAAGCAACATTATCATTCATCTGGAGTCATTGTTCTGGCCTCCTGACCATTGTTAGTCGGATGTTTAATCTTTTCACTTTTAGCTCTGCTGTTGGTCTCCACCAAGTCATGAGGGAAATATCTGGCTCTTTAGCTGCTAAACGCTCCTCTGTGTTTGGCAGCAAGTCTCCATCCCTCTAAGGCATTTTGTGTGGGGGATGATGTGGTTTTGTCAGAGCTCCTTTTTCCCCTTTAAGCTGCTTCTGTCTGCATCTGGAAACCAATGCAATGAGAGTAAAGAGAGACAGAAAAACAAAACAATGAACAAAAAATCACTTAAAACCTTGAAGCTGAGAGAAACTGCACAGTAGTGTTAAGTGTCTTTGGGTTTATCATTATGAGCAACTATTCAATCTACTGTTAATATAAATATATTAATTATGAAAACTTTCATTCAATTTCTCACTGTCAAGGGTTTATACAGCAAATGTTTCATAATGATAAACAACCATATACATGCAAGCCCTGCCCATAAGGAAGTCTAAAATGATACATATGTTATGCTGCATGTGAACCTCCCTCAGACTGAATCCACACCTGACTGTCCTGTGTCTCCCTTCACCTCCTCACAATGTATTTCATTTGTCTTTGCCCAGGAGGACAAGGCTGGTAATATGTTGTCTTTGTTGTATTGTCTGTATCATCGGCCTCCATGGTTGTGCAAAAATTCCAAGAAAACAACACCTCATTGGTATGGGTGACATGCCCCATCATTACCATGAACACGGACAATACAGCATCCTGCTGCCTAAAATGCTCAGTGGAGCAGCCATTGTGTAATAATCCACCTCTGCAAATAGTCCCCAACAGCTGCACTATTTATTCCTGTTTTAGTGATGGTTGCTACAAGGTACAAGCATCCTGTTTTCTAAGAAATAAGATTTTTTTTTTTTAATATTTTATTTGTACTTTTTAGCAAAATTACCTATGTGTAATTAATTTTTAAAGATTTTCCTGTCCTCTGTATGAACTAGTGGGCTTGGGACTGAGAGCCACATTTAGAGAAAGAAGAACACATTGTTAGTTTTAGTCTTGTTCATGGGATATTTTCTCAATAAGAAAAATATAAGAAATATATAGAATATTAAATGCTTCAAAATCGACTTGAGCAATATATTAGCTCCTGGATGTGAGATGACCCTGGCAGCTATGCCCTATCATTCTCCATTCTGCATATTCAAAATGACAGGACGAGCCTAAAAACCACGCGTCATATGACTTTACATAAACCCCTCTAACAACAAATCAGTCACACTGATTCACCGTGAGATTAGAAGCAAACACACAATACCTAAGGCAACACCACTCTTGTACTCGGGGAACTGTTAATTACTGGATATATGTGCAAACAATGTCACTTTAAATTTATGCATTTTAAGTTTAATTACCCAAGGTCATGTCTTTCCAAGCAGTTTTTTAGAACCAGCCATGCACAACCATCAGTGGCTCATTACATGATCGTGGTTGCACATGGTTGAGGCTCGGGGAACCAACATGGGTTGGTGTTGTCGTTATTCCGTGTTTAGTTTTCAGTTATATTTTCACAGACATGAGAGCTTTTAGGCTGGACAGACATAAAATCTTATGTAACCACAGTGTTTGAGACCCTGTGTTGTCTTGAGCTTCACATTCAGCCCATGCCTGCGTTTGGGTTTTTGTCCTTTAAATTTCCCCACAAAGCATCTGAGAAGCAATCACTGCCTGACATTTAATCACTTGGGTTTTGTGACCACATCACATTGAGTTAATGTAGGCCGAATTCAGACTCGTCTCTGGTGATTGTGTGGCAAAATTGGATTTTCATCCAACCGTTTAGCCTCCCCTGCCATTATCAGCCATTTTAAATATATCATACCTTCATCTACATTAGGCATTGACTGTGAAAGGAGGTAAACCACACCAATAAAGCTATCTGGCTTCCCATCACTCAGTCAGATACTGTGATGGCACTGTGCTGGAGTAATGTCTGCAAATGTATTGTGTGTCGGTTGTGCCTCATTCACAGTAATGAGACTAAATTTGGGAGGCTGTGATCCATGAGATAACTGACCTTTCTCTGTTGACTGGATGGCAATGCTTTCCTCCCTGCAAACGGCTGACCTGAATACATTTTCCACAGTTGAAACATACAGAAATATTCAGTTCATCCATGTGAAGTATGTGAAAGGGAAATCTTCATCCTGCTTAATTTAATCTGATAACTACCATTTCATATTTCACAAAGAAGATGAATTAGAAAACAATATTAAAGATAAATTGTGAACTTTACCATAAGTAAATATGATTTCAAGAATTATTATTTGTTGATTATGATTCTTGTTTTGGTGTTTCTCTGGATGAGTTTTATTTAATAGATAGTTTACTACAGTCACCAGTGATTTTGTCATTGCAGATGGATCTTAACCAACCAACATTAGATGTGTGAAATGAAAATGTAGATTTACCAAAGCTGTCCAGTGTTAGACTTTTCTATGTTTGTGTTGAAACATTTTGAACAGGATAATATATCATTAACTGCACATCATAATCTCCTCTGTGAAAACTCTAATCCTCTTCATCTTCACTGAGGCATAAACATCCAGTATGTTGTCCAGTTTTTATCCACCCCCTGCAGATATTACAAGGACGCTTTCATTCAGATTCATTGAACATTTAATCACTTACAGAGTAGCTGCTCATATTCGTTTATAAAGACTGGAATCACAGTGTGAGCCTTCAAAGTATTGTAATTAACACAGGACAGAGCTCTAGAAGTGTCCGCCTACGACTGCAGGTGACAACTGGGCATATATTCTATACTGGCTTTTCCTGTGTTACATGACAGACACAAAGAAAGGCAGAGCTGTGCTTACATGGTGTAAATTGAGGTGGGCTGAGTGATCGGAGGAAGAGTGGGGGCTGGGTTGAGACAAATCTCTCTTAATTCAGACATTGCCAAAATGGTCATTTGTCCCTAAGTATGATGAATGAGGCAAGTGGTTGAGTGACTGGCTGATTGAACGGATTGGGGATGTGAGGAAATTGAGCTGCCCGACCCATCACAGCCCCGTCAGGGACATGGGTGTAACACCTGGCCTCCAGAAAACAGAAGGCTGTCTGAACATCTGAGTTATCTAAGATTATAATATTATTTATTTTAAGATGGGAAAATGGAAATGAGAACACTATGAAAACACTTCCAAAATGAATAACATAAATATTCTTCTTCCATAGTGAACCAGTACGTGGTTTTTGGTAACACAAGTACTCATATTTAGCTGAGACAGTATATAAGATAGTCTAATAAATGGTTTAAAACAAACAAAAATGCACAGTAAGCAAAAACAAATGCAGCAGAGGACCAATCCTGAATGACAATACAGTAAAACACAGCTGTAATAATATAATATATTTTCATTGCAAATGTTACGATTGTTGTACATTAGTAAACACCTAAACATGTTGTTATAGCTGCTTTTAATGTTGTCATTAGATCTTTATGCACTACTTATCAAAAAATGAAAATTAAAATTCTATATTGCATTTTCAAACAAACACAGTGGACAAAGAGAAAACAACAAGTAAACAAACAAAAATGTGTCTGATTCAGACTAATGTCAGTCTAGTACATATCATCTCTTATAAAGAATCAGTATTGGTTAGTTAATTGTTTTTAACTAGTTTCAAATTAAATTTATAATTCAATGCTATACTTTTTATTGTATTCAATAATATTCTGGGGTTTTGTGGCTTTTAATCTTGCAGCTGTGTTAGCTGGGCAATATCTCTATGTGCCACTGACACAAACCAAACTCTTCAGATTTTGCTAACACAGCTTTTGACGACAAGTCCATTCAGCAACTCGTTCTGGAGCTTTTAAATATTTTTGTACCCTCTGTCTTACAGAGAAAAAGTGAGATTTTAACATCAGCATATGATGTGACCAAATCAGTTAGTCAAACCTAAATTTGTATAGCACTTTTGTACAGTACAGATGTAAACCCTAAAACAGATTGCACAGGCACACAAGAGAGAAAAATAGTAAAAATGATTATTAACTAATTATTTTGTCAATAACTGTTCCCATGAGCAGAAATGAACTTAAATACATATCTCCAAATTTATGTCTGATCAATATTAAATACGGAGACATGTTTCTGATTTTCAAGGTGCTGTCCATGCCCTTTCCATATATAAATATACATACTCAGCTTTCAAGGCAGCATTAATAGTTAATCAGTGTAACAAGAAAAACGCAGAGCAGAGAGCATGTGTTGTATCTTTGCACCTCGAGGCTGTGTGTGGCCAAGTTCACGATGGGATATTTCAGTGGTGGATTACTCTGGCATGTTGATCTTATAACAGATGACAAAGAATGTGGCCCTCTCAGATGACAAGCATTGGCAGCCAGTCACTTACATCCGCTGTCAGACAATAACAACGAGACTGCCATTGGAGAGATTGGGGGTTGTACAGTAAGCCATTTGCTAGTGCTGAAAGAATGTTTTAGGTGGGTCAAACCCTTTTTAATTCTCCAGTGGTCAACGACAGGCAGTGTGTAGAAAGTGGATGTTGTTTTTGGATGCCTGGGTTTATTGGCAAGAATGAAAGCTGTGTTCTTAATTTTTCATCTGGCCATTTTAGCAGGTAAGAATATACTTAAAACTTAAGTGTCACCCATGGAAATGTGTGCCTTTGTTATTTTACTTGAATTCATTTTTGTGTTTAATGCATGATGAAGTTAGATAAGTTGCAGTTAGTTAAGTTGCAGTTTTTGAAAGTTAATTACTAAACCCTCTTTTCATTGACAATGTCTAATGAAACTTTTCTCTCAGGTCAGTGAAAGCAGATCCTGTTGAGACAACAAAACTAATGAGCAGATTTCTGTGCAAACTGGCTCTTTGATTGACAAGGGCATGTGTCCTGTTTTCATTTTGCTTTTCAACCTTTTGTCCATCTGTCCCCACGTTAAGTCACCTGCATAATTATGTTCAGAAGGATCCCTTCATTTACTGAGGTGGATGTCTTGAGAATCATTCAACCATTCAAACAACATGTTGCTGGGAAATGACCTTTGTTTCAAGGTCAGCTGAAAAATGAAAGGTGATCCTGCTCTGGCTTGTGACAGATATGTAGTGGAAAGAGTGTAAGAACATCTCTATTAACAACCTTGCAGAAGTGGCATCACATGTTTGAGTGCAGCAGTGCCAAATATAGAACCCAAATCCAACACAGTAAGTAAGGATACATATATACATATACACTTTAAATAGGCACAGAAGGTTCACAAGTTTGAGAATATGTGCTCGAATGCAATATCTCAATGATTATCTGTGTCATGCAGCCTGGAAACTACAAAAGTTCATCTGATAAAAAAGTACATAAAAATGTACAAATGAAAACAAACTAACTAAACTCACTAAAATGCATGTATGTATTAGGTTACCTCCTTAAACTCTGTACACAAACCATGTAAAAACACAACATCTTTCTCCTATATTATGACACGTGTCACATCTATTTTCAACTCATATTAAATGAACTCACCTCAAGTATCAGATGTTCTTAAAGCAGTATTCCTGAGCGGAGCATCTTGACGAGAAGAGGAAGTCACATTATACTGTTAAAATGCCTTAAATGTTACTTAAGTTTCCCAGCTGTGTTAGGGCCTGACTGATTTATTGGTCAGCCATTTTTTTTCAGCTGATCTTTCTCAGTCATCAGTTTCTGTGTATTTGTCTACAATATGCAGAGAAGAACACTTGTTGTAACACAGAAATGCCACTACAAAGTTTATCCAGCAGAGTGCACTGTGACTGAGAACGACTAATCAAACAGCTCTAAACACCTTGTTGTTCAAAATAGGGGGTGAGAACTAGAGTGAGCAGCAAAATGCTGCTAGCTGGTGTCAGGAGATGTGAGAGTCAAATTGATTCACAACCCATATAGAAAGGGTTTATTTTCATTCTGGCTCAATAACTCATTATATCCACTACTTCCGATTATATAGATTTTTTTTAAACTGGTATTAGTGTTAAAAATCCCATAGCATTTGGGCTTTATTCTGTACGGAAAAATGAGCCTGTATCGTGTACGGTGTCTTTTAGGTGCTGCCTGGGCCTCCTCTGATGAAATGAAACTGGTCAAAACCCTCTTCACTGGGTACAATAAGGTTGTCCGCCCTGTCAATCATTTCAAGGATCCTGTGGTTGTGACTGTAGGCCTTCAGCTCATCCAGCTCATCAGTGTGGTGAGGTCTCACGTCACCCCTTCCATATTCGGATTCACTGTCATCAGCTGTCTAAGCACATTTATCTACATTCACAGGATGAGGTCAACCAAATTGTCAGCAGCAACGTGCGGCTGAAACAGGTTTGATACACAATTTCATTTCTACTGGTGTGATATAAAGACTTTGGGTATATTCTAAGAAAGGGATGAGTAAAAATACACCATCATCATCATCATCTACAAAATTATATACGCATCTACTGTGAAAAAGTAAGTTCTTACAAAGTATTTCAATTAAAATACACAAAAATTGTTTAAGAACAAGCTGAAAAAATACAACTATTATTTATTTACTGACTGGACTGGTTCTCATTTGATTAAATCCATATATGTTGCTCCAAGCATCATTTGAGCAAATATTCCTCATATTCAGTTTATTTGAATTACAAATGAATCCATCTGCCATGTGTATCTGTACAAAATGTGTCAGTCTTTTTGGAAATGCTGAACTACAGTTTGTGTATTTTCTCTTCCTTCCACAAAGTAAAGCGTTACTAATGGTTGTCTTCACTGGTGTACTTTCCATTGTTCTGGGTGCTCTTGTCTGTATTTTCAGCAATGGAAAGATGTGAACTTGCAGTGGAACCCAGAGGATTATGGTGGCATCAAAAAGATCAGAGTTCCCTCCACTGACATTTGGCGGCCTGATCTTGTTCTTTACAACAAGTATGTTATCGGAGTATATTTGATCCATTTCATTTCTTTCTTTTTTCCCTCAAACCTTTTTTATTGCAACAAGCTTTATGCAGCCTAAGGCATCCAGACCTCTAGAAACAATCAACAGTCAGTGATGTTTCAAATCACACCTTCCTATACTCCAGTCTGCGGCGTGTGAAAGCTCAGATTTCATCAGGCTAAATGTGGACTCCGTATTGCAGGTCCCCCCTTCCCCCCACCATATGCTGCATCTGACACACTGCTGTTTTTCCCTGACAACCAGCTCCGCTGCCACAACAACTTGTGCCAAGCTGAGCGCTGGTTGGCTGGACTGTGTGACAGCAGCACGGACCTGTCCTCAGGCACTGATGTCTGCCTACGTTAATATTTAACTTATTACCCCCCATGTTGATGCTGTTTTTATCTGTACCCACAGTGCTGATGGTGACTTTGCCATTGTTCATGAGACCAAAGTGCTGCTGGAGTACACAGGGATGATCACCTGGAACCCACCTGCCATCTTCAAGAGCTACTGTGAAATTATTGTGCTGCATTTCCCCTTTGACCTGCAGAACTGCAGTATGAAGCTGGGAACCTGGACCTACGATGGAAACTTGGTCGTCGTCAATCCTGTAATTCAGACCATTTCATTAAATGAATGGTTCTACATTTTGGGAAATGCACTAAATGCACTTTTTGTTTTTTGTTTTTTTGGTGAGAGTTAAATGAAAAGAATTATGCCAATCAAAAGTTAGCACCCTGTTAGCTTTATTAAGCATGAACCCCAGAAATGGGATAAACAGCAAGTGTGGCTCAGTAAAATGTAGCCACAAACTCCTCTGAATTTAATGCAACCCACTAACATTTGAATGTTTAATCCATACAGAAAAGCAATTTTTAAAAAAACAAAAAAACCATCATGTTACAGTTTTGGGGTTTTGTGCTGGACTATTTCTTGACTGGTAAAGAGACTTGCTGGAATCACATGGAAACACAAGTTGCTGTTTTTAAATGCAGCTTTTTCTATACAGATTAACAAAAACACATTTAGTGTGTCAATTAAGCCAAGCTTGCTGTTTCCCCTGCTTTCAAGCTTCATGCTAAGCTAAGCTAACAGTTTCCTGGCTGTAGCTTCATGTTTACCATAGAGACATGAGATTGGTACTCTCATTTTATTCTTGGCAAAAGAGTGAATAAAGGCGTTTTATATTCTATAAACTTTACAAATAATGTAAAACCCCATAACATGGCACTCAAATGAAATTGAGTAAACACCACAAGTTTTAAACTGCATCTTTAACTTTACTAAAACTGCTTTGTTGCTTAAGAACTAGGACAAATTCACATAATCAAATAAGCCTTCATCAGAGCATCAGTGGAGTGGTATCCTCATCCATTTTTTTAAAGAATTAGCAATCTTCCCTGGATCTAAATTCAGTGTAGCTTCTGTCACCACAATGGATAACAATTTACAGCAGGATACTGAATAGAAGTGGATGCGTAAGTAAAACTACTACTACTGTTTAAATGAAAAATTATCTTTAAGTGACCTTGATCAGTGCTTCTCCCCACTAGGACAGTGACCGCCCTGATCTAAGTAACTTTATGGAAAGTGGAGAGTGGGTGATGAAGGATTTCCGTGGCTGGAAGCACTGGGTGTACTATGCTTGCTGCCCAGACACTCCTTACCTGGACATCACCTACCACTTCCTCATGCTGCGGCTTCCACTGTACTTCATTGTCAACGTCATCATCCCCTGTATGCTCTTCTCCTTCCTCACTGGCCTTGTCTTCTATCTTCCTACAGACTCTGGTATGTTGATACTACTTCCACACTGTCTTTTCTCACTGGGATATAACACTAAATATTGATCAGTAGCTTTTATAAAGTACATTTTTTATTTATGATGTTCAAACATTAAAACCAAATATGGCATATCCCATTGCACATGGTTTGCACTTTGCACAAGTTGTTGCATTTGTATAAGGTTCTTAACATGTTTTCCAAGTAATCATCTTGATCGACTGATGGGAATCAGTGCTTGTAAAGGAATAAACTCATTTACTTTCTTGCTGAGTTAGATGATACCAGTCTTCTATGAACTGCACATAATCCTCCATAAAACTGCAAATTATTGATTTTCAGTTTTCTTTGTGTAATTAATGAAATTAAATACTACATGATCATTAGTGAGTTTTAGATGGATTTTGGATAGAGCCGGACTAACTGTTTTTCCCATTTCCACCCTTTGTGTTGAGCTAACCCAACCTTTTTCTTACTGTAGTTTAATATCTTGCCCACAGACATACAGTAGAAGTGGTAATGATCCTCTCATATAACTCTATGCAACAACAGATTATTTACCAGCATGTCAAACTATTTCTTTCACATGAGTAAATCACTCCCGAAATGTCCAGTCTGGTGCATCAGTCCAGAGGCGATGTTGTATGACATGTTGTATGTATATGAGAAATGGATAGATTAAAATTATGTGTGTATTGTAAGGGATAAGGAAAATTTTTGAAGCAGTTGCATTCAAATAATCTCCATTATCCCTATTATGTATGTTTTCATAAAAACACAGATAAGATAACTGACATCATGTTGGACATGTCCTTGTTGCTAATTCTGCCTGTCAGTCTGAGGTGTCTCTACATCAACTGCTATAGGAACTGCACTGCCTGTGTGCACATCTGGCCGTGTTCCCAGTGTGTAGGTCTGCCTCATTACCCAGGGTCCCTCTGTGCTGTCATGTCTGAAAGCAGGCCGTTGCTTTAATGTATAATACATCACTTGATCCTTGTTTCTGATATGGCTGCTGACAGGATAGTGTGGAGGAGAAGCTGGTGCCAAAAAGACACTCTCTCTGGGATAACTGCTCTTACTGAGCAACAAAAACAACACGTCCTGCATTTTACTCGTGAAATGGTGTCAGAATACTTACTTTTAACTTGCCAGTTTCAGAAACAACAACGGACAGAAAAAACTCATTCTTCAATTGTGATTCTTGTATGTATGAACAGTGTGGTGACTGTGTTGTTGTGTCAAGAGGCTGACTCTGATTGGATGGCTAGGAGAGAGAAAACTGGACTCATACATGTAGCACTCCCCTGTGGCGATGTTATAAGTTTGCATGTCATATCATGAGCCTCTACTATTAAATGTTACAGCTCTAAATTTCACTTTGGTTTTTAGGTTTATTTCGATGTGTCCTATAAAAAAGTGGTAATAGATGTGGGAACTTCACCTTCACTAGTTCTCTTTAACTACATATTCATACAATTAGATACATCTTATCAGTTATTCAGTGTATGGGACACAAGATATGGTCTACGTTAAGGGTTTCACGGCTTTGCTGCCTTGTGAACCCTCAAAATTATTTAGCATCAACCGTGACCTGTCGACCTCGTACAGTTGTGAGCAGGTCAAATTAAAAACTATTTATCTAAGAGTCCTCTGTGGTTTTTTTTGTTTTGTTTTGTCAAATATTTTCTCTCCCTTTCTGTCCCATTACTTATCTCACAACCCTTCAGATTTATCCTTCCCTAATCTAATCTAATTTAATCAGGTCTAAATTTCCACTGGTCCCAAGCATTTCTTGTACTGCACCTGTGCACTATGTGTAGTTAAAAAGTCAGGAGGGAGCAGTAAAAATGCCTTTTGTTCCTCTCAGGTGAAAAGATGACCCTCAGCATCTCTGTCTTGCTGTCTCTGACTGTCTTCCTGCTGGTCATCGTGGAGCTGATCCCCTCTACCTCCAGTGCAGTACCGCTCATTGGAAAGTACATGCTCTTCACAATGGTCTTCGTCATTGCCTCCATCATCATCACTGTCATTGTCATCAACACCCACCACCGCTCTCCAAGCACTCACACAATGCCGGACTGGGTCCGCAAGGTGAGCTGACTTTTACCATTTTGATTGAAGAGCTAAAGTGATCAGCCTGGTGAGCTTTACAAAACTATCCTTTACCTTTTTTCTTTGCATTATATTGCCATCTGGTGGTAGCAAGACAGAACATGTTTGTTTTTTTATGTAATCCAACTGCTCTGATGTTGTATGCTCTTTGACGTATATATATCTTTTGTCTCTTTCCAACAGGTTTTTATTGAAACTATTCCCAACATCATGTTCTTCTCAACAATGAAACGGCCTGGAAAGGAAAAGCAGAATAAAAGTGTCTATAGTGCTGACTTTGACATCTCAGACATCTCTGGCAACCAGACCACTACTGTTACTTATCAGTCACCCATCACCAAGAATCCTGATGTCCGCAGTGCCATTGAAGGAGTCAAGTACATTGCAGAAACTATGAAATCAGACGAGGAATCCAACAATGTAATCTTTCTCACACAGAGAGTGTCACTGATATGGATTTTTATGGTGCCCTGCCTTTGTATGTAACATGTCTTTCTTCTCTTTCCAGGCTGCTGAAGAGTGGAAGTTTGTGGCCATGGTGTTGGATCATATTCTGCTTTGTGTGTTCATGGCTGTGTGTCTCATAGGCACATTAGGTGTGTTTGCAGGCCGTCTCATTGAGCTGAGCATGCTCTAAAGACCTGTGATTCATGTTTTACTGGCTTAACTTCTTGTGTGACCACTTTGTTGTGCAATGTGAAATTTATTATTTTTGAAGCTGCACACCCTGCAGTATTCACAGTCCACACTTCTTCTCAGTTTGCTTTTTGGTGTTTGCAGAGAGTTCCTGTTTGTGTTTGTACAAGATTATATTGTGTAGCATGTCTTCACCTTGTAATATGACAGAGCACTGTTGTTGTTAATTTTTCATGTTTAGAGACTATAACATGGGCAATGAACAAATTCAAAAGAAAACATTTTCAGTGACACTTTTATAGGGAACAACTGAATAAAAGTTAGTTTTTAGGATGACAGATTTTGATAATGATGACATTTGTGTCTGATTTGTAAGGCAAATAAGTATATACTCAAGAAGCATACTTCAGTACAATGTCAAGGTACTTGTACTCTACATGAGTACTTTCATGCTATGCAACTCTATGATGAACTCAATGTCCATCCCTTCCTCCCCTCCATCAAACACAAAATGCTAAAAAAAAAAGTGCTGCCTGGTTTTTCTGAGTTCATGAAAAGTAGACATTTTGAATATTTGTGGTTATCACAAGACAGCATATGATGCATTGCTGTAGATCAAACCAAACAAAAGTGCATCACACACATTAATTAAATAACCATTAATTTTAATACAAAGACGTCATGTCTAAAGTAAAATATTAACAGGGATCATTTATCTTCATAATGAATAGTTTTACTTTTTATACTGCTAATTTGATGACAATACTTGTATACTCTTACTTATATAAAGTTTTTGATGAAGGACTTTCACTTTCAGTCAAGTATTTTCACAGCGTGGTATTTGCTATCTTCCCACAAATAAAGGATATGAATACTTCTTCCAACACCGTATTTAGGTATGTTTGTTTTTCAACCCCTTTCAAATATTCGTGTAAATTTTGTGTCCTCGCATAATTAAACCGTAAACTGTTTCTATTGCTGACCTATTCTAGCTTTTGCTCATATTCTGCCGAAATTACACCTGTTAATGTTTTTACTTTTAGCTGTAACAAAACAAAATGAGTCGGTGCTGACAGTGTACAACTGACGATTACAAAACATTTCAGTGTTGAATAATGACGCCACAATCGAGGCAGGTGGGGAGGATAAGCCCCGCCCCTCTCTTCCTTTTTAAAATGTGATTGGTCTAGGTCACTGTTGACAAATCTGGGATTATGAAAGTTGCGTAGTGGGTACTAGAGTAATACCTATGTAACACGAAAAACAGAGCTACATGCCTATGTTAACAAATTATGCAACCGTATACAACTTTATAGTTTTGCAGTGTTGTTGAATATCTTAGCTCAGGAGTTTCGACGACAACGTGGGTGTCGTTTCACTAGCTCAGCTAGCTTATGGCTAACAATTCCTACTCACATTTACCGGACGCATGGTTCATGAGAGGACACATGTGCGCCAAGAGGTAAGAGTGACCTTTAAAGCAGCTCTTTAACGACTCTTTTTCGATATGTGGTGACAATTTTACAGCCTTTACAAACTTTACAACCGCTGTCATTTCAGTCAAATGACGTTGTTTTGGTTAACTTCGCGCAGTCACCTTCGCACCAGCCCTATTGACGGCTGTAACGGCTAACTCCTCCTTTGACCGTGTTTCTCTCTTTCAGTGTCTGGCGGTGTCGGGCAGCGACGGTAACGACATTAACATGAGCACGAAGCAGGCATGACAGCTGTCAACGGAGGGAAGATCAGCACTATGGAGGCACCGGGCGGAAACACCAACTTCAACTTTTATGAGCAGGAAGACCCGGTCTCCTCTGTTGTCTCATCCACCATGTCCATAGACAAGCTCTTCCCGGCTCTATTGGAGTGTTTTGGGATAATATTATGTGGATACATTGCTGGAAGGGCAAACATCATCACCTCAACCCAGGCCAAAGGATTGGGGAATTTTGTGTCCAAGTTTGCCCTCCCAGCTCTGCTGTTCAAGAACATGGTACTGTTGGACTTTGGTAATGTCATCTGGCCATTTCTCTGGAGCATCCTCATCGCCAAAGTGGCTGTGTTTTTCATTGTATGTGTCCTCACGCTGATAGTTGCCAGCCCTGTCAGCCGCTACGGCAAGGCTGGGCTCTTCTCGATATTTGCCACCCAAAGCAATGACTTTGCTTTGGGATATCCCATTGGTGAGTATAATGCCTTTAAGCCTACCACCCACAGTGATTTTTCTTTCACTGCCGCAGCTGTATTATGTTTCCCTAATGTCAAAGTAAATGTATTATGTCCATCTGTGACACTGTAAACTTGGAAACAACTGGATATCAGTGCTTTAGCCCCCTTTAAGTCAACACTGTGTTGCTGAAAACGTTTCACACACTGAGGGTGTAACCATTTCTGAGCATAGTAAGATTCATTTTCATTTTGTACTCATATGTGCTGAAATATAACACATCTCTGCTTATGCTCAGGTGGCAGAATCATTATGTTACTGGTCATTACAGTATGTTTACATGTTTTACAGATGCTCAGGCTTCTGGTAGTCTTCTCTGACTGTCATCAAACCAATAAGCACATTTATTTAAGCATGATTTAATAACTGATACTTGTGAAATGAAAATTTATAGCTGCATTACACCGCGCCTCAGCCATGTTTTTCTCACTTCTGATAATGCTGTGGTGACTCTTACAATAACTATCTTTTGTTTTTTTCATGTCAGACACTGGAATTTCAGTGCCAGCGTTCGTTTGATTTCCCCCGGAGGGTAAAAAGTTGAAATTCTGCTTTGTCAGAATAGAGAAAGACAAGACTCGAGCTCTTACTGAGAAGTTTTCAAATGTAAACATTTATTAAGAGCTATTTGTTTACATGAGACTTGCTGTGCACTAGCATGGTGCTTGTTGTGGTGGGGTTTTCCAAAGCAGATGTGAGTAATTGTGCATATCACAAGCATGCTCAAATTCACAGATTTTTACTTTAAAATTGTTATTGCTGTCTGACAAGACTGCTTTTAGATATGACGATATGACAACACAAAGAGGTGCTGGGTGACACTACAGTGGCCCAGTGGCTTTGTGTCTAAATGTTTCACACGCTTGACAAAATGTGTAAACAAACTCCAAATATTCCTGTCAGTCTGCATGTTTTTGTATGAATTTTAATATTAGTCATTTGTCCTCGCCTTTATCCACAGTTGAGGCCTTATACCAGAGCACATACCCAGAGTACCTTCAGTACATCTACCTGGTTGCACCTGTGTCCCTAATGCTTCTCAATCCCATTGGCTTTGCCCTCTGTGAGATCCAGAAGTGGAAGAATCAGGGAAACCAACACCAAAGCAAACTACGGATCATGGGAGTTGTAGTTTTACAGGTTCTAAAGAACCCTATAGTATTCATGGTTGTCATCGGCCTCATCGCCCACTTTGTCCTGCACCAGACTATTCCCCCCTTCTTGGCTGAATTTGTGGATGGCTTGGCCAACTCTTTCGGAGGAGCTGCTCTGTTCTACTTGGGTCTGTCCATGGTGGGCCAGCTGGGGAAATTAACCAGATCCACAGTGGTGACACTGATATTACTTATAACAGCAAAACTGTGAGTGTAACAGTTAATCCCTTTGTTGCACCTGATACTCATTTTGTACGGGATATGCTTAAATGTTGTCAGACAAACGCTTCTTAATAATAAGACATGCTTTGTGTAGAGAATTAGTAGGTTAGAGCTCTGTAAAGTGTCCCAACATGTTGTTTTGTGCTGATGGTTTTTGTGACTCAGGCCTTTTTCAGGACCACAAGACCTCTTTCCAAACAGATGACATGTTAAGATGTCTGAGGAGTGCATAGCGTGATAACAACTAGTGTTTTTGAATATTTTAGTAGCACTGCATTCCTCAGTGTGGTGTTAACTGACCCCTCAAATAATGGTCTTTTGATTTGGCTTTCAGTTTGCTAATGCCCCTGATTTGTAAGGACATGGTGGATCTATTGGACAACAGCAACACCAGTGCTCTGAACCACTCAAGCCTCTCCAACTATGCCTTTCTTTATGGAGTGTTTCCCACTGCACCAAGTGTGGCCATCTATGCTGTCTACTACAACACTGAACTAGAAGTTGTGAGTTGTTTATGCTTTCCACTTCTCTGCCTTTCAGATACTGTACTGTTTTCTCATTTGGTCACTGTGTGTGATATATTTATTCTGCTTGCCAACAGGTAACCTCTGGGATGGTGATCAGCACTTTTCTCTCAGCTCCAATAATGTATGTTTCTGCCTGGCTACTCACAATCCCTTGGATGGATCCTCAGCTTTTGATGAATTCACTGCAGAATGTCAGCTTCAACATAAGCATAGTGAGCTTAGTTGCACTGGTGAGTCACAGTCACGCATTGTAAGCCAGTTTGTTAGCCAATCTCTTATAACTGACTAACTACTTATCACCTGGTTGTAGGATTTATGTTGTTCATCTAAGTATGCAGATACTGAGGTCAAAGTCAAGTCAAAAGAGCTTCACAAAACATTTGTTACAGCATGTTCCACTTCTTGATTTAAGTCTGTTACTTACCTAACAAAGCACAAGTGCCATTTGATATCACAAATTTCATGTCCACCTGATGTTATAGTGCAGGGAAAACACAAAAATATAGCAGGTTAACATTAAAAGTCTCAGTTGTTTAGAGGATGTGTGAGCAAACAGATGTTTTAGAGACTGACACTTACTTCCTCATTTATTCTCACTTTCAGTCCATTTTAAGGAACCTTGATTTCATTGCAATGATAATCTTTGTGGCCATGAAACACATTCACATTTGTGTTTGCAGTATCTGGTACTTAAGTTGCTCTTCACTGTGTTTATTTCTGAATGCGTGAATGCTTACTTGTAGTGTAAAAGCACTTTGAGTGGTTGGAAGACTAGAAGAAATATAAATATTTACCAACACAATGAAATATTAAATTGTAAACATGATGTATGTGATGTCTGTGTTTGCTCTGACAGGTGTGGACTATTGGAGTCATGTTTTTAAGTAAGAAATTTAAGAGGCTACCTCACATTTTTACAGTCAACCTCTTTTTAGCACAGGTGAGCACACTCCCACATGCACTCTAACTAACTTGGTTTTAACATCTATTAATAAAATTGACCTAAGTCTAAACGTCTGTCTCGGTTATTGTGTTCTCTAGTTTCTTACTTGTATTGGGATGATCATGTGGAACTTTGTGGTGAAAGAAGACAACTTCATCGGGCAGGTCCTGACTTTCACATTGTTGTGTACCTCACTCTACAGCACATATGTGTGGCCAGGTATGATGTGTTTGCACACAACCATCCTCCCACAGCAACCTCACAATAAACTGCATGGATTTGTCTTGGTTAACTCTAAAACCCTGAGTTTAATTGCTAATGTTGCTAATGCATATTTTGTCATTTTAGGTTTCATAGCACTCTCTCTAGTGCTCTTGAAAAGATTTGAGGAACTGAAAGTTTCACCAGGCGTGTTGGTCATTGTTGGTTGGGGGTGAGTCATAGTGAGGATTTAGAAAAGAACTGAAACTAAGCTTGTTTTTCTAGTCCATTAAGAGGTAGAGCCATAAAAAGAGCACCTGCCTTGAAGTAGATGCTCAGGAGCTGATCAGTTTAATTTTGACTTATATACATGAACAGAGATTTTTCCTACTGCCTGTTTAAATTCTGTCTTTATGTTAACAGAGTTCCAGCCTCAGTAACTGCTTTGTTGCTCATTTTTGGAGTAAAAATGTCTGATACGATTGACTCATCATTCTTTTATGGAAAACCACAGGTAACAAAAAACAATCAAATCTTTTTCCTGCATTCTGCCTTTTAAGAGCTGTTTTGAACCCACAGAAAATGACCTTGAAGTCCTCATATCTGCATGTGTGCTCTTTGGCAGATAATCTGCACCACAGTTGTAGTTGCCCTCAGTATCCTGTTGGGAGGGGGCTCTCTTGTGTGTCTCAGTAGAGTGAGCTGGGTCCAAAGTGACCAAGTTGAAGAGGGAAATTCTACAGCTGATCTTGTGAGTGAAGTTGAACCAGAAAACCAGAGTCTGTTTGAGCCAGTCGCCACACCAGGAAGTCCCAACAGAGGTACATTCTTTTATGGAGAGTGTTTATTAAACAATTCAACTTTTTTTGCTGAATACAGAACAGGCAACCAAGTACAGTTAGGTGATTAAATCACAGCACATGATAATCAATGGAGCATACAGAGGCAGTTCTAACATCTAAAATGGTTTGTTAGGTGTCAAAGTCAGAGTTTGACAGGAAAGGAAGAGCCTGATCAATAATCTAAAGTCAAGACTCGTCTGCAGCAAACTGCCACGTAGGCAATGCAACTTCTTCTGGTTGCCCCCTCCCCCACAAACACACACATAGATCATTTTCAGGTACATACAACAAAATAGGAAAAATTGTCAATGTCATTATCTGGAGGAAACATGATAAGCTAAGTTCCTCCCTTTATTTAAAATAAACAAGTCAACACTGAAAACATTCTGTTTCACAAATGATGCTGTATAAATGACATGACACTGACTGTAATTGAGCCTTTTTAAGATCCTTAAGGTATATGATGATTCTATGTCATTGCAACACATCCAAGTACTGTAAATACTTTATATTCTTAAAAGTGTGTGTGTGTGTGTGTGTGTATATGTATGTATATATATCTTTTTATATATATACTGTCTATATATATACATCTATATCTATATATATATATATATATATATATATATATATATATATATATAATATATATACATATAATATATATAATATATAATATATAAAATATATATATATATATATATATATATATATATATATAATATATATATATATATATATATATATATATATATATATAATATATATATATATATATATATATATATATATATATATATATATATATATATATATATATATATATATATAATATATAATATATATATATATATATATAGATATAGATATATATATATATATATAAATATAAAAAATATGTGTGTATGTATATATGTATATAATTTTTTTCCCAGCAGTAAACTGGGTGGTGAACTGGATGGATATTTTAGTTATATAGCAAAGAGTGACTCTCACTTTTATCACTTTGTTATCAGCATGCCTCATATGTGACTGTGCACCACCCCAGCCCATGCCTGACATGATCATCAGCACAAATATGAACAACACACCAACCACGCTCACAGGTATTGTAATGGTCAGTAATAGACATGCATTATCATTCTGTGAGAATTTTAAATGCATTAATCCCCAAGTATAAACCCTAAACACAGAACAACCATAATCCACGACCTTTGCTCGATAAATGTACCGCTTTTCTCTGACAGTAATAATGTCCAGTATTTGAAATCTCTGCTGCCCCCCTCAGGTCGGTGTGAGAACAGGTGTGAGTCCACAGACTGCTTGCTTGTCCAAGCGGAGGAGCTCCAACAGGTTGCAGATAGACAAGTGGCTCGCCATGTGCTCTTATGTCTGCTTCTGATTGTCAGCTTGCTCGCTGTGAGTAAACCACCACCTTTCACTTCTACAGTGACATGAAGTCAGTGCTACTGCATTATATTTAGTGCGTCACAAACCAAGTCGAATACAGATAGCTAAGCACTGTCATTTGTAACTCCTGTGAATGTCCATGCAAGACTTTAAAAAATTAGAAAATGTTTTTTTGTTTTTGAACAGATAAGGCATACTGAAATAATTATTCTAATGGTATGCTATACAGAACCCCTGAAGTGCATGTGGGAAAGTACTTACACTCACTGCACAGTTGGGTAAACCATCTGTCTATCATTGTCTGTTCATGGACCAACTTCAGCCAATCAGATCAAGAAACCATATGACGCTTGCCAAACCAGTAGTAAGAACTCAGTGCCGTGCTTTGCCTCTTTTATTGAAGACATATTCACTGCTATGGATACAGCTGCCACTATTGCAGCATTTATGCTAACTTCTTTTGGAGCTGCCATTGTTGTTTTTCAACAAACTCACTTCTTCCTCTCCTCACCAACACCATCCCAGTAGCTGTCAGTACTTACTCATAAGATGTCATAAGATTGGTCTGAGCACACAGCTTGCAGCAAGATGGATTCCCAGCTCACGTGATGATGTCTGTTGTCATGACTTTGCAAATCCAGCTACCTCACATGTAAAATACATATATTAAATAAGAAAGTATAATAAATACCAGTGATGCTTGTGTTGTAGTAATTCTAAAAAATAGTGAATAGACTGAAATTAGACTCAATGCTCAAAGAGTTCAGTATATATACGTCTCTGTCACTATAACTGAATTGTCTGAATGCTGTTTATTTCTCTCTACTTGTTCTCCTGGTGCAGTCAACAGGATTTGCTATTTCCACCTCAAACCTAAAATCTGTTCTAATTCCTGTTATGACAGAACTTGTCCAGCTGCTTGTGGTTGCTCTTTAACCGTGTTCCTGGTAGACTCTACTTAGAGCTGCAGTTCTTCTGTGCTGTGACCAACTATGGACAGGTACGTCCTCCTGATATTACAGTTCCAAGATTGTGAGCCTTACCAGTGTACCAGTGTCGTGACTTGTTTTCTGTTACCAGGGTTTTCTCTCCTTTGCTCTGTTTGGACTGGACAAACATTTGATTATACTGCCATTTAAAAAAAGGTATATAAAAGGTTTATGTATTGTGTATATACTTTGTATATACAATACATATACTTTACATACATATACAATATTTTGTGTACACTTCAGTAAACAGTGTAGTTGTATCCCCGCATTTGTATTTTGATTTTGTAAATGGTGTTTAGGTTGTACAGCCTGTGGTATGGAAAGAGGCAAGAAGAGCGGCCGCAGACTGATTTACCTGAAGATATCAGGATGACCTGCATCCAGTTCACCAAATACCACAAAGACCAGTGTTGTCATGACATTGTCAAAAAGAGAAGGTGAGAGCAGGAAACCTCACTGCTGTTCTGCTCAGAGGTTAATGAGAAACTGTCTCTAATGGACATGCTCCCTGATGTGGAGAGAAACAAATCTATTAGCCCTTCACATACCACTATATCATAAATAATCCTGTATTATTTCTCCTATTTTTTGTTCCTGTGGCTTCCTTCTGCCTTTTCCCTGCTTTTTTATGGCTTCCCTTTGAAGGCATAATTTAGATTTTTTTTAGGTGGGGTTGTATGAGCCTGACAGATATATTGGTTGATATTCTCCCATTGCATATTGGCATCATCATATAAGTTCCCCAATATGTGCAGATATGTAAACTGTTTTTTTCTGGGTATATATTGCAGGAAATATGCTTGTGGTTATATATTGGTGCCACTAAAAAGTTATATATAATAGTTAACTAAATATATTTAAAATTTAAAATGAAGCCCACCTAAACAAATAAATATTGGTGAAAGTGTTACTTCAGCCATCAGTGCTCCCAAAACAGGCTTCGAAGACACCAGACTCCTTGAAGAAGAAAACAATAATTTTACCTTGCAGATCAGGGGAGTTGATGGTCTATTGCTTCCTCGATTGGTTGGTTTGTTTGTGTTATTGAGGTTTTAAAGGATAAGTTCACTGACTGAGGCAGTGGTAGACCAGCAACTCTGTATTCTGTGAGGTAAAATTACTATTTTTGTCTGTTTGAGTTTGGTGGCTTAAAGAGAGCATAGATGGATGGCAAACATTGTGTTGCTCCTGTCCACCGTCCACAGAAGTACACTGCTTAGCTTCCTACTCCTGCTACTTCTCCAAACTCTCTGTACCAGCCATCATTTACTGAAGGTAATACAGTGATTATGAATAGAACTCCAACTTATACAACTCCACATCCAAAAAATCTTAAACTAACCCTTTCAGCAAAAGTGATCAGTCCTTTGGGTGAATGTTTCTTTTGAATTTCAGGTGTGGGAAGAGGACTATGGTAGATTGTTTTCTTGGCTGTGAACTTGTGGAGTGGCTCCAGCAAGTGGGCTTGGCTCAAGACCTCGGTGAGGCGGTTCTCTATGGAATGCGGTTAGAGCAAGGTGGCGTGCTCCAGCACATCAGGCAAGAATATGGCTTCCAAGACAGTCGTCTTTATTACCGATTCATTACATAAGTAAAAAGGGTCAAGGTTTACCAAAGATAAATGGTGTTTCAGTTCAGAAATAATGCTGCCAAATACATTTTCAGGTCAGGAAACAGGAAGGAGAATACTGACCTTGAAACAGTATCTGAATGAAATTTGTATTTGCACAGCTGTGTTCTGTGTTGCACAATGCAGTACTGTGGGTATTGGGTGTCTACACCTGAGTGTTATATTGAGTGTGCTCAGAAGTGTAACGGACTTGAATCCGAACTATAAAGGCCAGTAGATAATGCATTATGTGGCTTTGTTTTAAAAGGATTTAGTTGCGTATAAGTTAATGGATTTTTTTAAACAACTGTGTCTTATTTTTGCAGTATATTTAACAATTCACTCACCAGTGTAATTGCTGACGTGGAGTTGCAGTGACATTGGTACAATAGTTAGTCAGAGGAAGAACATGAACTGTCAGAAGATCAGACATGTACAGTAAATGCACTCTTAAGCCATATTGTCAAAACCATTTATATTGAAGTATATTGAAGCTGAAAGTGTGAGTACCATAAATGGCAGTGTAGGAAGATTATAGTTCAGGAAATAAGTCTTCAGATTCTAACTGATGTCTAAACCAAATTGGGTAACAATATTTAACATTGTCCAGTTTCTCTCTCTTTGTGTTCCTGGCACTGTTTGACTCAAAATCTGCATACAACATACACTGACTGGACAGATAAACATGCATTTTAAGAATAACACAATTACCTGGCATTACTCATTTTAAAGGGAAAACGAGATTTCAAGATCAAGCTTTTTATGCATAGATTTCTGTGCAGTCAATTAATGTATTCGTACTTTTTATTTTGTGTTGTGTCATTGTGTGAGCAATACTGCAAAGAGCTGGGATCAGAAAGCCAAAAAAAACCCTATCCTCTGCTGAATGTTTTATTTCCTTTGCTGGGACATTTCAGAGTGTTTTATTACTCATCCACCAAAGTCACTTGCAAAAGGGAAAAAAGGAAAGATGTAGTGAATTCATCCATTTTTTTAGAGTTTGTTTACTGTCAAGTAAAGTTAAGCTCCCCAGTCAGTGAACTGGTGATGCAGCACGAAGCACAACTACTGTAGGTTTGATAACCTGCAGTCATGACATGACTTGGCACTGGTGTACTGCTGTCGTTACACTGTTTACCACTGTTAGTTGTATTCCAAAGCACAATTTCGACAGGGAACTAGTCATTTAAAAAAATAACAAAAATAAGAGCATGTCCACATTTCACTGGCCATGTTAACATTGTTTTATTAAAGTGACAACAAACTGCCACTTGAGGGCTGAGTGCCTGAAGAAATTCAGTGAGGTCAGAAATCAGGGAGATTTAATGTGTTTTGTGTGCACCTAAACTTTGATAATTACTCTACAAAAATGTAATGAACCTTAAGATGAAAAAGTGCAAGCTGCTGTAATTCATTTCCGCTCTCATGATTGTAAAAGTGAACTTGTCTTTGTTAAATTAATAGTAGCTTTATTAAGTGCAAACATTTTGTTCATTATTTTATTAATCATGTTGAGAAAACCAGTGGAATTGTTTATTTTGCCAAAGGCTGTATATTTGTGATATGGATTTCTTTTAAAATAAATTTTATTACTGAACCCTCAAATCATGGATCACATAATGATTTTGTTCTGTCCTGCATTTATTGTCCGTTGGATTCAATAGCATGCTGGTCTGCTTTGTTGAATTTAATTACTGTATATCTGACCAAAAGGTAAACTGCAGATGAATCTACTGCTACTGTCAACCTTGAGACCAGTTTTAGGATTCCAGCAAGTAGTGGGTCTCTCATTTTTTACTGTATGCAGCAATCTCTTCCTTCACAGAGCATAAGAACAGATCCACCAAAAAGTCAGGTTGATCAACACCAAGTTGAAGAAACCTCTCCATCTTCACCATGTTTTCCTTCTCTAGCTGCCTCATAGTTTCTGTGATCTTCGTTCCTCTATCCTATAGAGAAAACAACAAAAAACAAATACATTTTCAGCACAGTGACCACACTAAGGCAAATAACAAAACTGGGTAAATTGCAGGCTTTCATTAAATTGTTAAACCTTGTGGGAGTCAATGATGGCAGCCACCAGTTCATGTTTGACAAACAAGTCGTGTTTACGGTCAGGCTTGCTCTGGAAGCGGGGTTTCCTCTTTACAGGGTCATCTGGACCATAACTGGGAGAAGAAGTCTCCTTCAGGGGCTTCGCATTTTTCACAAAGATGAAAGGTTTGAATACAGACCTGTTGTACAAAAGAAGGAATTACTAAGTCAACAGTATCTGCTGTCAGAAAGAATTCATAGGATGCTTCATCAGCTAAAGACTTGTACCTTTCAGGGTCTGGAGTTGCTGTAAAATAGTGAACCCCTGGCAGAGAGGGATTCCTGGGTATCACTGACACCATACTTCCCGTTGTCATGAACATGCCCTCCATGTTGATGCCACTGTCTTTATCCCTCAGTATATCCATCATCGTCTCAGCGGTGATGTGGCCTTCAGAAAATTAAGCCAAGACATGACAACCACCACAACAGTGGTTTAAGTCATTGTACTTCCTCCTGTGTGTTAACTTTCCACAGTAAAGTAGTCTTTACCAACCATTGCTTTTTTCCAGCAACTTCTTCCCCTCACAGTACCGGTCCCCAGCAGCTTCTAGTCTGGCTGTAGTCATGAATGAGTAGACTGTGGCAAAGTTGAACTGACTCTCTCCATCCCACCAGCCCTTGCTTCGTGCATATTCCCTCATTTGTGGATGCTCCTTGTCTATCTTAGTGGTTATGCTATATTGGTTAGAGATGTTGCGATATCCCTCTAGAGAAGTGGCAAACAAGATGATTATAGATGCATTACATTTAATAACATTATTCAGCAAACTCAGCAGCGTAATGTGTTACAGGAAAACTGTGATAATCAGTGTCTGTGAGATTCTGCATATTTTATCTGCTACTTAAGATTATTGCAAGGCTGCTTTAAAGCTTCACTGTGAGCGCAGAAACACAAAGACAAGACTCTGAAGAAGATGATAATGGCTTGGACAAGGATGTGACTGCAAACAAGATGTCAGACCACATGTACCTCTGTATATTTATGATCAATGTCGACAACAGCCAGAGGTTCCTTGAGGATGCCGGCTGTGCAGTTATTATGCATATAAGAGGAGGACAGAAGAGTGCTGCATGTTGTGGGAGGAGAAAAAGATGATAAAGGTAACTACAGCCCTGTGCTCCCTACCACTTACCCCTACTTCCTTGAGTTGAGTGCCTATATAGACATTACAAATGGACAGTAGTCTGAAAATCTAAGTAAAATGAAAAATATATAGTATTTCAAAAAAAAAAAAATCTTGCTGATGGGAGTTAAGCTCCTTGAAAAATAAATAAGAATACGTTTAAATAATGTAAGGCCATGAGTGACTTTTTCAGTCCAATTAAAATGTAAAGATACTCATAAAACCAGTCAGTAATGTTTTCACACAGTTCAGCTGGGGTAAGCGTTATGTCATATATCTTAACATAAAGCTTAATGTTGTATTTCACATGACTGCTTATTAAGGTATACCAGCATCATGTGACCTTGTAAAGGGGTGTGGTAATGGTATGGCTGAATTATGTCACCTCAAAGTAAGTAAACACTCCTGTCAACACACATGGTGTTTGATCCTTTATGGTCACTGAAACATTGACAACTTGGTGATTAAAGGCTCTAAACAAGTGAGTTAATAAGGCCATAAAAAGTTACTTTTATCGTTTCGTGGCTTCAGTTGTTGTTAGTAACTGCTTTAAAAAGATTTTGCAAATTAGTGGAAAAACTAATGTTCTAAAAAACACACACAGCAACAACAAAACAACACATTTTTGGGCTGTTTGGGGTTGCAACTATAGCCAGACAGATGATATTTTCAAGGTCAATACCCTTAATGAAATCTGATTGCTGATTGTTGAGTTTCATTTGGTTAGAAACATGACTGAGACGTGTACTGAGGGCGCTCTCTGGTGGACAAACTATGTAATGGTGACACTGATTCTAAACGAAACATTTTTTTGGTATATGTGGTGCAATTTCTTGACATTTTATAGCCCAAATATTTCCAAAGATATGAAAAATGTATATCAACCAAGGTAATGAACCTGATTGGATCTTAACTGCAACTTATACATTTTGTAAGTGCACTTTAAGCTTGCTTCATTCATTTTCAATATTGGTTTAGAATTCGGGCTTTTGGCTTTCACATATTTATCAAAGCACTAGCTTATTCTTTTCCTTATTTCTAGAAACACATCAACTTCTTTAGAAATAAGGGCCCGCCTTTGTGGGAATGGTGAGCAGATTTAATATTCTGCACTTAGCTTTTTGTTCATTTTTAGCACTTAGAGACTGTATAGCTTTTCATTATGACTGATAATACCACAGGATAAACAGTACTTGCATTGCCTTGAATTACAAAAGGGCACCTAGCCTTACCCTTTACTTTTTCAGCTGCCCAGTACTTCCCTGATGTTTCCAGCAGCCATGCCTCTGTCCTGTCTGTGATAAGGAAGCTGTTGTGGTAGGTGAAGACACTCTCGTCCTCCAAACAAGAGCCCCCCTGGCCATATTTCTCCAGCAGCTCCGTGATGACATCCACAGCTTTCTCAGCTGTATTGGCTCTCTCAAGTCCAAGCCTGGAAAATTGTGGAGTTACAGAATCATGTTGCCCCCTCTATATGAGGCTGGTTTAGCAAGCAACAGAATTTTGTTTAATACATACAAATGCTTTTACAGGGGGCCTTACCTGACGAGATCCATACCGAGGAGAGCTTCTTCACCATTTGCGCTCTCTCTGCCCCAAACTGCTTCGTTGCCAATACACACTTGATGCTCATTTGCACCCATTTCTGCCCCCCACAGCCATGCTGGTTTGCTCAACACGACTGCATAAGTGTGGGCAACCTGCTCAATCTCTATGTATGTACACTGTTCACAAGAGGAGCAAGACACAGGGGATGAAAGGTGTTAATGGGTATCTAGTGGCACATTCAACCAAGAAGCAGTGTGTGGGAAATTGAAGGCTGGAGGGCAGTTACTAGCCTCTGTCACCCACCTCAACCTTCTCCTCTGCACCATAGTCTCTGGCAGGAAAATACACCACCTCCTGGACTTCATCACAGGGCCTGTCAGAGTTTTTCCCAAAAATGATCCGCTGTCCCACGGTGGAGGGGGGCAGAGCCACAAAGGTGTCACAGGAAGAGGGCTGCATTTTGAATCCTACAGAATTTAAAAAAAAAAGAAAAATGATAAGATAGGTTGCAAAACATATTCAACAGACAGTTTTAAAGGTGTAGTTACCTGCGCATGAGTAGCTAATACACTAAGTTAAAACTGAGAGCTCAGTAAACACATGAAACATCTCCTCTTCAGTGCGCAATTTAATTTTAATTTACACCAAAGAGCCAAACAAGCCTGCGTGCATTAGCATGTAACGCTATGACTATGCACATCACTTAAATAAGGTTTACCTGCCTGTGTGTCCCAGCCTTACCGAGCACTGTCACTGTTAGTTTCTATTTTCCTTTCTCTTACCAGCCCATAGCTCACAGTCCACACCAAGCCTGAAACCCGGAAACAGTGCGGTCACGTGACCGGGCGGAAGTGAGTTTCTTACCCGTAGTTGTGGACTAGAAAGGCTTGGGAGCTTATGATGTGGAATAATACACATATCACATTTTTACACAATACTTATTTGTTTAAATTGCATTTTTTATTATACAATAGTAGTCAGTGTTTCCAAAAGTATTATCCTATTTTATTTTGAGGTATTTCTTATTTTATTTTAATGTATTTTTATCATTAAGAAATAATTACTGTGTCGCTTCATCCGTGTAATTTGATATGTCATGGATTTGTCATGATTTCCTCATGGAAACAGATCAAGTATTTCCATGAATGCGATACCAAATAAGCTGCCACTTACATGAGCATATCTAGTCGATGTTTGTAGCTTTTGGCTTATATTTAGTAAATAATGTAATGTGTCTTTATATACATACCTAAACTGATGCGGCAAGATGATTTTGACATAAAGGTTAATTTGAGGTTGAATTTGATTTAGTTTGAAGCTGAAGTTGCTTGTATAGTTCAACAGCTGTCACTGTAACAGCAATAAATACCTATCTTTATGCAGTCTATGTAAACTGATGGAAAGTAAATGAAAGACTGATTGACAAAATTGTTGAGTGTCAAAGTCATTTTAGGAAAAGAAATGGTACTTTAAATCAAGGTATTATGGCAAGTTGATAGAGAAACAGCACTTATTTCTGTGACATAGACAAGTGTGTAATATTCTATGGAAGGAAGGGCTTCTTGCATGCAATGGAAAATTGTCTGTAGATGATTGAGGTATGTGGAAAAGAGCTCAGAAGATCAGTTTTGTAAGGGTATACAAGTTGTGAGTTGTACCCTGTTCTGATAGCTGATAGCAAAAAACAAGCCAAACAGAGTTCTGCTCTGTGGTGACTCAGTGGCTCTTCTTGTGTCAGGTGGACCTGTTATTTGAAACAACAAAAATGCACTGAGCAGGGAAAAAAGCACAAGGTACTGAGGTGTCAGTAATTAATATGAGTCATCATCATATGGGCGTTCTGTACCATAAGAGAGGAGACAAACTAGTTGTTGTAACTAGTTGTTTATAATAGACATAGGCAACAGAATAAACTTTCATCAAACAGGAGGAGATAGAGGGGATACATCTACATGCCTTTCAAAATAGTGTGATTTAAAAACTGCAGGAGTTCACTCACTCCGGGAGGTGGCAGTGGTGTAACACCAGGGATGATGTGAGCTGCCGGTAAACGTTAAAAAAGAAGAAGAAGCTCCGGACTGGTTTGTTTACAAGCGGACGGGAAGCTAGGCTAACGAGTGCGTTATCTCAAAACCAAGCTAGCTTGTCTGCTCATTTGGTGTTGCAGATCGTTAGCCATGGGGAAGTCATTTGCAAATTTCATGTGCAAGAAGGATTTTCATCCTGCGTCGAAGTCAAATATCAAAAAGGTGAGGGGTAGCTACAGTTGCTGTTTGAGACTGACGCTACATCTCATTAGCTTGCCAGCGAGGTGCGTTTCAACTGCCACTGCTAACTCAAGTTGCTACCTAGCAAAAGCAAAGTTACGCTGAGCCAGTTAGATAGGTACTTAATAGAAAATGATATCACACGAGTGGACGGTTTATTCTGTACAAATCATGAATGTCGCAAATACTTACTCGAAGGTGGTGAGTGTTAGCATTGTTTAGTTAGTTATCAATAAATGCAACGTTAGTTTGGCGTTGAATGAAACTAAAGCACTTACACTAAAGATTTGCTCATCTAAAGGTAAAAGTTGTGGTATCTTAGGCTCTCTTTGGTTTTACTTTGCTGTTCTTGTGTTTAAATGGAGAGGCAAGATTAATTTATTAGAGAAAATCATAATTTATTTCAAACTCACAATGTATACCGGGCGTATGCTGTGCTGCACACACTGTAGAGGAAAACTCGTGCTGTAATAGGTTAAAAAAAAAAACCCCAAAAAACAACAAATCAGAGATACTCTCAGCCATTCCGAGTTTTCACATTGTTTAGCTACTTTAACCTTTGTTTCTTGTTATTATAATTATTATTTACCGGTTGTTTAATTATGTGATGTGACTGTTGTCAGTGTTGTTTCCAGACGTTGAATGGCCTCCTTTAGCTTGCATATCATAAATATATTTAAAATCAGATAGGATGCATATTTGTGTTGTTCCTTCATTCATTCATTCATTCATTCAGTTGCTTTATGGCTGCAAATGACAGTTTTAATTCCTTATTTGCTTTACCAACAAATACTTGAAATGTCCATCACAACTCCCAAGAGCTCAGGTTGATGCCCTCAGATATTCACAGTCACATTACTCTTACCAACACATTGTCAAAGACAGCGAGCAAATCGTAACATTTTATATGCTAAAAACTAATACAATGTAAGTGACATAAACAATCGATTGAGCGATAATAAGAATTGTTGGTGATCCATCTTCTGCCAGTCATTTGATACCTGTTCAATTAGTCAAACAAAGAGTGATATGCTTGTAGGTGAGTAAATTAGGAAGAATGTATGCCAGGAAGGTAAATGGACAACCAAACTATTCTAAAAGCAGAAAAGTAGAGATAATATGTGATCACACTTTTTTCTTTACTTTACAGGTATGGATAGCAGAACAGAAATTGACTTTCGAGAAGAACAAGCAAGAAGAGCTCATGCAGGCCTATCTGAAAGAGCAGGAAACGTATAACAACAGGTAAGATAAACACTGCAGACTGCAGAGCAATACTACTGAATAAAATCATGTCTCCTGCAAAATTATTTTCTGAATAACATTTGCTTTGTTGTTAAGTTATTTCTAGTGTCTGGAGATTATGTATATTTGTATAAACACACACACACACACATATACACACACCTGATATTTTTTAGAGAAATGCTCTAAAGTTCAACATTTTGTTTAATCACTTCCAGGTTGTTGATGGGTGATGATCGTGTTAAAAATGGTCTGAATTTTATGTACGAGGCTCCACCTGGAGCATCCAAAGGTAAATCACTACAGTCGACTGATCTGAACACTTGTTTTTACCAATATCAAACTTTTGGCAGATAATTTTCATGTTTCATTTAATACATTTTCATTTGTTGTGTTATGCTTTGTAATTGCCTTCTGCTCTGAAGAGGAAAAGAAAGAGGTAAAGTGGAGAAAATAACGACATTTCAACATTAAGTATTCATTCATTCATTCATTCATTCATTGAAAATGTGTCTTTTTCAGGAGGGGGAAGAAGAGTATAAATTTGAGTGGCAGAAGGTGGCTCCTCGAGAGAAGTAAGCAGTTTTAGATGAAATGTTTATTTTGACCAACACTCTTTCTGTTCTTTATTCTAATCCTTATTTTTGTTGTGTAGGTATGCAAAGGATGACATGAATATTAGAGACCAGCCATTTGGGATCGCGGTGTGTATTGATTTTAATTCATGTGTTACAGAAAAATATCATATCAAATATGTGTGTGTGTGTGTGTGTGTGTGTGTAAAAGTGTAATAAAATATAATGTCCTTGAATACCAGTTTAGTTATATAGCAGTGTGACTTGTGAGGTCACAAGCTCAAACGTATAGTAACCAATGTTTTTATAAAGCACACATTAAAGACAGACAAGTTTTCAGAAATGAAACTAGAATCAAACACACTAATGGAATGAGTTTTACCTTGTAATTAGTTGATGCAATTATTTAACGATACAGAGAGTGTGGTTTTGTTTAAATTATTATGCATACATAATTCAAAGTAATGTCTGTTATTAACTTCCCAGGTGCGCAACGTGAGATGCATCAAATGTCACAAATGGGGCCATGTGAACACAGACAGAGAGTGTCCTCTCTTTGGGCTGTCTGGTATCAATGCCAGCTCTGTGGCCTCAGAGGAGGCAGCAGGTAAAGTCAGTCAACAATTGTCCAAAACACACATCAGTTTGAACATTGCCCTCCAGTTTTATCAATGTAATTAAGTGTTGATGTAATATATGTAAGCAGATCACAATTGTGTTTGTCATACAAACTTTATTTTGATGTTATTGTATTAAACATTAGTAATTAAAAAATTGAAAAGAACACCAGCAGATAAACACATTAATACTATCACTTAAATATCTTAATCACTTACAGTAATTGGACCTGCTGAAATTTGTTTCATAAAAACTGTTATGTCCACTGTTATGTGTGTTACTGTAATAGGGAAAAGATTAATAACTGTACATGGTTAAAAATACAGCGCCAGAATGTTTGTGCTGGTTAATGTTTGTAGCCCTGGAGTTAGCTTCAGTCTGTCACACGCAGCATTGCAGCAGGTACACCTACTGTATCTTCCCCCTCGGGTTTCAGCTGGAGCTCCCAGGCTTGAGCTGATTCTGAGTTCTGCAATCAGCGAGTTGAGTTGTAAAGTAATAATGTTTACCCTGGGAGAGTCCAGTCAGTGCATGCTGGTGTTGATGGTGGAGTGCTGTAATGGTCCCCCTCCTGTGCCGGGAGAAAAAATGTAATTATTGTGTATTCTGATTCCCCTAACTGCTGCTTTGGCAGAGAATGATATTGTATGATTTGCTCAGCCGGAAGTGGAGTGAGTTGATTTGATGTCCCATTCTGTTAACAAAGCCGCCCCCAAAATTCCCACTGTGGAGATAGTGGTTGGCAATGGTTTGACATCAATGGGACTCTGAGGCTGTGATTTGTGCTAACAGGTCCGTCGATGCACCCCTCGGAGTTAATGGCGGAGATGCGAAACAGTGGGTTTGCCTTGAAAAAATGTGTCCTTGGTAGGAATGCTACTGTTTGTGATCCATCGCAGGTAATTGTCTGTCTCACACTTCCATCTTTGCACACATAGGATGATACATATACGACCACACACACCCTCAGAGAAGACTGGACCGTATCTTTGTTTCATGTAGAAATACTGCAGAGTGGCCAATTATTAGGTCAATCTAAGTTCAGGAAACAGATCTGATTAAACAAAATAAAAATCATTGATTAAATGTGTTTTGTTGAATAAAGATTTGTTTACCTTTGGCACTGGTGTTTATCTGTATGTTTCAAAACAGATTTCAGTGTGCTGTGTTCTTTTACAGGAATACGTTGCCAGTGAGGAAGAGGAGGATCCTGAGGTGGAATTTCTGAAATCGCTAACGACCAAACAAAAACAGAAGCTCCTCAGGTAAAAATGTAGCATAAATATATTAAAATTCTCAATGTGTGGAAGCTTTAAAGCGTAGACCTTTGACATTGAGCTCAAATTTATTTTTTGACATTGTTTTAATATTTTTAAGCCTAACGGATAGAGTAAATGGAGGAGAAATCTTTATCTGAATAAATAATCTGAATAAATGACATTTTCCTTCACATTTATTTTGAATTAAAAAAAATAATGTATTTGGAATTTATTATACGCAGGTATAGAAATACATATTTTTATTAGTTACACCGCCTTCCATTTTTGACGAGGTGTTTTACATTTATCTTTAATGTCTTATCTTTCACATATGTTCAACTTTTCTGTGATTGATTCATAGACATTATTGTGCTAATACCACTTTGGAGAATACAAATTGAATGTTTGTGTTCCCGTTTTAACAGAAAGCTGGACCGCTTGGAAAAGCAGAAGGCAAAGAAAAAGAAGAGCAAAAAACAGAAAAAGAAAAGCAAAAGAAAACATAACAAAAAGCAAGAAAGTAGTGAGAGCTCGAGTGACTCCTCCAGCAGCAGCAGTAGCAGTGATAGTGGCTCAGATTCAGACAGCCATGGCAAGTTCAAGAGCCAAAAGAGAAAGAAGAACAAGAAAAAAGATTCCTGTCGGGATAACAGCTCTAAGAGCGAGCGGCAAGTCAAGAGTCAGAAAAAGGCCTCCTCTCATAGGAGCAGGTCACCGAGCCCTCACACCAGACAGAAGCGGCCTGAAGAGGAGTCCGGAGATTACAGACAAACAGGGACAGAGAGGGGAAGGAGCAGGAGTCGACATGGCAGCCCGGAGAACAAGATCAAGCTGGAGGGAGGTCAAGAGAGAAAGAGACACAACAGCAGGGACAGACAGAGACCTAGCAGCTCCAAGTCTGGCTTGGACAGAAGTCGGAGCCGTGAGAAAGGCAGGGAGGACAGAGGTAAAGACAGGCGTCACAGTCGAGATGGTGAGAGGAACAGAAGTAGCACAGATGGAAGGAGAGGCAGAACAGCAGATGGGAGGAGCAGAAGCAGGGAAAGGAGGAAGGAAAGAGAGGGCAGGGGAAGGAGTAGGAGCAGGGAGAGAAGAGAGGGGAGCCAGGATGGGGGGAAAAGAAAGCACTGACTGTTTTACCCCCTCTTACAATATTGAACAAAACACCAAATGTTTGAATGTTGGGGTTTTTTTGGGGGGGGCGGTTGCAGAGCTGTAATGTAGTATTCATGGTAATCTCAGTGTCCCCCTATTTAAGCAAATATTGTGCGTGGGTCTCCTCTTCCACTAGAGGGAAGCAGTGGACAGAGAATCTTGAGATGCCGCTCACTGCACTCTGGTGTTGTCTCGTCCTGTACTAAAGGCTCTAGATTAATTGATTATCATTAGAAGCAATGTACAGCTGTGATCCGTTGATTGGAAAATGTTGAACGCGTTTTAATGGTCAGTGTGCCACGAGAAATACCGTTTCTGTTGCTGCAGTTTTTGAAAATCTTTTTTTCATTACTGTCTTTTTGGAAATCTCGATATTGTACGCTGTAACGCTGGGGCGGCTGTTGACTCTTGGAAAAACAGGAATTTTGTTTGATTAAATTTTTAATCCTCTCACTTTAATGCATTGGCTTAAATGAATGTAAATGAATGCGTCAGAAATCTGATGAAAATCTAAATGTGGGTTTGTCTATTTGTAGATTATACTGTCAGTGTATTCTAAATTATCTAAAAGCTCTGTCCAACTGAAAGCAAATTATCCCACTCCTTGCAAATATTAACCTTTTCATTTTAAAATAATATTTTTTGGCCGGTTTCCCTGAATAATGGGACATCATGTGTGTTATCCTGGTGCAGCGGAAAAGGTTCTGCTGTTTGTTGTTTTTCAGGCGCCAAAGTCGAGAAAAACAAACATGATTCTGTCCAGACATCGGTGTGTAAATGCAGCATGTCCTAGGGACAAAACAAAAGCAAGCAGTGGCTGCATATAGATAAATAAAACGCTGCATCATAATTTTAGTTAATGCAGATTTTCTAACAAAATAAGTATGTTATAGTATATTATAAATCGGACAGTTTTTCTCCTTATTCACATTATTTTTTTCGCCTAAAATTACATTTATACTAGAAATGTTTTTAACATTAAGAGTCAAAAATATTTTTAAATCTATGTTTAAAACGCATCAACAAAAACTGCATTTATAAACATCAACAATTAAATTTTATCTCAAAATACATTTGCTTTCTAAATGCGGCCTTTAATGCTTAGATTTTAACTTTTTTCTTAAGTGTTGCTTCTAGTTTTATATTTAGATGAAATTCAAATTGGCGATCTAATTTGGTGGTTTTCACTATCTGGCCGTTTCCTTGAAGCCGCTGTTGCACAAAAGGAAATGAAAATAATTTCCCTCTATTGCCTTCTGGTCAATTTAACATCCTCTTCAAAAAAAAAAGGAGAGAGGGTGTCTGGATGAGATGCTTTCCCCTGACGTATTCCCAGTCCTGGACTCACGCTGTAATTATTCCCCGGCTTTTTCTTTGAGAGTCGGACGCTGCACTGGGTAAGCACAAAGAAGTCAGAGAGCATCCTTGAACCCTTTCAGTACGGGCCCACTGATATTCAAATAACATGCAGACACCATTTGACTGCGCCGAGCAAAGAGCATTTCAAATTCAACATTTGCATGTGACTCTTTGCCCCCTTCTTTTTCTAAAGTTTAAAAAACTGTTCCCATAACATCGATGTGGTTTTCTGGCAAAGAGAAAGAAGCCACATCCTTATTCTCGCTCCATCGATTGGTATGCAAATGAAAGCAGTTAATTTGGACAATTAGAATAAATATTCAGGGGCCTTTGTCATCAAACCCCCTCGGAAACCCCCCGATAAAGTGAAACTGAACAAAAGATGTCTCGGAGATTAATTAGATATTTGATAAGACACGAATCCCTAATCGCAAATACAAGACACATGGGGCTACGATGTGCTCCAAGTCATAATTAATACCATTTAACAAGATTTTCATTTGGGCATGAAATGTTTTTTTCCGGGGCATTAAACATTGATTTATTCCATAGGGGAAATAGTGGAAGTCAAGGTATTATAGGTGATTTTTAGACAAAAAAGCCCAAGAACAGAACTCACTCTCAAAATAAATTTCTAAATTAAATTAAACTATTTTAAATTAAAACCTAACGCAAACAATTACATAAATATATATAAAATCTACATCACACAATTGCAGCCTTTTTTAAGATGTTTTAATTACGATAAAAGGAAAGTCTTATACGTGTGACTTTATACAGGTAAACATTTATATATAGATATTATTTTTTTAGCAAAGAAATAAAATGGTTAACCAAAGTTGAAAAAGCTGTGTACATACATATCCACAAAGTGCGTCGAAAGTAAACTCCCTGAATTCCAGGATACCAACACGAATAAAACAATCAGAGCCTAACATTTACATGAAAAATAACACATAGTTTAGTCGTCAATATACAAGATGTGACTCACATTGTCCAACCAAAGTTCAACAGGTTTCGCGCACCCTTTAAGCAAACATCCGCTTCATTTTCAAGTTGCCCCTTAAAGAAATCCCAAAGGCCTACAGCAAATCACTGCGTTTTCTTTAGATGGATTTACGAATGAAATACTCGCTACGCCTGTGGAGAATCTATTTTTTAGACTTTGCCAACGCTTCTTGTAATATTTTCTCCTTTTTATTGTCCGTCAAATAAGACCCGTTTTCAATGCTGTGCAGGTTTGAATCTGGTTTGATATTTTTTTTGAGGGGGGGGGGGGTGTGAAGCCTCATTAGGGCTCGTCGTGAGGAGACGGATCCTTAACAGCGATTCTGGGATTCACCCCCTCCAAAATAAGTTCTGGGGACTCGGATCTCGGGGTCTCCAGGTTACTGGTGTCGGTGTCACTGTCGCTGCCCTTTTTGCCTCCACCACCGGCCGTGTGCGTTTTGATGTGCTTGCTCAAATGGTCACTCCGCATAAAGCGCTTGTTACACACCGGGCAAGCAAACCTTTTCTCACCGGTGTGGGTGCGAAGGTGTCTCTGGAGCTCATCGGACCGAGTGAACCTTTTGCCACAGAAAAGCCAGTTGCAGACAAAAGGCCGCTCGCCGGTGTGCCATCTCAAATGCGCTTTGAGGTGAGATGTTTTTCCATACACTTTACCGCAGCCGGGAATGTGGCAGCTGTGGAGTCCCTTTCTCCGCAGGCTGGCCCCGGCGGGTCCCAGCCGCTCAGCCTCCTGGCAGTTCGGACAGTCACATGTTGCTCTGCCGGAGTAACGCCTGGATGACCTCGACGAGCTACTTATTCCTGAACTGCCCCCAGAAATCATGGCGTTGGCGGCAGAAGCGTCTGTGTAAGTGGGGATAACTGTTTTGAAACCGTCCTGCGTTAACAGGTGCTGGCTGGTTGACAGTAGATGGGACGCAGAGGGGCTGATTCCAGTGGAGCTAAACGCCGAGTGGGTCAGAGAGGAGAAGTCCGGGTTGTAGCCACTCAGCTGAGAGTGGATGGCTTGGGGCGTCCCGGAGTGCAGTGAGGTCTGGAGGGTGCTTGCGGGATTCTGGACGTCGAGCCACGACCCGGGATTAGTGTGGACATCCCACCACGAGGACGCACCGTTGGCAACGTCGCCAGAGATGGTTGAGTGGAAACCGGACTTGTACCACGACTCATACGGGTGCGCCATCCCCACCCGCGGGTATAGAGTCTCTGCTGATGTGTGGACTTTGGAGATAAAAGCTGACTGTCCAGAGTCTTGGGATGTGACGCTCGCCGAGTTGGAAAACAGGCCGCTGTACTCTGTGGAAAATGCAGACGATGTCGGGGAGGTGGAGGCTAAGCAAAAGGCGCTGTTGCCTGTGCCACTGGTCGGCGTTAGTCCTGTCGACGCGCGGCTCGTTGCTACTGTGAAACCGGGCAGACTGGATCCTAAGTTGCAGCTGGAGGACGATCTTTTCCACGGATGAAATCCACCTTTGGAGAAAGCGCTCGAGTCAGGTAAAGTTGTAAGAGGACTGGTGTTGCCGATTTTGTTGCAAGTTGCAGCCAGCATAGCTAGAGGTGTAGTTCCAAACCGTGGTTCTTCCTGGAAAAACACAGACACGCACAAAAGTTGGAACTAAACCAGGCAACAAATAACCACGGGTAGAGGATTTGCATTCACTCGGATAACTGCAGAATCACAACAAAGCAGTACTTCAATAAATGCATTAGGACAACAGTAATTATTGAATGTATGTAATGAGCTGAGGTAAATGTGTTTGGAGAGATGAAAGAACCGCGTTATGACAATCTTTAATAAAACAGTGTGCAAGTAATAGCGATCTTCTTTGACAACACTTCTGAGAATATTAACTGCGTCAGATATGTGTTGATAATATACTGCCAATAGAAAAACTGTCAAAGTTTGGTTAGCTCTGGTTTGATCTGGGTGTTTTATCAATATTTTACTGTTTATTTTTGATAGTAAATGGCTGTAGAAACGCGTAAACTAGAGGTGAGTAACACAGTAATAAACCAACAGTGCAAACATGAAAGCAAGCGTGTTTATGAGGGCAGGAAACTCAGATGAAAGCAGGCTGCAATAACTTTACGCGCAACTTTTGCGCATAAAAAACAAAAGTTCGACTCACCCCAAGTATAGACGTAGCCATATCCAGGGTCTGTGCTGTGATGAGACTGTTCGCGATTTCAGTGCTGTACGGCTCCAATTTGATTCAGACTCACCGTGTTTGACTCAGGTCACACGGTTTCTTTCTTGGCTCGCAGCTCCCAACACTACCTAGTTGTAGAGAGCGTGTTCTTTGAAGTACAGCTGGCGAGGACGCGCAGCCAATCTAATAGCCGCATTCAAGGCTGGGGATGAAGTCAGCCAATGAGAGAGCCGACCGCAGACAGAAACACCAAAAACCCCGCCGTCAATCATCTGTTGTGCAGCCTCTGCTCAGACTGTCATACAAGACACGATTTGGTATTTTTTTAATGCATACAGTTATTTTTATGTATTCTCACACGAAGGCTCAATGTCTCCTTTCATTGCAGAATTGAGTTCACACGTCAGTTTCTCCGAGAGGTAAGCTTTTCAGTCATTTTCAAGCGTTTGTGGATTGTGGTGACACTGTAGTTCCAGGTTTCCCTTCTGATTTTCAATATCCAGATCATGCGCAACACGCCATTGAGAAATAGTTGGTATTTAAGCACATAGTATCCTGAACTACGCGAGAGACGCCGTTGATGCTGATGGCTTTATCCAAAGTGTGTGAAGCCAGTGCATGCTGCCGCGCGTTATGCATGGCACAGATCATGCACGGAGGGGAAACGACATACATCTTATGTATGCTCTGTGTTCTTTTTTTAAAGTGCTCGTGCTCATATTGGAAAAAAACATAGATGGATTAAGTTTAGAGAAGAAGTCCAGAGGCAGGCCTGGCGACACAGACCTCTCGGCTCCAACCGCGGTTAAAATCACTCATGAGCCGTCTTTTAATAAAAATCGACTTGGAACAGAGTCGGTGAGGAAAAACAGACGAGGAGTCGTAATCGATCAACTAACCTATACTTTGTTTACTTCCAGCCAAAATTTACGCGCGTCTCAGCTCGTGCGTGTGGTCATGTTCGCGCGCGGCTGTGTTGTCCCCTCGTCTCCCCCCTCCCGCCTCCTTCCGCCTACTTGTTGAGGGAGTGCAGGTGAGGGGTTAATTAAAAATGACAGCTTGCTTTATCAGCGCGTGCATGTGTTTTAAAAGACAAGTACTTTATAGTCGGACAATTAAGAAAGTTTGAGCATCCATCGGATATCCACCGTAAGGCCGCCTGTCAACTCCATTAAACCGATTTAACAGCAGGCACGAGCCCCGTCTTGCAGCTGAGAAATAAAATATAATGCCACGTTAATCACTCACTTAATTAAATTGTGCACAATTAAGAGGATGAAGTATTCCAGCTATTTTTCCTAAACTCGCGACTCTTATTATTAATATTTTCTTTTAATATCACAATTCAATAAGCCGGCACAGTCCATAGCTTGTTAAACGCCTTGGGATAATGGCATAATGTAAAATTGACCTGCTCTGACGTGAATCATCATCCGTTTAAAAGTTAAAGCAATTTTCCAGAGAAAGGCTTGACCGAAAGATGTGCATTACAGTATTCAGAATGGGCAAATAATGCCCCATTATAGAGTGTGAATGCTGCCAGTCAACACAGGCGCAATTTGTTCAAATACGCTTTTTCTGCTTTAAAACCCCACCTTTGGAAGGGTGAATAAAAATCAGTCTCATCAAATACTGAGCGCTGCCAAGAAAATGGAATCATTTTTTTGCAATCATGACAATTTGGCAGAGTGCTGTTAACAATATTAAATTTCTGTTCTGCATAAACAAAGTTGATTGTCGCTATATAAGTCGAATTAATTCGAGCGTTAAATGAAAATGAACGCAGGGCTTAAGGACATATTTTTCCATTATACTTTGAGAATAGAAAACAGGCACTGGAAATAAATTAAGCTCACAACATTTTTTAAAATAGAGGAAATAACGTCACTAAAATGATATTAAAGTCCACTCTCCGTTTGTTCAAACGTTAATATTATTGTGGAAAATATATTTATTATACCTTATTAAGGAGCTTTCAGACTGGAATAATGCTGCTCTCTAAGTCCTAACAAAGAAATCTACTCAGGATTCACAGAATATTCATTCACCAATGAATATATTTATATACCATGCCTTACATTTATATGGAAGGAAATTTATTTGCTACATAATAATAATGGTAATAATAAAAGGTGATTTTTCAGTTGATGTTTACTTTGGACAAAAGGGGTGAACATGATCTTGCCTTGTCATTCAAGTGAGAATTTTTGACTTGAATCTGTAATTCTGGACTCCATTCGGGTGCACTTCTCTGTGGCAATTAGGAGCCTATTACAAGCCATTAGATTGATCAATGTACCTTAAACAATGGGAATGATTTATTTGGTCGAACAAAACGCTCTGCCTCTATTGTGATGAGTCTAAGTGGGGGTGCATCCATCAACAAAAGATAAATGATTAATTCAGACCTATTCATTTAAAATCTTTCTACAAAGCCAGCCTCACTTGCCTCAAATCCAGATTATTAGAGCCTCATTTTCTGCATGTTAAACCAGACAGGCTGCTGGATTGGGCAATGGTTTTTTGGTTTGTGCCCCTGTGTGCTTTAATTTGTATTTCTGCCGCGGGAAGTTTATTTGAGGACATTTAACTAATTGTCGTAATTTTGTGTGCTCGTGTGGCTACACCTGTTTCTCTCAAAGGGGGCTGGAGGAAACTATGAGTGCGAGGATGTTATACTTTAATTCTTTGGTGCTGAAGCTGCACATTGTTGTCTGACGATTACACTCGTATCATAGTAGATCAGAGGCGGCTCATTAAGTAGAAAAAGTGAGCACGAAGATTTTGTCAAGATGCTTTTACTTAGGGTATCTTACTTTTCTCACAGATATTTTTAGGTTGTAACTTTTAGTCTGCTGCTTTGCAAAAATTCAGATATAATGATAATAATGATAGCTTGTTATGAGCGGCTTTAAATGACAATGCCTTATTTTCTTACTTGCACTGCAAGGTTGCCAGGTGATGGTTTAATTTGGTCACAAGTAAAAAAAGACCACAGCAAGGACACTGATACACATTTACGTTCACTGTGAAATAAACAGCTTGACAATAGGGATTTATTGCCAGGACTTCAATAAGCAACAAGGGAAAATGGCAAAATTGCTTTGGCCGTTTCAGTATAGAGACGCAACTTGTGGATGTCTTCAGTCAGACGACTGTCAAGACGAATGATTAGAATGTTAATAGAAAGCAAGGCAGCTGCTGACAACAAAGTCGAGCCTCTGCTAAAAGATTAACCACGCTTTCAAAACGCACTTTTCTACCAACAGTTCTGTGTGCGATTGATCTTCCAGCAGCTCATCAACCTGCATCAATAGTATCGGCAGCTAAATTTGGAAGTACAGGTCAGCTTGCCAGCTTACAGTGTCAACTTTCATTTCCAGAGGCTGCATGTTCTATTTTGAGCGTGTGGAGCGAGCCAGCCCAAGTGCAGTCGACTGGTTTCATTTGAGGACTTAGCTTAGCCCCTTTTCTGTCAATGAATGAGTTTTTTTCTCTCTCTCTGAGTTTGTGAGCTGTTGTGGAAGTCAGTAAAAAAGTTAACTGTGGGAAATGGCTCCAAAGAAGGTGCACTTCATGAGAAATAGCTCTATTCAATAATTGGCATGTTTTGGTGATTATGTAATGGTAAGTGCTCATTCAGACATTTCCACATTGTCTTTATCAGGGGAAGGGAGAGGATGCACCAAAGCCGCCACCACTGATTGGAAGGTTTGGCACGTCATTGAAAATAGGAGTTGTTGGGCTGCCCAATGTTGGGTAAGTGAAATGTTTTTATCCGAATGGATAGTATTGACTTGTCTATTCACACTGTAGCACCAGCATGTGCTCTGTCCACATCTGAACTATGTCTGCCTTACATGATACCATAGGTATAAATGTATGTAAGGCAGGATGTAAGTCGATGACAAAGAACATGCTCAAAGAGGAGAAACTAAATTAAAAGAAATTTAAATAAAAAGGAAACTTCAGAAAGTTTCTACAAAATGAGATTTCACACCTTGTGCATGCCTCACTTTATACTCAAACAAGCATGACATGTTGCATGATGTGCTGGATTTTCACCAGACAACAAAAAAAAAAGTCCCATTCCTTTGATGAGGCTTTGTGGAAAATATATGAGTGTTCCTCAACAGCCTGAGGAGTGGTCCTAAGGGTGTAAAGTGTCTGGAACTATGTGTGCCCCCACGAACCAAGTATCAAATCCCACAAGAGCTTTATACCCTGTGTCTTATCTTTCTGTCTGCGTCTAAATAAAAGTGTGCGTGAGCTGCTCGTACCTTTACAAAATGCTTCAGACATTACCTCTTTTATAAGGTAATTCAGCAGACAAGTGTCATGATTGAAGGAAAAGTGTTGCAATGCATTTAATTAAATAGTTAAAGTTATGATCAGTTTAAAATAAGAGTAAAACAATAATTCTGCACATACATTGATTTTATGAATGTGGGTTTTAAGATTTTATTGTGTTTTTAAAAAAATTGTTGATAATAATTCTATGAGACATCTTTTGATGATAATTTGCAGTGATCCTTCTATGTTTGGCTAAAACTGTATGATAGCAAGCTCAGATGAACCACCACAGTACTATGGACACAGAGACAAACATTAAATGAATAAAAACCATTAATGTTCCTTTTAAATACCTAATAATAACTCATCATGGCATGAACTGGTTAAAGGTCAAGATATGTCCTAGACAGCTCTTCTTTCAGTAAAGTCCCAGACACTGCAGACAATCACACACAGTCACAGATTACATTCATATCTTAAAGCCTCCAATCCATTTAACCTGCATGATGATGCATGTTGTGTTTGAGAAAATTCAGAAGTAACCCTCATCACAGAGTAAACACATAACAGGATTTTTACTGCTTTCCACTGAGGAACCAAATTCACTGCTGAGCATTTTTGAGAAAAATTCCCTTGTAGTGCTTTAACACAACACAACTTCCCACTTTACACTGTGCCGCTCCAGAAAATTAGTATGTCAAAGTCTTTTTGAGCTGTTTTCAAATTTGCTCAATAAGTTGAATCAGTCAAACACAATGAATTGATGTGATCATTTACACACAATGCGACCAATGTGATTGTTTGGATTGCGGTTGTGCAAAGTTTAGAGATCAGTGTATCTATATTTCCCCTTACAGAAAAATTGGTTTTCAAATTCAAACAAAACACCTAAACACTGATGGAAATGATATCACACATTATAGAAAGAGAATTAAAGCTCTTTATTTGCCTTAAGAACGACTTGCCCCTTTGAAAAGCAATAAATCATGTATATACAGATAACCCAAAGAATTGTCATGGAACTCAATATGTTGCCTGTACTGTTATTAGTGTATGCACATCAGATAATTGGTAATCTTTGTGACCAGCAAGCAAAGCAGGTAAACAGTCCACATAGAGAGAAAAGAGTGTAACTTACAGGCCGAAATACAATTTCTGAATTCATCAGCAATTGTATGGTGATGATTTAACTCTTTATGAATTTTTTAAAAAAAGTATCTGAATTCATATGCAGATAGCTATTTACAGAGATTAGCCAACCCCAAATTCAGCTCCGTCCTTAGGTCTCAAGTGACCATAAGCAATGTCCAGTGCACAAGAAGCAGCCCTCTGAGTAGCTTGGCATAGTCATATTAGTGCAAAACAATCCAATTAGAAAAAGGTTTATTTTAATTCAAACAAAGATTCTCCATGTTGGCTGACAAAAATCAGCAAGCTGTGAAGATCTTCCGTTTAAAATCAGTACCCTATTGTTCAGGCTACAGTGCTTGTCGGACAGGACTAAAAGAAGTGTTCCTTATGCTCATTATTATGTCTTTAGTTTTTGACACATTTAATTACAGGAAAGACTCCACACACAAAGTCATTGACTCAAGTTACTCCTCCCTTCAAGAGGACTGAAAACCACAGAATCATCTGCAAATTTGATAACCTTGCAATGCAATTGTTTCGCCGAAATATGAAGCTGCTGTATGACTAATGGAGAGTTACTCAGCCTGTGAGAGATTTTTATCTGTACAGTGGACAACTTGACAAGAATCTGCATTACATGGCCGCAGTACACGTCAGGTGGCTGACACACTGTCTGCACGTCAACTCTGGTCAGACAAATCCACCTTGTCAGCATCTTACAGAGACCCTCAGCAACATCAGTGACAGAGTGTAATCACAGGGCAGACCCTGCATGACTTTCCTCTAGTCCCCCTTTGTGCCACAGTCATAGTTTATTGTGTGCTCAGCTGACAGGTTCTCATCTTTTTGCAGCTCTTTAAAACATTTTTGAGTCATTTTCTACACAACTGTTGTTTTCAAGTAGCCTACAAAAGTTTTGCAAGACCTGAAAAGTGCTGGCTTCAAAGGGACAAAACAACACATCATGATGAGACATTATGCAGCTACTGTACTGAGTCAGTAAAGTTGAAGCCACACATATTGTTTCAGTTTAACAGTGTACAGGCTGACAGTGTTTTCCACAGGACTTATTTAACTGTAGATTTAGTCACTGGATTTTGATAATGGAGAATAAACACAGCATAGATTCAGTTTCTTGAAAGATCCTTCACATGCCTCTTATGTGTTTTACTCAATTTTGGAGCGTATTGCACAAAGATCCAACTCTCGAGTGACCACTGTTTTCATTTCTTATCCTAGCGAAAAACCACAATCTCTTCCTGGTGTAAGAAGTAGAGCTCATTGAGGTTGTGGCCTGCCACACCATATTTGTGTCAAAGTAAAACTTCTCGACCCTCCTATGGTTTCCTCATGAATGAGCCACACACAGATGCCAGTTTGCTGTTGCCTGCTTAGGCATAGCTGTCCATTCTTCACACACACACGGGGAACTTGAGAGTGTGATTCAGCCAACATTGCAGCTATTTCTACATTTACACCATAGCACATGTCCTATTTACTGCCATTCTCTCTGCCCAAAGGCACAAAAAAGTTCAGTCTTGTCCATTTAACCCCTTATTGGGACATGCTGTACAGGAGGGATGCCAAAACTGAAGCTTAATGGTGGGATAAGGGCCAAAAGCAAACTCCTTTTGTATTGTACCATTAAGATACTAAGTTCCCTAAACTGATGGACTTCCTGCACAAGTGTTGCTATCATTATTGTTCCTATTTCAAAAGGATTTTTACCTCATGAAAAGTACAACTGCATTAACAGCAAATTGAACCTTTTGGCATGCTAACTTTGGCAATTGGTGCCATCTTGCTGTACAGTACACACCGTACATGGTCCAAATGGCTCAAATCATTGTTAAAATTGTCTGCCAGGTCACCTGCTGTAGACTCAAATGAATCTAATGGTTTCTTTCCTTTTGCGTAATGCATCAGCTCAGTGTGCCTCGTTGAAACTCACTCTTCATGTGTCTGTGTGTATGTGGCAGACGTAAATTAAGAAGCCAAAGTGAACAATTAATCTCTAGATAATTACTTCTAGTATCTTACGAATCTCTATTAAGGTAAAGGTCCCAAAAGCCCAATTTAATATGCTCAATAAGTTAATCTGCCCATATTTTCCCACATTTATATAAATATGGGGCCACATGCCCCAAATGTGGGTCTTTTTTTCACAGATACATCAAATCTCTTTTCTCACATTAGCTCATTAGCAAGCCTACATTTTTATTTTTCAGCTATTCGGAGTGGATGGATAGTGAGAAACAATCTAAAAGGGTCATTGTGAAACTGAATCAGGCAGCTTGCAGGAGGATAACCAAGATGATTAAGATTAACGAGCCATTCAGCCAGAAACACAAAGAATCTCAAGTCTTCTGATATGAACTGTTGTAATTATACAAACAAGAGTCCAGAACAAGAGGCTTGTAAGTCACCTCTTGTAAGTGGACTTTAGACAACCCTACACTCTGACCCCTTTTGACGAAATTAGTCTGTGTAGGAGTATGTGTGTGATTAGGGAGTGCTAAATCACACATTTAAACGGTGTGTACATTGACTGTGTTCATCATCATTATTGTCTTTTTCCATCAAAACTTTGAATTCCTAACTCTTAATTTACAAAAAGAAAAAAATCTTTTCACCCTCTACTCTCTAGTCCAAGCCTGGACAGCTGTTTAATTATTGATTACCATCTATAGTTGCAGAGTTTGGCAGGGTAAAAAAAACAGCAATAATTAAGAGCAACTAATTGTCCATCAACCCTGTAATTTAAATTTATTTATTTATTTTTTGGACCAAAACACAGTGCAGCTTCTTCCAGGACATATGGATCAAACAATAGCAGAATATGAAAAGGAAACATACACCAACCAAAGTGATCGTACATGTATGTTGAACCCTTCAATGAAAGTTAAATGGTTAGTAACTTTTGAGTCAACCACCTGGAATTTTGATTGAAAAAATGAACTCACCTGCTCCTCAGTCTTAATCAGCAGTTTAAGTTTGCTCAGTTATCATCAGGTGACATATTTTGTGTTAGTATCTCTTCTCTTTCCACTGCCCACCAAAAACACACTAAAGTCTGCCCACACATCACAATTACCGATTCTTTAATTTTAGTCAAATATATGCTGTGTAATTATTCATATTATAACCAATGTTTGGACACCTGATGATGGTTGAAGTGTTACTGTGGATTATCTCTCTATGTTTTTCCCCAAGGTGACCCAAGAATAGCCGTCAAGTATGTTTGAGAAACAATCTGGCTTTATATATGGAATTAATGCCCGGTCCTTTAGCAATCTTGAGCAATTTCATGCCTATAGGATTTAGCAAACAATCATTTCAATGTGAAGCACCAAGTGAGGGGATAAAGACGGAAAGTCCTGGATTATAGTTAACTGCCATGCCATTATTACTCTGAGACACTCGCCATTGTCTGTAGATTTTGAAGTACACTTGAGCTGCTTGTGCCGTAGAAAATAAATCTCTCACTGATCACAACATGGGGCAGTGTTTGGCTGATCCCGTTCAACATCTGAGATCTATCAGAAAATGTAATTTGCCCCTCGATTCCATGTACAATTGATCCATTATGGGATTATTTGACCTTGTAATTGGGCATAGTATTTTTGATTCAAGTGCTCAAATATTCAATCTATTAGAAAAACCTTTTTTCCCTTCTTGTGCAGGAAAAAAAGCCAATCTTGCATAATTTACTGAAGTGTTTCTGGATCATGCTATCGAACCATCAGGCCCTGCACACCAGCACTTTTCGATGGATTGGCCTCACTGCTGTTTTTTATTTTCAGGAAGTCAACCTTTTTCAACGTGCTGACAAAGAGTCAGGCTGCAGCTGAAAATTTCCCCTTCTGCACCATTGACCCAAATGAAAGCAGAGTGCCCATTCCAGATGAACGCTATGATTTCCTCTGCCAATTCCACAAACCTGCCAGGTATGGGGTCTCATCGTTCACCTATTATTCACACTTCAGATCTGTAGTCCCTGACGGTCTTCTTGCTATTGGTATGAGAAAACATATAACAATGTTGTTGACATGTAGCTGCCAGTTCGTATGATGTATGATTGCTGCTCTGCTCTGAGGTTTTCTGTTAAGGAAAAAGCTGAAGCATCTGAACCTCCAACACCTGGTTATCATACACATTTACAGAGGCTGTTAAAGCAGGTTGAATTCAGATTTGCTGCGCTATACTGACAAATTACTGGCGACATATCCCTTTTTGACTGACAAGAATTGGTATGTTGAATAGCACAGAACATTTCAGTGTATGAATTTTAGTTGCAAGAACTGAGCTCCTACTTTTCAAAGAGCTGTATGAATCTCACAAGCACACTTGTGTACACTCTTGTTCTACTTCTGCTGTATATGTTCAATAATGTAACTTAAAACCATGCAAAAGAGATTGCACTCTTTAAAAAAATAAATACAAATGTATTGTAGGTAAACAATGTAAACATTGTTGAAAGACAACACAGTGTAACAGCTCTACAAAGCCTGTGTGTTTGCCTACTTACTTCTAAGGTCTGAAGTTCTTCTAGGTAATCCTTACTGCAAAACAGAAAAGACCAAAACCAACAAAGAATTGATCCTGCTAGCAAATATCGCCTGTGGTATATCTCATTCCTTTGTGTCATAGACCTCTATTGTTGTTCCAAAACAAATAAATGAGCGACACTGTTCGGCAGGGTGACATGTCCCTTAATTACCGTGGACGTGGGCATTGTAGTTTATTTTGAGTCAATCCCACATACACCGTCATAAAGCTGGTAATTCTAAAGTATCAAATGTGTTCTTTGCATGACTGAAAATAGTCCACAACAAACACACTATTACACAAAGAGAGAGATGTTCACTTTGTATTATTAGTTATTTATGCGTTTATGAAACTCCATGGCATGTTTTCAGGCTATAATTTGAAGTAGTTTTGTATACATATGTAAAAAATAATAGTTTAACTGAATTATGATGTTTCACAAAAATAAGCCTTTTGAAGGACTGATTGGACTGCAGTATAACACAAGCAGTTTCTGTTTTTGTCATAATAACACTAGTATTATTTAAAGTGTTAAATGGCTGACCTTTGTTTCTTTTTGCTTCATGGGTTGCAGCAAAGTCCCAGCTTTCCTCAATGTTGTCGACATTGCTGGCCTGGTGAAAGGTGCTCACGCTGGCCAAGGCCTAGGAAATGCCTTTCTGTCCCACATCAGTGCTTGTGATGGCATCTTCCACATGACACGTGAGTCACGGGTTGAGGTACACTCTTATTATCGTGGTTGTATTGGCAGTGGTGTTGCATTTAACTGCATTATATTCAGAAGTGTTACTAATATTTTGTCCACCCTATTTGCATTCATGAGGGTGTATTAGAGATTTAGATATGTGTTTCAACAGGATGCACTCCAGTACAGCCACAACACCCACTATGGCCTCAATAATAAACAAACAAAAACGAAAAAATGAAATATTATAATCTTCATATACATATGTGCAGTTCTGTCCTGTATATTGGTACTGTATCTAAAACAGTTGCAATGGCAATAGCTCCAGTACCAGCTTTCTGAAAGAAAAGCCTTAGTTGTGCTATACTTCTGCTAGTGGGGCATCTTGCGTGGTGGGTGCCAAGATCAACAACCAAACCCCACATTCCTACTGGGAGGCTCCCTGAAATGAGAATCACAGAAGTGGGAAGTGAGAGGGCCTGTGTCTAGTTTAGGCTTCACACAATCAGTAGCATATTCTGAGGTTTGGAAACATCATAGAAGAAGCACCACATGATATGGTAATGTGATCCTAATGCCACTTTTGATTAAGTTTGGACACAGTAGGAGGTAAGTAACTTATTAAAAAGCATATGATGAGATTGGAGGTGTCTTTTTATTTTCTTCTTTGTTTATTGCATATTTTTAACATCTCTAATAATGAATTCAATGATAAAATAGTGTTGATAACAATAATAGTGGTAATGATAATGAAAATAATGTATACGTCTGCTGTTACGAGGCGACTTTACAGATGTGATTATCTGAGCGAATGAATCCCAGTCTGTCCCTCTGTGAGGCAACCTTAACTTTCCAGGTCTCTCTTTGTCTCAGGTTGTTCTGTGTCTCTGACACAGTCTTTGTCTTCCACAATTTAAGTGTTACACGGTAGAATACTTCAAATTACAGCAGGTGAAATGAATGCAGAGGACCTTTTAGAAATAGCTGAATTTGTTTACTGATTGTATGCTGTTATTGACTTTCAGGCTGTATGAAAGGAGCTCTGATTAGAGAGCCAGTGGTGGCAAGCATGGAACGGCCGGGTAGAAAGGTTTAAGATTAAGACCATTTTCCTATATTGTTTCCTAAGTTGCCTCTGTGTATCACTGACAAATGTATTACCTCTGTTCTGTTTCAAATGGCCTTTGACTCTCTGTAATTTGTGAGAAGTGGAAGACCACCCACTGTAAGACTTAAGTAATGATTTACAGAGTGGACAAGACATATGAGACGAGATGTAAAAGTTGTTGTCAGTTCAGGTTGTAAGTACTTTTGTTAAAATAAAAGTTAAAGGACGATACTCATGTTATTCTATATCAATCTTAGATATACATCTCTACGTACCCTTTGGGGAAAAAAACAGTACTTACATCTTTCCATATCCTGTCTATAGCTTTTTGTTGTTAGCTTTTAAACGTAGTCTTCAAATACATCTTTTTTTTAAAGACGGATAATCCTAAAACAGCTGATCAGTGTATTTTTTAACAAACTTTTCTCAAACAGTAGTACATTTGGTGCTCTTGTGAGCATTTACAACTGTGATCGACTGAAATATAGCTACAGCTACAAACTACAGTGTCCATGTTCACTATAATGAACAAACTTGATTTATTGACAGTAAGAAAAATATAAAGTATTGTCAAACTTATTTTTTTAAAGTTCCTCACATTTCATTTTACAGAGTCATCAGAATATCTGTTCGTTTTCTTGATTTCCTCTCATTTTGAGATTCTCCCCTTTACACAATGTGATATAAACTCTTACTTTCGAGCATTATATGTATTTTCACATACATTATTATGTACATGGTTAAAAACACCCACAGTTCTTTTGTTATGAGACGAAATGTATATGGCAGATCCTCACCCAAAACCAACTCTTTTGTTTCCACTGGCACAAAGAAGACAAACATCCTCAACAGTCGGAAATAGTCCGATCGAAAGCTTCTTCTCTGTGTGTGTTTACATCTATCTGCTTTGGCATGTCATTGTTTCCACCCTTGCAAAGTCCTTGGAAACAATGTGGTATGTTTCACAAGTTAACCATTAAACATAGCTGGTTTTGTTTTGTAATTATATCTATCTGGTGGCAGGCAGACTGCAATGTTGAAGCCACTACTTTTATGTAGCTTGATTATATGGTTGTGGGGGATCACACTTTTTGTGTCTGGAGTGGTACTTTTTTTTATTTTGTTTTTGTCTGGGATTAACAGAAGGGTTTATAAAGATACTACAGACAAATGCTCAGAGTTAGTAACATGAAACAGCTGGAAGTCATGTTAAACTCAGAGATCAGCCTTAATTATCTGCCAATTCTGTTGTTTATGGCCTTTTATTCCCTTTATCTTTTGGGTTACAGTTCTTTGTTTAGAAATTGTAAAATTTCTAAACAAAGAACTAGTGAAGTTTTGCAAACCTTTACAGAAGTAAGAAGCTAGGGCAGGTCAGTGTCATACATTTATATATATTTGAAAAGAGTTTACTTTTTCCAGAGTGTTTAACTCGATTTTCCTCTCAGTGTCTCCAAATTCCCCCAGTAGCGTGCAGGTTATGAATATTTTTCAACCCCTAATGACTTTCAAAAGCCTGCGTAAACAGTGGATTTACTTTCAACAATACCTTCCAAAAACTATTAAGGCGCATGATGACATCCTGAAAGCTGATTCTGTTGAATGGCTGGTGTTCCCTGGTCTCATAACAAAATGGTTTGCAGGCTAAGTGTTCCCAGTGCTTCTGCGGCGAGCCGGTGAACACGGCTGGATCCTCACTGTCTGAGACAAGACACAGACACGTTCTACTTCATCTGCTCTTCTGTTCCCCGCTAGCAACTCTGCCAGCTCACCTGGCCTTATTCCCAGATGTTTGGTTTCCAGCAATTAGATGTTTGAATGCTCACACAGTGCCCCCCCTGCCATCACTGTAGGAATGCTCTGGTTCACTTCTAATGAAGACTTATTTACGGTTGCTCGACACTCAGTAAGAATCTCGCCTTAAGATACTGTGGTATAGCACATTTAATCTTTAGGGACTGGCTGTGGTTGTGGGCAGCCGGCGGGAAAGTAGCTGTTATTTTTGGCGTTGCCTCTTCTCTCACTGTGAGATTTGTGCTTTCAGCACCTGAACTCCTGGTTAAGTTAAGACACTTCCCTCTTCTCCTCAACTGCCTCAAGTAGTAGTTTTAAGGACATGCAGGCACATGAGGTTTTAGCCATTGAGCCGCAGAGATGTATGAACAATAATATCTCTTTTACAGAGCTGACGTGGTTTGTCTATTAATCAGTAATGAAATCATTGTTTAAAGGAGCATTGCAAAGCATGCAGTGGCATCTAGCAGTAAGGTTGCTTCTAGCAACCAACCAAATGACCCTCCACTCATGCTGCCCTTCCAAATGTATAGAAGAACCTTTGGTGGATGTGAAAGACGATAAAGGCCCTTTCTAGAGCAAGTGTCTGGTTTGTCCGTTCTGGGCCACTGTAGAAAATTGCTGTGCAACATGGAGGAGTCTGTGAAAAGCAACATTGCACACATCTCTATTACAAACACGGAAATGTTTTAGCCACTGAATCCAGTCTTAATGTAGGCTTGGACTTGTGCCTACAGCTGCTGTAGCTGTGGCAACGGCAGTTTGTACAACATCTAACAAGCCAGCAGCCAGTGAGTTGCTTCTTCAGTTCAGAGGACAGATTCTTATATTTGGTTTGCAGTCTTGGAAACCTGTAAAACACCTTCATAAAATGCCTGGGCTGTTTTGTAACTGTACTACGCAATGATAGTATGTGAACGCTCAACCAGCTTTCATGGGTGTGCATTTTACCTTTGACATAATTTGTGAAAAGTTGTGGACATGTTGTTTTTTAAATTAAATTCACATAAATATGTAACTGACGAGTTTACTGGTATGAAACAAGCATTTTTTTGTTGCTGTCCGCTTGATTACAAATCATAATATAGACACATTTTACTCCTGTTTACAACTATTATTAATGTAAATAATCTTAAATAACATTTATTAACTGTGCCTGCTGGCCACAGCGTGTTTCAGTTTCATTCAAATATCAGAGTCATAATTGCCCGATGAATACCCGAAACTGAGCGACTGATTCAATTAGTTAACTATTGCTTTGCTGAATCTGGTAGAACTCTGAATTTGCGTTTGGTTGTTTCATCATTCAGACTTCAGCCCACACTGCACTAATCACTTACAGTGAACAAATCAAACTGATTGTTTAGCTACAGGCATTAAGATCAAACTGGATTGAGTATTCAGACTGAGATGATTTATGGCCAACCTGCCGCCCCACTGACGCCAGTAATGGCTGCTTTCCAGCAATTCTGCCTTATCACTCACCAACTCGCAAATTCCCAAACTTGACAAACAGCCAGGACACCTCGCCCAGCGCAGTGACTTCCACAATGAGTGACTATCTAAACTGACGTTTCTCAGCACGTCAGTTGCTGAATCAGTTGTGTTGATCTAATAATGACTAGTAAAAGTAACTGTTAGAAACGCAGTTTTCATTTTCCTTAAAGTCTTTTTACAGATTGTTCATTTCAAAGGGAGATATTCTCCAAACGTGACAAAAACTGACAACAGTTAATGCAGCTAAAGCCAGAAAATAAGGAACAACTAGGGAAAATGTGTACACATAGTTTTAAAGCGAACCATTACAGAGGCATAACTATGTTTTCAATCGACTCTTCATTGTGCAAAATGTGATCTAGAATGGTCAACAGATAATTCATATTACAGAAAGTATATTTCACTATACACTCATTCTATGTGATGTTACTTGGTGATATTTCCTTCCATTGCCCACAAATCCAATGAAAGTAAAAAACAAGGCTTTACTCAACTTAACAAATTCACTAATGAATACTTCGCCATTACCACTGGAAAAAAATGACACAAAATATAGTTTAGTTCATTTAGTCATGTGATGAATGTTTTCGGCGGCTGGATGGTTTTACATGATGAGTCACAATAAAGAGGAGTGGAGATCTGTGACATTGAGGAATATGCATTTATGTTTCATGATTTTGGTGAAAAGCTGATTAGAGGGAGGGATTTGTTGACAGTGAGAAAAAATGGTGAGGTGAGATGAGTTTAGTTCACTTCATAGTTGTCTATAGGAGCAAATACATTTGTTAAAAGTAGGGACGCAGACAATACGTTCCAGTGATGGTGGTTTAATACACTGTCCTCATCAGATGATCAAATTAGACATTTCAAGATTTCAAACTTTTCATTCTACTTAATCCATCATGTCGCACCTTTGAACAGTAATTCACATAATACCAGCATTTGCTATACAGTTTATAATTTTACTTGAATATTATGGGCCTTCAAAGCCATCTGTAGCCTGTATGAAACTCTCTTACACACAATCATATTATCCAAGAGGAAACAGATGCTGAGGTGTTCGCCAAATCTAAATGACTTTGGATGAATATTTACTTGTGTGGTCTGTGTAAATGTTATGGGAGTCAGTGCAGCTTGCATTTTACTGTGAAGGCTTTATTTTAAAAAAAACAAACATAAAAAATACTTAAATGAGTCTGGTTAGTAGTGTATGGTAGAAGTAATAACTCTTACTGTGTATACTGAGGTTCATCAGACACTTTTTAGTGTTTGACCATGATCCACTTTGCTGTAGCAAAGTTAGCTGGTTTATAAGGAGCAAGCGGCTCACTTCCCACGCCGTACTTGAACAAAAATACACTGGGTCCTAGCACCTGCAGGGCTTTTGTGTCTTGCTATCTGAAAAAAAAAAAAACTGTAACACTGCATTACAAGTCAGTCAGTAAAATAACCTATACGTGATTCTTTGTTTATGTTAGCTGTTGTTTTAACCAATACTGCAATTCTAAATCCAGATCATTTAGCCGTGGGGACCATCCTCCTTTTGTGCGTTTCCGGGCCTGTGTCGAGGAGCTGTCACAGCATTTAAATGAGCATTTTGCTTCAGCGAGAATGAAGAGTTTTTGTCAGCCTCCACTCATCGTGGATGATTAGAGCAAAATGTCTGCCCATCTTGACTGGAGATCGCCACAGCTCCAGATAACATGCTCGGTGATTGAAGGTCGCAATATTTTGAATTCTAATGGGGCTGCAAGATGAATTGCCTGAAATAGACTGTAGAATCTTCCTGCTTCCTCCTCATGCCCCCCTTGCCTGTCCGCTGTGAAAAGAACCACTGGGAATGGCAAGGCCCGATGATCATAGAATTATTGGATGGTGATTCTAAACCCTTCAAAGAGGAGTTGCTATGGAGATCTCGCTCCAAACTGTGAAATGATTCACCTTTGAAAGGCTGGAGGGTCTGAAAGCTGAACACATCATTGTTCAGGTGGCGGTTGGTTAGAAAATTGCTGGTGCCTGTGCAATCAGCAGCACTATAGTAGTTAAGGATCTAAAAAGGTTTGTTCTCTGAATGATGTGGGACAACAGTGGTGTGCATATGTCGGTTCCTTTCAATCAAGGCACTCTCATGCTCCATGGTTTAACAAAATAAATTGAATGACAGAGGTTAAGCTAATGATAAGGGAATTAACACTGTTGTTTTCTGTCAGAGTTCATGGAAACTGGAGCCTCCCCAGCACATTCACCTTTCAACTACACAGATCAGGCTCATCTGAATGGCTTACCCTCCTTGTATGTAGCTGCATATTTTTCAGGTGGTTATATCAAACATGGTGCAAAGATGCACCTTTAATGCTCACTTTCGCGTGAGACACTGCAGTTGACAGTAGATTACATAGGAATTGGAGACACCTTGTGAGGTGCTGATATTCATACTATCAGGCTCTGTGATTTCACTGTGATCTATTTTGAAAGATGGGATCATGCAGAAAACATGAGTGTATGTCTGAAGGGCCCAAACCCACCATTTTCTGATGTCAAACTGCTTCTTAGCAGCCAATGTATTTGCCATAATTGACATAAAAAACAAGGCTGAATATGCCACAAACTCTGTTACAGAAGCAGTGCACTACAAATTGCTGTCAATTTCATGTATCCTAAAATGAATGTCAAGAAGATATTCCTGAATGAACATAAATACCCTTGTGTGCATTGCCAGTGTTTTTTATGCTGGGAAGACATCCATAATGTGCTTTTCCTGACAGACTCATAAAATAGCTTTTACTGCTCTGAATACCAGGAGAATTGCGGCACTGAGTTTGCATGAACATTTTAAAAGCAGCGCGAGGAATGCAAGTTCTTTAGATGTGCTCTTACCCAGCTTGCATGTGAAAACATGCACAGGAAGTTAAAAGTCAATGAATACTGTAATTTAGCTGAATTATGTTGACCACATATCCTCCCAGGTAGCAACATCAGAGGAAGCAGCTCAATCAGTATTGATCTTGACTCAGATGGCTGCCTTGTCTGAGTACCTGAAGGAAAAGTAATGATATAAGCTGGAGCTCGTTTGGTGTTTTTAGGTGACGCACTTGTGCAAACTGTAACTTTTATTTGTTTCTACTGAGGGCTCTGTGTTGCAGTGAGATTTTTGCATGATGTTGCTAATGCAAAAATATTACCAAATCACTAAAATCTACTTGTTTTTTCTTATTTTAAATGTCAATTCATGGACTTATATCCTCTCAGGCTACACTGGCCTGCAGTGCTGCTGTAAGTCCATAATTTTGCAGAGCTTAGCCTGATCCCTAATCAGGCCATTGAATACCACTCACCCTCTAGAGGCTAATCCTTTTGTTATCTTAATAAAGGAGCACCTGTTAATAGTGTCTTCAAAACACACAGCGTTTGAAATGAAGCAGTAAAATTTACATTGTGAGACAGACCTGACTCCCGAAACCGTGTCTTTCTAACCTCTATATTCTTCTTTTTTGTGCGTGTTTTTACTGTCTTGCATGTGGCTTTGTGTGGCGCCGCAGCCTCATAAGAGCTCACGGAGCCCTACCCAGAACCAGTTGTTAAAGGACTAATTGTGGAGATTGCCCCCTCAGATTTCACTCCTCTCTTTCACCTCGTGCATTTGTTCTCTAGCTCTAAGCGTTGAATGGGGTGGCGGTAAAGTAGATGTGAATGTTAAATTAGGCGAAATTAATTAAAGCAAATTACTTTGGAATATGTGGTAGTCGGAGGAGAGTGTCAGCTGATGACTAAATAGTGAGTGATCAGCTGCTCTTGCTCTTTGAAAGCCTCTTTGAAATTTTGATTTATCAGCTTTTTATGAAGGATGTAAAACAATAGTCAGAAACAGACAGGACTTTTTTAAAGAAAATAAGAAATGTGTTATGCAATGATTGTAAATGTGCTGTGTTTAATTTTTTTTTTAATAAATAAAGGGATATATAAAGTAATTTCTCATTCAAACAGTGATTTGTACCAATCAGGAGTGCTTTATTAACCATGGGAACCTGTTTTAAACCTCTTTGCTCCAAATTAATGTGCATTAAATTGAACAACAGACTTGCACGCGTTTTCCATTTGAAGCAGAGTGTATCAAAACTGTACATGATAATTGTTTATAATGTATGTATATTCTTGCAGCTAACAAAATGATTACATTGCATTATATTTTCTGAGTTCATGCAGAGACAATAGCAAATTTTCATTCCAATCAGTGCTGAACAGGGAGCTGGTAAATTGGCACAGCAAAACAATAATTCCACTGATTAGCCCCTTTCTGTGTGGCGTAAGTGAACTGTTTATACTGTGGAGTACCTCTGCAAGAGGAGAGGAACCAAAACAGCCTGATTAGGCAAAGAGTAATTGGATAAGTTCATTTCACCATGAGGACAACGCACAGGATGACAGCTTGCACAAAAGTCTACAGCTTCTGTCGGCTCGCATGAGTAATAAGGCCACCGGTGTGGGATTTTTGGGCGTCTGTCATTTTGTTGTTGAGCTTTGATGTTTAGATGTGACTGATGAGTGGTGCTAGATTGTAAAAGCCCTGTTGTTTAATATCGTGGAAAATCAGGTACTTATCCCTCCTTAACCCAGCAGAGGAAGAAGATATGATATTCCGTGCATGTGTAAGATCATTTGTGGGAGTTTCATATTGGTTCAGTTTGCAGTTTAGTGTCTAACAGTTTAAAAACACTCAGAGTCAATGGTTCTTATAAATGAACAAGAGTGTGCAGCTACACTACACAACACTGTGAGACTGCACTTTAGCTAGGCATTAAGTTAAATGCTATCATCTCGCTAATGTGCACAATAACAAAAATAAGATAATATTTAGCATTTCTTGTTTGCCATCTTGGTTTAGCATGCTAGCATGCTACTTATTACAGCCATCCAGTAGTCAGCAAGACATTTCACATAATATGAATGCCAACTCATGGAGACACTCAAAGAAAGATGAGGGCTCACCAAAGTAATTACACTTCATTCTCTGAGGACCACGATTCCTTTAGCCTAAATTATCTTTTCTCTTTTAAAGTTATTTGTACTGTATTATTTATGTCTGCTGTAATACCAGAATCTCCTGCAAAGGATTAATAAAGTACTATTCTTCTTCTTCTTCTGTCTGTACATTATTTTATAGCAATCCATCAAACAGTTACTGAAACATTTCTGTCTGGACTAATAACTGACAAGGCCATCCCGTGGGCCACACAGCCAAAAAACAATCAGAGCTACTCTCATTGTCTCCTGTTAGAAATGGTTTTGGCTTCATTCGTAGACAACCAAAGGGATTTATCTGATTAGTATAATGTCAAGGTGTAACTTTAAAACTCAGACTATACAAACTGACAACAGTCTTTCAGTGATCTCATCTGAACTTCATACAGAATGCAAAGATTCACCTGAATCTCGTGTATTTTTTTGCCCATCGTTACAACTGTGTGCAGCCTTGAATCATCAATATTTTCTACATGTATCACTGTTTGAACTTGTCGAGAGATGGATGAAGTGACAGCTTCACGATAAGTCATGCGCATCACCTCTGTGACGTTATTATCTCGCAGGGCCTCACCTGTCAACAAACCTTCACTGTTCAGGTGTGTGGGTGAATGTGGATTGTTAATGACATTAAGTGACTCCGCCGTACACATTCCAAACATAGCGTCCCTCAACACAGCAATGCTTAAAGCCAGGTCATCATTCACCTGACAGCCACTTCCCTGTTGAATGAGATGGTATTCCCATTATTCCACAGTGTGAAACCTCACAAGTCTTCAGTGATACTGACTGATTTATAAAAACATGTGCAGGCTTAGTCCAACAACACAGTGCTTATATAAATCCAGCATGAAGGCACTTCAGAGGTAGAATTTAACTACTCATGGTAACTCACATCCCTTGTTACTATACACTTCTATTCTACTACATTACAGAGGTAAATATTGTACTTTTCACTACATTTATTTGACAATTTAGAATGAGGATTTACATATAATAAAATTAATGTGATTAGAAAATATAATATAAATAAAAGCTACAGCTGTAACATGCATCAGTAATAACAATACAATAATATAATAACAATCAGATAACAGTGGTAAATAATACAATAGTTTTAATAAGCAGGGGAGCATTTATCTGAATTATAACCATTTTTATATTTGATATTTTTTAAACAAATTTTGTAAACAGTACTTTTAACAATACTGTTTCTTTAGTGTGCATTTATATTTAGTGTTGCTACTTTTTCTTATGTTCAGGATCTCAATTCCTTCACAACTGACATCTTCTAAACTCCCTCTTATTTTCAAAAGGAGTTTTAAAACATTTTAAAACAAACTGTAGATTACTGACCATATTGCAATCCTCTACAGTGGTCACTACTACTGTTAAAGGTTATCACTCTCATGTGACAGATGTACATCCCCCCCCCCAAAGCTCTGCTGGAGAATCAGAAGGAGTCCTTAGAGCAGCTGCTGGCTAAATGGTCTGCTTCAGAGCCTCATTACCTAATCACCAGCATAGCCACGGCTAAGACGCAAATCATTAGGGGAAGACTGTCGTCTATCACCTACGAAGGTTGACAATTTTCAGTCAAACCACAGTTTTGTTTACTTCTCATATTTCTTCATTAAATTGCTAATAGTTTTTAAGACAGAGGGGTACAAAATGCATGGCCACACACTCTCCACTTCATGCAGATTGGCAGACAAGCCTGTTTTGTTGCACTTAAAGCCAATTTTTGTGAAACCTACTTTGACACAGTAAGCTGGTTTCTCCCAGTTCTGACACTTGCATGCTAAAAAATAAATATTAAATGTATTTCAGAGTATTTTATTATATTTGTTATGACTTCCCTGTGACTCCCACTGTGCCTTTTTCCCCGTGGATGTTTATTTTTCCCACATTCTCTGCAAAAAGCTAAATCTAATCACTGCTTCACATTCGATCTCAAGATGTCAATGTCATTGATTCTGTTGCTTGTACTATATGTGTTCACGAAAAAGAGCATTGTTCTTACTGGGAAAAAAATAATTCTATCCCAATGCACTCTCTATGTGCTTGTGTCCCATCACTGCAGGTGCTTTTGAGGATGAGGATATCATCCATGTTGAGGGGACGGTGGACCCAGTGAGGGATATGGAGATCATCCACGAGGAGCTGAGGCTGAAGGATGAGGAGATGATCGGCCCTATTATTGACAAGCTGGAGAAGACGGCCATTAGAGGCGGTGACAAGAAACTCAAACCAGAATACGTGAGTCAATGTCCCAGCAGGCCCTTTGCTCCCCCTCACAGCAAGGCACAAATAATAACCCTCCTACACACATGGCCAGGGAGAAAAAAAAGTATGTTTTTTTTTAATCTCCCTCCAATAGGTCTCACCCCTCCCCCTGCCGTATTTTTTCCCTTTCTGAGATTGAAAGTGATCAGGGGTCAGGGGTTTTCTGCTGTAGAAATCATTAATAGAGAGTTACTTATTCAGCTGCTGACCCTGGGTCACAGCACTGGGCTAATGAAAGTGTTTCCACACAGCTCTTTTCATCTAAAGTAATACTCAAATCATGGCACAGCGCTTGCTCATGCTTATACACCTACAGCAGCTCAGGAAATTGTATAAGGCCATACAGTGGGTGACACATATGCCTGTACCTAGCTATGAATACCGTAAATGTTTAGAATAGTCTTTGACAGAGGATTCTTCGGTGATATGCAGCAGGATGTGGGGCCAAATTCAGGGTAAGATGAGAAAATAATCCACATCCTGGATGTCGGATCACAATGTATGTGGATGCACACGCATTCAGATGGTCATATTGTTAAGGTAATGAGGCTGAGGCTGCAAACATTAGCAATGATTTGGTTGGAAATGTCTCATGATGCCCTTCCATCAGCAGAGCAGGCTAGGATGGGCGAGGGGATCTGGCCTTTCACTTGGAGCAGCATGCCCAATTTCAGGCCCTGACACACCGAGGCTCTGACCACTCATTACGCTAACGAGAGGGGCTTTTTCACCTGCTGCAGAGGCCCTGTGTTCGGTTGGTTCCCCTCAGACTAACCCTCCCCCCTCCCCCTTTTACAGCCAACAGCACTTCCCCACACCCCTGTAGCCCCACAGACAGGAGCCATTCAGGCTAGGCAGGTGGCCGCTTACGCACATAATTGCTAACAATTTTAGGCAATGAATAAAAATGATACATTACTTGTCAAAGGTTGTGCACACGTCGGCAAGTGAAATCTATAGAATACCTCCTTAGAAGGCAAAGAATGGTGCTTATCAAAGGCTGCACCAAGCTTTTAGATGGGAGGGATTGTGTGATTGTCTCACAGGCAGAGCCTGGTGTTTGACACGCTCAGCTGTGCACAGACACATATACACATGTTTATGTCAGCATCAATATGCAGAACATGTGCATCAAGGCTACGTCTAAAAATATACAGTTTTTAAGAAACAATAGTGCTTGTACTTTCTTCTGCAGAGCCACGGGATGCACTGGAATAAAAAGGAAATTCTCTGCAACTCTTAAGACTGTGTTTGCTTCCATAGATTTTTTACTGAGTAATTTGCAAGACCTTTGAAATAAGATCTAATTTCCACTGTTCCACTGTTTCCACCTATAAGCTCTACAGGTCTTTATGCGGCCTCAGATTTCATGAGCAAGAACTGCTTTTATCCTGCTTGTAGAAAATTTCAAGAATTATTTTAATGGTAACTGATTTTACTATTAAAATATCTGGTATTTTCTGATAATTTGACATCTGTAAAGCTTATATGATTCAAGGTGATGCACTGCTCACAATCTGTTTTGCTCACAGACTCGCTCACATTTTATATGGTCTCACAGAGGAAGTGAAATAAGACTAGTTAAACCAACTACTACTATATTAAAAAATGTTAGATGTTAAATTGTTACTACTAAAGGTATAGAAACACTGTACCTTTCTATATTACTTTGAGAGAAAGAATTACGGTATATATTAATATATATTTATGCCATGAAGTGTAATACCTTATATGTGTACGTCCAACAGATTATGTTGAATATTAACAGGCTGTGAAACAAGTGAAACATGAAGTGATATGATGTCTTCTTGCATCTTTTTTAATGTACTGTGTGCTTAAACAAGACATTGGGGCAAGACAAAACACATTATTTTGTAAACAAAAAAGGATATCTGCTAGAGAGAGGAATGCTGTTTTTCTGACAGGCAGAGGGACAAGATTAATAAAAAAAAATCTGTGTGGGATTTATTGGTTTGAGTTTTTATACTATTCATACTGCTGCAGAATGAGCTCACAGCTGAAGATAGGCTATTTAAGAAAATGTGAATTTGTTAATTTAAAAAAATGAAAAATTATTCTAAATTAGTGTACTAAAAATTGCTGTCACAATTTAAAAGGTCACTCAGAATTTCAATGTGATTTTTAGCTAAATTCATGCACATGCAACATGTATGTATGCATTATTGTACAGATTTGAGTCCGTTCTTATGGTGTGGTGTTTACAAGAACAATGTTTCATTGCTTTTGTCCGTACAAATCCTCAAAATCCCTATCCTTAAAAAACAATAATAAGAAGCCGGCCCACCAGCGGCGCTTCATGGTGGCAGGCATATGTGTTTGACCCTTGTGGGACCTATATGCCTTTTATTAACACCTGCCTGTTAGAGGAGCGCTGCACGGCGGCTGCGAGCTGATGAGGGAAACCTGGAGCGGGTTCAGCCTGTGTCACTGGCCGTTTGCTGTTTCCATTTCACAGATGATTAATCTCTCTGTGAAGACTTGGGACGGCGCGGGCGGAGTGTATGCAGCTCTTCCTGCGCTCTCTCCCGCTGGCTGCACTCTGGCTGCCTGACTAAAAGGCCTTTAGAATTCCTGTGGAGAGAGATGTGCAGAGAGTGAATGCAGCTGGCTGGGGGTCAGTGTGTGGAGCTTTTTCTGCCATTGTGTAATTGAGGCTCTGGCAGGATTTTTTCCTCAGTTCTTTCAAAAGGGAGTATGATTGTGAAGTGCTGCAAGGGTTTGGGGAGGGAAAAGGAGGTAGGGGGAGTGTTGCAGGGGGTGGAGGAGTTTTTATATGAAGGGGGAGGTCAAGTTGACAGGAACAAAAAGAATGTGTTCCGCTAATTTCTGTGGGGCTGGATCAACAATAATAGGCTCAATTTCTTTATTACAAATTTTATAACTACCTCCCTCCCATTTTCCCACCCTTTTCCGCTTCCAGATCCTGTCAAGACCCAGTCTTGCCTGTGGTCTCAACCCACAAGTACCTCAGTAATGAATGTGGCATACATAGCTGGAAATGCTCAATATTTTCTCCAGAAGAAACACTGAATAATTATCTCTGTACCTCACTAGTGCTTATTCAGTATGGCTGCATTCTGCAAAGTGCCTGAGGAAGGACCAATAATTTACACCTAACTAACCAACTTCCAATTAGTTCCTTGCTCTTTCCAATTTTGTCTCCTCTATCTATTCTTTTCATTAAACAGTCCCGATGGAATATTGATGTTCAAAACTGCGGCTCTAAGCGAGACACCCCAGAAGGCATTTTGTCATGATTTAAAGGAGGGAAGGGGGTCTTGTGCATGCCATCCTTGTCAAAGCCAGGCCACTCCTGCTTGAATGCGAGCACAGCCATTGTTCATTTTGGCATCAGGATGCCATGCATTTAGGAAATAATTACCCCATACCCTGCTGGGTTTATATTCTTTTTCATCTCCTTTAATGGCTTCTTGTTCATTCTCTTTTAACCCCAAACAGGACGTTATGTGCAAAATCAAGAGCTGGGTAGTGGATGAAAAGAAACATGTCCGCTACTATCACGATTGGAACGACAAGGAGGTAAGCCTTTGATGTCACAGTCAGATTTATTAATGTGATTTATCTTGCTAATCTTTTCATCTGACCTAAAAGCACAACTGCTGTTTCCTCCTGTCTCTCTCTCTCTCTTTCTCTCTCTCTCTCTCTCTTTTTTTGTCCAGCAACACGTCTTTTGTGCAAAGCACAAGTTAATGTTATGCACAGCCTTTTGTTGGTTGTATTTTGACATTACTTTTGTAAAAGCTAATGACATCTGGCCGCGCTCATTTTGATTTAGAGCCTTTATAGTCGCACCCCACAGAGCCTATACACCAAACCCTAATTTGATTTGGCTTCACTTATCTCTGTCTGTGCTGTCCTCAAAGGCTACTTTGGGAAGTTTGGGTTCTCACTACTTGCCTCGTGTATCTTTGTCATAGATCGAAGTGTTGAACAAATACTTGTTTTTGACATCCAAACCAATGATTTACCTCGTTAACCTCTCGGAGAAAGACTACATCAGGAGAAAGAACAAATGGTAAGTGCTCCGAAGAAAGGCAGGAGCCGTCTCATTGCACTCATTAATCATCACCGAAGAGCTTTCCCTCTACTTATGTATGGATTTACATTGATTTCTACTAACTTTGATTGAATCTGCATTTCAGCTATGAAAAAAGTCTGTGTGCATGTGTCTGCATATGCATGTACCACCCTGGTGTGAGAAGTGTGTGTGTGTGTGTGTGTGTGTGTGTGTATGTGTGTGTCTGTGTGTGAGAGAGAGAGAGAGAGAGAGTATGTGAGTGAGCTAGCCTTGCTAATCTACTGACTGTGGTCTCCTGCTGACAGAAACGGTCATATCTTTGCGAGAGGATCTGCCTGGAGGTGGCACTAAGTAAGCTCGAACACAACATCAAGCCCTGCAAACCCCAACCAAACTCCAGACTCTGCACTTCATTAAGCACACACTAGCATATGGTCCCCATTTTCCACTGCAAATGTGTCATGTCCATATGATATCAAAGGCTTTAAATGCCAAAAAAAACCAACAACCCCAAAACAAATACATGTTCATTCAAGGCCAGACTAATAATTAATATCATCTGGACAGAGCCAATAAATCATACGTGGGAAAAAAACACTCTTTCATATTATAATATCTAAAACTGTTTTGCTCCAAATATTTGGTTTTGTCTTCACATGTTGTTGGTTTACAAACGTCACAGTACTGCCTTCAAATTCCCACAGATCACAGTGACAACTGAGGCTGTCTTCATATACAGTGATTAGAGGGAAAGTAACACATGCACATGTTTTCCTTTTTTAATGCTAATGTACACGGATTAGCACACTACTGATAATGTGAACTGACTGATGATCACCTTTAATGCACCAAATAAACTTCTTCACTGTGTTTCCAGTTCTCTGATCCTCTGTTCTGTCAAAAAGCACTTTTTATAGTAATGTTGTCATCTGGCCACAGTGTGAGCAGATCGAGCAGGCTGGTGTTAGACATCCATTATATCTGAAAGGGCTACTTTTCCACACTACAGCCGTTTTGTCAATAACACCAACTTGTGGATTGTTATCGCACTTTTCCAATTGCCCTCTAGGCTTGTGGTGTCAGTTCTTACAAAATTTGTTTTAGTGCTTTACTTGGCAGGATTGTATTACAAGGGAAGTTGTTTACCTATGACTGTTTGTTAAAATGTTCCTGACACGAAAGTATGACTGTCAGACAGAGGGAGGAGGAAGAGAACTCATAAATCAGATGATTCATGGCATGTGGAACATCCGTCATCAGTAGGAAGAGAGGGCTTTTTTTCATGTTGCGTGTGTGTGTGTGTTTGAGTGAGTGTGTTTTTTTGAAATTGTGTGAAATGCAATAAATCTTAGAGTGTTTTAAACAGGCAAACAGTAGTGCTCATGTGTCCTGAGGGCTCCCAATGAACAATGTCGACATCAAAGTGTTGATGTTGACAAGTGATGAGTCACTTCCCCTGTCCAGAGAGGAGCTCACACCTGTATGGAGATGATTACAGGTAGATCTAGCTGGCCCTAATTGTACAATAAATGCTGCTCTCAGCCCTAATGGCAGCTAGTCTGCAGCAGAGACGCCAGACTGCCATTTGGCTGTCGCCATGCCCCCGTGTTTTTCCACCAGCACAGTTGAGATGATGATACGGTTAAGGACTATTCAAAGCAAACAGCTAGACAAATTGCAATCTCAGCTTTAATGTGTGGAGGAAAAGAGGGCGAATCCTAGAATGAGGCAAATAAGCCAATCTTATCTGTGTCTCTCAGGACACCCATTCAGGCCATTTCACAGCCTCTGTTCCCTGCGTTTTGTCAAGCACTGTTTTATATCTTAGCTGTTTTGTGGTGCACATGCTGCCATCCAGGGTTTAGGTTAATGTATTTAATTTTAGCAGCATTCTCCACCAAACATTATTTTATGAGTTTAATGTATGTAAGAAAACACTCAGCTGCAGATTGTAGAGAGTCTGATGAGAACTCAAATGATTACTGCAGCAGCAGAAAGTAGTTTTATCAGACTTTTTAAGCCTGCAAAAACAGTCCATTGTTAACCAAGATCATCCTGTTTGGAGTATGGGAACCACATACCAAGTTACCCTTGTTTAGACAAGAATACACAGTATTAGCTTTAGCAAGCCATCATTAATGGAGGGATCAGACAAGGAGCAAGGCCTCCTTTCATCCCCAGGTTCTCTGCTGGAGACAGTACATCATTTACTGTTGAGAGGAGCACATGGCTCCAATCCTATACAGTGTATGTGTACGTGTATGAGAATGCGTACATGTGCATGTTTGAAGTCTGTTTCAGAGGCGACTCCATGCTCATTTGGATGCTGGTGTAATTGCGGTGTGGAGATCAAAGGATCGCTGGCCGAGTGATGTTCCAGAGGAGACTTTACCACACAGCCCTCTCCTCTGTGCAGAGGGGGCCGCCTGCTGCTTGCCGCTCCCCTCTCCCCTCTAACCATGCACTGCCCCCTGCACATCCCCGCTCGTAAAAAATGATTAAGGCCGCATTTGTCATGTGTTTATGACTGAGAGGCATTGCGTGATAGGGAATGGCATCTACAAGAGTCTATCAAGAGGCTTTCTCCTCTTCCCTCGGCGTCAGTGAGCTGCCTGGAAGACTTTTTCTCTGTGCCACATACCGTAGTTTGTGTGTTAGAGAGGGTCATTAGAGCACTGTTGATGATGTGGGGGCTGCAGCCTGCCCAGTGTTAGCGTGTTTTCACTTGTCAGTTAAGTTATTGTTTATTTTATGGGCTTGTGACCTTGCCGTCTTTATCGGTCTTTATTTCTTTTAATAGGTTTGATATCAGATATTTATTTAATCTTCCTCTGAGAACTAAGAGCAGTCAACATTTTGCAAAGCTAAAAGACAGAGTTGAAAACACTCCAGATATGCCATGATGTTTTTTTTTCCTTTCTTGTCATTTCTTTTTCAGTTTTTTTTCCTCCTTTTTCTTCTTTTGGACGATGTGCATTAAAGCAAATTGATGCCTCTTAAGTAGATGAGTTGACCTTTAAGGAAACTAGCAAGCGTGACCTGTCTGTGAGTGCCTCTGCAGTGTGGGTTTTCCTGGTGAGTGTAAGAACTGCAGGGTACCACTGCTTGGAGCTTTTATTAACTGTCTGCGTATAGGTACGTGTGTTTGTGTCTTTGTCTGTTTGCCTGTATTCAAGTGTGCATGCATGTGTGTTAGTAGTCTGTAGACATTGTCTGAGTCTTATTATTACACTCATCCAAACGTATTTAAGACTCGATCTCTTTGAGCATTACTTGTTCCTAATGTATGTTACATTATGTACCTCTGTCCCGTTCTTTATGCTTTATGGCTGAAATAGCCACACACCACAGCCGCTTTTCTAGTCGACCTTTTTCATTTTTTTCCTTCCACAAAGGAAAAAATTAATCTGTCGTTATTAATTTTCCCACATTTTTCTGAAGCATGGTGTAATTCAGAAAATCACAAACCATGCTTGTATATCCATCAGCCATTTCAGATAACTGTGATTTTAAAAAAGACTGTTTCACTGTGTCACATGCTCAGCAAAATCCTTGTTTCATGTTCAGTTGTCATGAAGCATAGACACAGCGACTCTGTCTACTGTATTTATCAATAAACAAAGTTATAAATACACAAAGGACAAAGTTGGAGATATTCTGTATTTAATGTCAACAAATTTCAAGAAAACCAAGTTCAACAATGATTCCACTATAAAATGTTGTCTGTGTTGACAAAGCCTGATGTATCCCATAGCCCAAAGACTATTTAAAACACATCAGTGAACCACGTTGTTGCACAGGGTGACACATTTCTTTTTTACATTGAACATGCGCACTTTATTTTGAATCACTCCCACAAACTAAATCCTGCTTCTGTATATACTCACAAGCACATAAATGTGTATCACTCCACAGCTGAAAAGCTGAAAACAGTTTACTACAAAAGCCCCACTTACCCCTGCTTGAGTACTGTTCCCTGCAAAATACAACGAAAGAATGAAACTATATATTTGTCAACTGTTTTTAAACATTTAATCATTAAAAACTTTTGTAATAATAGATGAAGCTGAGTGCCGTAGACAGGGAGGGAAGTGAGGAGCTATTCGTTATTGTGAGACTTTTTTTGAGAGAGAGAGGGAGTTGGCAAAGTCTAAAATAACACCAGCCTAACAGAGACTAGTACAGTAATGAGGTGCTAGCAGCTTTGGTGCTAAGTAAAAGGAAATCCTACCACAGTTTAAGGGGGAGCAGAAAGGCAAGAAAGGCAAGAAAATGTCTTTGCTGAGTCTGATACTCTAATCGGCCTGTAGGAGGAGCTTTGACAATTACAGTGAAGGAAGCCCTGACAGGAGGGCCCTCTCTTTAAAGCATCTACCTATTTTATCCACACAGATCGTAAGGTGAACAGAGCCTTCATCTGTTGACTTGTATTTTTGTTTAATGTATGTTCTTTTTAGGTTTTGAAGAAGCCCAGTAAGAACTTGCACCATGGTTTTTCTTTTTGTGTGACTATTTTGACAAACAGCCCAGCATTTGTGAGTACCCGTCAAGATTTAGAGACAGAAGAAAAACTGGGGGGGTGTACTATTATGATTCACCAAAAAGCCACTCCATGAAAGCAGTCACTGCAGCCCACTTCAGCTACTCCAAACCATAATTCCCATAAACGCAACTGAAACTTTATTGAGTGCAAAACCACTGGCTCCATCCAAGTTTTTAGGAACTGCTATCTGGGGAGTTTTAGTTCACTTTTCAAAGCCATGAGGAAGATATACGATCACTCGCTCCTTTTATTTTTCTGCACAGTCGTCCACTCTCTCCTTGTGCAGTGTGGGATCCTGAGAAACACTTTCCCATGGCAAGATGTGTACCCTACTGCCCACAGTCAGTCCTAATGGATGCCTTTAGCTAGCTTTGACTGAGAGAAAACAACAGGAGAGGTTGTATAGTAAAACCAAAACAGATGGTGCTAATAAAGTGCTGTCGTTCCAGTTAGCCTGGTTATTGACTGTCCCTGCTCCAGGTAATGAAAGGACATGTCACATGTCACCCCTGTTGTCTTCCTTGTTGTGTCCTGGTGGTGAAGACCCAGTGCTGTTGTTGTAACTAATGAGACAAACCCTAAACTTGAGACTAATAGAGACTTTTTCCCTTACTGTTTGTTCTTTAATGACCCTGCGAGAAATCAGTTTGCTCTCCAAAATCCAATACAGACTGTCACTTCTCCCTCATTTATCAGGCCCAAACCCAAGGACGCCAATGCTGAGTGAGTCTCCTGCAGTTCATAATGTATGTAGACACCTCCGTGGCAGCACAACATGCTTGCTTTCTTCTTAAGGCACCATGGGAATTGTTCTCCCTGTAAAGCCTGTAGTTGGGCATTGCAGACATAAAAAAAGGAAACGTCTGCGAGTTTCAAGTCTGCCTAATGATACATTTTGATCGCTTTGGCTTTGTTGAGCTGCGCTTTTTATTATGTTTGTGATAAGGTTTAAACCGAACACACATGCCACAGTGAGTAGCCCGCAGCCTCGGCAGCTCTAATGAGACAAATAAATGAATTTAGTGTTGCCACATACAGCTCCTGAACGCTTATTATCAGGATTATTGTTGAACTGTTATGAATGAGGGGGGGGATGCTGTATTGGAAGGGGGCATGATTGGCTGATGTTACATATGTCCTTGATTACCTTCCTTCTGCTTTTATTCTAATAAGTGGCATTCTTTGTACTCCCTAGGACAGCTAGACAGTCTGACACACGATGAGAATAAATATTGCATGTGGTAGACATTAAGCTGTCATCCTGGAAAGAAAAAAAGAGAAGAGATGGAGAAATCCGTGTGGTGTTCTTCGGCGCTACACTTTGCCTGCTCTTGTCACAATTGTCACATCTTGATGACTCCCCCCACTCTACCCCAGCCCCCTTATTTTCTCTCGCCCAGTCAACTGCCTTGACTGACAGCATGGATACCCCATATAGAGAATTATTTTGGGTGATGTAGAATGTACTCCTCTGGGTTGCTGTTTGAATTTCTGATGTTTGCCCCCTTTTTTTTTTTTTTTTGAACCCCTTGCAAATAGCCTTAAACAAGGACATAGCTTTGATAATGTGTTCTTAACGGCCATCATAATGATGGAAGTGGAGATGATGGTCTGTTAGGGTTTTTATCTATCATGTGCAAACATTTAAAGTCGCGACATTTGTCTTTAAAAATTTAATGGGTGTAGTTAGCACAGAAAAGAAAGTTGTTCAAAAAAAAGCTTGTTACCAGCACACCCTCGAGGTGTGATGTGAGATGATGCTCTTAATTAAAGCTGCTCCCATTGTGCCTGCACTGGGTTCTGTTTCCTTCAGCCCACGACTGCTTTGAAGGCTAAAAGAGTTGACAATATTTGAGATAGTCTGTGCATGTGCGTGTGTGTGCATGTGTGTGTCAGATCTCCTTCCTTCTCAGACACTGATGTGTAATGCCTTTCCATCCGGCCATGGCCACAGGGAGCAGAGAGCGTCTGCACTCTAGTCGCTCAGGAGCTCACCACTGGGAGGATGAAAAGCTTCCCACAGAGCCCCCAACTTCCTAGCCTCAAAAAGCCACCATGAGCTCATACCTCTCATTTCTGTCTCCCTTCACAGAGGAAAGGAGGAGGAGGGGGGTTTAGTATACACTGTGTGCCGCAGCATCCTAAACCCTTAGGATGCTTGTCCCTGCAACCTGGGACCAGCAAACATAGAGGGGACCCAGGGTTTATTATTTGATGAGTCTGCACCTGGCATGTAAGACCCTACCAAGGTTCAGGTGCTGGGCCCTCCACCTGTGGGTGTGTCAGTAATGAAGCAGGAGTGGACGCAGGTAGTGGATTACTCTTCAGGTCTGTCAGCATTCAATTGCATCTGAAAGGAGCACTCAAACTGGAGGTGATGGCCCACCTTTTAGAGGCTTAACTGGCTAAGCACTCCTAATAAAGCCAACCTGTATGAATGTATGTCAGACGCAAGCCCAGGTCATTGTCTCAGGTAGCTGCCTCTGTTCTTTAGAAACTCCCATTGTTTTTCCCTCCTGAGCCATTTAAGCAGATCAAAGCTCTGACAAAGCCCAGGGAAGCCCCAGGCATGCGGAAACACAGGAATTACTCCCCCCCCCTCAGGATTCCCACACAAAAAGACAAATAGACTAGCCCCAGAGGGTGGCCCCCTGTGGGACATCTCCTTTCAGAGCAAGCCAGTTGTTTTTGTGATTTCACAATATATTGTCCTTTAAATTAGATGTATTGTTAATACAACAGGCATCAAATCTAAAGCTTAAGACAAATAACATGACGTGTTTCTCCAGATGTCAGATAAACGCATCTTGATTCTCACTGTCTTGTTTTTTAGCAGGTAAAGTGAAGAAACAAAAAATAAATTCATATCACGTTTGAGATTTGTAAAGTTTGATAAGAGCATGCGTAGGACACCTATTTTCCTTCTTGAACTGGGAGCAGCAGGAAAAGCACAAACATGACTTGTTCCTTAGCTTTGTTTGAGCCTTCAAGCTGGTGAATGATTAGCAGAAATAATGTCCCTGTCACCCTTAATCACATTAAAACGTGGTTAACATTTAATTTTTCCCACTTGATATGCAAAAATTTCCACTTGATTTGCAGCAAAGGCCATTGGAATTCCATTATAAAAAGAATAAAAATTTCAGGCATCATTTGTTCAGAGAGGGATATCAAGAGCAGAAAGTGCTGAATCTTTCTATTAACCGAGCAGTGAGAGATGGCACTCAGTGCTGGGACATAATGGGAGACTGACAAGACGCAGACACACACTTATACACATACACAATCTGTCTCACTGGATTTTTTTCACGTGTAATTTAGATTTGTAAAACCTTTGTAGAGAGCACCTACATGAATAAATATTGTATGTGTATTTTCTGTTATTTAGGTTCACAAATGGAATATTTTCAGTGGTCTCTTAAAAGACGAGAATGATAAGCAGAAAAGAAAACCCTGCTTTAAAGAAAAAGAGGAGATACTGAAGCTGAGCCATTGTCCAGACTTAGCTGTACACAGTCCTTGATGTACAGAAAACATGATTCCTATCAACACTTTTTCTGAAATACAAATTTACATGAGCAGCTTTATAATTTAGAATTCCATGAATGACTGAAGGATGATAACTAAAAAATCTGCAGCACGTTTTACATAAATATTTTCCCCAATTTACACATCCACATAAAATTTTGCACAAATAATTGGAGCGGACATAACTACAAATTGCAAAGTGGCATGGGTAGACAGCGGTGAAGTTGACAGAATTGGTTTTGGGAGTCATGTTGACGGAGCATCAAAGCTCTTAATTGACAGTGCTTTGTTTCTGGAGTTGAGGGAAGGGGGTGTTTCATGTTCCTGTGGCAAGGTGTTTGTCTGGTCCTGTGTCACTCAGTGCAAGGACCCAGAGACCCCCGCGCTCATTTGCAGCTCACGTTCTCCGTCTCGGCTTCACATTATTAAAATCATCCCTCAGCCCTCTACCAAGAGCCTCTTTGTTACTTGGCTGGCTTGGCTCAGCTCTGTCAAGTCTTCACCAATTACAGTCTCAGGTACAATGGTCTATTCAAAGGATCACAGCCCTTGACTGGTGTGGAGAGAGTGATTTGTGAATCATTATTCAGCCGCCTGTAGAGTACGCAATACCTGAGGAATGCAAATAACGTGCCACCAAATAGACAGCTGTGCTGCTAAAAGTGAGAAACTACAGCTGTTATTATCTCAGATTGGATTTTTTCCCCTCTTGGAGCGCCCGCCATCTCCTATGTTTTCAAGGGGGGTTTTTTTGGCTTTGACTAAATGTGTTTACTTTTCTGTCCTTTATTGGCGAGACATTGGCGACTACCTTATTGTGGTGGCAGTCAAACGTCAGCTCTGCATCCATAGTGCGAACAGAAAGGGAAATATTAGGTTACAGCTCTTAATAGATGTGCATCTGAACAGACAGACAAACTGGCGTATGATGCATTTAAAGTTTACCCTGCAGTGTTATTCTAGCTTGTTGGGGGGAAAAACATCCAATCAAAGCAAAGCTGTGCTCTTGCCGTACCCGTTACCCTGTCATATATTGTATATTGATAATCATTAGGTAGGAGCAGTGATATGGTGCTGTAGGTGATAAAGCGGTGACATTGTTATTGGAATAGATGTGGTATTGAGGTGGTCGGGTCCCTCCCAGTCTTTGATTCTTATGGGCTTTAAACAGGAAACTAGGATTACAGATAATGACAGGGACCCCTCAGAATCAATCCAGCCTAGGAGCTCTGTCAGGGCCGCCGTGTGAAAATGGATTTGTGTGATGCTGTTCTTTGAGACCTGTCCAATCCCAGCCTGAGAGCATGTGGGGCTGCTAATCTCATAATTGCTCTAACCCCCTTATATTGTTCTGACTGAGAGTTACCATTAAGTGTGAGGATATCTTTGTCCTGCAATGTCAGGTGTCCTGCTGGACTGGAAGACAAAAACAGAGAGAGAGACAGGGGAAAAAAGTCAGGTGGTGAAGAGAACGACAAAGACATTTATGAGGAAACTAGTTGTTCTGCTCCTTCCTGCCTTTGTGGTAAAAGTTTAGTTGGAACTCAGTTTGTATGGTATAGTGAAAAATCTATCAGAAGACCAAAAACTTTGAGTGTGTTATGAAGTGTATGTAAAGTAGCTAAGTACATTTACGCAGCTACAGCACTAAAGTATAATTCTGAGATGTTTCTGCTTGAGTATTTCCATTTTGTTATACTTTATATCTTTAATCCATTTCAGAGGGAAATAATGGACTTTTTACTCCACTACATTTATTTTACAGTTAATATTTACTCTGCTGATGATTTTTTAAAACAAATTTAAGGATCAACTTTTGAAATGTAATGCATTGACACTTCTTGTCTAGTCATTTAAATCTGTAATTAAGTCCTTTAAATCTACTATAAATCTATTTCTACTTTATCGATCTGTCCATTGTTTTCTCTTTCAAGATACAAACACTTCTTTGAATATTTTTAAACAAGTTGATATTAATATAAAAACAGGTTGAAATATTTTTTGTGCACTGTCCACTTGTTTTATGAAAACAGAATTTTAAGATTCAATTATAGGGTGAAATAGCTTTAAAAGCTTGGGTTATTATGCAGATTAAGCTTTTCAATATTAAAATGCAACTTGTGCTTTGATACACTCTTAAATTGATCCTAATAATATATCATATAATATAAATATGGGGCACTTAAAGCCTCCAGTCTGTAAGTATATTTTGTTATTTCTATACTTCTTAGAATTAGTAGTATTTTTACAGTGTTGCTCCTCCTGTTACTTCTTTAGTTGAAAACTTCTATGGAAACAAAGTCAGACTGCCACCTTTGCTGTGCAGTTTTCTTGCAAACGCTCATATGTTTGTTCACCTGCTTCTGTGAATATGCACACTTAAACACTGTCAACATTAATCAAGTCCTCCAACTAGTTTTGTGGCGGCTAATTTTACCAGGTTGGTGAAAATCAAGGAGTGGGTGGACAGTCATGACCCCGGAGCCTTGGTCATCCCCTTCAGCGGCAGCCTGGAGAACCAGCTACAGGACAAGAGTGAAGAGGAGAGGCAGAAGTACTGCACAGAGCACAAGACGCAGAGGTTAATTAGCATTCAGTCTCCCCACACTTTATTATCAGCTGTGTCCTCCATGCACTCCTTTAATTGCATGTGCTGATAGAATAATAAATGGCAGAGTAATTACCATTATAAAGCAAAGGATCCCTCTTCCTACTGAACAACTCAGTCAAAGGGTTTTCCTCTAAATTAAGTTTTTAACTGTCATCTGTCATCTGTAGGTATAATTATAACTTGGGCATTTTGGGTTTATTGTTCTCATGTGAAACCCTCTATGGAGAGAAAAATTGTGACAGCAGATTTTTTTTTTCCTTCTCGGTGCAGAACGAGGCATCGGATTGAATTCTTAAAAATGCTAAATGAGTCCACAAGCTTTGTAATTAATCAAAGAAACCATTGGAGAGTTGAATGTCTTATGTGAAACGAAGTGACCCATCTTATTCGCCTAATGAGTTTATATTGGAATGAATGGGGCCTTACCACAGAACTGAACTTTGTCTGGGCATCAGTGGCAATAAATAATACTTTAACAGTTCAGACCCCTCGATTCAAACTGAAATTTCTCTTCACCAGTGCCCTGAGCAAGATCATCAAGGCCGGCTACGCAGCCCTGCAGCTGGAGTACTTCTTCACTGCTGGACCAGATGAGGTCCGTGCATGGACCATTCGGGTAAGAGCTAGTCTCCTGCTGTGCACATGCATGTGAGTGCGAGGGTGTGTACCAGACAAACACACACACACAGACACACACACAGACACACACACACAAACGAATACACACAGTGTTCCACCCTGCTGGCACCCTCACTGATATCACACACTTTCAACTTTGTCATGGTTGTGCTTTAGCCAGTCATTACAGGCCAAGGATAACTTCAATTACTGGTGAGCTGCTGAACAGTGAAAGTGGGGGCTACATTGATTGAGGAGGGCAACAATTGATTTTGCCCATTACGTCCATGAGAATGTTTCCATCCTGTGCAGATCTGCCTGCCCTCCTCCTGCCGCTGGAGATAAGGAGCCTGTGCATTGTGCCTGCCTAATCTGTGTGACGGAGGTTGTCTGTGCCAAAATTGATGTCGCTTTTCATTCGACTGTTTGTGGGCCTTGCTGGGGGCTCCTCCTCCCTGTGTGTCTCAGTTTACTGAGCCCGGGCCGCCAAGAGCTTTGTGCAACGGGATCGTAGGATTTACATCAATACAGATGTTGGCTTTGCATGTGGGTATTGTGTAGAAATTCTTGGTTTTTTCTTGAACAAATAGATGGACTGAGTGCAGATATAATAAAGTATTTGACTGGTGAGGAGTTACATATTGTGAGTTCATGACTTTGGTTTTAAATGCAGCAAAGTAACTTTTTGAGAAACTTTTTTTTAAACTAAAGATGTGTGTTGCATCCTGTTGTACTTAATCATATCCATTCTACAGTCCCATCAGATATTTCAAAGAATTGCAATTTTATGTTAAGCTCCCACAATGCAATAGGACAACTATTTTCAAAAAAGCTTTACAATTTTCCACAATGGCAGCTATTCAAAGAACTTGTTACCGAGCACATCATATAGGTTTTGTTCCCTGAACATGATATGCTTCAGTTTTCTGATTTGAATGACAAATATTCAGGAAATTCTTAATTCTGTTTATTCAGGAACAATAATGGCATGCAGTGTGGTACAGTTTTCACCATTATTGCAGATAAAGCTTTAAAACTTCTCTGGAACTGTTATTACATTTTACACTTACAGGTCATATAACCAGTTGTGTGTGTGTGTGTGTGTGTGTGTGTGTGTGTGTGTGTGTGTGTTGAGCATCATATATATTTGAATGAACAAAACATTTTTTTCATTAAACAAATTATATACATTTTTAAGTTCTTAACCGGTTCAAAAGTTCAGATATGTTCAGAACAATCTTCCTGTTGTAATGTATCTACAGATGTGTTAATTTGCTAAATCAGTGTTGGAAAACTGGAGAATATGAGAATATGCATGATGGACAAACATCATTACCGCTGATATTTTTTAACTGAATAATAAAATTTATGTTCTATTGAAAATAATGAATTGTCAACAATACAGTTTGATCTGACAATGAAACATTATTTAACTGATAAAATCAGTAAAATATTTTTTTTATTCAAAATAAAGTGCATTCACAAACATTTATATGATGAATGATATTTTTAAAACATTTTTAGCCCAAATGTGTTTATTTAGTGACAAGGGAAAGTTTTCTTGTCATTGGCCAAAAAACTATTAATTCACCACCAAAACAAAACATGCTCAACAAACATGCTTATTTCATTTTTCTGAAGCTCAGAATCAATATAATATAATATAATACAATATAATATAAAGGTAATATAAAGGAACAGTAACGGTGAGGTTCAGGATCATTTGTCTATAAATATAGATCTTCAGGTTTCTCACAAAAACAAAGCATTAGTCACATGTGGTAAACTGCATTTACAGTTCATCAGTTATCTCACAGGAAGCTGTCTACAGTCTCACGGTGCTGGAGGGTCGACATATTCTAAGCTGCCAAATGTGCCCGGCATCTGATATTTTGATGCAATGTTGCAAAATGCTAAGACATTAAAGCAAGGTGCAACTAGCTCCTCTGGTCAGACCTGATACAGACAGAGACACAGGACATATCAGTTATACAGTATGAGCTGTCAATAAGGTTCCACAAGCTGATACTTCAGACAGTCACATTTTGATCAGAAAACATAATCAGCAGCAAATGAGCAAAATAATACTATTATTATGATTTCTTCTTCTTTCTTCTTTCTTCTTTCTTCTTCTTCTTCTTCTTCTTATTATTATTATTATTATTATTATTATTATTATTATTATTATTATTATTATTATTATTATTATTATTATTGCCTTTGACTGGATCAGGATCACGATACTGTCAAACTTTGGGAACCCTCAAATGAACTAAATGATATATTTTTTGATATTACATTGGATATATTGCTCCAAACAAGAAGTTTGTAAACAGGACTTCTTTGGTGAACATTCTCTCTATGGCTTTGCAGACAGGCCGGAGGGGTGGGTGAGCTCACTTCCCTCTTTTTTTGGAGACAGGACTCATTACATTTTAGTCAGATGACATCAGCGGGTTTGAGACGCACACTCATCTCAGCATGACTGATGTCGTCGCTATTTACGAAAAAACTCCTGAAACACTTCAAAGGCATCCTCAAAAACACGCTTGTCCTCCTCGACATAACTGATTACAGCCAGCCTTGATTGTGTGTGAGGGGCATTTAGTCAGGTAAGCATCAGTGAGTAACTATATTAAGCCAATACATCTTGCATTGTAAAAACTACACTCAGTAATGTCGTGTTCCTAAGCCCTTTAACATGCTTTATTAGGCAGCCTCGAGGTGACCATTATCTATCAGCCTGCTCTGCATAGCTCTTAACTAGGACAATGTGGATCTCTTGTAATGCTCCGTATGAAAAAAATCCCTCCCTTAATCTATTTTTCTCCAGATAGACAAACCTTGATGCTGATTAATGGTAGTTAAACTCACAAGCACTCCGTCAATGAGATTGCAAAGAGATGGTAATGTATTAGAGTCATTAAATACGCATCATTCTTTTGGCATGAAATATGTTGACCCCAACCTGATTATATACATAATTAAAACTGCTCAACAGTTCCTGAGCACAGAGCTGCGGAGCAGAGAGAGCGAGAGCGAGCAGGTCGACAGGCAGGAGTCATAATGATACACAGCAGCCACGTCACTTATTTGGGTCATTTGTCATTTCCGCCCAGCATTATTTCAGTGCATATAAATTGCACATTTTATCAGTCACCAGTTGTTTCTTAGAGTTTTAAAGAGGACCCAAGGCACAAAGAATTTATAAAACTATCAATCTGTTGTTTTGTGTTTTCTAAATTGGCATCTGAAATATTTTCAGGGGCGCATCTAAGTGTATGTTTTGCAGATACAATCATTAACCTCAAAGTCAATTTAAATAAATCAAAACAGAAAATCCCATCTTTCTCCACAGTGAAATATTATTGAAAGGTCTGAAATTTAGTTGAATGAACAAACTCTGGTGTGCCAGAATAGTGAGGCCCAATGCAGCGAGGTCTGTACCACCATGGCCTCTCACTGCAACACTGGGTCCTCTTGCTGTCATGACCAGAGAGCCGAGCAGCGACCCACAATGAGGCAAGATTGCTTGGACAGAAATCAATACCACCACGGAATGGGAATCAGAAGGCATTGATAGCAGTGCCGGGTCCTTATCGGTGTCCAGGCTGCCCTAGCAGGGCACAGCCGAGTGGAAAGCTATCCAGAAATCAGGACTGAGGCAAGAATACCCCCGACTGAAAACACCCCCAAGTGATGCTCACGACGCTATCACCCTATCAAACACCATGTCGCTCGTATGCTGTAATCCATCTTCTCCAAAACAATTCATTTGTCCTCTCTTTCCTTCCCTGTGACAGAAAGGAACTAAGGCTCCACAGGCTGCGGGGAAGATCCACACAGACTTTGAGAAGGGCTTCATTATGGCGGAAGTAATGAAATTCCAGGATTTTAAAGAGGAAGGCAGCGAGAGCGCTGTCAAGGTGAGCAGTCAGGGTGCCAGAGGATGAGGGGAAGTCTCCTGTGATCAGTGGAGCTGACAGTCACCACACAGCTCCTACTGCAAACTGCTCTTCACCTTTACTCAGGGGAAGAAATTACTGCACACACTCCAGCACCACTCCTGACAAGCCAACTGATTCTGGCTCTAAACACTGCCACTCTGCTCCAGCTGTGCATATCTTTATCACAATGTGTCTTAACTGGCTGATGGTAGCTTTTGCTCGTGGCTCAGCGCAGTCGCTCAGAGGCAGCACTTCTTCACCTCACCAGGCATTTATCAGATCTATAGAGTGCGCTGTTAGCTTAGAGCTCTCTGTTGCCAAATCCCCAAGCCACTGTGGGCATGTGACAGTGATATAAAGCGGCAAGTTAAATAAAGTGTGAAATTCCTCAAATAAGGACTGTTTCATGGGTGGCTAGTGCAGAAATGTGACATACATATCTTATTTTTACGATGGCTAGTGTTTGTTTTGACCTTTTTAACCAGGGTGTGTGTTGTTCATGTGCACGCTCCTGTCAAATGTAATAACTGATTTCATGGTGAATTTGTGAAGACAATAACTGGGCGCCAACTGCAGCGGGTACATGGCAAAAATGTTTTCAAATGCTTTTCTTTTCCTACCACAAGTGTTTTTTAGGTTTGGCATTTACTTTCATATCAGCAAACTGTAATTTAGTAATTGAAGGTACAGAGTTAATAATCAGTTAATCAGCACTGTAGGATGCCTTTCATATCAAAGATGCTCTTTTTTTCCATAATTTAATTTCTGTATGGGCACATTTTTAAATTGAATTCTCAGTTAATTAAATTAAAGCCTAAGTGATTTTAACCTTAGCATGTGTGACATTTGTGAGCTGCAGCTGTAAAGCCATGCTGTTACAATCTCACTATCGCCACCATCAACTCTCTGTGCCCACTTACAGACTCAACTAATGTAATTATGGTGACACACAGGGACCTGCGGGGACCAGTGCGGAAAGGAAGCACTATGAAAACATTTAAATCTCTTTACTATTCAAGCCTATTTTTAATAAGTATTTAATGCAGCAGCAGTGTATTGTCCACACCCTCCATAAGCTGCAAACAGAGGGTGAAATGTGCGGGTCTCTGGGGAGTTTCACCATTGTTATCTGGGGTTGAGAACTGAGTGTCAGGTCCTTACTGCATGCTCTCTTACTAATCCCTTTTTGGGCCTCATAAGAACATGGAGCGTCTCTGACTGTGGCATTAAGGTCCATGCTATTTAATGCCAGTTGTGGGAATAGGCTGTCTGAATAGGGCCAGTGTACGGGGATATCACATTATTAGTAATCATATCTGCTTAAGCCAAGCTTGCTGCTCCAGATGGCTGCTTTCAAGTGCAAATGAACCAGTTAGACGTGTCTGGTTTAATACATACTCAGGAATCACAAATAGCCATTGATTTTTTTTTCCTGTCTCCCACTCCATCCAGTGTTTCTGGTGGTATTGAGCTTGGATTAAATGGTCTCCTGAGCCTTTAAAGGGACATTGATTCTTCTAATTAATTGTGCGCTGTGCAGAACCAGAATGCATAAACCTGTCCATATTAGCACTTCAAGTCAATTATTTTGAGTTTGCTGGGAAGGAGAACAAACACTTACTGTATACAAAAGAAATGTTAGAACTTATTTTGTTTCCTTGAGAAGTTTGATAGTGCTGTAATCAAAGACTTATTAACATTTTGTGCTTGTGCACATGAAACTAAAATGGGCAGAGGAGAGGATTATTCACTCAGTGGGAATTCAGGCACCCCTTGAACAAATCAGGGATGCAAGTGTGTGTGTGCATGTGTGTGTGAGTAAGAAAAAGAGAGAGGAAGAATATGACATTTGCAGTTGGAGTTAGATCATTGTATGTGATAAAATAGATTAGATATTAAACTGAACTCTTATTTCCTTTTATTGTTTACAAAGCAAATTGTTATTATTGTGCTCTTTATAGTGCATTATACCAATGAATGAATAGCTAAATTATGTCACACTTTATGACCTGTACATCACACACATTTTGTTCATATTTTGTTATGTTAATAAAGCTTTTTTTTGTTATCCTACAGGCAGCTGGTAAATACAGACAACAAGGAAGAAACTACACTGTTGAAGATGGAGACATCATCTTTTTCAAATTTAACGCACCAAATGCACCAAAGAAAAAGTGACACAAGAACAGTCTGTTTGTTTACATAACTGACTGTCCTTGTTACCCCCTTCCCTTTCTCTCTCTCTATCTATCTTTGCTCTAACTTTCTGTTTCCCATCCTGTACAATGAAATCCCCCCTCTATGCCAAAGCACAGGTTCAGTAAACTCTGACAGCTTTGCTATTTAAGATCAGGATCGGCCCCCACTCCAAATTGTAGCAGCATTTGAAGGAGCATATTACTCTCCAGATACTTCATTAATCTCCATCACGGGTGCCAGCACTGACACAGCTGACAGCAGGGACAATGCCACCTGCTCCTCTCCCCCTTCAGCAGATAATGCATGTTTTACAGTAGCCCAGATGTCTACACTCAATAAAACATTTGACAAAACCAGTCTGTGTGTGTTTTGGGATGTCTGTATTGAGTGGGAAGCTGCATGGTGATGGTGATAGCGGTCCTGCCGACCACTGATTAGAGAATTAAAAGACACAGCTGACATTGACTGTAGCAGAGAGGGGACAATTATAATTAAATCTGTTAAGTGAGGCTGATTTTAGAAGGGCACATGCAGGATGCAGGTGTTTTGGCCAAAAGAAACGGTCAGTTTTAAAGGATTATTTGTAAGGTGATTGAGTTAACCTGTTCTTTATGATTTTTATTTCATTTATGATTGATGAATATGAGTCTTCTCCTTCTCTCAAAACTACTGCAGTCCTCAAATATCAACAAAAATAATGTATTTGTTATGTTTACATGTTCTCTCTGCTGTTTCAAATACAAATACACACCTACAAAATAAAAGAAATATTCATTCAAGCCATATTTTTGCAAAGAAAATCCACATTTTATGATATTCTGTATAGTATGAAAATAGAGGTTGGCACAATCCAAAAGCACAAGCAGAAAACGATTCCTTTTGTCTGAAGTAGTGTTTTTCTCGCCCCTATACTTTGTGTGTAAGTGTTTGTGAAGCATTTATGCTGATGGAATTGTATGGCTGTAGCCACAGTGCTCCAAAGTAAGATTGTGTTCTCCGTGGGAGTCCGAACAAAGAGCTGTAGATCAACAGTGCTTTGCTGAATATCTTGTAACCATTAAGACTGCAGAGAACAAAATGGCCTTTTGATGGGAACAAAAAGATTGAATAAAAATGGTCATTTTACAGAGATAGTATTGCATATCCACGTTTTGGATAGGATGTTTTACCGAGCTGAGCCAACGCTTGCACTACAAAGCACAGTGTTTGTCATGGAAATAAGGTGGATTATAGTCTTTAAGGTTTAAGATCAGTGGCAAAATATAGGATAGTGCTTATTGTGGTTAGATGGAATGAAAGGCAGACGACAACATGTGTATAAAATACATTAAGCTTTGCTTAGCAGCTTTAGCATTAACCACTGATTTTAATCACTTAAAGATATTTCAGGCTACAGACCAAGGAGGTCCTTGCTGCCCACATTTACAGCTTTCATATACTGTCTTCTATACAACAACAGGCTGTTTTCAGCTCACTGTTTTCTAAGTGAAACCATACAAATCCTCTGGAGAGCACAATGGGGGCTTGAGACAAAACTGTTTTTGCATTCCTCTCGGAGTGGTGGTGGTGTTGGCCAACCTAAACCCCACATAGAAGATCATTCATCTGCTGTAGTTTTGAGGCTTAGGGATTGACGAGTTGTTCCCAGTGGTCTGGGTCTTGGAGTATTTTGTTTTTCATAAAGTGACGATAAATCTTTTCAGAGCAAGTAATAAAGCTATTTAGAATCATGCAGATGTCGTACAGGAACAAAACACCATAACAAAGTCTCTTGTTCTGCGAATACGTCCCCAACACGCTGTTTCAGGGGTTTGAAACTAACAATTTTGCTGTCACAGGACAAGCAAGAATTAATGAATTATAATCTCATTGGGTGTCCTTTCTGTCCTGACATCATGGAACACATTTCAAAGTATGCATGCATACATAACCACCAGTTGTTCATTAAACATTTAATCAGGTGACGTAGATTGTAAAAGCAGTCTAACTGGTATAACCTCAGAGAAATAAAAACAAGTCCAGAAATGTGACAGATTCTCTGTTGGTACAAATGTTCTGTCAGCACCATCAATCAAGCGGTGCCACTCTGCCCCAAGGCGAACCACACTGGAATCAAACCAAGGAGGGCACGGAGTGGAAAGCTCGCTTTAAAACACACACACGCCCAAGAGAACAGACTAAGGCCTGCTGTTGTAAATCAAATGCACACCAAGACCTTTGAAGAATTAAAAAAAAGAATGTATGAGTTATAACAAATAAACATATAAATAACTATGGCATTTTTCAGGGCAGTTACTATGCACAAGGGACAGTGTTGAAAATGTTAATGGTTATTATAAACGTATTGTATCATGTCATTACAGAGAGGAAATTATCTCTATTTTGGATGACAATAAAAGCGTTGCCATGTTGTAATTATTGCTATTGTGCGACTTCTCTGTCTGACACATGCACTATATACTGTACACAAAACAGAAACAAATCAATATAGAATCAGGATTTGACTAAAATAACACGTCATTTTCCTTTATGAGAGTTTATGCAACAGTTTTCTCTCGTTCGTGTTGTGCTCTCATGATACTACTTTGATTTATTGCTAGCTCTGTCACAGTGATAAAACTGTCAGTATAATGTTGAGTGAAAAGAATGTCATAAGTATCTCGGAGGAGTCTCGGTAGCGAGGGTTTAAATCATGAAGTTGACAAATTTAGTTTCTGGTTTTGCATCTGCAGTGATTATGGCATGATCTCCAAAAATGACTTTTATGACACTGACAGGTTTTTAGTACAGAAAGAAAAGCTGCAAAATGATCACTTCAGTGAAACATTTCTTCCCCATGCCGTCACACTCATGGACATTTAAATTAGATGCATGTTGTCCAAAAACTACTCAGATACAATAACTTTATAACTTTAAATACTGACTCATCTTACAGTACAGGCTGTACCATGTACCTCTGCATTGTCACTTGCTAGTATGGGGTACATTTAATGGCCACTTTAAAAGGTATACTAATAAATGTATTGTAATTCAATACAACATCCCCGCCATAAATTCTAATTTTGTGAAGTTTGTAATGTAAAGTGTAGAAATGTTATTGAAATTGTCAGAAATGTGTAGATTCATTGATTATGACTAAAGACATAGTAATAATAGTAAGAAAATGTGGTAATCTACTAGACTGTATTATAGTAAAAGATGTTCAAATATTTGTCCCTTCTGTTTATATATATGGCCTAATACTAGGTCTTTTGATCATATTAACTCCTCTGTGCAAAACATACACACACATAATCCTCATTTGTGCATAGAGAGGCTTATAATGTACCATATTTATTCTTTTACTACTTTTAATGCAGACCACCAGTCACCACCCAACAACACTATTTCTGAGGAATATTTCATTCATATACAATTCCATATGCATGTTTTCTGTTTATGTACACGTATATGTGTGAGTGTGTGTGTATACTAAGTGTATACGGTAAGTGCATCCATGTATTGTATGTTTAAAAGATATTGAACCAAACCTTTCATGCAGCTGCCTCTCATAGTTAATTGTCAGTTCCTCAGACAAAGAACAGTGTGATTGTACCTGTGTCAGGTGCTTCATAGTTGTCTATAACACATATTTGATATTCCATCCACACGTCTCCATGCTGCACCAGTTTCAATTCTCTCTCTCAGGTCCCATTTACAGTGTCCCACAAGGTGCCTCCAGCAGGGCAGTTTCTCTCCGTGGGGTCACTCTCTCTTGGACTGGCCTTTCATGAAAACAACTGTCAATATGTTAATATGAAAGGCTCAGAGCCATTGTGGACTCACTCAGTTACTGCTCTTATCCCTCACAATTCTGCACTGTGCCAAAGCAACAGTGTCCACTCCCAGAAGATGCTGGGAAGAGGCTTTTGCAAGAGAATCAGCAAGAAAAAAGTGAATGCAACCTAATTCATAGCATATTTTGCCACAATAATTCTAAAACAAAAGCATGAGGATGTGTGTACGTGCAGTGAGAAGGTCACTGGTGCCTGTATTTATAGTTATATATATCACACTGAATCCTTATAGATGTGCTCAAACTCCCACTGGGTAATTGCTCCACAGACTTCACAGATTTCTCTCATGAGGTGAATACTGGGTCTGTCAATACAGCCTCATTTCCTTTGTTTGCAGCTCAGGCTGAAGACAACACTCACATGTCTGAAGACAGACACCATGGCAGGTATGTGTCTCATGTAGGCCACTGTGTCCATCAGGGTGTTGCATTTGTGCTGCTTTTAGGATATTTGACTTTTCCCTTTAACTTGGAGGTCTTTGTGGAAATTGTTGATACGTTTCCAAGGACTCCTGGAGTAAGACAGACATAGCAGCAAGGTTTTTCTAAAGCTGTTTCCATTGGCCTGTGTTTACCTGACACTTGGATTGACAGCAGAGTGATTGGAAATATCCACCATTCACTGCCGTGAGCTCCTGAGTGCACGGAAAGTGCTTTTGTAGTCTGGCTGTAATGGGCCAAGTTTGAATTGAAGGTTGAGAGAAATAGCCTCACTGCGGTCGCGCACTGTGAGGAACTGACACACCACAAATAATACTCAGAAGTGGGCTCCTGATAGCATCACAGGCACAGAGCAGGTACAATAGCATGCAGGCTCTCATTTCAATGCACTTTCACAATGTTGTACTGTGCACAATCAGATGGAGGGGAAAAATCTAGTCAAATACAAACTCAGATTGTGTCTCGATTGTGTTGGGGGTTTTTTGCCCCCAAGTAATCAACACAAAAGACATCTTAAAACCCAACTGGTGATCATTTTCTTATTCACAAGTAAGAAAGTGCCACTATTAGTTTGCAAGAAAAAAATGACAGCAAAGCAGTCGTGATAAACAGAATCATTCACATTCATCATAGAGTCAAAATTTCACGTATCAGCACCATAAAAAAGGTATATCTGTTTTATAAACTTAAAAATGGAGATTCACACACCTGATCTGATCTTCCATGATCAACATCAGCAACCAATCAACATTAAATTCATGTTTAATCACAGCATCTGATATACACATCTACAAAAAAAGAGTTACTACTAATAATACTAATTCTTCTGTCATAAGCATTTGGAGACATATCAAGCTGTGTGCAATATTTTATTGATCTATATGCAATGCTTTTAAATGTGTATTTTAAACATGCTGTGTGAATGGTAGTGATGCATAAAGGAATACACTCAGTTTTGGGGTTTACTGATGTCAGAGCTGGGTTGACCTGTGGAAACATGACATAGTAACATTCCTAGTAAATGTCCCTATGTGACAGCTAGTGTATGTGACTGTCTAGTATACTGGTGGTTGTGACTCAGAACTGGTGTTGATTACAATGCTCCTTGACTTTAGTTTGAATGACAAGAAGGCCAAAGATTCATTTCATATATGTGGCAAATAATATGATCTCATTTCTCTGTATCTTACATCTTTATGGTTCAAGTTGCCTTTTTGCATAGCTTTAAGAGCTACGTTTTAGAAAAGGTCGTCTTCCTGAAAAGGAACAATGTTGTTACAACCCTAATTACCATCAACACCAATACTGTAAAACGAAAATACCTAATAAACAGGAAAAAGAGTCCAACAAAGGATGATTGACATGCCGACTGACGAATAACAGTACGGTATTCAAAACGAATAACCAATCACCTTTGTGAAGAACGGCGGGATTTCCTGTATGTGACGCAAATACTCCCAGTCAACAGTGGAGGCCCCACCCTTTGTGTTACCTACCGCCCGTCAATCAAAATATAAAAAAATTCTGACAGTTATCATCTATTTCCACGCGAATACAATCAATTTAATGTGCTGATCATGTCCGGTGGTTTGTGACCATTGGGACTCTCCGTTTCACGACAAGTCACGCAATGACTGGTATGTAATATTTGTCTTTTTTCACTCACGTAAGCTAACAAGCTACCACAGGCATCCTCTTGCTAAATTAGCTCGCTAGCAGGCTAGCAGGGATGCTTGATGGTGATAGTGCTAATCATCGCAGGCTAACTTAGCAGTAGTGGCTAACGCTGCGCTCGCTAGCTTAGCTATCCAGGTTAGCATGTTTAGGAGCCACTCTCAGTCAGCTCTCTTTATAATAATTATGCTACGCCACTGTCCTCTTTATGAAGTTGAATGCAGTTGTTAGCGACGATTGTGGTTTTACTGTTATCAAGTCTACTGACGTTACAACAACGATACAGATGTTACTCCTGTGTGTACATCATGGTTTGTTTAGCTAACGTTAGCTTCGGCAGTGCCCACTCTTCGCTGTAACGTTATGTTTTTAACCACACAGCCCCAGAACAGCCGATGAAACCAGAGGACATGGCTGCCTTGGACGTGGACAGCAGTCAAAGTGGCTTCCTGCAGCAGGAGGAGGGCAGAGGCAATCAGGTGAGATTTCCCTCTCATTATACGTCGTCGCTGCGTTTCCAGCACCTGAGTGGTGCTTACTGAAGTTCACATATTTCAAACTTGGAGGGGGGTATTGTACCCTGATTTGAACCTCTCAGGCAACACTTCCTCTCAGACTGCTTACAAATCCCGCCTCCTTGACTAGGATTGAAGAGACAGACTGCAACGTTAAATTTGAGCTAGTCTTGAAAACTGACCAAGGTGCTGCCTGGGGGGCTCAACACTGGACAAGAAAGTCTTTTAACCCCCAAACTTAAGACTTTGGTCTTTGGCAATGAGTCACTATTTCTATGTGGCCCAGACTAATGGCCACCCACTTTCTTCCTTTTAAACTCGCCCATTGTGGGTAGGACACTCAGCCTTCACCCCTCGACCTGCTAGCAACCACCTGCACTAAGGTTGGCTCACCGTCGTCAGAGGTGGACAGAGGTGCTGCCGCTGATGTGGTAAGTCAGCACCTCTGCTAGATCCGACACAGCTACAGCAGAAGTGAAGCCTTCAATCATAGCTGAGCAAAATTGGTGGTGGGAGTGTAGCTAAGGTTGCACATGCTCTCATGGAAATTATAGCCAATGCATTTTGGCATCTAAACAAGAGGATATGTCTAATCGGAATGGTTTTAACGACTGACACAGACTCAGTAAGGGTACCTTCCATGGGTCATGCAAGAGGTCATCAATAGACTACATTGACTGGTTTTACACCCAGGGGCCTCCATGTATGACATAGTAAATGCAAATGCATTTGTCAGTGGAAGTACAGTTTCTGCACAGCTTGTGCAGCTTACAACACTCTAATGCTTCAGACGTAATCTGTTATGCACTCTGATAAAACAACCACATCAACTATAAACCGGAAGTGCATCAGGGATAAATAAGCTTTTCAACAACTCAAGATAATTTAATATAGGTCTTGATGTAGTTTAACTCTTTCTGTTGTGACATTGTTTGTCAGCACATTAGTCACATTAGTTGGAGTTTAGCTGTCTGTTAAGAGCTAAACAGGGATTTTTAAGAGCTGTCCCATGTAGACAAGAAGTTCTTTAGAGCAGTATTGGGGTGTAAATTAGATTATACATGTAATTTTTTAAAAATGTATTTTTTTCAAATCCATCCTTTTATTCTTTAGTTGTATTTTTATTTTTTAGTGGTGATACATTTGGATAATGAAAGTTGAAATAGAGTTCATGTTACAGTTCATGTTGCTTACAAATATTTTATTCTTGAAGAGTTGGAGAGCAATGCATGGTTCCACATAGTGTTGGCAATCTTTGTTATTTTTTCATATTTTTTCATAATCTGTTTATTTTTTCATCTGGCAAAATCTGCTGTATTTTAGCATCCATTTCAAATTGGCACAATTTTATCATTGTGTTTAAACTGAGTGCATAGTTTTGTGATATTCCTCCGTCAAATTCAAATGAGACTAAAACACTGCTGGGAATCCAACAAAAGACCTGAGACAAGGAACACCATTTAAAGGCATTCACTTGAAATCAGCTGTAAAAACAATTAAGATTGTATTTATAGTAAATTAACAGTTAATTGCAGCTGTGGTAGAGATGTAAAGCGGAGGGCAGAAGAAAACTGTGAGTTTCTGTCTGAATCAGTTTTATACAGTCACCACAAACTCTGGTCTGTTTGCCTATTGCCTATGCTCAGATTTATTTTGGCTGATCTGCCTCTTTCAATATCATTTAAACTCTGGCGTGGGTCTAACAACTGCATCACGTTGCTACAAAGGTAGCACTGACCCCCAGTGAGAATAAATAAAACCTTTCAAGTGCAGTTTGGTGTAGCAGGAGTCGCTGTGGCCATAACATTTCCGTCATGGGTCAGTGTAGCACTCACAAAGCGGGATGATGGGCCAACGATGAATTTAGCCAGTGTACCTGTCAGACTTAAGTTGAGACTTTAGGGTTACAACTCCTAATTTGTTGTGAGTTTTAATGAATCGGAGTGAACTTACAGACTCAAAACTAGCACACAGGTAACAATCATTTTTATTTTGTCTGTTCTGGACCAAGCAAACCTCAGTACAGATGTGAACATAGCTACAGGTCATCAGTAACAAAGAACATGAGCATGTATGTGACAAAAAACTCTTTTTTTCTTGCCTGCTCGACTTCTACTGACTTTGAGCATATCTTGCTTTTTGCTTCCTTATGTTTTCGATGCTAATTGTGTGAACTGCTAGCACAACTTTTCCTTTAAAATTTTACTAGGTGTAAAACTTTCGAGAATAATTTTGCCCTAAATTGTAAAAAGCAGATTCAGCTGCTTTGTTAACAACAGATGCTCAATCAGCTTTTTAATGTCAGTTATTTCCTTTCTCAGACATCGGATCCATCTACGCAGCTTACTGGGACTGATAAATGGGAGGTGTTAACCCCCTCATCAGCAAAGGATGAATCTGGAATGATACAGATCCAAAGTCAAGGAATATTAACATCAAATGGACAGTATGTACTTCCTCTACAGAACTTACAGAGTCAGCCAATCTTTGTGACTTCGGGAACGGACGCCTCCTCTGCCAATTCAGTGCCTAACATTCAGTACCAAGTAATTCCTCAGATTCAGACAGCAGATGGACAGCTGAGCTTCTCCACGGCTGGCGTGGAGGGAGCAACTCTGACTCAGGATGCCTCGGGGCAGATTCAGATCTTGCCCGATGGTAGCCAGAGTCTCAGTGTGACATCGACTGCAAACATCCTTAATAACAACCAGAACCTCATATCACAGACTGGTAATGTCCAGCAGATCCAAGGGGTTTCCATTGGCAGCTCCACCTTCAACAACCAGGGTCAGGTTGTTACTAATGTGCCTGTGGGTTTGCCTGGGAACATCACTTTTGTTCCTATTAATAGTGTGGACTTGGACTCCCTTGGCCTGTCTGGTGCTCAGACTATAGCAACAGGGGTCACAGCTGATGGCCAGCTAATTATGACGAGTCAGCAAGTGGACGGCTCAGAGGGTCTGGTGAAGACCGATAATCAACCCCCACAGACACTAACAGTAAATGACTCAAATGCAAATCCAGAGATATATGTGCCAACGTCTTCCTCTCAGCTACACATTCCAACAAACGAATCAGGTCTGCTGACGCAAGACACTTCACTGTCTTCAGTTGCTACAGAGCAAGCGGATTCAGGTTCTGTTCTCCAGGAGGGTTTCATCCAGCAGAATCAGGAGCAGCCTGTCCAGGTGTCCTCAGCTCAGCCCATCATCCAGCTGCAGCAGGTTCCCATTCAGACCACCAATGGTCAGGTGGTGCAGTCGGTTGCGTCAGGCGGGCAGGGTCTGCAGAACGTGCAGCTGATCAACCCGGGAACCTTCATCATCCAAGCCCAGACAGTCACGCCATCAGGTCAGATACAGTGGCAGACCTTTCAGGTGCAGGGGGTGCAGAACCTGCAGAACCTCCAGCTGCCCACAACGCCACCACAGCAAATAACCCTGGCTCCTGTCCAGACCCTGTCACTGGGATCCAGTCCAGTCAGCATCAGCACAGGGCAGATCCCCAACCTGCAGACAGTGACAGTCAACTCAGTGGCCCAACAGGAAGGAGACACAGACAACCCTGGAGGTACAGTAGTTGTTTTTACCACCAGACCATACAGTATGTACCAGTGGTAAACCCACGCAGGAGACTCCTCTTTGTCAGGTCCAAGTGGGTATAACATGATTTGAGTGACATCTCTACTCCTTATCATTGTTAACCTGCGTTATTCTAATTAGTAAATAGATTTTGTTGATCTCACATTATTCCAGCAACACCAGCCACCTTTAACCTGAGGTCTGATCAGCCAGAATAACTCACAACAACTGTGAGGTTTCAACATCAAAATCACATTCATGATATAATTAGTAAACATACATAATAATATTCAAAAGTACTGTATTTTCATTTTGTTGAATTTATATTTAAAATTTTTGACTTAAACACTGTATTTACTACAATAATACAACAAAGTTGAATACAAGTTTGTTTGTGGTGACCAGAGTAAACAGTCCACAGTGATGTCAGTGTATGGATGTGGAGGTTTTTTGACTTGCTTCTGTGGCACAGCTGTAATTTATAACCTTATTCATGGCTAAATTACATTGAGCCACTGCAGGTTCAGTGTCCTTGTGTTGTTTATGCTGGCTAACTGTCACAATCTTTTCAAGATTACCAGCAAGCTGTGCTTTTCCTTCTGTGACATGTCAAAATGTCTGCTGTGACAATGGTATATATTTTGCCTGTCCAGCAATCAAAAAACACAATGTTTCTGAATTTATAATGATATAAACTGAAAAATATCATACGGCTTGGTGTTTTTAATTGATAATCTATCTCAGCAATTTAACTTCTCTTTACATTCAGTGCTTAAACAGAATAGATTGTGTGTCTCCTTGAAGCCACTTGGTGTAGAGGTTTTATGTATTTAAAAGCAATCAAAACATTGTGATATAGTTTTGGATTGTAGCAAAGTCCTTCCATTCATTTTCTGCCACTCATGTGGGTCAGAAAGTCCACAGGGTACTCTCAATTAATTATCAAAATTGTCATTGATACGTTTTCTGCCAGTCAACTCATTATTTTATCACTGTGCTTGCTATGGAGTTTTACTAGTTTTTAATTTGCTGCCATGCTGTCAGTCACAGGCGATAATAAAGCAGCTCTCACCGTGCGGCTTTTGGGAAGTCTAGCAGTGCTTGTGCTGATATTAACATACACATTCCTTCCAGACATTCGGATAAAGGAAGAGCCAGACTCGGGAGACTGGCAGCTGAGCACAGACTCCACACTGAACACGAGCGATCTGTCCCACCTCCGTGTCAGGTTGGTGGATGAGGAGGATCAGTTGGGTCAGGAGGGCAAGAGGCTGCGCAGAGTGGCGTGCACTTGCCCCAACTGTAAGGAGTCAGGTGGGAGGTGAGTAAGCCTGGCTGGCGCTATTCTCTCTGAATCATCAGTACAGGAAATAAGGCTATCAGGACCATAACTCTGCATACCTGTGTTCCTCAGAGGATCCAGCACAGGGAAGAAGAAGCAGCACATCTGCCACATCGCAGGCTGTGGGAAAGTATATGGAAAGACATCACACCTGCGAGCACACCTGCGCTGGCATTCAGGGGAGCGACCTTTTGTTTGCAGCTGGATGTTCTGTGGGAAGAGGTTCACACGCAGCGACGAGCTGCAGAGACACAGGAGAACACACACAGGTGCCCTTTTTTCTGCTCCCTCAGTGTTTGCACATCAGGAAAACATCAGTAAAATCAGTAAAATGTGTTAATTTGTGCCCTGCAAAGTGTGAGTCATGTAAGAAATGACAGCGTTTGAAACCCCTCTGGATTTACATGTAAAATGTCAGGTTAGGAATAGGAGACCAGTGTGATAAACATATCCAGATTTCACAAACTTGGTATTTTTCCAGTTCAGAAACAGTCTAAGTCTCAGGATTTGTTAGCATGAGATTATATAACAAAAACGTGACAGGAGATGCTGTTAGTGAGCTGTTTTATTTTTATCTCTTTTGAGTCTGGACACTCTTGTATCACTGAGCGTTTGATTTTGCAGAATATGCCATCTGTTATGGCAAGAAATGCATTTGACAGGATATGTAAAAAGCCAGGAAAGCATAAAGTACAATTATTATGATTACTAGAAATCCAATCAAATATACCACCAACACAATAATATACAGTAACTGATGACATTTACAGCCTCGACACACCCTTAAAAGAGATATGATCACTTACACCACAGCACTCCATTTGTACTGTTAAATTTTTAACCCTGGCCGTGTCATTGGCTGAGCGAGGCCTCTGACATGTCGGGCTAAAGTAGCATTTCATTACACTGTCAGCTTTCAAGCTCAAATATTAGTGGTTAGTGTTCAAGGTTAACTTTTCACTAGATATTCAATAATTCTGTGTTTCTAATTAGTGAGCATTGTCATGTAGTATCATTTTGTCATCAATTTATCTGTCGTTCTTGTCAGTGAAGGGTTGGTGTTCACTGATTTAATTTGAGCCTAAGGTCGTTCACCATTCAGGGCACATTAGAAATAGTTAAATAAGAATTTTAATTTTTGGGACCGTTTGTAGTTTGTTATTGTATGTTTGATTTGAGGTTTTCCTTGCAGCAGCTTTCTTAAATTCATTTGCTCTCTGATGAAACATATCCTACAAATAGATGGCATGTTTGACCCTCTCCAAATGTATTCAGCATCAAACTCTTAATCTCTCCAACTGTATTTTCTCTCTGGCAGGAGAGAAGAAGTTTGTCTGCCCAGAATGTTCCAAGCGCTTCATGCGGAGCGACCACCTGGCGAAGCACATTAAAACTCATCAGAACAAAAAAGGCGTGAACTCTGGCAGCGCTGTGGTGGCCTCGATGGAATCCGCGGGGTCCTCAGACAGTATCATCACCACGGCAGGCGGGACCACCCTCATCCTCACCAACATCCAGCAGGGTTCCAGCAACGCCCAGGACATCCTGGCCAACGCAGAGATCCCTCTCCAGCTCGTCACCACGGTAGCGGCCAGCGAAGTCATGGAGTGATTTACACTCCACTTATGAACTTCTACAACCTCTCTCATACTGTATACTCCTACCTGCATTTTTATTCAAGTTTTGAAGAAAAGCTGAAATTATAAATATATAAATATATATATTTTAACACAGAATTAGTCGGTCCATGTCCGTACTCAGTTTTTACTGAAGAAAAACTAGTAGTGGAGACTAAAAGTGAAGATAAAGATGGAAAAAGACATTGCAGTAAACACACAAGGAAATGCCTTATTTTGTACAATATTGTGTCGTTGGAAAGGTAGGATGCCATTTTGCTTTTAATCTTATTTTTTGTTATGTGTTTTTCACAAAAAATTATTGGTAAGTTGAACAATTTTCTCCTCGCCTTTTCTTTTCAATGGTATAATCTAATGATGTCCTCGGTAAGCAAGGTTGTTCCATATTCCTTTGAGCAAAGACTAACTCTCACAACAGAGCTAATTTTATCCAGCTGAAGTAATGTTATTGCTAACGTCCATGCAGATTTATTCACTCACATGGTGTCTTGTTTTTTGTTATGCATTCTCTTTTTTTATCACTCCTCCTTGCAGCTTGCAAATTAGGGATCCCTCCTTCCATTTTTTTTTTTCATTTTGCTCACTCCGGCTACATTTTTGCAGGTGAAAATTAAAACAATCAAAATTTTGTATCGTAAATCCTCTTGAACATATATTGTTGATATGATACATTATTTGCTTATTAAATATTTTGACTGAACAGCTATTTATATCAGGATAGAAAATGCATTTGTGATATTAGAAGTCCAAAATATTTCAACTGGCTTCAGCTTATGGAATCTAAATGTGTTTTTGTAAAACCTTTTTTTGGAGGACTTCAAAACAAAAACCATGCATTGTGATATGAAGAGAAAAAAGCCATTTTTTTGGAGGTTATTGCCAAATTTGACTACAAACTCAGGGTGACTTGTGACTGTGTGATATAAGTAGAGTAAATCACCCCTGTAGCTCCTCGGGCCACGGTGGGGTGTTGTGCTGAAATGTTATTTGATGGACCAAAAGCTGAGGTGAATTAAGCTGTCACCATGTTACCTATGCTCGTCGAATCAACCATGTTTTTTTGTTTTTGTTTTTTAACAATCAGGACTATCCCAGTTCATGTTAAAGAAACAGCTCTGCAGATTTCTTCACCTCCATCAGTTCAATCTCACATTTGAAAAATCAGTGTATTGAAAGCGGTACTCATTTTTTTGTTGTTTTGTTTTTTAACAGCACTGTTCTCATCACTTTGGTCTTGTTGTTAATCCTTTTGTATAAAAAATGTTTTGTATACTTCCCAAGAACCTGTCCTTTATATTCATTGTCAGTAAATGTACAACGTCTCTGTCTTTGTGTTGATAATTCTTCTTTAACTGTATGTTGCATTTCCTTGTTCCACATGACCTGTTGTTTTTTTTTTTAATTTTATCTCTAAACTTCAACTGTTGAATTGTTAAATACACATACACATGCACACAGACTGAACAGTGAACTATGGAGACATTTTTGATTTGATTATGCTTTAACCTCTGAGTCAGATTGCAAAGATGCTGCTAAGACTTTCAGAGAGCATCTTTATATTATGTACTAAACACTGAAGGTTTATTCTCACTCAGAAATCTTCTGTATAAATATGTCAATATAGCATCAATATAAACCTTTTCTGTTACACTTGAATTTCATTTTTGCTTTATTTTGTTTTAACATATCAAGGCTGTACATCTTCTGCCACTTGAGGGACAGTGTGATATTTCATACTAAAATGACTAAACTTTAAACAAAATTCTAGTTTTGTTTTTAGTTTTGTTTTTGTTTTTTTGCCTTACACTTGAAACCTTTCTTCTTGTGTCTTTTTTGAAGACTTGACACTCAGCCAGGAGGTTGATTCTCCCCGTCAAGCTCACACTCTGGGTTAGTAGTCCAGTAGATGTCACTACAGCCAAGGGAGCAGGACAAGAGGTATGTTTGACCCCTTGACCTTCCCCATGTAGCATTGCTAAGATAAAGGCAGAAGTCACTGAGGCCAACAGGAGGTGTGGACCCTCAATTAACCACAAGTTAATGTCACACAGAAATGTCAGGAACATATTCTGCTGGTGGAAGAACAAAGTGCTGTGTCTCATGACTTTGAACAAACCCTACAGGGACACAAGAGGCAACAGCTTGCGGCTTTTTGACCTGAATTCTTTGTATGTTTCAGTCAGTAATTAGGAAACAATTGAAAATAAGCTGCTCTGTCTTGTTTCTGGCTCTAAAGTGTGCACACAGTTTCCCCTCACTTCTATTTTCCAGAAATGATAATTTCTTAATATTTTGACATATTAACCTGATATCAGCAGCCCACGCACACTGCATCACCCGCTTAGGCTAAATGGGACATCTTACTAATTAGGTGCTGTTGCTATTTCTTTCTTTAATATTAGGCTCAGGACAGCGGCATTAGGGAGTTAAAAATGTATTATAGTCTACCTGGTTTTAGTGCCTGTGAACATAATTAAAATAGTAGTCTATGAAATGCTTTCTCAGGTAAATTGGAGTGAAAGGCACATGCTCTTTGAGTCTTGTTGAATTTGCTGAAAACGAGTCAGAAAATGTGGTATGTACCGGTAAAAAGGACTCGTCCGTTTTGTCGTTCCTTTCATTTGCATAATTTAATGAATCCAATTCATTGTAATGCAATACCAAGTGCACCAGGAACATAGAATGACAGTTTGAGTTAATGAAATGTGTTAACGGTATCATCATTTACTTGTATGTTAATTAGTCCAATTAATTTCTCCCGCTCGGTAATCTGAATATTGTAATAATCTTTGCTCCCCTGCAGGAATGAAATCTATGATACACAGACCTCTGGGACAATCTGAGGAGAGAATCGTGGTTTTTCCAGTTGAAACGTGGGAGATCTGAAATATCTTTTTTAGGTCTGAGATTCAGAAATAATTCTGCCATTTTTTTTGGTGGGTGGGGGGTGGTGGATTTACACTCCCGTGTGTATGGTCTGCGTTCAGCTTTTATCATGCAAATCACCCCCATAGTTGTGTACTGAGAGACAGTGGTCGATTGTCCTGAACCATGAGCCAGGATAACTTTGTCTTGCTTGACAAAGTGCCGTTCCCTCGTAACAGGAAGAGGTTTCTCTGGCCACTGCAGATAAAAGCTGCCATCAGTGGCAGCAGTCCTCCCCGGTAGGTTAAAGGAAGGAAAAGAGATCGCGTGGTGGCTGAGCATGACACTGTCCACACACTTGTCATTTCAACTGACCACCTGGATTGGAGGCCAACTTTGTCAACAAATTGTTCCAGCTCTTCTATTATTGTACTTCGGTGTGTGTGTGTGTGTGTGTCAGCTGTGGCCTTGGCTTTCAACAGATTTTGGGGGCCAGTTAGTGAATGTGGAGAGGTATCTTCGGTTACTAAATTAGAAGATGCAAGACAAGCTTTGATTTGTTGAGGCAAACACGTCTTTTCTTTCCCTCATAGTCGCTGCAGTTTGAACATTATGCGCTACGAATTTTGCAGGAGAACACAATTCAACACAAATCTTGTTTTGGAGAGTAAAAGGAAAAGCTTTCTCAATAATCAGCATTGTGTTTTTGTGACAGACAGGTATCGTTTCAACCAGTGGTTACACCACAAGTTGTTTGTGTGTTTTTATCATACCAAATAGCTTTTGGTTCTTTCTGGCTCAGTTTGAATAGCTGTGTAATTGTACATGGTGCTCAACTTCTCGTCCAATTCATGTGCAAAATGCATAAATACAATAACTATGCTGTGGGAGAGAAACACTGTAATCATGCAATAACATTTCCAACTGTATGTGTGATAGAATTCAAAATGCTATTGGGATTATGGTTCTTAACCGTTGGGAGGTAATGTGAACTGTTGGCAGAAATGACTTATTTCATTATACCGTCCCCAAATATACAAAATACTTCAGCGAGAGGGCTGCTTCTTCCCTATCCCTGCCCAATTTGAACTGTTTTCCCCCCAAGTTGTTGAAGGATAGGCCTGCAATTTTGCAAAGTGACTATTATTTGCCTTTCTCAAGGAATCAACAACTTGAAAGTACAGTGCAATGAATTGTTGAGGTTCTGCAGCTGCGTGTATCTACAATATGTCTCCTCTGTGAGACATCCCACAGAATTTAGAGCATAAAGCCTTTATTTCATTTCCTCTTTGATATGAACTCTTCTTAAGTGAAAAGCACTCACCATCCTGCTTAATATTTTGTTTACAGTGGAGTACTAATGGCATTTTTATTTATTTTTCCTCTCATAAACGACGTGGAGAAAGTGTCCCATGTTTCTACATTCCTGACACATTCTTGCCCTTGATCAACTGCAGAAGGCAGACAATAGCGCAGATCATTTTCCCTGGGCAGGGAAACACAGCATGGATCAACTCAATAACCTGATATTCCCTGTCTACTGAATGTGGCCAATTTAGCAGAAGGTCAGCACCTTTTTTTTTTTATTCCAGAGACAATTTGGTGACCTCCCTCTGGAGCCTCAGCAGGACCAGCAGAGACAAACAGAATCGTCGGGCTGGAGAGCGCTCGTGTTGACATTGTGTTCAGGTGTGGACTTCTCAAGGTGAACAGATACCTGGAGTGTGGGACAGGGGTGCTTTTATGCAAACCTGATGGCCACAGGCAGCAGTCACATTGCTTGTGGATTTAGTCTTAGTATTTTTGGCAATTATTTACAGTTTAACTTTAAAGATGTGAAAAGACAAGTATGGTGCATGCTGGTGTGGCTGCGAATCACCTTCCATCATGTTTTTACATGCAAAGGTGCCATTCGCTGCTCCAAATTAAACACTCTTGTTTCAGCAAAATTATGGTCTGACTCTGTGCACAATTTCAGGAGGGTGGAACTCAGATTTGACCAGTCTTTGCCATCTTTATGATAAAATTTCTCCCTCCTGCTGTTTTTGCATCCACTATATGTATGTTTTTTTGCCCAGATCCAACTGTGAAAATTGAATCGACAACAATGAGACACTCCATCGCATTTTCCACATTATGTTGTACTTTGTGCTTGTGCGCAGTGTGTGCCTGTTTTTAGCGAGGAGACAATTGCATAATATGGTGTTGAGATATATGAGAAGATTAGGAGGGATCATTTCTAGCCATTCCTCACAGCAGTCATATAGTTTTCCCACCGTATGAAACAACTCTGTCTTTATTGTCGCACCTCAAGGTCAAACATGACAACGGCTGCAACTTCCTCAGACTCGAGGAAAAGCTGCAAGTGCGCGCTCAATATTCTTTTGGTGACAAGAGCTGGCCTCCGGTGTTATTCAGCCCATTGAAAAACGATTTCAGATAAGAAAGGAGACGTTTTGTATCTGAAAATGTACATTAAATGGTGTCAACAACATCCCGGAGGTCAGAGTGGAGTCCCCATGGAGACTGAATCTGGCTGCTGCGCTCGAAGACTCGACACCCCCTGAGTGGCGGCTCTGTGATGGCTCTCAGTTTCTCTCGTCATGTCCCTGGCAGCTTTGACACAGGTAATATGCATGCAGGCTGACAGTGCCTGGGATGTGCAGCAGAGACAATGATGTACATATCATTTTCCTCCCTGACTGATTGAAGACTGTAATCTGTGCTGGACTTTCTCTCTGATTACACACGTCTCAGGGAGCAAAACAAGGACTCTGAGCTGCCACTGGGCACTGGACTCATCCAGGGCTTTCAGCCTTCAAGAGGACTGAAGTCCGCCTTTAAGGTGAGCTCAATTTTCGTCCCATTTACACTATTGTTACAAGTGTCGGATAGAATGCATCTGGTAGATAGTGGTCAAACAGTGGCTGTCTGAAGATGACACAGGAACAGAGATGTATCTGGCACCCAAGGTCATCCTATTCCCATCTGCGGCACTGTCACAGACGTTTTGAGCTCCCGTAAAGGCACTCACACAGAGAGAAACAATATGAATTTTACATTCACCGGCATTGTGCTCCGTGCTTACAACATGCAAAGTGTCTCCTCCAGCCCAACAGGCCAACACAAACCCTGTCCAACAACACCAACCATGAAACGCAGACAGGGAATATGTTGCTCTGCTTTAATACTCCATTGTTCTCTGCACAAAGAACAACTCGTATCTGTTGAATAATAAAGCAAGTCAGTGTTTCAGTGTTATTTTTCTTGCATAATGTGTCATTCAGATAGTCAACACGCCCTTAACCTACCTCCGTAACCTTGCGAGGTACACTTGTGTCTTTATGTAAAACCTGAGAGATTTCTCTGTTGACAATAGGTCAATCCGTTACAGAAGTTACCTAGCACATTACAAGGTTGGTCTCGGGGGAGAAGTAATGGGTTCTGGGCAATTGACCAACCTGCCATGCTTTACTGCACCTGCACTGAGTTAGAGCTGTCATCATTACCACTTCCTCTAACGTTCCCCCACAGCAACCCAGACACTCCCACTCACAGCGATATTTCACTTTGTGGAACATGTTCACTTTTTTATCACGCATCCCTCCGTAGACAAGTGGAGGCAGTCTGGCTTTTTAAGATTTGACGCAGTCAGGTAGCCTCATACAGGCCTTTGGGGTCCGCTCTAAAAGATAATGTTTCCAAAATAGCTCCCAATTACCAGCTATGATCCTGACTTTAACTTTACAGATTGAGAGCCGGCAAAAAAGAAAGAAAAAAAACTTGAAGATTAAAGGTTGTAAAAGGTGGCTACCCACATTCACTCCGTGTCAAAATATGAAGAATGTGAGGTTAGTCGTTTGAATGGCATTTATCCTCCATTTTAGTTGAGTTATTCAAAATGATTGCAAGATTGTACAGTCTGAAAATAATCATTAGGCTGCTCTGTAAAGAGAAAAAAAAAAGGCTGTTTGAATGGTTCATTAAAATGACTCAGAAAGGGAACAAGCTTCTACATTTGTTAGTTAATCAAGACTTGCTGTTAGGGAGCATCGTCAACTTAATTTTCTATTTTCTTTCTTGCTCATGAGTGCAGCTAGACCACATACAGGTCAGGAGGTCACAGACTTCACACACACACACACACACATACACACACAGCTTTCTGATTACAAATCCGCCTAAAATCTGCTCTGAGAACCATTTTTCACATTTTGTCCTTCACGATATTAAGACCGATTTGGACCATTTTCAGAAGCTTCATTGTGAACAAACAGTTAAAGAGACTCACTTTAGCTTTCCTTCAACACTTTAGGTGTTGTTGACAAAATAATCAGTTTTTTAGTTGCTTCCATGTTGTTTTCATCAGCAGACGGAGTTTGCACAGATGTCATTGTATTGTAAATTGTTTTTAAAATGTGCATCAACATCATGTAATGTCACAAAGAATGCAGAAAGCTGACACGTTCTTACACATTATAAATTTGACTTGGAGAGCACTCCTTCAATCTACATTGAACAGTCAGTCTTAAATAGAAACAACAACATAATTGTAAAGAAAAAAAAAGTTTAGCATTCATGCTTTTCAACTGAGAACGATCAAGGCCTCGGTGTAGCGAGCCTGCAGCAACTTCGCTCTGACTTGCAGATGTTTTTCCCTCAGTTTTCACTTCCTCCTCCCACACGTCTTATATCAGTATTTGCCGGATCCAAAACGACCAGCTTTGAAAATGAAGGAGAGGAACTTTACATTGTGCCAGAAAAAGGAATGGAAATTACGGGCAGTGTCAGATAATTGAGCTTGTCGTAAGAGACATGTTAATAACAGACGGAGATGCAGAAGACTTGTCACTCCGTACCCTGGGTGACAGACTCTCTCTGCTGTTGATGAGCTGTTTTAGAGGGGAAATTGTTCCACGCAAACACCATCGTTATTACAAGCTGGCAAGCTGCTCGCTTGTGTACCCAATTCTGCTTGAACTGACAGAATCCAATTGACCGGCACATATTCATGCACTTTATTTTCTTTATTCTCACCAACAATGCAGATAATTACTGCACCAAGTAAAACTGAAAATAGAATTTCACTGTGTCCCAGAAAACAATGCCAGAGCTGTCTCAGCAACATGTCTGCTGAAATTGCTGTGGCTGGGAGACCTACTGTAAGACAAGCAGCAATCCAATATTACATGTCAACTTAAAACCTACTGAGCCCATATTGGCATTCTCCTCTTTTATAAAATGGAGAGAAATAACTTGCATTTTTCACGTCGGCATTGTCCTTGTCTGCAGTAAAGAGACGCCGCATGCAGACCTTTACTCAGAAAATCACTCACAGCTTCATCAGCACAGTTTCTGTTGTGTTGTGACTCCTGTGTATCCCTCTGTTTTCTGTCTCTGTGGCCTAAACGTAAAGAAACAGCATCAACTTTCAATCTGAAGAATCTTTTATAATGAATCAGGAACAAACTGGAAAACGTACCTTTTATGTTCTGGGGTTGACCTACACATGAATAATTCACTATTTTCTCATCTGTTCATTTGCCATACATGTTAATGTAAACAAGGCTTATTCTCAGAGGAATACTGGCATATTTTAATAAAAACAAGCTATATTTAGGCACTGAAATCACATTTTAATGCCAGAATTTGTTATAAAAAATATCTCCTGATTAAGCTCACAGGCCTGTTTTATTTCAAATTGCATCAATTTGCATCACTAAAATCAGGCTACGTGGCGTCTTTACCACTGATGAAATGAAATTGTAATTTACTACTTTATGTTTTAATCCAGGGCTGTTTGTTGGTTAATTTACCGTTCATAACTGGACTTTCCCTGAAGTATTTTTTTTTCCAAATGCTGTGTCTGAACTGCCAAAAGGGTCGCCCCAGAAAATAATTACCTTGTTTTTGTCATTTGTTTCTGTAAAATTCACAGCTAACGGATGTTCCTGGCGGTGCGTGTGGTTTTCATGTTGAATAAAGAGCTTGGAAATATATATGGACATTACACGGATATGTTTAACTACTAAATGAGCTCATTTGTGTAAAAATAATCAAGTATAGATTTTGGTGTGGATAAATTTTATGTCTGTTGTTATCATGAATCCTCCTGGGGGTTAACGCGATCAGCAGAGTAGCAAATGGGACATTGTGTCTGATGCTTGTGCCTTCAGACTACAGCATCCATGGTGGCATGCTGAGGGTGTCTCCCAGTCTGCAGACCACATCTGCTGAGTTCACGTGCCTCACCAACTTTGAACACAACTCATTAATAAGGAGCTGAACAGAGGCCATGTCGTTCTGTGTCATGTATTTTTTTCTAAACTTAAAGTTTGTTGTGAGTCCCACTGCGTGGAGGATGTGTGGCTGTCATACTAATGTACAGGGACACTCTAGTGCCGCTGTCCAACAAGTCGTCCGTTATCTGAGGGAAATGTGTCCGTCCAGAGGTGAGGGCGGCTTTGTGCTCTCAACCAGGCCACCTCTCAGCCTTTGTGCCAGTAACAAGCTCAGCTCAAGCTCCAACGAAGCGAGAAATTGTAAACTCTCCGGAGAGGCCCAGTGGAGAGATAAGGGCTTAGTGTTTGCTGGCAATGTGCATGGGGTTGAATCTGATACGGCCGAGTCCCACGCCAGAATGGGAGTGATGATACCTCCCCTTCTATGGAGAGTTATGTTTAATCCCCTTTGCCAGTGTATTCACTTGCAAATATTCCTGTCACCATTAATATGTATTAACATCCTTCACACACTGTTCAATACAGATTTATCTGACTCTATTTTTCCTCTTGTGCTCACCACTCACCATCTCCCTGCTGCTCTTGAACCGCAGCTTTTTATTTAGGAGAAAAGACCTGAATGTGCTGCTGATGTTCAGGCAGCACACCTTTGGCTACAGATCGTGCAGGGTTCAATCTAGACTTCACACCAACTGCAGCACATAGATGAGACAAAATCCATGACAGTTTGTGGAAATAATTCATAACAATTTTTTTATGTTTTTTTTTTCCACACTGGAACATCTCATGGTGTGAACACGTGCTCATTGAGGAGTCTGACGTGGTGGTAGCATTAGCAGCAACCGCGGAGATGTATCATGTAAATTAGTGTGGCATTAATATCTTCTTTATATTAAGTTGTATGCATGACATTGGAAGTTCCATAATTAAAATCTTTATTCAAAATTAAAGATAGATATTTTGAATGGTCTATATCGTCTGTTTGACCTCAGATTTGAAGTATTTTTCTTTTTCAAAAACGCTAAAGTAAAAAGTATATTTTCACATGAAAACCAATTTTTTGTATCTTATAAAATCCACTAAGTTATTGTTTACCCCTACATGTTTACCCATACATACACCTTTATACTCACCTGCAGTGCATCTCTGCTTCTGTTTAAGATACGCTGTCTTTATTTTTACCTGACTGATACATTCCTGCATGATTTTTTGAGATTAAGTATTGAATTGGGGTTTTTTTAATCTTGTCTTTAACATGTTTTAAAAGTAATACATTTTACTATCTGACATCTGCAGATGACCAGTGTAAGGCTTGACTCAAGACTTTCTGTCATCGCAATTTATTTAGATTAAGATGTAAAAGAACTGTCACTGCAGATGTCCATTATTGACTTTGGTTGATTTTTTTATATTTAAATCTAATTCTGAATCTAACAGTCTAACAATCTAACAAGATAAAGAGCATTGGGTGGGATTTGTGTGAGATTTTGTCTGTGTTTGGTGGTCTAATCCAGACAAAGCCCTGAGAAGCTTATTACAGCCTGGTGAGGCCTTAAGCCTGTGCTGCTTGCATTAAAGCAGCCAAGAACTGTCTGTCAGCTTCCTGGCAGAGCCCAAATCAAGCTGTCAATTACTGGACGTGTTTATGGAAATTACATGTTTGTTAACATGCTGGAAAAATGTGCTCTCGGCTCAAGCAGCATGTGTTCGGAGAAACAATTTTGCTCGGAAATCACCTTTCAAATGGATGAAGGTGATCCTCATCAGATCACAGACACGAGAGGCATTTTAACTCTCCCTGTCCTGATACTTGTGAGGAAAAGCCCAGACAGAAAGAGCCACAACTAACAATCAAAGGTGGAGTCCGTGTATGATGCCTTGTTTTTGTTTATTAATTCATTTCAGTCAGTCTTGGCTGTTGTTCAACCTCTTTTGTTACTCTTAAAGATGCAAAAGCACAGGTTTGATAACCAGCGTGGCATTGTTCGAGCTGGAACTGAAACTCTTACGTTTGGCATCCAGCTGCACAGAGTAAACAATATATTAAACTTGTTTTATCAAACATCTTAAAGGTGAATTAAACACTAAAGGGAACAACATGCTCTGACATCTAATCAAGAATACACCAAATTAATCATTTATGCACCGCATTTCTATTTTCACCAACTGTACACCACATTGACGTCTGGCAGCGTGGTACACTTAACAGTTTCCACCTGAAGAATGGTTTCTTTAAAGTACACCTTCACTTTGAATAGATTCCTAACAATGCAATGTAAAAAATGAAGCTCCCCTCTACTCGCCAGTGTAATGTCTCCGATGAGATGTTTATGTCAATTTCCCCGTTGATTTTCTCTCACATAAAGGCCTTGATTCCAGCCTCCCAATGATCGTGAAATTGAGCCAATCGACATGCATGTCTCAGATGTCTGTTCGAGCTCATCTTAGACAAGGTAATTTTGTCAGAGCAATTACCATTGTAATGTATTCCAAAGTCAGGGCATTTTCTGCTGCTTAGGTGAGCTGCTGACAGCATGTTTTGATTTTTAAGCAATTGTGCTTTTCACTCCGAGATCACGCCAAGGTCTGCATTTCTCCCTATGTAACAACCCGCCATGATTCCATTATTTCACATTAACATCTAATTACCTCACTCAGACCTGCAGCTATATTGAAAAGCCATTGCGAGTTCTGGGGTTTGACAAAGCTGTAAGTAAAGATGGGTTGGCAGGGGGGTGGGTTGGTGCATGTTTATGAAGAAGAAAGTCCAACTGTAAGACATACCCAATTCCCAGTGGACCCGTATTACCTGTCAGGGATGATGACAATGCCCTGGAGAATGTCACTGTGCAGTGAAACTGTCATCACACAATTACTCTCACCATTACTGGCCTTACATCTCCATGTAATGGCTGTGACACACTTTACAATTCAGATTGTATTCTCAGTCATTGGCACTTAAATGCTGCACTCCGTTTTATGAAAAGATAAAGATCTCTGTAATCTGCCAGAGCTCAACCATCCCTTGAAAGCTTGTCAGGCAGCATTTTGTCGTTCACAAGAAGTTGTCATACCCCGTAGCATCTCCCTTTGTTGGGGCTGGTGAAAGTGTCTCTTTGAGTGCACTATTGTGTGCTTGTTGATATGTGCTTGCCTATAGAGTCAGACTCTGTTTTGGTCCAGTTATCTATTTGAGTCATCACAAGAGGAGCGAGCAATGTGGTATATATCGCACAGAGTTCAGCTAAGACTACAGATTGGCACAGCGCATCAGAGGATACCTTAGTCATGGATCATCAAATTAAGGTCCAAACATGCTTCTGTATTGTTGTGTTTGGCTGCCACATTCAAGAATTTTCATTTCAAACACTTGCAGCTTTAACAATAAGCCTAGAGATAGTTTTAATTTTTGTAATTATCAACAAATCCCATGAAAAGACACCAAACACCACCAATCCATGTCCAGACCATCTATGGCATCTTCCTACTGAAGGTGTACTTATTTAAAAATGTGTCACAAATTTATATTTCCATTTTACACTGTTCATGAATACACACACTGTGAGTATTTACACCAGCAGGACAAAGTCCACTTAAAATAAAATACAGGCCCCATGTTCATGGTTACCATGCAATATGGCAGCAAAGGTACCAGGGTTGTTTGTTGATATAGTTTTAGACTTGATCAATTAATGTCTCATGGTACAGAGTTAAACCTAGGTCACATTGCACTTATATTTAGTATATCCAACTATAGCTACACAGCAGATGCTTGCAGCTCAGTTCAGTTGTGACCTTTCTTGTTCCACAGAAGGAAATTCATTTCATCAAAAAATAAATACAGTAAAAACACAGCAAGATAATTGGTGTGGGGATAGTAATCTTCATGCAGTATAGAATAGAGTTAAAGCTGATTTTGATAAAAGCAAAGACATAGGTCAAATTCCTTAATAAGAGGCCAGTTCAGCTTGTCGTCATGGATTTGGCTGTACATGTGATTTTCTGGCTGAAATCATCTGCTGCTCATCAATGATTTTACTCACACCTTGACAGCGTGGCCCAGTTGAATTCTATTAGTCATAATTAAAGTCACATACCAACTAATGAGTCTGTAAAAAAGCATCTCTGTCAACATTAAAAACATTCATCAAACATCAAACATTCCTGGATAGAAAATACAGTGTTTGTTGCCCTTTTCTTGTGTAGCAGGATCAACTGAGTGTTTTGCTCTTTTTCATGGGATTTTGTTGATAAAGACACAGATTATCACCAGATGTATCACTAAAGTTTCAGCTGTTAGCAGGTCTGGGAACAGTCTAACTGCACCACCAAGTGCAAAAAAAGCCAAACTGCCTGCCTGCGTGTGATAGCAGATTGAGTTTAACAAGCCAGATGGGTTGTAATTGTCTGATCAATCCAATGTTTGTGAGCTTTTATGCCTTTTATTATGGTTTGTTTTCCTTACGTGCTGTTTCCTCTGCTGATTTGCCTTCCCTTGGGGAGGGTCTGTGTCAAAAACACTTTAGCTGCCTGACCAGCATTACTTCTCTCAGGATGTGGAGTGTGCTGTCTGAGTTGGGCAGCACCTCCCATGAAAATGACTGGAGCAGCATTATCTTCCCCGCCTGTCGGCCATGCTGCTGCAGTTTTACTGTTCACCTTTTCAGTGCAGTTGTCTGGCAAAGCACTATATGATTAAGGCTGCCCTGCCTTCCTCTGTTCAGAGGTTAGTGAAGGCTTTTTTTTCTCCACGGTTCTGAAGAGTAAAAAATTAATTTAGACATTTGAAAATGTCATTTGCTGTCTGCGAAACCATTTGAATTCTGCTTTTTGCTTTTTAAAAATCGCTGGGATCAACCTTTGCTGTTTTTCCCCACTTTACATTAAGATATTCATGTACCTGAATCATCAAACTGCTTTTCTCCTTTAGCATGAATCCAATTTTTAAAACAACAGACAGACAGAAGATGCACAGACTTGTCTGACTTCTGAGACGGGGTCTTATGTTGCAGGCAATGTTATTTTCACGCCACATGAAACAGCAGGCCCTCTTTCCAATCATAACTTAAGAGTTGGTCCCTGTGCAGATGTGGAGAGGTTAACCCTTCACTTTTGGATGCCGTTTTCTTGCCTCTCCTTTACTTTATCACAGTAATTGAAACTCTTTCACGGCACTTCTGTTTCTTTTCCTAGATATATAATGTACTGGATAGATCCTCAACATGCTCAATCACACAGAACTAATTTGACTGTATTGTTTGACAAGTGTTCCTTACAGCTTGGTGTGAGTGAGATGCAATTTAAGAACAATTATGCCATTTTCTGAGAACAGTATGGGGCATGTAAGAATCATTTTAGATTTCCACAGGTTAAATGTAATGACCACTCTAAGTGCTGGATTTCAGAGTTTTCTGGGATTTTTTTCTATATTCAGACCTGAATGCTTTTGCTCGGGATGATGAAATATTGGCATTATATATGTGCATTGTGTATGCAGATAGTATACCATATGAATCCCTGATACCGTGTCCTCAATTCCTCTTGCGGTTTGTCCTTACCTCTGTAAAAGCTGCACGATGTGTGACTGTCTGCCACATGAAAAGAAGATCCAGTCATTTTCATATATGCTGAGGACTTAATTCTAATCCTGCAGCACATCAGGTACCTAATCTTAAAAAATGGCAGCTAAAAGACCCTGAAGGTGCACTGGCATTTCCGAGGTAGTGAAGTAAAAGAGCTCAAGGTTGCAGAGGACTGAAACCCATCTGAGTCACGTCTCTCAAGCCCCTGTTGGACTTTTAAATTTTTATCACTCCTGATATTTGTTCTCGATGGCAAATTAACAGCCTTCCTTGTGCCATTCAGTTTCCTTTCTGAAGACAAGCCTTAAATTTTGTCTAACTGCCTGAATTTACTACTCTTCTATTTTTCACACGACAGAATCAATACCAGGACTGAAGAAGAGAGGATAAAAATTTATGGTATCTTGCAATTTAATGGTTGAAAAGATGCAATTTGAAAGATCATAAATTGTGAAGGAGCTTATGCTTCATTGCACTTGATTCAGTGCTTGCTGTTAGAACTTGATTTGCGAGTGTCTGCAAAGTGTGATTAACGAGGCGATCAATGTGCAGTGCAGCACAGTATGGCACTCCTAATGCTCTTCATTAGAATAAATAAAATAAATTGACTGCAGCTCTGTGAAAACTCTGTAATGGTTAAAAATCAAAGAATGTCATCCCCCAGCCACGATTTAGCTTCTCGCAGCCTGCATCCACCTTGATCACATTACCCTGACAGCCTTGTCTCTGAACCTGCAGGGGCCCTGAGACAAGCTCGCGGTGAGGGAAGGAAAAGGAAGTGGTGTGTCGGCGGGGGCCACAGGCTATTGCCTAGTTGACTGGTAATCATAAATCGGAGGGCTTTTGTACTGAAAGTGTTGGGGGGAATGCAGTTTGTGGAGTATTAATGCATGAAATAGCATTTCAAGCTGATAAACGGTTTGCAGAATGGTCAGTCTGCGCAGATTGCTCTTCCCTTTCTTTTTCATGAAGGCATATTGTTTGTAATAACATTTACCAGGAGAATTTATTCCACTTCATCTCATGTTTTCTTGCTAGACAGCTTGATATTGCTGTCGTAGAGGGAGGTGGGGTGTCAAGCTCAGCCGTTATATTCACTCCTCCTGCCTGTCCTCTTTGGATTATTGTCTTTTCAGATTAGACTACGTGGAATTGGCCACAATATGAGCTGTCACGCAGTCACTTAACTTGGCCCTTCAATTGATTTCTTGCTACATCTTCCACGTGGTTGTTAAAATCAATTAACTATAAGTAACTGGGCAACAAAACACATTTGTGAATGAGCTGGTATTGATATTTTCATCTTTCTCCATTAAAAGCAAAGTATTGACTCAAAGTTTTATGTTATCTGTCATGTTGTCTCTTTGTCTACACGTACCGCGTAGCTACAGATCCATGAGTGTACAGCTGGTGAACATTCAGCATGATGCACCATCAGTAATACTGCACGTGGTCGCTAAAGCAAATATCATGTTCATAATGTCAGAGGAGCTATAACAAAAAGGAAGTTATCATGTGACTATGTGTATTAGAAATGTATTACATGATTATATGTCTTTATCTCCTTATAAACATGCTGTCTTCTGTATTTGTGAATATAAGCCATTTGTTCTGCATGAAATTCTTAACTTGCTAATGTGAGAAGAGACTCACTTTTCATTTCATTTGCTTGCACTTACAGGCTTGTAGCCACTCTGCTGATGAGATGATAGGGTGCCTGTTGGAGTTTGCACGGCAACCGGCGGCCCTCCTTGCTCTTGTCTTTGCGACACCTTTGGGCTTCTACTGTAGGGTGAGTCACCTCTCCTCCTGCTCAGCCCAACCTTTATTAGCTCTCTGCCCATTAAACATGACCTGAGTGCTCATTTTGCATGGAGACATTTAATTGCGTACTGCTGAGGCACTAGTCCTAATAGGCTAAGTGCTGGCTCCTACAGTGACTATATGCACTGTATATGAACTGACCCCCCCACTCCTTCCCCTCCACCACACAGTATTTTAATCATCTTAGAAATCACACTTTCTGATATGAACATGTTCAATAAATTCACAAGTATTACAGATATTTCCAACCCAGACATTCCTAAATTGGTCACAAAAAATCTATAATATTTTATTTAAGTGAAATTAGAGAATATTCCTGCCTTGTCTAATCAGTGTGGGCATTATTGGATGTCATGGTTATCATCTGTGACATTTGAAAGAAGCTGTATTTTGAGTAAATGTGATGTCAACTTCAAGCTGAACTGCACTCAGGTGTATTTGAAGATGACTGTTAGATAAGACGGAAATATTCTACTGCAGATTACAGTCCTGGTGAGCTCAGTATGGAGCTACAGCTGCCAAAATGTGTGCTTCAGTTCCTGCAGAGTGCTTTCGTGTTAAAATGTACAGGACTTGTGTTGCTGTACTGTGCTGTAGATTGAAGTTTCCACCAAATGTTCCAGCGGGTCAGACAGTCCAGCAGACTCAACATGAAACTCACAAAGACTATTTGAACTTGTCCCAACATGAGGGATGTCAACCTCAGATATCTTATTGAACACTCGCTATCAGAGAGTGTTCAGGTTGGTATCAGGACTGAAGTAGCTTCATCATGACAGAAATCATATAGTTATAGCAAACAAGAGAATACTGAACAATCTGATTTTACACTCTTTAACCCAGGGACAAACATCAACAATGCATGCATACATGTTCAAAAATGTTTAATGAAAACATTGTTCAAATTAATTTGCACTTTCATTAATTAAGAAAATCTATCCGGTCTGGTAAGTTTCTGAGTTCTTAGCAGCCACTTCCTGCTCGTTAGTCAGCCGAAAATGCCCTTGTTAATTGTTTCTAATTCCAGTATTTATCAAAAAAGACTGCAGAGCTTTGCTTCTATAGCCAGTCATTATACACGGTGTTTGATACCTTTACAACACCTAGAACACACACAATAAACCAAAGAAATCTGTTAAATGAAATTCTAAGGGCTATCTAAAGTGCTGTAAGATAATCAGCATTATATGAACAGAAATGTTACTGTTATGTATGTAAAATGGTAAATTCCTAAACCGACATGTACTTGTAACAGTATGTCCAAAGTTTCTAAACTTAAACTGGATTTTTGATTCATAGTTCAAGGATAATAAGGACAAGCATAATTTCTGCAACCTATTGAATGTAAAATCGTGCTTGACTGCTGTAACATTTAGACTGAATTCAGTTTATCCTCACAAATACAGTTGACTGTGAGTCTTGTGGTCATTGTCCAGGTGGTCAGTTTCTGCAGGTTTTTGTTGTTTTTTTACCCAGGGACTGTTTTAGCCATCCATTATGGGAGGCTCATTTCTTGGCCCTTGTTTGCCTGAGATTTCTGCAGCAACTGTGGGTCAAACCCCAGACATGGTGGCCACTGATATATTCCATGAGAGAGTACTGGATACCCTAAAGTAATTATTGCTGCATCCTGAATTTTTTGTTTTTTTGTTCTCTTGATGATTTCCCTGGGTATCTCTTTTCAAATGGAGGACAATGTGTGCAATCATTTCTATATTTTTGTTTTCCACCATCAGCCAGAATACTGCTAATAATCCATGAAGGCCTTTTTAGAAAAGGTAAACTGTAACTGAGCACAGCCAAATGGGAAGGGTCAGCGCGGAAACAAAACAGATCAAGTTTTTCTGTTTTGAAACTGTGTTTATAGTAGGCTTCATGTTGCGTGCCATTTGTCCGAGAATAATAGACAGCACAATTTATTTCCAAAGATTGCTTCAAGAGCATGCTGAAGTGCTCAGATGAGATAAACAGATGTTGACTACACGTGGAAAACCTGGCTTTTGTAATGAAGTTTGTGCTACAAAGGTTTTTATTTCACAAGCAAATACATGCACGCATGTGTGAGGCACAGCAAACTGGGAAACAATCTGCCTGTTGTTGGGATACGGAATGTATTATGTCACTCTATTTTAAAGGTGGCTGCAGAACAGAGAGCAAGACATGGCATGAGTTGTACAAAAATGACAAGAAACAACTTTATTCTGACAGAATGAGAGCAATGTAATGAATTATTCAGGTTATTATTCTAAAAAAATATAATAAAGATTTAATAATATAATAAAGAAGACCTAGTTTAGTAATTAACTTACCCTTACCTTAGATATCTTTGCTCAAGCAATGGTTAAAGAAAGATCCAGATTCTTTACTTTAGCAAAAGAAGTAACAGAGTACAGAAATACTCTATTACAAGTAAAAATCCTACATCAAGAAGAATTACAGAAGCTTTATGAGCAGAATGTACAGTAAGAATGGCCCCATTTCAAAGTGTTATATTGTTATAAATACAATATTATATCATTGGATTATAATTGCAGAAAGTAGCATTTTAATGATGTGGCCAGTGAAGGTGGAGCACTCTGTTTGGTAGTGTAATCTACAGTAAGACATATAATCTATAATAATGAGTTTTATTGTGAATTGCCAACAAGTTCTTGTCAACAAATTACAGCTGAAAAATACTTGTAGTGGAATAAAACGATCATTTCACAGTGAAATGTAAGGAAGTTGAGGTAGCATCAGAATAAAAGTAATATTTCTAATTATGTCTTATTAAGTAATCTGCTTTGTTAATGCAAAATAAATCTCAATGCAGCAGTAATGTACTTTATGTAACAGCCCCCTGCCAATTAAAAACAGTTTGGACTTAAGACTAAAGTCCTGCACTTGAGTAAACATACCATCCACCATCACTCACAGGAATTCACAAAGTCAAAGATTTACTAAAAAATGGAAGAATGGTCTTTTTAGTTCAGTAGATGCTCTTTTCTCAAGTCCACATTAGTTTATTCTACTCGATAACATACTTTCAGCCCTGGACCTGTGCAGCTTTTGTTTTTGTGCATAATTCATCGTCACACAGTTTCTGGTGTGTTTTTGGCTCCCACTGTCCTCCAGGCTGAGGACAGAAGCAGCACCAGTCCTTTACCTCCTGCTACATAACAGAGGAATGAATATCATTGTGTGAAATCATTGCTTTGAAACTTTAACAACACACTCCTCATCACGTTGGAGCATAAGGAGCTGGGAGGGGGCCACAGGGCAGCCGAGCTGTGAATAGGCCTCATCAGTGCGGGTGAGGGTTCAGATCCTTATATTAGTTATACAGGAGTCACCCTCCCCGACCTAAGGCAAATAAGCCACTTAACGCAATTATTTGCAATCACTAAATGTGGTATTCATTATAAAAGATTTTTTTTTCTTGCCTCGACATAATTTCCTATTGTTCGTGTGAAAAATGGCCAACCAAAAGAGCATTTTAAGTGTGACTGTGGAGAGAAGGGCATCTTTTTTTAAAGACTGCTTCAAAGTCTGAATAAACTTTCAAATTGTGAGATGAAACTGAGCCTTATTGTGTGTAGAACCCCTCTGAGGGAGAAAATGGCAGGCTTCTGGAGCACATTGTATTGGGCTGATTTGTAAATATGAGCTTTTGAATTGCAGCACAATACTCCATCATGAATATTTCATGCCATTGTAATACTTGAACTCTTTTTATTAACCTTATCAGCAGGTATTGTGGTCGGAGATACATCATCTCAGCCATACGCACTTTTATCTTATACCTGGCACCTATAGATGTAAAATCACAGAGAGGGAAGCGTCTATACGTATGTAATAATAAGCTGATCGCTCACAGGAGACGAAACATCAGAGGGAGCAGACGAACAATTATTCCAAACTTTCCCTCTAGTGTTTATCCGTGCATCTGTCTTTGTTTGATTACAGTTTCAAGAACAGAAGCCTCACTCTCTTTAGCCTCCTATCAGTGTGGGGTGTAATATGCTATTTGGTAATGCAAACCAAATATCTGACTAATTAGCAGTTCCCTCACGTTGCTATACGTTTTTTCGCTCTGCATATTTCTGCCTTCCAGATAGTAATGCAATTAAGCACAACATTTTTTTTCTCCCCCCTCGCCAAAATTGCTTAAGTAGATGTAATTAGGGAGTGAATGTTTTGATGAGGAGAGGAGAACTTATGGAATACATCCATAAACCTTCAGTCTGGAACATCATACAGCAGCTATAGGAAGATTGCGTTTGTAACTATGTGTAATGTCTCTCATTGTAAGCATTCGTTTAGCATTTTTAAAATACTATTTTAACCTAACAATCACTTGTCCATTTGTAGATTTGAAGCATGCCGTAATTGTTTGTTCTCTTTATAAGTTACTGAGTTCTTGTTCTGTGTTAAAGAAAATGCACTTTAAAAGATCAGCTGAAGTTAATGTGACCAATCAAATCAAGTGGGGATCTTGCAAGGTTTTGGTCCTTTTAGAGCAAAATGCCTTCCTTTTTTCTCTTTCCTCGCAGCGCTGCAGGATGGCACAATACAAAAAGAGTCATTTCTTTCACTAAAATGACTGTAACTTTGGAAAATAGCAGCATGGTTTGACCAGTTGTGACTGTTGAAGCCTCATATCTCTGTCTCTGGTTCATTTTCAGCATGCAGCTTTACACAGGAAGAATAGTGTATTGAAACAGAATCAGGAAGTGATCCTCTCAGAGCCAGTATGAACAGGGGCAGTGATTATAGTCTGGTATAAGGATTGTTTTCATAATGAAGTGCACCTCTCTGAAATACTGACATGTATATTTGAGCTGCTCCCTATACATAAGGCCCCCCTTTGTATTGTCTCGAATAAATGAGTATGTACTCCTTCAGTCAGTGAGGCAGCAGTTGGATCAAGTCCCTGCTCCTGTTAATCCTCATATACTGAGCTGAGAGTTTGAGAACTTGTGGTGGCATGCGCATCTGTGTGAAAACTGGTGGCAGCATGATGCGTCACAATCGCCTCTGATCAGTTACAATGGAAATAAATAATTCATGCTGGAGGAAATGAGTCTAATTAGCAGGCAGTTTGGGTCCTTTGATAAAGCTGAGGACTAATTCTATGAAGGGCAGGAAGCTCTGTCATCAGTCAGCCCTGAACAGATTAGCATCTATTATGAATGAGGGACGAGCACCCTGGTGAAACCAAGTGTGTCCGAGAGACAAACTTAATAACTCCTGCGATGGGACAAACTTCCCCGCACCCTTCAAACCCTCCTCCTCCTCCACAGCAACACACACATATATCCTCCCTCCTTTCTCCCTCTCTCTCATCAGTCTATGCTCCCATCCTGCAGGTCTATTGTGTGCAGGTAGGAGCATGCCGCTGCAATGGAGAGACTCGCCCCTCTGTCTATCACCCTGACAGCTGTGGAAATACATTCGCCATGCTGCATTAAGGAGCGTCCACAGTGTTTAACGCCACACTTGAACACAAAAGAAATCCGGGGGCACCTTCTGCATGCCCATTTTCCACATCCTTGCACCGTATTCCTGGCTACGGAAGAAAATATCACTATGTTTCAGTGCATTATATCCTCACAGGATATGTTTTTTGCAACTTCTTCATAGTAACGAGCAGCAAATAGACACCCTGTGTGATGTAGATGTGAAACTTGTGGAGCAAAATGATGCCACATGTCTGCTCTCTCTTCAGCGAAACACAACACAATAAAGGCCAATTAGAACTGAGTGCAGAGCCGTTGTGACAAGCAAAGGTCCCGGTATCAGGGGGGACAGGCGTAGGCGGGGTGGACCTGTCAGCGCTACGCTGAGGGAGATAACAATAAATAGCTAATAATGACACTTAATGAGCTTGATTAAGTTGATTTGTTATGGAAAAAGTGCAGCAAATGGTGGATGTAGGCAATGTGACGAGAGATTGATTTTAATAGATAGGAAACTCTGTTGGGGCTTTGCTGCACAATGGGGCTGCAGAGAGAGGATAAAAGGTACAAAGGGATGCTGAATGGATTCTCACGAGACATATTTGAGATAATTAGATAAATTTCACACTAACATACATCGTTCACTCAAGGACATTATGAACATGTTACATTTCTCGGCATACAGAGGATTTCATATATTTCCAAGAAATGGCTGGTCTGATTATTTTCAACTTACATGTTTCCAGCAAGCGCAATATGTTCATACAGTATATGAATGTCGTTAAATGCTATTATGGGAGCAGTAATGACTGCCAGATAATTATCCCTCCCACTCAGACTTGACGGCTGCTGAATTTCTCTCATTTCACCACATAATTGTCTATGATTGAATTGGAGATTTTATATACTTCTCTGTTCTTTCAGGCTGAGTTGACTTTCCACAGTGATGGTGGAGGTTATCACGGGCCCTACAAGTCCCCCGAATTGCCCTGTAAACAACACGCAATGGTGAACAAAGTTTCCCTGGCTTTCAATATGCCTCTCCCAATTTTCCCTCGAAAGCGACAGAAAGTCAGATGAAGGGAAGTTTAATTAAGTAAGAACCTGTTGAGGAAGATTTCCAATCATGGTCTTCAGAATGAGTGCATTCAGCGTATTCATCTCCAGGCGATATGCTCTCTCTTTATCCAAGTGTGCGCTGGAGTTCTCTAGAGGGACCCCAGTTAATTGAATACATTAAAGTAGAGCGCCGGAGGCTTTATTTATTTTTCTACTTTAGTCAGACTTGTTTAAAGGAGACCAACTGCTGATGTTTGGCCCCTTCTAGAGTTTAAATGGTCTCTACACTGGGAGTGGTGTGCAGGAGTAGTGGTTTGAGAAGAGATTTGATGTAATCCACAGTCTTATTTATTCACCATGAACCCCTGAGTGAGCCTAGTTTATGTATTTGGCAGCCATTCAAATGTGCATCAAGGGCCTCAGGACTGTGTCCCATTATGTACCTAAAGGACTCAATACAGAAAAACCTGTGATGGTCTCTGTTTGTTCCCTTTAATCTTTTAATGTTTGTCTCCCTCATAACTGTAAAGAGTGGACTCTATGCTAACACAAAACACTAAACTGACCTTGTCCCTGTGGTAGACGAAGTAATCACTTGCACAGATTTCCTCAGGAAAAAGTAGCATCAGCACAGTGTGGAAACACTTTTCCAGAAGTAAAAGTCCTGCAATCAAAGTTCAAAATGAAAATACAAAAGTATTTGCATCAAAAATGTACTTTAAGCACCAAACATTAAAGCTATCACTAAAAATGACTCAGAATTCACTTCAGGGTAATGTATATTAGATAGTGGATTATAATTATTCATCACTGAGAATCACTTTATATTGCAACAGGAAATGGTTGAGCTAATTTTACAACCAACACCTGAGCTATTTCAGTTACTGCTGGAATGCATGATCCATAATAATACGTCATCATCTATGAGTTGATTATGTTTGTATTAATAATCAGTCAGTACCAACAGAGGCTAATTCGCTGACATTTTACATCACAGATTTTGTGTGATGGATCTTTTGGACATACATTTTTACATGTGTTTTCATATTGTTATTGGCTGTGTATGTGAGAAAAATTGGGGTTTTTTGTTTGTCTTTCAATAATTTAGGTGGCAATGGAACACAGGACACAGGAAATAGCAAATCTGGAATTTTCATATTAAAAGTGTGTGCCACATATACAGGTTTACACATTGGTAAGTAATATTTAGGTAGGTTTCATTTCAATCTCTGTAGAGCCCAAAGGCATATGTTCATCTGATACTGATTAAGTGTGCTAAATATTTTTTTAAAAATATTTATTCTCATGCAAAAACAACTTTGCAAACCTTAAGTTAAAATATTAGTTGTCTCATTATCCGCTAACAATTATTTTCAGCCTCTCTGTTGTAAGAGAGACTTTGATTTAGACTTTGTGTTATCCAGTTATTGCTGTTTCAAAGCAAATAAGATCATATAAGAAGCTGTAAGTAAACTGAAGCTGGATCTGGTCGGAGGGAAATGTAGAAATGACAGAGGAAATCCTTTAACAAGCATCTTGACTGGTGGACCTCAGGGCATTAACATCATGTGATGTGTGAAATGTAGACGGTGGCTTTCTCCCCGTTGGGCACCGAGATCAGATCCCTGGACAACACTCATTAGTCAACGTGCCCCTCACCTTCATCGTCACATTTATCACGACGACACCGAAAACTTTCTTGCGCAAGCACATTATGTGGTCATTAATAACCTGGTACAACATTCATCTTGCTGGAAAGAAAATTAATTTCCTTGCCACGGTGTTCTTGTCCATTTAAACCAATTGTCAAAAACCTTTTTCTTTGTTTTGCTGGGCAGGAATCCACTGTATCTCTTCAATCATACTTAAAAAGGTAACACAAATATTATTTTCCATTATATTAAACTGGCTCACTATCAGAAAATGGAACAGACTTTGAAGGGTCTTAACCTGTTTTATCGTTTAAAAAATGCAATTTGCAGCGTTAACAACAACAAAAGTGCTTTATTAAGGACTTGTTTGCTGTTGAGAAAGTTCCTTGACTCATCCACGGTTTAATCTGAATATGTAAAACACTGTTCATTTGAATATCAGGATTCCTTTTAATAAAAAAGAACTAAAGTGAGATTTAAAATGAACAAGGTGATTAAGAGCGACTGTGCTGGACATTTATGTAGCAGGACTGCGCCTAATGAATAAAGATTCATGCTTTAGTTCCAAATTTGAATTTTTGCACAAAATGTACCTGATGTAGTCAGCTTTTAATCACCTCACTGACAGGAGTAACTGCTTTCATTTAACCTTGACTGAAGATCATGAATTCTAAAGCATTTAATTGGATACGTCATTTAACAGAATGAACAGAGCAAATTTTCACCAATTCAAAGGCTCAGATTGACAGACAGTGGCAGTAAGACCCACCACAATTAAAGCTGATCTGTATTCACTGGCCCTGTCACCCATCGCCATTAGTGATGTGACTGTTTGATCATCTCTGCAGAGAAACTTTGCTGAACTTCACCTTGTTTTGAAAGGACTCAACGTTGAATGAAAGACAGAGGTTGGGGAGGGGAAGGGGCTCTGGAGGATAGCGACACATGCTCACACACACACCACACACACACACACACACACACACACACACACACCTATCTACCTTTTGGGACCAAAGCTCCTTCTGATGCACCTCTGGTTTAACAGCAGTAACCATCCTGAACATGGACATGACAGCACAAAAGAAAACAGTACAAGTCTCACACCATTATGTTTATTATCTCCATCAGTGGCTTAATTGAAATGTTTCAAAATCAGAAAATAACAATGCTGTCTTTTGGAGACATTGGAAGTAATGGCTTTGTCTCGTCGCTCTCTGCAGACAATTGCCCCAGTGATGTGAAAAACTGTGTCAAGTGGTACACAGTGAAATGTGCGGCAGACACTTAATTGTTTTCCTGCCTTTGACTTCAGAGAGAACAAATTCAATCTGTGTGCCAGACATTTCCTCTGTGACTAAGCCTAACCAGCCAAAGCATGTTTGGTTAAGCAACCAGCCCCAGGGTTAAATTTCAGATTTAGCAATTACAGTTTTTTTTTTATTCCACAAAATAAAACGTGTTATTTAAATGAACATAGCTTTGGGATGTTTCTGTTAACCAGATCCAATATAGTGGTTCTCAAAGTGAGGTCTGAGGACCCCTGTGGGGCCCTGTGGAGTGCCCTGGGGGCTCTCCAGAAAAATGAATTGTAGATTAATTTGACTCTGTTTCAACTCATAATTTCATACAGGGAGAATGGATCATCTGTTTTGGGGTCATCAACAAGACGTCTCTATATTTACTGTACAGATGGTTTACTGATCATACTATGTCATGGGAAAACAACTGAGAATCTGTAATATTTTAAGTAATAAACAAGTTAGTTTCTAATATGATTTCAACATTAACACACGCTCTAGTTGGATTTCTGTCAAGATGAATGTGCATGTCAAGTGGCACAAAAATACACACACACAAATAAATAATTAACTAAACATTGAATCTGCATAATATCACAAGCGACAACTAGAAACACGCCTCAGACCAAACGCTTTATTTTATCCTCTTGGGAAAATATCTTCAGAAAGATTTTGCAACTGGGATGACACACACTGGCTTGTTCCAGCTGGATTTGATCAACACTGACATTTTGGAACAGAAGAAAGGCATGTTAAAGGAAATGCAGATTAGGGAGACCAAATCAAATCCACTCAAGTGTTGTTCATTCTGCCCCGCCACAATACAAACCATGTGTGCTGCTTTTAAGTGGTGAAAATAATCTTAAGATTATAGAGTGGTCTCTGGTGCTAATTGTCTCAGAGCTGTTTTTCTTTTGCTCCCATTAATTCTTCCTTTTAAGAGCTTTCCCTCGAATGTTTTAACTGGATTTTGTCAACTGTTAGCTTTGGAGGTATTGTTTGACGGCAAATGTAATGAGGGAATCATCATTTCAACATGTGCGGTGAAACAGATCTCACAAATGTTCCCCGGGACAGCTGTCGTAACAGATTTGAAATGTGAAGAAGTTTATGCTGCTTCAGAGGAGAAGCACTTAGCAGCCTGCTCACTGATGTGTGTGTTGTTCTCATGCTCAGTGAGGGACGAGTCTGACAACAGGTCTGAAGCATGAACAGCTTCACAGCTTCAATATGAGCTTATATATATATATAATTTATTTTTTTTTCAACTTGTGTAGGACAACAGGATAGCATATGTAATTTTAGGAATTTGAGAAAAGAAAATGCGTCAGCTGAGGCTCAACCCCTTTTTCCCCTCTAGCATCAGTGAAAACACCAAAGTCTCACTCCAACTTTTCTCAAGAGTTCTGCATACACTCTATTTTTGCACAGCAATATACTCACATACACAGGTTGCTGAACAGGTCAGTCACTAAAAACAAAGTTAAAATAACAAAGTCTAAAGTGAACCATCCATTTATCCCTCTTTACCTCCCAACAGCCTCTCTCCTCTCACCACCACAAACCAGCGAGGGCCATTACTTAATGGTGACGCAGGGCAGAGCAGCATGCATAGGTGCTTTCATGACTGATTGATATTGTTGGGTTTAAGGCTATAATATTAAACAAATGGTCCAGTCTAAAGAGCCCACAGGGGATTTTGAAATTTCCTTGAAACAAAAAGCAACTGCTTTAGTACCTATTGGTTTGTGAGTGGTAAGCACAGAAGAGCATAAACACACTGCAGGAATACAGTAGCTATCTAAGGATGAGGGTCTGTAATCTGTAATTATTGTGCAAGATTTTAATCACACATGGATTTAGAAAACAATGAAAGTGACTCTCATAATTGTTCAAAAGTGGCCTGTTGTCAATCGCAGAATTTTATGTTGTTAAAGCAGAATTAACAAGAAAGACTGTATATAGGAGATTTCTACTGAACCCTCTCTGCTCAGTTTCCACGAAAAGAGTTTTTGTTCCCATGCGCTTTGTTTCTGTGGCTGTAAAGACTTTCTGACAGCTGAATTGACACAGCACCGCATCTTATTGTGACAGGAATGAACACTTTTATCCTTTATAAACATATTTGGAGTTTTTTAATGTAAAGCCACAAGTTCAAATAGAAGTGACCTCACGCATGAGTACAATTTGATCTGAGGTTATGTATTTTTCATGTGTTACTGATTTGTTTTGACAACGTTACTCGGTGTATCCACTCCACTGAAAGTCGTCCCGGGCTTGTCCATTTGCCTGTAGCCTGGATTCATGGCCAGCAATGAATTGTATGTTGAAGGTTCTGAAGGAGAGAGTTAATGAAGTAAAAATTAATGAAGCACGTGAGCACCACCATCTCAAGGCTGTAAGCTCCTCCATGCCCCATTTATAATGTATGATCTCAATAAAATCAATCCAATGTACCAGTTCTCACTTAGGGTAAGAATAGATTTACAGATTACAGCCCTGCGTTCCCCTGGTCATAATTACCCCCTCACCTTCCCCTCCCCCTCCCACAGTCAAAGTGTGCTGCTGGACTCAGATTTTAATGTGAAGTTTCACAACACTGTGTGCACACGATGACATCGTCCTCCTGTCATGCTGCTGAACATTCAGCTCTGATGCTGCAGACTGAAAGCAGCCATAACCTCTTCTGATAAGACACAAGGTGTACCAAACTGTGCTGATGTTTGAGTGTTTCCTGGTTTGCAGAGCAGCATATTTGTGCCTTTAGTATGTTTTTTTATTTGAATGAATGTGTGTGATGTGAGAGGTAAAGCTCTGGAGGCCCTTTAACTTTCTCCTCCACTCCTGAGGACTTGTTGAAAGTTGAGGGAAGATTAAGTGCAGCAAGTTGCCTGTATTAGAGCTCCCCCTTCAGGTGTCACGGAGACTGAGCTGTCCACATGATGAGAGGCAGCAGCTTTACATTATTGTATGTCCACATCATTCATCAACAGCATTCGGAGATCAGACGCACCCATTTTAGAGTTTCAGCTGCTGTTTAAAAGTATATTTTTGATCATGACTATGCCAGAAAAGACTTTGAAATAGTCAATTAAAGTCTTTATGCCAATTATCACAATGAGTGTGCGATGTATAGTATATGTGCAGTATATATGCAGTGAGCTGTAAATAACTATGAATTTTCAGGAGTGTCTCTGCACATTTGGCAGAACGTAGTGAGAATAAAGTGTGCATGAGCTTATTTGCATAATTTCTATATGCACTGCATCATCAACTGTCAATTGTCTCACTACTGATGGAACCGAAGGTGTAAACTACATGAAGCTGCAACTTCCACAATTATAATTCAAGGTATTTGCAAAATGTATGAGCGCTCAAGTGGATAAGGGGCTGATTTTGTTTTAGATAAACCTATGCAGGCTTTAGAGGTGCACATGAAAAACAGAATTGTCAAGTTAAGCTGCCTGATGTACCTACCCCTCCACCTCCACCTCCATGAACAATTCTGTATTTATAATGTCATCTTATCACGCTCCCCTTGAAGGCAGCAGCAAGTGCACTTATGCCTTTCTTTGTTAGGGTGAGTTGGCAATTTCCTGTGAGATGGAGCAACTGCAGGCAGCCCTTTTCTTTGATAATGTCCCTGACACCTGGACCAAACTGCTGTTTCCATCACTTTGCAGGCTGGAATAGGAGGAAAGGAACATGTCATAAGCCTCCTGCCACCCAGAGTCACTCACTGTGCATTTAACAGCACTCTCCTCACTACACTTTCTGGGATGTAGAGGTCAGAGCCAGAGGGAGATTCTTGTGTGGAAAGTTCTCTCGCTGAGCTGCATCAAAAAGCAGGAAAAGGCAATATAAGTCCCATATTCATCTTAATGTTTCATCACATTTTATTAACTGATACGTGTTTACCCAATCATCATGTATCCACCGCAATAACTTAGCTTTACATGGTGTACCATGTTCCATTTGTACCATGTAAAGCTGGTTATTAAGCAGCAAGCCTGAAAGGGTGTTTATTACAGAGGCCTGACAGATTGATTCTAAATTATAATTAATCAGTTGATTTTGACCCACAGATTGTGATTGTGCCCTGTGAGTTTCATTTATTCAGCTTTTCTTCTGGCTCTACTACAATCACCGTAGACCTGCAGGACTCCCAAGCAAATTAACAGTCTTCACGCTACCCTGCAGCCATAATGAAAATATCAGTCAATCAAAACCCATATTATGCTGTGAAATCCTACCACATATCTCCAGACCTGCATACAAATAGAAACTGCAGAATAAGCGCTCAAGCTGTTTCAGCTTTATGGCTGGCAGTACACCAGTGATATGATATTTAAAATCTTTGCTGCACTGAGCACGTCCACCTGAAGCACCACTGCACTGAGATTTTTCTACTTTGTTTTCCATTGACATGCAATAAAACAGATATTCTGGATATGAAGGTGCTTTTGGTGAAAATCCAGCCTTAATTCCTGGAGGTAGGAGAGCAGGGTGTGCAGGGATGTGGGGCCCATCTGTGACCTGTCTGCAGGTCCAGTGATGTATAGCTGTGGGCCGGACAGCCACAGTCAGGGCTGTGTGTTGCTGCTCAGTGTGCCATGGCATTCAGGGCACTTCAACCCCCAGTCCCTCCTTACAGGTACCCCGCAGCCCGCCACCGTGCGCTACTCATTTACTGCTACACTGGTTTTCATAATTAGCGCCGCAAGGCCTCATTAAATCTGCTCTAATGAATAAATATTGTATTTCATAGCCTGATTACCAGATCAGCTCAATGCTTGAGCGTTGTAAACAATTACTTCCCTAAATATTCATCACCCCAAAGTGGATGATCATTGGTATTTAATACAGGACTAGTATTTTCAAGTGCATCTTTATTATACTAATAATAGTTTTTGAAATGTTACTTTTGGAGGGAAAATGAGGAAAAAAGAGGAGTTGTTTTTTTAGTTGTAGTCTTACTGTAGTCTTTCAAAGTATTGGTATCATATAATGATCTTTATAAATATACCTTTTTTAATGAGAAACCGTACATAAATCCTTTTTTGTTTTTGCATCAGAGATGAGTCAGTTCAACTGCATTGTAATTTTTAACAATTCAACATAATTAGTGTTCTGAAGAAACATATTATGCATATTATTATTGCAAATGTAGTTGTAGTCATACATATCTAAATGTTTTACACATACTACACATGTATCAACAAAACTGAGTCATTTTAATGTTGTTTAGGGTTTGGGTAATATTGTAGTGTCAATTATATTTCACTGTTTTGATTAATTGTTGAGTCGAGAGTTGTTTAATTAGTAAACACAGGACTTACAGAATTAATTAAAAACATACAGGCTGTTTACTGGATTTTTAAATTCAATTCCTAAGTGACTGAGATAAAAGATTACAAACTCTTATGAGCTGCTAACTATTCAGTCATTGTTACTTTACTCAAAACAAATCTAATTAAATTACATGAAACCACTTGGCTACAATCAAATGAAAGAGTTAAATCATTTGATTGATATCATTTTCCTGTTTTATGCTAAATATTATTAGCTTAGCTTAGCATAAAAATAATAAATGATAAACAGCTAGCCTGTGTTTGTTCAGGTCACAAAACACACATGGTCTCCTCTAAAATTCAATAATTAACATGTTATATTTTATTTGGTAATCCATTAAATACGTAAGTAGAAACAACTGATATATGGGCATTATATTAATGCCAAGCGACTTGACGTCAGGAGCATCTTGTTAGCTTTGGAAGGACACAGGCTAACTGTTTTTCTCTTCTTCCTCATTTTATTTGTTTCCAGACTTTATGCAAAGCTAAGATGCTTAGCTACTGGCTTGTTGTACAGATGCAAGAAAAATATTGATCTTGTCACCTAAGTCTCACCAAGGATGTGAACAAAAAGAGTTTTCAAAAGAATGTCAGTTTAAAGTGAGGCTCAAAATGGTGCCGTAAAGATCACCCATATGTCAGCAAAACCATTTTACCATTCATCGACCTGCTTAAAACAGTAAATTAACTTGTGTTTATGCAGAATTGTAAATGACACATTCATTAAATCTAGCAACATTTTTTCTGAATTAATGCTCACCACAGGAGGAGGACACAGTGATGTGTAAATACAGTGGAATGCAAGTGTGAAGAGTAGATTTTGTTACTGTTATTAACCTAAATCTTTGTTGTTTGCCCTTTTTTGACTACACAATACTGTGTACTTATCTGCAGTGCCACAACATACATACTGTATGAGGAAAAACTGCTGTTCACTGTGCAGGTCTACCACTACAGCTGAGGTGTTGATAACATTTTGTCTGTCACACAGGGATTGACAACAATACACAAGAGGAATTTTTACATGCAGACATTTAAAAACTATTCAATACTTTAATATGAATTATAATTTGCATGCTTTTTTATTATTAGAATGTTATTGCTGAATAATCTGCTCCATTGATCTAGAGTTGGTGCAATGTCCGTGATGCTGGTTTCACTGGGTGGCTTTCTTTATTTTCCAGATGCTGTCATCGCTGAGTCTGCAGTGTCATGATCATCTTGTAAGGTGACCACAATGTTTTGCTATCAATTGTCTAAATATGGCTGTATTTCCATTTTCTTGTGTGCATTTCCATTAAATGAATAGCAACGTGCGAGGAGGTAAGAGTATGTTCTGTCATGGAGTGTTGCTCCATGTTTTGTCCATGAATGGACCAAGGTCTGACCTTTGCATCAGAAGCAGGATCTTAAGTGATTTTGCTTTTATTGCTTTAATATTTATTTTTGTTAATATAGAGTAAATTTTCTCAGAGCCACCCTGAGAACAAGGCAACAAAGACATAGAGTCAACCCACTCATCTGACATTTTCAACTGCTTGTAATGGACCCTCAGATCCAAATATCAGCTTCTGTGTCTCATAAATACTGTTCTGCAGTGATGGTTTCAAGTAATTTAGGAGCTAATTTAACACCCCTCCCTTATTTTAGCACTGAAACAATCAACAAAAATGAACAATTTTGAAAATCACTTAATTGGCTTAGTCTTTAATCATGAATGCCAGGCATTAACTAGTTTATTTCTGTCAGGATGCTGCATTTTCTTGTATGAGACATCTTACAGTGCGCTTCTGGGTGCTCCAGCTTTCTCCCAAAGCCCAAAGACAAAGCAGGCTAAGTTTACTTCAGACTTAAAATTGCCCAGGTGTGAATGTGAGTGTGAGTGTTTGTCTCTGGGTGCTAGCTAGTGAGGCAACTGGTGAGTAGCCCAGGGCGAACAGGGTGTACACCACCACTGGGATTGGCTACGGCCCCCAAGCAATAGATTATAATGGATGGATGGATAAATTGAATAACCCTGGATTTTGGACAGTTGGTCAGAAATCACATCTGCAAAGTTGTAACACAACATTTTTTTCAGTACTTCTTATATTTCACATGATTAATGGACAAATTAATTTACAATTGAAAACTACAATGTGAAACCCTGCCTGATAATGTCATCACACTATTTACTGAATCATAATCAAATAATCAAGATTTATCTATATAATGTGTGTTGTCTTATATTGTGATTATCAGATCCATTGAAGGTGAAGCAGGCTCAACTTCTAGTCAGTTTCACTGTCTGAATGAACACTGATGACAGCTAGCCCAGCAATGGAAACATTAATAAAGTTAGTGTCTTCACACTTGTTAAGATCTTCAATCACCAGCAGCGTTCACGATTTCTCCTTCATGTTTCAATAACAGTAATTACAGCTGCCACTGTTCTGGACAGAGTGACGGTCAAGTCAGAGACAACTGATAACATGATTCTGCGGTGATTAACGCTTTAATGAAAATGTACAGTTAACCCAATAACAGATATTGCCATCAACAGTTCAGCATTACTCCTCCCGTTAGGAGAGCGGTGCCTGATAAACACACGCAGCTGTAAGATAACCTCCACCTGCCATTACATTGAAGAAGAAATCTCAACCGTTGATTATTTTTGAAACAGTATCGTATAATCAGTGTCCTGGCGCAGGTCGAATGAAGTACATTTCAAAGATGAACGACACAAAGGTTAATTCCATGTCATTTCGTGTAGAGTATTACACTTCTGAACAGAAAATGCAGGCCATAACTCTATTGCCACTTCAGTGGCACCTTCAACCATTCCTACTTAACAGTGTAAGGCAGAAAATGAGCCAAAGAGACTGGAGCAGAGCGAGAATGTGCTTTAACAGGATAAAATGATTTACAGGTATGAGATTCCCATTAGAGTGTGCTAATTGTTTCCACACCATTAGTGACAGTTATCTAATGAAGGATATTTAACCAGGCGCTGTAGTAGATCACGCAGCTCTACTCGGTTTAGAAGTGCGAGGCAGTGGACCCCAGTCTGTGCCCTTCCCACCTGCACCACCTCAGTAGTGTGCAGATCATTTGGTCAATTCTACAGGACACCCCAGACTAAAGTAAACATTTTGTTTTGTGTTTTCTTTTTTTCTAGCATTTACAGCAGATTTACAAAAAGCTAAACAACTTAAAAAAAAACAAGCATAAATTTGCAACAAGAAAATAAAAAAAAGGCACAAAGATGTATCCCTTAGAGGCTAATTCATGTCCAAGTAGGCTGTGTAAAATATGTACATTTAAAACAATGTAAAATACAGTAGATCATCTAACAAGCCTGGGTATTTGGAAAGGGCAGAGTGATTCAGATCGAAAAAGGGAAATTTCTTAAACAGGTTATGGGATTATGTACAATCATCTTAATATCCAAGATCACAGAGAGCTGTGGACATGTTACGATTTACAAGTTTTTTTCTTAAAAAAAAATTTTTTCACTCCACCTTGGCTTACAATCAACCAGTCTTAACGTAAGGGCTCAGCTCTTGAGAACAGGCAGGAAAACATTCTATATAACAAAAAAAACAATGCAAGCTTTAAGTTGGAGAGGCTGTGTGTGCCTCCCCCTGATGTCAGTCAACGTGCAACTTTGTGTGCATATAAAAATGGTCACAGAGGATGTCAGTCAGGTCCAGGATCCGCCTCCTCTGTACTTCAGTGGCCAGTCTCTTCTAGCTCCTTTTTCAGGCTGCAGTAAAAATAAGAAAACCTCAGTGTTAAAACAGAAGATTAAATCCAATCCCAAAAATTATAAACAAAACTTTTAAACCACATTAATTTAAAGACAACTCCACTCACCTTTTCAGGTAGGCATGCACGTTATCAAAGCCATGATATTTAGCCAGATACACCAGCACTCCCGTGGCACAGCGACCATCTCGGGCCCGACAGAAACTGCAGTTGCAGATCCCTCTGCATGGCGGGCAACGCCACTCCTAACCACAAACAAGAGGGAAGGAAATCAGTCAAACTTCAGCAACACGGCAAACCCAGTAACACACACACACACACACACACACACAATGACTCAAATGTGAATACAATCCTGTACATTCAGAAACGCACCGGATCCAGCAAGGCATCTCGGACTTCCTCTCCGTAGCGGTTACGAAGACAGGGGCCGCAGAACTGACCCCGCACCCCCACACATTCTGGGTTGCGGCAGTTGGTTTTGGTGTCGATGGTTTTCTGGCGACACTGGTGACAAGTAGATCCCTGAAAAAAATAAATAAATAAATAATCTGTTTCTTCAGCCAAAACAGGTTAACAAACGAATGTAATCAATCTTTGCAGGAATGCAGGTGAATGCGGGACCTACAGTGGAGCTGTTGTACACCTTTTCCCTCACGTTGTGGCAGATGTTCTGTAGCTCTAACTCTGTGATGTCGTCCACGGGCCGCACCACATGAGGGATGGCTTTGGAACCATTGAAGGAACGGTGACGGGGCTGCACATGAAATAAATGTAGTTAGAGTGTTTAATAACTTTATTGTATATTATGAGAATGAAAATAAAAGGCGTCAGATTGTTTATGATGCAACTTACTGGCTCATCGTCTTCCACGTAGTAGCGGCTTTTGCGAACCAGGCTGAACTTGTCCTCAGGCTCTTCCTCTGGAGTCGGGCTGGGGGGTCCGTCCACCAGCGTGCGGGATCGTGTGTGGGGTCGGGACTGACGCTCCGGGTTTCTCCTACGAGCTCCTGGAGTTCCCATGGATCTCCGGGGTGCCTGTCGGGGCTGAAGAAGTTCAAATGGTACTGAATAATGTAGTTAGCTGATAATGCACCAGGTGCTGTGGTGAGATGTGAAACGACAGATTAAAATGTTTATCTGTATCTTAAATTACCGTAGTGGGTGATGTCCGTCTTGGGAAGAGTCCAGGTACTTTGTTCAGCTCTGCCATGAGCTTTGCAAGCTAAAAATAAATAAAATTATGGATCAGATCTAATTCAAAGATTTAAAAAAGGAGGCTGTTCAGGGCATAAAACAAATTAATGTGAAACTAATTCAGAAATTGTACCATTTCTTTGTTCTCTCTAATATTCAAGGCTCTCTTATGCATGAAGTTCTCCTCTTCAGAGTCAGAGTCCTGGACTTTAATTTTAGGGAGTGGTTCTGATGCAGGCCTCTTCTTGCTCGCCTTCTTGGTGGGGAACATCATGGCAACCTTCAGGACGTTAGACCGGCGGCCACGTCTCGGAGAGCCAGAGTCTACTTTCTGGAGAAAAGGAAAAAAACAACTTGTGGTTACAATATTTTCCAATTAAGATTTGCAATATGGTGCAACCATATTTCTCTTAAAACCCACCATGGCTTTCATGTGCCTGTTGATCTCATTCTCCTCAGAGTCGTTACATGTATCCTCCTCTGATGTCGCCTCAAACACCTTTGGTTTCTCTGCCATCCTCCTCGTCTGTCTTAAGCTGCTCCTCTAAACACAGACGCAGTCTTTAGTTGTCGGTGTGGCTGCAAAAACCCTACACGTGTCATTGATAGGAATACTAACACTTTTTATTTTATTTCATCATTACCGTATTTGCGAAGCCTCCATCAGAGCCAAAGCTGTCACAGCTGTCATCGGATGAGGAAGAGGAGGTCTCCATGGGAACCAGTGGTGAGCTGCGGAAGCTCCGCAAACTCATCCTGCTAGGAGGCTGAGCTGCCAGCTTCTGTAATTGAAAACAGGCGAGTTCATAAAACTGATTTGTCATTAAATCCTCTATCAAAAACATTTTAAAAAATGAAAATAAAAATAAAAGCTTAAAAACAGCTAATGTTGTTTAAATACAGAAAATGAATTCAGTTTTGCTTAAAAATGAAAACATGTTAATTTTCTGTCAATGCACAGATCCATCAGTTGACCAATGTTTTAAACCTGTTTTAACCCCGGCTTTAAGAAGGGCCACACACCTGTTGAAAAAGCTCATGTAGGTAACTAGGTCATGCAAATTTCAGTAACTTTACTATAATATTTCAAAATGACATATAGGACTTTCAGTGGTGGTTGAAAAAAAGGCTAAACTAGCTTGTGATTTAAGTTTTTCCTGTTTTAACTTCTTTAAGTTGATGTTTCCAGAGGTGGGTGAGGTAACATGAAAAGTTGGGTAAATTAATTAAAGCGTTTACTCTGTTAAATTGTTATACAATTACTGCTGATCTCGTTTTCTGGGTTAGTAAAGTTTAAAACGTTCAAGTAGTGTTAGGCAACTGTTAAAGGAAAGGCAGGATTTAAAAATGGTAAAGGCGATCATATCAGTATGCAGAAGATTTCAGCAACCAAACACTCTATTGCTAATAATGGATTAAAACCTCAAATACGTGAGGCTGTTTTTTCTTACCATGGAGCGGGTGGATGGCATTTTTCGTCTTATAATCGTCCAGATAAACAGAGAAACACTAACACACCGTGCAGCAGCTCTGCAGTGAACAATGCAGGTCCTGCAGCTGCATGCAGCCCACGCTCTGCTCATTTCCCGCGCCACGGTAAGTCCTGGAAGCTGCACAAACGCGCGTCAAGTAGTTTTAAAAAATAATAGCTTTTCTTGGGACGTGAGAGGACAGATGTATTACTGAGAGTCTTCATCAACATTTTACAATGTAATAAATATTTTCTTTCACCAATAAGACAACAATAAAACTAATGAATCTCTGAGGCTTTTAGGGACAGGAGAGGTAGTTCTTCCAGGTCCTGTGCCGTGGCGCGAGTTTTTTATTTGTCAATTTGCATGCAAGGCGGGTAAAATGTTGATCTCCAGCCAACTTAGGAAACAGGTCAAAAGTTTAAAAGTAATCTTGTGTACACACATAGCAACCACTTTTGTGTTAAAACAGACAGAATACAGTAGTTATTTGTTTGGACACCACAATATGAATATGTCAGAGACAGATAGTAATTACAGTCTTTAACAGTTAAAGGAAGTGCGGTAATTCAAGAAAGATCCATTTAGATATATCCATAAAGCTGAATAAAAGGGAACACTGTTTAAAGATTGAATAAAGACAGATTGGCTGCAAAACTGCTTTAAGACAAAAACAGAGTGACATCCTGATGTAAACAGCAGGAAGTGGATATGGTTGAAGCATCAAAGAGGAAAACATGAAGCTGGGGCGCGGTGCACCAGACCGACAGTTTTATGCATTAACTTTGCACTTGCACTGGCTTCGTATTATTACTGTGATCAATTGATTACATTATCAGTCCTGACACTGTTCCCATTTCTATACACAGTTCTTTTTTACCATCTTCAGTACAGAATAGCAGTTAATCACCCAGGGAAATGCACTTATCATTTTATTCAATTCATTAGGCTTTTTTTGTAGCTACTTTTGCACCAAGTAATTCCAAGTACACAGAATAAAACTGAAGTAATTATTGTTATGCCATACTAAACTATAAACTATACATATTCATTATACGTAGTTGTACTTGAGAGCTACATATATAGCAATGCAGCGGTGATAGTCAGCTCTGTCTTTTGCATTTTTCATAAGGTTTTATCCACATTACACCTCATATCCTCCCCTGTAATACTCCTGAAAGAACCCTTTTTCTCAACTGTGAGATCCCTGGCAATCTTCTGCACAGGACTGGATCCAGGATTTTTACCAAATCAATGTTACAGATTCTATCCAATGTGAATATTAGATAGCACAAACATTCTGGTCACTGTTCCACAAAAGCTGGCAGCAAATCAGCTTGGGGCAAAAATGTCTTTCAGAAAGAGAACACAAAATTCAGGTGATAGACAATAATATTAATTATTCTTTTAAGATCTGTCTTTTCAAAATTCAGCCAATGAAGGGTTATGAAGCAAATCAAAGCATTTCAGGGGCCCATCAGATTTTAGCTGGGGTCAGATATCCACCCATACTTTGAGCCATTCATTGTGTCCAAGAAAGATGTGATATTGTAGTTGATGGTCATAAATGTTCCATTTCCATATAGGAAATAATTTCTCTATGGGGTTGAAGAGAGTCATTTGAAGGAAAAGTGAAAAGAAACAGCACAGAAGCTCAGTGTTAATTGTCCTAATTTAGATTTTTATGACATGTTTATTCCTTCATTTCTTTTTAGATGTATATGTAGCAGAATGTATCAAATGAAAGCCTAATGTGCAGTAATGTTGGGTTACATTACATTTTGATTGTAATGTATTTTTTATAATAGTATGCAATGGGCAAAACGCAGTGTCACTATAAGGAGTTTTGGTGGTGTTTGAGTTAGAAAACAGAAAACATTTAATTGTGTTAATTTGTGTCAAAGAATTGACAAAAGGATCCATGGTTCTGTCCATATTGACTTCTGTCGTGTTGTACATGTGAAGAGTTCTGAAAAAGTAACCAAGGACTCTAATGGAAAAAAGAGAGAGAGTAACAACATTAACATGTATAACAAAGACATTATAATAATAATAATAAAATACATGCTTAGTATAGGCTCTTTTTTTATTAACCAGTTTTTAAAAAACAAAATCTTATGGCCACACATAGAGTATATACATTACAGACATCAATGTGCGTCACATCAAGCAAGCAGATCATTTCTGAGTGAGTAAGCCAGCAGAGTTTATACATGAAACCTATTCAACGCATGACATGTTCAGCAAGCTGTCAGTTCACGTGTGGCCCACATTAAGTTCTTCCACCAGTGCCGCGCCCTCCCCTGCCCCCTCTCCTCTGTCGACCTCTGACTTGTTTATTGTCCTGACGTGGTAATCTCTTCTGCCGCTCCACTTTGATCCACCCTCCATCGCTCCCTTTGGTCCCCTCTTTTTCCTCGCTGGGGTTTTCTGTCACAGACAATATACCTGGTATCATGTAGGGGCGGTTCTGTGGCATGACACTGTAACTGTTGGACCGTGGCCTCCCTGGCTGTCGCCAGGTTTTGCTGGTTTTATTATGAATATGGTTACCTCTAGTATTGGTCCATGCATGCCCCCTGCCCTGCCCCCCCGCCACAGTTAATGTGTTGCCAAAGTAGTTGTTTCTACGGTTGTCGTACACTGCTCCAGAGCTCAGTGGGCGCTCTCGTTCCCTCTCAGAGGCGCTCTCTGACGTAGTGCTGGTCGGACTGCTGCCCTTTGACCCAAGATGGAGCGAGGAGAGTTTGGCCGACAGGCTGGCAGTTGGCGAGGAGCTGCGCGAGTCGATCCAGGGAGATACGCTGATGCGGTTTGGAGATCGCCGCACAGCTGCAGCATAAGAACATCCCTGGCTTTCATGCGCAGACAGGAACTGAGGAAGAGTGCGGGCATCTGAGCTGGTGAAGGCAGTCCGAGCAGCAGTCGTCTGCAAGGATTTCTGGGTCATCATCTGCCTCTGCCTGACATTGTACATCCACGTTGGATCAATTTCTAAAAAACCAGGATAACATTGAACAAAAAGCAAATCATGACTTCATAGGAAATTCAATCACTTTCATTATCATTATATATATATATTATTATTATTATTATTATTAGTATCCAGCAGTAAAAATTCTTTAAATAAAAAATCTATAAATACAACAATTACCTGAGTTACACATCTCCCTGGGGTTCCAGTCGATGTTAGCCGGTGTTGCATCGATGACTAGCTCCACACCCCTGATCTCATCTTGTCCACCACCCGAAGTCCATGTCACTGGACAACTGTGTCTGGTACACTTCGGTGATTTGACATCATCCTGAAACAATTAGGTCAAAAAAGAAGGAAAATATATGGATATTTATACTTGTTGCACACATATTTCAAATGGCTGATTTGCTTTACTTTGTGAGATGCCTCCCAAAGATACATGAATGACTCACCTCATAATTGACCGTGTAGTCCACTCTCTGGTTCTGCAGTAATCCAACGATCCATTTGTCCATCACAAAAGGCGGCTGCATTGCAATGACTTTAGTTCATATACAATCTGACTATGGCAACAACAATACATCTACCCTACAGGTAAAATGCAACCAGTTATTTCAGAAACAGCACTGACAATATTTAGCATTGATGAAAAATAAATGTATTGTGACGACACCTTAGTCATACGTAGCATTTCCACATCCTGACGGTTGGCATTAAAGACGACATCTTTGATGTAGGTCACTGCGACGTCATCTCCATCGAGTTCAATGTACATTTTCCATTTGCAGTCCTTGAAAGAACAGAGCTAATGTTGAGCTAATGTAAGTCTGGTGCACTCAGGAACAGCACATGATTGTATGGAAAAGTTTGTAATTGCAGTATTTTGTGTGAGGAACTTTGTTACTCTTGTATATAAACCAACAGCACAACCTAGAGGTAGTCTAATGGTAGTGGCCACATAGTCACACATTGTGGGGAAGGACCGGCATGCTAACACAAAACTATATCACAAATAAACTGTAAGGGCACCAAAAATTAAAAATATATCAAATTCAATTTGTATATTATATCTATGGCAGGTTAAATGAAGTCAGACCTCCCCCTTATTATATTAATTAACACTGAAGTGAAAATAGTTTTACAAAATTATTACAACAGAGACAATAAACAAATAAAAAATAAAAATAAAACATGTATGTAGATTATAAATTCCCTGTCAAACATTTGGTGTTATTTAATATTCTGGGTGGGATTCAGGATTAGTTTCTTGGAGCAGGAGTCTGGATGATTTTAGGTGACAAGGTGAAGGTTTTTCCTCATGAGTTGCTGTATGCGAGACACATCAAATCCTCACTAGGAGGCACAAATCTGAACAATTCCCCAGCCCTCTTCTCCTGCATACTGAATGCTGACGAAGCAGTAATGATTCTGCCAATCCCCAAAAGCCGTCCATGAAACCACAGGTCACTGCTTAACCACACAGAGTTCATGGCACAGGCCAATCCATTGTGTAGTGATCACAGAGAAAGACATCAGAGGAGTGGCACTAACACACTCGTCTGAGGAGCCCTCGCCCTCTCCTGCATCGTCCCCGGGGGCTGGAAGCGGCTCAAAGGGGAAGCTTCAGCAAGCCTCTGGCTCAGAAACACACCAGTGGCCCCGCGCTGGCCTGGTGTCGGCACTGGACGGTCGCACCGGGGCTACCAGGTCCATGCTAGTCTAATCACTCCAGCAGAAACAATGTCTGGTAATGATGCCTAGGACCCGAGTGCGTCTAATGACAACTCATACATAATTCAGCACCTTTCACTTGGCTGCACGGTGATATCCTCATTAGTAGGGGACCCTCAGTGGCTGTCAGATGGTGGCCGCACAATCGCAGGCCCTCATTTTGTCTTTGAGAAGTGCAGCTGCTTCCATGACATCGCCAGCAAAGAGGGGCGAAGAAAAAAAATGCAGTGCGGGTTTGTTTTATTTAGTGCAAAAAACCTTCCAGTTTGTAAAAACAAGGCTGACACGGAACCTGACACCAGGCAGGGGAAAATAATTAGCTCTCATTTTCTCAGCCTCCTGTTTCCTTCTCCCTGCTGTGTTTTCTACCCACTAAACCACCACATGTCAGAAGAAATGGGAGGCAATTAGCAGGCTCGTTTCAGCTCTGCCGAACACACTGAAAGAGGACTATTTATGATGGGACAATGAACAGCTGAAAGATTAAATAACGTTTGCCTTTTAAAAAGAAAATGACTTCTGGCTAAATGGGCTATTTTTGATTAAATTCAAACAGCAAGTTAAGAGCCACCCTTTCTCCACAGTTTGAGACCCTAACAAAGGGCTGTGAGCACGTCGAGGTGGATGTGCTACATGGCTGAGAATGAAATGTTTATTTGTCTGGTTTTTATACATGCCTAGTGATGCCTTCAACGGTCAGTATAACTGCCGACATTATGATTCCTCAGAATAAACAGCTTCAGCACAAGGACGCTGATCCAGTTATGGTAAAAACACGATTCTGTACATTTATTTTACTATTTAAAATTATCAACACACGTATTAAAGACGTTTACAATTAATGACAACTCAGATTAAAGAGGATACAACGTTTAGTTGTGTTTACTACATCAGCTGCTCACAGCTGCAGAATATGTTGATGCACTCAGTGTGTGTGTCTGTGTGTGTGTGAGACTACAAACGTACAGATTTCCCAGTTCCTGGTTTCCAGTGGTACCCAAACACCAGCTCCAGATTAACTGTTTTACTTCTCTCCACCTCCTTTTCCAGCTCATCCTGGGACAAAAAAGACATAGGTCTAATTATGCACAGAAAACTAAAAAAAAAACATCTCTTCCTTTAGATAAAGAAGAAACTTTATACCTTCAGCAGAGGTGGGAAGTGGACCAACCCAAGGTAATCATTAGTTAACTTTTCAATTTCACCCTGCCAGAGAGAAAGAATTATTCTAAATCAGCATAGATCTCATCCTGTAAAATATGTGTGGATTAAAATAAACAAGTGTCTCTTACCTTAAGGTGCATGACGTGACCTTTGGACTTGACCCCCATGTCCCTCATGTCATTTTCAGTGAGCAACAGCAACCTCTTTCCAGTGATGTGATTTTCTTTAAACAGGTCAGCATACAGCTGCATGCCACATGTACCCTCCCCTGACGTACAAACAGACACACCCAGATTTGAAACAACACATAAAGGACAAATAAAGAAGAAATAAAGAGTCCCAAGCTATCACAGTTAAAGATTATCTTGCAGCGAACAAACCTGCGCCAAATATTTGCTGCATCCAGAAATACTGAAAAAAGAGAAAGGCAGCGTGTTAGTTTTGATAGTGATCATGTGGTGTGGAAATTAATTCATTTATTATGAGGTAAATACAACAATACTGACCACGTGCTCCTCTGTCCATGTATAGATATCAAGGGTGGGCAGCAACTGCATAAACACAGAACAGAAGTAAAAGCAGCAGAACATGGAGGCACACACACGTTCATATGAAACACATGCGTATTTATAACAGACAGATCCTAAAGTAAAAATGACAAGACTTAAGTAAATGTTATTAAAATGGAAAATAGCAATGTTTTCCATGTCTTCCGAGCTATTACTCTTCTCGTTATTGTGCTGTGCGATTAAGACAACTTGCCTCTAATGGTCTACATCAAACCGAAAATGTCCATCTGACTGATCTAACGTGATCTATCTGAATGATAAATCATTTATTGCTCATTAAATGTAATCAGGCAGAAACCTGCCAGCCAAAATAAAGATTTCATCATTGTGCTCATGAGACTGGTGTGTAATGACAGAAATAATGCAATGGAAAATTGTAGGAAAGATGACTAAATGAATGAGTAATCCCCCATTCACTGTCTTCTTCCCACGACATCTGATAACAGCTCAGATTATGAACTGAATGCGACGGGTCTCAATAGACAGTCGCTGCCATACATCTCAGTGCAGCCCGCCGCCTCATAAAGCCACTCAGCCCTGCAGCGTTTTCCGCCTCCTCCAGTGCTGCCGTTCGGAAGTAAACAGATTCAGTAACACTCTGCCACTGCCAAACTCCCACAGGAGTGACTTAACATAGCTTTTCAAGCCTCATACTAGATTTCACAAATGTGCTGCCATGCTTATCTTATTAAGACAAAGGTACCTGGATCTCAAAATGCAGAGCACACTTTTTCTCTTAATATGCGCGTGGAGTCTGAGGAAAAGAAAAGACTTTGAGTCGGGTTTAGTTCACACAATTCTGCCCCCATGTGGACTAAGTGGATGATGGGTAACTAGTCCATGGATGCAGAGAGTTACAAAGTGGCATGACGTTCACATCACAAGAAACACTTGTGAAACAAAGTATTTCAAAATTTGATTAAAATGGGTCAGTCACTCTCTGTTCTGTCTTCTACAGCAGAACTTTTGATAATAATAGTTGTAACAAAACATAATTCCCATTAATATTTGTCCCTAAACCACTATTCTTTCATTTATAGAAAGTAATAAAATCAATCGAAATCACAAAGATTGGCAGAGAGTTGAAAGAAACTAATTTATTGTCAAAACACTGAAGGCTGCAGGACAATAAGTCACTTGAGGACACTGATAGATGTCTGATTTTTGGTGGAAGCTCGTGGTGAAGACTAAGAAATGTGGAAGCTGAATGTTTCAGGATGATCTCCATGTCTGGATTTCAGACAGAAGAATGTAAATATTGTTAAGTGTCAGTGTTTATTGTTATGTCTACTCTACGTACAGGGCTCAATAGCGCTGGAGCACTGGCGGCGTTTGAATGGGAATATTAACTTGAGGCAGGAAGCTAACAAGCAACAACACAGGAATACAGAGGATTACATCCTCATGAGACTGACTGATGAGAACAAGGGAAGGGGACAATTTAATGGGCTATGCTCAAGGAAGCATGTCCTTTCCCTGGATGAAGCATAATACCTAACTGAACACTAATGCTAATACGATTTTCTCCACTGTAAAGTGCAGATCTTGAGGCTAATATTCACATAGACCATATGATGAATCCGTATTTAAAATGTGTCTGTATAAAAAAATTATTTTATTAAATATATTTGGTAAAAAATATGATTGATAACTACAAAGATTATAGACAGCTATTATGATCATTTTTCTTAGCTTTTTGGACCTAAGATGTGTTTTTATTGAATATTTATTTAAGTAAAATATAAAATGAGAGAATGAAGCTGGCAGTCACACTCCAAAGTCCTTCTCCTGCTGTTTTGAACCTGGGTCAGTCAGAGGAAAAAACATGTACTTTCTCATCCTGATAAGAGACTGCGTCTCAACAACTGCACTCCACCACATCCAGAACAAATTGGCCAATCTTAATGTCAGCAAAATGTCACTTCATCATAAAAGCCTGGCCTTCTCCAAGCAAGTGGCTCACGTGGCTCTTTTCCTCACAGCATGGCACTATACATCCAGTACATTAGGCAGTAATGTAAATGAACAGTAAATGACATCCATAATATCCACAGGTGGAGGGTTACAAATATATTCTGTAATATGTTTCTGTGCCTTATTGAGCTATTTTTAAAAGCACATGATAAGTTGAACAAAGCAGAAGAAAGTGTATACCATGTGTCTTTTCATTGTCTCTTTATTATTAAAAATAATCTACATGACTTAACAAGGAATTAACGCATTCATTTACGCATTCCACAACGCTGATATTGCATTAAGTGACATCACAGTTTGTTGTAGCTGTGGCAACGCACAATGTCAGCGCGCTTCATTCACTGTCGTCAGACCATGTGAGGCGTCCCATCCCCAGAGTCATGTTGACTTTGTGTCCTTCTCTGACACAGCTCGACATGGAGGAGTTCTGCCTGGCCTCCAAGTTGACCTGCATGCCCGAGTGCAGGACGGGCCGGCCAAAGTCAGAGGAAAACATGTCCTCAAAGCCTTTCATCATGGACTGCAGTTTCACCTCTTTGTTATGGGAGGTTGTGATCTGACATGACATGTGTGAACTGTTTGATTCCTCCGTCTTACACTGATAGAACGACTTAGCACTTATCTTTTTTGCCACAGGTAAGAAGAGCTGGGAGACAGAGACAGTTGGGGAGTGGGGACACAGGGGGAAGATAAAAAGAGGAGAGGATAGAAAAGAAAAGGAAGCGATGATCAGTTTCAAACCACAAAGTAAGAGTCAATGAGAAAAGTGGACAATTTTAACCCCAAGATGATTAATAAGCTGTGTTAACAGAACAGAACAATAGAGTAAGATAGGAAAAGAGGGGGAACAAAGGAAATTATTTTTGTTTACTTCATTCAAAGGTTTTGTTTACAAATTGATACTGAAATTAATAGAAAACTTAATTGATAGAAACTGTGCTGAGTGACAGGCTCTATACTCTACACTACTTAAGTCAAACACAGCCAAGAAACGACCTTATTTTGTCCACAGAGACACAAGTAAAATACCAGAATACAATCTGTTTTGTATTTTGCATGCAAAAAAAATGCAGCCAAATAAATGAAAGCTGTGAACAGCAGGTCAGAGCCTGGATCCTCACGGTTCAATATGACTTCACTCTGTGCATCATGATGCAAATGTACTTGTTGGGCAGCCATGCACTACACTGCACATAAATGCAGCACTGCCAATAATATACACACTGCCCCATAATGTTCTCATAATGTGCTTTTTCCTTCACTTCTCATTCCATACATTTTATTTTCATTTCACTGCTTTCCATTTTCACTTCACCCCGGAGGATTTCTGTCCCTCTCCTAATGGGATGGAGGAAACACTCGTGTGACCAGCAGCGTAACAGCGAGGCACTGACGCTGTGACCACTTGACAGTAGGTGGCAGCTGTCCAGAGGGTGAAGGTGGACCAAGGTGGAGAGGGAATAATGAGGAACTCACCGGGCTGTTGGACTGTTCAATGAGTTTGAGCTCCCACATCTTTAGACGTCGCTCTCGCTCCTTCAGCTCCTGCTCTTTGGTGCTCAGGTCTCTCTCCAGCTTCTTGAGTCTCTCAAGTGTGGCTTCAATCTCACACCTGCAGAACAATGTGAGACGTAGATATGTTAAAGCCCGACAAGACTTAATATTGGAATTTTTGTCAACAAATCCTATGATAAGACCAATGTGTTTGATCCTCTCTCAATGCTTTCCAAAGTCCATATACCCCTGTCTGTGGCACTCTGCCCATTTCTTATTACAAGGGATTGAAACCTTCATGAAACACAAATATACATGTTTCAGTAAATGCTGTGCTCAGTCCTCAAACACCTGCACACTACAGGTTTTAAGCAAAAATGTCTCAAACAGGACTGAATAGTTTATTTGTTAAGGACTATTTGAAACGGAGGATTAATAAACATTTGGTGCCTAAGAGTATTTTTGCAGCAGGACTGTGTATGTTGAACACATATATTGACTTGGTAAAGTACTTTTGTTTATTAATATGAAGGAAATTAACTTCCAGTGCAACACTGTGGCTGACTGATCTGATTTTATCTCTAAAAGAAGCCTAAAGGTTAACTGATCTATCACATATTCTGTACTGACTTAAGTGCAATACAACATTTTTATGGTTGTGCCATCTTTTAAATGTGAATATTTGCTGTTACTGGAAACTTTGGGATTTCCACAAGAATCTCAGATAAAGTTATGTAGGTTTGAACAATGAATAACAGCCCTGTAGTTTGGTCTTTTCATGGGATTTGTTGACACTGTTATAATTGAAAATTGAATATAACTCAGTTATCCTTAAAACAACACAGTGTAAAGAGTATACACTGAAATATATGAGTATATAAAATGAAACACTGTAAACTCTGTAAACAACCCAGTGATGCCTGGCAGTCTGAAGGTGATTAGTCTGTGTCTGAAGCTTTGAATGCCAAGGACAGGACAATGTCTCATATTCACTTCACACTGGGCAAGTTTGTTTTGCCCAGCGGGTGGGGCTGCACAGTGTGTCCTGGAAATCCATGCTGAGCTACAGCCCAACTAAAACTCAGTTCTCACGCATGCAAACACATGTAGCCTAGGAAGGAAAGCCCATCCTTACTCCTCCCAGTCCTCTGCTTCCTCCACCTTGACGCTTCCAACTTCAAATAATTTCCACTTGTGCTCAACTTCCCAAATAATTTGTTCTCTTCTTTTTTGATATTGCTCTGTACATTGTTAAAATCTCTGTTCTATCTAAACAGTTGCTGCATTATCAATGAAATGACAAGTGTCTTTTTATTCTTCAAGCTTGTCTCCAAAGTGGTCCAGAGCATAACAGGAAGCGTCTGTTTAGATTAACCTGTTTGATATTTAACTAGTGACTCACTTTATGACTTCAAAATGCTAATTTAGTGGTTGTAAGCAACCACCACAGCTAGTAGCTGACATTTATTGTTTGTCTGTACAAGCAACATAGTGCAGTCTATTAAATACTAAGACACTGGATTTAGCATGAAACAATGATCCTGTCCCGTTCATCATGCCGTGTTTTATTGTATACACGCAGTATTTGACGCTTATGTAATTATTTATATAAATAGGCAAACTATATGTATGTCATGTATATATCCTGTACTGTTTTGCTGTGCTGCTGGCTAAATCGCTATTTCATCATCACGAGTTTTCCTGGCAAAATCAGCATTATTAAAGCTTAGTAACATGTGTACAGTGTAATCACAGAGAGGGTTGGATGTACCAAGGAGCATTTCTTAGATGCATCATGCGCTTAACTAGTCCTTTTTTGTGGTGTGAATAAACAGATTAATAAGAAAATTTGCAGAGGGAAAAACACAATATAAAGAGTATAATAGGTTCTTTAATCTAACGACTATTCATCTTGTGATATCACCAGGTTTAAATTGTGATTTGTCCTGTAGGCTGCTGAATAAAACTAATCCATTAGCCTCCGCTGTACGTTGTGGTAAGTGATGTTAATTTGCTAACCGGCAAAACTTTGCTGAACCCCTGCTTAACTCCAACATATTAACATTGTCATAGTGAGTATGTTACCGTTTAGCTGTATGAACCACCACCACTAGAACAGTTGCAGATTCTTGTTTCAATGTACAAACCCCTAAGAGTAAGATATATCCCTTTCTGTGCACCCTATATGATCATAAACACTCTGCTTTAAGCTGGTAGACATGAATTGATTCTGAAACCCAGTGAGCTACAGTATAACACAGCAACACAGCTCTGTATGCCGGATGTATTCCTTAGTAATACCTCAATAACCTTAATCAGCTAACCGAGAAACATAGTATCAAGCCCAACAGATCTCGCTGTTCTGAGGTCAACATAACATTTCTCTGCTCTTTGTGGTGAAGCTAACTCATGCTCTGATCACCCACCAGCCTCTCCTTCCATTTCCAGCCAGCGAAGCTAATAGTATCAAACCTCTTAAGCCACAACAAACGGGTCCTTTCTGTGTCACACATTCTCGGTTTCTGTTTTCCAGCAGTTTGCTCCATCCTGCTCCACCTGCAGATGGCTGCCTGGACATGATGCCACCAGCACAACTTCTGAGGAAAAACCTCAGAGCACAGACAAGCCCCGCAGAGAGGCAGACAGAGAATAAAGTAACAGCTGAGACTCAGGCTGTGCTGAACATCACCAAACCTCCAGCTGCTCATACAACCCAATTAAACACTTCTACTTGAAAAAGATGGTGATTATTTTTAGGGCCTTATGGGTAAAGAGAGGAAGTATATCCAGATGGATGATTCTTTGGAGGTTTTCATGCCTTTATGTAGCTATCAGTGTAATTATTAAAGATCTATATGCACGATCTCAAGTCTTTTTTTTGTGTTTCATGGCCCCCATCAGCTACATTTCCACATCATTCTTTGAAAACAGTTGCACATTTCCTTAGGCTGAGGCACTATATTGGTGAAAAAAGAGAGTTATAAATACATTTACTGGGTCGGAGAATGGCTGATCTCATTACCTCCATTCAGCCTTGTTGTGAAGGAAAGAGTTGCACTGTTGAGGAAGCTGGCTGTCATTAGACATGGACTCCAAAGTTGAGAGGATCTGCTTGAACATTGGCCTCTCCTAAATCAACACAAACATTTGAGATTCACACGAAAACATACATGTGTTGTGAATTTGCATGATAATGTAACTTGGTGGATCACTCACTTTTGGCTCTGTTGCCCAGCAGTTCCTCAAGAGCTCTGCAAAGCTGGCAGGGCAGCTACTGGGGATGGTTAACCTCTGAAACACACACAGTCAGTTGAAGGGTGAGCTGCTGGTTGGTGGTTGATTTACAGTAAATTAGTAAAATAATGTAGAACTTATTTAAAGGGACAAACATTTTAAACACACTTAAACACACTCATACACACTTATTTACTTTCTTGCAGACAGTTAAAAGAAAATTCTTAATATCAGTCAATTAAATCCCATATCTGTAGCTATGGAAAGGCAAAGCTACAGATAAAAATACAATAGCTTAGCTTAGCTTAGCTTAGCATAAAGACCAGAGAAAGGGGGAAACTGCTACTTTTACTGTACTCCACCCTTAAGTCCCAAATGGTTTCCAGTCAACTTCACAGTGATAACAGTGTTCAAGAAATTTTAATGTAAAACCTTTATATTTTTACATTTCAGGTTTTGTTAAAGGAAGTGAAAATGAATTTTTCACACTTTAACCAGTGACATATCCGTGTAGTCAGTGTTTATGTGCACCAAACAGCCATCTGTACAGATGTTATCTAGCTGTATGAGCTGATCATGAAGGGCGAGGTCTGTGTGTCTGTGTATTTGTGTGTCAGCTAAGCCTGTTCCTGACCTCAGAGCTCAACATGTCTCCCTCCTATTCATAAAGTTGAAATATTTGAAACTGAAGTACACATGCGTTTACATCTAATTGCAACCCACCCCAAATTCCAGTTTTTATGCCAAGCTAAGCAAATCATGACATAACATAGCTTTATGTTTTTACCACACAGATATGAGAGCTGCATTGTAATTCTCTGGAGCTTAATACCTCGTTTTTCTCTACCACCAGCCAGGCCACCTGTAAACCCTCTAGGCCTTTGAAGGGTATCTCACGGGTGAGCATTTCCCAAAGAACCTGTCGCAGAAGTCAAGAGCCAGGGGCAGCAAACAAGCAGAGTTATAAATACTGTAAAATGAAATGAATATACTATGTATACTATGTCAACATGTATAACATCAATGACTCTTCTGTTTTACCCCACTGAGCAGATGAGTATGTTTGATCCATTTATATAGTGTGTTTGATTCTACAAAAATAAACATTAAAAACACAAAACAACAGCAAAATGCTACGTAGGAATTACACAAAGGGTTTCACTAAAGGCTGCCACCACATCTGAAGAACAACAGCAGTACTTCCTTGATAATTTGGGCTCTTTTTCAGTCGGTATTCAGCATCGTTACAAATAACAACCTGCGTCGGCATCTTAAAAAATTAGATCATGAAAAGGTGAAGGAGAGACATTTTGCAAACGCCAAGGGCTTGACTGTATATGTGTGCCATATTTGTACATTTCTGCACTTGCCAGCTGCCTCTCATTACATGTATGTGTTTTACTGTAGAAATAAGCTCCTTAGAAAAAGGGGGAGGGGGGCTGCATACTTAAAATTGCAATCATTTTGCAGCACCTGACATAAAAGGCTCTCATTGCAATCATAAACATTGTCTGTTTAGCTTGTAAAGTCGCACATATATCTGAGGCAACTTCATTTTTACACTTTTTTGTCAATTCATAGGGATTTCATGTCAGTAATTTAACCTTGTATAATTGGATTTGCAGTTTTGTGACTTTTTGGCCGATTTAGAGGAACAGTTTATGTTTTTTATTTTAAAACTACTTCAAAAATATCTTTCGGCAGCAACCTGAAACAAAAGAGTTTTAAGAATAACAAAAATGCATTAAGTGTCTACTATTGTGTATTTCTTCAAAGGTCACTGCTGTTGTCAAATTGAGGACTGGTTGACCATCAGGTAAGCCATGAGTGACTTAAAAAACAAACCTGTGGAAAACTGAATGAATTATGCTCAGTATGGTGCATGTGAAAAAACGTGACTGAGGTCTGAAAAAAATAGAAATCGTTGCCTCTCAAATGTTTTATTTAAAACAAAATATTGCTGCCTGAATAAGATTCAGCCTAGTCAAATTTGGCTGTAAGTTTTATCCTTCTTCTTGTATAACTGAAAAAGAAATGATAAATATCTACCAGAAGGTAAAAACTATGAGTCAAAAAAACAGAATCTTAGGTCCTGTGTATTAAGATGCTAAAAGTAAGTGTTTGCAGTTTCCAGGGACCGGTATACTCAATCAGAGCCGCTTCCCAGAGAAACCTACTCGTCCAACACCTTTCCGATGACAGATTAGGGGTATCTGTGTCCAACAATCTCTGTAACTTTTCGAAACCCGTGATCTGACATTCACACCCACTTGATGCAGTGATTGGCCTGCTGTGTGGAGGTGAGAAAAGCACCAGGGACTGAACTTCTCTTTCTAGCTCTCTTTTTCCACTCTTGGCAGTTTCTATCAAACACCTATCTGGCAACAATATGAACGTCTTCCAGGAGAAACTGTCTGAATACGATCCCCTTATTCAAACAACATTTACATTTACTGTTTCGTTAATTTAACAAACACATATGTTTTACATTCAGTGCATTGAATTTTGCAGGATGGGACCTAATATAACACATTTTGTCATGTTGATAGTCAGATCAGTTCAATATATTACTCATGTTTGTGTGTTAATGAAATAATTGCTTACTTGCTTATGTTTTTCCAGAACAGACAATTAAGTACTGAAATATACACGTTTAAAATCACAATCTTTTGTCATATTTCTGGGGTTTTTTTCTTTCCTTTTCAAAGGCACGAGAAGTCTGTTTTTCACAGACATTTGGTTAATGTGTTTATTAGGAAGGGTCACTATGAAGTGTGAGTATTTGATTGTACTTGTATTGGACAATGCTATGCTCTGGAGCTCTCTTAAATAGTTTGAGATAGCTGATACCGAGTCATGACACATGACAGCACAGCATTTAATTATAGGAATAAGAGAAACTGTCTTAGACACCGTATGTCAGTCAGATGATTGCTGGCAATCTGTGGCAAAACGATCTCCACAGAGTTATGAGAATGCTGCTCTGGTCACTCACCACACCATAGGAGAAAGCGTCACAAGTCTCAGACACAGGCAGGCTCTGGATCACCTCCGGAGCCATCCAGGGAAACGTGCCCACCAAGGACATGTGTGTTGTGTGGGTCAGGAACTTAGATGCTCCAAAATCACAGATCTAAAGTGATGAAAAAAAAATAATTTCAATGACTATAAATACTAATTAGAAAATGTTTGGTATCTACAGCCCCCATCCACAGAACAATTGTTGGAGTTGCTTTACGCATGCCATAACATAAAATTCAATAAATAAATAAGATATACATATCATCTCTCTATTCTCTCCATGAGTATGCATCTGGTGCTGATGATACTACAGATGAGGAAATCTATTGTACCGTAGTCACATCAATTAGGCCTAGCGTTAGACTGTGTCTCTATGATTCATTAGATACATACAGAGGAAGCTTCAAAATATTTACTGATAATTTTCCATAATAAACCGTATAGTCATGAGATTTTTCCATATATATTCTTTTGACTAGTCTTATCCACCAAAGCAGCAACAGTGAAGCGCACCCGTGACACAGTCAGTGGTGCATGCTAAGTTAGTCACTGCCCTCTTGTGTCCACATACTGTAGGTAAGTAACACACCACTGTCTCATGCTCCTATTATTTTCAAATCTCTGAAAAGAGAGTTGAAACGTCTGGCCAACCAGACTGAAGTCAGAGCTGTCTCACTGTGAAATGGATCTGAGATAAAACTCCACCGTCACAATGAAAACCTACCTTGAGAACCTTGTCTGCTGCCACAACAACTGAAAAAAGAAAAGTATGTCCGCTATAAAAAATACGTTACATGTCAGTTTATACAAAATTATATTTTAGACACAAAAATGATGCAAGGAATGAAATCTGTTACCATTCCGGGACTTTAAGTCTCTGTGGATCACCTTGACGGGGGCCTCTGAATGTAAATAGTGCATTCCTTAAGCAGAAATGAAGAGACGTTTTTAGAGGGAGATCGCTAGAAACTCTTGCATGAACTGGTGACTTTGATCATTCATATGAGAAAATAATGCATCTTTCAATTAGTAATGTTGCAAGTGAGAACCCATCCTGTTTGAAATACTGTAAATCAATGAGGTGAGGGAGACCTGGAGCTGCTTGGGAGTAGAAATGTATACTATTGAGGATTTACTAATGATCAAATCAAGGCTCCCTGACTCTTGATTATTTGAATTTCCATGTAATAGTCCACCTACACTGCCTGCACACTGGTAAACAGAATCAACATTAGCAATAAGTGCAACAAATGAGAACTTAAACCAGCAGCTCATAAAAGTCAAAGATTCCTTCATGCCTTGTAAAACTGTTTAATACGTCCACAGCAAAGACTGTTTGTTGTTTGAAGATTACTGCACAGCGCCACTTCCGCCTGGTGTTAAATCAGATACACCAGCAGAGTTCTGCTGCTGAACTGTCATCGGTCTTCAGCCTTTGATATCAGAAATCATGTCATATTGAGATTCTTACAGAAAAACCGGCTTTAAAAGGACTACTTAGGACGAGTAAAGATATGACCTGCAAAACAGTTTTCAAGGTGATCCTAAAAGATGTAAATGATGTAAATCATTTTTCATAAATACAGGCAATCCTCAGGGTTCAATCTTATCTTTTTCATGGTCTACATTAATAACCTGGAGCTGTATCAGCTAATGATTGTTTATTTTATCTCATTAAAATTAAGTACTAAAGAATGTTTGTATCTTTCTTAAAATCCTGGTCTAGAGCGGCACTGTAATTACAATACTGTGAACAGCACATCTTGGATTTTGAGGCAATAAACTTAAAGCTAGCTTCTTTTTATACAAACAGGCAATATTACATAGATTAAAATTGTTCCAGGGTTAAGTTTCTTTTCACTTGACATAATTTATAGGCTCTATACACACACACACACACACACACACACACACACACACACACACACACAGACATACATCCTTCAGCACTTAAATTCTGCTTTTCAAATTTAAGCTTCTTTCTTTGTAATATTTTATTTGTCATATTAAACTGCTGTCCACTGCATTTTATACTATGTAATTAAAATTGTTTAGCTGCAGCCATGTGTAAAGTACTGTTCTCCTGTTAAACTTTGGACAAAGAATAGCCTTGATCTCAGTGATTTGAGCCTGCTAAAATAAAGTCTCTGAATTAATCAACTAACACAGATACACTGTTATCGACAGGCACAGTTGTTATCACTAATTACAGAGATACATAACTGTCATATTTACCTCTTGCAATCTGTGCAGCCCATGTCATGATCTGCCCCATGTCCATTTCCTCACTCTCATCACTGGACAAGTAATCATACAACGATCCTCCGCTTGCATACTCTGTGGAGAAATGTGATTATTGCTAAGTGTGCGTCACTGGGGAGTGACTGACAGCTCGTGATGGCAAAATGTCTTACAGTGACAAAACTGTCCTCTTGAGGCGTTACATTGTACGTATGAGTGCAGTATTTGAGAGCATTATGCGAAAACAATTGAAAACTGAAATTCTGCCAGACGACTCCTGGGGGCCAACTGACAGTGTCTTGTTTACCGATTGCTCCTGTCACTGCCACTGTGGGTGAGCTCAGAGAGTAACTGCACATTATAAGCCTCCCGGCTCCCTCGGGAGTCCATGTGTTATCAAATCTATCACAGAACAATAGTCTCTGCTTTGTTTTTGAAAACTTTTATATACTTCTTATAGGTCTGGACAACCATGTGGCCTTGTGTAAAACCCCCTTCAGAAGACTGTCCAGGGCATATAAAGCAACATTTATTCTGCTATGTGTAGGCAGACACTATCTATTGAATTAAGATAAACAAGCACTATCATACCAACTAAACCAGCAGGAAACCTCTGTTTGTGCCTAATAATCTAATTATGTTCCAACACAGTAATGTAAACATGCACCGGCACCAAGACAGGAGTCTAATTAACAATCATGTTTTTTTTTTTTATTATGAGTCTGAAATTGATATAGTTTTTCTTTTTACTTTTGATGTTGTATCTTAATTAATGTGCAGCTACAAGTGAGCTCACCTCACTTCACCTAGATGTGCAAGGGCAGACCTGTCTGCTTCTGTACTTTGCACCTGAATACGTTCGACAGCATTCCATAGATAATATGGCTACCTGTGGTTTCTGTTGTACGCTGCACTTTCATTTTAGTATCCTCCAACTTTCTCAGGGTGAATTAGTCTAATGTTAGTTTTAATGAGCCTGTGTGAAATAAACAGCCTTGCAGTATATCTCACAGGTAAATGTACCTTTACCCCAAAACAATAACAAAGCTGAATTCATTAGGTTTATGATGCTGCTGACGGCAGATATTGTTAAACTCATGCAGGTTGACAGAGACAAACAGGTGTCTCTAATTGGTTGTACATATTGGCAGTTAGACTGAGGCGAAGTGGCCAGCCTGATGCTGAGCAGTATGTCAACAGACAAAGGAAATTTATAACAAAGCTGATGAATGTGGACATGGCATGGTCAGGCCTGGCCATAAAGCTGTTCCCTGTAACTGGTGCTAATTAGATTCTGCTTTGATGAATAGATACACCAACCAGCTCCTTGACAACAAAACCTTTCTATTTCACAGCTGTAAAATACTGCAGTGGCAGATAAGGTGCCATGTGCCACCATGAGTTTCCCTCCGTTGTTCAGACGCAAATCTGCAAATCATGCTCTTAAACCGGAAAACTTTGCAAATCACAAAGTGAAATGCTTACATTAAGCTCCCTTTGATTTCTGCATATTTTATTAGTTCTTTCAACGTTTCACATGGCTGCCTCATAGGAGGCATATTGCTGATATTTAGCACCGATTTTACACTCTTCAGTCTTCTTCCTCACAGAGAAAAACAGTTGTGTTGCCTCATTAACAGCCTTTGCATAACCTGTATAAAATCAAATGTAAAGTGAATACAGTTTGACGTTTGAGTTTACAGATACTTTCTAGTTTGTAGATTACTGTAAGAGGCTATTGCGCGTGATAAATAAAGAAGCAAACAGCAGACCAAATGCAGGACTTTTTCTATGATTTTTGGGAGAAAAAAAAGTCATTCACCTTTCACCTACAAATGTCACACAGACCATGCCCTACTTTAAAGCCAGAAAAGATCAATCACATTTCTCACCAAAAAAACCCCTAAGCACTTGTACCCACTCACAAAATGTTTGTTTGTTGTGAAGGCTGTTAAGATTTTTAGGGTTTGAATGCTCTCAGTGTGAGCTGCTTTAGAGCGAAGACCCTGTCCGTAAATGTAATGCAATGTAATAATTCATTCTTAACACATGAGGTCCAGAGAGGATAAATGTGAACTGGGGGCTTGTATTTATCAGTTTCATTGACTGACAGAACAGAGAAGATCTTGTTTGTGTTCAGTCCACACTGTAGGATGTTGTGTATTGTGTAACTCAGGTGTCAGGTGAGGTGAGTATGTGTGTTCTGCTACATCTTTCACAGACATGGTGTTTTCCTGGAAAAAGAGCGTTCTTTGTAGCAGTGAGTACACGGCATTAAAAAAATATGACCTGCGGGGAATTACTAGGTCTCACTAACACACAGTAATCCCTAAATGTCAAAGACCTTTTATTAATAACACTGTCAAACAGAGATTATATCTCTTAGTCCACCCCAAGTGGCTCAGAAGTTCAGCCTTTGATGTACAGTAAACACATTAAGAGCCTGTAACACAGCTTCCTATCAACATGTGCACTAAGCCATTTTTGCTAAACTGTTGCTCTGAGGCTGCCTGGTGGTGCTCTGTTGTTTTAATGGAAAAGAGCCTCTTTTAATTTGCTTTTCCCAAAGAGCGAATGGTCTTCATTTGTGCCATTGCAAATTAAGTCTCAATTACATGTAGTGCTGAAATAACCAGAAATTTAATTGTCAACAATTTTGAAAAACCAATTAATCACTTAAATGCATTTGTCAAGGAAAATGTTCAAACATTTGCTGTTTCCAGCCACTGAAAATATGAAGATTTGCTGTTTTACATTTTTTTAAATTCAATATCTGTTGGGTTTTCAACTGTCTGTTGGACAAAAAAGGACTTTGAGGATGTCGCCTTGGTTTCTGGGAAACTGTAATGGCCACTAGTTGACTTTTTTCTGACATCTTAAAGAAAAAGCAATTAATCAATTATGAAAAAAGTAACTGACAAATGAAACATGAAAGCAATCATTAGTTGCAGCAGTAATTATATATACTATATACTACCTGTGTAGTTAATTATCATTAACCTGTGATTTGGGGCGTAATCAGTACAGCGAACAGCATGACAATTTAAAAAAGGAAAAACACTCAAAATTAGGCCAAATTTTAAAAAATTAAGAAAAAGCCAGCTAATAGTCTTTGTTACAGAGTAGAGAAGGGAGATCAATGCTGGTTCAGTACGAAACACAATTACCCAGCAGCAGAACAGAGAGTTTAAGTACAGCTTAAATGACATTTCCACTTCTGCACTCCAGCTCAATGAAAGTTTAAGCAGAGGCATGGGGCCCCTTGCTACATGTGCTGCATTCTTCTCAGCCTCTAACCTAGACACAAAAACAAACAGGGGTGCACAACTACTGTATCAATGTGTGCACTTCCTGAACCCTCTGGCATTCACTAATGCTTCCATAGAAACATGTGCACCATTCAGCATTGAGCAAACTGCAACTGGTGCAAACAGACTGAGCTGCTGTGATTACATACTGTATACACGGTACAACATGGTACCGTGTATACAAAAAAATATCTTACCAGTGACGATTCCATAGTTGGGAGCTTCAAGAATCGCGCCATAAAACTGGATGATGTTTCGGTGGCTGAGAACACTGAGGATTACAGCCTGAATAATGACACACAGAGAAAAAAACATATCGTAACTAAAATCATCATAACACTAACCAAAGAAACAAGACAAAGACTCTGCAGCCATGTTAGCAACCAGCAGTGCTCTGAGCTAAATGCTAATGTCAACATGCTAATATGCTAACAAAGACAGTGCAAACTTGCTGATGGAAGAGAGGTATAATATTTACCATGTTCTTTGTCTTGGTTCAGCATGTGTTAGCATCATCTGATGAACATAAATGTTTTTACCAAAACCCACCCATAAGGGACAGTTCACAAAGCTGAAGTTCGTAGGCCTATCTGTGTAATATATTGCACCAGATATTGAGATATTTCAGAATAAGGGAGAACTTTAACCTGCTGGTGGCTCTAGAAAGAAATTATTTGGACAAAGAATCAAATCTGAGTCCCTAAGGTTCATTCTCTGAGAACTATGGATATCTGTGTCCACTTCATTGGCAAACTATCTAATAGTTGTTGAGACATTTCATCCTGGACCAAAGTAGCTGACCACAAAACACACAGACACTGGTACTTCAAGTGTATGGCATACAACTATATATAAATGCAGTATATATTAATATAACATACTGGCCCAGAAAGATCAGTGTGAAACCATTCCTAGAATGAACAGAAACCTGACACAACCAATTCATTTAATTGTAGCCAAACACTATAATTAACGGAACAATTGCTTCACTGTGAAAGGATTACATTATTATTTTCACTGAACAATCATCTCTCCAACACTTGAGTGAAGTTGAATGGATATCTGTGATCTTTTACAATTTCATAAAAGAAACGATGAATAATTTTCCGAACATCTTATCACAGGCCAACAAATGTAATACAATTTCCCTGAAACGATTTCAAAGACAATTCTTTTTTTCTTTTTTTGTCTTTAAAGACAATGAGACTGAGCTTTCAAAGGGATTTCAAGAGCCAAATGCATTCTTTCATTTGGCAATAATGTTTCTTTTGCAGCACATTTCTAAGAGTGGGGGAGTATAATGAGTGATGGGTACAGAAGTCACCACATCCCCCTAAATGGGGGAGCAATTAAAATGATTACTATACTGACAATTAAAAGTATATGAAAAGCCCGGGCAATTATGACTCCTACCTCGTTTTCAATCTTGAGCAGTTTTTTCACTGCCACCTCTTTGTCCTGAGAGATCCACCTGGCTCGGTACACACTTCCGAAGCTGCCGCCGCCACAGTTCTCGTGGAAGTGGATATCATCAAACTTGATTTGCACGAAGGAGGCGCTTGGAGACAACATCTCATAATGACACTCAGCACCGACTCGGTCTTGGTGGGGGATCACAGGGAAGGAAGGAAGCTTGGTTTGAACAACAAAGTCCTCTGCGGTAAAACAAACTCACGCCTCCTGTTCAAAACACTTCAAAGACCAGCTTCAGTCTGAAACACACCATCCGAGAGTGCAGGTTAGATGAGAGTCCCACATGACCCGAGAGGGGCCACTGTGCCATTGGCTGAGTCTGGTGTGTGGTGTCAATGTGATATGCCTGGTTTTAGCTGTGTGATTTATTGACCATCCCCTGCCTCTCTGCATCACACACACACACACACACACACACACACACACACACAAGCGCGCGCACACACACACACACACTGCTTTCATCATCAGTACCGGTGAGCAGTGAGCACAGGGTCCAGACTCTTTGTAAAAGGGCGATGGCATGCCTGGTATGCTGTGGTCATGCAGCCAAAGTTACAGACTATTCCGGTATGATACTGTCGTCAGTATCAGTACGGCCACAAGCTACAAAAATAATATGTGACTTCAAACTGTCTCTCACAGAAAAACTGTAATATCCCTTTATCTTTTCCAGTAACAGGGGTGCTCTTCCTGCCCATGCACAGGCCATACATGCTGTATTTGTGTGAGTCAAGGGTACAGATGTAATGCTTCCAATCTGGAGTGCACACAGATTGATTATCATATCCTTTTGTTTGTCCGTAACGGCATAAAAGCATCTTGTAAAGAAATAATCCCATCATTACAGGAAATTGTAGCTCTGTCATTGTTCATAGGTTTCCCATTTACAGCGGAGCAATTACGGCTTTTAAAAGGCTGTTACCTGGGTCGTCATTGGGATTGCTATCCATCCCAGCGGGAAATGCCTCCATTGTCACAAAAGGGAGCCATTGCTTTCTGCTGATTTACTTGTATTCATGCTATACTTAGCCTCACAGCAATCTGCTCAGTGGATCAGCCCACAAGTATTGTCCGTCCACTCAAGAGGCCAGGGTTACTGGGATATGGTAGCACTCCTGCTCTCCCCCTGCCACATCTCTCTTAATAGCAAACACTGCTGCAGGGACTGCAACGATAACAGCCTTATAGCCATACATCTGACCACAGGTAGTCACTGTAATCAAAGCTGAATGAAAAAAATATAAATCACACAAAGCTGACAGTAAACCTGTCAGCCTCTATTTCACATCCTGACAGTGAGCAGTATGGTGACATTTAATCACAGAGATATCACAATCTTGTGGTTCAGATCACTGGGGTAATCTGGTTAGTTTTCTAGAGACGTGATGCAGCCAGCAATATTCAAAGTAGAAGGGCACAGCTCAGTGTGTAAACAATTAAGACAGTGGAAATTATTACAATCACTATTAATATTATTATTAGGACTCTTCCTGTTTTGATGAGCTCACGGTATGAACTGCTTTTTGTATCACACTTAACCGCCCAAACACGAACTGTGTAGCTGTAAAGATATTATATGTAGCCTTATATTATCACCATACATGCCAGTATTCTCCGTCCTACCGTAAGACGTACTGTCCATATTCACGTGGATGCCGGTAAAGCTTTATATGACCAGTGTCCGAGTTTTGCCCTAAGTTTGAGGCGCTATAAACATGCAGTACATACCGGCATTAACTGTGAAGTTTGGGGGCTTCAGAGCCTCTCGTCGTCGGTGCAGATTCCAAGATGAAGTGAAAAGTGGAGAGTTCCGGGAAATCTCATGTGACGTTTGAAGATTTATCACTCACACTCGGCGGTTGTTTTACTGGTTGCACAACTTCTTTCCGCAGCAGTGGCTCCTCATAGTCACCATACTGTTAACAAGAGCTCCCCCCGCTGGACCAAAGTGGGACAGGCTCCATGCTCCCGCAATGGTTTTTTTCCCTATGTCCTGGGACAGTGGTGCTCCATGTGTGGTGCGCGGACCAGACGAGGTCCCCTCTGACATGTTCTGCAGGTCCTTTTGTCCTTTTTCTGTATTTGCATATTTTCATGCATACTGTATTATGTGTTATTTAACTTCTGGGGTTTTTTTTGTATATTTTCAAATTATATCAAAGTTATCTCAGAGCACTTTTAATCAAGATAAATGTACATTTACAGTTTCAGATTTCATATTTAAAAAAAACCCACTCCCTGGTCAGTTTATTAGATAGACCAATACAATTTAGTGCAGCAGATCTGTCACAAATTTAACATTTAGTTTGTGTTGCTACTCTCGGGTATTAATGCTGTAATTATTGTGTTGCAGTCAGGTTTTGCTGGATTCATTTGATTTTACAGGTGCATCTAGTGAGGTGGCCACTGAATGTAAACGCTAAGCGTATAATTATAATGTATTGGAGATTAGCCACAAACACAATAATGCAACAGTGCTTGTGTAATGGAATCATATATGAATAGAACACTGAGAACAGCCATACACCTCCACTTTACACTTACTTTTAAATACATCTACTTTTTACCACTTTATACCACTTTGACATACATAAATTAAGGACCTGATTACTGTCTCTTCAGTTGTAGACAGTTTGAGGCAACATAAAGCTCACCTATTTCATTCATACTTAAACTGACAAATATTATAAATTTAAGGATGTCTATCAGATTATTCATAAATTGTGGAAAATGTACAGTTCAAATTAATCTTCTGTTTCACTCTTACTTTCAGACAGTTTTACAGTTCAGTTTTATCATAGTACAGAAAGTCAACAATACAAATTATCCCTTGTGTTCCTGGAAATGAATAACAACAAATGGACTGTCAGATAAGATTCAATGCACTAAATCAACAGATCCTAAACATATGAAACAGTTTATCTCCCTCCATTGCAGCAAAACTTATGCTCTAAACCTTCTCAATCCCGTCAGGCAAAACTGGCAAATCTGAATGAAACTGTGAAACTATAAAACGTACGTAATTTTCACATGCCATGGTAAAAAAAAATGCAATGATGAAATGAACAAAACAAAGCAATAATGACAACACATCACACAGATACATCTAAAATATTTAATACTTAAAGCACACAAATTTTTTTCAGACATGTACTGTATCTCAGACTTCCAAGAAGAAATGTGCTCACATGAATAAAAACTCAAACAATCATAACAATTGTTTTCATGCTGAGGTCAAAATAAATATTTATATACAGTTTACAACACATAAGAGTCTCACTTAACTTAAATGTGTATAAATATTGTTTGATACAAAAGATACGAAACAACTGAATATCAGGAATATCAAGACTTTGCGTTCTTAAAAGCATCAGCATCACATAGTGTTTACATCTGAAATGTTAATCTGATGAATGAGATCCTGCCAAATATTGTTCAGTTCCTTAACTAATGCTCTTGTTTGACTTGGAGATGATGGCGATGTCTGCAGCACAGTGATATGAGAGGTACTTCACCCACCAACAATTACGTTTGTTAAAATACCACAAATTACTGTAAGAAAAGGTTTAACAAGTCAGGCAATGGCATCTGAAACAGTATCTCATTATCTGATACGTCACCAGGTCCTCTATGTGACTGCCTGCACTGGAGTGAATGCATCTCAGTGCAAGCACGTGTCATGTGGCGAAGCAGCATCAGAGTGTAACATTTCTGTCCCTGAGCAGTTTCAAGACCTGCGGGGCTCGAGTCCGTGAGAGAGCTGAGTTAGCGTCCTTTGGTTGTCGATCACGGTGAGCTGACGTACATAAGTCCGAACTTCTGGGTGGTTCTTACTGGCCAGAGGTGAATCTGGACCTGAGGGTTAAAAAAGTAAAAATGGCAAGGGAAGGTTTAAACCTCCAGAGAGGTGTAAGCTAAATGTAAAATATGTCTTTAGTCTTTTTTAGGATGCACACTTACTGAATGGTTGGCTTCTACAGTATCTCAGAATCTTTACAGTGTTGGCTATCATCCGCTGAAAAACAAGAAGATATAATCAGCAACAGATTTCATCAATTAACTGAACAACTAAAACAGCAACAGTTAGTCAATAATCTGCACTCACCATTTTCTCAAAATTGACCAAATTGTCGATACACGTCTTGTTGCCCTCATGAGTGAATGTCATGTCTGGAAAAAAAACGATGTAAGTGAAGTAAGAGCGAAGGGAAGACAGATCGTTTAGATGGTCAAAGCTGTTGAAGGAGCAATTCGCCAACAGAACAACTGTGACATACAGGTCAAAATTGTGTAAGCTTAAAAATGAGCAGTCATCAAATAAATGACTCTGACCTTTGATCAGCAGCGGCATGAAGGGAATGATGGGAGGCTCCAGCTTGGCGACTGTCAGTCGGTACGCCCGGTGGTTCCTGGATGGGTCCTGTGGAAACAATCACACTGTTCTGAGATCTGCCGTCACCGTGTTAAACAGATCCATCACAGTCTTGGCCCGTGATGATGCTGCTTAACCAGCCCTCAACCAGCTGACATGGCAAGAACACTAATTTTCAATACAGCATGTGCTTGAAGCACATACACAGGAGATGCTTATACTCATTTCAACTTACCATCAAGTTTTCAAATTCCCCATAGAACTTCTTGAACTTGCTGGGAAGTTTCTGTGAAAACAGATGAAACTGAAGGTCAACTTGCAGTTGGGATGAGAGTAATTTTGAGCGCGGACACGTACCCACCTCCCAGGTCTGATTCAGCCGGCACACTGCTGGGTTACTCAGTCCCATAGTGATAGCAAAGAAGGCATTCAGATTCCTGTACTCCTTACAGCTTTGACAGAAATCACAAAAAGGTAAGTCAGAGTAGCAAATAAACAAAACTGCAGAATGAGTCAGTGAACAAGCTTCACTTACTGGGCAGCAATCTTAATGAATTTCTTGAGAAGCTGCACCCTCTTGCTGAGCTGAGAGCAGAGACAAATCTCTGTGATCACCCAAAACTGAATTTCATTAAACCTCCTCAGGAACAGGTCCAGGTTCACAGTGGTTTTCTTAACGTTTTGCCTTCCAAATGTGTGGTAGATGAGTTCAAGCTGTTGGGGAAAAAAAGAAAAACACAACTGAGCTTCTTGTGAACAAAGCAGTGAATCACACACACAAGTTATGAAGGTGCATTAAAACATGTATAGTATTAAATACTGGCCATATAAGAGACATCATATAATGAATCAGTTCTACTAATGGCACCTGGTCATACCTCATGTACACAGTGAAAAAGCTCCCAGTCATAGGAGGTCATGTGGTAAGCCACATCCTTAGAGCTCATCAATTCAAAGCTGGACAGGAGCCCAGTGGAGGGACCCTCCTGCTCAGGTAAAGGGGTCTAGTAAACAAGAAAAAAACATTTATATTTGATAACCATGCAATGTGCTGTTTCTGCAGTACTTGTTTTGCAATAAAAAACAATGCCACGACCAATAGACACATAATCTGACATAAACATGAGCCAAAAAACATTAAAATATTAAAGAAGTTAAGGAAAAAACAAGAACTGGTAAAAGGAAAAATACTGTAGTTTCACTCCATAATAAATATATATAAAAACATATACAGGTGTAAATCTGTATTTGTCTAAATACTTAAAAGTTTCTTAAAGGCTAGATGGATCCTGTAAAGCATGAATGACAGTTTTGCAGTATATAAAGCTTTGCACAGGGTTATGTTAACCCCCTTTTATATGGAGAGACTGTGCAACATGTTTTTTTACGGGGAGACATTAACCCACCAAAGAATCCAGCTGATCCCTCCGGCAGGCAAACAGCCGTCCATTTATGCTGAGCGTGGAGAAAACTGAAACATCATTGGGTTTGAAGACGACTTTCTCTGCAGAACAAAAAATAGTTTGCAAGGATTTAAAATAATTTATTGGGAAAATGTTGGACACCATAGATTCTTTCTTCTATTAAACACCTCCGAAAACACTAAATACATCTACTTCCCTCTTCAGCTATTCTGTTTTTCACTGAAATGTCTTAATTACTATTTGATGAATTATAGCAATGATCACCCAGTTGACTTGTCATGTCAACTTTGGTTAAGTTTTCATTTAGCGCCGTCATCAGGTTAAAGTTTCCAACCTCAGCTGTCCAACTTGTACAAATCTAACTCGTAACATTAACGAATTAGCAAAGGCATTGGGGCAAGTTAGCTCACTGATGCTAGCAGTTAGCTCAAAAACTTTACAGGTATAGCCATTTAAAAGCCATACCTAAGCACCTAGCAGGTATTAACAGCAGGTAAAAGACAGCTAATTTCTCATAAAACCAGCTGCTGTGGATTCGTTAGTGTAACACCCTGCATGGGTTCTCCCTTGTGTTGTATCCAATCATTTGATTAACATGTAGCTGCTGCCGCTCTCACCTCCTGCCGAACTGAGGCTGACCAGGAGCAGGTCCTCTGCTGACCCCAGCTTGTCGGCCACAGCACTGATGACCTCCCTGACCGAGGCGGCCACGGGGACACGGATTGTTGTGTAGGTGTGGTCACAGCAGTAGACTTTGAGCAGGACTGGAGGTATGAATCACAGCAAATATGGAACCATCAACAATAAGGAATAAAGGAGTGGTGGAGCAGTACAGTTAGTAAGTCACATAAATGCAAGAATTTCAATTCTAGAGGTCATTAGATGAATATGAGGGGCTGTGCAGTGATTTACAAGATGAAGAAAAAAAAAAAATCAGATTTTTATAAATTTGTTCATTTTTTCAGATTCTTCTCTACAAATTGATTTTCTTTTGAAACCCAGTATGCTTTTGCCAGCTTTATTAAAGGGGTCACAGTAAGGTAAGGTTTAGTAAGTAAAGGGGTAAAGTTTCCTGCAAAGTTCACTGAGAAGTCATAAATATCCTGAGCCCACGGATGACTTGTTTCCTTTTACTTAGGAAGACAGTACTGGGTTTGTGGTTTTAGATGGTAAATCAGTATCAGACAGCAGGTAAATGTCAGGGAGCGACAAACATACAAAATATATAAGTCACTGATGTATTTATCACCATATACTTATGAAGGATGTTCTCTGATTTATTTGATTAGAATATCCTTTTATGATTCTCAGTCTGGGACAAACTTTGTATTATACACTGACCCAGGCATGCAGATATGTGTGCTTTACTCACTTTCATCATTACTCCTGATGGGCTGACGTTTCTGCAGCTTGTCATCTCCCATACTGAACTGCCGCAATAAAACTTTGTGCTGTGTCAAACAGATTCAGATGTCAGAACGACACAACATAATCAATGCACAAACTTTAAACTGAAGGAAACGTGTTGTATTTTACCTTTTTATGTGAGACTCTAGCATCTTCAGTGCTAAAACATGAAAAAATGCAACAATTACTCAAAATTTGTGTGTGTTTGTTTAACCTACCAGTAAATCTGAGGAGAGAGTAATCACTACGGCAATGCTTTTTAATTATTAGCACATACAGGAACATGCTGTCTATGAAACGATGAATTCAGACAGCCATGTTCAAGCTTCATCAGTCACAACCGCTTAAAAACACCAACTTACTTTTGCTTTACAATTCTCTCCAGGTTTGTTAGTTGATCCCTGAGGGCCGGAATCACTTTGGCATCATTAGATACGGCCGTGAGAAACTCCTGCAAAGCACAACAAGCTCTGAACAACAAACAAGGCTCAATCAAAGTTAACAAAAAAAAAATCAATACATTTTTATGATAATGTAATGTAACTGGGGTACATTACTGGCAGAGAATACAGTGGCTTATCAAGCATTACATATTCACTCAGGATAACTGTATCTGTAGTCATGCCATATACACATATTCAACAAACATGTAAATGCAATCATTCATTTCACAGATTTATTGTCGCCAATAAGTATGAACTAGACTAATAGTCAATTTAACTGTGCAGATATGACATCATGTTATAAACCAACAGAATACACACCTGTGGCTCCATGAAATAAATAAGTTTTACACCGGCACTGAGAATTCTCTACTCTGATTGGTTGGCATGTGTCCATTTATTTCAACTAACTGGACATTTTAACTGTCTGCCTCTGATGCAGGTGTTGTGCTGCTGTAAATCAAAGAGCCTGTATTAAACTCTGGGTAAAAACACCAACAGTTACCCTGATCGGAAGAGCTGGGAGCTACTGTTTTTTGTGTAACTAATAAATTTAAAAAGTAAATAAAAATGTTTTACTTCAGTTTAGTTGGGTATTATTTTTTGTTTGACTGTCCTCCCAAACTGCTTTTGTATTCACTATTTACTGTTATTGTATTCTTCATTTATTTAAATAGTTTGGCTAAAATCTTTAATTTCTGCCTCTACTGACTCAAATTGTTACATGATGATGGTATTAAAGCATCACATGCTGTCAGTGAAATATCAAAACTGCAAAAACCTAACAGAAAAATGTCTTTATATTGATTATTACACTAAATTGTTGTTGTTATTATTAAAGCGTGCCTACATCAGTAGTTATAACAGTGATTGCAATGCTACTAAATTATACATCCTGACCTCTAGGAAGGCCACTGAGATGTCCTCCTCCTGCAGGTGATCTCCATGCACAGCTGCCCACTGCATCACTAGGCGGATCACCCGGCGCTTGTTGATTAGTGTGTAGTCCAGCTTCTCCTGTTCAGAGCCCTGTGAAGCCTGGGCATGGTAGGTGCACAGTGGTTAAAGCGCAAAACAATGTATGTGTAGCAGAGTAAGGAGGGATTTGATGTTTGATGTTTGTTAGGCATATGACGGAATATTTAAGTGCATTAGCTAAATGTAGAGCTGAAAGGATATTGGGCCATCAGCACTGGACATAGTTGACTGTTTGGCATGAAGACACAGTGCATGAGGATAAAGTCATCTAAGGCCGCGTCTGTGACAACAACAACAACAACAAAAAGACAGAAGGTTATGTCAAACACCTGTGAAGCCAGCTTAAGAGAACATCAAAGAGTGTCCATCAGGCCTCGGTCCACATGGCCCTGCGTCTGTCACCTCTGCAGGCAAATGAAAACCATATGCATCCACACAAGCGAGAGTAATTAGATCAGCTCTGTGATGTGTGGCTAATTATAGATGAGAACAAACAGGTCAGTGCAGAGCAGCAAGGCGGAGGACAGAGGAGAGAAATGCAGAGAGAGAGGAGGAGAGAACAAATACACAGCATAGAAGAAACCCCTTCAAACTAAATGATCATCATATTGATAGATTGCATTAGATGGCACTAGGCTGACTAGGCTGGATGATGCACGCTGAGCAGTACCTGACTCTGTGAATTGAGAATCCAATCGCATCATTTCGAGGAGGTGCTCCAAAATCTTCTCCGGAGTCCCCAACATTACCTTGTATCTGGAGCAACACAGAACAAAGTCCGCCCTTTACTAATCAAGAAACACTGGCTCTTAATGCTTAATGACATGGCTATGCCCCTCGACTGATTTGTGTTACTTGAGCATGTGTCTGTGATTGCTTCATTTGATAACAATCCTATTTACAATCACAGAGTTCTTGGCTGGCTCAAGATTAAGGGGAGTCTGGGCTAAGAGCTGTCAGAGAAGCCACAAAAAATGTAGGGGCATCTTCTCTGTGGAGGAAAATCAACACAATCCAGCCTCGATGTTTTCATTACTTGATAACAGCGTCATGGGGGGGGGCACGTTGCGTCTTCTCCACTCAGGAGGGAGCACACAACAGTCTTGACACTCTCATGCGTGAGGAGCAGAGTTGATTAGAGGGCGACCCCAAGCAAGTAATTGTGACTTGCCAGGCCTTCTTTTTCCCCCTAGGAGTGAGGCCATCATTACCATTAATGTGTCTCTCTATATTACAGCGACCATGGTGCAGTGACAGATGCATTAAGATAACACTCGCTGACTGTGGTGCACAGGACTGTCTGCACGAACATTTTAATCGGCTGGTCACACTCACTGATACAGTCAGGATTCAACCAGGTACTTTCAGTATTTTTAACACAAAGGTTCGATATTCTATGTGTTTCTTACTGTCAACAAATCTAATGAGATTCGGTATGTCTAAATTTTGATGTAACTTATTGTGCGTCCACTCTACAAACTCTTAAAAACATATAAGACAGGCACATAGTTGCACATGTTCAATCATGATGATTAACAAGGGCACTGTCAGTTATTATCAGTCAAATTATAATGCCTTTACATGCATATAGAAGAACATCATATAGTATTAACCAACATGTTTATTCCTGAGATGAAACATTTTGTATTATTATAACTGTTTTGTGATGTTGCCCACAAGAGAAGTTATAGTAAATAATAAGTAAAATATCAGTATTCTGCTTATTAATGCTAAATAAGGAAAGCTAAACTGTTGTAATTAGTGTTTTCAATCAAATAAACACCCGTCAGACAATTAGAAATAAGCATTTACCAATAACTATATAAATAAGATTTTCAGCAGGCAGACAGGCATTTAAACTTTTGCCAACTGTAAATGAAGGTCTGCCCTGTATGCAATGAATTGTGGGTAGATTTACTTGTAGTGGGAGGTTGAGGCTCCATGGCTGGAGGTTCGAATGCTGCTCAGACTTTTCTCTAACACCAGAACATCCTGACCGTGTTCCTTCAGACGCACAGTGTTGGCCTCCACGTCCTTCACACACACACACACACACACACACACACACACACACACACACACACAGAGTGTAACACAGCTTATGCATTTTAATATACAGTATGAACAAGAAGCTGTTTGAGCTGATGAAGGCATGTGATTGGAAAAATAAAGTTCAGTACAATGAAACAGCCTGTTTATAATACAACAAGCAGTTGTGCGTGGTTCAGAGTCTATTTCTGTTTTAGTAAATATGAGCCGACTCTTCCACAACTAAACTAACAGACTAAGCATTATCAGCAAAGTGTACTTCTTTTAGTAGATGACTCTGTGTGACTCTCAGTATCATACAATTAAATATGATCTTTTTGCATCAATATTACTGCTGCATTAGTATGATGCATAGTTATGTTAAGAGTATGTATATGTTGTATTTTACTGTTGTTGTTAAAAAGGAAGGGTATGAGAAATAGTAATCTGGTGAACAAAACAGTCAGACACATGTAATGAAATAAGTATTATATTTGTAATGTACAAGAGTAAAAATGTTGCTCAAACACTAAACAACAACCCTCAAGTAAAAAGCAAGTACCTCAGACTTCACTCTCAGCTCTCTGAATCAGCATTTTCCCTACTGCAGAGTGTGACATGACACTTGGCACTGGTCAGTCAGCACACAACCACGCTAACCTCAGCAGAATGGAGGCGTAAACAAATTTCCTGACAATTCAATAATACTAAACAACACAATGCAAGTCTTAACACAGGCAGTGTGGAGATTGTTGATTGATTGATTAGTTAAGAGACACTAAAGTGTTTCTCAGTGTTATTGTTGCACACCATGTCAGACTCCATACAAGGTAGCATGTTGGCACTATTATTATTACATATTCCAGCCATTTAGGAGTGTATATTTGTCTTTTTCCTATATATACTCTCACTCTCCTTCCCTCATTCCAGCTCACACTGTCAAATCTCTGCTGCCTTTATTATGAGCCTGAACATAAAATCCATGACAGCAGCAGAGAGGGCATATTGTGTGACTTTTATGGCTGCAGTGCAGAGTTTCTGCCAACAGAGGGCAACAGTGCTTTTTTTTTACTATTACTTTAAAAGCATCACTAGATGTTTAACAGAAACACACCCTCAAGATCCTGTTGAAGTCCTCTTTGTCCACTCTCAGGAAGTGGCAGTTGTCTTCTCGCAGGACAATGGAGGCAGCGCGGGGGGCGTCATTGACAAGAGCGAGCTTTCCGAAGTCATCTCCCTCGTGAAGAGTGCAAACAACACCCTGTGTAACACAGCAGTGTACTGATCAGTTACTGATCAATGCTCAAAAGCTATAAGTACGTTTTGATGTTTCTAGAAACAGTGCGATCTCATCTGGAGAGATACCCACTTTTCCATAGATGACAACGTTGACTGAGCCCTTCAGTATAATGTACCATGATGTGCCCTCCTCACCTTGATTGAACACTGAGAGAGAAAAGACACAAAGCTTTGTGAGTCTGGAGTTTTTAGGAATAAGCATCAGGGTTATGTCAGTTATATTAGCACATTACTTACACACAGTTCCTGCTTTTGCATGGGACTCAAAGATCAGCACTCCTGCCAGTTCTCTCTTAACCTGTGAAGACAGATTTAAAACCCAGGAGGATCAATATTAACACTAATTCCTTTAACTTTATTGTGCAACGGAAAGAGGAGAACCAAGTTTCTTGCTGCCCAGTGCTCCACTGGTGCAAAACTGATTTGCCTCAAACCCAATGTTGGTTAAAGTTCACGACTAAGCAGTTAATTTGCAGCAAATCTCAAATCCCACATTATATCGCATTTTACTTGCCGAACATGTTTTCAAACATTCATAAATACAAGATGATCAGCACTGAGTTGACTACACTTGTGTGCAGTTCATATGCTTGCATCTTTTTCTTCATTGCCAGGACAATACCAGTTCTGATGTCTACACAGTGACAGGCTGTACTCACAGTGGTGGAGAGGTGAGATAAGGCCTTTATATGGAGCAGCTCTTCATATATGATCTCCAAATCATCTGCCGTTCTTTCAGACGGACTGGAAAACAAGAAATATGTAAATGAAATCATAACACCACCAAAGTGATTCATTTTATTTAATATTAGAAATTATTGCTTTGGAGCCGTACTGTTTCCTCAGTATCATCCTCATGTGGGCGTCAGGTCCGATCTGGGAGAGGAGGAGCAGGGTGTCCTGCAGCTCCTCTTGGCTCTCCTTCCTCTCCTCCTCACTGGGCAAAGGTGTATCCTCCTGCTCGTCATCCAGGAAGCGGTAGAAAAGATATTTGTCCTGGAAGCTCAGCTCCTGGTCCACTGCATCACAACAACACAGTGCAGACAGTGCAGAATCTAAAATCTCTGCTTCACACGCACATATGTAGAGACTCAAAAACATGACAGAGTCTCACCGTGGTTGAGAACACCCTCTTCCAACAGCACCTGCCACATGCCCACAGCCTGAATACGAGAGTGGATGCAGGAGCTCTGCTGCATTTGCCAGTCGACTAGTTCTGTCCCCACACAACACTGCCTGGTAAAGACATGAAGCTATATATGATCTTATACAAGGCTAAGCAGTGATATGTTTTGGTTTCTGTCTGCTTTGTGTTTTATTAATTGATTCTGTCTGTTCGTTCAGCCACTGGATGAACAAATTCAGGAAACTAAGGTCTCTGTTGCTTCTTGATACGAAAACAGACAGCTTATGACTGATTTATGTGCAAGTAAAGTAAACCATCAATGAAACATCAATTTTAATGTGTTACTAGGTGCAATTAAAATGTTACATGATTATCTCTGTTCTTCTAACAATGAAGGAACACAGCTCAGCATGGTCTGTTAACTGGCATGCTCAAGCTGCCAACCCTAACTGTTGCAAGTCAGTATACTGAGTTGCGTCTCGCAATCACCAGCAGGACCAGAGGTACATGCTGTTAGGTAATCACTTGCAGGTGCACATCTGTGACGCTGCACATGTGCACTGTCCCCATGAATCTCAAACTTCAGCCGAGAGCAAACAATAAAACGTTTGTCAAACCCAGGCTTCCAGCAGTGAAATAGCTGCAGTGTCAAAGAGGGAAGTCTGTGCAGCTGATCAGGAGGACATGCTGGTTTTCTCCAGCATTCACTGGGTTGTCAGACTGTCAACAATGAGCTCTTCTGCACTGTTGTGAGGGTTCTGAGGGAGGAAATAACCTGAACTGTGCAATGGCATCATTGCACAGCATGGACGCATAGCATATTTGAAGTCATGAACATACATTGTTTGGGCTGCATCAATTCATTTATCACTTCCTACAAGACATTTGGCAAAAGTGACTTCTTCCTCTTCTCCAAAGTGATATTAAAGCAGAAGAGTTGCCGCTTTGACACAGTGGTTGAGGTCCAGAAGACATCCAGCTCAGATGATGCTTTACAAGGTTACATAATGGAACTTCCAGGGAGGGATTAAATCAAATTTAAATCAGGGACAGTTGTTTTGCTTGTTGTAGAAGTAGTCACGTAACATTATGATTGCACCTAATATAATGGAACACAGTAACCCACTCAAACCTTCCTCAAGCACTAATTTAAAAGATCTGCTTTGATTGCGCCTCATATGCTCTGTAAAGCTGTTGGGAGCTGCAGAGTCAGGTGATAATCCTCTATGCATTCATCTACCAACAACCCCTTTCACATTGCACAGAGTCATTTCCAATATGAATGCTGTTAAAATTATGCTTCAGATTGCCTGTAAGTTTTAGTCTAGAAGCAAAAAGAAGAAATTAAGGAAAAAAATTTAAAAGTCTACACAAAAACTTTCAAAAAGGTTGCACTCAAAATCTCTAGGATGACACTGTCAGGTCACTCATTTAAGTAAGTTTATCATTTGTTTATCAGTTCAGTGAACTCTCAAGAAGCCAACTAACCTGTATGTCTTCAAATGGTACTTTCTGTCTCTGATCATGTGAGGTGCCCTGGAGAGGATGGCATTACGGAGAATCTTCCCTGCTCGCAGTATCTTCTCCGAGGGCACCTGCACGGTAGAACTGAAGTTAAATCTCAGTGCAGCAGAGACTTGCTGGGTACTTGCCACACAAACAGGTAAAGACAGGCCCCTACATACAGAAGGTGAGTGAGTTTACTACCTGAGAAATGCATTTTAGGGGGGGTTTTGCTGGACTTTCAATGAATGACTTCTGCAAAATAAAGTGAAACAAAATATAAGAGGAATTGAAATAAAACACATCATGGGTGACAATGAAACTGAGGCTCAACGCAACATTGGAAATCAGGTGAAATTAAAGAACTGCTGAACATAACAGTCTAGTAATTGGCAATGAAAGACATCAGGGAAACATGTCAGACAAGTCAAATAACGGGTGTTTTTCCTCTCACCATGGGCCACAGGACGCCGCTACCGTACACCTCACAGTTGACATTATGTGTTTATGAGCTGTCCATTTTAATAGTTTAGTAAAAATGACAGCCTGTTACCAGAGTCCTGACTGATGCATTCATTTTGTTAAATGGGACACGGATAGTGTGCATTACGATATGGACGTGTGTTTTTCTGTTTTTTTATGCCTGCTGGGGCCATGGGGTGGGCTGCAGGGCCATGACATTTAAAATGCATTCTGCATGCTTCCAAGAGCAGCATAACTCATGCATGTATGTGATGGCTTTAAAGTTCATCATTTATTTACAAGAAAATTGGTCCCCTGAGTAGCCAAAGAAGCTGAGCTTTCATATTTATTAATTCTATATATAAAAGTAAGTCATAGCTGTATTTGCTTGTTACATAACAAGAAAGCAAACCATTGTTTACATAACAGAGCAATCTTGTATCCATGTTAAGACTGAACTCCATGGAAGAACAAAGCCGAGCGCACCATAAATCTGCTGTAGTGCCACGTTATCAACCCAGTGGTCAGGAAACAGCAACAGGAGAAAGGTGGGACAGGAACTGATATGGATGGAGACAAAACCTCCACTCATCATGCATGCTTTAGACGTACTTTAAACAAACTTCACATTCCACACTCATTTCCATTCTCTGTCAGAGAGGTACATTACGGTAAAGGATGCTGTTACATCAGGCCAAGCAGAAGCACAGAATGAGTTATGGCCTATGTTTAACCTGCTGCCAAGCAGTTCACACACAGTAACACTCTGCTGGACAGGAACAAGGCCCATAAACCAGCGCTGTCTCACCCTCACAGCCTCTATGTGTCTCTATAACCTGCAGCAACACTAAATCAGATGAATAATTCATGTGTATCAGGCAGACTACCTTATTCTGATGTTTGGGGACTGAAACAAATGAGTTGTTGCTTATGTTCTCTTTGTCCGGCATTCCTGGTGGGGAAACAAATAGAGAGAAAATATTTACGATGTGACTCTGAACAGAAATCACTGAAATGTGCCTCCTCCTGATGGAAATGTACAGTAGAGTCCATTAGTTAAGAAAAAATGTGTATGTTTTAGAACCTGAGCATGCAGTAATAAGCAACTGTTAACCATTAAAAAGTAAACTTTATTCTTGTTAATCCAGTTTAAAGAAAGTTAATACAGGACAAAAACATGTTTTACTATATATATGAACATATTTACATATTTAGCATAACTTTAAAACAATGACATAGATGCCAAGTACTTTATATTCATTTACATTGCATTTGCCAGTGAAACATACTTTACAAAAATGTATATCATGCATGGTGGACTTTTGTCATAATCCTACAAAGTTTGCTGTGTTTGGAAACAACAAGCTTTAATTGTTTGGTTTTTTTGCTCTTCCAGTCAAATAAATATGCCAATTGATTTCTGTTCGCCATTATGGACCAGATAATGTACCCATACTATAATCAGTAGACACTTGTTAATTTCATTCAATTACTATCTCCTTTCAATGACTGTCCTATTTCATTTTCAATTATTGTTTGGACATAATAAATAAATTGGGCTCCCATGTGCAAAACTGCTTTTCCTCAAAAATCCATACTAATTATAAATTAACTTATAGGTACAACTATACTAAATAAACCTGATATTAGACTCAATTACTCCAGGCTTGTAGTTGTTACTGTAGCAGAGGTGATTTTAAGGTGTGGTTATTTCTCATTGATGGGTGCTTTAAGCTCATACTGTTCCCCTGCAGGACAAATAGCACAATCAGTCAGAGCTGCTCAGTCACAACTGTATCTGCAGGGGGAAACTCAGCTATTCTTAGACGTGCCTCTCAGACTGCTGATACCACAAAAACAGATACAGAATCCACACAATACACAGAAAGTGGAACATAGCTGGAGAAGTAACACTGAGCTTACAGCTATACAGTACATCCAAGAAAAAAGTCAAGAATCTGTTTCTGTATCACTTTGCTCACAATAATTGTTGTAATTACTGGCTATTCATGTTAGTGTTCTTTGCTGTAAAGATTCGGTCTTACTGGGTCAATAACAGTGAAAGGTTAGAAACAAAGGAGCACTGCAAGCACTGCCACTGCCAAACTGATTAACAGGTTGTTTAAGCACAAAGACCAACATGGGCAAAAATATCAAGGTTATTAATGTTAAGTATGACTGGTGAAGGTTTTCGAGTACGTCAGAAACATTTGTGAACACTGGAGTAAAACAAGAGGGCACAGAGTTTTGTTTCCTAAATTTAACCAAAATACTAATACGAGCCACAGTTACATGTGTATAAAGCACAAACCAAAAACATATGTAAAATGGTGTTATGTTTAGAGTCGCATTTCCAACACTTACACTTGTAAAATATCTGAATCTTCAGCTGCTAATGTTCCATTATATCCAGAGGCTAGTTGATAACTCTGACTGTGTGACGCTAAACAGGCAGCGCACGGTAGGTTTTTATATCTACTTTGCTAAAAACAATAAGATGAGAGTAAACCAAAACAGCTACAGCTGATTAACAAACAATGTTAAAGCTCCATAAAGCTGAGGTAGATCTGTAGGTTCATTACCATGAGTGGCCCATTGTCACATTGTTTCGTGCTGTCATTTCATATATTATCATATAAAAACGTCAATTATAGCCAGTAATTATCTTCTCACATACTCTTTGACTGCATTTCTATTTATACACATTGGGTCTGCATGGAATTTGTGGTTTGTTTGTTGCTTTTTTGATAAGTTAACACAGCTGTCCATCATTTTATTTGCAATGCTGCCATGTTGGTCCATGTGACATCATGCCACTCATTCAAGTGTCACATCCATTCAGTCACATCAATAAGAATGTGAGGAATGAATCTAAGATTAGACATAAATTACATAACACCAGAATTTAATTTGTTGGTAAAGCACCATATCCAGTGTGAGTATGTCCCAATTTTATTGAATAACTGTAGAAGAAAATGAGTGTGCTTGTACTTTAAAGGTTCTCAGGTGGAGTGGGACTAAATGCATGACCAGAGTGAATGAAACAATGCTGATGATAAAAGCTCCTGTTAACACCAAAGTGCTGTAAAAAGCATAGCGAGGCGGTAACCAAGAAAACTATTTAAAACATGTTTAATTCATTTGACTCAGCTGCTACAGTTACAAAACCACTAACATGCAGTGGATGTACTGTACAGGAGAGTGCATCAGCCTCCAGATGCTTGATGCTTGTTTGAGTTCTGTCTTGGTGTATTCATGCATACTGTTCATACTGTAAATCCCCTCAGTGCTGTACTGTATACTGCAAAAAAATAACAAAAAACCCAGAGCACTGGGCTGCTCCATCGCTCATGACAGTTATAGATACAAAAGCAGATATATCAACTTTTGAACACAGCCAAAAGGCTACAGCAGTTGGAAATTGGAGTTGGAAATTTTCAGTTCTTTAAAATTTTGTTGGCAACATAAAAAAGCAAATTAGTGAAACATTTCCTTTCCTTTAGAATATCCCCATTATTTATGAAGGCTTTGAAAAATACATGGCCAATATACAGCGGAGCCACTGCCAGTAAGCCAACAGACTCTCTGGATTTTCCCACTGCACACTGCTGTTCATCATTTTTATGATGCATGACTTTGAAAGTTAAGTGCTCTGTTTGAGAAAAGCTAAGTCAATATTGAGTTAACTTGCAACAGAAAAGTATCAGCCTTTATCACAATTCAAGACAATAAAGGAGGGTCCGATGGTAATGGAGTTAGGCAGACAAAAATGGTATTACATTTCGTACAAAATAATATTCCATGCTATAATACACTGCCACAAAAAGAAAAAGCAAAAATCTCATTATATAAAGTAGGAACACCAAAAAGTTCCTTCTGGAATATATAAAGTACAAGAAATTACAATTTACAATAAACAGGAGTTCTTCTACAAACTCTCATGTTGAAGAAACCCTGCATGAAAGCCTTCAAATGCATGTCATTAAATTATTAGAATTTCATAATTATCTTCAGTAACTGATATGAAAGTAGTTGAAATTAAACTGCATGCACCTACTGCAACATTTCAACATTTGGGAGCAGTTCACTGTGATATTTTACAGTCAAATGTTGTACTGAAAATCCCATTAAAAAGAATGCTCCACCCGACCTGTGTTGAGTTTTATAATAAAACTTGTGAATGTTTTTTAGAGGGCTACTTACTGTCGGCACTACACCCACTTTCCATCACACCGTAGGGTGGGACGAGTAGTCCAGCCATGCACTGATGATATTTCTAGAGAAAATAAAGAAAATGCAAAAATAAATCAGTCAGCTCACACGCATGAAGCACTCAGGTAATTTACTTTACTTATTTTTAGATTGTTAATACTGATGCAGCAATGTTAATATAACATTTCACTGCTGGGTAGTTTCCAGTGTTTCCTGACCTGGAGGTCAGGTCGCCTCGAAGAGGTGACATGGTAAAACTGAGCGATTGATAATTAAAGACAAAAGAAAAAGCACAGTACAAAAATTTCTAAAACTCGGAGGATTTGTGCCACAACCATCTGAAAGGTTTATGGAGTAAAGTTTTAATTTTTGACTATGCATTATATTTAATCACATTATCAGATTTAGATGTAGTGGAGTAGAAGGCTAAAGTAGCAGAAAATGGATATAATGGAGTAAAGCACAATACTAAAACTGTATTTAAGTACATAAATTGAATTTGAAATGGACTTTGATCACAGTATGATACATATATACATTCAGTGGCACATCTGAAGAGAAACAGAGAACAGAAATTGGAAAATATTCTCTAGATGAAGAATGTGAAAGTGCTTTGATTCTGACTGTGAATCATTGTGGCAAATTATTTCCCCTCACTCTCCTCCAACCTTTCCTGCCTCTGTCTCTCAAAAAAGAAAACCAACCATCAAACCCTCTGACATCACTTGTCTCCAGGCTGTGAGGACAAATAACAAAGTCAATGAGAATTTGTTTGATATTTCGTCCTCATTAGTCCCAACATGCAAACGTGTGTAGGGTTCAATGACTAATGATCACAAAGAGGGGAGAATTGCACACAAGTCCTTATTTTGTAAAAACTGTGAACATGTAAAACAAATACACTTTAGTTATTGAAAATTACAACATTTTTTCTATAATGTCAATTTGTCAGTTGAATAATACAATAAATACAACTTTGGGATTTTGAGCCTCAGTTTCAGTTTCTAGTTCTCTTTTTCCTTTTGTTCTTTCTCTGCCATGCATTCATTAGATTACATATATTGATGGTCCTAACATACTTATTCTTTCACGTTGTGCAAGATGCAGAGAGCCACAGAGCAAGCAGAGCATGACAACATGCCTTATACCATCGCAGTGCCCTGCAGCATCGGGCATGTTATGTAACATCACAGTGCACCCATGCACTCTTGTAAATGTCATGTTTTTGTTCATGACACTGGTGCACAAAGAGGTCAACGCAGCCAAAGCCAATGAGCCCTAAAAGAAACATTGCCTTATTTACTTCTGATGCTATATGCTATTTACAAGGATTCCAACATCTTTATCTTCATCTAAATCTAATTCATTTATTCCTTTATTCTCTTCAAGTCTCAGTTATGGAAATCTATTCCTAGGATTTTACCATCTAATTACACTGTATTTGAACATTTGTTGTATTTGTTGCACGGTATATTGGAAAATATTATTGTATGTTAAATGAATTTACTGTAAATCTGCTTACAGATACTTGTCTCATATATTTAGATTGCCTTTTGGTATATATTTTCCTCACCTCTTTAGTCACTTCAGACAAGGAGCAGCAACTATTTGCAAAAGTGAGAGCACTTTTTTAAGAAAAAACAGATTTGAAAAAACAATCATCATTACATTATTTTATGTATGTTGACATTGCAGGGTCCTTCTGATGTACAGCAATGCATGGGTTAGCAACTAACTAACGGCATTTAAACATCTTGTATTGTTAATGAAAATCAATTAAGCAATCCTGAATTGAAACGTCTTGCACTGAGGAAATATTACAATAAAATCTATTACTATCCCAAATAGCTGGAAAGGTTTGAAAGGCTCGCTGATATTACTGTAAAGGTGTCAGTTGTTAATGTTGTAATCACCAATTTACCACTTACCATGTTAATATATTTCTTGTTTTAGTCTTAAAATTAACATTTCTCTATGAATTAAGTTGTGTGTGCTCCACTGGGTGTGCTGCCCATTGTTTCTAATACTTTACTGTAGTTTTAACAGTATATTTTTAACAAAACTGCATTTAAAAAAACCCCAACATATTTATATATTTCCACAACTTTACACAACATCATTTACCTCAAATAAGAGCTGCTTCTGATCTGATTCACTTTTTGAACAATTTGTCAAGTAGACTGATGGTCCGAGATTAATTTGTGGTAAAGGACAAACAAAAACTGATTACACAACAAGCAACTATGCTCTAAGTCAATAAAAAGCTGATAAAGGAACACTTAGTGACCAGCCAGTTCTCTGTACCTTCCTATCTTCTGGTCAGAGGAGACTGAATGAAAGCTAGAACGTTTGTTTGTGGATGGTAATGTACTCAGAGGTCATGCTTTAAATTCAATTCTCCCCTCTGGAGTCAGTTAATCACTTTAGCATCCGTCTAGGGGCACTGAGCTTTTTCCCCCCTCAGTAGCAGTTTTTTGAAAGCATTTCCACATGCGTATCAATTCCAAAATGAAGATTGGCTTGCAGCTCATTAAGATACTAAATGATATAAATGAATGTCAGGGAATGCTACATTCAGATTATTAAAATGCCTTTTGTAGAATGGATTTTGTACACATGCAAGGAGGAGTTTTAATTATTCAAAGCTAGTCAAAGCAACAGAAATGACGCCTTCAGAGTAACTTCGACAAGCCTATTTGTCTTTGTTAACAATTAAAGGATTTAGGATTAGGGAGGAGCACTTAAACCGAGCAGCACATGAACAAATAAACTCGGCTCCTCTGAGCCAATAAAGCCAAGCTCCCCCAGGAGTTGTATCCAGTATGCAGGGTGGGGGTGTTGTTCTTATGGGAGGAGGATTAGGACCATTGTCAGGTGTGTGAAAAAGCACTCAGTTTCTATTATGTTAGTAATGATGTCTTTGATTCTTATGACACACAATGCAATTGTTTCCATGAGGAGCCTTTTCTTACAACCTCCTTCACCCTTTTTCATTCTGACTGTATTTCACTGGATCAGAGCTAAAAACATTGATCACTTGATCTATTGGTCAATCAATGGGACATTTATCAACAATCATTTTGATAATCAATTTGTGTTTTTTTAAACCAATAATATTGAAACATCCAGCTAACCAACTGTGAGGGTTTGCTGCTTTTCTCTATAGTGAATGTTGCCACTGTTTTGGGTGGATGGTCAGACAATGCAGGAAGTTTGACAATGTCATTGTGCATTTTAGGAAGCTGAGAAGTAAATGTCATGGATCTGATGATTACTCAATCAATTGTGAAAATCAAACCTGAGACCTTCTTGCTGTGAGGCGAAGCGCTAACCACCAAACCACTGTGCCACCCACAGAGTGTTATATTAAATACAAAAAGGGGTTTCCAACATCCCTGTTTAAAGATTTAGATGTCACAATGAACAACCATTAGGTGTGATTTGTGCCTGTACTTCTGTGTTCTCTGTCATTTTTTAACCATAACACAGACAGACATGTCCTCAACATCTATTATCTGCAGCAGTGGAGAGAGGATACATGTTTTTTGATAACCAAGTTGTTACCACATATCAGCATTAACTGACAAATCAGTAGGCATTAGCCACAAACTCCACTGGGACTCATACAACATACACTGTTGTAAATGGCATGGAGAGACCTTTAAGTGTATTTAAATGGGTCATATCATCTGTTACCATTTGACATCCATACAACAAACCCAGTGGTTTAGCTTCTGATTCAGCCCTGTCTCATGCAAATTATTGTATTATTTTCACAGGCTGGTTTCATCACATTAGAGGTGATTATGATCTACTGGTTTAAGTGGATTAATTCTGACTTTCTGAGAGGTGTTATAAACACTTCCTGAATAAGAATGATGATCTTTGAAGTCTATGATCAGACAGGTAGGTGGACGTTTAGCAGTATAAATCTCATCACATCCAAGACTCAATAAATAAAAACTAACCTCAGAAAGATCTGAGGTCTTTGACCCCAAGGGCGGCTTCTGCCTGACAGAAAATCTATAACAGAGAGGAAAGACATTTCTTTATTAGCAGGTGTTTTCTTTATCTGAAGTAGAGATATCTGCGAAGTTAGAGAACTATATCATTTTTTTTTCAAAAAAGTCTTAAAAAGATCCATTATACAACAACTAAGACTAATAATATTAAAGTGTGCAAGCTCTTTCTTAGGCTTTACATCTGAAACAATTAAACTGATGCTGTTGTTGTTGTGAACTCAGTCTGATTCCACAGATAACTTTCAATTTACCAGAGTTTATTTTAACATTTTTATATTCTAACTAGGGTCATTCCTGATTATTTGGAAACAAAGATCTTTAGGAAAGCAAACTGAAGACAGTAAACACAGCAGCATGTAGGCCAAGTGGTTTCCTGAATGGTCTAATTATACTTTATGTTGACTTATGGCTATTGCTTCGGAATATTCCAGCTTTATATGTATGTATCCTTCAGTTTGTTATGGCAAATGGCTCTCAATACAGTATCAGCCAACAGCAGCATGGCAAATAATGTCACTCGGACACAGCACACAGCTGCAGCAAATTCTGAATAATCATAATCAGTAACAAGTCATTGCACCCCAGTTGCTACATTCATTTAAAGTGACAAAAAGGGGACTGATTTATAATGAATACTGGATTTACAGGTGTCCACTTCAGTTGACATCCGCCCTTTAAGTGCACAATTGTACTTTAAACATTTTTATCAATAATGCAAATTTTGTCCAATCATCATTTCTATTTTGAATAATGAGATCCCAACCAAAAACATGTTACGTCCATCCAAACAGTGCTCAAACTGCCTGAGCACTACCGACCACATAATGCTGTCGTAGGTATCAAGATCGCTGGGAGCCCATAGATGGCTGTGGCATTATATACTGACTAGTCCCTGGGTATTGTCGTAATAGCCGAAAACATTAGAATGTAACTCAGACAAAGACACATTTTCGGGCACATATCACACTGATATTTGCAAACACTGAAAACCCCAAACTAATTTGTCCTATATATGCCACGTGTCATTACATCCAGTATTTGCTACTGATATATTTTTCTAATATACAAAATGAATTATAAATTAATTATACTCTGAAGTTGATATTACCTGAAACATAATAAATTTACACAGTTAAAATTAATAATATCAGATGTACCTGACTCATAACTGGTTAGATGTAGCCTACACCGACATCTCAGACTAACTTGAGTGTTTTAAGAGTATGATTCTGCATTCATCTTTACATGAAAAGGTGGATTAGAGTCTGCAATACTGCATGTGCCATTCTGTATACCTCCAGTGAAGTCAGCTGTTGTTCTTATTTGCTCTCCTATACTGACTTCACCACTCACAGCAGCAGGAGAGCTCTTACATATCCTTTAACCCTGTCCTATACTGAGAATGTGTCATTTCTTCCCTGCACACATCGTGTATAAAAACAGTGTCAAGCTTGTTACCATGGAGTAAAAAACTGCTGAATACACCATATCCACGTCCATATCTCCATCTGGTTGCGACGTCTCGACAGATAAGTGTAGTCTTATCTTAACAGTGTTATCTTGTCATAACAAGAGATCAGTGAAGATATTAACCAAAGTCATCTCAGTGCATTCAAGCTCCACCTCTGTCTTTCATGCTTGAGCAAGTTATTGTATTGTGAGCATCAATGTGCATGAATGCACAGCTATATTTTGAATAATTCACCCCAGATTACATAACCTATATAGTGCAAACTGTTCTCAAAGCATTCACTGATTCTTCTGAAGTCTTGCAGGCCACTTGGGGAAACAATAGGAGGAAAACCCTCCTAAAAGTTTCACCTTCTGACACATTTTTTCCCGAGCACAAACAGTTATACATAATTTCCCTTTTCCTCTATAATATACATAGTATAGTGGAAAAGGAAAATGCTATATTTTATTTTTGACATTTGGATTGCAGATTTTGAATTTCTACATAGTTGTGCTACATCGGCAAGAACAATGCTGCACAAAACTCTATCCAGCAGTTTTTCACTTTTCCCGTACATACATGAAACAGTGTTTCTAATGCAACAAAACACACAGGAAAGTTTGGGAAAGATTACCTAAAGATGCTACCAGCGTCCCATGCAGCCTTTATTTGTTGTTAATAACTGGAAGGTCGTCCAAACCCTCTTAATCCAGGCATTAACAAACACTCCACACGAGTAAGTCCTAGAGCATGGTCCAACATGATCCAGCAGCTAAGTCACCACAGCGTGCACGCCACTCTGAGAGTAGAGTGAGCAGACTGTGTCAGCCCAGCAGAGTGCCAGTCGGCTGCTCACTTCTTCTGAGCAGCCGTTGCTAGGTGATTACTCAACTCCAGTCACTGAGCACACAGGAGAGCATGCTCGATCTCTCCCTCTCTCCCTCTCTCCTTCTCTCTCTCTCTCTCTATCTGCATCACAAACCTTAGCTAATCTGCACACACATACACACACACACACTACGGAGTTGTTGCTCATTTTCAGCTTGGCCAGCATCACAAAGGGAGAGCTAAAGCAGAGTCTGAGCAGTCTCTCAGGAAGTGAAGACCAACAATCAGAAATCTAAAAATGATTGCCAAAATGTTCCTGCTGCTTTCATCAACTTAGATCTCTATAGGGAGACATTTTCCCTGCGGCAGGTTTTAGTTAAACTAGTGAATTTTCCTTTGTGTGTCCAGTCCAAACCAAAAAGACAGTACCATCCAGTATCCTGTTACTATCACCAAACCCCTTCCACTCAAGGACAGAGACCAGATGGTGTCTTATCTTTGACCTTGTTACTTATCAGAGCCACAAGACAGCTGCATTGAAATCCTTGAGCAATTTTGCAAGCCATAAAAATCAAACCCATTCTCAAGAGTTTAGCACAAAGGCCTCCCTAACATTAAGTTCAAAAGTGACGTGTAAAATTAAGTGCTATCTAATACAAACCTGGTATGTTTGTTATTTGTTTAATTTTAAGGATGCTTCAAATAATAATTGATTTGGTAATTCTCTCAAATGAGATTTGCCGTGCCAGTGTGATGGACTTTAACCCTTTCTTGTAAAAGTAAAACATGCAAATATAGATAAGAAAAATGATTAATCACACTTATAAGACTTATACACATGTAAGTAAAACAAACTTCATCAGCTCATTTCATGCTAATGCTGCTAATTTGTAAAATGACTGTGCTGATTAAGGTCAAAAGAGTTAATTTAATAATTGAGCATTTTATTGGTGATAGCTAATAAAATGCTCTTTTATTGGAAAAGCAAATTTGGAAAAAGGAAAGCAGCACATTTTAATTTGTTTTGTCTTCATACGTGAGCAGTCAGACCATATGTTTCCTTATGTTACAAGAAGTAATACAACAATAAAAAATATAAAATGTACACATGGCACTTGGTGTTCACTGTTAAAATTAAACTTTCTTTATCCTTTGTTTAATTTGTTCACTTACATCTTCACTGATTGAGAAAAAAGGTGGAACATAAAACTAAAAATATTAGAGCATAAAATCAGTATCTTACTGATTGAGACGAGAAGAGTTGAGAGAAAGATGAGGACATAAGTTGGAAACAGAGAGATGGAGCTAGCGCAGAGACGGAGCAGATGTAGATTTGTGTCACTGAATCACAGTGTCAAATCAGACTCCCTGTCAGTTTACACTCCCGTCTGACGGAACAGACCAAAGCAGCCCACATGATGAGAAATAATGGCTACTGTACGATTGGTCATTGGTCATCCTGAATTTGATGGAATAAAGGCGTATATTGAGCAGGCACAAATTTAAAACAAGACAAATGTATAAAACATATTTTGGATGTCACTATGATGGACTGAGGCAAGCGGAGACACTGGAGAGAGAGAACAAACTCCTCTTTTCTGTCCATGCCAGTAACAAATTTGATTTGAAATTTGATGTTGATTTATTTCTACTTTTTTTTTTTTTTTTTTTTGCTTTGAATTTAATTTAGAAAGCTCCTCTGTGCTGTTGGCTGTGGATTGACACAGGTTCAATTCAGCAAGGCAACAAAACTGTCACATAAGTAGTCACATTAAACTAGGTGATGATACATAAGATATAAGCTGAGACAAATCTGTTTTGTGTGAAATTTTGTCCAGCACAGTTGTTGTCCACTGAACCTGTTATTCTGCACTACAGAAATGTGTTTTGTGACTTTACAGTTGGTTTAATTCACAACTTTTACCCAGATTGTCCGAGTTAATTTGATCTAAATCTGACTAAATTCTCAAAATAAACCCTGTGAAAGCTGTTACAACAAATCATGTCTGTGTAAACTGAATAAACTAAATCCAAACTGCACTGAAAATAACTACCTGCATAGCCAGTTGCAGATTTTGTGAGTCCTGCTTTATTTTATAGGTTGGAGTTCAGATTCTGGACTTTTGATGATGTAATGACTCTGTGAGCAGAGATAAGGGAATACCACACAAATATTTTGATATAATCTTCCTGCTCTCTCAGTGCGCATATCCGGCAAACACTCAGAGCAACTCTGGCCCTGGATGTGGTGCACTACTTGTACGCTGAAACACCAGAAGGATCCGTGTGGCCTCGTTTTTCCAACCCCCACCCCCACCCAATCCTTAGACACCAGAGGGCACACTGCGTCCCTGCCACTTCCTGTTCATCAGCTTTCCCCACTGGCTGCCCACCAGGCTTCTTCTATAGACTGATGATAGTGACACACTAATCCCCCTCCCCTCTACCACCACCACCACCACCCACTCTTTCTCTGCTCAGCACCCAACAGATACACGTCAAGCCTAAACATGTATGCATAAAAACAACCAAGAGCACTCAGAGCACAGTGTTGCTCAAATCATGTGCAGTGCACATGCATATGAAACAAATCACATGTAATTTGTCACATCTAAAAAGCAGGTCTGTCTAGGCTAATGTGGCTGCAGGAGAGCTGTGTTACAACCCTAAAAGCAAAAATCACTGTTGTGTTGTTTCAATCACAGAGCCCATCGGAAGCAGGAAACAAAGGGGAGAGCAAGTTGATGATCAGGCCATCTAAGCTTTGGTCAGCGCGTCCGTGTGCTGAGCTCGGCTCATGTCTGCTCTGTTAAACAAACAGCAAGCGGCTGCCTGTACCCAGTGGTTGTTGCAGTCAGCAGCATGAGATGATAAATATCAAAGTTGTGTGAACAAACACACCCTCATGCACTTGTACATGCATCAGTCGCATGTAAGAAAAACTGAAGCAATGTGAAAAGGGTAAAGATAGTTAGGTCTCTCTACACACCTAGGATTTAAGGAGAAAGAGCAAAAAGTGGAGAAAGCCATACACTGAAATATTGACATGACCAGTCATGAATAAATAATATTATCCATTGGTTCATTAGGGCAATGCTGTGCTCACTCTGGCATAGTTTTGTAAGAGTGGTAAGCCACAGGCGTTCTGCAGGAGGACAGATCCGTGTGGGAGGAGGAGGTGTGTAAGTTTTCCTCCTCAGCTTGCAGCAGGGTAGGTGGTACCTTTCCCGTAACATCTCTAATTTGCTATCTCAAAATCAGCTGCCTTCAGTCAATGTGATGAATATTTCTCCTGGTTTCATGCAGCTTAAGGTTTTACATGCCTCACAAAAGCTTTACAGAACCTGTGTGAAGTAGCACAACGTCATTTATTTAAACAGCCAGGAAGACACCCAGCTGAAGTTGAAGGCTGTTTGTCGCCCTCAGTGTATCAGAACTGGCAGGCAAAGTCTGAAGTCTGGTGCCACCAGTGACAAGATACTACATAAGCAATTTTTCTGCATTGCGGCAATACTGGGAGGAATAAGCAAGCACCATTGTCAGGCAGAATAATGTGGTGAAAGTGTTGCGCGAACAGCAAATTGTTAAATACTGGGAGCTAGTGTAATGATTATCTGACAGCAAGCTGATTATGTGAGTTTTGACTCGATAGCTCTTCAGTCTCAGCTTGGCCGATGTGTGAGGCTACACCAGCTCAGCACATCCAACAACAGACGATCCATGTATTGACTCTAATGCTGTAAATGGTTGTCATGGTTTTTAGGTGAAGTACATTTGGAAAACACTGCTGAGGGTTGAGAGGGAATATGTCATTTGGAGAACCTGTATGTCAATCAAGACTGCATGAGTGATAAAACTGATGCAAACCAGGACATATTAAAGGTCCGCTCCACACGAGTTTGAAAACATATAAAATCAATTTACCTGGAGTGACCATTTTTGTCTGAAATATTTTTCCCCCACCAAAAAAGTTTTTGAAAATCTTAAAATTAAATCTACTCACTCATTGAAAAATTTCCATGTCAAACTTAAGTTGTAGATTGGACCGTGACTGGCTTACAAGCTAGTTGTGATGTCACAAAGTTCTTTAAGGTGAGCACTGAGCACTCGAGAGATCACTGTGAAAACAACCCCCTTGTGTCAAACGTCTACACAGGGAAGCTCCAACATGCAAACGAAGTAACAATAACCAAAATAAACCAAGAAAAATGCCTCTTAATTCATTACGAAGGTCAGATGGAAGTAATGACAACAGATTAGAAATTATTTACCCAATGCTGTGAGCTTTATTGTTTAAAAAAAATATACTACATTAAGGCAACATGCAATCAACAAAAGCTGCGCTCATTAACATTAAAACATATGAAGAGGATTTTTGCTTCTTTATGTTGTAACAGGAAGCCGTATGAGATCTGTGAGACACTAGGTGCCATGACGACGACACTTGAGTGAATTATGCCATTACAAAACAAGCAAAGCCTGAGAGGTTTGACAACAAGATGCGACAATCAGGGCGCCAGAATCAGAAGTCATAAAATTAAATCTGAAACAAACCTTACTGAGGAGGTTGCCCTAGGGCAGGGGTGAAATGTGAAGCCTATAGAAACACTCTCCACGTGATCCTCAGCACACATCCACACCGGGTTAAGTATCCAGTCACACTGCTACTGGCCACTGCGCTGACACAGACCCACACAGCTCATAATTTAACAGCCCCTTGTGCCCTTCTGTGCCGGAGGAAATGGGCTGTCTCGCTCTCTCAGTAAACCGGCCCATTGCAACCACTCCAGCAAAGGGGGAGCTGAGAGAGGAGAGGGGCTTCTGCACAGCATGGCACCTCCCACCTACCATCCAGGACGTGGAGGGATGAGTGGTGCACTGGGGGCATAAACAGTTCTGTTTCTTTTTAGTACCTTGTAAAAATCAATCTAAACTCTAACAATATACTTAGGGTCATTTTTGTCCTGACACACAGATATACCTCAATGGGTGATATAGTTGGTCTGTCTTAGATGTGTGTTTAGTGGTTTCATTAAAGTGCATTCAATCAAGACATCAGTAAACACTGAGATCCTGAAATAATCTGTCTCTCCACAGCGCTGCACCTCCCTCTACTGGTCAGAAGGTGTAAACCTTCCATGGTCGGATGACAGCAACACTAATGCGTACACACAAAGTTGGGAACAGAGGCTTACACTATAATAAATGGACAGCTCATATTTTACCTGCACGGAGCCAACAAAACAATAACTTCACCATCCAACCCCCACTACTCCACTAGACACTTTGCCTATACACCACCCACGCTTTGGCTTGCGCTCGGCTCAATTCGTCACAGTTTTCAACATTTCATTTTCAATGAGAGCAAGCTAAGACAGGTGGCTGTTCCCTGGCTTAAAGCAGCCCCCTCAGTAGGTCAGAAAATAAAGGATAAATGAGATGCTTGCTGCCTTTGAGCGACCCACTCAGCTATTAAGGATCTGCTTTGCGTCAGCAAATGATGACTTCAACAAAGAGAGAGTTACATTTTCACCTTAAATAGTAAAAATTGTATTATTTTACCTGTTACTGTGGAGGGTTGCACAACAGGATTCATGTTTCATTACAGCTTAATAATCATCTGAATTCTGTTTTCATTTCAGTATTTGAATTTCCAAGAGAGATCCAGTGATCACATTCAGAAGTTCAGCTAGTTTAATTCCAGAAACAATACTTAACTGCATCCGCAACTTTTTAAGGAATGTCTATACAGTATTAAATGTCTATTATTTTAGCCCTCTGACTGAGAGGAAACAAAGTCAGATTAATAAAACACGTACACATATTTTGCTATTAGCCTTTTCCAGTCTCATTATGCAAGTACCTACCTTGAGTTAATCTCTGAGATTTGTCACAAACTGCAATGCAGCTGGTGAATCTCTGTAGCCTGATGGAAGTGCAGATGAAGCAGACACAGGTGCTCACCTCCCACAAAGACCTGAACTCCCTCTGTTCGATGCGGAGGAGCTCACTGAATTCCCTTGTGACAATGGTGGCATGCCGGGGGGTGTTATCCAATATCGACTCTCCAAATGCTGTGCCAGTCCCCAGCGTGCATATAGTAACAGCATCCTATAACAGAGGATAAAAGAATTAAAAGGTCCACTTAGATATGAAATCTTATGAAATATCAATGTAATGTCCTCATTCTGCTGAGGAAAAAAGGCTTTTGTGTGAGGCACTTGAGGAGCAGTTCTCTGCAGTGATCAGATCACCCTCAAAGGTTAGAGGCAATCACCTGAACACTTGAGATAGACAGATGGATACACTTCAATCTGCAAAGACATTACTCCAATCAGCAGCCAGACAAACTGACGAGTTGCATGAAGCTGCAGCATTAAAAAAATGTTCAGTGCGGTCCCCCAATGTAATAAGCAAAATTCTTAGACAGCAGAAAGCTTCGATGTGAATGCTTTTGAAAGAGTGATGAATTTCAAGAGGGGCTTAAGTGACACGAGAGACTGTAAAATTTAGAAGATGGTACAAATTTAGTAAATTAGCACACCAAACAGTGATTTATTGAAAAAAGACAAGTGTGGGCACATCTGAGATGAAACAATGTGATATGCTTGTACTAGGAAGAAGAGTCCCATTCCCACCTAGATCCCACACTGTTTTCAGAATTATGCTTGGAGAAAACGTCGTACCTGATAACTTGACGTCTCGGAAACTTTGACATCCAGTGAACCAGAGAGAACAGCATACCAGCTGGTGCCAATGTCTCCTTGCCGATACACTAAAAATCACAGCAGGTAAAAAAAACAACAACATTGTTCTATAACATCTTACATCAGATATATAGTTTAATACTTTCAAAACCTGTGTTACAACTCACAGGTGATGCCTTTCTCCAGACACTCATAGAAACCACACAGGCAAATCCGCTGCAGCAAACCGGGGTGGAATCTCTCGAAGGCCTTCACATTTTTCAGACGTGCCAGGATGATGTCAACATCTTCCCCGGAGCGCTCTGCTGGTCTGGAGAAGTAAAAAAGAAAAAACCAACACACACTTAACTGCTGAAACAAATGTATATAAAAGGTGCATACCTAGACTGAAGAACTCAGGGTGAGGTGGAGCAGCATAATATGCTTCTCAACCTGGATTCTGAAAATATGGGGTGTGACACTGATTTAGCCCCTGAGGAACACTGTCTCCTGGTATCATGTTAAAGCTTCTTTCTTATAGCTTAAATGTATAGTTTCACAACAGCAACATCCTGGACAGAAGGTCATTAAGGTTATTAATTTAAACATTAAACAATGTCTGTTTGCTGCAGACCACAGAGGATCAAAAAACACATGGCAAACACACAATGGCAACATTATTGTTTCTAAAGTGCATGACTTCTGTGCAGCTTTAAAGTTTCATTCCAGTTGTAATGACGCAGGAAGAGCATCTTTCCTTTCCTGCTCCAACTTTACCAGTTAGCTGGGGGCAGTCACACTTTTCACTTCAACCAGTAAGATTTTACCACAACCTCTGGATGCCAATAATCTCACTGTTGTCAAATATGAAATAAAGACATCACAAAGGGTTCAAATCCACATATCATTTCCAGTTTTCCTATTGTGTACACAACCTCAAAAAAGTAATTAGTTAAGTTCTCAAAGCCCTTCTCTCAGTTCACAAGGCTCTTTGATTGAGATAAAGTCAGTTGCTAAACATTAAAAGTCAATACATCAAAAGTCACACGGAGCTTTGCAAGTGTTTGTGATCCTTATCCCCTTTAGATTGAGAAATTGACCTTTTTTGGCTCAAAAAGCTCAGCGACCATTTTGGATAGATCATCGAAAATGATACTGTTTGCATATTTATATTTACATGAGTTGCTCAAAGGTTAGTATGAACGTGGTGATACAGACTAACCCTATACAATGTTGTTCATCAGCTCTAACAACGTGAGTGGCTATCAGTGACTGTCAGTAGATGCCAGTCACATTCACATCATCATCACAGATGTGTCAGGTGTCTGTGTCTGATCCCTCTTGCTCCTCTACTCCCTGTATTACACTGCCCCATATTTGTTGTACTGAATCTGGAGCCTCTGATGTAACATGTGGGTGGTTGTACTGCAGCTTACATCACCTTTGAATCCTTACCCATCCTTTAAAAGGATGAAACCAAACAGTATCAATAATTCAGAAAGGGAAAGTGTTTGCTTCGCTGTTGCTCTCCTCTTAATGTGGCTCTAAAAATGATTGATTGTTATAGTTGTTTAAGGTTAAGGTTCCTTTATTGTCTCCCTTAAGAGAAGATCTTGGATTGAAAGGTCCTGCTGCATCAGACAACAATCTTTACAATAAAAGCACATTAAAAACTGGTCAAACATAAGCCTGAGAAGAAACAACAGAGCAAATATAACATAACAAAACACATCTCACTTTAGATGCTCACAAGCAAACAGGAGACTGGTGTAGCATATATTTATCTAAGATCAGAGACAGGCCTCTCTGTACTCCATGAGTTTCTCTTATGAATGAATTTAACTTTTTTTCAGGATTCATGATCACAAATTCACAGTCCACTGTATGCAATGAAAATATTGAAGTGTGAGAGGCATATATGTTATATCCCATGACCCTTCCTGTCATCTCAACCAAACTAAATACTTGAGCTTTAGACTTTGCTGTTTCTAAAACGGCTGGTGATATCTAAACACAGGATGAACAATGGTATTTTATTATCTGCTGTGTCGCAGTACAATAAAAGGGTTTTCACCAAGCAACAGCAACACCAAGCAAATGCCTCTTCACTGTGCATCCCCCAAAACCTTTCAGCTCACAAGCTCACAGTGGTTGCATTAAAGTATGCTATTCTCATCCTGACTGGACAATACAGTCACACCTGAAGCCACAGCTAATGTGAAGATAACAAGGCGAGACAAAGAGAGCGAGAGAGAGAGAGCAAGAGAGGGATGTGTGGGAGCCTGAGTTTTAAAGCCAAGGTGTCCATTTGGAAACCACACCAAAAAGAAATTAAAGCTTCCAAAAATGCTGATTTAAGTGAGGACAGATTGTTTTCATGGTGAGGCAGCTTGTTACAGCATGAACTTTAAAACCTGAAGTTACAACTGCTTCTCAGTTACTGTTTGGTTACAAAGAAGCAACAGAATGGATGTCATATTTCTTCATCTCAAAAGCTCTGTGAAAATATAAATGACGAAACAGATCGCAGAAGTGTTTTATGTGTTCACTTGTATTGTGTTCCAAATGCATTGAAGAGAGCCAGCAAAGTGTATTTTACCCAGGTTTCAGATGGAGTAAAGACAGCCAGTATATTTGTTCACTGGCACACCTGCATTTGATAGCAAAATTTGCAACAAAACAATTTGGTGAAGCTTACACGCTGTAGCTATTTGCTAGGAAAAGGTGAGTCATACAAGATCCATTTGATTTGAGAAACACAGGTGGCCTCTACAAGGGGATATTACTGTGCAAACACGTCTGGCAAACTGCGTCACTTTGCCGTTTATAGCCCATGTACTTTGGACTCTTTCTTTGTTCCCTGACCTGAGAGCAACATCCCTGCCTGTTTAACACCCCACAGGACAGTGTTTTGTGTTTTTTAAGTCTTAGTGTGTGAATTCAAAGTGTAAAATGTATATAAAAAAAATAATCCCACAAGTGGAATAAATCCATTCATGGGCACATCACGGACAGGGTGTTCACAAATTGCAGATCCTTGCCATGGATGATAGACATCATGTACTTTACAGTTGTGCAATGCTGCACCTGTTAGTGGTGATTCAGAATGATGATGATTCATAAATACTGGAAACCAAATGCAGAGCCACACTGTGTCACTCACTGAAGGTCTTAGCAGACTTTTGAAGCAACCATTTGCAGCTGCATGGCGGTACTTCTGACAAGTGTGCATGTAGTTGTTTCACCTATTGATCAGGTGATCCGGGGCAGACAGTCGACATTCATCTCATGGACAGTTTTAAGATACTAACCTGTCCAGTATTCCGTTTTCCTAGATATTAACAATAATAATGCACAGTTGATTGAGTAATTGAAACAGCTGCGAGGCCTATTTAGGGAACAAACGCACTGTCAGTGATGAGTGGTTCAAATTAACATATCAAACGCCTGCCTAAAGTTAGTAGCTTTGTTGCTTGGATTGCTCTTTGCTTTGCTCGAGTATTTCATTGGCCATTTAGTTTGCCCGGAGTACCACGTTCAGTTATCCCCTGATTCAAATCTTCATCCCATTGGGAAAACACAACGGCCGAGCAGCCAAAATCGTGTTATTATTCCCTTACTCGCCGCATGCAGAGTGGCCTAAAGGGAGTTGATGTACGCAGTTGTAAACTGATTACCTCTTATCCAGACAAATAATCCACTCGGCAGATTCCGACGAATGCGACGAAGTGTGCGCCGCTACCATCTTGAGATCCTCCTGCTGCTGCTGCTGCTGCTGTCGATGCTGCTAATGCTGCGGTGGTGGAGAGGGCTGGACCGACAGCTGCACCTCATCTGCCACCACTCATTCACTGCTGACAATCGATACTGTCCCTGCTGCTCCAGCTACTGCTGCTGCTTAGCGCTTACCTGGCCAACTAACAGGAACACAAAGGGATCGGACAAGAGACGAAAACGCAGCGTGAAAGAAATGATGCTCCGTTGGTGTTGAGGGAAAAAACGTGACTCACTTTGCAAAGCTGGAAAAAATGCAACAGTTTCCAGTAGATTTCATCCAGCCTTTCAAGTTCAATTCAAACATCACGTGATACTCAGAACGAGAGTTTGAAATGGACATTTCTGACTGATCTGTAGGTCATTTTCTGACATTTTTCACTGTTAAATACAGCACACCACGCTCAGTTCCCGGAGCTGAGAGTTCAAACCAACATAACAGCCCTATATTTATTGGGGTTCTATCGCTTTAGAGACTCCACGATTGTTTTAGGATGTTTATGTTGTATTATATGTTATTTGTATTATGTTGTGCTATACACTGAAGAGGCGTTTCTTATATTTTGTCCATCTGGTACTTCAGTATAATATCAGACACTTCATGTCAAAAACACTTTTTTGTGTATGACATGAAGATGGGATTTATTGCAAGGCTGTTACACTTATGGGATTGTTTTATTTATAGCATATGGCATATATACCTAACAAAAAGACAGTGTGTGTGTAAATGAGATCATTTGAAGAATATGGTCGAATAAAGGTGTAAACTCAGTGTTACTTGTTGAGTTTCAGTGTCCCACCCTGGTGTAAAATTGGTTTACCTATTAAATTATACAACATAAGCTGTGAAATAATAACAATGATTTTTAACAATTTGAACCAAAGAGTGTGAAATTTGCAGCCCACACCCACACATCACACTTATACCAACTAATCGTTACCCTGCTTTTCTCACCACCCAAAACCATCACACACCCACAGCTCTCTGATCTTCAAAAACGTGACTGGAGGTTGAATTAAGTCAAACTTTAGTCATTTGTGAAATGATTCTGTCTTTTATAGCAGCTCACTTGCTTGGAGACATATGATGATGCATGACTGCAAACAATGGCTGTTTCAGTTGGCAGCTGCCTGCAGATGGAGGACATGGGCACATGTGCCTTTAATGATGTGGCCAGTCAGCACAGTGAGTGACTTCTACACTGCAGGATTAACATATTGTTGTAAAGAAGAGACAGAGGGCACGCACACACACACACACACACACACGCACACACACACACACACAGAGGCTTAAGGCATGAACTCCCTGCATAAATCTATGTATATAATTAAATGGCTGCTTGTATAACTGACTGAAACTGCCTCCTGCAGCACTTCGGATCGGCACTGATGGCTTGTCTTTCCTATCAAAGTGGCAACATTTTCATAATGGCCCTGAGAAAATGATGCTTTGTAATAAGAGGCCACATAATGAAAGGGTCATTGGTCGCTCTTAGTTACCTTGGCAACAAACTGCGACATAGACAGAACATAACAAGGCTCAGTGGTGCAGCTCCACAATACTGTCTGTGCTGAAATTGTGAGGAAAATTGTTTGGAGGCCTCTTTCCTGACTTTCTATTCCTCATCATTTCCAACTGAGAAATTATGATAACCTTGTTTTTCATTTTCAGTGGTTCTATATAGCACCAAAACACCACAAAACAGACCACCTTGTTTAATATTCTGTTTCATATACCATGTATCGGACTTGGGCACCGGTTGCCCAAAAGTGGAACAATGTAAAAACAAAAACATTTTTTATTTTGAGAGCCTAGTAAAAGCCCAACAAGATGTTTTTACACAAGCAAAAACAAACAAACAAAAAAAACAAGCAAGTGGTGTGTCTCTTATCTCATGATGAGGAAATATTATTGATATCAGTATTTTAAGTAATTGTGTAGTGACAAGTACTGTGTGCTGTGTAGTGACAGAGAAATCAAGTAAACTCCTGAAGAGCGTGGTTGCAGATTAAAAAACACTGAATCAGCAAAGTGCATACAGCTGGTTATATATGATGTTTATTTGGTTTTACCTGTTTTGCCAAAATATTGAAGCATTTCCTACTCTTTCTAGTGCTTAGACAGAGCATACCTAAATCAAGACTTTATTTATTTATTTATGAGTATTTAAATTGTGGTGCAAATTATTTTTGCTTTTGAGGTTTATCACATTTTTAGGATCAAAATTTGTAATTATGTGCTTCAATTAGCCACAAGATGGCAGCATTGTCCCTAGAAATTATAAAGGTGAGGCGCAGGTCAGAGCACCATGAGGTTTAAATGTGATTCAGGGCAAAAACGGGAGATCAAAGGGGGATCACTCATCTTTGACTTTGATTTTAAAAAAATGTTTGGACTGTAACAGAGACCTCAACCTGACTCTGAAATATTTAGGGTTGCATTAAATGTCTACAAGCATCAGAGGAAATCCTTTGCATCTCTTAAATCATTTTGCAATATTTCACAGTGTTGAGGTTTCATTCATTTTAATGCTCTGCCAGATCTATCCTGCACCTATTTGTTGGTCTTTGATAAAATAGCTTGACTAAAGATAGCTAACTATTTATTTTTAGTACCTTTAGTGGTCCTTAAGTTATAATTTTTTTGTCAAATTACTGTTCCAAAAGTCAAAAATAACACTCTCACATATTGAAGGTGCACATCTTCATCCTCTCCCTCAAAATGATGAGCATTTACCCTTCCCATCACAAAGTCTACTCCTCTCTTGCTAAGATAAATAGTAAGCCTGAGCTCAGGCCGGGGCATGCACAATACAAAACACACATTCCGTTAACGCTGCATACCACCAACTCACAGCAGCAACAGACCAACACATAACAATGGGTGAAGATGTCAACACATTCTGCAGTACTTTGCTGCTACACCTTGTTTTGACTTCTCATAAGCTACAAGTTCACAAATCACTGCAACTTCTCTCAGATTTACCATTAAACCACAAATTGGATGTATTTCTATCCAAAGCAAATAACTGTGCAAACAGTCCTGTGTCCTGAAAAGCACCCCACTGCAGTAACAACATTTCAACTTTACACTTTTCAGCTACAAGGAAAATGCCAGCTGTAGAGGCAGTTTTGTCCTATTAGTTGAGCCTGGCTGGACTGGAGTTTGAGACATTTTCTCAAAGGTTCCACTGGCTCTTCTGACCTGTTCTTCACCTGCTCCCGTTTCCATTTGGATTGTCTTATTCATTCAGTGTTGTTTGAGGGGTTGCTATAGGGACCACTGGCTTGGCTGAGGCCTGCCATGTTACCCCTGAGAGAAAGCCCACTGACTGTGTATATATGGCTTTTCAGACCCACAGTTGCTAGGAGATGATCCAGCTAGCTGGAAATGGTGAACACATGGACAAATGCAACCATGATGTGCACACGCAGCATTTCAGATGCTGATGAGCATTTAGGAAGATATTTGTTGCTGCTGGTATGTAGAACTCTGACGAACTCATGGAATTATAAAATGCTGAATGTTTAGACTCAAACTTAAGCTAATGCATTTTGAGATGTAGAATTTGTTTTAGTAGACACAAGTCTTATTGAAAAGAGCAAAGTGCAAATTCCAGAGTCAAAGAAAATGATGTTTAAAACACTGTGTTCTGTAATTTTTCCACTCCCAGTCTCAGATCTCACATCCCCACCCACGGCCAAAGATCAGTAAATTTACAGAAAACAAATGAATACAGAACACCTCAGAGAGCCATAATGTACAGTGCAGTCACACAAACACTTTAACTAAGTCAGAGGTTGTACAAAGCTATATAAAAGCTCATATATCAGATAATGTTTCAGTGGAATGTGAGGGCAGATAACTCCAGAGGAAATGCCTGAGAACCTCTTTCAGAGCTGTCTCTCTGAATGCTGTAAAAGACAAATGTACAACTTTGATATGATGAACTGAAGCATTCCAAAACAAGGTGCTATTTTCATAACAAACTTTCAACAACAGAATCCAATAATTGATGACAGGGAGGATTATGGATCTCTGGGGAAAAAAACACAGTGTTGAGGGTTCAATATTTCATGTTTAGTACAATTAAAAATGTAGATGGGATTACACTTTAGGCAACTGAAATGTTCACATGCTCACATAAGCTTTCTAAATAGATCACCATCTGTTTAGGCCTCTTGCTCCAGTCTGGTTCATATTTAATCAATGATTACTTCCCTATTTGCATAATTCTCATCATGTTAAGTCTCACATAGGGTTACCCAAGACTGTACAGTCAAAATCTATAAATACTTTTTCAATATATGTAAAAAATGTGATCTGAATTTTTTTAATCATAATTGGACATAAAAACAATGCAAATTCATCAACCTCTAAAATATTCAGTTGATATCCATACAAGAAAGGAACAATAAATATTCTCCCACTTGATCTGCTTTCCTTATCCTTAGATAGTTGGACTGCAGTATATTTTTGCTTGGTAGTTTCTCAGCCAACAGGGGAGTAATGACAATTTCATTCAGTATCTTTGTTGCTAATCTCAATGAAAAAGATGTCTCTGTAGTTTGTGACTCAAGCATGCACATACATATTGTGGGTTAACATCCACAGTATTGCTCTCTAGGGAGGGGACCTGATTTTTAGATACAACTGGCAAGTTAAAATGGAGTGCATTACACCTTGCTGTTCTGTGAAAAAACTTTGAAAGATATGCAGACCATAATAAGTTAGAAACAAAAAAGCAGAAAATTAGAAAATGTTCCAAAACACTTTGCACAGCCAGGGAAACTACACTAGATATAGGATTTCTGTCAATGACCTACTTTAACTGAGGGCAAATTTGGTGCTAATGCATAAACCAGATCTACTGTTCGTCATGTAAAGCATTTACATGACAAATCTGCTGTGACTCCAGAACTGAGTCTGGCCCTACACCAAGCTTTATCCTGGAATATGTACCATCTGAGCACAATATAATCAACAAACCCACTAGAAAAAAATATTTGAATGATAAAAATGTAAAAAAAATTTCTTCCAAAGATACACATTAATTTTATTAACAACAACTGTCCCATGAATGTGACACATCAAAATTTCTTCTGGTCTTCCGTGAAAGGGGTCTATGAATCAGATAAGCAAAAACCATTTGACCTAGGGCCAGTTGGTCTGGGGCCAAACGGGGTCTGGGGCACTGTTGCAGGTGCCAGTTCTGCCCAGTTAGTAATCCTGCCTTGGCAAAGTTTATTTCTCATGTAAGCAGTGTTAGAGCATTAGGAAATTGTTGTTTTAGCAAAGTATCCTTAAGGGGTATTCTTGTCAATTGCTACTGTACTTCCTCTACACTGATGACTCAAAAAGTAAACACAATGAAGCAGTGAGGCTGACATAAAGAGTCTACAAAAGAGGATCTTATAATTTCAATAATACAACCCAGGAACATTTTTTAGACTTCTTCTGACTCATTGGAACCAATTCCCTAAACAGATACCTGAGATGCATTGCTAGGAATCAGGGGCAAAGAAGACATAGCTTCAAAAGTTTTACTGGCTAAAAAGTACTCCTTTTCTTAACCTTTGTATGTAAATTTGGCATAGTGTGCCAGGTATTATAATGGTTGAATAGTTTGCCAGTAGAGGCCCCTTCCCATGTGTACTGGAAAACTTACAGCCTTGGTTGCACAAATACACAGCGTAAGTGAAGTCTAGCAAGTTGTTTTTGTAGTCTAGGTATGGACTTTTACCCGTGCAGATGTCTAGGTGAGCCCTAATATACTGTAAGCTCTTTCCCACGCCTTTCTTCCACAACTCCTCGTGTCTGCGGCGCTGTGCTGTGGAGACAGAGGGGAGGGTGGAGTGGAGTGGTGGGTTACAGTCCTGGAATGTGCTCGCGCTCCCGATTCTCTCTCTCTCTCTGTTCTAGTCGCCGGCGGCGCGCAGCACAGGCAGACTCATGTGCGCGCGCAGCGGCGACAGGTCTGGAAGTGCAAGGAGGAGGCAGGACAACGCTGCTGGAGCGGGGAATGATGGCGGTGAGCAAGACGAAGAGATCAAGTTTGATACTATAAAACTGGGGCATTGTCGGCGATCTTTCGGCGCCTAACACAATGAAGGAAGTGAGAGGTGAGAGCCTTGTAAAGTTATTTACCTTTGCGCGGTGTTGTGAGTCGAGCCAGGGTTAACATTTTCAACGGCTCGTACTAAAAATGCCACAATGAATTGTTCAGACTGAGGCTGGTTGTATTTAACTGTTGGCCCAGTAAGTTTGACTTAGTTTCGCTTTTTTATCTGTGGTGTATCGTTAACAACAACACTAACAATGTTAAATCGATTGAACCGAGTACAGAAAAAGTTAACTGCTGGTGAAAGTGTCTCTGAAGGTTAACAGTTTTTGGTTTAACGTTAGCTATCGCCATAGTCAGGCAACCGTCATATGAAATGCATCGAAACGCTGACGTTAACCTTACAACTTATCAACCGTAAACGTTAATTTGACGTTATATCGTGTTCGAATTTACCTTCAACTTTCGCCTTGTTTTGATTTGCATGTAGAACGAGATAAGTATATATTAACTCATCTGAAATGACTTAGGTGAGGCATGGTATGATAATGGTATCCGGCCTGTGCATTAACAGATTTTACTCTGTTTCTCTCTTCAGATGACTTCGGTCTGAATGTTTAGTAGAAACAACAGTGCTCTAAACAGGCTCCGCCGGACCCATGGCACCGTTTGCGTAAAGTTGAGGGATAGTAGTTTACCTACAAACAGCAACAGTCTCGCCAAACCCGGATATTCTAATTCGCCAGAAGTCGTAAACAAACAAAAATGATCAAAGCGGAAAGCAAAGGTGGCGAGAGGACTCTGAGGAGTGCGTCCCCTCACAGAAATGCATACAAGTCTGACTTCCACGCCATTAAGTGCTCCTTTGATGGACCAAAATCCGAGGGCGCCACCAAATCATATGCAAATGGATCCAGTGAAACCCGGGAGGACACGAGGGGGAGGCCTTTTGGCACAAGGGTGAACAAGATAAAAAACATATTCCTACAGATGGATGGTCAGCAACAGGAGTGCCAAGAGGGGAAATCGACTTTAAAGTCTGATGTGCCCCAGGTGTCCCCAACAAAGATGCAGATTCCAGTAAACACTCACAGAGTTAACTCAAACAGTGCTGCAAGCCCAGAATCCCACAATTTAGATAAAACACCCAAGGGGGAAGATGTTGAGATTGACAAAGTGGCTTTGGCAGAGAAGTTTTCAGTGACCAGAAAACTCTTTGAAAGGGGCATCAAAGAGCAGCCTGCAGCTGAAAAGCAGTCTCCAAACAGAGTAGTAACTCGTTTGTCCCTTGGAAGCACCTCTGATGAGGGTAAAAGCACAAGAAGAGCATCAGGATCCTACGAGCCCAATAACAAATCAGAGCAAACTCCCACATCAGCAGTTGAATGTCGAACAGATGAGAAGGCTGATAGTGAGAAAAGGCATGTGTCTAGAGTGTCACTAAATGCAGGACCCATATCCAAAAGGTTGGAGAATTATATGGCAGCAAATGACTCAGAAGACAACAACTCAGCTGCTGCAAAAGGAGAAACTGTGTCAGCTAAACAACACAGCATCACTGAACACTTACTGGCTACCTCTCCAACAAGGGACAGCTTACAAAAATCAACTTCTTCTATTAAAGAAGCCACTCACTGTACACCTGTGACTGATGCCTCTAACAAAAATGTATCCCAGAAAGGTAGCAGCAAACCAGCCTCTTTAGGATCTAGTGTTGGGTTTAAACCAACATTCCCAGGTAGCAACACAGCACACAAAGCAGTTTCATCAACAGCTGATGCCACTAACAAATCCATCTCACCAGAGCAAACAACCTCAGCCAGTCATGGCTACAAACGCTCCTCGTCATCCAGTGATGGATTTAGTAGGACATCTGTTGGTGGGGATGAAGGCAAGCCACATAGTCAACACCCAAAGGACATGAAACAGTCTCCTCCATCATCTGGTGCTTTTCAGAACACTAACAGGGATAAATACATTGAAAAGGCCAGGAGTAATGACAATGTGGTACACAGTCCCACTAGGGACAAGCCGTCCAGCCAGACCTCATCACTGGACACCAGGGGGGTTGGCATGGTACGGGCAGAACTGGTAGTGGTTCAGAATGAGTCCTCTGAGAGTGAGGAGAACGAGGATGAGAATGTTGAAGATAATGTGTTTGAGAAGCAGAAGGTGCAAAGCTCCAAAGACCTACCAGCAGACCTGAAAAGAACTTTTCCTCTGGAAAAACAAATCTGCAGCTCTGCTCATCCTGTCTTATCAAGAGATGTCACAAAAGACACACAAAGGATAGCAGAGACTGTGGGTGAAGGTAGAGTCTTGGAGGACAACGACCAGTTTAGGCTGAAAGGGGAGAAAAGGGAAGATAGTTCAGTTATCCGTCAAGATGGTGATACTAATCGTGAGGACGATGATGAGGTAGCAGAAGAGGAAAGTGAGCTGGAGGAGCAGGTGGGCCACAGCATCCTGGATAGAGCCTCGCCAGTAGTGTATGGTATTGAGAACGCAGCATTTGTGGATGACAGAGATGTAGACCAGATCCTCAGGGAAGAGGAAGAGGAGGAGGAAGTGGTGGAGGATCAAATGTATAGGGAGTATGATGACTGCTATGAGGCCCCTGGTCTGTCCGATGAGGAGGAACCTCCACCCAAGAGGAAAATCACGTTCTCCAGAGAGCCCATTCTGGTAAGTATATTGTGTTGTGCTGGTTACATCTAAGTGACTGCTGCTCAACTCAAGCACTTAAAAACATATTGCACAGCACCATCATTATAAACCACTGTCTCACTGATTCAGCAGCTGTCTGATCTAGGTGTTTCCCTGCAGACACAAGACAAATTAGTGTAGGCTGAGAATGAATGCTTTTCTTGGGCATGTTGACGTCACGGCTGCTGCACTGTGTCATCAGACAAGCTTTATCACAGATCTGAAAATCTAAACTGTGGTTTATTTAATCTGAGTGACCAGCAGGACAGGGAGTTTGGCAACATCATCCACTGATGTATTAACCCTGTAGGAGATCAGGACAGAAGGAATAATTTTAGGGACATGAGCCAGCAGTGTTGTTTGCTGTATTCTTGGAAACTCTGTTGACATTGCATAAGAGCTTTTGAAAGGAGAACCACAACTGAACGAAGGCAGCAGTGAGGTAGAGACATGAGAAACTTTAGACTGGGAAGAAATCATGGTCACCCCTTAGTCACTGCATGGGTATTTATACTGATTTAGAGTGGTTCCCCTTTGTTCGTGAATCATGTATTACACTGATTAGGGACTTTTCACTGCTGTCAAAATGGATATGAGGATATCATTTTTTTCTGCCATAAAAATGTGGCTATTAACACTGGGGAATTTCTGATTTTATCTATCCATCAATACATAAGAACATCTATCTTTTGTTAGAAGCAAAGAGGCACGCTGTACTTTTTCTTCTGAATTTCCTCATGTTAATATTTGTACTGCAAAAGTTATTAACAGGCCTTCAGTGAGGGTAAAAGTCCTACAAGTCCTTGGTTTTAGGGGCTGGGTGGAGACTGAATAACCAGTAGCTATTATATATAATATAACTATTTTTTTTAAAGGTTTGTTGGTGCTTTCATTCATTCACTGCATCTGATCTCAGCTAGGTATATGGCCCCTGTACAATTATTATCACCAATATGACTGATTTATTTATGTATTTTGGAGCAAAATTTAAGTTTGGAGAATTGTAGTGAAAAATGTAGCATTCAAGGCAATGTTATAGTGCAGTTTTACAGTAACAAAAAACCCTAGTCTTTGCAATGCATATTTGATATAACTTCCTACTTAACACTTTTGTACTCCTTCCAGCTTGTGTAAAGTCTTTTGGTATTGCCTCACGTCATGCGTTGTAAACATTGCTGGTGGATATTTGGGTGTGGTGGAAGTGGAGGTAATATCTTCTATCATAGATATTCCACCATCACAATATCTAAACAGCTTTTGCCAAAGCAAGTACAAACAAATCACACCAGTACATTCCACATAGTTTGTGAACAGCACAGTGTTTACCCAGGCCTGAAAGTGCACTGTTATCTCAGGGTGTGGACCCCCCCCATCCCATTTATCCCGGCAGGGGGTCCTGGGAGAGGGGACCAGAAGCTGACCTGGAGTAGAGGGGACACAAACAACAGTGTGCCTCCTCCGCCCAGAGTGGAGCTATGACAGAGATAAACACAGCTTTGTAGCTCACAACAATATGCTAGACTGTCTCCTGTGTGTAGCAGTTCACATAGTTTTTGTAACAACCATGAAAGGGAGACTTGATGGGGAAAAAATACGAAATCATCGAAACAAGGTTGGAGGCATTAAGTGAACTTGTACCTGTTTGTAGGGCTTGCAGATTGATTTTCTGTTGTTTGACTAATCTATACATCAACAAATTGTTTGCGCTACAGGATTGTCTTCCATCATCTTCATACCATGAAGTCCAAAAATGTTCAGGCGTTCTTTTCAGTTTCTAATTTTCTTATTATATAATTGCATTAAGCGCATGCAATGGACAGGTTTCAAAGACTATAGAGAGATTTGTCTAGACAGTGGACCAAAACTACGGTATCAAAGTTACATGGTATGTGTTTTAGCTAATTAAGTCACACAAATGTTCCTTAGCCAAACTTTCTACCTGTAGCCTGGTTAATGAAAGCGTCTGCATCATTCTCCATGGTCTGCTAGTTAGAGCTGGCACTGGGATTGAGCACATTTCAATCATAGCGAACTGTGAGAGAGGAAGCGCTTTGTGCTTCTGGCTCGAAATGGGATTAGGTCCCTACGTAACCTGAGTCATCTTGATGGATGAGGTGTCCTGTGTGGAAGAAAAGTCCTCTTTGTGAAGTGAGGGAGACATCCAGTTTCAACGTTATCATGGTTGTAAAACAAACTTAGTTGAAGAGTGCATGTGAGGCTGTTAAGATTGGTGTACATTGACTTGATATTTCCTTAAAGCGAAAGTCTTGTGACAAGCCAAACATTAGATGTTTATGACATGACATGTTTGTGACCGCTAAATGCATATCATACAGATCAGGTCCCAGTTTAGTTGCATTCTAATGAATGTTCCCAAAATGAGCAGTTAGAAATAAATGTAAAATAGCATAGTACATGTTATTGTTGAAAAAAGGATTGCAATTATCTTATACATTATGTTGTGTAAGAAGATTCTTCAGCATATATGGTAACACAGAGTCTCACTTTAGTAGGGCATTGAAATGCTGCATTCCCATTGCTGCTGTGTCAGTATATAAGCTTGCTGTACCCTCTAGCTCCACGAGCAGTATAAATATTGCACCACAGCTTTAAATGATATCTTTGGCCGTAGTGTTAAGGTTGTTTCCTCTATAACTGTAAATAAAAACTGTGCCTGTAATACTAGATCTGTGTGTCTAGGCATGTCCTCATCTATACTTTGGCAAAAAGCCAGTAGTTATTCAATGATTAACACCTTCTGCTGTAGGTGTGTGTAATCTAGAAAGAAAGCAGTCGTTGTGGGACCTCTTGAGAGGTTGTCTTAGATTTTTTTGTGATCTGTTGCCTATGAGGTCATTTGGAACAGTAGACCAAAAACCAGTTAACCATATCCAAAAAGAAAATGTCTGAAACCAGGAACTGCACCTGCTGCTTTGCCCCACCCCCACAGAGTCACAGGAAGTACCACCAGCAGTTACTGGTCAACCAAACATGTTGTACTTTCTTGAACACACAGGGTGTGGTAAAGGATTAATGGGTGCATTGTAACTGAAAGAATTCAGCATTTCTTTCTTTGTTTGCACTGTAGATAATTACACTATCCATAGCGGTCAATGTTCAAGCATGTCTATTTGTAAGACTGACTGCCCAAATGCTTGCAGTAAAACCTTTAGTATTTGTAGACATGTCATGCTTGTCTCAGTGACGTGCCGTTCAGCTTGGTCATGACAAAGGTCATTTTCTAACTGACCAGGTAAATAAAGACAGAAGAGTGAGTATGTTGCATTTTTAATTTAAACATGTTTACTGGATTTATTTGGTGGCATGTTCCAGGTTGAATGAGAATAATGAAATACTCTTCAAAATGCTGTGAGATTTTTATAGTGTCGTAGGGTGAGCTGGTCAGCTGATTTTATTTGTTTTGGCTGTCCACTCCACTAACATTAGCTAGTCCCTGAGTATGGGGAACAAGTCATTAAAAAAATAAGCATTAAGTTATTAAATCCAACATATGCCTAAATGCTTTTGTGGTTCATTGTCCTTTTAAGATGAACAACAAGAAGACTAAAGCATGCATGCTGTACATTTCCCAGATAATTTATTATGCTCCTGCAGTTAACTTCTATTTTTTCATTTCATCAGCATAGTTTCACTAACAATTTATCAAAATTGATTGTGAATCTATTTTGAATCAAAGAAGGAAAGATTTCAATGAGAGGGTGAGAAAGACTTGATAATTTCTTCTCACCTCTATTATGTGAATATGTTTGAAAGTTATGGTGTAGTTACAGTAAGACAAAATCATCTGCTCTCCTGTATTTATTTCACTTAATATGTGAAAAGTAAAGGGCATACTCCATATTACAAACCGGGACTCTGTAGCCAACCCATCCCATACTGTTATGCTTTCCATTTCCTAAACTATATGGGTATTCTGCTTGCTAGAGGAATGTGTCTGACAAGACTCCACCCTCATCCAACCAGCAGACAGTTCCTCCCCTTGTTGGAGCTCACATCCCTCAAGCCACCTGGACAAATGGGTGACTATCTGACAAAACAGGACAGAATACTAATGCAGACAGCTCAATGCAGTTCATTAAACAACTTGGCATGGGATGAGTCTTGGGCTGATTGTGATTGCCTTAAACGCCTTCATTATGTGATTATAGACACATGGGAGCTGTGGGTTTTCACTGAAAGTTAACAGTTATTGTGTGTTAAAGATTTCAGCAGCCCTTGCAGGACAAAAGTAGGTTTTGTGGGCCATTTATAAACAAACCAGTTCAACCTGTTTATGTTTGGAGTCCTTTGGAAATTTGATTCCATTATGGCACCGTGCTCTTCTCAGACTCCACCTCTTCCTGCTGTAGGTCATACGTTAACGCTTAAAACATAAATATTGTTCTTTCACTTACAGTCAATCATTATGAACTTAACAAAGTGGTAATATTTCCAATGGCACACATACAGGAAGTACTCTATATATTTATTTGAAGTTTTTTTTCATGTGTTTACACAAGATCTAAAAGACTGTTCCCAATGCCTTCTTTCCTAATTACTCCATGATTTGTGCCAGACCACCACTCCTGCCCCAGCATGTTTTGATTTGTTGTCTTTTTGTAGGCCCGCTTACATTACAAGCTTCCCGATCCAGTGGTCAGTCCTCGTTTCACACTGGCAAAAGATTTCTCTGGTTTGCTTTTCCTCGCAGTTGCTGACTCATTTCCCACATTGGTATTCTGTTGTGGGGAGGGGAATGAGGGAATGATGGGAAGGGTTTCAGTTTGGGTGTGGGCATATGTACATATGTGCGTGTAAGCACATGTTGAGAGGGCAGACCACTGCAGTTGTTGAAGATGGATGGAAAGCCCACACATACTGCAGATGGCTGGAGTTCTAGGGGAAATGGAAATATGAAGATGGCATAGCAGTCCTTTGACCCATTTCAGAACCTCAGTGACTACAACAATAATTTAGGGATAAAACTGGCAATACAACGTGCCAAAAACCTTGTTCTGTGTAAAGTTCTAAGTTCTCCTTTGGTCTTACATTCTTGTTAGATTCATTCTTGTTGGAGTGTTTTGGTTTTACTTAATGGTGGACTGGGCATGTGCTGAATAATAAAGGAAAATGGGTGTTTTGTCCAATAACTGGACACAGTGATAATGTGAGGTGTGTTTGTTAGGGAGTGACTAATAAACAGATTTATTTCTGTCTTTATTGCAAAGAAAACACTGGTTGAAAGATTAGATTTCAGCAAAGAGCAGAACATTGTTTGAAAAAAGCCTGGGAGTACATGGCAACAGGGCCAAGGATGCAGTGGTGCTCCCTATATTCTATTAGCCTACATTTTCAACCACCCTTAATTACTAAAGTCTCCAAAGTCTAAACTAAAAAGCATCTTTCATCCTTAATGAAATTTCTGTCTGCTCTAGTTCCGTGAATCCATTTTTAACTGTCTAAATTAGCAGTTGATAAGCTTTGTCAGCCCTATTTATAGAAGTGCTTTCAAGCTTGTTGTTCAGAGACATGTAGAGTTGGTTCGGATGCAAGCAGGACAAAAATGTCTCAAATATCTGGCTAGTTAACTTAAAACGTAATTGTCTTCAGTTTTATGTTCAGTGGCCTCAACATTAAATGATTAGGGTAACACCCACCTGCTGCTATGGGGAAAAAGCACAGCATATGGATCATAGATACCTATGTCAATATGTTTGTTCAGGTATAGAAAGGACGAGGATTCAGAAGTAGGAGGACTCACTTGATGGAGGACTGAGGCCACGTGACTTGCATTTCTGCTAGCACTACAGAGCTGCAGTAGCATGCATAATCAAGTTACTAAACTACTTTTATCTTGGGTGAGTCACAGGATGGAGGTACCTGATGTTCCATCATTACATTGAACATTACATCTTCTAAGATAAGGTTAGATAAGATAAGATTCCACATGAATAACTGTGTGTGAATATCAGCAGGATGTAGTAAAACAGAAATATTTGTGGTAATTTACTTTGACAAATTAAACAGTGAGCTGGGTGAGTTCATCTGGAAGCTTACTATCTGCTTTGATCTGGGCTGTCCAAAGGCTGTTGAGGAAACAGAAGGAGAAGGGGATTGTTTGTGGTTAATTCTTCAGGTCTTGACATGCAGCAGGATCTAGACCTCTCTGCTGAGTGGAAATGTTTACTTGATTACATCATATATCCTCATGGCAAATGTTTCAATCAATCTTTTTCTCCTTTCACTTTGAAAATTGCCAACTATTGGTGCTGTTTTTTTATTGCGTTACCACAACCTGAATTACACACACTATATAATTGGAGCAGTATATGATTATCCAACATAACTCCAACATTTGTCGCAGGGATTAGTTTCTCTCTGACAGTCAAGGTTACATACCACATGACAGCGCAGTGCTTGTGAATAAGAGCTTTTCTGTGTGTTTTGGGATTGAGTAAGACTGTATACTGCTGCGCCTGCATCCATTTGTTGTAGATTTTAATATGCTTGGTAATAGAGCCAGACCAATTTTTCAGTCAGCCATTAATATCCACTTTATTCAGTGCAGACATATCAATATCACATTGATATCAGTGTGGTATGTTAAGTGTTTTATATAGTATATAATGCTGAAAATGCTTGTAGTAATATACTGCTGTCACTGAAAATGAATATAAACAATATTTAACTGAAATATATTCTCAAGTTATTTGGAAGGAAGCATCCTACTTTTGCATGGTTAAATCAGTACACAAACAAAATAGGAAAAAAACACTCTGAATCAGTTGCCACATCTATCAGACATTAGTGAATTAGTGAATTTAAAATTGGTAATGACTTCAAAAACCCCATATTGGCTTGGCTCTGGCTGGTAAATCATTTGATTGCGTCATTCACTAGCTGCGATATGAGATGGAACCACAGATTTGTGTGGTTGTAATCTTGGAGGAAAACAGCAGAACAAACATAAGCTTTTTTAAATGTGTAAGTTTTGTTAATTGAAATCCGGGGCACACTTGTATCAATAACCAATACAGGCAAATTCTTATTGAAACTTTTCAAACCAGTCCCCAAATGAATATGACTGAAATAGATAGCTTTTGCCACAGTGCTCACAGATGATCTTGTTTGCATGTCAAAGCCTGGCTCCTGCTCTTCTTCGAACCACTCTGTTCACTAACTTAACTTAACTTGATAGCGTCATGCCCAGAGAATACATTTGAAATAAATACAAGTGGGTGGTATCATTTATACACATCATAATGTTGAAAAGAGTTCAAAACAGCTCAAAACAGCCAAAGAAAACCTTCAGAGGCAAGACTAGGTTAGTCTTCTAGAAGTTAAGTCCCAAATCAAAAATTCCAGAGTTTCTGCCCTGTAGTTATTTCCATTGTGAGGCTTGAAACAATCTTTTGATTTTTTTTGTATTTCTCATTTATAGCAGGCCATTCATGAAACAGATTCAGTGGAATGAAATGGAAGTCCAGCAAAAAAGCAAGACAATGCTTGTTGCTTGTATATGTTTCTGTTTATTCCTACTTTCTGCTATTTAACTACCAAGATATAACACTCTCTCTGTGTCATTAGTGAGCTTACTATTCAATGAAACTGCAAATCCCCTGTCTTATGTGCGGTGCAGCCAGATGATCAGTATTATTGCTCAGTCAGAGGCAACTGTTTGGTGCATCTTCTGACCCTGATGTCTGCATCTTGCCACCATAATTATTATGATTGAAAATTACCAAGCAGTAGTTTTGCTACAGATTTACTGTTGGGTATTGTTTTGACTGTGTCAGAACCAATGTTCACCTTATTTTGCTCAGACCTCTTGGTCAGTGATCTTAAAGGTCCTGTAGCATTCTGCTTGGAAATCTCAGCTGGCTTTAATACCTTAAGGAGAAATTAACATAAAATTGGGGGCTTTGTTGATATTTTTAAGGCAAAGATGCTAACTATATACCCAGTTTTTACTTTTTTACTTTTTAAACACCAAAATTTGCTGTTTTTAGTCCTTTATAATGGGAATTAATTCATTGAATTTTTGACTTTTGTTTGGAAATAATACTTTTGTGTTTTTGTAATATCAGTGGTTTTCAGTGTAATAACACAGTGTGCTGTTGTCTGTGTTTGTTTGCTTGTATGTATTGGTCTTATGTGATATCTTTTTACTGTGCCGATGACAACACTTGTCGCCACCGAACATTGATCTCTGCTACATCCACTGCTTAGCTCTCCCCAGCTGTGCCCTACTTTCCACGCTGCTCATGTTCTGCTTTATAATTACAACCAGAAAACAGCCTCTGGGACACATCCAGTGCTTTGCAAGGCCTGCCTGCAAAGTTCACAACTTCTTAAAACTCTGATGAAAGTCCTTAAGAGTATGTCTTGGGAGTAAATCTTGGTATATCAATAAAGATGCTTAAGATCAGCTGATGAATTTAGATAACTGAAAATTATTCATCTTCATAATCTCTTGTCAGACCACAGTGTAAGAACAATGGCCACAGTTGATGTAGGAGTGAATTTCAATGTCAGTAGTCCAAATCATAATCAAAGGGCTCTGCTGTCCTGCGGCAACTGCTTCAATGTGCTCCAGTAGTGCACTGGGACCATAACTTCCCCAGTAAAGGTCCAAAGTATGAGTGTAGCTCTCCCTACCCATGCAGTTTCTCTTAAATGAAGAATGTGTCCTTGCTTAGCCAGCCAAGATAAATACGAATAACTCAAAAGTGAAAATATGACTATGTCTGTTCAGATCCCATAGTTGTCCCTCAACATCAATTTGTCTGATGCATTATGACTTCCTAGGAACATAGAAACTGGCATATTAAAGCTATGCATTTGATATTTTGACCAACACAGGTCTTCAGTACCTTCTCTAATGAGGAATATGATCGCCGCAATGATGATGTGGATCCAGTTGCAGCGTCTGCAGAGTATGAGCTGGAGAAGAGAGTGGAGAAGATGGATGTGTTCCCTGTGGAGATTGAGAAAGGTGAGTTTAGAAGCTTTAAAGGTAAATTCCTATGTGTCATAACGGACTGTGGAGAAACGATTTGGCTGTGTATAATGCACAGCCCCGCAAACAGTGGTGACTTTATATTTTAACATTTGAGGGTTGAGTCTTTTGTGCCTTGACTTTTTGACAAATGCTATTAAACTGTATTCCCTACATATACGTGAAAATTGTTTCTCTTTCGTCCCATCCTTTAAAAATAAAATGTGCTGCATTTAGGAGGCAATGGACTCGGCATTAGCATCATAGGGATGGGAGTGGGAGCTGATCAGGGCCTGGAGAAGCTTGGCATTTTTGTGAAAACCATAACAGAGCGAGGAGCAGCTGAGAAAGATGGACGGTGGGTTAATGCACTAAAACTTTTTTTTTTGCACAACCCTACATTTAAGTCTCGTTACAAATAGTCACTTGTAATGTGGCCTACACTCACTATGTATTACACCAGTACATCAGTTTTTAATGTTGCATTCTAGGAAGTGCTCACCCCCAGGGAGCCAGTGACACACAGGCCACAACCAACCAGATTTATTAATAACCTCCTAAGAAAGCTAAAGTGGTCCCAATACGTCTGTATCCCAGCCATTTTTCAGTTTGTTTTATTGCCAGTTCCATTGAGGCTACTATATTATTTTATCTTTATTACTATGATGAAGGCAGTTCTTAACTGATTTGGGAAATGTTTTGAAAACCTCTCCTTGTAATCACCGTCTTCTGTATTTCTAGCATACAGGTGAATGACCAGATAGTGGAGGTGGATGGTATCAGTCTGGTGGGTGTCACCCAGTTGTTTGCTGCTACAGTCCTGAAGAACACCAAAGGCACAGTGAGGTCAGCTCTCTTCAGCTCCTTAAAACCACCTATTGATGTGATCTTCCTTACAAAACTGAGCTGCTGTTATTTCAGTAAAAACTGTTAGACAGTGGCATCTGTTTATTACAGTCCAGAGGTGTTTCTGTTGGTGAAACAGGCAACACAAAGTATTGCTGTATGTTAATGATTTATCATAGGGAAATGGGAAATGAAACACCCACACATAATGTGAGCCAGGCCTAAACTCCACCACCCAGGCAACATGTAAAATGTGCTGCTCTACTGTATAGTGCTCTAATATATTGCATTCTTTAAAAAAAGATTCCTGATTGGACGAGAGAAGCCAGGGACACAAAGTGAGGTAGCCCGCCTAATAAGTGAGACACTAGAGCAGGAGAAGAACCAGCAGCAACACCAACAACACTTGGATGACCCCTATGAACACTCCACAGAGGAGGTAAGTCAGCTGCTCATCAGAAAGCATTGTTCATGTTTTATGAGATGGATGGTAAAAATGGGAAAGATTTCCACATCAGTGACATGCAAGTGTTCATGTCTTCAAGACAGTTGTATGATTATTATTATTGTACGCCGTGTGGGGATGAAAATACTGTGCATTGGCATTATAGTACTATATCCAGTGTAACAACTTTGACAACAACAGACTCTGGCTATTGTGAGGCATCCATATTTAGCTGGTTTTCATGCACCTCCATATGATTATGGGTCATCATGAATATATTGGCGCATCATGAAAAAATTGATGTACCTAATTGTAATTATGACATAAAAGTGACACAGAAGTCCAACATCACATAAACAAAACATTAGCCACCCTTGCCACGCCCAGTCCAATCCCACTCAGCTCAACCACAAGCAGGCATTGGGCACAGCTGCCTGTGAGTAAGCCATGTGTCACCATTCTCTAGTGTTGGAAGCTGATCATTTGACCGAAGTCTGTCTGCCGGAGTTGTGAAATGTTTGCTTTCTGAAGTTCAAGCAGCCACAAGCCCTTGTTTTTACAAAAGAGAGACTGGGCACCGAATGTATGTGGCATTTACTGTAGCAGTAAGTAAGTTAACACAGTTTTAAGTGGCTCTGTGGATATGCAAAGTCTCTGACTATGAGTGTAGGTGTGTTAATAATCTTAATTTTTTCAGAAAATGTTGCTCATGTTAATGTTTTCAATGCTGGAAGTAGCCAAACGTCTGCAGTACTTCCCTGTGCTAAACTGTGTGTTGACACACGAGCATGTTCCTGAACACGTAGGGTGTGTTGGTGTTTGCAGTATGTGATGCCATGCATGATGTCATATTTCAGGAGGAGCGTTATGAGGAGGAGGACGGAGCAGATGAGCGGATTCTGGGCTCCAATTTCTCTCCAGGGCGGAACGCAGAGGTGTTTGAGCTGCCTGATTCAGAGGCTTTGTTTATGCCAACTAACATGGACAGCTCTCAGATGGCCTTCAAGTTCAAAGAGGTATCACTCTCATTGCCACTTTCAGTCTTCTGTGATTGATATGTATTAAAGATTCAGTATTTTGTTGGGTGTCATTAAATCTTTGATTTTCCTATTTCTGTTTCTTAGCTGCAGCTCAAACACAGCATTGCTGTAGCAGAAATAAGTCAACTGAAGGAAAAGGTATGATAGAGATGAAATGTCCATATCTTTATTGTTAAAAATAATATATCTTATTCATCTTGCACCTTTGTAAAAAGCCAAAAAAGCCTAATACCTTTATAAACTTAATATTTCCTTAAGTTTCCTCCATTGGCAATTATACTGTGTATATTTAGGTCCTCTTATTTTTTGAGAATAGTGGTTTTGGCCTCTTTGTCTTTGCGTGACCTAGTTCTTTTGAATTACTATTTAATACACAGTGACACACAGACTGTCTTAGGCCAGTGGCCCACCTGCTTTAAAAGTTCAATTTAGCAAACCAAAATAACACCGTCTCTGTACAGCTAAGGGCATCAGAGGAGGACAAATCATTGTGGGAAGCCAGGGAGTCTGCACTGGAGCAAAAGATCGAGGATAGCAACGACAAAATCCTGAAGCTGGAGAGTTACTGGCTGGAAGCCCAGGATCTGTGTAAGAGTGTCAATGAACAGTTAGCTGAGACTCAGGCTCAGTATGAGACCCTGGACAAGAAGTACAACAAGGCCAAGAAACTGCTCAAGGACTACCAGCAGAAGTGAGTTGGTCTTGAGTTACATAACACTAAACTGTTGAAAGGGTCAGTATTGTTGGATGCAGTGGATTATTCAAGACATTTTATTTATATAACATATATACATGTTGACCAACACAAAATTAAAAATACTATGAGATGTTTATGTAGAAATAATTTGCTTAAAGATCAAGTAAAAGTAAAAATGCAATAGATAAATTGCACAATTACACATCAAACTAGATGAATATAACATAAGCACTCATGCAGCCATGATAACATTTGTTTAGACTTGAACATTTTCTCATGTACCCCCTGTGGCTGGTAACCATGCCAATAGTTGTGGTTTTATCTGCTTTGTGTTTGAGCTTTCAGGCTCTAACATTTCTGCTATTGAATAGACATTCTCTTGTGGTGTTAAGAACATTGAAAAATTACATTTAAAAACGCTTTCCAGAAACAGTGTCCTTGAGTGACCATGAAAACTGTTTACGGATCTCACTGTGAAAAGCATTATTCATTTTTACAGTAATCTGCAAATCCCAGAATGAATCACTTTCAGCTGCTGTATTCTGAGGTTTACAGAGGAGCCTAAATAATAAGAACATTGTTTCTGAAAACAAAAAGATGTGGTATCTTTAAATGTTGTTTTATACTTATTAGCTTAAATGAAATTACCTTCACCTTCATTGTATATGGGGTTGGTGAATATCTTAAAAGCTGATCAAATAAAACAAGGCTATGGGTTGACACCATAAGTTAGATGATTTTTTATGATTTGGATGAAGTGACCTTTTAATTTGGCTGGCTCATGGGAGGGGATTGAGTTATTACAGCTATAGTTTTTACAGCTATCAGCAATCATATCTGGTCAAACAGTGGCATTAATACTGGTAAATCTACGTATAAGCTCTGATCATTTTTTTTCCTTGTTTTTTTTTGTAAGGGCAAATTTGTGTTTTAGTGATAATAATATAAAATACTGTGTTTACAAGCCAAAGGACTCATGGGAAACCACATTTCCTTGTTTCCTCCCCAGAGAGATAGACTTTGTGAAGAAAGAGGAGGAGCTGAAAAAAACTCTAGATGAAAAAGACAAGTGGTACAAGGAGCAGCTGGAGAGTTTGCAGAACAGGGTAAGACCCCAGCTAAAAAAAAAACCCCACACACACACAAAAAAACGGCTTACACAGCACAGTGGAGTTGCTAGAGACAGAGTAATGTTTTGTTCACAGATAGCTGTCCTGGAGTCCAGAGGGGCATCAGTTGTGGAACATCAGAGTGGTCAGGACTCAACAGCAGACAAGAGATTAAGCAGCCAGGAGCCAGTCACCAGCACACCATCTGTTGACTCACTACTAGGTACAAAGGTTTATTAGAATTTAATTAAAACACAAAAGTTACTGTGTCACTTTCATCATGTCATCTGTAACATTTACAATCACAAATCATCAGCTCTAGTTTCTCTAGTAAATGATTAAAATTGTGCACAGTGTCTTATTTGGTATGCTTTATTTTCCTTTTGTGTAGAACAAGACTGGAGTGATTTGGTCCCTGACACTGAGCGTTTGGACACCAGTGCACACAGAGCAAAAGGCCTGCTGGCTCAGAAGGCCAAACGTCAGCCTCCATCACGGACAAAACTGAAGGAAACTCTCACAGTGACTTTGAGTCACTCACAGGTCAGCCAGCAACAGCCGAGAGTGCTACATTGCTTAATCTGCTGCAAACCCAAGTCCCATGTTATATTAGCTCTTAATTGGATTTTACAGTCAATTACTTGAGGCTAGATGTAAGGTCTATCATGAAGGTCCCATCCAGGCACATTTACACCCAAAATGCTGTACTGCAAAACAATAATCTACATTTTCTAATGTAGAAATTAAATTAAATCAATTATAATAGTGCCACATTGTTACGGTGCTCATGTTGCTATGACATTATTGTGATGGGTGTGCGCAGTGGTGTTCACCAGTGTGTGCATAACTCAGCCAATCAGAGCTGAAGAGCAAAGCTTTCTGTTATATAAATAGCTTCTATCCCCTCTTCCTTGCATTGTCCTCGTAAATAATTGGTTTTGGCCTCACAGGAAACTGAAGAAGAGGAGGACCAAGAGGAGCAGGAGGAGCAGGAATCTCCCAGGAGGAGGAGGTCCATCCAGGAAAGCCTGTCTCTCCCCGTACCTGTCTGCTATCCTGGGAATGGCCAGAAAGATGAGCCAGGGGAGACTATAGATGGATCCAGGAGCAAAGCAGAGCTCTCCAGCAGTCCATCTTTGTCACCATCATTGGGAGACAGTGTTGAAAGTGGCGGAAGTCCTTGTCAGTCTTCTCCAAAAGACACCTTGTCACCACATTCCCCCTCTGGATTCATGCGCAACGTCAAGAAGAGGGAGTCCAAAGGCAAGGGAAAAGAGCTCAAAGGTACACAAGACCAAAATGTGATGGTTCTGTTAGCAAAGCTCTCTGTTGTTATATTTCTGAGCCTGATCATTAATGTGCTGTTTCAGAGGAGCTAAATGAGGCCTCACCTGCAGGAAAACCTAAACGACGATTTCCAGACTTTGGGTAGGCTTCCATATTGATTGCTCTCATTGTTTCCATGTTACCATCATTTTTGCACTGACAAGAAAATGATTTACTGATCATCAACAGAGGCCTCAGGAAGTCAGGTGGCAAAGGAAAAAAACATGATAAGGAGGCGATGAGAGCATCTTTGGACAGCAGGTATGTCATGTCTCAAGTTAATTTACGGCAATTTAAAGGTGACAAATATTGCAAGTATCTATTTAGCTGATGTGGTTCTTTTCCATATTTTGTGACACATTTGTTGGAGTTCTCTCTCTTTACATATGTTGCTCAAAGTGTTGGCACAAGTGCTAAAGGCAAATGGCCAAATTCTTTTTTTAAACTGGATTATTAATATAAATGTTAATGTCAAACAAATACACAGTAAATGGCTGGACTTTCTGAAGACCAAGACCAGCTTTCTCACATTTCATATTGCCAAAACTGAAGTCTTAAATCTTATGGTAATTACTCATTGAGTCATTTTAATGCAATACAATAACTATTTTTTTATTTTTCTATTTCCTGTTTGTCCAATGATTAGGGGGTCAGCAGAGCTACTTGAGGAGTCTGGAGGGAATCTGTCTCCTGCCGACTCAATGACCTCCATCCCTACCTGTATGCCCTTTTCCTGGTTTGGAGACAAAGAGAGGGACAGAGACAGAGAGCCGTCATCTTCGAGCAGCAGCCTGCCATACGCTGCAACTGAGACCAGCAGTGAGCAAAGCCAGGACCGCAAGAATAAAGTATGTCACTTATTCTAACTTTGTATGGAAAATAAACAAATGTACAGTACAGTATTAGTATCCAGTACAGTGTTAATGAGTTAATAAAGCTGTGCTATTAAACTCTGCAGTAATGAGATTAAGATACAACTATAGAGTGATGAACTGTATCACTTTCAGTCTTTAGTCCTAAAGCGGTCATTGTCTATTCTTCATTGTCATAAAATATTTTTGTCCTCAGTGAAAGGGTAAAACTGGTAGACAGATGATATGAAACTCTTTCTAGACACGTGCCTTCACTGACCAGTTTTCTAAATAAGCTCCAGCATGCAAAAGCTACAATAACTGGAACCGTATGTTAGCCATTAGAGAGAGCTAGCGGGGACGGATTTGGTGGCTCTTCAGTGACTTTGCACGTTGTGATACATCAAATGCATTCAGTGAAATGCCTGGCTGACTGTCATACAGGCTGCGGTTGGGCATGTGTTTCTGAGATGCAGTTTAATGAGTTCAAGACACACACTGAACCAAGAAGACATGAATACTAAGAGAAGAGATTGGGGCTTGTTGCTGTTTGCATTATGACAGTGATTTGCTGCCTGGTCATTTATCTCACTGAATCGTGTTTCCTTTAAACAGACAAATCTCTCCTGGTCCTCTTTATTCAGTCGCTCATTAGATTTGGTACAGTATGCACATTTTTGTCTTTGATTTTAGATGACACCTTTGAGCAATACTAACAAATGTAGTGCTGCGATTTGTAATATCTCACCTCAATACGTCCTATAAATAATTCACTGTTTCTTTCGTAGTGGGTATGTGGTAGTGTTGTATGAAACTGATGTTATCCAATTTTTCTTATATCCACATTAAAAGAGCCTTGTGGCTTATATTAGAGGAACGAGGTGAAGCCAAAGTAGTTTGTAGGCTTTTTGCACCAGCCAAACAGAAGTTTGATTGTAGGACATTTGTGTGTAAAGTCAACACTAACTGCTATGTTCTGACTAACTTTTCATTTGTAATATGTTTTCATAGTGTAATCCTCACACTACTTTGAAATGAAGCCAGGATATGAACTTACATAGCTGGTGCAATAGCCTACAGATCTGGTTACAATTTCCAATATTCCAAATTCAACCTCACCTCTGTGTCTGAAAAATAAGTTAAATTCTGCTGAAGTGAAGACATTACCTCATACCTGAAGTGTGTATGTTTCTTTTTAGTAGTGTTGTAGTTTGGAAGTTGTTGATCTAGTCTTGGTGGTGGTGGACTGGTTTTAGTTTTACTCACCGTCAGTGTTGTGCTGCACAGTTGATACTTGATCTTCCGCCCTCTTTTCACATGTTGAAGATCACTTATTGCTGAAATCAATTACCTGGATTGGTGCCACACTTTCAATCATATGTCATAATATTTTGAGCTCTTGTAGGCACAGCACCGCACTTCAGCTCACACCAGTAGTGTCGTTTGTTTGCTTCTCCTAGTGAAGAACTGTTGTTTGCTGATATGTGACTTTAGTAAATGCGTTCCTTGTTTCCACTTGTTCCAGAGTTTTTCAGTCATAGATGATTCTAACCCTGCCAGTCCCAGTTCAGACATCTCTGGGTTAGTTGCTGAACCCAATCTGTCTGGGCGCTCACACACTTTAATCTTCTCTTCCAGCGAGGTGAGTGCTCTCCTTGTTGCGCTGTCACAAAAGCCGTGTGGGACGCCTTGATGCAGCTGAAAGGGGACATTCTACAGCATGCTCTCTGAGCCTCCCCCTTTCATTGCTGAGATTAAATTGTGAATGCAGAGTGAATAGAACAGAGCTGCATGTGTGTGTTAAAGCTATTTTGTTTTTTTGTTAAAACAAGTCTTGTGGCTTAGCTTTTCTTCAGTCAGCTGTGATGTTAATAGTTTGTACTTTTGCCTCTGTTAGAACTGTCAAATAGTGCTTCATGTTCTTTACAAGCTTTGGCAGGCCACAGAACAGTGTTGACTGCTCCACTGCCTGTTCTGTGGTGTTTCACCATCTTTTTTTTTTACTGATAATATAGTTGCAAGTGCTGCATCTGAGAATGTTGTTGGTATTTTGCTGTCATTGCACGCTTGTTTTCTTAGTGCTAGCTTGGAAGTTTGTACACTGCACATAGTTTTGTTCAGCAGAACTTGCACTACATGTTGTTTACGTACTGTATAGTTGGCCTAACTTTTTTTTTGATCCCACAGCCTCCCACCTTCTGAACCTACGTTTCCCCATCAGAAATAAGTTTTTAATCATTTTAAACAGCCATTACTGATGTGATCATTGTAAATGGTTTGGAAAAAACACGATTGAACCCTGCATTAGAAACATTGATCTAAACTGTCAAACACAGAGTACACTATTGTTACACATTATTGACAGACATCAACTATGTGAATATATTTTGTTTGAAGTCTTAATAGTGTTTTCTTCCATTCGCCAGACATCTTTTCCCTTTTAGAGTACAACAACATATATGACAAAAAGAGTTGGACACTAAAAGCCACGGAGTGGTTGATAACACACAGGCTTTCCCACACAGAACAGATGTTTGTGTATTTGTCTAATTTGGTTTGTATTGTGTGTGTGTTTTTGTAGACTTTGGATGATGAACCAATAGCTACAGGAAAAGAGTATCAGTGGCAGAACCGGCCAGTCTCTGAATGGACCAATCAACAGGTCTGTCATTGGTTGATGGGCATGAACATGGACCAATACACACCTGAATTCACGGCAAAGGGAGTGGATGGCCAGCAACTCTTGCATTTGGACAGCGACAAGTTGAAGGTTAAAAAAATACACTATTATAATAACAGTTACTTTAATTTAGCCCTATTAAACAATAGTTAATGAGTAAAATTATCATGATGTTCTTTATCATACAAAGCCTTTTACAATGAAAAAGAAGTCCATGTTTCATCAGATCTTATCAGACTTTCACTGCCATCTTGTGGCCAGAAGCATTTTGTGTTTTTGACTGTTAGAGAATTCATATTTTACATTTCTGCAACATTAGAGGGCAAAACTGAATATTAAGGACAAAAGTGAGGGAAAATGGTATGACTAATAACTGAGTAGTTGCAATTATAGATTATAATTAAGCCGTATGAAATTTCCTACTAGCCTGCCTTCTGTTAGAGTGAATTGACCATAAAAAAAGCAGTTCAAGAGGTCATGTCAGGCCCTTCAAACTTTTAATTTGTGGGGGTTTTTCATTATTTTGTGACCAAAGATAAACTGATTAATCAATGATGATCGTTGATTAATGATTTGTTTAATGATTAGTTGCAGCCTTAGTGTCATGTCTAAGATAGACAGTAGCATTATTTTGTTTTAAATCTGTGCAATTTTTTCCCCTTAGGCACTTGGTGTGTCAAGTCAGAGCGACCGTTCAACTATCAAGAAAAAGCTGAAGGACCTGCGAAAAGCTCAGGAGAAGCTGGAGAAACAGAGGGAGAAAAAAGAGAAGGAGGGTCGTCGTAGTGGGAGACTTCCAGTCAGTACGGACTCTGTCTGCTGAGGTAGTCACTCTGTGGTCTGAATTCATGCAACTCATAAAATTCATCACTAGCAGAAACCTGAGAAACTTGGTTTTTTTAAATATTCTTTTGATGCCATGACATTTACATGGTATTGATTCCCAAAACCAGAAAAGATGGCTGCCAGGAGTGAACCTGTGCCAACTGAGGTGCCAGTTATGATTTCTGTTCATACTGCACCATCCTGTTTCTTTTCTCATCACTGTTTCTCTTGAGTATTTTAACCAAGTTCAGCTCAAACCATTTTAACTGAAAGATGGGGAATGTCAAGAAGGTTGGGTATGTGACCAAAAAAAGGAATCCTAACATTTTTTTACCACTAAAAAGCTAGTAGCAATAATTATTGTCTGTTCTCAGATCTAATATAGTTGTTGCAGATCAAGCACATATTTACCTATGGAAGTCAAATGTATACTGCTTTTTCAGCATTTTATATTTTTGCTAGTATAACTTGCCTGTTTCCATGTACAACTCTTTCGCTGAAACAGTTACTGTACAGTTCAGATAAAAGCACTATATTTGTCTTTTATGCTTCAATGGGCGACAAGGTTTTAAATGTATAAATAAGTTTTATACATGTGCCTATTAACTGCATATCTTTTTTCTTTTTTCTTTTTTTTTTTTTACTTAAATACCATTGTTCATTTTATACTATCAAAGGTTTTCTACTAAGTAGAATAGCTCGGCTGTAATTTTTGGTGAATGAAAAGCAACAAACAAATTAAGTAGGGACGAGGTGAATGCTGCTTCTGCTGTCCCTGACTCTGGCTGTGTATCGCTGATGTGGTACCATGGTGCTCCATGTAAATACGCACAGCATGCAGGTCTGCTACATGCACATCTCACCAGTCCATCGGGCAGTGATATGTGCCTATGACAAGGACCTGAGTGAGTCAGGAGCACAGCGTCGTGTATGAATGTGAGGCTGAACGATGTTTTGCAGCCAAACTGAAGTGCTTCCTTTACCCACGCTCCCACCCCCCAAGCATAGCTGCATGTTTTGTATAGAATACGACATGTTGAACTGCAAGAAAATCATGTTTTCCATACCCTCTGAATTGGAGAAATGTGTCTTGGTACATACAGCATCAATAAACTAATTTTCACTTAAGGTGTTATGAGTGCTGACTCCTTGCTTTGCTTAATGATGATCAGATAACTCCAGTTTGTTTTTCTTATATAGTATTTTGCAACATATGATAACAATCCAGTGATCACTTTTTCTTTTTTTGGTTTTGATTTAGCATATGCGTATTTTAGCTGCACTGCCTGAACTGTACGTATTCAACAGCTTAAGTGAAAAACAAACTGAACATTTTTAAATGGGGGTACATAAGCTCTTACTTTTTCCAAGTAATTTAATTTTCAGTTAGCTAAGTCAGTTTAACTATCATTTCATGCACACAGTCAACTCAGAATGACACAGTGGATTATACTAATTATTAACTTCTAAAATAAGTGAATTTGTACCATCAGTGGTAACGGTTTGCAGTATCAGTGGTCAATGGTCAACTTTGTACCATTGAGTCTCAAATCAGTGGGAAGATGATCTTTGTAAGGACTTTAATTCATCACTTTGAATTTATGCAGCCGCATTTCCACAGTAAATGGTTATTTTATTTTGAGACTCTTAAGTCAAGTTGAAAGCCAAAATAAGTTATAGTACACAGCTGAAGTGTTCCTTGAGGGTTTAGTTCTATCATTACCCCTGTCCAACTTCAGTCCAGTTGCAAATATTTCTGACACAAGAATCTCCTTGAAATATTTATTGTTTACTGAACACGATCCATACAGCTTAACTCCTTTAGTATAGCGTGGAAAATCTGAATTATAGCTTATTTAACAGCAACCTAAAATACTGTATTTGCTTTTTCATACTTTACAGTTCATACAGTTCATCTTGTTTCAGATCTGCAGCACCTTGTCCACAAATTGAGAGTTGAGGGAGAAAACCCATCAATACATTTTTGATTGCAGGTTGCTTTTAACATAATCCAAGTGAAGAAATGCCCTTAATGAAAACATCTGAACCAAAAAGACACCTATCGGATTTAAAAACATAAGCAGCAGCTGAATGTGTAACATATTTTCCTTTTCACACAAAGTATCAGGCTTCATGCAGAGCAGACAGTAATGGAGTTCAACTCTCAGCAAAAGAAAAGCAACTAAGAAAATGAGCGGAAGCCTTAAACTAGCAGAGCGAACTGTAAAGACAAGTTGTCAAAACAGACATGATTCAGACCATAAACTAAGTCATTTGTTCTAAAAGCATAAAAGTGACATTTCAAATGAGCAGTAACCTGTATGAGTTTAGCTTCTGACACATTTGTTATTGTACCCCTTGTTACTGTTAAATGAATGTTGGTTGCAATTTCGTCCACTAGAGAGCACTGACAGATATGTCATCTCAGGACATTGTTTAATATGGTTATTAAAGAATTGTGACAAAGGGATCCTCAATAAAATATATTTGTTGTGTTTGTATTTTTTAAAATGTAAACATTATAATTAAAATAAAAATTAGCTCTGCTGTACTCTTAAACATGCTCCTGGTTACCTGCAGACATTACAATCAGTGGAAAGTATGAGTAGGAGTGATGAGGGAACATGTTTTGTAATGAGGGCTGCTGCTCTCCACAGTCTACTGTTCTACATGAAATATATGGCACTAAAACTTTCCTCTATTACTCTTTTTTTGTGTTCTGTACAAAGTTATCTGAAATGATCAATTACACGCACACCTGGTCTCTTTCACACTTTGCTACAGGACTACTGGTGATCAGATCTAGAAACTGCGAAATGTCGTCATATCCTTGGGCTCTTTGCTGGGGACACACCAGTCATCAGCCTCATGGATCGTCTTGTAGTGTTTCCAGGCCGACTTGTTGTACACAGGGAGCCTCTCAATGGACTCTGTGGAGAGCGCCTAACAAAAGATGAGGAGAATAAAGTTATTAATGTCCATATTCTCTTTGCCCTGTCGTTATGCTCTTTATATAAATATGTTTTTACCCGAATGTAGATCACGGCATCAGTTCCATAACCCTCCAAAGAGTACAGCTTTAGGTCCCCTTGAAAGTAGCGGGCATACAGCCGAGAAATGGGCAGACCATATCCGTAACCAGCCTGAAAACAGAAAGTCTGAAGTCAGTTTGACACTGAAACAACTTGATGATGGTAAGTACTGATTTTTTGCTGTGAAAAATTAAATGAAGTAAAATATTTTTCCTCTCTCTCTGAAGCAGTGTTACAATAAGAAGATCATGTGATACAACTGAAAGCTCTGGGAGAAAAGGAAAATGAGTGTTGATGATCATTTGTTGTCACCTACTATTTCAAAGGTGAAAACTGAACACAAACACTTAAGGTGGGTAAAAAGTCATTAAAAGTGCTGGTCATTAAATATTAACAACCACCAAGCAAACTCCAGCCGAAATGATGATGAAATGATATTGATTAAATGTACGTTCAGTAAAATAAACTGTGTCTCTGCTAACAAATTTTACATTTTAAAAATGTATTTCTTTTGTTAACTGCAGCTTCATTTAGTTCAAGTAAAATTCACTCTGGTTGGAATCGATATGACATGCTTGTTTTAAATAATAATACAGTACAATAATCAGTAAAAATGGTAAAGTAATCAACCAATCATAATAAATTATTACCCTGCCCTGCTTCACATAGAGGTCAAGTCACTGATATACACTTCAGCAAAAGTCAGTTTTATAAGGCTACAGGTCTGCACAACTTTATTAAAGTGACCCCAACAGCTGAGTTCAACCGGCCAAAAATTGTATTTTTACTGTCACATATAAATTGTTTACAAGTTGACAAAGAACCTGGAGGGGGTTATGTCTTATTACTGCCTTTACAACAGTCACTTTAAGTTGTCACAGCAGGACAACACAGCTGTGATTAGTAACTTTAGTCAGGGCTTCTTTCAGTTTTTGTGTTCCAGTTTTTTTAATCTCAGTATCCTTACTGTTATTAGTGACATCACCAACAGGTCTGCTGTGAAAAAGTACCTGGTTATATCACTGGTAGGTCTGGGATGGTGGAGAACATCAGGAAAAGGCTCACATCAACATTTTTTAGCTCACACATTAGGAATACTGACCAAAGGAGCAGCACGGGATCCGTCGATGCTGGGCCGAGGAGCAGTGGAGTATGTGTAGGTGAACAACCGGTCAATCTTGCGCAGCGGCACACCTCCTCCACGATCACTGACCTGGAGAGGAACATATGGTCTGAACAGTTTCCTCATCCACTGACATCATTTTCAAGAATCTGACTGATTGACCACCATAAGGTAAACTAAATTTCCACAAGTAGGGCAGTTAGAGGTCAGACTGAGACGTCGCAGCTTTACCTTGACCGTCAGATCTTCAGTCCCCAGAGCAACCTGTGTATGGATGGAAGGATATTCCATGGCATCGCCATATAACTCCATGGTGGCCCGCATGGCATTCTATGTTTTCGAAAGGTTTAATCCAAGAAAAAGGCAACATAAGGCAAACGTAAACCTGTGTGATGTGACCAGTCGCGCAATTATGAGTTCAGAAAGCAAATCGTACCTTGAAAAGTTCAAACACCATATGGTACAAATGAGATGGAACATAGACCACGGTGATGGGTTTTTCCTGTTCTTTGACTGTCAGGATGAACACATGATCAATTATGCTCGATTGGATCAGAAATGGTGGAAGCATCATCATAAAAACATAATACATCTTTTTTTAGAACTAATATCTGAACAAATTACCATTGAATTCCTCCAGTATCAGCTCCGGGGAGTTCATGTAGTACCGGTCACAAAGGTTTCGTGCGTTTTCATAGGCATCTACGAGGAAGAGGTTCATTTTTCAGTAAAGAACAAGGACTTGAATACTTGACTGGTGACATGTTTGATAGGTCTGTCACAGCATGTTCCTCATAAACCTTCTCACCTCTGATAACGTCGCTGACACGACAGTGGGGATCAATACTGCCGATCTGTTTGGGATGAGCTGGGTTCACCTTCACCTTCCCACCAAAGAGGAGAGCTGGAATAAAGACACGCAGTGTTGTGACCGTGCATGACAGCTTCAAGTTATGATACACCAGAAACAGACATTTGTGGAATACATTTTCCTCTTTCCTCTGCATTAATTCATCGTTTTGTCTATTAAATTTCAGATAATTTTTTTTTACAAATTTATATCAGATGAGACAGAGAACTAAGAACCAGAAAAAATTACTTAAACAGTATTTTTTAGCGAAAAACTAACCAAAATAACCAACTTAACCTACCCTGACAGTTAAGAAAAATGCAAGATATACAACAATTGACAATAGCACTTTTTCTTTTAATACTAAAATTGTTTGTTGTCGTTTGGTGCCCTGTTTTGATTTGTGGTAGGCCTGGTTGATTGCTGCTGTCAGATTGTGAGATTTTACTTGACAGCGATAAGCCAGCTGCCATGTTTACCTCTTTAACTCATTATAATAGATTTGATTTGATAATGTGTAGATTTGTAAACACTGGACCAAAGCTGATGAGTAATTCTAACTCCATGATACATAACGCAAAATTATTATGTCAAAGCTGTGTGACAACCTTTTGATTTTGCCCTTGGTTTGTTTTCTCTCATAATCTAATCATGACCTCGTAAATCTGCTTCTGTGCTTTATCTTCACGTCCTTATGTTGCTCCTTTCTCCTCACTGTGTTAAACCGTCTCCCTTTCACATGACTATGCTGATCATTCTCTGCTAAAGTATAATAATGATAATTACATCTATAAAAGAAGAATATTTTTCCAAAACAAAATATTGTTTATGCAGCTATATTTGAAGTTTCCTAACAGGTGGACTTTCTCTTTGCCAGAAAATGTGTTTGTGTGTGTTCTATTGACTCCTGGTTCACTGTGGTGGTGATGTAAAAAAGTTGCAGATACAACACACCCAGAGTGGCACAAAATCAAGATGGCTATCAGGACAGTGCTCAGACACATCTGCCTCTGGTTTCCTGTTGATGGAGCAGGCAGGCTCTCTGAGGTTCTCTACTGCTGAGGGACTGGATTTCTAAACTACTACAGCATGGTGTCGACACATTACATCATTCATGTCTGACAAACAGAGGTCAGCTTTTATAAAGGTGGAGAGAATCTACTCACTGTGCTGGTTGAGCAACATTCTGATGGATATCCTGCTCATGTAGAAACGATCGAGAAAATACTGAACATTTTGGCTGACGACTGGATCTGTACCGTACGTCTCCTTGTACTCCACAACCCCCTGAGCCATGGTGGGAATGACATCATTGTGCCGATTTCTGATTTTTATGACCGCATCTGTGAAGCTAAATGGAGACAGAACGATTACTGCATGGCATAAAAAATTATACAACTGAAGAATAAAGCATCGAAAATGTAATATACTTACTCATATGTGACTTTCTCATCATCAGCATTTTTGTCTTTGAACTCCAGAATCTCCTGGAGGCTTTGCATGTACCTGCATATGAAACAAGTGTCACTGTCTCTTCCCAGGTATCAGTGTAATTTGAGACACCATTAAGAAAAAGAACAAAAAAAGCATAACAAAACCTGCATACCAGCTCTGGACCAAGCGGACTGATGGGGTCCTTAGTAAGTTGTCAGGCAGCAAGTTGATCTCTTTCATGATGTTTGCCAGCCGCACAGGTAACTCCTGTCTGAGGAAGGCGAATGATGTTTTCTCACATGCATTTTCTGAGCCTGAAGGGTGCAAACACATACAGAATTATCACAAATCTGCATTAAGGTATCTAGAGTTCTCTTTTTTCATTTGGTGGATTACCTAGAAAATACATTCTTGTCTTATTTAATTTCTTACCAGTTTTAAATCATTTTTACTGGTAAATTTACGAAATGAATATATACAGCACATCATGATGAAATGTTTTCTTCGCCTCTTCTACCACATCTGCCCCAAAGCACAATATAAACTGACATTGGTATGGTTCAAGACATTACTTAATTCAGTGGTTCCCAACCTATGCATCTGGACTCCACAAGAGGTCTCTTGTTGCATAAAAACAAGGTAAATTGTGGTTAAATTGTGGGGTCCACTTCCTGAAAGTGCTCGAAAATGTCTAAAGACATAAAGGCACTGGTGTTTGTGGTGTGTGTACGTCCTCTTACCAAAATCCAGAAACTGCTTCATTGAAAGCGGGGAGGGGGAAAATTTGGAATAATAGTCAATGTCCTTTCCTATGGACACGCTGCTCCTCAGAAACCTTAAGATCCTCATGCTGACAGGTCGGATGGTGTCGCCTAGGAGGTGTCACAGGTAGAAATGGTGCTCGTTGATTCTGATCACAGGTGGCATCCGCAGCACGGACACGCAGTTAACGCTGCAGAGAACGTTAGCTAATCTATGTTGACATTAGCTTCCACGCTAGCGTCAGCGGTTTACAAACACACTTATGAAATTAACGTCCTGTTATGGGGTTGTTTGGTAAAATGTGTGCATCCATTGTCCATATCCATAGAAACTGTGATATGTTTAAAAACAGTCCCTTAGTTCAGTTACTCATAGCTGAATCTGTAGTGTTTGTAATCTTAACATGTCAAGGCTGTGCAAGTGCAGTGAAGCTAGTCCAAAGAGTCACGATGATGCCAAGATAACAGACGTAAGTACCTTTCTACGGAAGTGTATAGCTGCCACACATGCAAAAGAAAAAAAATATTAGGATCACATTATAACGTTTAATAACTTTATTTAGAATATTACATGCTTCCATTTTTACTTTTTGTTATGTAATTAGAAAACTGCCAAAAACATATTCTGGCGAAGACCTAATTACATTTGACTTTTTAAAATTCAGTCATAATGTGTAACGCATCAACAACAAAATATTTTTAGTGAAATAAATCTTTATGATCTACGCTAAATATTCTTAAAGTTAATAAATATGTAACTATGTTGTATTTTACAGTTAAATACACTTATTTATGTACATATTTTTCCTTTTCGTTTTGTACTGCTGTAACGACAAAATTTCCCTGAGGGGGTTAATAAAGTACTTGTATTCTATTATTGTATACTATTAAGTATGTTTCTTTTTACTCGCAACGGTTACAGCCTGTGATTTTTATTAAAGTATAAAACTGTATCGATTTCCAGGCATTTTGACTCTCTTCGTAGTTGGTAAACAGCTTGTTTTTTTGCACTGCAGGAACTGCTTTCGGTTTTTTTGTTTTTTGGGTTGGGTTATTTTTTTATTTTTTTTGTAGCCACCTTTCATCCCTGAGTTTTGTTTAACAGGCAGTAAGCTGCACCAATCACATTTCTGTTTGGGTCTAGTCAGTATTGTGGTTGGCCGTTAGATCTGTCAATCACAGAACGGAAGTAGGATTTGTGCACTGGCAGACAAAACTCAGGGCGAAAGTTAACTGGGCGTTTAGCCCTAACTGCCGTCATTTCCTTTAGTCAACTACGGAGATGCCTGAGTGAAGAAGTAAAAAAGCGGTGGGCCACGTTTTTGCGAAGGATGGATTGTTAGTTTTTGGTCCCCATCTTGAACAAGGTAACGTTAACAAACCTGTTGTTGACTTTATTGGTCCCGGAAGTCGTCGTAGAAGAGAAACTGTTTCCCCGGTAACTTCAGTTGAACTCGTATTCGCGACCCGCCAAAAGCCACGGTGAGGTTCAGCGAGGAAGTGACCATTTTGTACGTTAGCTGTCGTCGATAACGTTTGTGTTTAATATGAGTGGCGGATTCAACTTCGGCCAAGCCTCAACCGGCTTCACTTTCGGAGCTCAGAAGACCACGGCCACACTCCCCGGCACCGGCTTTGGAATGACAAGCTCCACACCTGCAGCTCCCGGAGGGGGCTTCACCTTCGGCACCGCCACTAATGCCACCTCCAATCCGACCGGCTCGTTTAGCTTTGGCACACCAGCAAAGAGCACTGCAGCCGGCGGTGGCTTCTCCTTCGGCACCCCCGCACCTGCTGCCACCACCACGCTCGGCCTCGCTCCTCAAAGCACTACAGCAGCTGCAGGGCTAACCTTAGGCTCCACAGCAGGCCCACCTGCGGGGTCAGGGTTTACCCTGGGCACGGGTCTGTCCGCTCAGACCACTGCTGCAGCCCCTGTAGGAGGGGGATTCACCTTTGGCACTGTGCCCCAAGCCCAAGCCCAACCCGCAGCAGCATCGACAGCCGCAGCAGTACCTTCAACAGCAGCCGCAGCCTCGACGGGATCAGGTGGTCTCTCGTTCGGGGGGTTTAGCTTTGGAGCGACCAAAGTCCAAGTGACCACAGCTGCTGCTTCAACTGCTGCTCCAGGAGGGGGCTTCAGCTTTGGCACCAGTGCTCCTACCAGTCTCACTCTTGGCATCCAACCCCAGTCCCAACCTCAGTCCCAACCCCAGCCAGCCTCCACCACCACTGCAGCCACAGCAGGTGGAGGATTTACTTTTGGGATTAAACCTTCATCAACCCCAGCTCCTACTGCAACAACCCAGGCAGCTCCAGCTTCAGGCCCATCTCTCTTTGCCGCACCTATCCCCTCTGCTGCTGCTGCTGCTGCTGCTGCTGCTGCTGCTGCTGCTACCCCTGCATCAGGGTCAGGCTTCATTTTGGGTGTAGCTCCAACATCAGCACCAAGCACCACTGCTGCAACAACCACAGCAGCTGGAGGAGGTCTGGCTTTTATGCTCAAACCTTTAGGGGCAGCCACCACCGCCCCCGCCACCACCTCCTCCACCCCTGCATCTGCTGCCACAACTGCAGCTGCCACAACAGGTGTTACAGGTTTTACACTGGGGCTCAAACCCACATCCACTGCAAGTGCCACAGCAACTGCCACGGCCACTGCGGTCACAACAACTGCTGCTCCCCCAGTGATGACCTACGCCCAGCTAGAGGGTCTCATTAACAAGTGGAGTCTTGAGCTTGAAGATCAAGAGAGACATTTCTTACAGCAGGCAACTCAGGTGAATGCCTGGGATCGCATGCTGGTGGAGAATGGCGAGAAGATCACAGCCCTGCATAAAGAGATGGAGAAGGTGAAGCTGGACCAGAGGAGGCTAAACCAGGAGCTGGACTTCATCCTGTCCCAACAGAAGGAGCTGGAGGACCTGCTCTGCCCACTTGAAGAGTCTGTGAAAGAGCAAAGTGGAACCATCTACATGCAGAACGCTGACGAGGAACGAGAAAGAACATACAAGCTAGCAGAGAATGTTGATGCACAGCTGAAGAGGATGTCGCAGGACCTGAAGGAGATCATCGAGCACCTGAACACATCCAGCGGCCCAGCAGATACCAGTGACCCTGTAAGATAAGGCGTAATTTTAGATGAACCTTCCTTGACATATTTGGGGGGAATTTATTGTTGCAAATTAAATTAAATGTCTTATTTTTTGTCTCTCTCTTCTTCAGCTTCAGCAGATCTGTAAAATTCTCAACACCCACATGGATTCACTCCAGTGGATCGATCAGAATTCAGTTCTTCTGCAGAGAAGAGTGGAGGAAGTGTCCAAACTGTGTGACAACCAGCGTAAAGAGCAGGAGAAAACCTTTCGCTTAACATTTGACTGATCTGGAATAAATATTTTTACACGTATATGACACAATGCTAATTTTGGATATTTTTTTTTTTCTACCAGTCATAACGAGGGACATGTTTTAAAGGTTTGAAAGCATCAAAGACTCCTGTTAGTCTGTTTACCTCAGCTGTTTTTGAGTCACTTGGGGTTGCATAAAGAGTGATATTTTCAAGGATTTTGTATAAAGTAGTGAAAATGATAATCTGTCATGTAAATGTAAGTGCACTGCTTGATCTGAATAGTATGATTAAATAAATCTCTTGAGTAAAGCCTCTGTTCAGTTGGTGAGCAAGTAACCATTTATCTCAGTGGCATTGTTTTAGTCATAGACCTTCACACAGTCGAGTCCCTGTCACATTTGATTTACATCAAAGCTTTAATATCTCATGATGGCAGTATTTAAAACAGCCATGGAGGTAGAATTAGTTTTTGCTTCTGTGTAAAGCTGAAAGACTTGTGCTTTCCTGACAGAAAATCAAATTTGAAAATCAAGCATTTTTTTGTAGTTATAAATACAATACCCACATCCAGATTCTGTCATGTTGTCATTGTTTCCTGAAAGTTTATAGATCAGTTTATAATGAGGTAAAACAAATAAGCGGATTAAAGGGAGAGTAAAAATGCCCATTAGTTGTAGCTGTACTTTTATAAAGGCTTTATTAATGGCAATGAAATTACAGCAGCAATCAGGGTTCAACCATTTTTTATTATGCTTAAACGTTCAGCAAGTAAGACATTTACTTTGAATTAAAACTATAAAACCTGCATTTCAGTCACTTTTCATCCCTTTGAATTCCTCACATGGAACAAAAAGAGTCAGTTCAGTGATGACCTACAGTACAGTGGATGCTACCTGAATGCCACAATAGTGAGAAGAGGTGAAGAATGACTGTGGAAAACACTTCCACTCACATTAAGACACAGCCGTGGTCATTTGTACCTAGATGTTATTCCAAAGACAGCTGAAGTGTCCTGAAGTCCTGAAACTAGACAAAAACACCCAAAGAACAAATGCACTGATTTACATTCATGTTACACTGAGCTGGCTGTACCTCCCATGCATAGACTTAAGGCTTTAGGTAAGATAATACAGCTCCATAGACACCGTAGTAAACTTTGCGCTTTCTTGATCATGACAATGAAAAAAAACCTCTTTGGCTGCATGAAATTATTTTTATCAAAAAATAAATATACAGTGTGCAGACGTATTTAAATATATACAAAACTTACAAAAAAGCATTTCATCATCTTTACAGTGTAAAATTTCAAAGACATGAACCAGACTAATCGATCGACTAATCTACAAAAAATAGACAATCCTGGCTTGTTGATGCTGTTCAAGAATAACTTTCATTGTCAATCCAAGTTGTCATCCACTGCTTTTTTTCAAAAGGGTCCAACTTCACTTTTCCATCTTTACACTCAAGGGTTTCCTTTCTTATCCGCACGGCGTGGTAACGAGGGACACTGTCGTCTCGTTTGGAGCGTTTGAAGAATCCACACTGGGAGGGGAGATTTCAAAAACACACAATGCATTATTAAAAACTAATAAATGTCATTAAATGTCCATGCATTTGCCATGAACAGCCAAGGAGATGTGCAAAGGAAATGTTAAGCATGCTTTGCAGTTTTTATTAGGGGATGTTTCATACAGCCAAGCAGTAAGAGCGAAGTCAGCAAAGCACCTGCAGAGCGTAACAATTAAAACAAAAAAGACTTTTTACAGGAGGAAAATATTAAGCCTGTTGGTAAGAAAATGTGCTCATTTCTTTGCAAAATTCAGAGACACATATTGTACAAATATCAGAATCTTTCTCATGACCAGGACTGTATCAATTCAACGTTTATTCAATGTTGCACTGAAGCTAAAAATGTTTTTGGGTAATACACATTTTGGGTAATACCTTCATCAGCTCAGTACAATATGTGCCTGATTGAATTTTTTTTTTTTTTTTTGCATGAAGTCAGCTGATTTGGCTGGAAAGCGAGTTCATTAGTCACTGCAGTAATCACACTCCATGCTGACAGCTTGTTTTTTACCCCTGCTCAGAGAGTATAAATCAGGCCTCAGCAGAGAGTTTGTCTTTGTCAGATGGCTGAACATGGATCTCTGCCTTGTGATATGCAGCATCGTATTGGTCTTTTGTTGCTCTCTTGAAGAAACCACACTGAGGGGGGAGCAAGGGTGACCGGTTGTTAAGGCAAGATGAAGTAATAAGTAATAACAGTCAGTGGTCATCACAGTTTCTTCCAATAAAACACCAGAGGAAATGCATTGTTGTAAGGGAAATGACTTCATCAGCACTGTCCAACAACTGTCACCACACAAAAACAAAATGTCACTTGTTTATTTCCTGAACATCTACATGAAATTGACCGCTGTTTAAATCTAAACCTAACTCTAACGTTTGCCCATTTTGATATATAAACCCTAGTTTTAATATTTATCCTCAAATGTTATATAATATCTTAATCCTCACAGTTGAATACATTATGGTCACTTGATAGCAGATTTCCTGTGCATAAGGGCTTGTAATCATTAAAATTTGAATGAATAATCTGTTAATATCTTAAGAAATATCCACTGGTTTGACATTTGGGGAAATATTTGTTCTCTTTCTGCCAGGGAATTAGATGAGAAGATCAAAATAACTCTTATATCAGAGCCAATATGTCTGGAGAACTCTCTATAAAATGAAGTTATATATAAATACTTGTGTTTTATTTGTGCAGACTAAACAAGAGCCAGAGTGTTGATTAGTGAGATTTAGAGATGCTGACATTCAGTTTGTGTTACTGTCAGACAGACAAGCTGGCTGTTTCCGTGTTTCTATAATATCAACTAAGCAAACAAGGTGACAAATTATGTTATTCATGTTGCTTTTTAATGTGTTTACTTTTCTGACTTGACTTCCCTAAAGGATTAAATTACGATCATACTTATTATACTTACGGTAATACTTAATATATTAACCTTATATTTATTATTTTCATCCAGTGTCACTTCCTGTATTACGAATCATAAAGGTATTACTCACCTTCCATAGCAGAAACACCAACAAAGCCAAAATCAAGATGCCTGCAAGAACAGCCACCAGTATGATCCACCAGGGAACTCCACTGTACTGTGCTACTGTACTTTCTGGAGACACGCTCACTATCACCTATGATAAAACCAAAGAGATTTGGTGGGTTAAGATCAAGGTTCTTGTAAACAAATCAGAAGTATCACACTGTGAAAATACTCATAAAGTTAAAGTTCTGCATTCAAACCTTATGTTGTCTAAAATTGTAAAAATGTACTTGTAGCATCAAAACTAAAAGTACTCATTTTGCAGTAAAAAAATGTCCCTGTCAGTCTTTTGCTATTGTTAAAATGTTTTTTTTTTTATTAATACTGTTGCATTCATATGTTTGTTGCATTTTACTGCTGTAGATGTTTAAGGTTCACCCCATTTTGACAACTTCAAGCTACAGAAATGCATTTTATACAATCATATATTTGAAATGTGAGAACCACATATCTCTAAAAAGTCCACTTTTCATGAGGTTGATGCATTTTCTGGTATTAATTCCCATTTAAATAGCTATATTTAGATTAAAAAGTGAATTTTCTCAAACCATAAAGGAACTTGTAGTCCTTCAGTTTGTCAGAAAAATAAAAATCAAATCTGGAGATACATGATTTTCACTGAGCAGGAAGGGAATGAAATGTTCTGAAAAATAATTCAAGCTGTGAGGCAGTTGCGGAATATAAAGTAAAATATATGCATCTGAGATGTAGTGAACTAGACCTACAAAGTTGGATGGAAACACTTAAGTACAGTAATTTGAGTTTGTACAGTACTCAGCTACTTACATCAGTGTCAGGAGTCCTCAGGATCATGTTTTTAGCCTGATTGTGTAGGACAATTGAGGCCCTCACAATGATACGCAAGTGTGAAAGAGAGGCGTAATCCTGTGCAGAAACAGAAACAGCTGCTCAGGTAAGACATTCATAGCAAATCGCGAGATCTCACGAAACACACGAGACACATGGAAACAGTTAAAACACAACATGTTACCTCAATAAAGGTCGAGTTCCAGAGACGAGATCTCAGTTCAATGGCTGTACCGTCCAGGCCCTGTAGGGGGCACTTGAGCACCACGCATTTGTTCTCCTTGTCACATGTCTGGAGGGAAAGGGGTTTGTCAAACATCAATGCAATCTATGCCTTAATAAAGATGGACATATGTCCAATAAAAGACTCACCAAAGCTTTGGTTTTGCCTGACAGTAAAGGCATACTGCCAACAGTTTGTCTGTCTCCAATTTCACGCTTGGTCCTGGACACAGAGGACTCCTAAATTCAAAGTGGAATTAAGCAGTGAAGGTTTAGTGCAGTGGTTGACTTCAGGCCAATGCTCGCACGGAGGAATTAAAGGTTTATAAATACTACCTTGATGTGTTTTAGAGAGTTGATTTCAGACTCAGGGGAGCAGAGGACATTCTGCGGTCCTGTAGCTGTAATCTTCACCAGGTACAGAAGCCATTTCCCATTTTTGTTCCATTTGGGCCACTGAATGTGTAGTGAGGCTTTGACAGAGGACGTCAAAGACTTCCACAAGTTGTTTATCTGAAGGAGAATTTATGGTTAGTTCACTATCAAATTACATGACAGCAACAATCCCATAAAGAAATCAGTCAGAAGAATAAACGTACTCTGAATGTGTAGTTAATCAAACTTCCAATCTCCTCTTCTGTCTTCATGGCGCTTTCGCCTTTCACAACGCCGCCAAAAGAAACCTGACTAGGGCTCGCTTCCCTGTTGAAATCAAGCACAAGTGTTTATTTCACTAACTGTTGGAGGCCCTTTATATTCATCTTTATTATTCAACACACTCACCCAGTGACCGACCACGGCAATTCAATGATGACTTTAGCCTTTACTTTAACTGGTTCAGTACTTTCTTGCACACTTGTCCTGAAAGAAAATAACATGCTGATATAGTGCAGTCATTTTATTCATCTATATATTACCTAACATGTGCAGAACATACCCATAGCTGAGCATGAGGCAGTTGAGGAAGCAGTACTTACGTCTGGAGCTGCAGATCAATCTCAATCTCTGTGGTGTCGAGGCTCATACCCACAGTGCCCAGGATAATGTAAAATGTAGTCTGATGGAAAAAAAAAATCTGTCATATTTGACGCATAATAGCAAGTTGTGTAATGGGCAAGTGAAATTTAGGATAAGTTCATACCTCTGAGTCTCTCTTAAAAGGATTCCCGAGCTCACAGTCGGCCTGAGTGCCATTCTGATTAGCTATGCAGATGATCAGCTTGTCCGTCTGCAACGGGACACATTTTAAATTTGAAGGTTGTTTAACAAAAATCAATTATAATGGAGTTTTAATCAGAGTTTTTTAAGTTTTAAAACATTTTAAATAATTTATGCAAATGGTATGTCTCTCCATGTGGTAATGCCTGTGTATCTCATTTATGAGAAAAAAACATTAGCTTGATTCCAGCAAACAGTACAAATATTTATCATTCTCAGACAATGAATCGACCCCTCACATTTCATCAAGCACCACCTGTACGTCCAAATTTTCCCTCATTTAACTATTAATCAGCTTTGCTAACATGTATCACGGCTATGACATTGATTATACTTAGGGATAGCGCTTACGTGCTAACAGTTACATTTATTTTAACATTAAAACTGTTCATGTTAACATTGTTAACAACTGTGTGTGTTAACATAATAATGTTATGTGTAACAGCCTTAACCTTGAGCTGAGCTTAAATTACTGAGCTGAGCCTAAGCACAGAGGTACAATGAACAGTGGACAGTAGCTGTGGGTAAAAGTGTTGAGCTGAGACTGACACATCAAAGCTTGGACAGGAAGTTGGACTGTGTAGGGCTCATCCTGACAAGGTCACTAGTGGCTGAACACTTATTGTCTTGTTTACCGTCGTCTGATGAGAGCGGACTCCAGAATATGACAGCGTGTCGGGGAATGTGCCCACCAACTTTGCCTCGTAAGCATCATCTCCATTCATGTTGGTGACCGTCACCCGCAGAGCCAAATCCTTCCTCTCGTAATTCAGATAAAACACAGGGATATTCTTCTTTCTGCAAGTACACAAATGTAACAATTCAGGCTGAGTCTCATGATACATTGTTTTCATTTCTTAACACTGACTCATTAGGCTCATGACAAACATTTCATCCAGTTCTCTAGTTTGGATGTGCGCTGAATTTGAGCTGTTTTCTGACTAAGGTTTCATATCAGTGCATTGAGCAGCGACTCCACTGTACAGCCTCTGTGTGGGCCCAAAAACAAAGCAAAGTGCTAGTTGTGGCAGACCTGTGTACTGACTTTAATTGTGGTTGGAAATGCAAGCAAGTTTTTACATGAAACATTTGAATATTAAAATTAATTTAATACCGATCATATTAATGAATTTTAGCTTGTTAGGGCGACTTAAAGATGATATTTTAACTTGTTATTTAGAAGAGCTGAAATGTCAGAACTCACAAGGGTAATGGGGAGTAAGAGTCTAAATTGTTTTGTTTGTAGTATAATTGGTACTCCATCTTCAGGTTGCTCCGGCAGATATGATCACTTCCACATCCCTCTTTAACAAAGTTGACCTGCAACAACAACAAATAACATATACAAACTTTGCTCCCCTGTAAACATTTGGTTATTAACTTAAAAATGTTGCAAGGCGAATATTTACCTGAATGACATCTTTGCTCGGCTGAGTGGAGTCTAATATGGGCATTAGTTGTGGGAGGCTGTTCCTTGTTCTCTGTCGTTTGGTACCCACACTTTCTGCTGACACCTCAAAGGGAATGCTGCGCATCTTGTCCTTAATATTGTCCTGTGCAAATCAGAAAAATCCACAGTGGTATGGAGCGTAATAAATGCTTCTGCATTGGTTCTTTTATTCTCTGTTTAAATAAATTAGCAGTGACACTGCCTACAGTAACTACAGTCTGTATCACAGCTGGCTTTGGTCCTGACTGACTCTCCACAGTGCTGCCAGTTTGCCACAGTTTGTGATGTTATATGTTCAGGCTACTATGACCATCTTATCTTATCTACAAACATCAGGAAATAGCGCAAGCACCACAGGCTGAGTGTGCACTCTGAGTTGATTGCATCCTGCAGATGTTTTTTAAACTCCATGGCGGATTTGTTTTACCTTTAGTCTGGCTGTTATCTTAATGCACGTTTCCTGTTGTTGACCACGGAGGTCCAAGGTTCCATTAAACTGGTGGTCTGTTTCAGTGCGGGATTTGTTCAGGAACATCACTCTGGACGGCAGCCCTTGTTTCCTGCGATCTCCGTCCACCTCAACAGAATAGCTGATGGCTGCAGTGTAGAGGGAAGCATGCGTAAGAACAGCTGAACAAACCTTGGATTTGTGAAATAGTTTGGTTGTTTATTTACTACTGTACTTACTGAGTCTTGGGTTGTAAGATGCAGGGTTTGCTTTGTAGGTGAAGCATGCGTCCATAGTGAAGCTGAGGACATGAGAGATTTTTTTCCAAATTTTTTTCCTAACACAGGAAGTTGAAAACAAGCAACAGGTCTGGAATATATGAATATGAGAACACCTACCAAATGCTGTTACCACAGGTTTTGATTGTAAGATCAATTTCCTGTGGAGATATTTTGACGTCTCTCCTGATGCTAATGACTGGCCGTGCCCTGAAAGAGTAAAAAAACACAGTTAAATGAAGTTGTGATGGAAATGAGTAGGGTTTAAATTTACTCATAATAAATGGGCAAGAGAACAATTACCTATAGATTAGAGCTGAGTCAGACAGAGACCCTACAGCCACATCTGGATAAGAGTTCATGTCCAGATCCATGTTTCCTGCCAGGGAATATCCAAACAGTCTCATGTTGCGCTCTCTTCCTGAAAGGATCTGTGATGAAGGAAAAAGAGTTTTCATAAGAATAAGAAAAGTTAAAGAAAGAAAAATTTAATTCATATAACAGCATATAGTTTAAAAATTACTGTTTTATTTTTTGGAGAAAAGTGAATAGTGGACCTCAACAGATCTCTTCTTTCAAAGCTACAGAAATGTGAGTTTACAACGAAGTTCTTCCTATTACTAATAAACTGATCCTCATGTGTAAGTGTCCCGTAAGTGCCCCTTTAAGTTGATATGGCAAAATTGCAAAACGTTGCCTATTTACACATCAATCAGTTACAGAGCAGATGTTACAAAACATTATTGATTTAAAGTCATGTTTCTAGAAACCTAGCAAACCTACAACCTACCTTGTTGAAGGTAGCAAACAGAGTTCTTCTATTTAGTAGAATTAGTGAACACACTTCACTAACTCATGTGATCAGCTTTTAATCTGAAAATATTGATTAAAGCTGTTTTAAACAACAAAGTTACACACAAAACCAACCTGTGCAGGGCTGGTTTTGATTCCTTGTGCAGAGCCATGATAAATGTAGACTTTTCCTGCCCCACCGTCATCATAAGGAGCTCCAATTGCAATGTCTGTATGAGAAAGAAACCAGTTTACTTGACAGCAACTGATACAGAAAACATAAATACATTACAGGATGACAGCTAAATTACCTTTATATGAGTCTTGATTGATGTCTCCAATGTTTTGCACTGCCAATCCAAACATCGAGTCTTTGGTCCCATTCAGACGTACAGGAGTGATTCTTTCCCACCTTCCTGCCTGGTTGATGTAGACATAAACAGCTCCTCCCACATCTCCATCTTTCATGTAGAACTGAGGGGCTCCTACAACTATGTCCTGCCACCTAGATCGAAGAAGGAAAGTAAATATTTACAAGTATCACACAGAGTGGGAGCTCATAAGTAAAGTCAGCTGAAAGGAAAATTACACATCAGAAACAGACGAGACACCTTTATAATAAAGTGGTCTTAAAGGAAGTCAGGCCCTTTGCCAAAACCTTAAAGCTCTACAGATGTTTCTCTTATGTCTGTATTTACTCTTCTTCATTTTGTGACTTGCATTATTGAAAAAATTAAATTATATGTTTACTGAAACCAAATAGAGGCACTGAAAATGTTCCCTACCCATCACCGTTCAGGTCAACTACAGCCACGTCGTATCCAAAGGAGGATGCAAGTCCTGGGCCGTACAAGGTGTGCTCCACCAAAAGTCTGGTGGAGGCATTGCTGTCTTTCTTCAACAGGACCACAGCTCCACTGTGATTGGCTCTGGGTGCTCCAGCCACCACTGTCAGGCCATGACTCCTGGTGATACTGTGTCCCGAATCGAGGGAGAATCCTAACGCGTGAGAGATGTTTTAGAACATAAATGTCATGTTTTACACTGAAAAACAGATTGGGTTTTTTCTTGTAATATATTGTTTTGATGTACCTCATAAAGTGGCCACTGTGTGTATTTAACCCATAAGAACCCACGGTGACACCAGTGTAACAAACACTTTGAATGCCCCAGTCTCTTCCTTATATATGTGGTCCACTTGGTCTGTGGTATATCCCACATAATTTTACTTTAAGGAAAAATGGGTCTGGGTTCTTATGGGTTAAGTAAGTCATAAGTAAGTCTTCTATATTCACAAATAAACCTGATTCAAAGACCTGTTATACCAAAAACTTTTGACTTGTTATACAACATCAGAGATGGAACTAATAGCTTTAATTATGGCTTAACTTTAGCAATTACTGCAATGCAGCAACTGTTTTAGTTACACTTGTCATGTCAAAGTCAGGGTTTGAGGCAGCATAGTGCTGTAACCAACAGGCTACAAGTGACACACAGAAATAGCTCATTCTGTTTTGTGAGTAGATAGTCACCGAGGTAGCTGTTGGCAGGGACTGGCACAAGTTCAGGGTTCAACTGATTTTCATCTCCAACTTCATAAGGGCCGTCGTCATACACTCCCATCTCCAGCAAAGTGTTGTTCTTTTGCTCGACTCGTACAATGCCTGCAGAAGAGGTGAGTGCTAGATGTTAATAGTTCTAAAAATTAAAGCCTAAAGCTCTGTGTAGGTTTCAATAGTAAGCGACCTTTCCAGTTGTAAGCTCCCGGTGCTCCAAACACCACATAATGGTAGTCTTTGGTGAAGGTGGCTGCCAAGCCCTGCTGGCAAGACCCAAACATCTCATGTCCCCTGGCTCTGCCCTCACAGAAGTTCCAGTTCCCTCCATCTTCATCGGAGGAGGAATCGATGGTCAGGTCCTGACTCAGGACATAACAGCGCCCGGTGATATCCCGGGACTCTTGAGAAGTGTTCACAAACAAGAGCCTCTGATAGCGATGAGCACAAGTCTGAAATTACAAAACACAGCTGTGTGTTCATACCATGGTGACAGATCCGTCGACACCGGGACTGGTGGTTACAGGGATCAGTTGTTGAGATGCTCAGTTTAACTCACCACAATCTTGCCCCCAGGTCCTTGGCTTTCAACGGTCACCCCCATCCACTGATTCTCCTTGTTCTCAATATGCACGTTCTCTGTGAAAAGGTAGCAACACATGGCAAAAACTGAGCACTGATACTCATTTGCAGATAGATAGATCGATAGATAGATAGATAGATAGATCGATAGATAGATAGATAGATAGATAGATCGATCGATAGATAGATAGATAGATAGATAGATCACCTTCATTATCAAATTCTACACGCTCACAATCTTTGGACAGGGTGAGTTCGCATTTATAAAGGCCTCCTGGGAAGTTTGCTGTCTGTTTTTCCAAAGCTCTGGCTCTGGGTGCACCAATCAAAAGCCTGAAGAAAAACACAAAACAATGTGATTAAGTATTAAGATATTATGTACCAGCACTGACTATCTACACATGCAATGGTCATTTTCTACATTTCTTAGCAGCTTGTTGATTTCAGTGCATGTATGTGAAGGGACAAGCAGTTGACTGTGACAGCGATGGTGCAGTTTTTCTCCTGTACTTTGGGTCTTCTGGCTGCTGTCTTGCTTTGCTGACATTGTGGTTGCTGTTGGCTGAGAAACTGGTTTCACTTCTTCATTTTGGCATCCGATTGTCAAGGTAACAAAACAAACTAAGTTGACTTCTGTTTTGTTTCTTCTTTAACACCATGTGTAACTTTGCTGCAATATCACTTTAACCAATCTTGTTGGTCTGTGAAAGGATTAGGAATGATATGGCCTAATAATTATAGGACTAAAACATCCCTGCATCATTTCAGGTGGAGACTGCTGTTACATGTCTCATCCCTCTCTACATCATGTTTCTTTACATCCAAATTTACTAAAATTTGTTAATTAGCAATAAACACAAAGTTCAGTTGAGGATGTTGGCAGTGTGATTATCTCTGCAGGTTCTTTGCAACGCTTATTTTGACCTGCTGGTGGTGCTGTGTAAAACGTGTAGGGAACCCCAAACATATTACAAATGATCCCGAGGGGGCCACATGAATCCCTCTGCCAAATGTCTTGACAATCTATGCAATAGTTGACAAACCAAAAATGTCAACCTCACAGTGTCGTTACGGGAAAGGAGTTGAAGTAAGAATGTATCATTTGGGAAACATCAGGGAAACAACGCTATAATTGCAATTCACCACTGAAACATTTCAGTCTAGAACAAAGTGATGAACCGTCTGACCCAACAGACTCATCAACGATGCCAATCCAATATAGTTTGTCTACTACTATAAACAAGTATATAATGATGAAGTTAAAAAGTGCTTCTCAACATCAAATCAACCAACAGAAAATCAAATTTAAGAGAGGTCCAGGCTGAGGACATTGACTGGACCAGAAAACAGAAGTTAAATTCACCAGCTGTGGTGTAATAAATATGAATAAAGAAAACTAATGTCAGATAATTAAGGGATAAAAGTAATTACAGTCAAAATAATGTCCTGGATTAAAGTGTGTTTGATGATATTAAATTTAAAAGATAATACTGACTCAGTCACTCTTTTTCCTTTGAGATCTTCCAGGGCTTGTCTATTCTGGTACAATTATTTACTTCATAGTAAATTAAGAATAAATTATAGCTTACACATAAATTATAGATACACATAGTGCATACTTCACAGGAAAGAATATCTTTCAAAGAGCTGTCATGATCAGTGACAAACTGTGAAGAGACAAACTAGAAACCTTCAGTGCAGAGACAGAAGGTCACTGTGCAGACATTCTGCAGAGGGCAAAGGAGCAGTGAAGCAGACAATCTGGAGTGTGTTCAGTGTTCATCCAAACCATATTTCACTAACTAGAGCTTCTCCTTCATGCCCACATCCTCACAGACTCAACAAGCACTTCCGCATCCACTGAGATGATATTATCTGCAGCACTTGAATGATAAAATGAATGAATTGAATGAAAAAGGGTTCAGCTATTTTCCTTTTTTGCAGTCATTTTCATGTCTACTACACACAGGAAAAATTTTGAGAAAATAAAAGATACAGAGATACAGTTACAGAGTAAAGCATTAACACCAAGCATCCTGTCTGTGTAACAGGCAACTTAATTCAGTTATAGCAGGTGTTGCTATGCTTTCAAGACAACACGCCTTATGTACTCGGTTAGTCTGAGTTGCTACACCCTGCACAAGAACACTACACCTTATATATCATGTGTCTTTAGGTCTAACATTATGTGAACAGAATTGGGGACAGCTATTTAGACCTAAAAATAGATATACTTACTGGTGACAGCATCCTGTAACCTTCTACAGACTGTCAACAAGAACCTATACAGCACTTTGCAAACCAGTGAGGTAGAAAGACAAAACCAAAGCTGCTTATATTTCCTGTCAAGGGCAGCCTGAGTTCCTCTATAGAAAGGTAGTACTAAGAAAAAAACAGAGAAACACAAGAAGCAGGAGTTAGTTGGTAAATTGGTTAGTTGTAGTTACTACAAGCAATATTATGCAAGAGCTGGTATTTTGCAACTTGTTACCCCAAAAGCTATGATTGCAATTCATAAACGATCAGCCAGCAATAAAACTCAACTGATATTCTGTTTCAATCAGAGGATTTCTGGAGGCTTCAGTTCCTGCAGCCAGTCTGAATTGGTTACAAATGCATACATGTTTCAGAAATGCATACATGTTTCAGCATTGACTGGTACCTACTGATAATAAATGGATGCGTGTAAATGTGTATTTGTGTTTGTATATGAATGTTACATCTACATGCATGGCACACCATCTGTTTTTGTCTTGATTAGGCATTTGGTCTTATTTATACACATTCTTCTTATATGCGTGTCCTTGTCTCTCACAGGTGTGGTGGGCAGGTGGTTGGTAGGGTATGGCATCAGATCATGACTGAATGAGATTAAGAATGGTGCACATATATATCTTATTTCTTGAGTTTGCAAAAAATGCATTCTAAACTATGTAGAACTGCTGATAATAATAGAAATATTGATTTGATCAACAATTTCCATTAATGTCAACTGGGAAACCAATAAATGACACAAAACAGACAAGTCAATTATCAGCTAAGTTTGTCACATTCTCTGAGTAACTATCTAAAAGTATGATTTTGGTACAGTAATCAGTGAGATCCCTGAACCTCTTACTCTGGTGCCTTAGTTTTCCAACCAAATTCTCATTTGTTCCCTCTGACTAACAGTACATTCATCAAATTTAGTTCTATGAAATGTCTTTTTATGAAGTTTTAGGAAAATAGACTGCGAATAGTGCATGTCATAATGTTTAGCTTCACTGTCATGTGTGAACTGACCACAATACTTACTGTGTAGGAAGAGACAGGACAGTAAGGACAGAGAGGAAATCCTCTCCACCCTTTTCTCCCCCGTAATGTTCCTTCTGTAACACACCTATTGATCTGTGGCTCAACCCTGTTTCGACTCTCCTGAGGGGGTCCAATTTAAGACTGAAGATCAAACTGAAAAACCCTCCTTTCAACCCAGTGAAATGCAAATACAACAGGAGCCTTTACAAATGGAGCCTCAATTTGATACTTAGGCTTTGCTACGTGTGTCATAGGGTGGTATGTACTTAATGCAAAGCAGAAATAAAACAATGTTGTTTATTTCACTTTCTCAGAAATGAACATAAAATGGGATTGCTTAGATTAAAGAGCAGCAACAGTTAGCCTGAGGGATTATCTGATCATCATTAAGTTAATCAGCAAATAATAGTTTTAGTCAAGAGTGCAAAGAATTTAGTGGTCCCAGCATCTGCTGTGTCAGGATTTGATACTTCTGTCATATATGACAGTAAACAGAATATCTTTTGTGAGTTTTGTGTGTCAGATAAAAGTTTTAAGTTGTTATATAGCACCGAATCATAGCAGTAATTACCTCAAGATGAATTAAGTTTAGTCTGTATACAGAGCTAACAATGAGCCCACCAAGAGAAAGAATTTACATAGATCTTCCTGTTATAATTGTTTGTTGTTGTTGTTTGTTTGTTAGATTTCACATGTGTACATCCTAAAGACATAAACTGCATTCACTCTGAAATGTCATTGAAAGTAAAGAACTTACCCTATAAAAAGCACAGAGATAAGAATGCAGTACATTTACAAGGTGTGAATGAAAGACCTGTTGCTCCTTGGAGCCTGTGCATCAAACAGCTCCTCAGATTGTTGTAAGCTAAAGTACTACAGTTACTTTTTAACTCAAGAGAAGCAAAATCTTTAAGGTCGCATGCAAGAAAACACCAGATTTATAAAGACCCTGTAACACGGGTAAAGGAAAACACCTTTGACTCAACAACAGGGCTCTTCAGAAAAGTGACAGATGTAGAATTTAGCAAGTAGCTGAGGGATAACATTGACATTTACACGCAACCTGCCAGCTTAGCTGCCATATTAACCCATTTCTCATATGGGAAAAAGACTAAATTCACATATTTTGTCTTACTGAATGCAGTAGAAATTAATGTAATGTTTGTTTGAGATGTTAATGTAGAACACTGTACTGAGAGCATCAGACTGTTTGGACAGTAGTGGGATTCAACTAAAGTTGCAGGCTGTGTCCTTACTGTCAGCACACGCTCTAACTCCTGCAGAGTCTGAAATACACTCTAACAATTTAGCTGTACTGATCCACTGGCTGATGTTAATTCATTATTATTAATTATCGAGTATCAGTCTGACTAAAAGTGTGAAACCACATCCCATCACGCTGCATGTCTTTCACTGCAGTGTAAATGGGAGCGCATAGTGAGTGGTGTGGGTTTACACTGTGATCTCACTGCTCTTTGTTAACAGATGTGCTCCTGTGCTCCCACAGCTGTGCACTCAAAGCCACAAGGACTGCTGCAGCTGTTCTAACTGTTCAGTTTACATACACACAAATTTGATTGGTGCCGACCTGTGATTGGCTGGGGGCACATCACGGATAATCATGAATATTCTCTGCAAACACAGATAAACTTTAAGTAAAGAACAAAGATTTAAATAAGTTTCCCAGCTGACCTGTTTTAACTGTGTTTATCAACTCTTAGCTGCAGAAATCTCTTTGGTGTTAAGTTTGACTGGAATGTCTCGACCAATGATTCAGTGATGTGTTTAATCTATCAGGTTACATGTGCACAGATGGCCGTGTATGTCTAGTCAGATGGCCATTTTCTCTCGTTGCATTCAGAGGATGTTATATCCACATCATTAACCCAACACATTATTCATGGAAGAAGCATCCAGTTGCCTCTTTGGAGGGGGCCATATTAAGTTCAGCTTCATGCTGAAACATGGACCTCCTCGTTTCTTCCACTCATCAGAGGCCAAATATGAAAAGGAAGGCATAATGACAGCATAAACACTGCTGTGCTTTCAATAAATCCATTAGAGAAACAGCATGGATAGAGTTACTTAAAAGGTTATGAGCAATATGAATAACAAATCACTTTAATCACCAAAAGATTTGATGCTTAATTGCAGTAAAGTGGAGCAGATTTGGCTTATAGCTCTGAAACACTGAAAGTTCAGCTGAATTTAATCCATTGGGTCACACATGTTGCTCACCAAGCATAATTCACTGTTTAGAAAGGATCCTGTAAAGCGCTCCTCTTCACATACAAGTCATCATAATCAGATTAATGTTGGAAGTGATAGCTGGCAGAGTTTTACAGCTGCTGGTGATCATCACCAAACGTGTGTGAATGAGAGCAAAAGAGACAGATGCACAGTGGCTGAGTGGATGCAGAGTTGCTGGCTTGTACTACTTGAGAGCAGTCAGTGTGTCTCACACTTGTACGTCAGGCAGAGCCCTCCTTTACTAACTCCTGTGTGCTCGGCTAAACGTTCACTTGACTCGTCTGGCTAATTAGCTCAGGGTCACATGAGGATTTAGAGCTGAGATCACAGTTGGGGAGCTGCTGTTTAGTGCATACTTTTCATACAATAACATGCAGTGTGGGGCAGTTCTTTACAGTAACACAGACTTTATGTATCAAACTATTATGATCAATTCCTCAACTGTTGAGCATAAATGCCAAATATTCTCCAATGCAACCTTAATTATTATGATCTGACAGTTTTCTTTACCAAGCATGATCAAAAACTGAATACTTTTCAGTTTGGGACTTTAGGTCTTCAGAAAATTGTGACATCATTTTCACTACTCTATTTTCAATAGACAAATTAAGATGATAATAAAAATCATGTTGTAGCATATACCGTGTCAGAGAACAGTAAAAAAACAACTCTCATTTTGTCTAAAAAAACAGTTCAAAACTCGTTATCAATGTTGCTGGTGCAATCAGTCACTTTAAAATGTGCACTAACATGAGTCGATACCAAAGACAGAAAAAAAGATGTAATGATGATGTTTCTGTTCTCGAGCTCCAGCTTTTGTTGGCACAAGTTTGTGATGCATGTTAGCTAAAACTGGAGCAGCCTTCTCATCAGACGGACTGAATCTTCACTCTCCTTTACTGGCTGAAAACAAATAATCAGTCCAGTGTCACATTTCGAGCTTCTGTTTGACCAACAAATATTACATTCAGTTTCACGACTTTCACTCTGTTTTATGACTTAGTCCACAAAAGAGTCTGTAAGACGCTACATTTTAAAGACAGCCTCTACTTTTGGAGGACGAGTACATTCACTACACCACAAGCTGCCTTTGCACAATAGACAAAACATCAGTAAGATAAAATACCACAAGTTAAGTCTAATTGATGTAATCTATGGGCGTGTACATACACACAAACTCTAGTCCTGTTATCAGAGATCTTCATCATCGTTGCTCAACATGCTGCTGCGGAGTCCTGTGCCTGTACAACACAGTAGTTCTGGTTCTGGTTGCAGGCTTTGACACGCCAGCCCCCCTACTCACTCCACCCCTGTAACACTTGTGTGGATGAGCTCACTACACTGATGTACTCACTGCCCCCTCAGGGCTGGCCAGAGGAAATGGTTTACTGTGTGCAGCAGCATCAACAGGAATCCCTGCAATGTTGCACTGAGGAAACATTTTGCAGTTTCACAACTGTGTACTATCATTTTGACACAGGCTGAAAACCTTTCTGACCTGGTTCACATTTGTGCATATGAATGTGGGTCAGCTGAGCACAGGATGCAGTGGCAAACTTAAACAGAGAGTGTGCTGTAGGACACCTGCTTTTCAATAAACAAGACTGATAGTATGAAATTAATGACATTAACACTAAAAAAAATCACCTTTAAGATAAAGCTGTGACTGTTTAATGTCAGCCTTTTATCTGATACTAAAAACAACAGTCCAAAACCAAAAGATGATACATTTATACTGTTACACATATTTTAAAAAGTAACTATCCAGTTACTAGATTAACATTTGCAACATTGCAGTTCTTCACAGGGTGCTCACCCAGTCTGACCTTACTGGCACATTTGCATCACAGTTATAACCATTGTTTATTCACTTATTGTCCTTGGGCTCCTTCCCAGTTTATATTCAAAGCACCACAGGGAGACAGGCAACCTCTATTGACAGTTAGAACAAAAACACCCATAATCTGACAAGAAACACCACGAGCTTTAGTTACTGATTTACAGTAACTTTCATAAGTTACTGCAATGTACCATGACCACTGGATTAAAATAAGTTCATTAGTCTTTAAAAAGCAGAATCCTTAAATCTAAAACATAGATCCTGCTGAAGATAAACCACTGCTGGATATTTAAAAGTTAAGATTTACTTCAGTCAGTAGTTGAACTGAACCTGTCCCAGTCAGGTGTTTTCATAAACGACAATTACACATGAACATGAAAGATGAGAGACAGTTGAAAACATCACTCACATCCTTTTATCCGGGTTGAGCTGTCGATGCATGGCGAGAGAAAAGCCGAACAGACTCCCGGGCTCCCCGTCTTTCCTGATGACATGACTAGTGTCAAGATTGAATGCGAGCACAAAAGTTGGCTCCAGAACATATGAGCAATACAATAAAAGCGCGACTTGAGCAGCAGAGGGTCCTACGTGCAGCAACATCGCAACACCGTCCAGAAGTGTCCGGTACAAGTCCAGAGTTCAGAGCCACTGACCCCGCTGCTTCTCTCCGCTCAGCCCGGTGCACTTTGACTGAAGGCTGCGGCTGCTTGTCTCCCCATGGGCTGTGGTCTGCTTCAAAGCGCCGCCCACAGCAAACAGCGCTGCAAAGGTGGGTCGCCCCTCAGAGTAAAGGAGCAATCAGTATTTTTATGATCTATACATAATTAAAAAGTTTGTCTTAATGATGGAGGTTAATGAGCCAAAATGAGTATAATGTATAGTCTAACTGTGATACTCTAAGCTTACCTTCAATTAATTAATAGGCCTTAGGTTAACAGTTTTTAGCACAGGGACCCCTTGTTGTGTCATCCAACAGGGTCACAGACTGCTAAATTCATATTTGTTTGGCGCGCGCATATATATATATATATATATATACACACACACACACACACACACACACACACACATATATAAAAAGACAGCAATATGCTATAATTTCTGTATAAGCAGTTTGGATCCTCCTCTGCATTAATCTAAACTGAAAATCAAATTAATACTCCGCATGTAGAATCACAAGGAAACTAATCTCTAAATAACTCGATTATCTGCTGCCAGAGACAACTGACACTAGAAAAACTTAATTAATATTAGAAAATCACTTTTTTTCCTCCCTCTCATATAATGTGTGAGTTCATTAGTGACCTACTCCATCCTTTGTATTTTAATATTGTTTCATATTGACATATATAAAAAAGGCAATGATCTTTCATACATTGAGTATCTGTCAGTTTTACAGTTAATAAACAATTAGACAAATGAAAGAGGAGCAAAGGTTGTTTTGCTATTTTAGTTGGCTAGAAGCAGATAAACAGCAAGTGTTACAGTCAGCTGGACAAATAAACCTCCCATATTCAGTCAGACAAGGAGGCATGCTGCTGCTGGTCACTGAAAGGCTGCAAAATGTCTGGAATCTTCCCAATCACAGTCAGGAATTATTGGAAAAACAATTTTGTTGTTGTTGTCGTTTTGTGAGTTTAAAGAAGAAATATAACGAACATGATCAACATATTCTTGTTTGGAGGTAGATCATCCATCCAAAAAATATTTAATTTATAATATTTAATAAAATATTAATGTACGCACTCATCAGGAACACCTGCTGAGCACTATGTTCATAAATAATTAATCACTCTACACGGTCTGTGTTAATGAAAAAAGTCGAAAATCTTCACTCACTTCAAGACATCCCAACTCTGATTCTTTCTGTTGTTTCGGGCACATTAAGATTTTTTTATGATCATCCAGGCTTAAGAAATTCTCTCACAAACAGCTACAGAAACTTTTTCATAGTTCCTGTAAAACTGGCATCGAATAGGTCTGAGGTTTCCACCCACCAGCAGCAGTGATGTGAGCCAGCATCTTTGTTACCATCTAGACCTGCAGGAAACATAAAACAGCTTCATTGTATTCTGTTCACTTCTCTCAGTGTATCTGCTGGTTTTTGATGGTGGTGTGAAGTCCAAACCAGCATAAACCACAATCACACAGCGGAACACAGCACAATGTGGGTATTGTTAGAGTTAGACAGTCTTCTGCATATCTGTGTGTGTGCAAGTGTGCATGTGTGTGACAGGATGTGACTAGAGGGATGTCTTAGGGACTTAACCACATTCCTAATTGCAGCAAATGACTTGGGAGGTTCAAGGGTAAAATATGAGAATGGCATCTGAGGGTTTGGTAACAGATGCATCAGAGCTCATAGATCAGTGCCAGAAAACCTAACTACTTGTTGAGGGTAAACTTTGGTGTCAAGTGATAGAAAGTAAATGAGTATTTTTACTCAAGTACTGTACATACAATACAGTTTTGAGTCACGTTATATGCATGCTCTGCCATATAACGTCAGAGCTAATTTGCAGTGCTTTAATATTTATTCTGTAGGAACAGATGACATACTGAAGAAAAAAACAAATAAATTAGTGCATGCCTGCTTTATATCATTTATGTGATTGGTTCTATAAATATAAAAAAACATCATCTTGTCCCACATGGACTGTGTGTGTCCCTGTGAGTGATAAGGTGTGTAACTGCCTTTACCTAGTTTCACCCAACCACACAAGGAGCACTTTGATGTCCACTTTTGCCCTGGGTGGTTGTGTAACTCGAGCTCCAAGAGGAGGTGAAGCTGCCCAGCCTTGCATTGTCTCAGGTCAGTGGGAGTAGAGAAACTGGAGAGGTGGTGCGGGTCGAACAGGTGGACCCCTGCAGGTGACAGGGCCTTTCTTCACAGATTTGCTGCACTTTTGTACCAACAAAATGAACGTTGACTTTAGAAAGGTCTGTGTGGCCCCCCAGGTCAAATCAAGTTTCATTTGTGGGTAAAGAACCAGAGCCCATTTTCTAATGCCAACATATTCCACAGGTTTGATTTGGTTAGTTAAAGGTAAATATTTTGTTCAGATTCTGTTAAGAAGCACATGGTTAAATATTGCTAAATGTGGTATTTCACTGATTCACCTCCTTTGTGCTACTGTGGGAAACACAGTAATGAAGTCAACATAACAGAGATGGGTGGAGGAAACCAAACCCAAGAGTTATCAGAGAGGCGAGGAACCATGCCCCCAAATGCACAGCTGGCACAGGCAAATTTGTGCTGTGCCAATCTGTAGGACAATAATGATGACAACAGTCCAATACAAACAGATGGATTTTGTTACAGTCTTTTTGATTAAGACATTTTTCACAATGATTTGTGAAACCTTTTATATCTTTATATATATATATATTTTTTTTTTTGCAAGATTGGAAGACTTACACCATTCTTGGCAGAGACGCATATCGCTTGTCTTAGCGTGAATGGTGCAATTTCACTGATTTGCCACCTTCATGGTGAAACGATCAAGTTTTAGAAGCTCTGAAATTCAAACCCTGGTCAGACAGAAGCAGCTCCTTAGGTTTCACAGTGATTAACTCAACATAACGGAGACTGGTGGAGGAAACCAAACCCAAATGTTATTGGAGAGGCAAGGAAACAAGTCCAAAATGCACAGTTGGCAGGAGCATTTTTGGGTTGTGTGCCAAGAACTGAAACCATACTAATGACCAAAGTACAAAGTTAGAACAGATGGCTGCCAATGTTTTAAATAAAGGACTTCTGATAGACTGAAATCTATGCCCAACCCTACTCATAATGGCATTTATAAGGCACATAGAGATGTGTAAAACCGATGACATATCTGATTATTCTACATCTTAGGTTTGATTGTTACACAAAACTCTGTCCATAGGGACATTGTCTAAAATATGATGGCTAAAGCATCACCTGTGAAGAAATATGAGAAGGTGAATATTGGACTTCTGGGTCGCAAGAATGAAATTTATGTCTGTGATTCAATCTAGACCATTCTTCCCATCCTTGAAGAAGATGGGAGTGTCACCGGTGTGATTCAGCAGTCTGTAAAGTGAGCAGAGAGAAAAGAGAGACCTCTCAGTGGTTTATCGTTGTGCTACATGGATATTGGGTGACTGCGGAGGTTGTGTCTGCATCAGTGGCTGTGTGAAGCACAGCGTTAAATCATACTGTGTGAAAGTGGGAGCAGCTGATCCCGGCCCTGTTGTGACAGTGGCGTGGTCCTTTGTAGGGAGACCATCCACAGTAAATCTGCTCCACTCCCCTCACACAAAGGACTGCTTCCATTTATGGCTCCTGGGTGGGGGGTGTGCCACTGAATCAACAATGAAGGGAGCAGGACCTCGCAGACCTCTCTGAATTCTTTCTCAGGCAGGTCGTGCAGATGACACAGGGAATTCGGGGGATTCCTTTGTTATCCGCGCAAAGTGCAAAACTATTTCAGGCTCAGTGCAAAGGAGTTCCCTCAGGATGTATCATCATATCATTAAGCCACCAAGCTTGCATTCTAAAGAAAGCAGGAAACCTACTTAAGTTTGGGCTTGACACCTCTCTCATATTTTTTAAGGAAGTAATAAGTAGGAAGTAATTTCATGAGGCTTAGAAGTTGTGGACATTTTTAAAAGGTGCAACTGTTCAAAAAAAGGCAATAATTCAAATTTATTCTAAAATGGTATATTCAAAAAACAGCAATGGATAGATCAGGTTCAAGTTTTCAGTTTCTTGATACAATGAGAATTGTAGTCTACTGTATTTATTTATGAGTGAACTTTAATCTGCAACACCAATTTTCCTGTTGTGGAACATCAAACATTAACCTCACATCTGTCCAGGGCTCTAAACTCAACACTTCCTTCCAATTGTTATTGTCTGCCTGCGCTCGTCATTAAAGCCTTTTGTTGTTAAAAATAACTTCTCTTCAGGGGAAAAGCCACCATGACTAATTCTTAGGAAACACACGCTCAGTATGAACACCACACTGAGGGTTTCCAACTTCAACTCCACTCATGTCCGGAGCTGTGCAGCACAAGCTCAACCTTTCAGACGAAGGGGTCAAGGAACACTTGGTCAATCATTTCCACGTTTTTGAGAGTCACGTTCGATTTGCTGACTCTGGGTCTTGAGTGCTAATGCTCAAAAACTTTTTGGATGAACCCATCTTACAGTTACTATGGTGTGTTTGGGAGCATTTCATAGAGACAATTAGGCTTTAAAGCCAAAGCTGAAAAACTTGCAGTAATGTGATTTGACTAAAAGGTTGGGTTGCCAGGGTGATGAATGCTCCAATAGACCCAGCAGGAGATCAGTGAAGAGAGTCCACCAACAGCTAAATCACTCTACTGAGATAGAAACCTGCCTGCATTTAACAAAACAAGGCCATTACTGCTCTATTGGCCTTGAGTACAGTACATTATGATAAACAATCTTACATCCATACCCAGGTCAAAAAAAGACATACTGACATATTATTATGTGTGTATTCAAAATAAGTAGACATTAAGTTATGCTAAACTTAAACTGCTTGTGTTTTATTTTGTATAATAAAAGCTTCACTTATAATATGCTTTAATATCATGTCACATTTTTCATGTATTTTAGCAAACAATAAAAGTGTAAATTAGAATCAAGTTTGTACTTTTAATCTCAGCTGAACATTAACACGTACATCTTTACACGTAGCACATGCAGAAAGAAAGATTAAAATGTATTTAGAATGTCGACAATGTCAATAGTTTTACTACAAGACCGCTTAAGCAAACTGCAAATTATATAAGAATCAATGAAAATGAGTACTAAAATTATATGTAATACACTAATACACTAACGCTGCTTTTAAAAGGGCGGCACTTAAATCAAACTTTATCGTGTTATAACAGTTTTAAAAACAGTAGTTCACTTTTAATGAATATATTCGTGTACAACATGAGTTTATATTGTTATGATAATATATAAACATGTAATGAACTTCACATCCTATTATTAGGTAAGAAATAGGACACTTCTTTTTTCCTTAAGTGCCATTGTGAAAAGCAGAAAGACCACTTTTGAGGAGTTTAGTTTGCTCTCTGTCTGGTTCATTCACTCTTACAAAGTAAAAAAAAAAATCTCAAAACCAGTCAATAGACAGCCATCCTCGGTCAGAACCTGGGCATTATCTCTGAGAATCTGTCGCATCCACTAATCAAGGTAGTGGCCACACATAGATGCTCCCACCATACAGAGCAAGACCAGAAAAGGCATTCATAACAAACCCAAAAGTTGCAGCAGGTTGTGAAGTGTATCTTTTGTCTCTGCAAAGGTCCTGTCAATGTCCCTGCAAGGATCATTAAAACATCATCACTATCACCGCTGTTCCACACATATGGTATTATGAAGAACACACAAAAATGAACATCTTGTCGTTAGTTAGATTAAATTTCAGACATCAGTTGGTATCTATAAGTTAATATTCAGTGTAACATTCCTCTGGCTGCACTACTGTATTGCCAATTGAACTGTAATTTTGGGCATTGTCATTGTAAACAGACAGCAGACAAAATCTAGTCATGGAGTGCTGTGTTGATTCCTGCTACTCTTCTACTGAGCTCTGACTTTTTTTTTTTAAATATTTCTGAAACCTCACACCGATAGTGTGCAAATGATGTGTCATTGAAAAAATCTCAGCTTTTGTTTGCTTTCTGAGCCTCTGCAACACAAGAAAAAAACAAGATAACAGATGCTCAGGATCAATAACTCCTCCAAATGTCAGGGTTATTATCTCTCACAAAGACTTCCTGTTTTGTGAACTTTGATTCCTCAAGACAAAATGTCAATATCAGTCACTGTTGCCATTTTATGAATGCACTTCAGAACCTTATAGGAAGAGAGAAGCTGAAATTATGTATAGGCTGTAATCCAATGTTGAGTGAACCTCGCTACCTTATAATTATATGGACTGTTTTATATAATGTAGATAGCAGGGGTGTCTCCAATGTGAGTATGACATGCTCCTCTTTTTGTTTTTTTGCAAACTTTTGATTCAAAACCCTTTGTGTTGTTTATACTTGTCCTTATGCTCACAGTAGATGTACTGTCTTTGTCGTATATTCAACTCTAGAAAACATAAAGTTAAAACATTCATGTAATAGTTCAGTATTTGAGGGATTAAACATTGAAAGCATGTTGAACTCCAAGTAAATACAATGGATCCAACAATATGCAGTGTACATGTATATGGCATCTTTCATCATATGTGTAAATTTGCCAACTTTCTCTAGAATTCAATAAATATTAAATCATGAATGTCATTTCAGTAAGGATTGTTTTAAATTATTGATAAAAGAGAAGTATAAGTTATGTGGTTTTGCCCTTTTTCTACACAGGGGTTTAATAAAGATGATATGATATGACAAGACAAATATATATATAAGACAAATGTAAAGATGTCTGGCTGGTGTGTTAATGGCCAAGTTCAGAGGAGCTCCTGTAAAAATGTTAATTTGGAAAGCATGATAAAAGCTGCTTACATCTGTGTCCTGTCATCTGGCATTATTTTCATATCACTGAACACTGGGAAGATCCACTGCAGCAGCTGCTGTAGTGGCAAAGGAGAAAACATCCAAATTATAATCAGCCAACTGGGCATGGCCGTCAAGAACTTGAGTAGCAATAATAACCATCTATTTTGTGAGCGGATGAAAGAAAAGGTGTGATAACAACTACAGTTGGTGCTGCTGAGATTTTTGCCCCATCCTGGTATTGACTGTGAACTATCTTGTGAAATTCTCCCTGACCACTATCTAAAAATCTGATGACTCGTGCATTCTTCAGAGGAAACTCCTTCTCTTATCAAGTCACTTTGAAAACTGATACTTTTTTCTTGTGAAGTATCTGAATATTTCACTTTCTCTGAATACGGGGTCACATTCACTGTTTATGGCACAGTTTACAAAAATGTATGTTTCACTGCCTCTCAGACAACCTCATCAACCCAGTCTTTATGAAAAGAACCCTGAATAGGAAAGATAATTGCTCATGTGACTCCCACGTTTAACTATGACAATAATTCATTAGAGAAACAGTCTTTATGTGACTCTGACTGGTGAATTTTTTCCTCAGTTGGGCTCTGATGCCAGGCAGTTGAATACAGAGCCTGTCCTCCACTAATGAGCAGTGACATCCAGCCTTACTGGCCCATGGTGGGAGAGGATTGCTTCCCTTTCAGGAGAACAATGGGCAGATACAAGCCTCTCTGGACTGGATCTAGGAGTCCTGCCGCAGAGCCACTAGAGAAAACTCATCATGCCCTCACTAACAAATGGGCAGAATAAAGGAAAATATCAACATGTGCAATGAAATGAATCAAAATGAATCATTATTCACTGAAATAGAATAACAACTGTCTAAGACTTTCCCAGAATAATGAAAGTTATAGGCACATTCCACCAATTTTTCCCATCAGAGGGAGGACTGCTCTGTGAACACTAACGTTTTTGTTACTCTGGAGGAGCTTTCTTAAATTACTTGTGGGACATCATCAAGCATCTTAGTTTGATCTGGGTAATCTAAATTTATTACAAAGAGCCTGAGTCACCAACTGGGTGAATTGTGATTGAATGATATGGGCTTTACAACAAGATCATGTTGTGTTAGAGGAATTGTGAGATTCAGCATTTGTGCAGCATGACCCATTCTATTATTTTAAAGTCAGAATATATCAATATAATATATCAACATCACTTCTCTTTCAAATTGGTCTCCCAAATTCATAGACATGCAAAAATTAGTTTGGCTATTTTATTTGCTGGAAATGAGAGCCGTACCACCGGATTGAATGTAAAATTTTGTTAAGTCTGAGGGATTTGTTTGTTTGTATAAGTGATATGCCCTTCTCAAATCCCTTCAATTGTCCATTGGTATATACAAATGGGGAAAACCTTATCACCAACCTTGGACAAAACAGCCAAGCAGCAAAAAATATATAGATTCCTGATCAATGCATGTTGTGGTGTTAGAGAAAAAGAACTCTAACCCGGCTGCCTTATTAAAAGGAACTCTGCTGCCATCTTGTGGAAATGAGAGCATGCGTCTCAGCAACTCTGTCAGCACATGAACCTCTAAACTCCAGGAGAACTGAACGCATCACGATATGGAAGAACCGACACTTTGGACTCTGTGAAGTCGTCGTGGCGAACCACAGTTCTGTGAAGCTCTCCACAGTTGTGAACGGAGTTTGATCGTCCGTCTGCTGTGTACCCAATGAAGACAAAGCGAAATGCAAAATAACAGATTTCCAACACGTGGGGGCGATGTAGCTTTTTTCATGTAGTCACCCAACACCACCTTCAGTATTAGTCAGGCTTTGAATTTGTATCAACACCTTTAAATCCCCCTTTGACCGACCCTCCCTTTCTCTGTGTGTGGTTCTGACTCGTTTTGAAAGTGTTATTTTTCCGTTTTTTTATATCCTAAATATAGGAGCACTTGCGATACAATGGCTGTGATTCCACCGACACCAGTACAAAAAACAATCAAATAAAATAAATCGTTAAATTTATGGACAAGCGTAAAATCCAAATGGGGAGGGTTAACCGCCAATTTAATGGTGCCTTTTTTCTAATGTGTAGTACATGTTGTCCATATGTTGAAGACACACTATATCGCCTGGATACATGGGAGAACGCGCGCAGAGATGAATTATTCAGTCTGTGTTACAGGAACAAGAGCAGAACAGTTTGGGCCTGTACGGTATGGTCACGGTACCTTTCTCTGATTCCTTTGAGATGGAAAACTCTGCAGACAGCCGGGACAGACAGACCTGAACAAATAATAGAGGGTGGACGCGGTGGGGAGTAGACAGTCGTGCAGCTCTTACTCATTGGTTGCCTCAGACACAGTAGCTCTCCCTCTCACTCTCTCATAAATGCGCTCCCACCACCGACCGTAGCAGATAATCACAGGCCACTGTGAGAGGGACACACCTTCTTCTGATTTTGCCACAGTTTACACGGGGATGCGTTACGATTCACGAAAAGGTGTCATCAGTCCAAGATTCGAGTCGCGTTTCCCGCTTGCAGTTTGGCAATTTCTCGGTTTTTGCGCATAGATTACGAGATTGCTCCGCTCAAACTCGAAGATGACTGGGGTTTTTGAGAACTTAAATACTGATATGCATTCGAACCAGATTACCTCAAGCAGTTACCACAGCTTGCACAAATCGCAGGAGTCCCCGACTCTGCCGGTGTCTACGGCGACGGACAGCAGCTATTACAACAGTCAGCAGCCTGGCCATTGCGCGGGGTCTCCATTTGGCCAACTCGGCTCTTACCAGTACCACGGCAGCGCCACGAGCACTGTGCCATATAACACAAAGTCATACGACCTTGGTTTCAGCTCATCGTATGGTGCTTACAGCTCCTACGGCTCCAACTCCTCTCCTACTCCAGCCGATACAGGTAAGAAAGTTCTTAAAATGTTTTTAAATATATTAAATTTAATTCATTTGGGGCCAAACTTCAAGAGTTGCTTGTGGCATGAAATGTATGAGACATAAGCTGAATGATGCACAACACATTTGTGGCAAGATAATTATGTGCTCAGAAACACCTAGCGCGCAAAGCGCAAAACAAAAGCGCAAAACACTAACAAAATTAATTTATGTTTTAACACAACTCTCGTGCAGCGTTAATTGCTGATTTATTTTTTTTCAATTCAGCATTAAAATAATAAATCTTACAAAATCCTATTGGGTGCAGACCTACACGTATCTGCCAAATATAGAAACGTGCAAAAATTCACGAAAATTATATGAAACAAAAATAATACTCCTCAAGCATAACTTAAAATGCTTTTTAAATGTGCCCCCAGAGAAAGAAGAGAGTGAGCCAGAAATCCGGATGGTTAATGGAAAACCAAAGAAGGTCAGGAAACCTCGAACCATTTATTCCAGCTTCCAACTGGCTGCACTTCAACGGAGGTTTCAGAAGACGCAGTATTTGGCTCTACCGGAACGGGCCGAGCTGGCAGCCTCGCTGGGCCTTACGCAAACACAGGTATGTGCATCTGAGACATGGGCTCGGTTCATAGGCTGTTAAATATTCACTTTATGTCAAACATTAAAGATAAAACAGTCAAATGGGGATTTTAGTCGGAAAATATTGGATAATCCGTTTTATGTTTGTATCCGTTTCTTTCTTAGGTCAAAATCTGGTTCCAAAACCGCCGCTCCAAGTTCAAGAAGTTGTGGAAAAGTGGAGAAATCCCCCCCGAGCAACATGTTGCTTCCAGTGAATCTCCCCCCTGCACGTCTCCACCAACTACTGCCTGGGACTTTCCACAGACTCAAAGAATGAACAATCCCAGTTTACCTCAGAGCAGCAGCCCTCCCAACACGACTGCGCCTTCGTCGTTTTTGGCAAACTACTCCTGGTACTCGACCACGAACTCTACGACGCATCTGCAGCCTCTGGTCCAGCACCACCACAACTCCGCCATAAGCGCTGGGACGATATTCTGAAATCAAACAAAAAACATCGGGTTTAAATCGGACAATACTGGTGAAAAAATAGAAAAATGCCAATACCATTTTACAGACCTCGTTTGTGCGCCAAGCGAACTCTACGCGCAAGCATCTAGGAGAAGTTATTGGAGCCAGACAGGTTCATGGACCTTGCCGGTTTTCGCGCTGGCAAAATGGTAGACACAGATTTCTACAGTTATTTTTGTATTTATTTATTTTGTTTATGTCGAGGGATGAATGAAACCACTATTACCCAAAGCAATCACAGCGTGGGCGCAAGCCTACTTTTACGCGGACGTCACTTTTTTGCCATTCCTGCAAAATAAAACATTCACCGCAGGACAACCTGTCACAAATGTAGCACAAGTTAACTGTATCGTGCCTTTTTTCAATATGACCTCATTTTGTTGTGCGATAAAAAAACAGCTTACCTTTATCCATTCCTCATGTCATTAGTTGATTTGCATAAACTGGGGGGTAAGTGTCTGAATTCACGTTTGTAAATATTTTACCACATCTTTTTGATAGCCCATGTCGCTTTTACTTATTTTTTTCTGCTATTGGTGCAAATCCATTAATTAACCACCGTAAGCTACTGATTGTCCTACCCTCTGATTTACTTGTATCACACTTAATTGTATTTTTGTCTTATTTATTTTAGCAGTGTTTCATATATGGCCAGACGTTATTTAAATAAAAATGTTTTCTGTGCATATGCAATTCTCTTTTATTTCCTAAATATTAATGGCAGAGAATTTGTGTTTGTTTTATTTGTTTTGCCAAGGGTCCATGCAGCCTTACAGAATGTTTTTTAAAGTGTACAATTAATGCTTGTTACTGCACGATCCGTCAAATTGCTTTATTTTAGTCAACTAGCTCTATAGGAATTTAGCTGGTAAACTCAACGACGTCTTATAATGGAAATGTACCACAGATTCATTTATGTTGTAGTGAGGCCTATCTGTATTCTTGCTGTGATAGGCCGAGCCTCGTTAAGAAGAACCACATTGACGCACACTTGTAGCTAGCAAATTAATAGCCTCTATATGTGTTGCTTAGCAACCATGTTAGTAGCTCTGCAGGGACGGCTGAACTTTAAGCTAGGCTAGGTGTTACTCTTAAGGCTAGCCAATGTTACGCCTATCTGAGGTAATAAAATGAAGAATATTATTTTAAAAAATGCGTTATTGTGGTATCACAAGGGTGGGGAAGACGAAATAATTCTTCAGCTGGCCCGGGTTACATTTATTTTACCAGGCTCCGTCAGCAGATGATTAGTCAAACCGGGGCTCAGGCAGGCAGGCAGGCAGAGTCAGAGGCCCGGGGCGCAGGCTCAGCAGAGGGGGGAGGCAACACAACAACACGCCTTGGCATGCGAAAGGGGAAGATGAGGGTGGGCATGAATGAGCACAAGCTCCTCAGACTCCGTGGAGTCAGAGAGCTGCTTTCCAGACGTTTTATGAACTCAGCCTAACAAGAGAAAAAGAGAGGAACTAAGTCCAAGAACAGCCCGGAGCTACAACATCATGGAAACATTTCTCACGTCTCGCAAGTAAAGTCTCTGATCTCTGAAGACGAGCAGATTGACCTACATTATGTAGTGTGTGGCTCATGTAGAGCCTGTGGGCTACATGGAAAACAGAGGCGCACGTCCAAAATCTGAATTTATTGCTGCCAGGAAAACCTCTTTAATATTTTAGTTTAATTTAGCTGTTTTCTCAGGGCTTTAATAGATAGAGTGGGGGAGCTTGTTATTAATACACAGTCCCATCACTTAGCTCTCATTCACGATCGTCACTGTCTATCCCACACGCTTCCCTTCAAACGACCACGGGCCATAAAGTGGGATCGTTTCCTTGTACATAATTAGGACTGCAGCTTGTCAGCGGTTGCTGTATCTCCTCCATGATGGAGCCTCCTCCCTGGAGCTGACAGGATCACATCTCAGGCATGCTGCAGGTCTGTGCTGAGCGCCGACGCAACATTACATCCACATGCATACACCCCTCGTTTTGTGAGAACCTCAGATGTGTCTTGAACAGAGAGTGCATGCATCACGACAGGCCTGGAGGATCACTGCACTATGGACTGAAATAGCACAATATTAGCCAGGACATTCTCTTTTTGACTTCTGTGTGGCCTCAGGATCCTTTAACACTAGCTGTGAGAAAATGAGCTCAGATTTATGAATAATACTTAAGTATTTTATAATATTCGTCGATTTTTTTCCCTTAAAAAAACAAATAAAAAACAAAGAATTCTAGATGTTTTGATCCAGAACTACTGTGGTTTATACTTTTGCATTTCTCCAGGCAACTTGTAAATGCCATACCCCTTATCCTAATTTATACCCTGATCTGTAATTTCATCCACATTTGCTCTGGTTTGAGCATTCTGGCTTTCAAATCTGAAAGCCTGCAATTACTATATAATTCTTCGCAATTTTAGATGTCCTAATATGGGGTGTTATTTTTTACACAAGACAATTTCCCGCTATTTCAAGCATCAACATTGTCAAAGTCGTATGTACATAATAAATGGGAATATCAATGCATAGTTTTTAGCCTAACATCTTGACTCAACGATAATTATATCCGTGTGGAGCCTACGCAGAATTAGCCTGAATTGCATGGTAACTGCTGCTTTAAATTTTAAAAAATTACTCATAATTTCCCCCAAAGATTACCAAGATCTCGAGTGCACAATGTCATCAGCGTAATGAGGAGTAAACATTTATGCTAATAATCTACATTTTTTTCCCCATCAGCTATAAAGAGGGGAAATAAAGCAGACATTTTCAGTCATATTCTGAACTCTGCTGCTATAGCTTAGACCAACACATGGGACACATTTTGTGGGATTTAAGCGCTCATCTCGTGTCTGTGCTGCAGGATGCTGCTGCTCATCTGCCTCCATGCTGATTTCTGAACGCCCTGATAGGGAGCGTGCCTCTTCCCCTTTCAAGCTCAAAGGTGCGTCTTAATTTTTTTTTTATATTTCTTAAATATTCATTGGAGTTAGCGTGACGTCTGAATGCGTTTGAGTTCTTTTAAAAACAGGAAACAGGCTTAGTTCTCGTTGCAGGCATACTTTTTGATTTTTTTCATGCGTAACGACATTTATTTATTTTTTATTCTGACTCAGATCGGTGAATGTTGCTGATTCTTTAACGTTATAAAACGATTTCAAAGACATGGATCCTTAACATTAAAAATCTTAAGCTTTCTGGGGGTTTTTTTTTACCCCGTAACTTAAAAATAAATGTTCAATGTGCAACCAAAGAGCTGCTTTTGTGGGGAAAAGTCCTATAGCTTAGAAAGCTGTTCACATCCAGAGGAAATGTAAGGACGGGGAGAAACACAAGTTGTTCTTTATTTCAGACGCTGCTCTCATTACTCTTGCATTGTGCTTTTGCTAATTTTGAAGCCTCTTCGCATTGACAACTCCGTGATGTACACCTGCAAGCAATTTGCCAGCCTTATACATAGGCTAAGTCTAAGGGAACAGTGACGAAATGGCAGCTCACCTATTTCGCAATTTTTTTTTTCTATTGCAGCAGCAAATTTCTTTCAGAGCACTATCTCTTTTGTCAACGCAGAAAGATCCTCCTTGCGAAAAAAATGCTCATAATTACCTCAGAGATAGGAAACTGCATTAGAATAAATAAGGGCGAAATTACTGTAATTATGCTGGGTTTGATGGGCTCAGCTTGTATAATCAAGGGGAGAATACAGCGAAATAACACTGACCCTCTTGGATGTGCAGCTGCGCCTTTCTAGGGCTAGGTAGGCAGATTTATGTTCGCTACAGCAGCAGCAGCAGCACAATTCACATTATTTCTTAATGGTATCGACATATCCATAGGCCTTTTCTACTAATGTAAGCTTGTTCACAGAGGACTGCATATGTTCTGAGTTTTGTATTAAAATAACAATGGAGACTCGGTTGAAGCATTGGATGACTCAATGAACAGACAATATAGATAAACCAGGACAAGGCTTATTTCTTTAGTCCATCTGATTAGTTGTAACTCTGTTGCTGCGAGAACAAAACGGCGGCAGCATTAACAAACAACAACAACAATAAATCATTATGCTATTTTGTAAATTAAAACTGAAATACCCCTGCATTTAAAATGCATGTAGTGATCGTTTTTTAAACAACTATACGTCTTTGGATTTATTTTGGACTTTTAACGGGATGCTTTGCAGGCCACACAATTTGCATTAAAGTTGTCATTTGTTGCAGAACATTTATATATTCCTGGAGATATGGCAGCTGGAGGTGAGCAGAACAGCTAAATCGCTCATATACAATTTCCTATTTTTCATTCATTGTTGCTTTGTTTCCTGCCAGGAGCCATATGTATTGCAGAAAATGTATTTTGTTCATTTTTAAAATTTGCTTTTTAAAAAAAATGTCATGATCTTACACTGTAGCCCTAATGCCAATCCACTGTTACTGGAGATTGAATTTACAGACGGTTTAGTTTCTTTAAGGCATTTTCTAAAATAAATAATATAAAATAAATAAAAATGAAATATAAATAATCAGAGCAAAAGACTAATATTTTAAATCTGTACCCCATCTAACCAAACTAGTAGCGTTATTTTCTCGATACTAAAAACCTCCAAAAGGCTGACTGCAAGATTGCGTAACATGTAACGACTATAATGAATAAAGTGTGAACCCCGGACAAGAAGGCCTTTGAACTTTTTCACTTTCACTGATCTCTAATCCGCCTTGTGTCCCGCATGCTCATCCAGTCCTTTTGCAGCACCTGCCTCTTCCGCAATTATTCACTTAACACACACAATTGATCTCTCCCATTCACGGCAGAAAATGGGGATTGTCGGAAGACAAATAGAAGGAAGATTATCTTTAAGAAAAGCTGAAAAGAAATAAGCGATGTTGTTGAATGAACTCTGGTCTCCCGCACCGCGACGCTTAAATCACAATCATAAGAGTGATGCACCTCATGTCGGACAAAGGATTCAGTGGTTCCTGCTGTGTTTAACGCATGCTCTTATATGACTCTTATAAATGTTACATGTCAAATGTAAAACGTAGCAGAATCCAATCTAAAGATATTAGATATTTTCACACAGGTGCATAGAAAGTCTTCTTTTACAGATCATTTTACATGCAACGTCAGATTTCCAGTTCTTAGATCAATCCAGAGGTTTGACAAAATCTGCAGCCAGTGGTCAGCAGCACAAACCCATGTAGGGTAAATGCTCAACACGACCATAAATCCAAACGACGAGCCCTTTGCAGCTCACACAAACGCACTCACATGGTGTCTGCTACAATAACCAACATGATACTGCTTTGTGTCAGCTCACATTAAAGCTGCACCATGCTGAAGCCTTTCTTTTCACATGAGAGGAGGGTGGAGGGTGGTGGAGGGGAGGGGTGGGTTTGAATCAGACACCTTTCTTGACATAATTTAAATCATTATTTTACTGCTTTTGAAACTTTGCACATTATGTACATAAACTTCAGAAACAGATAAATAAATTAAAGTGATCAATACAAAACTAAATATTTTCTATCTTGACTAAACACATCTCGACGAATACAGAAAGCCTAAAACCCTGTTTCACAGCGTATCCAGTACAGCACAAAACAAATCTGAAAATTATGTACAAAATACAGTGACAAATGAGCTGCTCACCCTCAGGATATTTTTTTTCTAAAGCAGCAAATTGTCAGGCCTTTTACATTGTTCACATAACATCGGGGCACGGCATAGAAAAAGCTTTGCTTGCGTTAGTGCAGCATTAACAACACAGTGTTGTTATTTCAAACACACTTACAAAATGAACACAGACTGACCTCAACAGAAAAAAAACTCTTCTGAATAATTTAACTTAAATAACAAACACATTAAACAACATAGTAGCAAGTTGAGGCTTTGCACAATATGCTCTGTGGTTGAATGGACTGTATAAGCATAACGGCCTGATGTTACTAGAGGGATTTATCAATCATTATTATTTGGTTAAAGAAACACCCCTCTGGCCTAATGGGGCTTTAACTGTTAAATTAATGCAGATTGATTTAAGGTCATCATCACCTTGGGCCCGACATCTGGTGTAAACAAACACGTGTTTTCTTCTAAACAGAATAACTCACACAAATATGATTTTAAAAAAAATAGAAACTGACACAAAAGTGATAAACAGCAGCCAATAAAAGAATCCATTTGTCGACGATTTCCGCTGACTGTCATGGACTTGTTGCCCTTGGGCGCATTGCGTGCCTTCTCAGTCTTTCACTCCCTTGCTGGCCGTCTTCCGGTATGAGGAGGCCACTGTGTCAGCTGGCGGCATGCGGCAGCAAACTCCGGGGTTGTCGTTGTGTGTTATCAGGGCTGGGTCGCGCTGAGCGGCTGCAGGCTCCTTCAACATCCTGATTCACGAGCCATGGCAGAATCGAGGGCTGAGGTCTCTGTTCACATGAGCTGTGACTGTTGCATAGACTCTTGGTGTGTGGTTGGATACCATGAGGTGTAACTGGGAATGTAAGATCCGGTTGTCCCCACTGACGTCTTCACGGTGGTCGGCGAGCTCCAGACAGGTGCCACCGAGGGAGAACCGCTCGACAGTCCGCGGCCAGTGGCTAAAGCATTGGCGTCAATTGTGCCTCCGCCTTGCTTCATCAGTTTCTTGAATTTAGATCGTTTATTCTGAAACCAAATCTTCACCTGCAGAGACAAAGAATATCACTTGAATTGGACAAATGAATGTGTAGCTTAAGAATGGAAAATAGAAAAAAGAGTTGGGTACGTTTTACACACGCTGCAAAAAAGGAAAAAAGATCAATATCTTGCCCTCGATTATTATATTAGGCTACTATTAAAATTACGTCCATATTAAGACACGAATGACAGGATGATATTCAGAGAAGCAAAGTGAATTATGGATTGGTGTCAAAAATGTTGTATAATATTATTGTTTGATGAATGTGACTATAATAATACTAATAATAATAATAATAATAATAATACTAATAATAATAATAATAATAATAATAATGTGAAAAAAATAACATATATTAAAAAGGTATAAAATGCCTGGTGGTGGTGCTGCTGCAGAGTGAAGCTATGTGTGATGTGTGTTCTGGACTTGCCTGTGTTTGAGTTAGACCCAGCGACGCTGCGAGCTCAGCTCTCTCTGGTAACGCCAAATATTGAGTTTGTTGAAATCTCCTGTTCAGAGCTTGAAGCTGTAAACTCGAATAGATAGTCCTTGGTTTTCTAATCTTTTTCCCTTTGCCGTTGAATCGCACTTCTCCCCCTTCGACCACGGTGTTTTTCTCTGCTTCTGGCGCTGCAGACAGCGAAGAAAAAGAGAAGAAGAGGAAGAAAAAATGAGGAGGCAGTTGTGGCCAACAGTGCTGCGCAGCTATGAATACTCCAGCGCAAGTTTTACTGGCTGTACTTTAGGTATAATTACCCTTAATTGCATACATTGTTTATAGCGTTACGCAATAAATAATTACCAAGCCTAATTCCAACATCTGGGTAGTCTTTTCCATGCAGCGGGACTGTATAGCCTACAGTAGAATTCCGTGCCAACACAGAAAGTCGATATTTAAGAACCAAAGATGCTGTTGCACACTTACCTGCATCCTCTAACCGCGTCTGTGTGAGTGCCGAGCTGTTTTGGTAGGTCTGTACTGTGCTGAGATATGGACTGGTGGAATGGCTGCCGACGGAGTTTACGTATGGATAACCCAAAGATCTGGGAAACGACGAGGCTGGACTGTAGCTGTCGTGCTGGGTATGACCTGCAGAATGTAAACAGTGCATGGGATAGTGTCCGTGAGACATGGAGGAAGGCGACATTTGTTGACTCGGGGGTCCAAACTCCATGAAAACGGTTTTTCCTGAGGCAGGGCTATTAAGACTTTCTGGAATTGTAGTCATTGTCATCTCTTCTTGCGGTTCCCCTTGTCTTGCTTTTGTTGTTTTCCTTCTATGATCTCAGTGAAGGATGGGTCCCAATTTAAGCTGAACTGATTTTTTCTCTTTCCATTCATAAGAAAATGTAGTTTGTGCCTGTGAAAAGTCCTAGGTATGATGCTGTGGACCAAGACAAACTCGCTCAAAGGTTTGAATCTCGGACTCATGAATATTCATCAAAGACTGTCGCTGATTGGTCCACTCTCTCCAAGAGGGAAGCCGATTGGCGACGCTGGGGCTGGGTCCGAAGAACCTGATAAAGTCAAGGAAAACCACAAAACCTTTATATTGTTTCCTCTTGACATGTCAAGATTTATTATTATTATTATTATTATTATTATATATTAATAATAATAATAATAATAATAATAAATAATAATAATAATAATAATAATTACATTAACACCACATATTGTTAACTTTGGATATTATAAGGTGATTTCTGATTTTGAGTCAGCACTTTCCCAAACACTGTCATTTATACTGGCATAGCTCTCGATAATATAGAGTACAGGACCTAAAATCAGGTTTGTCACACTGCATTAAAAGTGTCGGTTGTCAAATGTCCGTCTAAACGTCATTTATTAATGTCAAATAATATTTCCAGCCTCGTTAGAGCAGCTCTTTCTGCTGACCAGTTTGATTAAAGCTTTTTTTTTCTGATTAAAGCTCCTAATGCTCTATCTGGAGGAAGGCGTATTAGCATAACACTTCTGTTCAATTTTCATAAGTAGGTCTGTAATTAGTCATGTATTTAACACTTACAGTGGCTTGAGGTCTCAGTTACACCTGGCAGCAGTGGGACGGTAAAACAGTTCTGCTTTGATGTCAAATGAGGCTTGTTGGTTTCAGGTACATATGTTTTATAACACCTTAAAACATATAACAACAACTCAGCCACAATAAATATAAAGCAAATATATCTTTAATTAACATGACATTGTGTAATTACATTTAAAAAAAATAACTATTATGTATTTTAAGGTACTCTGAAAGCAGTTTAATTCAAAAAATCTTTCATAGAAATATATAACACAGACTCATGATCACAGGGAATTGTTGGTTCTGTTTTCTTGCTCGGATAACATTTTTCCCATTCATCTTTAGCCTGGTTTATGAGACGGACATGAATGCACACGGGCCTATTTTCTTATCACATTTTAAATGCTTTCCAAACGACTTTACGCACCTTCTATCGCAATCAATTAATGGTCCCAGTTTTGTTAAACACTGGCACCTTTGATTAGCATGAATCTAAGTGAGGATGGGGGTGCGGCCCGCCTCCCACAGCCTAACAAGAATAATTATCCATGGACATTTGATTTAATTGAACTGACGACTGACTAAACATAGGAGACATTTTTTTTCCTTGAGCTGCAGGTTTAGACCTCCACATCTCAAAGCTCAAACAGGACCACTGCTGCAGCTGTAAGTGGAGTTTAACCAGGCTACATTAAAAAAATAAAAAATCTTAATTTCAATCAGCAGCTGAAAGCAACGTCTGTCCACTTACTTTAAAAAATCATGTGATGGAAAAGAAGCAGATAAATCCGCGCCATCCGGGGTCAGAAAGCCTCCGCAGGGTACACTTGGTGAAAGAAGAAGAAAGTATCCTGCAGCTCTTCATTTTTTTAGGATTCATTCGCAGGCTGCAGCTCTTGCTCTGGCGCCTGTGCCGAGCAGAAACACAGCCCGGCTGCTCCATCCGCAGTCCCTCCATCTCCACCTGAATAACAAATTAAAGGCAGTTAAATTCCGTCACTGTGATTATCAGTGTAATTACATAATTGAACTCAAAACAGAACTAGCAAGTTGCAAAATGTGTTATCAAAATGCAGGCGCTGACATCACGGCACGTGTGCCACAGTGTGCCAGGCGGCTGCGGATGCCTGAATTTAAAGATTTCTGTGCAATATTAGGCTATAACGAAAGCTGGTCCCTTGTCCCCCCTAAAATAGGCCAATTTGAAGTGATTTCTCTGGAATTACTTTCGAAAAATGCTTCAAGATTTCCTCTATCAACAACGACAATGATAATGGTAGTACAACCAATAATTATCATCTTCCAGAACAGAGGACAGATTTTTATGGGTACTTGGTGGGTGCGACTGATAACTGTCATTATTTTCCCACGATTATAGTATCTGCAAACTGGCACGCGGCTGCGAGCAAAACCATTAACAGAATAGAGACAGAATTTGCAGAAAATTGTAAAATAATACCACAAGTGTACTACTAATAATAATGGCAATAATAATTACAGGCTCTTTGTTGAAGTAAATTTAATTTGGGGCTGAACAGACTTTGCGAAATGTATGCTGCATAAATCATCCTAATTCTATTGATACCTTCTGCTGAATCAATCATTTACAAAGTGTTGATTTGCTCGCAACCTTAAGGATTGACTATTTATCGAGGGGATTTTCTCAAGCCATCCTCGGTGTCATTGTAGGACGAGCAGACACGTGATAATATTACCACTTTAATTTCTAATTCGCCTCGCGCACTCGCTGGCAGGAGGGCAGCGCAGGCCACAGCGGTCCTTCCTGCAGCACGGCGGCAGGGCTCTAACTAGCCACACTAAAAATAAAGTCCTCCATGCATGGATGGAGCGCGGAGGCAGGGCTCATTAGGAGTGAGTAGCTCTGTGGCTGAGGGTGTTTTAACACCTGCTGCTCTTCACCTGAGGGTTAGTGCAGAGGTGGATAGACAGAGAGAGGGAAAGGTGGTGGTGGTGGTGGAGGGGGGTGGAGGGGTAAACGGGCCAAGATGTCACACGACTTCATTTCAGTCCGGTGATAGAAAGCCCTCCTCAACTGCCATGCCAACCCACATTTTCACAGCCACCAAATATTATCCCGACCGCGGTGCATTGGTAAACTGTGTGGCCATGCTGTGTGAAGGCACAGCTCCATGTGCACCCTGCAGACTCTGCATGTGAGCAGTGATTAATTATTGTCATCGGAGGCAGACAACTGTGAGCTCTTTTCCTATTTCCTTTCCTTATACAGGAGAAAGAATGCTGCTTTACAGCATGCAGGTGTATTTGTTTGTATTTGATGCATTTATGTGAGATTTGTTTTATGTTTGACCACGTCTGATGATTTTGCTACTGAAAAGAAGTAAAGTAAAATTTCCCCTTTTTTTCTCTTTAACTTTTAGATGCATAGCCCCAATATCATGGTGCATTAATATCCAGCTCAAATACACTAATTTATAACAAAAACCAATTTGTTTCCACACTCAGTGATGCTGTTTTTACATTAATACAGTAGCCTCACCTTGTCTGAAACTGCCCATTTTCGACATTATTAACACATCACCTGAGCTACAAATGCAAATGTAATTTTTGCGAGTAACTTCCATCAGAAATGTCACACTATATAAAGGCTTATTTCACGTTTTAAAAAGGACAGTGGATCAAACAAGTGAAATTGCCTTTTGTTCTGCTTCCTCTTCGGCTTTGCTGCTCGCTGCCATCCTGTAATTTGCGGCGTCAATGAACGCAAACTAGATGCACTACAATTAACTCGATTCAATGTCTATTTTCATGTTCAATGTGGCATCAAAATGTGAATTGATTTTGTTTGCCGAGTTACATGCAAACAAAAAAGTGAATGATAATATCTGAGAAACAAGATTGTTATATTGGTTAATTGATTGCATTATCATAAGGGTCAGGAGGGACGCTGAGAGAAAATGAAATTAAGTCGTTTTTAATGTAGTTTTCAGAAAATACAGAAGAATAAAATTGACTTTGGCCAGTCAAAACCAAATTTACTCTCTCGCAATAACTGAAGGTGATTGGCTTGCTTACTTTTGTATGATAATCAGATTTCAACACTTGGTTTCGTTACCTGCAAACAAAGTCACACTTTCTGGTTTCTGAACTTTAATTATAATAAGAATGAATGAAGCTTTTATTTCATTTTAATTCTTATTTTTAGGGGCACAATCAGTCATTTTTGTCCTTTAAAATTAAAGGCTTATTCAGATAATTTGACTTTAATATTTCAAATATTTTTGTAACTTTCATTTGATAATAACTGACTAATTGTTAATATACACAAAGACACATTAATAACTTTGTGTTCATTTAGCTAACTAAAAGAACTGTCAGTCAGTTTGATCCTGTTTGAAATGTTGGTGTTTTGCGTCACATATTCTTCTTTTATTAACACTAAAAAGTGGGGTAATTTCCTTTGTTGACAGCCAAAATATTATGAATGTTGTGTATAGCAATTATGTAATGAAACCATGAAACCATGTTGATTGTTGTTAAAATAGTATGCATGATAATAATGATTGTTTTGTTTATTTTAGGCATTGATGACTCTGAGGAAACTGCATGACATGACCAGCTCAGACCAAATGCTCCTAGGACTCCAAACTGGACTTGTTGCTCCATGGATCACTTACCAGACTATACCAGAAACAAGAAGCCAGCGAATGCTAAATTTAATTCACTACTTTTTTTTTTTGGATGTTTGTATTCAAAAAAATTTCCTCCATCATAAATCAACATTTTGTTGTTGTTGTTGTTGTTTTAATCAAACACAGAAATAGCTTTTAAATGAAAAACTTTGACCCCTTGTGACCCTCTTTTTTCCAGCAAATCAAATCTCTTAAAATGTAAATACTTCTTCTTAGGATGGAAAGACACACTCTATAATTAACATGTATGTACTGGGACTTAAAACTGGTCATTGCAGAGCTCAGAAGTCTGTTTTCAACTCTTTTCCCCCCTCAGCGTTCAGAGCAGCTCTCTCCTCAGAAAGCTGTGTGGAAAAGCCCCCAGTGAACTGGTAGAAATGCTGTCCCCATTACAGCAGCAGCAGGGGTCAGGCCATGGCAGCAAGCATCCAACCTGCCCGAAATTGGCTGCAAAATGACCAATTACCTGAGTGAAGGCTGTGGAGAAAGGACTTGGAAAAATATGGCTTTTACTTAATTCAGCTAAACTGTAAAAGAAACTAGTGTCACATCGATGCGTCGTACTTGCTGCATGTTACAGTATCCCACCTGTTAAGTGAAGATCTCGGAATCAAATCTTAAACTAACCAGAAAATCAATTTTAAGGATAATTGAAATTTAATAAACTCTTAGTCGAGTAGAGATGTGAGGGAGTTGGCTCACAGGAATAAAATCAATGCAATGGAGCTGTAAGCTTAAGGGAATTATTTCACCAACACTAAAACAACGATTGATTATCTTTACATGTAGGTCTTATTGAATTCATTTCCCCTGCAAATGGAAAACATGCAAATTTACCAATTAAGTCATTTGCCCATGGAGAGCTGGGCTGCTTGACGTTCAGCTGCCACTGCGCCTTTAGTCTGAAACCCCTTTTTAGTTTTTGTTAAGAGTTAAGTCTCCAACAAAGACAGGAAGGAGGTCAGCACTCAGCCAACACCTGAATGCGCCTCTCTTTTTTGTGCTCCCCTTGATCCCCACAGTCTGTGCCTGTCATTAGTCTTAATGATGGAAAATTGTCATGTTGATACAAGTCTTGCTCTCCCCCTCTCTTCTTTGTATAAGTGGAAGGTGGAAACTCCATTTGTAACAAAGTTCTAAGCCGTGGACATTGCATTTGTGCTGGGGAGAATAAAGGCTGATGCTCTTTCCATAGCTGGGATAATTATTCCTACTGTGACCTTAATGATTCGCTCTGTTCATCCTGCATCTCATCCACGCGCCAGGCCCTCAGCAGAGCCCTGTGTCAGGGAATATGAAAAACCCATATAATGAAACCATTTTGGCTGATGGAAAAAAAGGGCTACTGAAGCTGCACTTGCTACAAAGACGGCTCAATTATATGAGTAATTGTGATAATTTTCCCTCCATTCACTGCTTTCTCTGAAAGGTAAAAAACACAGATGCTGAAAGGGAAATTACTTGGACAATATATAATCTGTGAAATGGTCACAACAGAAAAAAAAGATGACTGTAAGAAAGTGTAGGACTATAAATAGGTATGTTAATGCAGGGCACATAAATACACCCTCAGAAGCTCACAGGCATAAAAAAAAAACCCAGCTCTACCTCGGTGCAAGCTCATGTGAATAGAAAAAAACATGCAACAAATGACCATTGAAAAAAACATGATAAAAGTAGATATGCAGCTGCTAGAAAATTAAACCTCCTTCTCCTTCCAACTGACAAATTTCAGCTTCTGAAAATGCACCCCCATAGTTGGCTATCATTTGTTGTTCTCTGACAGGAAAAGGATAATTACCTCTCTCAGAGGCAGGAGGACTGACATGCCCTTTAGACTTTGCCATGAATGCAGATGCTTGATAGAAAGCTTGAGGAATAATTTTGTTCTTTGCCTTTCCTTTATGTTCAAGAGCAGAACATGTTTTGTTCGGGAGAACTTGGAGATGGCAGTATTGTGGAGTGCATTAAACCATGGGTGTTCATACTGTAAATATGACATCCCCGTGTCTATCAGCTTCTCCATTCGGGGGAAAAACTCTGAAATGCATTAAAATTTCAATTTCATCTCGCTGGGAGACAAGCAAGATAGTGAGATATGCATTACTTTTTCCTTTCACAGTGGGTGTTGGATTAAACATTTCTTCTTCTTCCTCACTGAAAAAAAGAAAATCTTCTTTCTGTTAGGGCGCAGCAAAGCCATAAATTCACGCTGTATGGAGGCAGAAAGTCCTGGTATTTTAGGAAGTGTCCAACATATGTATATTCGCATGAAAGCAAATACTAAATTAACTCTTCACTGCGTTCCGTAAGAGAGCTCTCTGTGTTTTGGGAAAACTATCATTAAAGTGTTCAGCACTGCTCTATAAATAGGTAGATATGATGGTTAGAAACATAGACTAATCGTTTTTCTCTTCTCTCCCTGCACCGGCTGATTCTTGCATGTCGTCTCATTATGTCCCAAAAAAAAGACATGAATTTTTTTTTTCATAGAAACCTCCCACATGTTCAGTCGCTGACCCCTCAGGCCCTGCAATCTGGAATAAATCTTTCCAAGACAAGCCGAGCAACATTACAGCCTTGCAGCTCAAATACTTGTATCACACTCAAATGATGAGTCTCTGTCACACACCATGTCATCAGTTTCACTCCAACCCCCCAATAACTTCCGTCCCATTGAGCAGCCTCGTGTGTTACGGGGCCAAGACAGCCAGAGACCCCCTGGTCCTACCTGATTGTGCCTCCTGTAACATGGAGAAGCAGCTTGGTCCAACCGCCAGCCTATACTCAGCACTGCTTTTGTGTAGCACACAAATACACACGAACACACACACTAACCACCAATCTCAATGCAGTGCACCCCACTGTGCACTTCCTGACAGCCTCCAGAAATGTTTTCAAGTTGTCAAGTCCCTACAGTAATAGTCCAAGGAGCAGAGAATACAACAAAACAATAATCATATGATCAGAAATTTAGGTTATGTAAAGACCATAAGAATAAAACTGTTTGGGGTGCTTTTTCAGACTCTTTCATTTGCTCATTCACACTGAAATCGGGCATAATATTTACTTTTGGATATGGACACTGAACTAAATTGGCTCCGAAAGTCTTAAGTTGTAATTCTTCAAGTTGCAGCAGCTGTGGTAATTTTTGAGTATGAATTCATTTTTAGAAACGGATTTATTCATCTTCATAGTGGTAAAGGGCTGCATGAATATTATTATGAGAAGGGAAGGGTTATGTATTTTCTTTTACACGTAGGTAGGTAAATCAGGCTTTTTTATTATCCCAGATATTCAGTGGGTCCATACAGATCAAGCTACATCATCTGATATAACAACAGTTTCAGTAAAGTTTTAAAAGCTTTTGATTTTTGATAAAAGCTGTAATGTTCATTTAACAGGATGCATCATTTCACTATATTTGTTATCATACTGGGGTTGAAAAAGGACTAAACCATTGAAACAAACAGTACCTCCCCTTCAACAGTACCTCCGTTGTGCTATTGTTTTCAAACCGTTCCTTGTTTGGAAATATTTTTTTCTCCGCCAGCGACGGCGTAAAAACTCCTGTTTCAGGCATGTGATGTGACGGATACAGGCATAAATGTAGGGTCTGTACTAGCACAGCCGCGGACCCTCGGGCCGTGGTGGTCTGATTTTTGTTCTTCGTAGCAGGCAGTCTGATATAAACCAGTCTGACCTGCAGCTGTACCTCACAGATATTACTAGCCAGGGACAGAGAGCCTCGTCTTCCAATTACACTGCTGCACCGCTGCCTGAAGCTCAGCCATCTATGGAGAAAGCCAAGACAAGGCTGTCAGAGATTTTAATAAATGTAGGGAACACTGCATGGGAAAAGTGTTGCTGTCTCAATAGAGTGACACAGACAGGCCAAGGCTGTCAATGGAGCCCCTAATGACAGAGTAAGATAATGACAGACCCCAGTTAGAATCAGCAGGAAGAGGAAGATCAATCTGCAGCCAGAGAGGGAGGGATGGAAGGAGGGGGACAAAACTGTGGGCTCTTTCTTTTCTATTTTCTCAGTTTTAGCTCATCTCATACATATATCTCTCGGCTGCAGCTGGCTCGCGTCGTGGCGGGGCAGCTCTGCATTAAGCGCACAGTGGATCAATAGCCATTACAACTCCCTCACAGCCTGACACATTGCAGGGCCACAGTTGACATTTCACTCAGGGCCACATTGATCCCCAGTGCACAATATTCCAGCCCCCAGTTAGTAGCCAAGCCTGGGGTCTGGCTGGAATTGAAAAGCAAGGGAGGGGGGTGTAAAAACGGCAAAGGGGTGGCTAACCAGCTGCCCGCGCTACAAGTAAACAGCACACCCCTTGATGCATTCCTCATTTTCAATCTACTGGTTTTCCTGCCACTACTGGCAATCCGAGAGGCTGTATCAGAGGATCAAAGCCTGACCTATGTGAATTAGCATTTATACATGCACCAGATCAGTGTATTTGTGTTTGTGTAGAGGGCAGAAATAGCCACACTGACATCATTGTTGATAACATCGACAGCATTTCTCAGACCAGTGGAAAGGCATTGGGGGAAAAAAATCTAAAATAAGCATACGGTGCAATTAAAAAGTGGGAGTTTCCAAAGAAACCTTTCTCAAAATAAACACGGAAAAACGGCAGACAACACAAAATTAGACACAATTTGAGTTAATTTCTTTTTAATTGCCTTCTGAGACCTAAGATGCTATCTCTCTGGTCAGTGGGACTTTGCAGAAGAACCACGAAAGCTGGCAGACGTGTTCGACTGTTCATACTCACTGCGTAAAGAGGCTGCAAAATATACAATATCAGTTTCTGTGGTACATCTACAGGGACATAAAATACAATAACAATATGATAACAGCAGACACTGAAAACATACCAGATTTTCATACACAACTCTATTTCTGCTGGCACACATTGCATGAGGACAATTTGTAAGTAATACTTCCCCATGTGTAACCTGCCTCTCTGTATTCGTATTGTTTTCCGTCATGACACAATCACCTTGTTGAGAAGAAAACATCACCTATATCTTTATGGAAATGTTTCAGGACTTGCTGTGCACCAAAGAATGTACGTTCGCTGTGCGAGTTCTCAAAGCATTTTAGTTAAATGACGAGGAAAAAAAATAAAAAGGGGATCTTCTCATAACTCCTCTGCCAGCGAACGGTGCTCCTGGGTTTGATTTCTCAATTGCTCTTCATAATTGAAAGAGAGGGGAATCCCCAGATGCTGTAAAATGGCTATGAGAGATTAAATATCTGTCAGGTGTAGTGTGGCCGTATTGTTCATGGTGAAGTCTGATGGAATTGTGTTCTGTAGAGGAGAAGAAACATTAAAAAAAAATTTTTCATAATAAATGCTGCAGCCAGATTTCTCCCTGTTGCCTCGATAGCATATTTAATGTACCCGTGTGTAACGTGTATACATCTTGTGTTCAAACCTAAGCGCCCGGAACACATTACACGTCTGATATTGAAAATCCCTTGCATGTGAAATCTCTGCACCACCTCCTAACATGTCTAAAATGACATAAATAAGGTAAATTACAGGGATTCATTTTATAGCTATATCATAACGACAATTTGCACAGCTCTGCGTGTGAAGGCATGTATGCATCAGATTACAGGTCTAATGCCATAATTGAATTCTTGCTCTGGGCAGAAATTTGATTTAATCACTTGTTACCACCTGGCATGCTGTTTGCAAAAACATGAGGGGCCACACAGGAAATGTAAAAAAAAAAAAAAAAAGGTGGTTTAATAAACATTGATAAAACACAAATATGAATTTATTCATGCACGTTACATACAGCTGGACCCAGTGAGCTGCTGCCCCTGAATCAGATCCTCTTCTTTAAGTCCTATGTGGTCAGCCCAGTCGGATACAATGGCTGTCGTCACATAGTCTGGGGTCATTATGTTCTGGGAGAATGAGGAAAAAAAGAAAGTGTACATGAAGATGAGAGCAGGTCTGCAGTTACAATGCTCCCATTTAACATGGCAGGGTTATTTGGGGGGTGGGGGTTACAGTGATTGTGAAACAGCATCTTGCCCTCTCTGTCCAATTGTGCGACCCAGAACGGCCTGGCAAAGAGATACCGGAGCTCGGCAGCCCGACAGAGGACTCTCCCCATCAACACATAATGCTGCTTTGGCACAGACTCGCAAGTAAGACAAGGCTATACTGCGAGAGGTGCTGGCATGTGTCCAAGTGGCTTATGGATATCCACCAGGGCAGAGGATGGACTTAATGTGTATAGTATGTGCATTGTTTGAATTGTTAACTGTCACACAGGATTAAATACAAATGCAAACCATAATAATTTCCCATGATGAATATAAACTGTATTTTGTAGGTGAAAATCTGTAAACTAGGTATTAATTGTGGATTTGACAAGCCAGTTTGGATGTAAGAGAACATTTACTGCAAACTACATTTCAGATTCAAAGTCTTGTCAGAAATCTTAAGGCTAGCCTCACTCTTCATTGTGATTCCTGTCTTCTTTGAGATCCACCTCTTTTGTCCTGCTCCAAAGTCACTTCTTCGACTGGTCAATTACTATATTTTTCTCCCTCACAGCCTCACAAAGTCAAATAGATGTTTTCGCAGCTCCGTCTTATGACGATGTTTGTGTGAATTATTCAGCCTTTCCTTATATCAAATAACAATAACTTGAAAAAAAGCCTAATGCAGAAATAGCAATTCAGGGAGAAACTCAAACTCACTTTCCAGCGTCAGGCGTCCTTCCTGGAGAAAGAAGCTGTTAAGGCATCAATGTTCCCAACTCAAGCATCATTCACCTCGGTTACTCACAGTTGTATTGTGATGGAAGCATACAATGCTTTGATGTACGGTAGCTAGTGAGATATTGCATGTGGGTTTTATATTAAGAGCTTAGGGGTTGAGTTTCTCATTGAAGATGACTGTTGAGAGCGACCCTTTGGACAGTGAAGGCAGCACTCTGCCCCAACTTCTCTCAGAGGAAACACCTGCAGAGAGCTACAAGAGCTGGTCTACAGGGGAAACCTCCACTGTCTATTTTGCACTGATGAACTACTTCCAAGTAAAGAGGACTGTGACCTTGTTCTGATCATTTGGAGATCTGGATATTGTTTAAACGCACCACTGGGGAAAAGCTTGGCGGAAAGGCATGTAGTGTTAGCAGAGTGGCTCTTTCTCTAGCGAGCAGCAGCAACTTGATGTAGGTTTCCGCAGAGGGTAACAAGCTGAAGCCTGGGAGGAGCTTTGCCATGCAGCAGCTCTGCTTCTTGAGGCTGTGTGAGAAAGTTTTCTCCCTCTATGCAGGCTGGTTAAATTAGCCCCAGAGCCAGAGTGTGGACAGCAGCTGGAGTGCAAGAGTCAGCTCTGGCAGTGGTGATAATCAGCAGGGAGGATGTGGAGAGAGAAACCCTCAGGGAGGAGGGGGTTGGCAGAGAGAAGGGGAGGGGGTCGCTGTGATCTTACAGACCCAATCAGAACCCAAGTGGAGCCGAGGCCTCATGCAGTGTAACTGCACACCATCGCGCTGCAGCACTCAACATCCTGGACACAGAGCAGGTCTCCTCCCTAACCGGCTGCTTAACCCTTTCAGAGTGTGTGTGCGTGGCTCCCCTGGCCCTCATTCGCTCATCACCGCACTAATCAGCCTCAGAGACAGCAGCTGCAGGGAGCCCCACTCCTAACCTGGGCTGGAGAGGCTGTTACCCTCAGCAAGAGGAGTGCAAATACGGAGCTTAGTGTTCTCAACAGGGACCGCAGAGCATCCACATGTCTGACACCGGCTGCCTCCTCTATTGTGTCACATTCAACCCAGTCATCAGACAAACAATGTCAGCAGATAATGTGGCTCTTTATTAAACATTGGGGATGGAAGAAGTACTCAGTGTCTTTGCATTAGTAAAGTATTGCATTAGTAGCAATGTTATAAGCGATACAAGTGAAGTGACTGAATTTAGTTTCTGTTTGCGTGTACTAATAACATGATATGACAATAAAAGGTTACCAAAGCATTACTCTATAGAGTTATGAAGAAGAAAAACAAAGTTTAACTCCTGCTAACAGTAACCACCCGAGCAGTAATGTTAACGCAGTCATCTTAGCTTTTGATATTTAGTGACTTTATGAAATCACAAATCACTTTGTGTTAGATAGTGAATTAATTTGTTATATTAATTTAAATTTTGTTATTGGTAGCAGACTGGCTGACCAACAGACATGTTAAAATGAACAATAAAGCTGTTTGCATTTCCCCTGTGTGTTATTCCAAATTATGGAAGCTCTATGGCAGTGAGTTTAGGGGTAAAATAATTTGCCATGAAATCATAAAATGCAGATTTCTGACATTTTAATTAATTTTGCCCAACATCCCTGCTTCTGGTATTTACTACTCTCTGCCTTTATATGTCTGATGCATCACTGCGTTAAAAGCATTTTAATGGTGTAATTGGTCCACATAAGTCTTAGTTTAACTGTTTTGTAGTTTCATCTACAAGTTCATTGTTAGCGAGTGTATTATGTGTTTTATTGGTTGATTACAATTTATATATATGTCAAAAAAGTAAAGTACTGTAACTGTGGCTATCAGGCAAATGTAATGAAATAAAAGTACAATGTGTCCTTCAAAAATGTGAGTAAAAGTAGAAAGTTTAGGAAAAAAACACCCCAGAAAATACATCAAAATTGTAGTTGTGTGTTTTCTTGTTATCTGTCTATTTATTGCACAGCTTGACTGGACATGGGTCAACAGTAAATCGGGGGGGGGGGGTTAAATAAAGCCTCAATGAATGCTCAGGAAAAAGAATAATGCACTGTGTTCCTTGGTAGTTCCTACAGTGGTGGCAGTTGTGGCATATCCTCACTAAATCAGACGGCAGGTCAAACCAGCTCAGAGGTTGCACGCGACCAGTTGTTCATCAGCGTGTGCGTGACACATGGACATGATGGATGGTGTGGAGGAACGTCCGGACAGGTAGGGTCAGAGCCAGGTCTGATTACACAGCTGCTGATCGTCCACAAAAAACCCAGAGACAAACCAGCACCCCGTTCCTGCGCCAGTCCTTGAATCCATCCATCCATCCACTGTCCCACTGATGAAACAGACCTCAGGCCTCGGATACTGTACTCCTCACTGCTTTGTGGTCAGGAATACAAAGTCAAGTCAAGTTCGTGTCAAGTTGGACACAAAACTAACTGAGATTTGAGGTTGACGTTCTGTAGTCTGTATACATGTCACTGTGTAAAGGCAGGGAGTTCACACAAATGAATTACTCACAGTCAACGTCTCCCGTCTCTCCACAATGCCTCGTCCAAGAAACGTTTCTACCAAAGAATTGAGCGATACTGGCAGAGCCGATGCGATCTCAGAGGCCCAGCTTGACATGACATGAAGCAACGATTTTATGTTGTCTGTCAAATATACGGAAAAAAAAAAATCAATGCAACTTGACAGCATTATATAAAGAGCTTTTGTGCCTTGATATTTCTTTTCTGCCTGTGTACTTTTGTCTGGGGTGTAGAGAGTCGTTCGCAAGGCCCAGGGGGAGCAGAGCTGGCGAGAACAATGTGGGAATCCGAGGAGGAAACAGCACATGTTGTCTTTTCTCTACAGTTTCTGCTGTGACTCCAAAAGAGGCTGCATCTTTACAGTCCATTTCATACGTCAACATCATCCATCAGTGCAGACAGGTTAGAGAGCACCTTCTGCACAGGTTCCCAACTTGACCCCAGAATACTTCTGAGATGAAGATTTCAAAATCAACAGTGTCATGGACCCTTAAAGTCAGAATTAATGTGCAGAATTAAGATCAAATCAATTTAACACGAGATTATTTTTGGCCATGTTTGAATATTATTTTGCTAATAGGACTCTATTCATTATTTTCACTGCTGCCAAGTGCGTTTTATGGTTGTGCAATGAGCATTTTTGTAAATGAACAGTGATACATTGTATAAATTGTTAAATTGACATTTAAGTGCACAATTGCATCAAACACTCATTCAATATAACCAAACTAAGTGCATGCATCTGCACATCATTAACTGCAGGAAAAGTCCACATTTACATTTTCAAGGGAATTTGGGAAAAGGGTTTTTGGAGAAATCAATCAACCACTTACTGCAGCAGCATCCTCATGATCTGATTAGAGATAAAACCAGACTTTAGTGCTGGTGCTGTATTGCTGAGGTGACAAAGCCACGAGTGCGACTGACTGCCCAGTTTTAACCATGGAGATCCGGGTGTGTCTGTGTGGCCCTGTAGCACTCAGGCTTTACCCTGCAGACCCTTAGTCACGGCTGAATGCAACAGCCTCCCACACTCTCTCATCTAGAAGAGGATCAGCGGCGGCTTAGAGCTGCCCAGGCTGGGAGGTGAACAAGTGGGGCTTTGAGGAGACCTCTGCCAGTCAGACGGAGAGCTCCAGGCCTCCAGCCCTCAGGGGTTAACCTCTCAGACTGCCAAGCAAAATACTGCGAGAGTCTCGCAATTACGGAGACAGTCAAAGGCCACATGCAATTTCCAGAGCTATTTACACAGTTAGAAGGCCCCCCTCCTGAATTGCCAAGAATAGGCAGAATTTAAGATGGCAGAGAGAGGTAAGGTAGGGTTTTAAATACCCTTTGCCCTCCTATGGCTGCGATTCACAAAGCGACTGATGGCTTACACATATAACAAAAATGTCTTCAACACGAGTTACGCAGCACACATGCAATGCATTCAATACTGCTTCATACTCATGAAGTTCACACACTGACAGGAGCACCTGTTACAATATAAATACTCCAATAAATGCTAATGAACCTTTGGGAAGCCTAAAATGTTCAGAGAGGTGTTTGATCAGCTTATGGATACAAATCTGTGTCATGGTGTATAGACTTTTATATCGCAGTATCAATTTGTTGATAAATAATAATATAAATGATTTGGAAAATCAGTGGGGAAGTTGTTAGCGTTTGATTTTGACTAATTAAACAAATAAAATCAAAGTACTTCATCACACTACTGTGAATATCCAATGGTGCCTCTAATCTGTCCTTATAAAATTTTCAACATGGCTCACGGGAGTTTAATAAAGGGGTCCTTCAAATAAAACTATCCCTGAAGCTGTGTTTGCACTTTTGACATTTAACGTTCACAGCAATTGCACATTGCTTCATTTTAAGGCCTCACAGGCAATGACTGCGAACCAATGATCATCAAAGGATGGACAATAAGGAAAGCCAGTGCATCTTTGGTTGCCCAGATCATCACATTTTAAGTCAACATCTGTAATGTCATTTACTTCTTGTATTGTAATCTTCCTGTTATCATGCACATGCAGAGCACATTAGACAGTGTATCCAGTAACTGTGCAGCAGTGTATTATGATGTGGTGCAGTAAGTCTGTATAAAAAAACAGTTGTACCTCCTGGAGGGCCAGTGCAGCGGTGCTCTCAGGGGACTGTAGGGGCCCCAGCAGCCTCTAACCCGCACAGCTGTTCACCAGGTCTAGAGCCTCTCCAGGGCCTGGCAGTTCCTCCTGCTTTGGGGACCGCCTGCCTGGGGGGGGAATGGAGCACTAATAATAACAACATCCAACATGCAGACCCCGGGTCAGACGCAAACCGTGACCCTCCCCATCACAGCACCAAAACCTGGACAGGAGCCAGGACACAGAGCCATGCTGCAGCCTGGGAGAGCAGGGCCAGCAGGGCCAGCAGGGGTGGGGTGGAGGGGTGGGTCTGTGGGTGGTTGCAGTTTTCAGGTCTCCTTTCACTTCCTGCCCCACCACCACCGATTTAAGGGGGTGTACGAGCGTTGTGCAGAGTGGGTTATTATGCAGGAGGGAGGGACAGGTTTATGGATTTGAGTAGATTATATTTGGAAGCTTGTAGGTGGTGTGGTGGCTTGGATTTGAGAATACTGGGGGCCTAGATAATAAATGATGAATGTCATATCTGAAAAGGATAATGTGCCGATGGTAAACTGCTGAAAATAGCAACAAGGCAAAAGCATTTTGCCTCTCAGCACCTGCGTTTTTGCTGTGGCTCCCCCACACAGGCAGCACTAGACTGCAAGACTATGAGTATCTTAAAAGACACTGAAGTTGAACAGAAATATCTGTTAATGCATCTACCTGGAACTTAAAACAAAGACTCTCCCTGTATGAAAACTAGAATAACCTGAATTGAAATTCCTGTTCTGAATAACAATTCTGAGTTTGTTACGTTCAAGTGTTCAAGGTACAAACACTGAGCTCTGCCCCTGGTCAGGTCTTACAGGTCGGCCAGCGGTGCACTTATGGTTTCTCACACACTCTATATGGCGGCGGGGGGGTACTTGGCCCTAATTAGCACCGAGCATCTGGCAAATGTCAGTGTGTGTCTGTGTGTAGCATTCCTATTTACTTAGTAAGCTTGGGTTTAGCTGGAAAAAAAACACTGTGAGAGCTTTGCAGCGTTGCGGACCAGGGTCCTGGGAGTGTTTTGTTATCGTATTGTGAGTGACATATGTGTAATTTAATAGCAGCCTTCTCACTATCCCCTGATTCTTGCGTACGCTTAAGATTTACTGTGCATTTCTCATTCTGTTGTAGGTCACATACACCCGCATTACGGCGTTGTTGGTGCAGTAAAAAAAGATGCTTTTCATGTGGATTTGTTTAATTCTTCCAAATGGCCTTCGCTACTGATTTTGATTTTGTCGTCAGTGGAATTGAGAGCAAAATGACTCCTACTCAGCAGATGTTGTCTACATCTATTACTTCAGTCGTTCAGTATAAAAAGGATAATGTTCCCTGTCTGTTTGCCCTCCAGCCAAATAATATTTTAAGCGCTTCTTGTGAAGGAAACTGAGAACACAACATATGAAGAGGGGAAAAAAAAAGTTTTAAAACTGCAAATAATCAGATTGGACTTCTGTTCCCACATAGGAGGCAAAGAAACAACCAGTCTGGACATGAACTAACCACATGTTTCATTAGATAATCATTGAAATCATAAATGAAAACAATAACACTACACTCTCCTTATATTAGAATCTAAAATTGCTCCAAATGTAAACAGCCAGGTGAAATCCAGGCTCCTGTGGAAAGATCAGAGGAGTTCACAGCAGTTCAAAACTACAACACAGCAGCAGCAGACAAGCACAGTTCAGTCCAGCCGACTAGATCGCAGCCTCGATCTCCAACCTGACAAGATTACACAGAGGCTTCCTGTCTCCCCGGCTGCGATACCATCTCAGTCTGACTTCTCGCTCCCCTCCCATACGACTCTGTCCCAGCCTCAGATAGCACCAATTACAGCCTAATGGGACAGTTTTAATTAGAAAACTGCATCTAGAGAAGCACATGTTCATCCAACTCAACAGCATGGCTCATTTAAGAGATTAATACGCAGGCGGGGTCTGCAGCACAAGAAAAGTCAGCGTTAAAGAAATAACAGCTAGTCAAGAAGGCCATTCATGTGCAGATCAAAACAAAAAGCCCACTGTTAATGTTTTCTGTTGATTTTTTTACAGAAATAACTTCACAGTAAAATCCTCCATGCTGTGCAGTGCATTGACACATGAATGTTTCCTGTTAATAATAACTCACAACTCATTTTTATTTAAAGCACACATTGAAAATCAGTCCTCCTTGGATTTTCAACAAACAGCCCAACTTCCTGGTAGATGTCACATTCTAGCACTGCACATAGTAAATACAGTAAATGAAAACCAAAAGGCACAGCAGGTTCCAGTCATTGACGACTACACGTAACATGATGACTCAAACAACATAAGGTCATTTGAATTTTTTCAAGTCAATTAAAAAAAACACAACTGAGACAAAGAAGGGAAGATAAAGGACAAAATCAAGTTTTTCATGAAGCTAAATCTTCTTAATCGAGCTGTGATGAATGAAAGGATTATTCCTACAAACATGCATCACTTGTGACAAAAATAACAAGTCTTGTCACGCGGCTGTTCCCTTGTTGTCAATCACGATAACAAAATCCAGTGCTTTATGTACACTAACTGATCTATTTTCATGTCGTCTGAATAGAAATCCGCTGTGATCCCAAACCATTCAACCACGCAAAAGACGCAATCACAATCACAGCCTCTGGTCTTACATGGACAGAAATCAATTACCATGAATACTGCAAAGACACTTATTCATTTCATGCACATGTGCCAGTTATTCTAAATCATGATGGATACTTGTGTCTGCTCACTGCAGGACAATAAAGATTTCCTGTCTGTAAACATTTTTTAAAAATAAAAACTGCTGCTGTTTTTATATTTGCTAACAATTAAGGCGACCCACTGAAAGAAATGCTGTTTGAATAAGTGTTGCCAGAGGAGTCGTGACATGTTTATGGAGAGGGGAACCAGCAGACTGGACTCCAGGGACCTCTACTACTAAACTATCAACACCACCACTTTCATCACATCCTTCACTTGAGCAAATTACCATATCAGCAGCATGATCTGAAAGCAGTCCAAGAAACCACAATCTCTGCTTTCTGACGCACAATTAAAAGATGTCAAACTCGGTTTCTTTTACACTGTTTTGGTTCGGGCTGTCAGCGCATCAAACATTATCTTAAAGAGGACTCATTTAGCAGAGAAAAGGGACTGGCCAGGTTCACTGACGGTGAAGAGGGGGCTCAGTAGCCTCGGGGTATGTGGGTAAGCAAGGAGCACAAAAGAAATGGGAACACGATAAGAAAAGCAGTGATGGTGGGAGGGTGGAGGATTGAGGGGCAGTTGGAAGGGGGGACTCCAACTTTCCTGCCCAGTTCTCTCCTGGGAACCTGGGGGCTAAGATGCTGGAGCTCCTCCACACAGGTATCATATTCAGCAGGTCCCTCGGTACAGCTGGGCTCCGGTCCAAAACTCCCTGACTGTCTGCCTCAGTGGAGAGATGTGGAGGCGCCGTAAGGTAACAGAAGCAGAAATGCCAACAGGTGAAACCAAATATTCAAGTCAAGCTCGATACTGTTGTCATCATTTCACCAGATAATGGCATTAGGCCTTTCTGCCTGCTTTAATGTAAGTTACATGCAATTATTTGCATGATTAACCATGCTCAAACATGATAGGGAGAAGCAAGGAAATGCGAGCGTTAATGGATGTTCCTCCCCCTTTTTTCCCCTTGTGAAATATGAAAAGTGAGAGAGAGGAGATTGAAACTCATGACAGTTTCAGACATAAATCAACCTCCCACATCTCCACTCTGACACAACATAATAGACAGACTGTGTCCCCCTTACAAAAGCTAAGCGACTGAGGGCCCACTGCTGGATCCACTGTAATAGCCTTGACTCCAGAAGAAAGTGCACTGCCTTCTTTAGATTTCAATTCACTATATCTGAATGGCTGATCAACTGCAGAGGGGGAAGAAGCTGAAAAGGACCTTTAAACATTTGCACTTCCCAGTCTGGACATAACTCTCTCTATAAACCTCACATGTTGAGTAGCTTTGAAATATATACAATATATACATTTCGGTGGCGCTTCAAATACTAGGTGAGACCAATTTTACCACAGCAATTATGTCATGATGTGTCATTATCACATCATGTGCTGTCGACGCTGCAAATTTCGTCTTGTGGAAGTTAATTTTTTAATAATATTGTGATGTGGCACAAGTACATCTTATTTTTCATTTTAAAGGTTATACTTCAGTAAAATGATGCAATTCTATGAATATACCACAGTTTGAACTGTTCTGTTTGCTTTGTCATTACCTCCACAGTACTGATTTTTTTTTTTTTTTATCAAAAACCGCATTCTATAAATATTTTGTGAAAATCACAACACCAAGTCATTTCAATAATATTAATATTAAAGACCTAGATGTGTTTGCAATATTTGCAATATTGCAGAGTGCTAGCTAAATGAGAAGATTGATATTACTCTCATATCTGCACAATAAATGTAAGGCTAACTCTGCTAGCCTATTTCTGTCTGACAGTAACAAAATCCACCCATGTCCCCTTCTTACCTGAACTCAGAAAGGTGTCACTTAACTCATTAAATCCCCTTTTTTACAAATCACACCAAAAAAAGTGAAAAACACAAAAAGGTCATTTTCCGCTGTCAAGTGATGGACAATTTCTTGCCGGGCCACTGCTGTAAGAAAGCAAATAGGCATCTTTCCCAAAATGCCAGGCTTTTCCTTCAAATAAAACAACCTCCTTTACACTTTTGAGTATTTGCAGACAGGTGCAATGGGACAGGAAAGCCCAGGACAGACTTAGTGTGAACTGTTGAGGGAATAATTAAGCTTGTGTAAACTCAACTGTGTGGTCTGACGGAGCAAAAGGAGTTCCACAACCTTCTGACAACTACACCAAGGCCTGCAGATCGTCCAAACAATCCACATCCACGCAGGTTTGTTCGCCCAGTGCACCACAGACGTGAACACTGGAGTGGGTGCATCAACACGCTGCATAAAAACCTGACAATGGCTCTATTACGCAGGCATGTACTGCTGATGGAATTAATGAAACAGCACATAGACTCCTGTGCCTACTAAACAATAATGCCACTTCCCACTAGCAGGTCAGTCGGCTGAGCTTGTGCAGTGTAATGTGAAATGTGCACTCACAGCAGAAAAAGCAGAGAAAACTACAGTGAGATGAGGCCCCTTGTGGCCATGAGTGGATTCAATCAATCTGAATTAGAGATGTGAAGGGTTCCAAGGTTTTGTCTTGTTCCATGTGGAGAGCGGAAAAAATTGAAAATTGACCTGGCAGCCTTCATTTAGTGACAATGTGCTAAAGTATCATAAAGTATGATGGGTATTCATCACTGTGATCTGCATAAGCGGGGGCAATACAGTAGCACAAAGGTTTTCAATTGAAAACCATAATACTCATTAGTGCAACACTCAACATGAGCGGCAATCAGAAGTTGCATTAGCCGCAAGAGGCTGCCTGGATGAAATTACATCCCTAAAATGGCTAAAATATATAAAACATACTGGAACATGCATTAATCAGGTCATGTGGGATCTATAGCATTGGGTTATTCTATATGAATATCTATATAATGCCCACTTGATATACTAGGCCTCATTTAGGTGACATTACAGTGGTTAACTGTTCAGTTCTTTAAAAATAACCTTTTTTTTCCCACAATATCAGGGAGGATATGAGAAGAATGACAAAAGCTAAAGAAGCAATGATCTTGAAGCAATGTAAGGGACATAAGTGAAATAATCATTAATTCAACTCAGTGGCTTTATGTAATAATAAAGCAATTTGTCAAATATACTGATTAGTTTGACGAATCATTTATGGAAATATTTATACTATCAGATGCGTGGGGTCTGTCGTTGGCTTTGAGGGAAAAAAGAAAGGATTAAATGAAATTCTAATAGTACTGCATACTGCAACAGTATTTTATAAAATAAAATCTTCACCACTCACACTACATTATATGAAAACCTGAGATTAATAAGGCAAAGAGATCAATATGGTGAGGTTAAGGAAGATCTGTGGCCTGATGTGCTCTCAAATGCTGGCTGAGCTACAGTGGATGCAAGGAGTCACACAATATAACACATTTCACAGATACGAGGTACGCTGATTTTACACCCCTCAGGTACAGCCAAAGAAATTTACTGTGATATTTCTAATCCTGTATGATTTTCCCTTGGTACTTGCATTTTTGAAAGGGGTGCTGAACTTGAGTGGTGGCTACAATTAACTCAGAAACCAAACATCTCACAAATATGTCAATTGTTAAGAGATAATAATCAATAATGTCCAAAAACTGCAAGTACTACTATAAAAAAGGTTACATCTCGACCTTCATGACTCCAGAGGGAGTTGCATGAACAGACAAGACAAAAACATGAAAAGGGAGTATCTGGTGTCCTGTTCGGTAGACTTTAGCTTACCTGACCTCTGTAGCCTTCTCCTCTGCTGCGCTCGATGCTCCAATAGCAGCTACTAGCATTCTGCCAAATCACCAAAAGAACTGTTGGTGGTTGAGCTGCATTGTGGGTAATGTAGGCACGATGTTTTAATTAGTATGACGAGAGTGTGGCATAGAAAATGAAATAATCAAATTAAATTAATGAATTAAAATGTTCAAAATTCAAAATATTTGATGTTCACCTAGAAAAAGATCTTCTAGTTGTCTGCCTTCTATGTTAAGTGGTTGTTTGTTGATATTACATTTTCTGTTGTTTTGTTTGCTTTTGCTTCTTTTTTAACTCTGAACTATTATGCTAGAATATTGCCAAATTATATGCAATTTTGTATTTTTGAATTCAGTACAATATTAAATGTTAAAAACAAAAAACTATCAGACAATATGCTGAATTGCTTTCTTCTGCACAATGAGGATCTTGCCATATCAGCAATATACAAAACCATTTTTATTTTCAGTATGAAGTGCTTCAAAACACACATTGGGACTTGTTTTGACAAAAGATCTTAAAAAATGTTTGCGATGGAGAAGAAGCAGGGTTTCTCTGCAGGGCAGTGGACCTCCTATCACCTGTGAAATAGTACACGTCAGTTAATCTCACACAATGTGATTAAACACACGAGAAATAAGAGGAAGTCTCACCCTCCAGCTACATCAATCCTCTACTGTATCAACATCAGCTGGTCTTCCTCCACTGCAACCTATCAACAGTCTCAGCCACAATAAACCTGTAACACTTTCATTAAAACAGTGACTTTGTTACATCAGGAGAGTTTTTTCTCTTGGTTGCAGCTAAACTCTGCAGTGATGTGGGCTTTGTATAGACAGGGCAGGACACCTGTATGTTGAGAGGGTGGGCTTGGAGCCAGCAGCATGTCAGAGTCTGATCAGGCCTGTGATGCAAGCCTCTCAATGATTCGCCTGTAGTCTTCCACAACGACCTGATAGCTCTTCTCCAGCTCCTCGTGCTGTGTCTGAGTGTCCATCTGACCCATGTGGGACACCAGCTCCTCCGGCCTCAGACACTTCCTCATCTTTGCCAGCTCCCGCTGATTCTTCTGCACATTAACAGCACAAAGAGCAAAGAGGTCATACATTTGGTCACTTCCACCAAAGTCACATAGACCTTTTTAGTAACAATATGTTAAGAGAATTATGTGCTGTTCCCTCAGATGTACCATTATCTGACAAAAAATACTGAAAAAATGGTTTGAAGCATAACCAAATGAACAGGTATTGATGTCAGAACTGAGATTTACTGTGTATATATTGTACTATGCTTATGGCTGGAATAATCATCATTCCTTATGGATTTTGTACTCAATCTGATCCCAGACTTCTGCTTTTGGACCTTATTTTACTGGATTTTTCACACAATAATGTGTGCAGCTCTCACTCAATGTCAGCTTGAGTTACGTGGTCATTACATGTCTGTTTGTCTGCTTAATTTATTTAAAAATTGCCTGTACATTTGGTGTAGCAGTGTTCCTCCATTACAACAATTCATGTTTGTGGTTTAATTTCTTCATAAATTGTCAGGCTGTAGCTACATAGACCAAACCAGTACTGTTCAATTTGATATTGGTTTTGTCCCTTTTCATAGCATTTGTTGACAATGAGTGACACACAGAATATCACCATCTTTTTCCTAATGAAATGGTTTTGTTCTATGTGCTCGTTAACAGGTCAAGTTGTCCAGAAAAGGATCAATCTGCATTATGAAGAGCTGATGTGACAAAACAAAGTATAGGTGCAACATAAGGATGTACACCAGGCATTGTAGCTTGTAAACCAAATGTTATAATGGCTTATTACTGATCTTTAAAGCAACAACTTCTTAATCAAACCTACATCAATTATCGAAGCCCTAAGTTACAATTCATACGGCCCATATGAAACATGCCTCATTGGAATATTTGCAGCAAAACCTGAGTGCTGAAAGGTTCTGGACCTGGATGGACAAAGTCAACATTCACTTAGTCTTGAGCAATCTGCTGCTTGAAAAATCCTACACGCACATGCATTCAGACAGGGTCACTGGGGAATTGAGGGGGGTAAGAGCAGAAATGTATAATCCCCCTCACATTCACAGAGCAGCGACTTCTGCCATTCAACTAACTACATGCTAAATCTCCTCGGGGAAGGAAAACCGCTCTGCATCTGGCCACCAGATCTTTTCTTGCCACTCTCCCAAGAAATGTCTACTTCCTGCTTCACCACATAGGTCCTTTCCACATCAGATTTCGTCTTTTTTTCTGAGACATGTGGTTACCCTGCTGACAGAAAATGTTCTGTAATGGCTGGTATGCAAAGTCTCAGTGAGTGGCTTGAACATAAAATGTCACAAGCAAACAGGATGTAGGGTGTTACACTGGTGCAAACAGATCTACTCGGCATTTCCAACAAGTCTGATGAAACAGAATCAGCGAGACTGATTATATTCTGCTCATCAGGCTTAAGTCTGTTACACTAAATCTCTGAAACCCAAATTAAACTTGCCTCAGAAAACATGAGAAAATAACAAAAACGATTTTATAAAATTGCAGCGTTTTGCTGATGAAGTTTGAAAATCGCTGCAATAGTAAAGCTACAGAACTCTGAATAGTAGCAGCTTTTTGACAAAGTGCTTCAAACACACTTTCATGAAAATTATTTCTCCCAAAGAAATGCAAATCCTGACTAATGACATGTGTCTGAATAGAAAAAAGCTCTAGCAGCAGCAAAACCACAGACGCCTGGTGCGCCCTATTGTGGCTATAACAATACGGCACTAGTAATCTATCAATTTTCATGGGATTGAAGATCAATTTTTCTGCTGTTTTAAAAGGTAACATAATAAACAGTGACAATACGGAGCTGTAAGCCGATCAAGAGCATGCCGTACACGGGCTACTTTGCTTCCTACATTGAACAGCTGTAATGTTATGCTAACAAAAGGTAGAAGACTGCACACTGGATTCTTGTTTGACAGCAACAGAGACAAGTTGACAGACTTATTTCTGAATAAATCAGGAAATCATCTACTCAATATTATTCCGCATGTTCTTTTTTTGACCCTCTCCACTCCACTCTGGTACTCTGATGGTTAAATCCTCACCCTGTAGGGTCCAAATAGCCTCTTCTTCACCTCCAAACGGTACTCTTTTGCTTTGTCTTCATCACTCATGTCGGTTGCTCTCAGACGCAGGATTTCATAGACTCGCCTTGCATGTTTCTGCAGGAAAAAAAAACACCATTTTATCAAAAAGATTTTTATTTGATTATTTTTAAATGCACAAGACACCAGTGTCATTGTGAACCAAACACACTTTCAGGCAAAATGGCTACAGGAAGTCAGAAGCTATTCAAGGCTTATGATAAATCAGGCCTCTTGTTAACTGTTCCAAGAAGTTTTCTCAGGAAAAGCCACCACATTTCACGTCACAAGATTCCTCACTGTGATTAGCAGCTGCATGAACCAACATAGAATCAAACAACATTAGGGCAAAGCAGCAAACAAGGATGCTGAACATGGGAATGCTGAAAGTTTTGCAATGATGGGAGTGCTGAAAATAACTGGAGAAGTTGAAATAAAGATTTAATGTGCGTTAGTGTTTTTTGAACACTGAGACTATGAAATGACTCATTTTGTTGGTCTTTGACAAAACTGAATTGCACAAATATACTGAATGCCTGTGAAAATCTGTGTGATTTCAGAATTTCCAAAACAATGGGTGGGTGAATTCATCTCAGCATGCAAGAAGGACACTGCCCCAGTTTCAGAAGGCTGCATCATCAACAGGGATGTGATTTCATGAACTTCAGTTGTACGTGAGTGACATCAACTGTGAAGGCCACGTCTGCTACAAACCTTGTAAAATAGTAAAACACTCAAGTTTTTATTTTTAGCTTTTTACCAGTTTGTTTTACAGTCAACCATGGTGTGAAGCTTTTTGCTGGAGCTGCTGCAAACGCTGCTGTTGCTACTCTTTTCCGCCATTTTCCGAAATTTGAATTAAAAAAAATGATGCATCCACCACAGTCCAATAATTAGTTGCAGCCTCATATGGCACCTTGTTAATTTTCAACTTGTCCTGAGCCTCTTTGACCATGTCAGCTGAGAAGCCGAGGTGCAGCTTGTCTGCAGCGAAGGATGGCAGGCCTTGACAGAGCTTCACCAGCACATAGTCTCTCAGCTTCACGTAATTCTCAGAGGGGTCTTCAGCTGAAAACAAACATAATGCAATAATATTAAGTTAACAGGGTTGATTTTGTGTTTTGTTAAATCATTTGCAATACAACCTGACACACATAGCTCAGTTCAACATAAGTTATGGTTGATAATGTGGTCAGTGTCTGTGTGTGAATGAGTTACTTCCAAACAGCAAAGAAAATATATCTGAGGGTCAGACAAACTGTTAACAGGAACATTCTCCCTTGAAAAGGACTCCTCTCTCAAAGGAGAGCTGGGACGCCTCTTTAGTATTCATCGTCCGTCTCCATGCAAAGCAACTATTTCGATCCAGCTAATTTCAATAGAGCCTCGGCACATTCTGGTACACATGCCAGCCCTGCAAATGAACTCACCCCCTGGATCCAAAAGCAATAATCATTTAAACTGTCTGTGAAGATTAAAATGTTAATCAACACTGTCCTCAACACAGTAAACGCTGTTAAAAAGAATGATCAGGTGCTCACCTGTGATGTCTTGCACTTTGGGGAGGCAGCAGTAAAATCTGTGCACTGCCTCCAGAAGCTGAGCTCCATGTCCTTCTCCTTGGAACGGAGGCAGGATCAACATTTGGCTGTTTAGTGAGAAGGGCAGACATGCACGCCAACATAGAGCCAATGAGGAAACAGGTTTGTACAGATATAGTCACAAAACACATTTATGTGGTGTCTGAGTGCTAATTCTGCACAGGAGCAGAAATTCTTTGATTCAACGCAGGAAATAATGGATTGTTACCCCAATCCATCATTGCAACAAATCAAATCACATCAAAAGCTTATCTATAAAGTTGTTTTCAGATACAAATCACCCTGGTTTGGTAATGAAACAAAATCTGGTTGAATAGTTGGCTATATAAGCCAGTAATTTAGGCTCTTTGGGAAGAGGATAAAGAAATGTATAATTTTCCACTCCTTTTTCACACAAAAGAATGGGAAGGCACGTGCTGCCCCAGCAATTACCTTACACGTGGTCGGGTTTTGTCTGGGTACACGTAGTAATTATAAACTGTCATGTAGCCAACAGTTGCGTAGAGAGTCTCCCCATCTTTATTGTACTTTTCAAATCTGCAGATAAAACACAAAGGCAAACAGGTCAATTACAGGCACACTCCCATGCAGTGTCCATTTTCGCCTCTCTGTTCTCGTGCCCACCCCTCACCCTCCAGACGTCAGCATGTTAGAGCAGCCTGGCCCCGATTGGTACACCTGCTACAACCTGAATACATTATGCACTTAATTGGAGTACTGCAACTTAGAGGACGAGAAGGGGCTGGAGGAGGGACTGAGCTCCTCAAAATCACTTCAGTCCATTTTCCCCATTGTCAGTATTAATAGTTGCCAGGGTAAAGAAAACACTGGCAGAGGCTCTTTTTACTGTTAAGACATTGTTCAGTGTTTCAAAAGACAACAGTATTCAATTCAGCTCTTGGCCCTGAAAAATTTGAAAAGGGCTTTTGGCACAAAGGAAGCTCTTGCCTGATCAACAATTCTCCTACGGGGGAAATATAATCAAACTGGCCTGGTAATTGGTCACAAGCGCCACAAAGGGGGGCTTTGTTTTTCAATGACACAATAAAGGCTTTAGGGTAGGAGTGGGTGTAGAGGGGGTGGGCTGGGGTGGCTGGGTGTATGATGTCAATTAAGGAGGGCACTCACACAAGAAAGAAGTCCCAACGATCGTCGTCTGCATCGATGAAACTGGCAGTCTCGATGAACCACATGAGGAAAGTCTGCAGGCGCTCGTGGTACTCTTGGAATCCTGGACAGGTAATATCAGCCTGGGAGCGAATACAGCAAAAACAAATATTCGAGATTTAGAGATTCGAGGTTTAGAGATCAAACTCCTCTTTGTCATTAAAGAATCTAGGAAACAACTACAAAAAAAATGTACAAACATATCAAAATCTTTGCTCTAGGGAGGCGGTAAGTGATGTTTGTACCTTGTGGATCTGGTATGTGAGCTCTCCTGCCTCCTCACTGTGGACTGTGTACGTGTGAAGCAGGGTGCCGAAGGGCCTGAAATTGGCCTCCTTCTCCAGCAGTGAGATGAAGTCATCGGTGTTGCAGGTGAACCCAGCAGGAATGATTTCCCTGATCTTCCCTTCAACGTCGTCAGGCTGGAAAACACAATGTGTGTGAAGTCAACATTCAACAAACACATTCAGGATGATTAAAAAAAACAATGAGGTGAATGTTTGTAAGTCCTTCAATGTGAACACTGAGGTATTTTTTTGATAAATTAAATATTTTTAAATATACTTGTTGATTTCTTCCCAGATTGTATGTTCATGGAAACGTTTGTAAGCTCCCAAAAAAGTGCAAAAAAATCCTATTAAATTAAATCTGGAAGCTTACATGTTTTGTGCCAATGAAAAGAAAACCATTAGGCAATTAAAACTGTCAGCTGAGCAGAGACCACAGCAGCACTGTCACCCCCCCCCTTCCTGGTGAAAAGACCACTTAAATCAGTACATTTACTACTTATGTTAAACCATGAATATGTGATGAAGTTGCCACAATAAACGCATTTCTGCTTCTCACTGGGAAATAAAATCTTATGAATTGATCTCAACTTAACAAACCTTTGGGCATCCATAATAGAGGCCTCTCCTCTAATCCTGCCAAGTGAACCCAATCAAATGAATTTGCCCCTGCATTTTCAAAGAGCCTCGGAGACAAAGGGGCCCTACCCTTGGACTTTTTACTCAGTGCAACCTGTGGTTAGTTCAGCTGTAATGTTTGCATTGTATCCATTTCCACAAGGATTGACATGAGAACACTTTGCTAAGCAGCCCTTTCACACCATTTACATGTGTGATGGGCATTATTTCAGCAAAGAGACCCTTGCTGCTCAGCATTGAAAACTGGGAAATGAAGAAGGTCTGAGCAAAATGCACTACAAAAGGCTAATACAACATACTGCTAATTCCCCCCCTCTTTCAGACATCAGCTAATATCTAACTGGAAGTAATGCACCTGCAGCTGAATGCCTCTTAACCATTGTAATTGTTCAGTCACATTTCTAAGGAACAAGGACCATACTTAAAAGGCCATGGACAAACAAGTCCCTTTGTCCCAGGCACTCTCCTACATACTAGACACTAAATTGCACAGCCTTCCAGAATAGATGCCTTAGTTTGGCATGAATATAACTTAACAATGTTCCTTTAGAGCATTTTGTTAATGTCTTTGATTTCCAACAATAAGCACAAAGGGAGAACAAACTATCTAATTTGTTGTGTTGGTATTATTTTATCTGTTTAATCTACTCCAAAGACCAAATGGCACATTCAAAATCTGCAGTCATTTTTTTTCTCTGTTTGTAATCATTCATTGAGTACTGCTTTAAATTTTCAAAGTTAAGGCATATTTACACATCCACATTGATTATGGATGTAACAGGAATAATTACATATAACAGCTACAAGCGTTTAGCAGTTTCTGGCCCATGTGCACAAAAGGTCTGGCATCAAAACCAGCATTTTCTGTGCGAAGTCCAGCAGTACTGTGTTTTTGGCTGATTTAAAAGGGGGAGAAGGTGATTTTTGATGAGAGACTTGTATCAACGTGGCAGCTGCATAAACTCCATCTCTGCCTCCCCTCGTCTCTCACCAGCTGCACCGCACCCCGACCGTCCACATACACTCTCAGAGACAAACACTCTTCAGATGCAGCCTGAACTCTGCTGCTCCCCTCGCTCTCTACCTCTACACCAGCTGCACTCAAACCCTTAACAAGGTGAACACTCAGGGGTCAACGCTGAACACTAAGTAGTGGCACACATAGACACTAAGCCAGCCATCACATTTCAGTTTGAATATCAGCTTCAAACTATGTTCCCAAAAAGTCTAATGGCTCTCTTTGGGTTTAAACACAGTGAATTTGTTGCCATGGCATTTTTTTGGGGGGGGTTACCAGAGATTAAAGTATTGTAGCGCTCATCGCCCCTACTGGAGGGACCAGTCGCTGTTGTATGGCACTATTTATAATCGAGTGCATCCGCAGAAACGCCAGCTTAGAAGGTCTTGCTACTGCTCCCACTACCACCAGTTGAAGGCCACATTGTCCAGTATGGGAGCCCCTGCTGTTTCCAGACAGGACAGATGTCCCCACTGTTGAATCATTTGACCTCAATGGGGGCCCCGGCCAATTCATGTATTCGTTTTTTTTTGACACGTTAGCTGCATTGACAGCTTCGGGAAATATTCAAAGCTGCCAGAGGCCTTTTGTAAAGTCTCATAGAAGGAGCTTCCAGGACAAGCATTTTGCTTTACTGTCTGTTTTTGTCTGAATACTCGCTGTTGATATGCAAATTCTTAGGTTTGTCGATTTAAAAAAAGCACAAAGTGTTACACACCAAGTAGTGCTGCTCTAACAAGAATGGCATCTAATTGTCAAGTCACTGGCTGAGCAATACCATTAATGAACGCATTAATCATTACATAAAAAGGGTCATCTCACTTTTACAGCTGAAACCTGTTGAACATCAGTTTACAGATATTCAACCAGAAAGACTTTGATTGTTGATGACTTGAACAACAATTCGCTCCTGGAAATATATGAACAAGATATCCAACCGTGTCACATTACTCCTCCTGCTGATTCAATCACACAAACCTCTGAAAAATCAATGCCTCATGTTAGACCCCACGTACAAAACCTTTTAAAACCCTCCTCTTCCGACAGGGAGGAGTAGGATTAGTGTACTGGCACAGGGGGCCATGGTGGGCTGAGATTTAGTCTAACAAAACAGGAGATCTCTCACAGGAATAATGTCACCACCCAGAGAGGCTTCGAGTTACTTTAGTAAGCAAAGAAACGACATCACAGGACCAAAAACTGCCCACAAAAGAATGCCAAAGGTCTATCTGCTCCCTTTAAAGAACGTTTGTAAAAACAATCCTACTGTCACAAAATTACAGAGGAAACAACTCAGTAAAGCTGCATAATATTTGCCAAAATTAGGACTTTGATATACTAATCTTCATAATATTGACAGTGTCTTTTGTCGTACTTTGATGTACTGTTGAGATTCTTCAACTGTCAAATGTTATATTTCCATCTGGTGATAGTTTTCTAAAAACATTAATTATATCTGAGAGGTGTTATCAAAACTAATATTTTCACAACTACACTACACCCAAAATTACCCTTTTTCTTCAGATTACCGATATGCATTAATGCTTTTAAACAGTCCTCCTTAGAAATCATTAGTACAATACTTTTAATGGTTAAAACAAGTCCCAATATTTGACACTTTGACTCACTCAGTCAACAACCATCTGATGCACAGTCTCAGCCATCACACCATGTATCTCCTTCAGAGACTCCACAGAACTTCTGGTTGCCTCAATCACCTGTGTCTTTCTCAAACACATGGTTACTTAGGACAGCATGCCTGCATCACTTTCACCTTTTGTTGCAACCTTCCCTTGACTATTACATAACCTCATCATTGAATTGTTTAGTACCTGGGCAAATGTTGTTCCTCGTATTAATATTCTAAGCTAGAAACGTGCAGGGTAGCAGTTCAACTTGATACGTGCAACAGTATACATGAGACTTGCTCTGAAATACTGCAGATTAATGTGTTTATAGTTGGGTCCTGATTTTAAATGGGTGAATATTCACCCACAGTTAAGCTTTGGCTTGCTCAGCCCCAAAATATCATTTTATAGTCTTTCAGTGCTACATGCTTAACTTCATTCATCAGTCACCTATTACAACTTGAATTGAAATCTGTTTGTTTTCTAGTTTGTGGAAACACACAGAGAGGCACTCATAAACATCTTGTTTTGAAAATGCAAAATCAACACCTCAAAAAGTTGGTACCCGCTTCATGATTCAACAGCACTTAATCCATCGCTAAGAAAATCCACCCTGAGTTGTAACAATTCTTGTTCTCCATTATATCCCCTCTTTGAAGCATAATGGAGCAGGATAAAAACATTATATTTCAGCAGGAGGCAAGGTGTTTTGATCACATCCTGAATTCTGTGCATGTATAAGGCACATTTTGTTTATACTGGTAAACAATCACCACAATATGGTTACTCATCATTACAACAATACGTAGAAAATGGCTGACTCAAGTACAGTAGAAAGTGATCCTGCCAGAATATTACTAGTCACATTTAAGGCTGCTAGAGCTTCTGAATGAAAGGAATGAAGAAAAGCATGTCATACCTCCACACAATCAAACACATCGGTGACTTTTGAGGAATATTTCACTTTGAAGAGGGTGCTCAGGTTTCCTGCAGTGTAGAACAGCTGTACCTGAAGACCTTTGTATCCAAAAGCAACCTCGCTGCAAACAAAAGTGATTGAAATCATTAAAAATCCTCACAAACCAAAATATTTCCCACCGAGCCAGTCAAAACACAGCTTTATGTCATGTGCAACACAGGATAAAGTAATATCTGGCAGAAAATAAACATCTGAGTTTAATGGGCTGTAATACATATACTTCTCAAGTGGATGAATGCTTTCTGTGGATAGGGCCTTATATTTCACTGTGACATTGTTTCTTTCACCACTGCATCACTGGCAGTTTATGAAAAAATAGATTTCATCATTATGCAACTGTGTGATTGAGCTTTACTAGCAATTATGCTTGCTGAAATAATTAATGCCCCAATTACTGAGTTCCCTTTGAGCTGATTGCTGCAAGTGCAAAAATAACCAATCCTAGTTTTGACTAATTTGGAAATGCAATTTGCAGCATAACGATGTGCTACTGTAAGCCTACACACAGACGCAGGTGCCACTGCCAGTAATGTAGTCATGTGCAGGTTCAACACATCACATAGGGGAATAATGTGACAGCTTTTTGTAAGGCTGAAATAACTTATGAGACAGATGCTTCATATTGGCATGCTTTAACCTTTGCATATTTGACACTGTAAACTTCCCTGCATCCTGTGCAAAACACCTTCTACTATTCCTTTACATGCATATTGTGCACGAACAGTGTAATTGCCTTTTAAAGATTAGATAATGCTGATTTGGACATAGTTAAAAGGGAAAATACAACAGTTTGGTTAACATGCTTATTTCCTTTCTTTTTAGGAAGATGGAATAAGGAGATCAATGTCATGTTACAATCGTAAAGAGCAGTCAGGTATTGGGTGTGATTAGCTTAGCTTAGCATAAAGCATAAACTGGAGGTAAGGGGAATCAACTAGTCTGACTCAAAGTCATTAATACAGTAACCAAAACCTCTGAAGCTACTGGTTTCAGTAACATACATCAGTGTCAAAATACACGTCAAAATGATAATTTGTTATGTCAAAGTCACACAGGGAGTTGCACAGTGCCACTATTTTTGGCAAGCAACAGCCGAGCAACTCTGTGCAGCATCTTCACAGTCTTGTCACAGTGAAACAGGTTTGGTTCCGCTGAGCTCAGTGCAAAAACCCTGTGCTCACTTAACTTATTTGGAAACCTGTGATATAGTCAGAAATGATGAACTTAAGTAATAGGTAGAGGGACAGGATTTTGGCCCAATGCATCTGCTTAGGGGTGAAAGTCATCAAAATCATACAGATGTGCTTTGTCATAACTGATGTTTGTCTCACTAATGACAATTCATGACCAGTTAAGCTGCACTTTGGACTGGATGACTGAATCTTTGTTATATGTGTGGTTGTTACAGTTTTTCTGCTCATATCTGATTGGGCACAGAGACTTTCACATTTGGACTCAATTTAAATAGATGCTTTATTTGAGGTACATTAACTAAATCAACAATTACAAGTTTTTTGCAAATTAGCTTGAATTCATTTTAAATTCCAAGTAGTTACTAAATCTTCATAAATAATGTCCCCCCATATCCCAATTTTACTTATGCACAACAAACAAGAAATTAATAAGGAATTTAAATGTCCTACTGTAAAACTCTATTCTGAGTCAAGCTTATTGCAAGCTTAATTACTGTGAGTATATTTAAATATGAGCTATGTATCAGGTATTAAACTGAACTGTAAACTGAGGTTACACGTCCCTATGTTATTTTAAGCATGAGTTACAGTGGTTGTAGGCGGCAGTTCAGGTGTGAATGTAATATTTGGATGAATATGAAGTGAGGCAACAGTTCCATCAAATATGCAGGCTAAACAACTGATTATTTTCCTTTTTTGCAAAGGGAAAAATATGTGATAGTTTCTGCTTTATCAAGACAAGGAGGGAATGAAATGATCACAGAAAATACCCACTCGTCTCCAAAAAGCTGGTGGCTGTATTCGGGGTGAAAGGTAGTGCCCTCATCATCCACATCCTCTGGAAAGCGGACTGAGATAAAAAAAAATGATGGGATTATTACAGTGAGAAATACTAAGACGATTTGGCAAAATATTGCATGTACTGCCATTAGCTTATTTATTTACAAGATACGTGTGACCAAGCAAAAATAAACATACCAAGCTTTAAGGATATAGCTTCATTGGTGTCACACTTGTATTCAGCCAGTTTCTTCTCCATGGTATTTACTCCTGAGGAAACACACAAATCAACCTCTGAATTTGAGTTTTAAAAAAATGTAATCAGTTTTTAGTAAAGACTATCATCAGAAACATGCATGAGCAAACACAAGCAGACCATGTTGACCAATAACAGTGGTCGATGGACCCTCTTTATCCCACTGTCTAGTTACATTAGCCTTATGTGTGAAATCCATTGTATGGCAACCGACAGAACGATTATGGGGAAACAAATCTTAAAGTGTAATAATAGTGTGAATGCTTCCAGCACTAATGAAGTATGTCAGTATCTTAATGGAAAACATGGACCAAATATACCCAAAATCTAAGTTAAAGCCAGGTTTTTATATGTTATGTCAGTTAGCTGGCAAGTTATGTTGCATTATGTGGTATAAGGCGTCAAAGGGGACATACGCACGCCAGCATTTGTCCATATATTCGTTACATAAACACAAAAACATACTGTATGCTATGACAGCTTGGTAGCATGCTACTAACGTTAGCAGGCAGGCCCACTCTGCTGTCTATACACTGTAACGTTAGCTTAGCTCGCTATGTTTTGAACAGGTCACGCGACAGTTTCCACACCAACAATCGTTAAATAGGACCAACGTCCCTTTTCCGGTGAACACGCATTAAAACGACAACAGCAGAATTAAACCATGACGACGTTTAGCCACTTACCCGCCATTTCTACCACTGTGCCGTACGGAGCTGTGTTGTCCCAAAAGACCCGCGGAATCAGGACGACTTCCGGGTCCGTGTAGAAACAGGATGTAGTTTTTTTTAACAGCTTCCGTAGATTTCAACTGAGCGACTGTTTAAATTGTATATTTAAAGCATAATAAGATAGTATTACGAATAAAAACAGCACTTCTGAACAAAGAGAGACCGAATACACAGTTTAGCTGGTTAAGAAAACAAAAACTAAAATAAGTCATATTAGGGCTGCAACTTCTCAATTAATAGCATTACTAGATAACCTGCCTTTCAAGTACCTCATTAGTTGAGTCTATATAAATGTAAGGGGAAAAAACGTCCAGCGTAATTCCCTGGAGCAGAAAAGTGATGTATTTTGAAGCTCAAAGTTACACTTAAAAATCATCTAGAAGGATATCAGCAGATATTTGTATACTACACTGTCTACATGTTGGCCAAGTAATAAGACACTGCACAGATATGCGAGAAACAATATTTGAGGTGAATTACAAGTGGTTCATATTGTATTTTCAAACTGTAAAATGTCCTGCTTGGTCACAGTTTACTAAATAAAGAAAGAAAAATAGCTGATTCTTATCATAAACATTTTACATAGCAGATTGATTATTATTGCTCCATCTCATGGTTCTTCTTCAATATCAGAATCAATATCAGCATCAAAAACTCAGCTCCAGTTAGGCATTAATGTCTTTATATGATTCATTTTAAGCAACCAAGAGTTTCCCCAAAATATTCAATTTAAGATGACATAAAATAGAGAAACAGTGTGTGTTTGGTATTTTTGAATCACCTGGTCCTACATGAGTAATTGTTCCTCAACACTGTTAACATTTAAAAATCAACCATTCAAAAGTCATTTCAGTACTATTAGTTTGTTATCTGAAATACGCACTGAAATATCACTATTTTTAAATGTATGGAATAGTCATTACAATACCAAGAGAAATATTAGGAACAGCTTTTCTTTCATCCATCCACCTATCTATCCATTTTCTGTAACTGCTTTATCCCTTTTGGGGTCGCAGGAGCTTTTCTTTCATTTTTTCAGTTATACATCAGACAGTCTCAACTGTAAACACCACTTCCAATCATGAACCCCTTGGTTTAAAAAGAGTATACCTAACTTCATTTAGTGGTGGTGCAAGTTTAGGTTTAGTTCATTACTCTTAAATAACTTTTAAATTATACGAAAAGCCAGGTGTATTCTTAAATACATAATTACAGAACTTGATGGTTGGTGCTTAACAGATAATATTTTTCTGGTTTAAGTTTAAAGAGCACAGACAAGTTTAATCACATATGAATAAAGGGTAAAATAATATTGCTTAATCAAAAATGTTATATAAAAAAAGAATATCGCCATTATACACTATTATCTAATTTTTGAATTCTTCAATAACCAACTGGAAAATCCATTATTAAATGGGATATTAAGTTGAGGCAACAAATGAATAACACTTAAAGCCAGAGACATATCGTGACCATGGAGAGAACACCCATTTGTGCATACAGTTAGGAAACAGCCAAGTCTGGTGCCTAAATCCATAATTATGAAATTCATCATGACTACAGATTTATGGTACAGTGAAAAACGGTTTTGCAATGATTTGTTGTGTTTAACTAGTCTCATATAATTAAAAAAGTCAACTTTAATAAAATAGGGGAACTTATACCACACTGCATGACCGTCTGATTATTGTTATTCAAATGTGAGTTAAACAACATATTTAGGATAAAATTCTACCTAATTTGGACAAGTTAGTGAGAATAAAAACGCTCAACTAAACAGAAATTTACTCTCAGGGGGAAAGTGCAATTTTGAATATCCCTCTGAGCCCATAATGCTGTGCTATCATCCCAGCCTCAGCTCTTCTGTCCTCCGGGTGCACCAATGAATGACCTACCCAGTCATGTTTAAGCCACTGTAATTTTACCTCTACTACACTGCCAGCACTAGATTATCCCTTTCCTGAACAATACCACACCTTTTACAATCCTTGGGCAACAAATTGTGTCTGCATGGAGGCAATACATGCTGCTTGATCTCTGAACTTCAAACTACAGTTGTTTAGAGTTTTTTTTCTGCAAATGCAGGGAATGAGAAGATCCCACAACAGAGAAAGGGAAAAAAACATTGCTGTGTTAAACAGTTTTGGTACAGTCAATCCTCTGATAGTGTGAGTGTCTGTTTGAATTGTCTCTCTCAGTGGCATGGATGTGCTACATGCATTTGAACAGCAGTAGCTCAGGTGGTGGAGCCGTTTGGCCTTTAATCATACAGTTGGTGGCTTGGCAACTTCTTAAGCAAGACACTGAACCAGATGTAGCCCCTCATGTGTGTAGGGAAAAGTGTCAGTTATTTTGGACAAGGCTGTCAGATGAATGTTATGTTGTGTAATGAGCAGTGAGACAGAGAGGAAAAGACATATTTCACAAGGGAGTACAAGCTGTGGTTGGCGGTGAGATTCAGTAAGTGTTGCAGGGTTGGATGTTCTGGTGTCTTTCTGATAGGTAGCTACCAATCATCTAAATTTTATAGCATGTGTTGGACTTGAAAACTTAAACTGAGACCCTTGATCCCCAGATATTGTCCTGGATAGCAGCCAAACGTATTAAGAAGTTGGAAGAAACAAATTCAGTCAATTGAGTTACACATTTAGTATTTTACATTCTGAGACTGTTAAGTTTTACTACACTATATCTTAAGCAAAATACAGAACATTATACTCATTACTTACATAATCAGCTGTAATAAGCTGAATATGGCCATAATCATAAATATGATTCAGTCCCGGAAGTTAGGTCATTGATCTTTTTTTGTCTGCTTCACGAAAGCCACCTCATTGACAGCTAAACACGTTAAGCATAAAATAGTAACAATAAGAAAAATCCAACTTGCTGCAGAGTCTCAAACTGAAATATCTCCTTTGATAAAGTTTTTTGTTTTTTAAAGCATCTGAGTACTGTTGGATAGTCATATTGCTGCAAAATTTCTGCACAAGCTGCAAAGGGACATTTTAATTCCAGCACTCTATCGGCCATAATATCGGTAAACTGGGAATATTTACCCCAGTCCCACATCAGTAGGGCTCTATATTACATTTGTTTTCTTTAAGTTGACTCCTCTTTTTTACCATCACATCTTTCGACTCAACAAATAGTCTAATTTAGTGTAGTTGATTATTGTGCTGCTGCCTGCAGGCACGCTGAACCGTGTCCCCGTTTGACCCCAGCAGACAGGAAGTGCTGCTTCACATCCATCCACTGCACAAGTTTCTCTGTCCGGAGCATCGCTCTCTCTCCCCGCGGCTGCTGGGCGGACACACCGCTCTGCCTGAGTCTGCAGCAGACTGTTAAAACGGACCACACTTGGCTAAATATATTTCTGGACCTCAGACCCCAGCTCCCCTGTCATGCCCGCTGCCATCCCGATGCCCAGCGCCTGCGCTAGTCCACTGCAGCTGACGTCACACCCAGCATGGCGGTCAAGGTGACTCCGTCAATATTTCTTATCAGATATTAATTTTAAAGGCGGTAAAGCGTCCGCGAGGTTGTCGGACACGGAGGACAGCATGTCTGTGCGGACGCGTGGGTTTAAAGCTCTTGTCTTAAACGCAACGGGCTCTCCTTTTCCTTTATCTCTGCATCTTTGCATAGGCGCATCTCTGCCGGCCTCGCAGAGACAGCTGTAATTTCTTTCCTCTGTTGCATGTTGTAGCTATAACACAGAGACTGAGAGGCGTTTAGCAGTCCGCAGGCTGTATTTTTCACATGCATGGTGTTTGTGGCTGGTTGTTGCTACAGTCGTCTATGATCGATCCTGCCGTGACTGGCTGCGTAAAAATCAAAAGCTGAGCAGTTACAGCCTGAAGTTCACTTTTACTGGTTAACTGCTGTAGCACAGGTCCACAGTAGGCAGAAATGTGATGACCTGACTTTTTTTCCTCTCATGCCAACAGGTGCAAGCAACAAAAAGAGCCGACCCCCATGACTTGAAGACAATTTTTCTAAAGGTAAGACTGTAACTCACAAAAACCAAACAACATTTGCAGCTACATGGCAACACACATACACACATAAAAAATCTGTTTGTTACAAGTCTACTAACGTGTTGCGGTCAGTCAGTAGTTTCTGTACGGTGTCCATTGGGATACATAGTTTAATAAAGGTCACACAAATGCTTTGACTAATTTTGGATCGGCTTCAACAGAGAATCCCCCACCTCGGTATTACTTAATGTGTGTGTGTGGTGTTTTGATCTACAACATGTCATTGAGGGTCTCCTCTCGTCCTGTCCGTTAACCTTCAAAGGTACAAATCTCTGACGTCCGTGTGTACATTTGTTCACCCGCCCGATACATGTTTTGTTTGGAGTGTAAACTTGTCGGTGAACAGAAGGGAGTCTGTTGGAGGTACAAGTCACCTTATGGTCCTTCCACATCTCTTCACTCCACTATAAGAGGGCTGTGTAATTTCTAATGCATATTCAGGTGGAAGAGTTAATTACTGGAAGCTCATTCTGACTGCCTGTATAATTTGATTAAGAACTACTTGAGGCCCACTGTGAGGGTGAATGGATATACAATCATGTGTTGGAGTAATGTGGCAATAAATTGCTCGGAATTAATATTTTCACTTAAAACATTAATTCAGCGGAGTGCATTGAATTGTAGCCCTGAAAACACTTGGCGTGAAGGTCTCCTCCCACACTCTTTTCTCTGTTTATCTCATGCTCTCTCTATCCGAGCTTGGCTCAGACCCATGAGCGTGGCCTTTCTGTTGCCAGTTCATGTGGTGCTTGTGTTTCCAGAGCTATCTCTGTTCCAAACTTGAAACCCAACGCCAGGCTCTAAAAATGACCTTATGTCTTAAAGGCTGACTGAGATCTCAGGTTCAGCGCAGTGCTGCACTCGCTCTGCATGTTTCGTTGCAGTCAAGTGAGACACATACAAGGTGACAGTTATGGATTAAGGTGCATTGTATCGGTTCACATAAGGCTATGGGCTATATGACTATATATACTGCGAGCGGACTGAAAAGAGCTACAGTCTTGCTTTAACTTGGTTGGTTCAGGTCACTGCTAATGAATGATCAGGGCTGATCCGTGGTAAAGTTAGACATAAAGGATCTTTACATTTATGTAATAAAGTACCTTGATTTTCCAGGCAATTAAATCACAAGGGTAGTCAAAACTAAACATCCATGCATAAATGGTTAGTTAGTTGAATTTTCCTGAAATTGTAGCATATCAATGTGGGTAATAATGTATGATCAGGTCATTTTGGTCTGTTTTGGTAAATAGAAATCTACTTGACATTCAATTTTTACGATAGTTATAGCCAAGTAAACAACAGAATCAAGTGTCCATTCAGCATCACGAGACACCACAATATTAAACTACATACAGCAAAAATGAAGATTTTATCCACAAATTTTTGGTAGTTTTTAGAGAGATGAAAGAAGGTGTAAGGGAAAACACCCACTCATCTACGAGGTCCCCCTTAAAACAAGACCCTGAACCCAGTGAATGCTCCAGTGGAGGTGCTCAGTGACCAGCAGATTGTACTGGGCTGTGTCCAGATGTGAATTTGTGTGTGTACCTGTGTGAGCGTGAACAGGGTGTTCCTGAAACCAGAGCCTGGCTCTGAGCGGTACCTGAACAAAGGTTAAATCTCTGCTGCCTATCACCAACACACTACTCATGAACACTGTTAATACATGTAATATGTTGTTGTATTATTAAAAAGCCTGGCACAGCATGTACCATGTTTAAAGCAGTCTGATCTTTTTCAATTTAAATGTTATTGTCTTGATTCTTTTGTCTCTTGATGACATGGATGTGGTTATATCTAGTGCTGGGAGATTTGTGCCATATATGAATTGAAAGGATGCTGACGATTTGAAAAGGAACGCTGCTTTGCGATGCTTTTTGTCATGATGGGATTCAGCAAAGCATTGTATGAATGTAAATTACTGAGCAGGGACAGTAAACTGCAAACCATATGATGTGCTTGTATAGAAAACTGCACACAAAGACGCTGTTGTCACAAAGAAAACGGATACCAATCAAGAAACTCACCGTAAAAAACAGACCTGTTGATTCTCTATCGGTTGTTTTTTTCCCTCTGGTTGCATTCAGTACTCCTCATCGTTTTCCTTCTGTGCACACAATGGAAAGTCTAACTCTAAATCCACATATGTTAAGGGACATTGAACATCCATGTTGTTTACAGCTCTGTGTGCGTCCCCTCTGCAGTATGCCAGTGTGGTGGAGGATGGAGAGCATTACATGACCCCCCGGGACTTCGTGCAGAGTTACCTGGGTCTGCATTCACAGCCTCAGTATAATCCTAAAACTGTGGAGCTGATAGCCGGAGTGGCTGACACTACTAAAGATGGGTGAGTGTGTTCGGTGAAGCAAACAAAGTTACTGTGGAAATCATCCACTGATCCTGAGATATGTTAATGCATGTAGATTAATGATTATTCCTCCAAATGTTTCGCAAACCTCATTTTGAAACCTCATGTTTCCTCACACTTATATCCCCTCCCCATGTCAGCTCTAATTTATATTTTTGATCTTGGATAAATAAACAGCCTGACTGTCATTTTTTTGGCAGCTGCTTCTATTTAAATGTATATGAAAATATAGATTAGTTGTCAGAAACTGTTGCCCTGAAAGCAATGTAAGAACCAAGTGAAACTGGAATTTGCAGATTACATGCTGTCAGCACAATACTACGCTACATGAATGGGCATTATTACACAACACAACAAGCGTGTCAGTCTTAACTGATGGAAGTGAACACAACAAAGCCTTGTTAGCTGTTATGTGCGGATTATGCTGTGCTTAATGTACTTGTGTTATGTCATTACACATTCTGTTGATATATTTCTCAAGTTGTCACAAATTTCTGTATGTTTATTGCACCCTTAAACTGCTGGGTTGGGCATAATGCCCTTTGCTTCCACTGACTGTCATTTGGAATCAGCCGAATTTAGCTTTAACATATGTTGACCTCTAAGATCAACAGCCTGCAACTCAAGAAAGCAGATGCAAATATCTTACTTTTATGTTACTTTTCCAACATCACTTATGGCGAGACAACTTAATACACAGTAACAGTAAGTTTATGAAACCATGGCAACCCCAAGTGCGTCCTGCGTGATTATAGATCCCTCCACTTTTCTTGGCAAGATCTGCCCTGTGTTATACACAAACGCTTGAATTGGTGGTTATGTAGTGAGGTTTAGCTTGAGGAGTACGACTGGTTAGAGTTAGGTTTTCAGGTGGCCAATCCTAGCGTTTCAGTACTAAGCAGAGTGCTCCAAAGGGTGTGTCTCAACAAGAGAAACCAGTGGGATGCATAACAGTTAGAAACAGCTGTCGCTGCCCCTTCTTGTGTTTCTATATTTGGTTGTTTTCTTAATTTGCTTGCTTTTTGTCTATTTTGGTTTTTCTGAAGATGTAGTGCCTTGAGTTTACATGGCCACTGTATTTATGGATGTGTATGACAAAGCAAACCATGTGTTCCTGTTACAGCTGGTTCTTAAGGTACTTTTCCCTTCAACAAAGTCATCTGGATATCAAACAATCAAGCAGCATTTAACCTTTTAGGCCATTCCGACATCTCACTTCTTACATATGATCATTTTTCTTTTCAGAGCCCCATCTGTCGTGCTCTGTTGATTAAATATTTCTCTGGTTCACGGATGCAGTGCAGCACCAGCATGTGTACTGGGAGCCAAATAGACTGTTAATGATTTATCTCAATGATGTTTGCAGAGTAAATCTTTATCAGTCATTTTTACACATGCAGCGGACCGATTTAAAATCCAGTGATAAGATAAACATGCATGCCATACCTGATTCTAGATGCTCATCTTGTATTAGTTTAAAATGAAATGTTCACTTCACAATGTTCAATTTTCCAGATTTGATCTTATTAAGGACATTTAATCTATGTGGGCTTAGAAGCTGTACTTCAAGTCTCACTCTGATTTATTAATAATAATTATATATAAATCCAGGTTATAAAACACATAACAGAATATCACAAAATGAACTCTGAAGTCCAGCTTTCCAAATAATGGTCAGGAAGACTGTTAAATGCTCAGTCAGTCAGTATTCTTCTGTTTTTTTTTCCTTTTGTAATGTCAAAGATACACATTGTCTTTTTGTTCAGATCTCTGAACTCTTTCTTTCCTTTTCCAAACAGACTGATCTCTTTCCAGGAGTTTCTGGCCTTTGAATCAGTTCTATGTGCCCCAGACGCCCTGTTCATAGTTGCCTTTCAGTTGTTTGACAAGACGGGCACAGGGAACATCTCGTTTGGTATGTACATGGTGGTTAATGTCAGCACGCTGCTGTGGGGGTGAGCTTCTTGCTGTACAGCATGTTATGTGTGTACAAACAGTGGAGTTTATACACCATAGTATTAGAATAACTCTGACTGAAGATTGAGATGAAGAACTTCATGCAGGTGATGCAGAGTATTTGAAGTTTTAATGGATAAGCATGATAAACGATGATGATGGAAAGTGCTTAAAACTTCTGTGTGAGAGATGAGCTGAAGGTGAGTGTAACACTGAACACTGTGGGTCTCAAGTGCTATTCTTACTAAAGCATGTTTAGTTGATAAATGTAACAGTAGCCATGTCTTTTTATGTGTTACATATGCTAGAGGCTTGTATTCTTAAAGTGTCATCTCAGGGCAGGACAGTGAGCGAGGTATGTGGAACATCACATTGTAACCAGCTCCATCTGACGAGGGGGAATGAATCCTGCATGTCAGAAACTAAAAGATGCAGACCCTCACAAAGAAGCTGCTGCTCTGCTCTATCCGTGCAATGGGCCTCTATAAAGGCGGGTGAAATTGAGAACAGAGCTTAAAGTGAAAATGTCTTGGATGGACTCAAAACCCTGGAAATGTAAAAGGAGTGGGACTGTTGAACAGCCTATTCTACTCCAAATGGACTCTTTCCTCTCTTTTAATGCGGTTCACGACAAATGGAACGAGGGTGTGAGATGGATGTTGGAATTGCATCTTGCATGTTTTTTCCCTCCGTCTCTTGTTATTTGCTCACTCTCGTCTTGCTCCTTTGTAGAGAATGTGCGCGACATCTTCAGCCAGACCACAGTTCATCACCACATTCCCTTCAACTGGGACTGTGAGTTCATCCGGCTACACTTCGGCCATGAAAGAAACAAGAACCTCAGCTACACAGAGTTTACCCAGTTTCTGCAGGTATATATTTTACCTGTATGCTCAGGCTGTGTGATAAATGGTGTCACAGACAAGTAATATTACAATGAACTTACAATATACTTATATTACTAATATTCACAATGAAGGGAGTAGTTATTAGTAGAGCAGAGTTCACGCAGCTGGTTAGCATAGCTTAGCATAAAGACTGGGAACATGGGAAACAGCCAGCCTGCCTCTGGCCAAAAAAAAATAAATAAATAAATCAAGGTGCCTATCAGCACATTTAAAGTGTTCTCACTAATTAACCAGCACATTATTTATTAGCTGACTGATAGAAAATAGTTTGAGTCATAATTAAAATTCCATGACGCTTCATACATTTGAAAATTTGCCTGTGATCTAGGTAACAGTGACTTTTACATATGTTTTATATAAAATAGACCAAACAATTAATTGAAATGAGTAATTTACATATAATAATAATAAGTACATAAACATTGTAAAAAGAACAATTTAGGGTTGAAAGTGTGTTAGTTCATTTTTAAGTCCCTGCTTGTTGCCATAGAGTCACATGACTCCAGAAAGTCACAAAACAATTAACTGTCCCACACATAGCTCTCTGCAAAAGTCTTAAAGCAATGTCAATGCTGGCTCCAGCTTCATTCACCAAAATGTTGGACTGATGCCGTAATGCTGCCTTCCACAGTTGGCATTAGGCACAGAAGCTGCTCAGATATAACACCTCTGTCAGCCAGAATTTCCTGCCACTGATTGCACCCAACAAAGGTGGGATAAAGCCGACTATAGTGATCAAACTGTTTACTGAATGCAAGTGATGACAGGTGTGTTTTTCCTTGTTTGTATTGTATGCTTAACATTGAATTAAAACAAGAAAGATTGTGATTTTTCTGCATTTTAAAAGTACAGTACAGGCTAATTAATTTATTACCTGTCAGTAAAGACCAGCGACAGATAAACAGTCTTGTATGTAAATGCAACATGTCAATAAACATACTGTTGCACACAACGTATTTTCAGCTTTCTCTCCCCAACATCTTAGAAAGTGCGCATCAATACAAGTGATACCATTCATAATGATCACCTTCGTCCCATGGTGAGGCGTTTTTATCCTGCTGAGGGACAAATGGAAATGACGTAACACAAACCACATGCCATAAATGATCTCTTAAGATAATGGGCTTGTGGTGTGCAGTTGCGTCTTTCGTGTTTCATCTCTACAGCTGTCCTAGTGGTTTTGCGGTAGCCCAGTGTGCCATTAAGACACTTCACGTTGTTGTTTTGCTTTATTGCCCGTTGCCTGCTTCTCACTGAGACCTCTGTGCTGTTAAAGTCTGTATGCTCTACGGACCAGGAGGAACCTGGGTTGGAGTCGAGGGCTGTGGTCTTAGGCAGAAGCTGGGTGGTCTCAGAGTTAGACAGGCTGAGCTGCAGTGTGGGATCCCTCAGAGCACTTTGTGGTTTATCATACTAGACTAGGGCTTCCCACCGCTCCGCCAAAGAAAGACTCTTGTGTGTGTGTGCAGGATTTCATTTACATCTGACATTATGATTGTCTTGTTTTTCTGTCACATCCAAGCACATTTCATTTATTTTAACTGAGTATCACTTAAAATCCAGAAAAAAGCCCAGGCCTATGTGTAGATTTGGCTCTGCCACCTTGTGGTTGTTGCAATGTTTAAAACTTCACTGAGTGCAGATAAAGTAGAGCATTTGTAGACTTGAAAAGTATGATGTTTGTGAGACGGTATCAAGTAGCAGCATGAATTTTCAACAATATAATCATCAAACATTGTGAGAATTAATCTTTGGCAACAATCCACTGATTAAGTTATCAGGACCAGAGTGTATAGATGAAGTAACAGCTGAATATTGCAGTGACGTTGCGCTGTGATCCTCTGGTTTTATGTGATGAGCTTTGACAGCAGACGTTGACCTGGGGTCAGCCTCCCCCTGCACCCCCATCTGATTGCATGGTTGTCATATTGAATCACCTTCCTGCAGACACACCTGCCGGCCGTCTCACCGACCGCTCAGCTCGGCTCCAGGATCAGACTTCTCTGTACATGGTTTCCATTAGTCTCCAGAGAGACAGTGGTGATTACAAAAACCAGTGTCTGACACTGTCACAGCTGCCTTTCACATCTGTCCAACAGTGATATTATTATACTTTCATCCTCAAAAGTTCTGTGTCTGTGTTCGCCTGTAATGTGATGCTCCTCATCACTAGAACACATTCTTCGCTTCTTTTGTCAGCTAACAGCTTGACCTCCTCTGTGTGTGTGTTGCTGCAGGAGCTGCAGTTGGAGCACGCCCGCCAGGCATTCGCACAAAAAGACAAGAACAAAAGTGGCACCATCACGGCCTTGGACTTCAGCGACATCATGGCCACCATCAGACACCACATGTTGACTCCATTTGTAGAGGAGAACCTGGTTTCTGTGAGTTTAAGAAAACATTCCACACCAGTTGTTAAATGTTTTAATCCACTGCAATTGATATTTTTATAATAAAAATGTGGAAAAGGGTCAGTTTTGATTATCAGATCATTTCAGATTTACATATTTTTACAGCAAGTTACATTTTTTAGTCTTCTCTGTTTTGATCGACTAGGACATGCTTTCATAATCTTGTTTTTGGCAGCAGCAGGTAGCTGTTTTCAGCTTGTTGCAGAAATGTGTTAATAAGGAAAAGTTTACTGTTTACCAACAAGTTCACCATGCTAATATAAAGGTAAAAGATAGATTGCATCCAGTGAGTGTACAATTATTTGTATTTACACTGCAGTCATGTAGCAGGATAAGGAGGATTTTAGAGACTATAACAAGATTTTCATGTCCTCCTACACAGAAACAGTGACAGTCTTTGAATCTCTCTCTAGGCCGCAGGAGGCAGCACCTCCCACATGGTGAGCTTCTCTTACTTCAATGCCTTCAACGCCCTCCTCAACAATATGGAGCTGGTGCGCAAGATTTACAGCACCCTCGCCGGCACCCACAGAGACACACAAGTTACCAAAGGTACACCTGAGACGGTCCTGATACAACAACGCGAGTCATGTGTGCGTTTCACATGTGATATGAAATGTGCGATCATCTTTTAACTTTCTTGACAGACGGGTGTGAGCAAACACACAGGGAACATTACTGTAGTACTAAATTACTCAGGTAAATGAACATCTTCAGCCAAGTAATCAGATCACCTCCTACTTGTAGACCCGTGTAACCGATAGTCATACCGTCAGCCACATCTACTCCCAACTGTGTTTCCCATTCAGATGCAAACTGTAGACTGTCCCTCTCTTTTCTCTCCATGGTTTCCCTTCTTCTAGATATAGACTTTTTAGCCAAATAGTATTTGCAAATAATTCTTGTTATGCTTGTTACCAAACATATCACGATGGGTGAGTTTTAAGTGTAAAGGAAACACTTGCATGTCACCTGTCAGTCACAGAAAAGCATATCATTGCAGTGCTTGAGATCAGAGAAGCAGGCTGGTAAGCGAAAGTTGCAATGCTTGGACCTGACAGGCAGGTCTTTGTGGGGGAAGTGAATAACAAACTCTTTTCCCTCCTTCAACAGCTACCATTAGGTTTCCTTTGAGAAAGACCACCTGATGGTAATGGAGCTTCTCAGCAGGCAACAGTAAAGAACTGAATATAAAGCACATAGATAAGAGTGACACAGGGTGCTGCAGAGAGACTGCATGCTCAGTTAGTGTACTCCAGGGTGAGGAGGTAAAGCACATACAGAACTGATTTAATGGCACATTGTATTAAAGGTTAGGTCCATCCTAAGCCCTCTGCTGCATGTGATCCCCTCTCTCTGCAGAGCCAGCTGTAACTATCATTTTATTAAAACAGAAATGGCAAAAAAAGTTTATTCATAAAGAATAAATTAAATCGCTTTTTGTATTTTTTTCTGTAATCTTAGGTCAAGCAACCTCAGTAACACAAGTAAAAGTATTTGCAAATACTTTTTGATACTACCCAGCTGTAGAAAACACCTGATGTGGTTTGACCATTTGACTTTAATGTATTTTAATGTAACTTCCACTGACTGCATGAAGTGCATTATTTAATCTCCTCTTCTCTTTATGCACTGTAGAGGAGTTTGTTCATGCTGCAAACAAGTTTGGTCAAATCACTCCAATGGAGATTGACATCCTGTATCAGCTCGCTGGTCTCCACTCTCCCTCCGGGTAAGATCCTGAATGTTTGAACCATCTGGACACTGAGTCCGTTCACCTGCAAACACACTGAATATCTTTTATTTGTTGTGACATTTACAACTTTGTGTGTCCAAGACAGAAGCTGAAATAACAGTGGAAAGTGTTGATTTGGGGATTTCACACAGTGTCACAAAACAGTTATTATTTCAGTTCAGTTTCAAATATTTTCACATACTTTTTGGGTTAAATCACTTCACGTAAATGAATTGTATTGTGGTTGCATCTCCTACTTTTTCCAGCTGTATTTGTGAGCATAAATTGTTAAAAAATATTTTTACATCCTAGTTTGTTTCTATGATAATATTTTAAGTCATTATGACTAAAGATTTGTAGTTTTTATGGGCATCTGTGTTGCTTTTCATGTATTTTGATCTGGCCTATAGCTGAGTTTGTGCTATGAAAGGGACACTGTGCATGTTGGGTAAGGGTAGTTTCAAGAAGCACAAAACAGATAAGAGACAAAATTACACAACAGGTTTGTTTGACTTTTCCACTTCTGTCCATGCACTCATGCAGGTAGGCTCTGCTGCAGCTCCCCTAATCCACTAAGTGCATCCAAAACATTTATACAAAACCGTGTTACTTTTTTATTCCACCATGAATGGAATAAATATGTTACAGGTCTGTTTATTGGCTATAAAAATAAAGTTATTGCTCATTCAGTTTAACAACAGTGGCTCCACTGGCTGATTTACAAGACAAACATAAAACATGGATGCAGACTTTATGATGCGTCAGGCCAGTGGGGAATATTTGTGTCCCAAGCATTTAGTAACAAAACACTTTCATTTACTTGCTGAGCCACGGGCACTCATCCAGCTTTGTTTGTCTGCTGTTTATATAATCCTAAACTGAAGTTGCAGTAACTTCGAGTTATATGCCAGTAAAAGGTCTGTGGAAAATCTTACATCATTGGCTGTTGCTCACAGTCGATGCAGGGCTCCCTGCTTTTTCCTGGCCTAACTCCCTCCCTTCTTTCCTCCCCCGTTGTGTGTTAAGGCGGCTGAACCATGCCGACATCGAGAGGATAGCCCCGTTGGAGGAAGGAGCCATGCCATACCACCAAGCAGAGGCCCAGAAACAGGTAGCCTGATTGACTCCTCTAATACACCTTACATCCTCCTGCCTTTTATCAAAGCCTTCTCCTCTGCTCACTCTGCTTCCTTCTCAGAAAAGGAGCAAAAAAGGGAGCATGTACAGTCACTGAATTAGCAGAGAGCCCATGTTTTTCTTCCCTTGTGAAGTGCATTACTTAAACTCCCAGATAAAAGTACACCAATTATAGTTATAGAAGAGGAATGGATTGTTGCGTTGCTCCTCTCCATGAAAGGCTCTCCCCATTTTATTCAGTATGGCTGCGCGCACACATCAGCTGCAATCACACATCTGAGAAGCTAATAAGAGGCTTTTATCAGTGTGGGGCTTGAGGAGTTTTAGGAGCCTTTAGCAGAGTCTGCTAATGGCAGGAGGGGAGTAGGAGTCAAGGTGGATGTGGGAGAACAAAATAGTTCCTGCCTCCACCGGATAACACGGCTCTATATCAGGCTGTGGTCAGAGCTTTCAGGCCACTCATGCTCCTGGGACTCATGCTCAGAGGTCTGGAATTTGATTCCTTTGGGGGGGATGCTGCAATTCTCAGGCCTGCCCTTTAGTGGAAGTAGGCTAATTGTTTAAACCCTTTGATCAAGACCTCGATCTTGTTAGCATGCAGCCCTCGGTGGAAGCATCTGGGAAGAGGAAAAGGCCGATCTACCCTACTCCTTTCTCATCTGGCCTGGGAGAAGTTACTTACCGCCTCAACCTGCACGCACACACACACACACACACACACACACACACACACACACGCTTTAGCAGAGTCTCACTCGGACTGTGTAATATTCATGTAGATGCTTATCTGTACATGGAAAAGGCTTGTGGGGCTAATCTGTTCCCTTGCACCACAGTGAAAACAAAGGGGGCTCTGCTTTCAACATCAAACGTCAATCCAGAGATCAAGTAGATAAGAGAGAAATTATACTTTGTTGGAAAAATAAGAGAAGACCTTTAAGCTTTAAGCCTCCCACATGTTCGCAGGGGTGGAAAAACTCTAGCTGCAGGTTCACACAGTCATTTCTCCAGCGCTGGTTCGTCAGTGACATTTAATACCGGCTGATGATGAATCAGACCTTACATGACATGTCCACATTCCATCGTCTTCCTCCGCCGTTGAGTACTCCTTAGCATTTTTCTTTCCACAATGTATCTGGTTCGCTATAGTTTAATAGCCAGTCGATTCATGGTTAGTGTTCTGATCCTACCACCCTCCCCCGTCTTTCTCCAGATGCATTTGACCACCGGTGTCTTTTTCCTCCCGTACAGCATGGTCACGAAACGTCTCGGCCCGCCTGGCTCCAGGCTGCAGAGTCTGCCTACAGGTTTACTCTGGGCTCAATCGCTGGAGGTGAGTGACATGTCTGCAGCGGAGCCCCCGGCCCGCCTGAGGGGTAACCTTAGCTGGCCAGACTGGCGTGCTGAGGCCCCGGGGCGGCCATTGTGCTGCAGGGAGAGGAGTTGTGATGTGAGGCTCCGGCATTGTGCTGTCGTGCCACCGGTGGCTCCAGGCTGTCGTTGGGAGTCGGAGCTTTGGAATGACACAAATCTTCCGGAACCGCACTGTCTGGAATCTCCGTCTAATTACACTGGAAGGAACTGATACAAGGAACGTCTGACATAACTGCCCCTCAGATAGAAGCACACTCTTACCCTGTGTGCATGTGTGTCTGTGTGTGTGTGTGCCCTTCGCAAACACAGCCAATTCACACAAAGGGCATAAAGAGATGTATGTTACAAGGCTTATGGTGAAACTGCTGTATCTTTGTGGTGATAATGAGCTGTTTCTCACCAGCCTCGGTGCTGGCCGAGCATGTTTCAGAGAAGAGTCATTACAGCAGCCTTTGATGTCAGACAAGAGATGGCAAGTAAAGCTGAGAGCAGCAGTTCAGTGAAACTTGCTACAGAGTCGCCTTCCCAAACAGTTTTCCCACAGTTACCAGACTTCCTACTCTGAGTTTAATAATAACAGATATTTTTAATACTTTACATACAAAAATATCTGCTGGAATATTATTTTACATTGTGTAAGATGCTAAGGAATGAATTAAGGTGACAAGACCAAAAAGAATTGCACCAAAAGTTTTTAAATTTCCATTTTTGACTGTAGTGAGTTTATTGATTAATCTGTCAACTGTTTTGACAATCAATTTTTGATTTATCTTTAAGTTTGGAAATTATGAAGGACTTTCTGTTTCATAGACACAACATGTTCACCGTTCTCAGACACAGTTTTCAGAATGTTTCAAAGAAAAAACATAATATCGAATAAATTAGTGTGTACAAAATGTGTAACATGTTGCTCATATGCTCAAAATAATGCTGCTCAAATGTGATAAATGTGTATGTTTTGTAGCCACCGGTGCGACGGCTGTGTACCCCATTGACCTGGTAAAAACTCGCATGCAGAACCAGCGCTCCACTGGCTCCTTTGTTGGAGAGCTGATGTACAAGAACAGCTTCGACTGCGCAAAGAAAGTGCTCCGTTACGAGGGCTTCTTCGGATTCTACAGAGGTAACCCTTCCCAGCTTTTACAGCATGTTAAAAACAGGACCTGTGCACAGGCCAACATCTGGGTCTCAAAACAAAGCGCCTGATGGGAAAGCATTAGGATTTGTCAGTGTGCTAATATCAGCAGCATGGTTTGCTAATTGACACCAGAAACCTTTGCCCTCCCTGTTCAGCAGTGAATAAAACGACACCCAGGGGTCGCGTTTTCATTATCTCGGTACCTGGGAGAGAGCTCCCTGAGGAAAATGACCGGCAGATTTCGTGTAGTAGCAGCGTCTGATCTGCCTCTGCGCCGATGGTGATAATGGTGCTGAAGGCTTGTGATATACAACACTTCTACCCTCGGGCTGTTCATATGAAGGAAGTCAAGACTGCCATCTACTGCTACCAGCACCACTGCAGCTCTTTGTTGCTCTGATCTGCTTCCCTCTGCCTGATCCTTCCTCCTCTCTTGCACATGATAAGAGGGTGATTGACTCAGAGACAGACACGCTCGGCTGTTTTCTGGCCGCATACCAGCATCAGTCACTCAGCAGCTCCTTCAGAAGTTTATCTGGCTTGATGAAGGACAGGCGGTGAAACAGTATGGCGGTTATCGCCACCGTAGCACCCAGCCCCCCTCCCCCAGCTCCCACCTCCCCCGATCTTGTTCGTGACCACACAGCGCTCTCTGTTCCCCACCATCAGTGGGATTGGGCCTCGATAATGCTGATCCCATACACAGCAGCAGTGTCATATTTTTGGACTTTTGTTCAATTTCAATGGGACCTTTGTGTTTTGGTGCATCAGATGTATCAGCCACATCTGTAAATATTTATGGGTTTGTTTTACGCACACAAGAACCCTGCAGCTTACATTGTTCTAGCTGTCAGTGGATGTATTCATTCAGCAAAGATAAAAATGTGCATTCATTTCAAGCCAGACTTTCTCCCTCTTTCTCTCTCTCTCTCTCTCTGTCAGGTATTCTAATGGTATCTATGAATAATATTTTGCAGGTCTCCTCCCGCAGCTCATTGGCGTTGCCCCAGAGAAAGCTATCAAACTCACGGCAAGTCATTCCACCATGTAGCTCCGAGTGTTCAAAAAGTTGCTCTGAATGATTCACTGTGAATGGAAAACATGCATGGAGCGTCAGGGAAACGCACTCTTCGCAATCAAGATGTGACTGCAACCACAAGTTAACATTAATGCCCTGCTATCAAGATTGGGATTGTGTCTCATCTGCCTTTTTTCTTCATGTCTGCTTTTTTGCAGGTGAATGATTTTGTCAGAGACAAGTTCACCACACAAGATGATACCATCCCTCTGCCTGCAGAGATTCTCGCTGGTGGATGTGTAAGCCTTACTTTAGAGATCTTTTAAATCCAGTCTGTAGATGAACTCAGAACTAAGTCAAGGAAACTCCTGAAACAAGTGCAAAACATGCATAATTTCAAAATAATTAATGTGGGTAAATGTTGGAAATTCTGTTTGTAACTCTTATATTATTCAGTTATAATCCTCACAAGTTTTGGTTTGTCAGGAGCTGAAGTACATAATCTTTGATGATGAAAATTCAGCATGGTCACCTTTAAATGTTTTAATATTTGTAGTGTAATAGCATCTGTGAGTACCATCGAACTCAAAATACATGAAAGCCCACCCCTGCAGAGTCAGATAACTCTTTGTTTACAGGCAAAATCTATTAACTATATACTGTAATATAGAGATTTATTCCGTTAGACTTTGAAGTCCTGTATTGAGATTGTCACATAAGTACTCAAGTATTCAAAACAGTACCAAATATGCATAAAAGTGGCTGCCCATGAGCATTATACTAGTATATATTAAATCATGTGATTATTATTACTTATTACTTTGTGCGTAGCAGCATTTTATTATTGTAGCTGGTTTGGTGGTTTACATTTTTTCAGATTTTGCAAGCTCATCACACATTATATATGTAAAATCAACATCTGGGCGGCAGCTAATAACTAGTAGTAATAACTGTAGTGGATTAATAAATATAATATTTGCTTCTGAGTTGCAGCATTCTAATGTGGCGTAAAATAGAAATACTTACGTAGCTCAAATTTAAACTTAAGCAGGTGTTATGTTGCACCTCGGATTATGTGCACAAGAGACATAAAAGTGTCTGTTTGTTGTTGACTGACGTTCATCTGAAAATGATGCTAGTTATATTTGCCATGAAATGACATAATAATATGTTTTTGTGTTTCACCTGAAGAGGTATTTAACAGTAGGCAAATTTAAGGCTTTGTGAACTGTTAATTATAGGGATTTACAAATAATTGTTGTAATTTATTAAAATTTCATTTTTTCATTTGCTCCAGTTTGAATTATCAGCACATGTCCCTCATTTAAAAAGTCACCTGTAATAATTTATGTAGTCTGTGTGAGAGCTTAAAATTACTCGGCTTCTTATGTCAGCTAATCATAAGTTGATGTGTTCCCTGAACACAAATGTTCACTTTTGTCCCCGATTTTTTTAAAAACCTGGCACCGTTGTTATAACACCCTCTGAGTGCAACACTAGATTAAAGATGTAATTCCTTCACTCTGCCTCTGACTGGCTGTGGTGAAGTGAAACAGGCGCGTCTTGCTGCAGAGCCTGCAGGTTGCTCACAGAGGAGCGGGGTCTGTGGGGTCATGACCCCTGTCAGGGTGTAATTGTAGGAAGAGGCCCTGGAGGGTCCTGGATGAAGCTGGGTCTAGCTCTGCGTGATTGAGTTTGACAACGCGGTCCGTACCGTGGTCACGGTGCACACATGACAACGAGGATGATACACCTCATCTACAGCCTGCATGCTCATGAGATTTACTTGAAGATGTCTTTGTGCTATTTTATAAAAGTTTTTTAACCCTGATTGGTTAATCTGCCGGCTTGTTAAATTATCGCTGCCATCAGAGAACTGAAGAAGATAAAAGAGAAGGGACGAATGCATCAATCTTCAGAGCGGCGGATATTCTGCCACCGCTTTGAAAATGGCTAAATGTGCCTGAGCTTTTTTTAGACCTTTGCTCGGATGTTTACAGATAAGACCCCTGCCCTGAATGTCACCAGCAGCCATCCTGGGGCCTGATTAGATTTGGGGAGGGTGATAAATGTGCCTGAGTCAGAGGGTGCTGTGCCTTTAGGGCATTGCTTGCCCGGACCGGGTGATTCAGCGCGCTCCCCTGGGAACGGGGGTGAATTGGGGAAGTGTGCAGGGGTGAGGCTAGGCTTGGCCGCTCGCCCTGCCACAGGAGGTGCCTCAGGGGAGGTGTGGGGGCAGCAGAGGGCTGGTGCCAGGGTCAGAGCCTCTCAGCCCTGAACCAGGGCTTCAACTCACCCTATGTCTGCTCTATTCTGACCCCGGTTGCTCTTCTATCAATGCCTCCTTGTTTCCTCCTCCTGTCAAGGCCATTCTCTTCGCACATCAGGGGAAAAAAGTATCCTTTGTGCTGAAGTTTACTAAAATAATTGGAAAACTCCTACTAGGGAGAAATGCTTACACATCATTACATCTTCACCCAAAGTTCACCCCTCAGACGTGTAACCTCACCCAATCTCAGAAAAACCTACATGTGTGCATATAAACCATTCCTCAGCCCCATTCTCTCTCCTGTTGCATCCTGCAGGCCGGAGCTTCCCAGGTGATCTTTACCAATCCGTTGGAGATTGTTAAGATCCGTCTGCAGGTGGCTGGAGAGATCACCACAGGCCCCCGGGTCAGTGCCCTGAATGTTGTAAGAGACCTGGGCTTCTTTGGCCTCTACAAGGTAGGTCAGCACCTCCGCAGCACCATGACGTCTGCAGGTTCAACCTCTGTTAACTGTCATACAAGGGCAGTGAAAGGTGCTCTTATGTTGTTATGAGGTACAATAACAACACAGGGAGTTTATTTATTGCTCACTTCAGTGTATTTTCAGGTAACAGTGGGTGGAAGAAAGGTGACGTCTGCAGATGTTTTGTAAGATAAACAGTACAAAACCAAAAGAGATTCAGTTTACTTTAAAAAAACAACAGCAAATCCTCAAAGTTATGGTAGAAAATTACTAAAATAATTTGTTAAAATAGCTGCAGATTAATTTTCACAATCAATTAAGATATTAACAGTATTTCTTCTTTTCTTTTAAGTATCAGTTGCAAATCCAAAGTTAATAATACCAAAGTTTTATCTGCAGGAAGTGTAGAAGTATCAAGGACTGGCCCCTTTCGGGATGTGTGAGACTATTATTATAAATTATTTAATTGGATTATAATTAATGGTGCATTAACTTTTCAAAGCATATTCATGTGGTTGTAGGTTAAGGTGAGTTGATATTAGTTATTGTTAGATGTCACCATCTTTTTTTTTTTAAAGAAAATCTGCAAAATAATACTTCACAGTGAGTATATTGGTGAAAAAAACTATGGAAAGTCAGGTGAAAGGTAATAATAAGGTCAAATAAAAGTACTTGTTTAAATGTATTTCCATGTCTGTGTAGACATGTGATTTGATTTCTGGACAGTAATGATGCACAGATGAAACACTACTGTATTTGAGCAAACATTTGTATGTGTACATAGACATAATAGAGATCAGGATCACAAATCTGAAGATCAAATGCTTTTTTGCTGACTGTTTGCAATTTTCTACAAACTGTGTTCAACATGCAAAAAAGGAGCTGCGGCCAACAACCGACAGCAAATTAGTGAAGGATTACGCTTTGCTACTGCTCCTTTCCAGATCCTTGTGGGTTTACTTACTTACAGCTCGAGTCATGTGTTCATACTCCATATTTTAATGAGAAGCAGACAGTGTGTGGCTTGTTAAAAAAAAAAAAAAAGAGTTGACTTCCTCTTGGCAGAAGAAGTCAGCCACACTGGGGTCCATGGCACTGCTGTGTGTGTGTGTGTGTGTGTGTGTGTGTGATGGATCTCTCTCTAGAGGCCCAATGCTGCAGCTCTGCCTGGGGCTCTTTGGCTCCATCATCAGCACTAAAAGCCCTCCTGCGGGTTGAATAAGACAGCTCCACTTAGCCCCTTCGACAAACCTCCTCAGCCCCTGCCTCTGTCCGACTCTGACCATGTGACGCATATATTTTAAATTGATTCTTCTTTTTGTTTCATCAGGGAGCCAAAGCGTGCTTCCTGCGTGACATCCCCTTCTCTGCCATCTACTTCCCCGTTTATGCCCACACCAAGGAGAAACTGGCAGATGAGGACGGCAGACTTGGGGCACTGCAGCTGCTCACCGCTGGAGCTATTGCAGGTAACAAACATCTGGAAAGCTCAGGGTTTGTGGTCATCCAAAGAGCAACATGTTGCATTTTAATTGAGGAATGTCACATTTTCTGCTCCAAGAAATGCATTGTTTTCTTCCTCCACTGAATCTCAGTTAGCTGCATATCTAAAGCTTTTGTCATATCACACCACATAGATGTACCCATTTCAAGCCCTGCGTGATGCTGCAGCAGGGATGTCCGAATGTGACACACCATCTGTGCATAGTGAAAGCACCTCATTATGTCTGTTGTGAAACGTCTCCTAAGGTGTACCGGCGGCTTCGTTGGTGACCCCTGCCGATGTCATCAAGACCAGGCTCCAGGTGGCGGCTCGGGCAGGCCAGACAACATACAACGGAGTCATCGACTGCTTCAGGAAGATCCTCAAGGAGGAAGGTTTCAGGGCATTTTGGAAGGGTGCAGGAGGTAAATGCACACATACACGAGCCCATAAGTGGTTTCATGACTGGGAAATTGGTGCTCGCTGTGGTGGCTGTAATTGTCTAGAAGGCACCGCAGAAATATAAAATACCACATCGTAATTTTCCAACTATCTTCCATCAGCTCGCGTCTTCAGATCGTCACCACAGTTTGGTGTGACCCTGGTGACCTACGAGCTGTTACAGAGATGGTTCTATGTTGACTTTGGAGGACAGTAAGTACCTGAACCCTGTTTGCACATGTAGGTACCTCTTTGTTTATCTTGTTTATTTGGAAGTGCGTCTCACCATAATCTAACCCTCTCCTCAGTCGTCCTGCTGGCTCCGTGCCCACCCCCCGACCCGTGATCAAAGACCTTCCCTCTGTGACTGCAGACCACGTGGGCGGCTACCGTCTGGCTGCCGCAACCTTTGCTGGCGTTGAGCGCAAGTTTGGTTTGCACCTGCCCAAGTTTAAGCCCTCTGGAGAGGTGACAATCAAAGCAGCTGAATCCAAAACGAAGGCGCAGGCTACATAAAGCGTCACTTGTCATGACCGCGAGGGCTGCATGCTCCTCTGGTCGTTAAGCTTATTGAACCACGTTTCGATTAAATGCATTTGAGTGGTTTGTCTTACTTTCAATGCTGCATGAGTATGGCTTTGATTGCGTTTTGTTTGCATAGCTTGCACAACTTGATTGTACATATTGTACTTCTCTACAGAGGGACATTATGGCATTACGAGCAATTGTAACTGCGTTTGCTGGTGTGCAACAGCTTTGGTGTGCATGTGTCAGTTCTATTTCAGAGACGCAAGGATGTACAGATGTTTTCAAAAGTGCTCATTTTGAAATCACAACCAGGGACATGGGAAATAATTTAAATGTATTTATTGTATTTTATTGAAATAAATCATTCAAACTGTTTTGTTTCTACTGTGTGAAAAGTACATTCTCAGTTTTGACACCAGGGGTTGAGATTCTCCAGCAAAAAGATGTCTGTCCACGTACATTACAGCTCTTTGAGAAATCACTGTGCAGTTACAGCATACATGATCATCTTCCTCTTAGGCATTGAGGATATTCCAACTATCACAAGTCTAACCAGCTGCACTGATTAAGTGAAAACTGGTGCAGCATATAATACAGAAGTAGAAAGACATTTGGATTTTGGACATTTCAGTATTTTATAAACAAGTGAATATTTAGGTTATTGAGTCTAAAAGGAGCAGAGATGACAACATGGACGAACAGTATTAAATTTACATTCCTGGGTGTTAAAGATGTGATTGTTTTACTACAACTTTGGTGGAAATGGAGCTCAGCTATGAGGGTTCATAATGAATATGTGGGGTGGAGCACCTGTAAAGGTTGAGAAGCATAAATCAATATTAAGGCTTGTGTTCACATGCCGTAAATGAAGACAAGTGGGATTTTCTTTTATACAATCAAGACTGAAATTAAACTTTAAGGCATCTGGTTGAAGAAGAGATGACTGGTTTGTGTTTATGAGTATGGCTTCATGTTAGTGTCTGAGGTTGATAGCCCTGTTGCTTGTGTTATTCCAAGGAAGACTGGTGACAGTTCAGCTAACTGAGAAAGCAGAGTTGTCCAAATAAGAAGGTGTAAGAAACCAGAAGACGTCCGTACTTCTTTCTGATCAAAATGTCATCTTGTCCTCCCGTCATGTTGTCATCACATCTCTTCCTTTCCAACAAAATGGGGGCTGGTATTAACAAGCACAAGCCACTGGTCCCTTAAATAGCGTGTCTGTGGCGAGTAGATCAAGCGGCCAGGCGCTGAGCTGCCAGCTCCTCTGCATCGTCTCTGTTCTCGTTGATCTCTGCCAGGGTGCGAACGAAACGGGTCCACTCATCGTTTCGTGGAACCGCAATTTGCTGGAGGAAGGGTGGCGGTGGGTGTGGGGGGACATAACAGAGACATGACTAACATTTCAAACAGAGCTAATGGTCTAAACAATGGCTCCATTACATACTTAAAGAAATTGTTTGACTTTAATTCACAAGACACTGCAGATGACTGTCATGTTGTGCAATTAATCACTACAGTACACATAAGAGGCTGAATCATGTCTGCAACAACATGCCTTGGTGATGTTGATTAAAAAACAAACTGTACAGTTGCAAGAAATTTCATGGTAAGAAGCTGAGTCACGCCTGCTCACCTCTCCGACGTCATACACGCAAACTCGTCCATCAGAGTCTCCAACGGCGATTTCTCTACCAGAGTGAGCCCATCTGACCCTGTTGAGGGCTGGGTTACCATCGACTGTAATGCTGGCGGTAGGAACCTAAAACATCACAGAACACAAGAATGATATATTTTACTAATAAAAATAGAAAACATATAAACACAAAATTGTGTTTGACTGATTTAACTGATTTTAATTTGATGTGATGGGAAATGTGTGCGCACCTCGGTGTCGTTGTTCAGATTCCACAGGTCGAGGTGGCCCACTCCATCCACACAAGCAAACAGAGCAGGGTGAATTGGGGACCACATGACGTCATACACGTAATCAGAGTTATCTTCAAATGAGTAGAGCGGCTTGTTGTTCTGCAGAAAGACAAAACAAAACATAGTTTAAAATCACTGTGTTATCATTATGCTTTTGCTGTGTGGAACATTTCTGTGTATCTGTGCAAAGATATAACTATTAAAACCCTATTTTCCCTTGTCAACCACGTGAGTATCTTGACACTGAATACTGGCACAAGTTTTGGCATGGACTTTAAGTTCCACACATGATTATCTGTAAACTTATCATCTTGTGCTACCTTTGTGTCAAAATTTTACTTTATCAAAACTTCCCAAACATAAGTCATTCTTATCAGCTTTAGTTTGTGTTGAATGCTAATTTGCATCGCCAGACTAAACATGTCAAAGACTATCTGCTATATATTAGAATGTTAGCACTGGCTTGTTTGCACAGTAGCAAGGGCTGGGAACCTGTTTAAATGCAGTATAGGCAGTGAGTGTAATATTAAATCTCTATTAGATAATTCATAGCAGCAGGTGGTAACAATTCTTGTGTTGATTATGCTGATGATTATGTTGACATGCACAAAAAAACATAATTTTGCCCTTATTTGAAAAAAAAAAAAAAAAGACAATATTCCTAATAAGCTGTTTACATGAGTAATGACAATGAACATTTTGCTAATATTCCTGTTTTCATGCAGCTGAGCTGTACATGGATGATTAACGGGATGATATTAAATGCATCACTCTTTTGTCCATTCAATCACTTACCTGAAGAAGGTCAGGGTTGCGATGTTTGTGCATATCAAAAATAATTTATAATGTTTAAAAGTAGATGTGTTTCTTCCTCTAACAAAACCCCCCACTAATAAGCATTTTCTGAGGGCGCTGTATACATGTCTGTAGAATGCTCCTTAAACCTGACTTAAATCTGCTTGTCCCACATTAACTAATTGGAAAATAGCTCATTGGGAATGAAAACTAATTTGAAACATGTTGTTTACATGACACACATCAGATCTGGAATATTGTAATGTTTGAAATAAAAGTGCAGTATTACTGTACATGTCAACATGGTCACCGGGGGCACACTTCTACCACTGCCAGGACAAACTATTCAACAAATATTTACTTTGACAGATAAAAAAGTATATTTCGTGCCTGTCGACTCTAATGCCTGTTAACAGATTAGTTCTTATGGGGGGCTGAACGAGGTGTAGTATTGGTACTGTTCTGGTTATCTATCTTTATCTTGGATCCTAGATCTCACTCATACCTTGGTGCTCCACAGCTTGACAGTCCAGTCAAATGAGGAGGTAACAAAGAGATGTGAGAAGTCCAGTGGCCCCGGGGCCGTGTGGCAGTGGATCCCTGTGATGGGCCCATGGTGGCCCTCAAACATCTCGCTGATGCCTGCTTTGCTGTGGAGCGCATAGATGAAGTGGGGGTGTTAGTGCACCGACTTGCTGACAGATTAATTTCAGCCTCAATAAATTCATTTCTAAGCAGCAGGTGTTGAGTACTGATCATATTTGAGTATATGTATCTGTGCATTGCAGAGAGGCAACAAACCAGGGGATTCACAGTTAAAACTCCTGTTTGGTTTTTTTTAATAATCTGGTCCATATTTTCAGGATAAAAAGAAGCAACAGGCGCAGCTGGACCTCCGCTGGACATGTTCACATTAATCATTTGCTTATATCATGTGATTACCAGGAGGGTGGCAAAAGTGCCTGCAACTCCTCAACCACATGTTGCATCGCTGTTAAACAACTGAGGCTCTGATAATTAACGTAGAGAGGTAAATACTCAGCGTGAGTGATGCTTATGCATTATTAACTGCGATGAGAGTATCATACCATTGTAAATGAGGTGGAAAATTATTCCCCCAATTACTGAGGTGATTCTGCTGTGCAAAACCTAGCAGCTATCCCCTCTCTGTGGTCTCTGGGTATACTGCAGGACATTAAGGAGAGGGGCGCTAGCACGGTACTCATTGGCAGCTTGGATTTAAGCCACATTTCTTCGCTTCTTCACCAGAGGAACCATCCACTGGTCTCTTAAATGAGAACATTGTGGGACGGACTGCAGTTTTATTTCTCCCTGGGACGACTGACTCTAAACAAACTCTCTCACCCAGAGAAACATACTGAGAAGAAGAAGAAGAAAAAAAAGGACAGGGAAAGAATGATTTGTTTCCCCTGCATGTGTGCCCTGTTTATGTTGAACGACCTTTACAAACACAACTGACAAGCGGAAAAGAAAAACAGGATGACTGGGCAGGAGTGAAACCTCAAACAGCGGGAGATCAAGTGTTGGATTTGCGTTGCACAGGGAAGTGAGTGGGCTATATTTATTTGACACTCGGTCCTAGGTGGGCCTAACAAGCCGCCTCAGTTTCCTGGCGGCGTTTGGGAGGGAGACTGGGGACCGCAGCTGCTTTGTGAACGCACCTTCCATGACGACATGACATGTAGACGGAGCCGTCCTCGCTGCCCACCACGAAATTGTTGACATCTCCAAGAGGGAAAGACATGGAGGTGACAGCTACAGCTTTGGACTGCTTGAACACCAGCTCCATGCTGTCCTGTTAGAGGGGTGGAGAGGGGGAGAGAAAGCATGGAACAACATCCTTAACAAGCTCCCTGCTCAGGCTTTATGTTAACACACACTCTGCCAAGCACAACCTATAAAAATCACTTGACAGTTTATTAATGTATAATCTAAATTCAACTAGCACTTTATAAAAAATGGAAGCTTGACATTGAGGTCTTGGCAGCGCAGATGAAATGACACAGCTAGCAAAGTTAATTTCCTTGAAAGTGAAAAACGAGTTGAGGGAAAAAAAAAGAGTGCAAAGCCCGGAGAAATACCAAACTGGAATGCTTACAAAAAAAAGGAGAGTCCGGCCAAAATGTTTGACATTTAGCATGAATGGGAGGGACAGGAAGTGTGTGGAATGTGAGGCTGAAGAGTCAGATTGTAAGAGCTGAACACATCAAAATGCAATGCATTATTAACACAGCAATAAAATTTCATGGTCCAATCTTTAATCCCAGGTTGTTTACGTTTCTCACATAATATGACAAAAACCTTCACACACACACACACACACACACACACACACACACACACACAAGCAGCTACCTGTGGCTGAGAGAGCATGTCGAGACTCCAGGAGCACATCTTCCCATCAGTGGAGATGCTAATGAGGTTGTTGGCGTTCTGGGTCCCAACCACATTCACACAGTAAACTGGGTGCTGCAAAGAGAACGAGGGCGACATTTACATTTTACATTTACTCCTCTGCCATATTTAAAATAATGCACAAGCCCACTGTGGGAGTTGTTTTATGTACCGTATGTGCTGCTGCTGACAGGGGCGTCCTCTGCACTGGGGTCCTCTTGTTGCTCCTGTTGTCCCACAGTACGATCTGCCCTGAGTAGGTGCCCCCAACCACAACATTGGGGTGGAACTTGGCAAACGCAGCCGACATAACGGCAGACTGTCAGGAAGAGTGGGAAAAATAAGGATATGGAAATGTTTAGCTTTTCTACTGATGAAAAAGTACGTGTTTACAGTGAGACAGTGCTAGACTGGACTACAAATGTACCATCGTGTCACAACCAATCAGAGAAGTAAGTCTATCCAGGATGACCCTGCATGTGCACCATCAAGACAGAGGCCTGTTCCTGCAGGCATAATGCAGTCTAACAGCACCTGCAGCCTCCAAAATGATCATACATTTGTATCGACAGCTCTGTAAAATAATAAGTTATTATTATTATAACCTTAATGAGAGTCAGATTTACTGCAGGACTGTTGTATTAGACTGGGTATGTGCATATTTATTTGGTACTGGGTACTAACCGGCAACTGAGTGTATGCATCATCTCTTAAACAGCTTTTACATTCAGAACAATAAGGATTCATTTACACAGAGCAGAACAAACACTGGGTGAAGTTTCCACTGAGGTAACTGACTGAAAGCCAAAACTGTATCAAATCAAGTTCTGGTTTTTATGCATTTATACGTTTTACATCAGTGACGCTCAAAATATTAAAAAGTTGCCAATAATCCCAACATGGAAAATGTCAACCTGAATCTTCTGTTTTTCCTGCTTTATCTCAAAGTTAAGAGAACAGCTCTGTGCATGTTCCATCTTTCTCAACACACTCATGCCTCAGTTCTTACACTGCAAACAAAATAAACCTTCTGGATTATGACTCGTGATTCGTGAATTTCATTATTTGAATTTGCTTTTCAGGTGGCTTATATGCACTCTTCACTTCACTAATCACAATCTCACCTCAATATTTTTCATAAAAAGGGATTTTTCTCAAGGCAGGATTGAGGAAAATCTCATTATGAGCTGACTTGGAGGCACAGAGAAAACTGCATTCACACTTCTGTTCGGTTTTACTCATCGGAGCAACGTGCCTACATCTACATCCGCTCTGGAGGCAACAACATGTGGTTCTACTCAACCCGTCTTGGTGAAGGAGCCTCGGGGCAGGCATTATAATAAGGCTGGGCAGAGTGGAGGAGCTGTGCTGCTCTCCCTGCTAGCTCGTCTGAACACAGGGCCCTTGTTTAGATGCACATGATAACCAGCCCAGCCCCACACACACTTAATCCTGCTGCAGCGCTCAGATTCCATTCAACTCCTGCACCACGGGTCTTCTCCGGCGCCTCACGAACATGTGTTTATGGATAGATGTGGTGGAGGTGGATGCCAGTATGGTGAACTCACAGTGTGCACAGAGGCAGGGGGGTGATGGGGGTGAGGGAGGTGAGGGCAGAAGAGGAGGAGGAGGAGGAGGAGGAGAGGGGGTGAGCAAACAGGGGTTTGGTTTGCTGAGCTCTATGCTTGTCATGGCAGAAGTCACAAGTGAAGACATGAGAAGTGGTGGAGAGAAACGGGACGGGGGCTTTTCTTTCAATACCTGACAGTGGAAGACGTACTCCGGTGTAGCCTTCTTGTACTTCATGTTCCACACTAAGGCCACACCGTCTGGCTCATGAGGAGCATCCTCATTGTTGTTGTATGAGGCAACCAGGAGTTCAGGATACTGGTGACAGAAGAAGAAAATGAATGTGAGAGGAGGCAGACATGCCCCCCAGGTCTGGCTCCATGTGGACAAACCTTGCCTGCCCTGTGAGGTGCAGCTAAATGCTTTAAAGAATGAGTAACCCTTTCCTCAATATTCATGGCCATTTAACCCCCACCCTCCCCAAAAAGGAACTTTTTAAATTAAGTTTTATTTCCTTTCATAATTTTTAGCCAAAGCTACAGCTTGGTGAACGCTCAGAGGAACAGAGCAGCTCAGTGAGAATCTAGAATTTAAACCTGCTCAAGTACACAGCAATAAAAACACAGACAGAGAACAAGCACAGACACACTGCTCAGACTTAAACAAACCATTAACCTCTGCTCCTTCTAATACCTAATCTACGATTTACAGTTTGCAAATTCATTATTTAAAATCACAAGGGCATGGATATCGCTCTGAGCTAGTAAACACTGTGAACAAAGAGTCGGTGTTCAATCAATGTCAAAAGTCGTTGCAGAATCATGCATTAAATGACCTTAGACACCAGAGGAAACAAATCATTACGGCCTCCGACTGAGTGACAATTTGTGTGGGACATAACTTACTTTTTCCTGAGGGACTTGGACCTAAAAGTAAATGTTGTCAAACACAAGCTATGTAATCATAAAGCATTATGTGTCTGCAAAGTTAAGCTGTTTCAACAGCCAATTAGCAGCGATTTGGCACAAAAACCCCAAAAATTCATTTTAAAAGACTGACATTTTGACAATTATGAACAACTTCTAAATGAGAAATGATAATATGTTCAATTGTTTGTTTAACTGCAAAAAAAAAAAAGACCTGGGGGGACCAGTCCAGGCAGGTGACGACACGGTGCTTGGACCAGCGCTCGTCCATGAACATCCTGTTGAGAGACAGCTTTGCTCCGGCCTGGATTTCACTGAGGGGAAAAACACAGCACCACAAATCAATAAAAACATTTCTTCAAAAACCAATTACAAGTTTAAAATAAAAAACACACTAGTCGACCAATTATTACCCCTCCTTCTCCTCCAGATCACGACCACTGTAGTCAAAGAAGAGGTCCACATGCTCTGACAGAGCCCGCTCAATAATGCGAGTGCTGTGGTCAAAGAAATTTGCAAAGTCCTCGGAGTGCAGGATCTGGAGTTTTTCCTCCTCAGTCAGCTCGTGGGGGGGTGCTAAGAAGAGAAACACAAACACACAGAAATGTAGTGAGGATCCCTGCCGCTCATCGCCATTAAGATGTGTGTGATGTGCACTGCTTTACAGTCAGAGAAACCTATTTGTACCAAGCAACAACTACAATTACACGGTTTTATTTCAGTATTGTAATTATGCATCATCACAGGTAGTGGAGTACCTTCCTCCTCCTCCTTCTGGTCCGGTTTCTCAGTCTGAGTCTCAACAACTGGCTGAGATGGAGTGATTTCTTCCTCTTCTTCTTCCTCTGCTGATCAAAAAGGGATTCATGTTAAAGTCTGTAAAAAAGCTCCTGAGTTAGGTTGCATCATTTTTTGTTCTGATGTCAATTTTGTCAAGACTTCAAATGTTAACAGGGAATAAAAAACAAATTCAAAAAGGAGCAACTTTCACACCACAACCGATCATGCATCCGTACGTTTCATACCTTTCGGTCACTACATCTTCCACCTCCATTATTTTCTTTTCTCAATAAGAGGAAAAAAAAAAGCTCCACTGAGCGATTATGGGCATGGCAATCTCCGCCTTGCATTTGTTTGGTTTGTCAGCACAATGTTGCCTTTCAAAAAGAACCTGCTCCTCTAAGGCAGGGAAGTTTGTCATTTGTGTTAAAGGGACACAGCGCAGCGGGTGTCTTGTTGTCATAGGGACCCCTGTCTTTCCCAACTGTTAATGAGACTCTAGCCATTCAATAGAGAGCCTAGTTGTCAGTGTAGCTGTTTCCTCGGTGTCCCTGTAGCAAGTTGCCCCCTTCTAGGCCACAGGGCAGCAGGGCAGAGGGTGTGGAGCAGCTGCCCTGGGGCCCGTCCCATTGGTTTGACCAGATGACGGCATGGTGCAAAAGCAGATGGTGATGCCGGGATTGTCTTGTGCTCTTCAGAGGTGGCATGGGGATGGCACAGAGGTTTTCCGCCTGGCTGCCCCGAGACAAGCTTCTCCCTGAACAGCAAGCCTGCGCAATTACCATCCTAGCGGGAGGTCCTGCAACTCCTATTCAACCTCAGAGAATGTACAACAAAATACAGGCCAGACCAGCTGGCAAACTGCACACCGGTTCTACCTCAAAGAAGATGAACACGCTTTTTCAAAACACATCTCCTAGAGACAGTATATAGCCTATGCTTTCAATGTAAAAGAAAAAAAATAATAGCAAATACAGGACAAAGCAGATTCATGAGGAGAGGGGGAAATACTTGCCTGGTTCCTATGGGCATTTATCTTGGTATGAGCCTTATAGTTAATCTAAGATGACAGCACCACATGCCAGAATTTCCTTCCTACCGAGATAATCTAAATGATAATGTCATCTGTCACTTTGTCCATAAAGTGATTTATCCCCCTTTCTCAAATGGAGGTTTGGGGAAGAAGGTTATTGAGTGCACTGATGAGTTTACAGAACTGGGTTGATGACACAAGCCATTTCAATGTATGGCCATACTCTGCAACCAACAGGACAAGGTTAAAATCTTTCCTTTCAAGGGCCTCAATCAGGCTTAAAGGAAAACAGTAATCACTGTCTTTCAGTTAGTCCCAGCCGTGCTCGTCAGCCCTTTCCCTGGTGAGGCAGCCAGAGCAATCAACCTGCCAGGCATTAGGAGCGGATAGACAATCTGAAAATAAAGGGTATAATGCACCTGCCAGCCAAAATGGCCATTTGGAGAAAAGCTAGTGATCCTGGTGACCCCGCTGGGGATGTGCAGGGGGGTAGTAGCGCCTAGCGAGGGTGGGTGGTGGTGGAGAGGGGGGTTGCATTTAACAGAATTCACCCGGATCACCAATGTCCCATACACTGACACCTCCTCTCAAAGCAGGCCCAATTATGGCTTTTGTACCACTTAAGAAATAAAAGCTTTTTTGGGGAGGGGAGCTGGACCATAGGGAAGGAGGGAGGGGGGAAATCACAGGTCTTAGTCAATGGACAATATATTGCAAATGCAATGCAAACACTGTCTGTGGCCAGTGATGTTCAACTATAAAACTAGGTGACCTTTGCTCTGTGTTGCAGGTGTCTTCCACTTTCTATATGTCCGCTTTGAACAAGGGTGTAACTTTAGCACGTGCATCAGGGGCTTTTCTCTGCTGTATAAAGAGAACAACAGAACACAAAACTCCACCAACGCATGCGCAAACTGCACATGGTACAACATCAAAATTCACACTTGCGTGTAGCAGATTAAAATAGCTGCTAAGCAAATAAAAACAGATACCAGTGGGCAGATTCCTGTCAATCTGACAACAGGAATCCATTGTTTTTAACTTATTTAACATGAGTCCAAACGTCTCAGATGACACTGAGGTCTAAACATCACAAAGAGGCTGATGGTGAGCAGAAATCCCAAATCAGCACTTCCCTAACCCCAACCCTCCTTGTCATGCAAACAGACAGAAATTCATAATCTTACTCAAAAAAGATCGAGAAGCAAAAAGATAAAAAAAAAAGGTGAAAATATTCAAGCCATACGCTAGGAAAGAAAGGAGATTATTCCAAGTTTTCCGTTCGAATGATTAGCTGCTGTACGACGGAGGGACACAATAGATATTTAACAGTACTAATCATCAAGTGCATAAAAGCTGACCACAATTACAAGTGGCACTTCACACAAGAAGGCTATTAAGGGGGTTTTGTGATTAAAAGTTTTGACCTGCCTCTGAATTCAGAGTGATTAAAACAATCATATTCAATTAAATATTAGATTTACTGAACGGCTCTACATACTCATATTCCTGACAAGCCTTTTAAAACCCTGCTGCAGACCAACCACTCCATACACACCACCACCACCACCTCCCCCAAACCTCCAACAATATCTTATTCCATAATTACAGCCTCTTGTTGAGGAGTGCATACTGATGCTGCATATTACCTACTAGTGCAGTCTGGGAATATTGTAGTCGTGGCTCTGAATTTCACTAATCTGATGGTTTGAATTTTTTTTTTTTTTAAATCATGAAACTACTTAAAGATGCAACAGAACTAATTTAAATTTAAAAAATATATCTGTGTTGTCACCAACTTACATACAAATGTGTGCTATTAATGTCAAAACTGTCATCTGAGGGGAGATTTGGGGGCACACTGGGCTAAATAAGACTGTCCAGTTGATCCTGTGTGGTAAAATGATGCAACACTGTCCTCATTAATAACAAACAATAACTCAATGTGCTCTCCATGACCACTCTCTCTGGGTCACCAGGGCAGGTGATGTTAAAATCTTTTACTCCTTCCTCTGAGATGTCTCGCAGACACTGTGGGAACCCTCGCCTTGCAGCAGCCAGGACATGGCAGCCGCTCCCTCTAATGCCACCGCCTGCTGACCTTGAGAGTGCCGCGCCGTTGCCTCCTTTTGACAACATGATAAATCGCTCAATCAGAGAACAGGCCCGACGCCACCCCACACATCAAAAAATGCGCCGAGGGGAGCAAGCTGGGAAGGGGATGCCGTCTCATCGAGTGCCAGAAGTGATGGTGTGAAAATGCACAATGTCACTGAGTGTGTTTTGTTATGTGCCTGTTCGGTGAAGGGAGAAGACAGGGAAGCGAGGGAGTTGATGAAATGATTACATAGTGGCAGAGAGGGGAAGGGGGCCTTGTGTTGAACAGCTGGCAGAAACCATCATTGTTTAACACAGTTTTACAATGCCCAGTAGAGTCCAGAGTAAAGAGCGACGAGGAGCAGAGGGATGCTCTTCATCCTTCACTTGTTCTGCTCATAGTTTTCCACAAAATCACACAATTTTGTCTCACTCGCGTCGCGTGCCACGTCAGGATTTTCTACACATCACCTGATGGGACAACAACCGACAATCAGTACACTGTTTAAAATCCTAACCAGGCTTTCAAGGATTCTTAAAATAGATGTGTTAGCTGATGCAAAGAAATGGAGCAAACAGCTAAAAAGACAGACTCATTCTAATGGTTGCAGTTGGAGGTTTTGTTGGATCTATCTCTGATATCTTTTCAGACATAAAAAAATTAGAATGCAAAACATAAAAACCTAATCAGGATTTCAGTCGAGCGCATTATTCACCATCTGTCATTACACGAATCAACCAAGAACACGCAGCACTCCCACAAATACTGGATATTTTATGGAACATGTGTTCCACATGTGGATGTTTGTAGTAGCCCAGATATTCTCTTTGGCCAACCACATGAAAGCTCAAACAGCAATTACATACATATCGACATGCTTCAGAGGCAGCACGCAGTCGCTTCATATCTGCCTCCCCAATCGCATTTCTCCTTCCTGTCACTGGTTTTCTCATCCTGCTCATTAATTATACCGACGCAGAGTTGCTTGTGAGGTTCAGAGGAGCACGGCTTGTCTGAATTTAATCTCTCCTTTGACTTCTTCTGTTTCCTGGGCCTCATTTTTTTCCCTTTTTACTTTCATCTCAAATCAGATCTTAGGCTAGGTCATGAATAATCCTTAAGAGGTGGTGCACCTAAATGCATATCTTTAAAATCAAAGAAGCTAAACAATTAGTTGCACAACAAAAACTCTCAATGTATCCACATATTCAATTACAACGTTCAGACAGTCCATTCAAGGTGAACCTGTACAATATAACACGAGGGTCACCTTCTTTTTCCTGGGTCATGACAGGTGTCTGCGTCTCTTTTGTGTAGGACACAGTTTCACGGGGGGGAAAGTCCACCTGTGTGACTTTGGCCATTCCCAGTTTAGCAGTCCCACGCCTAAAAGCACAGAACATCTCAAACTTTGCACAGCTCAAAATCACCACAAAACATTCCTGATTTTAACAAGGAGAAAAAAAACCAACAGTCACTCTATCGTAGCTGTTCTCATCTGTTTTTGTCACAATTGTTACCTCCATGCGAGTGGAATCTGGTGCCGATCAGAGTAAGTTAATGAGTGTTTCATGGGATGGCAAAGACTTCAGATTAGTTTAACAATCAGTGTGAATTCATTCAAAACGTTTGGTCTGACCACTCATGCATGCACAACTTGATTTCACTGACTGAGTAATGACTTTGAAAGACATAGTAATCATGCCATAGATTGAGAGAAGGGAAAATGACCAGGAAAGGAGAGAAGAGAGTGTCCAGTACCCCAGCTCAGAATCAGAGTGAAGTTGAAGAGTGGACGGGTCAGAGTCCCAGTGCAGAGTCCTGGTTAGTGTCACAGCAACAAGGCAGCATTAGTGAGAGAGACAAGCAAGCACAAATGAGTAGAGGAAATAAAGTTAGCATTATGGCACACAACATGCTGACAGGATCCAAGGTTATCAAAACAAACTTAAAACTGGATCTTTAGGGTTTTTTTGAATGTTTTTCAGTTCAAATTGAGCTTGAATCTGCCTCGCAGGCGGAAGAAATGTATCTGCTTAAAATGCATCGATGCACAAACCGTCAAGAGTGGGATGACACAGGGTGTAATGTGCAGCCTGCAGGGCTGATACAGCCTCAACTGTGTCACACCAAAGGCTCTGAGTGTTGTGTCGACAGAGAGGGAGAGGGGGAGAGCGAGAACCCTCAGGGAGAAAACATGACCTCCATGTGTGTAGGAAATGGCCATGCTGGTGAGGGAAATGAGTCAACAGGTAGGGGGAACAGCTCCCTGGGCCTGATGGGACACTGGGGGAGCTTGAATTTCAGCCCAGGGAAGGGGCTCTAATTAGGGGTTAAGAAGTCCCCCAGGCATCACAGCAGCCTGCTGTTTTATTGTTAATTTAGGATCGCTCTAATTCAACGACACACAAATTAAATAAACATGCGCTCGGTTGGTATAAACTCGTCATCATTCACTGTACTGGTATGAGACTTTAAAATAATGACTTTCAGCTCAGCTATTAATGTAATCATGCTTTAAACAAATTCATGGCCTTTGTCTGGAGTTGAAATTGATGCAAAGCTTACAAAGCAAAAACAGACATAGAGTTTTCAAAGCAACATTCAAAATACTTCAGAACTAATCTGCTGTATAGGACATTCGCTGTGTAAGTGGCTTGAAAAGCTGTGACACCGAAGACACCGAAATCACATTCTTTAAGGCACAAGCATAGCTGTGATAGCAAAGAGGACAAAAATATATTTTTGACACATAGAGCTCAATAAAGCATTGGCATTTAAATAATTTACCTTCATTGGTGAAATAACAGTTTGTCCTAAATAGAGGCTGACATTGTTTCCACACTTCTGTAATGTACTATACTTGAAGCAGGGGAAAAAAATGTGTGTGTGTGTGTGTGTGTGTGTGTGTGTGTGTGTGTGTGTGTGTACCTGGGGCCCACAGCTCCATCAGAGTCCTGGCTCCCTGCATCACTTGGTGTGCCCCCCGATTTGGCAGTTGGAGACATTGGAGGAGGGACTTAATGGTAAGACAGACGATAATCATCTGTTACAGTTTACAGACACAAAGCTATTCACAACAGAGCATAGAGTGCAAATGCATCCGTGCTGCAGTGTAAGCCCTGTTCCAAATGCTGGACGAATGCTATTAATCTTAAAGTAGACTTCCTGACAGCGGCATGTTAGTGAGTGTGCGTGTGAAGCTTTAACATTAGCAGCAAAGCAAGTTAAATATACAAATCAGTCTGCAAATAACAAACTTAAGCTGTTCTCGTACAACACATACTGGAGAAGTTTCAATAACAATGAATTTGTCTTTATTAAATGCTTGTTCAATTAAATTCAACAAAATGTAAGAACAACCAGACAGTTAAAAAAAAATACACAAATTTTTATTTCCATTTAAAGTTTTGTTTCCTTCCTGTGAGACCTAGCAGGATTTTCTGGTGGATCTCTTCTGCCACCTGCTGTTGGGTACATGACAGTGCTTTAACGATCCCCCTCTGGGTTAAGTCTATAAACCAGTACTGGCAGGGTCTTTCATGGTACTATTGCGCAAACATTTGCTTCTTTTATCAGTGCTTTCCCTTACACAGTACAGGACATTTCTGTGGAATCAATCAAAAATGTAACAAAACTATGAAATATTTAGTACGACTCTTGTTTGACAAGTTATTTATAAACGTCCATCCAAGCAATTTGCAGTGACGACTTGCTGCTGCAGTGAGTGAGTTAGTGAGTAAATTAACTCAACCATGTAGCTTTGTCTTGATGACATTCATTAGGCAAAGTTCCTGACATATAATTCTCTTAATTCTCTAAATGGCAGCTTATTAGGACACTGAAACATTGCTGGTGTTTTGTCTGAATACTCTACCTACCTACTACCTAAAATGATGCAATAATGAAACTTTTAACCTCATCAGACTAACTATGTGGTTAAAAGCTGTCTTCTTAGCTTTAACAAGAGAGAGTATCTGCCCCTACAATTTCAGGGAACAGAAGATAATGGGCATGTAAACAGAAATCCAAAATAATTATATCTAAAAACTGGAGGACATATGTTGGAGTCAATAATGATACACAGTTAGTCATACTGACTTCTTTCTTGTTTCTGAGCATCATGCCTTCAGTCTGGTCTTTAATAAGTTGAACACATGATCAGATGGAGGTCAGGTGACTGACATTCCACCGCTTGACCATGAAAAAAATCTGTATGTTGTCATTTGCCTACTGGATAGAGGCGGTTTAGGGGACATGTAATAACACTCAGTTCCCTCATTAGAAATGTAAACACACTCAAACCCTCGCCAAAGGGCTTAAACACCAAAAAAATATTGTCTGTGCCAACACAGTGACCACAATGTATCTAAGACATAACGGCAAAAGGCCCACTTTTGTTATTTTGTTTATAAACTGACACATAAAAGAATTAATGAAAGAGGATATTTGTAAATGTCGAATATCAGGAACCCTGTGGATGTTTTTGTAAGGCTATAGAATTTTATTGCACATATGCACAGCAGATAAATATGAATTATTAAACATACCAACAGGAACCTCTGAAGTTATGCCCATGCTCTGAAGAAGAGCCTCGGTCTCACGTCTTTTTTTCTCCAGGTCAGAATCATCCTGGTGAAGTGCTGCATCTTTCAACTGGTCCGCCTAGAAATACAGCATGCCACCCATTAATTAAATGTCTAAATAATCCACATTAAATTCCTGTGATCTAAGACAGTGCAGCAAAATTAAACTTGTTACTAGCAAGTTTTCTGATTTCAAACTCCCAAAGACACATATCCTTAAATACTATTAATTAATTAAATAATTTGCATTCATTATTTTTTAACCAGTGCCCCTTCAACCAAGGGCAACTTTGACTGCATGTCCATCTTCAGCATGATGAATTGACTGTTCCATGATGCTATTTTGGAGGACATTTTTGTTAGATTTCCAGATCAAATAGCAAGGTGAAAATGTTCTGTAAAGTTTTACCTATTCAATTACATTATTGCTGATGGTAACTGCACACAAAGTCACCATTGATTGAGATATCAGGACAGGGCTATCAGGATTTATGTTCTTAAATTGGGCAGAAACTGTATGCTACCTGCTGATTTAGTTACATATTCATTTAACACAGATTGTTTAGTTACTGCATTAGTTACTGCATAAACAATGTTACTTATTTTAAGATCAGTATGCAACATTTCTCAGAAGAGATCTAACAATCTGTATGAGGCCTATGAGGCCTGTGTTGTGTATGTCTGCCAAATACAACAACTGTTGTTAGATCTGAAGATCTAAGCTGCATGTTACCACCGTCCAAACAGTGACCATCACTTATTTCTCTCAGCACCCAAACTCTAAAACCAAGTCTAGTTGAGAATTTGCATTTGAATTGACAAATTCAAACTGAGCCTTTTGTGATTTTTATTCTCAATTCATTTTTGCACTCAACATGAGCAGATATTAAAAACATTTTTTTGCAAAATGTTAAACATACCTCTTTCTTTTTGCGCTCCTCCTCCTTCCTTTTCTTCTCCTCTCTGATTTGTGCCAAGCGCTGCTTCTTCCTTTCAAGTTCTGCTTTCAGCTCACTTTTGTCAGACATGATGCCACAGCTGTATAAAAAGATTTTTAAGTTTGACTCCGTGTTCCTTTAAAAATACTCTGGAAGACATTAAGTATGTTGAAACATAAGCCAAACATTAAGCGTGTCCTGGTGGTCGAGTGCTCTGCCTGTGTTTGTATGATCCGAAGACAAATGAAGGCAGTGCTTTTAAAAAAAAACAAGTATCTAGTGCCAGCTGATGCTCTCAGCCTCAGTACCACCTTGCACAGCAATGGAGGCAGCTAGCTAACAAGCTTATTTAGCAATAAGCACAACCAAAGAGACCATCCATCACTGTCCTCCGCCTCCTCTGCGGCTGAGTGAGTTTAAATTTGAGCTGTTTGCAGAATGAAATGCTTAGAATTTTTCACCTACGTCCAAGTGTGCTAAAACCACCTCCCGGCTGACCAGTCATTGTCGGCTAGCCAACAGACAGCCCCACCCTACTGTCGGTATAGTTCACACCCGGTTAGCTTAGCACGGGGCTATCCTATCCATATCTGTTACTGATCTCTGGCCTTTGTCAGTTTGTTATATGCGCATTCAAACTAAAAGACGGCTCCATGTTGATAGGATGTTTTATTTTTATAATCATACAGAAGTTTCACAGAAAACACGCAACGTGCATCCAATCGGCCTCTGCCGCTGCTAACGTTAGCCTTCCTTATAATGAATAGCGACAGTTAGCTTAGCCATCGTTGTTGTACGGCCTTTAAGTAGTAATTCTAAAGACCGTGTGTGTGTAGTTTAGTTTGATTTCTTTAGAAAAAAGTGATTCGGGTCGAAGAAATGACCTGCACAACCAAACCCATCCTATTGTGGCTAGAGATCTGGCACTAGCTTTGTTTGTTAGCGGCTAGCTACAACAGTTAACCAGACCCCGGTTCGCAGCGCTGTCATGCGCTTCCAAGTCTCCTGACCGCATAATTTTGAAAGCAAGTTGGGCTACAAACACAGCGACAAATACTGAAAAATGTTACAAATGTGGGATATTACAGCTAGCAGGACATCAGTGTGTAGGTAACAAACCTTAAAGCAGGTTCTTCACCTGACAGCCAATGTCTATAACAAACAGCCAAAACAAATGGGCTACCAACCAAACTACAGTGGCCGGGAAGGGGCAAAAAGAGAGCTTTGACGTGGCTGTGCTGCTGCCATTTGAGGTCAACAAAGGAGACTTTGGAGCTTGGCCAAACGTTAAGGCAGGTTTAATGGAGTGAAGACTTTGGATGTAGTACTAAATGTTGGTAGCTGATATTGTGAATAATTACTACATTACTGTCAGAGAAATCAGTTAATATAAAGCAGCAGCAGGAACTGTAAAGATAAATCTAAAAATACAAAAAATGTCAATTGGTGCAATTGTATGATTATTCTTCCTGTTCTGCTGCCGGCAATAGCAATAAAATTGTGTTTTAACAGTCAAGGATTGTAAAATACTGTTAGAAGTTGCAAATATTTATTGAAAAATATAGGTAGGATTTTAACATATTTCAAAAACCCACATATCAGAATACAAAAGCATAGAGCACAGGAAATCTGCCATGAATACTTTTACAGTGTATAGCAATAAAGTATATTCCATCAACCTGAATCTTGTTAAAAAGTGGATCACCAATATTTACATGCCCCAACTAATGAAAAGGAAACAGCAAGCAAAAACTGCCAAGAACAAATGCTTCCAGGTGCAAGAGAGAAAGTTATATATGGAAAGATCAGCAAAACCAGACTTCTTCATTTTGACTTTCTCTGATCAGTGTAGACTGGCACACATACATTCAACACTGGAGTCAGTATCCGCTCTATGTAAGTTATTTTGTAATCAGTTAACCTGGTCATCTAGTTTGTTGCTCCTCCTCCTGACATCCCCGCAGGCCTCAGCATCCGTTCCATCTGATAGCTGAGACAGGGCTGGACCGACTTTGGTGTTGTCCTCACCTCCCCCATTGGTATGCAGGCTATGCAAGATCTGGTCACTGGGGCGCTTCCAAGATGTTCGAGTGGCAATCCAGAGAATAAGAGCTCCGAAAACCACAAGAAGGACTCCCAGCACATTCACAAAAACTGCCTCAGGTGGAGAGTCCTTGTACTTCGGGTTGGTCCTTAATAATTAAAAGATAAAGTTATACACACTCTACCTGATTTAAAAGATTTTTTTATTAATTATTACCAGCATTTGTTTCCATCTTTAAAACACTTACAGGCCAAAAATGAGTTTCTCTGTGATTCCCATAAGAGCCACGGCTATAACACTGGTAAAGAGTAAAAGACCACTGTAGACATGGAGGGGCATAAACGCTGCTCTCCAGGATACAGGTGTAATTGGTATCAAGTACATGCCAACTCCAAGAACAAGCTGCTCAGTGAAGGAGAAAAAAAACTGAGATTAGATTCAAGCCTGGTCACTATGACTTTGCAGATCAGAAAAGACTAACAGAGTGAGAGGGTTTTTTTAAAAAAAAAAATCTCATTATGTATTGTGTTGAACCAGTTCATTGCTCCATCAAAGACACATTGGTAAAGTTAGGTAGGTAGGTTTGAACATACTGTGATAAAGCTCAGTTAGGTGCAATATGTCAAACTCTGCATGATTATGCATAGCAACAATATCAAGAGTGGGACTTTTGCTATGTCTGTTGATTTACCTGTAGACAGTACAGAATAACTGCTGTCAGACCCAGCCAGCTGTGCAGACTGTACATGTTGGGGATTTTAGCAGTGTTGTGATAATCAAAAACTGCCACGATAGATATAACGGCGAGAATGAAGGCCAGTAAGTTCAGGCCTGCATGGATGAACTTCATCATCAGTTTGCTGCACTGCCAAGTCCAAGGAAGTCTGTAGACAATAATGGCTGCAAGAGAAGTTGTTGATGTAACAATAATGCATATTTTTTAAATATTGATACATAAAACACATTTGTTTTCCTTTAAAAGTGGGCTTAAAGGTTAAGCCTTAAAGAGAGGACGGTAATCATTGTAACAAAGCTTTGCTATTTCCAGTATTATTGTCATTACTGATAAACACATTGTTGCCATGTGTTAAAAGTTTCCCTCTTCCTTCCTTGCTCCTTTGAGAGATATGTGCTCTGCAAATAAGTATAATCAGACTGAACTTTTAATTTAGGCCACATCTCACGTCGCTGTTTATGACTGCTACATGTTATGGCAATGTTCAATTTTTATAATCACGCACTTTTCAGTGGTTAGCTCCCACTAAGATCCCTTTTGTAACTGCGCCTTGAGCGAGAATTTCCTTTAGTTGTTTACATTTCTCCCAAAACTACGCCCCAATCCCGTTTGCCCACCATGTTTTATAGAGAAATAAAAAGGAAGTCTCCTCTCACCCAGTCCCTGCAAGAAAATAAACCCCGTCACTATTAAGACCGGATGCCAGTTGAACTCAGCCAGTCTTCCATCCCAGGCTAAACCCTCCTCCTTGTAGTGGAGAACCCATCTTAGCACGAATACGATGGAGACGAAGCCAGCAGTGGCGGCGACGGACAGGGCAACCAGGAACTGTTTCATGTCCTCCATCGTCCTCAGTGATTGCAGACGGAGCGGCTTGACGGGAGCAGCTGTTGCCTCAACCACAACAGTCTGTGGAGGTGGCTGCTGAGGACTGACCGTGGTCACATGACCCAAAACTGTGCAAATGTTTGGAGGAAAGACGTTTCGTAACTTGAGTGGTTACAGAAGAGTCGGGATTAGTTGGAAACAGAAGATGTTGTTGTTCAGTGAGGCATTATCATCATGTGAAGTCAGTAAAACGAACAAACTGTATTTACTGTAGTGTGCACCCCTCTATTGAGGGACTGTACTGTCTTGGTAAGTTTAGTGGAGTAAAAGCTTTCAGGACTCCAGTAACTGCAGACACCAACATAACACGGTGGGATACTTTAAAACAGGTGACCTAAAATCTGCCAGCGTGCTCCGATTATCAAAAACATGATTGAAGCCCCTGAAATGTAAATTTCAAATTTCAAAGCCTTTCTTACTTCAGCCTCCACAAGTGTGATATGGAAACATGGAAACCTCCAGTGAACCGAAAAGAAGGATTTTTCAGTGAAGCAGGAGGCACATTGCACATTTCAGGTGCATGATTCATCCTTGGTGTACATGTTCTTGCAACAATGCTCCTGAGTAACACGCTAATGCATCTGAGTCATATTTAAAATTACGCCTTTAATATCATTGTGAATGCTTCTTGACCACTTTCTTTTAGCTTCCTTCTCATTGGTTGAGTCGCATTTCTGTAATGCTTATTGTTTCTTTCTGTTGGTTTTATCAGTTTTTTTGATGATGAAAATGGTGTTTTCTAGGTTTACATTAAGACCATATGTAGTTTTAAGTTTTGAAAAACACTTGGAACACATATTTATTGGTGGATTGTTCAGTTTCAAATTTGCAACAGATAATTTCCTCTCTCTGCATCTCTTGGACACAACTATTTAAAAAAATCACAACTGTATACTCTTGCAGCCTGTTGACTGTGTGGGTGTGTTTTCACCTATGTAATTGCCAACATAAGTAAGCAAACTCCCAAAATTCAGACTCACATCTGCTCCCAACCAGTGAGAACAGATCAAATAAACTCTCAATACTAAATGAGCATGATGGAAACACAGAAGGAGGCAGAAATACAGAGAAACATGGAAAAATACATTTAATTTAAGTGAAACAGTGTAAAACCTGTTCACAGCAGTGAGACAAAACATGGTTAACAGTAATGCAGCGCAGAGACTTTACAATTATGTGTAATTCACACAAAAGAAATAATGATAGAGTGATTCAAATGTGAAAAACAGCATTATGAATTTTAGAGAAAAGCTGTACAAAAATACAAGTTGGAAACAAATATTTACAAAATAAGTAAGTGTTTGTCCAGGATCTTAATTCACTTGTTTATGTGGCAGCCTTGAGTTTGTAAACATGGCAGCAGAAATTGCCATTTTTTTGTTCAATATGAACAATTGTGTCCTTGTCAAAGAACAATTCATGCCGATAAGTCTGAAATGGAAGATAAAGAGATACATGAATTCACCAACACAAACACTTAATATTGATAGTGTCATGTCAAGTCACTCACCTCATCCCAAGGTTCAAGCAGGTCAATTGTCCGCAGTAACTGCCCGCTCTGGTTGTCATGCAGTCGGATTTGAGCTCTTCCTTCTCCTTCCTCTCCATTAGTTACCACTACTGCCAAAAGGTCCAGCTCATCCTCATATTCCACCGTACGGAAAGTCTGTAATATTTACAAGGTTCATTGTTGTGAGTTCTATAACTGTGGTTCTCTGGGTTTCAGGTGTTGTATCAGCACTGGTCTAATTTTGGCCAAACTCAAAGGATGGATGCACCTATAAACTTATTTTCATCTGTAAAAATACACAGGAGTGTATTGAAAAAGATGCCACAATAATGGCTTGTTAAATTTGAAGATGACGTGTGATGTGTTGCTCCAAAAGCTATTTATAAGCTGCTGCTTACAGAGCTACAGTGACAAAAATTCAGTCTAAGGGACTTAAATCTACATTTGCTTTATTTTGAAGTGTTCTTAACCACTATCAACTTGTAATGCCTGTTACATCAGATGTTGTGTTGCTGTGACAGACAACACATCTGTGTTTTTAAATTCCATAAAAATGTTGACCTTGAGCCAGTCGAATTCTCTAACTTAAAAGGGTGCTTCTCTGCTTCTTTTTGTTTCTCTTTTAGCGCAGAATACACTGCACCGTCCTTAATGACAGGAAAGGAGATATTGTGAGACCGGGTTTATTTCCTGGCTTCCCAAGACAGTAGACTGTACATATAATATACATTATGTTTAATTAAATAGTAGTTTACCTAGACCTTACAGTATATTTATACATCTCAAAAAACAGCACTCTAATATATTCTCTTTGCAGAGATTCTTGGTCATTGATTAAGGTATAATCACTTTGGTACCTCTTGATCTGGGTCATCATCCAGCTGATAAAATCTTCTCTTGACTGTGCGGCCTGATGAGGTGACTTGTGAGGTAGGCTGCAGTAGATGGAAAGCAAAACATTATATTCTGCTGAGTAGAATAAATTATTGCATTTACTTTTTAACCAACGCATTTGATTCATATGTGAGACTGACTCATGATCAAGGAACACTCACAGTGTTGATTCGATGGGTCGTCATAGAGAAATCCTCAACTACCTTTGATGGCAAACTACTGTTTGGCTCACCGAGGATTTTTAGGACACTTGGAGAAAAGAAAAAATACTATAAAAAGTACAAATGTGCTATACTGTATCTACTGTACATGTTCCAAAGAAAAGGATATTAATGCTTTTGTAACAAGGGCTAAGAAAAGAATTGAATAAGGTTTTAATCATTTATCCATTTGGAATATCTTAGGATTCTTATATTTAAGTATATTTGCCTCCACACAACAGACATTACCACTTCTTTTGCAGTCTTAATTGAGCTTTGCAAAGGTTGAGTGCAGTACTCACTTAATGATGGTTGGTCCAACATGAATGATTCTTCCTGAGTCGTCGGGGTGAAAAAAGATCCCATCACTCTCCAGAGAGCAGCAGTTCATGTTCTGAATTCCATTCATTGCCTAATACGATAAAATGACAACAAGTCCCAATAACTCATTAACTAGCACTTCCATTATCGACTATACAGAAAACTGCATATAGCATCATGAGCACATGACCACCTAAAGATTAACTCCTAGGTAATTAAACTTGTACTGCTGGATTTAAGTGCTTTGGAAACTGAAAAGCATCAACAGCTTATTAAAGTTATACTCCACACAAACTCTATTGTTACCTCTGGTGCAGCTTTAGAGCTTCAGCGCTCTTGACAGCTAGAAATCTAATTCTCTTTTACACTGTTTTAGCAGTATGTTAACCAGTATCTCGGGAACACTGTGTTGATTGGGACAAACAAAACTGCAGTTATTATGTTTTGAAAACTCAGGCAGATAAATTGTGATTTAATGTTTTTCCACAGTTTATTTTGCAGCCCTTTATATGCATTTGTCTCTGCAGTAAGTATACATGAACAGCGTCTTAAATAAACTCAATCTGGAATAAATGTGAAAAAGTACAGGGAGGCTTGTGTTGCCAAGGTCTCCACTTAAGCAGTTGAGCCTTTTGGGGGGATTTTAAATAGTGATTACAGGTTTGGTTCTGTCCTGCTGTATCCAGCAGCTGAATACAAAGACTGTCACAAACATCTGTGGTCCTTCTCACCATGACACTTTCAACAGGCTTTGGCCAATTTGGTGGCACTTAAGTCTATCACACATCAAGATCGAGGATTTGTATCTTTTATACACAAACACATACTACTTTTTTTTTAAATAACACAATGTTTACTGAAATGTCATGGTATGGTGTACGACTAAAGAGGAGTCTTTAAACGTACCATAGTGCTGTCCTTGAGTGAACAGATGTGGTGAGTCCCCTTGTGATTCTTATGTGGTGGTGTGTAGATGTAGTGCCATGGGTAGCCTCCGATCTGGATGCTGTTGTTGGAGCACAAAACCTCAAAGAGCACTGGAGGGCAATCTGTGCAGTAACATAAAAAATACCTACACTTTTTACATTGTAATGAAAACCAGTAATGCTCACAGTGGCCAAGAAGGTGTACTACAATCTTTAACACAAAGACACCACAGGGGTGGCCTTAAAAACTCACTCACCCGTGATCTGGATATTTACTGGAATACCAAACGGGATCCCTCCTACTGTTTTTCCTCCAAGAAGTGAGCTCTGCTTTCCAAGAGTTAACTTCTCTGTCAAGTACTAAATGAAATAAAATATTTATCATACAAACAGAGATGAGAGCAGCGAGAACAGCCGGAGGGATAATTAAAACATATAAAACTAAAATATGTAAAAATGCATAGGCGCATGACTTCAACCAAAGTATTTCTGATGCTTAAAACCTTGATTGAATTAAATATTCAACATGGTTGTATTGCAAAGGAAACGTTTTTGTATTAAAAAAATAATACATACCTTTTGGACAATGTGCTCAAAGTTGTATAGTTTCACTGACTTGTTGCTGTAGGACACAACAAGGACACCCTGAGACAGAACAACATCAGTGACACCATTTCCAAATACCTGAAAGATCAAGATTGACATCTTGATGAACATCACCCATACAGGCATTTTCAAACAATTTCATAAACTACAAAAATATCTGGGTACCTTTTTGTTGATCTCCAAAACACCAACAATTTGCAATGGGAAAACATTGAAAATGGCCAAATGCATGACCGTATCCTGAGTTATACCTGCCTGTGAATTAAAAACAAAAAAAGGATAATTCAGTCATCACATCTACACATAAAAGCTTTGGACGTGTACCCTAGTAGCATATATGTACCATAAATAGCAAATCGATCCAAAGAAAAACAATCACTTTGCTTCTCAAATATGAATACCACTGTCTGATTATTATAAATTGAATATTTTTGGATTCAGGACTGCTGGATGGACAAATTGAGCTATTAGAAGATATTAACTTGACAGAGAAATTTGTAAGGAGCATTTTTCACTATTTTCTGAAATCTTGTAGAATGAACAATTTAATCTAATTCACTGACAGATTATTTGACTATGGACATCATAAATTGTAGCCCTTAGCTGTATTTGTAGTCTTTAAACAATACTCATAATCATGATTCATGGACTGAAGAAATTATGTGTACATTAAGATCCCAGGCTTTATAAGCTTTTATCCACTTTCCTGTCACTATAACTAGGGACAAATCTTATGAAGGTAAACAGACTGACCTTACCTGTTGTGCTAAAGATGTTTCTTTGTTTTGAACAGACTTAACATAAAACACTTCTTGAGAAACATCCCAGCCAAGATATCTGCCAAACAATAACAAAATATTGTTAAAAGTTTTTACTGAGCTAAAATTGAAAAGAATGTACTTATCTCCACTCAAAGAGCAGAGATATCAGATGATACCTGAACTTTTGGTTTGAAGAGAGGAAAACTCTCTGTAGCTCTGCTCCTGTTTCAGCTGAAAGGCGATACAGCCAGTTATTGGCTGTCAAAGCCAAAAGGCTGGGTTTATGATCAGAGGGGGAGGCTAATGTTTTGTCCTGTCAACAAGACAAATAAAATAACAATTTGAACCTGGTTTGTTATAAATTGATTATTGTAAGTGCAGCGCTAATCCAAAAAAAAGTGTTAAATTTTTCTTACGAGTGGGCCCTGACAAAGCAAGGCATCTTCAAACTTCTCCAATTTCGACCTCTTGGGTAATTTGTATAGGACTTGAGGCTCTGCATGAACGCTGAAACCACAGGATTTATTTATAACCTTTTATTCTATTGTTAGTGTTGCGTACATTTTTTTCAGCTGAATGCCATGTAATTTAAACTGTGAACGTGATGACAATTCACACTCATGTTTTCATATAACTATAATCACAAAGTTCTGATTTTATTTGTTAGAAGACATATACTAGCAAAACTTTACCTGGCAAGCTACAGTTTATATTCACAGTGACCTGGCCTGGCGCCACATTTGAAAAACAACCCACAAGTAACGTTTCTTTAAAAAGTAAATGGGCTGCATGTTGCAATGATTTTGAGATTTTGATTTGTACATAGGCTATGTGAATTTTAAAGATGTTGCATCTCTAACTGTAATAGATCTTTTTGTGTTGAATGTGTGCCAGAGACTGAAAATAAAAGTTATTTTAAAAAAGTTTTTCTCACCAGCTGTAGCAGTTCTGGTAATTTTCAAAGTAGATTTTTTCATTCTCATACTTTATTGTGGATTTTGAGGTCTTGCTCCAGACTTTAATGAACTTCCTGTTTTCCTACAAAATGAATAAATAAGATATATTAGTCAAACACTTCTGGAAGCCGGAGAGCCACTGCGAATATTGTCTTTCACATTACCTGGAGGAGGAGAGCCCTTAGGATCTCCATATTGCGTCTTAAAATAGTCCCAGCATCCCTGCTACCTCTACTCCTCCTGTTCAACATCTCTGCGGCGTTTACAGTTCTTCTTCTACGGTGCGGCGCCATCAGCAGGTGACACTTGTCTCTACAACAGTACACTCTGGTAGCATGACAAAGGACAACAACCTGAGCTGACCACAAGTTCACAACCAGATTCAGGTACGGGCGGTACAGAACCTCTTACTGACCTTCATCTTGTCTGAGACCACTAAACCACCTCTTTAAAGTTAGCGAACACGCAAACAAGCGCGAACAAATTAGCAGGTAGAATAGGGAACGTTAGAGCTGCTGAGCTACAGCACATCGATAGCTCGTTACTTTATTCAAAAGTCCTACCTTGTTCGTTATATGTGGCGTAGCATTAGTGTTGGACCGGGTAATGTTAGTAGTCCAGGGGTAAATCACAAAGAAATGAAGTTAGCTCTTAAAAGTTGGTGGACATCCCATTTTGACCGGTGTGGTATTAGTTAGCTGCCAATGCTAGCTGTCCTTTCCTGATCCATGTTTGTAGTCTTCACGTGTTTCTTCTTCTTCTACTGCTGAAATTAGGCACGCGACAACCATCATGGACCGTTAGCGCCCTCCTCTCAACCGCTGGAACATTGACCGTGGAATATTTAGTTTCCTCTAGCTTTAGCTTTAAGGTTGGAAAATAATTTTATAGCGTCTTTCACACTGTTTGACTATATTTATAAACTCTATATATGTTGCAGCTCTCCATTAAAGCTATATGATGTTTCCATTGACTGAAATATTCAGACCAATCACTGTTTGTTTTGGGGTTTTTTGGCTGCACCGTTAAAGTCTGGCTTCACAGCATGGGTATAAAAAGTGTCACACAAGTGGGTCAGAGGGGTCATGTGGTTGGTTGAGTTGTCATCTTTAGACAAATTCCTTTTGATCTTTCTGACTATCTCTCCTCAAATAACCCAAAACTATTGACCCGATCTGCCTGTTGGATGCTTCATCATTATTTCAGCATGCCTTTGTATTTTTTGTATTTTAGGTTATAATAGGTTATTATAGAATGTGTTCAACTCTTCCTGCAATGTTACAGCGTAAATGCACACACTGCAGAGATCCTCTGTGGCCAAACTGGCTCAAGTTTTCAGCAAATTGTCCTCAAGATTAAAGAACACAGAAGGAAGACCTTCAGCTCCACTGGGTTCACGGATTCTGACCAATCTTGATGACATCTTTAAGCACAACATGTGGTCAGTAATGTACTGTCGTGAGACTTAAATCTGTCACTACTTTTAGCTAAAGTTTTCTAAATCAACTTAAAACAGTGGATTTATATGTTATTGTTTGAATTTTGTTTCATTCGATGCAGTATGAGTGTCACTGCAGCTTTTTAAATTATTTTTTAGGGATCATGTACAATGGACAGAAGAGGATAAAGAGAATGCACGGCAGAAGACAAACGAAAATTCAAGTGTACAAATTCCTTTAACAGAACAAGGCAAGAATGAATACCCACAAACAAGTTATATTTGACTGGGGTTACATGGCAAATAAGCCTTCTATAATACTCTTACATCTCCTCCACACAGGTAAATTTGACACAGAGGCCTGCCAATACTGGGATAAGTTTTATGGGATGCACCAGGATAAGTTCTTTAAAGATCGCAAGTGGCTGTTTTTAGAATTCCCAGAACTGCTTCCGCCAGGTTCAAAAAGCGAAGTAACTGACAGGTGTCTGGGTGACCAGCAGGCAGCATACCCTCTGCCTAGTGGTTCCAGCACAGATGCAGAGACGAGACACCAGCAACACGATGGCCCCACATGCCATCACAGCAGCCCAGTCACCTCCAGCCAACAGGAGATCTGTCAAAGAGCTGCACTAGAAAAAGATGAGGATGCCATACAGACGACTGCTTTCCCAGGCCAGCATGCGTCTTTCAGGATCTTTGAGGTTTTCAAAACTATTGACATATATTGACAATTTCATTGTTTGAATATAGATGATATTGATAGAAATGTAGTAAGATGTAAGTTGCTGTACAGAAAGTGTCTAACACCATACCACAAGCACAAATTTGCTTGGCCATGTTTCACTTGGCAGTTGTTTTATCTTTACAGATTGGATGTGGTGTGGGGAACAGTGTATTCCCGATCGTTAATTCTATAAAGTGAGTACATACTCTGATATTTATCCGCATATTTTCTTTAAGTTAACCATGCCACCCTATGTGTACAGAGGCAAAACATTCCAAATGCATCCTATATTGGCCAGATCCTGTATTATTTACCATTTTATTGTTTATATTACATACACCGTGACAATACCCAGCTACACATTCCCTACCAGCACAAAACTGTGAAGTGTAATTTGTTTTAAGTTCTGTGGACAGCTGCAAGACCTACACCACAGCATGAAATGTGCAAACATTGCTTGCACTATTAAACTACCTATTTATCAAACTTGGACAGCTTTTGAGCAGTTTGGAAAGGTTGAAATCTGAAACAATTGATATGCAACAAACGTTAGAACTTAAAAATGATTAATGGGGATGGCTATTAGAAAACACATCTTAATAGATCTGTTTCATAGCAGACATTTGTAATTGTCACAGTAGGAAAAGCACAGGTGTTACTATAAACATAAACAATGACTTTGTTTCAATCAAGCGTCCCAGTAAATCATGACGATGTGACAGTGAGCCATCATGAGCCATAACACCTGGACCCTGAAGCACAAGCAGCTAAATGGAAACAACCCATCATCATTTTACTGTTCTACCCCTTTTGTTTTTCTACTGTGACAAGTCAGACTGTGTTCTGTGTACAAACCATATATGCTTCTTTAGCCAAAGATTCTTGATGCTTGATCACACAGCTATACTGTATTAATAATTATTTATGGGACATTAAATTGGTTTTGTTTCACAGAGAAGCTGATGCATTTTTATACTGCTGTGACTTTTCCCCATGTGCCATTCAGCTGGTCAAGGTAAGCTGCTAATGTCACTTGTGTTTTAAAACAACCAAGCTGTGGACATGATGTTGAGGGTATTTGCAGTCATATCAGATTATGATGACGTGCACCATGTCGTAGACTGCTGAAATATTTAGACAGATTACATTATCATTTGACGAAGTAATGCATTTAATTCATTTGTTGTAGAGCTGTTGCCGACCTTTGCGCTTAGAATAATGGTTTAAATGAGATTTTATAGTTCAGACCATTGTTCCCTCACACAATGTGCATATTTAAAAGTACTGAAGAATAACTCAAAGCTCTGCCTCGCAGCTAGAGCCAGCTCAACCAGTTATTATGGAAAGAAGCTGAAGAGAGATTCCTTTACTTAATATTTTGCACAAGTTTTAATGTGATTTAAATGTAAAGTATAGTTTATTTTGTGCTCCGCAAATAACCTTTTTAAATTCAACTTCATCTGAAGAGAATGGAAGACCAAGTCAAAATATCAAAACAGGTGTTTTTTAATTAGAACTAAATTATTAAATTCATCCATATTATCATGTGAAATTTGATCTCCAAATAACACACAGAGACACAATATCACTTGGAAAGTAATTGCAAATGATGTACAATAAATGCAACTCATCATATGCTTTTCGTGCCATGTAATTCATTTTACCAAAATTAACCTGTGTATTGAATATATATGTTGTGTGCTTCTTTAAAGCGCTATAGTTGGTAGAGTTGAATTGAAGAAGAAGAGATGGAATCAGTACATTTTAACCAAAAGATTATATACAGAATGATCTTGTATAGATATATAAATGAGATATATTATTACAAATTTAAGATGATAGTGAAGTGACAGTAGTGCAGAAAAGGAAAATGGGTCATTTCATTACCTGTGAATTTTGGAAAAGGTATTAAATGAAATCAGTGGTTACAACACAAAAACTAAATATTTACTTAAATCAGTCCCTGAGCTGCCATTTGGAAATGTACTTTGTGTGACAGCAGTTATCCTACTTTATTTCCTCACATAGGACCATCCAGACTACGATGACTCTGTGTGTCATGCCTTTGTCCATGACATTTGTGAGGAGATGGCCTCCTTTCCCTTCCCTCCTCAAAGCCTGGACATTATTCTGGCAGTCTTTGTGCTCTCCTCCATTCATCCGGACCGGTGGGTGAAGGTTACAAGACAAAGGGGAGACTGACATCATTTTTCACCTGCCGGACAAAAAACCCCAATAACATCTTCACCTCACCTTCAATTCCCCAGGCTTTGAATGTCATTACAAAAACTGTGCAGCATTGTTGTTTAATCTATTGGTATTTTATTGACAGAGTTCAAGGAGTTGTGAACAGGCTATCTTCATACCTGAAACATGGAGGGATGTTTCTCTTCCGTGATTATGGGAGATATGACTTTTCACAACTCAGATTTAAGAAGGGTGAGTCTTCATTTGAGCCACTTATCTACCTAGGTTTTTATATATTATGTAGGTACACCCTTCTGTGTGTGGGGAGTGCTTTTTGATAATTTAATATATTTCTTTTTTATTTGTTTAATCTCATTCTCTCACAATCAGGACGCTGCTTATCAGAGAATTTCTACACACGAGGCGATGGAACCTGTGTGTACTTTTTCACTAAAGGTAATGCTTGGACTGAAGGGTGTCTGGGGGTACCTAAGTAGTTTAAGCTTGACTAAATATTAAAATATGCTTGACAATTTTCAGGTCAATTAATACCTAAAGGATATTTTTCACCTAGCATTAAACCAGATCCTTTAAGATAGCATTTAGACTTAAATGTTAGGAAATTAAATGTTGTCTAAGTAAAATGGGAAAATGTGGTCTGGTCAAATCAATCTGACGAAGATGGAACTTGGACTCATGACCTCAGTACTTCAAAAAACCTGGCTACAGCCCTGATTACTGACAGTGTTATTATAAATATTTTTACAGAAGAGGTTCACGATTTATTTTCCAATGCTGGACTGGAAGAAGTTCAGAATCTGGAGGACAGACGACTCCAAGTGAACAGAGGAAAGAAAGTTGCGATGCGTCGGGTTTGGATGCAGAGCAAGTACAGGAAATTTTATCCACCTTCACCATCTTAACATCCCGCCCTGCACAGCCTGTTCGGGGGCTATGTAGCTATTTATTTTTTCAATCCTGAAAAAAATGTATTTTTTTTTAAAAAAGGAGTGTATATCAATGGTTAATGCAATAAATTTACAGAACATGTCCAACAAAGTACTGGTGTTGTCTTGTTTGATGTTACTGATGCTCTGTGAATTAATATCTATAAGATGAGTTTTTTTTTTACTAATTAGTAAAAACATGGGACTTACAGTGAATATCAATTCGACTTCAAAATGGAAGATTGTTTAGATTGGAATAAAATAGATGTTAAAATATGTTTTTAAGTTGACAGAGAGGGAAAAAAAACATCAGTTTTAAAGGGTGGAAGGTGTCTTTAGATCTTTTTGTAGGTTATAATGGCAGTACCATACTGTACATATACTTTACTCCAAATAAAGGCTGCAGATTTACTCACCTAATTACGTGAGTATAATTAAAAGCAGTCAGGCTTTGGAAAAAGTGTTTTATATTTGTGCCAAATTAATGCACTTTGCTGCTCTAGAAGTTTAATGCAAAGCTCATTTTAAGTACTCGTTTTTACTTTATTTGAAAGATTAATCTACAGAGTTACATCATATTTACATGTATCTCTGAAAAGTTAACTTCTCATGTCAGAAAAACTGTCATTTTTAGTTGTGACAAAGTATTTTCCTGCTAATTCCGGATTTTTAAAAACTGCATCAGAAGTAGGTTAACTTTCTCAACACGTAGTCATCCACCAGTTTTTAGTAAAATAAATGAATAAAAATCACCAATTTTCATTCATTCACTGTGCAGGGAGGGTGTGTAATCTAAAAAGTAACAAGTAACTTAGGTTATCAGACAATTATGGTGAATTAAAAAGAATAATTTTGCCACAAAAGTAGTGGCGTGGTATAAAGTGTAAGTATAAAGTAAAAATGTAAATATCTATATACATCTATATATAAATACAATACAAATTTTGTCATTTAATTGTTACTAAATTTTTTAATTAATTGTACATTAATTGAGTAAATTTACTAAGTTACACAACAGTTTTTGTACGATAAAACTACTCATGACAAGTCAAAATCAGAGTGTACTACTTTATGGAAATACGTCGAAATTGTGACACTGTATATTTCTGACTTAAGAAAACGTAATTTTGACTGACTGAGACAAAATTTACTTTTGGTTTAAATTACCTTCCATGATCTTTTGATTAAGTCTAACAGTTATTTAATTTATTTTTTGGTAAAAGGTCAAATGTAACTTTCTATATTTTGTTTGCAACTATGTGTCTGAACATAGTTCGTGTGTGCAGTGTGTATAGTTTGAGAGTGGTCTGTTTTTCCCTCATGTTGTCATTGACGTTAAGGAAAAATGTATCACCCTCGCGATAAGAATTTTGCACACGATGCGTGACGTTTCATAGGCAACCACTTGAAGACGGAGAGGTGGCCCCGGAGCCAGGACGCAGTGCTGAGGTGTGAAGAGGTTTGTGCCCTAAAAACAAATAATAACTAGACATTTTCACTCAGCGGCAGCCACTGCTCCCACGTAAAAACAGCTGTGTGATGCCCGTCGGTTAATTTCACACTCTTTGTGAAAGACTAACCGTGTGCGTTGCAGTGCCAACACACGAAAAGTAGCTTGATGAGTGTCCAAAGTAGTGGAAGTTTGGAGGGGACGCCATCTTTGGTCCCAGCTCTCCACGTCCCCAACACGGACTGTGTTTTCAGCAACATACCACGGCAGTGGTGAAGGCCCTGGAAGGTATCGTGTTACGTTTTAAGACGCATATGTCTCTTCTGTCTGCTCGTTTAGGACATTTTGTACAGAACGAAAGGAAATTGAATTAAAATGACCGAGCAAATCTTGGTGGCGAAACCTACTCGCTAGCTAACGTTACAGTAACGCGTCAGCTCCAAAGTCAATTGAGCCTGTTTGGCTAGCTAGTAGCACTGAGGACACAGGACCGTCTCTCTGTGGTCAGGCCAGTGTTGTAACCTAAAGACAAATACGTGCATAATAGCGATAAACCTTTACGAGAGCAGAAAGGTTAACGCTGTAGTCGGTGCATCAGTCTGTAAGCATGCTGCCGTTGTAAGAGCAAACAGTAGTCAAGTTACATAAAGATGTTTAAACCCGTAAGTAAACGCCAAGAGAGAATGCAAGCAATTTTGGTGATGTTTAACGGTATATCACTTAATCGGTAGCAAGCAATGCATAAGTTATGTGTGCATCGCACTGTTAGCAACCCTTTGTGTGTGGACTGTTGTTTCCCTTCAAGCAGTATCCACATTATCTGTATAACTGACGTTAATCATCATGTTGACGGTGCAGAGGAGTCTTAGATCGGTTTTTAACGCGGCACTAGCTATATGTCTAACATTAAGTGTTGTGCTATATAAGATAACAGATGCTACGTTACTGCATCGGGTGGTCGGTAGCCTTGTTTGACCTTTTCAGTATTACTAACCTGGAGTAAAGAGCAAAGTGTTCGTGATACCCCAACCAAAAATGAAGGGACACCCATGGGATACAGGCTGCTTTGGTCTGTGTAGTAAGCTAACGCACATCCAGGCAAATAACTGTTAGTTGGTCATTTTTGGGGTGATCCAGTGTTGTTGACACTTGTGTTTTTCTCTCCTCCCTGCTCCCGAGTAGTTTTCATTGGACATTGTAGTAATGAAGGCCTTCTACGTAGCTTTTGACATAGATACCTTCTACATTTCTTTGTATTGTCGGGGTTGCGTGCTTAGATTGACATGGATCAATACTGCTCACATCACTATACTTGGAAATATTGAAAATTAGAAGACTGTTGTAGTCTTTGTAATTTATATTTTTTTTTCCCTGAAGTTAACAGCTAACACACCTATGGGTTAAGCAATGCAAGACAGTTCATGGCAGAGATATTTTTTAAAAGATTTTCCAAGTGTCTGCCATAAACAGGTGGTCACTCTGCTGACTGAGCAACACAGAGTTAAAATGACATCCACAGCAAGAGTTGTAAGGGTTCAACCACTTGTTCCTGCAGGGGCTTGAATATAGATAATAGTTATGCACCAAGGCCTTCATGTTTGAAACACAGGGAAATCCTTGAAAAAAGGCCACACAGCTGATATGTATTTATGATATGAAACTGGTGCAAACATTCTAGGTGAAAAGTGAGATATGGTTTTGGATCCTTGTCAGCAAGACCAAGAATGCTCTGAGTAGTATCTGTAGGAAGGCTTTTAAGCTACAACTTCTCTGAAAGATTATTTATAAGTAAAAACATAGTTTTAACGTTTTCTTAAATGTCTGCAACAACTGCATCATGTGAATAGTGCACTTTTTTTATTGTACCTATGATCAAATAATTGAACACATCAGTTCAGTGCACGAGTTATGCTTGGCATTAAAAGTGTGTTGATAACATGATATGAATAGTTTGGAACATAATATGAATAGTTTTGAAGTTAAGTGCTTTAAAACTGATGCAAATGCCATATGCAGCAATTGCAGGCAGCCTATAGTTTTGAGTCTGAGTTTGAAATGGTACAAAGTATTTTAGTGACTCCTAGATGCTCAATGAAGAGGATTTTTTTTTTTTTTAAACCTACACAAGTGTCTCTGAGGCTGGCTAGTGGCTATTAATGTGATCGTTTGGTGATATAAAAGAAAAGTGGTTTAGTTTAATTTAGTGGGATAGTTAAATTGTCAAATTCCTTAAAATTTAAAAACTTTCTGCAGTAAGTGCTAAAGTAACAAAGAGGGCCGTGACAAACAATTTAGCGTGGCTGCTCCAGGGAAACGTCTTTAAGTAAAGAATAGAATTGTTATTTTAAACCTTTTCAGGCCCTGATAACATGCATGGGGATCACTTTTATCTTTGGACAATTATATGCATCTAATTATTGACTTTCAGCCAGATGAGTACTGATTATGGTCTATTTTTCATTTGCATCTGTGTTTCTAGACATACATGCTTTTCAGTGCACGACTTCATATGATATATAGAGTTATATCTGTAAAATGACCTTGTCAATAAATGTGGTATTAGAAAAATGCAATAATCCAAGCCAGTTTTTAGTTTGAAGCACTGCTTAGTTTATTTCTGGATCATTAGTCAAAAATTCTGAATTTCTAGTCTAAAAACTGTTCCCAAAACCCAAAATCTTTATGGGGCTATTGAAAATGTCACAGATGCCTTTCTTCATCTCTGCTGCTGTTTAGATTCTCATTTTATATAATTGGTGGTTCAATATCTGCTATAGCTTGTTGCTGTTTAGTTGAGATGTTAATGGAACAGTGGTAGTTTAAAACATTAGCTATCCGCACAGCGTGGACAACTAATGATTTAAACTACCACAGCTCGTTTCGTGGATGATATTTTTATTGTATGTGATTTGATTTGATGCCCACATTTGTGTTTTGTTTTTGTCACCTGTTTGATCATCTTTATAAGTCTGTTTTATTTAGAGAGTTGGCTACATTATACCTGTTACAACATGTATATCTTGAGCGATTACATGCTGCATACTGTAGTAGGCCAGTGTGCTTGCACTGGAAGTTTAAAGCATGACTTAAGAGCAGACAGTGTTTTTGTTTTAGAGGATATAATAAATCGCATTTTGTTTAGCTTTTCTTGCTAAGTTGTCTCATGCACAGTGTGTCAGACACTGCAGGTTTCGGCCTAAATTAAGTCCAAATTCAGTTCATATCTAAGATAGTTAAAGATGTTTATTCATTACTTGAATGTCAGCAAGAAAGATACCATTCCACACAAGTAGTATTTGACTTTCTACAGCTTTGTATAAACATGTTATAATCAGAAGCTCATTTATTGAAGCATTTTTTTGTCTTCTGAAACGATCAGTCTTGAATGGACCCACGTGCGCAAAAAAAAATTGCATATCATACAACGTTGCAGACTGATGTGAATTTGTTAGCAGATAATAAGAGACAAATTTTAAATTATACCTTTTTGTGTTACAATGACTGCCACTTCTGTGAAGAGAGGTGCGTGTGTGTGTGTGTGTGTGGTGGTAGTGGTAGTGGTAGTGGTAGTGAAGCCAGGAGTTGTGGAATAGTGCTGTTAAAGGCTGCACAGACTTAGATTTCATCCCAAATTTCAGGATGTCAAGGGATACTTTTAATTTCAGAAAATTCCCCCACCAAAAAAAAGGGATTGAGTCACATATGAGCAAAAAATCTAAATATGATCACATGTGCCTGGTGTGTTAACGTAACCATTGTTACATTCAGTCATTTCTGTGCCAATTCCTCAGAGCACCGCTTAAATGCAATGCCCCCTCACTGTTTAGCATTAAGCCGATGTCACAAATCATATATTATTATTCATATCATAGGCTGTTTGGCAATCCCACTTTCTGAATCATTTATTCATATGCTACAATATTGCAGTTAGTTTTTGAGGTGAAGACAAACTCTGAATGTCCATGATGTAAAGAGTTAATGCTTTGTGTATGTTAAACATTTATCATGTGACCAATCCTCAGGCTCAATTCCTGGCATGTTTTTTTTTTTTTTTTTACTTTGCTAGTTAGTGAATTTCACAATATTTCCTATGTAGATTTCCTCCACTTAATGGATTCCATTGCAGATTCAAAATGGTTGTCTCACCAAAGAACAGGTTTAGTGGGCAGACCCCTCTGAGTCTGCAGCAACAGTGAAGCCCAGGGAGCTCACGTAACAGTGTTACTGCAGCACAGTATTCATCAGTGCCTAGCAGTTAAAACAGTGGACTCTCGGGATGCTAGCGTTTGTAGCAGCAAAATGTCTGTCACTATCAGATTCCTCTGCATTTTGAGTTGCAGTATTATTATTCATATTTTTTGGTACTAATATTGAGCCATTAACAGCAGGTTATAAGTAGACCCAGTGGTGTTTAAAAGGAGTAAATATAAAGAGTATTTTCTTTGTGTCCTCTCTGCTACACAGATGTAAAGTAAAGCCACCAGGGAATGGGCATACATTTGGTCCTGGCCTATATTCAGGTCTAGACCACAATGTGATCACTTGTAAGGGTTTGAGACTGTTTAGATTACTAAACAAAGCATATTTAGAATAACTTTGCTCAGCTACACTGTGTCATCCTCTCTTGAGTGGGCATTCTGAGCCTTCAATTGGGTGATTGCTGACTGAAACACACTTTGAATTGCTGCTAATCCTCCCAGGCACCATGGAGGAGCTGCACAGCCTGGACCCCCGGAGACAGGAGCTGCTGGAGGCACGCTTTATGGGCGGGATCAGCGGCAGCACAGGGGGCAGCACTGGCAGCACAAGCGGGGGAACCAAAGTGAGTAAATATTCAGCTGTTTGTACTTAATTGGTTAAAGTGCTGTTTTTAGCCGTGCCTTATCCTAAAATCATCTTTTTGTTTTCTTCAGGGTTTGACCAATAATGAATGTTCAAATCACAGTTTTGGAAGCCTGGGATCCTTAAGTGACAAGGAATCAGAGGTACACTGACCCACTGACACTAACTACACTTACATGGACTGGAATGATCAAGTGAATCAGTTAATTATACAAATAAATGTGACATTCCATTGCATTAATAGTCTTTCTTATTGCTATAGTGACATAGTATGGCTGAAGTGTATGGCATGTCTGCAGCTATTGACCATTTGGCTACACATTAGACCTTCCATCTTTAAATTTCACAGACCTAAATTCCTTCAACCGTTAGTGTGCAACACTGCATTCAGTCCAACAATGGCCTTCTCATTAATTTTAGTAAGACCACTGCATCAGTACAGTGTGGGATGCCAACTACCATGCTGTGTCTTGGTATTAAATAAACCTGCAGACTGGATTTTCATGTTCATATTTTATGTACATCCTGTGTGCTGTAGCAGCACACCCACACCACTGCAGCCCCTTGTCTTGCTTTATAGCAGTGCTGTTATTTGTCTGAATGCCCTCTAAGGCTGCAGTAACATTTATATTTTTTGCAGCCTTTTTTTATCCAATATTTTGATAAGTTGAATTGACATCAACTGTTTATTTAAAAACTGGAAACTGCTGCTGTTTGGCCCTCTCCTGTGACATTGTTCCTTTTGATGCACAAGAGGTAACACAGATCAGACCATCACTAGGTGAGGAAGGCTGTAACTGCACAAAGTTCACCAGCTGGCAATGGTCTTTTGGGAAAGCTATCTTTGAATCTGCTAGTTACACCCAGAGGTAGCTATTTGTTTTAAGAGGTCTGTCTTTCTCACCTAACAGGGGTCAGATGTGAAAAGAGGCGGTTCTCCTGCTTATTCGGTAGGTGCATATGAAATCTTTAAATTAATAGTTATCCTGATAAGGGCCTTTTCCTACAGTTGTGGTTAACTAGAGTCTGATTTGCAGTGATTTGCTCCAAGTTAGAAATAAAGAGTTTTAGTTAAAAAGCAGAGATTAAATGCTACAAAGACTTTCTTGTAAACTTTTATTACACTAACCCCTTTTTGTGCAAATGAAGTGTGAATATTCATAAGTGAAGCTGTAGATTTAACAGACCAGATAGAAGTAAACTCTGTAGGCATTTAAGATCTGACCATAAAAAACTATACAATGACAGCAGCTACACAAGCTGAAGTAAATGCTATTCTTATAATTGTTTAGTGAAACATTATTCGACGTGTTTTTCAGACCCCAGAGAAGAAACAGTCAGAAACAAGAGGCAGAAAAAGGAAACCTGAGATCCAGTCAGAGAGCAGCCAAGGTGAGCGCCTTTGTGTTGAACCCTGTTAGTTAGAGTTTGGCTCTTACTTCCAGTATTTCTTTGAAATATTTTCATAATTCTTTTCCATCTTTTCCTTTCACAGGGAAATCAATTGTGCGAGGACCCAAAATAAGTGATTATTTTGATGTAAGTTTTCAATTTAGTATCCAATGTTTCATCCATTGAAAGGAAGTGTTGAGCAAATGATGTGTGTATTACTCTTTCAACGTATGAGGCATAATCCATTTCCTGATTCTAAAATAACAAAACTGTGAATGAAAGGAAGCCACTGGTGGTTCTGCCATTATCAAATGTTGAGCAGTGATGTCACTCTTCCTTTCTTACCCTTTTAGTTCCAGGGAGGAAATGGGTCCAGTCCAGTGAGAGGTCTCCCACCAGTGATTCGTTCGCCCCAGAACTCACATTCCCACTCCGCTCAGGGCACAGCCGTAAGTTACGCCAAAATGTGTCTTCAACATTTCCTTTGATGCCCTGTTTGTTGTTGCCCTGTTACAAAAGAACTGATCATTATTCTGTTGCAGGTTAGACAAAATAGCTCATCTCCTACTAGTCTGTCTTTTGGGGACCATGCGACACATCCAAAGCAACTAGCAGTCAAATTTGTTCAGGTGAGGGAAGAAGGCACGATTGTGGATTGTCTGGATGCCAGCAGCTCTTTGTAATTGCTCTGTAACTTGTTTAAGATTGCTACTTGAACTACTTCTGTTGTTTTCCACTCCAGACTGACCTTACAGTGTTGAAATTGGCTGCCCTTGAAAGCACTAAGAATCTAGACCTTGAGAAGAAGGAGGGGAGAATAGATGATCTGCTAAGGGTAAGGAGGAGATCTTAGGGTTTCCTACCAAAGACTTGACTGGGCTGTGAAGTTAGAGCAAAACAAATTAGACAGTAGTGATAGAAGTGATAGAACAGGCCTTAATTTGTATTGTCTGTCAACCATATAAACAGCATTTTTAAGGTTTCAGATAATTGGTGGATGGGGAGATTAATTTAATTTGTGCAGCTGCTGATTAAAGCTTTTTTCCTGCTTCACAGGCAAACTGTGATCTCAGGAGACAGATAGACGAACAACAAAAATTACTTGAAAAGTACAAGGAACGCTTGAATAAATGCATCACCATGAGCAAGAAGTTGCTTATAGAAAAGGTAATTGTGTTGTTTTTGTTAACCCTTTATAAACACTCGATATTTACATGTGTCTGCAAACCCACATGAAACTTATGTTTTGTGTTGTTCTTCAGAGCACCCAGGAGAAGCAGGCGTGTCGGGAGAAAAGCATGCAGGACAGACTTCGTTTAGGCCATTTCACTACAGTGAGACATGGAGCCTCATTCACAGAACAGTGGACTGATGGCTATGCCTTCCAAAACCTTGTGAAGTATGAGGTTTTATTAAAACTCTGTCTTATTGATTATGTTTTAATGTGTCTGTTTTAATTATTTCCTTTAGTTTTTTTTTATTTTAACCTTTTATTAAGTCATTTAGAAATACTCCTACATTTACTTTTATAAACGTTCCTTTCCCATGAGCACTTTTTTTTTTTTTTTTTTTTTTCCCCCCTCCCAGCTTCTCTCAACTTTCTGCTGTAGGACAATAGGGCACCTTTTTTAAAATCTGTGTAGCTCAGTGGTCAGCACTGGGCTGCAATGCCAGGTGCCATTCACAATCAATAGCAGCCTGTGGCGGTTCTAGCTTTGGAGACAATAAATGTGTATTTGTATTTCCTAATTGCTTGGTTGATGTATGTTCCAGTCCTGGATGCATTCAGCTAAACTACTCTTGAACCACACCAAACCCGGGCTCTACTTCCATTACCATCGTATGTTACCACTTGGTTGACAATGCTGTTGGAGACATGCAGCAGGGGCCCTCTGCATTGTGTTTTTGCTCAACTGCAGTGTAATTGGGTGGAGCTCCCTGCCACAACCCCACTCACCAACTTTAATATTAACTGATCATTCTTAATTTGCCGTTTTTAGTAATGTGTTTTTAATGACGTCATGGGGTCTAACAAGAAACGCCGCTTTCCATCTTCAGACAGCAGGAGTGGATAAACCAACAGAGAGAGGACATTGAGAGGCAGAGAAAACTTCTAGCCAAGAGAAAACCACCATCCTCCAGCAACTCCCAAGCACCAACCACAAACTCTGAGCCAAAGCAACGCAAAACCAAGGCAGTGAATGGAGCAGAAAGCGATCCCTTTCTAAAACCCAGCCTACCTCAGCTGTAAGTTCAGGCATTGCGTAAATCACAGCTACCAGAGGAGCTATTCCCTAATCCAAGCTTGTATAAAATTCAGTGTATTTTTTTATATGTAGCTCTTTATTGTGTTTCTGTTAACTGATTTAAAGCAAGTTTAACAGGTCTGAATACACAGTAGGTGAGTGCCTAAATGTACTCATCTAAGTAAACATGGAGATCCTGTTGACAAAAGCAATTTTTTTCCCATATCTCTCTCATCCTGGAAAGGCTGACACTAGCAGAGTACCATGAACAGGAAGAGATCTTCAAACTGCGACTTGGACATCTCAAGAAGGTTTGCCCAGTGCTGAACCTACAGCAATAATTATAAGAATTTTTTTTTTGTCTGCTGGATAATTTGACTTTTATGTATTAATTCTTTTCATAAGTTGGTTGGTACATTAAGGACAAAGGGCGCCTTTACATGGTTTTGAAGTTTAAACCTAATTGGAGTCTAAATTATTAAATGCAGCAAATCTTTGTCTTCTATATGAGGATAATTGAACATATTCAGCTTGATTCTCCTGTTTCCTGAGCTGAACCATTGTTCCTTTTGTGTGAATCACCCTGAGGATGGAGTGAGCCTGTAGTTTGTCGATGTATTCATTGTTTTCCCGATGAATAAGCATCACAGGCAGCCCCTGACAGACTCTGTACCAAGTCAGCCGTTAATATTTAATACAGAACTAGTCAGCTGTGTACAAGTGGGTTTTGATGAGCTCCTCTCCTTGTAGTCAGAGCTCTGAAGTTCCTTGTGTGCGTTTGTGTGTTTGTGTGCTTGAATCATTTATAGGAAGAAGCTGAGATCCAGGCGGAGCTGGAGCGTCTGGAGAGAGTACGCAACCTTCACATTCGGGAGCTGAAGAGAATAAATAACGAAGACAGCTCGCAGTGAGTCTAAATCAATTTTTTTGACAGTTACTGCATTGGCATTGGTACATGAGGCTGACACAAGGCCAGTATCCTCATCCATAGTGGTGATCTTGCCCCATCCGTGGCTTTCTCTGTATTTCCATATTGGTCATGTGCTAATGCTGAAGGATTTGTTATTGCTACAGAGGTGTATATCTGTCATTTTGATTGTTTTCTGTGTTTTCTTCTTTCCAAAGATTTAAAGATCATCCAACGTTGAATGAACGATACCTGCTTCTTCACCTTCTAGGAAGAGGGGGCTTCAGTGAGGTTTACAAGGTAAATTAAATGTCACTGTCAGTTGTTAAAAAATAAAGTAATACTCTCAGCAGGTGTTGCTTTTCTAGTATGAAATGTTACTGTTTATGTTGTGCAGGCTTTTGACTTGATTGAGCAACGATATGCTGCTGTGAAAATCCACCAACTTAACAAGAACTGGAGAGAAGAGAAAAAGGAGAACTATCACAAGTATGTCAGTCCATATAAAGACATGTAACCTCATCTGTCATGTACTGTAAACAGTTCCAATACCCGTGATTTATGAGCTGTTCTGGTGTCTTTGCTTTCAGTCTGTTATAAACCCTCTCCATAAGCCCCATAAACCATAGAATACAGCATGTGTGCCTTCCTGGTTTGGTTGCTAATCAAAGCATAATTACCTTCCTCTCTGCAGGCATGCTTGTCGAGAGTACAGAATACACAAGGAGCTGGACCACCCCCGAATTGTGAAACTTTACGATTACTTCTCACTGGACACAGACACGTTAGTTCTTGCTTATTCATTTTCAGTGGGTTTCTGTCAAATCCTGGGACATCAGTCTAATTTTTTTCTTTATCCAATAGGTTTTGCACTGTCATGGAGTATTGCGAAGGCAATGACTTGGATTTCTACTTGAAACAGCATAAGCTAATGTCTGAGAAGGAGGCACGGTCCATAGTCATGCAGATTGTGAACGCACTAAAGTACCTGAATGAAATCAAACCCCCCATCATCCATTATGATCTTAAACCAGGTAAAGAAGAAAGAAACAAATGACTCCCTTTGCATTGGTTCAAGAAAATATCAGTAATTCCACATTTAATCAGACATGGTGTGCTGAAGCAGTTATTTGTGTGTTGGTTTGCCATTTATATTAATTTTACTTTAATTTTAAGGAAACATTTTGCTGGTGGACGGCACAGCCTGTGGGGAAATCAAGATCACTGACTTTGGTTTGTCCAAAATCATGGATGATGACAACTATGGTGTAGATGGGATGGACCTGACATCACAGGGTGCAGGGACCTATTGGTGAGAAAGTGTCCCACACATGCATACATCACATATTGTATAAGGGCGTGGACAGGAGTAGCAGAAAAGAAATCATTTACTTTAATAATATTAACAGGAAATATGCAGTGTGGCTTAGTTTAACTATTCTATCTGCTGTGTGGTAGTTTTAATCACATATCTGCACCATGTTGTGTAAGCAGTAAAATGTTTTATGTGTAAAAAAATGGTGTAAAATGTTTCTAATAATATTTGTTGTATGGTATAGAGTAGAGTTAAAGTATAATATATGTCCAAAGTAGCATAAATTGAAATGTTGAAGCAAATTAAAGTATCTAAAATTGTACTTAAATACAGCAAATACGAAGTTTGTTTTGTATAACGTGAGAATAGGCTCTAAACCTTTTTTTATTATTCTGGTCAGGTATTTGCCTCCTGAATGTTTTGTGGTTGGCAAAGAGCCTCCAAAGATCTCCAACAAGGTGGACGTTTGGTCTGTGGGCATTATCTTTTTTCAGTGTCTGTATGGAAGGAAGGTAAGGAGGGCGATACAGATTCTACAGATTCTCTCTGAATGTTTCTGTAATTTATCGCAGCAGTGATTTAACACTGCTCTTCCCTTTTTAGCCTTTTGGCCACAATCAGTCACAACAGGACATCCTACAGGAGAACACCATATTGAAAGCTACTGATGTTCAGTTCCCTGTCAAGCCTGTTGCAAGTAATGAAGCAAAGGTTGGTCAACATGATATAAAAGAGATTCAGCAATTTCAAAAGAAAGTTTTGAACTAGCAGAGTAGAAATGTTGAACACAAATTACATTTTCATACTGTTCTTACCTCCTCCAGGCCTTTATAAGGCGTTGTCTGGCATACAGGAAGGAGGACCGAATAGACGTTCAGCAAATGGGAAGCGACCCCTACCTTCTCCCTCACATGCGGCGGTCAAGCTCTTCTGGAAATCTGCAGGTGAACGCTGCTGGCTCGGGACTTGCCTCCTCCAGTATCATCTCATACTGACAGCCTTGTACTGTGACAAAAAGGCAAACTGACCAAGTTGCTTCCTGCCTGCTGAGCTTTGGGCTCATGGGAGAAGGAACAGCCAGCAAGAGGAGGAGCAGGACACTGGTGGGGAGATCTCACCTGGCCTCCTGACCTTTGTCTGGCTTCTACTTGTTTACCAGGGATTGATCAATGGATGGACAGTGAAGGGATGTTTTATAAAAGGATCTTAGGAAGGTCTGACAAAAGCACTGAAACTGACAACGTACCTTGAAGAAAATGTGACTGGACAGTCTGTTCGGATGTTGCGGATGGATAAAGCCTTAAAGGGCCGAAGGGAGACTTGGCAGCCCACCGTTAAGATGTAATAACATGGTCCTGCCAGGGTGCAAATGATACAGCTGCTAGAAGTTAATTTACTGTGAGGAGAGGACAGTCATCGTTATATAGAACTACAAAGAAGATTTCACCATTGATTTGGCAAAATGTTTTGTTTTTCACAAATGTTAGGCTTTAATTTGAGTTACTTAGCCATGAGAATGTAATGTGTAGCATACAAGTGGCATCTAGCAACATGTAGGATGGGGGCAGCGTACTTACTTTTAATGCACAAAGTAACCAAATGTAGAAAAATGTCAGTGTATAAAATCCTATGCAGGAATATTAATTAACAGATAAATTGGAAGCTGTATATGCTGTACAGGTGAATTTTCAAATTTTGAACTGCAGCAGTAACATGTACAAAGTTAAAGATTTCCCCATGTAAATCTAGTCTCATGGAGTGTTTCATTTTGCTGCTTTGCTCTTACTTTTTCAAGGGCTGTATGTTCCACTTCGGGTACAAATTGTACAGTTCTGCTAAGAGTGAATAATAAATGCCAGGAAATGTTTTCTCTCCCACTGAATGGCTCTGTAGATCCATCCATACTCATCACCTGATGATACTCAACTACAAATTTGAGGATGCAATCTGCCAACACTGGTCTATTTTCTGAGGTTATACTGGCACTCGGTGGCTTTGCTTGGTACTGCATTGTTAAGGCAAGGCGAGTATGCTCAGATCATCATCTACTTAAAGATAAGCACAAAAATCCAGAGCAGAAACCACAGGCTGAGGTAGTGAAAATACATCAGTTTAATCATGGCAACAGTTTCTCACTTTACAAATCATGTTATCATACAAAACCAAAACCATTTTGTATATTTATTGATGACTGCACTGCAGAAGGTAAACCTTTTCTAAAGGAAAATCCCCAGTAGTGTAAGTTACTGCCCCAGCTTCTCCCAAAGACCTTCAGTGGTAAGAGTCCTTGAAAGATTGTGGAGATTTTCTTTTATTCTTTGCATTACCATGCAATGAATTTGTACTCTCTCTAAACTGGGGTCTGTATCGTCGCAGCTGCACAGTTAAGTAGCCGACTTAACTTACAGGTATTTCACTGACTGCTGCTGAGGCCGACTGAAACAAACTAGCTATATATATATTGCAATGACTGTGCTTTGATATGATCATTGCTGTGACAATGAGACCAAGTTATGACCATAACTGTTTGCAGTGAATTGACATGATTATGTTTGCTGATTTTTAAACTGTCTTTGAACTCCTCCTTTGGTGTTGCACTTTAAATATCATAGATCAGCATCATAGATTCTAGCATAAAGGCAGCCATAGTCCAAACAACAACCACATCCATAGACAGGCAGAAGTGCTGCACCTGTGCTGTGTAGACAATTTTCTACTGTCAAAGCCCTACCTTTTAGAAAAGAGTAATAAGCAATTAATGTAAAATGTCACATTAGCTCTCTTTTACCCTAAATGAGGAGTGTATTTAACTGGACTGGACCAACACACTGATATTATGTTCCTATGGGTAAAGTGGAACAAAGAAAATATTGTAAGGGAACGCAAAAGAGATTAAGTTTAGGGAAAAAAAAAAATCCCCACATGACCCTTCAGAGGCTCCATAGTAGTTTACCCACCAGAGAAAGATGCAAAGATACTGAATTTCACACTTAAAAGTAACCCGTTTTCCCATATTTGCACATCTCAAGTTTAGAAAGCCCACACAGTTTGTGTTAACATGTACATTACTATGCTTGAGTTTTGAATTATTTAAAGAAAATGTTTTTCTGCTTCAGAGTGTGGATTTGAACTCTGCTGAAGGATTCGAATGATTCGTATCATTTTTGCGTTTCGTGCCATCAGCAGACTGCCTTTAAGATGCAGGATTGCTGCTGCTGGACACACATTCACAGGAAAAACTTGGTGCATGTGAAAAGACCATCATATAGTTCCAGTATCATTGAGATACTTACAACAATCCTAACGATGCAGAGGAGCAGTTTGTCAATGAACTGCTGCTGCTAACAGACTACAGCTCTGTAGTGTAAAGATGTTAGGAGCAGGCTGACAACCGTTTTAAATGGTGCTTTCTGCTAAGATGAGTCACCAGTGATTGTGATATTTATTGATTCAGTGGTGGTGACTGATGATGGGTCGGGGCTGTTGGTCAGCAAACTGTTCATTTGGCTAATAGAGGAGGGGATTGTTGTGGCCTGTGTTGCAGCAGAAGCTGCAGTAGCAGGTATTGGAGGAAGAACGAAGTCAGATGGTGGCAGAGTAACACCAGGGACCACACCTGGCAGGGTGAGAGACGGCAGACCTGCGGAGCACAAACACAAAGTGTTATTTACAACTGTCCACAGGTGTCTTTTAAGTCATCACTATGAGTCAGGTACCCCATTTCATTTTTGCTGTTTTTACTTTTTCAGATGTGGTGGTCAATTAACTAGTTTTATTTAAAATGAACAATTTTCTTCTTTAAGGAGACGCACCTGTGACATTTAGATGCTGCAAATGTAAAAGGTTTAATGAACTCCTTGTTAAATCACATCTGAGATTGCAATGTTTCTACAAAACTTTTGAGGATAGAGGTGGAGATGGCCTGTATTTCTATTATTGTCATGATACATCCCACAAAAACACTTAAACGAACAATACTTCAGTACATCCCACTTCAGCTTCCTGTGGCCTGTCTGTAAAATATTTCTATATTTCTATATGTTATTTCTATGACATAAGGGAGGAATATATTTTTGGCTGGTCACAGCTGGTCGTTTTTGTGGCTGTTTTAAGAGTACATAGTGTATTTGTTTGACTATTTCAAACTGCAGATTTTAGATTGAATATTTACAGCAGTAGGATAATGTATACCGTAGGGAAAATGTCACTGACTCATTAACATGTTTTTAGTGGTTCCAGTGGTGGTGTGACACAGAGAAATTAGACATATTACACTTTTGCTACACATGCAATACTTGTCCAATCAATTCGTTTTTGGTTTGTGCCTTTATTTATTTATTTTTTTTAATCACCAGACTTATCCCTTAAGATTATTTACAAGTGACCCCAAGCACACTTCAGAGAACAAAACAATACCTGCAGGTTGTAATCCTCCAACTCCAGGTGGCAACACCTGGCGCACACCTGCAAAGCCAATATTTAGGTTTGGAATATTGGGAAAGGGCGGAAGACCTCCGGGTAAGGGCATCAGACCTGTGCAACAAATATTATGCATGCACATTAGACAAAGTAATCGTGGCTCACTATGACACCACACCTAACTGCCCAAAATAACGTCACCTGGAAGTGTGGCTGCAGGACTGACAGAGAGGGGGACACTTTGTGGAGCAGGGACTTGTCTGGCCAGTGGGACAGTAGGAACTCCTGAAATAGTGTTTAACAAAACTGTGATTGTCATGTTATATGTTAACAGAACGACAATGAATTTAAGTTTTTTAGTGTCTCTTAGCTTGACTGGGGTTTTTTTTCAATCTTTAGGCAACATCTTAATGTAGAGATTCAGAGTTTCAACATACTATATATTATATTATCTGCAACTTTAAAAGCCTCAGACAAGCTGACATCAATTCAAACAGGATCTTTTGAGCAGTCAGGAATGGAACTGTACCTGTCTGCAGGTCACTAATGACAGTGGTTGGGTTAGAGCTGACTGACAAGCCGGCAAGAGACTGCTCTAATCCAGTTGATGCAGAAGAAGACACAGCAACTGGAACGGTTGGAATGACAGCAGAGAGATGAACCTGGTAACCAAAATGACCTCATCTCAGTAAATGTTCATGAGATCTGAAACCCACATGGCATCAAAATCATATTTTATTGCTGGATACAATCGTATATTTGTTTCAGATGCTGAGCTACCTCTGTGAAGCCGTCTTTAGGTGAAGGAGCTGGTTCACCGGGAGTCTGTGCAGAGAAATTGATCTTCTTGCCCTCTGCAAACGGCAGTGTTGGTATCCTGTGCAGGTAGCCATAGCCAATCCCACATCCTAGACTGAAGGCACAATGACAGTTAATGTGAAAGGACAACCTTACACAGCAGGGGGGACCAAATGGCAAGTCATGAGTGTAAAGTCAACTGTAGGAAGTCAGTTGGTGTAACAGCTGTGATAGCATGCTGCAATTTAAGATCATGTGTAGTCAGTTTCTGTTTTCCACAAAGTGCTGTTGTTTGCTGTCATTAGTTGAATGGACTCAACAGCATTTTCCAATGACCATTTGCTCAGAAATGTAAGGGCATTGGAAACTAAAACACAACAGACTTTACCATAAACTGGAATGTTTTTATAAAATGCAGTAAAATAAAACAAAATGATATTTTCTGGTTTCTCTCTTTATTTTGATGGTTAAATTATTTTTTTCTTACCAAATAAACGTAGATTAGTGCCAGCTATAATGGCTATAAATAAACTAAATAAAACATAAATAACATAAATTGAAGACAAAATGTAGACAAAAAAATCAATTGTGATAAGTGTCTTGACTTTTTTTTCCCAAAAAGCATTAAAACGATACGAGTTTGAATTATTTTTTGTCATTTTGAGGTGCAGTTTCATTATGCACAAAACAGTTTCAACATATATAGTGTTAATAACGTTCCCCACTAAAAAACATTATACCAAAATGAATAGTTCTGTACCAGCAGGAGAAGTCATATTTAATCGGTGGCCATACCTGCCCTCTCCACCCCAGTCACAGTTTGGAGTGATGATCACCTCACGGCAGTTGTCTGTATCTGTGTTGTAAACATACAGTTTCAGCTCCTTCCCCTCATAGGTCTCAATGATGGAGAAGAGATCTTCATTCTGTTGAAAGCGCAGAGACACATGGTAGGTCAAGCTGTTGCCATACTGAAGTCAGCGTTGCAACTAATCCACAAAGCCAGTACCTCATTCATGACTGTGTCGGCCCCTATAATGTAATCACTGTGGGGCCTCAAGCCAGCCAGAGCTGCAGGAGAGTTTGGCTCCACTTCCTGGACTCAACATATAGAAACATATTAGGTGAGAACAATAACTTATAAAAGCTTAATATTTTAGATGTCTTTGCTGTTGCTTTAAATGAACAATTTGGAGTTAGATGAAACACATAAAAATGTTTTGCCAAAGCACTGAAGCTCAGTATAGAGCATTTATCAAGCCTGTTAGAAAAAGGTCATCCAGACTCATGAATAATTAATCACCGAAACACTTCATACATGATATCGGCATCATGCATGTATGAACTTTTCAGGATATTTCTGTCACACTCACCAAAACATGCCAAACATTTTCATTGGCTCCCTCAAAGCTGCAGAAGCGAATGCTGACCCCCATAAGCCCCTGCCCCCCCCACATGTTGCTTGGTGTGACGGTCGTCTCCCTCACTGCCAGTGTCTTGCTACTGTACAGCAGCATCTTGATGGGCCTCTCCACGTTCATCTTCAGCAACTCCTTCAGGGTGTCATTGTCCTTGTTCTGCCAGAGATCAAAACATTCAATTCACCTGTCAGAGACCTTCTGAGTCCAGGAGCTGCAGACAGTTTTATGTTTGCCATCAAGGTTAACTTACCAGTCTAGTGTCACCAATGGAAATGATGAAATCAAAGAATGGCTCCAGTCCTGCACGGTGACCAGGGGAGTTCTCTTGCACCTGTGAAATAAAAGATGATAAGCCAAAGGGCAGCACAACGGCGAAACAGCGAAAAAACATTTTAGCACCTGGTCTAATGAATCTCAATTTCTGCTGCAACACAGCTAGTCTGGGCAGAATTTGCTGTATAAAACATGAATCCATAGATTCATCGTGGTTCAGGCTGTTTTTTGTGGTGCAACAGTGTAGGGGATGTTTTCTAGCACACATCAGGCCCGTTGATAGCATCTGAGCTTCATTAATATGCTGCAGCCTTCATGAGTATCGTTGCAGACTGTGTTCATCCAATTCTAGCAAATGTCTACATATCTTGCAGTACCCATGTCACAAATATACAACAATTCACACACACCATGCACCTGCCATTTACCCCACATAAGCTGGTGTTTATAATATATAAATATAAATCAATATAATATTTATTACATAGAAAACATGTCACGTCATGCATCCATCACAGTTTTGCTAAAGGTAGTTGCTGATAAGGTGAACTTGAAATATAAGGTAAACGATGTGGCCTTATGGTAAAATGTTGTTGTTGTTTTAGATCATTTTCTAATTTCATTGTTTTGTTTTTGCCATCTGTTGATCACAGGTAGTTTATTTAATTAGTGAAAATTTTTATTCTTTTTATTTACATTTGAGCCATCATTTCCCAGTGTTAGATATATTTAATTTTATGCTCAATTATATTTGTTCTCAGTAAATTGATCACTTAACCATGTTCCCAATGCCACAAGAGGTTACAGGATAATATTCACATTATACATCTAGGTATTACATGTATCTGAATGTAGTAAGACTATCAATACTTTCTGTATTAAATATAAGTCTTTACTTCTAATATCCTCGACAGAATAATACATATAATTATCTAGTTTACAATTTTTGGGACTGGGACCAAGCTAATCTAAATGCAAGACAACACTGACCTGAATCCAGTTTCAAGTTTCAGTTTCAGAAACAAGCCTGACTGAACTGGTTATCTCACTTCTTGGAGCAGCCCTCTGGTATGCTGTTTGATCTACATGGGATCCATACCTCGACACACAGGTGAGAACAATTTCAGTGCAATATGTTCTTATTCAAAAGAGTCTGACAATGTGCAGCAGTGGACTCGGTGAACTTTGCTCCAGCACTGACAGATTAAGTAGAGTTCAGTTCAGTTTGATGACTTACAAGAATACAATATAAGCTGAATACAATAAAAACTGCGGCAGTGGTCCGCCATGACTGAATTAATAGAACTGACTGTGGAAATGCAGTATTTTATAATGCCAGTCAGAGATAATGTATTGAATGCAATCCCTTAATGTACCCTTAAAAAGTCATGGCATGGATGCGACTTCTGTACTGGAACTTTGACAAAGGGTTCCAGGTTTTCAAATCTGAATATTTGCTGTTTTTTTTACTTGTCTGTGACAGTAATTAGTAAAAATAGTAAAATAGATAATAAATATATTAAAGCAGCAGTCTGTAAGATTAAGAAACATCTAGTGGTGAGGTAACAAAATACACATCCACTCATCCTCCCCTTCAAAGCAAGTATAGGAATCTACAGTGGCCATGATACACATATGCAATTATTAAAAAATCCCAACCAAAAACAAAAACATGAAAGGCACTGTCCAGAGCCAATGTCTAGTTCGCCTGGGCCACTGCAAAAACATGAAGGCAAAACATGGCAGACTCTGTGAAGGTTACTTCCTATGTAGACATAAGGGGCTCATCTCATCATATGCTGATGACACAGGTGATTGTTTATACACTGATAAAAACATAATTTTGAATACTATATTCCTTTTCTTCTACTAGATCCCAAAAATCCTACATGCTGGACCTTCAAAGTTTAGGACTGACTTGAAAACTCCAGCAAAACCTTATTTCAAGACTATCATCAGGGTTGTTCTCACAATAAAATAGCTCTCTAAAAGATTTGTCCTATCGATGCTCCTTATAATTAGGTAAAGTTGTCATTGTTTTCATTGCTGACTAGGCATAACAAGCTGCTTGAAAATTTCAAATTGGACTTTAGAGAGATGTCAAAGGAACTTTTCATTATTTTTCAAATAAATTATTAATTGAGAGAACAATGAATGAAACAATGAATATTAATTTATAATCAAAGTAACCTTTAAAGCAAAGTAAATAAAGTTCACTATATAACAGTTAGAGAAGGTGGGAAAAAGTGACATTTTTCAATAAAGGGACACACCCATAACGTTAGTAGCTTCACCGGTTCTTCAGGTCACAACTACCAGCGTGTTTGGTTATATTTTAGTATCCTGGATGCTCCCATAGAGGTGTTCATGGCAGCTCGGACAAATGACTATCTCATTTCGTTAACAGCTGATGATCCAGTCATATGATTTAAAACATTAAAATAAAGGTACACCTGAAACAGTACACTAAAGACGGTTTTACAAAGACTGTGTGGGGCGTAACTCTTCAACTTAACCACAACACGAATACGAGCATCCACTCATGTGTGCTGACAGCTAACGTTAACTGAAACAGTTGACAGTTAGCTAGCCGGCAGGGGCGGCAAGCGGACGAATTAGCCTAACGTCTCATGCGCCCTGTCAAATAGCTGCCGTTCAATGAATATTAATGCATCAATATTTAGCTGTAGAAGTTGCTAATGAAGCGTTAGCTAGCTCCTCATTTCTCTGGAGCTAACTGGCGATCTCCCTCTCTGTCTCTGACGCGCAGCCCCCGCCGTGAACACGCTGCGGTGCACATCTTACTCTGAGGACGTGGTATCCTTCAGTTCCTCCACCCGGTATCTCGATGCTCTGTGAGCCTCCCATGTTTCCCTGAGTGCGTATGTGTCAGGGTGGGTTTGCTGTATCAGTTAGCAGATGACCCTCCAGCAGATCATATCCGTGACAGCGCTGTGTTTTCCTGCGGTTCCTGGTTCCCAGCACTTCCGCTGTGGTGTAACCCTCTGTGGTGTCATTTGATGAGAGCAGACGTGTCTGCTGCAAGGCTCCGCCAGGGTATATCAAGTTAATAACTATCTAGGTTTATAAAATAGCGAAGGGCAGTGCTGTTTTTTTTGTTGTTGTTGTTGTTTGTTTGTTTTTTTTTTAAAAAAAAACACGTTAGTAAGAATGCCTTAGGGGCCGTAAAAGCTGCAGGCGGTGCCATTTATGCGTGCAATTGGTTTTGCTTATTTGCATGAGAACTGAAAGAAATCTCTTATTATTTTAGGTTATATTGTTATATTGTATAACAGGTAAAATCACAAGTCATATGTAAGATTGCGTTGTAGTTTTTTTCCCTTGTGCTCAGTGATTTCACAGCATCAAAAGTTGAGAACTATGTTTTTACTTAATCAAGTCAAGCCAGTCTTTACAGAGTCTATAGTCAAATGTTCGCGTACTCCTGACTCAAGTTAAGGTCATTAGTAAGTACATTTATGCCTACTTGAGTACAGTTCTGCTGTACAATTATAAGCTGTTACTTTACTTGAGTACCTCCACTACTTGCAACAGTTACTTCCATAATTAATAGCGTGCACATTTTTTTTCCTAATTGATGCTGTTGCTAGGTAACAGCATCAATTAGATATCATTTAATTCAAAACATGATAAGCTTATGGAATATGATGATGATAATCAATAGTCAGTTTGTCTCAGCACCAAACAAACATTAAAAGGTTAAAGTGCATCAATAATTCAACTTAATGAGGCATTCTTCATAATAAATACTTAAAAGCATTTTGCTGCTGATACATGTGCAGAATAAAGACACCCTTCCTTAGAATTGTCTGGAAGATGAGTAATTAGCCTCTTAGCCAGTAACTCCCTGTCACCATCTATAACCATTAACATAGCCTTGCAGTATCAGTGATAAGACTCAGTTTATTTTTAAAAGTTTTTTTAAATTCATATCCCAGGTGGTTTTGATTTGATCCTATAATCATGTCAGAGCAGAAACGAGAGCCATGAAAGATGTAACAGAATAAAATTGTCTCTATGATTAAAGACTGATAGTAAGGTACATCATCAATACTACAAAGAACATGGGCTCAAAGCACAGATTAATGTATATGTAGTTAAATATCTCTGTAGTGCAGCAGCTCTTATCAAATAATTTAAAATAAACTTGCTCAGCACTGTGATCCTCCTCATCAATCATCAGTTATCCTGTCAGTCTGTTTGTCTGGGTGAGTTTCACCTTGATTTCATCTCTATGCAGGATGATAGTTTAAGCTTGAAAAGCATATTTTAAGAGAGGAGATCAAGCATTGATGTTCTTGTGGTCTGAGCCAACATTGTGATTCATATAATCACTTCAGAATAATGATTGTTATTAATTTACCCCCTGTTTCCTGTTTGAAATATGCAGAGGTAGGGAAAGAGAAACACAAGTCTCACCGATTTCAATGTTATTAAAAATATAAAATTATCTTAAAACATGTCTGAAAATCCTCTAATTGGTATGTTGTTGGTGTTTTTTTATTTTTCAAAATGGTATATTACCAAAGACAAATATTTAACAAACTTTAACTGCAAGACTATTGAATACATCAGTCTGAAAATGAGAGAAAACAGAATTATTAGCATCTCACTCATCAGTGTGGCTGCTATTTGCATCAACACAAAAACCTCTGCAAAACTGCACCAACATCTCTGGAGACACTGATGCAACACATACTTTTATATATGTTATAAAACTGCCTTTATGTTATAATATAAACACTAGGCTGCATAACCTGCTGTGAGTCACACACTCATGTGCACATCGATAGTACAGCATCGGGAGCTTTTTGGGGTTCAGTGTCTTGCTCAAGGATGCTTCGGCATGCAGCCCGGAGGAGCCAGACATCGAGCCGCCAATCCTCTGGTGGATGGACGACCCACTCTACCTCTGAGCCACAGCCACCCACAATATATAGACATAGAGCTGAAGCAATTACTGGATTAGTCATTCAACAGAAAATTGCCAACTAATTTGATGATCAATTTGTAGTTTATTTCAATTTTCTAGCAAAAATACTGAACATTTGATGGTTCCTGTATCTCCAAAGTGAGGATTTGCTGCTTTTTTATGTTATGCATCAAAGTAAATTGACTATATTTGAAAGCGATTATCACCTTGGGCCTTAAGAAATTACAACAGACATTTCCAACTAGTTTCTTATCACAAAATCAAGCAAATTAATAATGGAGAGTAATTAGTTTTATTCTTAATATCAACAACATACAAGTTTTAAACTCATACTCATTGCTCATATGTCATTGCTTATAGTAACAGATCTTTATATTTACTGCCAGTGAGAAATATACTTTACATGGTGACACTTGCTCCTTCAAGAGGCAGATAAATAAACTGTATTTCAGCAGAAGCTTGCTGACGCCTTAAAACTCTGCAATCACTGTTCTGGATAGCTCTCTCTCAGATTTATACTTCTTCAGTCCCCCAAGGAATTTACAACTAATGCTGCAAAAAGCACACTACTTCTGTTCGGGCATTTACACCACAGATACTCGAGTCTGAGGAGGAGAGGAAGACATTAACAAAGAAGGGGCCAGAAATTAAAATGTCCATAATTTGATAAATATCTATTGGTCCCCATGCTTGCCATGCCTCCCCCTCACATACACACAAACAAACACACACTGCATTTTTACACAGTAAGCAAAGTCACAGACATCATAAGCTGTTATTGTCAGGGTTAGTTGCTTAATGTCATGCTTCTGCGAGAGGTCATTTCTCTCAGAATGAAAGGGGTTGTCTGATAAACACATGCTCTGTGCTGACATAATGTACTCTGTTGTGCTGGGAGGCAGAGATAAAATGCTAAGTGAATTAGAGAAGCCCGTGTTAAGATGACAGAGCAGCAAAGCCAAACACCAGTACAAGTAGTTATGGCATCATTATTATTGTTGTTTATCATTTTAATTTCAATAACATCAGACTTATGCTTCCTGGTCTGTCCTGCCCTTACAGTTCCTAGTCAGGGAGGAGAAGAATTGCTCATTGTTGGCTTTCCTGCAGAAAGCAGCAGACTATACTTGAAAGTCTATTGAGCACTAGATTACTGTCATGTGCTTGAGGTTGTTATGTTCATTTAGCATGCGTGATAGCAATCAGACTTGGTTAGCTGCAATGTAATTGCTCCTGGGCTCATGCTTATTCCTTTAGAAAATGTTCAACAGAGACATTTACTAGCAGCCTTTCAACGTTAACAAGTGCCACATTAGGGTTTACACTCCCTAGCCATGGAGACAGGCAAGTTACAGTCTCTGGACTATTAATCTCCTGCTTAAAATTTACTTTCTGCCAGGATTAATCAAGCTGTGGACACGCAGTCAATAAGAGGAGGCTATTTAGATAAGTGTAACCCATTATAATTACTTTAGAAGGCAGAGGCCTTAAGGTGTTGCAATTGATTCTGTTATCACAGTTTTTTCTAATGTAAAGCACGCTCGCTGCTTGGCTTAAATTTAAGAACAAAATGGACAGATTACAAAGGCACATGAACACCTTTAACCGCACGAGAACACATCATTATTGACCTTTAAACTTCTATAAGGACTCATTACCAATGACGTTAAGTAAATAAGGATGGAAAGGTTTAAGAAAGAATTTGTTCTCAGGCTAAATTTGTGGTCATAGCTGCATGTGTGGAGAAGAGAGGGATAGAGGGGGAGGGAGGCTGGCAAGCAGCCCACAGTCAATATCATCATCATCATCATTTCATTAGACTTGCCTTACACAATGGGAATGTCAGTATCTATCAGGAAGCTAATGTGGCAGTGATTCCCAGGGGCGGGAGATATATTTGGCACATCAGGAAACCACTGACAAGATTCATGGATATATAAGAGAGAAGAGTAACACAGCTGAGAAAGGATAGCTGGGTGAGCAACCTATTGTGTGTGTGTATGTGCACGTGTGTGTGTGTGAGGAAACTTTTCTTGCCTCCAAAAAATAAAAAGTGCGTCTGCAATACAAATACAATTAACACGCAGGAGGAAAAGTGCAATGCAATGAGCCTAATAAATGTGATGGCCTTTTGTTTCATTCGCAGTATTCTAATGGGTTTTGAGTCCTTTGTGTGTGTATGTGTGTGCCAGGTGTGAAATGGAGGGTGAACAGACTAGTGCAGAGACAGACATTAAATGTTTCACAGTCTGGTGTTCAGAGCTGGCCCACCCACCCTCCAGAGGAACGCAAGCTTCTGCAAAAAAAAAACCCCCAAAAAACCACAACTGCTCCAGCACTTTATTGTTTTACTGGCCTGAGCTCCTCTTGATCAAAGTTTAATTATGCCTGTAATTAGAAATGATGCAGATACTGATTGTGGATTAAAATGATGAACCCTTTGACATATACTAAATATTAATTTTATTGCCTGAATCAGCTACCAAATATGTTTTTTTTTCATACTTAATACATTACATATACCAAATATACACACTTTTGTGAAAAATCTTGATTTATACTGAATTGGCCAACTTTCTATATTTTTCTATATTTCTATAAACTGTTTAGTGATTGTGGTACCTACCCTGGGTGGCCATTCATTCATGTCTTGCGAGGTACTAAGCTGTGACAAACTATAGGTGCTGAAGGCCTGGTTTCATTTGCATTCAGTCATTGGAAGATTTTCCAACACCTGCTTCCAAATTAGCCATGTCATTATACCCTGGTGCGTTTACCCTTCAATGATATCACCGTCCTCTGAACAAAAAAACAACCCTCTGTCTCCCTTTAGATGTGGCAAGAAGTCAAGGGTTATTATTTCTATTACCCCATTATATGAGCAGTTATTCCTTTAATCCTCTGTTCCCTGTAACTTTACAAAGCAGCCAGTGACATCGGGTCTGTAATGATTGCTGCACTGAAGCATGAAACAAAGAAGCAGCGTCTGCCTGGTGGAGGATGGGGAGGAGAGCCACTAAGACAGCCAGTCCCTCTAGAGCTGTGTCGAAATAAAACGCAGCCAGGCAGAGCCTTGAAATAGGCGCCTAGGAAAAAAATGTTAAGAGAGCACAGTCTAATGCGTTTTATGATAAATATCTTAAAAGTGTGAGTAATGAGAGGAGTTAAGGAATTGGCATGGGGAGGGGGGCTCATGAAATCTCAGCTGTGAGATGATCAGCCAATAAAAGTCCCTCCAGGGTGATTAATCTGACCAGTGGCTGGTGACAACCAGGTGAACTGAAAAGACATACAAGAAAAAAGACAAAGGGCATTTACCCAAAATTTTAAATATTTCACCTCATTGTGATTTTTTTTCTACGATAAATTTGCTTATTTTGCATATATTTATCTAAAGGCTGGATGCCAGCATAAATACATTTTTGTCATCTGTTAGCTATCAAATCCTCACCACCCTGATAAACTCAACCTGTCTCAGGCAGCTGACTGATGAACAGCCTGGGTGTCTTTTAACTTTAATGTCCTGTTTGGTGTCCTGGGGCCACTGTGGCCTGTTCGCCAGCTAAAAAAAAAAAAAAAAGTACTTTCAATATTGTTATCACATTGATACTTAATAACTTCTGATTGAATGAGAATTGCTTGTAGGCCTGATTTTAAACTGATGACATGAGTAAGTTGCAGAAAATGACACAACACTACTCCTAGCAAAGCCCAGGTAATGTGAGTCATACAGCCCGTTCACATCAAGTCTAACCTCTGTGTCATCTAATTGGCTTGAATTGGCTTGCATTACTTTGCCTGTCAGTGACTTTCTAGTAAACAAAAGAAAGTTATATTTACTTACACATAACCAATAGAACATGTAAAGCATGACACATTTTCCTTTTTGGTCTAATTTTCATCTATGTGTGTTGTCATTTCAGTACTTTTCTATATAATTAAAAAGGTCAAAAGAAAAGAGTATTTTTAACATATTCAGTACTATACACACAGGTTAAGGTAAGTCTTCTCTGGTGTTGTTCACCATACACATTTGCTTGAAAATTTTAAATATCCTTTCACAAACTGCAAAAAACTGCGCACAGATTCTACAGTTATACAGCTCATGTCTTTATTAGTACTGTGGATACAACAGTTAATACTTTGCAAATGATGGCATGAAGTTAAAGTGCCTACATTGAATTTAATAAGGGATATTTCATCCCACTAATTCAGGAATGTACAACAGTTTGATAATAATAATCCAGTGTGCATTTCATTGTTCAAGCAAAAGTCTTTATAATAAATAATCCCCGTTTCTCAGATTGTTTTTCTCAACATAAACATGTGCCTATAGTGAGCATGTTAAGACAAACAAAACGTTGCATATTATAGTTTTACTCCACTTAACATGGTTATAATACAGACAATCATAGGTCCAGAATAAAACTGAATAAAAGCTGCCCCATCATCATGGTTTAGCATTGTGCTTTTTGTCATTAACAAAGCACCGGCAGTAGCAGCCACACTGCCAGTCATGCCTCCCAAATATAGCCCCATTGTGTCTAAACAACATTCAGTCAGTGAATCACAATGACATTGCACAGTTACACAACATAGATTGCACTAAAGTTAAGGGTGACTAGTTAAATGCTCTTATATAAACATTTGAATCAATCCAGGGAGAAATGGGCTGTATACATATTCAGAAATGTAACACAACCCTTCTTTGGCTCACAAATACACCAAAAGACTTCAATGTTAATCAAAACATTGTGATATTGTACAGCAGAATTTCCAAATAGGAAGGAGGATACATTACAAATGGAACAGAACAGCAGATAACCTATCCATAATTATAATCTCTGGATATAAATAAAGATTCGTCTATGACATATTATACTATGTGATTTACATATAGGCTTTTTTAACTGTAAAACTAGGACACATTTGGCACAAAGGCAATGTGACAATACTATACACGGTCTACACAAAAGTCTCTAAAAACACAGCGATCAAGTACAGAACTTGTTACAATGACTGTGTTATATATTTCCACCTATGTAATATCAAAGGGAAATAACAGCGAGGGTACGATGTGGCGGTGCATCTAGCTTGATAATTACATAGACAACATTCAGCACCAACAGTCAGTACATCATACACTTATATCTATTTTACATTATCTGTTTATGTCAATACAATAAGGTTACATTGTGCTCTGTTACTTGTGAAAAAATATTTTGATCTCAGTCTGTTTAGTAACACTGATCTTTGTATAGTACAACCGTAAAACGACTTTTTATTAGTTGCTATTGAGAGAATCATTCAAGGGCTCAGATATTCTTGCTATTTCATATTTACATAAAAGGTAACCAGCATTAAGCTCATATTTAGGTTTACTTCTCCAAGCAAGAATACCAGTGTGCTGCTGGGATTCTCTCAAGCACTGACTTGTGTCCTTTTGAAACCTTGTGTGCAAATGTTCTGAATACATGTCATCGCTGCTAAAGACAGAAGAGACAGAAAAGAGACACACATGGCATATTATTTGTTGTGCATTGCCAGAGAAGACCGGTAAGCAAAAAGTTCAGCGTCTTTGTGAGACAAAAAAGGGACACGAAGCCAAGCTCAAGGTTCTTCAGAGTTGGAAAAGACCAATGTTTCAGAAGAAAGAGGGGTTTAGGTGAAGCTCTTACAAGTCATTCCCCAGCCGCTCGATCTCCTCAATCAGGAAGTCGATGTCTGACCTGGTGGCAGCAGGGTTAGAGATGACCATGCGGAAGAAGTTGACCTTGTCCCCTTGTGGCTGGTAGCCCACCATTGTAGTCCCGGATTCCATCATCATTGCCTTGATCTTTGGGGCCACCTATTGTAGACAACATACAACGTTTTGAGCATAAGCATAAACAACTGTCCATGACTTCACTGTATAAATGCTCTATATGAATCAATGTAAGAAGGCGGGGGAACCCAAAATGTAGCTTAAAAAGCAGACTGATGTTTTTTATACCTTGTGCAACCTCTGTCGCCTCTCTTCGCCAACAGGCAAGCCACGCAGGCTCGGTGGAATGTACCAGAAACACACATTAGTGTGCTGCGGCTGATAAGAGAAAATGTGAACAACATTTGTAATGAGCAGCGATAAAAAAACACCTTCTATAATCTGAGCTTTTCTTGTCAACTTGTCAGAGGTGCAAAATAGTCCAATCAATCCTAAAACCAAGGTAAGCTATTAGATTTATTGTTGTGGCTGTGGATCACAAAAAAACAAACAGGTGTTCTGAAAGCAGAAAAGCCCAGATAAGTATACAGTGAATTCTGGTTTATTATCATGTGAATGAATTGAATGATCTTACCTCTCCGTTGAACACCATCTCGTAGCCTTCTCTGTTTCTTATTTTATTGTAGAGGTACGCTGACAGATCAAGGCACTTGTCAATATGCTGTTCAAATCCTATTGTTCCCTTTTAGATTGATTGAAAACGAGAAAGAATACAGTAAAGCAGTTGTTCACCAACACAATCTAGACATGACAGCACAACTGACAGAGGCATTAGAAGAACAACAACTATTAGAAATACACACCTTTGCCTTCCACATGAGCCAGAACTTAAAGATATCAACATGACGTCCACACTGAATGGCCTTGTCACCTGTGTCGTACGTGACATCATACTGTTTATCTGGTTGGAAGAGGTACCCGGCACACATGGAGTTGCAGCCTTGTAATAATCCCTGCAACGGATGCAGTCGTGGTGATAGAAAGAGGAACGTTACCAAACACCAGCAGAAAACTGTTATCTGTATCTATGTTTTATGTCTGCAGGAGAGGTACTGTGTGCAGCAGGCAAGTGAAAAGCACAGGCTCACCCTCTCTCTGACCAGAATGGCAGAGCACTGCAGCGGCACCCCCATCATTTTATGAGGGTTCCAGGTGACTGAGTTGGCCCTGCACAGATATTGAAACAGTAAACACAGCTCTGTGAGTGTGTGTGTGTGTGTGTGTGTGTGTGTGTACCAAGTCCAGGAACAGAACCAGCAATCTAAGAAGAAGATTGAAATCTTTTGAAACATCTGGTTTTATACACCTGTGTATGTCATTCTCCGTCTGTCTCCTTTCTTATATTTCCTGCCATCTCTTTACACTTTAAAAGGATCAAGTGCATCCCCCAAAAAATGCTATATTAAAAGAAAAATCTGTCATAATTGAGGCAGCACATCACGACTTTAATGCTTAAGAATAGGTCAGGCTCAGAAAAGACTGGATCCTACATTTCCCATAATGCAACTCATTAACCTTTTCTGTAGGTTTAGAACCTACCTGCCTGTTACATACACATGTCTTTAAAGCTCATCGCTCTCAGTTTATCAGTTTTCATTTTCCTAAAAATTTGTATTCTCCACTTTAAGCCCATGCCAAAAATAACCTGATGACATCACTGGATTTGGAACGACTCTGATGATGTCATCAGGGTTTTTTTGTCAATGTTCTGAGGGAACTGACCTTAATGGGTAAAATTGATGGACTTACTCTTTTAAAAAAATCTTTCCTGTGATTTGTCATTTACGTGTTTATGTACTGTTTTCCTTTACCTCTCTACTCCATTCAGTTTGTGCCTGTGTTTTCTTGACATTAGCAGTCCTCCTCCCCACGCACCCTGCACACAACAAAGCACATTTTTAACAGTAAGGATGCTAAAATCTATTGCAGCAGCTAAACAGATATTATTTTTAGTTTTGGAGATTATCGATATTCTCTTACATCCACATGAAGCCACATGTTGTACTTTTCACAGATGTCTGCAATTTCATTTATGGGATCAAAGGCTCCATAGACGGTGGTACCAGCGGTAGCGTTCACAAACAGTGGAACATACCCCTGCAAATCAAAAACATTGAAAGAGAGAGAAGTCATTTGCTGCAATTCTGGGCTGAATCCAAGTTGTTATGTTCATTCTCTCCCTGTGATTGCTGACAACAAAAAGGTGGGCTAAAACACATTTGTCGAATAATGCACTCTTCCTGTCTGCACCTACTGCTTTTCCATCTCTTCTCGTCTGCACTCACTTTGTTTTGAAGGATTACTTCCAAGAGAGGTACATTAGACTGAGGCTACATCATAACATGCGTGCAGACTGAAGCATTAACCTTACTGCAATAAGGCAGTGCTCTGACCCACACAAGTGTTTCCTTTGCATTAAGCAAACTTCAAAACTCAGATGAGTGTGTTTCACTGTGCGGAGTCACTAATAGCAGCATCTAAGTAAACTGATGTGAGTCATTGCAGCGAACATTCACCTTTTGCTTGGCCTCTATTACTTTGGCTTCCAAATCAGCAGGAATGACTCTCCCTCTGAGAAAGAAGGAAACCAACAGTCATAAGTCTCTCACATGTTTGATCTTTTACCAGACTGTTTGTCAAGTATGAAGCAAACCTCTCATCTGTGTTCAAAAGGATCAGGTTCTCTGTCCCGAAACCCAGAGCAGCGCTGGCTTTTTTGATGGAATAGTGGCTCTGCAAGAACAAATGTTGAACTTCTGCTTAACATGCTGATATTTTGATAACAAAGGTGCTTAAATGATCAGTGATAAATAAAATTATATAAAAATAATCAGTGATACTACAGAGACAGACTAACATGCTCTGACGTGAAGAGGACCAGTCTGGGTGCAGCTGCCATGCCTTTGGTCTTGACTTCAGGGAAGAACTTGTATCTGGCAATCATCACACTGTACATGTTGGAGATTGCTCCACCTGCAGAAACCAGCAGTGGTAGATAGTAAAATCCTGTATTTCAGTACACGTGTGGTACATTGCCATAGTATTTCTGTTTCAAGGTACTTTAAACTCCAATACATTTATTTGATGGCCTTAGTTACTCTTTACTGTGCAGGTTGAGATCCTTAATAAAAAATATAATCAACAAATAAATCATAGTGACAGATTAAGGTACGAGCAGTATAAAAGGTCTTTAACTTTATCCTTCACCTTTATAAGTTGTAAAATTAAAGTTAAAATCCAATAATTATCATCCAAGAATATTATTTGTATTTTTTTTAAATATGCTATTTTGCGTAATTTATTTCATTTGTAATGCATGACCTTCACTAGTAAAAAAGTATTTTTACAATTTGAATTACTACTTATGTAAAAGATCTGAGTAGTTCTTCCACCACTGGAGTGAAAACTACAGTATTAGCAGCAATGACACAGGACATCTGGTTGTATCTAATAGAGTGTGACATAATAACAAGAGTCTAACGTGTTTGCAGAAGAGCTCAGAGTCATTGAGCTCCTGATCAGTCAATGGTTTCCACTCTCACCTGGAGAAAATATACCATCACCCTCTCCGTCAGGCCAACCAATGATCTCCCTCATTTTTTTTAGTGTCAGCTGCTCCATGAGCACAAAGACAGGGGCAATCTCATAGGTAAACCTGCAACAAAGTCAGAGGATAAAAACATTTTAACGTGTGAGAAAAGCAAAGTGAAGCTTCCTATTTTGTTACTGATTGAACGTACAGTATCATAACTTAATGTTTTTGTGTTAGTTTGCTGTGTATCAATTGAAATAGTTTCACTTCACTTTCACTTCAGCAGGAGGAACTGATGAGATCAATATGGTACTCAACGACAAGCATTTGCATGCTCTAATTGTACAGCATGGTCTCAATAAGAAAGCAAGCATTATGTACACGGTCACAGCTCAGTGACAACACCATCTTCTCTTTTTAGTAATGGCCTTTAGCTGCAGTGAGATGAAGCAGTCTAAGGCTCATTGATACAGCAATATTCAATGCAGCTTTAATGGGATTAACTTTATTAAACACACATTGTAACAATGATCTGCTGCTACATTCGCAAAACAACGTTGTTAGAGGTGCTTTTGGTTTTTTTCATTGCAGCATTATTTTTCATGTTTTATCCTCTCAGGTATATAATTTTTTCACACATCATCAAAGTACATTAAAAACCCAACCGCCTCAGAGAAAAGCACAGTCGATTTGGAATTACAGCACAGGCAGTCTCATCCATCTTCTGACCAATATTCCTCTAATTACATAAGTATCTGTCTATTCATGCACAGAAAGTAAATGAATCAGTGGAACATTACAGAAGGTCGCATTGTGCCCCACAGCATTTTCAGCATACAGTAAAATGGAAAGGAGGAAAAAATAAACAAGTCAGATGCCATGTCGCAGATGTCACACATTAATTTCACTGCATTCATTCATGCAGACGATGCTCGCTCGTTCTGATTATGTAAGACCTGGATATGATTGTCAGTCTATTAGTGTCAGTCAATATCTGCCAGGGGTAATTAGGGTTGATGGAGTAATTAATAAAGGTAAATTACAAGTATGTAAGCAACCTCCACCCTCTGGTTCAAGTCATCCCCGCTGATGTCGCCAATAACATGCAGGCAAGATACAGTACCTCTTTGGAGGACAGACTGATGGCTGCACCAGGCTATAAAAACATACTACCACAAGTTTAAAATTCGTAACAGAGCCTTATGAATCCTAATTCAGTCCATAAGAGCTGTGTACTGATGTCAACACACCACAATATAAACTATTGTACTACTTTCTAATAAGGCAAACCTTACAAACATCTAAAGACTTTAGAAGTTGTAACTCATCACTTTATTACTGGTTAGTCAGTAATTTACTCCTTTCCTTTTTCAGATGCTTATACTTTAAATTTGGTAATAACAGAGTTATAAAAATAAGGATAATTAATAAACAGTTGTTAATAAATCAGTTTTAGTCCAGATCTCTTGCATGGTGGGAAGTGGACATACAGTCCAGCAGGGATTTCCACAACCTGGCAATCCATCATTTGTTCTTATTAATCCGCTTGTAACTCATTTATAAAACATTAGTAAATGATTTATAAACCATTCAGAAACTATTATAAAGAGTGCATTTTACCATTTGTCTTCCCATCATTTGCATGAAATCAAGTGGTTATTTCAGAGGTAAAACTCATTGCTGAGTCCCAGTGATAGCTGTTCATGTTGTGCACAGACGGTCCGAGGGGCATGCCATGTCCCTCCTCTGGTATTGTTATGTCAAAGGAACTAGCATTAGATGAAACAAAGGCAGCATGTAAACTGTGAATGTGAATCAATAAGCAATTTAGTTTGCCTGCAGGGCTGAATATGACCACAGACTGAGTGCAGGCCAACACTGACAATACTGTAGGGAGTAGCTGTACAAATGTCTTCTTTTGTGCTTTTTATTTTCGTGCTTGATTGACAGTCTATTAGAGCATGCACGTATTCTTCAGCCAAAGACAGTAATTACTGTATGTCACTTCAAGTACTCCTCTATCTGAGAGCCTCACTTTTACAAGGGCCATTTAAAAACAAAAGAGCTTTTAAAAAGTAGAATAAAATGAACCCAACGACTTTCAAACTGGGTATAATTTTCACTGATTATATCTCTTATTATCTGCGCTACTGTGTTTATTAGGTGCGGAGCTAACTGAAAACCAATCACAGTACTCACATGTTAGTGTTGGCTGTGGAGGTAAGCCACTCTCCTGCCAACCCAACAATGTCTAATCCAGTGGACAGCTGGTTAAAGAACCTGGGGTGACCTGTGATTGAAAGAAAGAGACAACAGAGCAACATAATCCCCTGAAAACAATTAATCATTTGAGAGAAAATGGCTTATCTGTAATCATTACACTGGCATGTAAGCTAATGAGAGTTATTGATCACTGAGGGCCGTGCTGCGCCTTCAGGCCTCTTTGTTCTTACCTGTTCTCACTCCATATTTCAGGGTGTCCCTGCAGTCCACCAGGATCTGCTCCAGAGACTCAGGCTGGTCGGACAGCTCCAGGTTGAAGCCCTCCATTCCCTCCAACAGCTGGTGTGGATGGTGGAAGTCCAGGACCTTGGTGGATCTGTCAAAGGTCTTCCGAACGTAGTTGGTGAGGATTTCCACAACCTCCAGCAAGAACTGCATCGTCTGCTCCTCTCCATTTTTGGCAGGCAACAGATCTATAAAATAAAACTCATCCATTAGATCAACAATTTGTTTTGTGTCCCTTATGATAATTTAATATGCGGCTGCTTAAATCCAAAGATTGCACTCATGCCATGAGAGAATTTGTTTTATGATAACCATCTCTACAGAACATCCTGGCATAAAGGCTATCTAATTTAAGAGAATATAATTTGTATTTATTTACTTTTGTCGCATTTTTTGCATGTTTGGTTGTTAGAATCCAGACTAAAAATGTCCTCAAAATGTTGAATTTTCCCAACTTTTACGTTTTGACCCTTTATGTTTAGTGTAAAATATTTGATTTTAAAGTATAAAAACACATATCCATCTTCTTTCAGCGTCTTCTCAGCCTACCTCTGGCGTACAGATTGGAGAAGTCGGTCTCGGTGCGGCTGAAACGCGCGTCTCCGCGGATGTTCTCGCAGGAAAGCAGGTTCTTGGCTGCGCGCTCCTTGAAGGAACTCACAATCCTGCTCCTCTCCTCCAGACTGTTGTTCTTCTGCAATAATCCTAAACGTTTACAAGAAGAAGAGGAGTCCGCAGGGCGATTACACTTCCCATACATATTGAGAGCTGCAGTTTTTTTGTAATTTTTTTCTCTATCAATCCCACTAATAATCTTTGTCTCCCATCTCTGACATTTATCTACTCTCTCTCTCTCTCTCTCTCTCTCTCTCTCTCTCTCTCTCTCAGTGTCTCTCTTCCTCCGGGGATCTACACTGTACTTTCTCTCTTTTTTATGAGAAAAAGGTCCCATCCTGCGCTGGGAGTCCTATTTATGGGCGGAGGGCCCTGTGGGAGGTTGAGCTCGGTGACATCAGCATGAAGCTCCAGCCAAGCAAAAACAAATCGCTGTCATATAGCGGCTGTAAATTCTTATTAAAGCTCCTCCGACAGTGCGCACTTGAGTGGAGAGCAAACGGCACAAGTAGCCGATAACAGCACAGCACAGAGGCCCGTTTGATAATAGGTGTGAATTTATCAGTAGAGCCTGCTGGGGAGAATATACTCCAAATATGACAGAAATCTCATCTGAAAATTCTGCAACGCGCTACCTCTGAGACCTCAAACCCACTGTTTCAACGCTAATATTAATCCAACCAGATTATAGTTTTGTTCCCCCCCCCCCGCTATTGTGTTTTGCAGCTTTATCTGGGTAGCTCCTGGGTAATTAAATGGCCTTAGTGGAGGCAGCAGAACGTGTCGGTCAAAAATATCAGAAAATGGTACTGCGCACCGGTGCATGACATTCACCATTATGGTAGGTGTCAGTCCATCTCACTGAGATAGACGGTCAAGGTGGAACTCAGAGAAAACGATTCTGCATTTATAATCCCCTCTTTAATATCATCAACTCAGGAGTACATATGTAATTTTTTAGCAGCCGATGATCCATTGATTTGGTCTGAGTACCAAAATACGAAGCTTATTCAAATGTGTCTAATTTAAATATTATTGTTTAATCCTTCTTTCGATCATAGAAATTCATGATTTTTCCATTAAGCCTCGGGTAAAATGATGCAGGCCACAGCCTTAAGTCATGCTTGCGGACACTAAAAACATGTTTCGATATATCTCTGTCAACTCCGTAATTTAATAAAAAAAACCAAAACCTACACACACTCATAAACGCGAACTTACCACATATCTTCATCCCCAATTTTCTAGTACATCCATGAGCAACTCCACACCATGCGTCATAGCCTGAAATGATTTTAACAAACCAATTAGAGGGCCTCACAGAAGCCTAAATAGTCCAGTCTCATTGCGCAGACTATTTTATCTTGAGCAATTTAATGTCGGAAATGAATGGAGAGGCGTATGAGGTCGAGTGATGTCGCACGGTGAAACAAAAAATAGCTCTGGGTGTCGTGGGATTATCTGAATATTTACACCGCACTCCACGGGCCCTGGAGCTGGATTAGCCCATTTCCACTGTATGTCACCGTTCATGACCTAGGCAAGGACTTAAAATTAATTAGCCGTTTGGATCCACGCCAGCCTAAAGATCTAATTGAGTGAAGAGATGCTGGTTTAGAATGCGAGCATCAGTAGACATGAACCGGCTGGCCAGTGACAGATAGAGAATTACTGCGTTATCAAGGGCTCCCAGCCAGAGAGGGGATGGGGCACCTTGGATAGGAAGCATAGGCGAAATCCTCAAAAGCGGCAATTTGGGTGGGGGTGGTAGTAAGGGGGAGGCTGGGGAGGCTAGGGAGGACAAGCCCCATTCCCACATCCCAATTTAACCCTTGCTTTGGATCATTAGATAAATCATTGCCCTGCTCAGCTCATTGGACGCACTTTAACACAGCCCTCACAATGATTTTCTCCAAGCCAGAGGAGATGAGATGGGCAACAAAGAGACAAGAAAAAAGGAAAGGACAGAAAAAGGAAGAAAAGAAACAAGAGCAGATGTGCTGACAAGTTGCATTCAGGCCAGACATTTGCAGAGGAGCAGCTTGGAGGTTACAGCTTTGGGCATGTATGGGCCAAATAAATCAAATACGATCACTGCTTTTCATTGGACAAGCATGCAAAGCTGTTACTACAGCGAAAAAAACAAACAAAAAAACAAATAAAGGTGAGGAGGAATGGCCCCGCTCATGTTGCCTCTGAACAGAAATGTAAATGCACGAGATGTTAGTTTTTAAAAGGGTTAAATTCACCAACACCGCACTGTCTGTTGTGTCAGGAGCACATTTACAGCCGTAACATGGTGTTTAGACCTGTATTTGTTCTTGGAGAACCATGTTTTGTTTTTTTATTTTCTACCAGCTGACAATGAAAGAACTGTTGTGGCTGTATGGTTTCTACAGCCCCCCCTCACTTCTTGAAGGCTACAATGCTTAAGTGTGCCATTAGGGGCAATTTAGTATGGCTGAATTAACAGCCACTTCAGGGGCAATTTCCATGCTTTTCCATGCAGGCACTTTCCACAGCACTTTTAGCCAAACCAATCAAAATTTAAAAATGAACGAATGAATTCATTAACACACTAATAATAATAATAATAATAATAATAATAATAATAATTTGTGACAATACATATTGAGATGTTTAAAATATTTGCAGCCTGTTTAATAAGGTGCTCCGGTGGTGCAGCCTCGGGCTTGTTTTCCAGGCGAATTGCCTTCACTGTAATGTTGTAATGTTAGCAGAGGACATCAGGTTTTGACAGCAGCATTGGTCTGTCACGCAGATGCCGGGAGGTCCGCACGGTGGATGAAATGCAGCGGTGATTTGTGGCGAAGGAAGCCTTCTCAAATGGCAGCGGATTTTTTCCCCCCTTTCTCTCCCCCCTCTCTCTCTCCCCCCTCTCCCTCTCGATGAAAATGATTAATGGCATTGCCCACAAAGTAAATAGCACACGTGAAATAGCATTTTATCTGTGATGGACCTACTTGAGCCCGGTGGTCGTAAATTTGTCGAGTTGGGATCCGGTTCGCCGCCGCCAGAGGAGGGTGCAGACGCCGCCATCACTCCCGAGACCCTGTGCCAAAGTCCTCACCTCAAAAAGCCTGGTCACTTTTATTTCTCTTTAATGCCCCCAAAATCCCCCTTTTGTACTACGGGAGGTGGAAAGTAAGGCTAAAAGGCAGGGAAAGAGAAACAGCCCGCAGAGAGCATACAGCGCTTTAAATATGTGCCTCTTGCGCTTTAACATTGAAAGAGATGCTCAAGTTGGCGACACAGACCTGTAGACGACAAGGACACGGCCTGTCTTACAAGTTGAGATACAATTAGCCGGCAGTAGACTCAGAAAGATAAATAATAAATCTGCTCTGACAGAAAATCTTCCAATGCACCTGCTTTAACCATTTGATGGCCACTGACAGGAGCATATAATTTCAGCATCATTTCTTGATCCTACCCAGGATGGATGATGGGTTACAGCTTCATGTCTGTCAGCATGAGCAGCCCTAATAAGCAGCCTTGTAAGAAAACAAAGTCGCCACAGCATCAAAACTGGCCCACGTATTGAATATGAATCACCAGGTGCAAATAAAGTCCGTAAAATGCAAATTAAAGCCTAGAAAGAGATTCTTTTTTTAAATTTATCAAATTAATTACATGACACCCGTGGTCACCAGCAGCCTGGATTTGGCTTCACAAGTTGGCGTGGCAAATATCAGTTCAAGGTGATCGTTGCTTTGTTAACCGAGATGCAGGTTAAAGTCGTCCACAGAGAGGGGCGACGTGCATCCCTTTTCCCAAATCTCCAAGCGCTCCTTAAAGGCTAAATGAGAATATTCATGGCTGTGTAACATAAACAGCCTCTATACACACATGCAATTCATACAGAAAACCACAGGCCAATTATGTCACGTAAAGATCATATTTTGTAGGATCTATTCTCATAAAACACCTGTTAGAGCATCTCCAGTGACAATAAAGAAGAGAAGTTCCTTTAGTTTTGGCTTGTTGGACCCCGATAAATAAATCAAACCACTCACCGTGGCGATGTGGATCCAGGTGAACAGGTGCAGTCCAAAGGGAAACAAAACGTGGAAAAGGTGAATTTACCACCAAATTAAATCCCGGACGGAGAGACTGCTGCGCTCTTTGGTTAAGCCCAAGAAATAGAAAAAAACAGACCTGAGCTTCAGTTCTCCGCTAGATCCCACAAGGTGACCTTGCTTTTTGATGAAGTGGCTTTGATTTGCTGATATTTAAATCGAGCCTTCTCTGTTTATTGTCATTGCGTACGAATGAGTCACGGCGAGCAGCTACTACCTCCACCGGTGCTGCATATTTGAGGAGCAGACCCGTCTGCAGGCAAGTCTGCAGGTTGGACACTGAATGGCGCCGCTTTCTGGCCCCTAAAGTGTGACTTTTTGGAAGTGTTGATTGTCTCCGGATCTATATAGGTCTGCTTTGGATCCTGGTCACGAACATGGACTAGAAGTTTGATGCTATGAGCAACACATTACGTGAGGAGGGATCAGGATCGAGGAGGGGAGGGTGGAGGTGGAGGTGGGGGGGGACAGCTGGTTTTGTTCTTGTGGAAAAACACAAGAAGACAACAGTGAAGGAAGCGCCACGATCACGATTCTAAATACTCCTTTAATTGCTTTTATTTATTTATTTCTCCCCCCCAAATCCTCTTATTTTTGCCTTCTCGGCATCATGAACTCAGACCAGTAAAAACATCTGCAGATGATCTCAGCGCAACTTGTTATTACATCTAGAGTCGACTGTGCGCCTGTAGTAAGCATTTTATTTTTCCCACTTTTATCAGCGCACAGCACGGGGTTTTGAAGGGTGAGGAAAGACGTAACCTGTGAGAGGACGACAAACCGAAATCCACAAGGTGGCAGTGAGAAACCAAGAATGACTCCTGCAGGAGCAAAGCATAAGTGGGCCATGCCAGAAATACTCCATGAAGCTAATTATAAACCGAGCCATTAATCTGGAACACGTCTTCATCATACATGAACAACGGGACGTCAGAGGACACACGCACGCACGTGACATACAGGCAATCACAGGCAATGCAAATACATCTCTCGGGGAGATTTGTTATTTCTTCTATCATGAACCTGACTGAAGATCCTTTTGTCCCATTGTTGATAAGGAGCACCAATCTGTACATTATATATAAGAACAGCACTGGACAGCTCCACATCCTGCTCATGACTCCTTTTAAAGGCTCTCTTGGCTTGTTTAGGGGCAAAGTTGTGTTTTGGCTCCCCTCTTGAAATGTCCCTCCCTGCCTCCACATCTGCTGAGTCAGTTAGGATTTAATACTTGCACTAAACATATATTTATTTAGGTATGTGCACAATGTGAGCACAATATTTAAAGGATGAAAATGATAAAGAACAGAATTGCTCTATGACATGGAACTTATTAAAGCATAAAACCTGCCTTAAAGGTTCTCATTTTTCAATGTTACTGTTAAAACAATACTCTAGTGTGCATATTAACTATTAAACAGTCACCAGCTGTTGAAATAGTTTTTCCTGTCCACACCGGCCTGGAAGAAATCCTTTTCAAATTCTGAAATTACAGTATTTTTATTATGAAATTCCCACCGTTCCTGTTCTATGGAGTAGTAAATAAAAACACAAAGAGGGACTTTTATATAAATACTACATTAAAATACCCTTGCTGAAAAGTGATTGTAGGATTTTTGTAGGATCCTTTCATGGAGATGGATGGGCAGGAGAAATCAGTTATGACCCATAACTCAAACATATCAACCTATTGGATGTGTGAATAATGTATTAAATAAATGTCAAATTGATCTAAAAATATCCTTTAAGTCCTAAAATTAAACTTGTTTAATTGTATTAATTGATGTAATTACTAATTGCCACAAAATGAACCAGGGTTTCGGGGCCTCTTAAGAGTCTGAGGTACTTGGGGGTTTGTTTGACCACTTTTGATAATTCAGCTTTGTGTACAATCAGTTCTCTTCAGAACAAATACATTTCTCCTTGTCACACATCTATTGCAAACCTGTCCTCTGCCAATACCTGTCAGGAATGAAAGGCCACCCTGCAGTGGTGTGGAAGAATACAAAAAAAACAGCATGTAAAAAAACACAAAAGGTAAAAAGGGGTGGGGTTGTTTTTCACCAGCAGTTGTATTAAACTGTCCACAAGATGGGGCATAATGCAAATGTAGAGAAAGGGAAAGAGAGAGAGAGTGAGGAGGGAGGGGGTACAGGCTATTTCCTGTGGTTGTGATGATTTTCTATTAAAATATCTGGCAGATTTAGTCATTTAAACAACCTAATAATAAACCAATAAAACAAATGAAAGAGAAGATTCAAAATCATCTTGTCTACCTGATCCTGGAGCTGTCTGTGAATTTCCCTCAGCTGTCTCACTACGTCTCACCGGTGTCACTCAACTCTTCTTCATCTCCTGAACTTTGCACCCCCCCCACCCCCACATGCGTAAATCTGAGTTTATGACCTTAAATAGTCTAATAACAACATAAGTCATCATGTTAGAAAATAAACAGCTATATTAAGTACTTTATGTTTGCAATTTTCAAAACCTAATTAAAGTCAGGCGGCTTGGTTTAATTGCAACTTTGATAAAAGTTATACATCCAAGAATCTTTGCATAGACAACTTCTCTAAAACTCAGCCTGCAGCAAACAGACACCCGCTGAGAGAAGACGCATGCTGGTGACGTTCCACTCTTAACCCAGAGCTCAGCACTGAGGATTAAGGATAAAATGGGCTCACGCTGCACTGTGTGAAAAAAGCCCCGTTTGATCCTGTTAAAGCAGGTGGAGCTGTGATAACATCAGCAGCCATCATCTGGGACTGTGTCAGGGCCGCAGCCAGACGTTTAATAGAGCTGGGGCTACGACAAAGTCCCCACTCTACCCCTCGCCCCACACTGGAAACAAACTGTAAAATGTCTCATATTTCTTTGTCAAATTTTTATCAAATCAATTAACTGTTTAATTTGTAACAATTCTAAATAAAGTAAGAGAGACAAAATACCATGGAATCAAGGGAGTGTGTGAGGAACAGATCAGAAACAACCTAATAATTAATGAACGTTAATAAGAAGCTCCTGAGTAACTTGGAGGATGATGCATTAGATAGTAATAACTTAATTGAACTGACTTTGATGATGAAAATGATGAAAATATCGATTCAACAGTGATAAAGCCGTGTTTATTTACTCAAATACTGTGCTTCAGCAAAGTTTTGAGATATTTTACACAAGCATGTTATGTAACGCTCAACACCTGTATTGGACCAGATATCACTAAAAGCTCATCTGAAGCCTCTGAGCAAATTCATATAAAATATGTTGCTACCTACTGTTACCTACTGTACTCTTTGTCATGTTTGACCTGTCAGTGACTTATTAGTAGTTATACTAATACTATACTAAATACTTCCTCTTTGTTGTTCAACAATTAGTTTATTGATATATAGAAACTGACAGACTGAGACTTCTTGGTCACCTCTAAATTGTCTGATGAGCAACATTGAAATGACAACTCATTCATTTCTGCTTACTGATCCTTAAATACCAACTTCTATCATTTTGCCCTCTCAGGTAAAGTGTTTAAGTAGACTTGTACTGTCCACCACACAAATCAAAGTGTTTTAAAGGTCAGATTAATAAAAGGATTCAGTAACTTCTCTGATGGTTGGTCTTTTTATTCACACATTCACATTCAGAGAAAATTAGAAACTCCAAACATAAAGACAAAATTAATCCCAATAAGAAGTTGGAAAACATTAAGATAGAAGTTAGAAGAAGATTAGCATGAAACATTATTAAAAGTAGCTAAAATTATCTCTAATTTTCATACTAAATGCACAAAATTGGCACGTTTTACTAAAATACTCCATCAGAATAATAGGTGTGACGAAAGTAAACCAGTACATACAGACAATCCATTGGCAGGGCTGAGGATGTGAGCTGGAACAGATGGATTGTGGCCAAACATTCAAAGCTGAATTGTAGTGTTTTGAACACCTGCTTCCTGCTGTTGCCACATGACAATGTCACATGACAATGTTGAGTGAAAATATAACATTTTGCCACTAGGAGGTGCAGAAAACAAGCTAAATATGATCAGTAATAAACTGGTGGGTGGTTAGTTTTGCAAAATTGATGCTTTATTGTACACTGAGGGCAGTAAGTGATCTCAGGGGAGTGAAGGGAGGAGCCAACACTGTTTTTAGCAAATGAAAGTGTGTGGAGGGGTTTAAGTGGCATTAAAATCCTAGGTAATGTTAAAATAATTATAGTGGTGAAATGTCAATTAGGTACATTTACATCTATTAAAGAGCTGTACTTAAAGCTGAGGTAGGCAGATTATTTTCGACATCAATGGGCAAAAATTCCATAATAACCTTCAAGCATATTGTAGTTCAAGTAAACCCAGAGAAAACTAGATTTCAGCACCTCCTCTTCTTTCTGTTTTCAGGCTTTGGAAACTCTGGGCTGTGACAGGACATTTTGGTCAGTCACAGGTCATATATGTATGTCATACATTTCCCAACCTTCCTTTGTTTATCATTGCATATATAATGTGTGATCACATCCCATACCTGCAGAGAGGGCCAGGCTAGGTCTCTCTGTGCTGAGCTAAGCTAACCAGCTGCTAGTTCTTACTTCATATTTAATATTTAAAAATGAGACAGAATGATATTTTTCTTCTCAATATAACTTAAGCAAAATGCAAACATGCAAATTTCCCCAAATTTTTAATATGTCCTTTAATTGTTGAATGTAACCCCACCCCCATCTTGAATTGGGATTAAACTCAAAGAGGGTCAAGGACAGCATGTAAACAAGGTTGAATCCTGAAAGCTCAGGGGGTAAAAACATGTCCACGGGGAGTAGCTGATTTGAGTACTTGTGTTGCGCTGTATCATTGTGCGTACACTGTGGAGCTATGTAAATGCTTATCTGCATCTAAACATACTTATGTATTCAATAAAGAGACGGAAATCAGTTATGAAGAAAAATATCATGTTTTAATTACATTTTAATCACTGTGCACTGATGTATAAAACATGGAGCCCAGCGTGAGACTGACTGCTGACCTCCTACACTTAATTCTACATTCAAGAGTCACCATTTTAATCAAGACAAGCATGAAATTTACTCTTTATCACAACATTTTTATAAGTCTAGAACAAGTCAAAGTTAGAATCTAATTTAACGATTTTTCATGGTTTAAATACTCCAAACCCTCTTTTTCCTTAAAAGCCAATTAAAATATGCAAAAGTACAATCCTTTAATTTTCTCATAAAAATGTAAATGACTCAGAATGGGTAGTTACAATCAGAGGAATTATTCAACAATGGAAAATAAATCTCTTAAGTGCCTCCATGAAATTAAACAGCAATGACATCTCTGTTTTAGGTAACACATGGACATGAAATAAACTAAAGGGATTCTTTTCATTCTCTCACATTCCTCTGTTGTTGTGCTTTGCAGGGATGAGATGCAGAGTGGGGTCATCTTGGTTACGATACAAAACAAGGTTTATTGTCTTTGACTCATTGGGTCTATTGTATTTTCCCGACCAATAGCTGTCATTTAAATGTGTCTCCTGTGTGACGTGAAAAACCTTGATCACCTTCTCACAGCTAGAGACACTCAAAGCTCCTGTGTGAACACATAGAAGAGCTGAGCTTGAATGTCTAACATATAGACAACTAGAAGAGTATCTGTATAGCAGTAAGAAGTGCCAGAAGCTGAAGCAGCTACCTTTTTATTCCCGCACAGTTATGTCCAGGGTAGACATGGAAAACATGAAGCAATTTGCTGATTCAAACTGATAAATTTCCAGTTTTTTCACTAAGATCTAGACAAATAATCACATCGTTGTTCAGTGTGTCCTGTGCTATATTCTTGTTGTCAATATCAGTGATATGTTCACAGCCTTAAGTTCAGTAGCAATAAGACCTCTGAACTGATTAACAAAATGTGTCATTTGAATATGCTCTCCAGACACAAAGAAGCGCACGTCTATGTCATCAAAGTGATTCAGCATTAGCAAAGCATTTAGAAAAAGTTTGTGAACTATTTGTTCACAGTTCTGGTAGAGTCAGATCTTTCTTTCCTTCACTCTCTACCTGCTTCCATGTGTCACTTCTGACTTTGCCAAATTATTTGAACACAGTCCTCGAGCTCTCACCAAAGGAAAACAATGAAATAGTCTCCACAGAGTGGCTTCAACTCTTCAACACTTTAAGACAGTTCCTTGCAATACCTTTACAAATAACTGTTGAAGTTCAGGTTTAGTTTCGGCACAAAAATGACTTGGTAAGGTTTACGTTTAATTCTGTCTTAAGTTAAAATAAGTACTTTGTTGAGGGTTAGAGAGACAATGCAGTCTTTGATGTTTATGTTGACCCTTCCATCCACCCTGACCTCCACCTTACGTAGACTCTGTTACCTAACTTCCTTTTTTGCTTCTATCATAATTAATACTTAAGTCTTTTTCACCTGATCATAAATATTTTTAACAAGGATGAAATGTGCTGAGACTCAGAGCTGAGCTGACAAAGGTGACTGGTGCTCTCAGTCACCAGTGAGGGGAGCTCTGCTGCAAAAAGCTGCTGATTCAGTAACAGTGGTGATTCAGTACAATTAATTTTCAGATTGCGTGTTAAAGATCTGCTTGTACTGGACATCTCTGGGCCCGGTAGAGAACCAATTTCTATATTAAATTGGCCCTATTTGAGTCAGCAGGAAAAATTATTTCTCCGGCGCTGATTGGTTTAACAAGCTGCTTCAGGTTTGTTATAAAACCACTGTGATGCTACAGGTCAAGAGGGACGGAAATATATCTGATATGAGTCATAGCACAGATGTTATATAGTTATAGTTATAGCAAAGATCAGCGAATTATCAAACACAACTAACCTCAAATCCAGAAGTGATCTAAGAAATTAAGCTACTATGAACTATTTTGACTGTTTAACTTAGTTTCACATTCAGTAAGAAATATTCAAATACATAAAATTTGTTTTCATTGGCTTTAAAGGCACAGTGAGTACGCAGATGCTTCTGAGGCAGTTCAGCTTCAGCTTCCACATGTTGACATCAGGGATTTGATTCATGCCACTGCTTGTCAGTCATCCTATCTTGAGAGTCAGTGCCATGGTGAAGCAGGACAGTGTCTGAAAAGAGAGCCTGTCTGGTCACCGACTGAACCTGTTTCCCAAAGCTCACGTGACTCAGTGAATTATTTCATTTTCCATTCCCAAATATGGTAGTTAACATTTGAAACATATTTATTTTTTAAACCAGAAGGGTTATAACAAATGTTTCACTCACACTCAGTACTCAGTGTTACTATTAACTAAGTATTAACTAAGGATATAAATACTCAATAAACTGTTTATAACACAGTAACATGTTATTATAAAGTGTTTATTGCCATATTTAAAACTGTAACTTCTCCTCGGAAGGTTAATTAAGGTAAACAAACACTTATATTAAATAAACAGAATACCTGTAATCAACAAGTACTTAAACATAAATGCCTTACTGTTCAAAAGTTCATAATCACCTGTTATACTGTTGGTTTTCTTGTTCTCTTCTGTATTGATGTAGTAAACATAGTGATAAAAATGGTGTACAGACACCAAATGTGTATTTTACATTTGAATTGGTTTACGCTCCAAATGAAGAACAATTAAATGATTAAAACTTCCATTTAGTTCACAGCGTTTAGCAACACAGGAGCCATTTTTCACACAAATTTGGATTTTGAATCTGTTACTCTGTCAAGAAATGCCAAGATCCAAAGTTATTATTGAAATACAAGTCTATCATACATGATTAGGACACATTATATAACATATTACTATAATGTCAGACCAATGAGTTGTTCTGACCCAGTATTAGTTTTATGTCTTACTATTGGGTTAATTACTAAAAATGGTTATTTCTGACTGAGTATTAACCACACCAAGCTCATGTTTTATCTAAATCCGCCATAAATAAAATGTTAATTGTACAGAATAATTTGCATATGATATTCTAAACTGCAAAGTAAGTATATTTAATTAACCATCTGTCTAAAATGGTGGTACAGTACATAACAGTTCACAGTCATAACCCAGTGGCCAGTGTGTGGGTAGTTTTTGTGAAGGGTACTGGAAAAAGCCAGCCCATTTTTTCAATGGGACTGTATCAACGCTTAGTGTGTATATGATATGTGATATGATGTGTGATATATTCATCATTAGTGTGTATACAGCAGTTATAGATGTTTCACAGGAGTTAAGTAGTTATTAAACAATAATGAAAACATTTACTGTGCATACAGCTAGATTATAGTGTGATTTAAACCATTTATTAACAGTTTATAATGCTAGTACATGCTATAAATAGGGGGCAGCAAAAGTGTAACTGTGAAGAAAATGACATGTAGGATGAGATAATTAGGAATGAGTATTTAATCTGCAATAATGCTAATGCTAATAATATTAATGATGCTTTTCTTTCTGTTGGACAGTTGAGATGAAATCATTTTAAATCCTACATGGACAGATGTTTGCAATCTAAATATCTGAGGTACTTAAATCTTTCATTTCTTTTGGAAATTAATCTTAAGCCACAACATATGACATCCTTTCTATGAACAATTAGGCATCATGGCCTCCTGCAGTGGTAAAGAATAGAAACTCTGACTTGGACAATGAAGCCAAATGAGAACTGAACAATGCCTTTGTGCAGAGTCAGTATGGTGCATTCAACATATTCAACCACAGACATCATTTTATAATAGGATCATAAAATGTGGATAAAGACTTTACAGTTCAAATGGCCACATCTCATCATATTACTGTAGCTTTTCCTCTTTTTGTGATGAATGTATGTTAATATTCATGCAGATAGTTCATTCTTGGGATCTGATAGAACTGGATACAACTCTTACAGACCCACTGGCACATTTACTATTGAGTGGATATAGCAGCAAATGTACAACAGGGCTGCATATACAGAATAGTACAGTGCAGCATAATATGTCAAATCTGGTGCAAATACTACAGCTCATGAAATAACGGCAAACAATGATAGCGTTTTGTGTTGTTGTTGTTTTAAAGGACCAATTAGTAATTTTTTTACATTTATAAACGTGTTCCCTCACTGTATAGTGTATATAACTTAAGAGTTTGACCTATAGATGAAAAACTGTATGTGTTATTATTTAAATAAGTAATGGCTGGGGTGAATTTGCAGCTCTCATTCTTCATTCATCTTTTAAATTCAGGTTGAAGTCAGTTTGGTAGTTATGGGGTTCAAACTGCTATTCTTTAAATTTTGTTGTGTTGGCAACCCCTTTGTTTACAATTGGACATTAAATAGCAGCTTTAAATCACCAGATGACGTGAATTGTATCTGGGAAACTGAATTTTTACATAGGAAAAACTCTCTTGCTGTCAAGTGCAGCAAACGCAAAACCATCATCCAACGGGTACACCAAACCAAACTACATTTGCAAGGTTAGATAAAGGTTGAGCACTAAGATTCATATTAAAAGTCATGCATATGGACTCAAACATGTTGAATCTTCCAGAATAAAATGCAAGTGTGTAAGAATAGAAAAGACTGGAGAAAATACTTTCTTGCATTCTTTCAAATGTAATTGTCGTCCAGCCATGGACCTCTGCAGTAATCAGTTACATTTAATACAATAGTAAACATCTGCGCTTCTGAACCACTGAAGCAACTTACAAAAGGGGGCGCTGTTGAGGCAGAAAACTGACAGTTCAAGAATGCCAGTGAATGGCAGCAGCTATTCTCTTCATGCTGACATTTTCAGTGATCCTTTCTAAGACAGACAGGAGAACAGTGTCAACACTGGCAAACACCACTGCTATTCTGTGCATAACTGAGTTACAGAACTGGATGTTTGGATCATTGGATCGCCGCTCAGATCTGTTAGGTACAGGAGAGTTCAACACGCCTCTGTGTTGATGGGTCATATAAAAGTTGTTGCCTTCAGAATAGAAAATAAAGGTAAAGGTAAAGGTCACTCTAAATCCACTGTGGGACAATTTGGGTGGAGGAAGCCAACATAAATACTGATCAGCAACTAGCAGCTGGTTCACTGCACTTTGAGCAAAGCACCGCTGAGGTGGAGTACAGATCGATGACACTTAATGTAGGTGTTAGTATGTCATAAATGTGCAATATGCCCTGCAATTACAGATATTTCCCCCCTATTATACAAATACAGACGTTAGCCAATTAGCTTTGGTCAAAAATCTGGACTCGTCAACTGTCCACTACCAGTCTGAGTGACTCAGTCAGACAGGTAAGGCATTAAAGTTGCTGCACACCCCGAGTGTAACATGAATCTAGTGATATTCCAGCTAAAAGGCAAAGCTTTTCTCTGTTAATGGCTCTCATCTCAGCCTACGGTGTCAGTGCAAAGTCCTCAGAGGTAAATGTAAAACTCAGGAACTGTGGCACAAAACAAACATCTATTAGAGTGCATTAACAAATTAACTGCAGCTGATTCTAATGGCAGAAACATTAACATCAACTGAAGAGAAAATGTGTTATCCTCCAAATAACACTATAGCCAATTTTTATTTTTATTAATTTTGAGGTTTGTTTGCATTTTTATCTATTAAAGGTGCAAATTTTAAAAAGCTTTCACCTCATAATTTGCTAAAGCTAGGAGTTTAATTTCATTATGTTTCAGAATCCTAGCACCTGTTTGCACCTTTGGAGCGCTCAGGTCTACGTTTGAAGGAGAGGAATCTCCTACATAGCTTCATATTACCAGTTGGCGGACAAATTTCAGGGCTCACATGGTTATTTTTCACATTTAAACACTATACTTTAAATGTTTCGACTGTGTGTACATTTCAAGTTATTTCTGTAAAGATTTTCAACTTCAGTTCAGACTAACTCACATCCTTTTACCTCTACCTTACTAAAATACTGCTTTAGTTATCTACAATCCTAAATAACAAAAGCAGCAGTGGAATAGCAGGTAAAAACATATTATTTCGTGTTCAGTACAGCCAGAGTCACTATTACATTTTTCTTTTTAACTGGATGTCTCAGTTTTGAGGCTAACTATTCGCACACGTTCTTCTGCAAGCCCACAAACCACTTACATTTTAGATTTTACTCACCAAAACTGTTGGAAATTACTATCTGAATTTTACTGTTGTAACATTTACAGAACAATTCATAAGGCACACTAAATCAGATCAGCAAAACCTAATTCTGTACACTTAACACCTGGTTGTCTTGTCACCCACATTGCTGTGAGATATTAAATGAATTATTCTGAGCTGAGGAAAATGTTATAATCTTTATTCTCACACAGTATTTGGGTCATATCAACAATAGCAGATCTTTTCAAGAGCATGCTTAAAAACACCCCATAAGGAGCAAAAAACGGACACTTTCATTCAACAAAAGCTATTAAATATAATTTACAGGGGAGTGAAATCTTCCACCGAAGACAATGATCAAAACACAAGTTGAAAACTTGTCTTCTTGATATGATATAGACAGTGAATTCAAACTCATGAGCTAGAACTGGTTCCATGGTCCCAAAATTAACTTGTGAAACTTTATATATACACACACAAAAATGTGCTACACAGACCAGCAATGTGAGAAACTATTGTCCAGATGTGAGAAATCAACCAACAAAAGAAACAAAATGTCCATAATGCAGCTCACTGTGTACTTTAACTAATGTAGGACTGACTGTATTGCACTAGTGATTTCTACTGTTTGAAATGACTACAAGGTGGGTTACAACATATTCCTCGTGTCCTCCCTTTTGACATGGTCAAGTGTCTTGTCGTGGCATTTGCTTTTTTTGTTCTGGTGAGTTTTAACATGTTTTGCCAAGTGGTCACTCCTCATGAATCTCTTGCAGCAGTCCGGGCAAACAAAGCGCTTCTCGCCTGTGTGAGTTCTCAGGTGTCTCTGCAGCTCATCCGACCTGGTGAAACTCTTGCCACAGAAGAGCCAGTTGCACACAAACGGTCGCTCTCCAGAGTGCCACCTCAGGTGCGCCTTGAGGTGAGAAGTTTTCCCGTAAACTTTCCCGCAACCGGGTATGTGACAAATGTGCTGCTTCTTCTTTCCAGGCTCGTCGCTGGACGTGGAGGACTGGCAGTTCGGACACCTGCACCTCCTGCACCGCCGCGCAGTCGCGAGGGGAGACTTAGTGTGCAGCAGCGCCGCGATTTGCGTCTGATATTGCGCAAAGTCCGTATGTCCCAGAACCAAGCCCCTCTGCAGCTGGAAGCGATGTGGACCGAGGGAGGAAGAGTGACTGACATGGTTTCCCTGCTGGAGGCTCCACCACGGAATATCCTCTCCAGGATTTGGGGACAACTGTCTCTGCTGCTGGTGCACAAGGCCAGAGGGTCCCGTGACAAAACTTGGCATTGCGGGCGGAATGGGAGTTGGGGCTGCGTAACTGACAGCGGGGACGTAGGTGGGAGGGCAGGTGGACTGCAGAGACTGCATGGAGCAAGGTAACATCTTCACAGGCGAGAAGTCATAGGGGTATGAAGGGTCCGCCGGAGGGGTGAGTGGAAGTTCGTGGTGTGAGCTGAAGGAGCTCTGGATGTGCGCAGACAGCTGGGGCTTGGAGGATAGTCCGAAAGTAGAGTTGCTGGCCAGGGTGCTCTGAGGGGTTCCCTCGTTAGTCCACGGGTGAAATAAACGCGAAGGAGAGCCCAGAGTTGGGTCGTAAGGAACCTGGAGGAATTCTGTGGGGTTTGATCCGTGATGATGCCCGATCCGGTTACAAGTGGCAGCCAGGAGAGCCAGCGGAGAGTGCTTACAGTTCTCTGGGGAAGAGTTTGGAGTGCGATCCTGGATAACCGAGATAGACATTTTCTACATTACAATCATGACAAACACACACTTTAAGAGGTAAACACACAAATAACGCCATTCGTTTTAATATCCGACCACATGATGAAATGGTTTCTCTAAATAAGCTGAATTTCTTCTGCTTTAAATCGCGACGACGAGACATTAAAAGTTGGCGCTCCGTTGCGAGCAGGAGACATTAACGCGCAAAAAACAATTAGCGATAGTAATTAAATTATATGACACTTTTCTATCAAGGTGGCACGAGCTCTATCTTTGCGAGATATAAAGGACTCGTAACCTGCACGTAAATCAACTCGGATGAGCAAGTTTTCAAGTTATTAAAGTAGTCAAAGTCAACAGAAACTTGCGCACAAACCTGAAGAAAAGCCTGGAGTGTTTCATTCCGCAGTACAGCCACTGCTGCCATGGTAAACGTCCTCCTCCCTCTCGTTGAAAACCAAATAAAAATTAAAAAAATAGCACTAGTTTAGTTAAAATATGTGCATTCGCGGTGAAATATCGTGGCGTGCAGGTCTCCCAACTCCTCAGTGCCTCCTCTCTCCGAGATATCCTTGGTCTATCTGAAGAGTGAGGGATCACTTCTTAGAATTTGATAAGGACTTTGGTGGGCCGCCAGCCAGTCAGAAATAAGATTTATTACTTTGAAGTTTGCCGCTGCCCAATCATCAAAGAATAGCGGCTCTTTGAGAGGGGAAAGCAAATCCTTTGAATCCACAAAGCTCCTATGGTGTGTTTGTTGGTCTGGATAAAGGAGCTGATTATTAGGGGGGATGGGAAGGGAGGAGATAAAGGCGGGACAATTAATGAAGTAATCACTATGTGGGAAATGTATATACACAAATAATTGGATTTTCTTGATCAAAGACCCCCATGCCGCCTGGAGACCCCGGTATTGGATGCTGTAGTCATCTGATCCTCTTTTTGTAATTAAGGATTTGTAGCAGAACCCTATGTGACAATGTGACATTGTTATCTCTGGAGATCTCCAAGAGCGTTGCCTGACTGTTTGATGGAGGAAAGAGACCAAATCAAGTGACTCAACACAAAGTTCTCATCTCTGAAGAATCTGCGTCTCTTTTACATTTCTAATTTAAATTCAAACTTCTTTGTTGTTTGCTTTGAACTACAACACAGCATTAAATACTTAATTATGCCCTCTCTGAATTATTTAAATACTTATTTTCGCCTTTGCTCATTTCATTCATTTGTTTTATCAGAACCTTACTCCTAATTTTGACTTTTTTTTGTCTTCCACCCCCCCCTTTCTTTGTTGAGCATCAAAATGTAAGCTTAGAGCCGCAGGGTAAGCTAATTCAAATTATAGCATGTTACTTAACATGACACAAAAGGCAAACCTCTGTTTTAAATCAGGTGACAAAAGCAGCACTTTAGATGCGGATGTCTCAATTATGTTTCCTTATAAACTTGCCATGTCAGTATGTCTGGGGAGGAAGCTCAGGATCTCATGCACATACACAGTAAACTAAACAGAGCTACCTATAATGTAAGGAACCTTAAAACAAAGCATAAACCACTGTATGATATCCTATTTTGTCCTTTTTTATTTTCAGATTGTTTAATGAAGGCAAAGTATGCAGCTTTTACAAGATAATATCCAAACTTTTGTGGCAGAGCAGTCGAAATGAAAGTTGTAGTTTTCTATATCAACTCTCTGATCTTTATCTGGCTTCCCTGCAGAAACAATCACTGTCCTCTCAACTAGTTTGGAGCGGCAGATTTTGAATTAGATCTGTTCCTTTGAAGGGATTAATGTTCCCAGTCCTCTCCCACGGCTTTACACACAGTCATGAGGGAAAGGGGGAGTCCTGCTGGGCTGCACTGGAGCCATGTTAAACTACAAAACTGGCTACAGGAGTGATGTAGTCACACTGTTGACTGATAGAAACCTAGCAGAGATTAACCTTGTTTACATCCAGCTATGGCAGAAGCAGGTGATAAAGTTTATTTTATGGAGCTTATAAAAATATGCAGAAAGCAGAAGGGTCACAGCTTTCAGTTCTGAGCCATTTGTCATTAAACCAATGTTTACATGTGTACTTTTATAGTACTTATAGTAACTATTAAATAAGTACACCTTTGTGCTTCTTGAATGATAAATACCTGTACTTGTGTTTTTTAAGGATCAAGAAATATTTGTACTCCTTTTAAATAACACACACTTTATGAATGTTTTTAACCGACTGGTTTTTTTTAACTGATGGTTAATAAATAATTTATTAACACTTTATAAGCAGCTATGAGGAACATCCATCAGGTTGCAAAGATGAGAAAAATGTACGTGGTCTTCTGATGTTTTTGATTAATTTGTAAGATAAATTTGTGTAAAAACTATTAATGATTTTTGAAATACTGACTTAATGGCTTATTAGAAAGTGAGAAACATCATTAACATTAATATTTATTAATTTTATACCTACATCTGTAAGTAAATTATTACCAAAGAGAAAGGATAAACACCACACAAAGAGATCATTCACAACCTGGCAATCTAAAACTTATTAATGGATTCCAAATGATCTATAAAGCATTTGTAAATGATTTATTAACCATTTATAAAGCCATTCGGTGGTACATTTGAATTGTAATCCATTAGCGTACATGTATTCACTTTGTGCATTTTGGCTATAAAGGATTTTAACACAAAAAAGCTCAAAAGAGGTGAAAAGAGAAAAATAAAATGATCAAATGGTTAATAGAGAAGTAAGAACAAGTTTTGGGTTGCCAGGTTGTGGAAAAAAAATCCTTCTTTTGTAGTTTATCCTTTCTATTTGAGTAATAATTTAGATGAATCAAGTCTGCAGTATGTTAATAAGTCATTAATAAAGGCGTTTTACACACATCCATCTTACTGATGAATATGAAAAGCTAAAAAAAACAAGTTTAACATTGGAAATTAGTGAACAAATGTATTTTCCAGTATTTGACAACCTTATAGTTGTTCCTATTGAGAGTTTGTAACTGATTTGTGAATAAATGATTCATTAACCATTTTTAAACGTCTAAGCACTTTACCTTAATAGAAAGTGCCAAAATGTCTAAATGGTAAAATTAACTTAATTGGTGTATGCATATTCACTTCATGCATTTAAAATCAAGGATTTTGACAAAACAGGACTTTTAACAGGTGACAGAGAATTATAAAATGACCGACTGCTGTACCAGCTTTTGCCAACTAATGCATCACTGCAGTAAACATTTTACAGTCTTCTCTGAAAGTTTGTATTTGTGCAAAAAAGTGCTGTCAGTTTTTGCTTCCAGGTTTAAATGTCAGATAAATGTCAAATGTTGTAATCTGCTCTCTCATGTCAAACCAGACGACTGTTAAAGGGAGAATCCACCCTAAAACAGAATTAAGATTTTTCTATGATCCCGAGCAGCTGCAAAAGATCTGTGGACATTAAAATAGCAGACACTAATTCTGATTTAAGGTGAATTTCCACATAAATCTGTTTTACATGTGAGCTGTCATGCTATGCAAAGGCAAATTTCAGCAATATATGACAACTGCATGAATTTCGTGAACCATCAGCATTACCAAATTATTGATATCATCCTTTGAGATACTCGGTTCAGCCCTAAATGCAAGTTCTTACATTTTAATGCATCTCAATGGGACTCCAGCTGGGGGATGGATTTGGCTGAGCAGGACTTTGATATAGTTTGTAAGAAATTCATGACTGTGTGCTTGACACAATGTCCAGTCCCTGAGGTAATTTACTTGCTCCAAACCTTTACCATCTTATGGCCATGCCTCAAGTTTTACAGGGTCACCTCAGCAGTGGTTTTGGCTAAAAGAAATTTTTCCTGCGGCACTTGATGGGAAAATTAACTTGGAGGAACCCCCACTGCAGTAGTTTTCTGCTTGTATACTCAAAGGTTTGAACATGGAAGCAGTCTGTACCATTCCTGTATTTCATACAGCGGGCAAGTCGATCAACACAAATACTGTTAAGAAGTGTATGAGGCAGCACTCAGGCATGAGCAGAGTATCTGAAGAACATGCAGTTGTGCAGTGGTTTTTTTTAGTCATGCATATTTAAAAATCAAATTCTTATTTTGATAAGAAATCTGAATTTAAAAAGAAATGGAACGAGTGACAAACAGGTGCAAAATGGGCTGATTGATTTCATATTGACATTGCAGTTTAACATAAAATGTGAAAATTATAGCAGATTTCAGACAATTAAAGACTTTTAATCTGTATTTACCCCAAAAATATGCAGAATATTTTCAGAAGTGTTGTTTAGGTCATTCCTGTGAAAAAACAACAACAGATATTACACATGAACGCACACAATGAGATTGAGCCAATTCCAATACCCGTAATGCCACTCTAGTTGATAAATAATATTTTTCTATTTACAATGTTTAGCACAAAGTTTTAAAATGATCAATAGTTTGCAGTGAACACAAGGAAAAAATGCACCAAAAGTCAAGTGTCGGCAATTTAAACATTTATTTGACTCATATAAAACAACAGTTTACTCGAAATAAATAAAAATGTACAATAGACAATACATGTGTTGATGAGTTTTGTTTTGGTTCAGGTCCAGTTCAGAGTTGAAGAAGGCAATCTGCAGAAGAGAGAGAAGATCTGCATTGATAATCACCATTATGCAGCACTCTAAAAATACTTTTCACAGTCTGTGTTCAGTTTTCAATTCATACCACTCTATCTGAACGATTTTCTGCTGTTGTATTGAGTCCAAGTGGATCTGGGAATGCAAAGCTGCATGTGATCTTGACATTTTGAGCAAACTGACAGAAAGAGTTTGACAGAGTCAGGGGGCAGTGCCACAACACGAACCCTTCTTAACTTTTCATATTCTCTGGACAGTTGGAGAAAAAACAGGTTCCACATCTGTCTCATACGAGAGATATCAGAGATGGGGTGAGCGTGGGGGAGTGGAGTGGGGGAGTGGGGTGGGAGGGAAGGACGGAGGGGGCATTTGTGAGAGTGAGAGTGAGTTGTGTGTGAGAGAGAGAGATGGTTGGGCGGGGGAGAGACGCTCGAGGCTACTGGGTACTTGAGCCGCTATAATGGTGTCTCGTATGAGAAAACATCTGTGAATTTCCTCAGTGATCTACAACAAAGTATAACTCAGAGCAGTCACTCAGCCGACCTTTGAAGTTGCTGTCTGACAGAAAGCTGCCATTGTTCGCAGCCCCCAACACACAGAAACTCCAACTTTGGTCTCACTAATTTTCCCTGCAATGCGATACAACTCTTTTTTTCTTCCTCTTCCCTCCGAGCCTATGAAGCTTGGGGATCTCTGCATATTCAAGGGCAAACAGCAAAGCCTTGGCAATGTGCAGGGTTGGCCTGGGGTCACGTAGGGTGGGACAGGTCATTTTACCTTCTCGCAGCCCACCCTGGATGTGTTAATCCAGCCATAAAGAGGGAGACTCTCCCCTTCTGTGATGATGTACAAGGTTACAGCCTGCAGTGCTCTCCCAGGAAACATTACAATAAGGAGATCTCATCTCCAATCATTATTTATACTGTGATGCTACGAACAAGAACAGGTGGTTTACATTTATGTAAAACCTACATCTTCATATATTCTTTCACTCTTTGTGACTACTTTCCAGGTGTTATTGCACCAGAGCACTTGAGCAAAGCAGTAAGAGCTGCTACCTGCTTCCAAATGCAACTTGTGGTACACAATGATGTAATTGTGGGTAACTTGAAATACTGTTGTCTGTGAACGGTTTGAATTATATACAAGAAGTTGTTCTTTGTGACTGGAAATATGTGCAAAATGTAAACAATGATACTTTCAACATCAGTTTGTTCAGCTTTGTATTTAGCATTGCAGCACAATTGCATGTTGTACTGGGCTGAATAATCTATGTTATATATGTGTTAATTTTAACAAATCAGATAGATCAGAACAGAAACATTGCTTTTAGAGAAGCGACGAAAACATTGGAGAGTAAAACAAATTATCATGAGAAATTGTTGTCGACCTCTGTCAACCCACTCATTCATCTTACAAATATTAATTAATAAATAGAAAGTTGCAAAAAGAACAAGAAAGCATGGGAGTGTGCAGAAAGTTAGGAAAATTCTTTAATTAGGCCCCGTGATATGACAAAGGGTGGTCTCCATGGATAACAACACAAATATCTGGGAGCTGTTGGACAGATTCTTAAACATTTTTACCGGACTCTTCTTTACTCTGACCTCAATCAAAAGGTTGTTTGGTTGAGCACCAGGTGATATGTCCCCGCTCCTCCTGGCAGTGGCAAAATAACAAGCTTTCCGTTATGCATCCCAAACTGAAACAAGGCCGTGGTAATTCTCACACTGTTACCCGTCCAGCGTTTATTCAATGGCAGCTGGTCCCACCATCTGGGAAAGCAGCACCGGGGCAAAACAAAACAGGTTACACCTTTGGCCATGCCAAGTCTGCGAGTGCCCCGCTCCATCTACAAACTGAGAGAGGCTAATCACAATTTCACGCTCTGATTTGTCAAATCCCATTCCATCACCGGAGGCACCAAGAAAAGTTTTAAGTCAATAAATTTCATGGCGTACCATGAAGGATAACAGGTTTTCCATACTGTCTCTATTGTTCTATGTAAGCCTTTTCTCACTTTATTCCATTTTATACAAGGAAGCAACTGAGTGGTTGCATCTCTCTTATGCAAATGAAAAAGGAAGCTGTAATTTTGACCAAAACATTTGGTCATCACGAAGATTAACAGCCTGGAACAAACTCTTATCTCCTCATGCATGCATTTGCTATTCATGCAAATGTTCCCAACAAAACAGTGCATAAAGCACCCTCAACAAACTGCAGGTGTGAGGAAGCTGAAACAAAAGCCACTGTAACCCTAATGGCATCCCTTGTCATTAAGAGACCTTTGATGTATGTACTCAACAGACTCTTTTATCTCCTTCTTCCTCTTTGCCTCTTACTCTCTCTGTGTCTACCCGGCTCAACCAGTTTCTTTATTAATGCCGTCTTTAGGGAATGTTCTTTTGCTCAGAGCCCTCGACACACATCTGACATCTGGGTGACGCTCATGTTCTGTCGCTTTCTTTGGCACTAATCATTAACCAGCAAAGAGCATCACAATGCTAAAGTTTGTAGCTGTTCTCTGTATCTTCCTCGTCCTCTGTCCTTGATGTTGGTGGGAACAAAAACTATTCCTAAACGGGGCTTCGAATTAATTTTTTAACTTATAAAATTGTGGTGTGCACCTACAATATAGTGTGATATATATTCTACTGTGGTGGAAAAGTGAAACATCTGGATATCAAAAGCACGTAAACTGCATTAAAACAGTATTTGAAAAGGCTGCACATGAAATACAGGTATTCAAACTCTCCCTTTGAACTCAAAGGATATAGAAACAGGACAATGTTGGCCTAATCGTGTTCTCTCTTTGAAGTGAGACATCACTATTAGGTGAAAAGGTAAGTATGCTCCTTTAGAAAATAAAAGCTTTTCATCATTTGTTAAGGCGGCAGCTCGAGTGATTTTCACGAAGGTGGTTTAAAACTTTGGATAACGGTGTTTGAGGCTGCCTTGGATGGAGCTTAAATGAGAGTGCTGCACATGAAGCAAATAGCTAAAATGGCAAGAATAACACCAGCAGTAACGTTAGCCACATTAAAGCAGTCCTCTCTCACGCACCAGATGTTGTCAGATTTAATGAGGAAAAACAAGAGGGAGCAGGATTTATGAAGACGTATTAAAGAGAACACAGGTGTCAGGCCTCGAATGCTGACTTGACACTGTGTCTGTCCCTCAGCACCCCACCTGCAGACCCCCTGAAAATGACCAGGAGTCCAAGAAAACACAGAGACTTCAGCTCATTAGGTGAGAACATCTTTTGCAAGAGTGACAACAGCATTTCATAACATTTGCCTTTTGCAACGCATAATCAGCTAACCAAGGCAATTACCTACACACCTCCGCTCACCTCCTCTCATATGCTAAAACAGGCAATCAGCCAGGGAGTTAATTTGGCAAAGAAAAACAGGGGAAGAAACACCCACTCTGGAACCATTTGTCACCACAGTCCAACCTTGTTATTCAAACTAGTGCGCCTATTTGAAATTCCTCTCCGTGGTAAAAACAGGGCCAAAATAATCAAGGGAGCATGATCACACTTAATTGATTCAGTGTACTTTTAAGATGCACTACAGGGTGCTGGGGTGACCTATTTCAGACTGCTCTTCAGAGGAGCCAACTATCCCAGCAAGGGAGTAATGCACAACGAGGATTTTAATTATTGCAGGATCTGTGGCTACGACCGGAGGTGAAATGCTTCTGAACTAACTGTGACACCACATTATAAAACTGCCAGTGGTCCAGGGTATTACTCTTTGAAATGTTTCAGAGTCAAATGTGACAATAAATTGAAAAGACTAGGACTTTATTACTGATGCGGCTTAATTACGTGAGCTAATTTGATCACCGAAAACAGCTGATTTCTACTGTTTTTTCATAGATAATTGGAACTAAATCTCAAACAACTGCAGGATGAAAAAAGACATAAACACAATTTTTAGATACATACTTATTAGTTATTTAACATCTATAGTGACTATCTGCTCTAAAGAAAATAAAATTAGCTCATAAAATACAATCAGTGTTCATGCAACAAATACAAATATGCTCCATTTCAACTAACTGCTGTGTAAAATGCATTAATGCAATTATAATAATCTAATAATGGATTGATAATAATGCAACTATGACAGGAGGCAGTTTTTGTATAAAATCTGTATGTTAAGCACTTTTTAAAGCTTGTACTATTTGGTGGTGTAACACTGTTAAATGAGCGCAGGACTTTTACTTGTGATAGAGTATTTCTCTTTAAAGTAAAGGATATGAATATTTCTTTGACAACCTGTAGATGTTTGGTTACCTAAAGAAGATGTGGAACATTTACAACATTTTGGATTAACAGTATTACTTTGAGTAATGTGGCTGTTCTATACAACACACTGCATAGTTATGGATGAAAAATGAAAGGGTTGAAACCACAGTGATGTGAAGCGACAAACCTAGTGGACCTGAAACCATGTCTCATTTCAGATTTCACTTGCACCCTGTTTTAATTACATAATAGGATAGGAGGAGGCATCCAGAGAAATGCCTTGTGTTTCACATGCTTAAAAAAGGAGAAATAGCACATATAAACAGTGAAGTTTAGACGATGACTCAGTCAGCAGTCTATCAACCCAAGTGTGACCCTCACAGTACTGAGTGGTGGGATTTGATGAACACTTTGGGCCTCTTCAAACCCCACAAGGGTTCCTGTGAACCTGAACCTAAGTGAAGCTGGTCTCGCTATCTAGGCAGAGCTCTAATGTTTTCCCCGCTGAGTCTAAGGAGGATGAGATCCTCAGTCATACCACCCTACTCTTCCTATTAAGATCAAAATCTCCTCTCAGGCCCTCGGGTGTCAACAAAGGGAGATGCAGTAAATGATATGCAAATTGAAAAGAAAAAAAAAAGCTCCACAAATCAACTCGCCAGCCCTGCATTTCCGACACTTCACATCTTAAAAGAAAATTCCTGTATTTAGGGTGAAATTCAAAGTGAGGTCTGGCTCTGCCTCTGTGAGGCTATGTGTGGTGATTCCAGCACTCAGACAGCACAAAGCCCCTCTAACTACAGGCAGCTCGCTGTGGGAGAACTTGTCGGGAGAGTTCGGGCTTTCAGAGGGATTTGTCTCTGGATCCGTCTTAGACAATAGACATAATGCTGAAAAATAGGTAGATGTTTCCAAGTCAGGTTAACACCACAGAGTTTTAGTAACACACTGCCTGCAAGATGAGGGGCTCCTTAGAGTAAAGGTGGAGCAGTCCTGAAATGATAGAGTTTTTGAAATAGAGTACTCGACTGACTGACTGATTATAATTTTAATAAACTAAATGTTAGTGTTGACATTTATTGCAATAAAACACCAAACATCTTGTGATTAAAGTTTCAAAAATCCAAGGATTTGTTGGATTTTCTTTTCTTTTCTTTTTTCTTTCTTGTTTAAATCATCATAAAATTAATATTATGAAATTTTAAACTCATTGTCTAAAAAAGGGTCAAAGGAAGCAATTTGTAAACGTTGCACTTTGTCTCAAGCAAATAGCAAAGTCATTATTTTAACATTTCTTACACTGAAAAATCAATAAAATTAGTAGAAGATACATGGATAATAAGAATTTTTGCTGCCCTGGCCCACAAGCATCTGTCATAACAGAAAAACCTCGAATGGATGCTCAGCCTTCAAGTGTTTCAATGTGAAACTGTTTTTATAAATGAAACCTCCCCTCTTAGCATATCACATGATGATCCATAGTTTCTATTACGAAGGATGTCATTAATGTATTTATCAATGAAACATCTGTACCATTTCACAGCAGTTTTGTGAGATGGAGAATAAGGTATAAATGTCTACACAGGAACTACACTGAAAAATGGCACAATGCTTGTTGAGAGCTGTTGTAATAATATGACCGATGAGTAAGTGGCCCTGTAAACACTTTCCAACCACTTTGGATTAACAGATGAGGGCATTGCCCGAACAGGTCGTTTATTCTGCACTGCTGCTGCTTGCTCCACATACCACAGCACATCCAACACTGAGGATGTTCTTTGGAGTGTCTGTCTGCATGTCTGGTGTGTCTGTCTTACCGGCTGACATGGTTGTAAGGCTCAGCTCTGACTGACGAGGGGCCCACTAGAAAGGGTGGGAGGGGGGGTTGGTCGCATACTCTTCCTCAGGGATCGACTCCACAGTTGACAGTAATTTGTAGTACTCATCTTCTCCATCCAGCACTTTGATTTGACTATGATGGCAAAGAAGACGAAAGTTGCTGTGTAACTGAAAGTATCTAGGATACAGATCACGTCTTGATGTGAAAAACGCCACATTTAAAATTTAAAAAAATATTTGCAGATACAGAGATGAGGCGTTTTTCCTTTTAAGCACACAGATCTGAACCAGGTCATCATTTATAGTACAACTACAAGTCAGACCTTCAACAATTAAAATTAGCATGCTGACAAAGCCCTAATATGTAACCCCCTCTCTAATGACGCAGAGCAACTGCTCATAAAAAGCCTGTTATTTTCGGCTCTCCATTTACATTATAAGAAAACAACTCCATTTCTGGATTCTCCTATTCCACAAAGGGCCTGCTCTGTTTAGAGTTGCTGTAAGTAGGAAAGCAGTTATTTACCCAAGTTTTCTCGGCTTCCTCTTGCTCCCCTGGTAATCCAGAGTTCTCTGAGGAAAGGGCCAAGAGCACACAGTCAAAAGATGAGCAGAGAGTCATTAATTTTTAATTCAAAGTGATTTTGTGTTGAATGCGAGCAGATGCTGATAATATCAGAAGTCACAGCATAATTTTTTCTGATCAAAGGGCTCAAGTGAGTCTGATGAAGCATGCATCTTGCTCAGCTTTGATAAACCACATCAATTATTCACCGTGAAGGCAGACATCCTGACATGAAAGCAACAGATAAAGAGCATAAGCACATGTTCAAGACAAGAGGCAGAGAAGCGTGGGGGTGGGGCTCCAGGGTCTGGCACAGGTAGGTTTAATTGTATTATCATGTGGAACCAAAGTCAGACAAAGGCCTTTATCGGCACTTTGAACTCACATTTAGCTGGTTGTAGTACAGGCTGTCTTCAGGGCTGTTGAGCAGCTTGGGCTGCTGGCCCCGCCGGCGAGGAGTTCTCTGCTGCAGCTTCATCACTGGACCTGCAACAGAGGAAAAATGAGGGCAGGGATCCAACCAAGCAAAAACAACAACAAGCACCAACACGATAGCAGCAGTGATGACAGCAGCAGTAAACAGATTCTGCCCTTCACTTTGTGTAAATCTGTACCTTCGTGTGACAAAGTGGCAGAAACATTTTAGATTTACTTTGGTTTAGGTTTAAGATTATGTAATTTCATCGATGAGATGACTCAATAACAGCTTAACATTACACAAATCCACACACACAAACCACATCTAATTATATCTCTCCTCACAGGTGCACAGCAGACTACAGTTCAATTTGCTAAATAGCAACACTGGAAGAGGCAGAGATGAAACTGTGGTGTGTGGTATTGGATACACTTTCACTCTTCTGTAACCAAAACCCACAAAAAGTAAGAAAAGTGATTTTTGAGTGTGTTTACACTGACGCGCGGATCAGGTCATGCAATTACTTCACATCAGAAACAAGTGAAAATGAATGTAGTGCCAGTTACAATATAATTATGGCAGCACAGATTAATACACATAAAGCTGATACAAACATTTGCTAACAGTCTAATGACACCAGAAAAATGCAGCATTAATTGCATTTCACTCAATATGTGATAAAAATATTTGGTGGAAGTGTAATCATGAAATATGTTGTAGGTGAAGTGAAATGTAATACGTTTATTAAGGGAAATTTGTTTCTTTTTAAGACAACATTTGTGTCAGTGAAGAGTTAAATGTTGATGTGTTTCGTAATTGAAATACTGTGGAGGCTTGTCTCCTGATGCAGAGTTTAATGAGGAAGATTGTAGGAAGTCATGTAGAGGAGGTGTTTTAGTTTTTTAGGCATTTTACAAGGTTCTGTTTTTCTGCTAAAGACAGTTTTCTGGAGTACATGAACAAACGTGTCTACAATCAGCCATATTTAGCCATACTGCTGGTTTGGAACTTATCATTTGCTGATAAACAAGATCAGGGTCAAACGGCAAGCTCTTAATGTGCTGAAACTGAAATTATCTAAAATGTCAAAACGTAACTAATGAGACAAGAAATGTAGTTAAAGAGATGCAGTCAGGTGCTGGTCTAATATAGAGATCAAAATAAAAGAAAAAGTGATTTTTTTTAAAATACATTCATTAGTGTTATATGATTTATATATGTTATATGATGAGTTATTTTGACTAATATCTGACATTGAAATACAAACCTAAAGCCAGTAGCCTGTTGGCTTAGTTTATCATAAAGACAGGAAACAGAGGGAAAGTCTCCAAAGGCAGCACATCTAAAAGTCATACATGAACGTGTTATATTTTGTGTTTAACCCTTGGTAATGAACTTTTAATAAAGAGGGAAATTAATCAACTGACTGCAAATATTCATTTTTTCAAGATGGACAGCATGACAGTGCTGCCAAAGTAAAGCTAAAATGTCTAAATCACCCCCCTGGTGGCTGCCTGCAGTATAAGTCATAAACCCGCTCCCTCCATGTTAGCAGATTGATATTTTAAATTAGTCCAAATCACACACCAAATACATTTTTAAAAAAAACCTAGAATATGTTTTTGTACAGTGGAAGGAGGTGGAAACATGTCAACCGTCTTTATATACAATCAATGGATTACCAGATGTTGACCCAAAGGCTTTAGAGGTGCTGGTGTGTGTATTTTGCTGACTATGGACAGAGCCAGCTGTTTCCCCGCTTCTTCATGCTAAGCTAACTGGCTGCTAGGTGTATGTTCCACATTTGACATTCAGATAGTGTAGAGTTTGGTATCAATCTTCTAAGCTAACTCATTGCATAAAAGCAAATGAGGGTGTTTCCAAAAATACCAAACTATTTGTTCAAAGGATCAGTTCCCCAAAATGAAAATGTATATTTCTTTACATGCACATGTTGTCTAGTCATGCAGACAGTTTTATTTTTAACTGTTGAGGTTTAAAATACCAGTGATTTTTGCTTCCAACAAGATACAATGTAAGAGTATAAAGTTTAATTTGTGGTAATTTAGATTAATTGACCCTTCAAAGTAAAGTGACAAGCATTAGTAGGCCAATGAAAACTACATTTCCACCATGCGCACTTGAATAAGGACCAGATGAAAATCGTACACTGAGTCAGCAGATCTGCAGGACTCAAGATGTAAATGTTCAGCCTCCTACTACTAAAACCAACGACACAAATGTGAGCTGTGGCTAATCTTTTAAACAGAGTAAGAAGTAATTTACACATTCAATTTCCCGCCCATTAAATGACTTCTGCTCCATTCTGAGCTGCATCTCTTCCAGCAGATGACCAAATCTTTGGCAGCGTGAAGTTGTTTCTCCTGATTGTTTAAAGGAGTGTACAGAAGACTGAATTATCCATTGCACCACAGAAAGTCAAAACGTTATTGATGACTTACATAAGATAATGAGTTATTATTCAAATAGTAGACAACTCTGAGGGCTTTAATGTGTTCTTCTGCAGCACATCCGGGGTTTCAAAATTTATAGGTTACAAAAGTGTGTTTTTAAGCCAAGACACCTTTACAAGGAAGCATCTATATTTAATGTCAGATAACGTTTCATCTTCTTTGCCTACGTTTCGGGTGAGACAGGACATTTCTTCATCATCTCTTGCTACCTCGGCTTCTCTACCTTGACTAAAGCTGCATTTGCTTTTTCCATCTTAACACTACTTTGTACTCACTTTGAACAGACCTCATCACATCTCAATCCTATACATCAAAGAGCAAGCCCCCCCCAACTCACCACTCCAACGCTCCAACGCCCCCCCCCATCTTTCCCCGGCTTTCTTGATGTTATTCAAACCAGCACAGGTTTACTAAAGTCACACTTTGTAAATGCCCAGAAAGTTCCTGTCAGTTCAGAGATATTAGCTAACTTTTACCGTGAATCTTATCAGTTCATGCCTCAGAGGTGTTAACCGTCCACTGTATGAATCCTTGTCACCCTGGAATATTGCAGGATATTTGGACAGCTCCCATGAACTGAGGAAAATAGCTTTGAAAAATAAACAGCTGTGTGTATTTCTTCTAATCAAATGGCTTGGTTTGGCTGTTTCAAGTGGTTTAAATATTACATTGTGATGAATAGTGCAATATTGCTGCTGAGACCTACTGTATCTTCATGACACATTGTGGTGAGAGAAAAATAAACCAGCACAAACAAAATGTTTGTAGGTCACATTTAAGCTAAACAATGACTGTATGTAGGGCATTGTTCTGCTAATGATGCAGGAATGGATTTGCTAAGCAAATGTTTTATTCCCCTGAAATTGCATCAAAGCGCTCAATCACAAATAATGAATCCAAACGTCCTTGAACGAAGTTTCAAAATTGAATCATATTGTCTGTTTATGTGTTTTGTTTATCTTAAAAGGGCAACTCCACAAAGTCACAAAAGATGCAATTCACTGGCATTTCAATGCAAGTATGACAGCATCTGAGTGCTTGGAGATTCAACTGTAGCTAAACGACCTGTTGAAGAGATGAGTGATTCAGTTTTTATGCTGAAATGGTTAAATCCAAACTAACTGCATCATATAAACTGTAGCAAGTGAAAGTTAAACCTGGTGACTGTATTGCCAACCATAACCACTGTCGCTGGTGAATTTACTCGTCTGCAGTTAATTAACATTCACTCTGTGAGTTAGCTAAACTGTAAAAAGAAGTCTTGGCTGCTGCCAGAAAAATATTCAGTCTGAACACTGTAGTTAAAAAATGGTGAAAAAAAATGTCAGGCCATCACTTTGTTAGAAATTGAAACATTTCAGTAACTACTAGATGAATTGCAATTGAATCTTGTAGAGCTATTCTTGATACCTGAAGGTTGTATGTCCAGAGTGTGGCCCACAGGCAAGAGCTAGCCCACAATAAAGCTCAATACGAACTGCCAGACAATTAAAGTGAAAATTTTTTAAATGCTCTTTAAAAATCTAGTATCCCAAACTTATTAATTATTTTTATTGTTCAACAGGCAGGGTGACACTTCACACAAGAAGTCAGTCAACTAAGGGAAGATGCTCTTACTTTGTATAACAACTCTGATCAGATGACTCACCTGAATCCTGAATCATCAGATCATATTTTTAATTGTTAATGACCAAGTACTTGTGAAACTATGAACATTCCTATCAGCCTCAGCTGGTCTTTGTTTTCAGTGCTAACTGGCTAATATTAGCATGCTAACATTTAGGTCAAAGCAAAAATGTCCGTTTCAATAAATGTACACATAAGACACTTTAGTGACTGTCATTGCTACAAACATATTTAGTTAAATACTATGGTTTCAGTTCTTCGTTTCCAAGAAAATAACTGCAATTTAGTCATAATTGCCAGATTTGATTGAAACCTCAATTAAGTATTTTTCTTATAATTGCTCAGTTGCTGCATCTATAGCTGCAGATGTGGAGCCCAAAACATGACACAGGGGAGGTTCAGCATCACTATTTATCCATTCTGACCTGCAGCGATTAGACTGTGTAGAGGATCAGAGGATGGGTCAGGCCTCCCATCTCTGTGCCTCTGTTTGGGAAATCACTGCCATTTGATCCAGGCCAGCCCCAGAGGAATGCTGCTCCTGCAGATATATTACAGGCAAGAAGGCTGCCAAACTGGCTTCTGGCATGGGAGAGCATGGCTTGGACATGGGCAGGCAGAGCTGGGAAGGGGTCAGACAGTGGCTCACACCGGGGGTTTGCTAAATGATCGACGGTAATGTCTGCTGTTTGGGGTGGGGAGGAATAATGGTCGACTGGGAATACAGAGGCAGCGCAGTTCATACAATATTGATTTCTCCGTATCAAAAGAAAGCCAGACAGAGTTTGCTCTTCTTGGTGAGAGACTTACATATTGTACATGTTTGCTTCTTGAGATAAAAAGGGCTGGAATTCTTTTTGAGATAGGTGTTTCTTTCATTTTCAAAGAGCAGCAGATGACTCGTATTACATCTCTAAATACCACTTTGAAATCCCTTGAAAATCAGAATGCTTCTCAGAAACAACATAAAAGGGCTGCTAAAAGGGATTTTTAGTGGAATAAATTAGAGATGTATCGATTTACTTCCCAAATCACGTGCTGCAATCACCTGACTTCTCCCAGACCACAGAGAACCACTTGGGCTTTGTTTATTCAGATGGAGGGAGCAGAGGCACCAAAAGGCATGGATTATAAGGAAAAATCATCAGCAGGGGCCTTTGATGTCTAAATGAGGCATGTGCAACCCAGACCCCTCTCTTTACCTCACAACCGCCTCTTCACTCACACACACACATGCACATGCACGGGTACATAAACTTAGACACACGCATGCAAACTTGTGCACAAACACACACATGCATGTGTGCACACTAACACAGACATTAGTCCTCGGTTGCAAAACAAAGACTCCAAACAAATATCTGAAGCTGAAGAGGATTTCCAGAACTTCTTGGTGCTTCTGAGATTTATTACCGCTCTCATGATTTTGGACATCATACTTAAATAGCAACTCATGTGCTTTAGATTATAAGACAAACTGGTCAGGTCCTGCAGATAATGCTGAAAAAGAGTAGTTCCTGCATCTGTTTTCACTAATGCAAGCAGAGGATGTTGTTACTTACAACCAATTTTTCACACTGAAATCAATCATTTCCCCTGACAGCAGATTTGGAACTTTGACTCCTAAAGAAATGTTTGTGTGGAGGAAAAAGAAAATCTCTGAACTTTGAGGAAGTCAATCATTTGTCAGAGACATAATATGTGTAATTTATAACTGTGACCTAGCAGGATGAGTAAAAAGTAAGTAGTGAGACATGAATGACAAGAAAACCAGGCCAAAAATAGATTAAATATGTAAATGAATGGCATTAAGCTTTTTCTCTGCTGGTTGCTGGGATCAGTTTTATTAGATACAAAATGGTTTATTTACCGATATAAAACTGCATTTTGTCAAACTAATAAGAAAAAACTTTGTTAAACTCCATCAAATGAGTCAATCCACATATGAAATTACAGAGAACTTGGAGTATCATTTTCCACCTTGATTTTACGTCTGAGGAGATTATTCTGTTGGAATTGTGATGATGAGTAGTTTGGAAGTACATCCTGTTAACTACTCCCACTGACATTAAGAGGATTACGTAGGTAGCGTCAGACAGAGGCAACTCCTTCCGTTAAGTTGAGTCTTTCCTATCCCTTCCAAATCTCTGCTGCCGCTACGTCGAGCCTGTAATTTGCCTAAAACTGAAGGCATCCGGTTGAGACGCTGCGATATGTGGAGACAGACAGATCAATCAAAAGGCTGAGAGACAGCGAGAGGGTGGGAGCGTATTTGTCTAGAGAACATGGAGAGGGTGGATCATTTGTCTGGCAGATGCATGTAGATATGGTGATGCTGCTGCTGCTGTTTTGGTGGTGGCATGTTGTTGAGCAGCACCTGGTGGCTGCAAACCTTGTGGGAGGACATGTGGGAAGACGTTTAAGAGCTGAGAGGGAGCAAAGGGAGAGGAAAGTGAGATGTACTGGTGAGTGTGGGTTTGACCTCAGTGTGGGTAACACAGCATCCACATTTCCAATGAGCTCCTCCAGCTGCAGCTATAAAGTGCAGAGAGAGCTCAGAGCGACAAACAAAATCAATTCTTATTGACTACACCGTGTTATGTACTGAGGGGACATAACTATAACCAATAGGTCAACACGAAGTTCACATTTCTTTGCACCCTTTTCATTTTTATCCCTTCTCATCCCGTCAAACGACCAGGTTAACTATCTTCCAAGGCACTGAGGTAATTGGTCTCTGTGTTGTGGCTCCACTTTATCACTGTCTCTCTCTTGACATGTATGTTTACCACAACTATAATCTTCAAAAAGCCTGTTAACATAAGTAGCTCAGCTTTCATAAACCATAAAGTCAGCTCTGACTGATCCTCAGCACCATCCTGTTTACCACGCTGAGGAGCATAAGCAGCGCTCTGATCATATCTGCTGCTTGCTAGCAAAGGCTTTCTCTCTTCACACGCCTCTGTGACTCATTTCCAAACATGTTGTATTAATATTCAGACTCAGGAGACAGGTGACGAGAGGTGACATCGTTTTGAGTGCAAAGCTTACATGACTACACTGTGCATGTGTAACTTTTTTTTTTACTGACAAAACATAGGAAATCAAAGGTTCGTGCTGTAGGCTGCTGAGAGCGGCTGGAGTTCAAAATGCTTTAATGCTCTCTTACCACCATAAAATGCAATGCATATTTTGCTAAAGAGTGAGAATAGTTGCCTTGCCTGGTGTCGGATATACAGTGAAACAGACATCTATCCAAGTCATCTCACTCCCTGGTCTGCTTTCTTTCACACATGAAAGAGAAGACTGTGCTGAGCACGTCACTTGCAACACTAGGCTTTGTTAAATCACTTAGAAAAGACCCAACGTCCGTCAAACACATTGAGAGGTTCCAGGTCATGCCCCGGTGTTTTGGCATTAATGGGAGCAGGGTGTAGAGTGTGTGTGAGTGTCTGGAGGGGTGGGGTAATTCGATTTCCATGGCTAATTTTCTGTTTTTCTCCACCGGTGTCCTGAAACACTCCAGGTCGAGCTCCAACCCGAGAGAACCGACGCGATCACCAGAGGCGACAGCAGGATGAGACACAGGAAGGAGCCTGGTCTCCAAACATCTGGCAGGGCAAGGCTTCCATGACTCCCTCAACCTCAGGATGAAAAAAAAAGGGGGCCCTCAGATCTGCAGGGATCAAAGTGTGCCCTGGGTGCCTGAGCCACTGTGGCCTCCCTCAACATATTCAAATGGGGTTTCCTGAAAGAAGCCGGAGCCACAAGCAGACCTAACATAAACGAGGCAGGAAAAGGGGCGTCGATGAATACCTGAAAATCTTTGTACTCTCCACACAAAATAAGTAAAGTGTGAGTAAGACCCATGGCTGAGGAGGATTTTTATTTGGTCAGGACATTTAAATATAATATAACTTAAGTGTCATGAATGTGTAGCGTTATTAGTATTTGTGTGCCTGAGGCTAATCCAGTCAGTGTAGAGATCCTTCAATTAATCAAACAACAAAAAGAAGTCTGACAGTGGTTGATTTTACTGAAAAAAATGATGGCAGTGAGACTTGGTTTGCACTAAGTTAGTTGGTCACAGCTTAAAGCTAAGGACAAACTGTTAAAGATATCTGTCGTACCAACAAACTTCTGCTTCTAACTTTGGTCTTTAAAATCTTATGTTGTTAAATCAGTGACACAGTTTGCTAATGCAGCTCCACTTTTCCCTGATGTAGACCAATGCTGCAGTCAACCTTAATGTTTCTTTATTCCAGAGCAGTAACTATTTTATTCTGTCTTGTTTCAAACTCAGAAACTCATTTCTAAAAAAGGTTGATTTTGATAGTTAACAGAATTGCTTTAGGGTGGAGATAGGATCACAGAGATGCAAAATAAAAACACAAATACAGGATTGTTTTTCATATTTTTGCTTCTTTTCTTTTCAAAACTGGACAAGAAAATATTCTCTAAAAATCCTTCAAATGAAATATTCAGAGCAGCTCGTAAATCATCTCCACACAGAGGCCGCAGCCCATACAGAGAGTTTGAAAGCCTGAAAGGATTTTGATTAGTTCATTTAGGTAATACAGTACAAAGTAAAGCATTGTGCAACATTTTATGGTTCAGAAGCTCTACTTCTTAGTGGTATGGCAATGAAATATTTTTAATGCTGCATATTTACTCTAATTTGAAGCTGAAAGGGATCTTGAATGCAAAGGAATGTGGCTCTTAGACATGAAATGAAACTTCCTACATGTTCATCTTGGGTATTTGGGCTCCAAACTTCAACAAGAAAGGAATTCAGCTGTTGTTTCAAAACCCTGTGTTAAAAAATTGACTGGAAGCTCCGGTGACACAGGACAAAACACGCATTTGTGCAAAATGCCCCCATACTGGCACTCACTGCCACATTTCCCTCCATAATCACTCTGACATTATAAATTCATCAAACACTGCCTCCCTTCAGCAGCAGTGATGCCTGGGAGCGGGGGTCACCTGTGTGCAGCATTACCGAATTAGCTGCTATCTAACCCAGACCTGCTGTGGCGTGCTGACACTAATCCCGGACCCGCTAGAGAGCCCTGTCTGTGTTACATTATCATGTCTAATCCCCGTAATCTCTCAGCCGCGCCGCTAAATGCTATTTCACCTCCGTCTCTTACCTCATACCCCTCTAATAACATTAATGAAGGGCCGGGCACCCATTACCCAGGCTACCCCAGTGGTGACGGCCGTAATCGGAGGCCCCCTGCACAGCCACCCACTCAGCCTTCCAGGCAGCACGAATTAATGTAATTCATCGCCTGGGGCAAAAAGCAAACCAAACATATGTTCAACAAATCAGGGTTTGTGTATTTTCTTGTCACCGTTACTGTGCAGGTCTATTAGAGTCATTGATGAGATCCTTAGTGAAGGGCTCGCCGTGCGGGAGAATGAAAGCTTTGAAGTGCTCATGCCACTTCGAAAAAGCCCCCCCACTTGCCATGAGACGTTTATGATGAGCTGACCCGGGTTATTAAAATACCGCCGAAATGATCACCCATAATGCCTCTCTCTTCTTGCTGTCAACAAAGAATGGCAGCAGAGGATTGGCTGGGATGAAAGGTTGAAAGGGGCCCTGTATTAAAAATGGCACTTTATCCATTAAAGCGGGATTTCTGCTGTCTCTTTGTGTAATTACCTGCACCCGCCAGCTCTGTGCTCAGGCTTACCTTGTTTACACTGCATGTCTCGCAGCCTAGCTGTCTCCCTGCAAGGCTTCGTTACACTGTCTTCTGCTCTGCCTTTGTCTCTCTTGATGTCTTTCACTTGTCTGTCTTGGCTGTCGAGGCCAACCTTGAAAGAGGAGGCGTAAAAAAAAAAAAACACACCCAGAAGAGCAATGTCAATGAAAGCACCGGATAAATAGACACAAGTTAAAGCAAGCCCCGTAATGTGTTCCCTCTTTTTTTTTTTTTCAATTTAGTCATGTAGATGCTGTATTCATTTATTTACAATTTACAATTTGGCACTCATATAACTCAAACCCATTAATGTGCTTTGCAATGTTAATCAAATGCTAATGCAATTGCATATCCCCCTTTACTAGCCCTACCTCCTAGCAAACAGCACCACACTGACTTAATTGTGAGGGTAAAAAACAGCTCATACAGACTTCCTCTCATATTTAATTTTATCTTTGAATAAAAGAGCTATAGGAAAGTATTAATCTGCTTAACATTTCTAAGTACATCCTCCAAAGGATTTTGCTTTTTTAATCTTACATATGCTCAGCAGAGTTACTGGCAAAAACTGTACATTTTCCTCATTTCATCCTTTCAACATCAAATGGTGAGCAGCAAAAATTGGATCAGACTTCAAAGACTGTGATGTGCTCCAAGTCACGGAGTGGCTCTTCTATTTCACATATTGAATCCGAGCAGGATATCAAAGTGCTACCAAAGAACCTCAGGTCTTTACTAAAAAAGGGGTCTAACATCTGTAGAAAGAGGAGCGCAAAGACAAATCACCTCAGGGAAGAGCGAGCATTTATTCTCAGCCGTGAATTTCCAGCCTTTTGATTCTCTCGTTCCCGTACCACCCTGTCTTCTCCGCTGAGATGGAGGTTGGAGCAAGAGAACTCTTTTGTCTCAAGGACTCAGAAAAATTCCCAAAGAATAATCTGGGTTAAAGCTGCTTTGTAGAGGAGCAGCATTTTTACATACACGGCTAAAGTCAGGCACAAGAAAATGCTCATTGATATTCTGCTACTTACATTTCCTCTGTGCTTGTGATCTGTGTGTGCCTCTTTGCTCTTTGGGCTATTAGACCTGTGAAAGTAAGAAATGAACGTAACCAGTCACAGAACAACATATTTTCTAAGTATCCGGTTACTACATAGTGATGCAGAATAATTAGTATTTATCTCCTTGTTTAATGTGGAAAAAACAGCTCTGGATCATGGTTATGCAATTTGCAGAGAGCGAGGCAGGGATATGTTTCTGTGTTCTGTTGCATTATTTAAAAAAACCCCAAAACAAAACACCAAAAGACACAACATCTGCAAACACAATGCAGCATGCCAGTCGCAGTCATGCTTTGAGTCTGGAAAAACAAAATCTCATCCAGTTTGGACTTAGTGATGCAACTGGAGGCTCTGCTGTTTGGATGCAAACACAGAATTCATGCGTGGCAGAGAGGAGGGATATCAAAAGGGAAAAGAACAGCATGTAGGTGAGAACATAGATCTTACAGGAGGAAAATGGGCCAGATCATGTCAAAATAAATCTATATGGAGAGATTCCAACACTGATTAAACAGAATTGTTAAGTGGAGGTTTGAAGTTTTTCTCACCAAGGAATATGATTGTAAACACGGAGAGAAAAATCCCAGATGAGGCTTCGCTCAGTTCGAGTATACAACAACCACAACATTTTCAGATGTGTAAATCCTGTATTTTGGAGTTTGAGTGTGGAGAGAGGCACGAAGTGTTGACCAAAAGTCACCCAAGATTTGAGATCCCTGCACGTGTGAATTCGTTTAAGATGACAGGTGGTGCAACGTATTTGTTATTATCTTAAATTTTGTGCACTCTTTTTTTAGAGGTTCTGTGCAAAAAAAAAAACAAAAACAAAAAAACCCCTAAAAAATCTTTCTACACCTCAGTCATTCAGGAATACATTTCCTTTTGGACACATTTTCAGTATGCAATCTCAAGCCTAACATTAGGGAATTTGTAATAACTGATTTGTGTGAGCTGCGGTGCAGAGAGAAGCTAAACATGCAGCTAAAAGCTGCCGTCGACAACACGTGTGCTGCTGTTCGGTCGGTGGCTGCTCTCCTGCTTAGCACATACTTTCTTAATGACTGGCCTGCCCATATGCTGAATAAACACAAAGTCTTCAGCTCGTACATCTGGAGACCAGTGCAGCGCCCAACCCCATTTGTGGTCAGACAAGTGTGCTATCTTGGTGGAAAGATATTTATTACGTTTATAAAACTGAAAGAGGTGGTGCTTAGGGAGGAGCTTTCTCCTCTGCTTGAAACAACAGTACATTACAGGGCAGGCGCGTCCAGTGGGGGCTAAATATGAGTGATGGGTATGTGAGACCTCTTGCTCAATAAGCTGTTTCTAATGGTGGTCTCATTTTAGGTCATATTTGGAGCCTATTGTCCGCAAGAAGAAACAATCAACAGATCACAAAAACAAACCACAGGAAAATAATCTATGTAAGAACAGAGGCTGAAGGACTCACCCTGTAGATTCCTCCTTGGTGGTCTTTCCTGCAGCCTCAGGGTGACATCTGTGCCTCTGGGGTCCATGGTCCCGACGCACCCGATGGCCCCTGTAAGCTGCACAGGATATGAATGTCAGACGTGCTCTCACATGGTCAGAAACCATTTTCCTCCCTGTACACACATACAGTCCAGCGGCACAGTTAACAAACATAAATGTTGCAATTAACACAATCTTTAACGCTCAAACACTGCATTGATATGTAGGAAGTGAAATGTGCTGAGTATCCATATAAGAAGAGTAGTGCAGCAGTGGGAAAACATCATGGGATTTTTGAGACATACTGGACTCAGATGGACGGTAAATGGAACCTGCTGACTTGCTCCATCAACGGGCTTTGTGTTTTCCTTGTAAAATTATATGCACAGGAAAAAGAAAGCTCAAGTACATTGTTGAGCCGTGGTTCTATTTTGCATGGTCTAATCTGATCGATGGTGAGCACGTCCCCCAGGCCCCGCTGAGATCTGAGAAGCCACCAGGCTCATACATTTGAAAGGCATCTGTTTATTTTCAGAATGCAAATGCAGCCCACCTCAAAGGCTATAAGCTGCGGAGAACACACAATGTGAATGTGCTGGAGTGCTCTGCCGGGGGGCTGAGGCCCCACTTATGTCAGGTTCAGGCCCCCCCCCATCCCACTCTCTCTGAACCCCAGCGGCCACACACAAACACATCTCTCTAAAGAGAAAGACAGCGGCGACAGAGAGGCTTTCCTCACACTGAAACCATGTTTACCCATTCTGCAGCGTTATTTACAAGGGTTTTAATGGGGGACATTTACACAAGGTGTGCAGGCGACTGAGATGCTCCATGTGCCAGATGAGGGCAGCCCTTAGGAGAGCTGAGGGAAACAATGCCAAATCTCCTCCCCCTGCCCTCCTCTCTCCTGCCCCTTTTGGCACCCTCCCTTGTCCTCCAGTGAGAGGCTCCAAGAAGTGGGGGGGGGCCGGGAAGGTTAATGTGCCCACTTTGATCTTCGTCAAGGCACACTGAGTAAGAATTAATTTACATTTCAGATGAAAAGGTTGACAGTATAAAAAGGCATCTTGTTTCTGGTATGTGAGAGCTGTGTAATAGGCCAGGAATTTGAGAGAGGAAGTCGTGAGGAAACAGAAGGGATAAGCCCCTCTCTTGCCTTTACTGGGAAAGAGATGAAAGGAAAAAAGGATCTCAGTATGCACTGTTCTTCTGAAACATGGGGACCAAATGCTGCCCAAACTTTCAAAAGCTTTTCTTTATGCATTATTAATTAATTATTACTGTTTCGTAGGCCACTCATTGAGATCAAAAAGGTGTTTCACAAAGATGTAAGGTTTTTTCAGGCCTTTATCCCTTTTCCTTTTGAAAATGGTGGTGCGTATTTTCCACCGGACATGGGAGTGCAAGAGAAATTCCAGTGGTCTGCGCTTCACTTTATGAAGAAATTTAGAAGAAAAAACAAAAACATTTCTTTACCTGACTGGATGCGGATAGCGGCCTCTTCTCGCTCCCTTTTTATTTGCTTGAGGTTCTGCCGAGCAACGTAGCCCCTCCAGGCTAGAGAAAGAGAAAAAGACAGTGTGTGTGTGTGCAAGAGATTGCTGACCTGCCTCTGTGAAACAAAATAGACTGCACATACTACACAAGATCCCACTTCAAAACACTGCTAAACCAGGTGGCAGAGAGATGGATCCCTTTGAACTCTCAGAGGTCTTATTGTCTGCTCTGAAGCATTGCTCTTAACCCTCGTAGGTCAAGCTGTGGTTATCAAACTCATCTCTTTTACGAAGACTCGCCAGCACATAATAGACTAGAGGTCATTAAGAAACCAACGGTCACATTCACATCAAATTTGCACCTGTTTCATCATGACATGATAAAAGAATATATCAAATTTAAATGTTCATTTGCATTTTTTGACCTAAGTTTGAATGATTCCTTCTGTTTACCGTTTAATTGACACCAGTGTACCTGACTGGATGACGATGGCCCCGCGGCTTCTCTTCTCCTTCTCTTTTCGGAAACGTCGAGCACCCAGCCAGCCTTTGGTGTAAGCTTGCATCACCACCACCCGAGCAATCACCTCCCTCAGCAGCAGATTCAGCTGTTCGACATGGTAGTACCTCAGAAAAACCTGACACAATGTTTAGGTCTGGTTAGTATCTCAGAGACTGGATGTTCTATACATGAGTTTTGGTGCAACCTATTCATATTCTGACTAATATTTAGAATGCAAGCATGTATATCTTTTTGTTTGGTGTAATAATCACATTACTTTTGTTGTCCCCAGCACCCAGTCTTCCAGTTTGGCTCGCTCCAGTATGGCAACAGCATTTTCTTTGCTTGTCTCAGGCATTTGGTGAGCCCGAAATGCAAGGTAGTAATATCTATGAGAGGAGACAAAGAGGAAAACAATGAAAAATGTGTGTGGGATCACAATCAAGTGTTCAGATCACAAACAGAAAGAAAAAAACCCACTGTATAATCATTTAAGAGTAAATTTGAAAAGTTATCTAATCACCATTAAAAGATCACTTATCAAGAGGTTTTTGTTGGGGGTTTTTTTTTATTTGAGATTTTTCTAAAACCTTTTGGTGTTTGCACCAGAAAGTTGATCTGTAGGAGAAACACTGTGTTAGGAAAAATGCACCACACTGAGAAAAGGAAGCCCTAAACATTAGTATTAATAATGGATTACAGTTTGTTTACAGTTAAAAAAAACACACACCTGCCAGCAAAAATCTCAGACAGCTGTATTCTTAAAACGTCAAGAATTAAAATCAAAACTATTTGTGTGTCTAGACGCATTTAAAGGCACATGCACTGAACCTTTAAGGGAAAAAATAGTTGATATTTGGGAAATATGCTAATTCACTCTTCTTGCCTGGAATTAAATGTACCCAGCCAGCAGCCAGTTAGCATAGCTTAGGACAGAGACTTGAAACAGGGGTGTAGCTTTAAATTTACTGTATAGACATGACAGTGGTATCAGTCTTTCCCCTGAGTAATTGTTTCATTAAAAGTCTAAATACATGTCAAAACATCCCTTCTCATTTTACTCTACTATTGTCTACTTTTACTTGGATTACATAATTGATTACAAATATGCAGCTCCTCCTCAGTAAAGTAATTTAACCCAGTACTGGTCATGAAATGATACTGGAAATCTTAAATCTGTTTCCTCCCACAGAACTACTGGAAGCATCACCACAGCTGGAAAATGGCCTGCTCAGTCAGCGCAAAAACATGAGGCCGACTGAGACATGAGTCAAAAAACAGAGGCCCTTTTGTTGGAGCTCTTTTGAATGGATCGTCGTCTCTTATTTCAGTGGCCACACAAAAATGCCCATCAGCCTGGGCCTATCAGTGTTCATCAGCTCCACCGCATGTTTATCGCTCACATTGTCTGGATCCGTCCACTGATCCTCTTGTTGCAGTTTAGAAAATACCAGCATAGGACAAAGTGGCTCTAACTGTTTGCTCAGGGACATCAAGGCTCCGAAACGACTGGTTCATCTCTTGTGTTCTGGCGTTGGTCAAAAAGAAGAACAACAACAAGAAGAAAAACTTCTTTGAACTCCCCTCCCCGCCTCAGTCTACAGCCTTTCATTCTAATTCCTGTTGATACCTGTTATTTCTTTGATGGTAAATACAAAGCACTGCTTGGCAACATCAGACGAGCCTTTGATATGAGAGCACAAATTTAAATCAGTTTTCACTAAAGGTGCAGTTTAGCCGTTCGGGGTTCAGCTTGTGTGACTTCTGCCTGGCTCAGGTAGGATGATATGGATTCAACAGTAAGGTTAAAATGTAGTCTGAAGTGATAATACACACTCTCACACACATACACTTTGTGCACAGGTGTTAGATAATATAAATAATCAAATACTCTTTGATATTGAGACCAAAACTGGGACATGGAAGGAAAAAAAACATGTGGTCATTCAGAGTTTTAGGTCACCAATATTAAGGCCAATTTTTAAAGTTTTCCTAAAGCAGCGAGACTAACCAACCATCTACATGCTTCTTTTTCTTCCTACAGGCCACAAACCCAAGTTAATTAAATTTCATATCATCTTAAAGTCTCCACATTAGAGGTGGCTGGAATGTGTTTCAAAGGAGAGCTGATCAAACATAAGTTTCCTCACATTTTCCCACACTCATCTGAGTATTTTTTCCTGTGAATGTACACACATTTTAAATATGGGGCTGGACATTTGAACAGTAGTGTGTAGCACTTATTACCAGTTATCACATCCTGTCCCACATTTTTTAACAACAAAAACAACATCCTTATGCAAAGTCCCCCTAATGATGAAGTCTTGTTTTAATTGTGTTCTAACGTAATACCAATGGGACCTGGAGACTGCATTTGAGCTTTTCCAGGTCATTGAGTTTAAGAACAAACTCTTTATGAATAGTAAAAGGAAATCCATTAAAATGTATCACCCCTTATAATCACAGTTCCTCCCTGTTTGAATTGTATCCATATTCCAGACTGGAGTATCCACCCAGCTAAAAGAGCTGTAGGATTTAGTCTTGCACTATCGCTAATGACTGCCAATTAGTCAGCCTCTGCTTGCTCTGCTCAACTTGCACTCCTATCTAATTAAAGAACCCATGTTTTTGTGTGATGCGGAGCATGGCTCACTTGTTCTGCACTATCTCTGGGGTCGTGTCGACGCTCAGCATGAGTACAAGCTGCAGATTGTAGGTGCTGCCTGTCTTGACACAGCTCTTACCTGCTGACAAACTCTTCAAACAGGATGCGGTGGGAGTAGCCCTGCCGACGGATATTCACTGTCTCCAGGATCCCCGTGTAGCGCAGCTGCACCATCACTCTTTCCCTGCAGAAGCGCAGCGCCTGCCTGTCGTCATTGGGTTTGATGCAGCGCACAAAGTGTGGCTGACCCACCACCATCTTAGACAGCAAGTCCATCAGGGAGTACTGCAGAGACACAATGAGACCACAGGAAAGGGACAAGCCAAAAAAGAGTCATTATATGACTTCACATTATCAATGTCCGGTGTTGTAAGTTTAGTTATAATGGTCTTATAATGAACTTCAACTTCAAACATTGTACTTTATCAAAAATATTTATATCTGGATAAAGTATAAGCCGAATAGTAACTGAGTGTGTTAATCAGCCCTGAAAGGACCTGGCAGATTTTTTTTTTCAATCTTCAGTAACAGACATAAATAACTAAATTAGCAGAGCGTTTAAAAAGGAAGTAGAGAAATTGCAGAACCTTCCAATTGTTGTTGCAGTCTTTAAAATTACAACAATATCAACATATTTTCATATGCTGCTTATTTACAGATACAGCAGGTATGGATCAGCAGTTTTCAACAACTGAACAAAAGTAAGTCTATTATTCATTCTCTTTTTAACTTTTTGCTCTCAGCCAACTCCTGAGGGAAATATCTGGTAATTTAGCTGCTAAATGCCACGCCATGATATTCATGAGTCAGCTTATGACTTTGGTATTACAGTTTCCCAAAGAGACTGAGAAAGATAAGAAAACAGTCCATAGAGCTGAATAGATGTTTGGAGTTGATGATGATTCTTTAATAATAGGTCAGCTCATTCAATTCAACATGAACCATTTCATACATATGTAGCAATTTGAAATATTGCTAAAATGAAATTATTTATTAGCTATAAATTCATTACCAATAAAAATAACCTTACTGTAAATTTCCAAATTAACTCAACTCAATAGACATTGTTTAACTTTATTGGCATAACTGAGACAGGCCTTAATTTCTGCTTGTACTATATTTTATGGAATTATAGAAAGGAGCCTTCTTGTTGTGGTCTTCTGTTCTCACCTTGAGCTCCCAGTTGGTTTTTCTTGTAATGATATGCTGTTACTGCCGTTTGCTGTAAATACACACTCATCACATCTTCAGCATGTTTTACATTAAAAGCCCAGGAAGAATAACCACTTTCTATTTTACTGTGAAATATCTACAGAAAGTATCCTGTTTCATTTAAAGCAAAATAAAATTGGTCAAAATTGAATTAGCGACCTTTTGATCAGGATACCTTTAACGACCAAAGGATTAATGTTGTAAAAATAATGTCTGTAGTTCTCATTGGTTCTGTTGATTTTAGTTGCATTAATGTTCATTTTTGTTATCAGGTGTTACAGGAACTTGAGTCAGTAGATTTAAGTTAATCAAATGTATTTGAACAACTAACAAGACAGTTTACAACTTAAAATATTTTTTAAAGATCATGCTCTGCCAAAACTTTAAAGGTCAGAAGCACAATTCTTTCCTAGGTTTAAATTCTTAGACTAGGTTTAAACCATTTACCATTTATTTAAGTCATTTTGTAGAGGCAAACAAGAATTTGTGAACGCTACATTTTATACATATTCCACAGTCATGCATTCAAACATATTCATTTGAAATTTACTGAAACCCTATATATATATATATATATATATCTATATATATATATATATCTTAACCTACGTCATCAGTGGATTTTTTTGTTGCTCTCCAAAATACTAGACAGTTTGTTGACACCAGCAGCGTTCTATGTCGCTTTCTTCTTTATTTCAAAAGTTTGATAGTAATTTCTGACAATAAAAAAGTTAATCAGTTTGTTTGTGTCATTATTATTATCATTTTAAAAGAGAAAACACCTACGCGGAAATAGGAGGCCACAGTCTGTCTCCTCATGTTGGTGGTCTCCTCAGGGTGACGCATCATCTCCATGGTATCCACCTGAACACAAACAGTCACAGTGAACAAGCTGCATTGATAAACAGGCCAGAAGCACCTCCGCAAATGCAGCAGTTTCAAATGAGATGCAGTTTATTTGCAACCTGTCGTCCTTGCTGGGCTCTGCAGAGATAAAGGTATTATTACAGCAGGTTCCTCTAAATGGGCCAGTTGGGAATACACAGCTGTACTAACTGTGCCGTCTGTATAACATGGCCCCATAAACACTTAAAGCTAACAATCTAGAGAATAATTCTGCACTGCTGTGGGGCATCGGAAAATTGCACAGCATTCTGAGTAATGAGACTAGCCGTCACCGAGCAGACAGTCATTCTGACGACGACGGATTAACGAGGACACAATATAAGCTTTCTAATGGCCTTCTCAGTTCATGGCTTCATCAAAATTAATGATGCAATAGATATTTTATGTTAAGTCTACATAGCAAAGTGCATATCTTAACACTTTATTTCATCCTAGTAAAGTGAAAGAAAGATATGTCAAACACTCTCCAAGTTACATGAAGAGAGGAATCAAACGCTTTGACACTTTGCTGTTTTGAAAGATGTACAAACGGTTATCTGGGACTCACTTCCACTACTCTAACAACCGTCACACTACTTTAATGTGGTCATACTGGTAACTTTTTGTAAGTGTCAGTTTCTGTCAACTTTTCCCCAACTCTGACTGAAAGCATGACAGCATACATATTACATCAATCACAGCTGAGCTGTTATTAAGAAGCCTTTTCTTGTTCAAGAATAACTGAGTAGGTGCTCAGAGGAAGTTCAAGAGTCGAACAGTTGTTTTGGCCTGTGTTTGCATTCCCGAATTAAGTATTTCTATAATCCAAAAAGATACATCACAAAGCATTTGTTTACGTTAATGATGCAGAATTGTGGCTGTGTGGAAAAAATAGTTCAAAAGAGATGATTTACATTTTCCAAAGCCAGACTGTGATTGATGTTTGACAAGTGAAGCTGCACACAGTTCAAAGTTAGTGAAACATTGCAATGCTGTAATTTTAGATTACAATGATGATCCGTTGACTCAATAAATTCTGCATTTGAATCACTGGACTGTGATTTAGAAACTTTAGTTATGTTTTCTTACCTTCAATAGGTATTTGGGAGACTTTGAGTACAGCACATGTCGACGAGCGATATGGAAATAAAGGAAGAGAGAATTGGATAGACAAGAAGTAAAGAAGCTGAAATTCACCTTTAAGGGGGTTTCCACTGTAAATCATAATGTCAAGACCAAGTAAAATGAATTCCACAAAGACCTTTTCACATTCATATCTTACAGACATTATGATTTGACCCAATGATTCCCCTTAAAAGAAGTAAAAGAGACTCAGTGAAATTAAACTGTAGTCCAGTGGTGAAAAAGTTTGAAAGCTATTAAACTTTGAAGGCTGTTTGTGACATCATGAAAAGAAAGTCTGCGTGGGGTGCAACTATCCTCCTTTTAGTTTTGCAATATTAAGAATTATCTTTGAATATTATACTAAAGAGACAGGCCTCTTATTGAAGTACTTTGATGCAGCTATTTTGTAACCATATAAAAACATTTTCACAATAGTTTAGTGCCCATTAACAACAAAACAACAATAGTTAGTAAGTCTGAGAAACTACTTTTATGTCGCAGACACCAAATGCCAGATGGCGATGCTGCATCACCACAAGCAAGACAGCAAACATAACAGGGTAGTCAATTAATGTGGCTTCGCTTCACAGCACAAGTTTTTACTGGGTTTCTTATGGTGCAATGCCTGTGAGCTACAAATAAAAAACATTATGTTCTCAGATGTGATGATTTGTGCTACTGGAGTAGAAGCATCACCTTGGTGCGTCCTGAACCAAGCTGCGGTGGCAGAGACCTGGAGGCAGCGGTGACACGGGCTCTGGACGTCGCCAGATTTCCTGTTTAAAACCAAACCAAAAAACAGTTGTAAGAAATCATGTTGGGGCATATTTAAATCTTAGAGAGAGTCTGAACAGCTGGGTGAAATAAAGGGATGAACTGAGGAATATTAAACTGAAACATGGAGACATTGTAAACACTTTCAGGTGATACTCTTTCTCAACACAGAGCATACGAAGTGAAACAATGTTAACAGCTAGGTTAAGAGTAGTGTTCATACTGCAGCACAGCATAAAAGACAGTTTTAGAAGGAGCCCAAATCTGAGCTGAATCCCATGGACGCAGGAGTGCAGCTGCGTGCACAGCAGTCCAACAGCCCCACACACAGCGGAAAGGATATGAACATAGCATATGCAAGACAGTCTGAACATTTCAAAGTTTCTGCACAAGATGTCCAAATGTTTTCTCTGGCTATATCTTCAGAGGCTAAACTGTGATTAATAGCAGTGAAAGAAGCCTTTGAAGCAGGATTGGTGACATCAAAGTCCTAATCCATGGGTGGCAGGATTTTTATAATGAGTGGGAAGTATCTTAACACATTTCAAAGGGTTTACTCCATGAATAAACAATAGCTGCACAGATGTGCCACACACACCTTTAGAAAAATACGTCTGCAGACACAGGAGGCAGCATTACCCAAGCAGCCGTGTATGGCAAGGAGGAAAACCTTTGTAAGTTTTTTAAGATAAAGCTGAAGTGACAGGCCAACAATTGTTCTAGATTTTCTACCACACACACGCGAACTTCTAAAATGCAAATATGTAGCCGACTTCTGCTCCTATATGACTTCAAGACTCGCATTCGGTTGTTAAGGACGTGGTCTGACAACGAGCCAAAAACTTAAAGACTGGATCAGCGCCTGCATTCCCTCAGAGGACTCTGCACTATCAAGTGTGTATTAGGAGCATCAATCAAATACTGGAGAGATCAAAATCAATTTATGATGGATTAATTAACAGCCAGACCACGTCTAAGTTTAGACAATGAACGTCCTACTTGTGCCAAAGGTTTTAAAGTGAGCCAGAGTAATGTGGCGTCGCATGGCACAAACACACACCCATGGAGGCGCGCACACACACACACACACACACACACACACTCTCTCTCTCTCTCTCTCTGCTGTAGTCAAAACAAGCCAAAACATATGATGTGAGAGCACATCAAAAGGATTCAGTCTTTTAAGCTAGTGATGGTGCCGCTTTTAGCATTTGACAGTTATCTGCTAATTTTTATTTATTTATCCACTTGTTTATTCTGCTATTAATACATTTTGCATTTGGTAAATAAACAAAATTTGAGATGTTCTGTCACATTAAAATATTCACTTTTATATTTGTTAATAATGTGCTTGGAAAAATATCCACAGGATCTGAACGTTAACCTATAAATAGGAGAAAGGAAAGTGTAAAATATGATAACATGGAAATATGAGCAGTTAATTGCTCATTATGAACACACGTCTGTGAGAGGGCCTTGTGTTTAGGATCATGGGGACAGATTTTACAACCTCAAACGCCCCTTTGGCACAATCCACACAAATAAAACACACACATGCACACACACAAAAGTATGATCTTTGAGAACAGGAGCCGTTAAACTGTGTCGGGTATATTACCAGCACACAGGCAGGGAGGGCCCCGCTCCAATTAGCCCAGAGTAAAGCTGGATGGATTAATTGGAGTGGGTCTTGTGCAAATGAAGTGCGCTCTCTCCTCTCCCCATTAGTGCTGCTGGGCCAGATCATCTGAGCACATTTGTCATGATGAATTAGCGGCTGCGAGTGGAACGGGCTCGTGGAGTGTCACTGTGCTTTCACGCCTCTCACTTCCATGACACCATCAAGGGGAGATGAAGGGGCTGCGCCACGATGAGAGAAACTATGACAGTTGTACCTAAGCCTTGCAAATGGACACTCACTGCTTTCTTTATGTATATTCCTTGGCGGATCGTATTAATTCATTCTTCTGGCGGTTTTCATATCCCCTCCTGACTAGATGATTAGAGCACGGGTTAATAGTCAGTATCCTCAAAGATTTCTGCCTCCTGAGACATGAAACCAAGGGAACACCTGTGATGTCCAGCCTAAAAAAAGACCTTCTAATTTAGACACAGTGAGGAACTTGTCTAATGATGTGGATTATAATTATTCAAACCACAGAGACGAGCAGAATAAAGGGAATATTTGTCCTTTGACAGTGGATTTTGGTTAAAGAAAAGGCCATGTGTGCTTTTAGTTACAGCCAGAGGCACTTCTTACTTTTGTCACTGCTCTCAAATAGATGTATGATGAAAATAAGAGAGTAGAAGAGCTTCAGTATAAAAGCTTAATAATTAAAAGAGGAGCAGGTGAATGGAGAGGGGATATATCCCATCAGGTCACTCAGTCTTGAGAAACAGGCGGTGGAGGAGCGTCCCACTGATCGTTTCTACTTCACGCATGTTGCTCTTGGCATGGACTTCCAGGACAAACACTGAGTGAGGCAGTGCAGCATGCGGGGTGGTTGGGAGGGGGGCTGAAAGAGAAAAAGCCTTCCTTGGCATCTGTGCGTTCACTTTGAAAATTAAGCCCAGCAAGAATCCTGTAGGAAAAAAAAAGCTCAAGCTGGCAGTTGTATTGGGGTTCTATTGACAAGAATAGTCAATGTGCTTGGGATTAAAAAGCAATCCTGCGTTCAATATGACACCTCCCTACACGCTTTTATGAGTGCCAGTGTGCGCCTTGTACTTCAGAAGCTGTGGATCGAGCTGTCGACACGGGGGACAATCAAAGTTGTAAGAGAGAGCAGCCTTCTCGAGCTGAGTGAGCAGAGGCTTGCTGGATATCACCGCCGCTCTCCCGCTCTCTTTTTGAAAACATGTGATCTAGAAACTCAACTCAGCAACCAAGCAAATGAGATTAAAGCACCCATAACCCCCTGCCACCCTCCCCACCCTCCATAACCACCACCGTTTATGCCTAGAGATGGCTCCGGGGGCTGTTGATTTAAATGCCATCCACTACTGTCAGAGCAGATCAATCATAAAAAGCATGGTGTAATTGGCTTTTAGTGACACAACACAGTGTTGCATTTATCAAAGGATGTTGTACCATGTGACTTAGGAGAGCGGGTTCCTCGCTATTGATGTGCGGGGCCGTCAAAAATCCCACTGCTGACTCAAAACATTCTCCAATACCACGATTAGGGGAGAAATTGAACAAAAGTATTACTTGGTGAGTGTCTCTCTTGGTAGCCAGAGTGTGTGGAAGTCTAGTGAGAGAGACTGTGGTGTCTGCCCACTGGGATGAAAAAGGCTTCTACTGGAAGAGAACAAAGAGCCGAATGTGTCATATCGCTGGGAGAAGCCTGTCATTTCCACACAGGAGGATCTCCTAACATGAAGGGAGACAGAGGGAGCTGTACGGGAGAATGGGAGAACTGCAACTGTGGCTTCATGCGAAGATGTGAAAACCAATGTAAATTGTTCGACATATGTGACAGACTTGAACTTATAACCCTTGATATGTCACAAAAGGATATTGTGGTGGGAGCGTGTTTAGTTAACTCGCAGTTTTATAATATTCACATATCAACAGGACTTTCCTGAACATAAAAAATATTGGAAATCATCTTGTCACTCACAATGTGAGGTCTGAGACGGTGAACACACTCTTTTTATGGGTCAGTAATTTGAGGATTATAAAACAATTTAACCCGAAAATAAGTGAGACCACTGTATAAAATACTGTTTTACATCTAAAATCATATGGTTATAAGTATACAGGAAAATGTCAGTATTACATTATTATATATCATATAAATAAATCTTTATTGCTGATGAATATTTGTATAACTCAATGGTGTGAAAGATACTGGGAAGCTGATTTAAATACATTTCTACTGTGGGGGTGCAACATCTCTTGAAAGCTAATCACATGTTTTGTGTGTAGAATCTTATTCTGCAAAGTAACTAATAAAAATAACATGTTTCAGATAAATAAAATCTGTTAAAAGTACAATATTTATGTCTGCAATGTAGTAAAGTAGTAGAAGTATAAAGAAGTATAAAATGTTCATAGTAAAGTACATGCACCTCAGAATATACCCCCTTAATAAAAACAGATCATAGTTGTGTGTCATTGTAAAAATTCAAGAAACAGCTCCACATACATTTTACCACTGTGTAAGTATAATCACATGAATGTTTCAAACACTCAGCTGGTGTGTGCACAAATAATTTAAAATGACAGCAAATTCCACTAGTGTAGTGCAGGTCTAGACTATTTAACATAGATTATGTTAAAGCTCTGGAAAGATAAATAGTGCATATCAATAAGAGGCAAAAATGCAGAGAATAAATGTCTTTACGCTCCACCAGCTGTGAACTTTTCATAAGGCACACATCACTCTGCACATCTTCCATTTTCATTGCGCTCTGACAAAGGACTGGCACTCTAGAGGTGCTGTGTGTCCAGATGTGCTGTGCTACAAGCACAGAGGCCAGGCAGCCTTGCAGCTACATACACATGCACACACACCCACCCACAGAGAATCATACTGTGACCGCAGGCTGCCCAGGTCCTGGCAGGCCCTACTGAACCCAGCCAATTCAAACACTGTGATCCTCCTGATCTTGGAAAGGCCCTGGCTCTGATGAATTTGTCCATGCAAATACATCCCATTTCCTCTGACAAAACACCACCACATGTCCCAGCCTCAAGGACCCACATTCTGCAGGGCTCAAGTGGCCTCACTATTCATCGCCTGTGAGCTTCTTACTTTCTGGGGCCCTGCTAGTTTCCTACTGTTCTCTGAACATGAAGAGCATTGATACTCAACCATCTCATTCTCAGTCTACTGTGTGAGGTGAATCAGCTGTCGACTGAATTCTTACATACATGTGGACTGTGTGTCTGTTTTAAACTGTATGACATAGAGGAAAATTATCTGGCTTGAAGGATTTGTGTGCTGTCAGAAACATTAACATTTGCTGCACTTATGTGTGTAGTTTGAGATCCCACATTCATATTTTTATTTCCACCGAAATGTCAGGTTGCAGGTCTACGAGGGTGTCCCCTAGTGGTGACACTGTGAGGAGGCGACCTAGTGTGTGAAACCACCCTGGTGTAAAACAGATTTCCATCAGATCCCTCCAGATAATGGTAATTTCACAGATAACAGTGAATCTATAATGTGAAGTAAAATGCAAATTAAATCCCCCCACAAATTTTACCCTGAAGAATAGATTTATAATTTTCTTATGCTGCACTGTATCTCACTTTAAACGGCGCTCCATCTTTTCCAGAATGATAAGCCAGAGCAGAGCGTTTCATAGCTTTTATCTAATGAGATGATCTACACTTTCACAAACTGGAATCAGACATTTGGACTCCAAAGAAATAACAGAGAGTTGACTGCCAGCGTATTGCAGTGATTCTGTCTTTAAATGAACATGCAGTCACATCTCTAACTTTGAGGTTTGGTGGAGCTTTTTAGGATAAAAAAGGCCCAAACTGCTAAACACAGTAGTAGTTTATTCTTACATCAATTCACCACATTAACTGAATCTACCAGTCTGGATGGCTGGACAGACAAAAGTGCAGTAGAACAAAAAGGAAATAAAGAAGCTTTTAGACCTAACTGACACTATGGCAGTGGCAGTAAACATTACAGCACATCTTAGTATCTATTCAGGGCCTTTGTGCACTGAAATGAAGTGTTCACTGAATTTGTTTTTATAGCATGTACTCCTCTGAAGTCGTTAATTGCAGAAAGGAAGTGGCTGAAGGCTCCCTTGTGCACAAGCTGCAATTGAAGTTTACAGACACATCACACAGATTTCTACCGGAGCCTTGGCTAAGGTGCCTTTTGTGAATTGAAGCTTCTTTTAATGCACACCAGGGCTGAAAGCAGGCATTTACAGGTCCCTAAAAAGGAAGTGAATCACATAATGTGGCTTAGCTGAAATAAAGTAGGAAGTGGGAATCTGATAATTTAACACATCTATTAGCATTTCAGCTAAGTCAAGTGACCAGGAGGCCGCAGCCATGGCTAATGACGAGCACATTACTCTACCTTCATTTAACTAACAGAAAAGAGGTGGGAAGAGTTGCTTTTGTGTTCTCTAAATACTATTTCTTCATCCCCTGGGTATTTAGAAACCTTATCATAAAAATATCCCACTGCACCCACAATCTGTAGATAGCATTCAGCAGTGGGAAACCAAGAGGGACAGCTTAGTGAAAATAAAAACAGAGCGCCGTGCAGAGAGCTGAGCCTCTCAAGAGATAATGGAGACTGCAGATTTATCCGAGCACGGCACACAGAGGCTTGAAATGAAGGGGGACCAGGAGATGCCTGGGAGCCGCGTCTTTAAGAAACCCACTTACCTGAACATTCATGGAAGCAGCAGACGACACCAGCACAATTCATAGAGTAATACAGCATTGTTAACAATAGTTTGTCTCAAAGAAAAGTTTCCATTTCCATTTCCATTGTGTTTGGTGGTAGAATAATATCCCTGTTAGTGGCCAAGATGTTGTACACTGCTGTATTTTTCATTGAGGCCTATGTACGTCAGAGCATACCTGTTTTAGTCAAAGGGCTGGAAAATAGCTGCTGTAGAAGTTTGTTCTCCGATGTCCTCAGAACCACAACGATGTCTGCAGGAAGGGTGTCTCTGTTCTTCTCTAGGAATCCGTTTACATTGTACAAGACCTGTTCAGTAGGATATAAGACATATAACATATATAAACAGCCTGAGTGTTAGTCATATTTTAATGACCTAGTGCTATGCCTGAAATTTGTATTATTGTCTTTTTCTAATGTTAATGTATGACATGAAATTAGATCACATATAAAATATGATGTTTGCCTCAAAAGGCTTTTTACACAGCAGACAATCTGATGTTTCATAGTAGCTTAAACACAATATAGTGATGGCTGTATTCCATTTAGCTGCTTCGGTGTCAGGGCCCTGGTTTTGTTCACGCTGGCTCACTGTCACACTGTCACAATTTACTGGGACAGTTGAACACAACAGAACCATTGTTAATGTCATTAGTAACACCTGTGATGCTCCTAGCATGATGAGTCAAAACGTTTGCTGTGTTTAACTGCTCTGCATTAAATCAGAAAAAAATGCTTCACATATGTAATGCAAAAATTTCAGTGGCTAATTTTGTTAGATTTTTAATTAAGGCTTGCTTGAAATCATTGATTTAAACAAATGAATTTGTGCAATATTAGGGCAATATTATATCACCACTGAAAGCTGAAAAACATTATCAAATAATGATAGCTCAGCTTAATCTTGAATATTCATTTTGATTTGAATTAACTCAACTGCAGCATCTGCTAATTGGTCTGGAAAAATTGTGGGTCTCAACAAATCACCTAAGTCAGATTTATTCAGTTATGTAAACGCTGTGCAAAGCATGAAACTCTATAGAAAAACATGCAGCAAGTTGAATTTTACTTAACCTCACCAGGTGGCATTTTAAAAATTAACTATTGCTAACGACACACGGCTTGCTCTGCACTTTTATCACACCAGCAAACAAAGCAATATTTAAGAATCTGTTGCACACATTCGCAGTCTCATTTCATACCTTTCCTGCATAATGTTGAATCCCAAAACAAAGTTCCACACGTTTTGGTATCCAGAAATACTTGCAGCGCAAATTGTCCTCAAATTTATCTGTAGACAAGAAATGAGAAACAAATTTAAGACATAAAAAGATACTTGACGCAGCACAGGTGGAGAAGTTTTTAAATGTATTCTGTGGCAGTTGAAGTTGCATTCAAAGGAGCACTGACCACTGGCTTCTTGCAAGCATTTTACATAGTTTTTGTTTGTTTGCAAGAGTCACTTCAGTCTTACCCACTAGGGTCTGGTCAGTGGCCTGCGGGAAGCGGCTCTCCTCGTCCATCAGGGACAGCAGACCCATGGGCTTTTGCAGGAACATGTCCAGGATGGGCCTGTTGTCCTCGTACTCCACCAGGCTGGCATCCACCCCCTCGCTCTGGTATTCCATCTAATTAGAACCAGTGGATGTAGCATAATCTAGTTAATGATTTCTCTAAATGACCCAATTAAACAATCTGGGCTAAATATGATGTGTGCATGTGTGTAGGGGGAAAATGAGTTTCTAATCAACAAAACCAAACAGCTGCAGTCGGCTCTGTGTGTGTCTCTGGCTGAAGTTTACAGCATAATAGAGTCTTTTACTGAATGCATAACACAGAACAGCTCTGAACTAACAAATAGAGCCACTTACTTATTCATAATTTATTTCACTTTGCAAATAACCCAGAGTCATATCATATTATTGCATCTATTTAATTTCAGATCAAAAACTTGCTTTAAATATATATTTTACTAATAAAGTGGAACCAATGGATCTAAACCACCCTCATGTTTAAGTCATTAACTCAGAATAATCAGTGTCTGTGTACAGTGAGACTGAAGCCATCTACACCAAACAGAAACCCCTTTACCACTGAGCAGCAGCACTTCATCGGGGGCAGCTTGTTTGTGGAGGAGAAAGTTTCCACAGGCCTTTTTTTTCAATAATCACTGCAGTAATTAATGTGAAAAGGGTAAATGTAGCTTGTGATAATGTTTTTGGTCCTTGAGAGAGCTGGAAAATGTAAATGAAAGCAGGGAATATTATCATTTTTTATGTGATCTTGTTTGTATCTTATTTAGTGCACCCTTACATGCATGTGTTGCATTCAAATGAAAAGCAGTTTGCATTGACTAAAAAGTGTAATACAAGTACATTTTCCCCATCTTGCCTTGTTTTTCCAGTTAGAGGGACTGTTGCAAAGTTAAGGCAGACTAAAAGGCATTATGGCAAAATGCTTCTTGATTAATGTCTCTTCATTTCCATCAAGGAAAATAAAGACTTCTCGCACTTCAGGGTAAACAACTTCATTAAATCAATTAAGAGAGTCATTTGGTGGTGCACAACAGTACAAACAATCCTTTACACATCACAACTCGGCTAAAAGCGAAATGTTCCTGTTGAGAGCATCTTTGCCCTGATGGATGTGAAAACACATATAATATTAAAACGACTGATTTCCATAACAGTGTTTTAGACCGAGTTTTATTTTATTTGTGAGGTGTGTTGCATTTAGTCCAAGCACATTACAGTGACATTTTGAGGATGATGAATTGTACAAACATGCCATCAATAACCTCTGTCTCTATGTCAAACTCACCTGTTCGAGGGCAAATATGTGCTGGTTGAAGTAAAACTGGATCTGCTCATTTGCGATATTGATGCATAATTGCTCAAACGAGTTCTTCTTGAAGTTTTCAAATCCAAAGATGTCCAGGATTCCCACATTCATGCCGCTCTCTGCAGCACTTCAAAGGAGAAAAAGGGGACAAACAAACTTATTCTTCTATGTAATGAAACAAGCAAATCCCCAGCAGCCATATTAATTGATAAAACTTTAATGATAATCCAAGTTCAACCCAAATACAGTCTGGTCTAGGCTGCCTAGTAGTCTGATGAGAAATCATGAACATATGCTTTCAAAAAGAAAGAGTCTCTTAAATGGTTTCATTTCTGTCTCTATTGATTTAACCTCAAGTCATTTTCAATATCTACACAAACAATACTCATTTCTACACCACAGCATGAAGACTTAACATCCTGCATTTCATATTCAGAGCTTGGAGCTGCTACTTTTCATGATCTGTCATTAGCCACTGCATTTAGAGGTCACCTTTAGCCTGTGCTACCGGGTTATTAATGGCAATAAGGAAACAGCAGAGATGACTGGAATGCAGACAGGAACTCCAGCTTTTGTACATCTCTGAGATACGACTCCTTGACAGTCGACGCTCATATTTATGAAGGAATTCTTTTGGATCAATGAACAGCCTCTTTGCAGTCTCTCTGAAGTCTTTTTAATCATCTGAACATTATTTTCTCTGCACGCAACTCTGTATCAAAAATTTATTAAAACTTTTTTCGCTCTCCTTTTACTTGTCTTGTGCTCGCCCATTGATATTCTCCTCTGCATGTTTGCATCTACCTCTACAGACTTCCACAAAGGTCATCAGAGCTTTGCAGAAACTCTCCGTGTTCGCATGAGATAATCGAAGAGGAGAGAGTAACGGCAAACGTCCGTACAGATGTTCATCACCAGAGCTCACTCACCAGATATTCATGTCAGGCTGCAGCAGGGAGTTGATGCGGTTGACTATCCAGCTGAACAGGCGTCCGTACAAGGCCTTGGACATAGCGTCTCGGACGTCGGCAGCTTTGTCTACAGTGTTAGTGCGGATGATGGTCTCGCCCCTGGTGACCACACACTGTGAGGTCAGCGCCTCCTGGAGCTCCTCTGGGCCGATGCTGAGGAGAGCTGCAGCTGAGAGGAAAGACGAGACAGTTAATCAGTTTGATAATCAAGAGCTCGTCTGCCTTTATCATTAGCATAGAAATAAGCCCCAACTATCTTTTACTGTGGAAGTCTTAGCTTCTTTACATTTTTTTATGTAGATGGAAAGGGCTTGTGTGTTTCGGTATGCTATATTACATGATCTCAACTGCATGCAGAATATGTTTTTCCTTGTTTCGTAGGTAACAAAACATGATTGATTCATTTTTTTATTTTAAGCAATGCACAAAAAAATTACCTTCAAATCTTTAAATATCCAATTTATTGTTTCTACAGTCAAACAACATGTGTGACAACATAACAAATTGTTACCCTAAATGTAAATCATTACACAACACATAACATGGTGACCGGTGAATGCATTTCTCTGAAAGATTCCAGTTGAAGTCCTTTAAATATAATAATCTCCAGAGAAGTGCATTTTACTGCTAAGTTTAGGCCTTAAAACATCACACGAGGAGAAATAAAACATAAAACAGCGTCCTTTCTTTTTTAATCCAATCATTCCAAAATCATTCCTCTTTAGGGAGATCTACCTGTTTCTTTGCTGAAAGAGGAACACAGAGAAGATCTCACCGTTCTCTAAGGCCTCTGAGTTCGGCACTTCACTCTTATCAGTCTGGTGTTGAGATGTGATGGAAGCAAATTCAATGTTGCCTGTGTTCAAAATGGCCGAGAGAATTCTGTAAACAGAGATGACTTCCTAAAAAGAAGAATAAAAAACACAAAAATCTACAGTCAATAGTCAAGTGTGACCAAATACCCTTTGCTTGACTGAGCTATAAAGTACCTCTTCAGTGAAGCCAATATTTCTGAAGCACTCCTGAATTGCGTCAAACTGCTCCTTATACAGTTTGCTGGAGACAATGTCCTGCATCACTTTGCAGTGCTGACTGTCAATATACCTGCAGAATATGCATGTTATGACAATCATTGTTGATTTCTGGGATTGGAAGAGAAAGATAGACAGAGCACTATGAACATGTGAAATTCATGTGTGCTGACCTGGGCGGAGTCCTGTCTGGCAGCCTGTAAGTCTTCAGCTTGTCTTGGTGGTAAAGCCCAGCATATATGTAATAAAATATGTGGAAGTTTTTCTCCCCCCTGAAAGAAAACAAACCCTGTAGTCAGAAGTGTCACAAAGGTAAACTCCAATCAGAGCAAGCCTGAGCAGCACTTACGTAGCCTGTTTGATGACCCTCGACTTCTCGAGCAGGTACTCGGATATCTTTGCCCCAATGACTGCTCCGGTGGGTGTGAACTTCATCTCCAGGTATTTGCCAAAGCGGCTGGAGTTGTCGTTGATAGCTGTGCAGGCATTTCCAAAGGCCTCTACGAGGGGGTTCACCTGCAAGATCTTCTCACGCAGCGACCTATTGTTTGCCTGACAGCAACAACATATTTCTTTTAATAAACTGCCATAACATTTCGACATATTTTTGCATTGATGCAGTTTACACCACAATGAGCAATGAGCAGAGGGCTGGTACTATACCTTTCCCAAGAAGGTAAGATGTTGAACAATCAAATGAGCGCTTTCTGTTTTCCCTGCACCACTTTCCCCACTGATTATGATACACTAAGACAAAGAGAAACACATCTAGTGACTACAATGTCAAGAAAGGAATATCTACATTTTAAATCATAAATGTTCCCTTTTCTAACAAGTTAAAATTCTTATAGTAGAGAATCTCTTTCTCAAGACAGACCTGACCACAGAAACATGGTTGGATGCTTTCACTCATCAAATGATTTTTATTTGGAGTACCTGGTCTTTGCAGAACGTTACCATTCCTCTGTAGGCTGCATCGGCAGTTGCAAAGATGTGCGGAGGGTTGTCTGCCCGCTTCACGCCGTGGTACAGCTTAGAGAACTAAGAGAGGCCACATACACAAATGAGACTCATTATTTTCAGTTTTAAAGATTATTGAACCCCCCCCCCCCCAAAAAAAACCCTTGGAATATCTCAGATTTTTGTTTTGTTTTATTTTTTCAAATAATTTTTTTTTAGCATTTTACCATAGCATGTTAGCATGCAAACATTTGTTGATTAGCACTCAAAACAAAGTAACAGCTGATGGGAATGTCATTAGCTTGACTGGTATTTGATTATAAAACAAAGTACTGAACAAAACTGAAACTTTGACCTGATGAGCGATCACCATGTAATTACAATTCCTGAGCTGATTGAAAATGTTTGCACCAAATTTCAAGAAAATCAGTCCAAAAGTTCTGGAGACACTTAACAAGAAACAAAGAAGGTCAACCCCATGGTACGGAAAAACTCAAGAGTTCATGAAAGTAAGTAGTTTCTTGCCTCTGAGGACAATAAATGTCAGAAATGTCTTGACAATCCATTAAACAGTTGTTAAGATACTTCACTGTGGGTGTCATTCCTATAACATAGCTAAAATTGTTGTTAAAGTTGTTTTTAAAAGTTGTTTTTAGTATTTAAAAGACAAACTGTTAAACAGATTTTTTTAAAACAAAAAACAAAATCATGCAGTATGTACTAAGGCAGTAGCAGGACTGAAATCATGACTGATGAGGTACCAATTAGTGCTTTGGAAACCACTGTGTGACTTGTCCATAACCAACCTGGGGAGAGTAGATGCTGAGATTCTGGAAAGGATTGAGAGCGATGAGGATATCACCAACATAAGTATACACTTGCAGCTCATCGTACCTCTTCTGGAGATGGCTGATTATTGTCTCCTGCAGAAAAGACACACATACACACACATAGCATCAAGAAAATTGTACCTTGGATCGATCAATGCATGATGAGATAAACACATTAAATCTTACCTCATCTAAGAACTCCAGGTTTACCAGATCATCATCGGGACAGCTCTCTATTATGAGGGTTTTACGAGTATTGATCCGTTCGTGCCTGTATGAAGCCAAGGACATGATAATGCCTCAGAAAGCTGTAAAACGACCACCAAATGAGAAACTGTAGTTTGACTGGCCGGATGTAAGACACCCAGTTACTTCCAAGGCTTGTGTGAAGCCCTTAAAGCTCTCCCAGGGGACACATCTCCCATTATCACAGGCTGTGATTGCACTTCATCTGTGTTTTGACCTATCACTCTCCAATGAGCCCCAGTGGGCAGAGGTCAACATGCAGCCAGCTGGCTCCATGGGATTGTGGAAAACCTCATGGGACACCAGAGAGGGTGTGAACAACAGCAAAAGAGAGCTGCATTTATGCGTCCCTACTGCTTTACATGTCAAAATAACATGTGTGTACATATGCACAGTATATTCCAGTATATTTGCACAATCACACTTTTCAATGAAAGTTAAAGGATAAGGTTGCTGGTATTGTGTACTTGTCTTATCATCAAATCATCAAAAGGCCAAAACCATCACTTAATTGATAAACTAACCCGAGCCAAATCCTAAAATAGTTTATGTCTCATCATATATAGTCAACTTTCTCTGAGCACTGTAGTTTATTTTGAGTCAAACCCACATTCACCATCCTGCTGCTGTCAATGCCCAACAGAATTGGAATATGATATTTCAGTGCTAGGAAATATTTGCCGTGCTTTCGATGGATAAGCCATTAATTAGTTTTTGTAAATAGGAAGTTACTGTAACCTGACAAACTGAAGCAAAACTGCCAAAAATAATAATATATGTGTGATATAGTATATATTATTGTCATATTGTGACATATTAAAGTTGCCTGACAATCTTTTCTAAGCAAAGGTCAGAAATTTGCTAAATATTAATAAAGTTCAAGCTGTTACTTACACTAGTACTTGAAAATGAAACTACATATTACATATATCTGTGAATTTATGTGTATATTATATGTATTTGTCATTTTTCAAGGATTTATGTCTATAGTAGGAACAAATTGGTTTGGGTGCTGAGTGTCACAGGGAGCAGCGGTGTCAGCCAGACAGACAAACTAACAAAGTGCTGGTTCTGGTCTTTCCATGAGACTTGCGGACATTTGAGAAAATAGAAATACACCAGCCCTGTCCTTTATTTGAAAGCTGTTTAATACGGCATCATAACACTTCACTCAAATCACCTCAAATCCACAAAAACAATGATATATCTCAAAAAGTATCTATATTCTATTAGACTGAATAATCAACCATATCATCATATTTTTATATTATAATAAAATATTCAAGCTTTAGGTTACGCATAGTTTCCTCCTCTGCCTTTGTTTTCATTTTGTATTCTGAATAAAGTGTAAATGCAACAGCGCAGAAATAAAGTCACATGCTCAATATGTGGTCCCTCTAAAGTGAATACTCATGTCATCATGTCGCTTTAGGGGAGGACTTGAGACCTCTAGCTTCTACCTCTCTCCTGCTTTGAAGCAAATCACACTATTCCACCTACGGCAGCTACTTTTAAGTTCTCTATGTCTTTATTCTTATCTGGAGTCATTGTGTGCTGATCTGTGGCATGAGAGACTAAACCAGGCGAGCCCAGTTCTCGCCCTACAAGCTCCTAATCCCATTATCCACTTTCACTGTGGACAGGAATTCGGGATCAGGCTCAGGCACCGACTCTGCACTCTCTTGGGAGTAAACAGAGCTGGCACAACATCAAGACTCTCAGTCAAGGGCAGGTTCAGCGAACTCCTTTATAATGAAGATTAAGCATTGCCAAAGTCAGTATTTCTCCGGTTAATAACAGGAGACTTTCTGCGCTGTCATTTGCTGCCATGAAAGAGTCTGGGTGAACTATTCATCATGACACATTTTAGGATAAAACCCCATCAAATCACCCTCTCTGTCTCACCATACCTACCACAGACATACAACTATGTATCTATACAAAACAGAGGGAGCTTGTATAGCAGCTGCTAATATAATTTGTTAAGAAAGCAACCCTAATTTAGCTTTTTCAAAACGAAGCAGGAAGAAGGCAGTACAGTTGAAATGTCACCTATTTTGAGAGGTAAATCAATCTTGAGCAGAATATTTACTCCATCATTAGTTTAATCGCACAGGCGGGGAAGTGCTTTATACTCAGGATCTCCCATAAGAATGGTTGCCAGATTCAGTGGCCTAAATGGCATTTATTAATCTAAGGTTAGTCAGCACAATCACTCCTTCTGAATTAGTCACACTCCCCTAACTTCTCTTTAATCACATACTGTAATGTCCATTACTAGGGCTCGTCACCACTTCTGAGGATAAGAAGATGAGACCCTGCCCCCTACTGGACAGAAAAAATATCACCACTCAGTCAATCCACATCTGCTGCAACAGAAATGTCCAGCAAACTAGTGTCAGGGCAGTGTAAATGTTTCTTCTGTGATGGCAGTTTCAGACTGAAAAATCACAGGACTTACTTGGTTTTGGTTTTGCAGCCTGCCTCTTGCTGCTCCTGGACGAGAGCAGCTAACTGCTGTCTGAGTGCCACATCTTTACCATGGGCCTGCTTGATGAAGGGATGCTCCAGGAGGTGGGTCACAGACGGACGTGCCTCAAAATCCTTTATCAGACACCTCACAATCACAAAAACAAAGCAAACTTAGCACCTCAGACAGACAAAGCCTCTTCAAATCAGACTGAATTAAACAGCCAGGGAGAAACTGTGCAATCACCTGAACATGGTGGACATCTGATTCTCCTGAAATCTGTGCTGAAACCAGTGGGAACTCCTTGCAAGTGCTTTAAAGTCTGGGTCACTAATCTGTCTCTCTCTGTCTGAGCACCACATGGTCACTATCACCATGGCCCCGAGTCCAAACAAGCCCAGCTATGGCACAGCACTAAGTCCTATCTGTGATGTGCAGTGTTTGCCAATAGATGATGTGACTTTGCGATACTGGCCTGCGGCTACAATTCAGTATCAGTTATGTGCTGATATATATGGTTGCAAAATATTGACTGTCAAGCAGCACGTACCGCCAAGAACACACAGCTTTGATGTATTGTGATGAAATTGTAAGACACATGATCCTCACCTTAACTCAGAAATACATCCATCAACAACCAGCTTTGCACGGTTCAGGTACTTGCAAAACTCAGCATCTGGATGTGTGTGTGAGCACTACAATGCCAACAACTGCAGGCAGGGTCGAGATAGTAGAGAAACACCAATCTAATTCCTACCACCTAATCTACACTGAAATTCTGTTTCTTTTATCAGTTTGTTCTGCTCTGAAAGTTAATTCCATGAATTCATTAGCGTCAGGACATTAAGCAGAGGTTGCTGCTATTAGCAGGGCTATGCTGCCGGGATGCTGAACGGCAGGCCACTTTGTCACAGAAGTCAGCTCTTTGGCTGCACAAATGCAGGCGCTGGTGATGGATTCATTATTTTGAACCCCCCCACTCAGTTTCCCTTACAAACACACACAGAGACAAGGCTGAAAGGGCTTCACAAACAGCCTGCAAAGCTTGATAACATTGTCCTGCCTCCCCACATTGAACTCAGCAGGGTTTTGTTTGTGGAGATTATTTCTGATATGATATCACACAAACCATTAACACAGATTACAGAGCTACAATCCAAAACCCATCCAATGAAAACCATTAAAATTACACTTGAGAAAAAGTATGAAAAGTAGCATCACTACAATGTGTGCTGGCTGGTTTAAGGGGTAATATGCCTCAGCTCTGTCCTGACTAATCAATAACTAAAGCGACACACAAAAAGACCTTCGAGGCAGAAGGTCTGTTTGTTTTTTCAATTACTCTTTTTCAGTTATTGCATTTCGCCGCAAACCTCTGCTAACATAAATGTTAGCCAGAATGCCTGCCCACACAAATACTTCTGCAAACAAATTGAATTTTATTTTCTCATTACAGTTCAGACTCACACACCTCAGTGCTGTAGATATTAAGGTTGTATATTCTGAGCAACCATTACAAGCCACCCCAGACATTATTAGCTTTGCACAGTGGAGCAAATGATAAGTTATCTGGGCCTCAGATAGACCAGATAACTCAGGTAAATTAGTTTGTTCCTCTGTGGCAGATTTACACAAATGAAAGTCAATGAACAGAAAGACAAGAGGGTTGATAGGATCTGGCTATAAAATATCAATTATTTAGTTCCCTCTATGTTTACATGGACATTCCCACCTGCTGACAATGTACTATGGCTAATGTTATGCTATCATCTGCCACTGGACAAATATACATATTTATTGTATATACATTGTTTTTTCAATTGGCTTATGACACTTCCAAGAGTAGCTGCGCATATATATAATACCAATAAGGAGATATAAAGGTTTATTGTCTTAAATTGTGTATATTAACAGCAGATGTACTTTTACATTAGCACGTGAAACTCTTTTAAAATGGTGTTACAGTTCAAGAAAACCAGCTTCACAACAACATTATGACTGATATTCTGATTATATGATAACACTGTCATGTATCAAAGAAGTAATATCATGAACCACAGTGATACTGATATGTTAAAATGTACAAAAATACTTCAGTAAAATATTTACAGACTGCATATTTATGTACATAAGACTCATTTATGTTTAATATACTTTTATTAGTTCTAATATTTACAAAAAATACCAGTGACATTTAGAGTTTTAATTTTTTCTTAAAGGTAAAAAAGCCTGTTCCAGACATATGAGGTAATTTTTATTATTATTATGATTATTTACAGTATTTGGGGGGGGGGGTATGAAGAAGCAGATGCACAACATTAATTTGACATGTTCACGTGGCTTACATATTGTACATTATGTGGTAAATAGTCCATCACTGATCTCCACCCCCACATCTGCAACAGACACATCTCACCCTATCAATATTTATTAGCCAAACCAAATCTTTTTTCACTAAATTTGAGGGATTCTTACCAAATAAAAGTCTATTTGTGTTATGTTTATGTAAAAATGTTTAAAAAGTCAGGCTCTTTGTTGGACATTAACTGTTGCTGTCTGCTGTGAGATTTTACAATCCTTTCTGGAAAATATCTGTTTTTCCAAAAAGTATTAAAACAGAAAGAGGAGACTTACTGGCTGATGAAGTGGCTAAAACTTCTGCACCATTGCTCAGGATTTCGTAATGTAGGGGAGGGATTTCTGAAAAAAAAAAACCACACATAGAAACATCAGCATAATGTCTGAAAAACAGTGACTTCATGCATTCAAATGACATGATGATCATCACTGGAAATTAAAGCCTTTCAGCTCATCTCCTGAGTTAACTGACAAATGATGGCTGGCAGGCAGAGTGCGACAGTCAGACTCCTGTGAGAGCTTTTGGTCTGAGGACGAGCTGGTCGGGGTCCAGGTCTGTGGCAGCCACAGAAAAAGTGACAAATGATAACAGCTCCTCCACTGTTTGGCAGCAAGCATCTGCCATTGGGAGCCAAAAGTTATGGGAGCTAGTTATACCTCTGTCAGCAGCATTTACGGAGGCCATCTATAATGAGGCTAATACTTTTCAAGTGCGCACGATGACAGGAGGCAGGTCTGTATGAGGAGCCAAGGCTGGACAGCCTGAGTACAGTCATCTTCACAGGGAGCTGCCAGTCTGACAGCTGGAGGCTGAGCCTTTTGTCACTGTCAGGCAAACAGTGACAGACCTGGTCGAGACATTTATTAACCATGTTAATCAGTTCACACGTGTTGTTTCATAGCGCTGTCACATTATGAAAATATGAAATCTCAAGAGAAAAAAGAAAGGCGCATGAATTTGGGTTTAAAACATTAAAACTGTTGCATTATGTTTATTACAAACAAACCCAAGCTGCACGTTAAACTAATACTAAATATTTGACATTTTTTTTTACATATTTTTCTCTTTTTTTTTAAAGGGATGGGAGGATGTTGGGGTACAAAATCTGTCATTTTCTGCGGCACTAAGTTAGTCGAGTCTTTGATAAGGATTCAGACAGGCAATCCTTTCCAAAGTGCAGATCAAAGCCAGTAACTGACTGCTTCAATGCAACCTCTAATATGAGCCTGAAGACACGTTCTCGCCTTGATGTTGTACCATATTGCTTATACATTACAAAGTCAATATAGCAGCACACTGCTGATAACACTGTCAAGTGTGCTCATTGTGCTTAGCAAATTCAGGCAGTTTCTCTTTCAGTATTTGTGAGAGTGCTGGCTCACATTGTAAATACAAATGGCTTATTCAAATCTAGGTCCAGGCAGAGCTTGTACTGTCAGACGTTCCTCAGAATGGATTGAGGCAAAATCATAGAGGTGTCAACAGCAGTTGATGGCTGTAAGTAAGCCACGAAGGAAGACAAAAAATCAGGCCAAAGCAATATTTAAATAAGATACTTCACATGCAGAATTTATAATTCCTTATTTATAATTGTTATCTTTCATTATAGAAATTCTTCTGTGTGACACTTAATATAACATACATTGTCTGTGTACAAACAACCTGCTCAAAAGCTTCCAATGTAGCTCTGAAACAAATAATTTAAAAGTTTTGAATCATTATAACTTTCATCAGCAACAATAACGTATAAAAATCTATTTCTTTGCCAGATGTTCACAATTTAAGTCAATTATAGCATGCAGCATGAAGCCTTTGCGGTTTAATCACCAAAACAGGCAGAAATGTTGAGTTGTTCCTTTTTATTAAAGTTATGAGAAATATTAATAAAAACAATCTTAATATACTATAAATCTATCCTTATATAACTTTCTTGGTAAAAAAAAAAAAAGGACATTTTTCTGATGACGGGACATTTTTCCTTGTTTGAAAGACTGAGAAAAGCAAAAATTTAAAAAGCAGAAACACTGTCGCCTTTGTGCAGGCTTAACAGGAGATGAACACAAGGGTCCAAAATAAAGACTTATTCAGCAAATGGACCACCAGCTTAAAATTTCAGCTCATCCATCACTGCTGGCAGAGCAGCACCACTTCTTTGCGCATACATGCATGAACACAGAGAGCCACTACTACATTCATCATGTCTTTGGAGGCCAAATGCTGCGGTCTTGGAAACAACACAGAGCAGTAAAAGAACAGTATCAAAGATGGAGATGTTAAGCCTTTCCTCATGATTGGCAAATCATCCAGCCAGCCAGTGATCTTCTTGTCAGGGGTCAAGACTGCATCAGTGTCTGATGATCGGAAATCAAACTCATGTGAGTTCTTTTAAAGGGTGGCTGGATTTTACCGTAACAATGAGTAATTTATTATGAGAAACACTAACAGGCTATACACAGTTTCCAAAACAGCATTACTTCTGAAGTTCTTTGTGTAACGGACTGAAAAGCCATCAGGTTATGAATCATAAGCATCTTGAAGTCAAATGTTTGACTGCTGTTGTTGAGTAAAGGATTTCTGAAAAATGGTTTTGGCAAAGGCTCTCAGAGAAAAGACCACAAATACATATTAAGTAGATGCACAGTTATCTGTGATTATTATTATTCATATACATTTGGGTGTTGTCCTCACTTTCCCTCTAGCACCACCATGAGTAAACTATCATGACAGCAATAGAATGAATTGTCATGAAATTGGATTTAGACATTCTTGAATTGTCATGAATGTGGAGATTGTCCCATGTAGCACCACTATCATGTGAAAAAATTTGGTTTGTGACCAAATATCCCAAAACCAATGATACATTCATTCATTCCCTTCAGCTCCAGGTGAACTTTGTAGATAGTGCTGATAAGGTTAGCTAACCCTCACTAATTTAAGATGGTAAGCATGCTAAAGCTATGCATGCTAGCACTGTCATAGTGAGCATGTTATCACAATGATAATAGCAACTATCTGAAAGCCTTAAAACTGCAACATGGCTGCAGACAGAAGAATAAACGATAAATGAAAAGAATAGATGTTCAGCAAATGCAAATATTGTTAACAATGACATTTAACATATTATTCCACACAAAATAAAGGCATACCTAATTTCATTTCAAACTTGATGTATCATGTCTTTAAAGATCTCCCTCTCTCTGCATCAGAAACAGCAGAAACTGTGCTGACACCCCTCACCCTTGGCTGTTCGGCTCCAGAGATTTTAACTCTGGCTTTTTCCATGAGGAGCTGTCTCTTGCAGCACACTGGTCTGGATTTCTCTCGTGATTTGATTGTCCTGTCTTGCCTCTGACAAGCCATCATTTACTTCTATCTTCCATCTCACTCATTCTGGTCTGCGCTCAGACAGATACAAGTACTGTTAAATATATGGCTAATATCTACAGGGATCTGGCTGAATAAAAGCAACCTTGGATGTCTTTGCCATTTGCCTTTAACCTTTACAACACATTTCACACAGTGTGGTGTGACTTGGACACTCCAGGCCTGTACAGCATAGAGAGCATTGGTGCAAGCAATTAACCTTCCTGCATATTACTATCACAGACCATCTTCATCTTGAGTATCTGTAATTAATTTTGCAGTTGATGATTTTACAACTTTACCCTCTGACACGCTCCGTTACCTTCATCTATGGTCACCATGGTCATCACATATCTGTCATTCGCACTGTAAAAACTTCTTTTATTCCTTTTCGTCATAACAAAGAGCAAACTCACAAAAGGTTTTAATTCATCTTAAAGTGAAACATCTGAGACTAAAAAATAGCAGAATGAGTTACCTGAGATTTAAACATCTGCGTGAATAGACAGTATGTCACAACTCATCAAGTATCAGATATTTCTGAAGCATAAACAGACCAGACACCAAGGTGACCCTAATTCATGGAGCTCATCAGCATCCCCTCTGATAGATATCAAAGCCCCTCTTATCATTTATAGCCGCCTGCTGGGACGAGAATCGTTTCCACCTGTGCAGGTTTCCCTGTAGCACAACCATACTGTCACATAATGGCTATCTGCTGCAAGCCCCTGCAGTCAAAGTGGTGATAGCACAGGCTGTTTATTTGGCTCCTCATTGCCATTAAATCTTTAGCTTGATAATAGAGACTGTCCTGCGAAAGCTTACAGTGATAATGTCAGAAAAAAGGAAAAAATAGTATCAAACAGCATCACGCAGAGGTGGAACAGGACCATGACAGAGGCCTGACAACACACTGCATGGATATATAAGAAAATGTATAACATAAACCACAACTGAGGTGAACAGTACACTGAATATTATCTTGTATTTTATTACATATTATTATATTCTTGCTTTTTACTATCTGGGTGTGTTTCTGAAAGGAGGAATGATAAGTTGGATGATACACACCAGATTAACTGCATGACAGTGAACCCTTTAGCCTGGAAACACATTACTGAGCGCAACTGTAAAATATCAGAATGATGGAAATGCTTATCGCGTGTTTTAGTGCTTGTATGGTTTAATAAAACATGTACTACTCAAGGACAATACTTCAGAAAAGGCTCGTCCTGTGATGGTTTGTGACGTATTAAATAGGAAGAAAATCTAGAGCTTTGCAATCATCAAAACCTGTGAAGATAAATCTCTCTGATTTCATCATGAATCACTCTCGGCACCACTAAAGACCCAAAGGTGAAACACATTTCCCTATTCGGAGAGTAATTCATACAGGAGACATAATTTACGCCACGTCCTCGTGATTTTGTCTGCTGTGCTGCACTGATGGGAAAATATATTTGAGATAAATGACATGTTAACAGAATGATTTCACGGTTCAATGCGTTTGCTGTGATTTATACTGCAACCACCAAGTCTCTAAGGTCCCAGTTCATCCAAAAAGGGCAAAATATCTATTTTGATTAGAACAGCGACAGCGGTATGTCAGTTAAAGATATGTGTCCAATTCTATCAACATCCTAGTTATCCCCAAAGTCAAAGAGTCTTAGAAGTCTGCAGCAATCAAATTGGATTGGACATTGACATGGGTAATGCATATGCTCCCTCTTATTATGGCTGCTGTTTGATAAGGAAACATACTTGCTACTTGACAGAGACCACTCATCCTGTTCCAGGTTGATTTTTAAGTTTTTTCCCCAAACATAAGCTACATCTGCTCCACCGAAAAAGTGACAAGTTCAGTGCAGATCTGAGAAGAAGTTTATTCTAAATTAGTAGAACTCATTTTATGCTCTTAGCTGCCTTTGCTTGCCTGTAATTATTTTAAATTCTGGTTGAATTTGGTGCTGATGAAATGCTGCGTTAGCGCCATAATTCCTGCCACACAAGCTATCCATATTCCTCCCCTGGCTTGGCAGGGAGGAGATAACATTGTGACAGGGAGGAGGTGACAGCCTCATCTCAATGTGAATGGAGCTAATCACCAATGCAAATTGCAATCAGAAGGGCATATCTCTACCTAACTGAGAGATAATTACGCGATTGTGCTGATAACAAAAGGTCAACCGCGTGTAGCCACTAAGCTCTCAAATGATCATCAGACACACACTGTCTCCAGCAGTGAATATTTTTACAGATTGAATCACTGCATTAATTTTAAGGCCAAACACTGCTACTTTTTTTTTTGGATGATGATGATGAAAATTTTAAACACTGATTATTCAGCAGATGCTGCCTTTTAGATTGGAAACATGGAAATGTGATGGCAACAAAAAACACAGATTGAATAAAAAAAGCAGTTTTTTCTTTTCTACATTTCAAGCCTTAACAAGTATAAATCAATTTGTCAAGAAAACTGCTGTTGTTTTTCTCTTCTCAGCACCTCCTCTGTCAAATTCAGTTTCCCATTGTCCACCTGACATAACAGAAAACAATGTTTGAGTGTCCTTGTGTGGGCAATCTCAGCTGTGTGGGAGGAGCGCCCTCTAGTGGTCTCACCGTGGGATCTTGAAGAGGGCTTTAACTGGGTGCATCTCCGCCAGCGGGGGATCTCCGTCTGCCAGCTCAATGGCTGTGATGCCGAGCGACCACACATCACAGCGTGCGTCGTATGAGTAGTCATACTGCTGTTCACAGGCTATGACCTAGCGAGGTAACACAACAGTGACTATCAGAACAGCTAATTTAGACTGCTATTAAATCCTGAAATCCAGATTTTTCTCAATGCACATGAGGGAATCTGCCAGTGGGGTGAGATTACTTCAGATTTTAGGTGAACATTGTGTCAAGTTTTTGAAATAAAGCACTTCATTAATATCACACAGTAATAATTTAAAGGAAATTATGTTTAAAAGGATCATAAAGCTGAATTTTACCTCCTCGTTACAGACATCACTGACTGCCTAAAACCTGGCAGAGTTACAAACATCTATATTCATGGACTATTCAAACACTAAGAGGTAGGTCAGTCTAGTTGCCGGTGGTGTGAGCCTCTTTTCCACAGTCAATAATTATAACTGACACTACATTTTACAGCTGAGTTTATTCTAATTGCCCCCGAGGTCCCTCCCTACCAGCCCAATCACTGCACCTCATTTCTGCCAAGGAGTAAGCCGAGGGGCCACAGACTCCCAGCTATTAACCTTGAGGCGACCTCAAGAGCTGCAACCGTGGAGGGGAATACACAATGACACCGGGGAGAGTCTCCACAGAAAGAACCGAGCCTCTCTCCCTCTCCCTCTCTTTGTGCCATGCTTAACAGTCTTTGCTCATCTAAAATGTCCCATTAGACACTAAGATATGTGTGCTATTTCACTGCTGCATTATTACACATGAACACACGCGTGTGTTAACTGAAGCATAGACTCTGACCTCAGGAGCCATCCAAAATGGAGTCCCGACTGATGTGTTCCTCCTCAGTCGTGCACTGGTCAGTTGAGCTGAAACACCTAAAAAAAGGAGGGTGAGAAAAAACATATTATTTGAATCATTCCAAATAATAAATAATATTTGCACATTAGTATGTTTATCAGTGTTGAATTTCCAAGGATGAAAATATAATTTATGATAGAGGCTAAATGTTTGAATTAATCAATACAACCTGGCAAATAATTTAGTGTGGCAACCTGCCAAGCAGTAATAATAATGGGCTATAATCATTTCAAATTATGTAGGACAGATTTTTATCAGCACGAGTCCACTTCATCTCCATGACACAGAGGACATAAACATGCCTAGGGGTGACTCAAAGTCATTTGCCATAACAGCTTTCTTTTAATATGCAAAGGATCAAATAATGCAATTTAAATGAGCAATAATAGCCTTGGGTTAAGGCTACGGTCCATGAAATAAAAAGATGTTATGTGTGGAGCACATAAAATGGTTTATCCTGTGCTTGTGTTGGATGTATGTGCTGCTGACACTTCCCACAGATCAGTCAAATACCAAAAATTGCTCATTTATCTAACAATGCTCTTCAGAAAGAAGATAAAGCTGAGACGTATTTTTCAGGGCTCAGTGTATTTGTCTCTTTCTAGAAATCCATGAATTGGTTAAATTGCGTCTTTCAAAGACCATTACCAAAGTCAACCAGCTTGACTCCTCCCTCAGTTGTCAGGAGAATGTTGTTGCCCTTGACATCACGATGGATAATCCGGTTGTTGTGCAAATGCTGGAGACCCTTTCAAGTTAGAGGACAGAAAATGCAAGGTGCTCAGCATGAATCACGTTCACATTATTAGTCATTTGTCATTAGGAGAAATTAGAATATGATGCATCAAATGTTGAGCGGTACAAACTATATAAAAGAACTCCCACAGCTGTTCAGATGGAGAGACATTCATTACCGCCTGCCACACGTCCCCTGCTGAAAATAAATCCCCAGCAAGCTTTCTGCGTGTTTGCATGCCTCCCCCTCTCTAACATTAGTAGCTTTGCAGCAGGCCATCTTACCAACAGGGCACTGTATAAGATGTATGAGATAACGGGCTCCTGCAGACGCTGGCCTCGGATGAGCAGGCCTTTGATGAGTTCTGTGACAGAGCCGCCGTTGCACAGCTGAGAGGGAGACAGAGAAACTCCAGTGACTCGTCCATCACTCACCACTCTAGATTATGATTCATAGTGGGAGCTAGCCCACACACACACAAACACACAGAAGTCAGAGGAAGCGAAGCAGCATCACATGGCAGCGTGATGGCATCAACATTTATGTAGGTGGGTCGCTGTGACAAAATGAGGCCCATTTCAACACTACATTAGTATTAAAGGGCTGCTCCTAGATAGACAAGTATTTTCAGGTTCATGAACATAAAAAATCAGTTTTTGGAAGGGGGTAACAAGCAAGGGTTAAGCAACAAGCAAGGTACCCTGTGAAGAACAAACACAGTTATGTTTACAGTGAGTGTTACCCACCAAAACAAACTGTCTGTATCTTTAAGGCCAAATAAGGTGTTAATACTTCTCCTCATCATAAGATATTTAAAAAGTAATTTTCCTTCCATTTTGAAACCTGGATTGTTTAGGTCCATTCATCAACTAGCAGAAATTCGTCTTTCCTGCTGTTTGCTAGCACATTATCATTTAGTGATTTTGACTGCAAGTCTCACTTAGCATTACTTTGCACAAAACTATAAGTGCAGGCCTTATGTTGCAAATAAAACAATATTCCGGTCAAGGAAAAATGTCACCAATACTAGCATGTAGCTTGCTAGCTGTTAAGGAAGACGGCCCTAATTCTGATTGGTCAATTATTTTTCAATTCGTGAAAAACAGCCACCAACGGGCACAACACAAGTCCCTTGGTCCAAATTAGAGCCAGGAATTGAGAGGATCTGATTGACCAACTTATGTCCTTCTCACCTATGAACATAGACATTACAAAATATCTCCCATATTCATGCTGGGAAGAATCTTGTTGGCTCCACTGACCAGACCTGTTTGATTATCTGAGCAATAAGAGCTCCTGAACTGACCTACCATAGCATCACTGGTGGTCAATAGCTCCACAAGGTACCTTCAAAGGGATAGTTCTACATTTTGAAAAATACACAAAAATACACAAGTGCATTTCTCAGAACGCCAAGCTACTGCTTTAAATAAAACTATTCAAAAAGCAAAGGTAAAACCAGTAAACTGTGATGCTGGGACTGCATTGACATGCACATAAAGAGCTCACCTCAAGCACCAGCCACAGTTGCCCACCCGATAAGTTGTCTGACTTGTAGAACATGCCGTAAAACTTCACCACATTAGGGTGGTTGGACAGGGACCTCAGGATATTGTATTCTGCCTCGATCTCCTCATCCACATCCTTCAAAGAGGAACAGAAAAAAGTCTGAAACTAGAATTGTCAGAATAAAGATATAACATGGTGAAAGGTAATAAAAAATACATTTACGTCCAAATAGTTCAGCTTGTGTTTAATTCTGCTGTTGTTTATAATTAAAGATTTCTAAAGATAGGGTTATAAACTCAGTAAGAAAGGAAGGGATGGGACTGGGTGCTAAACTATTTCTGGACGTGCTTTTCTATCAAAATAAATCTCAGAGGAAGGGAAGAGCAACAGTCAGAGAGGCAGAATTTCTCTTCCTGGATGTCTGAGTGATAGTGTCAGCAGTCTAATCAGGGAGAGGGATGAGAGAGGAGGCAGCTTCATCTTCGTGGCCATCAGGGGAGCATCATGGTGGATAGCACTGCCAGGATGAGGACTGTTCCTTTGACAGAATCACAGGAAAGCCTCAAACCAAGTCTCACTAGCACAATATGGTGCCAATGCAAAGTCTTGGTGTCATTATCACACAGACAAATGAACACACAGACATACAGAGGGGATACAGCCAATGGTGGAGCTACACTTTCTGGTAAGGGTGTGTTAGACTTAACATGACAGGAAATAAATGAAAAGGGGAGACGTTGATATATATCGCTGGAGCAAGTACAAGTACAACTGCATCAAGATGGAGAAGAGGAATAGGTACTGGTAACTTACTCTGTTTGAATGGCTGGCATGCTGAGACAAGTCACATAGTTATAAAGAAAAACACAGTGGTTTTAGTTTTTGCTTTTTTCCTCTGTCACAATATTATGAGATCTTGCAGTCGTGAAAAAAAACTGTCAAAATGAGTTTTATGTGTGATACTCACTCACCAACACTAAAACAATAAGAATTTACAGTGGGTAGGACACCAACCACGGTCAAATCAGTGTTCAAGTTAGTGAGCAAAATAGTATGTTTTTAATTTAAAGAACAATATTCAAACTGTTTTATTTCATTCATTATCCCATTTTCATAAGCCATATGTATGCATGGTATGCTGACTAGGCATGCATGATTATTCACAGAGATGGGAATATTAGACAATGAACAAGGTACAGGTTCAATAAAGCAGTTATAGGTACATAAAGAAGGCTAATTAAGTTACAGAGAGGTGTTAAGTTTTTTTAAAAAAAGACAAAATCTGTCTATCTCAAAATCTTATGTTTCCCTGCCTTAAAACTATGAGATAACCAGATGTAGGTATTTAAAACTACTTATCCAGCTAAGTGATGGAGGCCCAGCATAGCAGAGATGCACTAGTATGACAATAATGCATCTAAATGACCCCAACCTGAGGCTCATAAGATTAATCCAAGTGTTCACTGAGATATTAACAAGTTATTAATTAAAAAAACAGACTCTGTAAGGCTGTACTTAGGAGATAAATGCAAATATCTCATCACAATGCCACAGTGCTAATGGTTAGCAGGTATAATGTCTCCATATATACCAAGTTTACCACATTAGCTTATCATGTTAGCATGCTAACATTTACAAATCAGCACTAAACATAAAGCAAAGCAGAGGGTGATGGAAAGTAATGAACAAATTTAACATTTTCCTCCTGTTGGAGGATGAAGGAGGGAAAATGACCAGGATTCACACTTTTAAGGCACACTGGATATTAATATTTTAATCCACCGATAATTTGGCACCAGCATGGCTAAAACTTGTTTACATTTTTTTTCAGACATTCCTCTAATATTTTTCCTTTTTTTATACATTACTAGATTACTTTTATTATTCTGACTCTAAAAATTAATCAAATGTACAAAGGGACAAAATCATTTTTTCTTGTTTTAATGTTGATCCATGTAACCCTGATGGGAACAAGTAGACATACCGTCAGTTTTAGGGGCTATGAGCCAAAAAATGTGGAAATCTCTGCATTAAATGAATGAGTGAATGAGTTTCTGGATATTCTGATTAACTAAAGAGGGTATATTAATACAATTTGGATAATGAATCCCTTAGTCAGCTCTTCTCTCTCTGCAGTTAAGATTATTCCAGACAGCCAGTTAGGCCTTCAAGCAAACAGTTTAAAATGCAGCTTTTCCAAATTCACAATAGTCATTTGTTTAAACCTGACAACTAAAAATGGACAACATGCAGTGGCCACAGTGGTTTTGAATCAACACAGTAAGTATCCTATGTAACTTACATTGATGGGGTCCAGCACTTTGACTGCTGCCTGGCTCCCATCTTTCTTGTTGGTCACTCTATAGACTTTGCCATATGTTCCTTTACCAATGGTCTCCACTATATCCCAGTTACCTGACGGATCGCCCAGGTTCTCCATGCCAATCATGCTGGACTTGTAAGGAAACAGTCCATACAGTGACCTCCTAGAGGATAAAGACAACAACAAGAGAAAAATTTCATTTTTAAATAACTTTTTAATTTCAACCCCATTTTAATATGTAATACTTTGTCCTTCCAAAACAAGGCTGAATAACTTTACCATCAAGTTTTTTGACAGACTAGCCAAATTATTTTACACTGGAAGAGCACCACAGAAAAGCTCCCTTTCTCCCTTTCAACATCGCAGAGAAACAAGTAATTAAAAGGAAAAAGGTATGAACTTTGTGGATCTGTGCATGTATAGCACAGAGCAGTGTATTTATTCCCAAAAGCCTTTTCATATAGGTCAGGAAAACAACTACATCAGCCAGGGGAGCCACTTAACAGGTTTAAGGCAGGAGAAATCAAAGCAAAAACAAAGCAGACAGCTGGGGTTGGAGATGACAATATTCTACTTACATGGCAAGAGTTATTTTCTTCTGACTCATTGGGGCTGAGAAAAATTACAACAAAAGAGTCTCTAGAGATCATAATATAACAACACCAATAGCAACAGCAATTGCTTCCTCAAGAGGACGGCAACAAGTGGCACTTCACAGAGACACTGAATTAGCTCTCTCCACAGGGACCCTGTCACTGTCCACTAAGAAGTGCAATCTTCTCAAGATCAATTGGATTGGGCAGAGATTAACTTGACAAACGCTGTCCTGAATGAGCAGTGAACCAGCACCACACCTCCACACAAACTGTACTGTGAAATAGTTAAGTGTTTCATAAAGTGATTTACATGTCTTCAGCCTGTAAGATGAGAACAACTAATGATCAACAGTAAAGCAGAAGCCAGATATAAATCATCCTTTAAGTCTACAAGTGATGGCTCTGTGACCAAACACAACATGTAAGATCAACGATGCAAAGCATTAAGTGTCAAAACAGCTGGGACAGAATAACGTGATGGATTAGGAAGTGATGTTGCCATGTTGGGATACATGCATCCTGTTTTGGCAAAATGACACACATTCCAGATATGAACATGATGGAGAGGAATGTCTGTGTACGATCTCACAACTGCTCGATGAAACGTGCTGTGCATCAGAGAGGGTGTGTGACCCTGAGGGAGGGGAAAGACAAGATCAGCGGATTGATGCGAAAAAATGTGAATGATGTTTAACCCTCAGGGAGCTGCTGCAACTCAGACATGAGGACAGATTTATGAATTGTTGTGCATACAGGTTGAGCAATGGCATCCACAGAAATGGATATGCCGCTATTCCGTGGAGTCGTTCAAATATGCAGCACTGCGATCCAAGTGATATCCTTCACTGTGTCCTTCAGGGAACTGCTTGTGATCACCAACCAAAGTACCTTTTGTAATTTGTGTTTTTACAACACACATTTAAATGAGAATTACAATGAGAAAGGTGAGCACCGAATCACTTACCTATAAGTATGTTTTAGTCTAATAATCCATCATTGATTGTTCTGAAGTTAATCGCCCATCTTAAAGTGTCTGTGAATAATGCATCACACCTGCCTTATTAATCAACGACATCCAAGCCTGTTTACCTGCCATTTATAACTGTCGCTCTGTTTTGTAATGTGTCTCACCTCCTCTGCATCTACACCATGCTTTGAACACATCACCAGTTGCCAAGACACCTCCACCAACTTTTGAAACAGACAGCTCATATTCTTCAACAGCAGCTTTTTACTCTAATGATCATCTGCAGCAGAACCCTGCTCTAAAACATTGACCTGCAACTTGTAAACAGAAGTTGGAGCAGCATCAGCTCATATAAGACTTGTTATTGTTTTTAGTGAATTACTGTTTAATGCATGCACGTCTTGTTATGCAAAATGTAAAAGTAAGAGCTGTCACATTAAAACATAACTCATCTAGACTTTAACATCAAATTGTACATTTGTCAAACTTAATTTCAGGTCACACAGCACAGGTAATCAATCATAAAAAGCTTTACAGCAAGTCTATAATCATCACACACAAGTAACTAATGTGGTCATTCACCAGTTTGCATCAATTCATTGTTCAAAATAGTTTTCAAAGATCAGTAAATATTCAAATCATAAAGCCAAAAGTCACACGTACCTGTGTCTGTGAAAGTGTTTGTCTCTCTCTTGCACACCAAAACTCTCCACACTAATTCATGCTAATCTATAGGGATTAATAATTCACCGGCAATCTGCAACCTGATCTGCAGCAGTGTTAAATATTCAGGCGGCAGATGGATCCACTCATAATGGTGGTTGATATGAAGCATCTCAGGTTGCACACAGGTTACCAGGAAGTTCATAGGAGTTGCTAGGTCACATGACCTGCTGTCTGTCTCTCCCTGTACATAATGTTCTTTAAACATCCAGCTGTTGTGCTTCATCTGACATCTTCATCTTAGTTTCTTGGATGCCACTGATAACAATATTGTTCTCTGCATGTGCTCAACACCAGTGCAAGCTCTAGCAGGTATGCATGTGGCATTATGTCAAATATAAAAAAACAGAGCCTTGCAGGCATTTCCAATGGTCAGACTCACTGCAGTTTTAATTGACCCAGGATCTGACTTCCTTTACAATACATCTATATGAACAAAGCAGAGCCTCCATGCTGACTAAAAACAAGACATTATGCCACCTGAAAAACCAGAACCCTGGATGTTGTTGCTGTTGCCATGAGTTTAAAGCCCCGGGGGCCTACTGAAGTGAAAGACAGCCACACAAGCTGGAAAAAAGATTTTATATCTGCAGAACTTGGTCCAAAAAGTGCTCAAAGTTTTGTGCATGTGTTCAATAAGCAGTTCCTAAACTGTTTTTATTATATAACTGTTTTTATAGGTGTCTGTTGTGCAAATAATATGTTTAAGGGTTTTTACACACCACAATATACATCCTATACCAGCATATTGAAAGCAAACATCAGTAGTGGGTCCAAACAGTTCAGCCCCCCTAATAAGATCATGAGATAAATCTGAGAGGCTTTATTTATTTATTTACTTATTTATTTACTTATTTTGAACCCATGCTTTTTTGCTTCTTGTTGATTATTGGGTAATTAACTAACAACTGCATAATCCTCCTGTGGTTGTTTAAAAATGAACTGAAAACAGACTAATCAGACAAACAGACTAAAACAGATTAATCTTTGGGTGAAAGGTGCACATTCTTTAATAACAGCGATGCAACAGTATTTTATGTCAGAAACGTTCATTCAACCATTTAAATACAGTGACTTGCAGCAAAGCAAAGAGAAAACCCAAAAACCGGTCTTTTAAATGAGCAGGGAGACACGTCACTGCTTCTTTAGAACAGGACACCACAGGTCCTAGATGGCAGTGCTCAGGTTACCCTTTGTTTACTCTGTCAGCATACCTGAAAAGGGGACATCGCATCTGGTCACTGGCTCTCTGTGACACAGTGAGTTAGTTTTTGGTTTTTGTTGTTGTTTTTTTTCAATCACCAAACTACAATAAAGAATAGGTGCGTGATGCATCATGATAATAGGAAACCTAGATCATTCTTCAGTTAAAGAATAAGCTGCCCCAAACATTTGCATTTCCATCTGCATAACTCCTAGTTTCAGCGATGGTTTGAGGTGGTACCAGCTTTAGATGATGTGAACAGCTGCAGCACAGGGGCTGTCTTTGTCACCAGAAACAGTGCAAAGTAAAAGTGAGTAATCTAATTTTCTGCTTCCATCAAACTCACACAATCCCACCCTCTCTGGTAAAGCCTTATGGGAACTCCACTTGGTAAACCCTTTGGTACGTCTGTGGAGAGAGAAAAAAAACCCCTCTGAACTATAATCCTTTTTAAGGGGATATGAAGAGGCTTTGCAGTAAACCTCGACTAGCCACGAGCCAGGCCGAAAGGACTGTGCCCTTGTTCTCACCCTGGATGACCAAAGCCTCACGCCACCACAAACAAACACTTTTTTTTTTTAGTAAGTTTAAACCCGCTTAGCTTCGCAGTGCACCTGCATAATTAATAATCTCCAAGTGACAAAGTTGGATACACAAAACATCAACCTAATTAAGAAGAAGCCAACACCCTCATCAAAATAATCAATCTCAAAAGCTGAAGCACTGTCAGAGATGACGCTCTGTAATCACAAATATCACAGCTGTTTCAGCAGCCACTGGGATATGAGGCAGGGCAATACTGTGCAGTGCAATGCTCCTGTTGGTGTGAATGCTTAACATTTTATTCATGGTTATTAATTAAAGTTGATTAAGATCATAATAATTTTGCACTTTTAGTTGGTCACCAAACTGTTGTACCAGGATACAAAAGGGCAAAATTCTTACCTCTACGTACAAAAATCTTAATCCAGACACTAAATCCCCAGTTCAGGATACAGCCACCACATATTAGCTTTCCTTGAATAACTGAATCAGTGCAACAGATTCTTTTGAGATAATAACCTCATCACTGGATTATATATTTCAAAGGCATTTTGATTATTGTCAAAATTCTGCCATATATTATTTGTTACAGTTGTTACATTTTGCTTTAATATTATAGGTTTTCCACTCTAGTTTAGATGATAAAGCCTACAATTTGTTGAGATATTAAAGCTTGTTTTCTGGAAAACAAGACTTGGACCAATGTAATACACTAAAATATAACAACACTCACCATTTTGCCTCTATGACTGTAGGATTTTCTTTTAAGTTAGACTTTATTTATACTATTACAGCACAGCCAGGAAGTGGGAAAAGCATTGTAAAAAGTCATTTGTACTCCATATCATTTAAAAAACTTACATTTGCATATATTGCATATTGCTTGTTTCCTCATAGCTGTGTCTTCATTATAATCGCTTCATACAAGTTCTCACAAGTTAGATAATGTTTTACCGCATCATTTGATAATGAGCATTTTATTCTGAAATGCAATATAAAAATCCACTGATAAATATACACAATGTTTTGATGCTCTGTTAAACTCTATGTAATGCAGTCATATTGGATACTGAGTTTTCATTTTTTGCGCTACCAAAAATTTTAAGGAATATAACAGAACTTTGACATATACTGTGAAATGCAACTATAAACAATATTTCACAGTGTAGAACTTTATTATGATATTAGTTCTCCAGACAAGCTGACTTGACTGTTTTGCCATCAGGCCTACTGAACAAACAGGAGTCCTACCTTGAATTCGCAGCCTCTGCATTTCCACCTCTAAAATCTGCAAAAAGGGGAACATTTTTTCAGACATCAGTTGACCTGCTCACTTGTGCATCCATCCACAAGTTTTACACAAACATCACTGTATTGGCTTTAACAGATAATTCTATTCATGCACCTTACCGTCCATAGCAACATGTCCGAACTGATTTCCCTGTTTGCTCAGTGAAGGGATTTAATTATTAACAGTATAGACACCTGAGCATGCTGTCCTGCAAACCACAACCCCCTGACTGACAAATATCACCTTCTGTAGTATTCAATGGTCTATTCATGCTCTCCGTAGCAGCAGTGCACCTACCTGGACAGGAAGTTAATGAGGAAACGTCGAGTGATCCTCGCCGCAGCACGGCCTGAAACACCAGCATCTTTCAGCATGAAACTTGTAGCACAGACTCAATGGTTTAACCCAGATTCCTCTGCTGGTCCACACTAGAATGTTTTTCTTTTTGTCTAATTGGCAGAAACGAAAGGCTTTGTGCAGCCATTGGTCATTAACCAGAGGGCCTCCTTCATTTATGAAACTTCGCCCCAATTATCCTCAAAATGCTCAGTCACATGGCAGTGGCATTTCCCCCCCACTCTAAAAAGGTCAGTTGACTAGTTTGTGTAACAATGAAATCAGACACACTAATCACCAGTTGAGCTTTTTCTAAGTTAAGTTTTATTCAAAAAGAAAAGCTGATTTTGTGCAGTGGTTTCAGCTGCAAATGACAAGCAATGAAATAAATGATCACGCTTCTGTCTCCTGGACTACACTGAAACTTCACAGATCTCAGTAGTTGATGCTGATGCATCTGCTCTGTTTCATTTGTAAACCATTTCTAAACTTTGTTATTATTATCATCTTTTCACACCTGCTATATTTTAGTAAGGTAGAGTGACGTTATGAAGGTCACAGTATCTGTCTGTGGAAGTTGTGATCTGATGAGCTCCAGTGAACTGAGACCCCTAGTGGACAGTTAGAGGTGGACATCTGCATCCTTCCAGCCACATTTCCTCACTACAGGCCAAGATAAGATTATAGAAAGTAGTATTTATGCTTTAGGGGGCTGAGTTGATAGAGTTATGAAATCCTCTTTCCTCTTGTCTGTCTAGAACTTTTGTCACATAGGTTTTCTTTGGAAATTATCTTAACTACACCTACTACAAACAAAAGGATTTTGACATCTGACAAAAAGAACTATGAACATGAGTGAACACTTACATAGAAACAAGACTATCACTGCTCTCATATGGTGTACATAAGAGCAGATGTGGTAATTCACTGTACTGCTGAAAAGAAAAACAAAAACAAAGAGACACAAATCAGTGTGATTATATTTTATTCACATATGTTACATTTTGCATTAAATGTCCAAGTCATACTTTCTGGTCAAACTCAGAAAGTTTGAGTCAGCACCTACAGTAATGTACTGTATTCTCTCTTCATTCATACAGGAGAACACACAGGAGCTTTCAATTACAATTTACACCCATTACTCATTGGCTATTTGGTTGCGGTCATTTACAAAGAGGGTACTGCAAAATAAGGAAGAGAGGAGAAACTCAGTAAACAGAAAAGCAGCATGCATGAATTCAAGAGAAAGTTTTTGTTTTATTTTTTTTTTCAAGTGTGAACTTGTTCCTTAAAGATTCCTACACGCAGTAAACTGTGGCCCAGCATGTCAAAACCAGATATCAGCAGTATGCCGTTTATCACTCGCAAAAAATTAATCTCGCAGGCACGACTGGATAAAATTTCCTCTCTTCCTGAAAGAAATGGATGATAATCTGAAAATTAAGTAGCTAAGACACTTAAATAAAGGTGGCTTAAAGGATGTCATGCACAGTGTATAACGGATACTCAAGTCTGATGATCTTGTAATGTTGGAATGCAACTATAAATCACAGCTAGATGACGCATGAGTAAGGGATAGTCATCACAATAAATGTTCTATACTGCAGTTAGGACTCGACAATCAAAAGCAAAAAGGGAAAAATTTCTTTTTGACAGCACCGAGAGATGAAGAGTATTGGCATTTCTTCTCAAAAACATCATAGGTTCTGTTGAATTTCATATCTTGAGAGAAAACTGTGACAGAACCAATTTCAGTATTTTTGTTCTCATATGGCGCTCAGCTTTACCAGTGCAGCTGGACACCACATCTGTGCAATGACATTTCCTTTTCCTTACAAAAGTATGCTACTTAAATTCTGTGTTTGACGTTTTTGTGGTGCAATGGCAGTGAGTGAGTTATTCACTGACTGGTTGTTGCTTTAGCTGTTGCAAAGTTGGCGTTTGAGTATCTTCTTCAGAACCAACCAGAAATAAGAAGCGCGGATAGGGCAGGATGACGAGACCTGTAGTGAGCGTAATGAGGTGACCGCATACCCCCTTAAACATTAAAGTGAGTTTGAGTCAACATTCCCAGCCATCTGCCATAAACTCAAAGCACAACCTTAGAAAAAAAATCTTCACAAAAGTTAAAATTACTTACTTGAACAATGAGCAGCAGCATTTATTTAAATATCTAAAACTTATTTTAAACAGCAAAAAACAAAACAAAAAAATAAATTCCTGAGGATGGATTGCAACTAGACCCATAAAAAGAGCCTTTGCTTGTTTGCAAAATAACTCTAGTGTGTTGATGGGTGGACTTGTCCTGCCTACCATCACATGTCAGCAGACAATGAGTGCACATTGCAATAACATCGCTACACTCATCAGGAGCTTGAAACTCATGCCAGCACAGCAGAGCACATTTCGATAAATAAAAGGGATATGCATTAACATCATCATCATCATCATCATCATCATAAATGGTGCAAAAAGTAACCAAACTCTGCAGGGACATTCAGCACTTGATATTAATATATATATTTTAACCCAAATAAATGTGACCGGCTTTGAAAGCCTGTACCAAACCAATTGAATTTCTGGGCAAAGTTGTGCTTTTTTACTTTGATCTTATCGAATTCTGTTTTTTTTTTCCTGTTGAAAACCACACAACAAATCACTTAAACACACACACGTGTTAATCTTTAGGCATGATTGTACACCAAACTTCACATAAACCAAGGCTGTGGCAGCAAAACCCTCACTGGATGTTTGTGTTTATCACGTTTAAGAGCTCCCAAATATTTTTGATCGAGGCAGACACATAAGCCAGAAAAAAACTCTTCTCAGTCATGGGTTGCTGTTTTCAGTGGACTTTGGAAGATCTTAGAGTCCATTATAGTGAGGGCCCCAACGCTTATTGATGTGATCAAAGGTGTGTGAAACCCACTGCTGCTCCAATACTCGATACCTCTCTTCACATAAGAAGAGGGGTTTGCCACGGCTGGAGAAAGGCCAGAGGGAAAAAGAGGAATGAGTGTGTTTGTTTTCTCTGCAGCAACAAGTAAGAGTTGTGTCCCACTTTCATACAACATACTGGAAGCTTCTGAGCATGTTCTGAGTTTGTGGTAGGGACATAAATCTGTATGTATTCTTCAAATTATATTATGATGGTGTTACAATTCAGTGTGCTGTTGGTGTAAACTATTGTCCCAAAATGCACTGCACAAACAAACTAGATGAGCCGCTCGCAGTTGGAGAAGTAAGCAAAATGTATATGTATGTCTTTGTCAGGTTTAATCCTGAAACCTGCAGAATTATCAGTGCAAAATGGAGAAGTACATTTATTTCTTGTGCACGACCTGCAAAAATACTCTTTAGTAGGGATGCATGCTGTGTGTACTGAGTATGTATAATGAAACTGGGACACAGCACTTAAATATTCAAATGTTCTAACTGTATGACATTCACTGTACAATACTGTGATGTGTCATACCGTAAGTCGCGGTCCTCCTCTCCGTGAGCATCAAGGTAAACAGAACCCCACAGGCAGAAACGATGTCCACGGATGACGATGATGACAGAGGCATTTATCAGTAGAAAGATGCCTGTAGCTGCGCCACAATGTTGGGAGTGCTACAAGCGGCAAAATGGAGAAAAACAAATATTTAATACATGGTTAAAGAGATAGAGTGGGGGTTTTCCATTAGCCTGATGGAAATTTAGCTTGCAAACAGGTTCAAGAGGAGGACATTTTGTTAGAAATTACACTGCGTTAGCCCGCACCAATCACTGGGGAACTCACCAAAACACATTCACAGGTACCCTGCTGTTTGCAGCATGCGCCTTTCAGACATACGAAGGCGCCGCAAACAAGGCAGAGTGCAGGGTCTTTTGGCACCTTTTTGCAGGCAGTGCAGGCCTTCCTGTGATAGTACTGGAAGATGATATTGTAGTTGTCGGGTAGCTGGAGAAGACGTGGGGCTGACCACTGAGGATCCTGGACTAGCAAGGTCTTCAACGAAGAGAGACAGAAAACATAAAATATACAAGGTATAGCTACAAGTTTCACAGAATGCAGGGTTGTACAATGAAATGTACATTTTGGTCCCTTTAGTCAACTCACTAAACAAAAAATATATAAATAAATAAATATATATATATATATAAATATGTATAGCATATAGGCAAGAAGTCCTGAAATACACAACAGACTCTGTTTATTTGTTTTCATGCTCCTGTCTGCTGCACTAAATACAACAAATTCACGTTCCATCAGATCTCAAGTTGCTCAGTTTTTGTAATGTCTTGGACGATCTATAACGGGCTAATAAAGAAACTGCCCATTGTTAATCATTAGCAACTTAAACTGACAAGCATGACACCTCTCGTTTTTTACTAAATGATGCTCAATATCCAAGGTTACTGCAATGCCACAGGAGGAGGGCATAAAACACATGGCTAGCTATGCAGTCACTCTTCTCGAAGACACCTTGTCAACCAAGGTTGAAATGAAATTCAGTGCATCAGAAAAAAGTCGTTTACAAGACATCACGCTCAAAATACATGGTGTGAAAATTTAATCACAGAGAGAGTATTTTAACTCCAATTGCTTTTTATGCAACAATATTTAGTCTTATTCTTGATTTAAACTGATGCTGCATACTTAAATCATCTGGGAGGACCATCTATAGTCCTTACCTGATTATAAGAGGTAAGATTTAATGACTCACAATTCAGAAAATGCATGGACAGATTAACTGCTACAGAAGACTGATCAAACCTTCTTTAATATTCTTAAAGTGTCTGAAAGTCTCATCCAGTGGTTTTACCAACTGTCTTTTATCACAGATATCTAGGCTTCAATAATAGTAAGGCAACATCATGACCTTTATCAATGAAAATAATGCATGACGAAATGTTTAAATTATGAGCTGAATATTTAATTACAACAACAGACCTGAGAGTGTAAATACGTTTATAAAAGTGAGTTTCAAGTGAAGATTCTGGAAATAACACTGTCTTAATAACCATGCACATACCAATGACTGCTCAGCCTGTATCTGAGAGAGCCCTGTGACCTCAGCACACCACTGTGTCACCAAGTCAAAGGCATTGACCGCCCACTGCAGACACGAGGCACTGTGCACGGTGCTGGAAGGCTGAGGGGCCAATGGTAAAAGCCCCAAACACACAGCCAAGGACGAGAACTCCTCCTCCTCCTGAGAACACACAGACAAGAAATGTGCTGATGAGGTCACTTTCTGTAAGTCACAGAAGTCAAAAGATTTAAACTCCAGTCTACCAGTGAGCTGAGACGCCTCATGTTTTTGTATTATTAAGGCTGTGTTATCATTATGGGAAATTTAACAATTATGAACATCAGAGGAGCAGAAATATTGATCATTCTTGCTGCAGGGACACAAAGAGGTGGGGTAGTTTCATCAGGCTTAATGATACTTGATAAAACATACCGGGCAGCCTGTTAAGCTGTCTCCATAGAGGTGATGCTGCAGAAGACAGGAGAGGCGGAGAAAGGGCAGACAGAACTGCTGGAGGCTGAACTCGATAGACTGTGGGGACCACACACTGGAGATCAGCTGGAGAGGGAAACAACAGAAACACTTGATCAATACCCCGCCAACAGCCTGCTGATACTGCTGTGATGTATATCTCCCCTGGAGATCAGTGGAGATATGAGACTACCGTCTCTCAGGGTAATGGCCAATTCATTGTTTGGGAGAAAATGAAAAAAAGCAGAACACAAAGAGGAGAGAGAGACACAGAGGGAGCACCACCCTAGAGGCAGTTATGTTCTGCAGTGCTAAACAGTCATTTTAGTGACTCACCATTGATGTTTCCTCTGCGTTCACCTTGTAGACACTCTTGTCCTTAGAGAGCTCACTGATAACATGACTGATCAGCGCTTCAAGGGATTTCTCAGCGTTTGCAGCGTTCTGGGACAGAATTGCAAAATGTCAAACATATTAAACATATAATATTAAATGCTGACAAGCCAAGATTTTCACTGCATTCAACCCTATAATCTCTGACTGGCAACAAGCATAAGATTCAGTCTATTTAATCCCAGTTTGAGCTGAACTAGAGGGTAGAAGTATCTATCATTTTATAAGAGATGTATAGATTGAATCCCAGAAAGAATGACTAAGTAGTCTAGGAATGAAATAAAAACAATAATCATTATTTGGTTCTAGCCTACACATAGACAGGTGACAAAGAAAGAAGCATCATGAGGTGTCTTAAGTGCTTCATTGTTGGCTGCTTCCAGCCCTCTGAATCAATGCTCGCATTTTCAGTTTCCAGCAGGCCTTTTTCCCCACAGTGGAAAAACCAACTAGCCAGATGTTTGTATGCACTGAGACACAAAACCAGCCTCGCCCTTTTAAGATGGAGAATGAAAAATGGCTCCAAAAGTGGCACCAAGTTTGAATGAGATGCCACTATTGTAAACTCACTTTGACCACTAAACACTTATTTCATCAATATGCAATTACAAACATGAGGTCAACTGCTCCTCACAATGGCAACTGCAGCTTCTGAATCAATTGAGTCACTCATTACTGATCTGGGGCAAAAACAAAACAAAACAGATGAACAAAATGACCATTCAATGTGGCTATCAGGCTAACTTCGTAACTTGGTATTGATTCTGGCCACCATTTATCCAAAACATATTCCCATGTCTTTTGGAAAACACTGTCTCAGACAAAATACTTTTAATTAGTCATCTGAATGATTTTACTGCTGTCTCTTGCTGATACCATGTGTCGCAGCCTAAAGGGCTTCAACACATGATAAAATAGAACACTGAACGATAAAAATAAAATTGTAGGTCATTATAAATCAAATGTTAGCAGTCAAGTGTATGAATGTCACATATCAGAATATATAATGCAGATCAGGTCACTTCACCTTGCAGCTTTCTCAACCTCCTCATAAGTATCAAATGTGCTGTACTGTAGAATATAATGACTTACACACAAAAAGCAATGGACAATAATTCTTTCTGTACAATAAAACATCTGATAAAAAGGTAGAGACACCACTGACTGTGAGCTCTGATAAAAACTCAACTGGCTTGGCTGGTATTTTATATAGAGGAGAAGCTGCAAGCGTTTATCAAGCTGAAGGTATAAGAATTTAAAACAGCAGTCTTATCTCGTCTGCTGTCCTTTGTCATAGATTTATAGGGGAGGATTTTCAAGCACATGGATTTCTTTCCTCTAGGCTCTGATCTTTGCTCAGACTGTATATTTTGCAACAACTTCAATTTAATTAAAATGGCGTTCTACCAAATATGGACACTGTCCTCGCTGTGAATTTGAAATCTATCTTAATGACAGCTTGTGCATGCCTGTGCTACTGTTCATGAAAGTGTTAGTGGGAGGAGACTAATCCACACCTCCATTATGGATGTAAACACCCTAAAGGGAAGGGTTTCAGCTATTTGTCTTTTGACATTGAAACCAGCTTCTCACTAATACAGATTTAATAGACTGAAGACAGATAGCCAATTAACGCAACACTCTCCAGCAATCACACGTTTCCAGATAATGAAGGTCGATATTGTCAACTGTGGGAATCACAGAAATGACACCGGAAAGAGCTCAATTCGTCTCAATACGATGTCATGCATTATGATTTACTGTTGTAAACGGGGTCTGGGGAACAATCAGAACAAACGGCTATTTAGAAAGAACAGGAAACAAGTTGACTAGATAATAAAGGAAGGAAACTTAGGCACCAGTATTTTATTATGAATCAGGTCTTCAGCTACTAAAGTGACTTCATGTTTACCTTCTTAAGCGCTCCAGCTGTGCTCCAGGCCTGCCTTTCTTCTGGACTGAACTTGGATGAGAGTGCAGCCAGGGCCTGAGTGAACTGCAGGTTGTACAGCATCTTCACCACACAGGTAAAATGCTCTACACAGGGAGGAGAAGGTGACACTGATAAATTATGCAAAGAAAGTCATAACATTACCTCATTTGGCATATGGGTATACAAAAGATCTCCAATTTAAAAAATGTGTGCTGGCAGCTATTCACAGGGGCATTGTATTTAGTTCCTCAGTTCTGCATGGTGAGCCTCACTGAACAGTGTGCAGGATGATTAGCAGAGTGTTTCAAGTGGAAAATGTAGCCCAAAGGATATTTAAGTTTGGTTTAAAGAACAACAAAGAGTGTCATTTGTTTTCTTCTACAGCCAAAGGCTTCTGACAGTTCCACTGTCCTGGTCACTGTGACAAGTGTCAGTACAAACAATTGAAAAGGGCGGGACTGGAAAAAAGGGAAGCAATCACATTAGAACAAACAAGTGTAAAGGTCTCCTCAAGGACTGATCATGCCTCGCCCTTTTTATCTGTTTGAAAACAGAGGTATTGTAACCCTATTAATCACGCTTTGTGCATCGCTCATCCAGTCTCCCCCACAAAGAAGGCACCTGTAATAACATGAATACAATACATTCCCACTGTCACAGTTGCTTTTTTAAAACGTATAAATATTACAGAACCTTGCAATGATGCACTGCATGCTATAAAACACCACAACCTAGAGGAAAGTCACACAAAGAACAAAAAAAATGCTTAAAGATTAAATCATGACTAATAAACTATACGTTATCTGTAGATAACAGTTTCAAGCACAAGCTACACTTCCCTATGTTCCAAAAGTCCTAACTGCCCCCGACAGCGCTCAACCCAATTTAGTCTTCAATGAAATGACCTGCCTGCTGCGAAGCATCTTCCATTAAACATGACAGCAGTGTGTTGGGCCAGGTCTTTAGGTGGCCCTCCGCCTTTCCTAGTGAAGGGCTAAGATGGAGGAGATGCAGCAGCAAGCCACAGATGAAGGGCACACAAAGGAGGTGCAGCCCTCCCATCACCAGGGTCGTGTCTCTCTGATCCTCACAGCAAAGTAATGGCAACAGGAGCATAGATAAGAGATGTGAAATGCTTCTTTCCAGCACTCAGCCCTGATTACCACCAATAATGGGGCTGTCCTTGTGCTGCGGCCACTGAGAGACTCCCTGCACTCTTGTAGTGTTATGATGCAGACGCAGCAACAGTACCTTTTCGCAGCGGCTGTGGCATCGTGAGCACAAAGATAATCAGGAGGGATGGGACATCTCGAAACAGCATGGGTACCTCAGGTCTCTCTTCATCAAAGCCACTGCAAAACATGCAAAAGAGCTTTTCATTAATCAGAAGGGCTGTATATCCTGGTCTCATGCCAAATTAAAAAAGAAAAACATACAAATGCATTTATAAAACACACAAGTTTTAAAAAAGTAAGCTCAGATGAACTCCCCCTCTACATTTCAGTTTAATGGATTTTGCTCTTCCATTGCAGTTGGCATAAATGAACATCCAGCAAAACGCTACACAGGAGTCACAACTCAATGTCCCATTATTCAATGCTTGTGCATGATGAACTTTATAAATTAGGCAGCAAAATTCCTCATCTAATATCTGAATGGATTTAACTGATGCAAAAATGTTTCAGCGGATTCACTGTGAGAAGCAGAGTCAGTCTCGCTGGTTATTAAGGCTTCAGCAGCAAATTACATTTTCAAAGCCAACAGTGATGAGAGCCTCAGAGAGAGCAGAAATCGCTCTTCTTTCCTGCCATCACAATATTTTAACTCTACTCTGTCTCTCTCACACAAATCTCACATTAGAATAGTCACTTTCTGTCCTATTATGTGTGAAAAAAGCTGGACGGAACATTTCTCTAAACATTACAAATGTCAGAATGTCAAAAAGCCGTCACCTTAACACTTTGATGGAGGCACCAATCTCACATACCGCATGTCTAAAATAGGCTTTAAAGAAGGTATAAGAGAAAAGGTCTTGCTGTGTATACATTTTTAAACTGGCTTAACAAACAGACGGCTGGAAAAGGCTCATTCCCTCGATTTCCTGACCAACTTCCTTAATGTAGCCCCAGTTACATGTTTGTATTGTGTGCCATCTCCATTTAACTGTCTTCTGTTCTGTTGACACCTCAGCGAGGTTCCACTCTTCTCCTGAAAGGCCTCGGGGGGGTTTTAAACGAGAAGAGCTGCACTTTAAGAATAATACCTTCCATTACCAAAGCACTCACCAGTTAATTTAACTGTGCATTGGAGGAAAGCCTCAGACGACAGGGCTTTCAGACGCACTAAGACCACTGCATACAAACTATACGAACACAGTGAAATCTTTATACATCCCGCATTGGTGTATCTAACAGGAATAAGGCAAGAGCAACAATTTGAAACATCTCTCTCTGTCCTATTTAACTGGGCTGGATCAGATTGACCGCCTAAAGGTGTCAATGACAGTGCTGCCTCCCGAAACCCTTACAAAATATTTTTAAACACCAAATGGCTCCTCTGAGAATACTGTATGGCTGCAAGCACTTTAATCGTAACAGGTGTAAAAGCTGTCTTACAACACTAACAGGGAGGAAAGGTTGTTCAAGCTCATCCTATATTGTTAAGTGCTGCCAGGAGTGGTTTTTTTACTCATATGAAACCCTGACAACCAAATATACTCGTGCATTAAACAGCTTTTTCTGACTTACTTTGGATTGGATTAACATTTATTTTCTCCTTTAGGAGAGATATCTCTTTGCCATTTGAACACAGTTGACATAGCAGCAGACATGTAAATGCAGCATCACACGCACATCAATAAAGTCCAGAACATACAAGCAAAGGCACTGCACAGAAGCCCTACAAATTTTGATGATAATTATTAGTGGATGTCCTTTGAGTTTATGACCAAATTATAAAGACAACATAAATATAAAATTACGATCACAAAAGTGACTGAGACATCTCAAGACCTGACATGAGACCCTGTTAAACTGACAGCCGCAGTTAGATCTCAGTTTTCATTTCCCTTTTCAACAAATGATTAATCAAATGCAAATACAAATTTTGACAGCCTCCATGCATTTTTATTACTGGATTATTTTTATTTCTGCTCACTGCATGCCCATAACGATTAGCTTGCTTTCTATAGCTGATGATTTATTTAATTCAAGTTCTACTGAGCAAACCAAGATGCTTAATTTAGCAGATCTCAGTAATATATAAAATGTTTGTTTTGTCAGGTAACAAAAACATAAAATAATAAGTGTCTGTCCAATAATTCACTGCCAGTATTTATGGTCATAAGCTCACTAGCATCTAAATAAACATATTATTCAGGGTTCTTCTTCTTGTAGCTTTTACAGCCAGGAGAAAATGAATTGATTAAATCTTGACAAACAAACAAACCATAATGACTTCAAATTGCAAAAAAATGTGATTTTAAAAGAACTATAACTTTCGGAACGCAACTAAAACTAAAATTAAAACTTTGGTCAGAATTCAGTCCGCTGCCAAGATGACTTACACCACAATAATACACATTCTCTCTGCCTCTGACTTTTTTCCAAAGGCGCCCATTTAGGCTCTTTGGGAAGGACGTGCTTTTGGATCACAGGTGACATTTGGTCCTGCTTCCTAACTGTCTCCTCAAATAACTCCTCAACAGTGAAGACGGGGGAACGGTGCCAATTATTTCCCAGCCCTTCTGATCAGTTTTGTGGAAGTGAGATGTGAGTTTAATTGACAGCTTATCAAAAAATATGTGATGTTATAAAGAATAAAAAATTCAATGTAAGGCCTGGAGAACAACGAAGAACTATATGGTCATGATTCAAGACAGGATAAAACTCTGTGTGTGTGTGTGTGTGTGTGTTAGCAGCCATGTCTTTTGTGTTTTGTTAAATACTGGTTTCTGTTGAAGCTAGTTGAGACAGCTGGGACCTGAGATGCCGTGCTAGCATGGTGTTGGTGTGGTTGTTCTCAGTGCAGTGAATTTGACAGGGTCGTTTTGCTCTCTGTGGAGTGCCCGGTAATTTGCCAGATGCAGCAATTATCGGTATCTATGGAAACCACGCATGGTCCCTTTTCTGTTTTTAGCTCCTCTTTGTGTGGAGGAAAATCTGTTGGGGGCAGGAGGAAATGGTGGTGTTTAAGAGACAGGAGAGAGAGAGAGAGAGAGAGAGAGAGAGAGAGAGAGAGAGAGACAGAGAGAGAGAGACAGAGAGAGAGAGACAGAGAGAGAGAGAGGACAAAGTGGCGCTTTGATTGCATGTTGACGTGAGGGAGGGAAAGTGTGGGGGGAAAGTAGAGACTGGGGGGGGGTTATAAGGAATCAATGAACAGATTTATAGATTTACTGTTAGCGGAGAAAAAGTCACTCACTCTGCCTCTCTGCTTTTTATAACCTGAGTCAGCTTCGTCCAGGGGTTGTAGGCTGAATCGATGCTGTACAGACGCATGTGCATTGCCAGCACATGAAACAGCTGATCTGAAAGGAAAAAAACACATTGTTTTTATGATCCAACACGGTCTGACAGGAACAAAACCAGCAAGTGTCTGTTTATCTCAGTGTCTATTGTCAAACCGCACCCGCTACCAGTGTAGATCAAATGTGACTGCAGGCTAATCGTTTGGCTCAGATAAAAACCAGGCCAGGCCAGATGGATACACGGTAGTGCTCGATAGCCTTGAGCAACTCTTTGGTCAGGTCACACCTGTTCGTTGTGAGACTAATGGAACATGAAGAGAGACCCCCTGCACACGCACAATCTCTCGTGTACACATTGGCTTTTAATAGCAGGACACTTCACAGCCTTTACTGTTTATCTGGACTAAACCTGTAAGTGCCCAAATTTATGACATTATGCCAAAGGCAGCAAGTCAGCCCACTTGTTTTAGATGTTAAGTAATATACTCCAAAGTAGAGAAATGTCCTTGTGGTTTTTTTTAATCCAAGAAGAAATTAACCTACTTGTTCTAATAATAAACTCAATCCATGTCCTTTGAAAAGTCCGAAATTAATGTTGGCAGTAGATTTAAATCAGATATGAACCATGTTTGAAACCACTGAGGTTAAAACAACCAGTCCCATTTAGTTTCAACTTTAGGTGTCTGCAGCAACCTTCTTTATAACCTGAACCTTTTTTCAAGGAGTGGCCTTAATCCTATTTAATTTTGTTTTACAGGGAATTAAGATGCCATAATGCAGAAAAGTGCTTCAAATTATCAGCTCTCTCAACTTGTGAGAACTGTCAATGTTTAGAGCAATACTGCCCTCCACAGGTAAACAAAGACACAGCACGAAGAGAGCAAAGCATCTGTGCCAGGCCTTCGATGCATCCCATTTGTCTTCACTACGGCTTGTTTCCTCTCTCTCCGCACTGCCACTCGGCTCTTACCGGGAATTAACCTGGGAGAGGTGAGGAACAGGCGCTAAGGAAAGTAAATGAGAAATAGTGGAGAGATGAATAAAGTCAGGGCTGTGGTTTCCTACTACCATCGTAAAATTTAAAATGTGTACAGTTGGAACAGGATTATTTCAAGCTTCAGGTCCAGTCATGGCATATTTTCACAACCAGAAGCCAGCAAAAGTTACTAGAACTATAACAAAGCATATTTACTGTATTCTGTCTATTATTCTGCTTTCTGCAATAGTAACATCACTAAAGCACAAAGAAAAAGAGGAGATAGTGAAGCAAAAGAGAGAGAGCCATAACTTTGGTTTAGGGTGTTCCCTGTCACATATCACGATAACCATTAACAGCTCTCGTTTTCATATTGTTGTGATTAATGACTGTAAAACACAGCCTGCCTCTTGATACTTCTACATGACCCATGCACTTAATGTCATTTAAACCTGTCCTTTTCCCTATACTTTCTCTACTTATACTTTTTATTATAAACGCTAAAAGTACAATTTGTTGTGCGCTCATATTTCATCATATTTCATGGCAGATATCTGACAAGAACAGTGTAATTTGGGGGGACAGCACTCACCAAGTACTGCAAGTCTGCAAATCTGAGTTCAACATGATTTGACCTTTCAACTTCCTGCACAGTAGCAGTCATATTGTTTGGGATAAATTCAAATATTTGCAGTTAAATAATCTGAGAACGTGCTATTTGGAAACTCTCTGGAGCTGATTCAGCCTATTTCAAGGGAACTGAAGACAGCTTCGCTCTGTGGTCCATCATATCCTCATCAGTTGAACAGAAGAAGTGCCAACTGGGAAACAGGCTTAGAAACCCCATGAGCTCTCACAGTTAGCACACGTTCGCCGTTTCCTTCAAATCCATTTCCCTAAGAAGAACGACCACTAATGTACTGCAACTGAGTAAATTTGGCCGTCAGCATGGCTACACAGTTAATGTAGCTCACAAATGGCAAACCTCCAGTGTGAAATCTCTTTTCAGCCACTCAAGGATGACAGGCCATTTCAGTGCAGCAGCCTCAACTTTGACAGAATAATTAAACACAAAATGGGGCGTAGGCAGTGCAACAAACCTAGCAATGACACCTTCAAACACACCTACTTTTGTGCATATATTTGAGCAAATGCTTACAGTGAGAGAACAGTAATCAATACAATGGATGCTTGTCGTGGCTGATGTTCAGATTTTCTATACGGTTTTTCCCTTAGACACATGCCCTTGCCCTTGTCATGCACACAATCAACTAAAACAGAACTTCATCCATTTGTCTGCTTCATTTACTCTGACTGCTCCCAGCAGCTCAGCTGGGACAGCGTCTATCCTCGCCTGCCACTGTTAATCAACCCTTTGGGTTTTTTTTTTCTCTTTCAGTGGTTCAGATTTAACGTGGATGAATGGGTTTGATCCTAAGTCAGACACTTTATTACACAGAGCCAATGGGAAATGATGCAATTACCTGCAATAACACACATCCCTGTAAATGTCAACTTAAACAGCAAAATACATGTGACACAGCACCACCATTTGTATTCAGGGAGCTGGAAAACAAGGCAGGTCACTGAAAACCCATGAACAAAGCACACTCAACTAGTAAAAAGGAAAAAAAGACCAAACATTTCTTTTTACAGTTTCAACTCGAGCCCAAGAATTCTTACTGAATTCTCCCCTACATGTAATAATATTGGCCACTGGTATGTCCCAAAATTTGACTTGTATGTGCAATTGCAAATTATATAATTCAGATGGAAAAACTGTATTGAAAGATATGAAAACTGAAGACCTCTAGGAAAACTCACTGAGACATGAGCGTTTGGCAGCTGCACTGGCCCCTCCAGAGCACAAGTTTCCTCCCCGGTGCACAAGTTCCAACTCCAGGTTGGTCCTGAGGAGATAGAGCCAAGGCTGCTAGTGGGTATTAGCATCAACACATAACAAAACTGTTCAACAAATGCATACGTAAGCAGGATTTTCGCAACTGCTCTTTAATAAGCAAGGTAAGGATATTCCATTCACAGTCTCATTCAGTCATGCCAACACTTGCAAATTCACGATCCATGGCGTTACCTGAACAAGAAGCACTCGGTTTTCATTGGCTAAAAATCATACAGCATTGGGTGACACCTGAACATTAATAGACAATGAAAGTGAATCATCAGCAAATGTCTGCTGGCCAAAGAAGGAGTTATTCAATTAAATAAACCAGTGGGTCCAAGTGTACAATGTTTCTGTGATAATGGTTCAATCAAAATACACATGGTTATGTGCTTAAGTTATTACATGAGATGTTTGTTTTAAATGACACTGTTGTTATAAAGCATCTCCACATTCTATCGCAATTGCTGCTTTTGTACCCACAGTTCTTGAAGGTAAGCAAGTCACGAGATCTTTGTCATGTGTTGCAGGGTACATGGGATGACTCACTGATCAAAACATGATTAAATTTAGGGTGCAGTATTCCTTTAAAAACAGCTATTAGAGCAGAGTGTGTGCATGTGTCAGAGAAGGGATGGCGGTGTTTGGTATAAATGGCTGAGTATCATCATATTCAGCTTTTGGTTATGCTTGCCTCTTTTACCAGTTTGATTAGGAAGATGAAAGATGCTGCCTAGTCAAGCCATTTGCCATTTAATGCGCCTGTTTTGCAGCAGCAATTCCGTATCAAGTAAATGACAGCTTTCCAAGACTGATTTTGCACAAGCTGGACCATTAGCATAAAAGCTGTTCCAACCACAGTTCATGCATAATCCCCAATGTGAATTTCCCATGCATATCCAAACACATTTCATTCCTGAATTTTAATTCCCCAATACCAAAACACTGAAAAAAATAAACTAAAACCTCTAACAAAAATACATAGATGGTAAAAACCGATAGGTATTACTAAAATAAGACTGATCTGGGCCTGTTTTCATCTCGCCACTGGCCATTTCCTTCTATGGGCCAGGGAGGTGGGGGCAAATCCTTGGGTTTCCTGGGAGAAAAAGCAATTTCACATAGATAATGCAGCCACGGTGAAGCTCCATCTGGCTTTTGCTGATAAGAGTGCCCCTGTGACAAAGGAATTTTCTACTCCTCAGGCAATTTGCGCTGTTCATTGAACTTCAGAGAGCCAACAGGCAGCCAGACACACTCAGGGGATCTTTCTGTTCAGGGTGGAGGGTTGGGGGAACCACAGCACTGGGTGGCAAAAGGTCTGGATGGTTACGCTCCAGAAAGGGCAGAGTTTTTGGAATGGGAGTGGTGAGAAGTTAAGAAAGCCCAAGGTGAACTAAAAGCCAAGCATTTCTCTGACCTGTGACCAGCGTGTTGAGACGATACAAATACCTAAGAGAAGACTGTGTCATTTTTTTTTTCCAAGATTATGCCTTTTTACCAGAGGGAGGGTGGAGGATGACATGCAGTTAAGATTTCTGTCCATAATCGAACTGGGACACCACAGTCACACCATGCGCATCTTATTGTGGCCTCGAGTGACAAAACTGCTAATGCCACTTTAGAATGTTCTTGTAACACTTGCAGGAAAATGAACCCCCCCCCCAAAAAAAAAATATATATATACACATACACACACACACACACATATATATAATTAAATATGAAGAAAACAAATCAACACCTTCACACCTCCCTGAACAAATTTGAAAAAAACAAAAAACAGAGAAAGTAAAAAGCAAAACAATCCATATATTTGGCGTTGCAAATACTATGCAACAACTGCAGTATTGAATTTCAGTTCCATTTCAAGGCACCTTTCTGTGCTAAAAATGCTAACAGAGTGTGACTCTGACACTGAGAGAGGACACTACTGTCTTTTTGCATTGATAATCATTGTTATTCAAGCGCAGTAGCTGGCATTAAGAGAGAAATGAAAGAGCAGGCAGACATTTATCCCACCGACCTCAACAGTCAGTGGAGTGTGCATGCGTGCAAGGATGTATGAGGTGGTGCAGAAAGAGGACCACCAAGTTCAAAGGACTGCAGACACAGAGACAAAGCCCAATATGACCAAGTGACCAAGTCTTTGCTCATAACAGACAACAGATACATGTCCATGTACATATACAGGTAGTATTCTGTCTCAATACTACCTCAACAAACAAGACAAGACTATCATATTTTAAAACAATAGGTGCATAAACAAGTTTCTTTAATGCCACTTTTTGTTTTAAGGGGTCAAGATTTATCCATTTTCAGCAAATGTGGATTGTGCTGGCAGTAAGGGTAAACATGGTATGGTAAGGTAACATGTCCACAGCCTCAGTTATGTCCTCCAGCTTCTCCTGTGGTATGCTGAGGCGTTCTGAGGCCAAATGATATATAAAATCTTTGCAGCATTTATCTGGGCCTGTGCTGAGGTCCCAGTTACACATGCCTGGAACATCTCCATAGTCAGGAAGCACACTAAGCTGACTAATGATAATGATGATGATGTGGTCCTGCTTAGTCAGATTTCATTCCTTTTTTATTACCTGTTCTTTTAAAATATTATTTCAGCTGTGCTGCAACTCAGAAAAAAATGCTGTGAATTTCAAAAATACAAACGCATAAAGTCCATGTGCAATCAATATCAGCAGAGTGCTTCTACCTCATCTGTGTCATGATGTGAAAGTCACTTCCTACAGTTTATAATTATATATGAGATCTGCAACTTAGACCAACTGAGAAGTCAAGAAACTTGACTCTACCATCTTATCTTTCAACAGAACTTATGACTTACGAACTTACAACCACACCTGAGTGATTAGATGCTCACCTTCAAGTTATGAGCATCTAATCACTGTGAAGAGGGCTCAGTCTAAAGTATGAATCTGTCCTTACCTGGCCACAGAGTACATGAAGAGGAAATCGTTGTCTGGGGATCCGGGGTTCTTGCCATAGTCCATGTATTTCTTCTGGGTGGTATTTTTGATGTCTTTAATAACAAACTCCATCTCTTTACTCAAGTTGGACTCCGTCTTAAAAAACCCCCAAAACAAACAGACAATTGAATCAAAACTATTTCTAAAACTGACTTTGAAAAGCTAACCTAAAGTAAAGAAATATATTTTCACATTAACATAAACAAGAAAGAAGTCAACTATGCAGTTTGTAATCAAAACATCCAATAACTTGACTTTCTGTTATTAGCACTCAGGAAGGTGAGACAATGGGACTAGTCGCAATGTACATTCATTGAAATTATAATCTGTTTATGGTTGCCTTGCATTGTCATACAAAGACTTCAAATCAATCTATCAATCAAATCCAAAAATAATTTGGGCAAAAATGTTCAAAGACACGTGTGTGCTAGTTTTTTAAAGATACTTTTTGTGACCCCAAAAAAAACAAAACAAAAAACAAACAAAAAAAAGTCTTTAACTATTCAGCTGAGTTTTATTTGTCACTTTGAATAAAACCTGAAACCTAGCTAAAATCACACTGCCAATCATGATTATGAATGGAAAAATATAACAGACATCAATTCAGATCATAGGTTCAGTGACAGAATTGTGCCACGGGGACATATTGACACACCAAGGCTGTCAGACACCTGATGAAACATTGACTTCTCTCTGAATTAACAGAAGAACAACCTCTGTGAAACAGAACCACCTTGTTTCTTCCAGTTTGAAGTAAGCTGGTTGTTTTCTAGCTGTGTAAAACGTGCAGGATGTCTTCAATAATAATAACCTGGACTTACTGGGAAAAGGCCAAGTTTCTCTTGAAGATCTTCCACCTCCTTTACAAGCACACACGTCTTCTTGTTTGTGGGTGTGTGCCAGGCACCAGCCTCTGTGCCCCGCCCAGGGCGACAGGGAAGAACACTATTGGCAAACTGTCGACACAATGGGCAGGTAAATTCACCCTTGTCAACAGAGAAACCCTGTAGGACCTGGTCGTTCTGGAAAGAGAAGAGACACAAGACGATGAAACTTGAACAGGGCAACAAAAAATAAAATTTGAAAGTATTTAGGATTCAACAATTTATCAAAACAGGACAAACAGTGAATGTACATCCTAATGATTTTCACTCACGAGACCTAAAATTGTCTTTTTGCTGAAACGTTATGTATTCCAAAGGTTAAAACTTTAAGGGTATATAAGAAGCATATTCACTTTTCTAAGTCAGCATTGCCATGAATTATTTTTCTGTCAAATAACTACCGTGGTTGACAAATAATAATTTCGTAAGGTGTCGTAAGGTCAAGCTCTCTCTTACCCTTAGAGACTCCATGTATGACTTGTGGCAATCTATATGCAGAGTGTGTCCGCAGGTCTGAACGTAGACACCCCCATCCCAACCTATTGACACAGACTGGAGGCAAGAGCTCTGCAGAATTCACAAGAGAAAAATCACATCAATTAGAATATGCAAATATGTTTTCAGCCAGGTATTAAGCCTCATGAACCTTTTGTTTTATTTGTGGTGCTAGTAAACAAAAAGCTTTTTTTTAGGCTTGAAATAACAAACCATAATAAAAAACCAATTGATGAGGTATTTTAAAGCATGTTTTAACAGACAGACTGTAGGAGTGAAACGGCAGCTTTTTATCAAATTATATCCAATTCAACTTTTGGTTCAGAGTTGTGCTGGAAGCTAATCAATACACTAACATTAGAGGCAAATGAGAGCAGCTGGGCCAAAGCAATTCAAATAAAACTTTTAAAATAAAGTTATGAGTGATGCCTTTTATTTTTTGTGTCTTAAAAATAATGTGACGTGACGTGACAGACATTAGCTGTCCTACAATGTTAATATCACAAGCATGTAAAAGATGTAATCAAAAACAACCGTCCAACATCCTACAGTCTCTTCAGGACGTCAGCGGATGCAGATGCTCACATTGCTGACATGCATATAAACTAAATGTCAAGAAATTCAAACAGACAGGATGAAAGCATGTTATTAGTGCTGCTCAAGCCCTCATTTACACACAGAAATCCATATCCCTAATAGTGCTGTAAGTGCTTTCAGCCTTTTCTCTTTCTGTGAAGCGCTGCTAATATTTACAGAGGACACCTACGTCTTTGAAGAACCGCTGCATGAGTGTGAGCCTGAGATCGTGAGCTACTCCACACGTGTCTGCAGCGTAGATGTGCTCTTCATCACTAGTCGGAAGTTTCTTAGCCTCTTTGCTTTTGCAGCGATGTCCGAGCACTGAAAGGCAAATCACAGAAGTCGTCTATTGATTATGATGTGATGATGAGAAATCTGTCCAAATTATTCTGTATTAACATTAAAAGAGTCCATACAGTATTAGGGCTTCATTAAAGATATATAACATTGAGCATTTTATTGATTACTTAAGATTTCAAGATATCATAAAATAATAAATGGCATTTTTATTTCTCAGATTGCTTAATATTTCATTTTTTATCCTACTCAGCATCCAAAAGTCAAAGACATTTGACTTACAATAATGGAAAACAAACAAATCTTCACAAAGCAGCAGCTGAATTTAGATGTTTGTTATTTTTGCTTGATAAATCATTTAAAATGTTTAATTGTCATGAGATGGCATTAATTTTTCATTCCACTGACTAATTTATCAATCAGTTAATCATTTTAGCCATATATGGTATGCTTTACTGGTACTGTTCAATGGCCAAACTCAGATTTCCATTTCCATTTCATTGATATGTCCGACACATCCCGGTATTCAACAACAATGAAATCAACTACAGAAAACGTACAGCTTTAAATCTGGTCACCTAACAGGAAACATGACTGTTTGACTTTATGGATCCACTGTTGGTCGTTGCAGTCGTAGCTTTTATGAGATGTTTTTCGAGGTCGGAGTCTTCTGACCGTTTTACATGCTGAGTAATTACTAATCAAACACACCATTTACTTGGATGACAGAGTGATCCTCCTCGGTACACAAACATTGAAAAGAGACCAAAAGGGATCAACATGAATGATGAATGAGCTAATTAATCATTCATTAACTAAAAATTTGCTGTCCAATACAGTGGATCACACTGTATTGCCAGCTTACCGACAGAGAAATAGAATAGTTATGTGTGGTTACTCAAAGCCAGGCTGGTGATTGAACAAATGCTTCCTGTGTGGGATATTAACATCAGGATGATGGGGCATGATGTACCTGAGGATGCCTGGAGAAGGACTACTAGACCAGTGGGTCTGTCCTCAGTGGAGGGTCCACTCTGGCCACAGATCACGCAGTCATAAAGAACCTCAGACTCCATCACTTCAGACGCTCCCAAGTCCATGGCTGCCTCGGTGTCAGGAGATTCTAACAAGAAAAAGCATGAATATTAAAATAAACTTCCCCACAAAAATATTCTCAACTAATGCTACAAATATGTGATCATAACCATGAAATACACTGCAACAGCTAATAATGACTTAAAACCTGGAAAAGCTATTTTGGGAGAACTCTGAACTTTTCATTCATAGTCAGTGATCTGTGAGCATTACATTCACCCTTGTGTGAATGAAACGCATCCGCCTGTGTGAGAAACAAAACACAGAGCGGTAATGTGGTCTCAACGGCTTTTCTTTAGGTAGATCAGAAACCGAGGTAATGATCCATGATGAAGAGAGGTCACTGACTGTAAGCCAAACTCCTACTCAGGCGACAAATCTGAGTTACACAACACTACTCCTTTCTAATTTACACTGAAATAACCAGCTCTAGGAACATACTCCCAACTGTTGTGTTCAATTGTGATGAGTTATTTCCTTTCTACAGCTGGAGCTGGACTGCCAAAATGGCTCTTGCACAATAAGGTATCAAACATTCATATATAAATACTGTGAGCCTACATAAACTCACTCTCTGCCACCCATGTCTGCGCGATTGACAGAGCACTAGAAATTAATCACTGATGTGAAATTAGTTTTAAATGTTACAAACTGTGTTCAATTTAAGCAGTAAATATTGTGAAGAAATGTCAAGCTGTGTTGGAAATTGATTTATTGCTTTTTGGGAAAATATGTTTTCGAGAGAGGTCACTGTGTTCCTGGGGAAATGAAGGATGCATTAGATGTCAACACCAGAGCTTTAGCCCCAGGCCGTCCCAGAACACAGAGCATGTGGGCATGCGCGCAAATAAAAATACACACATGGAAAAGGTAAGGCAACAAGGACAAACTGTTGGTGTACTGCTCTTCGATGCTTCCAACAGCATACACCTCTGAATCCTCTTTAAAGCACTGTGTTTATCTGATAGGTTTGGGTTTTTTTTAAATGTTTGCTGGTCCTTAAAGAATGTTGCTTTAGTCAGTGTCTTCATTGACTAAAGCAGCAGAAATCGGTCTCAATAAAAACAATAGTGAAGTCTGGTGATTATCGTTTGTAGCATTCTTCCATCACTGCGAGTACAACAAAAGAAATTCCATTCACCTCCATTTTCTAATAGAGCAGGCAGAAATCTCAGCGAAATGTATAAATAAATAAAACTATCTGCATTACTAATGACGAAGGTAAAAGAAGACAATGTGTTTCAGTTATTTGAGTGAATCAAATAACTGAAACACTACATTACAACTGCATTTCATTTTTTTTAAGTAAGCACAAATGATACAAAGCCAGCAGCTAAACCAAAGTTACTGCTTAGCAGGAAGTGTGCAGAGAGAGTTCAGAATACAGTCCTGCCAGAGGATTCCATCTGATCACAGCAGCCATTATTCATTCACTAACCATGTTGTGTCAGGGTGGGCCCTGGGAGTCCAGCCCACTATTAGTGCTTTGATCCTATATGCCCTTAGCCAGCAGCCACCCACACTCCCATAGGAGCACTCTCCTCTCAATTTCTCCTAACAGGTCTACAGAGACCACAAACATGGACTCGGCCCACTGTCACCTTGCCTCAATGAAAAAGGCACAGCAATGATAGGTTTATTTCAGCCAACGGCGCTTTTCTTTAGGAGTTACAGTACCAAAGTGTCCTTCAAACAAAAAGTATTCATGTTTAGTGCTTTTATAAAGGTCTCGTGCGCCAGTGTCAGAACAAACCCAGTTTGCTAAGCACATTCTATCAGAGTGGTTGTTGCAGAAACACAATGAAGCAAGCTGCATACTCAGTCAATGCTAAAGGCATAAATATCCAGGGCTTTGTGCAAACTGCCACTTTTCATTCACATTTTAGTCAGTTTTGCTTGGCAATACAAAGTTTGTTTATTTCACTAAAATAACCTGATGACAAAAACAGATTTTTTTTTTAAATAAAACTTTAGACTTGACTAATGAACACTCACAATCTGTGACCATCCTAACACAACACCTGTTTCCAAACTCACTGGATTTGAAACAACTGAGAAATCTGTTTGGTTTACTAGTCGAGCAACTGACACATTTATTTTTTATTTAGTTAGCAGCTCACGTGTTTGGTTTTGCACTGGATCGTAATTGGATACTAATTTAAAACTCTAAAACCATAAAACTGGGGGGAAAGGTGAGCTGGCCTCTTCTTACCAACATCCATGGCTGTTTCCATGAAACTCTTCTGCCTTGATGCAAATTCAGCCAGCAACTTCTGCTGTCTCTCTCTAGCCCTCTGACGTCTGAAAGAAAGGACATGAAATACAAAATGATGAAAACGCAACAATGTGCACACCTACCCAGTGTTTAACTTCAGATCAAATGATCAAATGAATACTGATTGTGTTTATGTAATTATAGTATTATAATATAATCAACTACTGAAAAAAAATACACTTACAAAATAGAAACAATTCATACACTCAGTCTGTTAAAATAAGGTCAGGCCACTTTCTCCATCTAACCATTGTACTTCAGCTTAACAAATGCATTACAACATCCTGGGACATGTTCCCCCTGATCACCCACAGCATGTGCAACAGACTCCTCCATGTAGCAGGGGACACTGTTATATACACAGCAGGTGTCTGATTCCAGTAAGAGTGTGTTGTGAAATTTAGAAAGGTTGATTATTAAACTAATATGGTGGATTGAGCCCCACTGCAGACTTACGGGTGAGAGCTGACTGTAAATTAAGTCCCTAATAAGAGGACATAAACAAATGCTGACAGGAGCGTCACAGCTCAATAATTTTCACTGATGGTTTCAGGGTTGCCGACAACCAGCCTGAGGAATGGGCAGCAGCTTCTCACTTCTCACTGCCACTGACCGCACGACTGCCTGATGGTTGCCTTGGAAACAGCACTAGTTTGTGTGAATGTGGAGAGATTCTACCTTTACCTTTCTCTGTGGTGTGAAGCCAACCCCAAAAGAAGGCAATTATTAAATGGTTATAGCCCATTCCATCATCATTAGAGGAGGGAAATGGAAGACACGGACTAGTGGGTGAATGCAAGGTGAAAAGCCAAAACCCACCGGACAACAACCAATGGACCTATGGTGGCAATCGCAACACATGATAACTATGTTGAGTTTTATTCAAATTTAGAAAAGCTGGAAAGATGTTTGATGTCTTTAAGAGTACAACAAATTTCAGTAAATTTAGTTCAAAAAGAAGGACCATCCTGCTTTGGAGAGTTATGAGTTATGGAGGAACCTGATGTAGGAAAAAATTTTGTCAGCACTTCACAGACAACATTACTGAAATTTCTTATTCAGTTTACCTACAAGACTGCTGGTTTTTGCCATGCCCGACTGGTACAGTCCTTCAAAAGTTATAATATGACAGCCGAGGAGGATAATGAAGATATATCACTTACTTTGATTTACACTACAGTTGACTCAAACCTTGTTCTTGCACAAAACCAAGTAGTTTTTTGTAGTGCTATTAACAAAATTCAAAATAATGGAACTTAGATTATAATAATATAAATCATGACACCCATTCAAAGTAACTGTATGGTTGCAAATTCAATACACAACCAGTACTGTACTACACACTGTACATTTTTATGTTACCTCTCTTCTTTATCCATGGTTTTCTTGTCAGAGGGACTGTTCTTCTTTGGCGGAACAGGGGGACACACCTTCCCACAAATGTCCTGGATGCTGCGCTTGATTTGGCAGCTGCGCGTGGCTGCCTTAGTGAGGATGCGCTCGATGGCTGTAATGCCATCTCCATGAGCGTGACGGCTTGTGTCCATATCCTCCAGCCAAGATGCCGACAGAGAGTTCTGCTTGGACGACAGCTTCTGGTGGAGCTTGATGAGGAGGGACAGCATGCTCTCCCGGATCTCCAGGATCTCTGTCACCAGCTGAGGGGGAGTTCCTGGCGGGACCCAGCGCGTTGAGGAGCTCTTGGGCCTGACAACCTGGGAGGCTTCGGTGTTGCTGCGGTTGATTATCTCCTGGAACTTCCTCCTGCGCTCTGCTACAAGGCTGAACACCTGAGCTTCACGCAGATTCTAGGAAGACACAAAATAATAAATAATCGTTAACAATATGTTTTTTTAGTATATATTTGATAAATACTTTTACATGGACCATCTTACAACCACATTTGTTTGGGTAATCCAGCCGCTAAGTCTAGCATGGTAATGGCATGCCCCAGGATTTAATGGACACACTGTAAACACAGGTCTTGCATAAATGATGTCACACACATACAAATTCTTCACAGCACACAAAAAATTGAAGCCCACACCATTTCAGCAAAATGGAAACAGATAAAAAAAGGTGGAACCCTTCAAATTCGACCTGAATCTGGATACTTTGGCTCACCAGTCTTTGAGCTAAACACTAAAACTACATCACCAACAGCCTGATGGACATTGGTGAATTGGCGGGTTGCTTCATTACCATATTCAGACAGGCACAATACACATAAAAGTCTAATTAAATTTCCATTATAAAAATTCAGCTGACATTTCACGAATACTTTTGCTGGTACTCAGAACAACCATATTCCTGAAAATTCAAATCATCCTGATGTTAAAGCACACAACCCATCTGAAGGATTGCCATGACCACCAAAAAAAGGACCTGAGCTGGGCTGTTAAATAAACATACTTCATATAGGCCAGTCACAGCAACATCAATCATACTGACATGCAGTTAAAAAGCATTTACCCAAACCTGCATTACACATGTAATTAGTTTCAGCAGTCAGGAGGGAGGGAAACTGCTGAAGCATGGCATTATACACACGCCTTAACACACAAAGGCAGATGTCCTTTGAAAAGCACAAAACAAACATGTGCAAAGAAATTCTTTCATGATGAAGATAAAAAGTAGACAAATGCAGCGACTCGTGGCATCAAAGTCATCAGCCTTTTTACAGAAATGGATGTAGATAGCTACCTCTCTCCAATTCCCTGTAAGACGCCTGGAGTTCTGTGGAGCAGGCACAGCAAAATGAACAATAATAATGATGATATGAAAGAGGAACATGAAAGTACCAAAAAAAAAAAAAAACCCCAGTGTAGGACGATAAATAAACTGGATGAATGTCGGAGCACCTTTCAAAGGTAATGTGAAAAAAACAATATTGGTTTTGTTGTAACATGCTAATTGTTACAATTAGCATGAAAAAGTCAGGGGAGCAACAAGGTCATTAAGATTTATCCTGGTCTATACCAAATGTCATGGTAATCCTCCCAGTAATAGTTGAAATGATATGGAACAGTAATGTGTCCTTCTGGGATGAGATCCTCAACTTTGTCAATTACACCTGTTAAGTCTGATAAGTCACTCTTTATATGTAATTTTATGATGTATGAATAAAGTACTTAATTCAAAGAAATACCTGTGCTGTTTTGTTAAATCAGTATTTGCTAATTCGGTAAATTATTTAAAGCAATAGTCTGACACTTCTGAAAATGCTTGGACTTGTCTGGCCAGCAGCCAGTTAGCTTAGCACAAAAACTGGATGGAATAGATGGAAACAGCTAGCATGGCAGGGAGCAGTGACTCCATGTAGTTTCCAGCGGTTTCTTTGCAACCTCATGCTGAGGGTAAGACCATCTCTTAAGCTCCATTTAGCTGTGCAGGCACGCCACGTGTTACAAAGTGGCATGGGCAGAACAATTCTGGAAAACTGGTGCTCAGACTGCAGCTGAGGCAGCGGGTGTGGCGTTAATAATCAAGTAGCAGCAGGTAAAGGACATACTGAAGAAAATTTAAATAACTTCCACAGCCTCTAAGTGTTGATAGAAACACTAGATTATGTTTCTATGAAGATTTAGGCACAACATGTTGTGTAAAAAATGTTTATGAATCTGGGTTGTTTACAATTACACTGGCACTCTTTCAAGTCTGTATATGAACGGTCACACTGACTGGATGAGTGGGTCACAGTTGACCAGTACAGTCTGATCAGTGGAAGACACAAGACACCAAAACAAAAGTGACAGCAACACGGGCCTGGCATGCTCTGCTGCCCATTGAGTGTTTGTGGCTGAGCTTTAAGCAGACAGTCGGCCACTAATGCAATCCAGCAACAACACAGCAACATTGGAAGTGGAGTGTGTTTTTTGGCACCAGATGGGCTCAAGTGCAATTATCATTGGCCTTTTAGTTTGGATCTCCTGAGAAGAATATCTGGGTCTCAAGCATTTAGATGTTGGGCTTTCTTCCCTAGCCACTACTTTAATTTACTGCAATTTTGTTCTGGCAGGAAGCAGATAGTCAATAACAAACTGTGAGCCAGTATAGTAACTAGAAGCTTCACTTTCAGTTGTTTCTATTACAGTGATACCACACTGTAATTAATGGTGTCATTGGTGTATTTCCTATAGTAGAACAATCTTTTACCTGTCCATATGAAGACGCTTCAGTGCTGGTGCTGGGAGGGGCCTCCCTCTTCACTTCAGGAGCTGTCTCAGGAACCCGAACCCTCACAAAGTTGATGACGTGGTGCAGGTTGGAGAGCAGGTTGGTGCCAGGGAACCAGCTGTCGTGGCAGTGCTCCTCGATGCAAGGCTCCTGGAAGCACAAGATCCCATAAGACACTGGCACACAGCACGTGTCTGCGCAGTGTGGAAAGCGGCTGTAACCCAAACACTATATCTTACCTCATCTTCCTTGTTGTCTTGAACCTGGTTGTCCAAGCCGAGCTCGATCAGGTACAGCACCATGCACAGCACGTGCTCGGACATGTTCTGATGATCCATCCATATCTGGAACATATCAGACTATTAGTTTTCTCTGAAGAACAGGTAAAATAATTTGATTATTGCCATTTTGTTTTTGATTTAGAACAGCTCTAATGAACTTTAGTAAAGGTATTATTTTATTACAATTATTATTAAATTATAACACAAATTAACTTATACCAACGATGCAGTGCTGCTACAGTTACACAACTGCTCGCCGTCGATACTTTTGTCTTTTTGCTTTTACATTATGCCTCAGACAAGTTCTGCTCATTGTATGCTGCACACCTTCTGCTCTTGCCAGTCATGTATTGTTCCCATATCTTGTAATATGTCAGCGCCAATTAATTGTCAAATCATATTACATGTACACCAATTAAAAATGGCAAACAGAAGCTCTTCTAATTCAGCTCAGGGAGTAAATTGAGATGCAAGCACTGTATTATACCACAGGAATACTTGCTGAGAGGCTCACCTTGTAAAGGAGGGTGAATATCACAATGTGCAGCGTCTTGCAGTGCAACAGCTTGATTAGGCCTTTGTAACATGGATGGAGAGTTGTCCTCTCTTTGTATGGTGGCCAGGGGTTGCCGGTGTGGATGCCAGACTGTTTTAAACTGGGTGACATCATCGTCAGCAAGAGAGAAAATATCAGAAGAACAATCAGAAACTCACAGAACCCATGAGGGGATCTGATTGTGTACATGCAACACAAGTTTATAGTCTACATAAAGCAAGATGATGAGAGAAATAACGGTTTGATAAAGTGACACTTGACATTGTTCAAAGTAATTCACTGCACAAACGGTTTAAGTTATGCAACAGAGCAGCACAGTCGCTCAGTCTATTAGTGATGATGGGATCGTTGTTATATAAAACCAGGGCCGGCCTGGCAGGCAATCCATCATATTCAAACAGTGTGAATGAGCAACATGAGGCTGTATCAGACTCCGAAGGTGGCAATGGCAGGTTCAGTATGTTTCAAGGGGAAATATGCCTCAGTTTCACCTGACTTGTAACACCAAAACCGGCCTAAAACCATTTAGTGAACGTGAAAGAAGTACAATTAACTACATCAGCAATCTATCCATACTTTCAATTACAGCTATGCCGAAAGAGGCCAGGCTAAAATCCCATTATAAAAAGGTTATCTTCCTAACTTCTATTTCAAACACAGAAGCACTCAGTTAAGGAGCCTTTCATTATAATTAGCATCATTACATGTTCCATTGACCTTCAAGAAAATTAACCTCAAGATATCTCCTTCACCGCCACATTTGTCTGGGGTAACGTCTGAACCACAACCAAACCAAAGAAAGATTTCTATTCTATTACAATTTAGACTGTAATATAGATTTTTCCTTGACAGCTATCTAATTAGAACTAACTTGAGCACCTGGTGGACCTGACCTTTCTTATCATGTCCCTACATGTGCAGGTGAGAGAGGTGAGCCTACGGCACTCAACCAAGCATCATGCAGGTTAGGTTGTCATGAATCCTTCCAACAAAATAAGAGTTTGGTCAAGCACAATGCAAGGACAATTTGTAATGTAATGTAATGTAATGTAATGTAATGTAATACTTTTATTATTTAAAAAACAACACTGACTTGGATTAAAGCAACAGTGCTGACTTACAATGCTGAGTATCTGTCCATTGCTGACTGGACGTCACGTCGATAGACTGTTCTGAGGACAACCATGATGGGGTCAAACTCCTTCTCCCAAACCTCCGCTAAATGCGGGGGAAAAAAAAGAAAAAGAAAAAGATAGAAATGTTTTGTAGCCTGTGGTACAAAGTGACATTGATTCTTTTTACTCTCATTGCCTTCTCTGTGTAAGTGATGTAAGCCTGCCCCCAAGTGGTCTGCAGAGGACTAATGACATAAATCTAAGATTTTCAGCCTATTCAGGCCACAGACTCATTATTTTTACTCATTTTTACCAACAATATGTGGCATAAATGATTAAAAATGTAGGTAAATGACCTTTACCCTCTAATAATAGGAATAGGAAATATAATAATAATAGGAAATAAAGTACCAAAGACGTTGAAATTGTTTTAGGTCAGGTGATCTATGTATTAGTGAATGGTACAATGTGCCATTTATTTGCAGTTTTACTCCTGTCTTTGTTACATCTAACACTACTATTGACCAGTGGAGGGAACCAAGCAGACAGATATGCCTAACTCTCAATATGAGGATGACACAGTCCTCCACATACAAATCCCACCAAAGCCCCCACCCTGCCCCCCCAAAAAAGGTTACTTGTTCCAGCTTTGCCACAACCACCCTACCTTTAGGTGTGTACATGCCCTGCTGCATGGAGCCTCCAGGCTCAAAAACTGGTGCTTTGAAGTCAGCCACAGCAGAGAGCATCTCCTCAAAACTACAACTCCCTGGTACAATGCCACTCTTTGGGTTGGGATTCTCAGGAATCTATAAAAACACTGTTAAGGAAAAGATTGTCATGGATGACTGAATTTTGTTTAACATATTTGTTGAGAATTGAAGGATACAAGGTCTAACAGTGCGCTGTGTGTACGGTCATTCATACACAACTGTGAGACCATCTCAGCCCTGAGGATCTCGTCATCCGTCATCCCTGTTAGTGAGAGTGAGAAGGACAATGTAAAGACAAATTCACAAAGATTAGAACCCCAAAGCTTAGTACTCATCTCTGTCCTGCATCTGCGGAACCAAGACCCAACCCTGGAACTATACCCATTGAGATCCATCTTTTATATGTTCAATCAGGTCCTATTTGGGTCCCATTTTATTGCTGTACCTCCTATGGCTTTTTTTAAACACAATATGTGTTATACTTGCATGGATTAGAGAAGACCTGGTCATGACAGGTCTATTTAATGCCGTGATCGGTGCTCCCGGCCACTTTGGGTGTGACATTTCTCTTTTCTGTGTGAGTTCAGGTCCCAGCTTTCAAATAGTCATGGGGTCTGGTTCAGTTTATGTCTGTTTATGTCTAGCATGAACAAAATAAAAAGAAAAATGCAGCAAAACAGCTTTTCTTATGCCCCATATTCTTTCATCATGGCTGTGTATATAGCCACTAACAATACGTTAAAACCAGTTGCATTAACCCTAAAAGGATAATTACAAATGTTACTACAAACAACGCTCTATTTTTAAGTGTTTCAGTGAAGCAGAACAATGTGACAGTGAGTCAGCATGCACATGCAGCTGAAGCAGCTGAATGGAATTTATCTTATGTATCAATAAGCTTCACATGACTAAATTTACCAGAGACAGAGCCAATAATTCTTGCTATGCTTACAGCTTGTTCGAGACAAAGCAATTACAGCTGCGGTTCTTGATTTGAAATATGCATATTTTTAAATTGCAACATTGATTTAAACACCATGACTCACTGATCCCTACTGTGTCTATTGAACTCTGTCTAACTCAGCACTTTAGCAGCTGTCATGTAACATCCCATCCTTTCCCTGTAATATAACATTTTGCATATGTCATCATGTAGCACTTTCCTGTGACCATTATTTTGCCCAGTGATGAGCAACAATTCAGGCAGTGACCACTCACTCACTCTGTGCAAGATGCCTGAACAAGGATGTTATTAAAGTAAAGAACAATAGTGATACACCATCATGTCTGTTGCAGCACCATCAGGCCAATTCAAAATGCAATTGTAGCACACTTATGGATGAGCTTTGTGTCATTTTTCCAAGGTAAGTCATAGTAATAAATAATAATAATAATAATACATTTTGTTTATAGAACACCCATTTGCTGGTGCGTGAGTCAGAACCTTTGCAAAATTAGGTGATTCCTAAAGGGATAGTCTAGAAGATGAAAATTAATCATCACCATATGCCAAACAAAGGGAGCAAAGAGAAAAAGTGGTAAAAGGTGAACACTCACCAACAAAGGCTACTGATATTTTCCTCACACTTTCCAACACTCTGAGGCTTTAACATGACCACTTAAGTCTATCAATACCTCAGACATCAAAGACATTATGAGCTCTTTAAAGTGAAATTCACTATAGTGGTATTTCATAACATATAAGCTGTTTCTTATTCCCTGCAGATTGTGTGTATCCTCTATTATACCACTTACCCAAATGAATGCGAAGGCTTGTCAATATGACCAGGAAGGTCAACGCTCCTTCAAGCATTGGCCTCTCCTGCTCAGAGTCTAACACAGCATTCTGATGCTGAGACGCCATGGTTAACAGGTCAACCACCTTGAATCTGAGTGAGGGAAGCCAGTGCATACAGTGTTATTAGTCTGTGCTGAATAAAAATGCAGAAACATAATATGACTGCATGCATAGGAGTTATAAAGTACCTCTCGAATACACTTGAGATAAAGTAGTCAGGATCTAGTCTCGACGCACAAACCTGGAAGAGAGATTAAAAACAGATTTGACCAAAATAATGAATTAATGATTATTATCAACCACAGTGCATAAGTCTCACTGTCAATACAAACCTGGAGTAGATAGATGTCTGGGTCAATCATGGAGTTGCAGAAGTGTGACTGCACATAGGTCATAGCCTGTCCTTTGATCTGCAGACCATTCCTGACCCACATGTTGCTGTGGATCTCTGACAGGCATGCCTACAGCCATACATGGCAACACTTTTGTTAACATTTGATTACAGACTTGGAAGAGATGTATACATGAATACAAACTACGAAAATGTTTATGGGCCTCTGGTGTTTTACCTGGATTTGGAGTGGATGCACCATGATCTTCATCAACATTTCTTGGTCAGGCAGGAGGCTGTCCAGATCCAGGCCTTGGCACTTAACAGCCTGTTAATTGTCAAACAAACAATTAACTTTAACAATCACACAGAAATGTACCCCAGTCATATCTTTAGAGATGGGAGCCTGACATACCTTACTAAGGAACATGGCATAGTAGCGGTGCAGTGGCAGGTGAAATGTCACTTGATTTGGAGCAGGCTATAAGAGGAAAAGAGCAATGAGGATCAGGGAAAGAGAGACCCTACTTGTAAATACAGTCCTTTGGTTTTTAATTTACCTCATCAATGAAGCCAATGGCATCAAACCAGATCTGCAGGGTCTCCAAACAGTAGCGCACCACAGTTTTGGTGTATTCCTGTGTCTCCTGTTTACAGACAATTTAACATGTTAAAAATTCATATGGGATTATACAGTAAGTGCATGCTGCACAGGATGTTTCAAATGCATGTTCCATTCATTGCTCAACATTATCAAGAAAGCACACAGAAGATGTGTGTGAGAGAGTAGAGGACAGGACTTACTTTGACTTTGCAGTGCGTTAAGAGACCCCACATTGGTTGTGCACAGGCCTCAAGTTCTGCTGCAAACGCTGCATAGTATGTCTGAGATTCAAATTCCACATGTTCATTCAACTCCCGCTTATTCAGGTTCATACCTATCACAGCAGGAAATAGTACAAGAAGTGAGTCCCTACATGTAACATGAGTAATTATTGGTGAGATTTTATCAAATAGAAATTAGAAAATCTCTTGAAAATCCCTAAACATAATTTTTGTTCATGCACATATTAAAATGCCATTATGCACATGTTAGTGTGTGAGTAAATACATTTATTTAATGTGTCAAATAAAAAGGCAAATCATTTGAAATCAAGAATTTATAGCAAGAATAGTGCTGCAGAAGTGCACACAATGTAATAGCAACACTGTGCACATAACGTCAGCAAGAAGATACTCAAGCCCACTGTGCAGGGGTGAGTGTTATTTTTAGGGCTGTGGTAGAGTACACATGTCAAATGAGCAGCACTAACCACAAATCTACCTACAAAGAGTTATGCACCTCATAAGTTACTTTTTTATGAGACTTTATCTTCAGTAGATGACAGATGAGGTCTGCCTCTGCATGACTAAGCATAAGTTAGTTTATTTAGTCTAACCATACAAGCAAGAACAATCATTTATAGCAAGTGTTTGATCTCATGGTTTGTATCACACACTGCCATAACTGAATAGCTGTGGGTACCTGAAAACAGGTATTAATCAAGAACAAACACATAACAACTTGATAAATAATATACCAGGACCTTATTGGATTCAAGAGCAACATCTGTTTTGAGTCACTGCTATAAAACCTTTATTTTGAAATATCAAAGAGATTAGAGCATGGCACCCACAGTATGCCCTTGAATAGATATTTAGTTGCATTTAAAATTTTTATTTACCTTTGTAAAAGGTTTTTAAAAAATTAATGCATGGGAAACAAATTCCTTTAAATGCCAACTTCAAGTCAGGTCAAAGTTTCTGAGAAAGCATACTAACTCCAAACTTTGCCTGCATCAGTGTGTGAATCAGAGACACAGTGAAACACTTTGATCTGCTCAGGGTATATTTGCCATCAATAAACCATTTATGCTTTCAGAACACATCTTAAGGCACATCTGTTCCAACTGGCTCTCACACCCTGATTTGTTTTCTTTGCCATTTTACATTTTTGTAATACTTATTTGTGTTATTTCCCTATTGTTGTTGTGTTTCTTTTGCACTCTCTTTATTGTTTTTGTTCTTTACCCTGTAAGGTGACCTTGGGTGTTCTATAAACAAAATGTATTGTTATTATTTATTACTATGACTTACCTTGGAAAAATGACACAAAGCTCATCCATAGCATCAACAATGAATGATCCTCCAGGAACTTTTTCGCTACACTTTGGTGTGAGAGGATGTTAATAAAGTCACTAACTAATGGCCAGTAAGTGTTGTTCTTCAACAGGGCCTCACTGCAGTTCACTACAACATGGCGGCTGTTCTCTTCATCTAAAAAGGAAAACAAAAGACAAGGAAACACAGGGTTAAATTAAAGACATTTTGGCTAACTGTGTAATTAGTTATTTCAACCAACAAAAAAAACTGTAATTGCACTGAACAATTTTTAATTCAAGCTTATTTCACTCAGAGCCAGCAGACTAAGAGAGGCCAGAGGGATGAAACATCTATGCATGTTGTTCTGGGCTGAGAATGATTAAAAATACAAAGCAAACTTAACAGCTGTATTTTGTTCTTTTGAAAACAGTCCAGTTGTGTGTTGTGGTGATCACATCAGTCACTTGATTTGTTCTTTATATAAACTGTATGTAGTGTCAGCAAGTGTGGTCCATCAGAATAATTACTCAACTTACCTTGAAGTTCACTTTTAATAAGGCAACTCTCCATCATGTAGAGGAGAACTGTGACCATGATGTCCAGCAGCTGACACTCCTCCGTCACATGTCGAGCCAACTCCTCGTTGCTAAACAGCTGCACACTAATATGTACAATGCGGTTGGACATGGTGTCCGACTCGTGGCTTTTCATCAGCGTTTTCATGATGAATGCATAATGCTGAACAAATGTTTTTGTAAATGTGATCTGCCAGACAGGAAGAGAAAAGCAAAGAGTACAATTAAGACTTACTGTTACAATGTTGTGGCTTTTAAGGATTCAATTTGCATATGAAAAGCATTATTTCAGGCGCCATGATGTGCAAAGAAATTATACTAAAGCATAAGATCAGACATGCAGACATGTACAGTGGATAGAAAATATCTTCGCATTCTCAAAAATGAATGATCCCATACATGTCGGGTTTTGAAATAGACAGAAATAAGAATGATGTAAATTTCATCCCTGTTGTATCTTTAATTTGATACAGAGTGGGAAAAAAACAAATAGTGAATTATTAGGAACATTATAAGTTAAATTTATATACAACTGCAACATCTAGCTTGCGTCAGTCTGCACACCAAACCCACCACCGTGCTTCACAGTCAGTAAGATGTTCTTTGGATCATAAGCCAAGTATTGGCTATTGGCACCAAACATTCAGTCTTTAATGCTGAAATTAATAATTAATGCTGAAAAGTTGAGCCTTTGTCTTGTTGGGGTAACTGAATGCATCTATTCAGATGGGTTTGGATGTTCTTTTTAACACACTATCCCACAGCGAAGATATGTGAAAAATACAGGAGATGGTTGCCAGGTCCATCCTGTAGTTCTTTAATTGCTGCTGCTGACCACTTGTTTGGCGTATTCTATTTACCTGCAGACATGATCTTAGATGTGATTGGTTAACACTGAACATGGGTAAAGCCTCTATTATGAGAGGGGGTCCAGACTAACACAATCACTGTGTTGCTTTAATGTTCGAATTAGTAATATTTATTATTACAACTACTTTTTTTTCTATCTAAGATAGATAGATAGATAGATAGATAGATACTTTATTAATTCCAAGTGAAATTCAGTTATCCAGCAGCAGTGTAAAATTGTAAAATTGTAACTCACAAAACACAAGATCACAATAAAGATGGAACAAGGCTGAAATGTACATTCTTATTTTCTGTTAGATTTTAAAAATTTGCAATTTAAAACATGTATACTTTTCATATTCACTTTTAAAGTGAAAGGCACTTGCATTTTTGCAAATAGATGTTAACATGGAAGAGAAAATACCTTGTAATCTTGATCTGGCAACATGTTTAGTAAGAAGGTGACCATCTTCTGAGGAAACTCATATTTTATTGTCCAAAACAGCAACTCCTCCAGAAAGCATTTATGCTTCAGAGACTCAATAATACACAGGTCTGAGGGCAGAAAAGGCACATAATAAGATGAACAGTTCATGTAACAAATAATAAATGTACATTTTCTCTATATTTACCTTTGGTACTGCTGCTCAGCTTAACCCTCTTCCTCTGTCCAACAGACTGCCCTGCATCTTGGTCCTCCTGAGAGAAAACAATGTGAATTTATACCAAAATGTCAGTAACTGTAGATGAGTTCATATCTCTGCTTATTTATGTGGGATAGTAATGCATACCTCTTTATTAGACTCATCTGGGCTCCCTGGTGCAGTGGTTCCTACGAAAAACAAAAAAACAAAACAAAACAAAACAAACAATTAGTCCCAGGACGAAATCGGCAGCATTTTGAGCCATTGGACAAACAGACATTTTGTTCAAATAGCTGTATTCAACGTGGGTTAAAATAACATATGACACACGTTCTAATTCCTTCAAGATCAGCTATGCAAAGTTGGATTTCTCTAGAAATAAGTGCAGGTGTGTGAAGTTGGGATATATACTTAACTGACCCCACATATAAACATTAGCTGATGAATCTATGATGTGGCCATACATTCATTTCATATAATGTCTTATGATTATCTTACCCAACAGAACCATTGCTCCTGAACCTCCTTCAGCACCCACAGTGATATCAGCATTTGCACCCTGGGCTTTCTCCTCCACATACACCAGACCTGAATTCTTCAAGGCTGACAAGTACTTGTCATAGTTCTTTTTAGCATATACATTTTCCTCTTGGCCTACAACAGAGAAGAAAATCGGAAATTGCAACAAACATTATAATGCTAAAATATGAACATGGAGAAAACTTAATCACAAGGAAACGCAGAGTATTTGAAATATAGGACACCTGGATCATTAGCAGCATCTTGAGCCAGGGTGCATGGCTTACAGGAAATTGCAGACAAGTTATTCCCTAATATATATGTTTGGTTTTTATTTCAAGTTTTGAAAATGTGCAAAAGTGCTTAAACAAATGAAAATCTGTCCAACAACAATATAGAATCAACAGCACAAAAACATGACTTCAAATATTACATAAGAAACCATCACAATTGCATAGTATGGTAACGGTATATCACAACAAACTGAATGGACTAAAACAAACTGTACTGTAGATATTTACCCATGCTCAACTCCTTGAATGTTTGCTGATTGGTCAAGATCTTTGTCAGTACAGTCCGCATTGCTCCTCCCATCTTCGTGAGCTCCTCCAGGAAAGAGATCTGAGGCTCCAGCTGCTGCAGGACTTTCTGTAGATCTCTCTCAGTTGAGGTGTCTGGTAACACAAGATAAGAGACATAAGCCATCAGACTCACTACATTGTGAACAATTTTGGATGTAAACAGTTGCATAACACTGTTAGCAGATCCTGCTGTGAATAGGATATGTTAAAGTAGATCCACATCTTATTAAAAATGTCAAAAATCAACTTAAATGATCAATTATGGAATTCTTTTGATAAGACAGTTGTGAGGTACACACACACACTTAATTTTTCCCATTTAAGATGATCAATCAGTCAATATATAATCTTATGTCTTTGTGAAGAGAAGACTTTTGTGATAAGTGCTTGTACCTGGCTCAATGTATCCATCTCTGAGATACTGTATGATACACAGGATAAAGCGAGGAAGAACCATCTCAGACATCAAGAGAAGGTCTCGAGGTATGGAGGGGACATTCTCCCCTGTTCTCAACCGATGCCGTCTGCAAAACCTGCCAGAAGATAAACAGATGTTGATGTTGCAGACCTCTCACAAAGATCAAAGTCTCTCTCTGTCTTACTCATTTTTGTTTGAATTCTTAAGCAGCTCAAATAACTAACAGATTACACAAAAAGTACATCAAAAGTAAAAGGCACTGTGGTGGTCCTGCCAAACCCAGGCGGTTGGGTAAATGTGTCATTTTAATTATAATTCCATGTTTGATTCTATAAATGTCTGGGACTAGGCAAGCATTCCAGGGCATGGTTTCTTTAATGTCTGCTCATGCACATAGAGTGATCAAATACCAACACACAATATACTGCATCTCTTGTTGACAGCCCTCAAGACTGTATTTGCATGAGGCGAATCAACGTGTAGCAAACTCACTCTAGTTTACAGCACTAAAGATGAACTGTTAAGCTGGAAATAGCCATACACTGTTCAGCTAATAAAGCCTCCTGACACTGACAAAATCTGATATGACAGTATGATGTTATTCAATTTAGCAATATTAGAACTGTGGCAGTGATGTGTATACAATTTTAGACCCAGTCATGCAATGTTTTAACTGAACTACTTTGTATTTTGTATTGTAAATGGTGATCATGAAGCATAGAGATATGATGGGTAGTCAGGTTAAGTTACAGGGCAGGAGCAATTAAATGAACATAAAAATAAAAGTAATAAAATTAAAAGCAATGCAATAGTAAAAAAGGACAGTAGAATAACTAAATTCATATCCGACATTTTGCAAGTATATAAATATGTAGGAAATACAGCTTATAGCTATAAGAGAATTACTGTTATGGTTAGCAGGGCTGGCTAAGCCTCTAAGCAGAGCTGCTTACTGGAGGGTTTCCTATTAATACATGACAGCAGCGTCGTAATATTAAAAACTGTAGCTGACTGACAGTAATGTATAAACATATCTCAGACAGACGTATCTGAAAGCTGACACTGACAGTACAGATAAGGAAATTTCCTTAGCCAAGTTAGCTCACCTCCCACCAAGACCTGTCAAAACAATACTGGCTAGCCCGTTAGTTAGCATAGCCAGCTTAGCTAGCAGCTAGCTTGGACTTACCCACTCTCTCGCATGACATTACTGTCTCCACAGTCACAGGCCCCGCCAGCCTGGCTCCTGAACATGTTGAAATCATGGCCCGTGTGGTCTCCGTTATTGAAACACTCAGCGCACAGCGACATGCACGGAGAGATGCCACAGGTCCGGCATCGATATGCCACGAAATTAGCCGTCCAAACCAAGCCGCACAGAGTCGCGTTGTCATAGGACCGGACCGTTTTGCAGAACTCCTCGAAACCTTCGCCTCCTGCAATTAGACATTTACACCAGTCAAGAGCTTCTGTGTCCGCCGCTGGTTTTTCGGGATTTAGCACAGCGTCGAGCAGCTCCTGAAGATGACGGACTCCAGAGCTATTGTCAGTCCGATTCAAGTCTGCCTTCAAGTGGGCGGCAGTGGCTTTCTTGTCCCGGCGCAGCAGCGACGCCGCCATCATGCACTCTGGCTTGTTGTCCACAAATTTATTTTTGTTGTCTTGTTTCCATGTTCTCGGGCTTTCTCGCGATACGGCGCGTTACGTGGTTGTCTGCTTACGAATTTTCAAACGTAATTGACGCCCAGGTGTAATATGTGAACATGAATTAAGTGGAGTAAAGTATTTTATGTAGTTACACCTTGTAGAAGAATTTGATCGAACAGGATCGCGGAAGGCGGCTTGCTTGTTTAACCAGCTCTGTTCACCCACAGTCATAAATGCTGTTTTGTTCTCTTGTTTCTAGGTAACTGATAACCGTGTTTGTTTGGCGCCGTCGCTTATTTACAGGACTGATGTAAGCCCAATGCTGTACGAATGGACGGAGAGGGCCAAAGCATGAATTTGTATGGCATTTAAAACAAAAACATATTTTAAACATAATTTAAATAATATAATCAAATGCTCAACACTAATCCCTCCTTTTGCACTTCTATAAATACTTTATTTCAAAACGAACTTTTATTTCACTAGTATTTAATTTTATATATCTACTAATATTTTTATTCAGTATTTATTCAAATTACTTTCCTCATTTAGTCCACTTTGTGTTGTTATTTCTTGCAGTTATGTTCCCAGTTGTATTGTAATGAAATGACTAATATTCTACCACTTTAAAGTTTAAAAGTTTACTCTCAATAAATTGATTTAACAAACACAAATCAAACCAAAAAATGCAGTGAGGAACTACTGCCACGTGTATGATGGTCAAAGTCGGATTGTTTTGGTTGCTACACACATGCATACGGAAGTCGTCTGCAACCATACTCAAAATACTCAGCTACAGCGATTTTAGCTGTGGTGTCCACATTTGAAACAATTTGCTGCATAGTGGGACTATAGTATTTTGGATATCACAGTCGCTAGCAATGAAACTTAAAGAGTTAGAGAGTTGCTTGCAGCAAGTGGACGTGTTTGAAGAACCAAAAATCCTTCTTGAACAATATCCAACCAGTCCCCATATTGCTGGTGAGGTGACAGCGTGTGATCACAGGAGAATGTCCACAACTCTAATTGTTCTTAACTTTTTGTTTTCCCCACACAGCATGTATGCTTTATACGATCCAGAGTACATTTGATGATATCGAGGGTAAGCTGGTGGCTGATCTGGGATGTGGCTGTGGAGTCCTCAGCATCGGGTCTGCGATGCTTGATGCTGGGTGAGAGCATCATTACATTGTTTTCTGTAATGTCAGCTCCGTTTGGATGACAGCTGCACTTTTAAATCTGCTTCCTTTAATAACTTCCTATCTTCTACAGCTTGTGCGTGGGCTTCGACATTGACAGCGACGCACTGGACATATTTAGAAGAAACGCGGAGGAATTTGAGATGTCCAATGTGGATCTGGTCCAGTGTGACCTGTGCTGTCTGGAGGCAGAGGCATATGCCAAAAAGTTTGACACTGTAATAATGAATCCACCATTTGGGACAAAACACAATCAAGGTGAGTACACAATTTAAAGGGCTATTCCAGTGATTTAGTTTTGGGCTTCTATGAAGTTGAGGGACTTTCACAAATGATCTATTCAGCACAGGCAAAATATAGGAATACATTCCCTATAATGCAACACAACAGCACATCTATTAGGTCTTCTCTGTGCTGTCTTTAACTGAAGTCCAGTTGAAATTAACTCAGATGACATCACATGACACCTTCCTATCAGATGAGATGGGTAGTATAAGGGAGACTGCAATGGTTACTACTTGTGACAACTTAAGACAAGTACATGATTGCAAAATGTGATTTAAATGAGGGCTAACCAAGATTTATTTTGTTTTTAGGCTTTTCTGTATCTAGCACCAATATCAGATCCTTCAGTTTCCTTGTCATAGTCACAATGTTGATCAGTATTTAGTCAGACACTGGTAATCACAAGAAGTCCCATATCCCATAAATGTGGCATTAGAAAGCTCAAAAACCAGTGTAGCGCTGTTATTTTGGGGGGTTTTTACATTTAATTCTTTATTCAAGGCATGGACATGAAGTTCCTACGGGCCGCTTTAACTATGGCAAAGACAGCAGTGTATTCACTTCATAAAACATCAACACGAGAGGTAAGTTCAGCATGCATACCACTCAGCACTTGGTATTAGATCTCTTCACGCAAGTCCAAGTCTGACAGCCATTTTAAAGTCTGTCAGATCTCTAATTCAGAACCATTAAAATAACACATGAACATTTTCTGATAAAACAGCAAATTTACAAAGTTATAACATATGTCAGGTCACCGAAAAGGCCAAAAGTTGAGGAATACTTTCAGAACTCCAGTTCACTCCAGCAACACTTACGACCAAATTCATAACTTGAGTCATGTCTCTGGTATGAAGACCGCAATGCTTGATTTGTAATTCCACATGTGATTACAGCACATACAAAAGAAGGCTAAAGACTGGGGCGTAAAGATGGAAGTAATAGCAGGTAAGAATTATACTGCACACCTTATCCAGACCAAAACATTCAAACCCTGACAATGCACTCTCTTTACAGAATTAAGATACGACTTGCCAGCATCTTACAAGTTCCACAAAAAGAAATCGGTAAGCTACTACATTGTGTCTCACTGAAGTCTCAGAGGATACAGGTTTTCCCCAGCAGATGCTGACAAAAACAGTCAAACAGATCTTGATTGAATTTTATGTTTTATTTGCTATTCACATATGCAAACTTAAAAAATAGCAAAGCTGATGTTCTCATCACTCAAATGTAGGAAGTCTACAAGTAAAAATAATGGCACACAGATTCTAGAAGTCACAGGTCTTACAAAACCAACTTTAGGTTTAGGTGAAATTAAATTACTGTCAAATAATCAGATTTATGTTGAATATGATAAAATCAAAAACATTTTAAGAAGAACAAAAAGGTAAACAAATAATGTGAGAGGCACAATATACAGGACTTCAAAGGTTGAAAACTGATGCCAAACATTTGCAATTGTTCTCTAGGTTGACATCCAGGTGGACTTCTTACGATTCTCCAACGCCTGACGCTTTCACTGGAATGGACTTAAATTGCCTCTGCATTTTCACCGTTTGTAATAAATGTTTTCAAAAAGGAAAATTTCTGCGTGTGACCTTGTGACTAAGATCCATTTTCAGTTTTGGCAACCTTCGCTGCGGGACCATCAGCATCTTCTAGTTCTCTCTTAGGGGCTGCAGGTGCTACGGAGAATGCACAAGGCAGATGCGACAGGATTAATGTTAAGTCAACAAACATCTTGACATCAAACCATGTTTTAAAGCCTTGAACTTACCATCATCCTCATCGTCTTCATCACTGTCAAATTTTGTCTTTTTTCCCTTGAACTGAGTTCTGCTGTGATCTCTGCCACCTCTTCCCCTTCTGCCTCCTCTTCCTCCCCTGCCACCTGATCTTCCTCTGCCTTTAAAGATAAACAAAATATAGCAGCATTAAATCATTAATACAGTTTAGTAATCAAGTGATGATATGTAGCGTGTCCATTTTGATCAGCTGCTAGATTGAATGTTTTTTACCTCTGCCTTTGGACTTGTTGTACGATTCTTGTTGAGCTTCGATTATCTTCTTCAGCACCTCTTTCTCCTCGTCTCCTTCAAGCACCTGCCATGTCACACTGTTGTCTTTAATTGTCAATTCCCCTCCACTCGCTTCTTTGGCCTTATCGAACGCTTCCTTTGCATTTCCATCGAAAAGGAGGGTGCCCTGGTCCAAAGCAGAAACACACACTTTTAAATACATCAAATCTTTCCCCACCAAGTGTTGAGACTTGAGTGGTGGAGAGTTCACTCACCTCTTTGGCTCCTCTTGTAAAATCAACCCACTTTATCTTTCCATGGCCTGAGAACAGTTCATGAAAGTCCTCCCTTGAAACATCTTCAAGCTCTCCCGAGAACTTCAACAAGCAACCTGTCTGCTCATCCAACAGCAGGCCCTGCAGCAGAAATGATGAGTTATTACTGTGAACAGAGCTCAGTCAGTGAGAGAACAGAAGCCTGGATGCACTTAGCAGGATCTTACCATCTCTTTCTCTTCTGCATGCTTCTGCTGTTGTTCCTTGTCCCTAAATAATAGTTTTAGGAGAGGAGAGGGGGTCAGTAATTTTCTACAAAATAAACAGAACATTTGTAGAACAGAAAGATATTGCTCATGTACTCACTGTTTAGCTTTTGCTTTTGTCTCTGCTTTGAACTGTTTTCTTTCTTCTGCCTTTTTTGAATGGTAGTCTTCCCTTAAAGAAGAACAATGATGACATATACATGGATATTCAAAGGTTTTTATGGGCACAGACAAATTTAACATGTTGATGAAAAGTTTTTAAGTTTGATGCAGTTTGATTATTTTCTTTATTTCTGGCAAGAATACAAAAAAGGAAATAAGGTTTATACAAAAACATTGTCACACCATCCCTTTAAAGATCTTGTGCTGGCTTTGTGTAGATAGTGAAATAGAAACACCACCACACTGAACTTACCTTGATAACACAAGCATCTCATTGTCTTTAAATGATTTGATATCTGAACGTTCAAGAAACTTCTTCGATGACTCCTCTGTGTCAAAACAGATGAACACTGATCCCTGTTGGGAAGTGAAGCGAAGAAAATCTCTAAAATTAACTAAAACAAAAAACAAAATTTATATGTTTAGACAACTTATTAAATGTACCTTGAACTGCCTTTGCAGGTTTCTCCTCATCTGAATATTTTCAATGGTGCCTTTCCCACTCAGCCACTCCTGAATCTCATCAAGGGTAGTTTCAAGAGGAAATCCTTTCTAAAGGAGAAATTAAGAAATTAAAATGTGAAATAAAGATAAAATTATAAGTTTATACTAGAATTTTTAATTTTTGTGCAAGCAATGTAAAAACTTACAATGTACACAGATTTGTGTTTAAGAGCATCTTTGTATTCATCATTCAGTTCAGGCAGGGGTTTGTTTGGAGACCTTCTGACTTTAGTCTTGTCTTCACTGATTTCCAAGAGGCCGGTCTTTGATTTCTGGACAGCTGAAACGATGATGCTGCTTTCTGTAGTTAAAGACTTCAGTCTGGTAAAAGAATACAGATGAAACAACACAATGAACAAAGGGCAAATATTCTCAAGTCAAAGGGAAGTAGAAAAAAAATAAAATAATCCAGACTGGCCCTGCTGTGAGAGCCGGTCTAAATACTGATGTGTTATACCTGCATTATTCATCTCATCACAGTGACAATATAAAGATGGAGACACAGCATAGCATCTAGAATTCTTCTTTTAACAAGGATCACTGATTTGTCTCAGCTAGTACAGATGTTTTACGTCACCATAATCATTCATAGCTCTTTCTTGATATTTACAGGGCTCACGTTTAAAGGATTTAAAAAAAAACCCAAATCTAATCAAAGTGCCCACTCAAATAATCCTGCACTCCTCTTTAAAGCTATTAGGCTTGATTAGAAAGTAAATCAGCTGACTCACATTGACTTCTGTCCACATAAATTCCAAAAATACAGACTTAAGCCAGTATCATTTAAACATGTTGTCAATAGGGTGTCTGTCAGTCTAATGGCTATGTGAATACCTCTTGAATTTAACTTTTACTTTATGTGGTGAGCCTGTTTTTATATATACACACTCTGGTTGGCAACAGGTGCACTTTAGGGTGATGGCATCCCCTAATGTTGTCCTGCTTGTCATGAGTCATACAATGGGTCCACAAAATAAGTCATCACTGTCTTTCTCCTCTTGCTCAGTCATACAGTCTCCAGCTTTCCTCTCCTCCAGTCAACTAATTGAAAATCTCTAAACATTACTATCCTTAGAGAACTTGCTCTCAGTTGATTTTTGCAATGTCGTTACTAAAGTGCAAGTATCTGATTTAGTTATGTTGTGCCTTCAGTGAACAGCGAGGTAAAAACAACTGTTTTCTCACTGGCCATGACACAAAAACAAAGTACATGAGTCATTCCATTAAAAGTTTGGAACTACCTTTGAGATGCCTACAATCATGTGGCTTGTCTGCCAATGTTGTTTCCCTGGTATTAATAGAATAAATCCACTGTTACTAGTCAAGTGCAAATTACTTTCAGGACTCAGTGATCTCACTCACTCCCCTGAGGTTGAGGGTGTGGTGAGAATAGCAGAGAGCCACCAAAGCCATGCAACAACAGCAGTATTTTATTTCAGGTAAACACTAACATTACTTCCAGACACAGAAAGAGTCCCTGTAGTTAATGGACACATATTCTGGATGTATGTCCCAACATGCAAAAGATAGCCACAGTAGTATTTTAGTAATTGAAATATAAAGAGGATAAATATGACAAACCTGTTGAACTTAAGCATCGTCTCCAAAGTCACCCAGCCATCATCAAGTTGTAGTTGCTCTTTGAGAAACTTGTCTCTAGGAAGATTGTGATCTCCAAAGTAGTACTACGGATGGAAATGAGAGACATTTTAGAGCTGAGTTTAGCTTACTTTTACACAATATAATAAATTTAGAAATCGGAATTACCTCAATTTGTCGTGCCACTTTTATCTCAACTGGAGACATCTCCTCTTGATTTTCTGCCATGACTGTTCTGTGTATGAAACAATAACCCATAGAATTAGGGGGAAAAGGACAATATTTGACTTGTTTGTGATACATGTAAATCTACATCAAAGCAATTAGTTGTTTGTGCACTTAGTAAATCTAAAGAAAGCAATTCAATGATTTGCTAATCAATTCCCTATTCTCTGGTTAATTATTCTCATATGAGGATTTGCAGCTTTTCTACTTTATGTCAGTGCAAGCTGCATATTTCTGGAGTTTAGACCACTCAACAGGCATTTTTCATTATTGTGAGAAGAAATCTATCGTTAATGTGCTTCCTAATAAAGGTTTTATACACTATTAGTTTATTGTATCAATTATTTATTTTAAGTCCTTGGTATATTAGAAATAGAAATATTTCAGTATTTAAAAAAACAAAACAAAACATGAATCTGGCCATTCTCGAATAATCATGGTAACATAAGTACCATTAACTGGGGAAAAAAATTTATCATAAGGAATTTGATCATTTTCATTTTTGTATGAAGAAACTTCATCTTCATTATCTACCTCCTGAGACTGGCACAGCTGTGTGGGTATTCGCAAAATATGAGTGCTGATTTGTTGAGATTTGACTGAGCCGTACTTCTATACCATTCCAGAGGCTTCCGACAGATCCCTCACCATTAGCAGCAACAGGAGCCTTGGGTTAAACTGTGCGATTTATTCTGCACTAAGTGAATTCATAACGCAAAAGTGCGTCCTAACTGGCTCCTATCAGCCAGCCTGGAGCAGCTTTTCCCTTTTTTCGTAAATTTCCCCACTGTGGGATAGTGTTAGGAAGTGTTATCTTAATGTGTTGCAGATTGATGGCACGAAAAAAATACCAGACAACATAGAACAGCTGGTTAAATGCCTTTAGCAGCTTTATCAAGTAAAAGACATCTAAGAAGCTAATTTAAATCTACGAAAATTTAGAAATTGGTGTAAAATTGGCATGACCTGGGTTTTCATTTATCCTGATGTCATGCTGCTTCCACTTTTGCCGTTAGCTTGATAGCTAAACAGCTAACATTGCTTAGCATCGCTAAACGTTAAATGCTGCAGCTGTGTTCGCACACTAAAAGTCACACAGTTAATTGAGTAACGCTGGCAGGGCAGGTTTAACCCACTGTAATATTTAATTAACTATAAATTACTTTATTCCATAATGTTAAATCAATCGAAACTCCATTCTGGCAAAAGCATGCTGTCCAAACACGCTAGACGAGCATGTGTACTCTCTACTTTTGTGAACCTACATAATATTCACATGGTCATAAATAAAGAAAGGATAAAAAAACATTTTACACCACCTGGAAAAGATGCACTTACGTAGCGTTAAGTCGGCACTAGCAGCAGTTTTAGATGATCAAACCAAACCCGAGTCCTCACTTTTCAGCTCACACGTTGTGGAACTGCGTGCTACGGAGCGCACCGAGGATCAAAAAGGCTAACGTCTCAGCTTAGACCCAACTGCGGCTATGCAAGAGTTCGAATCTGCGCAACTACAGTATATACACGACGACATCTGTGTATTGGAGGTCACAGCCCCAGGGTGTCGCTGTGACTGAAAACTGCAGGACAGCAGTCAGACTGTGGTAATATAATTGTATATTATTGTCCTCATTTTTTGGCATTTATTTTTTTGGCATTTATATATTTTATAAACATGGACATTTTATATTTGGTTGTTTTATCTTATTTATTTGTTCAGTTATGTCTTATTTCTTTATTCATTTATGTGACTTCTCACAGGTTTAAAGGTAAAATTGTTTTTCTCTTGACTGATGCAACGTTTAAAAAGACAGATTACTGAAGTCATATTAAATGCTTTGACGTAAGCTTTAAACAGAGTTTTGTCACACTGAAAATAGAATTTCAAAAATGATCAGAAAAACTTTAGCTGACTCCTTTGATATTTTCATTACTGCACCTTCATCTTTTTTCTTTGAATTTATTTTAGGGAGATAAACACATTGCTGTTTTCTATTTGAGGAGCAGTGTCCAACTTAAATTCAGTGCAGAACAAGCTCACCTACTTTATCTCATTATCCTTCATTAAATGTGGCCTTGGCCTTACAGCTGATATCACTGAACTCCAAATCTTATACTCTGTACATAAAAGCTGACACTCTATACCCTAAATACACAATTTTAAAAGTTGTGGAATGAAACCAAACAGAAAGCTCATTGTGACTGGTTACATAAAATGGGGTTTAATTTACATAGTCCATTGTACCGTATATGGTACTCACTCATGAAATCAGACAGAAATCACATCACAAAGATAAGGATGTTTTAATCGGTAAAGTTTTATTAAAAGTTCAAGATTATTTGGAGTGCCCAGCAGTCTGACATGTTGTGAGGCATATATAAAGTGGATTTGGATAACACTGAAACATAGTCATCATCTTTCTCTTTTCAGTCTTTCCTTCCAATCTATTAAAACAGAAATATTAAAAGGTTCATTAAAATGCTGATTGTGAAGCCCCTGAGTTTGAAGTGAAATGCTTGTTCTTTATTATATTCACATGTTGGCATTTGTGTGGCTACCTAAAGGCAGTTATCTATTGCATGGCATAGCATGGCATCTTGCATAAGAGTGTACCTGACATGTGCACACTTGGACAGAATACAGGTCAACAATTGATCAATTTGGCACTAAAATGACAACATTTGTGATAAGGGTTTGACACTAAACATTGAAAACACAAACACATCCATGTGATCTGGCTGGACTGGGCAGAGTCCCCACAATCTCCCAGGAGTCCAGCTGAGGGTCATATTTCTCAATGCTCTGCAGATAAGTCCCTTTTGAGTAGGAGTATCCTCCTGTTACATAAATGCAACCATTTATCACCACTGCCCCACACTCCATCCTCCTTTCCTTCATTACTGATATTGTTCTCCATTCGTCTCTCTCTATGTTGTAGCAGTCTGCAATGGTCGTCTGTCCACCCACCAAGTACAGCATATTGTCCAGGGACACAGAACAGAGCCCGTACTCTGAAAACATAAGATTTCAAATCAGAACACAGTATTAGCATATGTTTTTTATTCCCATCGGTTATCCTTCTTCTCATACCTGGATGGGGAGTTACAGCAATAATGCTCCACTCATTGACATCTGGGCTGTAGACTTGGATTTTGTCATAGGTGCAGTTTCCTCGGTATCCATAGTGACCTCCACTCACATAGATTTTATCTCTCAGTACACAGGCAGTAGCATTTCCTACACCTTCAAGGAAAACAGAGGTTATAGTTGTCATTTGCTCAGTCATTCACATTTATAAGTCTTAATGACTTAAACCTGTATTATTGTGTTATGTATTAACATAAGACAACAAGGTTAGAACTGTGGGCCACATATGTATGGCCAGTAGTTGTCCCACAGATAAAATATAATTTGATGTTTTTGAGGAAGACACACCATCAGCCGTTTTCCCTCCCTGTTTACAACATGTGTTTAATGCTCTCAACCTAATTCATCTAACAATAACTGCTGCATCAAATACAAAGTAAGATAAAGGGATTATCCAAAGTATCTGCATCAAATAAAAAACAAATCTTGATGAGAATGACTTATCATCAGGTTAACTTGTTTTATGTTTCATCCCCTTGACATTTCCTATTTCCCCCTGTTTGTGAGGGATTGAGGCAGTCTCATCTGAAACAAGTGCTGTAACTTTTCTAGTCCACAATGAAGCCATTTATGGTCATATAGTTGGCTAATATATGGCACATGTTGTGGCCATAGGACCTGGACCACCCATGGACTGTAATTCATGGCAGTATTTGGGTCATATGTAAGTGGGCTATGTGGCTCGTCTCTTGGCCAGAGGAGTTTTTCCACTGTATGTATGGTGAGTTATCACTGCTTTTCTGCAGCAGTCTCTGAAAATACTGTCAACAGCCCTGACCTCAACTAAAACTTTAAAGTTAGGGGTCATCAGTGTTAGGTGATAAATTTCTGTCAGTTCCTGACTACAGACAACTGCAAGTAGTCATGTGATCCAGTTCAGCTTTAGGTTGGACAAACTTTTAACTCAATGTACTGTTGTAAATTTCTTCCAGGGCCTTCAGCTACATGATGATCCAGTTGTTACCACAGCTAAGTTAATCCCATGGCGACAGAGAAATTTCCATCCACTTAGCACAGAAAGAAGTCGCTAAAGTGCTCCAGAAAAAAAATCACGTTGTCATGAAAACATCTGCTGATGAAGATCATGTGACATGAGTGAAAGCTGCAGAACAGCGACAGAATCAAAGCTTTAGTGAGAGAGTCACAATCTAGATCATCAGTGCATATAACACATTATTTCATATTTTGCATACCTTGGATCATTTTGGCCACAGGGAACCATTTCTTTTTCAGAGGATCGTAAAATTCTGTCTCTTGCTCTGGAGCTCCTCCTCTGTAGCCTCCGATAGCGTAAATGCAGCCATGCAGAGCCACTGAGCAATGGTAGTATCTAGCTGTGATCATCGGGCAACCTTCTGTCCATTCATCATAGTCACAATTATAAACTGAGACTGTGTCCAGAGCCTCAACAGTGTTTGTCCTGTAACCACCAGTCACATATATATTTGCTCCAAGTAAACTGACACTGTAGCTCTCCCTCGCATGGTCGGGCATGTCTTTTCCTTGCACCCAGGTGTTACTGACAGGATCCCAGATATGAACTTCACAAAGAGGATGCCAGTAATAACCACCAATCACATACATGCTTGAGGACATTTTCCTGCTTGCAGAAATCTCTTTGCCAGTGGACCTCAAAGCCTGAATGATCAAAGATTTAAATTTTCCCTTACTGTTCATTAGGCATTGTCTGTGCACCTCTAAATTACGCTTGAAGTAAATCTCATCAAGGTCCAAATGGATGGAGTTCAGCAAGTCTGTGGTACTGTGAACACGAGTATCCAAGTCATGTGAAACCCATTTAGCAACAGCATCTATCAACACTTCATCCCTCTGCACAGTGAGGCTCTGGGTAGCCACAAGGGATCTGATCTTCTCATGATCCAGCTCAAGGAACTCCTCCTGCTGTATGAGCTCTGTGAACCTGCTCTGCATCACCCTGTGTGCCTCCCTCTCCAGACTAGGACACAGATGCAGCTGCGCAAAAGCGTGCATCCCCAGGCAGTTGTCCACATCCAGGAGGCGAATGAGAAACTCCTCACATGCCTGCTTAACAGAAACAAACTGCAGGAGGTCTGCAGCCTCCAGCAAGCTCTGCACGTTGCTCTCAGTGATGCTCACCTGAGCCGTGTACACATAGTTCAAAAGAGCACCCAGAACCCCACAGTCCACCCCGCTCAGTTTGATCACGCTGTTAGACCTCTCCCTCATATCAGCTGTGAACATGACTTTGAAATAGGAGCTGCGGGCTGACAGCAGCGCCTTGTGGCAGTGAAACACCTGCCCGGACTCGCCACATTGCAGAGATACGTCGGTAAACAAGCCACTAACGTAGAAAAGCCTGAGCGCATCCAGGAGCTCCGCTGCGTGGTCACCATCACAGAAGTCGTACGTGTAGATCTCCGCTTGCTTTTGTGACATGGTCTCTAGAGGGAATACATGAAATATGTTCTGTTTGGCCATCTGCTGCATAGAGTAGCGAGGCAAAATCGTGGTGTCACATTCTCATGTTTAATTAATAGCAGTGTTACGCTTCAAACGTCTCTTTATTAACATTTAATTCATAAACAGAAAGCTACAGTCAGCCAGAGAAATAGGCTTACCTCTGATCCTGTTTCCATGAATGCCCCCGTGCTGATCAACACCGACCCTCCACAGTGTCCTCTGTCTGAACGCCCCTCTCCAAAACGCATGAACCTCTATTTAGCTCTTGCAGGACAGTCGGCAGGCAGCACTATCCTATTTTGGTATTTGTGCGCAGCGGCCATCCCCCTCCTCATCCTCCCCCTCCTCCTCTTCTTCTGCAGCACGCTCAAGTCTCCACCAGCAGGTCCTTGACAAAACCAAGCCAGCCATTCAAAGGAATCAACTCAACGCGGCTATTTTACTGCCTTGAGTCTAAATATAACCCTACGTCCACGCAGTCTCGTGATGCACTGCACGGACGTCGCAATAGTGAGGCCAACAGGCGGAGGAGCATCACTAACAGAATACAAATCTTATCCAAATGAGCGTCGCCTTCACCGCAGCGCAACCAGAGGCCATTGCACTGTTCACTATTCATGTTTTCGCCCCCATTCTTGTCGTTGCCATGGCATTTTGAACCCAATTCCAGTGTGACCGAGGCTTTAACTAATCCTAACAAGGATTAACAGCAGAGCGCACAATATTCATTCCTCCACAAGATCTCAAAGATATCCCACTGCATGCGCTGGTCTGCACACAGGACAGTGCAAACAGGCTTAAAATAAAGCACTTGAAACTGAATGCGTGAAACAACGTCCATTACCTAAGTCTCTGTTAAGTCACACAGTGCTAACTGGACTTTATTATTAGTAAAATCTATTTAAATGCCCCAGAACAGTCTGAAGCATGGTCCACCACAGTAGGATACATTTGCATGCAGTATTTTATACATTGTTGACATGGTGGTCTGTGTGGCATAAGGTCTTTGTTCTTCATACTATCTGGTGGTTTTACTGCAGATGCATCTTATATGAGCGTTTTGCATGAGAAAGCAGCATAGTTGCCAGCTGCTATTTGAATAATACGACCAGATAAGATATTATGATTTACCAGACACGGTGTTCACCAGTACAACATAATGTAATCAATGGGAACAATGGGTGTTGAAAGAAATGCTAATCCTAAACTTTACAAAACAGTTCCTCAAATGAATGCATTGGACTGGATTCAACTATACAGGTGGGCTTAAGATTTAAGAAGCCAAAGTGTAAAGTTCAGTGAATGAAAAACGTTCAAATAAGAGTGAATTAAAATTCTGCTTATTGTGTTTTTAGTAAGTATTTTATTTTACATCTCTGCTTTAAAAAGGTCAAACAACAAACTGAACAGCACTGAAACAATTTAGTCTTTCTTTAACAAAGTGCATGTAAGGCATCTAAACACAAGGAAATGTTATCAAAATTTAAAACAGCAAGTCTTCAACTTCTAAACAAGTTGTTAGTTGTACATGTAAAGACCAAAGTGGATCAATTAAGTTAGACACTTTTTAAGACAGTTGAGATTTTCAGATGAGCTTTGCTGGCTGCTGTCATTTAAATGGTGAGCTGTGCTGCCTCCTTAACCAAAGGCTTCAAGGCACTGAGGTCTCGCAGAGGAGAGGACACCCCCACACAATACCACAGATCCCCACCATGGCCTGTGGGAGCACTGAAAGACTCAATCTCCACTCCCTCTGTGGCCAGCAGTCCTAAACAGAGAACAATTGAAAAGAGAAGATAGGTGTGATTTAAAAGAAAGTCGTAATTCAAATAATCTTCTATCCAAACATTAAGGGAAAAAAAAGAAGTTTAAAATAAACAGGGTTTGGATTGCTCACAGAAAAACATGTATGTATGTTTCCTTTTTTGTTGCTTTGGAGTCAGGTTCTTTTTGGCAACACAATTACAGAATACACTGGAACTGCCTGTTTCACTGCAGCTATATTCACATTTTGAGGTGGCTTTTTGCCACTGACAGGGTTAAAAAGGTATGGCAACACTATGAAACAGAGGAGAAGTCTCTAAAATCTTGTGAGATTGATGTATTGCAGGACAACAGCTGTGGAAGCATGAGTGACAATTGCCAAAGAGGAGAAGAAATCCTAAACTAAAACACTACTTCCTCAAGAAAAATGCAGTTCAAGATTGGAGAGAGCTGCTGCAGACAGGGTGGAGCTGATGCTATTAGCTAAAGATCTTGTGTTGACCTGGCATCAGCACAGAGAGAAATATGTGTCATAGTGCTAATGGCCAATTTTAAGCAACAATCTGAGTCAGTCAGTGGCGAAAACAAGCGCGTTAAGTGGATGTACACTGACAGGGCACATTGCCCAGTAACCCTACAGTAGTCAAACACCAGAACATGGGAAAATATGCAGAAAAATGTCAAAGTTCTCCATTAAGGAAAATTATGTATATTAAACAAAAGCACCTTGCATCTAAGCTATCTAGCCAAATACTTGAACAGTTAAGAATGGGTGTAGAACTTTCTACATTTAGATATTCTAGTGTACAAGTGATCAAATGGCTAAATTTTGATACATTTGTGTTTGTTGACTTTTGCTGAAGTGAAAATTTAATAATTTAAAAAGATACTTATCATAATTTCTCTAGAGATTTGGGAAAAGGTTTTCTGAAAGTCTAGTTGTGAAAATCAATGAAAATCCATGTGTTTGCAGCCTGAGCATAGTTGCATGAATCAAACAGTGAAATCTTCATTCATATTTCACATTTTGGAGTGAAATGCAAAAAACAATATTTCTTTTATGAAGCTGCACCATTATATCACATTACAAACTCAAAAAAGGGCTGATTAGACTGTTGCTCGTGCCGAACTTGGTCTTTGACACACTGTGTTGGATTTATTGGACAGCCTTGCTTAAGATCCATCCAGATTGCGTTGGTACAGGCACACACATTAACATTAGCTATTAGCTCTGGCACTATTTTAACAACATCAGTGTTAAAGGATTAATTTTCCACCAAACCTTACTGGATAACAGCATTGTATTAAAATGTTCTTACCAGCCACTGAGGAAAGGAGCTGAGGGCTTGCTGGGGCCTTGAAGAACACCTGATTTCCAGTGAGAGTGACCGGCTGTCTGAACACACTGTCATTCAGCTCCAGCAGGACTGGCACGCCACCTTGAATGGAACCAGTGGCTTTGTAGCTGCAGCCATTGGACATGATCTCCACCTTACACGCACCACTGGCAGCCCCATCAGACTCACAGTGGGTCTGGTTTACCTGAGGATTCAGTCCACATGTATGATAAGAATTTTCTAAAAAGCACACAGATGCACGTCATCGTCACATGGTGTCTTCAAGAATGAGCTGAGCTTGTACCGTAATTCCAGACTCCTTTGCTAGGTTCAGCACATTGATGAGGTTGGGGCAACAGCCAGATTCTTGATTCAGCAGTCCGACCAGCACTGATGAAGTCATGTAACCAGTGGAGGACTTCATGCAGTCCCCTGGTTTGAAGAAAACAGAACAAACTATTTACTGAATTGAAACATTTGAAAGCAAAAATGTTGGTTTTAGAAAAATAACAGAAAGCGAAAATCTTTATTTAATACAACATCCTCTGTACAACAGTGCCTTGCTTCTATTGAACACAGTGCCTATTTTATAATCACACCACCAGAGGGAGCAGAAAACCTCCGTTTCCACATTGTCTTCCTTTGCTATGATCCTTCTCTCTTCAGGTCCCTGGTTACACAAACTGGTTAGACCAGACGAGTTACCTTGAGTAGTGATTTGGACATGGTTGAAAGTTTTTCTAGAAGTAGCACACGACTGCAGCACAGCTCCAACAGCTTCTCCGAGTTTGATCAGTTGGTGAGATTCCTGGGAGAACGTGCTGGCCAAAACCTGTGCATTCACCTACAAGAAAGAAGGGGAACCAGTGGTGCTTTAGTGAGCTGAATGCGATCACAAATTAGGAAAACAGATGCTTCTCCTCTTACCATGTCTGGCTCAACAACATTGATCTGTGCTTATCATTTTAATGGAAGGTTAAAAGAAGGCTGAGCTGGTTCCCTTTGAGTCCCACAGTTATGTTACTACAGGTGTCCTATCCTAATTCTCAAAAGATTCAAATAAGTCAAATAATCACTTCTTTTAAATTCGTTATGGGTTATTTTTATATTCACAATTTCCCTAAAATGGAATTACACATTTAAATTGAATAAAGTGTAGATATGTTTTACTGTCAAAAGAACATGAATTAGTAGTCATTCTATTGATCATGTCACACAATCTACACAATCGTGCAAGACTGTGCAATTTGATTGACTGTTTCCAAGAATAAGCTTTACACCAAATCAAAGCTAACATAGATGAGAAAATCCTAAATACTTGAAAAAAAATTCGATATTTGAATATCTACACTACCACGACAACTAGAAAAAAAATTTATCTGCTGAGAAGGATCATGTGACACAATTAAAAGAGGAGCTCTTCACTGCTCCCGCTTGCAACGTGAAGAATGAACGTTTAATCAAAACCTCATCTGTGTTTGGGTACGATGCTGAGGACACAGAATGAAGCTCACAAAAAGAAATAAATCCACCAGACCTGGACGCCTGTCTCGTGTGCTCCTGCATCCTGAGGTTCTGATTCATACTTTTAATCCAGACTTTACGCTGCAGTTTTCTCACTTGTTTTATGGAGGGCTGCTCAGCTAGTGAAATACAGTTGTGTTATGGTCTCTGTGGCTTGTGCTTTTAGATATCATCTTCATGGAAGAGCAGTACTAAATCATGTGAATGCCTCTTTAACATGTTTTGCAACAACAAAACAGATTAACTTGGGAGAATGTCTGTAAAAAAGTATAAAAGCGCAGATTATAACTTACTGCTCCGACCAGCTTCCTGCCTTTCACCATGTCCACAATCTGCAGAGCGATGTCCTCCCCACAACGAGCCTGCGCCTCCTTGGTACTGGCTCCCAAGTGAGGACAGCTGATGACATTTGGATGGTCGACCAAGGAACGGTCCTTAGGAGGCTCCTGCAGCCAATTTGATTTATCAAAATAAAGTGCTACAGTTAAATACAGTGACTTGTACTCAGACTTAGATTATTTGTGTGAAGACATGCTACAATAGTCTTGCCTCAACAAAGACATCGAGTCCTGCTCCTCCACACTGTCCAGACTCCAAAGCTCTGAGGAGTGCAGCCTCGTCGATGATACCTCCTCGTGCACAGTTCACAACCTTCACGCCTCTCTTGCATTTAGCAAACGTGTCATCATTAAGCAGACCTTTGAGATGCAAAAAAAAAAAAAAAAAAAAAAAAGAAAATTGAAAAGTACAAATTATGAAAGTTATATAGTCAGGAGAACCACTTATTTAAACTTACCAACAGTAGAGGGCATTAGGGGAGTGTGGACTGTGATATAGTCGCACTGGGGCCAAAGTTGCTCCAGAGACATCTGCTCCACCCCCCAGCTGGCTGACACCTCTGGAGGGGTGATTGGATCATAGCCAATGGTCTATGAAGATTGACAAACAAAACAAACTCATCTCTCTGTATTTGTTTAATACAATGCAAATAGTGCAATTAAACTGTAAAGAAAAATGAAATGTGAATTTGTGTGCATGTCTCATTCCTTATTTACTGCTTATACTTTTCCCATGTTACTCTGTTTTATTGTCTGTATTAGTTAAATTGCATTTAACCCTGGTAAACTATGATCCTTGCCTCTGCCCCATCCTGTGTGCAGGCAAGATGGACAGATGAAGATGGGACACACAGATACCATTTTGTTATGGGAGAATCAATTACAAAAAAATTTAGTTGAACTTTTTTTTTTTTTAAATTTGTTTTTTGTGGGCAAGTATCCTGCACATGAAACGCTTTATGTGAAAATGTCTTTGCTGAATTCACTTTATGACAGAAATGTCCACAACATGTACACATCATGGACAATCTCATTTCCTACCTTCATGCCAAACGACTGCATTCTTGAGGCGACTTCCTTTCCGATTCTTCCAAGTCCAACTATTCCGAGGACCTTGCCATACAGCTCAGTGCCCATGAACTGTAAAATTGGAAACAAAACAGTGACCCATCTATGATATCCCAAACCGCACAGATCCAAGTGTCATATCTGATTAGTGATGACTGGCCGAACAATAGAGTCGACCATGCAACAGTAATCGCTTTGTGTGCCAACTGCAAAGGCAGCCGTTTAAAAAACCAACAAGGCCAAACTAAAATCTCTGCTCACCTTTTTGCGATCCCAGTTGCCCTGCTTCATTGACATTGCAGCTTGGGGCACATTTCTGAAAAGACAATGGCATCATAACGGCACCTTACACTTCTTCCATGTATTTAAAGAAAAGACTGCTGAGCATGTTGATAATTGCTCATAAAAACGTGACTCGTCTTGCCTTGAGAGGCTCATCAGCAGGGCACATGTCAGCTCAGCAGCACTGATTGTGTTACCACTTGGTGTGCTGGAGGAAACAGTGTAAAGTTAACGGACCATGTGTTAAAGTAAGACCAACTTTTGCACAGACTTAAGACTTACTTCATGACAATAATGCCCTTTGAGGTGGCAGCATCAACATCCACGTTGTCCACCCCAGTCCCAGCTCTTCCGATGATTTTAAGGTTACTAGCAGCATTGATAACATCAGCTGTTACCTTGGTTGCAGATCTAACCACGAGGCCATCGTAGTCCTACAGTAGGGAAAGAAGCATACTAGCTGTTACTTGTGGCTATTAGGAACCAGTGGTCCCTAAACTTTGGGTACTTCTAAGCTTAAGAGATTCGCTGTTTATCAAATACTTTGTAGTTCTTTGATCAATACAAGGTTTTTGGTTCCCCCACTAAAGCACAATATAAATAGACATGATAAGGCATTAGTTCCATGATTACCACCTCATGTTGTAGCCATGTCTTCTAGAGGAGCTTTGTGTAATCAATACTTTAAGCTGCTTTAAGTGTTCATGGTACATTTAAATAGATAAATGTGTGTCTACTCATGCTATTACGGACCAACCCAAAGGCCTACATGATAGCAGGTATTTGAATTTTACATAAATCTTAACTACTGTTCAACACCACCTGTCCTCAGAGCTATCTGCCTATTTGTCTAAGTGATGTACAGACTACATAAGATCATTTTGAAACCATCATGATATGATTTATGTGCGTTAGTTGGAGTGTGTGGAGATTTTTCCTTATATAATCAGAGAAAGAAACAAAGTTGGAGCTGAGTTGCTTCCTTCTCAGGTTGTGCTAAAAAAGGAGAAAAGAAAATCACCACAACTGAGTATTATAATATTGCAATACTGAAAATGAAACATTTAAGTTTCACTGTATTTTTACAAGTTATGGCATTTACATTTCAGTTCAGGTTCAGTGACACAATTAAGATGACTTTATGTGCACTTTACTTTTATAGTGGCACACTGGCATAGTGTGCAATGCCCTACTGAAATAGTCTGTTTCATCTTAAATTTTACTAAAGTAAAAATAAATAAAATGGCAAAATTACCAGCAACAAAATGTGCTTTGAGTGCTAAAATGTAAAAAAAAAAAAAAAAATCATATGGAATGGTCCAGGATAGTATATACTGCTGGTATAAAATACTGACACACTGACGTATTCTTCAGTTTAATGCTGCAGATGATAAAAGATTGAGCAACTTTAAAGCACTTTAAATATCTAATCTGCTCTGCAGCCTCTGCATGTCACCTTGTTGTTTTCTGAGACGTGAAGGGGGTCGGTGGTTAAAAAGAAGCAGCTCAGCTCACTTTTGCCCTACATACTAACAATGGATTAGTCCAAACCTGACTCTACTGCAAAACGCTTAAATCCAATCAATTTGTGTGATAAAAGTTTTACATTGCCTTTAATCTGGATAATCTGATTTGCACAGCTGCGTGTCTGCTTCAAGCACGGCTTCTGCATTCCGGTGATAGAGTCTGCCAACGTGCTGCATGTGGCACTCAGAAAGTGATGAGGGAACCGGCAAAGTGAGGGATGAGTTGCATCAGCCTCTCGAGGGGCGGTACTAGCTCAACAAACAATTGGCACACCTTAACCCTGCAAGTAAATGCCGAGCTCGCGATTACATGACCCGAATATCAGCGCGCTCACACCTGACGTTTAACTTTGAATGAAAAAAAAATGCTACATAGGTTCTGTCTGTAAAGCACTTTCTCGCTGCAAGTGAGGCGGTAAATCGCGCGAGCTTGTCAAGAGATGCAAGCTGAAGCGACTGAACTTTTTAACGTGATATGCAAACGGTTGCATATTGCGTAAGGTAATATAAAATAAACAACCCGACTCACGTGAAGGCAATTATGTAATGTGTGAGTGAGTGCCACCCCTTACCTTGATCTCTGCGATTAATTCATCCTTCTTCATGTTTTGCTTTTCCGTGACTCGGATGCCATTTTCTTCCAAAATGGCCTTACACCGGGGGTCCACGCTTTCACTGATCAACACCGTCCTGATGGAGATCGGGGCCATCTTGGGGGTTTAGCTCTCCGGATGCGAGTTGGTGGGCAACTGATGTTGAATGGCTAATGCTCTGGTGAAGTGATGGACACGGATTTTTTTTCCCCTCTGTTGGTTTTGAATGGTTATCTCGGATTTAAGACAGCCCCCTTTTTAAGTAAACCCGCCTCTCGTGCATCTCCTGTTCTGACGTAACGTAAAGGAGGGCATCAACACTGGGGACCAGTTCAGACAAATCACGAGACCAGTTTGATATAATTACCCGAGTGGGGAAAATACCAAGGAATTATCACAGAATGTATTTTAACTATGATAGTGCTCACTATGTAGATACATTATCATTCACAATTATAGTGTTTTAATATTATTGTTGCATTGATATGTACTGGGTGGATGTGAGTGTAGCCGCTCTGGCTGAATACCTCTGTTGCATAAGTACGTTTGTCATGACATGTATGTCATGTATGTAGCTTACTTCAGTGCAAATTTGAAGTACCGGTCTTTAACTTAATTATTTTACTCATAAATACTTGCTTTTTACTTCAGTTCGCTTCAATCCAATACAATTTAATTCAATTCAGTTTTATTTGTATAGCACCAAGTTACAGGGAGGGTTATCCCAGGCACTTATCATATAAAGCAGGTCTTGATCAAACTCTTTATGTCAGATTACATTCAACAATTCCTATTATGAACCAGCAGCTGCCAAAAATAGCAAAGAAAACTATCTGCAATAGTTACTAGTTATTCAACAAAAATTTACATTTTTGCACAAAAATAAAGAGCTCAGCAGAAGAACGGTGGTATGGGTGCAGTACTGTATTCTACCCTTGTAGTATACAATGGGCTGCACATGCTCTGATTTATTAATTGTTAAAACAGAATATAATGTTCTAATTGTTATAGAACAATATAACACAGTGAAAGACCAAATCTGAATGAGAACTTTTACTTTTAATACTATAAGTCAATTAATCTGATACTAAATGTCTGCTCTTACTATAACAATTTCTTTGTTTTACTTGTAATGGAGTATTTCCAGACAACAGACTCTTACTTCTACTCTTACTTAAGTAAAGAATTTGAGTACCTCTTCCACCACTGCCTGTAATGAATTTCAAGCACTGTAGATCCACCTGAAGCTAAAGAAAATCAAACTTGTTTGTGTCTTCCTTCAGTCAACAGTAGTTAAGCAAGTCTGTTTTCAGCCTTAATTTAACAGACACTGCTCATCACCTGACTCATCAGGCTGCACATGTCACCCCCCTTATTTTAGTGTCTGCTTATCTTACAGTCTCATGCCACTCATGCCATTATGTTAGCTTTTAAAACTACATTTTTAAAATGCTCACATTTATTTGCATGGAGAGTCCATGAGTATCCATAGAGTACATACGTGTCATTCAGCTGTGTTGGGCTGTTTCCCATTCTCCATTACATTAACAGGAGTAGGAGGAGGAGGGACATAGATTTAGGCTATGAACCTCAATCTAGATGCATTATGTTATTCTGCTGTAAACCAGATTATTGTGTCACTTATTTCACAGGCTACTAGAGACATTGATGTGCTTTTATGGCTTTCTACGAGGACTAGTTGCATATCCTGTCAATCTTTTATTTATGTTTAAATTAATCTTCTATAGTATAGGGAGACCAAGGTAGAAAAGCAATCCTATCACATAGCTAGACTGTTGAGATGACATTCTTTTCTTTTAAATATTAGTATTATTTTCTACAAACAAGATGATAAACGTGTACCAATAAATATACAAATGGGCCTAAATTAAAACGGATTTAAAATGATAAATACTCACAGAGAGATTATGGCTTGGATCCAGTCAGGCTTTCTTTTCGAATGCCTCTTTCTCCACATAGAGATTCTACTTTATATTCTAGGTTAAATTGTGTTTTTATAACTGATGTGTGCAACCCAACACAGGTGATTGTAATTATGATTTAAAGAAATCACATGTTTTTAATCCAACTATGTCTTAAAACATTTCAAATGTGCCAATAATATTGTAATCTGACTCCTGACTCCCTTAAATTTAATATATTAATATATAATATATATATAATAATATATATTTTTGTTGAAATGTTGTTTTGTTCTATAACAAACCAAAGCAATACCTTACTTTTTACCATTTCAATACCGTCTTTAATTTTAACAAATAATAAGTAATGCTTTACTTATATGAAATGCAATGGCCTCACAGTTTCTGGTCCAGGATGCAGGTGAGAGTCAACATTTCATCTGAAACTTGCGTGATTCAATCTAAACGTTCAAACACGTGTACATTTAGGGCGTACAGCGCCCCCTGTCGTCAATCAGCTGAAAGACGTCACACTTGTTCATGTGTTGCCTGGAGACAAGGCAACAAATGCGGACGCCGACAAAGCTGTCCGTGGTCTGGGAAGAGTTAACGCTAACTAAAGTAAAAGTTTTCCATGTCAACTGTGTTGTTTGACAGTGGAATTAGTTTGTTTAACTACTGGGTATTGTATTGAATACAAATGGCATCTGTTGTGCAGTACGGCCGACGGAGAGGCTCTAATAAGAGAGGTGAGAGGATTTTAGGTTGACCTAACTGAGGCTAAGCTAGCTGTTAGCGGCTAATATTCAATTCAGTTTTATTTATAAGCGTTAAATCAAAACAGAAGTTATCTCAGGGCACTTTTCGTGTATTTCTAGACTTTCCTCTTTATATAATTTACATAGACCTAATAATTTCCATCATAAGCATCACCTGGCGACAATGATAGGGAAAACTCCCCTAATAGACAATTGGTAGTTAGCTGAACTAAATCTGCAATGGTGCTACAGCAGCCTTCCAGTTTCGTACTGTTAAAAATGACCCAGAATAACGTGAGAGTGGATCCCAAAGTACACGCACGAGGTGTTTGATTAATATACCGACATATGATGCTGAGTATTAGCTGCCATGACCATAATCAGGTACAGACAAAAATGGTGAATTTATTGAAAAAAAAAAAAGCAGATCCTCATCATCATCAACCAAAAATAATATTACTTAACATATCTGCAATTTCATCCCCTGCGTAATTATAGATTGTAACCATGTCTTTGGGAGAACTTGGTAATATTGTGACTCTTGATTAGTCACTCATGGTGGTTAATTTCAACCCCCTTAAAGATACTGTTATAGACTTCTTACAGTATTTTTGTCCTTTTTTAAAATAGTATCCTCAGCTGAGGAAGTCAGCAGGATGATCCAGCCACCAGACCTGCGGCAGGTCAGAGTCCTAACCAAAGCTGAATGGCTGAGGATTCAAGATGAATTGAACCAGGTTAATAGAGACAAGGAGAGTTTGACAGAGGCAGCAAAACAGCGAGAGAACCTTCACTTGCAATCACAAGAGATGGTGAAACTCTGGTCCAATACTATCGCTGTAAGTTGTCTGTGCAAGGTTTCTCCTTGACATAATTGGCTTTAGTGAATTTAGATGTGCTTGTTGTGTTGGAAAAATATAATATACTTAAGTACAGCAAAAAGTTAACACACTGTTTACATTTAATTAAGGGTCAACGGAAAAAAAAGCTGGAGGCAAAGAAGATTCGAGATGAGATTGAGGAGGAGAAAAGGAAACTGATTGATAAAGAAGAAGCCAAATATCAGGAGAAGAAGCGGAAAGAGGCCATTGAAAAAGCCAAGACTCAGCTCTACTATCAAACCGACCGTGTTAAAGGATTACATGTTAGTCTTGCCTACAAATAATTGTTTGCTTGTTTAATATGTTTGGCTGCATATTGATGTTTTTGTATAATGAATGGTTGCTGCTACTTCCACAGCGTGCACTCTTGCTGACCGAGGTGCTGAAGGAGAGGGAGGCTCAGATTGAACTGAAGCAGAGAATCAAGAGTACCTCTAAACAAGTGGACAAAGACTTTCTGGATATGGTGAACACCAGAGAGGATGAAGCTTTGAGACATGAGAAGGAGAAAGCACTGCAGAGAAAGCTTGACAGACAGGCTATTGCAGAGGACCTGAAAAACCAGTAAGCCTCACTAGCCAATGGTCACATAAGGGCATGTAACTCTAGTCCATCTGGTGATAGTGTGGCATTACTCAATGTGATGTCTGATAACAGTTATAGATCACAGCTGCAACATGCATGTTACTGTTCTGTGTTCAGGGACAGCTGACACAGTTTGAGGTTTAGATAGTATGGTATGCATTTAACATCCAAATTTGTAAGGAGAATGAAGGTGCTTCAGTGACGTATTACAGTGGAGCTCAGCTAATGTCGATTGGGACAAATTTCACATCACAAGCAGAGTAAAGTAAAAAAAATAGTATGCTTCACAGAAGAATGTGGTTCCTTTTCTTTAGGATTAAGGAGAATGAGCTGGTGAAAGAGCAACAGAAGATGGAAAACAAGAGAGATGGAGAGGACATCCAATGTCTTAAAGAACTCTATCAATGGGAGCAAAGAATGGAAGAAGAAAGACAAGCAGAGCAGAAGAAAAACCTTATGCAAGCTCACCTGGTAAGGTCTAAGCAGCACAGGTTATATATGTATTCTTATCATATGACACATTCACTTGTGTACTCTGTATCTACAGGAACAGCTCAGCAATAGGGACCTTATGAGAGCCATAGATATGCAAAAATGGGAGGCAGAGGAGGAGCAAAGGAAACTTTTTCTTTCTGCAAAACAAAAAATGACAAAGTTACGCAAAGACAGAGAAATTGAATTATTTAGGTAAGACCCAGCAGAACAATGAACACATGAACACCCGGTCATCTGTCTTAACATTTGAAACATACAGTAGCAATGACACCCTGATTAATACAGTCATACTTTTGAGCTGTTTCATTTTTCAGGGAGGCCCAGATGCGCAGAGAGAGGATCAGTGACAAACTGACAGTCACACAGCAGGAGCAAACTGACAGTGAGGAGCAGAGGACCGCCAAGGCTGTTGCTGAGCAGGAGGCAAAACAGGCCAAACAAGAGTGGGAGAAGGAGGAAAGGAGGGCGGCAATGCTGAAGTCAGTCGCTGCACACAGAGAATTCATGGTAACACAAGTGTGCTGCTGTGTCTGAAGACCTGAAAAACACAAATTTACTGAAAAGAAGTCTTCGTTACTTGTGTTTAAAAAGGTTAAAATTGATACAGCTGCAGCTAACAAATGTTTATCACACCTGTAACAAACGCTTTGTTTCATTAGATTCAAGAAAAGAAGCAGAGGGAAAAAATAGCAAAACAGAACACCAGAGACACACTGCAGGCCATTAGAGAGGCTGACAGAACATTTTCTGAGAAACAACAACTGAAGGCCCAGAAAATGAGGGAGGATAGAAGAAAATTACAAGACTTCAATACCACATTAATGGTAATGTTGAAATTATATTCATATCGTCACAAAAATGAACAATTGTGGTTATGTGGCTTGTTCTCTGAAAGAAAACCTACCTGACTTTTATATTTTTTCAACCAGGCTGAGAAAAGTGCCAGACATCAGCAGCTGAGAAAAGAGGAAAATGAGTTTGAAGAGAGGAATGCAGAAGTCATAGCTGATGAGGAAAACCAGTTTCAGCAGTATTCACAGCAAGTCATCAATGCAGCGCTGGAGGCACAGCGAAATGTGTTTCCAATTTGCAAAGCTGTAAGGGAAGGCATCGGAGGTGGCTTTGGTCCTGTTTTTAGTGGAGTCAGGCCCAGCTACCTTGTTCAGGACCGCACTGGTGCTCAAATGCCCAGGTATGTCTCTGGCATTACTGAAAACATTAAGAGGCTTAATGAGGCTGTAGATATTCATGAGGCAAAGACAAGACTTGGATTTACATGGTTTTAAGTGACTCTGTGTGTTTTCAACAACTAAAAGTAAAATACAAATACAAATTCTGTGCCTGGAATCAATTTCTCACTCACTGCTTTGGAAATCTATGAACTGTCATTTCATTGCATCAGGTTTGGTGCCACACAACCTCCATATTTAGAAAATACAATGCAATACATTGTGGAATTAAATAGGGTCCATGGGTTGTCAGGTGGCCTGCATTTTTATGACAATGTCCTAAACTGCAAAGATCTCAGTTCAAGTGCAGCAAGACCCCAGTCTTTGCAAGCCATCTCAGTCCTCATGACACTATTTTTTGCCCTACTGATGGACTTTTTAAGGGTCTTAAAGACATAATTTTCACTTTCATAATAGACAGTATACTGCATAGAGACACATTGTGTGCAGACACACGCTTTAGCAGGAATCTTCTACAAAGGGCTCACCAGGTACTTGATGTAGCTGCTGAGGCTTGATAATGCTCAGTCAGAATGCTCTAGTTAATTACAATTTTTTTTAACGTTTCATTTATTTTGTTGAGTAATTTTGTGATTTGCATAAAAATAACCACTGAGTTTTGGAGTGAGTTGCTTAAAATGAGTTAAACAAAGTACTCTGTGAATATTCACCAATCATCAACCATCAACTACACCAAGCAGGGAAGATGATTCACTGAACCAAGCAATTAACCACTGCTGTTCACCAGATGACAATACAGTGTAAAGTTTCCAATATTACTGTTGATTACTTTATTTTTGATGATAATGATGTTCAGGCCTCCAGTAGAATGTTTGTGAGAGCAGTTAACAGAACATTAAAACAATTTATTAAAATCAAAGCTGAGCCTTTTAATTCATTCTACACTGCAGCAGAGTTCTTGAAACCAACTTGCACAAAACACAACTTATACAAATTGAGTTTATCTTGTACTTACAGCATGACATTGACAAATTTTCCACTCAAAAAAAAAAACCAAAAAACCCCAGAGGTATGCCAAAACCAGTTAAACTTGAATTACAGTTGAGGATGTACAAAAAAAAAAAAAAAAGGGGGGGGGGGGGGGTTACATTTATTGTCTAACAATGAATGGGATCAGCATGCACAACGGTGTGTTCTCTTTCAAACTGATTGTTGCCGTAAAAATAACTGGACAGGTAAACACCAGACGTTTGCCAAACTTGCGTTCATCATCTCCTACAACAACTGTGTTAAATAACATAAATCAAATTTCAGGAAAAATATTCTTGTGCGGGAAAAGGAAAAAAAGTTCCCTGTTGCAGAAAAATCTTGAATCTGCTTTTTAGAAACAGTCTCAAATTGTAACTATTGTAAGACCAAAATATAGTTTACCAAAGAATCAACAATAAAGCGACTTCAAACTGATGTCCTCTGGTCGTGTACAATTAAAAGAAAACCTGGTATATTCAATGATGATGGAGTACACACTGTAGGCGAGTTTCTTATTAAGTCATTACTCCTTTTCCTTAACTGGGCCATGCAGCTCCAGCTACCCATCAACAATGTAATTCACTTAATGAGGCACAAACACACAACTTCCACCCAGTGCCAGAGTGAAATCTGTAGTTCGGCCAAAGTTCAAATGATGCTACAACTCCATCACTGCTCCATTTATTCATTTTCTTGGACAGCTACTGTTGCAATTTCTTTTCAATTTATTACTTCATACCAGTTTAAAGAATTCAGTTTCACAGGTCTTTGTATCATGATAGCTTTGGCTAATCTTCAGAGTGGGTTTTCTGCCCTGACTGGGGGACGTGAATGAGTTCCTCTCTAGATGGAAAGCTGGTGTTGCATACTACATGGGTAGTGGGTATAAAATAGGGACTTAAAAATTTCCTGATCTATTCTTTTAGGATATTATCACAGGCTCAGTCGCTGTCAGAGCTTGAGCTAGAGCTCGACCTATTCCTCTTGCTGTCGTTTCTGTCTTTACCTTTCGTGCTATCTGGTCTTGGCTTGGTGGGGCTTCTTCTGTCTTTGGATTTGGAGGTACTATTCGCTCTACTCCGTTTGGAATCTGGGCTCCTTTGACTCTTCCTCTTCTCGTCTCTATCGCTGTCAGAACTGCTGCTACGTCCTCTCCTTTGGTTAGCAGCTTCTCTGTCTCTGTCCTTTCTATGAGATGAGCGATCTTTACTGTGGTCTCTCTTGTTACTCTTGCTTCTGGAGCGCCTACTTCTGTGTGAGTCCCTAGACTTGTTTCTGTCTGGACTTCTTGTTCGACGTTCCTTATCCCTGGATGTTCCTCGCTTCTTATTCTCCCTTTCGCTGTCATGTCGTCTTTCCTGACTCCTGCTACGTTCTCTGCCCTTCTCTCTTTCTTTTTCTCGTTTTTCTTCTTTATCTTTTGATGTTGCAGGTCTGCTCCTATCCCTGTTCCTGCTGCCAGATCTGTGCCCATCTTTTGTCCTTGATCTTTCCTTGCTTTGTGACTTGGTCCTAGTTCTCTCACCATTTCTTCCTTTGGTGTCCTCTTTATGCTTTTTATCGGACTCTCGACTCTTTCTTTCTTTATTGTGATCGGATTCTGACTCCTTTTCCTTTTTACTCGCATTTCGGTCTTTGCTCCTTGAACGACCTTTTCTGTCATCACTTTTGTGCTTTTGGCCCTTCTCTCTGCTTTTCGACCTCCTACTCTTTCCTCTGCTTTGACTGCGGCTTTGAGATTTATCCCTTTTCTTGGCTTTATGTTTGCTTTGCCTGTCATCCTTCTCACCAGTGTCCTCTTCTTTGCTTTTGGATCTGTGTGACCGAGTTTTCTTGTCTTTTTTACCCTCAGATGTGTGTTCATGCCTAGTGTTGGAGGTCCGTCTCTCTCTTCTTGGTGCTTTATCAGAATCTTCCTTGCCCTCGTTCATGTCACCTCTGCGAAAAGTGCATAGTAATTGTAATCTAGTAAAGCGTAAGTAAAGGAAAAAAAAAGTCCATCCTTACAAACTAACTGCAAATTATAAAAATAATTTTTATTACAGTTACTATTAACATAAGATAATCATTTTTGTAGTATCCTGTATCATAAATACTTATCTGACGTCTGTGACAAAACAAACCACTTAAAAAGTGGTAAAAGAGTTTTATGTGCATTAGGGAGTATGTCTTCCCTGCGCCAATATGGTTGTTGGTGTTGGATGTACGGACTGTACGCAACAAGTGAGATGAGTGATTGGACAGTAGGCTACAACTACAAAGCAGGATAGTGATAAACCATTGATTCACCTCAGAAACAAACAAGTGGCTCTGTCTTGTACCCAAGACTATCGTTAACAAAACTGTGTGTTCCATACTCTGCAGTAAATCACAGTGAGGTGATCTTACCTGTCCCCTTTAATCCAGCGCTCTCCGGTGACTGCCCTCATCCTCTGACGATGCATCTCCCGACGCCAGTGAGGAGGGGTTTCACTGCGCCGAAAACGATCTCTGGACCTTGAACGAGAGCGTGACGGAGTCCGATACCACTGCATGGGAGAAGTTACAAACAACTTACTGAGTGGAACTAACAAAACTACAGTTAAAGTTTCCAAGTTTCAATGTCATGTTACTGCTTTGTGAAAGCAACATGACATATCTTATTAACCACAATACAAACACTGGACACAATGGCAGTTGCTGGTGCTTACCCTGGGACCCCTGCCTTTTATCTTCCTCCCAGATCGTGTCATCACCAGTCTTCTGTGATATGCTGACTGAGAATTATATGTTATGCCAGAACTGGTAGGAGAAAATGGAAGGGAAAGGAAGGCATGAAAATGAACCAACAATGGCATCACGTTTAAATGTTGGACATAACAGTTATTTATTAAACACACTAACCTGTCTCTTGGCCTTTCGCCTTTATTTCTTTGATCCTTTTCAATCTCCTCCTTTGACTTCTGGACCGCCTGGGGGCTCCTCCTCATGAGGAATCGATTCTCTGGGATGGGTGGAATTTCTTCAGGACGTACAGTCGAAGTGATCAACTCTTCTTGTTCCTTCTCTTCAGCACTTTCAGCCTCTGACCTACAAAACCATTACAGCTCAAAATGAAGGCACAAAGTACAGTTTACATTCAGTTTACAGAGTGAAAATATGAAAATAAATTTGGTACCTTTGCTTGTCCTCCTTCTTCCGTTTCTTTTTTAGCTTTTTTGCCTTTTTTTTCTTCTTCTTAGACTCTTTCTCCGATTCATCAGTATCAGAGGACGACTCTGATGAGCTCTCTGAGTCGCTGGAGCTGCTGCTGGAACTGGACGAATGCCGCTCTCGCATTTTTTCATCTTTCTTTGCTACAAACATTTATAGTGCGTTAGATGTGCAGCTTTTTAAAATCTACATACTGCATCTGCTCATCAACACAAAAACCAAGTTGACGTTGGAAACTTTTGAAAGTAAAGGCTTCAACAAAAACAAACCTTTAGATTTAGGGACGAGCTCTCCACAGTTCAAAACCTTCACATCAGCATATGGTCTGCTATTTGGATCTGTTTTCTGGTTCTCCATTGTTTGAACAACCTCTTGGCCAGAAATCACATGACCAAAAACCACATGGACACTGAGGACAATACGTTGGTGATGAGCTTTAGCCAAAGCTATGTTGATCTAATATCAATAAAAATGTCAGATGCAATAAAGCAGCACTTACCCATCCAGATGTGGAGAGGGTTTTGTTGTTCTTAAGTGTCAAGATAGTCAAAAGAAAAGAGCAATATGGTTATTTAATTATCAGTTTGCTTACAGAATTAACTACCAATACATCAAATCTACAATATACAGAAATAAAGTTAATGCTTACATGAAAAACTGTGATCCATTTGTGTCTTTGCCCCTGTTGGCCATAGACAGCAGGTATCCCTTGTTGTGTTTAACAGCAAAGCTTTCATCTGAGGGAAAAGGATAAGATTGTACTGCTAACGTTGGTTTGGATAATAACTGACAGCTCTGACAGTGGCCTCTTTACCTTCAAAAAAGCCTCCATAGATGGATTCACCTCCTCTTCCGTTACCTACAATGTCAGTGGACACATTTTTAAAAATCAGGATGGAGGCTTCTGCAGCAATAAGATTTACAGTGGGGAAAAAAAAAATTTGATGACCGATGCTCATTTAAATGGGTAACGACTTGTTGATGCTTTTATTATTAGATGCTGACACCATCTGCATATATAGCAAGTACAAACTGACAGCTTTGTGCTTATTAAAGTAATCATACCCTTTCCTTCTTTAGATGGACCATATTTGGACATGGTCTAAGTAAAGTACACTATTCATAACCTTCAACCTTTGCTCCAACCTTTACTGACTCACCTTCACTGAAGTCTCCTCCTTGAATCATAAAATCTTTAACAATTCGATGGAACAGGCATCCTTTGTAGTGCAGAGGTTTCTGAGTTCCTTTGCCAATACCTTTCTCACCTGAATGAAACCACAGTAGTCAATATTAAAACTGCCATTATGTAAAAATGTTTTCCGGCTTATACTTGTGAAGAAGATATATTATTCACCTGTGCAGAGGCATCTGAAGTTTTCACACGTTTTGGGACAAATGTCTGAGAACAGTTCCACCACAACTCTTCCAACTGTAATGACAGAGCATTGATGCTTTGGTAGTTCAATTTACCTCGTTAGGAAATTACTTTTCAGCAGTCAGTCAGGCTCATGTAGCAAAAACTATTGCAGTTTAATACCACATCCTTGCATGATATCTTTCCGAAACCCTGTTGCATTGAACTGAATCCTCAAAAATGACTGCAAAACTAAAAAAACGACAGCGAAAACTAAACAGTATTACAATGTACAAACACATTCATTACTGGCTGTTAAATTAGACTGCAGCGTTTTTATCAGTAATTAAACAATAAAGTGGTGACTCTATCAGTTAGTGACTGTAAATTTAAGGTTAATTTCTTACCGAGCACATTACTGATCCCAATGTCGAGGAAGCACCGAGTCCGCTGAGGCTTGATCCCCATGATTTCCTCCACTGATTAAACGCCTGAAGGTAAAAACACAGATAGCTCAAACACAAATGACAACTTAGCCTGCAGAGTCTCAATTACCAGGCGGAATAAGCTAGAAGACCCGGGACATGGCTTTGACCTATTCAGCGATTTCTTCAAACGCTAGTGATGATGTTTTGCAAAGTAAATTGTGAACGTGTTAACTGTATATACTCATAACAAACCACTTATATGATATTACGTGAAAAAGAGGAACGTTATTGACTCGGTTGATGCTGCGCCGACTGCTGGCTTGTATGCAAAATCAGGCTAGCCAATGCTCGTTTGTTTATGACTCCGAACTAGCTTTAGCTAACTAGCAACGCGTTGAAAGACCCACTTTACCAATGAAAACGGTTGCGAGGATAACTTTGGTGTGTAACAAACACAAATGTTCACACGTACACACTCTGGGCTCTATCGCTAAGGCTTCAGGCGGACTCTCGGTCAGCCGTAGCATCTAACATTAGGCCTGGTGTTAGCATTAGCAAGCTCACCTAGCGGCAGCCAGACAACATGTACAGGGCTTCTCCTACATAACGTTACCCACGCAATTTCGACACATTAATTACACACATGTATCGATAAACACGTGGTTACTGCTAAGTCACATCACCTGAATATCCAGTGATATCACTCCATGCAGCGAGCAGCGCTTACAAACGACGAAAATTAAGTTCCATTCAGCGCTGGGGGACTGATTTCTAAAGATGGCGCGGCGGGGACGTCAATGTATTTCGAGAATCGTGCGCCAGTCAACGCAGCGGGGCGCGTAGAGAAGACCGACTTTGAGCGTTATGCCCTGAATTTGGACCATCAGGTGCAACTTTCGCTAAGGCTGCTTATATTATCTATATCTTGATTTACGTTTATTTACCTATTAAGTGAAGTGTGAGTACAGTGTGAATGGTGAAAAGGGATTAATTAGTTTGACATTATGCCTGCCAGTTTTGACTTCATAGGTAACAGTTGCTTTATTAGTGACCTTAGCAAAATTAGGAGAAAAGAAAACCATAAAATAATCACCTTTTTTCTGTTATCATGCAGTCAGTTGTATTCTCACAGGTATTTTGTGATGTTATCTTGTGTCTTTCTGTAGTAATTCCTATGTGGTTTAATCAATTTTTAGATTCAACATAGTGGTGCCCAAATCAGTGCCAGGTGGTTTTATGGGAAACAGGGCCCTATTCATTTTCTATAAAAGACACAGAAAAGTAGCAGAGGTGCGAGATGTTAATACTAGGACAACAATTTCATTCTTCAGAACAAACGCTTTCTTGACGTTGCCATGAAGGGTCTACTGCCTGAAAGTCAAAACCCGGGGTTATAAAGTATCAATGCATCATCATGACACTGGCTACGGAAGTGAAACGAACACACATGCTGGGTAATTTTGACTTTGAACAGCAGATTTTAATGTCAGTATTCTGTTTGTGACCGCTACATAATGTTTCATACTTATAATCTGCAGATATCTTTTTAATTATCCAGCTAGCTGAGGTAAACTGTGTGTGTCAGTCGTTTTGAGAGACTGTTTCTTCATCCACGTGAATACCGCATTAGCAAACTCAACTTAGCCATTGGTAGCTTACTCCAGCTACACTGAAGCAAAGTCACAGGAAATTCTGAATGGAGTTGTTAGCGAGATGAAATCGTCTAAACCTGAGGTCAGCATGTCAAGCTCAGCAAACTTCACAGTCATGCGAGTGTTTTCTTTGTGCATACATTTTAACCTATATCCCAAATCAATTTTAAGACTGTGTGCTTTAGGTTGAAATAGTTAATTAATTGTGTCTATATGTGTGTTTTCTGAAGATGACACAGGACTCTAAAGTAGCACCTAACATCTGATACCTCCAGACTGCAGTTGTGTGGATATGATCTCAGCTGGCTGAGGCTGCTGCAGGGTTGACATTGAGGTGGACAGTGGAACTGCGTTGGTACAATGAAGACTCCAGTGCATACTTAATTTGAGCTGAGATCTGTGGAGATGTTTCGGCTCCGGTGTGTGAATTCCTTTCTTAGGAGGTTCCTTCATGGAGGGACGGTGATGAACCGAGACCAGGTTCTGGAGCAACTCCGGGTTTGCTCTACCGAAGACCAGATGTTTGATGTGGTGGGCAAAAACAAGGCCAAGCTCACAGTGAATCACATCAGCTGGGCCGTGGGGATGCTGTGGCAGTTTCAGAAAGAGAAACCACAAGTACTCCGCACTGTTGAGCTCATCAAGAGCCACCCACAGTTCTTGACCCTCCGTGTTTTGGCAGAGAACAAAATTGCTCACATGGAAGATTTTATGTTGGTGGACATGCTTTACAGTTTCCTCAGGTACAGCACCGCATAGTCACAATCAGTTCATATGTTATGTCTTTGAATCCTTAGATAGTAAGCATAATACACTGCGTTACTGTCCATCCTTTAGGTTGAGTGTGGATCCGCATGACTCTCTTGTTCAGCAGTTGGTGTCAGAAGCATGGCTCCGAATAGACAGGTATGGATGCATTATATTATTTTTTCAGTTCTCTAGTTAGTGACATGCAGAGCTGCATCTGAATATCAAACGAGTGAGTGAATGAATGAGTTTCTGTTGATAGATTCATGGATTAATCCTCATCGTTTCAGTACTAATGAGGTGTTACACAAATGTGGATGTTTGCAGATTTCCTTTGGCGTCCTTGTCCAAGTTTGCCATCTGCCTAAGTGATCAGAACCTTCAACACAGTCCTCTAATGGGCCACATTACCAATATTGTGGATCAGAAGTTGTCATCTATCGATAATGCCAGGTTGGTCATGAGACACGTATGATCGAATATCCTCACACATAAGTATGTTATGTTGTGTATTTACTGTCTGGCCATGTTTTCCCAGGATCCTGACTACACTGATGATAAGCGTGTCATCCCTCGTGTCTCCGCGGCTTCGGGATGCCCTTATTGACAGGGTAGACCATCTCCTGGACAGCATGGACGCCTCACATTATAACAACCTGCGCAGAGTGGTACAGTTCCTGCGCAACATTAAGTACAGTCACCGGCATTTACTGGAGAAGTGCAACAGGATCCTCTTGTGCAGCATTCCCACGTTGGACGCAGAAAATATTGGCATCATCATGGGGCTGTATCAGTCCTTGCAGTTCAACAACTGTGACTTCAGGCTGGCTGTTAAACAAAGACTTGCAGAACTGATTGATTCAAGTACCGACCCCTTCACCTTCACTAAACTGTTTGTCTGCCTGTCTCCAATGGCCAGTCAGGAGGTCAGAGAAAGGTTTGTATCATTATTAATGGAGTGAAATTTAACACGATACTGCAATTTGTGAATCTTATGTGTCTGCCCTGTGTTTTCCCCTCTTAGGCTGGAGAACACTGCCCTCCTGCTGGCCGATGAGCTCAGTGCACAGCAGGCTCTCGCTGTAGCTTGCGCTCTAGAGGAGATTCAGAGCAGAAATCTTACCTTACTGAACAAGTGAGTTCATATCTCTGCTTTCAAGCTCTTGCAGAAATGGAGCAAATATTAACTTTTTCCATCAAAATTTCCATATGGATCTTAAAAGTAATAAGCAATTGGAGCACAAGACTGAATAAATCTTTACCGAGGTAAAGCTTGAACATTCATTCTTTACCATGCATACAAGCCTGTTGAGGGGCTATTCTGGTGGTTTTGTTCATGTCATATCTTCCTGGACAGCAAAATCTCTATTAATTTAAAATTAGTGTCTCCATGTAATAGTTTGTGCATTAGAAAACTCTAATAAGATTATTTTCTAATTGTAAAATATCCCACACATGATGTTTTCTTTACAGTTCTTTAAAAATCACACAAAATGTTGAGTATTTAATAATAATAAAGATAATCTGAAATTATATATTTAAACAGCTCTTAAAAATGTTGAATTAATTATACATTATTTTCCAGAATTGCATCAGTCATCCAAAGGAACCTTCATGTCTACAAACCAGTCGAGATTGCCAGAATCACTCAAGCTCTTCTTCTGCTGCAGTACCAAAACCCTGAACTTTTCACTAAACTAAGAAGCATTTTGGTCAAGTGAGTGTTTATTTGAGCCAAGGACTCAATTTAACTTCACATTAAATCAAATACAGACTGATGTCGCTTTATCTTGCAGCTTCTTGCAACGTAGCATCTTCCCGTATGAAGTCACCATGTTGATTCGCGTCCTATCCATGCTGCCATGCCCGCGACTTGAGGAGGGCATGATCTCACGGGCGGATGCGGTGGTGACCCAGTGCAATCTGAATGACCTCAATACCATTGCTGTTGCACTTGCTAAGTGGGTGCGCAATGATCCCTCCTACCGCCACAACACTCCCAGCAAGTACGTACATCTGCTGCAGAAGCTGAACCACTGTGGCCATGAGAGGCTGCAGACAGCTGACAAACTGGACTTGGTGCTGGAGGAGCTCAAGTACACTTCAGGGGAGTGGTTTGAGGAGATGCTGGTCGAAGAGACTGTGGCCACACTGCAGAGGATGATAGACCAAATTAACTGGACGAATGTGCCTGAGTTGTCTTTGTTCCTAACCAGAATAAGTCACCTCTGCCCTCCCCTGATGGACCGTATCGCCAGTGTGGCCATTAAAGACATTGACAAGGTGCTCTACAAGAGACATCAGTTTGTCAAGGCTTCACTAATTAAACTTTTACTAACTGTTCTTCTCCTCTGTCATTTTTAAGATTCACTACTCAGCAACCTACACCATCCTGCTACCTTTCTCTGTCCTGAATTACGATTCTGCACAAACAAACGAGTTGTTTGATGTTTGTATTCGACACATTATTCCTCATATCAGTAAGTGACTCACCTTAAACATTTACTGTTCTTAATCTAAGCATACACTAACTTCTTTTCTATATGTTTGTAGGCTCCTTTGACCCACATCTGCTGGTTCTCCTGGCATACTGTTTGGCTGTGGCTGACTGTTTTCCTGAGGAGCTGGTCAGAGAAATCTTCAGTGTAGACTTTCTGGCGAAGCTGGATGCTCAGCTAGAAAGTCAGTCCTCACTTTACTTGTGTTTGTGTTATATACCTGTTAAAATGCATCAGTAAAAAAAGCATTCAGGCAGTTCAGATTATTAAATAGTTGAAATAATCTTCCAGCGCTACCTGATACTCTCAACATGCGGACCAGACTGCGCCTCATGGAGCTCAATCGTGCCGTGTGTCTCGAGTGTCCTGAGTTCCAGGTGCCATGGTTTCATGACCGCTACTGCCATCAGTTGCAAAAGAGAGGTGAAAAGATGCAGGGAGATGCTGTTTCCTAGTTAAAGGGGGGCTTAAAAATTTAAATCAATCTATATTTCATGTAAATTATTTCAATTACCCTGTGAATGTGTTTGTTTCAGGGAATGGCTCTGTCAGCCCAGTGCAGCAGCAAATCCACAAAATGCTGGGTGAAGTTCTTAATGGTATTAACTGTGTCCGAGTAGCAGTTGTCACTCCCTATTTTTACACAATAGGTGAGTAGTGCTGGTTTATTTTCCATTTGTTTTGAACAGTTTTTTATGATTAATTAAAATTTCTGTTCTTTTCTGAAAAAAAGTTTTTGTACCTGAGGATAAAAGAAGCTCATGTTACTAAATTATATGTGTGAATATTACTTCATACCATGACTCCTCAACACAAGCTTAAAGTTTCCCAGCATTCATCTCTAAAACAGCACCTGATGTCATGTGTCTGATGCTGCAACAAGTAAATCGTGACTTTAAACAGTGTTTGAAAGTATAATGTGACCATGTTTTGCCTTTTCAGACTTTGAATGCATACTGGACAAGAACCTGCAGCCGTTGCCCTACAGTGAGCCTAGCACGCTGCAGATCTCAAACAGAGGAAAGGTTTACTGGGGGCCAAGCTCACTGGAAAACATCAGAGATGAGCTGCCACCAGGAGCTCAGCGGTACAAACATATCAAGAAACAGTCCAGAAACTAAAGATGAATAATCAGATCACTCAGAAACGCAACATGTTTGACTTTGCTTTTACTTATTATCCAGAGTTGCTGTGGACTTCCTTGATTCAAAGACCTTCTGCAAGAATTCTCACCACATAAAAGGCGGATCCCTGATGAGAAAAAGACACCTTGAAATTCTGGGATACCGTGTGGTTCAGGTGAGAAAACATTTAAGGATTGCATGAAGTATTATACATCTCATGTGGATCATTAATGTCAGTGATATTGCAATTTTATTTTATTTTTTGCAGATTCCTCATTTTGAATGGAACTCTATGGAGCTTTCCACACAGGATGCCTGGAAGGAATATTTAAAGAGGAAAATCTTTAAAGAGTTTTCTTCTTGAAGAACTTATTTATTCAATCATGAAGACAATGTTACATACAACACTGTTCTCTCGGTTTAGTTCTGATAATATTTAGGCTGAATGACTGAACAGAATTTTGGAAGTCATGTTAATATACATCAAGTGCTCCTTATTTTTAGTTATTGAGCATAAAGTTGACATGAATCTACCTCATTAACCATGAGAGAGAGAGATTGTGTACTATGTGCTTTTGTATTAAAATTAGTATTTTGAACAGAATGTAAAGATTCAGTATCTATTTTTTCATCTCTAACATAAATGGAGAATAATCAGTTAATAAAATAAATGAATATGTTTAAGATTAAGTTATTATTCTGATTCTTGATTAAGGGTATGAAATTTATTTTGTTTATTTTGCTGTATTTAAATGTATGGCACTTTTACTTGTATTTTAAGCAAGTTTATATCTCAAGTACATTTGTCTGACAATTTACAGTCTCCTATTAGTTCTTAATTATTTATTTTTATGTATGAAAAGAATTTGAATTGCTCAGACAAACTATAACCTAGCTGAAAAATGCCTTGTCACAAAAACATAGAAGGTGATTCATCACTGTACATTATACTAGCCAACAGTATATAAAGTTAAAATTAGCTCAACATTTAACAGTTGCAGTAAAATGCTACATGAATGCTGCAATTGCATGAATCAAAACATACTGACATCAAAGACATTCGTACAATTAAAACAGTGACTGGGACTGTTTTTCTGCCAAATTAGTACTTTTATTCTTCACACTCATATTTTTTATGATAAAGTAAGGCTGTGAATGTAGGATTTCAACTTGTAGTGGAGTGTTTTCACAGGCTGGTACTGACACTAAGGATCTAAATACTTTTTCCATCACTAGGTCATATGGTGAGTATTGCATACCAATTCACACAAAACTATAAACCGTGACTAAAGAGCTGTTGAACATAAACATCTGCTGACATTTCCCCCTAAAGCCCAGCTTTGTCCTGTGTTTTAGATCTCTGTAGCAGTGTTGTTTATGTGTGTGACATATTTAGGCTCTTCTTTGTCAAATTGATAAGGCAGAAACACTTGATTCTCACTGAACCTTCAATTAACTTCATTCAATCTGTTCTAAGAATTTGGTCTCCAATAACATCCATGTCTTATTGAAACTGTGAAATGGACACGAGATGTGTGAAAGATGATATTTTTATACTGAATAGATATAAGCTATGTGTTGTGACTGACTTAGAGAGGAACATTTCCAGGCTGACAGCAGAAAATGCTTCTTTACCAGTAAACAATAATAGTGCTCCTGTCTAAAGGATGTAAGTGGGTTCTTGGGAAGTCTTGAGAAATGGTCCAAACAACAGTGACTGTTCAGTTTTACTCTCCATTGAATTGAGAGACAGCTCAGTTAAACCTAAACTCTAACAGAACATACAAGCAGGACATATGCCTGACATCTTAAAATTTTAAATGACAAGAATGAGTCACCAGATAAAAGCATGCACATTATAATGTTGCCTACATGGGGAAATTTAAAGTTTTTGTATGTCTTTTGTTAGAGTTTGGGCAGTTTTGCTGGATTCAGACGCATGGACACACAGGAGGCTCCAGCTGCATAACGCATCTCTCTAATCATGCCGGTCCACTGCTTCTTGTCGTCTTCATACCTGGCAAGACAGTGAAAGTATGTTAGTATAATACACAGCCTGTCATAGATCAACGGAAAAAGAAATAAACAGGTTGATATTGTTTTGTACTACATGCATTTACTAATATAATGCAACAAAATCAACACATACTGCCAAATGTCAATGATTTCACTGGGTGCACACTCTTTGTTCTCGTTCACCACCATGGCGAAGCCTCCAACAGCGTACAACAACCCTCCACAGCTGACCAGGTTGATTGAACTCCTCTCCTGGGGAAACTCTGTGAAGGGTGTCCACCTGCAACAAGGTGCACTAAGCTGTGTTAATGTGAGCTCTCCAGATTGGCCTTAAAAACAAATATTTTCTGCAGCAGTGGAGTGCCTTGACTTTTTGACCTCTATATGTATATAAAGCACTGAAAAAGAAAATTAGTAACCAGCTAAAATTAACTTCAATTGGTAAAACAAGTATGATTTTATTCAACGCTGAAACATTTTATCACTATTGGACCCAAACAAACCTTGAAATGTAAATTAAAAATGCCATTATAATAACTAAGTTTACAGTATTTGGACTTAAAAAAAGAAAATTACAAACAGAAGTGGTTAGATTTTAAATAACCAAATAGATATTGGTATGGAAAAATAACAATAACAAGATGTGCAAACACTGAACGAAATGCAAAAACAAACATACTTGTTGGTTCCAAAGTCGTAGGCTTCACATGTGCCAGTGAGGCCTTCCTCAGTAACTCCCCCAGCGACTATGATCTTCCCATTGTGGATTACAGCACCAAACATCGATCTGGCTGTCTTCATGAACGCCACCTCCTTCCATTCTGACTTCTTGTGGTTGTATGCAAACATCTTATTGGTTGCTTTACTTTCATGAGATAAATATGATTTCCAGAGATTAGAATACATCATATTATATATAATATAATGTGAAAATCAGATTTTAACTTGAAATGCTTTGCAGTCTTACTCATCATCGGTTTTGCCTCCGATACAGTAAACCAGCCCATTCTCTGAGACCACACAGTGGCCGTGAATTTTCAAGGGCAACTTTTTGGTTTCTGTCCACTTCATTTTTCTAAAAAGGGCAGATAAAGTAATGTTTTTAACTACTAAATATAACATCAGAAAACAGAGCACACACAAATGGTTTGTGTACACAACTTACTCAGTATCATAGCACATCACAGTGTCATGAGACTCATTGGACTGTAAATCTTTTCCTGCTACAGCAAAGATGAGATTTTCAAACTCTCCCATGGCAAACAAACACCTGGGGGAGGGCATGGGGGGTAGAGCAATCCACTCAGCAGTAAGACTGTCCAACTGAAAGAAATATTTTAATATGTTTTTAAAAACCCAAATGAAGGAATTGCCTAAGTAAATCTGCAGTGTGAATTAAACGTCTGTACCTGGTAGAGGTAACACTGCAGTGGGTTTTCTTTGTCCTCTTCATCTACAAATAGACCCCCCAATACATACAGATTGTTCTTCTTTGATATCAGACTGACATGGTTTCGGGGGATCTGCTCTGCCATTCCAGCAAGAAAACATTCGTTCTCCTGGGCGTCGTAGGCCACAGCAGCCGTGTCATTAATCATCAGAACCATGTCTTTGGCATACATGCCGTATCTGCGGTTGTCGTTCAGAAAGCCAGGCAACATTCCCTCCTCTCCCTCCTCATCATCTTGTCCCTTTTTCCTCTCGGGAAGCTTCCCTGCGAAGGCTTCCTTTATGACTTTGATTTTTTTGAGGAGCTCAGGATCTGTCTTGATTAGTTCATCCTTCTCCACCTTCTCCTTGAAGTACTTCTCTGGGAGTAAACGGAAACGAATGTACTCAAAGGCCTCCTGTAAGGACTTCATTCGCTTCTCTTTGTCTTTTCTGATCCACCTCATGAGGGTCTCAAACACTAACTCCTCTTTTTCTACATTCAGTGCATCTGCTCCAATAATGGCAAAGAGTTCAGGTGGAGCAAGCTCTAGGAAATCCTCATCCTTGGCTATGGTGCCAAACCGATCTGCGATGTAATCTCGTGCAGCCATTGCCAGCCTGGCGCAGTTTAGCATCAGTCCCAGCCTGTAGATGGCAAGGCAGTTTTTGATTGACAGCTTCTTCTGGAGATAATTCACACTGACTGTGAACACTGAAGGGATCTGGAAACGGTTGGCAACAGCCAAAATATCCTGCACATTGTTGTCATTGATGTCAATCTCTGCTGAGTACATGTAATTTATAATTGCCTCCATAACCCCAGGATCCAGGTTCTCAAGAACAATCTCCTTGTTGTCCACTTCCTCGCCATCACCTGAGAAGAACAGCTCCCGGAAATAAGGACTACAAGCTGCTAGAATGAGCCGATGGCAGGGGATGCTTCTGTCTCCAACTTTGAGGACACAGTCAATCAGCTTGTTCTCATTCAGGAGCTCTTTGAGTCCATCCTGCAGCAAAGTGGTTTGAAATAGACGGAGATCTTCCCTCAAGCCTTGGGGATCCATTCTTTTAGGACAGGAAGTGGTTGGAAGTGGAGCAGCTCACGACAGACTGTCCTAGCTGGTGAAGACAGAGCACTATAGGCAGCCAGGTCTGAAGCCACTTCAATATAACCGTGTCCTTCTAAATATAGCCAAACATCCCATCCAGGAGGAATTTGGGTTGGTCAAATCGGAGAGCTCACACAGCTGTCATAGAGTAAAAACAACTGCGGAGCCCTGTCACCCTAGTGATTAGTAACAACATTGTTGTATGGACACACAAAAATAACCTATGAACTTTTCATTAACGCTTGTCTACTAGGGTGAGGAAAACCGCAAAGCACAAGCTTTAAAGCACAAAACAGTTAACACAATGGCAGAACTGTTTGTTCCAGTGTTTTACGGACGAATAATGTGTTCACGGATATGATGGGCATTTACTATAATCATGTGCATGTTGTAGGGACATCTACGTGTGGAGTGAATCATGGTTCATTGATAGCAATGACCACTTCACTACAATGTAATTCAGTGTTTCTGTGTGAGACATTCACAGAGGGGTTATCTAACAGGCAGACAAGGTCAGCGAACAGCTGCGTCTACCGGTGGTGACAGTTTGTCCTCTTTTTGGATTTTTAAAATACTTCACACCATGGTGCAGTAATGTATTTAGACTATGTGTTAGACCATTGTGTTCTTTCCACATACAAATGAAATATGTATGAGTATATAGTACAAACCTGCAGCTGCTGTAAAAAAAAGTACTCTTCAGTGTCTACTTAAATATGTTTATTAACTTTAAACAATACAAACTCCATCATATTCACATTATGTTCCTTACAAGAAAATATGTTTTATACAAATATCTCCACAATAAATATGTCATATGTGTAATTTAGTATTCATGAAAAGTCAATGTGTAAAGTGTACAACTTTCAACCTGGCCTTTAAATAAATATACCTTTATGATCACTATATCTACATACAGTACATATTTGTTTCATATTATATCAGCCCATAACTTCCCACAGCCCTTGAAGTGTGAAGCCATCCTTCAGCTTTTCAATGGCGAGGCCCAGCTCCTCAGAAAAAACTGGCTCACGGTCTTGTTGCTTTGGAACAATGCCAACAAATGCAAAGATGTTATGACACAACGTACAACAAAACATATTTTACAATTATAGCATGTGATGAGATTGATTGTGTGGCTTTACCTTATTTCCATCAGCGAAGTAAGCCTGTGGGGAAGAAGCAGATACACAATTCATACATTTAGTCAATCAATCATGTCTGTAATAATAGATTATTGTTGTCTGATGAGCACTGCTCCTTACAAACATGAGCACTAGGCAACGTAAATTCATGTTTGTTCATCATGCTGAGGGGCATTAGCTGAGGGCTATTCTGAGAGTCTGAAAACTAAACCATTGACTCCCAGAGGAGCGATGAGTGTAAGGCTGGCCAACGGGCACACTCACAGTGAAAGCATCAGTCTGCTCATCGGGCTCAATTTCCACGTCGTCAGGAGGCTGTTCCACTGTGAGTTCTTCCAATGGCTGGGGCTGAAATCATTGTTAGGACAAAACAGCGCTATGGCAACAAGATCAGTCGAACAGATGAAAAAAAGGGCACAGTGGAGTGTTCAAGGCATTGATGGGACTGTAGAAAATATTATTCTAAATTAGTAGTTAAAATGACACAATAATTTAAAAACTGACTTGAAACTTGTTTTCCAATTTCAACATTCTTTCTGATATGTATTAATGGTATAGTAGTGAGTAAGGAGTGAATACTGTGCATGGATACTTACCTTTTCTTCCATCTCATAGTCAACTCCAAAGATGGGGTTGGCAGAGTACACCTTATGCAATGAGTTGATTTCCTTAAGTGCGTCCTGAAGCTTATCCACAGGGTCAATCTTAAACCCGAGAACATAGCCACCACTCTAAAAACAACAATTATACAGTATATTTATGTTTTAAAAGCAACAAAATCAGAAAAGGAGGTTCTACTAAGTGTTAAATTATTATAGTGTTGAATGAGTGCAACTCAAACTGCAGTGAAAAACACCAGGTAACCTACCTGTCGTGAACTCTCTATCACCAAAGCCAAGCCGAACTTTGAATCTCTTATTCTGATGGACCACTTGAGGGGGGAAATGATCATTAACAGCAGTTCAGCCAAAGCGCAAGTTACAAACAAACAACAAGCACGCAAGGTTCACTCCCTACTGAAGTCCTCCTGGGAACATAATATATTATTTGGATGTTTATAAGGACATCATATGAACAGCTGAACTTATTAACTAATAATAGCAAATACATTGCAGTATCTGGTCATGCTGTTAATTGCCATTTTGTGTAATGTTTTTGTATTTTTTATAATTTGTGAGAAGAACATAACAGGCAGCAAAGAGTTGTATGCTTATTTGACCAAGTGATTTGACAAATAAAGGGTTAAAAAGTGAGGATTGGGCATTGGGCAGATAATGTTATTTAGTGTACTCTACTTACAATCTGAAGGTAAGGAATGCTGACATTGAAGCTCTCATTCATATTGGCGTGCCACACAATCCGAACATTGGTAATAAAGAAGGTTCCAAGGTTACCCTGGAAGACAGAAACCAACAGTCATAGCAAAGTAATTATCTCCAGTAATCACATCAAACTTAAACCCTTCACATATTTGATGTGAAACTGAAATAAAAAAATAACATAATTAATGGATGAAAGACAAATCAGTTATGTAACTATACCACATTCCTCAATAAAGTATTAACTCCTTAAGCTGTGAAGAGTTAGTTCAGCTTCAGTCTGAATATGTTTGTTGTCAGAGAAACTCTAGACTTTATATAAACCGAAAAATGCTAAATGAAGAAAATTGTCTCAACACACAGGTTTGTAGCACATTTACCTGATCACTGGATAAATTCCAAACTCCGTTAATTTTATCATACACTTGCTCCCGTGGCAACAGTCTTAGCTGCTTATTTTGAATTAGAGCTGCTCGCAATTTCAGGTCCCTGTACATTTTGGATGTCTCGTAGGCCCTGTGACAAAACAAAACTTTTAAAAATATTTATCAGTATAAATATTTTTGTAAACTGTAATCAGAGAATTGCCCATTCCCATTGTGTTTCTTTACCTGTGGACGGCAATGACAGAAGTAAAGAGCCTCGGACTCCCTGGAACCACATTTGTGAAGATGAACTCAAATCTTGTGTTGTTGGACTTTGTCAAGATGTAGAGTGCTTCAGTTTGCCCCCTCAATTTCTGTAAAAGAGCATTCAATTTATAAATTAACACCTTTCTTCATCACATTTATTGGCTTTGTCCTTGCATAAATTATTAACCTTTTTTCCACTGTAATGGTGATTGACTTAACACATTTGACACAAACATTGTGGCAGTGAAACATCCAAAATTATTAACTTAATAAGTGCTTATACTTCAGACAGTAAATGTGATGTGTGTAAGGAAATCTAAAAAGATTATGGACGAATACTCTGGTCTTAAAATTATAAGATAATAAAATAATTAATAGATACCAACGTAAGACAAACTGAACTTACTGAGTTAGCTGTTCTCGTTGTGATGTTAATAATCGAGTTGTAACCCACAGCTGAAAACAAAAACAGGCTTGCATTTAGGTTGGTTGGACTGTAGTTTCACACTCTCTTCCTGTCAGTCTGTCTCTCTATTTTGTTGATTCTTGAAGATCTGGGTACTCAAAAATAAAGTCGGAACCTTCAAAGATGATTATAATATCTGTTAATGACAATGGTTAACTTCTTTTTTCTTTCTCAGTATGCTTGTCAGAATTATCTTATAATAAGTAATAAGAACTTAGTATTACTTGTTCACTGAAGGACTTAAAATAACATTGATTGAACACACTACAGGCGTAATGACATTAACTTGATTTTACCAAATGGTAAAGTTTTTTTTCTGTTGGATAGTTCTGAAAATTGCGGCAATGGTCACTCCCAAAAACGTAAACCTTAATATCTCAGTATGTTATCATATATTATCATGCCTTTCATTACCAAAAGAGGGCAGAAGCATTTAGCTGGTGGATGTGCTGCTGGAGGACACAAACTCAAACTATAAAATAAGTACAACCATTTAACCAAACAGCAGGTGTACTCACATAAATTGACTCTTGGCAGGGCCAAGGAATGCCAGATAATCCTCAGGTTTGTTACCAATAGCCGTCCTACAGAAAAGTGGGCATTATCAGTTATTAAGTGGCCAGCCTCACAGTTTGTCCAGATAGTTTTAGCCTCCGGAATAGCTGAGTGGCGTTACCTCGATCTCCGTTGTTTCCTTTCGTGTCTTCGATGGAGTCCAGACAGTCTATCAGTACTTCTCCTGGACGTGTCTTCATCTGCCTGTGTACAGAATAAATTAATCACTGGTTGTTGGCATTTAATTTAATGTATCATAACTGGTTACAGTGGCGTTAATGCTAGTATTAGGAAAATATACGACATCTCCCCATTAAGACAAATGTGACACGGCGCTACTGTAAACCGTTGTTTTTTTCTTCAAAACATATTTTAACCTTAACACAGTTATCATGAAACCCCCGAGCCTAGCAGCAGGCGAAGTACTTAGCATAGCCACTAAGTAAAGCCGAGCTAACTATCTTGTACGGTGGTGAGATAATCTCAAACGAAATCAGTCAGGTAACGTTAACTTACTGCGCTGTTATGTCGAACCTAACGTCCCTGTCTTCCCAGAGAGCATCTAAAACAGATGCCATGATAGCTGGTTATCACTCCCTCTGGTCAACAACGTTTACAGGCTACCTGCCGTTTGTTTGCAAGCTAACTTGGCTAAACGTTAGACTGGCTAATCTGAAAAAGCCTCTGCAGCGTCATAATCACCGTGGCAACGGATGGCAAGCCGAAAACACAACGCGCTTGACCCTGTTGTATGTATATTACGAATTTAGTTTTCTGACAGTGGGTACTCGATAAATGGTTTGTCAGTTGTAATGTTATGGTGATGTAGAAAGAAAAAATAGAGAAATGTATGTAAAGCAGACGTGTTTGTGAAATTCTATAGCAATTCTAAGTAAGCATTTTAGTACATGCCAGCAAATTATGTCAATCCTCACTTTAATTTCTCTCCAGTTGAGGTTGTTATTGAGCTTAAATATACAGTGTGCTGTGAATCATATCGATGTAATGTAAATCTGAAAGGATTTCTAAACTTTCAAACCCTCCTAATTAGTGATGTATTAGGGCCATTTGTGCAAGAAAAACCTGTCAATCAAGATGTTAAAATAACCCAGACAGAGAAAGTTAATACTTATAGCACAGCAAATGCATTAGAGGAAAATAATCAGCTTTTCAGTGTAAGGAAAGTAAGATTGGACTTTAAAAGTTAGAATCCAGAAAATTTTCTCTGCATTCAAGATCATACACAGTAAAAATACATAACATATTCTAACTGACTTGTCTTACTGCAAAGAACACAAAGGAGAGTGGACATAGATGTTGACGGTTAAGATGGTAATAGTGATGCCTGTTATTTTGCTCAATAAACACATTCAAAACATTATTTTACATTTTATTACTAAAAAAACTTACATTACATTTATTCAGATACATACACACTGCCCAAATAGACAGGCCTTTTATGGATGGATTGCAGAAAGCCCCAATCTTCATCACAAGATGACATTTGCAGGAGACCTCTGTAAGTACTACCCATACAAAATTGGCTCTCTATACAGCTGCCAGCTAAAACCCGAATGGACACATTGCAATAACAACAAACAAAACACACAGAAGTAATAAGCATATTTCAGCAAATTACATAAACACAAGGTAAAACCTAAACATCTTAATATTACTATGTTCCTAGAAATGTATTCAGTGAATGTATGTGGCTCATAGAGGTATAAGAATGATCAACAGGTTAATTTTTAGTTTTGTATCATTGGCATTTAAAATCTAGGACAGCCAAATCCTGAATTGAGGAATTCTTCTGTTGTAAGCACAATACAATTACTTTGAGGTAATAAAGTCAGTAGAAGTTAAACAAAATTAAATCGGTCAATCATTCATTTGGTTGCAGTAACGACATGTCAGCAGTTTTTCAGGATTTGATTGAATTGGCTGTGAGGTTTTTTTTTAACACCTTTTTACTATTCGATCAAAAATGCATTTGTGTTTAAGGACAAACCTGTTAAAAAAGTGCAAGAAAGTTTCTAAACACTGCTGACAGAATGTATCACATTAAAGTAACAAAATCAACAGATTGTAGAGCAGTCGTCCATTTTCCAATGGCTTCTTTTTTTTTATCCTGCTAGGAACAAAAGAGTATATAATTAAGATATGAAACATCAAAAGATAATGGGCACATTGGCTGCTAAGAATCCTTAAAAGTTACCTGTCCTGAATAGAACACAAGTCTTCTTGCATTCATCTTCTGTTTTGAAGCGGTTGTCATTTCCGCCACAGCCTCCGTACCAAAACTGTGCACAGGCATTTGCTTGTTTGTCATAGTACCAGTGGATGCTATAGTTTCGGCAGGTGCCCTGGTCCAAGCTGAGGCTACAGCGGGGATCAAGAGGAGGGGTAGCTGGAGAAGAAATGGTGTGTGAGAAGCAAATTTTCTAAAACTACTCATGTCAAGTTTGTGGAAAAGGTCTTTTGATCACCAGTGTAGTACTCACATTCAGGCAGGACTGAGCTCACCACAGGCTGCAGCTGATTAGAGTTTGGAGATGAAACTGAGCCCAGAGTTGAGGAAGATGTTGCAGATGAAAATGTAGACGTTGAGGAGGATGAAGTGGAGGAGACTGCCTCATTGGAGATGGAGCTTTCTCTCACAAATAAAGATGTTGATTTGTTAACTACAGCTACAGTGCTACCACCTCGTGCTTGGGCTCTTAAGTCTAAATCCTCACCTTCATCATCCTCCACCACCTAGAACGAGACGACAACATAAAAGCATGTCAGTGTTGAGAGGAAGTCTGTATCATCATAAATAAAGAGTATTAACTGTGTACTGTTGGTTTTGACTTTTTCACAAAGACCTGAATAGGGAGAGGATCAGCACTGATGGGCAGCGTAAAAGTGTCTCCACGTCCTCGGCTGTTGGTGCGTCTCTGGGTTTGGATCTCTTCTTGGTAATTATTACTGTTTCCATTGTTTCCATATCCATTATTACCATTAACATGACCATTATTGCCATAGCCATTATATCTATTGGTATTCTCTCCATGTCCATTGTTTCTGTGAATACCATGCCCATGCCCATGCCCATTGTTGCCATTCCAGTGTCCATTTGTGATGCGATTGTAAATAAGGGCACCGTTTTCATCTTCACAGAACTGACTGACAAGTTTAGACTCCAGTGCTGAAAACAGAAATTAAGAAATTAACTTTGGGCACTTTGCAATGTATCAGCTGAAAGCAATTATAATGGTGGAATATTTTAATGAACACACTGCTGAGGGCATCTGAGTGTGATAATCACCTGGTAGAGTATTGAAATCGTCAATGAGGTACATGTGTTCACTGTCGGGGTCAGAGGCAATGAGGTTGAGTTCCCGCAGGAACTCAGCCTGTGTGGGATCAGAGGAATTAACAATCCCCAGAGCATACATCTCAATGTTTGCAGCATGAGCTTCCCTCACAGCTATGTCAAGTTTGACCGGCTCTCGCTTGTCAGTCTGACCATCAGTAATGACAATGGCTACTTTCCTGACCCCGGGTCGAGCGCTGAAGAAAGCCTCTTGCGTCGCCTTTCTGATGGCAGTGCCAGTGTAGGTGCCCTCACCCATGTAAGGCATTTTTCTAATTGCCTGCTTTACATCTTGTTTGCTCATGTAGCGAGCCAAGTTGAACTCAAGATGGACATCCAGACTGTACAGAACCAGTCCAATTCTGGTGGCGTTGCGTCCGACTGTGGTCCGGTCCACCAACCTGGTGACAAAGTCCTTGATGATTTCAAAGTTCTCGGGGCCAACGCTCTCTGAGCTGTCGATGACGAATACAAGTTCCATTGGCCTCTCTTTACACTTGATGCCACATCCTGAAAACAGTGAAATATTGTCATTATTTGACTCAGAAGTCAACAGAAAGCAGCTCTAATGTTACAGGGCACATCTATTGCTCTGTGTTTGCTGGTGAACTATTTGATAATGTGTTAACAATGAGAAATTTACTAGGTAGTAATAAGAGTTTTTACCACTGCTCACAAGTGGCCAAAACATATAAATTATTATTATTACTACAAAAATTGCAGCTAATATACAAAGGTCTATCCAGCTCTGCAACACAACATTAAAACACCTGTCCTCATCATATTTGGCTCTAAATTCATACCACTTGCAATCTTTGGACATAACAGATCTTGTTGCACATTATATATTATACCACATGTTTTGCCTTTAGATGGTGGCTGCTACTTAACAGTTATTCCACTAAACTAGAATTAGCTTGTGGTCTTACCACAGATTTCTTTGATCAATTTAATAATGTCTTCTCTCTGAAAAATATGAGACCATTTGTTTTAGTAAAACATAAAATCACAATAATTTATTGAATATTTAAAACATTCTTTAAATTGATGAACTTACTGTGAGGCCTGGCTCTCCTTTTGCTCCTGGCCTCCCCTGAGATTTGAGAAAAATGGAAAGCGATATCACTGTTTCTGTATTGTGTAATTAGTTCTACTCAATCTGATATGATTGTAATGCAGATTAAGGTGACAGATTTGATCATTATTATGGTATGATAATATTTGATAACTATCAAACAACTAATCTGTATTCGCAGTAAAGTTGTCTTTATATTCTGCACAAATACTTCTTGGAACTCTCTGTTGTACATTATGAGAGGTGCAGTATCTTGTGTAGCAAAGACTTCGTAACACTTGTTTCTCACTTTATAAAGCTCACCTGTGAAAAAGTCTGTCATGAACAGAAAAGCATGCTCCGCAGAATTTTATTTATTAGAATATAAGATCTTATTTGAAACATCTTGATCCTTACACTGACAGGCCTGCATGTAGTTTGGTTATTTATAAGTGAGGAATAAGATTAGTTTTGCTCACAGCTTCACCAGGGACTCCAGGATCTCCCATATCTCCTTTTGTACCTTTCAATCCCCTCTCGCCCTGTAATCCACGATCACCCTGTTACAAGGAAACAGTTATCCATCTGTCAGAGACTAGGTAATCAGATATCAATAAAATCTTTAAAAGATACACATAAATCCATCACCTTAGCTCCAGGAAATCCATCTCCTTGGGGCCCTCTAGGCCCAGTCATACCTTGAGATCCTGGCTCACCCTGAAATCAGATTTTATTTTGCTTATTTATACAGGAGCATTCCGAATTGGGTAGATCTAAAATTATTATTATGTTTTGTCCTGCGGCAACTTTGTCAGGAAGTCTATTGTGTAACATGCTCAACATCAATTTTGTACATCATACTTGCTATGAACAAAAAACTGCAAATAATCCCAATTATGAAGAGTTTGGCGAGAGCTTCAAAGACACTAAACTAAAATAAAAAAATAAAAGACAACTGTTATAACATTTACCTTTGGGCCTTGGATGCCCTCTCCTGGAGGTCCAGGTGGGCCAGTCGGTCCTGGTCTCCCAACATTCCCCTGAGGCAGACATTAAAAGTACTCAGATTACAGATTACTTAACACATTAACCTCATGCATCATCACATGTGTTATTCATATAGCTCTGATTCAGATTTATATCCTGATTATAAGTTGATTGAGCAGTTTGTCAAATAATCATTTTCTTACAGGTGGTCCTTGTATGCCCTCTCCAGGTGGGCCAGGCAAACCTGGCAATCCTCTAAAGCCTATGTCACCCTGAAACAAACATGAAACAATCACATTTTCTGTGAGCATCCTCATACATACCCAAAGGCAAAAGAAAGAAAAACTTCCATGTAGACACAAACCTTGGGACCAGGAATTCCTACTCCCTCTGTGCCCGGCTCACCTGGTAAGCCTGGCATGCCTGGAGGACCCTAAATAAGTTAAAAAAAGTTTATACAATGACAATTTTCCCCAAATTTCATAGTCACATCCGCAACATATCGATGATACAAACCACAGGGCCAGGAAGGCCTTCGCCTTTTGGACCATTTGGACCTGGTAAACCTTGATGGCCACGCTCACCCTGGGGAAACAAAATTTAATGATGGAGGCCACCAACATGATATTAAATAGAATAGGCTAATTGAGGTTAAATTCAGTATTTACCTTAGGACCTGGTAATCCATGGCCTGTTTCTCCAACAGGACCAGGTGGACCAGCAGGGCCTGGGTCACCCTGAAGACAGGAGTGTTGAATGTTAATGTTACCTCAGACTGGATCTGACAGATCCTCTGGCGGCCTGTGACTTGTCTACCTTGGTGCCAAGATCTATGTTAAGAGACAGTTTGATGATATGTTTTCATTTATTTACCTTTGGACCCGATATAGACCGTCCTGGCTGCCCTGGCATGCCCTGCTGGCCTGGTATTCCACGTTCACCCTGAGAGATGAGAGTTGGCAGGAGGCTTAAGATCCAATTCATTTTTTTGACAATGTTTGTGCTGCCAACAGCCTGCAGAGGACTTTTTAAGCTTTTAGAGCTTAAGTTTTTAAGCTCTACTAAAAGGCAGGGCAAATGTGGCGTAACTCTTCAACGGCAAGGTATTTATCATAGAGTTACTTGAAAGAAGCTGATTGTATTACTCCATGGCAGCACAATAAGCATGTTTTCCTTATATTCTCACCTTTGGTCCAGAGGGTCCTGAGATCCCAGGAGGCCCATGTAATCCACGAATGCCCCTCTGACCCTGGTCACCCTGAACACAGCACACATAATCAACTGATTAACATTTGTTGTCATATAAATTCTAAGAAACGTGAAGATATATAGTCTAAAGCATACCTTCTCCCCTTGAGTGCCAATTCCTGGTGCTCCCTCCAGACCTCTTAAACCAGGTAAACCAGGCTCCCCCTAAGAGAGGAAAAGTAGATCAATTTAATTGTAAATCAGAGGATAAAGGAAAGGAAGGTAGAGTTCAGATAGTACTCTAAAACTGTGGCAGAAAGTGGAAGTTTTCCACAGACTTGTCAATATGTATTTTACCTTCTGCCCTGGAGCACCATCCTCTCCTGGAAGACCATGCAGTCCAGCCAAACCAGATGCTCCAGGCTCTCCCTGTAACAGAAAATGTTATTATTTGATTTATTTTGGATGGATTCAGCACATTGGCTCTCCCCACATGCTAACACAGAGAATAATCAAATGGACCTGTTTGGTTCAGGACGTGTTTCATCTCACCTTTGGACCAGGCTCACCAATGCCTCTCTCTCCTGGAGATCCCTGCTCTCCTGGTAAACCTTGATCTCCCTAAAATTAGAAACAGCATAAGGACATGGGTGATTATACACAAATCCTTACAGGTCCATCGATGCAGGACCTGTAACTTTTCTGTCATGTTGTTTGTGTAGTTTATTGTTTGGCTGCACATTTTAAAATTTGACCTTCTGCAATATCAAAATGTTATATCCTGTTTACAATAACAAATGTGATTTTATATCTGCATGCTTTTAAATCTGCAAATTACATCAGTTAAATCAACCACTGTCTCTAATGGCCATGCTTCACAATGACATGAGAGGACAGTACTGACATGTAAAGCTAGACAGACCTGGGATCAGATTTGGAGCCTTGCCTGTGAGTGGTGGTAATGTAAGCCACTGTGCCAGCTCTCTCTGATCATACAAGCACATGTAATGTTCTATGTCATTCAGTGCGAGTTTTGACAAACCTTAGGTCCGGGAAAACCCTCTCCTGGAAGTCCTCTGACTCCTGGGGGACCTCTCGGACCCTCGATTCCCTGGGCAGCATTAGATTAGTTTTAGTTAGAGATTAGTTTAGATTAGTTTACTATATCAGTCCGACATTGTTGAAAACATAGATAAAGACACTGTGCTGACCTTCTCTCCCTGTATGCCCACTCCTGTTGGTCCAGCTGGCCCTGGTAGACCTGGAGGCCCCAGTTCACCCTGAAAGTAAAACACTGTAGTCAGTTTAGAAGGAACAGTTTTCAGTGGCTCTCTCAACTACATAGGGTTGCATACAGTATGTTAACAATACAATCAGTATTTAGTAATAGGGTGTAATAAATAAAAGCCCACAATATAGTGCAGATGTCCACCAATAGTTTACTTTAAGATACTAATACTACTTTTTGAACATTCTCTTTGTTGGATGACAAATTTATAACCCACCTTTTCTCCTTTGATTCCTGCACCCTGCTGTCCCCTTGGCCCCCTCGGTCCAGGGAGCCCCCGATCTCCCTGTTTGAACAACATCAGATAATCTCTGTCAGTTACGTCACAGACACTTGAGATTGGGTCACAGCCAAGTCCGCATTGTTCTCGGTGAAGAGAGCATGGAAGAAAAGCATGTTGGCTCCTGTTACCCTCTTGTGATTGCTTAAAAAAGATCTTAGGTGCAAGAAATGGAACAGTTTTTTTCCTCATGGCATTTCTTACCTTTTCCATTACCAGTGAATTATGAAGCAAAGAGGTTGACGTGTCATACTAGCTTAATATGTGGGGAGTAGAGCGGGTGTGACCTCTGACAGAAGGTCTCTGATCCCTTTTTACAAGAAGTAGAAGTCAGCAGAGGAATAAAATCTATAAGAGGGTTATAGGAAGTCTAGCACAGATCAAACAGATGTGTAGTTGCTTGAGGACTTTTCCATTTTCCCAAAGCTTTTATTTTGACAAATAAAAGTATACGTAGATTTCTTTATAGAGAGTCCTACACCCACATAAACATGCTCCTCCTATTGTCATTTTAACATACAAGTTTGGTCTTGTCAGAGGTTATTGATGCAAGTCATTTTGCTCTTACTTGGGTATTATACATTAATCTGACTTCATTGTGGTTAGGATTATTTTCTGTGCTGCTGCGCAGTAGGATATGCTGTCAAAAATAATCTCTCTGTAAAAGCCCGGCAATCCCAACTATCTCCTTTTGAATGGGAGCATTTGCAGATTCTATTGTAAAATTTATGTCACATAGTGCAGCATGTTGCAGCATGGGGTGAAAAAACCAACTGTTTTTACAGGCTCAACAACAGAGTGAGAAGTAATGCTATAGTGAACACCTGAGTTATGAGTCAGTGAGCTGGAAAAGAGTAAGATCTAGTTTTGACAGATGCAGGCCATCCGCAGGCCAAATCCTTTTAAAACAGGATCAGTGCAATGTGGGTTTTATTTTTATTTCTTATTTCTGTATCTTAAAGCTTGATCTATTAGTAATGGTGCCTCTGAGTATGCAAATAGGTTTTGAACCTGGCCAAAACCTATGTAGCAATAATTTAGAATGGAATGATGCAAATATATGTTAAAATTACATTGTGCTCATCAACTGAAGAATATATGCAGCTATGAGTTTTATATGATATCAGATTGAAATTGAATTCAGCATTGGAGCAACATGGATGGAAACACAGGCAAAACCACCAAATAAAATGAACCTTTTATATAACTGAAAAATAAACTCATTGGGTTATTTCCAGCTGAGGGTCATCCTCTCTGCTCCTTCCCATTGTAAGGGGAAATACCGCATCCAAGGATTGATTCAAAACTAGATAGAGTGTTAAAGTGCACAGATATTTACTAGCTTGTTTAATTTACTTTTAGTTGCCCATTTTACTTTAGCCTTTAAAAAGGTTTTAATTGCTTTTCCAGCAGCATAATGTGTGAAATGTATGCATTTCCATATATTCTAAACCTAAGCAACACCATTTAGGGTCAATTGATTTGCTGAAGAAAATAATGCAGGGAAACATTTCTCTATTCTTTTCTATTCTATTTTAATTAATATTTGTATCTTCTGTTTCATAGACATGTTCATCTTGTACAGCTTGTGTCCCTGTAGACCACTGCTTACAAGGTATGTTAAAAAGTATACATACATTCATACATTGAACCACTAAGACTTGTGGTAGCAAAACCCTGACAAATAGACATTTTCATTAAATTTCACCACTTATTATCAACAGTGCAAAAGAAAAGCACAATTATTCACTGCAGCAATTATATATTAATAATGTAATATAAGCATGTGGTCATTTAAGTATGCCTTAATGGTAAACAAACCACCAATGGATATCTATTTAATCTGTAACTCTGATGTTGTTTGATGGGGTCTGTGATGATAGACTCAAAATAATACCTTTGGTCCAGGAAAGCCCTCTCCCTGGGGTCCTTTATCTCCTGGAACACCTTGTGGTCCTTGAGGTCCCTGCAAACAAAACCATTGTGTCCAGTTTGTCATCCAAACAGTACTCAGATTGAGTTCAGCATGTTCAAACAGCATTTGTTACAGAGACAAATATGGACATCTCAGACACAAAAACAGCAAAACACCTTCCTCTTAACTTACAGGAGAGCCGGGTTCACCCACACCAGGAGGACCGACAGGACCTGGACGGCCTTGGAAACCCATGTCACCCTGCAGAGTTACGTTTAAACTTAATTTAAGAGAAACCAAAAAAAAACAAAAACAAAACACAGACAACAAACAATCACAAAATGCAACATATTATGCAGACTAAAATCCATAATAGCATTTACTTTTGGTCCAGGGAGTCCAATACCAGTTTCCCCCTGAATTCCTGGAGGCCCAGGTTGGCCACGTTCACCCTGCAATCACGAGCATGAAAACACTAAAGACACATTAGCCATTAAAAATGCTTTTCTGTTTCTTTTAAGGTCTCTCTTAAAACTATTGATGCCTTTCATTTATTATGTGACGATAAGTTGCTCCTTTGAAGCTGAAAATAATGCAGTAAATCCTGTAGCTATTGTGCTTTCAAAATGAGGTAGTGGGTGTGATATTTGATCTCTTCCTGCAGGTCAGGACAGATAAAAGCTAAACATGAGCTCATGAAACCTTCAAAAGAAACCCAAGCAACAGTGACTCAAAATGACATGAAAACTCCTCACTGTATCAAAGATAAGTGGCCTTTAGGTAACGTTTACCGACAATAATAAATAAGTAAAAGCAAAAACAAAAATACAGAGCCTTACATTAAGAGATGTGATGTCATCATTAAGCCTGTCCTTGAGCCATTTTACTGCATTTGATATTAATTAATAAACTTATGTTATCATTCCTTGCTCCAGTTGACTTATTTTATTGCATTTTTGAAAAATAAGAAAAGGTTAAAATTGAATATGTTATATATTATCTATATTTTTTCAAAAAAATTAAATAAACATGTGAAATGGCACATTATTCAGAAATTCTTATGGCCCTAACAAAAGTTATTTTTCACAGGGACCACCAAGGGTCCTGTTAATGTTTGCAAATGTTTTGTACCTGTCTTTACATGGAGAGACTGAGTATACACCGACTTTCCATGTGTGTTATTAACTACAGGCCTTATTAGAGAAGCTGACAATGCTGTAGGCACTTCTTAGTCTGTATTTAGAAACAGGATGCAAGGCGTTAGGCGAACCTGTAGTCAGATGCTTTGCTGATGGCTCATCCCTATGCTGGTGAATAACAGTAATGATGGGGAAGGCACTGGATTATTGCCAAATGTTCACGCAGGGCTCTATTAACAGACAGACAGGCCTCTATGCTGAATGGCAAACACCGGGGGTGGTAAAGCTCCAACATCTTGTTTAGACTAATCATAAAAGGAGATGTAAAGGTCACAGCAGATGTGTACAATGAGGTAAGTAAAAGTCATTCAAGAAGGGGTCTGACCTGCTTTCCCTGAGGCCCCTCTGGTCCATTCTCTCCATGTGGTCCTGGTAACCCCTGCGCAGAAACAACCATTAAAGACAATCATAATTAAAGACATATTCAGAGGCATTTGCACACATGTGTTTGTACTAGTGCGTACAGATTAGAGAAAAAGTTTGACGTCATGATTTCTGCAGCTATATTCTGTTATACAGGAGGTTTTCCTTGCACACAGTATCCCTAACACATATAGCAGTCCATTGGGTATTTCCAACAATACATAACTTTACTATAGTCCAGCATACAAGTTATAACTTTATCTGAGTACCCCAAACTACCAAAAGCGCATTCCTTAAACAATGGAATTGGATATTGTGCTTCTTTTGTACTACTGACCTGCAGACCTCTAAGTCCTCTTGCTCCAACTGAACCCTCAGGACCCTGTATTACATTGCATACAGAAAGATCATGAGATCAAACACAGTATGGACAGTAAGTATGAATTATAAAACTGAAAACATAATATTCAGTATGTGTTGTGTCAACAGTGCTGTAATACCCGGTCTCCTTTGATTCCTGGAGTCCCACATTCCCCCCTCTCACCCTGTTTAGAAATTGCAAGTATTGCACAGACTTGAATCGTTTCCAACAAAATTATAGTTATAGTTATAATTGTCGGTGAATTAAGTCATATACCTTCTCTCCTTTGTAACCTGGTTTTCCCTGCAAATGAAATGAATTAGATGATGTTTAAACAGAATAAAGTGACAACAATAAATATATTTTCTTGATTGTGGTTATGATTAGGAGCATTTACCTCAGCACCCTCTCGCCCAGGTAGACCACTTAGTCCTGCTTCACCCTGATATGACAGAAAGCACACTGGCTCATTACAATGGATGGAAGCAGTAAAGTAAATATGTTAACACAAAATAAACAGAAAAAAACAAAAGAGATTAAAAAAAGATTTAATAAAAAGACATGTTTTCCATTTCACTAAAATCCTACATACTATGACAACAACATAAATGGACCAAGAACTTAAAATGAATGTGTATTCGCGGTATGGCCCAAATATAAAATGAAGTTGAGATAAGTAATTATGTTATTCATCAGCCATGTCCTATTAATTTCTGATTAGTATTTCTTAAATACTATATAATAATCACAACATTGAACATATTTAAAGTGCAGAAAACTATAAGACCACAGCGTACGGAAGAACAAGCAATAAAACAGACAGAACATAGTCACTAAGGTAAAAAGATGGGTACTGGGCAGAGTTTTAATTGCTAATATAAAAGGTTTAAGTCTAAATCATAAAAAATAGCAATGGCTCAGTCACAGGTGCATTAGAGGTGTGGGTGTGGAATAGGTTGCAAAACCTAATATGGCCCATTTGCTAAACCACTACTGCAGTGTAATCAAATCAGAACCTCAGCATATTATAGTATTATATTAAAAACATCTCTCAAGCTTCTCCAAGGACCTGGTCACCAATAGGCATCAGCATTTTTTAAGGGAAACTGTAACTACATGTATTTGGTGTTGAGCCCAGTAAGAGCACATAAAGAGAATAGACTAGAGCCTGAAATTGAAACCTTATGTTACACCACAGAAGGTAAAGAGAAAGAAGAAAGTTATGAATGATAACTGCATCCATTCTGAATAATTAAAGTACATAAACAGATGCAGTAATGTCACTTATGCATGTTCATTATACATATGAGTTATACAAAGAGTTTGTTTCATAGTTTTGGGTCATGACATGAGTGCTTCCAGATACTTTGATTAAATCACTCTCCTTTAGGAAGTGAATAACTTGAAAACTTCATTGTTAATAATACAGGTGAGGGTTTCTTGTGTGTTGCAAGTCACATTTAAAATTTTAAGCAAAATATTTTATGTCTTGAACATAAAGCACAAACACAATCTGGGGTGACACTAAAATATACATATGTCTTAAAAATTACTAGTATATAAATGATAATCAGATAATAATTAACCTAAATAAATTCAAGATGAACTTTCAAGATGAATTTTTATAGTTTACAGATACCAGATGACACAGTTTAGGAAGCCTGACATCTTTTTTCAAAAAGGGAATATAAAATCGAGGTGTGGGGCACTCAGGAAGTAGTACATAACTGAAAGAGACTGACAGCTACAAAATCCATAGTCCATAAGTCCATCAAAAAGCACCCACCTTTTGCCCTTTAAACCCAGGGGCGCCATCATCTCCAGGACGACCTTTTTTCCCCTGGAAACAAAGTCAGGATTAAGTTTTGATTAATTTATTATGTTGACATTTTGCTCTCTTCCTGGCGTGCACTAAAATATTTTTTCTCTCTAGACAGGCATTGTCTGAAAATACAGAAGAATGGAAAGGTTACTGGGATGATGTCTGATATCTGATCATGGATGTCACAGCTGACAGTTGTAGCCATAGGTGGGCATGAGGTGTCTTGTCCATAGGGCCAGGGGTCATTGTCTCAAGCTGCACCTGGACAGCATGTGTCAGTGATCCACCAGAAATCACTAGTTTGTGACCATTAAACTAATGAGAGCAATTATGAGAGCCTCTTAGTCTGAGTGTAAGAATTTGAAAAATCTCTCTGAGGAGAAAGCACCTGGTTAATGGCTTTGCAGCTGCAGTCTGTCAGCAACATGTATGTCTGCCAGGTTGCTGGAAAGCTTGACATTACCTGAGCTGTCTATTATCTGCGGAGGACAAAGGCTTGAATGGAAGTTTGCATAGGAGGGAGATGTACAAATGGATGTCCAGAGCAGGAGGATCACGCTCTTCTGGGGATGCAGGCTGCCGTCTCTCTTTTCACATATGTGAGATTTATGGTGGCCAAAGGTCCGGTTTTATAGGGAGTAGAGTTCTAAATGTGGTGCCTCTGGTTTCCATGGGGGACATCTTATGTTACATGAGAAATGCGCAATAACTGGCTGAGAATGGGAGCACAGAGTCGCAACAAACATATTTCTCTGGGAATAGCAGACTACAGTCTCTCCTATGCTTTAACCTGTTGCCATAGACATAGAATGTGGGAAAGACCACCTAGATCCACTTATTCTGCTTGTGCAAATGCCTGCAAGCTATACTGAGTGGAGGGAAGGCAAGTAATTATTCTGATTGTCAAAACTGCACAATTACCATTCCAACAATATCATGTTCAAATTCTCCTTACAAGATTTCAAGAATCCTTCCCTCTGATGAACCGAATTGTGACACTTCAAAGAAAACAGCTCTTTGGTTGTGGGCATATTTGGAAAAGTTACAGGCTAAATACTCACCGCAGGCCCACTTGGCCCCCTCTCTCCTTTCTCACAAGCACATCTCTGAGCCAGAGGGCACTTCAAAAAGAAAAGAGACATGTTTGCTTAGCTGTCATGAACATAATTCTATATGCTCAAAGTGGGCACCTTCATCTAATCACACATAATCAAATGTTAAAAGATTCTGTAAACAAGCAATAAGAGCTGTACTTACTCCTTCATCAGCCAAGCCAGTCTGAAAGGAAAAGAGAAGTGTGATTTATTCAGTAATTTATTAGTGACATCATGATCATTTAATGTTGCCTAGTACACTAAATACCTATAAAACTAGTTTATGCAATATAGTAATAGTAATAGTTTTGGGAAACCAAAGGAATACTACAAGCACTTTAAATTGAAAAGCTGATAATTTCATAACATAATATTCCTGAAAACTTTAATGTCAGGAACAATTTCTTTAAACCCTAATAGCTAAATTCAAGACACACGTTATTGTATAGAAAGTATCACCATATGCTGCTTCTCAAAAGACAATAAGAGTGAATTGCTGTTAAAGATTAATCTGGGGATATGCTCCTTGAGATATCAAACAGTTTCTTAACACAGTTATCTAAACTGTGTAAAAAGCTCATTATCTAGAGCTGCCATAGACGTTCTTACATTTGTTTCTCAAAAACATTTTCATCATTCCATCTCTTTACAAATACCTGAACAAGCCTGTCCATGTGTCTACTCTGAATAGATGTTTATTCAAAGCCAATACATCACTTTTCTTCTCAGTGTTGTCTGCTGAAAGACAAGGTATTATACTCACAATCTCAGTGACGATTTTTTCAACAATGTTTTCATCCTGTAAATTGTGTAGGAAGTTGGAGGCTGGGGGGCTGGCGAGCAGACGGAGTTGAGCTACATTGGCTGGCTCATTGGCCGCACGGGTGATGCCCAGAGTGAAGAATTTGATGCCCTGGTTCTTGGCATCAGCAACAGCAGAGAAAATGTCAGGGTTCCTTGGGTGGGAAATGCCATCTGTGAGCAGCACGGCTACTTTGATGCTGCCTGGGCTGGATTCTTCCAGGTAGATCTTGGTCATGTTGGTGATGGCATAGGTTGTGTAGGTGCCATGCCCAATGTAGATGATGGGAGTTATGCGGGTCTTGAAGTTCTCTGTGCCCCTCCAGTCTCTGAAGGTTTGCTCTGTGATAACATGGCTGCTATACTGCAGGAGAGCCACCCTCAAGCTCAAGCTACGTCCTGTCTGCAGCCGTACACCTTGGAGTCTTTCCACCACGTTCATACTAAACTGCTTTTCCTGCTCGTGGTTGTCCTTGGCGCTCTCAGAGCTGTCCAACAGAAAGGACAGCTCCAAGCTGCAGTCCTCGTCTAGGATGGCTGTAAGCACACAGAACAGGATGAAGCATTATCAATTTCACTGAGGGACTAACTGCATTTTGATTCAGTCTCAGGTAAAAATGAAGAAAAAGATACACAAAAACCCTTTAGTCTGAGTATAATACCATAGCAACATAATGAGGAATTTCCTGATGGAGAAATACTTTCATTCATTTTCTTACCTTGTCCATCATGAATGTTTGAAGCCAGAGGTTTGGCTCTGGATTTCTTGTTAGTATTCCTCTCTTCATAAAAGTCTTGGGCCCAGACACTGGCCAGTGCTGTGACCAGCAGCACTGACATACAGGAGGGAAACATCCTGGTCCCAACTATAGATAAAAAGACAACAATTCAAAATCAATCAGTGTTACTGTTCACAAAAATTGTTTCTGCATCAAATTACAGCTGAATAGACTGTCCATACATACATTTTATCTGCAAAGTTTAAGAACATTTCAGAAAAGTGTTTGAGGTTAAGGTAAAACTAAATTGCTGAAAGTGATTTTGTTCTGAAGGTTCAGAGTATCCTTACAATAAATGAGCAACTGTCTTCACAGTGACTTACAGTCCAGCCTCCTTAGGGAAAATCTTGTTTCAATGTTGTATTTTGAATGTAGCCCAAAATGCAAACTTGAAAAATGTTGCAGGAGGAACCAGCATGCAGAGTGAGGTCCAGTTAGCTTGCTGAGGGCACAGCAGCGGCAAGAGGAGTGTCAGTCATTCTGTGGAGAAAAGAGTGAGCGACCCAGAGACACTCGCTCCTCTTTTATAAGGAGGCACCAACAGACCAGATCCCATGGAGCCCTGCCAAGACTCCCGCTCTGCCCTCAGGGCAGGGGAAGACTGCTCAGATATGTTTACAACAGTGAAACAATCTTGTGTGCTGTAAATTTGTATCATAATATGTTTCTGTAAGCTGTAGATGCATTTACTAGGGGGTAATTTTGAATACCCGATTACAGTCATTGTGTTCTTTTATATCTTGTCAGCATAGTTATCTTTTTATTAAAAAGTTACAAAGCCTTTTGAACTGTCAGCAGAAAACTGCTGTTTGACACATATGCATGCACATTTCAACTTTTTATAAACTCACCATACAGTTAGCTATGACATTAACTGCCTAATTGTGCTTTTTTCCCACAGTATTTGCTGTAAGAGGATGAAACATCTGTGTGTGTCTGCCTAGTTATTAGAGTCTTGTAAGGTGAGCCTTTGACAATATTGGTTCAAAGCTGTTTGTTTCAGCGGTGATAAGTGGGATAGTTGTACATTTTTAATTTCAAAATTTGGCAGAGAGTCAGCTATATCTCCATTTTAAAAACCCAGTTAATTAGGTCAGTAAAGCTTGACAAAAACTGTTGGACATCAACGACAATGAACCTACATCAGAATAAAATAGCTCTTGGACAAAACTGCTACAATAAAAAAAAAAACAATAAAAGAAAGTTAAAAGTGATTTTTTTAAAGAGGTGATATGTGAAGAGTGGCATTGATGCCAGCATAAATTCCACAGGTAGGGGTGTTTTAAAGTTTAGAGGCCTTAATGGCAAAGGCCTGCTCACCTTTGGTCTCTGCCCTGGACTGTGGAATGACCATAACAGCCATGCCTTAGGATAAAGGGTTAAAGGTCTGAGGTTTTGTAAATTAATCATAAAATGGCCCAACAGTGCAGAGATGCTACAATGGGTGATATTGTGTTTTGTTCCACTTTATTTGATGGACAATCTGTTGAGACAATAGCTGAAAGCAGGCTAACTTTATTGCATTGTTTGTCAGTAAAATAATAAACAATATATACAATATCTCCAAAACACACATTCAGAGAGTTTTATGAGCTCTGCATATGAATCTTTTTAGATTATAAATAGAGCTAAACAGAGTGGTAAGTATGAACAACGAGAGCCTCAAATCAACCTCAAACAATGGTTGTATGTTCAGTGAGTGTGCTAGATTTAGAACACCTGCAATTTTGGTCTGTTTCATTTAAGTATACTTTCATGAAAAGGGTGGGTTTGAACCAGTAAGTGAGTGACTTGTAATATATCTCGGAGAAAATAAATAACTGAAAGCTGTAGGTAGGACTTCATCTTCCAGACCCTGAGAGATGGCCATCTGACCATTGGCCAGCAGAGATGACCTTTCAGCGTGTGTCTTAAAGATGTGGCTTATCCTGTGCAGACTGACGATTCAAGGGGCTTTCTGCCTGCTGTGCTTGAGCTCACCTCACTGCTTTGTATTGCAAAGCTCCAGGCAAGAAGTAATTAGAGGAGGACTTTCTGACACAAAGGAATGTTGCACTGAATGATAGCTTGGCAAAATCTACCCCATCACTTTGCTCTGTGATGAATGACATCTGTTCACTGTGCTCTTATATGCCTCAGAAACATTTGTGAATTGTGACAACAGTGAGGTCAGGTGGTCTTTTATGCTTGTCCATCAGTGACTGACTACTTTTGTTGATGTGCCCCATTATGTTTGTGACTTCTACTGATTACAGAAGCTTAGAGCTATTTGCAAATCATACATTTTTAACCTGTGACAAGCATCAATGCACTGCAGAGACAGTAAGAGAGAGCAACAGTATTATGGGAAAATAACTTAGGTGAATGATGAATCAAAATGATGTATTTTTCAATTATTGACTTTAAAAAAAAACAGATACAGAAAATTTTGGACAGGGCATTTTTCAACTTTATTCTTTTGCATGTGTTGGCATAATTGTAGTGTTATTTAATTTCTGGGTTCAGCCATACATATCAGATTGATTGTTTTGTTCAGGTTAAAGAAACACAAATGGAGGTAATGTCATTTATTCTCTGCTCTATAAAGCAATTTGGTCAAGGGTTGCTGTTGCTGTGTGCTCTCCAAACAAATTGAATTGAGAATCTAAAACTGTGATTGCTGTACGTTCATGTTCAGGTTTTCTTTTAAAATATTTATCAATAAGTTTGTTCAGGCAAGAAAATAAATGTCAATGTCTATTAGGAAGTTCGAATATTTCTTTATTTCTTTCAGAGCAACTTCACTAAAATGGTCATGATTCTGTACTGAAGACTAAAGTTTACATTTGATGCGTGCATTCACATTCTCCCTGCTTTCTGTGCTTTGTCTGTTTCTAATGACAGACTGAAATATTGTTTGACTTCTTGTTGAAATGAAAGTTATTACAGTGTGATTGAAAAAAGCAGATGTTTTACCTTTATAAACCTTTGGGTTGTACATCTCACTTTTTGAATCCAGCTATGTACAATTTTGTACAGTTTGTACAATCTTCATAAGCAGTCTGATTGTAAATTTATGGAAATGATGCCATGTGATGAGTTATGTAAGAATATTGAAAAAAAAACCCCTCAAAGTAAGGATGGGTTATCAAACACAAGAACTGAACTGTCCTTAAGTACTGGTAAAGAGCGTGATTCTTGCACAGTTTTACTGGGCGTACTAATTATAGCGTTAATATTTCACAAAGTAAATACACACTACTGCAGTATCATCATGCAGCATGAGGTGGCAGCAACAGTTCACACGGGTGTGTTAGTTTGTGCTGCCCCCCGTCGGTGAATGAGGGGATAAAAACACGACAGACAGCGCATGCTCAGACAGTCTGACGGGTCGAGCAGTACACATTCAGCCATAGCTGTGAGTGTGACTTCACCTTCAGCCATCTTAACCATGTTGGGTGCCGTGGGACGGTGCTGCAGCGGGGCTCTGCAGGCTTTCAAGCCTGGAATCAGCTCTCTGAAGACAGTTGGTGGGAGACATGCGGCTCTTTCTTCGAGTGAGTGAAAACACTTTATAAACATGGAGCTACTTGTCAGTGTTTTCTGTCACTTGTCTTGTTTTTAATGCTAATGCAGCATGCTCAGTGGGACGGGCCTCGGTGTCACCCACCAAGTGACTCCATTCATTTGCAGACAGCGGCGGCTTTAACTTAATTAAAGCAGCTAAAATAAGAGAAGACGTTATTTGGTTATATTGTTACTTCAGACAGACATTTGTAGCTTCACGTATGTTTTGGTTCAGTGTCTCCCGTCAGTGACCTTTCCAAGTAACTCAGTAAAAGTCAATGTTGCATACACACACACACAGGCACGGTGTTTAAATTATTCACTCTGTGAGTTTCAGTAATGAGCAACTAAATATGAACAATGCCATCATAAAGATATAATATATCACATGCATTTTTGTTTAGCCTCCTTACAGGTCTTGATTTTTTTTTCCCCTCTAATGTAGTCGGTTTTAATGTGTTTCAATTAATGTCAATGTCCTCTCAGGCAGGGGTTATGCTGCCCCGGCTGCTCAGGCAGCACTGGCCAATGGCCGCATAGTGGCTGTGATTGGTGCTGTGGTGGATGTCCAGTTTGATGAAGGACTTCCTCCTATTCTCAATGCACTGGAGGTGGCTGGCCGTGAGAGCAGGCTGGTACTCGAGGTGGCACAGCATCTGGGTGAGTCTACCAAACTGATACTAGAGTTAAACCATCAGCAGGTTAGTGATTGAATGTCCAAACGGTGTGTTTACTGTCTCTCTTGATGTATATTCTCTAGGTGAAAACACAGTCAGGACGATTGCCATGGATGGCACAGAGGGTCTGGTCCGTGGTCAGAAGGTTCTGGACACTGGAGCCCCCATCAGGATACCTGTGGGCCCTGAGACCTTGGGCAGGATCATGAATGTCATTGGAGAACCCATTGATGAGAGGGGTCCAATTAGCACCAAACAGTGAGTGTTTGTGTGGACCTTTTTCTTGTTATCAACAGATTCCACAAAAACACCAAAATCACACTTAACATCAAAACGCTATATGCAGCAACAGATCCATTTTATCCTACATAAGATAACATAAATCTACTGAAATGCAAAGTGACAATATGTTTTGCTTGTTTGGGGCTTTTCATAGGATCTTTGTCATTTAAGAAAAACTTACATCTCAAGCTATTTTTTGATAATGGCTGATTACAAATGTCTGACATCATCTTGCAGGACTGCTCCCATTCATGCCGAAGCCCCTGAATTCACAGACATGAGCGTGGAGCAGGAGATCCTGGTCACTGGCATCAAAGTCGTAGATCTGCTGGCACCCTATGCAAAGGGTGGAAAGATTGGTTGGTGGATTATCAGATACCAGAGATATTTCTCACGTTTTAATATTTGCACATCACAATAAGTGATTGAAGTGCATGTCATGCTCCTTCAGGTCTGTTTGGCGGTGCTGGTGTTGGCAAGACTGTGCTGATTATGGAGTTAATCAACAATGTGGCCAAGGCTCATGGTGGTTACTCTGTGTTTGCTGGAGTGGGAGAACGAACCCGTGAGGGAAATGACTTGTACCATGAAATGATTGAGTCTGGTGTCATTAACCTAAAGGACACCACCTCAAAGGTGAGTTATGTTTATGTATCAAGACACCATTTAGCTCTTTGTTGTCTTTAGCACAACGAATTACAAACAGTTCACTACATATGTTTTGATGGATTTATGTAGATCTGTTCATTGTTGTTAGTTCATGCTAAACTCCTCCATGTGTTCATGTTCTAGGTAGCACTGGTGTACGGTCAAATGAACGAGCCCCCAGGTGCCCGTGCTAGAGTTGCTCTCACTGGTCTGACTGTTGCTGAATACTTCCGTGATCAGGAGGGACAGGACGTACTTCTCTTTATTGACAACATCTTTAGGTTCACCCAGGCTGGATCAGAGGTATCATAGAACTTTTTTTATTTGAAACATTATTTTTAAAATATTTATGTTTGGAAATAATGCATCCTTATGTTTTTATCATTGTGCTCCAGGTGTCTGCCCTGTTGGGTCGAATCCCATCTGCTGTGGGTTACCAGCCTACCTTAGCCACCGATATGGGGACAATGCAGGAGAGAATTACCACCACCAAGAAGGGCTCTATCACTTCAGTACAAGTGAGACAATACAGATGCTCCTCATACATCAGTGCAGTCTTTCTTTTCCTGAATTATTCATATGAAATTTTGTTTTTGTTCCAGGCTATCTATGTGCCTGCAGATGATTTAACTGATCCTGCTCCAGCCACAACCTTCGCTCACTTGGATGCCACAACTGTGCTGTCCCGTGCTATTGCTGAGCTTGGTATCTATCCTGCTGTGGACCCTCTAGATTCCACTTCCCGCATCATGGACCCCAACATTGTTGGGGCTGAACACTACGATGTTGCTCGTGGTGTACAGAAGATTCTGCAGGCAAGCCTCATAAATGAAAATGGTTGTCAAAATGATCTGCAATCCAAACCCAAAACTAAAACCTTGTCTAACAACCAAAATCTTTTTTACAGGACTACAAATCACTGCAGGACATCATTGCTATCCTGGGCATGGATGAATTGTCTGAGGAAGATAAGCTGACTGTAGCTCGCGCTCGTAAGATCCAGCGTTTCTTGTCGCAGCCCTTCCAAGTAGCTGAAGTCTTCACTGGACATTTGGGAAAGCTGGTGCCTCTGAAGGAAACAATCAAAGGCTTCAAGAGCATTCTTGCAGGTAGGGAGCTGCACCAAGGTTAAAACCTTTTCTATATGAAATGAACTCCCGATGGTAATAGTTATTTTCTCTTTTCAAGGTGAATATGATGCCCTGCCAGAGCAAGCTTTCTACATGGTGGGTCCAATTGAAGAAGTAGTCCAGAAGGCTGAGAAACTGGCAGAAGAACATTCTTGAGTGATTTTGTCTGTAAGGTTTTATGAGAACATTTGTACAGTATAATTTCTATTAGAGGGACTTCTGACATGTCATGCTAAGTATGTTGTGTTGCAGTTCCATTTCTCTGGAAAGGGAAGCTAAAATTAAAAAATTACATTGTGATAGATTTGTTTTCCCTTGTTTTTAATTGTTTGCACTGTCAGAGAAGAGACGTTCTTGATGAAAATTAGTTTAATTAAATGAAATGAGAAAACTTAACCCTTCTATAATGCTTAAGTTCAACCCATCAAGTGGCGAAGTTTCTTATTCAACTCCCTTTCTTGTGTGAGGAGGTTGGTGCTGTGTTCTTTGAAGGCATCAAAATCCTGTAAAATGACGTGAGAAAAGTTGAGCATGTTCTCAGCTCTATATGTCACTTACACTTTTCAGTATGGCAGGTTCCAACAAACCTTTTGAAACTTGACATATTTTGTAGTAGATTCATCTAGGGCAGACTGAAGGAACTTCACCTTTAAATCTGCATTGACAGCCTCTGCTTCCCGTTCAAACCTGAAACAAATCAGGTCAGGTGATAATACCCTGGATATTTTTAGAAAAGCAGCACTGTTTTGTTAATGCATACGTTACCTCTCCTCTGCTTCGGCCCGGGCTTGTTTCTCTTCTTTCCATTTTGTCTCGAGCTGCTGGATTTCTTCTTGTTTCTCCTGTAATTTAGGACCAATTTATGTCTACATAAAGTGACTGGTTCAACTGTGCAGAGCTGTGAGGAGTACAAATACTTTTTTTTTTACCTGAATTACTTTCCCTCTTTCCATGGACAAATGCAATAATTTGTCCTTCTCTTTAGTGAGGCATGTAATGCTTTCCCGCATGTCGGTTTCCTTCAGAGCATGCTCTTCTTCAGCTTTCTGCAACTTCAGCTTGAGGTCTGATGAAACAAAGACAGTCACAAATTTACACATACTTGTATTTTGTAGGACTTAAGTATATGACCAACACTGACTACCCACCTTGGCACACTGTGACAGCATCTCTTTGCTGTTGTTCAGCTTTATGTAATTGATCAAGCAGCGATGCCTCCTTGGTTTGATGCTCAGTTACTTCATCCAGGAGCTTTGACTGAGATCCAGCTAATTTTTCCCTTCAGACATAGATGTAAAATACAGCATAAAAATCAGCATTTTCAGCCTAAAATGTATGCAATAACCAGCTAGGGTTGTGACTGATAATTAACAATAAACTTTAACTGTGTATCAGTTTTCAATTAAAGGACCAATCCCTCAATCTATAAAATGTTACAATAAAATGACCAGGACCAACAGTGCAAAGGGTATTTAAATTAGAGTAGTACAGAGAGAAACTGCAAATCCTCCATTTTAAAAACTGGAACCTGTGAATGTTTATAGATTTACTCAATAAACTGATCATCAGATGAAAAGCTTAACAAAACTGTTTCTGTCAAACTTTCAGCACAATTAATAACTGACTGATTCTTCTTCTTACCAATATTCATGTTCCTTATTTTTAAATTTCTTTGTCAGCTGCTTGATTTCTTCCAGCAACTTTTGAACAAACGCTTCCTTATCTTGTAATTTTTGGGAGAAAAGTCTTTCATTTTCTGACTGCAGCACTTTGTTTTCCAGCTTTAATTGGGCATTCTGATTTTTGTACTCGTCCATGAAAGCAATAATGGCTTGATTGTTGGCAGCTAAGTCTATAAATCTCTTCTCTAAGAGCTCTGCTTTTTTTCTTTCGCCGTCCAGTTCTTTTTGGCAGTCTGTTACTCGGACCTCCAGCTCTATATTGATATTTTGCAGGGCTTGACATCGAAGAAGCAGATCATCTGATCTCTGTTTGAGTATGAGAATCAGACTTGACTGTTCATCTATCCTGGACCGCAATGTCTCTGTGGTATCCTCAGCAGAAAGGCTTTGAAGTTTTTCCAGTGACTTCTGAATACTGTCCATATGCTGGGAACAAAGGAAAAGTCCCTGTGTTAAAACAGACAAATGTTGGCCAGTGGTTTGATTTGAACTGTTTTTGATGCTGACACTATCAATATTTAAGAGTTATAAAATCTTTAAATTATATATCAGTTGAGATAACTGTGATCCACATATGAACCACAGGAGACATATTTTACCTAAAAACTAAACTTTGCATTGTCACTGGTGCTAAAACTGTAACAGCGACACAGCTTTTCAACGAAAACGTTAAAAATTGTTAGGTCTTTTTTGTACTTGGGATTTCTTGTTACTAACACATACGCCAATACTGATTGATCTACAACAAGACACACATACTACTGTATTTGCCTGTTTGATCTATTGACTGGGCTTTTGTTAAGACAGTCAAAGTGACATGAAGTGACAGTATCAAAAGCAAACGCAATTTGGCTAATTTGACCATCTAAACGCCATATACTTAGTTCACACGTAATATTTTAAAATGTTATCTCTATAAAGATATTCAAATAATGGTACCAGTACAATACTTCCCAGAAAATCTAAGCGAGTAGAGTAAACTGATAAGACTTGCAGTGAAGTACCATTAGTTCAGAAACCTAGCGTTAATACACTGGATTAAATGGAGTTAGTCAACATAAATAATGCGAACATAAGTCAGTGCGCAAACAAACTCAAGACGTCCTATTAATCAGGATCCTCTGACAGATAAGTGCATTGTTACACATACAGCATGATATAACGGCACGTCGGAAGGCTTGGTGTGCGCGGGACAGTAACTTCAGCTTAACGGTTAGCGGCTGCTTCACCGTTTTGTAGTTCAGTTTCACCTTAATCCTGTCCTCTGCAGTATTTTTCAGTAAGTTTCAGGTTTAGTTAATGACCGTTAATGGCATTCGAATACCGCTTGTATTCAATAAAATCTAACATAAAAGTTGCGAAAGTAAGATAATTAGACATTAAATTAGAAATGTAGGCAGGAGACGGCTAACTGGGAAATTAGTAGCTAGGTACTAGCTAATTTCGTGTAACTTCTGCAGCCTTTGATGTCATCGGTAACTTCCACATACCTCCGATGTGTTGCCCTCCACCTTCATGAAATGCTCTGCATTTCTCTGTGGAGTAGCCATTATGAGTCAAATTAAAGACGGGGCGACATATGACGAGCTTCCAGTCGGTTTTACATGAAGAAACACTTATTTTTCTCCCTTCAAAGCTCAGTCCGACATTTCTTGGTAAGCATCTCAAACTTTCAGTTGCTTGGTCGCTAATGGCAACCACCTTTGAGCATTCCCTCCTGATTTACCAGCAGCGGCAGGTGAAAAGCGGGTTCCTCTGCTCGGCCGCATGATGGAGGTGTTGGGCTTCTGATCAGCCGTCAGGACCGTGAATGTCGACCAAAGTCTTGGTGTAAGAACTTATCTTATTGGACTGCTTAAATCTGTTTTGCGTTAGTAACGTTATATTTTAATCACGTAATTATACGTGGCTGTTGTGTTTAATTTGTCATTCTGCGTGTTGATATTTGGAGGTATCGAAACAATTAACATGGTTTATTGATAAATCACTGCTGTAAACGTAATAATATTCTTACACGACCTCGCTCAAACGTGCCCATGGTTTCTGATAGTATATATAGGCTAAGTTAATGCACTTTCAACTCTTTTTAGCAACTGTTACAATTGCCTACAATTCCTTTGTAATTAACGTTATTTCAAACTCGATGTGGGAAAGTGTGTTTTAAACATGTAAGGGACGCGTGCAAGACACTTCGCGATATTCGTCTGGGCCTTCAGGAAACTCTAAATAACAGTTTTTAGTATTTTCACATTTTTTATCATCCAGTCATTGTTTTCCTCCCAAACCCCCGTTGACCCCCACCCCCTCTCGCCCCTGTATCCCAAGTGCGGGGTAAATAAACAGTGATGATAGCCCGCTGTGAGTGAAAAATCACTGGCACACAGTCAGGACCAGTCGGACTGCATGGCATTATGCAGATTCCAGGGCCAGGGGGATTTATCCGGAGGGCCGAGACTGGCTTGGGGGAGCGGCTGTCCTGGCCTTTGTGCACGCCCCTTTTCATCAACTAGCGGGCCAAGAAAGACAGACAGAAGAAAGCAACAGCATCCCAGTCCCAGTCCCTACAGCTCCTCCATCTGCACAGCGGAGCTGGACGGACCAGCCAGAATGTGGAGAGCACTGCTACTTAAACTCTTTCTCGTCTTCTTATGCTGTGTCAGATGGTGCCACTCTGAAGGTAAGTGATTTGATTTTTTTTCCCCCTTCTACATTTTTTTTTTTAAATTTTGCTGTTCACACAGGCTGTCAGCTGAATGATTTATTGAGGACCTGCAGAGTTGTTATGCTACTACTGATTCACCCACTGCACTTGTTGCTCATCAAAACAAACCAGTTATTGCACAGGTAAAGTGAAGTTAAATTGTTGCTGAAATTCAGCCGTTTCTGTTTTTTACTTTAGCATAGACAAATGAAGTATCCATCCAATGAGTAACTTTTGGTGGAGATCAAAGAAGATATATAAATTAAACACATTCATATAACCTTGTTGATGCTTCAAAAAGCCACTGTGGAAATGGAATTTTCAAATAGGTAAAGTAATTCGGGGCGTAGAGCTTAATGTTTTACCTCATAGTATTACTTTAAAGGTTGAGCACAAAGCCTTCCTCAGACAGATTGGAAGTTCTCTTGAGGAACTTTTGCCTGAGCTTTACTGTTGCTAGGTAACAGAACAGAGCATGTGACTTACAGACAATCTGTGAGGACTGAGAGCCACTGGTACAAATCTCATTCAGTGGAGCAGATTTTACGCTGCAAACCACTTATTCAAACTTGTTTCCAGCTCAAGGAAAAACGTAATTTTCTAACGTAAGACAGAGATAGGCAAAATGCTCAGATATTGCTCTTTATACATGACAGTCTTGTGTTTGTCTCATATGTTTGTAGGCTAGATCCTACTTCTCAAATTGTAATCTGCTTTCTTTTTGCTCAACCCTTAGTATGTAAGCTCCTTAGTGTGAATCAAGCAACTAATTACACTGCAGCTGCTGCAGAATGGAGCCATTTCCACCTAAGGAGCAGTTTGTAGTTAAGAAAAAACTGTACCAGGAGTAAGGTCATGGTTACAGCCTGCTTGTTTATTTTTTATGAAATATCCTGGACCCATTTCCTCACTGGCTAACAGACATACAAAAACAGAAAATGTAGACTGTCTGTGCCAAAAAGGCAATATAACAGTATTCACACTGAGATTGTAGCATTTAGAAAATTCACTTGGCATTTCCCTTGAATTACAGCACACTACTTTGCTGAAATCTGCTGATGACAACTGAGGTGTGCAAAATGATGACTTGACTAAAACTGCAGACTCGTGGATTTTGTCAGCATGTTCACATTGATCACTGGCTTGGATTGGCAACAATTTACAGACAGTGATGTAGACTATTTGAATAAAACTCAAGAAGTCATTTATCTTTAACTTGAATTTTGAATATTTTTTCTATGTATTGCAGACTGTCTCGTGATTCCTGAGGGCTATATGTTGGGGTGTGAATCAGATTAAAGGACATTTAATTTCATCATATACACTACTCAGAAAGATTAGTAATGTTTTATTTATGTAGTTTACTATAAGGGGACAGGGTACTTAAACTAATCTATCTCCTCAAAAATCTGAAAATTGTTTCTTCCGTGACCTTCTGTTACACATTATCCAGCCCTTGGTGTTGATACTGCTGCAGAGTGCTTACACTAGCATTAATAGCTAATGTGACAGTCTAACAGGATTTCATGGTGCTGGTTTATTAACTATCTTCTGTCATTTTTGCTGTTTCAGACAAGTTTTGGCAGTATATTGAGTTGTTTTTTTCCATTAATCATTGGCTAGTGAAATCTAATAACACATTAAGTGCTCAGCAAGTACTTAATGGTGTTTAAAGTTTTTATTATTATGAGTAAAAAAGTGAGGCACTAGTGTGTTATTGTCCTGTTTTGTTCGAACTTTTCAAGACACACAAACTTAGCCTGCACGTGCATGTTAAACCTCATGCATGCCGGCGTCTTTCCGGTGTAGAACCCTAAATCCTTGTGCAACAGTTACACTGCGTTAGAAGCAGGCACACAGTTGGCACAAATGGAGAGCAAATCCTTTCTTTTCCTGCAGCTCCCTCAGTCTGGGTTACAGACACTGAAGATGGAGCTTAGCCTCCAGCAAACAGGTAGTGAGCTGAGACTGACTGTAGGAAAAAGGAAAAATAAGTTGTATAGTGGCTCATTGCATTGTGACAACTTAATTTAAGGTTGTGTTCACACATGGTTTTGTTAAGGATTGTACAAAAAATCATGTTGGGTATTCCTCAGTTCTAACCCGACCAGGGCTTTATTCTTCACTCCATTTATACCTCCCTTTTGCTCCCATGCCACTGCCAAAGCCCCTTGGTTTTTCACTGTTTTGTGTGTAGCAGTAAGAGCCAAAGTCACTTGTTTGGCAATTGACTGCATTCTGCTGCATTGATTTCCATATGAAATAGGCAGCAGCACTTCGCACTGACAGCATGGACGGGCCAGCGTTTCATGCTGCCAGCAGCCGTTTTCTCCACTTTTCTCCACACACATTCACTGAGTGCAGAGAGCAGGGCCAAAACAGGGTGGTTTTGATGAAAGCTTGAAGACATCTTTCATGTGCCCCACATGACAAGAAAGATATGTTTCAGCAGTAGTGGACAGGTGTTTCTTAATGGGTGGCCATAAGAGCTTTGTTGCCACCTTTGTGTGACCTTATCACAGGAAATAAGCCTTACTGTACTCTGCTTTCTGTTGTCCATCTCCAAAGTGTCTTTTCTGGGGTGACACTTCCAGTTATGAGTTCACATCCCTGCTGGCATCTCTTTTGTGCCATTGTAATTTCACAGTGGGGTTTAAGGCGTTTGGGGGGCTTCATTCTAATGAAAATTCCTCTACTTTGTTGGGCAATAGTAGGGCGTCCTTATCTTCCTGCATGGATAGTGCAGTTCTCTCTCCTGCTGTGGGTTTAAGTTGCTAATTAGAAAAGACAAGGCTAGAGAGAAGGGAAAGGAAAACATTAAATTACACAAGAACACTCATCCAAAAGAACTAATACAGGAAGCATGGATCATCCAACACAGATTAAAAAAGGCAGATTTGCACCATTCACCCTAGCCTTTACCACCTGTAATATGGATTGAAAGGTAAAATCGTAATGTCATCAGGATGAAGACATTGAAATGTGTGGATTAAGGAACAGTTACAAAGAAGACGTTCTTTTCAGAATGTAAGAAGAACCCTCTCACAAGATAGTGCTGTTGAAAGGTTCAGTTTCAGTGTATTTGTCACCTTTCCCAGAAGTAATACTGTCTGGAAACACAGGCTGCATTTGAAAGCCTCCAGCAGATAGTTTTCTCCTTGGCATACGTAGTTTTAAGTTGTCAAGCTAGATCTGAATGTATGGCAACCAAACGGTGTCTTTTCCAAAGCAAATTTTGGTAGTGTAATTTCATTTGTTTCTCACTTTTTTCTTTTATTTTCTTCATTTTACTAAGATATGTTTTCTCTTTTTGAAACCCTGTGGTACTGTATAGACGGTGTTGTCGGGATACTTAGTACTTATTGAATGGGCCCCCCGTAGTTGAGAGAAATACAGTATTTTTGTTCTACAGAGCACATTTCTTAGCTGTTTTAATTACTGTCTGCAACACTTGTCACTGCTGCCATGATGACTGGCTTGCAACAAAGGCTCCCTTTAAGCAGATTGTGAACAATTTTATCATTAGTAAACTTAGCAGGCAAAAAAGGTTTGCCTCACGTATAGCTGCTGAAGGAGTTAAATATGAACTTGTTTTGCTGGGCTAGCTGCTAATTAATAGACAAGAATTCCTGATTGGAGCATATACAAGGCATTTAGTGCAGTAGCACAGACAGCGATTCCACTACTGTTGTGTAAGCGATTCATCTTCAAAGAGAACTTTACATTAAGGAGATGATAAACTTCTGTTTTATTCACACAGCATGAACTAAGCCAATAGGCTGTTGATTTGTGGGCAATTCATTTCTAGTATTTTGCTTTTAAGACATTACATTACAAAATGCTTTTTTCTTTCTTGTTACCCAGTAACTTTGTGTCATTGCAGTGAAATTGTAGAGCTATAACAATGGGGTACTGCAGAATTTGATTTCAGATAAGTCATTCCAGTATTTTGAAAGTGATCAAGAAGGAAGAATGTTTCCAAAATGCTGGATAAGACAGGACAGATAGACAACCAACCCCAAGTGAGCACCACCAGTCACCACCTCACAGCTCTTCTCACAAAGAATTTGCAGTACAACCCAGTACCACTATTTATTCCAATTACATTTCAGACCGGACAAGAACAGCATACACCATAAATCAGGCTGTCAGAGAGACAATCAGAATTGCACATTCCTGTTTGGACGTGTTTGATGGAGTGCTCTGCCACTGAGCTATGCTGCCTGAATCAATCTCTCCTGGAAAACGTCAGGGAAGGTAGAGTGGTGGTACCTTATCTCTACAGATGCCACTCAGCAAGCACATCAAAAGGAGGCTCGGGATGAGTGCCGTGAAGGTTGTGTAACTGTCAGTGGGATGGCTGGCATGCTTGTCTCCAAAGCTTGTCAATGCTTTTAACAACACGCCTCATCAGTGAAAGGCATCCCTAAACCCATATGCTATGTTTTATTAAAGAATTCAAATACTCAATAGGTTTGACAGGATGATGTTTTTGAAAACCTGAAGTTTTGTACATAATTAAAGAATAAAAATAAATAACTAAATAATTTTAAAAAAGAATTAATTTCTCTGAATTATGTATAATTTTAATTGTGTATAGGATGTGATTTGGGGCAGTTCCGCTGTGGTACAGGCCGATGCATACCAGGTGACTGGCACTGTGATGGCACATCAGACTGTATGGATGACTCTGATGAACACGACTGCCGTGAGTTACTCATTATATTGCACTGTAGGTCTACCTGAGAAGGCTGGGATATTTTGTGTTGGAAGACTACTTGGATCCTTCACATAAAGATGATTTCATGTATATAACAGTTAAAATATTTTTCTCATAAATTTATTGTTGTAGATGTATATAGTAGCATCAAGTTAAAACAAGTAAAGTGCATTTAACTCAAAATTGCACTGAAGTACTGTATTTGTAAAAATGAAATGAAATGCTCTGTGTGTATTTCCACAGCTCAGGTAACATGTGATGACAGTCATTTCCAGTGTTTGAGTGATGGCGAGTGTATCCCTGATGTGTGGGTGTGTGATGATGAGGAGGACTGTGAGGATGGCTCAGATGAAAGGCAACATTGCCGTAAGTACTTCCTTATTTATATATTAGCAGCTCTTCAGGGGAATGTATAGATGTTTTTTGGAAGATTTAGCAAATTATTATTCCAAAAGCTTTCAAATGATTCCTTTCATTACATACATATTGAGTATCCACTTGGTCCACTGTTTCATTAAAATTATTGTACATTAGTCTTAGTTGAATTGAATTATTTAAATCCAAGGCGTAAGTTTTATGGCTACACCATTACATTTAATGAAATACTCCTGATTTGTTGATGCAGACATGTGGGTTTGAACATAAAAATCTTTAAGATGTACTTGCTAAAGGGTCAGTAGACCTGAGGAAATGATGGAATTAGATATTGTTCAATACCTATATCTATAGGGCAAGTCGATCGAAGTGCAGAGTGCATATAAAAACTAAATCAATAAAACATTTCCATGTGATGCAAAGTCATTCTCCTATCTGTCGCCAGCTGGAAGGACGTGCACCAGTGGCCAGTTCAGCTGCAGTAATGGGCCTTGCATACCAGGAGAATACCGATGTGACCGTGTGGCGGACTGCTCAGATGGGTCTGACGAGAGAGAGTGCCGTAAGTCTTCAGCGTAGTTGTTTCCCTTTTTTTTTAATCTCAGGCTCCTGTGGCATTTTAATCAATTTGTTAAGATTAAGAGGCTCGCTGACTGACAGAATGGGCCACAATATGCTTCTTGTTGTCAGAGGTTGATTGCAGATTCTTTGGTGGATTAGTCAAGCTGAAGTTCAGCTGCTATGCCATTATTGTGCCGACATGGTACACTCACAGCACTACACACTGTGGTAATCTCACAATTGCATAAAGAATGCTGTGGCGACTGCTGTTGTTATGGTAGTGGCGTAAAATTTTGTCTCTTATCCTTCCCATTTGCTAAGCTTTTTTACATTTTAAAAGCTGAAAAGGGGCACAGTTGTCAGGATTTAAAGGCATAGCATTGTCCTGATGATGATTTAATCTTTCAGATTACCCTGAATGCACACAGCTGAGGTGTGCTAATGGGGCCTGCTACAACCGGACCCAGCGATGTGACCACATACTTGACTGCCGTGATGGCTCTGATGAGGCAAACTGCAGTAAGAAGCCAGTCCATTTTAGTGATAAACTGTTCAGGAGGAAGTCATTGTTGAGCCCTCTAACACAGCAATACCATTCATAGCATGACATTATCACCAGTTAATTTTTTTTGTCTATTTCTCTTGTGTTTTCTTTAGCACAGCACTGCAATACTGGCCTGTTCCCATGTCATAATGGGGTGTGTGTTCCCCAGCGTTATGTCTGTGACCATGATGATGACTGTGGAGACCGTAGTGATGAGCTAAACTGCAGTATGTACCCTCTGCCTCTCTACCCTCTCTTATCTCTTACTCAAGACTGTCTAATGACTCTTATGTTCACCCAGACAGATTCATATTTATTAATATTTCCCACATCATCTACAGCATATCCTACATGTAGAGGGAATTATTTCACCTGCCCCAGTGGCCGATGTATCCACCAAGTCTGGGTCTGTGATGGAGAAGACGACTGTGAGGACAATGCAGACGAAAAAGGCTGCGGTATGGATAAGTCATTAAACTAGTTAATTTTTACTGTTAAGTCCAGAAACATTGGACATTTGGCTGGTTAAGAAACACTAGAAGGGGTAACAACGCAGACTCTCTCTCTGTGAACCTCATTCATCTCCAGTCTCCATGGTTGGTTTGGGCCAGCAAGACGCTATGCCTGTGCTCTTTTAAGTGTGTTATTCAAATGCCTCTTTGTGGCACAAGATCGTGCAGCCCCCCCAAAGGGCTTTAGAATTCCACCACACGGCTGTGAGGAGTGTGTGTTTTTAGAGGATGGGCTGCAGAAACCCTCTCAGCCCCCATGTGACCCCCTCAAAGCTCCACTCCCCTGCATCGATTTAAAGTGACAGTAATTTCCCTGACAATCAAGTCCTAGTCACAATTTTCTTAAGATCAGCACCACATTCCTGTGGAGATGAGGCTGCCTGTCTTAATACACCCTGAATATCTTTTAATTCCTAACAGTTTAACACAAGTAAAACTTTGCGGTAGTGTTTTTGTTTCTCATTTCCCACGTGGAAGCCTGCTGAGACAAAGCTGATGAATTTGTATTGTTTGCAGATAATGTATTGCGGGAGTGTTACCCAGGAGAATGGCCTTGTCCATCCTCTGGCCTGTGTATCCCCATGGATCAGCTGTGTGATGGGACGGCTCACTGTCCTGAGGGAGAGGATGAAACCAACACCACTGCTGGCCGAAACTGCAGTTAGTACATCATAGCTAATGTCAAGTCCACACTAGGACATCTAATATTACAGCAACTGTGCCATTGAAATATAGTCATTCACTAATGTGGTTTTGCATTGTCAGGTATCTGGAGATGTGCCTCTCTGAGCTGTGAGCACCGTTGTCATGCTTCCCCTGATGGAGGGACCTGTTCTTGTCCATCTGGATACATTGTCAGCAGCAATAATAGTCGCTCGTGTATAGGTATGTATGGACAATTAAGAAGATAAGTTGGATTGTTTAAGACTTTCCCATATAATGGGAAGTATCTTCTTTGGCTCAGTACCTTTTCATGGGGTTTGACCTTTTACCTTGAGAGAGGGAACTTATTCTGTCACAACAGAACTTAGTGCGTATAAACACTGACACATATTCTGGCCCAATTAACTCAAATCAGGTTTGGAGGATCTACAGGTGTACAGAATCAGCTATTTTTGTTTTTACTTGAATGGAGCACAAACTGTTTGAACTCGCAGCTGAATGACAGAATGGGGACATTTTGTTGAGTCACACCTCACCTCATGTATAAAACTCATCTGCTGTGATTTTGATTTCATGCTAAAGATTTTGACGACTGTTCAATGTGGGGCGTCTGCGACCAGCTGTGTGAGGACCGCATAGGCTCCCATCGCTGTAGCTGCCGCGAGGGCTACATCCTGGAGCAGCACCGATACTGCAGAGCTGAGATCTCAAGTGAGTGTCATTTCCTCTCTCTTTGAATGGATTGTCTTACGTACAGTATGGTCACATATTGAATGTGTGAATGATACATTCAAATGAGGCCCATTAACATAGCCCCCTTTCCTGTTTGCCAACCACTGTGACTGCTTTACTGAGCATCTGCAATTGTTTCTGGTGCATTGTTGCGTACTGAATGTTGTTTTAGTTAGTCTCTTGCCTTTGTGGAACATAGAAAGAGTGTTGACTGATAGACTGACCTCTTTGCCTTTAGCTTTAGTGAAAAGAGTGCGTAATGATAGTGGCTAGGAAGTACTCTGCCCTTATTAGTGCGTGTCAGGGATCTTAATTAATTTGCTACTTTCTATAAATTTCCACTGATATCTTAGTTGAGCATGCATACTACAAAAATATTTTCTGTTTTAATACAATCCAGGCTCTGCTTCTAACTTATAAATATTGAAAGAAGTTTTCATGCTGTGTTTTCTAACTCGTTATTATACTTTATCTACTTTATAGCTGGAGTCCCTTCCTTGATATTTTCTAATGGCAGAGACCTACTAATAGGAGACATCCACGGCAACAGTCTGCGAACTTTGATTCATTCGCAGAACAGAGGGGTGGCAGTGGGAGTTGACTTTCATTATAATCTCCGCAGGATCTTCTGGACTGATACCATTCAGAATAAGGTATTTTTTTTATCCAATTTCCATGTCCACTGTTATTTGTATTTATTTAGTACATCTTGTGCCACCTTATGTTGCCTGAATACGAATTTACAGGGAGTAGACCAGTTTCTTTCTCAAGTATTTGAAATAGACTGGAGTTGTCCAATATGGAATACCTTCAGTTATCCTTTAAAATATCAGCAATGTTGATACTTTAATAATGGGATAGCAGTTGGCTCCTTTGCAGCTGGGTCATAATGAAGGGAAGTAGATGTGGAATGGAATCTAAATGGCCTAATCTTGAAACCTGTCCGATAGGCTGGTATGATGCTCACATACCAGAGTGCAATTTTTGTAACTCAATCTTGTTGGAAGTAATCATGCTGTCTTTGTTTTCAGTGGAACCATCCATCTATAGGCATTCTTTGGCCAGCTAAAAAGTCTTTGTTCGGCCTATGCTTTGGCCCCTCAGTGGTTTGAATGGCAGCCACTGGTCTGAAAGGCTGGGACATATCTAAGACTGGGCATCTGTGTATATCAGCCACCTCCATGGTAGCATGTCAGATTAGAAGCAGGGAAAGCACAAACAGGGCATGTGAATGCAAGCAGAAAGGTTAAACTACCAGGCTATTTCCACATCTTCAGTTTCTCTTTAAACAGGTCAGTTGAAAATGCTGCTTTTTAGACGTCTGGATCTTGTTTCAAAAGAGGCAGAGCTGCTAAGAGCAGTACCCCCCCAACCAGCTGTGTGCCAAGGCTTCCAGTCTAAAAAGTAGTGCCATCAGTAGAGTGGCACGTTAAGAAAACCACTTTACAAGCATTACAGAAATTTAACAAAACATAATCATGAGATAAAGAACAAAACAAAAAAACCCAAATGATCTCCCTGTTTGTCCTTTCTCCTTCATAAAATTTAATTCTTAAACATTCCTTTACATTCAGGCCTCACTGTGCCTAAATTATCCTCATTTTTGTGTAACCAGGACTGCTGAAGCCTTTGAAAGTTCACTTACTTCCCATTACTTACAATGAAATTTGTTTTTCTTAGTGGCCAGCATAGAGAGAGGAAACAGTTGCATTTACCAGTTACATTTACCAATTACACTGTCATTGTACCTATGGGCAAGTATGAGTATTGTATGAAGTTTAATATTTCTTTATTTCTGGAAGCACTGACCAGCTAAGGGCTAATTTCCTGTCAACAATGGCTTCTTTTGTGTACAGGTGTTTTCTGTGGATATGGACGGTTCCAACATGCAGGTGGTTTTAAATGTATCAGTTGACTACCCTGAGAACTTGGCGGTGGATTGGGTGAACAATAAACTGTATGTGGTGGAGGCCAGCGTCAACAGGATTGACATGGTGGACTTTGATGGAAGTAACCGGGTCACACTCATCACTGAAAACCTCGGAAACCCTAGAGGAGTAGCAGTGGACCCCACTGTCGGGTAAGCACATCTCCTGGTTTCCATTCATTCATCTATCCACCCATTCCCAAACCCCACATACAGTATCTGTCGTGCTCCATTGGCATGGAATAATGGGGGGTGTGTGTGAGATTAGCAGATTGCCCTGGGTGGATTAGTGAGGAGCAATGTAAGTGATGACCCTCATTGTAATCCAATAGTATAGTTCAAGGGGGGAGGAGAGCCAGGTGGCTGCAGATAAATTGCTTATCGTAAATTAATGTACAGCTCTCTGGTGAGATGTACTGCCACCCACTTTGCAACATAATGCTGTGGATGTTAGACTTAATTAACTAGATGGAAGTCTCCTATATATTTTTTTAAAGTTGTAACGTGATTTCTAATGTGATTTCTCTGGTCCAGGCTGTACATGTAATGATCCCACCTCAGAGAAAACTGGCATTTAAACATTAATTGAAACATTTTACCTCTTTTCACAGGTATATGTTCTTCTCAGATTGGGAGGCACTAAATGGACAACCAGGCCTGGAGCGAGCCTTCATGGATGGCACCAACCGTTATGGGATCATTGGGAGTAAACTGGGCTGGCCAGCTGGCATCACGCTAGACATAGAGGCTAAGCGCATCTACTGGGTTGACAGTCGCTATGACTATATTGAAACAGCAACATATGATGGCCTTCATAGGTAACTATGTCATGTGTTAATAGTCAAAAATAACACAAACATTTCAGCTGATTTTACAACAAATACGAAAGCAAATCTTAAAGAATTCTGTGAAGTAAACGAACAATAAGTACAATTGGTCAACATATTTATATTTTAATAAATCAATGTTCTTTACTTGTTTTGTTAGAAAAACAGTGGTCCATGGAGGTGCTGTGGTCCCGCACCCATTTGGCATCAGTCTGTTTGAGCACGATGTCTATTTTACTGACTGGACCAAGATGGCTGTGATGAAAGCCAACAAGTTCACTGATGACAGTCCTCAGATTGTTTACAGTACATCTCAGACTCCACATGGAGTAGCAGTGATACATCAGCTGAAACAGCCACATGGTAAGCCCCTCAGTGAGCCACATTTGTTTCAGTCAGAGAGATCTTTTTTGGCCACCACTTCTCACTGGTAGTATATCTAAAGCAAGAGCCATAAACAGCTATTATGACATCTTATTTCATAAGACTTTGCCAGTTACTTAGATATTTTTGTTTTTGTTTCCAGTGTCAAACCCCTGTAGTGTAGACAGAGGTGGATGTGAGCAGATCTGCGTTCTGAGTCATAGGAGTGACAACGGAGGACTGGGTTACCGCTGCAAATGTCGCATGGGCTATGACCTACATGCTGATGGCAAGCAATGTTTTGGTGAGAGGACATTTCCCTTTTAACTGGTGGATTGAGAAATCTCAGTATATTTCCTGGTTTACACCAGAAAGCTTTAAATGACCCTGCAAAACACACCTGTACAGCAACTCACACTAGTTTCATCTTCCCATTTTCTTTCACCTTATCTTTCTTGTGTTCTTGTGTTCTTTGTGAAGCTGGCTGGCATGAGGGACTTTCTTCTTTAATACAGTCTTTTTATTTCCTATCTTCAGCTGTGAGGCAGTTTCTGCTGTTCTCCAGTCAGCTGGCTGTGAGAGGGATCCCCTTTAACCTCTCATCTCAGGAAGACATCATCCTACCTGTGACTGGATCACCTTCCTACTTTGTTGGGGTGGATTTTAGTGCGGAAGATGATGCTATTTTCTTCTCAGATACTGCCAAAGATATCATCTATAAACAAAAAGTGGATGGGACTGGTGAGCATTTTATTTGGAAATAACATAATATGAGGTGTGAAAAACTACCTATGCTAAAATGCTTTTGGTGTTTTCTCTGTGCTTACATCCTTGGATATTTTCTTTCCTAGCAGAGAGCTGTACCATGTGATTTAGCCAGGCTTACACAGGGAGTTAAGGGAGTGCCTGATGGGGCCGACTGGTACTATGGGGGAGGGAGAGGACAGAGTATGGATAGTGGAAGATGGATCATATAATCAATTTAAATCTTGAAGTAATTACATGTGAAAGACTATAACAGACTAATCGAGATGTTTTTAACCAAGCAGTGTTGATATTTAGTTTCAAAACGTATCGCCGAAGCTGTGTTGTTACTAATGTGACGATCTACAAGCAGTCACACCATACAAAAAAAAGAAACACCGCTGCTCTGATCAGTGATGTTGTTTTTGGAGCTGCTCTAGTTTTTTCTGTCTGGTCCACATGGGGAAAATGCAAGTTGACAGCCTATTTATTTAAATGTGTTCCTCTTTCATGTCTGTGTTAAAAACCAGTCTGACTGCTTTGATCTGCACAGGCAGGGAGGTACTGGCAGCCAATAGAGTGGACGGAGTGGAGGACCTGGCTTACGACTGGATTTCAAAAAACCTCTACTGGACTGACCCGCGATACAGGAGTATATCTGTCATGAAGCTAGCTGATAAGTCCAGGAGGGCCATCATACGTAACCTCAACAATCCAAGAGCCATTGTGGTGCATCCTCTTATTGGGTACATTAATGAGAATCATGGAATTTGTAGCTACGTATGCTTTTAAGGATAGGAAAGTTTCTGCAAAACCAGCCATGTCTGCCCAATAACACACCTTAAGATGTGCTCAACCATTCACAAATGTCCTCAAATTAAGCCACCACCTGATAAAAAGAATCCTTATTTAGAACAAGCTGTTTTTTCCAATAGCGTCAAAGTCATAAGGCCTCTGTGTCCAACAGCTGAGATTAGTTCAGCCTGAAGGGCAGTATTGTAGAGAACACTAAGAAGTTGGCTTAAACAGAAAATCTTTATAATGTGAAAATATCCCAAATAAAATCTAATTGAAAAGGTTTTTGTCACCCAAGTACAGTAAAATTGTCATAGAATTGAAATGAGGTATATATTAAATTAAATATGACATAAATGTTTGTTTATTTTACTGTACCTTTACAGGTATATTTTTTGGACTGACTGGTACCGGCCAGCAAAGATTATGAGGGCTTGGGGTGACGGGTCACATGCCCTGTCTATTGTAAACACTACACTTGGCTGGCCAAATGGCCTAGCTATTGACTGGAGGTGAGTCAAACATCCTCTAGCCACTTTGCTAAATGAACAGTTCCACAATACAACATTTCACCTTCTTAGTTACACTTAATAGATGCAATTTTTAGTTTTTCATTTTGTTTTGAGATTTTTCTGTGAGTTATTTATAACTCTTGCTGTCTGCTTTAACCTCCACCCAGCTCAATGCGTCTGTATTGGGTTGATGCTTTCTTTGACAAAATTGAGCACAGCAATTTTGATGGACAGAACAGGATTTCTTTGGACCGCATTACTCAAATCTCCCATCCATTTGGTCTCACCATTTTTGAAGGTAATAGTTCATGGCAAAAAACATCTATTAACTTCCATTAAACGTGAATTAAACGCTGTAAGGAGGTAGTTCATTTAATCAGTCATTCATTTAAGTCATCAGTGACTTTAACTTTGGTTTGTCATTCTTGCTCTAATTATGATTATTTCTATAGAGTAAGTACAATGTAGTAGACGATGAGAGATGAAGTAAGTGAGTTAATGCTCTGTTGCTCCTGTCCCTTGAAGGCTATGCATATTTTACTGACTGGCGCTTGGGTGGCATTGTACGTGTGCGCAAGACTGATGGTGGGGAGATGGTCATTATCAGGAGAGGAATCAGCCACATCATGCATGTCAAGTCTTTTAACTCCAACTCTCAGATTGGTCAGTAGCTTTATTCACTTCTCTTCTCACTTGACATGCATAGCTGCAGCTTGCACTCATCATCCATATTCCTTTGTAATTACCCTCTACTCTCCCTTTCAGGTTCCAACCTCTGCAACAGACAGACAAATCCAAATGGAGACTGCAGCCACTTCTGCTTCCCAGCCCCAGACTCACAGAGGGTGTGTGGCTGTCCGTATGGCATGAAGCTGTTGCCCAACCACCAGACATGTGTTGAAGACCCTTCCAATGAACCCCCCACACTGCAGTGCGGAGCCAACTCTTTCTCCTGTGGCAACGGCAAATGTGTCCCAAACAGCTACAGATGCGATGGTGTTGACGACTGCCATGACAACAGTGATGAAGTCAACTGTGGAATTAACAGTAATCCTTTTTTTTTCTTTTGTAAATTTAGTTTATCACACTGGTCTGATCGGACAAGAGTAAAAAACGGTTTCATGCCCCTTTTTTAATTTCGGTTTAATATAATGACGTTTAATCAAGTTCATCAACTCTTCTTTCAGACACCACTTGCTCCCCCTCTGCATTCACCTGTGCCAATAAGCGCTGTGTGCCTGCAGGATGGCGCTGTGATGGGCACAATGACTGTTTTGATAACAGTGATGAGTACAACTGCCCCACACGGGTACCTGGAACATGCCCAGCCAATCAGTTTACCTGTTCTAACCACCGCTGCATCCCACATACCTGGCGTTGTGACACTGATAACGACTGTGGGGACAGTTCAGATGAAGCTGACTGCCGTGAGTATCCCTATAGAGGATATCCACTTAAAAATGTTTTTTCCTAATTGGAGACCCAAATTGATTATATTGGCACTTATTTATTACAGAGAAATAAATTATTGCAAATCATAAGCAAATATTGTGGAGAAAGAACAGTTAATACTGGAGGAGTTTGTCATTTAATGTGTGAAGAGCTAGTTTAATATACCTTGAAGTGGAGTGATGCATAGTTTTAGCAATTCATTTACATACATATCAGTTCCACTAATAGAAAAATATGTTCCTCCAAAAAAATTGACTTGTATAGTCTTGTATGTGTTGGCCAAGAAAGACCAGGAGATGAACTCATAGACTCCTATTGTTGTTAAACTATTTGTGGTGGCAGATCTGGGAAGCACATGCCATCCGGGACAGTTTCAGTGTCCAGACCATCGCTGCATAGACCCCAACTATGTCTGTGATGGCGACAGAGACTGTGTGGACGGGGCAGACGAGCAGGGATGCAGTGAGTATCTGTCTGGTTTACAGCCTACCCTGGACATATACATATACATATAGTGACAGGTCTCATGTCATGCTCACTAATAACATATCATGTTTTACACAAGTGTTTATTAGATAAAATGTATTTGATTTCATTCTGCATGTAAATGTGTCACATTTCATGACCGTGTAGACTTTCCTTTCATTGCAAACTTGCTTCAGATATTATGACTTTGGAGCTTTATTTCTGATTTCCCAACAAAGTATTCATTCATTGGCTCGGTCATTCATGAATTACTTCATACCTTTGAAACAGCTAAACATGCTCAAAAAGTTACAGAGGTCAATTGAATGTCCTGTAAAATTCAATAAGCAGCTGCTAAGCCTCTTACTTTCAAATTACCTGTGTTGCACAACACTTTAGCTCAGCATGCATATAAAACTGCAGAAATATTGAATATCAGCTTTAACATATCAACTGGATTTTTCAGTCTACAACTGCACGGTGAATGAGTTCAAGTGCTCCAGTGGTCATCAGTGTATCAACTCCTACTACCGATGTGATGGAGTCTTTGATTGCAGTGACCGCTCAGATGAGCAAGCCTGTCGTAAGTATTTAAATTACTGAAGTATTGCTCTTCTTGCATAATGATGTACAAAGTGTAACAAAGTTTATTTTGATCTCATTTTGATCTGTGCTAACATGCTGCTTGGGATGTTTTCTTATGTATCCCAGCTACTAGGCCCCCAGGGATGTGCCACCATGAGAGTGAGTTCCAGTGTCAGTCAGACGGGAGCTGTGTCCCGTCTACCTGGGAGTGTGATGGTCATCCAGACTGTGAGGATGGCAGCGACGAACACCATGCCTGCCCACCTCGCACCTGTCCATCCTCACTCTTCCGCTGTGACAATGGCAACTGCGTGTTACGCAGCTGGATTTGTGATGGGGACAATGACTGCAGGGACATGAGCGATGAAAGAGACTGTCCCACACCGCCTTTCCGATGTCCAAGCTGGCAGTGGCAGTGCCCTGGTCACAGTGTGTGCATCAATCTCACCACAGTATGTGACAACACTCCTGACTGCCCCAACGGTGCTGATGAGTCTCCCCTCTGCAGTAAGTCTCATTTCTCCTTTCTTACTCAGTCTGAAATATGTTCTGGGTCTACCAGAGAGTCTTGATTGTTTTAAGTTTAATTTTGCAGGCCTCCTCAGTTTTCATACCACATGACAAACAGGAACAAACTCTTGCTTGTTTTTATTTGTCATTCTTCTGCTGCCTGTATTCTGTAACGTCATTTCACAGAAATTTTGTGTCGATTGTTATCTGTTTGTCTTTGGATTCTTGTGTTAAAATCATGCATGTGTGTGATTTGACCTGTATTAACCTGAAAATGATCTGTGATTTTCCTGTCTTGCCTTTCTCACTACTTTCAGACGAGCCTTTGCCAGGTAGGAACAAATTCTCAATCATTGGTAGAAATGCTGCAAGTAGTCTTGATTCATTTTCAACAAACACAGTATCTTTATTAACTGTTTTGATACTTATAGTTTTGTTTCCAAACAAGATCAAAGAAAAATTGTGTTGTTGAAATAGTGTGCAAATTATATATTGATTAGACACTTACTGAAGTAGTTGCTTTGTTGGTGCTCTGTTCCTCAGTAATTACCATTAGAGAATATGTTAATTGCATAAATTGGTAGATTTTCTATATATGCTGTATGAGTTGTCATTTTTTGGTTTAATTTCCATTTTTGTGTTCTTAATTGTGTTTTCCCGCTTTTCAACTCAGATCAGGAGAGCTGTTCTGACAACAATGCTGGCTGCACCCATGGTTGCATTCAAGGGCCGTTTGGGGCCCAGTGCACATGCCCTGTGGGTTTTAAACTGAGCAACGATTCCAAGACCTGTGAGGATGTAGACGAGTGCAATCCCCCTGGCCTTTGTAGCCAGCACTGCTTTAATGAGAGAGGCTCTTTCCGCTGCCACTGCCAGGATGGTTACACTCTTGAAGCCGACCAGCATACCTGTAAGGTCTCAGGTGAGGAGGAGTATGATTTTAATCTTCTGTGCATGGAGCATATTTCTTCCCTAGTAGTTGTAAATAACAACGTATAATTTCATAGCAAACTGACATGTAAACTAGGCACAGCCAATTATCAGTCTCACTGTAATTTGGTTGACACGATAATTTTCCTGCAAACTGCATATCTCGGTTCCCTCTGCTATGCTTAATGGAATGAGCCACGAAAAAGGGGGCGCTTGGCCCCTGAGACTGTGAGACTGACACACTGTCTTTCTTCTCACTTGTCTGTCCTTGCTCCTCTGATTTCATTAGATAAGACAAATAACATATGTGTCACTCAGTAGCCATCACTGGTGTAATTAGGACATAATCACTAACAAAGGGCTGTTTATGGGGAGCGTGCCTGACATGAGCTCCTCTTCCACACAGATAACCTGCTGAAAGCCCTTGCAATACAATAGGTCATTATTTAGACAAAAGTGCATTCCCTAAGGACTGCCATTTGAGTAAGGTCTATTTAATGGTCCTGTTGTAGAGTTTTGGTAGACATGCAAAAGCTGATAAGTGGCCTCATTAGTCTGAGAATGGACATAAAAAATAGGTAACACTGATTTGATGACTGTTTACAGATTCTCGTCAGGCGTTCCTGCTTGTGGCCAGTCGAAATCAGATTGTGCACGATGACATAACCACTCAGCCCAATGTGGTCCGTTCACTGGTTCGAGATGGACGAAACATTGTGGCCTTGGATTTTGACTCAGTCACTGACCGTGTGTACTGGTCGGACACCAGCCAGGACAGAATCTGGAGTGCCAATCATAATGGCAGTGACAGAACTGTGGTGAGTTGGTTTAATCCTTTTTTTCACCACAGACAAGTTGCACAGAAACATTGTGTGTTTACTCCTAGCTTCACGTGTAGTTTCATTTGCACCCATAAACACATTTAACTCCTGCACAGATATTTGACAGTGGAGTGACTGTAACAGAAAGCCTTGCTGTGGACTGGGTGGGCAGAAACCTGTACTGGACTGACTATGTCTTGGAGACTATTGAAGTGTCTAAACTGGATGGCACACACCGCACTGTATTAATCAGTGAAAATGTCACAAACCCGCGAGGCCTGGTTCTGGACCCAAGGGACAGGTCAGTGACGTGCAGAAAAACAAGTTTGGAATGTGACATGTCCCTGTTTTTTATTATTTAAGCAGTAGATGTTAAAAGAGGAGCTTTTGTTTTACAGTGCTCACCTGATGTTTTGGACTGACTGGGGAAGGAACCCACGCATTGAGAGAGCCAGCATGGATGGGAAATTGAGGACTGTTATCATAAGCAACAAGCTGTACTGGCCCAACGGTCTAACCATTGACTATCCAAACAATTTGTTGTACTTTGCTGATGCCTACTTGGATTTCATTGACTACTGTGATTATGATGGCAACAACAGGAAACAAGTTCTGGCCAGTGACCTGGTGAGTGAACGAGAAAGAAAACTTGATTCTAATTATTTTTTCTGATTTATATAGAGGATTTTGACTAATCTAAAAGTGAACAGAGGATATTCAATTTTCTTTTGAATAGTATGTATAAGACACACTTTTTTTCTTTTGCTACTCTCTATGGAAAGGTACTGCAACATCCCCACGCAATTACCATTTTTGAGGATTTTGTGTATTGGACCGACAGATACATCAACCGTGTGATGCGAGCCCATAAGTGGCATGGGGAGAACCAGACAGTGATGCTGTTCAACCTCCCTCAGCCCATGGGTCTGGTGGCAGTACACCCAGCCAGGCAGCCGGCAGGTATGGCTTAAATAATCTACATTAACCAGTTTTTATTGCAGCAGGTCAAATGCTCTTTCAGACACGTTAGAGAAGAAGATTACTCTGATGACTGTGTCTGTCAGTTGAACTTGTGTGCATATGTGTGTTAACAACTTTTAGGTGAAAATCACTGCTTGAGGAGTCCCTGTACTCATATATGCCTGCTCTCTGCTGTGGGACCGAGGTACTACTCATGTGCTTGCCCCTCAGGCTGGACACTGGCAGCAGATCAAATCACCTGCACCAGAGGTATGCATCCTGCCAAGTGGAGGAAAACACTCATCACTCAGTTTGATGAAAAAGGAAGTCAGGTCAGATGCAGTTGATAAGTCGCTGTACTCATAAGGTATTCTTTTTAGAGCAAAGAGCAAACCTGTTATTGTGGGAATGTTGTTTTTTGCATGCAGCCATCTCACTGTTAGTAAGAAAAGAAATCTTTTAAAACAATGAACTTACATTTCAGATCAATCTTGGTGCTTGTCAACAGTCTCCCATTTACATTCTTTTGCTGCTGTTCCAGTCATAAATATTAAGAATCATAAAAGCATGTCTTTCAAGGTCTTAAGAAGACAAGGGACCTTTAATTCGAAGTCCAAGGAGTCCCCCAGGTCAACAGCTTTACTCATCTCAGGTTTCAGCCCATTCAAGTCAAGCAGAACACAGTCTACCCTCGAGGCCAATGATTATCCAAGAATGAAAATGCCCCACAACCATTCATCGATTCTAATCTCTGATGACAAAGCGAATCAGATTGTGGAAACAACTTTCACCAGTCAATCCTCTTTTTAGATAAAGGCCTATGAGCCCAGGATCCCTATTTTGCAACAGGTATCATGCACTGAAAGAAACCTTTAGTTTTGGATTACCATGGCCTAAATCCATATCCAGGATGCTGATGCTTTCTTAGCTCTTTTAACATTTGTTTGGTAACCTTAAAGTATTAAGTAATTTGCAGCCTTAAGAAAAATTCTAGCTCAAGTAAGTATTTTATCCACAATGACATGGCTTTTGTTGGCTGTATCACTGTAACAAGAGCATTCTTTATCATTGCTTTTGCATTATGTTTTTTTTTTTAGTTGAAGATCCTTTCCTGGTGGTTGTGAGAGACAGCATCATCTATGGCATTTCCTTGAACCCAGATGACAAGAGCAATGATGCTATGGTACCTGTTGCTGGGCTTCAGAATGGCTATGATGTTGACTTTGATGACAATGAACAAGCCATCTATTGGGTGGAGCACCCGGTAGGTTACAGTCCACAGATAGCATTTTCAGTTTCCTATTCCTTAATCTGCTACAGTTAACTGTGAACATGTGCAGAGACTCACCAGGGACACCAGACACATGCCAGCTTAGAACTTAATTATCCTTCAAGGATTAACACTTAAAATACACATTGAAAAGTCAACGAAAACATGCTGGAAAAAAATGACACGAGTCAACACTCAGACACTCTACACACTCTCAGACACTCTACACATCCATATTCATCAGTGCCTGAGATGAATCTGTCTTCCTCTCTTTACCAGGGTGAGATCCACAGGGTGAGGTCAGATGGTACTAACAGAACGGAGTTTGCCCCAGCAGCCATCCTTGGCTCCCCTGTCGGCCTGGCCTTGGACTGGATAACAGAAAACCTGTACTACACCAATCCAGCTACACAGTCTATAGAGGTAAGACTTTATTTTTACAATATACTTATTTAAAGTATACTAAATATAACTTTACTTTAAATAAAAGGAACATTTTTGTAATCATGCTTGTTAAGGAAAACAGAAAGTAAATGTGAATATGTGAATCATCAGAGCACAACTACAGTAGTACAGTAATTGCACCTGATTGTGTTTGTGCTTGGGCAGGTTTTGAAGTTGAGAGGGGAAATACAGTACAGAAAAACTCTAATCACAAATAACGGCTCTCCAACGGGCGCGGGCAGCCCTGTTGGCATTGCAGTGGACCCAGCACGTGGGTAAGCCCCATTTAACAGAGTCCTGGCACAGCCACCCATCCCCACAGCTACTGGGCTCTAACAGCCTCCTCATCGCCATCTGCTCTGCCTCAAGAGAGAGCTCAACAGTGTTACTGAATACCACACTGCACACTCAAACCCCACTAAAGTACAATAGAGTACAATAAGGAAACAAGAAAGACTTATTAACTATTCATTCTCACTCAAATATGAAACCACCCAAACTCTGATTTTAGATAATATGACTATTTCTTAGTTCAGCTCAGGTCCTTGTCTTTGCAAGTTGAGCAAATTATCTATCTTAATAAAAAAATTTTAATCCCTACTGAATGAACTCAAAAAGTGTCTTTTCATTTGACTAAATGCAAGACTAATGTTCTAAGTTTCTGATAAATTCACATTTTGGAGATTTTCAAGAGCAGCAATTTGTATCCTGATTGTTTGACTCTAAAATATACATAAGACTTTTAAAGAATTATAAGCCTAGAGATTGATGACTAAAGAGATGAGATGACTAAATTCAAAATATGTGAGACATAAACAGTAATTTCTAGTTTTGAATATCTTTTTTTAGAAAACTGTATTGGACAGACCAGGGAACAGAGAGTGGCATCCCTGCCAAGGTGGCTTCTGCAGACATGGATGGGCAAAACCCTGTTACCTTGTTCACCAACAACCTTGATCATATTGAGTTTCTCACTGTGGACATCCGAGAGAACAAGCTGTACTGGGCTGTTACAAGTACTGGCATGGTAGGTCTTTGCTCTCTCTTGCTCTCAAGAATCACATTTTTTTCTTTATTTCTGTCAAATGCAATATGATAGTTAACCTACAGTTAATCTTGTTAATTGTACAAAATAAACAAGCCACCTTGACTGCCTATCTGGCTAAATCTACACAGATTGAGCGTGGTGATCCAGATGGGAGTAACCGCATCACCATAGTGACAGGCCTGTCTCACCCCTGGGGTGTGGCTGTCTATGACAACTACCTCTACTTCACTGATCGCGACTTTGAGGTCATAGAGCGTGTGGACAAGGCCACGGGTGCCAACAGGGTTGTGCTGCGAGACAACGTTTCTGGACTCAGAGTTCTGAAAGTGCATTATCGAGAGAGTGAGTAGCACAACAGGACATTGTTCTCATTCAGTGTTGCCTGTTTCTGGCTTGATCTTACTTTTTCTTGTGTTTTCTAATACTGTTTACCTCTACAAACCCAGCCTCTGCAGGTACATCCAATGGCTGCACCAACAATATGGGAGTGTGTGAGCAGCTCTGCATGCCACGGCCGCAGGGTCTCTTTACATGTGCATGTGCCACAGGTTTTAAACTTAATGCTGACAACAGGACCTGCGCTCCCTACCAGTCCTATGTTGTCATCTCCACTCTGTCTACTATCAGGGGCTTCAGTCTGGAAGGGTCAGACCACTCTGAGGCTATGGTGCCTGTGGCTGGGAGAGGTAAATGGTTCAAATAAATTACCCTCTACTGTATGTCGCATAGAATTAGTTTATTTGAAAAGATTTTAAATTGTTGACAATAACTGACGGAATATCAAATGTTTATGTTTATCCAATGTCTTGGTTATCCTCCTGCAGGCCGTAATGCTTTACACATCGATGTACACATGGCCTCTGGTTTCATCTACTGGTGTGACTTCAGCAGCACTGTGGCGACACAAAATGGGGTCAGACGGATCAAGCCAGATGGCTCAGGATTACGTAGTATAGTAACATCTGGAATAGGACGCAACGGGATACGGGGGATTGCTGTGGATTGGGCTGCAGGTATGCTGATGTGCCAGCTCACAAATGTGTTTAAGTATTCGTTTTATACTGTACTGTACATAGCTGGAATTAAGTCAACACAGTAAAATAAACAGATTTTATGAGTTTTATTATATATCCTTCAATAGTCCTCCTTGTTCCATTTCTAATCTTCACATAAATTACACACACACACATATATATATGCAGATTAAAGAGGTCTTGACTAGTGGGACCTGGGACTGGCCTCAGACAGCAGAGTGCCGGTTAGGGTCAAAGTTTGGGTCAAAGGCTTTATGACAGTACCAGACTATCAAAACAGGGAGATCAGTCCCACCCAGGACAGGAAAGATCATTTCATTAGTTAGTTAAGGAGAGGAAGATCTGTTTACTCATTTCAAATGTAAAATCTGTTATGTCTTGATAATACATCATAGTTTCACCTGGTAAAATTTCTACTTGAGTTGTGACCTATCATAGTCAGCAGTTTGTGATGATTTTATACCGTCATGACTTACAAATATATGAAGCTACTTGAAACAGTGAGCTAACAGGATTCTTTCTTCAGGGAACCTATACTTCACCAACGCCTTTCTAACTGAGACATATGTGGAGGTGCTCCGCCTGAATACAACTTTTCGCAGGGTGCTGCTGAAGACCCAGGTGGACATGCCACGCCACATTGTGGTGGACCCCAGAAACAGATATTTGTTCTGGGCTGATTATGGTCAGAATCCCAAAATTGAACGAGCACTCCTGGACGGAACCAACCGCACGATTTTAGTGTCATCAGGAATTATTACTCCACGAGGTCTTGCTCTTGACTGGCAAACTGGCTATGTCTACTGGGTAGATGACTCCCTGGATATGATTGCCCGAGTCAACCCCCAAGGAGGTGAAACGGAGATTGTCCGGTATGGCAGTCGCTACCCAACTCCTTATGGAATTACAGTGTTTGAGAGCAGTATAATTTGGGTGGACAGAAACCTAAAGAAAGTATTTCAAGCAAGCAAACAGCCCGGCAGCACAGAGCAGCCTGCAGTCATTAGAGACAACGTCAACATGCTGAGGGATGTTACCATCTTTGACCAACGTACCCAGCCAACCACTGCCCAGGAGCTTAACTACAACCCCTGCATGGAGGCTAACGGAGGCTGTGCCCATTTCTGTTTTGCCCTCCCAGGGTCTGGCACCAGTGACCAGACCCCAAAATGCAGCTGTGCTTTTGGCAATCTTGCAGCAGATAACAAGAGCTGTGTAGTGTCGAGGGATGATTATCTCATCTACACGACTGAAAGCACTGTGCGCAGCCTACGCCTTGACCCTGAGGACCATGCATTGCCTTTCCCTGTGGTCAATGTGCCACGTACCTCTGTGGCACTGGATTTTGACATCACAGACAGGAGGATCTACTTCACACAGAGCTCAGGCGCAGGATCAAGCAAGATCAGCTACATCAACCTATCCTCTCCCACGTCAGCTCCTGTAATTGTGGCATCAGGTATGTTTTGAACTTAATCTACAACATAAAATTTCACTTGTTTGTTTTGGAGGGATATGACACCAGTGATATTGCTGATTTTGCCTTGGACAGATCTAGGTGCTCCTGATGGCATCGCTTATGACTGGATAAACAGGAGAATTTATTACAGTGACTATGTCAATCAGAGCATCAGCTCCATGTCTGTGGACGGCACTCAAAGGACTATTATTGCCCATGTTTCTAGGCCAAGGGCCATCATGCTGGATCCCTGCAGGGGGTAAGACTCTCACAATACACTAACACTAACACTCATTAGATTAAACAAAGCTTTTAAAATGAATCCTTTCTTGCTTCATAGATACATGTACTGGACAGACTGGGGAACCCATGCAAAGATTGAGCGTGCTACCTTAGGTGGGAACTTCAGAACAGAAGTTGTGAACAGCAGTCTTGTGTGGCCCAATGGACTTACACTGGACTATGAAGAAGAGAGACTCTACTGGGCAGATGCCAGCTTGTAAGATCTGAAAAACTCCCTTGTTAAAATACACATTCAATTTTGTCTATTACATTGTCAAACGACTGCTCATATCAAAATTTTTGCTCTGCCATTAGACAGAAGATTGAGCGATCCTCTCTAACGGGGTCCAATCGGGAGGTCATCGTCAGCACAGCCATTTATCCTTTTGCTATGACCATGTTTGGCCAATTCATCTATTGGACTGACTGGAACACGCGGAGCATCCATCGAGCCAACAAGCATGATGGTTCTGACCAGAGGGCCATGATTCAGAACCTTCCATCTCGGCCGATGGACATCCATGTTCTCACCAGCAGGAAGCAGCAACAGTGTGATAGTCCCTGCCAGCAGTTTAATGGAGGCTGCAGCCACATCTGTACACCAGGTATAAGCAGTTGGCTTTGGTTTTCAGCAAGATACTCTTTTAGTACAGTAATTAAAGACCCCTGATCTAGACAATTTTACCCTGTTAGGACCAAATGGGGCTGAGTGTCAGTGTCCATCAGAAGGCCGCTGGTACCTTGCTGACAACAAGCACTGTATCCGTGATAATGGGACTCGCTGCCAACCAGGCCAGTTTACCTGCATGAATGGCCGCTGCATTCGGGCCCAGTGGAAATGTGACAATGACAACGACTGTGGAGATGGCAGTGATGAGTTGGAGAGAGTCTGTGGTAGGGTGTTCTTATTTAATTTAGTTTATTTATGCATTTTCTATGCAAAAGTCTATTGTTTTATTTGATCGTCTAAAATCTCACTGTTGATTATTAGTCGCAGCGGTCCACCTAAAGCCATTAGTCCTCCTGCATGAATGAATCCCTACTCTTTTCTCTACCTTCACTAATACTAACAAATTCTGTTATTTCTGTTATTTAAATTTATTTCTTAGGACCTAAACCTTCAACTTCAAACTTCAACTATGTTGGTGTGTATGCTTGAACATTATGATTAAATTTACATTAACAACATTAAAACAAAACAACTAACAACTGAATCAATGTGCTTATATCTTTGCATGCAGTCCCACAGTTGCTGACATCATTTATTGCCTTGTCAGGTAAAATGTGTATGTGTATATCAGCCCCTTTTCTCCTGACCTTACTCTCTTTTTGCCAGAGCTCTGACCTGTTCTTGATTCTGATTGGCAGCCTTCCACACCTGTGAGCCTACAGTGTTTACTTGTGGAAATGGGCGTTGTGTTCCCTACCACTACCGTTGCGACCACTATGACGACTGTGGAGACAATAGTGACGAGTTGGGCTGTCTGTTCAGACCATGTGACCCCAACACAGAGTTCACCTGTAACAATGGGCGCTGTATTGCGAAGGACTATGTTTGCAATGGCATCAACAATTGCTATGACAACGGCACCACTGATGAGCAAAACTGCCGTGAGTATCCTAGGACCGCAGAGATCAATCAGAGGCCAATATTAAAATCAAAGTAGTTATTTTTTATAATAAATTCTAAGTTCTAATTTCTGATTTTGTCAGCGGAGAGAACCTGTCAGCCAGAGCACACAAAGTGTCAGTCTACCAATATCTGCATCCCCCGTTCATACCTGTGTGATGGAGACAATGACTGCGGGGATATGAGTGATGAGAGCCCTACACACTGTGGTAAGTTCAGCATTCAGAATTCAAGCATATTATGTTTAAGTTATATTTGTTGTTGCTATAAGCCAGAATGGGCTTGGTCACGAGATGTTTTGACCAAAATGGCACTATGATTTTTCAAAAATGGCTGCAAAGAGCTTTTTGTCTTGGGCTGTGCCCAGAATCTCTCATTCATTTAGTTTTTCATTATTCACTATCTGAAAAACAATTGTTAGATCGAACTTGAGAAGTAAATTTATTTTTCCTGACATGTTTAATTATTCAATGTTTTGTGTCATAATTTACTGGTGTAATGTTGCCTCAATGTAATTTTCACATCCATCACAGGTGCAATTTGGGAATTTAAAAATGTCACAGGGCACCACATGGTACAAACATTTCATATTGAAATTTTTCATATTGAAGGTAAATATGTGCACTAGGCAGCAAATAGGTAGTGATTTCAAGGAAGGTGCTTTTATAACACAGCCTTTCACAACCATCAAAGGACTGAACTAAAATGTAGGGAAATTTACAGAGAAACATTCAAATAAAAATGAAAACACACTGGCAGAAACTGCTGTTACTATGGATCAAAATAAAAGCTACATTTTGCCACATTTGGATTTGATCATTCAGTTTCCTGTGTGTGGGTTTAATCCACTTTAAGAATTTTAATCTACCTGAAGTTACGTGCAAGAAGGTATAAAAGAGTCAGGAACAGATCAGTGCTTATTCCACCCCCACAAAGGCATTTTAAGATCCTTCAAGTGATTTAATTCTTCTCTTCATCTTCTTCGTAGCTGCATCCACATGTTCCCAGAGTGAGTTTCGTTGCTCCAGCGGCCGCTGCATCCCCGCCCACTGGTACTGTGATGGAGGGGCTGACTGCGCTGACGGCTCTGATGAACCCCTCTCCTGCAGTGAGTGTCACACAACTCTCTCACCCCCAAAACGGGCCAGTTGGCTTTGTCTCTCCGTCCCCGCACTATTATCAGCCGCTCGGTTATTGTCTGTTTGTGTCTGTCTGCCAATCTGCATCTGTGTGCTGGTGTGAGAGCGTGCTGTGAGTGATGTAGCTGAGAGTGTGAGTCAGTGGTGTATTTCTTTGTTGACGATGTGGTCAGTCAGGCCTCCTATTGTGTGCTGCATTCCTCTGTGGTGACGCCCCTCAGTGTCCTCTGACAAACAGCACCTCCCCCTCCCTTTGTCCACCAGGGGTTACAGAGCCTCACTTTGGCTTTTGTTTAGATAGCTCACCATGCATGGGAATGTGGAGTTGCCATGACTATTTTGAAAGCTTTGCCAGTGTTTTATTGTGTCTTGCTTATTAGTTGAAAAGCAGCGGGGGAAGTACCTAAGATAATTAGCAATCTCAATAAAAAAACAAAAGTTCTTTCAAAACAGCATAATACTTTAATTATAAATAAATTGACAGATAATATGAAACCAGGGTACTGTGCTGTGTTATCTATGGTTTAATGTTGTATAATTTGTCTCTGCAGCCACACTGGTCAGAACCTGCAACACAGATCAGTTTCGCTGTGATGATGGCAGGTGCATTGCCTCATCCTGGATCTGTGATGGGGACAATGACTGTGGCGACATGAGTGACGAAGACCAGAGACACAATTGTGGTATGCATCCTTACCTCTTATACTTTCTCTCTTTCCACATCCTTCTTTTCTGTGTCCTCCCACTTCTTCTCCCCTTGTAGCCCATCCTCCCCACCACTTCCCCACCTTCCCCCGCTTCTGCTTTCCTCATCCTCTCGTTATTCAGGATGCTGATGGATTAGGATACACACCACTGGGGAAGTGTTGTGTGGCAGACACTGGCAGTCAGTGCCCGGCATCTTAGTCTCCTGTAGAAGGTCTCCACTCCAAGGAGCTGACATTCCTGATTTCTCCTGCCTCACTCGTTACTTTGTGCATGTCTCCTTTCTCTGGCTTCCTGGCTCAGGGTGGATCAAGACTCTTATGTCTCACCAATGTGCGCTCCAACAATAAGATGCCTCAGGCTAAAGACTTCAGCACTGCCTGAGCCTCTGTAGGAGACTCACTTCAAACAATGTGGATCAATCACTTTAGATGGATAAAGAATCTGAAGTCATGGCTGCATGTTTTGAAATACAGTCTGGAATATTGGAGAGACACAAATTCATGTTGACATTTGGTCATTACCATCATTATTTCACTTAGAAATGCCCTGCCTTATTTCTTTTCTTTTTTTTTCAGCCAATCGCACATGTTCAAGTGCAGAGTTTACTTGTGTGAACAACCAACCACCACAGCGGAAATGTATCCCACGTGACTGGGTGTGTGATGGAGATGCAGACTGTGCAGATGCATTAGACGAACATCAGAACTGCACACGCAGATCCTGTGGCATCAATGAATTCACATGTAGCAATGGCCTCTGCATACGGAGTGCCTACAGGTTAGAACAATTAACTACTTTTAAAAATGTTAAATTACCGCAATCTGTCTGACTTTCAGTGGGAGTTTATCTCTTGTGCCCCTTCTCAGGTGTGATCGACGTAACGACTGTGGGGACAGCAGTGACGAGCAGGGCTGCACATACCAGGCATGCCAGCAACACCAGTTCACCTGCCAAAATGGCCGCTGCGTGTCCCATGACTTTGTCTGTGATGGCGACAACGACTGTGGGGATGAGTCTGATGAGCTGGAGCACATGTGCCGCACCCCAGCACCCACCTGCCCCCCTGGAGAGTTCAGATGTGACAATGGACACTGTATCTTCCTGAGCCAGGTGTGCGACAGGAACGATGACTGCTCTGACAACAGCGACGAGAAGGGATGCGGTGAGTGTGGGGAGATTTCCGGAGTAGTTCAAGAATTTGTGTTATGAATAATATCCGCTTAACCTTTCAGTTTTTGTCTGTTATTGGGATTGTCCAGCTGATGCATGCTTCCTCTACGGGAGATGTCAAAGAAGTGCTGGAGGTGGTGGGGGAAAAGAGAGATATATAAACAGAACTTGTCTTCAAAAAATGGTTAGATGACTATTTGGACAAAAATCGAATTATAAGACAATTATGCTCTTTACTATATTAATAGGAATTGGAAAATATAAATGCTACAATTAGATAATGAATAGCAAAGGAAGTAGATTGTATTGATGCATGCAGATACAGCACGTAGCCTTCCCACTACACAAACTGGGATTGGAACCAAATTAAAAAAAAGGTTTTTAAAAAACTTGGTTTTAATTATGTTTGATAATGTCATACTTAGCGTTAAGGTAAGAATAATTAGCAGCAACTCAAAACAACTTTTTGATCTGAAAAGAAAAAAAACAAACAAGAATGAACATAAAGTTTAAAAAGTTTAAAAAGTTATTTATTTTGTTGATACTTCTTTTACCGTAGGTATTAATGAATGCACAGACCCATCCATCCATCACTGCGATCACAATTGCACCGACACACCCACCAGCTTCATCTGCACCTGTCAGCCCGGCTACCGCCTCATGTCTGACAGCAAAACATGCGACGATATCAATGAGTGTGCAGAGACACCGAGTGTGTGCAGCCAAGTCTGCGAGAACACAGTTGGCTCCTATGTGTGTAAGTGCGCCCCAGGATTCCTCCGAGAGCCGGATGGCCACAGCTGTCGTCAGAACAGTAACATCTCACCGTACCTCATCTTTAGCAACCGCTATTACCTCAGGAACCTGTCAACAGATGGGCAAGCCTACTCTTTGATCCTGCAGGGCCTGACCAGTGTGGTGGCCATGGACTTTGATCGTGTTGACAAGCGTCTTTATTGGATTGATGTGAGCCGCAGAGTGATTGAGAGGATGTCCTATAATGGCAGCAACAGAGAGGTGGTGGTCAATGGAGTTCTGCATGGGGAAGGCCTTGCAGTTGATTGGATAGCCAGGAAGCTCTACTGGGTGGACAGCTTCTTGGACTGTCTCAAAGTATCTGAACTGGATGGTCGATTTGTGAAGAAACTGGCTGAGCACTGCGTTGACCCCAATAACACCTACTGCTTTGAAAACCCCAGAGCCATTGTGCTGCATCCCAAGTATGGGTGAGTTGGTAAATCCTTATTCTAAGGGTATTGTCCCAGGAAAATGCCATCTACTCCATCCTGAATAAAATTTCAAGAATCTGTGAATATGGTAATGTTGTTGATATCTCAAGTTTTCCTGCTGGACACAAGATGTCTTCTTCTCTGATAAATCCATTCTCAGTGTTTGTGTGCTGTTTCTACAAGTTTCTACAATATGCTTGTATATGTTGCAAATTGGATCAGGATTAATATCACAACTAGTTTCCTCTTGTTGGATTATAAGACGAAAAATTATAAAACTATGAAAAAAGTTACTTTATTTGGGTTTTTAAAGCATTTTTTAACAGTTTTTGTTCACAAGTACAAATTTTTCAGATATATGTAGATTTCATGTGATCTAAATACATTTTCTTGGTTCCCTGTTAGATTTGTTTACTGGACAGACTGGGGAGACAAAGCCTTTATAGGACGTGTTGGAATGGATGGAACCAACAAAGCAGCTATCATCACCACCAAGATAGAGTGGCCCAATGGGATCACGATTGACTACACCAATGACAAGCTTTACTGGTCCGATGCTCATCTCAGTTACATCGAGTAAGCATAAAGCATCTCAGGAACAGATCACGTTGCTTTACAGCCAACAGTGAATGTCGTGAGAAGAGTAACCTTTTGTTTCTTTTGTTAGATACTCAGACTTGGATGGTAAACACAGACACACAGTATATGATGGAGATTTGCCTCACCCGTTTGCTCTGACTGTGTTCGAGGACACTGTGTACTGGACTGACTGGAACACACGAACTGTGGAGAAAGGCAACAAGTATGACGGCTCAAGTCGTCAGGTCCTTGTTAACACCACTCACAGACCGTTTGACATCCATGTATGTCATCCTTATAGACAACCTATTGGTGAGTAAAAATCTTGCGTTGAATCAAGAGGAGGTTTCTGTAATGAAACTTTTGTTTACCAAGTGGTTGTATTTGGCAAGTCATATAAAGTTAATTTAAAAACCTGTTGACCACAAGCCGAACAATACCAGTCCTGTGCGTTATTTACCCAGCTGTGGTGAATTAACATTTTTGACCGACTGGACTGCTCTTCCTCAAACAGTAAACAATCCTTGTGCGGTGAACAATGGAGGCTGCTCTCACCTGTGTCTGATCCATCATGGGGGACGGGAACACGCCTGTGAGTGTCCTGATCATTTCCTGACTGTCCAAATAGGAGGTGTGACCCGATGCCTTCCCATGTGCACCAGCACCCAGTACAGATGTGCTAACAATGAACGGTTTGTCAAGACTTCTACTTGCCATTCTTTTTAGGTGATGTGCAGCATTCATTGTTCATTTTAGTCCTTGTTGCACTGAATGTCATGTATTTTGGGGAGTTCCATAAACAAGTTAGAGCACTTGTCACTATCTCATGCCAGGGGATTTGTTAATACAAGTAGTAGTCAAATTCAAGACAGAGGCCAGATTTCTTACAATGACCTCTCTATCACAAAAAGTTTTCCTCTACTTTCATTCTGCATTGTGTGTTATTATTATCCTTTCCTTTGGTGAGGGTGTGAAAGTCCTGGAAACAGTATTACTTTGGCCTTTCGCTATCCTCCACTCCAAAATTTTAAACAGTGAAATATCCTGTTCTTGTCTTTGCGCTCTTTGCAAAGTAAAAAACAGCACCCCCTGCTGTTTGTGACATAACATACTCCACCAGATTTTCCATAAAGTCCCTCTTTGTTGACACAAAGTATGCAAACAATCATAGTATAGAAACTTGGTCAGTAGTGGCTACATATCTCCTCTTATGTGTGTAGTAGTAAATGTCCAATAATAATATATTGAAAATAATGCCTTTCACAGAGAATACAATTTTATGCCCACTTACATTTTTGCAGTCTTTTATAAAGTTGTAGTCATTATGTATGTGGTAACTTTTGAATTGTTAATGGAAACCTTTTTGGGACTTTTTTTAATGTGCACTTAACTGCATCAGTGTGATTAATAAAAATTACACTTAGTGTTTTTGCCCCTGCCTCTGATTCAACAGATGTATTCCTATCTGGTGGAAATGTGATGGTCAGAGGGACTGCAGAGATGGCTCAGACGAGCCCTCCACCTGCCCTGCTCGCCACTGTAGGCTTGGCCAGTTTCAGTGCAATGATGGAAACTGCACCAGTCCGCACTTCCTGTGCAACAGCAACCAGGACTGCCATGATGGCTCAGATGAAGACCCTGTGCTGTGTGGTAGGCTGTGTTGTAACTGACTCTTTTAAAATGTTTTATTCATCCAAAATGAAATCACTTTCATTTTAGTTTTTTAGTGTGTCCCTCTTTTTATGACTTTATGATTTGACTTGTCTTCAATTTAGCTACGCACCAGTGTGAAACCCACCAGTGGCAGTGTGCAAATAAGCGGTGTATTCCTGAGTCGTGGCAGTGTGATGGTGAGGATGACTGTGGTGATCAGTCTGATGAGGACCCTGCCCACTGCTCCACCAGGACCTGCCGTCCAGGCCAGTTTAAGTGCCGCAATGGACGCTGTATCCCCCAGAGCTGGAAATGTGATGTTGATGATGATTGCGGTGACAACTCTGATGAACCATTAGAGGAGTGCAGTAAGTCATGCTTACCTTTTTTCTGTTTTTTACACTATTCATGGCTTTCTTTACTTGTACAAGGACTCAATCCCAATCTCAGATACATAAGTGTAGAAATGTTGATTCTGGTGAAGGCACACCTTTCATGAGGACCTTCAATGCTTAAAAAAGTACCAGTCTTTGTCTCTTTTAGTTGAAAACCGTGTTGTTCTGTCTGCAGTGGGACCAGCATATCGATGTGACAACCACACAGAGTTTGCCTGCAAGACCAACTACCGCTGTGTGCCACTGTGGTCTGTTTGCAATGGCAACAATGACTGCAGAGACAACAGTGATGAGCAGGGCTGTGGTGAGTGTGTGCTAATAATTCGTGAGACAGAACAGAAGTACTGGTCACATCGTGGCAATGATTTGAACACTGCTCTCAAACCTAATGTAAAAGCTTTTCTAGTCGATCAGGTCACAATGGCTCTCTGATAAGACGATCCCACAGATGGTTTTTATTTATTTAGAGAATATACCCCTTGAGATGTGGCATCTTGTTTTCATGGGGTACCCCAGGCACAGAACATGGAAGTACATTTTAAAGGATTAAAAAATTTACAACATGGACTCAGATTGTGTGTTCAAGGAGTGATTGAAGGGCAATTAGCCAACACCTCAGCCTCCTGTGGAACATTACACAGTGAGGCGGTGGGAGGTGCTGATGGAGAGGGTCTCACCACTCGCCCTCCCCCGCCATTTGCCTCTCCCCGAGAGCACTGCAGATTTATGAGCTGTCCATTGGTATGGGTCTAGGTATATGTGTGTACGTGTGTGTGTTGTTGCGCTGTCCTTGCGTGGGGGCAGGGTTCACACAAGTCTCTTTGTACTTTGCTATGAACCAAACACACTCGCTGCGGCCCTCCCGTCTCTTATCAGAGGCCCTCACTCCATTAGTGCCATGCCCGCGCAGGACGGGAGATCCGTGCTAATCTTCCTTTAAGAATGTAGCAGATGGGCCAGGTGGAGGGCTAGGAGGGCAGGACTAGCTAACACTGCGCTATCTTTGACCCCCTGCACTGTGTGGTAGAGACAGCTCAGACTAGCTCTCCTCTACTCCTCTGCTGTCTGTGCTTCTCATCTCCTGCAGTCTTATCGTCTTCAGTCATATACTGGCATGGATAGAGGTCACCCATATGTCCTAAACATGCTCCTCTCCTCCCTTTATGATTATAGCAATTTAATTAAAGAACAAGAAGCCTTTTATTTCAAACTGACAGTTTCATCATTACTTAACTGCCAAAATATTTCCACCCATATCATGCTCTTTTTGCTCTTACTAATAGAATCTACTGTAGCATTGTCATCTTTCTCATCTCTGACTTTTGGATGCAAAGAGAACAATTTTAACAGTGAGAGTTATCAGTCTGTACTGTGTCATTCAAAGTTTAATTTACTTATATTGACATATGTTGGTGCTAAGCAAATGCCTATTTCAATGCAAATTAAATCTGTGTACTTTATATATCACTTGATATTTATTCAGTTTATTACCGCAGCCCATAATGTTCAGTTTTTGTTGAAACTCTCAACTTTACAGTCATTATGGAAGCTGCAGTTTGTGATGCTGTTAACTAGTATTATGTTATTCGAACATCTGTTTCTAATATTTTGTTTTCTACATTGATGAGAAATGACAGTAGACTAAATACTGGGAACATGTTTCACACTGTACAGTTTAACAGCACTACAAGTAACTACAGCTTTCCAAGTGACCAATAAAGATGAATCAACACCTCCACAAAACAGAGGTGTCCCCTGGGTTTGTAATGTGCTATATGAAGACAGCCTGAGCTGCCCAAATATAGCAGCAATACACTCTAAAAGACTATGTGAGCAACTAGGCTATTATTTTGTATTCTTGTAAACCTAATTTGTCATGTAACATTATACCATATTCTACCTGTTACAAATATGCACTAAATATCTTTAATCCAAGCAGCATATCTTTGTTTACATGTTTTGCATGCTGGGCAAGTGGTCAATTACTTTCACTTGCAGTAAGTCCAGGGAAGATGCACGATATGATAAAAGGGTCACGGAACAGAACGCTTCTCAGACTCTTTTGTCAGCGCAGTTAGAAAACTTGTGCTTTGTCAAACACAATGATCTAAGACGAGGGACAGTTTAACGTACCTGCTCCTTTCTCCAGACGAACTGACTTGTGACCCTAACGGAGACTTCCGCTGTGACAACCACCGCTGCATCCCGCTGAGATGGAGGTGTGACGGTGACGACGACTGCGGGGACAGCTCTGATGAACGCAGTTGCAGTATGTGCTGTTCACTGTCACTGATAAAGCAACATCATTCAGTTGCATCTGAAGACTTTGGTTTGGGTACTGATGAGAGTGTAAGCAGTTAAAAGCTGTGTACACTTTTTCGATATCATCTAAGTGACTTTTAAGTAGGTTTATCGTAGGATTTTAGCGTAGCTCCTGTCAATTGTACAAATGAAAAAGGAGTGTTGATGGCAAAGAATAGTCCTGCTATCATTTTATCAGACAGCAGGGAGGTTTTGTAAGAGGCTCAACACTTCTGCCGATAGTGGAGTTCTGAGAGAGGTAGTCTTATCAGCTGCTGGAGAAACAGGCTGTCCTCAGTGTGTCAGAGAGAGGGAGTGAAGGAGTCTGTCACCCTTTGCCCTGGAGAATTTAAACATGTCTGAGAACATGCCAGTTAATAACGATAAAGTAGCTTCTCAACAGAGAAATAGTGATTGGGGTTAAATCACGCTGGTACCACTCCCCTCGTTGCTGTGCTGCAGATGCTTAAGAGAGTTTGTCTCGAGTGAAGTAATGAGCTCACTGTTCAGAGTAGACACTACACATACTGCTTATGATAGTGTGGATGTGTTTTGTCATAATATGGAGGAAAATAATGGACGAAGTATTTATGAAGTGAAGTATTTACAAAGCCTTAACAGGTTTGAGAAATGTGCTGAACTCAGGAAATACCAGAGCTTTTGATATCCCTCTGATTAAAAATGCATGTGTCTGTTTTTTGGACATTTAATATAAACAAAGCAAGTCTTGCATTTGCTTGATACCACACTATTGGATTTCTGTTTTGATGTTTTCCCTCAGCTCCACGCGCGTGCACAGAGAGCGAGTTTCGTTGTGATAATCTGCGCTGCATTCCTGGCCGTTGGGTCTGTGACCATGACAACGACTGTGAGGACAACTCGGATGAAAGGGACTGTGGTAAGTGGAGGCTCTTTGTTGGCTGGCTGTTTGTGAGTAACGGAGGGCTGCATTAAACAAAGAAGCAATAAAACTTGACATTTTGAAGCACAGTGTAGACAGGACCACCAATACTCATCTGTTCAAAAACTGTTTACTCACTCTGCTACAGTCTACTTTTTCTTTACAATGCTGGTAGAAATCAGGACAAGTCAATGGTTTAGAAGTTTAACTGGGCAACACTTATCTAGAAGTTATTTAAGATTTAATGAAATAAAAAAGTTTTTCCCACAATGAAATGAAGAAAAAATTGTGGGAATCTTTTCTTCAACTTGCTAAATGTGTCTTTACCCTACTCATGACAAAGCTAGTGCTTCCGTTCTACATGAAGTGAGCCTCAATGTGAAGTAATGTGAAGCTACATGTCGTGCTGGTTTGGCTGTGTTGCAGAGTTGCGGACTTGTCATCCTGGTTACTTCCAGTGCAACAGTGGACACTGCATCGCTGAACGCTTCAAATGTGATGGCAACCCTGACTGTCTGGACTTTACAGATGAGACGTCTTGTCGTATGTGTCCCACATTGAATACTTTTCTATGTGATGGTTATTCCTGTCTTCATCGCAAAAAGAGAGCTGTAACATAAGAGAATATATTGTGCATGTGTTCTTTTTCTCTGTCTTTGGTTGAGAATGGTGGGTTTTTTGCAAACGTTTGACTAAAAGGTTTTTACTTTCAGCGACCCGCTTTCCCAACGGCACATACTGCCCCCCATTCCTGTTTGAGTGCAAAAACCATGTATGCATCCAGCCTCATTGGAAGTGTGATGGAGACAACGACTGTGGAGACAATTCAGATGAGGAGCTTCACCTGTGCTGTAAGAAGTTGTCCTGTCCAAAGCAATATTAAAATTAATATTTGATGTGTTAAACCTGCTAAAGCTGCTGCAGGGTTTTCTTGAGACTTTCTGTTCATCCACAGTGGACGTCCCATGTGAGACTCCGTTCCGTTTTCGCTGTGACAACAACCGCTGCATCTACAGCCACGAGCTGTGTAATACTGTTGATGATTGCGGTGATGGCTCTGATGAGAGACAGGAAAACTGTAAGTGTGATTATTTGTAGCGGATGGTCTTATTTATATTTATCTATATTCCATGTTATGTTCTGCTTTTCAACATAACTGCGTGCATGTACAGCATCTCTTGAGCTGATGTGTTTCTCTCCGTCAAGGCCAAAGCCCAACTCATGGACCCTGTACAGACGATGAGTACAAATGCAGTAATGGACAGTGCATCCCTCTACAGTATGCTTGTGATGATTATGATGATTGTGGGGACCAGTCGGATGAGTTTGGCTGCCGTGAGTATATCAACAATGAGCATGTCCATAAAGGTGTTGAAGTACAAAAACTTCCACGAGTGTCTAGTCTGACTTTTACTGTGGTTTTGTATTTGCTCCTGTCAGACCATGGCAGTGGACACACATGCAGCGAAAACATCTGTGAACATAACTGCACCGACCTGAGGGAGGGAGGCATAATCTGTTCATGCAGGCCTGGCTACAAACCCAGAACAACAGAAAAGCACACCTGTGAAGGTAAAAGACACATCAGTTATTCTTGTTCCATTTAAACACTGACACAGTAAGGATTTATCATTCAACTCATGTTTTTCTCTTTTTCTTCTGTTTTTGGAAACAGATGTGAATGAGTGTGAGGTGTATGGCACGTGTCCTCAGGAGTGCAAGAACACAAAGGGCAACTATGAGTGTTTTTGTGCTGAAGGCTTTCTCCCTTTTGGTGAGCCACATGGGACAGAGTGCGCTGCCCAGGGTAAGCATTCATACATTAATTACAACTATTAACCCAAACCCTGCATTCAGTTGAATAGCGTTCACCACACCTCTATTTCTGGACAGGAAATCCACCAGTGCTGCTCCTGCCAGACAATGTTAGGATCCGTCGTTTCAACCTGTCTTCTGAGCAGTATTCAAACTACGTGGACAACGCTGAACACATACAAGCCTTGGACTACCTGTGGGATCCAGAGGGACAAGGACTCAGTAAGACCCTTTCAATGCTACATTGAATATAAAAGCAACAAGATCTCTAATTTTGGTTAATCTTTACCTACTCATGCCCTGTAGGCATTGTGTACTGGACAGTTCTGGGTCGGGGATCACAGTTTGGCGCTATCAAACGGGCCTACATGACAACATTTAATGATTATGGCAACAACCCAGTGAAAGAAGTGGATCTGAACCTGAGATACATTGCAAATCCTGACGGCATCGCTTTGGACTGGGTTGGAGGGTAATGCATCAACATTATGACTATTTTATAGCTTGCTCTGGCTTTCCTTCGGTTTTTCAGTGTGTGTTTAACACCTTGTACAGGCACATTTATTGGACAGATTCAGGCACCAATCGAATTGAAGTGGCCAAACTAGATGGGCGATACAGGAGGTGGTTGATCCATACAGACCTCGACCAGCCAGCTGCTATTGTTGTCAATCCAACACTTGGGTATGAAGCTGTCAAGCTATGGTGTAAAAAATGTGTCATTTGCATCCTTACTCTTTTGTATTGTATATATTTTGACTCTTTGATTATTCCTGTGTGGGCAGAATGATGTACTGGACAGACTGGGGCAGAACGCCCAAAATAGAATCAGCATGGATGGACGGTCAGCACAGAGAGGTGCTGGTGGAGGAAGAGGACCTGGGCTGGCCTACTGGGCTGGCTCTGGACTATCTGAATGGAAACAGGATTTACTGGTGTGACTCTAAAGAAAACATCATTGAGTCCATGAAGCCTGATGGGACAGAAAGGAAGATTGTCATATCAGGAGGTCAGAACACTGACATCGTGTGCGGCCAGTCTGCAAAAATATACTACATATCAAGTTTTTTGTTGAATGCACTGACATTTCAAGTGTTTTATCAGAAATTTGCATTCACACTTGTGTTTTCTCTTTTTCAGACATTGGACACCCCTACAGTCTGGATGTGTTTGAGGGACATGTGTATTGGACAACAAAGGACAAAGGTGAAGTGTGGAAGACAAACAAGTTTGGGAGAGGAAATAAAGTCAAAGTTCTCAGTATCAACCCCTGGCTGACTCAAGTCCGCATTTATCAGGAGCACCGACACAACAAGTCAGGTGAGACCCCAGACTGATTCGTATGATGGTGGTTCAGAAAAAGAAAAGATGCTGTATGTTTAAGGTTTTATATAAACTGATGTTGGGTCATTACTTAACATGCTTTCAGTAGGTTCTCACTGCAGATAAATCTTTTTAACAGTGTACAGAGTTTTTAGATCTGGCTTCCTGTGTGTTGTTCCCACTCTGGTGCGCTTAATAACCAATAAAATAATTTTTAATGTGTCTCTATCAAAAAGGCCACACTAACAGTTGAGTTACATACAAACACCATAAGACAGATAACACAAAATCAGAACCAAACACAAATGCAATTATAAAATCATGAATAAAAATTCAATTCAAGACACCTCCTAGATAACCTTTTAAAACGGCCCAAGAGCTGTTTTAAAGACTATTAAAAACAATGATGACCCCAGAGAACCTCTTTTATGCAGTTCAGTTTTGACGATGAGCATAGCACATTTTGTTGTTCGGGATATTTTTCTAAACAAGTACACAGGTGTGTGATGATCAGTAACTAAAATTTGTTGACAGGGGAATGTGACATGAAAATTCTTATCAACAGGCAGTTCACTTTATAGAGTGCATCTGCAGGACTGACTTTTGCCCTGAGCAATATCTGACAACCTTTGCTCTTTCCGCTTCAGTACTCAACCCTTGTAAGAATGTGTGCAGCCATCTCTGTCTTCTCCGGCCTGGTGGATACACCTGCGCCTGCCCACAAGGGTCATCTCCAGTGGAGTTTGATTCCAATCAATGTGATGCAGGTAAACGGAAGCTAGAGTTCATCTTTGGACTGTGTCAGCATCTTACATTCATAAACCTCTTCTTTACATGCGCCTGGCTGCTACTCTGTGGTTTTGTGAAACTGTGATGTCACGTTGTTGTTGTTTTTGATCATGATTCTGTGTATGCCTGGCTTTTGCTCCTGCAGCCATTGAGATGCCTGTTGCAATGCCCCTTGCATGTAGATGCATGAATGGTGGAACCTGCTACACTGATGAAGGTGGTCTGCCCAAGTGCAAGTGAGTTTAGTTGTAGGTTTACACCAGTGATTGACTGATTCTCAGTTGTTTATATCCATAAATGCCAGATATATTTAGTATTCCACTTTTCAAATGCACGTTACAGTGTCATTTTTCCTTAAAAGACGTTGAAATGATGATATCATGACCTTCTGCAGATGTCCCTATGGCTATTTGGGCAGCTACTGTGAGATGGGAAAGTCAAGGGGGGCACCAGCAGGAACAGGTACTGGAATTCAACCATGATTGAACCTTTCATGTGTTATGTAGGCACTTAATACAGAAAGCTAAACGTTGTCTCTCCTTTAACTTTAAGAGTCTACCTAGCAAATTGTTCCAGCTAAAACCTGTGGTCATCCTTCACTCACGCACTTGTTGACACGTGGGAGCTGCTGTACAGTAACAGTCATGACCTGTTGGCTCTAGCAAGCAGATTAAGGCCAAATCAGATGAAGTCAGTTGTCTTGCTTATCTACCTAAAAGCTACTCAGGCCAACAAACCAGCTGAGACAACCGTTCAGCAGCTGATGAATATGTTTTTCTGATAAAATCACGCATTTCCTTAATAAGTAGCCAAGTATTAGCGCAACTGATCACTGTTTAACTGCCCTAATAGATTAGAAGATTAACAGGTCATCCAAAGGACATGAGCAGAAATGGACGAGTCAGCTAAATGTTATTTCAGTAGGAATGCTTGTGATCAGCAACTCATTGCTGGTGTCCATTTTGCAAACAACTATTTATCCTCTACTTTCTCCTCAGCTGTGGCTGTTCTACTGGCAGTCATTATTATTCTGATTACTGGAGCTTTGGCTGTTGGGGTGTTCCTCAACTACAAACGAACAGGATCTTTCATCCCCTCCATGCCTAAATTACCCAGGTATCTTTGCACTGTGAATTAAAACTGTACTCACATTGCTGCACAGTCAGAGTTCAGGTCAAAGTTCAAATTGGAGTGTTTTGTCTTGGTCCAGCCTCAGCAGCCTTGTGAAGTCCGGTGACACGGGGAACGGGGTGACCTTTCGTTCAGGTGACAATGTTGACCTGGGACCATCACACGTTGGAGTGTCATTCATTGACACGGCCATGCAGATGGTGAGACCTGCACAGATGCTTATTAGCAGTTAATATTTTCTGAGCTATCAGCATTTTTGAACTCACAACCAAAGTGCTCTTTGTTGTATTTATTGACAAGTATCATTACTTCCTGATCTGCTTGCATCAGGAGCAGTAGAGACACATTTAATAGTGGTTCTTTAATTAATGTAACAAGCAAACTTGTCAATATAATATCCCCACAGGATGATAATTTTGCCATGGAAGCTGGAAGGCAGCGAATCACATTTGAGAACCCGTTATACGCCACTGCTTCTGGAGTGTCCAGTGATCCTGCTGTCATTCATGCCACACAGGTATTCACACATGAATACATTTTAAAATTTTTTTTATTAAAACTAAGATTTCTAGCCATTTATATTCACGGTCCAAAGAAACCCCAACTCTACCGGTTTCAGTACCATCCAACAAATCATCTTTTTTTGTTTTTTCATTATAACCTCTTTCACAAATCTATATAAATATATATATAAAGAACAAAATACATGTCATTGCTTCCTGAAAATTGTAAATTAATTAGTTAATTAAAAATTCAATTTAGATCAATGTCATGAATTAAGTGATAGTTCAGTTCTCCTGGCTGATGAAACTGAAATGACAAATCATTTCTTTACCAGGTGACTGTGAATGTGAGTGGTGAGCAGCTGGAGAACAACTTTGTGAATCCGGCGTATCGTGGAGATCAGAGCATGGGTATTGTGAACACAACTTGTGTCAGCACCAAACCTGTGCAGGTGGGCCTCCTATGTGCAGTATGTCCATAAAAAAACCACGTTGTTAAGCGTGATGCCCCCTGACTGTTTGTTTGTTTACAGGAGTCACAGTGGAGTGTCTTCAAGCGAAAATTAAGGCCAAGCACTACATTTGAAAACCCTTCGTATTCAGAGGTAAGTTTGGATTTTTTATACACACCAGACTCAAAACAGAGAGCACAGGTATTCTTTCAACTTGTTTACCCTCTGAGTTGATCCACAGATGAAAGATGAAAAGCCTGTAGGAAGCAGTGGAAACTCTTCTGCCCCTGAACCATCTCCATTTGCCCCCCCCGCCAAACCTCAGAAGAGGGATCGTCCGAGCACCTTTTCACCAACGGAGGACAGTTTCAAAGACACAGCCAACCTGGTGAAAGAGGACAGCGACGTATAACCCCTCTCTCACAGATGGGAATTGAAAAAAAAAACACACTTTGCACAGAATTTATTTTTTTATGCAGCCTGTGTACAAAACTCAAAAATGTTTTAGGAAAGAGAGATACACTTCTATAGAACGGAGAACAAAGTCTGCTGTGACTATGCCTTCTGACATTTCTTATGCCAATTCTTGTGTTAATGTTTTTCTTTATTCTGATGTACTATATGTATATCTTTGCACTGAAGCTGCTGATAGAAATGTTAATAAATAAGCTGTATATTTGTAAATTTGAACAGTAAGATTTTGTCATCAAAATATCTTTGAAATAGATCCTATGAATAATTCAACCTAAACACAATAACACGTAAAAAGTGAGCTGCATTCTGAATGTACAGTACTTATATGATCGAGGGTAATTAGAGAAATGTGTTGAGTAATGATATTTTTTTTGCCACTGAACGAAACTGAAGATGTGTCTATTCATCTTTCATGTTTATATACCTCATTTCAGGGTGGGAAACAAAATAAAAGATAGAATAATTGGATTTTAACTTATGCCATTCATTTTTACAAAGCTCTGTGCTGCAGAACACAGTCGCATGAGCTAAAACATACTTACTATACTTAATCAAACTAATTTCTACCTGATGTTTCCTAACTTTCTGGATTTGAATCAACACAATTGGTTTTTTTTAAGTAATGATATTGGAACAATGGCCAAAATAGTTTGGAACAATACTTGAACGTACCTGTGTTTGTTGCACAGAAATGCATTGATGTAGTCGATTATCTTAAAGAGCCACGCATGACCTGAGGATGCAGTCGTAGACAGTCGTTTTGTAAACAGTGAATAAACGTCACAGAATGATTTTTTTTTGTGTCATAATGAGGACAAATTCAAACTCTGTGATCATCCACGACATGCCCATACGGTTTAAATTGCTGCTGCTGAGACATGAATAAATAAATTTCCTATTTTGTAACACAGTCTTGACATTTTTATTTAAAACTTTATTGTCTTTCATTTGCTGTGCATACACACACAAACACATCTGAGAGAAAAATATCTGTTTCATTCAGTCTGTTTCACAGCGGCAGTGGATACAACTAGGTTTAGTTTCTTACATTCTTAGGAGAGGGGAGAAGCACGTTGGCAGCAAAGTCTGACACAAAGGATGGGAGATAGGACAGAGGAATCCAAAAAAACTTTGCATCCCAGCCCGCACTGTAACGTGTGCGTGGGAAGCGAGCTGTCAGCGCGTGCTCCATGCACCTGGTCACCTTGGAAATATCTGGACTGCACAATATGCCCATGGAGAAGTCTTGAGCTTTCACATCTGACAGGGAAAATAAAGGATAGGGAGTCATTTAGAGTTATCATTTGACACTATTGCTGAATAATTAACACTCCCTCCACTCACAGTCATCAAAGAACGTGGGTCCATAGGAGTCTTTGACATCCTGAGGGAGGCGGCTCCACAACCTCCTCAGGTCAGCTTCGATAAGATCCACCTGGGTGACAGCTGTCTTGAAGAAACCCGGCTCGATAATGCTCACGTTGATGCCGAAATATTGCATGTCCCTCCTGGGCAGGAAAAGCAGATAGTTCTGTTTCTTTAATAAAAGCTTTATATTCAGAATTGTTTGTCCAATTGCAATATACCCTGAAGGCATTAGTGGAAATAACTACACACATTTACTCAATTACTGTGCTGAAGTATTACTTTAAGTTGCATGTACATGACTTTAGTACTTCCATTTAATACTAATTTATACTTTATTGAAGTAGTTTTTACTTTGCAGGTATTAAAAACAGGTATAAGAAGGATTTTATTCCTCTTCCTATATTCTTTTTTAATGACAGACATGAAGCATCTGTGTACATAAGTTGTTTTTTTTAATATTTTCTTATATTTCCAGGTACATGTAATCATGTACCTGGAAGCATGTGTGATAGATCTCTTGTCTGTGTGTCATGTGTGATAGATGTCTTGTCTCGCCACTACCTGAGGGAGTCAGAGAAGGCTTCCACTCCCCATTTGGACAGGCAGTATCCTCCACCAATCAGAGACAGTCTGCCCAGGACACTGGCCACATTTACCACCCTGCCCTGGGCTTTTTTCAGCAGTGGCAGAAACTCAAGGGTCACTTCAATAACTCCCATCAGATTCACATCTAAAACCTTTGTGAAATCCTCCAGCTGCATCCATTCAGTTGGACCGATGGGTATGGACCTGCCAGCGTTATTTACCAGACCCCACAGACCTGCCGGGAAAAGAGACAGGATGACTCCAGGTTAATGTTCACCTCTGTACTGTGCTCTATACCAAAACCTGATTTCAAAGATAAAAAGGACCCATTGATTCCTTTTCACATTGTATCAAATGCCTTTGCATACTTGTATTTACTCTCCATACAGTTTACTACATTAATAAGGCATATTATTAAAACTTATTTTCATTTTGTGTCAGTAGCACGCATTTTGTTTCTCACTTGATGAAATGACAAAAAAGTACCTGAACCTTGAACCTTATTTTGCTGTACTGACACTGGCACACGCAAAAAAATAAATATTCTTGTTTGATAATTATTGACTAATATCATTTTGCTGGAGCCAGAAAATTCACAGTTATATTCACTTTATCTAGTTAAGTATAGGAAGCTTCTTAAAAGTTCACACTATAATCAAGATATTTTTATTTCTATATCAGTGGCACACATTTATGTTTGACGAAGCTTTCCTGTGTTTCTGGCTTTAAAAGTGTAACGAATGAGGAAAGTATTTTCACCCCCCTCTGCTGTGTTGAACACACCAGTAGGAGGATGATGAGTTGATGAGGAATGGTCCAGGTTGCCTTTATCTTCTCCAGTGCCTCACTCTGACCGGCACCCTATCTGTGTTACCCCCTGCCGTCCGCCCAGCTCACCTCGCTCTCCGACCTCTTTGCTCACAGTCTCCACCGCCCTCTTGATGCTTGCACTGTCTGTAACATTCAGCAGGAGGGTCTTCAGTCTAGGGGAGGCTGCTGCGGCTAAATCTGCTGCACCTCTCTCTGTTAGACATGCTGCCATAACGTGGAAACCTTTGCCATCCAGCTGTCGAGCCAGCAGATTCCCAAAGCCGCTGTCGCAGCCTGTGATGAACACATGCTTTTGGTTGAAGGCGTCTACTTTGTAGGAATCTCTGATATACCATCGGATGGCAGCCAGAGTAGCCACAAGGAAAACACAGGTTAAGGCCAGGTGTGACAGAATGACCTGTAACACACAATCCTCAGCTTTGACTGCTGTTAATCCTGAAAGAAACATCTTTCTTGCCTCTCTCCTTCCTTATAAACATCCTGTTGTTATTCATTGGAAAATAAAATTGGTTGAAAGAGAAGTCAATGTAGTCTCTTACCTCTAATAAATTTGATGTTAGATAATCAGTTGACGCCTGAGAAAACACGAAATGTGGATCTTTTGTTAGAAACATTTAAGATCCCACTCATGCACATACTAGTGTGGCAGATACACATTGAACATTGACCTCTTTCTATCACATCTGTACTGCCCACTCATCCTCAAGAGCCCTTATAGATCACCGACTGTGGATAAGCAGGATTAATTGAAGCTGGGAACCTGCTCTCCACAGATGGGCCCCAAATTCATTATGCGGCTGCTGGTTTGTGATAACGTGATTAATTGCACATTTAGGGTTAGGGTTCTTTTTATCTTAAACACACCTAATTCATAATAAAATGCTTTTAAACACACAGACCTGTCAAAATGCACATGGTTCATACTAAATCAATGTGCATTTTACCCTAGGGCCCACTAGTGGGTAATTCTGGCCATGGCAGTATAACAAATCCACTCTGGACTTCTAATATTTGAACTAGAAACAGGATTTGCATATTTTTTGTCCATATAATCCTTTAGTAGAGCCTTTTTAAAGCCAAATTAACAAAGCAAATATGAATCATACATACAAGAACATATGGAATAAACAATATCTATGCACTGGTGATTATTAAATTTTTATTTCTGAAAATAAAAACACTGAATTAATGTACTTTGGTAGAATTTAAAGCTACTTTTCCTGTTTTTTGCCAAATTTCCAATATTTCAAACATTATATTTTTTGCTTAACTACACTGACTGTAAGTAGTTACTTTTCAGAATGTATATATATATATATAAGTAATTATAATTAGCTCCACCTACCAATAGTAAAATATAAAGTAAAGTAATATATAGTAACACTTTGTCCATTAATGTGCTACACTAGTATGTAAGAGATAAACTGATTGTTTTTTAAAATGGATATTTTTTTCTTTCATGCCTGTTTCCAAATCCTAACACATGAAACCAAACTAGCTCAACAAGTTTAACAAATTTTAATTTGACTTTTTGGTGAATGGGTCTCTTAATGCAACCATTTTCACTCACCCACCAGGTGGCATCAGATCTCATCAAGCTGATTTGTGTATAAAAAGTGACGATTTTGCTTCAAATAATGAAAAAATTATGAAATGCATTTCCAGATTGCTCCTTGTGAACATTAAAGCCAATTAACAATTAAATGTATAATAATGCAAACATACCATGGCTGCAGTCATTTGGATGAATGTGTATTCCTCATCAGAGAATTGGAGCTAAATGAACACGGTGACCAGCTGTTCTCACACTGGAGACTTCGGGTGAAGTTGTGTTAGGGTGTGTTGATGTGCTTCAGTGTGTCTGCAGAGTCAAGGTCCATTGTGGATATAACAGCAGGTCTAGCACTGGGGTTATGTAATAGATTTCACCAGATTACATGACCCCTGGTTTTGAACAGTTTGATTCAACTTTTACCTCAGATCCACTCTCACAAACAAAACACAACATCTCAGCCCAAAGGTTACAGAGAAAACACACTGTTTTCTGTATTATCCAACAAACTGAAGAGCACAAGAGAAAGAGGGAAGTTTACCAGAGTCAAAGTCCATCCAAAGCAAAGGATTTACAAGTTGGTAGAGGTGTGACACTGTAATTAGTGTCATATGACTTAAGAAGCAAAGGCTATTGTCTAAATGGAATTAACTGAGATTTTTTTTAACTGACATTTACAATTGATCTTACAATCAATAGAGCAGGCATGATAGTGTGTAGAGTTTAGTCCAGACATAATAATGAAGAGGCAAACATGTTAGAAATCAGTAAATGCATATATTATACCATCGTGGTATAAACATTTACGTGCAAACTTTTATTGTAGTGAAAAAAAGACACAAAATTGATCTTCTTCAAATCAGCCTACACTCTTCTTCCTGTTATTGATTTGAAAGAAGCTACAGTGCAGATATTTTTAGTTTGGGGCTATATTTCATAAAAAATCTATCCGAGATGCAGGTCGGCATGTATGACAGCGGCAACCAAAAGAACTTTGCGTCCCATCCAGCAGAGTAGCGGGTACGGGGGTGAACAGCAGAGATGGCGTGCTCCATACAGCCGACCACCTTCATCAGGTCCCCGTCTGTCAACAGCTCGAACCTTGCATCCAATATCTCAAGAGCTGAAAGAGAAGCATTTCACAACATGCCAACACTTAATTTTAAATAAATTCCTTATCAGTTCCTGATAATTCTGAGAGAGTTTTGGGAAAAAGCTTTATAATTTTGGCATTATATTTTAGCATGTCAGTGCTCTATGGTACATATATTTCAAAACGTATGAAGAATAAATGTATGTAAATTAAAATATAATCTAGAAAAACTTTGTCTATTTAATCTCTAATTATTAAATAAATATTTTTTTAATAATATTTTGTTTTTTCTTGCAAATTTAGACCATTTCTCTCAGTTTAAAATCTGCAGACTAAGCAAAGCGTGAAGACAGCTTTCAAGTTCAACCCCCGACAGAAGTAGGAACCCTTAATCTAAACACAGCACACCAAAACAAATTCCTGCAATGATGCAAAGTTTTGACTGAACAGACCAGATTTGAGGACAAATCAAAAGGCTGAAGGACCAAAGACTGAGAAACCTTCAGCTGGTATTATCAGCACAGCGGACATTAATTACAGCAACTATCTTTGCAGGTAATTATGTTGCGTTTAAGAGCAGCTTCCTGTATTACAGTGCTACTAAGCTGGACCAGCTGGACAGGTCTGCAGTCTTTTAAATGAAATTTGATCATCAGACTGTAATGACTGATTTGTTTCTCTGTCTCATTGTTCGTCGGAACTCACAACTCTCTGTAAAGCAGCACCTATACTGATTGGATTATCCAGTAGAAGTAAATAAAAAATAAATAAACAATTATTTAATAATTGCAGTTTTTATGGATTTGCAATATTCGGTGTGTGTCCTATTATTTCCTTTCAAAGTTTTGAAGTTCATACACTTCTCCGCTTCACTACTTAAATTTCAGTTTACTGGAAATACAAAGAGATAAATTTGCTGTCTGCAGTTTGAGCCTGCATCGTCCTACAAGTCACTTTAAACAGAAGATGAAAGCAACACTAACAAAGAGTGTGCAGGGATTTAGTGACATCTAGCTTTTGGGGTGCAGAATGCAACCAAGAAAAAAAAGTATGCGTGAGAGAAGTTGCAAAAAAGGCAAAAGGCCCTCTCTAGAGCCAGTGTTTGTTTTGTCTAGGTTGTTCTAAGTTATGGTGGAAAGACGGCGGTGCAACATAGTCAGATGACGATGATGAATAGTTTGCTGTTTTGAGTGTTTTGTTACTTTTAAGAGTGACAAATTGTATAAACTGTATAATTGAGGAGACTGGGCTGATTTGACTCTGAAGACAGCACTTTTTATTCTTCATATCCTACATAAGATAGTTTGTGTCATGGAGAAGATGACAGCAAAGCTTTAGTGTTTCATTAGTTACTAATAAAAGTGCAGTGACTCACATGTTCCCAGGAAACCTTGTCCATAGTCGTCCTTCACGTCCTGGGGCAGTCTGTCCCAGAGCATAGTCAGGTTTCTTTTCACTAATACTGTATCAGTCACATTTGTTTTAAAGAAGCCTGGCTCGATGCATGCTACTTTCACCCCAAATGGCGCCATGTTTAACCTGGAACACAAAACAATTCGCTGTAAGTCAAGATGACACTTTTGAAAACAACAGTGTGCACACAGCATGAAAAGGCTGCATATTGTCTCACCGCAGACCGTCATTGAAGGCCTCCACTCCATATTTGGATATGCAATAAGGTCCACCAAATGGGCTGATTCGCCCAAACACACTGGCGACGTTCACCACTCTGCCTTTGGACATCTTGATGAGAGGGAGGACGCTCAGTGTTACGCTGATGACCCCACACAGGTTGACAGATAGCATGGCCTTGTAATCCTCTGTGGTGAGCCAATCAGTGGGACCAGACGGCACAGAGACTCCAGCATTGTTCACAACAGCCCACAGGCCTAAAACAACACAACAACAACACGATAAGATGAGAATCACAACACACACAACCCTCATGAACATGTCATATCTTGTTTCATCGTGCAAAAACGACCATATAACACGTGGGACTATTTCTGACCTCTTGGAATCTCATCTGGTCACCTAACAACACGACTACAGTAACAAGAGATACACCAGGAAGTCAATGTGCCCAGCAAACAAGTCAAGTGTTTCTGGTTTAATGGTTATCAGGTTACCTGGTGGTGACTGCCTGAACGCATCAGTGGTTTCAGCTGATTATTGTGAAAATCATCTGCATTTAGTCACTACAAGAAATCACCAATTAATTAATTAAGATTAGATTAATTAACATGATCATATATAAATCTGAAACACCAGGATAACTCAACTTAAAACACACTGGTCTTTGTGTCCATTAAAACAAAAGACGCAAGCCGTTTTAAGCTTTAGAGATGGTGGCTGAGAGCCAGGCTAGTTGTTTCCCCCTGTTTCAGTCTTTATGCTGAGCTAACTTGCTAAACAGACAGATATAAAGGCGGAAGTGGTCAAAACAAAGTGTATTCCTTTAATGTTGGATCATTTTATTTAACCAGCTCTGGCTTTGTTTCATGTTTTCAACATAAACCACATAAGAATATATCAAATCTCTCGGCTGTGTAAACAAACATTAAATGTTAACATTTAATGACACATAACAAATGTTAATGTGTCCTAATAAAATAAGCAAATCCACTCACCCTTCTGGCCAACCAAAGTCTTGATGAGAGCTGCTGCTTTGCTGACGCTTTCGGAGTCGGTGACATCCAGGTGGACGGTGGTCAGTCTGTCGGAGGAATTCTTCTTCAGCTCGTCCTCACCTTTCTCAGTGTAACAGCCTGCAATCACGCGGAAGCCCAGCTTGTCCAAGTGTCTCGCTAGGAGATTACCGAACCCACTGTCACAGCCGGTGATGTAGACATATTTATCTTCCTTGTTGGGGACTCTCTTGCTTTCCTTGTACCAGCGATAGGCAAACCAGAGAGCCACCAGTCCGAAGATATACAGGAACATTTTTCTGAGGCAAAGCAGAAGCTACCTGGTTATTATAGTGCATGATGTCTGTGATCTTTAAAATGAAAAATACATCAACATAAATAAGAAATAATTACATTGTATAGATTTCCAATGTTTGGCAGCAAAACTGTAAAAAGAAATGTTGACCAAAAAGAAGAAAGATGCACAATTTGATGAGGAAATGCAAGGAAGAAGAGAAATAACGCAAACAAATAAACAAACAACAGCTGCTCAGTAATTTTTAACTGCAACTCAAAACAACTGAACGTCTGGCCAAATGTGCCATCTGTGTCTGCCCTTAAAGACTTAAATGATGCTTTCTCTTTGCCCCCCTACTGTACTGCTTTTAGGTGTTTCTTCTGTATTTTGTGTTTATTGGCCCTTGCTGTGTCATATTTTGTTAGAAAACAATCCCACCACACAGTTCCTTTCGTATTTGATCTTGAGCATTTGATTGACACACACTGTCTTCTTTAATTGTAATAAAACCTCAGTTTTAGTTTTTAATCTAATTTTTACAGTCACACAGAAAAGTCTTCAAAAACGTTAGCGATAATTCATCAGCTGACAGTCAAAAGCTCCAGAGCAGCTACTGTTTCAGTCAAGAAATAACATTAAATCTCATATTTCACTTCCAGTCTTGGACATGTTATCCTTACCCTGGTGACCATATTAAAAATATCATCCATGGCATTAAGCTTTCTGGTTGTGTCATAATTTATGATCACAATATTTTGCAGGTACCATGGTTCTTTATTATAGTTAATAAAATATCTGTTGGTGTCAAAACAAGACACTTTAATATATGTACAGATGATTCATTAATTCTCACTGAGTTCTTGTTAGTTTTGATGACGACTTTGAGGTTGGGTTACAGCTGATTTAGTCTCAGTCACTGCTCCTACGCTAAAACGCCTGATCACAGTCCAAAGTCCGGACTGAAGCAAAAGTCAGCTAGAACTTTGACAGCAGGGCTGCTGCAAATTACTACAAACTTATTCACATACTAAACGTGCATCACGCTGTAGTGACACTGAGTTTTACGTTTTGCTTATGATATTGCATGATACGGACGGAGATCTTGAGTGGACGAGGTTAAACTGGTTGAACTTACATGAGTATGTCCTGCGGCCGGTGCACAGATCGGTGCAGTTTTGCAGAGCAGCAGGAAGTTCAGAGTGCAGGACAAACACGCAGATACGTTGACTCGGACACAGTTTTTTTGGTTTGTTTTTCCACTTAATTCGGCGTTGCTTTAACTGTAACTTCCGGAAAACTCTTCCGGTCACACCAGAAATGATGCATTACAAAACTGCGCCATCTACTGCAGACTTTGTGGTAAATAGATAGATAGATAGAATTATCATAATACAGAAAGTTATAAAAATATAATACTTATATTCAATACTTAAGCTAAAATTGCAGCTTTACTTAACATTACAAATAAAGCTTAATGAAACTAAATCTTGTATTAAAGCTGCACTAATCAATATATTTCCAAACTTGAAGGATTTATTTTCATTAAGAATCCCCTGCTTTGAATAATAATTTGTGTCTGATATGTTTTCTACATGTTATAGTTCAATTGCCTTGTTAAGTTTTTTTGCCATAAGGGCAGCTGACAGCTTCTGGGGCCCCATGCCGTCAATATGCCAGTGCTGCTTTGTCTGTGTTAAGATAAGCCCCAAGAAAAAGCTCAAACTCTGCACACATCATTCTGCACTGTGAGGCTCAAACATGTACAGAAGCAGAGAACGGCCGTCCTTGCAATCATTATTTTTAATGCCTTTATCTCGAGATCGCGAGTAAATCATTTCATTATCGCCATAAAACAAGCTTTGATGTACCATAAACAAATCACCTAACTCAGGAGCAGTTGGCTCGAGCATTCTGTTTCTTAAATGGGGCATTTAAGGAGGTATTTTTGAGAAAGACTCATTTGTTGTGCTGCTGAGAGTGAGATGAGTAGATTAATATCGTTCTCATATTTTATGGAAAATGTAAAGCTATAGTCAGTGGCCTGGTAGCTTAGCTTAGCTATACAAAAAGACTGGAAACAGGCAAAAACAGTTCCAGCACCTCTGAAGCCCAATATAATTTATCTTATTTGTTTATTCACACAATTCATGTTCATATTAATTTTCATTGTGTTCATGGAATTAAATTAGCAACACCTGCAGTGTCACTGGTCCTGTTTGTTGATAAAGCTGCCTGCTAACTAGTCTCACAAAAGCACAGTAGCTGATATTGTAAGCAACACTTTCAGGAAAAGTTTTTGTGGGTTCCTGAAACTAGTAATATATCTGATGTTTGTAGAAAGTTTGTGAAGTTGCAAAGTTGTCCCACGCACCATAACAACTAATATCTCTTTTAAAATGTTCATATACAGTTGCAAGAAAAATTAAGTATGTGAACCCTTTGGGATTACTTGGATTTCTGCATAAATTGGTCACAAAATGTGTTCTGATCTTCATCTATGTCAATAGACATAGACAAACAATAGACAAACACAGTCTGCTTAAACTGATACCGCACAAAATATGAATATGAAAAATATGTGAACCCCTAGGCTAATGACTTCTCCAAGAGCTAATTGGAGCCAGGAGTCAGCCAACCTGGAGTCCATCAATGTGATGAGATTGGATGTGTTGGTTAAAGCTGCCCTGCCCTATAAAAAAACACACACCAGGTTTGAGTTTGCTGTTCTCACAAAGCATTGCTTGATGTGAACCATGCCTTGCACAAAAGAGCTCTCAGAAGACCTACACTCAAGAATTGTTGATTTACATGAAGCTGGAAAGGGTTACAAAAGTATCTCTAAAAGCCTTGCTGTTCATGTGTCCACGGTAAGACAGACTGTCTACAAATGGAGAAATTTCAGCACTGTTTCTACTCTCCTTAGGCGTGTTCGTCCTGTAAAGATGATTGCAAGAGCACAGTGCAGATTGCTCAGTGAGGTGAAGAAGAATCCTAGAGTGTCAGCTAAAGACTTACAGAAATCTCTGGCACATGCTAACATTTTTGTTGACAAATCTACAATAAGTGAAACATTAAACAAGAATGGAGTTCATGGGAGGACACCATGGAGGAAGCCACTGCTGTCCAAAACAAACACTGCTGCATGAAGTCTGCAAAAGAGCACCTGGATGTTCCACAGCACTACTGGCAAAATATTCTGTGGACAGATGAAACCAAAATTGAGTTGTTTGGAAGGAACACACAATGCTATGTGTGGAGGGGGAAAAAAGGGCCCAGCACACCAACATCAAAACCTCATCCCAACTGTGAAATATGGTGGAGGGGGCCATCATGGTTTGGGGCTGCTTTGCTGCCTCCGGGCCTTGACGGATTGCTGTCATTAATGGGAAAAATGAATTCCAAAGTTTATCAAGACATTTTGCAGGAAAACGTAAGACCATCTGTCCACCAACTGAAGCTCATCAGAGGATGGGTGATGGAACAGGACAACGACCCAAAGCATAGAAGTAAACAGAATGGCTTCAAAAAAAGAAAATATGTCTTCTGGAGTGGCCCAGTCAGAGTCCTGACCTCAACCCAATTGAGATGTTGTGGCATGACCTCAAGAGAGCGATTTACACCAGACATCCCAAGAATATTGCTGCACTGAAACAGTTTTGTAAAGAGGAATGGTCCAAAACTCTTCCTGACCATTGCGCAGGTCTGATCTGCAACTACAGGAAATGTTTAGTTGAGGTTATTGCTGCCAAAGGAGGGTCAACCAGTTATTAAATCCAAAGGTTCACATACTTTTTCCACCCTGCACTGTGAATGTTTGTTTTCAATAAAAATATATAATGTATGTGCGTTATTAGTTTAAGCTGTATTTGTCTATTGTTGTGACTTAGAGGAAGATCAGAACACATTTATGCCGAAATCCAAGTAATCCCAAAGGGTTCCCATACTTTTTCTTGCAACTGTAATGTGACTGAAGGTTTATGGGGTTTTACTTTTTGAGTGTCCCTAACTTTCAATTGCCAGCTTTGATCTCTGTGGTAAAAGATGCAGCATTAAAGCTGCCCCAGGGATATCTTCTCTTTAAGTGCCCCTCCACTCAAAACTCAAAAATAGATTTTCTTTCCTGTTCCTTCACCTGGATGTGTGTACAGCAGCTGAGGAAAAAACCGTGTTATTTTTTTAATGTTATCAGAAGACAAGTTAATTCTTTTATCTTGACATAACATTTTCTTAAGATAATGACATTATAAAAACTTCAAACACTGCTGTACTTTACTAGTATTAGTTTTAATGCATTTATATTGGATATACTTGATTATACAGATTATTCTACACCCATATTTGCACATAGTTGTTGGTACAGACTTCTCCAGGGCAGACAACCCATAGCTCCATTCTGTGTGTTCTTTTACAGTGTGTCTTTGACTAAAGCCCCTCCTTCCTGTCGTATTATCAGTCACCTGTGTTGTGAATAATAACTGGCTGTAAAAAGGAGTAAATTCCTTTCTTACTACTTATATTTCCTAGTGGGCATTAACCCCTGGAGCATCTGACTGATTACTGTTGTTTTGTCAACCGTGGAGTGACGCATAAGAGTCAAATGGATGAAAGATCTAATAGATGCACCGAAATGTAAATTTGAATCCTAAAACAGTTACTTCAATGCACATTAACTCAGTTTAGCCTTTCAAAGGCTATGTAGAGAGGGTCATTATGTTGTCAGAGTCCTTATCAGTCTAATGCCGGTGTAGATAATGGGAAAGGACAGGCATAGGTTACCTGAAAATAAGATATGAATTTTCTATGATGAGCCTCAGTGAAGCTGGTGGATTCCTGAAGAAACCAGACATTGAGCGAGTCCAGGTAGAGTATGTTTTGCTCTTTTTTCTAAAATAAGTTTTATACTCAACCAGGATTCACCTTAGTAATTGCTGTCCTCTTCAGAAGTAAATTTTCACATCAGCTGAAAACAAAGTCAGATTTAAAGTAGTATTCAAAGTGCCAGAACACGTCACACCTCTCTTGTCAGCCAGTGTCATTAAAATACACTGCTTCTAGCAACAGTAACCACTGGGTAAATGTTAACTATCTTTAATAATTTCCAAGCTAAACACATTTTTCTTTTTTAGTATCAAGTCTTGGTTCCATCAGTAGTTCCATCAAATGGACTGCATTGAGAAAACATTGTTCTATTGAAATTAAAATAATTTAACATTTAACTGTATAGATCCCACTGATTTCCTATTCAAAACTGAAATTTGGATTTTCCTTTATCCACCGTGGCTAAGTGAGGATACGTCAGCCTGAGTAAGTGCAGCCAACATGAAGAAATCGGTCAAATTTAGTACAACACCAGCTCAGGACAGAAAAGGTGAGTGATCTGCTTTCATTCTGAAAAACTAAATAATAAAATCTGTGAAGAGAAAAAAGAAATGTAAAACATGACATGGGAACTCTAAACATAGTTTTCCTTCTTTTTTAGTGGACATTGAAAATGGGTAAGTTTATGTTTTCAATTATGTTTCAGACCACAATATTTTTGAAGATGTTCTGAAATATTCCTGGGCCTCACTTAAATTCATATGTGTTGCAGAGATGCAAAGAAAAAAGAAAAAACACCAAGTGTCGGGTACTTTAACCTGGTAAATACTGTGTCTTTGGGTACATTATTCTTAAACAGTGGTGGAAAGTAACAGTATATTTTGTTGTTAGCAGATTAACCAGAGTTTTCTCTGCTGAACTTATCAGATAGTTTCATTTAGATAATGCTTGAGGACTAAGAAAGTAATAGTATCCAATAATTCTGATGATCTCATGACCCCTCATCTTTATCTTTTGACCATTTTGTTGGGTCACTGACACCTAGGATAGGTTAGGGGGTTAGTACTTTGCTCTATATAAAGTAGTTAAAACAATCAAAACTAAAGATTGATCAGCATGAACAATCTAAAGTGTATTTCATCATTATATCAGTGGTAATTTTTCTGAGTCAGTTTTGCTTATAATCCTCATGTTTTTCATCCACAAATTCATTTCTTCAGTTCCAGTTTGCCAACTGGAAAGACAAGTTGATGATGGTGGTGGGGGGTGTGTGTGCCTTTGTACATGGTGCAGCTTCACCGCTCATGCTACTTGTGTACGGCATGATGACAGACACATTTGTGAATTATGAGGTTGAAGTCCAAGCACTAAAGGACCCAAACAAGGAATGCAACAACAACACCATCTATTGGAAAAATGGCTCCATATATGAAACAGCTGAAAATAACACTGTATATTGTGGGTAAGTCATTAATTTAACACTTGCTGATACTGTAAAAAACTGCCGTTACTCATTTTATTAACTTGGCAGGGTGGATATCGAGGCTCAGATGACCATGTTTGCATATTACTATGTTGGAATTGGATTAGGAGTTCTGTTTGTTAGTTACTTACAGGTAAGTATTGATGTTGGCCACACAATTATGACATTGTGGCACACTACATGAAATTATGTTGCACCTTCTTTTGTTAACACTGCAGATTTTCCTCTGGGTGTCTGCGGCTGCAAGACAAATCCATAGAATAAGAAAGACTTACTTCAGAAAAGTAATGCAAATGGAGATTGGATGGTTTGACTGCAACTCTGTCGGCGAGCTTAACACAAGGATATCAGAGTGAGCTGGGGCTTTTAACCTACAGATCAGGCTGTTATAAGAGCATGGCTGGGAGAATGTGTTACACAGACAAATGTTTTCTGATCTTTTGCAGCAATATCGACAAGATCAATAATGCCATCGCTGACCAGGTGTCTATCTTCATACAAAGGATCTCTACATTTGTGTTTGGCTTCATGGTTGGATTCATTGGCGGATGGAAGCTGACTTTGGTGGTCATAGCAGTGAGCCCACTGATTGGAATAGCTGCTGGGCTTATGGCGATGGTAAGGGGCCAGCTGTGAATCAAACAGGATTATGTCTTTGTGCTTGCTGGGCTTTACATTGCTACTGTATGTAGTAACATATGCCACAAAGTTTAAAGAAGAAGAACATTTTTTGATGTAATACTCTGTCTTTAAGGCTGTGGGCAGGTTGACAGGACGAGAGCTAAGGGCATATGCAAAGGCAGGGGCAGTGGCTGATGAGGTCCTGTCATCCATCAGAACAGTAGCAGCGTTCAGTGGGGAGGAAAAAGAAGCTGAGAGGTAGTTCACCATTTTCTAAAATCACATGAAGCTGTTGCCTTGTAAATGATGAGGACCACTGCTCTAGGGTTTAAAATGACATTAAAAGGTGAAATTTGTGCAGATATGACAGAAACCTTGTGGATGCGCAGAACTGGGGTGTGAAAAAGGGCACGATTGTTGGCATTTTTCAAGGATACCTGTGGTGCATCATATTCTTTTGTTTCGCCTTGGCCTTTTGGTACGGATCGAAACTGGTCATTGACACCAATGAGCTATCTCCTGGTAGTCTTATCCAGGTATGTAAAATTAAATGCATTTGGCAGCTGTAATATAGTAAATATTAGAAAAATGCTGGCCTTCATGTCACCATGTGGCTGTTGGGTTCATCTTAGGTTTTCTTTGGAGTACTCATGGCAGCCATGAACCTGGGCCAGGCCTCACCCTGCCTGGAGGCCTTCGCCTGTGGCCGTGCTGCAGCAAAGACCATTTTTGACACAATTGATCGGGTAACATAAGATAAAAGATGAAAAGATAAATTTCAGTGCATAACAGCAGGAAAAAGCCAAAAAGGACAGGGCACTCAGAGTATATACATATTTACAAGATAAAAATATCAGTGGAAAAAGAATATACAACAGACAGGATTAGGGGATGGAAATAATAAATAAATACCAGATCAATTTAAGGAAAACAGTTTGCTAATGTTTGTGTTGCACATGTTGATATTGTTACTATATAAGGATACTGGAATTTGTTGCAAACAGTTTTATAAGAGAGAAAAGTCACCTTGCCATAATGTTGTGTGCTGTTACCTTGCAGGAACCAGAAATTAATTGTTTCTCTGAGGAAGGTCACAAATTACACACAGTAAAAGGTGACATAGAGTTCCATAATGTCTCTTTCTTCTACCCATCCCGGCCTGAAGTCAAGGTAAATTTCCTTTACTGGTCTTTTTTTGTCCATTTCTCATTTCTCAAAATTCAACTCCACCACAACTACTTTTTGTCAGATTTTAAATGATCTAAGCATGCAGATCAAAGCAGGAGAAACCACTGCTTTTGTGGGGCCGAGTGGATCCGGAAAGAGCACCACAGTCCAGCTCATCCAAAGGTTTTATGACCCAAAGGAAGGAGTGGTAATGATCCAAACAACTGCATAAAGACACAAGACATCTGTGGGAGGCTTGAAGGCTTCAGTATAATCCTGTAATTCTCTTTTGCAGGTGACTTTGGATGGCCACGATATCCGAACTTTAAACATCCAGTGGCTCCGATCTCTCATAGGTATTGTAGAGCAGGAGCCGGTGCTGTTTTCTACAACCATTGCAGAAAACATTCGGTATGGTCGACCTGGAGTAACCATGGATGACATAATCCAGGCAGCAAAAGAAGCTAATGCTTATAATTTTATAATGGATCTGCCACAGGTATGTTTGCATATTTAAAAATGATACATAAGAATGAAAGTACATACAGCAGTTTTGCAGTCAAATATGTTGTGTTAGTGATTTAACCCAAGCCTGTAATTAACATGTTGCTGCTTATCCACCAGCAATTTGATACTCTGGTTGGAGAAGGTGGAGGACAAATGAGTGGAGGACAGAAACAGAGGATTGCAATTGCTCGAGCTTTGATCCGAAACCCCAGGATCCTGCTGCTGGATATGGCCACTTCTGCCTTAGACAATGAAAGTGAGGCTGTTGTCCAGGAGGCACTGGATAAGGTGAGCCACCGTCTTGCCCATAGATTACATAACTGAGTGAACTTGAATGTCAAAATGTCATATTTTGTGACATGACACTCTAATAACTTGTATTTGTGCAGGTGCGCATGGGCAGGACCACAATTTCCATCGCCCACCGTCTCTCCACAGTTAGAAATGCTGATATCATCATTGGTTTTGAGCATGGGCAGGCTGTGGAGACAGGAACACACAGTGAGCTGATTGAGAGGCAGGGTGTCTACTTCACCTTGGTCACCCTGCAGAACCAGGGCACATCCAACACAACTTATGGTAAGGTTTATGTTGAGCTACATCTATACATTTTTGCCAGTATAGATTGGTCTGATCAAAAATGATTTTTTGGCAGATAAAATGACAAAAAATAGTAAACAAACTCTCCACGACAACATATGTAAATGTGTTTTAGCAGCATATACTCATATTTTGAAACACGGAAGTATAGTGTGATTGTTTTTGCTTAATAAATGCCTTAAACTATCACAACCTTATGTGCCAAAGTTCCTCAGTTTGACTCACACTGGCGACCTTTGTCCATATCTGCCCTCCCCCTCTCTCTTTATATTATGTGTCTGGCTCTGTCACTATCTAATAAAGGCAAGAAACACACCAAAAACAAATTTGTGTCAAATCAACTATCTGTTGATCAACTAATCAAAAATTTTGTTTCAGCGCAACTGTAAGAAGTGCCTTTCAACTCCATAAACATTTTTAACACACAAGGCTTCATTTTACACCTTTTACCTTCCAATAGACCATATGCACACCCACCAGTATTAGATGAGACTGATTGGCCCAACCTAGTTAAAACCGCACACTTCAGAGCATTTGAAGGTCCTTCCTGTGTCAGTTACAGACCAAATGAATCTTCAGTACTTATTTAAGTATTAAAGCACAATTGATTTTTGTTTTTCTGTCAGATGTGATCGATGAAGCTCTTGAAAACTCTGATTTAATAGCCAGTTTTGGTCGTGGATCATCCAACCCTGGTAAAAGGTACAGTAAGTCTAGCTTGTAAATCTCACAATAGAAAAAAAAAAACAGATATCATTATGCTACAATACAAATCATTTGTTCTTCATATTATTCCTGTAGGAACTCTGTTCGACTGCGATCTTCAAGCAAATTGTCACATGATATTGTCCCCAACATGCCATCAGAGAACATCACGAACATACCAGAAAATGTACTTGTGTTCTCTTTTTTGCTGTGTAATACTTTTTTATTACAAAACTGTACTGTGGAAATCAACAACTCACAGTGCATGTTCTTTGACAGAAATGTGAAGATGATCCAGAGGAACATGTAGAGGCAGCTCCAGTAGCACGTATCCTCAAGTACAACAAACCAGAATGGCCCTACATGCTGCTGGGCTCGCTGGGAGCTGCAGTCAATGGCTCTGTCAATCCCATTTATTCTGTCCTGTTTAGCCAAATCCTTGGGGTGAGCATTGTATATTCTGCATACTCCCATTGCTTGTGATGGATTTGTGCTCTGGTGTGGTGCAAATTCCTTTATGGTCTTTGTCTGCAGACATTTGCCATTCCCGATTTGAACAAACAGAGGGAGCAGATCAATGGGATATGTGTTCTCTTTTGCATCGTGGCAGTCATTAGTTTCTTTTCCCAGTTTCTACAGGTTTGCATCAGAATTTGTGAGCTAATTAAGATGTGTAATTTTTAAACCTCTTTGTAAACTTGATATAGATTTTGTATGATTACCTTTGAATAAATTCTCCAGGGATATGCATTTGCTAAGTCTGGAGAGCTGCTGACACGCCGTCTAAGGAAAATGGGCTTCCAGGCCATGCTGAGACAGGAGATTGGCTGGTTTGATGACCCCAGAAACAGTCCCGGAGCTCTGACCACCAGACTGGCTACTGATGCATCTATGGTGCAGGGGGTAAGTAACAATTTCACAGTCCTGTGTCCTAATATGAGATTATTTATATGTCCAAAAAAAAAATCATAGATTTGCTGATGTAATTGTAACATCATTTTGCATATGGCTGTTTTGATTTCTGCAGGCAACAGGATCTCAGATTGGCATGATTGTTAATTCGTTGGCCAACATTGGAGCGTCTTTCATCATTGCTTTCTACTTTAGTTGGAAGTTAACTTTGGTGATCTTGTGCTTCCTGCCACTCATCGGGCTGTCTGGGATGTTCCAAGCCAAGATGCTTACAGGTTTTGAAAATGAAAATAAAAAAGGCATGGAGGCAGCAGGTCAGGTAGGCTCTGCAGAACATTGGGCCTTTACATTTCTTTGAGAAAACAAAGCCAGCAGAACAAGATCTCAACTTTCTCCTGCAGGTATCCAGTGAGGCTCTTACCAACATCAGGACAATTGCAGGTTTGGCCAAAGAAAGCTCCTTTGTGGAATCATACGAGCAGCAACTTGAGCTTCCATACAAATCTTCCAAGAAGAGAGCCACCATCTATGGGCTCTGTTTTGGTTTTGCCCAGTGTGTAATCTTTATGGCATATGCTGCTTCGTTCAGATATGGAGGGTATCTGGTTAGCTCTGAGGGTTTACAATATATGCTTGTTTTCAGGTTGGTCCCTTTTAATGGAAAAAATATTTTGCATTAAAATGTATTGGATGTTTTGTGATGACATTAACTCTGCTGGTTTGGTGTTTCTCCAGAGTGATTTCAGCCGTAGTTATCAGTGGGACAGCTCTGGGCAGAGCTTCCTCCTTCACTCCAGATTTCGCCAAAGCCAAAACTGCTGCTGCTCAGTTGTTCAAACTATTGGACCGAGTCCCTAAAATAAGCAATAGCCACACAGATGGGGAGAAATGGGTTGGTGGATTCATTAATTAGAAACATACAAAATAAGATGTAACTTTCAAATGATTAAACCCTAATTATCCATCTTTAGGATAACTTCAGAGGCGATATAGAGTTCCTCAATTGCAAGTTTACCTATCCAACTCGGCCAGATGTTCAGGTGTTGAGTGGCCTGGATGTGTCCGTGAAGCCTGGCCAGACTTTAGCATTTGTTGGGAGTAGCGGCTGTGGGAAAAGCACCAGTGTTCAACTCTTGGAAAGGTTTTATGATCCAGATGATGGCCAAGTGGTATGTAGACTGATTTAGACATTTATTTTACTAACCACACAGTGGGTTTAATCTCTTCCGGAACCATCAACTATGCCTGAACTATGCCATATTTTATTTTTTAGTTGATTGATGGCCACCCGTCTCACACAGTCAATGTGCCCTTCCTAAGATCTCAGATTGGCATAGTGTCCCAGGAGCCAGTGTTGTTTGATTGCAGCATTGCGGAGAATATTCAGTATGGAGACAACACATGCACTGTCAGCATGGATGAGATTGTCGAGTCCGCTAAGAAAGCCTACCTTCATGACTTTGTCATGACCCTACCAGATGTAAGTGTAAACACTTCAAGGCTCTATATACATTTTAATTTCAAATTCTGGATAGTAGTCTGGTGCTGTAATCCACTCTTTTTCTCTAAACAAGAACCTGTTTAAGTGTAAACTACTTTTTTGCATTGAAGCTCTGTTAGCTAATTTGACTATGATATTAACGCTATACTTACTCCAGATTACATCTTAAACAGATGTAGAGTGTAGAGAGCTTTTTGATTTAAAGTTACTCCAAAAACTGTAAATAATTTAAGTTTTATTCATCTTTGTATATCAAGGATGGAGGTTCCTGTCTTTCCTTATGTGTTGAGAATATATTTTCACACTTTGGGTGAAACCCTTTGAGCTACATATGAGTGAGAACTAGTGAGGTATTGTGAAAAGAGCTTTGGATAGTAATGAGTAACACTTCACCTTACATGAACTCAATTTTACTCTAGGACATATGTTCGATTTATTGCCTTTTGGCATTTTCAAACAAACACGTATTAACCTGTGTTTGCTCTACTTACCTTTTGCGAGTATCAAACAAACGCGTAGCAGTCTTATTTAGTATATAACATCTGTCCTTAGGATAGGGAGGTGTAGATCCATCTCACCACAAGGTCCATTGTCCTGGAGCTTTCTGTTGTATCACACGAGAAACAAGCTTCCATGACAACTGAGCAAACTCTATCTGCCCAGGGAAAATTGTGTGATGTGACAGAGAGCTCCAGAAAATTGCAGCCAATTGTGTTTGGGTTGTTTTGTATTGTTTCCAGGTTTAAAAATGAGTCTTAACTGTCATCTTACTGTCTGAAATACGTATGCAACACTTGTCTCAGTATGACTTTATCAGATCTGTCAGAATAACACTTAAACTGAATCAAATACATCTGACCCAATAAGGTATAACATTATAATAGTAGATAGCATTTGATAGCATAGCATTTTAATGTGGTGAAACAGATTTGCAAAACTGCTGACTTTAAGACCTTTGGCTTTCTCCATTTCTCCTAACATATATGCAAATTTCAAGAAATATGAGACTCAGGTTGGTGCCCAGGGCTCCCAGCTGTCAAGGGGACAAAAACAGCGTATCGCCATCGCCCGGGCCATCGTCAGAAACCCCAAGATCCTGCTCCTAGATGAAGCTACCTCTGCCCTGGACACGGAGAGTGAAAAGGTAATGTGCGAACAGCATAAATATAAAGCCACATATCCCTTTTTATGATATATATCCCAACATACTACACACACAAGAGCCCAAGAGAACTGATCATGGTCTGTCTTCCTGTAGACTGTCCAGTCTGCTCTGGATGAGGCGAGAAAAGGACGAACCTGCATCGTCATCGCTCACAGGCTGTCTACCATTCAGACAGCTGACCTTATAGCGGTGATGTCTCATGGAGTTATCATAGAACAAGGCAGGCATGATATGCTCATGGCCAAGAAAGGTGCCTATTATAAACTGGTCTCAACAGGCGCTCCAATCAGCTAGGCGCCTGCAGCTGCATATGATGAAGAAGATTTTGCATAGGTCTTCTTTTAAATTTTAATGAATGTAGTGTCGTCAGGTGGTATTACACTGAGGAAAATATTTGATAAGGTGCTGATGTTAGATTTATGCCCTCAGAGACTATATATACACCATAGGAAGACTTTTGTCACAGCATACAGTTAAATTGTTCCCATCCTCTGGTTTGAAAAATCAGTTTTACTAATTCAGCGGTTTATTGGTAATTATGTGGAGATAAAACTATTTATTGTATATTTATTTACTAATGATTTTTTAATTTTATAAAGGAAGGTGTGTTTGTACACCAGTGTGGAGAAAGTCATGATGCATTAATGGTGAAACTGTTCCCAAAACAGGTTAAAATTAAAATAGGTCATTATGTGGCTTTTGAATATTTTTTACAACTCTGTAATTAAAAAATCACAGAGAAGTATTAGGTACATAACCATTTACTGGAACACTGAGGCAAACTAATTTAGGCCAGCCAGTTTGGTGCTACATCACGTTTTCTTGCACACTGGGCTGCCATCATGTTTAACTATGATGGCCATCATGTTTAACTATGATGGCAGGGGCATTCAAGAGTCCATTGGTCTTATTATTTGGCAATTTATCTTGAAAAGTAGTAACAACTAATATAGTCTAGAATTTTTTAATTTTTCTTCTTTTCTACCAAAAAAAAATTTAGTTGTATAACAAAACCCAGAAAGACTGCTGAATTAAGTTTTTGTTGTTGTTGTTGCTTAAAATATTGTGTGACCATCCAATGAATCCTAAACACAAAGACTTTAAAGAGGAAGTGACTGAGAATGCAAAACAATTGTATGGTCAAATGTCACTGTTGTTTCGTCATTCAAACAGTAAGGTATGCAATTAAACAATAAATTCCTTTTCTAAATATTTAACTTGAAAATAAATTGGAGTGGAAATGTCCAGGCTGCTGTGTGGTCCTGTGTTGTATTGCCCCCAACACTAAAGTGTAATAAAGTACGCAGAAACACAGATGTTTCTTTAAGCTTGGTTTAGCAACTAACTTATGCACTTAGGACAGTTACATCATTTAGTGCCAGGCCTCAGGTGCCACAGGATGCTAAGCAACCATGGATAAGATGTGGAAATGGGTTCTGTTGGGAAGGTTAACTAATCTGTCCAATCTAGTTACATCACAGACTCTGTTCTACCTCATTACGTTTTCACTGATTAATATCTGAATTTGCTTGAAGAAACTGAATGATCCCATTAGAGATTATGCAATTCGCACAGAACAGGAAAACATACACACATATACAATTCATTCAAGGGTGCTGCAAGAAAAAAAATGCTGAATAATTTAGTGTATCCTAGGATTTATAGTAAAGTATATGCTGAATCTGTTGTTGAGCTGTTGCCATGGTGCCAAAGGCCCAGGTTTTTATGAATATTTATGATTTACAGTTTTTATATTACAGCAAGATCTAAGTGCTGGCAATTGCTGAGTTTAGCTTATCTTTTAGTTGAGAAATAACATTCTTATAAAATGCATTTATTACATATCTTAATTTATTGTTTATTGTCACTGATATACTGAGCTGATGGCAAAAGTAAGGACTAAATGTTATGACAACCTGATGAAACAGAACAATTTAATCTTTGGAGGATTATTTCTTGGAAAAGAATGGCTGTTTCAGGCTACAGTGAATAAAGAAACAGTAATTTATTATTTATTAAGTCTAACATTTATTTAAACCTTATGTTGAATCAGCCTCCAGAACCTGCTCTGCAACATGTGTTGTTAATATGCACATCTCAAGTAGTCCTTGAGCAAGAACTGTACTTGGCTCTCAGTGTGTATTTGTATAAAAAATGTAAGTTGCTTTGGGCAAAACTCTACCAAAGTTTACAAAAGGACTGATGCAGTATCAGTCTTTAAATTAACTTTTAAGTGAAACCTATTGCTTCCATTCTAACTGATAAAAATCTTATCAGCTTTATTTACAACAATCTTTCATGTTATTATTTTTTTTAAATTTAAACCCCACACCAAAAATGCATCTACGTCTAACCAAGTTTAATCAAGTAATGTAAAGTATTTCATCATATATTGTGGTTTCAGTGTGTACGTGTCTGTGCAATAACTGTGGCAGTCTGACAGGTGACAGGCCAGGACCAAACCCATTTAATATCCTTTATTAGTAATAATTAAAAGATGTAAAACAACAACATTACAAGAATTCACATTTCCTTTATCATCTAAGATAGCTTCCGGTCCTCATCTCTGATCAGCAAATGAACACAGAAAGGAATAACAGCAACCACACCAAGAGGGACTGAAGCACTCTTACAAAATGACAAGATGTAAAACAGGACCTGGGTGTGCGTGGGAATTTTGATGAAGTCATACAGTTGCAGATATGTGAGAGTTGCTGTCACACACATGAGTTTAAATCTGGTTTTGTAGCCATTCTTTCCCTTACAGCTCTGAATGAACATCTGAGAGTTCACTGCCAGGCCCAGACCAAACAAGACTCCCAGGTTTCTCACCAGACCAGCAAAGGGTGTGGTGTCTAGATGGATCCAGTCTGGGTTGGCACACCACTTCTTGGCTTTCGCAACTGACCACAAAGGATCTATGTCTGTTAATTTGAGGATCATAAAAAAGAAAAGAGCAAAAGAGAAAAGAAAGACATTTGTCTGCATGTACACTTTCAAGCTTGCATTGTAGACTGAGGGGATGTGATCAAACACCTCGGCAACCAGCATACCTGCACATTGTAGAAAAAAAACAGGATTAATATGATACATCAACAACTGTGGCGTACAACACAGAATTAGTGTGTGACACAAATAATAAACTCACCAGCTAAAAGGCCAAGGATGACCTGATGTGGGAAATGTGTTGCAATAAAAACCCTTGAGATGCAGACGCTTATTTGAATGAACCAAAAACCCAGCCACAGACAAGACCTCAGAAGACGAAACCTGCAAGGATAGAAATATTCACGACTACCTGGGATGACGACACCACTCACATTATCAATGTTAGCATATAAAATAAGTGCCCACCGTTGAAAACTCTGCACAGAAAGGACAGTGGAGGAGGGCCTGGTGAAGTTGAGAGCAGAGGTGATCATCACATACCATACACACGATGAGCCCATGGCATGACCAGAAGGACTTCCTGCATAAAGAAATATCAAAGAAAGTTTTTCACAGTTCACACAGGACGGTGTTACTTTCAATGGCATTTGCAAAAAGACACACACTAACCTGGTCCAGTTTCACAAGTGATGTGAAATTGCTCCAGCTGTGGGAATGAATCATTGCGGTAGAAGTGAGTTTCTTGCACCCACCAGTAAGGTCGCTGCCCAAACAGAATCCTGAAAAACAAGTATGGGGTTAAAGTCTATATAAATACAGAAAATGCTCTGAAATATTGTATTATGAACCTCGGAGTTGGTTTACCATTTAAAAATAAGGTTAAGCCAGTCCCCAATAACAGCCACCCATATCATCTTGGTACCCACATCATGACTGAGATGGAACCAGAGGGGGAAATAAACAGAGAAAATATTACGAGGGTCTCCCACAGTTGACATAAAGTTGAGAAAGTCATGATATTCTCTGTAGTTGTTCTGGAGGTGCTGCACAACGAGCACCCCACTGCTGTAGACAAAATCCATCTGGGGGTTTTCTTTCTTGTCAGCCCGAGTGCAGCAACAGCAGCTTCTTCAGCACCAAAGCACCATGAAACCTCTTCCTCCCACACCCAAGATACCTTTATACCTCAAGCCTGGTATCATAAATCATTCAACGGAGCCATGGCAACAACTGCAGGCTCTCCAGATTGAACCCACTAGGAGTAATGTAACGTATTCCCAAGTCATGAGAGCTCAGCATTTTAAGAGATGTTCTGAAAACTGTTTACACCCTGACCGTGTAGCCATCGGATATTTTCCAGACCATTGCTTTTGCAGTTGTTACATATTAGCCATTGTACACACTGAAAGAGACAGTGCCCCACGTAGCCCCCTGGTTCCCTTCAGCCTCATTAATATTCTCATTCTCAGTGAACGTAGCAACAACATGGGCTTCCCACTACATTGTAACTGAAAAAACACAGCCCATCTGGCATACACAGCTTGGCTTACATCCATTGGATCTATCATCGCAGCATTTCCTTTCCATTTTTTAAGCATTCGTGTTTTTGAGATTACATGCATGTGCAATATTGGCAAAAAAACTGACATACAGGTTTTTGAACTTGAGGTTGGGCCGCTGTGGACCACTTGAACTGCCCCAGATTCACCACAAGGTGGTGTAAAATCACAATAAGACATCACTGAACAAGGCACTCATGGCTGCACAGTTGCCCAGGATCCACCCACAACACTGGTCCCTCCACCCTTCCCCCAGTCACAGCTGACAGCAGGTGATGAGACTTTCCAAAATCAAAATCTCAGTATTGATGGGATTTTTTCTTAACTACTTTGCTACCAAATACCAGATACTAAGTGTATGAAATAGAGAAAAAAAAGAGAAGAAATACCTCAGGAAGCGGAGAGAAGTAAAAAATTGGATACCGTCTTAAATAGTGCCCTGAAATGACCTTGGTTGTGAATTGGCGCTCTATAAATAAAATTGAATTTAAATGAATTGAATTAAATGTGGGCCAATTCAAAAAAAGTGTTAAGATTCTGTAAATGTGACACGTGCACAGTTTTATGGAACTGTACTTCTGTCATTTTCTTGTTATCCTTGTCATTAAAGATAATGCTGGATTAAAAATGTAAATTACAGAAAGTAATAAAGTATGTTTGCAATAGTTAAAAGTAGAATAAATTAACATATAGCATGTACAGTTCAAGTCCCTGGTCACTTGTTTTGGGCTTTTTGTCCTACAGATTTTTATAAAATTTTATCCAAAACAAAAAATATAGAAGATAAAACTAGACACAGAAAGCATTTATCTACACAAACAAACAGGACTGGTAGAAAGAGCATTAAAAGACATTAAAAGTTTTACAATTACAACTAATGCTGGAGTGATCCGCTTCAAATTGTAACCTTGTTTACCGTTGGGACCATTGGTGGATTTATTTACATACAAAAGGACATGACAGATAAAGAAAAAGTACTCTCCATAAAAGGATTTCTATATTATCCTGGAAACGGCATGTGAGATGTTACTTCTGTCGAGCTTGTGAAACGGGCTGGGGAGGTCTGGCTGGTTGTTTCTCTCGCGAGATCTGGCAACGCTGATATTCGACCGCCTCTGATTGGGTGGTATTTGTTACAGGTTTAAAAAAACAAAACAAAACGTGAAGTCAGATCCAATCAGAGGCAGAGTAAGGATTTCACTTTGTGGAATAAGGAAAAAAAATCTAATTTTAATATATAGCCGGGAATAACATTATTAAATAGCATCAACGTTATTGTAAAAGTTAATGAGTTGTAAAAAAAAATCACTTGACTGATTTGTAGGCGGAAGAGAAATAAATAAAACGTTATTTCCGGTGTCAAAGCCACGCCCCCCGCTTGGAGACCGCGGATTTTTGAAAATAGCGACTGGTTTAAGAACTAGCAAAATACAACGTTAAACAAGAAAGAGATCATCGAAGGCCACACTTTGAAACATGTGAGTGCTGCATCTTTCTTTAAACGAACGAGGTAACCCTATGTCATTTTTTAACAAGTCAGTCGGTTTCATTACCTTCTTAAGTGCCAAAAGCTACGGCTAACTAGCCGCTAGCAAATCCCAGCGAACGTTAGCATTACTTGCCAATGTTGCTAGTTGGGTTTATGTACTTATGTCAGCCGCTCATCCTGTTTTTAGGTAACGTTACTAGATTAATCAGAACCTTGCTACACAAACAAGTCAACGCCATTTGTGACCTCTTCTTTGCACTGTACGTCAACCAAGTAAACATAAGGTAGTATTGCCAGTAAGACTCCACATGATCAACTTCGGGAGTGATGCTCTTTTGCTGAACCGCTGCAATCTGTAATGTTAGTCATAAACATGCAAATACTATAAAATACATTATATACAAGTAAAGAACAATGCAATACTTCTTAGTGCAAACGGTGAGCTTTGTCCTGTCTGTTTCATTGCAGATTGTCTGAACATAATGACGTCCATTACTGAGCCAAACATAAGTAGCCGGTTCACCAATGCGATGGAGGATATCCAAAACAAACTGTTTAAAACATGCGGGGAGATAGTTGACACAACCACAGAGCTGTGCCAGTCCCACAGACAGTTGGTGAAGTCTGCACTTGGTACGTTTGTTGTTGTTATTGTTCATTGGGACCATTTTTCTATTCCAGTTTCTCTCTCTAATCTCGAGATATAGATAGTGGCAAACTGATTTACTTGGGTGTTTTCAGAACGATACATACTCGAAGATATATGCGAATATATATTATATCTATACATATTTTCTTTTTATATTTCTCCCTTTGGTTCCATTATTTGAATTAATATTCAAAGACCTAAAAATGAATTAGACTATTACAGTTCTGAAAACCATCTGTCATAAATGGCTATACCCCAAATTTAACACAGGGTGTCTGCAAGTCCTTAAAAAGTTTCAAAATGTCTTTAAATCACTTCTATAAATATTACATCTTAAAAGTCTTTAAATAGTGTTAAATATGAATTAGTGAGGTCATAAATGCCATAAACATTGTACCTAATTTAATTTGTATATCTTTCTTTCTTTTTGTCATTAATGCTCTTCAGCATAAAAGTCAATTTATATTATTGTATTAGGATATTATTCCTTTACAGGTATTCTTGGTTAACATGGTATATTGATGTTTTCTTTTTGGTGCAGATACACATGTAAAGAAATCGAACGACTGTGAGATGCTGTTTGAGACGATACAAACATTCAAAAGAGGTGGGTTTATGCATCAGGCTGCCAAACATTGCATCTGTACATAACTTAGTGACACACTCTGAGGTGTAGCTGTGTGTGTGTACAGTTTACAAGATTAATGAAGTTATGTGCTGGCCCATGTAGTCTTTTTATATTTTTTGTTTGTGCAAGAAAACTGTTGTTGAATATGATGTTTTTCATGAGGACTGATGCAATGTTTGTCCCCCCAGAGCTGGAACAAAAAAATGCATTAGTGAAAGAGAAACACCATGCTGTTTCTGATATCATATCTGAGATTGAGCAGAAGGACATGCAGAAAGATGAGATTATCCTGAAGATAGAGAAACTTAAAGAAGAACAAGCCAAAAGAAAACAGTGTAAGTTAATATTTGAAAATTAATGGTTGAGATCCTAGACCGTAATCGGTGACTTTTTCATTTGGTTATTTTACTGATCGAACCAAACACTGTTTGTTTTCTTCTCTCTTCTCAGTAATTGAGTCGCAAAATAAGGCAAACAAAGACAGACTGAGGAATCTCCAGAAAGCCAGACTCGTTTTTCAAGATCATTTGGGGTTGGAGATCCGAACAATTCTCGGCAAAACACAGTTGGTTAAAGGTGAGTCCACTTTATATGATCCATCACTGTTTTAGTACATTAATGGCAGTTAATAAGGGACATTTAGGAATTACAGATTTCCTCAGATCAGGCGGCCTTCTGTCTGTTCATCCCTCAAGTTTTTATGCTCTCAGTCTGAGAGTTGTTTCTATCTCAACAGGATGTTTTGTGCTTGTAATACTTCGCAAGCAAAGCATAATCCTGGCATAGAAAATTTAGTCATACACTCCCAAAAATGACCACCAGACCCCCCAAAAATTTGCAGTATAATTGAGAAATTATACAAATATAATGTAGAGGGTGGGAGTACAACAGCAAGAAGATACCAATACCAACCACATAGGACAGATGGCTGTATCAGCCTGGGGAGGACAAGGCAGAAATCGGTATGTCACCAACACTACAAGTGTTTGTAGAGTGTCTCTAGTAAAGCTGTGACGGTCTCTTCAGTTGCAGTAAATCTGGTTTGAGAATTTGCTGAGTGTGTTTGTTGTCCCTGTGAAGGTGAAAAGCTGCAGTTTGTTTTCCGGAATATCAACCCTTCAGATCAGGACAGCGCCTATGTTGTCACAATGGGGATTAAAGAGGACGGATCATACCAGAGTAAGTTACAAACATGGTGTATATCAAGAGACTAGACTGTAACGGCAACATTCTGTGCAGCTTAATGAAACTATGATAATCAAACTGACTAACTAAAATCATGTAATACCTTCATTTAAAAGAAAAGACTCTTGATATTTTATTACAGCCGCAAATGGCAAAAAACCAAAACCAACAAGGATCTCATACAAGTATCTGTGTAGCCAAAGCCTCATATAACTTATTTGTCTGTGCCATGAAGCTGCAAAACGGCTGAAAAAAAAACACGTAAATGTGCCCCACTGTTGCACGAGTTGGTTGCACTGGATTTTCAGTCTATCCTGCTGCAGTGCATCAAATGAATCCACAACAACAGATCACAACAAATGCAGTATTTACTCCTGTTGAAATAACATTTGCTTAAAACTACAATGTCTGCCTGTTTTTAAAGAAATTATTTAGCCATATTTAAAATAGATATTGTATGTTTATCAACAGTCAGACACTGATGTTTTTGGTAGGAACGAATTGGCATGTGGGCGAGTGCCACTGACAGGGTGCTGTAGTCAAAAAGTATGGAGAGGCAGACTAATGCACAAGCTAGTTAAGAATTATTTTTTTGTGGTATTTCTTGGGGAAATACATTGAAAATGACCAGCCTGATCCTGCATCAACCGCTGTAACAATGGCTTCTAAAATACAAGTGTTCGATTTCTACAGTTGTGTCGAGCGACCCCGTGCTCGAGTGTTTGCCAGTCTTGGAAAGCCGGCTTCAGGAGACCAATAACTTCTCAGCATTCCTCGCAAACGTGAGGAAAGAGTTTATCTCTCTGGCACGTCGCTAAGATTGGAAGGAGCGTAGGATTGAAGTAAAAACATACATTCAAGTTCTTGCTTTAATGTGGACTCATGTCAGCAAAGAGCACAGCTTTCAGTCTGTATGGGCAGAGGAGGATGACTGATAGATGTGGATTTTAAATACACTTCTGTAGGCAAAAAGCTACAAGTTTTATTTGAAAAAATTCCGACTTTAACTACATAAATACTGGTGTTAATTGTATGCACAGGTGTCCTGTCTCATTATCTTTTAGCTTGTTACAGTTAGAGTTTACTGCATATTTGGCATTTATTCAAACCTGGGAACATAAGAGTTTCATCGTTGTGTAAAAGTGCTTCAGTTGTTTCCATTCACAGATGTAAATGATAACTTGTGTGGTGTTTTTCATTTATTTTCCTCATGACATTACTGAGTTTGGGACTCAAGTGAGGATGAGTACATAATTTTATTTTCCTGGGCTCAATTTTACTGATCAAAGTTAATCATATAACTTATTAAAATACATTTGAAATACTCACTGTGTAGTGCAGTTTATCTGTGCACAATATGACAAGTACTCAACAAAAACAGTAATTTGGGTACACAAAGTATGGTCCCCAACAGCATTACAAAATAACTCTGAAGAGCAAAAATCATAAATCCCAACATGTGTTATTTAATTGAATGCTTTGTTTTTTTTAAATTTTAAAGCAATAAATATCAACCGTCAATACAAACATGTAATTTGTATTTGTAGTTAGTTTGAGGCTTCCTTTGGCTCTCCAAGAGTTCATCTGTGTGATTCAGAGTGGGTTCTATGTGTCTTACTCTTAATGAGTCAAGTCTGTCAGGCATCAGATGATTTGACTTTGCTTAACACAGGCAGCTCCTCAACGTACGTCGATGGGAAATGTCCCGTCTTCCCATCAAGCTCGCCGAACCACCAGCCGTTCTCTTCCTTTGTGTAAATGTTCAAAAGATCTCCTGTGAAACACAATCCATCAGTTCTCAGATCAGTTCTCAGTTGCTACAGTTTTCAATGATCTGCAGTTGAGCTGATTCTCACCTTCTTTCAAAGTTAATTCATCATCCTGTTCAGATGTGAAGTTGTACAGGGCCTTGCACTGTCCTATACTGGCTGACTCTGGATTTATTTGACCTGTTACATTTTTTTTTTGGATATTTTCAGCTTTAAATTCAATCAATTGGATGAAATATGTGACGAGTAGAAATAAACCTTTGTGCTGATGTATTACCTTGTTGTTTTTCATCATCAGTGTGAGGCAGGGCTCCGTTAACAGTGCTGCCACTCTCCATGGTGACTGTTGGAGCTGTGGATGTGATCTGGTCAGAGGCACTTGGTAAAGCCTCTGCAGACTGCTGTGTTACAAACTGAGCAGGCCCTTTGTAAATGATGGATGCTCTCAGAGATTGTCGGGATCTGAAAGGGGTCCTCCTGAGTTTGACTGGGCGAGTTAGTTGAACAACACTGTGCTCACAGTCCTAAGATAGAAAAATAGATTGTACCATGCTTGAATTGCACAATTTGTTTTTAGAAATGCCATGAGATGTTGAAACTAAAATATACTAATCACGGGAAACCTCTTTACAACAGTTACATTATTACATAGTACATATCAAGCAGTCTGTTTACTAAGAAGTGTAGAAATTTGAGTGTGGGAAAAGAATGAAATGTTGAAGTGGAAAATATGTAGGAACCATGTTTTAATGCTTTGCTGAGATCTCTGACACAGAGCACACCTAACACTGCACGCAGTCTTACCTTGTCTTTCCACTTCACGATGCTGCCTCTAATTTGGCGAAAGGACTTGGGTGTCCCTTCTAGTTCAGACAGCGATACAGAGATTTTGTAGTGTGTGGCCTCCAGGATATCCAGTTTTAGAGTACTCTACAGGCAACAAGATGACATTACTGAACACTCCAGCAAATCTAATTTATGATCAATTTAAAGTAAACATCCATCTGCACACGCCACAGTCCATCTGTCCACTCTACACACACCGTACAGTGTTTACCTCATCAAGTTGCTGTTCAGTTTCCTCAAGGTTCTTTTGGTTTGAAAAGGATGGGTTTTCAGTGTATGTTTTCATCAGTTTTTCAAGTCCTGCAAGAATTTCAAAGGTAAGAAAAAATGTGGTAGAAGTCTCCAGTAATTTTAATATATTATTTAATGGATAATGTACAGAACTCACCTTCATGATCTTTCTTTGTTTTTGCAATGCTGTCGTCCAGACGTTGGAGTTTGAGCTTAATGGCCTCTTTTCTTCGATCTTTGCCCATCAGTGATTTGCTGTCCTCCTCCTGAGGAGGACATGGAGAGCATGGATTAATTGAAACACATCTGTAACTATGACAGTCTGCCATTCATGATATGTGCTAAAGCTACATGGTCTTTTGTGCTGTGGATTTGAATTAGCCAAAAGCAATGCATTCAAATTGAGATGTGTACTCCACTCTGCAAATTCATATACACTATATAACCTTTAATGAATCACGTAAATCTCATTGAGATTACTGTCACATTTTCACAGGAGAACTGAGTACAACCTGACAACTACGTAATTTAAAATTTTATACCACAACAAGATGGAAAAAAACCCCATGAATATACATTAGAAGCACACTGAAAAAGCAGCCTTCACATCTGTCAGCCCTGTCACAAAATGAGAAATACATCTTCATATCTGTGGCCTGCACACTCCCATTAAAAAGACACCCCCTGCAGAGATGACTGGCTCTGTCTTTGAATGTGTGAGTCACTGAATGAGTCTGTGGCCTGCAGACAGGCCTCTCTCCAGACTCTCAGAGCAATAAGAAATTGCAGACTTACAAAATAATCAGTCATCAGAAACTCAGCTGTGTTATCTTCAGCTGTGATGCTGTTCTCCTCCACCAGTTCTTGTATGTCTTTATCCATGTCCACCCTCTGTACTGCCTGTTCTATCTGCCTTTGGCCCTAGAATTGGCAGAAATAGACATAAATGACAACATCAAGGGACTTAATGGATTCTTATGAGCAGGATGCAGGTCATGATGTCTTACATGTTTGAGAGTTTGGCCAAAGCTTGACATATGGAGGTTGTATCTATTCAAAATGTTACACAGAACTTCAATCCGCTGTTTTTCCAGCTCCTGTATGATCTAGAAAAGCAGAAGGAAGCACTGTGATGTTCTCTGTACAACATATTCAATCTATACCCACAGGCATTTAGTCTAAAGAGATTGCAGTAACCTAACATACACATCTCAGAGAACACAGCGCACAGAAACACAGAAAACACTGAGTGGACTGTGGTAATTTGGTGTTCTAAATAGAGTACTTGGGTGGTACACTGACCTCATGCTTAAAGAGGATTTTCTGTGACCAAAAGTTAGCTGGTTCAACTCTTATCACAAATGAGGTGTTCTTGAGCAAGACACTGAACCTACCTGCTCTCCCACAAAAAGCCACTCTGGATGAGAGGAACAGCTATGAGAGGGAGGAAAGCATTTTACTGCACCTGGTAGCAGTTTTTCAGTGTGTTTTCCAACTTGAGTCTCATCTGATGACCCTCCATGTTGATTTTAAAGTACTCCTCATCCACCCGCGCCTGCATCTCTGCAGACTTAGTCAGCCGGTTCAACATCTGTAGACAAGATAAAAAACCTTTAACTATCAGGTTGACAGCTTTTCCTGCTCGTATTTACTCGACGATGATTACAACACGCTATATGTAATGATGAAAGATAGTTTGGTAGCCACATACTGTACCTTTTGTTTCTCTTTTTCTGTGCAAATGTGCTTGTTGTTTTCAACAAAGTTAAACAAAGCCTCATGCTCTCTTGTTAGTCCAATCAATTTTTTTTTAATCTGTTTTTTAAGAAAAAATACATAATTTGTATTATCAATATATATTATATTATATGTATTAAAAATGAATATTTGAAAGAAAATGATTGCACATTTTAAATGTTTCATGTATATTCAAAGGTATATTGCAAAATTACCAAAAGGAAAACTTTGTCTTGTCTGTAACAGTGATATAATACATCACAACACATTGTAAACCTGTAAAAGTTGCTACCCATTTGGCACAAAAGGTTATAAAGTCCCATGAACATTATGGTGTTTCCTGTCACTATAACGAGCAAAGAGTGAGGTCATGGCTTGTAATGATACCTTCTTAACATTACTAAGATGTTTTAAAAACTTTATAACGGTATACAGTGGACAGACTGGTCACAAACTCTTAAAATCATTGAATTTGTTAAGTATTGTGATCCTAAAACATCAAACTGATTACAAATGCTTGTATCGTATCAATAATGCATTATGCATGCACTGTAATGCATTATGCAGGTACCTATAATACATTATACAGTATGGCCTCATAAAGTTTACCATAGCATAATAGCTGACAGTCACACAGACTTTATTATGAATTATGGATCAGCATGATAGCAATAATTGTCTAGGGAGCAGCTCTGTTACAGCTGATTCATATCTGCAATACTTAAACTTTTTTTCTTTTTCTTTTTTGAAAAGACTCTTTACCTTGAGTTGTTCACTCCAGTTAACTGTAACGTGTTTTCCAGTTCTTTCAACGACACTGTCAAGCTTTTAAAGTACAGAAAAGATTAGAGATACATTACCGCTTGGAAACTAGAACAGACAGATATACTGAAATTCTTTTCATACAGGCCTCTTCCTCTTAGTATGTTCATCCAACACTTGTCGTATTTCCAGAATTGCCTCTTGATTAAATGCATTTCCTAATGACCTGGAATAAGAACAATGCACCAATTCAAAATCTCCCTAACATTTGTTTTATCTGTGGACAGGCACAGCTATGAAGTGAACTCTGGTTGAAAACTACCTGTGGGCGTCTGCTCTTGAGTACATCTCATCTGACACATGACACCAGGCACTGTAGGTGGAACTGAGTGGGGAGTCAGCATGAAAAGGTTAGAGCTGTGGGCTAATTAGCCTGGCACCTGCCTATGTTTTGATCACATCCAACTTGCTATGCGCATGTTATTTCCCACGATACCATTATTTCTGTACACCACTAGGCAGTTACTCCCCAGGAAGGTCATGTTAAACACAAAACAGACAAAAGACAGAGCCAATTAAAAATTCAGCAGCATGTCTCTTACTTGTTTGACATCCCTTTAGAGGCCCTGATGAGTTTGCCAGCAAGTTTTTGTAGTCCTTTAGCATAAGTAAGCTCGAGCTCGGCCCTAAAACAGCAAAAGGTTGAAGAAGAAGGCAATAACTGAGTCAAACAATAACTCCAGTCATTAAAATTTAGTCTGATGGCCATAACTGTATTGTGCCTACCTTTGCTGAAAAACTGTCATAAGTTCTTTGCAGAAGTACTCCCCACTTTTGGAAAGTTGTTTTACATTTTGATAGAGTTGGTTATACTAAAAGACAGAATAAGGCTCCATGAAATGTTTGCAATGGGGCGACAACAGCCTGAGTTCAAACTGATACAAAGTTAGTTGTAAGAGCTTTGGGATCTGTCTGTGTCTGGCTGTAACAATAAAAATCATTTCAGTAACATCCAATTTTCAACTCCGATGCATTTTAAAAGTGAACAGTGAAATACTCACAGAGCAGGTGCTGATAGGATCCTTCATCTTAAGACTGTGGTGGTTTGTTGACTTTGGACCTGGAACTTTGACCACCCTCCTCCCAAAGTCACTCATGCGGAAATCACCTGAGCTTTTGTCAATGCACTATACAAAGGAAAATTCCAGTGAGAGGGTGAAAAAAAGAAACTACAAATATAAACTTAAGCTGAATGGTAAGTCAGTCTGCCCCAGGTAAAAAGAATGGGAACAATATAAGCACAAAGACACCAGCTGTAGCCAAAAAATGTTTGACAAAATAAAGTTTTATTTCATGTGCCACTTTCTAATAAGGTAACCTTCATTAAGGGTTTGTGAGTAGCTACTGTTTTTTGTGATGGTTATTATTATAATTTAGTGATTAGTTAAAGACCATGAATGAGACTTCTGGACAGTGGGCTTTCAGCATATCAATAGAAAAGTGGAACCAGATGACCAAAAAAACAAACAAACACCACTCACTCGATGACTCGATGTAAGTCATGTGATTCAGTGTAAATAGAAAAAACATTGATTAGAGTCACTAATACCATTAACTATTAGCTCTGTTATCCTGAAATGAAAGCAACTTGAAAGAAATCACATTATTAAGCTTTTCATTGACACCTTGTTTACTCATTTACTCATTTACTCCTGCTGTGACCTCGGTAAAAATCAATTCACCCAACTCCTAATATTTTTTTATGAATAATTAATATAAACAATTATTTATAAGTACCTATTTAAGGCAATCATTATTTGTTTATAAAGTTACAATACCCCCAGACTTATTGAACAGACCCACACATATTTGCTGTCTTCATGTTTTTTATTGAATAATTCAAACAACTCATGTCTGCCTCATAAGAGGATAAATGGCCTTTGATGAAATGCTTACCAGAAATGTACCAGAATACTTAACAAAATGCTTTAATAGGGAATACAGCCTCTAGCCATATCTGATGCACACATAATACTGTTATTGACATCTCATATACAGTGTGAGTGGAGAATGTATTTCAAAATGTGAGTAAACTTCACACATTTTGGCATATCTTTGGGGGTGTAGCATTGAAAGTAAACCAGGTCTTCAGCGTTTTGCTCATACTCGTTATCGTGACGTGTGATGTGAAAAAACAGCTGTTGATGTTGTTGAAGATTATTAAATCTTTAACACTGACATCAAAGGAGAATAGATGTCTGACTACCATCTGCCAACATATTTATAAAAAATAAATAACATAGAAAGACACAAACGTAAGAAAAATCACACCCCCAGTATGCCAGACTACTGTATGTTAAAGTAGCATGCTTATACCATAAAGTGGAATGCTCTCATTCATTGGCTTAACAGAGAATGGGTTGTACTGATAGGAGTGCTTTGATATTTCACTGATTGCAGTCTGATGCAAATATATAGATGAAGAAAAGAAATTGCGCGAGGAAATTAGTAAAGACTCAAAATGATACTGCGTTCACAAATCTATCAAGAACTTCCAGTACCAGACAGGCAATGTTGTTCATGTCGCCAGCATTTACTCAAATACACACATACCCACACACACACAGATTGATGAATGGTGTCTGTAGCATGGCTCCAGTGTTGTGATATCAGCTTAGTCAGTGTTCGTCGGGATATGGGGCTCCTGTCAGGTAACCGTTGGTCCCATGATTTTTGTTGGTCCCGTTGGTGGTGCTGCTGTGGTGCTTCTGATTGGGTGGGGGGCTGTCGTCCTCATCAGAGCTGGACTCAATGTCGCTACGGTCATCTTTAGACACCTGCAGAAATAAAAGGGAGGGATACAGATTAACATTTTCTAATTAACATCCCTATCTGTGTTATTATCTGTGGTGGCCATGCATGTCGGAGTGTTACAAAAGGGCTTTTGCATGCCAAATGGGAAGGTTTTCTGACAATCAATATCAGGCAACAAGCTATGAAAGCCACAAAAGCTATTTGCAAAATTCAAAATATGGAAACCTCTGAACACATTATTTCGATGCAGTTAATGAGTGTGAAACCCATATATACATTTAATTTATAAACATAGAAATTAAAGAACAGCAGTAAATCCTCATTTTTTTCTGATAAATGATAAACGATTATGGAAATTGTTGACAATTCATTTTTGACAATCAATTCACTGGGTATTTATGTGGACAAGATATTGCATGATTTTACATACTAAGTGCAAGAAAGGATTTACAAATAAAAGAACTAATTAATTAAAGTAATACTGATTCAAACCGCAACAAATTGTGATAATGAGATGGATGATATAAGCAAGACAGTGGCAGCAAGTGTCTTTTATTATGCTATTTATTATATTATATTATAGTTTATCTTCAGGGGAAAAAGGAATGTTTGCACCAAATGTCACGGCAATTGATCCAAAGTTGATCACCAAAGTCATTAGGATTCATCCTCTTGGGACCATGAATGCATGTACATAATTTAATGTCTGGAACACATTTGTGGAGCAAGCTTCCCATCTCTGCAACCAGTCTGTTAGTGTAGCTGACTGATACTTGAGACAAGACATAAACAAGTGTATGGTAAACCCTGTTGAGTAAGATGTTTCTGTTTAAGGCTACTTACATGTAAAGGATTCCATTTTCCCACCTTGAATGTTGCAGGTTAGCATAGAGAAAAAGACAGGGGGAGTCAGAAATGGCTCTCCAAAATACTACACAGTATTTATATATGTACTAGCAGCAAAACATCTTATTATGCAAGAACAAGTATAAACGGCAGCATTATGCAGTGAGACTAGAAAGAGGAGCAGTGTAGTGACTCACCTTTCCTTTGGAGATGGCTCGGCATGCTGTCTTCACTATGAGGTAGGACCAGAAGGAGTGAAGAAGCTGCAGCAGGATCAGAAGCAGGTTGAAGACCCACCAGGATGGGTAGGGCCCCACAATCTCCCAACTCTCAAACAAAGTGGTATTTAAAATCCTGCCATGGCAACAGAAGGAGATAATTAACTTGACATTTTTCATTAGAAAAAAAACACAAGGTTTAAAAGAACTCTTTCTCTCAGTGGGGGAGTTACTGTATGTCCTAAGGAGCAGGTAGACAAAGCAAAACAAAAGCCAGTGAAAAGAAATGGGATGGGCTCCGCTCCAACTCTATGTCTCTCTTTGAAAACCAGAGGCCTGATACATAAAAGTCTTTGTGGACTTAAACTGTGTGCTGGCACACAGAGATTCTATTTTTATCAGATTTATGAGGCTGTATGCACGCCTGGTTCTGTTTTATAAATCTCAATCACCATGGAACTCAATGCACATGCAGATGCCTCACTTCCTCTCCCACAGTCAACTGTAAATGGATGTAGAAATGCCCTGAAGCATCTGTTTGCATACTGATACTTGTGCTGCTTCATTTTTATAAAGTTTAAGCTGCAATGAAAATGTTGCATCTCAGACCTCATATTTCATCAGCAGCTCTCTGTGTTCATACCTGGTCTGAACTATGCATGAAGTTCACACATTAACTCTTCTTTTATAAATCCCAGTTGAAGTGGAGTAAATAGCACATGCACGGTTTTGTACATACATATAGTATATACATCTGTCATCTGCCTGCCGGCCTTTAATGATGTGTTGTAGCACAAACAGATATGTGTCTCGGAAATACCATATTGTTTATGATTTAATATATGTACAGCGATAAATCTAAACGTAGTTACAGATGCTAATGGTGATGAAAAAGCAATGTATCGCCTGGCTTCACGTGAGATACGATGAAAATTTCAAGAATCTGTGTTAAATTTATCTCTGAGCAAATTCTTGCAAATGGCTGTCTGTGAATCATCCTCCTGATACTGAAGCCATGGCAACAGCTTTACAGTAATGACAACTTTACAACTGGTGTGGTGGGGGTTGACTAAAATGTAGTGTAGGATCATCACATTACAGTGTGGAAACAAAAGGCAGAGAACTGTGGTTTGTGGTCTTAAAATGCTGCACAGACTAATCTAAAAGCTTTTGTATTTTACAAATACTTTCTTCAGAACAGCCTTAATTATTAAAGGCAACAAACTTCAGTCTAGATGCCCAAAATAGCATTTTTGTGCTTATCCAGAATCGACAGTATCTCAAAGAAAAGCAGACAAGAAAACTGCAGCCACTGGACTCGGAAACTAAATCATATCGTGATAAGACTACTGCTGATGACTGCAGGATGAATGCTGTGCAAACTTTCAAGGTCTAAAACTGAATTATGGTAACTCTGCAAATATCACCAGAAAGGCCCATTATAATTGGCATTCACCATCCACTGTAATTAGGCTTAGATTAATTAAATGTCTGGGTAAAACAAAGCCGCCAGTAATCAATTAAAATACGTAAACCCGCCTCTATTCTCTCGTACAGCAATTTGGATGGATTTGCTATTACTTCAAATGCTGATTAGATGCAAATGTTAATGTAAAACCAGAAGAGCAACACCACCAAAATGATAAGAGATCCTCATGAGCAGAAAACCCCTTTGATGTTCCGATAATCAGGCGTAACTCTAGACACTGTTTTCAATGATAAAGCAATAACCATAATGATCTGCTTTTCATTTGTTGATTTTGTTTGGCTTTCTTTTGAGGGGTCAAAGCTGCTGTATCCATAGTAACTATTACTTAGCAACAAAATTCAGAGAGATGTGTCTGAACTGCAAACCATTGTGGAGAAAGTAGTAAAAAAGCACTGAGATCTCCATGGCACTGACATGCATTTCCAGGGATGGTCTGCCAAAATTTGTAGAAAAGCGAGAAAGGTTTCCGGCTGCCTGGATGAACTGAACTGCATGCAAACACCACTGAAGTCAGCCATATGAATGATGCGCACTATGGTGCATGGTAAAAAGAATAACACTCACCAGACAGGGTAAACTCCCAGCCTGGAACTTATGAAGAGAATTGCAAACATTGCAAACAGGAGGTTGCACAGTATCTGACATTTGGCATAGTTGGCCATCTTGGCAGCCTGGTCAGAAAAAGAAAATGAGTCAATTATCTGATCATACAAATATATCTTGGACAATATAATAAGTAAAAAGCTTAAAAAACTGGATTATTGAGCATGGAGCTACACTATATTTATATACCTGTGTGACACAGTCTGATACAAGGACATAATGTTCAGAATGTAAGGATTGTAGATAAAGATGGATAGCTGAGTATATAAACACCAAACACACCACCCACATACCCAGCCATCCTTCCCTCCATTTGCCCATCTGTCCATCCACAGCATCTAATTCACACACACAGAACCTCACCTCTATCAGCACGTCGGCTGCATCATGCAGACACATGACCAGAGTTCCCACTCGTGCCATGTTGTTCACGTAGGAAAAAGTGATGAGGGAGATTGTTGCCACATGGTGCAGAAACATGATCAGGAAATCCTGTGGACACAGTTGCCAGGGAAATGTCACACAACAGAAGAAAGTACTCTCTCAAAAGTGCCACACGGCCATTTGAGCCACAGCATGCGGCACACACCCAGAGCATCTAGTGCAGTACAGACGTGATAAAGTGAAAGTGTTGTGACTGCCATGTGCGCATACAATAGCTCTGTGTGTCTGCAGTAATGCATAACAGATTGTAAGAAAATCTTTTAAAATGACAAAGCCCCTCCTCCCAACTAAAATGAACTGAATACATGCAGCTATTGTGCAACATCACAATAGTGCCTATTTTCAAGACTGCTGCAAGGAGCACTACATGTTCATGGTTTTATGACCTTGAAATGTGCTTGAAATGTGCCCAAGTTAGTAGCTGCACACTGTGTAGATCAACACCTTTCAAAATAAAATCTCTATTTATGTGTGTCATGTTTGTCATGTACCTCTGTGATTGGCACAGCTATTGAAAAGATACAAAGAGTTAGGACAATACAATGATTAATTAGCACTTACGCAAACAATTAAATATTCCTTCAGTGTCTGAGCATGTATGAATGCTCTATGCTGTTGCAATTGTGTTGTTGAAACCTGCATTCATCTGCTGAATGTGTTGTAGTTCATGTGATGTTGTCATGTTGTGTCAAACTGAGATATTAACATTTAAGAAATGTGTTTGAAATCTGTGGTCAGGTAAGAATTCAGATCCTTGTCTTCAGTAAAAGTAAAAATAACATTATAAAATTATAACAAGTACCTTACTTAAAGCATAAAAAGTAAAAGTTATCAATGAACAAGGTTTACCACTCTGTTAAAATATTAAATATATTAGAATATCTTTAGATTGCTATCACCAATACATACATGAAAAGGCAGTACTTTTACAATTAGTTGAGCTGGAGTTACTAATGTTTCTATATGCTATTGTGTAGTTTAATCTATATTAACAAAACATTTTTTATAAATCATCATAAAGTTTTCATGCAAAATTTTTATATTTAAAATGACATATTTAAAGATTAATATTTTAAATTAAAATGTCACAGTAGATATAAAATAAATGCAGTGGAGATACAGTGCAGTATTTATTTTGAGTGGAACAAAAGTATAAGGAGGCATGAAATGGAAATGCACGAGCACATGTACTTAATTATGTTCCATCACTGCTTGAAAGGGAGGAAAAACCTCTGTTTTTCCACTGGAATTCAAAATCAAGCAGAAAGGAGGGTCTCCTAAGTACCTCAGTATAAGCCATTAGGTTTGGGATTTGATTGCAACTCCAGGTGCAGACATGGGGAAGCATTCCTCTAGCAAATCTCAAGCTACTGAAATGTCTCAGCTCAAAGCAACCAGCAACAGTCCAAGATGGCGAGAGAATGAGAAGGAAGATGAGAAGGAAAAGTGATGCTGCAAGATACAGAATGAAAGCAAGGCAAGAGTGTGCGGGGAGAACATACTGGAATTGGCAGGGGATGCAGAGGACCTCCTCAGTTTGGTACTGTGCATGAAAAAACTGAAAGGAGAAACAAAAACAGACAACATGCCAACAGTCAACAAAGAGATGACAGAGTGAAGGCATACACAGCATGGCATCATGGGGGCTGCTGTGAGTGCAATGAGTGAAATGTGTTGTGGAGAGGGAGGAGCTGGGGATGGACTGGAGACTGGAGTGAGATCATGGCTGGAAGGCATGCAGATTGATACTTAATGAACCGAAAGTGTAGCCGTTTTCATGACAAAGAAAAGAAGGAGGTGAAAGTGGGTTGAAGTTGGTCATTCTCCATGATAAATGTTTGTACTGATCCTGATCCTCAGTTCTTACAAACACTGACCATGTTGGACTCTTTAAACTTAGTATAAACTTAGTATAAGCTCAAATTCTGGTTTGTAGAAATGAATATATAATGACACATGCAACAGCGTGGTAGGAGTAGATGTTACATCAAACTGTTTAATATGTTAAGTATGAATGAGTCATAACATGACGCCTATTGCCATTCTCAATGTGCTAATTTCTTGTCTGATAATTAACTGTATATATTCATTTCATCATTATTTGAGATAAATAATTTTAGATGATCTGTTTTGCTAACTTCTTATTTAATATCTGAATACTGTACAACACCATCAAATAGCTAATTTTAAAAGTTCAATAATTTATACCATTATTATGTGTGTGGGCCAATCGTTGGGGAGAGCTTGAGAAGAGTTTTACTGAAGTTTGACATGGAATCCAATTTCTGAACGTTTGGGAAAAGTGTTAATCCTTTTTAGCCTGGCAGTGTTTTGTTATTTCACACATCGGCGAGAATACACTGAGGCGGAAAGCAAATGTTCACAAGCAAACAGAGCTAGCGTTGTAGAGTCACAGTGACAGTAAGAAAAGAGACGGACAGTCAGGCAAAGATAATGATCTCTTTTCTGTGTCAGCACTGCTTACAATGGCAGATTCTGAATATAATTCTCTAGTTTCTTCAGAAAAGGTGACCAGAAGGGTCACTCTTTTTCCTTGTAGTAGATTATTTTAACAACATTCAGGGAGTTGTGTTATTGCAGATGCATGATGGTGTGACTTGCAGTCATTCTTACCTTCCTCCTGATGTCTGTGAATTGGGAAAAGAGTAAGGACAGGTAGAAAGACAGCTCCAGTATATAGTAATAATGGATGTCCACAGTCAATGGCTGCATGAACACAAACAGCAACAAGGTTAGAACAAATATTTGAGTAATGCAAGTTATCTTGTTGTATCTCGATTACTAAACATTGGTCAACATGCTGCAGTAAGAGACTTTTACCTGATAAGGGTAGTTGTACCAGCACTCTTTAGTGTTCCAAAGCCATGGAGTCTGCAGAAAATAAAGTATAACCTGAAAAGTGATATCCCTTAACCTACATGAAACATACAAAATTGGATTAACTTTTGAAATGTGTTATGAATCAATATCCTTAGACTGTGACTAAGGTTAGGACAGCACTGTGGTACAGTTTACTGTGAAAACTCTAAGAACAGCGATGGAAATGACTCCAAGACATTGTTATTTTATCCTTGACAATGTCTTATATGTTGTATCTTATAAATAAAACAGAATGTCAGTTAACTAGACCAAACAAAGAAAAGCCTTAAAGCCTTTCAAGTAAATCCTAGAAAGAGCATGCTCCATTAAAAACAACATTAATGCAGTGTTATGCTCTTCCCACACATACAGATGGAGTTCAATTCAATATTTCCTTGCCATTTAAGATCTAACACATGAATATCAATGTGACCACTGGAAAAATGAATCAGTCCCTTGATGGATTCTGAATGAAATCAAGTGGTTAATGAAATACTGAATGCATCATAAGAGAGTTTGATACAGTGCACATGTTTACATAAAAGGCAGCTGCATCACCAAGGTACCCACTAATGACATAATGACATCAGGACGACAAAAGAAACGGTAACTGTGATACATAAGAATGTGCTATAAGCAAACAGTGACCCATCACTGTGACTGAGTTTATGTCTCCTGCACTCCTCTCCAGACCTGCTCTATTAATAAATCCCACAGAGACTCCAGCCTGCAGCGAGGATTGCCAGGGAATGAACTATTTTCACAAAGTGCTATGTCATGCAACTTGATTTCTTCCTACTCCGCTATCTCAACTATTGCTCTGTTGATTATATACATTCAAGTATCTTCATGAATATATGCATGAAATATATTAATCTATTTCAGCCACTTAAATAGAGATTTGAGGTACTTTACTTGCCATTTTGTAAATCTTTATACTTCTACTCTAATATATCTCAAAGGCAAATACACACAACTACACATATGATGATAGAACATAAATCATGGGTGCTAATTAACATTAACTGTTTAATCAATATAATGAGTTTTTTTACTTTCAGTGTGTGTTAAACAGGCTAGTGTGCTGTAGCTAATGCTCTTGCAAATGAATGCCCACTCAGCTAAATTAGTACCAAACTGAATCAATTATATGAACAGCAAATGCCAGCATTGCAGTTGATTGGTAAAACATGTGAAATATAAGTAAAAAAAAAAGTTAACTTATGTAGATATGAAACACGGATAAATGTCAAATTTAAAGCATACCAACTTTATGTCTAAGCACTAATTCAAGCAGCATGGAGTGCTAGAGTTTAAAACCACCAGCCCAATCAGAGCCTTGAATCTGCATTATTGTGATATTTTTAATTAGACATTTTAAAAATAAGCCAAATAGTTATTGTTGACACTTTAAGCATCTTTGAGTCATTATGAAGTCGTAAGTACTGTTCTTTGCCATGAGGCATGGGGAGGACCACTTTTTTCATATAATGGCCACATCATCCACAGAGCAAAGCAGAGTCATTTTAACTGTGTTCTTTTAAAAAAACATAGCTGCCAATGCAAAATTAAAGTCATCTGAACTGTCATCATTTCGCAAGCAGGCAGTAGGATGTGCCATTTCAGCCAACCGCTAAAACGGCACATGATGGGTAGTAATAGCACATGACTTCCATTAGCTGACATTCACGATCAAAAGAAAGACAAATCATCACTGAGTGCAACATAATTTGTGAAAGATGGATTGTATATTTAATGGAGAGCATTATTCAGCACTGGAACTGTTACTTTTATTTGTCAGATGCTTTTCCTTGTGCATTCCTTGAAAGTTCCCAGTAAGATCCATTTCTAAGGAATGTTTCTTTGTAAGACTTTAAAACAAATTTCCTAAATGAAAATAGTCCCTTGCACCAGAACATCAATTGTACTGTCCCTGCACGCACCTGTTAGCAAGCCACAAGATTTTCATGCTCACCATGAGCCACCACATGTGCTGGCGAGAATGGCTTCAAACCTCAGTGACTCATACTAACTTCAATAGTCATAACAGGTGGTGGGTGCTCATTTGTTTAAAAGCAAAACTTACCTTTTTAAGGAAACGCACTCCATAGGTAAATATGTAGAGATAGAATGTAAATCTCCACCTGAAATAAAGAAATAAAGAAATATGTAATAAATACAAAGCCCAAAATGAATGAAGCCTCAATATCTGTTTACATTTGTTTAGGAATTAAGCCTTTCATTCATTTTGCATTCGTTTGAAGATTGAAGATTAGTAAATTAGAGATGGAAGAAAAGTGTTTTAGTCTCCTAAAACCAGTTTGTAGAAAATACTGCAGCTGCATTACATCCTTATGACATACAGATTCAGTACAATATATAAACATTACCAGTGCATTTATAAATAAAACAACTTTTCTTGTATACAGCTTGAGCCGTTTTGTCCCTAGATGTCACACACTGTGGCACTCTATGTGGCTGTCATGCCTGTAATCAGATATTTGAAGTGGTGTGAGGTCCTCTTCCTTCCCCACATCTACAGTCTGGAGTGAGTCACTGAAAAAATGGGACATCAAGTCAAGACACTCACGCTGTCCAGTCTCAGCCCATTTTGCTCTGTGCTTTATATAACCCTGCACATAATTTACAGTAACTACAACCACACAATGGTAGGGAAGGTGATCATGAGGTCTGGGCTCACAGGCACAGAAGAAACTGCTTCAGCTGACACTTTAGTGATCAAAGCCTTGCTGAGCTAGGAGATGTGCATATATACCCAAATTATAACAGTCAGAAAGTGGGAGGAAGGAGTTAAGACTGACCAACTAGCAAATTCTCTTTCAACACAACTCTGTAAGTTGCATCAGATGAAACTATATGTGTTTCTACAGGGAACAAAGGCAAATTTATCTGCCGGGCCTAAATGAGAGACCGCCTGGAGTGGGTTATTGACTTGTCACTGCCCTCCACAAATTTACTACCAATTAGATTAAAGGTTTTTACCCAAGAGGAGTCTATATTCTAAGATACACTGTGAAAGTGCAGTAAAGTAAACTATACAGAGAGGGAACAAAACAAAGCTTCTGTGACATGCAAGAAAACATCCACTGACGACTCCCATGACTGTGACAGAAGCTGTATACACTGTCATGTGAGACGAGGTTTGCATACTTTAAAGGTTGTGCTGAGCGGTCGTTCCAGCTGACCTCAAATCAAACACACTTTGACAGGCGCAGCCCCGAAACACAACATGACATCAACAGTCAGAAAGAAAACAGGGTAAATCCATATCAGCCTCTCAATGCTGGCACATCTACCACAGCTTGTCTTTTTTTTGTTGATGTTTGTTCAAGATATTCAGTGTAGCTCACTAGAGAAATTAAGAGCAGGTTAACGAAGGCCAGCAGAATCCATCATTAACTGCTTTTTGAGCTTGATTAATGGGGTTGTTAAACCAAATTAACTGGACAAATCTACCTGGCACACAGTAAAGACTGTTGCATGGCAACTGGTTCATCAACCCTGCGAGTCTTTTTCAAGTGCTGTTGAATAGCTTCTATATATGTACAATCGCCATGACTCAAAACGGCTTCCTGTGAATAGTTTTTCTTTCTGAAGTCAAGCACAGACGGGTTGTTGACATTGTGAGTTTCACTTTACCCTAGAAACAGGGTTGATGATGATTGGTGGTGAAAAAACTAAAATGTTAAGCATTTAATTATCCCAGAGCCGCTGTTTATTTGCTGCACATGATGCTGCAGCAGCTTCTCAATTACACTTTAATTAATGCTGGGTTGTCACTGTGGTTAATAGAATTACATTTAAGTGTTTTGATGAACTTGTCCTATAAACAGCTTACAAACTGTCATTTATGTGACTCAATAAGAACTTTTGTAATGTGGTACATAGTGAACTACTCTCCTTTTATAATAGCTTAATTAGAAATTAATGAATCATTCATGATGTCTAATAAGACTGTGGGTTTTAAACTAGGACAGATACACTGATTTATATTAAGTCAAATGTAGTACCTGTTTGGACAAAGAATTGCCTGAGGGAGGAATATTTTAGGAGGGCAACTTTGATTTGATCAAAAACTCAGTAATGAGGCAGGCTTTATTCTGAGTGTATCACCTAGCTTTGGAATAAAATAATAAAAGGAGCCCATGCTGGCTCATTTAATTCCACTTTGTCACTTCTCCAGGTGGGCAGTTTTGAGCACCAGCTGGCTGCAACTGTTTGCTTTTGGATGGTTTCACATAACAATTAGTCATGAAGCTCTAGCTCAGATGCGTTGTGCGAAAGCCTTGATATATTCCCTCTCTGCTGTTAAACCAGGAGTAACACCTCTGGTACGCTTCAGGCAGTAATAGCTGTCCCCTCCACCTTTACGTATTTGTATAATTTTGTTTGATTACTAGGCATGATTTCAAATTGCCCACACAAAAAAGCTTGTAAATAGCCAGTTATTTTAATGTGGTGATAGAGGACTGCGACTAATTTGAGGAAAAACGGGTGTGGCTGTCCTCTCTCAAGAACTCATGTAAATGGCTCATCTCACAGCTGTCCCATAAGCATCTGCTGAGCACAAATCTGCTCATTAGTTGTCAGCTTGGTGGTTGCTGAGCTGCTTCTAAGAAGGCGTGTTAGTCGAAAGGTATGAAAATCATACACCTACGCATTTGTTACACAGAGAGCAATAATGGAAATATTGATAATCGAAGATGCTATTAATAGTTTCTTTAGATTTCTTGAGACTCTACTGTGGACTCTCAATTTTGTATCTGATGAAAATATAGAGAATACAGGGCAAATTTCACAGAAAAGAGGCAAACGTACATTTTTAAATATTAATTTGACGAAACTATGAGATAAATTAAAATTTCAATGACCAGAAGTTATAAAATACCACTAACATAAAATACAACCAACAACACTCAGAACTTAATATATTACCAATACATCCTGCCTGTTAAACAGTACAAACAGTGAAAACAACAAGCAGGGGTTTTGAGGGCTTACTATGTGCTGGATTATTTTTTGGCCAGGTACAGTGACTTCCTTAAGTCTCAGCTGGTTGCACAATACCCTCACACTGCTGAAAGTGACTTTGTGTCCCTGTTTCCAGTCCCAGTCTTCATGTAAGGCTAAGCTAACTGGCTAATGCATGAATTTGAATAGGAATAACAAGAATGGGAATACACTTATTTTACAAAATGTAAAACTATTACTTAAAATATTTGTTATCTGTGGTTGTAATACATATACTGTATTACAAACGGAGGATTGATTTTAACTGACTCAAAAAAGCATTTTTCAAAACTCCATTCACAACCATTTTAGTATACATCAAACATTAACTGAACAGCAAAAGAAAGAGATAACAGTATGAAAATAGTAACTATATTTAGCACTATTAAATCTTGTCACAGAAATACTCACTCACCATAACTAAAAAAAGCTCTGATTGCATTGTTATGCTCATGATAATTTTTTGTTCTCTCTGAAAGCAGAGAAGGGAAAGGATGGAGGAAGATGAGATCAGACAGCAGAGGCTATTGAGGACATCAAAGCACGCTCTCTCTCCAGCCTGCTTTAACCAAGAAGAACTGATGCGAAGAGGAGCTCTCTGGTAAAGTACAAAAAAAATTCTCATCCTAATTTGCCATTTAGTGTCACATTAAGGCTTTAAATCTAATTCATTTTCACAACAATAACTTCTTTTGCTGTGGAGGAGGCACTCTTCCTATCTAGTGATTTTCCAATTGTTTCTCATTGTTTCTTGCTACAACTACACAACACCTGTTTTAAGAAAAAAATTGGAAAGATTTCAGTTTTTGTTGTACAAAAACAGAGGTTACTGCAGGTTTCTGTCTAAAAAATCAATACTTGAACTTGTTGGAATGGCTTTTTTTCGCTGTGTATCTTGGAAAAAGAGAGGCGGCAACGATAGCTGGTAAACAAACTCCATGCAGAGTCTTCATTATTTCCAGACCAAATGTGTCTGCTACGTACTCTCTGTTTGCATAATGAAAAGAATAGACAGCAGATCAGCTATCCCAACGACTGAAAGACAAAGAACGCTATCAGTCTGCAACAGCTGTGCATGAGGACCTAATTAGAGCACAATCACTGCTGGAAGGATTGAAGTCGGCCCTCGTTTGGAGAATTGCACCGTAAGCAGGAGAGACAGACAACCTGGCCAAACTATTGCGAAGCCCAATGTCATCTGCAGTCACTTATGCTGTATGCAGATAACAGCTTTGGTACAGTTGCTGCTTAAACAGAATAGATGCCAGCTAAGCATGTTCAAAAGGCTCACATGTATTCCACAGGAGGACAAATCCAGTCTCTTCTTTGTGTATGAGGAAGCAGGTTTGTTTTTTTCAGATTCCTCCCTGAGGTTTTAACTGGAGTCCAGCAGTCCAATCAGCCAGCAGTGTTCTCCTGAGTGAACAGCAGCCTCAGGCGGATCAGAGGATGTGAGGCTCCCCGTGTATCAAACTGCCAGATTGGCTCTGCTGGTGTCAGACATGACTCTGCTCTGACAGCCACACTCGCTTGTTGGCCTTTAACATCACACTGCTAAGCAACTACAATCTCCCTGATGGCAAATGCTCTACTGCAGATTAGCCAGTTCTCTTTTACAGCCTGAGTGGGCCGGTTGGTTCGTACTGGGACACATTTGACTATTATCCCTCAGCAGCACCAGTGTTCATGCTGTACTCTTTACAAGGCTTGTAAGGTACAGCAATGGTTAACCAATACTGAAGTACCATCATTAAGAGTGTTAAAGGACCATACCAGAAATTCTGTGTCTGTTTGTCTGTTTTCTGTCTGTTTCAATTATCATCTAAGAAAAACTGTTAAAAATGAATATGTTCCAGATTCTGAGATGTGAGGATTTGCTGCTATTCTCTGTTTTGTAACTTAGAAAACTGGACTTTAGCTCTTTTGCTGATCAGACAAAACAAGCAATATGAAGACTTCACTTTAGTTTCACAGTAATGTAATTAGCATTTTATGACCATTTTGAAGACTAAATGATTTATCAATTAATTGGAAAAATACTTTTTATTTATTCCATAATGAAATTTACAGCTAAATATAGCTCAAACAATCATCATTAGATTTCTGCAACCAATAACCTAAGTAAAGCATGTTTTAGTGCTACATGTACAATGTGCAAATGGAGAAACATGGAACTTGCTGGAATAAAGTTATCAATCACTATGAACACTGTGCCTGATTTTACTAATGTCACAGGTGTGTTATGGATTAGGGGTAATGCAGTGCAGCCTATTTAAATACGTCTTCACATAGTAAAATAACAATCCTCACTACTCCAATAATGCAGATATGATGTTCACTGTGATGGATAACCTTCCTGCCACAGGCAAGTTAAAAGTCTGTTCATTTTCGCTAACTTGGATGTTATTGCATACAGGGGAGAATGGCTTGCAGCTACCTTTGGTGCTGCGTGGTGAAGCGTTTAAAGTGATTTGCCTTACATGCTTTCACAGAATCGGGCGAGAGTACTGGGCTTCTCCTGGTTGCGGCGCTGTCTGAACCAGCGCTGGATGGTCCGCACATCCCAGTCGAGCTGCTTGGACAGGCCTTCCAGCCTCTTCTCATCTGGGTGCTGGCAGGCATACATACACTCCATGTGTCAGATTCAGCTTTCATCGTGGCACAAATGTTACGACGGGAAACACAACTTCACCCACCTTGGTTATAGCAGTGAAAACCTTCTCCAGTATAGCATTGGGTTGCGCTTTTTGAGGCCCGTTGGCTTGGATCTTCAGGCCCATGGCACATGGTCTTGCAATAAACCTGCAATTAAAATATGAAACCCTTATAGATCAATAAAGACACAGTACCTTTGAGGTAAATTAAAAGGGAATAGATTATAATTAGGGACGGGGACACAAGCTGTTAAATCATCAGCAGACTCATGCATATCCATAAATTCTTTGCAGGTGCTCACAGTTATCAACATCTGCTTGCTCCCAGCTTTTATTCTACCAAGACATGACAATGTTTTGGTCATCCACAAGTCATCTTGAGTGAGACCATTTTTGGATGATGGGTTGCCATATATAATAAAAGATGAACTGGTAATCATACAGCAGTGTGAAGAAAACTGCTTTTGTCCTTTTGATGTGTGGTGTTTAAAACCACTTTACAAATCATGTGCAATATACAAATTTATGAATGGATTTTAAAAAACAAGCAGTGATAGGGGATATGCTAATTGCTCCTTGACTCAAAGACATGACTGTGTAATATACAAAGAATTAATTCATGATATATGCAGTAAATCACTGAGTTAACATTTAAAGGTCAAATATTAGGACTATTACATTCTCAGTGAGGATCTGCACGTTATTATTCAACAGTCTGCATTTTCATGGAGGAATGCTGAGTATAAGATGAAGACACTCCTGACCCACAAATGCATGACCAGCATTGCTCTGATCATTGTGGATCTGCCCCTCTGTGTATAATGATTGTATAATTATAGTCATAGATAAGATGATGCAACATGCAACATATAATGACTTAAGAAGTAGACTTAAAAACATCCAAATGACTATAAGGAGCCCCCTTTCAGCATGATGCTCTGTTGATATCCAGGTCTGAGCTGAGAGGACAGTAACTGGATTTGACCAGGTATGGCAACTTGGCTGCACTGTGTGTGTGCACTGACAGATGCATCAAATACAGACAGCGCGTAACGCTGCAGGCCTGCAGAAAGAAGGATAATCAAGCCGGGTGATTTGTGGGCTAACCGAAGAAGATGCCATTGTTTAGGCAACAGACTGACAAACATGGACATGCGGGGTGTGCTGCATCATTCACCGGGATATTTCACCGACATAGCAACCCGTATCACAGTCACCTGGATCATCGCATGTGCTTACACCCACCTTTCGAAAACCAGCCGTATCATAAAGATGCAGAAAGCTAAAGGACACGCCAGATAGAGATCCTCGGCTTGCGGGAACGTTGCCTCATCTGTGTTTTTTAAGTCAGCCCAGGTTACATTGTGGGGGAGCCAGAACCTCTCGTTCCAAAACCACGCCAAAATACCGGCCATCTCCCTGCAGCAGACACTGTGACCGGGTAGAAAGACAAATCGATGGCCTGCTGTAGCTCGGAGGTCCCACGCAGGCGATCTGGCCGTGCAGACGCGGCAGATGATGAGATATCCGTGCGAGATCGCCGTCTGTCCGTTTCCCCTCAGCTATTCCTGTGTAGGGAAGTAGACTCAATCAGCTACTCCGCAAGTGATTGGTGCGTTGAAATGTCAATGCAATACGGTCTGTGTACGTTATGCCGGTTAGAGCACGTAATCAAGGTAAACCACGTCCCGCGTCCCACCTTTAGAGCAACCCTCAACCCAACAGTGTATGAAGGTTTTCTTATGAAATGACTGAAAAATACTCTCTGCCGTTTTGTTTTGTTTATTGCGTTTGTTTTGCATATTTCCTGCTGTTATGCTGTGATAAGAATTTCACGATTACCTGCTTATAACGTGAGGCGTAACCTGCTGTTGCCTGATCGTTAAGCATTTATAGTGAAACGGTGACATTTATGCGCAATCATTATGGCAACACTTAAGCAATAGGCTTCAAGACGACACCATGACTACCCCGCCACCTACTGTCAGCTTTGATGTACTAATCAGTAGATGCAAACCTGACCTTGCAGATAACACCTTTCGTAACTTAATAGTCATATGACCGCAAGTAGTCTTCTGTATTTTAAGCAGACGTACGCTTCACCCGTTTCAACATTTGGATTAGCAGCTCGGGGCGCTTAAATATATTTGTTCATAAATAATAACATATATTCTCAGTAGTTTATACATTTTTCCCCCAACCTTTAATATTAGAAACACCTCTCGTTTGAAGGCGATAGAAATAAACGAAGCCCCAGACAACACAAAAATGAGCTCAGTTCCATCAAAACATCTCTGAAACGGTTTAACAAAAGCTAATTTTTTGTGAGAATTCGTTGGTAATTATTAGACATACAATATATGTAAAATATAAGAAGGGGCGAAACTAATGAACTATGTTCAGTGTAGATCAATCTGCCCATTATTGTCTTGAGTCATCGATTGGTCTGTGTCATCTGCCAATTACTTTTTTTTATGTCGGAAACCCAAGAGTATGAAGGAAGTCAAGTAGAAGAAGCAGGAAACATGCACATTGAGAGGCTAACCAGAAAATATTTGTTATTTCTGAATCAAGAATTAATATTAATGTTATCTGCTGACAGATGGATTATCGTTTCAGCCCTGAAACAAATTCCCATGTGTTCAATTATTCTGCTGGTTTTTTTTTTCAGTATGAAGTAATGGTGACACTTGGTCCGTCAGTCGTCATACACTGCGAGACAATATTAAGATGTGCTGGCGCCATCTTCCGACCAGTGTTGGCAACGTCACTGGTAGTTTGGGCTGCATGTGACATATTAAATCGTCACACTTAGGTCTCACACAAAGCAGCTGCCAAGTCGTTTCTTTACCTGATCATAATAAATCAACACCCAGTCGATATTTTGACATCATATTCACTGAACACATTAAACACAAACACAATAATTTCATCCGAATCCCTAAAACCGTCTGTTACACCGCAGAAATGATTAATAGAGATTTAATGAATGTCTTCCTGTGTGTATTGAACCATTGTGTCGTCAACTGTCATGTCACCGCTACGGCTATACTCTGTGTGTGTGTACGCGCGCGTGGTTGTGCGTGTGCGCGCGCACGTGTGCGGTCCGTTATTTTCCGGGTTGTGCTCTTCGCTAGCGGTAGTTGCTCTGCCTCAGCTGCCAGCTGACACTTGTACTGAGGGAGGTGAGGTCAAATTTGACTGTCTCCCCCTCTCTCCGTGTCTGTCTGTCTGTCTGGCTGAGAGAGAGGCCGCTAACCAGCGCAGAATCATCATCATCATCATGGCGGATCAAGGCGAATCTCCGGCTCCTGTCCACCACCCGCAACCAGCGCTGACAACCAGCTGGCCAATTACCAGGGAGTCGTACGAGCTGCAGGAAGTCATAGGTTAGTACCCGGGGATGTGATGAAGGCTACGTATTATCATGGAAAGGCATGCCGCGGCGGGTTATCAGCTGTGAATGACGATGAGGGCCTACCGGCTTTTTCATATGCAGTAGCCTCCTGCAATGCTTTGCAATGCGGATGTTAACAAGCACATTTAGAGACTACCGGTTTACACCAACTGTGTGCGTGACACTAACGAAGGCGATACAGTTATTACACTCGTTGCTGCACGAGGCTGAACATGTCACATTCCCTAAGTGCGTTTACAGTAGTTCGGATGATAGAGACCTGCTCCAGCTCAGCCAGTTATGGCACGTGTCCAGTTTATTGGCCATTACTAAAATCACAGATGCTGTGGCTGTGAAAAACTCACTGTCTTATTTCAGTTGTGTGATCGGATGTAAACAGAATTAAAGAGCTTATTGCATCATATCAAGCGGTCAATGCTCCAAATGTATCATGTTCTTAACATAATAATAACAAAACTTATAATAATAATATTACTGGCAATAGTTGGCTTTTTAGAATTGTTTTTTTGTTTAGTTTTTTTTTAAACATAAATAGAACTTAAATAAAAGTCAACTGTTATCCAGGCTGTATCTATTACTTTCAGTAATTTGTTATTAAAGTTAGATTTAGATTAGAGGTGAACATTTTCTCAGAGCTCCATAGTGCAGCCCTGAAACAGTCTAAAACTCAAAGATATTCAGTTTACAATCAGATAAAATAGAGTAAAGCAGTAAATCCCCATGATCAGACAAGCTGAAAATAAACATTTTTGGACTGTTTTTGCTTAATGATTAAAGGTTAACTGATTACTGTCATAATTAACAACTGTAATGAATTGAAAGATTAATCATTTCAGCACTTACTCCCACAATAGCTATTGGTCAAAGGAAGTTCATGTAAACATGCTCATTCACTTGTTAAGCCTTGTTTACATTTACCAAGAACAAAAGCAATCATCAGTGAGCCTTCTTGGGTTTTTATGCATGTTGTTATTATGATTAACAATGTGGGTATGTGTTTTCTGCAACCATTACTTGAAAGCTTTTGTATAAACTTCTTGTAGATTAATGGAATGATTATATGTCTTGTAGTATTTTCTTCCTGTAATTCATCATTTGTGTATTGGAGTTTTAAAAGTGATCTGACTTAGCATAAATTGCAAAATGCTCAATATCAGCATTGTCATGAATCATTTCATCTTAAAAAATATGAATTACTAAATATAACAACAATGAAAATCTTAAATGTGCTAAAAAAGCTCAAAAGGAAGTTCCTTGAATATTTTTGGCAAATACATACTCTGTGCAGATGAGCTGACAAGGCATATCTTTACTGATAAGAAATGGTACCACAGCTGTTTGCTGCTGACTGTGATGAGTTAGTGGGACCCCCCCCCCACACACACACCTTCTCATAATCAGCTGGCAAACAGTCAGATCTCGTGTGTTCCCTTCTTCTCCTTATCTGCTGCTAACAGTTGGCAAGCAATATGCCGTGTGTCACAGCTTCTTGGTGTGAACAGCTCCACTACTCCAGCATGGCCTGATTTGTAATGAACCAAGTAAACAACACATCATGTCGGAAAAAAAAGGATGCACTTTAAAGTCAGTTTATGTCATTGTGCTCGTCTAATGTTTCAGCCAGCGCACGTGGCAGAGGAATACCATAACATAAACACAAAAACTGAGGTAACAGAAGGCCAGACAAATGCCAGAATGCCCCAGAGTGATGCTCATGTTAAGTGTTTATTCCAGCTGTGTGTGCTGTGAGTCCCTCTTTGCTCCTGTCCACTTTGTCATTTCTCTGCTGTGGCTGTGATTCCAGGCAGCGGGGCCACAGCTGTGGTGCAGGCAGCCCTCTGCACCCCCAGACAAGAGCGCGTTGCCATAAAGAGAATAAACCTGGAAAAATGCCAGACCAGCATGGATGAGCTATTGGTGAGTACAATAAATATGGGCTTATTTTACTCTGCTTGTGTGCACGCTGTTTTTGTACTACTCTGTACTACTACCTCCTGCTCTGATCCATGTTATCATTTTTGTGTATAAGGCTGATTGAGAATATTTATTAATGCATCTAAGAGGTTGTTGCTGTGAGATGGTATATACTGCGATTTGCTGATTCCTGTTCTGTGAGAAAACGACAATACAATTAGCTGAACATAATTTGCCATGTCATATCCTCTGTGCTCCTCTCTCCACAGAAAGAAATTCAAGCGATGAGCCAGTGCAACCATCCCAATGTCGTCACCTACTACACCTCGTTTGTAGTGAAGGATGAACTTTGGTTAGTCATGAAGCTTCTGAGTGGAGGTGAGCTTCAGCTGCCACGTTACTTGGAGCCAAATCTTACCTCTGGCTTGATAAGACATAAATGCTTAGTGAATGTGATAGTGCTACATATTTGTGTTTTGATCTGCAGTTAATAAGCTGCCTGCGTTATAACTCACTTACACTGTAAGCTGTCTCAAATGAAGTATTGTGTGTCATACAGAATGTACTGTTATGTATTAATGTGTATTTTACTGAAAGGAGGAAGAAAGTGAAGTGATGTATGCTAAAAAACATCACATCTGTTTCCATAAAAAGGACTTTTTTCTACACAGTATTTGAATTTTCATTACAGTTATATGGAAACAGCAACTATCTCTTTGTTGCTTGCTATGATAAATAAAAGTCTCTGCTCTAATGGTGTTTCTTTGCACATCCTCAGGCCTCTCTCTGTTGTGAGGGAATTGCATCAGTGATGTCTCTAACTATAATGCATTGCCTATTACATCTTTACTGTTCATGGGACAGCAAGTAATTAGCAGACGCTGTAATAATTTGCGCCTGGTCTTAGATATTGATCATGTAATGCAGCTAATTTGTGTTTCTCATTAATATGTGATAAATTCACTGAATGTTTTTGTTTTCATGTGATGTCCTTTTAGGCTCCATGCTGGATATAATCAAGCACACAAACAAAGAGGAGGACAGGAATCGAGCTCTAGATGAGCCTATTATTGCTACTATATTAAAAGAAGTCCTCGAGGGCCTGGACTATCTGCACAGAAATGGACAGATTCACCGGTAACACCTGTAACATTTAAACTCACTCAACACAGCCAATGACTCAAAGTTGCTGTTTTAATTTTAGTGCTTGGTTGTTTGTTTATAATAAGAACTCAGAAACTCACTGTATAAAATCTTAATCTTAGCCATAACGGTGCCTGTTAAAATTTGTTTTTTGGAAGATAAAATGTTCCACTGTAAGATGCTCTCAACAACAGACTTAAGAAAAGCAAAAGGTAAAATTTATGGTAACCAGGTGATTTTATTTATTGACCAGCAATGCGGTTATTTATATTCTGTAAGGTCCCTGCATTTCAAGGTCACTCAGAATCAGGCGTGGACCTCTGTCAGCCCCTTGGGCAGAGTTCCAGATGGTGGTGGGCGGTGAGACTCATCTGCACGGACGGAAGAATCAATGCAGTGCCACATGACTTTGTTGTTTGACCATGTTTATATTTTGTTGACCTCAGGGATGTGAAAGCTGGGAACATACTACTGGGAGAGGATGGATCTGTTCAGATTGCAGGTGTGTTGAATGCTGCACTTGTGCACTTTTGTGCTCCCTCGCACTTGTATTGAATACTTGAATGGTGGAACTGAACTCACTGATTGTGTCAATTCAGAGAAAGTAACGTATAGTCCCATTATCTATCTGCACGTACATGAGACTTATCATAGCTCACATTCTATCAAAAGGTTTGTCCACCAAAAAGAGAACCAGTGTCAGTATTTTTGTATCAACCACTTGAACGCTGATTCTTTGCTCTGATTTCTGCTTTAAGTTATAAAAATATATCCACTCTGCATAACAGCATCACACACAAAGAAAAAATACTTTAAATTGTCATTTTTTTAAAACGATGCATTGTTCATTCATCATCAGATTTTGGAGTGAGTGCGTTCCTAGCCACAGGCGGGGACATGACTAGAAACAAAGTAAGAAAGACCTTTGTTGGCACGCCGTGCTGGATGGCCCCAGAGGTGATGGAACAGGTGAGCCCACCTGAGTTCATAGAAAAAGGCAGCTTCAAGTTCATCATATTTGAAATCAAAACGTATTTGCCTGACCATCAGTTTACTGCTCTTGATGTTAATCCATTTCTTGATATAACACTATTAGCTGATATATTGTAAACATTAAAACTCCAGAGATTTAAGTGTGTTTGATTTTACAGATTATTCTTGTTTTTGTACCTACAGGTTCGAGGCTATGATTTCAAAGCAGATATATGGAGTTTTGGAATTACGGCTATCGAGTTAGCAACAGGCTCTGCACCCTATCACCGCTACCCTCCAATGAAGGTAAATGAGTGCTGTTCAATCAGTGTAGCTTTCCCCAGCACAAAAAAACCCTCTCAGCTTACAGCAACTCGTTTCTGTGAAGTTTCATTATTAGCAAGAAAGATCGTGTGGAACATACTTGAACTGCTTCTGCTGTGAAGGAAGGAACCTGTTGATTTTACATCTCATTGCAGTACTGCAATGTGCCGTTTCCTGCTTTGAGTTTCTTTTCCTCATCTATCATATTTTTGTTGCTGCTGAAACACGAGGGCAGGTTTTGACCATTTCTCTTCTGTGTTTTTAGGTTTTAATGCTTACCCTACAGAATGATCCACCCACCCTAGAGACAGGAGTAGAGGACAAAGAAATGCTAAAGAAATACGGCAAATCATTTAGAAAGCTTATAACTATGTGCCTTCAGAAGGATCCTGCCAAAAGGTTAGCACCACATCCAATATATCAACCAGATGTTTCAGTAAAGAGGCCTGAAGCAATTTGTGATCAACAAAAAGAACCACATTAGCATTCAAAGAGCGCTGTGTTGTGATGTATTTTCAACAATTGTGCTTTTCCTTATTTGTAGGCCTACAGCTGCAGAGCTTTTGAAGTGTAAATTCTTCCAAAAGGCCAAGGTATGTGTTTTATCTCAAGTATTTGACTCGCCACCCTTGTTATCTGTTTTTTTTTAATCATTTTCAATTCTTGTACATAGTTTCATACATGAAACAATATAGAAAATAATAACTCAACCATAACAATGTATTTATTTTTTTAAACTATTGCAGAAAGAATGACAATGTGAAAATGTTAAAGGGAGACTCAGTCCAGTGTCTTTGTCTGTGTGATTTCATTCTTCTATAAAACAATGACTGTGACTTTCTGGACATATCTATAGTTAAATGTATTGTGTTTTAATTACAGTCACCTGATGATAAATATGTGTTGTGATGCTTAGTTCAGAGGAAGGAAAAGCTGTTAAAAACCTGTTTTGTGTATCTGAAGATTAATTATTTGAATCATCAACAAGCCAATTAGTTTGTTTGATGCTAATTTTCTGAGTACAATTCAGCGGGACCCAGTACCGAAACGTTAGTGTTTTCATTTAAACCGGTGTCTTGGTCAGCTTTCATGCAGCTGACTCAGTTTTAGGCTTTGATTAATTTAACAATCAATCAACTCACTATCTATTACTTTGATATTGTGATTTGTATTTTGACTTTTCTCTTGCAGAACAAAGAATATCTGGTCGAAAAGCTTTTGTGTCGTGCACCAAAGATTTCCCAGAGAGCGAAGAAGGTATGTTTATACAAACATTCCTGCTAAAATAACTCTGTTATTGACTAAACATGAACAAATTATGGCAGAGTGCTGGGATCGACTGAAGTATCTCTCTCCACCAGAGTGTTGCATTTACAGTCAACACAAGCTATGCACTCTGACTTTCTTCAGCACCTCAGACACTTTATGCACAAACTGCTGTTGCATATTATGTAAAAATATGGGCCTCAGCAGCATAAGAGTCAGATGGCATTGATGTCAGTGGCTCCCAATGTAGCTCTCTGTGCACACTAAAGGCAAACAGGATTCAATGAATTGTCAACATTAGAGAGGTGCACATTATTGGTCACTTTGCTTGCTCAGTTGCCCACTGGTCACAGTTTAGTGGGAGGAAGTGCAGTTTTCAGGCACAGCTGATATTGGCTTCACATAACACTCTGCCTGGATGGCCAGAACACAAATGGGAACAGAGGGCCATGGCCGGAAGGCAGAGTGGCCGGGTGGAGGGGTGGAAATTCACTGACTGCTCGGGTGTAAATGGAGGGCATAGTGGATAACAGGGTTGTTACTGTGTGTGACGTTAATATTTACGCACAGACAGGCCAGGGTGTCAATAAAGGGGAGGGCAGCTGTTGTTGGAGTGGCATAATGTTGATGTTTCTGGATTAATGTGGCAACCACTGGCACTTAGCAGTCATAACAATATCATAACAATAAATGGAAAGGTACTTATTGCTAAATAGGTCTGCGTTATTGTATTTAAGCTTTGTCATTACAGTGTAATCCAGCCAGCAGTTGTCTTTGAAGCAAATTATACGAGATTAGATCTAAACTTTGTAAATGTGCTTTTATAGACTAGAACTGTAGCCTGTGGAGTCATGCCAAATGGAAATGAACAATCACTGAACACAAATAATATTTATATTACTTTAACGTGACACGAATATATGGCATTTTATCCACATTATGTATTTAAAACAGTTGACATATCAGGAACATATAGATAAACAGATATGCATATGATACCCCACAAATGGGTCAGGCATTAATAATAATTAATCATTGTTTTTAATGTGTGGAGTCCTGTTAAAAGTGTAAAATAGACAGCATGCACCGTGGATGTGTGGATGCTGCTGGTGGAGCTGGTGTCCTTGATATTTTGTGCTGATTTGACCTGCGGCATCGCCTACATTATGCATTCAGCAAACATTATCCAGATCTTGCAGAGACAAGCAGTCCTGCAGAAACATCAGTATCTCGGGATGCTGTGACCTCTTTATATCAACGCCATGGTGGCATCGTTGTCCTGAGATCTTGTCTGGTTACTCCAAGACCTCCTAGATCAGGCCCTCTCTGTACACAACCACCTTGAACCTATTGATCTTTTTGAACTGCACTAGTTTCTCTCTGCCCTTTTGAACCTTTATTCTTTGGTGTTCTTGTTCTTTTTTCCTATGTATTTTTGTCCTGCGTGGTATTCTGTAGTCGTGGTAAACACAGGGAAGCACTATGTGGGTTTAAGTGACAGGACTTAAAGCCAGGCAGCTGGTATAAAACCTTAGCGATTAAATGTTCTTTAAACAGGACCTAACCTTGAACATACTCTGTTGAATGAAAAAGAGATGGCTGATCCTCCGGTCAGCTGTCACCAACAAAGTAATTTTAAATAACTTGATTTATTTAATGAAAGGAAGGAAGTCTAATTTCCTCAAAAAATATAAGGAAGTGAATAAAGGAAATTGTCTCTTACCGACAAATGAGTATTTATCAAGACTTGTCATTCTTGAAACATGAATGTCAAAAAAAAAAAAGATCACATCACAGATTCACACAGTATAAACTATGAGCACAGCTGAGCTGAGGCACCAGCAGAGGGCACCCTGATACCCCAAGTAGACTGTCACTGAGAAAATTGGAGTCTTTGTTGTTTAAAGATTAGACATTAGTCGTTTACAACCAATGTGGGCTAGAAGTATTGATTTGTTACAAATTGAAATCCGGGAAAATGAAAAAGGATTGGTATTGAGTTCAAATGCATGGTCCAGTGCACAAATGATATAGAATACTGATTGAGTTCTGCATGGATGCTTTTTGAGGCCTGACTTCAAAACACTGGGCATTTTGCGTGTGTGCGCATCATTTTTATCCCCTACAAACCCTGATATCAGAGCTTACCAACACTTTGACATTTTTTTTACATGCTCAAAATGTATTTTCATGCATGTGTGGCATGTAAGTCGTGTGAGTCAGATAATGATGTGCGGCCACTGAGTGCATTGATCTGTGTCTGTTTTGCTCAAGGACCCTGAGCAGAGCTGGGGGAGCCTCGGTTCTGTGTCAGGTTCGGAAAAAAAGTCTGACACCACCAGAAGGGTAGTGCTTCTTTTACTCTAGAGTCTAGAACTGGCGAGTTTACACCAACACAGTGCTAGTGGCTGCTGTTTTGTGTGCTGTCTCTTCTGTAACACTGTGGTGCTGTTTTATCTTTCCTCACCCTGCTAGACTAGTCATGTGTTACTCGCCTTACACACTGTTCTAGACTATAGAACTGCGGCAAATTACAATGACTCTGCTGTACTTATCTGCTTTGTTCTGCTGGTTAGATTTGCAGCTATAATACTACCAAATTCCAAATGCCATATTGGATATTACTCTTATATTGCCACTTTATATGATTTATAGAGATTTCCCCAGTACCTTTCTGTGCTCATTGTGCTGTAACCAAGCTGTGCCTACTAAAATTACCATAAGCAACTACTGAGCTTCTGTTGAAATACTGACCAGTTTTGTAGTCAGCATAATATAAATCACCAGTGTTGTGTTGACAATCATATGATTAACCACTGAAAATGAACCAACAGCATATAGAACCTATCCAGTGTACCAGTGGGCCATAAAAGGCTTGCATGTATCTCCTTTATTTAGTTTTTTGCTGATTTAAAGCAAAGACCTGTAATTTATCATCACTTATCACTTTGAGATTATAAAAGACAATCTAAGCAACAATTTCACAACTTTACCTAAATTAGATCCATCCACCCAAACAATTTGCTTATCAGTGTAGCAAGTCCGGATGGAAAAAATGACTCTTTCTTGTTTGATCTCTCTCCTGTTCTTCAACCACAACCAGCTGCCACATAGCCAGCCGTTAGTTTCTATTCCAGACTACGGCTGTCAGGCACTGCCATCATGACAAACGGGAAAAAATGGGTAGTTTCTTGTTACTAAATAATAAATGTATAGTTTTGACAAGATCTTTGTAAGACAATATTTTTACAGTTACTATGGCAGATAGTATGAATATTATAACATATCAAATTATTATTATTTGCATAACACTTAATCTTCACGAATGCAGGCTACAGTGTCATCCTCCGATCTTTCCCTCGTATTAACAGTGTTTGAAGTTTGCCACTTTGTTCTGTTACAGTGTTACTGTAACAAAAGTTTGTTTTTATTAAGAAATGTGCATTTTGTGAAGGGAATGGAAAGTTTGGTGATTTGACAGGTCTGAAGTGATTTATTGTTATAATTAAAAAAGGTTATTGTAAAAACTATTTTAGAATCTAGTAACACTAAAAAATATCATAACAGGACAAATAATGTTTTTTTCTCTTCATGGTGGCAGCAATACGCTGCTGGACCAGATGTATGCAAAAGGCTAATTGACTTGAATGGGGCTTTGCATATTTTCTTTTAAAGCTGGGGTGTTGAGTAGTTTCTCTCAGGGAGGAGATCTCTCAGGTACATCAGCTCATGTCAAGGCTTTCAGTACAAAAACATCTGGAACCACTGCACTAATGTAACATTAACATTAAGTGGCTGTTTGTTCAGGTGAGGAGAGTCCCAGGCTCCAGTGGCCACCTGCACAAGACAGAGGATGGAGACTGGGAATGGAGCGACGACGAGCTGGATGAAGGCAGTGAGGAGGGCAAGGCAGCGGTGAATCAGGGCAGGGTAGGTGAGACTCCACAAAGGCCAGTAACACATCATAATCAATGATTATGTTTTAGATACTGTTGTAATTAAACGAAAAATACATTCTATGCATGGAAAGTCAGAATTTGACTTATGATGGTGTTGGTCATTAATGTTGCACGTCATCTCTAACCTGTAGATCAGAGTGTTATGTAACTTCTCCTCCATCTTTGACCCCCTGTATCCCGCACTCCCCACACTCTCCTGATCAGTCAGTGTTTTTTGGATAGCAGATGGCTTATCTCTGAGAGATTCTGTCATGAGGTTGCTGTAATGAGCTGGAAGATAGCTGCAAGGACTGGAGGCAGGAGGAAGTAGACGGCTATGATCAAAGAACCCTTTGATAAATATACCCAGCTTTAATGTATGATGCAATAAATAATATGTTACCAAAAGTAATGATTTAAGAAATAAGTTGTTGCTGATAGTATTTTTACAAGGTTGTCTTTTCAGTTTCCTTTGATCGATCTCAGCCTTGTTACTTTTCAGCTGTCGTACTGTTCTTTTTTCATAAAAATGAAAAATAGGTTTGGACTCACAGATGGATGGACAGATGGAGAGACAGACATTCACGATATGAAAACTGAAAACCGCATTAAGGCTGTTCATTCCAAGTCCTTTTTTTTTGCTAATTGAGAAACAGCAAAAAAGGAAATGAGTCATTATTACTGCTGTTTACCTGTGAATATGAGAATGTAAATGTGTGTTTGATTTTTTCTCTCTAGTCACGAAGGGTCAGAGATGAGGCCAAAGATGTGAGTGAGCTCTTCCTCTCATACACCAATTTAAACATGCAATTAAAATGATGTCTTTTTGTATTTCGGTGAGGAGACAAACAAGCTTTATCCTTTTTATGCTGCTGTGTAATTTGGAGACTTGGCAGAGGGGCATTTTTTCAGAAATGCAATTATATAGCCTACTTGGAATGAAGCTTGTGTAAGAATCATGAACTCAATTATAAATGTTTATTTCACTGCACATATTTTTAGGCAGTTTAATCAAAACAACCAAGCACCTGTTTCACTGTGTAACTGTCTGACGAAGCCGGCAAATTACCCCTCATTGATTGTTTTGAATTGACTTTCCTGTGTTGTCTTTATAAGATGAGCTCTGATTTGATATTTACTAAGGATGTTATAGCATTTGCACAATTCTGCCTTTCATTTTGTTCCTCCCAGAATGAGGAGAATGCCAACAATGTCCCTATTGAAGGGTTGTCTATTCAGCATCCCCAGGTGAGGGATTCAGCAGCAGCACTAATTTGTCATGATTCAATGACCTTGATGCCACACTGATTGTCTGTGCTCGTCTGTACTGTGCATTCTGCACATGTGTGTGTCTGTGCATGTCGGTGGGTGGGTGAATATGTGTGTCTGTGTTTGTGTGTGCGCACATGTGTGAATGTCGGTCTCCTGGAGCTCCTGGATGCTCTCAGCAGTAATAACTCAGAGTAAATGGCTGTCTGCCTGACAGTGCCAGCTCAGTGCCTGGGTGTATCTCATCTAAAGACTCACTGCCATTGCAACCCATTTTCTAAGGCTATTGTCATTTTGAAAATGAGCCAAAGCAGTTTGAGGTGTAGTCTTGTGCTCCAGTAAGGAATTAACTCTGACAGCTACTCAGCAGTCATTTCTTACCCCTAATGTCCATTCTTTGCCATACAAAGGGCCCATTTTTAAGATGGTAGTGATAATGGAGATAGATCCTTATGGCATACACTTTTATGTATTGTTCCTTTTCTTTTCCCATACAGCTTTCCCTGTAGATGCAATAAATGGGAAACATTTATTGGGCTTAGCACGTAGCCACTCACTACTACACACACTTGTGGTTCATATTTTCTGACTATATGTTCATTAATCTGCTGCACAACCTGCAAGCACTGGTTCCTGCTCTTTTCACAGAAAATGCTTTTATTCATCTGATCTCTAAGCTTGTTAAACTTCCTCATCATCAGATGTTTTCGCATGCAGGTTGAACCGTACGAGGACACACCCTACATTCAAGGTGCTGTGAACATGGTACTACGGCTGAGGTGAGGCAGATGTTTCTTTTCAGATCATTTTCTCGATCATCTGCTGATGTGTGTGGCACAACATGAGGTAATCACTTGTGGCAGCAAAGTCTGAAAAATTGCTGCATTTCTGTGGAGTAAAAGCAGAACTACACAGCAGTTTTAAAAAGGTTTCTGGATGCATCATTACATCGCTTTGTGCTTAACATGCAGGCTTATTAATACAGCTAATGATCTTTGCGTGCTACGGAGGGGATCTGGCATTGCCATGGATCCCTTCACCTCCCTTTGTCTCACTGGGCGTGTTGTAGGGAGGAGTGTAACACACCATTGGTTCTCTGGCTGTGCTCCACAGTCTGCTTTCCTCCTTTCAAAGCACCCTTTGCTTCTTGCTGTAGTATTCCAGACGTTTTGTTTACGAAGACATTTCAACAGAAAAGTGGAGGTTAGTGATGCAGCCTCAGAATGATCAATCTAGTTACTTTATGTTAGGAAACTGAAATGAATGCCTGTTCACTTAAATCTAAATATTAAAAGAAAGGCAAGACTGGAATTCACATAGCAAACATATTATCCTGATCCATATGCATTATATAGCCACTCTCCTTCCTTCTTACTCAGTATGCAGATACACTGATAGTGAGAGACTGAGGGCATTTTTAGAGATGCAGCAACAAACAGACAATGGTCCATTTTTGGGCAGTTAGAAGTCTGCCTGTAGCTCCCTGATGAGCTGGTTGCAGAGCATACTCTTGGTTGAACAGACATCTGAAGGTCCCTCCCCAGGCATCCAGCATAGCACAGAAAGCCACTTTTATTCCGTGTCTCTCAACAAAACACTGGTCTGGATGCAACAAGAGACGGCCAACAGATTGGTGGCTGCTGAAAATTCATTATTCAAACCTGGTGATAAAAATAAATTGGCAGTTTTTTGATGGTTCAGGCTTTGTTGGTTGCTCAGTTTCACAATTTATCTACGTTTGTTCAATCTGTGGATTTTGTGGCTCAAACACAAACTGATTAGAGGGGGATATTAATGCTAAAATAACAACATAAACCTTCATTGCAGCTCTTATTGAATGTAAACATACTGTTATCCTGGTCAGCTTGTAAAAATGTGTCAAAGCAGCAAATGATCAATCAATCTCTACAGAGAAATGCACTCACACTATGCTTAATGTGATCCCAGCATTAGGCTGTCGCATCATCCCTCTGATTCGTTAGCTTGAACATTCAGCATTAGAGATGCAGACATGTGATGGACGCATCCTTAGACATAAGTCCACGAGGGCTCGTTGCATTCTTTTCCCTCTAGGAAATATGACAGTTTCAAATGCTCATATATGCTCTGGTGGAGTCTTTCATTATACCCTCTTCTTTGACATGCTCTCCAGTATGACAAAGAGGACATGCTAACAATGGGATTTTTGTATTATGCCTCATATTCCCCAAATAAGAAAAGATACACATGACAGAACATTACATTATATTTGATGTAGCAGCTGAAGATGAAGTTACATGAAACCTTTTGAGTGGGCGAATTACATCAAGCACTGCTTTGTGAGCAATTTATTCTTCAAATGCTTTTTCTGATACTGCCACCAAAGTTATCTCCATGTCAACAGCAGATGTTATGCTGACTTTGAATCATTTCAGCAGCATTTTGCTTCATTTTTGAAATAAGTGCAACATTTTCTACTTTTATCTGGCTGAGGAAATGTTTCTTTAAGAGAAAATTGGCTTTTTTATTGTTGGGGAGGATTTGGCTGGTATGTTTTAAAGTGAATCAGCACAGAAGGTTTTATGAGATGAGAGACTGCATTCATATTTTGGGATTTTCTTTGGCTGTGTTTCTATGTTTTCAGGGCAGAATAAGATATATTTATGGCCACAAGTGGTGTGCAGCTGCATAAGAAATACGGTGTTTAAATGAAAGATTTGTCTGGAATATTTAATGTAAAGTAGACAGGTTGTGTTTTTGCCAAACCTCAATGTAAACTCAAAAAAGAAAATTAAAGGAAATATTTAAAAAATAAACCTGGATCTGGTTGGACCTGGATCTCAGTTGTTACATAAAATATTATACTCACCTGTGGGTATGATGGCAAAACACAACCATAAAACCTAAATTGTAAAACAGCATTATGATCCTTGAGAATTTGTAAAAGATTAAAGTTAAATAGTGAATCCATGAAAGTAATTGCATTTGAGAGAGCAAAATAAACAGCTAATTGGTCTCCTCTCGCACCTAATAAGGGAGTTTAGCTGATTAGCATGAGTTTATGGTAATATGATCCCCTCAGTAGCGGAGACAGGGGAACAGCAGCAGCATGGTTGGATTTTCGTCAACATTTTGCTTGGAACTCATTCAGTCTTTTTTTTTTTTTTTTTTTACAAAGGCAGTGAGGTCTCCTGAGAATAGTATTGTCAGCAGTTTAAAGGGGAAGCTCAGGCTTGCATAATGTGCTTGCTCTGTTGGTGCAATGTCATTGCAAAGATGCAAATTGATTTTACTGAGCAGTGCAGTCCAGAGGTGACATTTTCGTGTTTTTTCCAAAGGTTCTTCTACATAAAGGGTAATGAGAAGCTTGACAAATGTCAAGCGATCTTCTGAAACATCTTCTCAATACATTTTACAGAAACAGCGGTGACTGTGATGTCACCCTGAAGTTTGGTTTAAAGCCTATTGTCGTCTTGTCAGTTGTTTTGAACCAAATCAATCGACCTCTGCACAGGTGTCACACCAAGTGTCGCTAGAACAACAAGACATGATCACCCATCGTCTATCCCCTGCTTTGGCTTATTATTCAAAATATTTATGGGATTTTAACCTGTTATATGGACGAAACAGTTAGAGGATGTCACCTTGGACTCTGAGAAAATGTTAATATGCACATTTATGTGGTCTGAAAGGATAATCAGTTTACTGCTAAATAACTGTAGCTGTCCAATTAGTCAATAATAAAAAAAAATCAGGTAATTTTTTTTCCAGGGTTATAATTTGCCTCTAAGAAAAAAAAGTCAATCTAAAACCAAGTAAATACTTATTCAGTGGTCATTTATTATTGGAAATATGTATTCTCCACATTTATCGAAATCTTAAGTTTGCCTCAAGCCAAATGTAACATTTTGTTCAGCTCGCCTGCTGCTCATTGATTAAAAGACTCTCTGGGTTATGCTTGTAATTAGTCCGAATTAATTAATTGAAAGCCAAACGACTCAATGCTGTCTTAATTTCTCTGTAATTAATAGCAAATAACTTGGTTCTTTCCAGAAAGGTTCATGGAAATGATTCAGAAAATACTGTGAAAATATGGAGCTGTAAAAATAAAGCATTACCAGTGCAATTTAACATTTACTTTACATTTTTATTTTCTGTGTGAAACCTGGACCCCAGCATTTATAAGTGGATAAAACTGGCTGCCCTTTTCTTTTTATGTGCTTTCAGCCAGTTAATGTATTTTTAAGATATGAGCTTTGGCTGCATTTATTGGTTGTAACAGTGGATTCCCCCTCACATATATTCACTGTGTTTGCCAGCATGTGTTAGAAAAGCAGGATTCCTGCCAGTGTGACATAAGATTTAGAATGAGACTGTGTCGTCTCAGGGGGGCATCTGTCTGTTGACCTTGGCAGCTTAGCCTGCTGCTTTTTCTGAGATACATCAACATTTTTCTTACCTAAAAATACCAGTCGACTCCACTGTCTGTAACCTCTTTGACAGTCAACAATGCAGTGATGACAAACATCACCAGGTGTACACATGGGGATGGTTTTGAAAGATTGCCCAGGAGATTTCCTTACCAGTCTCCATCATGTTTGCCACTGCAATGTTTAAAATCAGTAACTTGTCTTCAATAGAGGCAAAGCACTCTGCCCACAGGATCACGCTGTTTCTCTTTGTGTTTTTTTTCAAAATAAATCTATGTCTTAAAGCTGCCATTGTCCCGTGGGATTATGCAGTTATCTCACATACAAGTTAGTTCACAATGTGTGAAGAATGGAAGGTGGTTGGAGTTTGGGTGGGTGAAATGCTAAATCCTTGGAGTGCTGTAACCCTCACACGTCATGGCAGCGCTCAGTCTGCTATATGCGGCTAATCCCAAAGGACTCTGACATAGTTTGACAAAATGCTTTCTGTCGGTTTTCTACAGGGGAGGCAGATTTTAGACACGATCTATTTGGGCAGGGTTATGATCCTCCGACATACATGTTGCCTCGCCTTGGCAAAAGCACCCTCTGCCTCCACTGCTGGGAATAGAGATGTTGTTTACATCCATCTGCTCCACCCGAAATTTCCCCCTGTTTTTCCCCCTTTTTAAAGTGTTAACTCACTAAAAGCTGACTGTAAATCCTCACTTTTTATATTGAATTGCTACTAACAAACTTATTTAAGATATGCCTTTGCTTACTGTATGTGCTGAATTATGACTCTAATCTCATTGAAATGAGGGCCGTGGGATTTATTTACCTAGTTTACAAACCAAATGAATCCTTTGCTACCACATTTCTTTTGGGTAGCACTGACACGTCCTGCTTTTTATCAGCAAGTTAGTGTCTCCCCTGTCACACACAATTTTTTAACACACACATCAAATGCAAGTGACGTAAATGAATGCAGGTTGAAGCTACAAAGAGTCTGCAGGGCACATTTCATTAATGCAGCCATAAAAGCTGGATATTTTTTTACTGCAGTCTATGGTTGAGGATGCTGTCCACCTCAAAGTTACAGTTACATTCCAGCACCCTATTAAAATTACATTTAGTGACATTCAGACTTCACGCATTTAGATGCACAGATGCCGACAATTTCTTCATGCAGTTTTGAGAAAAAAAACTATTTGGTTTCTCCTTTCTACTCCACAGTATACAGTAAATATCTCAGTGGATTCAGCAGGTGTGGGGTATGCAGAGAAGCAGCTACCCAGCTGTTACCTTCATACTGCTCAGTATGTGGGAAACTACTGAGACATGTCCTCTGCACATTTTCTATAGTCGGTTCAATGCTACGGCATATTTTCTCCCACAGGTGCTCTGCTTTGACACTGAGCCACAATATGTTATACAATGTTGCTGAGAGTTTCTTTTTGAAGTGAGAGAAAATTCACATTTAATATCACGTCCATTACTTTTTCACAGCAGCTCATTTACTTTTTTTTGTCGCACTGTTTTAGATCACTCTTCCTGCTCTGCTTATTGCCATTGTCAGCAAAGAAATATAAAGAAATCAAGTGTCAGTGAGCAGAGTGGAGAATTTAGCAACTAAAGAGCTGAAAATTTAGACTAAAACACAAACACAGCACCAGATGAATGAGGAAGCAAATGCACCAAAGTGGGCTAACATGTTTACAAAAATAATTTTACAAGGTAATAGATTGTTGATGTGTTTACAGCTTGATTTTGCTGCCACCAAGTGGTCACAAAATTGATTCAGGCTGTTTTAAAAAGAACAATCTTGTACTTGTTTTCCACTATATACTTCTCTCTGCTTCCTGTAAATGTTTGCTGAGAGCCATAGAAACATAACTAGTGAAAGAAAGAGCTGGAAAAAAAATTTCTAAAATTTCAGACCCTACTTATTCAATCAAACCCTCTTTGTCTCTTCAGGAATTCCAGAAAGGAGCTGAATGACATCCGATTTGAATTCACTCCTGGACGAGGTAAGGGCTTTTCCTGTATGGATCTGAATGCGTTATTCCCTCTGTGATAACATCTTCAGGCACTGTGGGCTGCGTGCGTAATGGGTAACGGCAGTGTTTGCGCTCTTGACAGTTATCTAATTCAATATCTAACACAATTACTCACTAAGTGGAACGATACAGGGCCAATATTTATCATGTTCCCTCAAAAGACACAGCTGATGGCGTTTCCCAGGAACTGTTCTCGGCCGGTCTGGTCAACGGGCACGATGTCGTTATTGGTAATGTTCCACCTCTTTATTCTGGTAAATTGTGTTGTCTGAGTACATATTCATCGAAGCCCATGTACCATAAATCATTGCTTAGAGAGCATCAGTGTATTACTAGCGAAAACTATTATGTAAAATATCTTATTTTTCTAGTATTGATATTGATACTAGACCCACTTATATTTAAACTGTCTGATGTTATTTGAACATGATGTTGTCATACGCCCTCTGCTTTACAGTTGCTGCTAACCTTCAGAAGATTGTAGATGACCCAACTACCTACAAAGTATTGACCTTTAAGCTGGTGAGTTTCCAGATGATTGATGAGTGATGACACCCTCCTTGGTGACAACGTCCAGCCATAAAACAGCTTGTTGATGAAAGGTTTGGTGAGGAATGTGAGAGCTGGAGTTATTAGGAGGCTATAAACAGTCCAGACAGATTAAGCATGAAAAGAATGTTTTGATGGTAAATAAGATTGAAGATATTACTAAAATCTCACCCTCTGTGATCCTGAATCAATTCACAAATAACAACAATAAATGTGATAAAGTTATGTTGACAGAATGAAAGACATGTAACTCAGCTGCAAGAGCACAGTGCAAGACGCAGATGATGTAGAGCACACACACACTGTCTTGTCGTTCATCTTCAAAAAAAAAGATAACTTCCCTGGTATAATGTAGATAAAAGAGATTTAACAACAACACAGTGTAGCGCTCTAGATTCTTTTTAAACCCTGAACTATATATCAGTAAATTACATTTTCATTTAATTCTTCTCACCCAGACAATGAACTGTAGCAGCCTACAAATGAAAGCAGTTAACTTCTTTAAATTAAAAAAGCTGCACGCTCACACTTTTCTTTGTATTTTCCCATTCAGTCGGAAAATTACCTTAATCATGACCGGTTAGCTTAACTGCTGGTTATGTTTCATACAGCTTTTCACTGGCCCAAGAGCAGCTCTTCTTATTTAATCAGGTGGGAATCAGATTTTGAAAGTAAAGAAGAAAGAGTCCAGCACTGTGCTACAGTAGATTCACAGTAGATAATAGATTAGATTACATTTATTTGACAAAACAACCTTAAAGAATGAAAAACCAAAGCTTTTTTATCTTTCAATATGAATGCGAAATCAAGGTTATGGCCCTTATATAACATACATTGCACTACGCATGCACTGTAGTATATACCTCAGTTGTCACTGATATGTTGATATTTCATCTTTTAAATATACTGATGCATAAAAACTGACAAACTGAAAACAAAACAAAGCATACATCTATATACAACTACATCTACATACAACTATCATACAAACATTTTCCCAAAATAAATAATAATAAAAAAGCAATATTTTTTGATAATAAAGTAATAAAGACACACTGTAGTTAAAATAAACATTGAATGTTTAAATACAAATATATATAATTAATATATCTTTTTTTGTGTAGGTGGACATTTTGATATGTGTCCAGTCCTAAACTAGCTCCTGTTTCCTGGCAAGAGTTTTGATAAAAAGGCAAAATGACTTCAATGGCATTTCTGCCTCAGGGTTTTTAAAGATCTTCCAATATTGACACGGATCCAATATCTATTTTTGTTATGTTTGTGTCATCTTGTGTAATACAGCTGCACAGTGTACATTTTAGCCCACATCCTCCATTAAAATAATTAACTAATTAAAATATTTCACAGCTGAACAGCCCTGGAAAATTTACCTTTAATCTCAGCTTTTCTTTCATTACTTGATATGATGTCCAGTGGTCTTTTCTATATTATCCACGTCTATAATCTTTTCGTCTCATGCATTAACAAAGTACTGAAGGTCAGACAAAGTTTTTAACCAACTGCAGTGCTGTTTTCTTTCTGCTGGCTTCAATCATCAACTGCTGGATGCTGTTTGTTTGTTTGTTCGCTCTACTGTTCCCCTGTGGGTCAGTCATTTACAGTGCAGTTGTGTTTATATGAACTCTGCATGGGGCCCAGACTCACCTTGTAGCTTCCTGTATAAAGAGGATGGATGAAGATGAAGTGCTTGTTGCGCATGTGCCACTTTAAGAGGTTACCTTTGTATGTCTGTTCGACAAACAGTGACATTTGTGGGCGAGAATGAGGCCTTAGTGTCAGTCCTTCTGGATTTGACTGAAATATGTTAATTAGTTTTATTGACCTTTTCTTTATTTGTGGGTAAACAACATCTGTGTTCCAGGTCACTGTGCTTTACAAAGTGACCTTTCTGCCATTTTTTGCCTCATCAGCAGCTAGAGAGCGTCGCAGGTGGACCAGCCTCTGAGAGTCAGAGGGAGGTCAGTGCTGGCCTCTCCGTGTAGATATATGGACAAGCTTCCATCTCCATATGTTATCTCTGCTCCACTGCAGGCAGCGTAAAAACTGCCTTTCTGAGCAAAGAGTTACGAGTGCAGTGTCACAAAACCCAGGGAGTGAGAATAATTACCTTCGCTAGGGGAACAGTTTGTAACACTTTATGCAGACAGTTTATGGTGTGGGTGGCACTAGAGCAACTTTATGACTTCACTGAACAAGAGGTCACCATAGACTCACTGTTTTTGTAACAGTCCCTCCATGTAGATCAGGCAATTGCAGAGCTCTCTGACCCCCAGAGAGATGGAGAGTCTCTCCATGACCAGGTGTGAATTGCGAGAGGCCAGCAGATTTTGGCCACCCATTCACACCAGTGGGTGGAGAGAATAAAAAAGACAAACACCCTGGTTTTCAGGGACTCAATGTAAATGCTGATTTTAATCAGCCTAAAAACTGGCCTGAAGTCCTAGCGTGGAAGGTTGAATGGTTAAGTTTAGGGATGATACTATGATATGTTGGTATCCAAACATAGTATGGGTTTGCCTGAACTTTGCACATGTGTGATTGTTGAATATCTTATTCCAGTATAATGGCTAATAATCTGCTGCTATAGCAGCCTCCACTCTTCTGGGAAGGCTTTCTATCAGTTTTCTGGACCTGGGTTGCAAGGCTTTGTTCCCATTCAGCCACAGGAGCAGAGGGGTATGGCGCAGATGTTGGGTGATAAGGTTTGGCTCGCAGTCCGTGTTCCAACTCATCTCAGTGGTATTGGATGGGATTCAGGTCAAGGACATGGTGCAGGCGTTTGATTTGCATAAATTATCATTGTATACTCTCACATTAAGATTGCCTCGCATCAAAACGAAGGGGAGTCACAGCCCATGACAAAAGTAAGCATGTTGCGTGTATGAGTCACTCATGTTTATGATAAAAATACAAAGACAATGAGACATAAAAATGTTTTTTACGCATTTAAATAAACTGCATAATAGAGATGCTGTATATGCCTGATATCCTGCAGCAGCAATGGCACCAAAACTGACCTCATTAAATAGACTGGGTATTGGCCAGATGTGACTCACACACATTAAAATGCTGTTTCTTACTCAGCATCATTGTATTAATGTGCAATTTTAAAAACGTCCTGTAACAATATGATAAACATTTTTACAGCCTGAAAAGATTGTTGATGTCAGTGTCTCCACGCTCCATGCTGGCAATGTGTTAGTTTGTCTCTTAATACTTTCCAAAGCACCTACTCTGTTTGTACCACTCAGCCTTAAACCCAGTTGTTCCTGCTCAAGGTCAAAAACCCTCATTGTCTGAAATAACAAGCTCACTAACTTGCAGTAGTTTCAATCTCCTGATTAATCCACAGCTGCTTTAGAGATTTGGCAGGATTACATCTGTTGATGGAGAGTGTCAGGATGCGAACTTGGCCTGTTGAACCTCTCGATGTTTCCCTCTTCACGCAGGCGTCCGGCTGTGACGACACGGAGATCCCGGACGAGGTGAAGCTGATCGGCTTTGCACAGCTAAGTGTTAGCTGATGTCCTCTTCATGCCTGAAGCAGGTGAGACAGGCAAGACAGTTCAGGGCAGACAGACTGAGGAACACACCATCACTTCCTGCAACATCTTTCCCAACACCCTCCCTGAAAACACACTCCCCCCTCCCTCACTCTGTTCACCTTCTCTGAGGCCAAGCTCCGCCACCACCCTGCCTTCACTTCCTTAGCGCCGACTTCCCTGCTCACTCTCCCCTGACCTTTAACCTTAACAGCATTCCACCGCCCAGCGCACAGACCGGGATCAGGATAAAGCCCAGGAACCTAAAGATGTACTCAGGTGGTGACATAAGGTGATTAAGATGTAGCTTTGAATGTGTATTTATTTTTTTTCCCTTTTTTCATTTTTTTTGTTTTACACTATATTACCTTTGTGTTCAGCAAAGCTCTCATTATTTATTGAAATGAGAAGGTATTTTTATTTTGTTACTCAAGCTGTTTTGTTGCCACAGTGAAAACAACTTTGCTTTGACTCGCACCTCACGAACCCACTCATTTGTGATGTTTCCCTGAGGTCTTTGTCAGAATGTAAGATTTAGTTAATTTATGGGGAAAAGCACATTTTCATAATAACACAATGAATGTCTGAAAAGAGAATGAATTGTATTTCTTTGTCAAGACCTGTTTTACATTGACAAGAAGGGAACCTTTTGCTCGAGTGTGCAGAAAACAAAACGAGACCTGGATGCTACTGTGTATAATTTGCTGCTCTCGACAGTGCTAATGCTTCAAAATGTTAGAGGTGCCTTGTTCATTTTTCTGTGCCTAAGATAGTCAATGAATCAGACCACACAAAGAGCAGAACCTGCTAATTACCATTTCATAAATGTATTACTATTACAGCAATGACACAATTCAAGTATCTTAACTTAATGAGACAAGCTACAATGCACTTTTGGGCTGAGTGTGTGCACCCGACAAGCAGATGCTTAGCCCCCTGCAGACAAGTTAACTTGTGTGCTTTTGTCATCAGACAAATAAAACGTACAAAACGTATAGTCGATTAATCTGCTCTGGCTGACGTGTATTCAGATGCTGGGTTAATAGACAAAACCACAAAAGTTTAATTTAAATTTTTCTTGCTCTGTCCTGCTGCACTACAAAACCTTTCATTCCCAAAAGAAAAATAAAGAGGAGTTTCTAAAATGTACTGTACAACAATGCATCTGAGGATGAAACCAAAAGGCAACTATTGAAAGGGTGACGAGCCATTTGTTTGTCCAAAACAAGTCCAGTAGCTCTAAATTATTTTTAAGTATTGAGGTGGTAAATATTAACTTCTACTAAATTCTTTATTATGAAGTAATTTATTGTGTTTTTTTATGTACAGTATGTGTACCATTTCAGCATATTACCCCTGTTCCCTCTCTGTAATCAGCTGATGTCAAATTTCTGACGAGGAGCAACAATAAAGAATTGCTATTATTTAGAAAACGTGTGGGGTATTCACTATTAGCTGACACTGTCATAATGGACTTTATTATAAAAGATACATACTACACTAAAGCTTCAAATATCAGAAAGTTTTAAATACTCGTTTTAGCAAGTATAAGCTACAGCATATAGCATTAGAGGTTTTGTATAAAGATCAAATAATCATGAGCCGTAAAGAATGAGAAGGTAACAGCATTTAGAACTGATTACAGTGTCAAAAATAGATGTAGGGTGTGTTTATTAATACTAAAAGGGCTGAAACTTCTATTGAAAGTCAAATAAAGTAATTTTTGATAATAGGAAATTACACATTTGTCCTCTAACAAATAAATCAGTACACTGGGTTATGTTGCTATGACCTTACTTGTTGTTGCAAAAGTTATCGAGTGTAAGTAAACATTAGATTGATATTAAAGTGAACTAACAACATGGAGTGAATTAGGTGACTTTATGACTTTCTACTTATACGTGCTATATTTCATTTCACTTGACTATGTGAATTCAGATTTGTAGCCAAATCTCTCATTGTTCATGAAATAGCACAGCCTGCTCTTTAATCACAGATACAACAACATTACAAGAAAATATAAAATAACCCTCTGCAAATGGGAAGTGTAAAGAAGCAACTGTTAAAAGCAGTAATATAACTTTAATTATTCAAGTGTTTGTTTTTTAATATAAAAAACATACAATATATGACAACAACCCCATTACGGGATAGATGCGTTCACAGTAAATGTCACATTAGCTTATAATACTACAAAACTTTTGTAAAAGAAACTGAAAATTTGGCAATGAAAGCCACGTTTTCTGAGAACATGATGTCGGTAGCAGTGCTTCAGTAATCACTGATATGCAAAATACATATGATAATACATCCAGTCTGTAATGATCTTAGCTACAGTTCAACTAATATGTGCACAACATGATACTGTGTTCCTCTTGATGAGCTGAGCTGCTGACGTACAGCGTACATAACAAAGAGCAGCAGATGGAGTAATGAGGAGCTGGTTGCTGCAAAACGCAATTATATGAAAATGTCAAAAAGAAAAAAAAAACAAAACCCAAAATGCATCTGAAAACCAAAATACACTTCAGAGTTTTCAGAGAGAAGAGGCAGTGAAGTTATGACAACATGTAAACAAAAACATCAGGCAAATTCCTAAAAAAAAAAGCATCCAGTGAACATCCACTGAACTCAGCTTCAACTTTTCATTATTACCAATGCTGGGGACAAATTATTGATAAAAAAAAAATCATTTTATCTTTCAACCTGGTCTTCTTTGAGACTGAGAATATACTGCAGATTATTTTCGGCTTTGTATCTGACTGAGTTCATGATAAGGGTGAATAAGTTCTGGGGGTTGGACAGCATGATACAGTTTTATCTTAAGAGACAACCTGGTTTGTTAGGTGAGATTAACACTAGCATCATTCTTATTGTTCCCCAACTCTTCTTCCATTGGTAAATAATACATACTATCCTATAGCATTGTAATACTTTATTGATCCCTGCATGTGGATTCTCTTTTGGATTTCACTCCTGCAGGACAATGAGGGTGCTGAGTCAGCAGCGTGCAGCTGGTGGAGATTCAGTGTCTCGCTCAAGGACACTTAAACAGGGCAGAAAGTTGTCAGTGCGAGGGCTTGAACCAAGGTTGTCTGGTTACCACGCCGTCTCTACCCATAATCCCCACTGCTTAATGCTTAATGCTGATTGACTTAATGCTTCTGAAAAAAAGTCTGCTTAAATTGGACTTTGAACAAAATTGCTTTCAGTAACAACGCCACTTTTTAATTATGCATGAGAAAACGCGCTTTACAAGCCTCATGCATTCATTAACAATCGTGAGGTGTAATCAGCAGAATTAGACATACAGTAGATGGATGTTAATGACAACATCTGTCATGAAATAGAGACTTGCCGAAGCCCACCATGTTTTTTTACATGACTCAGTGTGATGAAATTTGAAAAGGAGGAAAAAGGCAAAAGAAACCAAAAAAAAAAAACCCACTGAAGTTCTTCAGTCGTCCTCATGTCTTCTAACATCTCAGGTGTTTCTTGCTGGACATGTCATTCCAAATGCGGTGCATCTCCTCCGGGGAGATCTGGTGCACAGTGATAACCCGTCTGTACCTGCACAGACTGTAGGCCATTTTCCAGTGATTAAAACCACTGTTCTGATACGGGTGTATACCCAGCTTACGCAAACACAATCCCACATACACGTCCTCCAGGTGCAACAGTCTTGTGTGTAATGAAGTCTTGTAGATCAGCTCAGCTACATCTGCTGAGAACACATAGCCAGTGCCCGAGCAGAAAGGTGGGTATTTACTCTCAGGGTACAAGTCCCTGGACATGTACCACTTACTGCGCATATCCCTTATGGGACCACCGTTTATGACATAGCCAGTAAAATATCTCCTTCTTGGCTTGGTGGTGGGCTTCAGGAGCTTGTAGATCAGATTGTCCATGTTGACAAAGATGTCACTGTCTGTCTTCATGACATACTGTGCTTTGGGGCAGAAGGTAGCCACCCAGCGCATGCCCATCATGGTCTTGAGGGTGAGGTTGTGGTAGGAATCAATAAAGTTCTCCACCACGATGTCATGGAAGATCTGGCTCTCCTGCTCCACCATCTGGTTTAGGACAGCATCCGTGTTTCTGCCCAGCAGAAAGATTGTGAGGATGCGGATGTCGCTGAAGGTGCTCTCATCCCCCCAGGTTTCCCGGATGGCCTGCCGTGCATCAAACTCCTTGTGCGTGGTGCTTATGAGGATGACTAGGAAGGGGGTGACACTTTCGCACTTCTTCGGCTCATTAATGACAAATTCAAAGGCATGTGGGTTAAGGGGGCGGGTGCGGATGTTGTTGAAGGTGATGTTTTTGTGGGGTTTCACAGTCTTACGTATAGGCACAGACATGTGGCCAACATAAGTTGACGTTGGGCGAGATATACTCAAGTACCACAGAGCGCTTGCCCAGCAGACCACTGTCAACAGGTATAAACATGACACTTTTGAAGGCATTATGCTGCATTTAGGTGTATTTTGATGAGCTGGATCATATAAGGCTTTCTTTCCATTAGCAATGTTTCACGCAGCGAGGCAGCATGAAGCTGCTCCAGCATGCAGTTTGACATTAATTGTCAGTAATGGATTACTTTAGAGAGAAGTGATGCAGTTTGCGTTTTAATGCAGAGCTCTTTAAAATCCTATGGACATCCAATTTCTCTTGGTGACACTTCTGCTTCTCCATTTACATCTGAAAGAGAGTGATAGAGAGAGAGAGAGAGAGAGAAATGGTACATTAATATAGAAGTATATATATCAGACTGGCACAAAAAATATATTTTTGAATAAATCATGATACAAACCATTGCAGTTTTTTTTAAATCCAGTAAACTCAGCAGGGGCTACTCAAATATGAATAAACACACAGCACACCACTTTGCTTTCAGCAACTAGAGCAACAAGTCAAACAAATGAGGAAATGCTGCTGAGTATCATCTCTTATTTATACAATAAATAATCTTGATTACTGTAGAAACACTGCACAGAAACCTAATATATCAAACTCATCATTTGTGTGCTGGAGTCAAAAACCATCATACGAAAATGTCAAACATGAATTTGTTTCCTTGGAGTTAATCTAGTTGGAGAAGCAAAGGAAAGATGAAATCAATATTTAATAAATTACAAAAAATTGACTGAAACCCAAGTGGGAAAGATAGCAGCACCATCAGATGTCTGTGAAAAGTGACTCATCATTGAGCACACATATTAATCATTGTTGAAATTTAGATATTATTTATTATTCAGTGGCAGCACATGTTGTGATGTACAGGTTTTCTACATACTGTGTTACAGCCTGTCTGCAGCAGAGTAAACTTGCTCTGTGATGACAGGACAATGATGTTGATTAAGACTATGATTTCAAATTTATTTTGCTTTCACACTGAGTGAGAACACTTTGGGGTTATCATCATACGATGGCAAAAATAAAGCAGAGTTTGGTAAAGGTGGAAGCACAAGACAGTGGGATCTTACTGATGCCTAACGAGCACAGCACGTCTCAAACTGTGACACATTTTCATGGCAATTTTGTTTTATGGAGTCCTGCACTTAAACTGTTGCAAAAAGTCCAGAAATATTAGCAAGCTTCCCTGTGATTGCTTCACTATTATTCATGATTAGACTATTATAGCTGATACATTCATGTATTTCACTCTTGTAGTCCTTGTTCCTACCAACTACCGATTGAAATGTCTTACTAGCTTCTAAATGCCTATCTCCCTTTTGATACTAAGCGGGGCATGTACAGTGGGTTTTTAGAGGTTTTTTTTGGCTGAGAACAACTGCTATATGCGACCTAAATTGACACTATGAGAAAGGTGAGAATGAACCAACAGTGGATTCAAGGGCCAGAAAACTAAACAAAAAGCTGAAATTCACTAGAAATCTGTGTAAAGCTGCAGGAGCTATAGATTCAGGTGATAAATCTCTGCAGGTTCATCACTACGTTGTTTTCACGTTGTCATGACTGCATTGTTTTTATAAAAATAACAATTATAGCTGCCTTTACAGACAGCCTTCACATTACAGCAGCAGTTCATCTTAACGACAGGTAAAGGCATTAAGGTCACTTTACTTTTTCTTTATTACTATAAACTGAATTCTTCACAAAAGATGTGACAAAATTTTCAATATTACATGATCCTGGTGCCCTGGTAGGCATTTTACAAGAGCAGACAAATGCCCTTTTAAACTCTAACAAAAAGGAAAAAAAAGGAAAAAAAAAAAAAAGCTTTACAAGCTCTCTCGTCCGGTGGCTCAAAAGAGCTTTGGGGTTGGCAGCATTCTGCATGACAGCGTGATATGGTGGCACAAAGGGAACACCGTGCCATGATAAGCTTTTCCCCCGGGGTGATTTTTTCTCTCCTGGTTCACTCAGTACTGCACTGCTATACTGTCTGCCTGTTACTGAGCTGACAGAAATTTGGCATGGCTATTTTCTGAGCAGTCGTTCTGCGACATGGACACAGAAATGGCATTTGTTTGTGCTCTTGCGCAGGTGGCTGAGCAGCTCCAGAACACGACAGCGTATTGATAATGTATCCTGGCTTTTAGAGGTCTCTGTGACTTTTTTCTTTTTCATTCGGGGAAGGCAGACAATGCTCTTCACATGAGAAAGGCCATAATGCAATACATCTCTATCTCTATTTTCATCTTCAAAGCTGGAGAGGAGCAAAACCTGGTCCGAGCAGACAAATGCAGCCATAATGACATGGTATGAACTCCATTTAAAGAGAGACTGCAGTTACCATTAGTCTGTACCAGTCTTATACACAAAGGAAGGAAACAAGGAAAGGAAACAAACAATGCACATATACATCAGCAATAATGTCTACATTCTGATTTAATTAGTGCTGGACTTTGATGTGTGTGTACTATGAAAACTATACTGTCTTGTCTTCTATCTTGCACTGTGACTCCATCTATACTGTTTATTTGGTGTCGGCGTGAGAATAGAGTTTAAGGTAGTAGATTATCACTCTAAGGCAGTCTTACAAATGTTGCTACTCCTCAGTTTATTTTGTACTGAACCCTTTTCTCTAGAGTCTTTCAGCAAAACTCCTATGTTAAGAGTCTCACAATATCAGACTTCTCATTCTCTTGTGAAATTACTGCTAGATCTCACAGGATTTAGAGAGGCAAACAAATGTTCCCTTTAACAACAGTTTACTCAGATGCAAGAAATAAACAGAGATGCCAATATTTTCTAATACCAGAGGAGGGTAGAAGGTCAGGTGGAGTGAAGACAGAATAACAAGGGACATCCAAGTGGTGACTGTTGCTCTGAGGTTAATAATACAGTGAAAAACCCCCAACAAAAAACAAACAAAAAACCCCCAAAACAAAACAAACAAGTATGTACATTTACACGTTCAAATACACAATAACCAGGAACAGCTGGTATCAAGCAGCCACTGTGTACCACATTGAAATCTCACTATCCAGACTGAGGCAAAATATTTATGATACAGAACTGAGGCAGTGTTTATGTGACAGTTCATTTGGCTGCCAGTCTGTAAAACATAACCTCCAGTGGCTTTTGAGAACAAACATTTCAAAGCTGGTCTGGGGCTTTCATGTGCATGCACACGACCGGAATAAATGGACTGTTTAAATTGTCCCTGACTCCGACTGATGCAGAAGAAAGTGCATTTTATTACCTCTGAATGTCATTAATTAGTTCAGAATGAACTGATGATGCCCTAATTGAAGTGAGAGAAATGACTTGTCTCGTTTCAACGTTGTCCACGAACAGAAATGACTCGTGTGCTGACAACCAGTGGCTCAACGAAATGGCTGAGTGACAACACAGTACTGTCACACAATCAAACCAAATGACGAGCCACTAATCTGTGTGATTATAATAGTTGTGATGATTGTGGATCATTCAGTGCTTCACTTTAGATTCAACATCAGACTTCTGTGTGTGTGCTTTTATCTCTGTGGGAGAGATATGAATGAGTGCCATGAATCATGTGGCAGCATATATTAGAGATGAAGTTAGATATACAGTAAGGGGAGATGCGGTATAAGACAGAGTTGGCAGGAGGAGAGCAAGAGATACCCGGGTTTTATGAAATCTATTATCTGATAGGCTGAGGTTTGTGCAACGGTCTTAAGAGACTCTGAGATATGAGGGATTTTTTAAAAGTATAATACAAATATAACAGACAATGCCAATTAATATAAAAGACTTTTCTAACTGAAAGGAAAGAGAGTTGTTGGTTTATATATATAATTGCACCACTAGTATTAGCTAATGTTGTTATAGCATGGGACTTGACATTGGTGCTGTTTTTCATTTTCATTTTTATCAATGTTTATCAATTATGTCAATAGATTTCCATAAAATTTTGAGCAGTCTTTAATGGTGCAGAAAATAAGCACCTGACCCCAGTGAACCCTTGTCTTTTCTTCTAGCGCAACCATGAGGTTCACATTTGTGATTTTGACTGAAAAGTCTCAACAACAGTTGGATTACTTGAAATGACTTGAACCATGAAATCTGATAATCATGGTCATGGCCTCAAAAATATATATTATGAACTTTGGTGATCCTTTAGCTCTGTGGTTCTCAACCTTTTTCAATAATGTAGCGGCGTTGAAATATTTTTTTCAGCCAAGTAACCCCTGACCAGCGTTCTGCTACATCATTACCTTGTAACTTAACTGCATCTAAAGTGTTTAGAATTCATTGCTATATTTCTGGTAAACCACTTTTTTGTCGTCATGATAATAATTAAGCGGTGGCAGTATATTTGCACGGAACTGCATGTTTTTTTAATAAGTTGCACATGGATTTGTGTTTCACTGAGGATCTTTATTCATTGTTGTTGACATTTTCATTTACATTTTTTGTTGAACTTATTTCAGAAATTATGACTGATATTTGTTTTTAAAAATCTAATTTTCCTGCAGTACTGTAAATCAGTAAACAGAGCAAGAAGCAGTAAACAGAAATCCAGTTTTTTACTTTGATAAACATTTTGATTTTTGACTAAATACTTATACACTGCCATCAGTCTCAGCTAAAGTTTACTGGGTAATACCTAATGTTAGCATGCTAAAACGCTAAACTGGGAAGACTGGTGAAGATATGAAGATGAAGATGTTAGCACTGTGAGCATGTTAGCAAACTGATGTTAACATTAAGCTTGAAGCACCACTGTGCCAGGCCCAGAGACCTCTTCGCATGGCTGTAGACTCTTAGATTAGTTTGTCTAATAGCTTCACAAAACATTTTGTTCTGAAAAAGGTCATTCAGTAAGTCTGTGAGGAGTTACGGGTACTAAGACCTGCTCACATTTGCATAACCTTGTTGCATGTTGTGGAACAATAACGCAATAATGAACTTTTACATCAAACACATATTTTGATGGAAGTTGAACTTATGGCAAAGTGGTCAGCCTCACGTTTCTCCAGTCATCAACTAAAGCTTGTTTCAGAAACTTTGAGAAGGTCTTAAGAGGGCACTCATAGCAAGGACGTTTTAGCAGCATCTAGCTGCAATCTTGTACAAGGTAAGATGTTCTGTGCACATTGCCTTAGATTTTTATTTTTTGTATTAAAACTCTGCCTGTAATTTGTTACAGAAGCCTTTCAGGTTTCATTCTCTGGTTGTCTGCATGTGTGGAAGCCAAACTGTGGCTCTAGCTTGCGTTTAGATTATTGTCACATGGAGCAGAGCCCACAGGCAGGCCACCAGACCTTTGCAGAGCTATTATTCCAATCAGTCTCCATAATACTGGATGTCACACAGCGAGTCAGTCATAAAATCTCCCACTCTGTGTGACCAGATTGAGCGGGTGACTGAAAGAAAGGATAGTAAAATATAAAACAGTCTGTCTGGGGAGGAACACGGTCACACTGCTAAGCACTGGACCTTCAGGACACAAAACGTACTCAAGAAACACAACATGAGGGGAATGAAATGAGGAAATAATTAGCCTATACTACCAACAGAGACCCAATTTATCATGATTTATTATATCGCATGAGGTAAACTTGTAAAGGGAGCACTGTGCAAAGACAGCCATTCATCAAGACATGACATTTTTTTTTCCTCCAAGCCTCTTGGTTGACTGTTTGGTGGACTGCTTTCTAAAAAGGGCTATTACGCTCTCGTCTGCACACGACAAAAATGTTTTGATTCATGGCCCCCTGACCATCTAGAGACAGGTCTCTAAAGTGTTTTTCCAATAACAACATCTCAGAGCTAATAGATTGCCAGATTGAATTAACTGGTTCATACAAAGCAAAGAGTACTGAGGAGAGCCTGTGCCCAAAATTTAAATTGATTACCTTGGCTTTCATTTGACACAACACTCTTTGAATATAGCTGGTGATACTTTTAATCGCACAGCGCACATAACTTTGGAAATAATACAATTAATTTAAGGGAAACATGCTTCGCATTTCAATATCTAACCTACTACAAAGTACTGTTTTAAGACAAAAAATCCTGCTGTTTACCTGCTATTTATTTATCCAATTTAGTGTTCAGTAATCTGTGGGTGACATTATGGAGGCGTGATTCCTTCTTTTGTTCTTATTGACTTTAAATCGTAAAGCCAATTTGTATTTTTCCACAGTAACAAAATAATTGAATGATATATTTAATATGAATGACAGGACTGCCTGATGGAACAGAGATGCATGAAAAATGATATGAAAATTGCAGCACAGCAAGTGGTAAAGTCAGCATTATGTTGCTAAAAGCCATATTTGTGAGCTTATAGCTGGGATTATATCGACCTTGGAAAAGACAGGAGAGTGACCATGTGCATTTTCTCAAACATTAAAAGGTGGTTTTCACAACATTTACTTGAACCTCTTTATATTTTATGAGCCATTTCTTTCTCTGGTACTTCTTAATAAAACACAAATCAACCAAAAACCCAAGTTGAAAAGACAATTTTTCAATTATAGTACCAGATCTCTGAATGAGCCTGTAAAGTGTTTTCATCACCCTGTGACAGTAAATCTTCATTCCAGCAGACTGTTGTGTACAGTAAGATCTGTTGTTCTGGAGACACAGATGGCTTCAGTATATCAACTGAGAAAACACGCAATTCTTCTAAATACATTGACATCACTTTCAATGACAGCCCTGGTAAGATAATTCATGTATTAGTAGTTACATTTATATCATTATTTAGTTTTAGCTGTGCCTATTACTCTTTCTAAGTCTATTTCCCCAAGTTGCTATGGTGGCCCAAAATGTTCCATACTGAATAAATTTCAGCTCATAACAGGGAATGTTTATCCAAAGTCTGTGTTTATTTCACACTGCCTTTCACTGAATGCCCGCTAATTAGGACTAAAGCGACAGCTAATCACATAACTGGCCCCATCCCCTGTATGACTAGTAGACTTTGTGATGAAAATTGGTATCATGAAATTAAATAGTCACAGATAAAATAGCTTTGTGAACCAAAAAAGAAATGTTGCAGAATGAAAGCTTTAGTAAAATTGAACTGACTGACAATAAACTTATTAGGGTAATTAAAAATGCTGGATTTTACAATTTTGTTGTTGTTTTTTTACATATTTTATCAGAGTTTGCACATATTTTTCCTTTAATAACATGTAATTCATTCAGTTAGGTCATGTTGCAAGGCATATCTAGATGCCTTGGATAATAATATACAGGCAGAGAATAATATAATATTATCTGATATGTTTTGGCCCTGAATGTCCTGTAAAGCACTAACAAATCCTTTAAAGCATTCACTTCTTCACACTTACTAAACCACCCAAAATCTATAAGTATACAAATAACTTGTCATTTAAAGATTTTACTGCTAGATGTAAAATGTCTTCTACTTCACTGAAAAGCCCATTTTCAGTGTGTGTGTGTGTGTGTGTGTGTGTGTGTGTGTGTGTGTGTGTGTATATGTGTGTTCACTAGAGATTTCCACAACACTCTTGCCATATAGGAACATAATTTGCTTCCAAACCAAACATATGTATTGCAAACTCAGAGAAGTTCGCAAAGAGAAACTTTCCCTCCTTCAGTGGATGAATATAAAAACTTCTAGTATCAAACCTCTGTGAAGTTAAGGTCAAACAAGTGAAGTAAAGTAACAATAAGCAAAACACATTTTCAGGGGCAGGTTAGAAATACAGGACACTGTGGGTCTCCACAGGTGTTCTTTCAGAAAATAATGATTAAAAAAACATGTCCTGTTGCAACAGTGAAAGTCTATTCGCTGCCTCCATCTCTATGCAGATGAGAGATGAGGTTTGATTTGAAACCAGCCAAACAAAAGAATCAGATTCTCTCCAGACTGCTTTCTTCTTTATTGCTCCCTGACTGAAACAGTGGGGAGAATATTGTCATTTACATATTTTATGCTTAGGGCTTTATCTAAATAGTGCTCTGCTATTATGGCAAGCTAAACACTGGAAGAAAATCTATACTGGCAATTAAACGAGTGAAGCTACATTAAGCTGAATGAAAAAAAATGTAATATATTGAAAAACATAAAAGGAGCATTACAGTTTCTTTTTTTGATTGGGAGAAATCAAACCCCACCAGTGTTGTCACATTTTGGAGAAAATTAAAAACTGAAAAATTCAGTTAATCAATGTTGATAATCTGACTGAATCTACCTCTAAAAGAAAGATTTGCTTGTGTGGATAGAAAAATTGCTTTCTATTGTAGGCATAATTCCTCTCTATACTGGGCTGATTTCAGTAAGAACAAGTGTTTTTCAGGCATAAGTGAAGTGTAATGCAAAACAGTTCCAGTCAGGGATTGTTGTTGAGTGTTGTTCAAGTTTTATGATCACATAAAGACAATAACACATTATATCAAAAGGGAAACACAGGTCATATCATATACTGTAACACAAAGGCAGTTGGTGGGTATTTTATATTTTATGATATTTTCTCACTGACTGAGGATTTACATGTCTTCTACATGGATCAAACAACTGGTGAGGAAGCCCAATTAACTGTATAGGACCTGCATTAACAGGCAGTGTTTGAGCACAAAATCATGTGTGCAGTCATGAAATGTATATTTAAGATTTAAGGTTTTTATTTTATAATGAACCATCTGGAAAGGTCAAACAGTCAGCCGAGGTCAGTTTGTGGAGTGATGTTAGCTTAATTATCTAGCTAGCAACACTTTGTAAAAACTGCAAAATCAATGGTCGCAGACTGTGTGAACTCTGTGTGAAATTAAAGGCTAATTGTTTAAAAGATGAGTTTGAATATTTATGGTAAATTGCAGATATTTTTTATGATCTGACTTTCTGGATGAATTCATGATGTTTGGTGCAAAACAGCAGCAAACATCACCACTCTCTTCTAACATCTAACATTTGGAAAAACAAATTATTGATATAAAAACACAATTTCTAGGAGACATGGTTGAAATATTCTTTCAGTGGTGTCACTTTTTTTGGCTTTATTTTGAATAAGAACTGATTCGTAATTCCTGTGTACTAGCATGATGCTGTTGGGAACCTTCACTCCTGTTCTTATTAACAAGCTACAACATGGAGATTTTTAAGCGACACCACCTTCAGACACTTGCTAGTTAAAGTGTTGTTGCTAATTTTAAGCCTGGGCACAGCAGAGGCTGTAAATAAATCATTCGCCGTGTCTGAAACAATAAAATCCATATCCAGGTTTCAGTAGAAGATGACAGGCAGGCAGGCTGTCTGTGCCAGAGGAGTAATAATGGTGACAGTGGAACCAGAGGAGGGATAAAGAGCCAAGTCAAAGATCCTGACTCAGTGGTTACCACGGGGACTCCTTGCACCTTTCTGCCGTCAGCTATTGCTGAAAAATATTAGCTATGAGGCAGCATGAGCTGGAGGTTTTCAAAGAGGTGCTGCAGACAAACAGGAAGCTGGTGTCCTGCTGGGATGATGCCAGCCTCCTTTCTCCCTGAACAGATATTGCCAGTGTCCACTACTCTTTGTTCCCTTCTCCTCACATAAAATGCACTCACAATAGAAAAGCTCACCTTGATGCCAGTAAAAGAGAAAAAAAAGAAAAAAACCTTCTTGCCAGCTTTAAACCATAAACCTCAATTTTTGATAAGCTACTTTTGAGATTTAGTGTAAACAGTGATGACTTGCAGAGAACTACTAAATTTTGATTTACAAAGTCTGTAAAGCATCCTGGAGATGTGTCCTTGCTACACACAGCTGGCTGGGTGGTGCTGAGAAAATGTGAAGAAATGTGCAAACTGAAATTAAACCTTTTCCAGCATTATATACAAACCATCTGCCACACCTCGTCTTCACTGCTATGGACGAAATATCATCAGCTTTACACAATTGCCCATGAACTCTTGAGGCTCTCTTAACAGAAACGAGGGAGAGGCCTCATTTTCCACTTGAACTTGAGCTTGGCTATTTTCTGTGTTTTTCTACATGCTGTCTGAAAAAAAAAGAAAACTTGAATAAAAAGCAACAAACAGCCATTCCTTTGCTTGAAAAATGTAAGTATACTCTTTTTCCTCGATGCAGACCGTACATTATTAAAATAGTGATATGAGCAAATGTTGGATAGTGCTGATACTGCTGTGTCTTATTTTATCCTGTGTTCTCTGGATCGAGTCCTGTCCTGTCCATTTCTGTATCTTGTCCCGAGTAATACGATGTGAAGGACCCTCGTTACTGAGGCCAGGACACTAAATTAAACAGGACGCGACATTGCACAGAGTGGCAATCAAACTGCAATCCTCTGATCGCTCTCAACCCCTCTGACTGTTTTTCCAACAGAGAAAGAAAGAAATACAGATAAGGAAGACTGTATGATCTCAAGACTCTACGTACTTTTATTTTTTAAATACTGTTAAAACTGTTTTTTTTTCAAATGATCAATTAAAAAAATCAATAAAAACAAATAACTGGCCGTAAGTGTTTAAGGTTTGGTTCTGCCACAACGAGACAATCAGCAGCCCAGCAGATTCTTTAGATTTATGGCCTTGGTCTCCAGTCAACTCCGACAATGGGTGAACACCTAAGGAATTAAGTCTACAAACTCTTGCAGGAGTTTATAGGTCTGACTCAATACTTTATTTAATGCCTACAACAATATATGAATGATGACTGCTGCGTATGACTGATCTGTTGCAGTGCTGCAAAGCATCTCAATCCAAAACAGACAAGCACAGATGAATGAGTGCATTTTGCAGACGGCTTCAGGGCAATGATTTAATAGAGACTTCACATCCTGAGCACTGATTGTTTTGCTGCTGAGCCACAGTTTTTTTTGGTGGTGTAAGGTTGTCACACCCAGGCCCCAGTCTATTGCTGGTTGCCAGTTACATTTACACACACAAACACGCCGACCAAACTGCTGCATTGCTGCTAGGAGGGGGGTTGTTTATGGGCTGGCGACTGTTCATATAAAAGCCAAAGGAATAATTTAAGGTAATTTGAATGACGGTGCAGACAGCAAGCATCCTGTAAGTACAAGCCATTCAGCCATCCATCCTCTTTACTGCCTACTGCACAAACACTGCATAGTTAGTGTTTGACATCATCTCACATACAACACCAAATTGATCCCTTAGTAGCCACAGCCGGATGCAATTTGTTCCTCTCTTCCCCTCATTTTTGGTCCAAAGATGATTAAAAATACATCACTATGTCATTGGGTGACATGTTCCTTTATTACTTTGGACATGGACATTGTGGGGTACCACCTATACCATCCTGCTGCTTTTAATACCCACTGGAACACACGATGTGTATTAATCCGCAGCTGAAAATAGTTCCCCAAAATGAAATAAGAATATTAACTATACATTTGTGACAAGTAAGATTTATATCTTCAGTAAAAATGAACGGGCTTGCAGCAGTTAATTAGACAGAGGGCAGTTTGGTCTCTTTCCAAAACTGGTTGCCAGTAAGAAAAATACAGAATAAAAAAAAAAAATACAGCTATATCCTTTTAATCTACAAGACACAGAAAGGTAGAGGGCATGGCTCAAATGAAGATGTTTTGCAAGCCCATGTAATATACTCCAAACATGACTGACATCCTTTGATTAAGATTAAGTATTTACTCTCTGCTCTAAATAATGAAAATAATGACACAGATGAGGTTTTTCAGAGCTTCGGGCTAGACGTTATTATGCAGGAGATTATCTTACACAAAATGCCAACTGCACATACAAGAATCGGTTCTCAAATGTCAAGCAGGCACAACTTTGAGTGATGTGTTCAGTGTTACAGAGTGTGCCCTGGATTTTTGGCATTAAGACACAGCCAGAGGATAAATTGGATCCGGGCTACCCAGGCATCAGCCCTGGCACACAAGCTCCCAGACATCATCAGGCTCAGCTAAGCCCTGACATATCAGCCCTCCATCAACAGCAGAATTATTCACTCCTTCTTTCCTACTGTGGAAAGAAAAAAAAGTATTGTTTACATTATGGTCATTAAAAATGAACTAAATTGGTTTTAAAAGACAGGCAGTCACTACTAAACACCCACTGTGTACTGTGTCAGCACTGGGGTGATTAATGCATGTGGACAAGCAGCACCAGTCAGTCACACACTGTCAGGGTGAATCTTTTGCATCTTAAGTGCATCTGACATTTTGATTTGACAAAACACTGCACAGACTGTGGACTAGGCAGTTAACTGCATTATTACTTCAACAATAAAACTTTAAATTGAATTGTTTATATGAGCGGTAATTACTCTGCAACCAGCACAGCTCTCCACCTCCCTCATAGTTGGCACATTTGCTGGTCTGGTGGCTGCTGGCGATCCTAGGAAAGTGTCTATGTTTTCGATTGCAAGGCGTGGTAATGGTCCAGCACCAGGCAGTTTAACAGGGGTGTGCTTCCTGCCTGCATCTCTGGGACTGACTATGAAATTAAGATATAAAAGAAAGACTGAAAGCAGCAGCTCTAGAACACTAGAACACATTTACCGCTGAGATCTCTTTATTTTTTATTAACACAAGCTCTTAGTGTCGCTTACAAACTTAGTGTAGGTAAATTATAATTTATTTAGACTTAATTGTCAAGATTAGTTTAAGGGAATCTTATTTCGGCTCAGTTTGCCTGCTTATAGTGAGTCACTCATAGGTTTATAAAAACCCTGACTTTCATTACTCTGCTACCGCATATATTTTCAGATGATGGTTATGGGACTACAGTGGGGTGATATATTCCAATTTTAACAGGCACATTGAGAACAAAGGGAGGTGCTGTTCATTTTTTACTGAATACATATTGAAAATAAGATCATCACTGCCTTCTTCCCCGTTGATGAACATGATGGAGTATAATTTTGTGTGTGTGGACAAGACACAGGCTTGATCATGTGTCATCAGTTGTGCAGAGTTGGGGAGAAATGCAGAGACTTAATGAGAGGATGTTTGCTATGGAGCCTCTCCAGCCAACCGTGTCACATCACAGAGCAACCAGGTAGTCATTAGAGGGACAGATGGTGCTGCGGCTGATTGGTCTCTCTGCTGACCTATTTCAAGGTGTTTTTGCTCCTTGTCGTGCCTCTCCTCAGAAGTGGTGAGCAATGTAGGAAATAGCGCGGCTCCAATAAAGACAGAAATGCAAAGTACATTTCAGTAATCTGCAGGAAGCCCATTGCAGCTTTGATGTGTGGGCAGACTGTAAGGGGCTAAATGAGCTTGTGAATTACTCATGAATAAAAGTGCCAAACATGTCTGCTTATTACATGAAGACATATAACTGGGGGTTATGCATATAACTGATGTTACCTGAGGAGGAGAAACAAGATAGAACATATCAGTTTAGGGGGATTGCGTCTGTGCAGACCTACCTTAAAAATGCATGTAAATGCCAATGAGTATGTCACTGTGGGGTTAGAGACGATCCTGCACAGTCTGTACTCCTCAAGCTAAACTGCACTACACCAAGTTGGAAGGTGGTGAAGAACTGACTTGTATTGTGTTGTGTCCCACCATAAGGGAACACTGATTATATGGTTTCATGGAAGACATGTTTTGCATTTTCATCAATTAGTAATTCAGAAGCTCATTTGCCCTCTTACAGCTGGATGGTTATATCGCTGCATTCAGTTTGACATGTCAGTATGGTGATACAGTGTCATCATGGCCAAGATCCTCCTGCAGACAGACAAAGATCTCAGACTGTTATGTTGAGAAAGGAGGATATTTTTTCTGTATTTATTACAGTAATTTCAAAATAACAACCAGAGCATTGGAAATAAAAATACTCCACTGATCATTTCTGATTTGGTAAAGGTCCCCTGGTTGGTGACTGCATTATATGGTGTTAAGTCAGCATCCTGAACTTGTAAAACCAACTGTGAGCTTGCAAAAAAAAAATCTGCATGAACTCAGACGAGGTGATACTTTACATTTCGCTAAGCTTTCCCCCACTTTGCTGTGGCAGACCTGCTGGGAAAGTTGTTTTTTGTGTGTATGATTTAGCATGCGAAGTAAACATGCCATCAGCGAGCTAAAAATTGCATGGAACTGTTAACAGGGCTATACTAGTATGTGTTAGTTAAGCTATGTCTCTAGCCTTTGACAGCCTCATTGACCTTGACAGATTTTCTGAGAGGTTCTTCTTGCGGGGATTGTGCTGACCAAAAGGGAACCACTGTCACTGAGAACCACTGTCACTTTACCATCTTAAAATGTTCCTTTTTCTCCAAAAATCATCCGCAGCCAAGACACAAGATGGATTACATGCAAAATGAAAATGTCACTGCTGGCCTGTATGAGAAACTAAAGATGATTTTATGTAGGTTCCTCCTGAGTGAAATAGCATATGCGGAGCAAAGGGGAAGGCAGTTTCACCATCTGAGCAGCCAGAAATCCCCCATTATCTCTTACAACTACCTAATTTCAAAGTGTAGGAAAAATATTGGGCAACCTAAAGCCAGCAATCTCTCTTGATGACGCCTCTAATGTTCTGAATTTACATTGGAAGCCATACATTTTTACTTGCACCAGAAATAACAGTAACTAGGAGAGATACTGACAGGACTTTCATGTTGCAGAACGCCCATTGAGTTTCATTTTGCAACATATCAGAGCAGGATGAAACAGGACGCAGCAGCCACGGCAGGAATAATCAAGGCTAGATGGAAGAGACAGGAATTATGGGTCACTTCTATAGTGGCTGTCACTGCATGTCTGGCATCAAAAGACGGAGCAAAGGGTGTGGAGGCGCCTTTCTGTCAAAGCCATGATCTTCACAAATGGTGAATAGACTGAATGAAAGAATCTATAATTTTCACTGTCTGCCACAAAATCACAGAATCAACAACATGTTGTGAGGGAGAAAACAAGGTTTTGTGGTGCATGACAAACAGCCAAATTAGTCACTGATGTCGTTTACAACAAGATGCACCTTGTGTGCAAAGTATGTCTTCAATTTTGTCCAGTTTTTGCAAAACACAAGAACACTTATTAGACATGTTATCTGCCAGGGTAACATATGGTACAACTTCAAGAAATCTGAGCAAGTGTTATGTTTTTAATTAGTGTGTCAAACTGTTTATGTGAGAAGAGTTTCTGGTATAATGTTACACAGAAGCAGGTCAATGTTCATAACAAACATAAGCAAACTTAAAGCAGTTCTCTTTCATGGATGAAACAGCGGATTGAATGCAACATGCAGGGATTATAATGCAGAGTAAGAGTTATTTGTCTCTCTCTTAGGGAATTTTTGTCACTACTCCATCAGGATAACGACTGAGGCGAGATATACAGAGTGAAACAAGTCCTTTTTACTAGATACTTCTTGGTTCAAAAGGTTGGTGATGATCCACACAGAAGGACCAATTATAAGATAATTGGCTGGATAAATACAAATTACACTCACAATTTTCATCATAATGCCAACAGGTTACCTACTCTTCTTTTCTTCTTGTTTTCTAATGACGACAATGACAAACAATTGTGCGAGATATCAGCACAAAGCAAAATAAATATTTAGTCTTTGAAATGAGCCTTTTCAGTATGATTGGAACAAAGCCTTAGAGCTACTTCATGCAAACAGCTCAAGTGAGCCACAACACTAGCAAATCAAAATGTTTGATATTTATGTATTTCGATGCAACTTACTTCAGAGAGCCAAAGTTAAAGAATCTTTAGTTAGGTCAAGTACTGCGTTGTGATATTTGGATATTTTAATGACTACATCCTTTAAATGACTCTCCAACATGACACTGTCTGTGATAAAATATATCCAGACCATCTACAAAACAGAATATTATAAAGCAAATGCTGCCTGAGGTTTACTACAAAACTGTTCTTCTGTTGGTTTAACATTTCAATATGATCTCTCCCAACAAGGTTTGAAGCTTTTATTTGAAGTTAGTGGAGTAGTTCTGGACTTAAACATAAACCAAAAATGGACTGGGGGAGGTACCTGCAAAGTTACAGGTAGTGTCAAAGTGTCCAGGTGCACTGAGGAGAGCATGCTGAATAAATAAGTACTATACTACTATACTGACTAAAAATAGACTTTTGGTGCCTTCCTTTATCTCAAATTTTAGGCATTTAGGCAGGAGGCTGGGATAGTGGCGGCAGTGTATCAGGTGGATTAATCTGATTGGATGTGTCTTGTCAGCTGGTAGCCAAGCAGCCAGTGATTGTGAAGCGTGAATGAAGCGGCTGATGCCAGTTAGCTAATGTTATCGTGACTTCAGTGCTCTGCCTGAACTAATGCTATCCTCTGCTGACCTGCTCTATGATATTTTTAAACGGTTGCTTCAAAGCTGCTTCATGACACAGTACATTCTGTATTATGTTCCTTATATTATCTTCCTACAGAAATGCCAAACAATTTCAGTTCCATTTCAGTTTCCTTTTAAAGCAGGAGGCTAAGTGCATACTATGACATTTGTAGAAATACTCCTCCCTGAGAATTGTTGGGATATCTGTCCAGATGGCGACTGAAACGCTAGCCGACCTGCATCATCTCAGCTTAGGTGGCAAAATGGACCATGTGCTTTTTCAGCGTGTATGAAATGGATTCCTCACCATCTCATGTGGGAGAATCAGCTACAGATCATCAGCTCTGGAGCTGGCAGTGATTTCTCCAAACACACTTCCACAAGGCAGATGCTTCCTGACATGGACCATGAGCCCAAGCTGTCCAGTTGACATTCATCTGGTGTACAAATATAGTTAAAGATACAGTAACTTTAATGCAGCAATAAATACTGATAATATGGGTGTTGCGTCATTATAAAGTCACAGCACAGGTTGCAAAGCAGGAGTATAACCACTGATAAGGTTAGCTAATACTACAAATGTGATACCTTGCCTAGCAGATTCTAAATCATTTGGTATGCTGATCACTGGGAATACTAAAAGAAAAAGGTAATTTATTTAGTTAACTGGGCAAATTGGAAGACCAAACATGCTCCTAATGAGGTTCTCATCTCTAGGTTAATAGGGGTCTGTAAATGTGTGGTTTATGAAGTCAGGCATTGATGTATCGATGGAGTAAAAGCAGCTGTGGGGCCTGTGCATGTGACAGGAAGTAATTAAGCTTCCATTACACAGAGTTGCTCATCTGCACACACCATTAATGCACTCCAAAGATTTTCGTCTTGCACGCTCCAAATGCATGTCACAGTTAATGTAAATAGCTGAGCACGACCCCCCCGTCACCATAGCCTTTGCCTTCTGTGGTAAAATCAGCATTAAAGATGAGTCATTACGCATGGGAATCTTGGAAATTTTGGCTCATTATCTGACAGGCTGCAGCTCCCCCATCAACCCCAACGACACCTCTGTCTGAGTCTTATTATCTCTCCACTCCTTCAGCCCTGTGGCAGTGTGGAGAGGATCACCAGACCTTCTTATAAAGCACTTCACCATGACACATGTTGTTGACCACAGTTACACCTGTGATGTGCCACACTTGAGTCAGACAACTGAATAAAGAAATGTGTTGTGAATGCGGAATTTGCTGTCACACTGTACGCCCACACAGGCCACACAAAAGTGTTTTTTATTATCATATGCACCCACACATGAACACGAGCTACACTAAATGCAAGACGAAATTTTCTTTTGTGGCAACACAGCCATGTCTGTCTGTGTTACCTCTCAAAAGCACAGGTTCTCTTCGATTCACTGCCCTTCCTTCTCCCTCACTCCCAGAGCTCTGTCATGAAAAATGCATTCACTTTCGATACATTGGGATCCAGAGTCTACACACACAACTGAAGGAATAGCCTGCTTCCTCTGTCCACTGCTGTAGCAAAACCTGCTTCTTTTACCTTCCACCTTCTTTTCCCCAGTACAGTGCTGTGGATAATTTATGATATAAGTTAAAGCTGTGAGGCAAACACAATTACAGCCACCATGAGTCATTCTGTCACAGACTGACAGACCTTTTGTCTCCATTGATCATCAAATGAGGAATAAAAAAAAGTATGCAGCGTTCCTTGTTACAAGTCTCAATATTCAGCCTCTTACTGACTCAGGATTTTGTTGGCACTGACTGCATATTTTTCACACATACCATAACATAGTGACTGTGATACATGTATGTTATGGATCTTTGGATTGTCACATCATGCAGCTTGGCTGTGTGTGTTTGCAAATGCGTGAAGCAGAGAGCCAGCAGCAGGACAGAAAGCAGGGCACAGGGAGGGATGATGAGAAACATACAGCTCAAGGGCTCCTATTACGGGTACAGGATATAGAAAGGTAACAGAGGACAAGTGTCTCTAGAAACTTCTGTCTGGTATAAAACATAATGCCAGTGTCAGCATGATGAAAGAGAGATTATAAAACCGAAACACTCAGGTAAATGGATGCAGTTGGAGTGCAGAGGTGGAACTCTTCTTATTTTGCATCACAATAAAATATTTATTAAAAAAGATTAAAACTTGACAAAATCTATGATTTATAAAAGAAATAAACTGCAGAAACCTTATTAATAATGCTGCGCAGGAGTTCTCTTCTTCACAAGCAGATGGCTGTAGCCACTGAGACAGATATGCTAATTCCAGCCCTGCCCTAGAAAATACATGTACTTCAAGCACTTGGCTTTGTGTCCACACAGCACTCCTGCAGAGACAAGAATATAATGGACATGCAACATTCAAACCAAACCAATATCAAAAAAAGCCATATGTCTTCTCTATTGTGAAAAGAAGCCCGCAAGCTCCACAATTTAAAGTAAAATCAATACTATCTTCATTCTCTGTGATGCAGCGACAAAGTGATTCATGTCCGCATGATCAGTAAAAAAGCATGCACCATCTGAAATGTTGTTCAAGGCGATGTGCTCAGTTCAATGGGCACAGTAGCCTAAGATGATGAATGAAAAGAAAAGTGGAGGAAGACATGGTAAATGTTGTACCAAATCCATGTGCTCAGTTCTACTTTTGATCACCTGAAATATCAAAGTACGACGGTGCACAACATCTCCAACCCAAATTGAAAGTGACAGAACCCATGAGTAGCTCTCAGTGATTTGTGTGTTTAACATGTATTTTCAGCCAAGGAGACGTATACAAATATAAACCTGATTCTGCCACTTTCTGTTATTAGGGATTGTAGTTATTATGCTTTAAGTCAAAAGTGCATACGCAGTAATAATATATGCTTCCACTAAGCCATTTTGGCTGGGAGCCTCACTCCGCTAAGTGGTGTGCAAATAGAGAAAGTAAATTACCATAATACCACGTTTCTGGCTGTGGTAAAAAGCACCAAGGACATGGACTCACGCAGCAAAAATAAAAATGCTCATGTGCTGAGCCAACAGCTGTTTGCAAATGCTATTCACATAAAATTGAGTGAAAGGCCTCCAAGGATATGACCTCTGGATTCCCTTTATGATGACTGCACTTTGACTAGCAACCATGTAAAAAAAGCCGAAAGTCAGTTACTGTGTGGTTTGAACTGCTGACTTGTGATTGAGCTGAAGCCTCATTCAGCGTTGACATGACAAACACACATTTAAGTATAAATATGCAGTAACGCCTGCAATGACTGTTTTCGTTTTGGCCACTTGGGGGCAGAAGAAACAAGCTGGGAACATGACTCCATATATTAAACTTTTAAGCACCTTTTAAGCTGAAACTTTAAATTATTTTATCTACACATCCAGGAGACACATTAGCATAGATCTGGAGTCATAAGTCTAAGAAATGTATGATTTTAAGCCTGATATTCAGTTTTCTTATAGCTGTAATCAGCCATCAGTTAGCAATTAGTTAATATGTGTGGCTGTTTGGTGCAGGAAAAGAACACTGGAAACAGAAGGAAACAGGTAGTCTGGATCAGTTATATAAAATATAAAAAGTCATGTTAAATCTTGTTTTTCTTGATTTTCATGTTCTCATTTGAATCCTTTCACAAAGCCAGGCTAGCTGCTTCCCCTGCTTCAAATCTTCCTGCTAAGCTAAATTAACCATCTCCTGGCTGCAGCTTCCTATTTAACAGATGGACATTTGAGTGGTAGCGATCTCATCTGACTCTCTGGAAGAAAGCAAGTCCAAGTGCATTTCCCAAAATGTTCACTATTCCTTTAATCTGCACGTCCCACTCCACATACATGCATCTTTGAGATTTCTATATGTGAAAGGTTCAAAAATCTGGGTGAGATGTGTATCTGACTCGACAGAGAAAATCTATATCCATCACAGCAGGGCAAAGAAAGTCTCATACTTTTCAAAAGGGAGAGGCTACAGAACTACTGCCAAGAGGAATAACATGCAGAGCACAACATCAGCCTGCCATTCATCAAATGCCAATGCTTCAGGTACAGAGAAATGTGGTTTTCATGTCAGAAATGAAAGACAATGCTGCTGGTTTGTGTGGCTTAAAGAAAGAGCAAATAACAGGCGCACTGAGACCTCAAATGCTGCAGAGAATCAAGACTCATAGTCCATGTGAGCAGTAAGCATGTTTCCAAATGAAATTATTCACCTTAACATACTTTTGCCTAATTTTTCATCAGCCGGCATGGGCAGCCTTTGCGTCTCTGATTTGTTTGTCCAGTGGCATTGAAACATCCTTTGTACTTGAAAATACATGCCGCCATTTGTTTTCATTTGGCAGTTTGGCTGCACATCTGAGCTTACCCACAGGAACAGCTAAAATGTGCATCTACTGAGCACATTCAAGATCCTCTGGAGACACCGTGCCTCTGAGACCTGGCATATGGTGCGTTATTTAGGGTATATTCAAGTGATGACAATTATGAAAAGCCTGCCATGTGCACTTTTTCCAAACCTTAAAATTGGTGACTGTGCAAAGACTAATATTGGACAACAGGGATCAAGTTTCTCTTTGTTATTCTTAACTTACAGTACAAATTAATATACAAGCAGGTCATTTTAAGGTCTTTTATATATATGTGCACATACACACACACACACACACACACACACATATATATAACCTTAAAATGATGAAGCCAAAATAAATAAAATATAAGGAAACACACCATTCCAAAATCACAATGTATATAATCTTGAGAATCAGCCTCCTGTTTTCTCATTATTAGTCACAGATGAAAATGATTGTGTGAAGCCAGCAGTTAGATGTGTTGTATATCCTGTCACAATCACAGCAGTAACGACTAAGGATCCTGTGAGAACACAGGAAGCAGCAGCTTTCTATACCTGTTATAATCATTGCTTATCTCGCTCGAGTGCACTGTAGATGGAAGTGCTGCAGTGTTTGCACCTCTCGTCGAGCCCAAATAGTCTGTCCTCCTGGGCGGCCACATTCAGCCTCTGCTCACTGAGTCCAGATCTCTCTCAGGTCAGTAACACTGACCGGACAATCTGCCATCATAATACTGTCTATTTATGGCCAATTATGTTTCTAATTTACTTTGGAATTGCATGTAGTTTTGTAGTGGCTGCAGCTGCTGTTGTTGGGCTGTTGTTCGCAGAGAGGAAGGTTTGTTTTATAATAAGAACTGATTTACAAAATTGTTTGTGCACTGTCCATTATAAATGTTTTAACAAATTCTCAAATTATGCTAATGTATACAGAAATAATGTTTTTAATAGAAAAAACCCAAACATTTTAGTTAGTAGACTGAATTTAACAACTGCGGTTTGCGTCTCTGTCAATTTATTCTCTTTATTATTGTTCTTTGTTTTTCTTGAGAACTAGTTTCACTTTCAATCTGTTCTTCTGGCTTTCTATGTCAAGCTCAGCCACAGACACTGTTTTAGACTCCATTGCATTAACATGAAGTAGCTGATTATCATGTATAGAAAAGACTGTGCCAGAAAAAATAACATTGTTTTTTAAATGCTTAAAACATAAACAAATTGCAAGAAATCAGAGGTCATGGTGGACAAGTGGGCATTCAAAGCATGTGATGTAGAGCTTGGATAGCAGGTTTGTTTCCTGTCTCCTCTAAAGCTCTTAAAGCCCACTGCACACAACCAGCTCGGCACCAGCACACAGACACAGTGGTGATTACAGTCGAGCATATAGCAGCTAAAAAGTCAGATATTTCCCTCAGGAGTTGGTAGACACTAAAAGCTGAGCTAAAAGAGAATCAATATTTGACTTACATTCATCAGATGGCCAGAATCAGGAGTTAAAGGTTTACAGTTAATGTGCAGGATTTAAACATTTCTGGATTTCCCTCAGTGGTAGTATCAATGTTAGGTGTCATTTAAAAAGGCTCCCAGAGGCAGGGTGGATGAGTCACTTTGGTGGCTGTGGCTCAGAGGTAGAGCAGGTCATATACTAATCAAGCTGCATGTTGAAGCGTCCTTGGGCAAGACACTGAACCCCAAATTATTCCCACTGGTACAACCGTGAATGTGTATGAATGTCCATTCTGATGCGCCACCAGTTGCAAGACTAGAAGGGTGATATATAAATACAGAGTATTCAGCATTTACTTGCACGTTTAGTAAACAGCATGATTCTCCTCATTGGACACCACTTAGTTCAGAGAAATTACTTGTGTACCCTCAACATTTGTTAATGATACAATGGTACTGTTTCTGCACATCTGTTGAGCACAAACTTGAGTTGACACATCATGTTCCTTTTTGTCATTTAGCACCTCATCTGTAAAAAGCTTTCAGCTCTATCCAGAAGCTCAGAGGGTGCTAAATACCTTCCCAACAAACCTGCAGCAAACAGCTCCTATGAAAGCGGGGGTGCTCAACCCTCACTGCCTCAGACCAAACAGCCCTGCCCCACATTTGGATCAAGGTGCACCATGTGTCCGTTTGTGACAACAGCCCTGTGAACAATCCTCCAGTGAAGAACAGCAGTACACTGCTTCATGGCAGGTTTATACACGAAACACTGACATCCTTAAAATGAACAGGCCTGGCAGCAGAGTGCCTCCGGCCACTCTGAGGGCCGGCTTGTGTTTGATGATCACTGCCAAATAGAACATGGCCTCCCTGCTGATCTAGGTGGACCTCCATATCCAAGGAGAGCTCAGTTAACTGCTGCGGCCTCCATCTACTGTCCATTATCCAGAGCTGCTGCTCATGGATGAAAAAACATCGTCCATCTTTCCCACTTGCTGGGAACAGTCAGAGAGGGAGATGAACACGACCTGGGAAGGCAATCTTAAATTCTTCCCAACATCCTTCACGGTAACATGTGGAGTTTGCACCAGCATCTCCTAAATTTTAAACCTCCCCCTTTTTTTGTCATTACTGGCAGAAACAGGGATGAAAAAGGAATAACATGCAACATGCAGTGTAGGACTCCAAGAAGACACATTGTTATTACCTTAAAGGGACAGTTCAAAAAATAAATAAAAATGCTGAACTGTTTTCTTGCCAAGAGTTAGATTTATCTATAAACTATTTTATTGTGGTTCATGTGTCAGACTGGGGATGTGATTTTGAGGATAACAGTCACAGAAAATATTTGGTTTTACTATTTCATATTATAAAATATTACACGATTATTACAAAAAAATAATAATAATAAATTAATGGTTGATTAGCTTTAACATTAGCATTAAAGCGACCATTATAATAAAATAGTCTACCCTTTCAGACATTAAACTTATTTTTTTATTTTTTCTAATTCTAATATGCAGGAATTTAATGTCATAGATAAGCAAATTAACACTGTCACATCAATTTTCATATCGCCATATACTGTTGAACCTAAAACCCAACACCAAAAGTCAGATACAGCTGTCAAAAAGCACATCATTCCAAGTGAATTTATCAGCACTTTGTTTTAGCCAGATGGATGACTTTCACTAACTATTCTCGGCATAAGACTGCAAAGAAATTCAGTTTACAATTTTCATCTACACTAAATCTCTGATCAAATCTCAATCCTTCCAAAATTTGTTTAGATTTCTGCAGATTCAAGTCAGATGAGACATGAGTTGACAAAGGATTTCCAGAGTAAGTTATGATTATACATGATTCCTCTAAAGCGCAGCTCTACATTGTCCAAAGAAGTGTCTCATTACCCAGATAATAATTGGTGCTGACAGTCAATGATGAGTGAAATAGAAGAGGAGAGTAATTAGAGAAGTAGATTCATCATAGTTACTGTCTGTAATTATGTCTTGGCAGTTTTACTGTAATTCAGTGATGAGACAGACTGCACAGTTGAGAGTGTGAAAAAATCTGCAGAAACTCTTCAAAAAATACAAAATCCAAACTTTCAGCTTGTGCAATGTTATCATGTGAGTAGATGTGAAAAAAGTAAATATTAATATGTAGCAATGTGGGCAATTTAGAGAGATTTACACCAAAAATCACACCAAAATTAGACTGATGGCTGGCATATTTGATTAAATTCCGTTTCCTCAGTTGTAAATGGATGTTTATATATTATATATACGTACATTATATATCTCACAAAATGTTTTATTCAAAACTCAGTGTCCAGACTGAAAAAAAAACAAGTTTAAATACAAAAATATTGTAAGGCAATATAAAATAGAAGCTTATGCTTTGTGTGCAATTCAAATGTTTCTGCAGGGCCAAACCACAATTTAACACAAAAGCAGACTAAAAACAAACAGGCCAGCAACAATATGAGAGACTTAAATCTCACAAACACACAAACACACACTGTGTACTGTACAGTTCAGCTTTGTCAACACCAGTACTCTTCTTCAAATAACAGTGTGTTTCAGGAAGTCACGTTGAGTCAATATTATTCATAGAACACTGTATCACAAATTTGTTTCTCAAAGAACTGTACTGCACATCTAACACTCAGGAAGACAATGAAAATAAGCACAAAATAATAAGAAAATATACTTTTACAGGTGAAAACATAAACAGTCTAGCCACCTTAGTGTAACAAAGTTTCTGCAAAGCCAGAGGTGGCACAGCCTTGGGTGGCTCATCTCACAACCCTACAGTCTGCATGTGAGGCTTGGTGCTGGCAGGTGGCACAGTGGGATTACACTCTCTACAATAAAGCTTCGAGATACAGGCCAGTGGCCAATTCAACAAAACTAGAAAAATGTGAAAGTACAGGAAAACCTCAAAGACACTTTTTAAGTGCTGCTGAACTGGTGCTTTAATGAGGACTCTTTCAAGGAGACTGAAGAAAAAGTACAAGCTGGAAGCTTGTTTCTAAACAGCAGTATAAAGGTGTTCACTACATGTACACACAAATCTTTATCTTTTTAAACTGAACTGACTGCACTGAATAACCACTGTCACTGTCGACCAGTCAGCAGCTCTTAGTAGTAAAGCTTCTCACTAGGTGCCTTTATCACCTCAGCACATCACTTCCTTTTTATTAAAAGACCAAAAAGGCAAAAATAAATAAATAAATAAAAACAAAACAAAAAAAAAATATCATGGTTTGATAATAGGCTGCTGAGCTATATGTGCAAAGCTTATAGGCTAGTTTTGCCCTGAACTGCCAACAGGCTGACTGTAATATGACAGAGTAAGTGGTTAACATTTGGTGGTAGGAGGGATGGTGTGTTCACTTACAGTTTTATTTACCAAAGAGCCTTTGAACGGTATTCAGGTACCATGAAGGATGCAGCTCCAGCTATAATGACGAGAGCAAAGGACGAATGTGGTATAAAGAGTGACAATGCAGGGACTCAGAGTGGATGGATGGGTCAAACAAAGAACCTTCACTCAAGAGACAGCTGTTCATGTCTCGTGTGAAAGTCATTGCTGACTTATTTTGACTAATGTAAATAATTTTAACTAACATACTTAATTTAATCCAAACCATCATGTTTTTCTCATCAAACTATCGTCTTTTCTCAAGCTAACCAAACTGGAGACATCACCTGAAATGTTTCTCGGCAAGCTTTACTTTGAAAGTCAAAATGAGAACTTATTCCATTGAGTACAAGGCAAGGACAAATGTGACCAGTGAGTCTTTCACAAGTTTTGGCCTGACAAAGGATAAAGTGATCATCTAGTGACGTGATTGAACAACAGTAACTATAAATCTTTGAACTGAACTAAAACGAAGTGATTTGTGATTTCCACCTCTACTTCAGCATGTGCTCATTGTTTCCAGATGAAATAAAACTAGGGATCTCTTGACACACTTAATCTGACAGTAATAAATCAAAAAAGGGGATTCACGGTTGTTTCACACTGCACATGTGAGCAGTAGAAACCCTTTTCATAAATGTTGGAGCTCTGTGCAGTGAATATGATGGATTGTACTGAGACACAATGAACGTCCCCCAACAACAGGCATATTGTGTTAAAGGACAGATAATCTAATTTTAGCTTCTCCCAGATACTTGAGATTGTCTCTGCATGGAGCAAACTTAGTCCAGAGAGATGTAACTTGTGTTTGTTTTCGTAGATTTCAGCCTACTTCATTGTTCTGTATCATTTACAGAACCATTTTGAAAAAGGATGAAAAACATTGTTTCCCACTGAATGCTTTTCAATACCTTTACAACATTACTCTCACTTCTTTGTAGTGCGCTTGAGAAAGTGAACATAAGCTTTGGGAACTGCTGCACAACACCAATGTGTGTAACTGATCTTAATCTTGGCTGCATTCATATTGTCTATGGGTTTGGCATCAATATTTATGGTTCTGCTGAAAGGATTAGTTGGTTATAAATGGCATAGCCAATTAACTGATGATTAATCAAATGCAATTTTCATAATTGGTTGGTGCTTTATTTTCACCCTTTACATTTTAAATTCAACATTTATCATTTTTTGACAATGTCACTTCAAGATTTGTTAATTTTTGATGGGCTGTATTTGGGATATTTTATTTATTTATTTTACATTTATTTTATTCATTTATTGATAAGTCAAAATATCAAAAAAGATAATAATAAGTCAGAAGTTGCAGCCCTAATTAGGACAATTACTAAATGGGCCTAAGAAATAATTTGACATGCTTGAGAGCAAATGCCTTTAACGCTGAGACCATTACAAACACAACAAAATATCCTTTATCTCTACTTTGTCCTGAAACATTGGCCTTCTACAAAGCAATTACAGAGGGAGACGAGGAGCCGCAGGTACTCTTGTGGAATACAAAGGATGGCGCTGCAGAAAGGATTTGGGTCTTTGAGCACTTGGACACAGAGTGATTAACCTTTATCTTTCAACCTGTCCCTGTCAGACATCATTAGTGAGAGGACGCTCGCAAGAAAAGATGGCACGAAACAACGGGGAACATTATGTATGTACACCCTGTCCTTTTTTGTCACAGAGTTTAAACAAAATGATGGAATATGCTATGACATGGTAATATAACTTAGCATAAAATGTAGCACTGCACCATGCTGCTAAAAATAGTCATTGAGTAAATGCACTCTATTTAAGTTGAATCCATCACCACATTCTGTAGCCATACATTGCTGTGCTGCTCAAAACACCATTTAATACTTTAGTTTCAGTGTTATATTATTTCCACTGTAAGTCTGACTCAAGATAAAGCACAAAGCTTCACTTTCCTCTACAGATGTTCATTCTTTGAAAGCTCTGTTCATGGTGACCTCATGAGATCATGTCATGACTTGCATCAGACAGTGTGACTCCATAACCTCATGGGCAGACAGGGCCATGCTAATGAGGAGGCCGGAGCAGGTGAATGCAGTTTTCCCTCCACCACATTATCCCTAGAGCTGTGCTCATTACAGCTGAGCTGGGCAGACATGTCCTCAAAGTGGTCTCTCGGTTCGACCTACTAGAAAGTGTTCTGTAATAGTATTCTGTGGCTATTATCACTCCTCATCCTAAACATATATAACAGCTTAATCAGTGCAGTTTCAATGCAGGGATTTGCCTGGTTCATATGTACTGCTGTTATTTAAGAGCCCTATTGATCTCATTTTTCTGGTTGCAGAAAAAAAACCCCACACCATTGACATCACACACAAAGATCAGCCTTCATGTACATAAGTGTCACCACATGACATTTTCCATTTACTGACAATCAATTTTCAATCAAAACTTTCACTGCAGCTCCTCCTTCACACACACGCACACACACACAAAACAAACAGACAGGAAACAAGAAAGGAATTTTTAAAAAATAAACTCATTCATTTTTCTGCTTGAGATAATGAAGGAAACGGATGCCAAAATGGTAAAGGGGATGATTCTAAAAGGAAGCTTCCACACTAAACCACACACTTGCTTGTTTGAGTTACCATCGTAAAATATTATATATGTGTTTATCATGAGAATTAGATTCTATCACCTAAACCTGTAACCTGCAACTGAGAAAATGATAAAAACTCAATTGTGGCTCTGACACTATATTCACAAATACAACGCTGGGCAAAGAGTAATTTGTATTCTACTGTGGATTTCATGTGCAACCAAATGTGCTCTCCTCCGGGGGCTTGCACTCAAGAGTTCAAATAAATTCAGCTGCTGACCTCTGTATCTGCGACCAAGGGGCTAGCTGGTGATTTTGTGTGTGACACCAATCAAAACATAAACAGAGAAATGGAGAAGAAACTCACATCGTGCCTCTTACACAAATATTTTAAGATCACAAAGGGACCTGTTTAGATTCGTATATCTGGCACAGGGGCACAAAGAACACTGGATCTCCTGAAATAAAAATGATTGCATTGAATTTTTTTTTAATTAAACTATGTCACTGGAAAATTTCCTCATCTTGAACCGTCTCCATCCCAGAGGCAGAACTGGTCTTGCTTAACATTTTTATACAAATAGAAATTCCAAATCACTGAGCACAGCAGATCACTTCCACATTACTTTTTCAACAAAAAATAAAGCTTTCTCAAAGTCAGCTGATATTTTACCTCAAAAATCATCATATTTACATTTCCTTATGTTATGCACACAAAGAATAAGAAATGAAGACATCGACCACCATGGATGAACTGACTTTCTTGTCAGTACTTTACGTACTTTTGTACGTACTTTTGTGGTTTTTCTGTTAGAGTCCTGTACAGTCTGGTGTTAGGGTAGGGTAAAAAACACTAAACTGATCTGAAATCACCATCATGAATTGAGAATTGAGTTTAAATTACTATGAAAATAATGCTTTTGTTAAAGAATAATTCCCACACTCAAAGTGGGTGGGACTCATATGGTAATTTTAGGAGCATAGTTAAATATACTAAAATCTCATCATGATCATGTGACATTCATCCAGCTGAAATAAGCCTTTTACAACAAGTTGACAATAGTCCTCGGTTGCACTGTGAGAGAAGCTCAAAGATGGGCTGTGTCAAAGGCTTCTGACCAAAGACAGCCTGGGATGAAATTAGGACACTGTCAGACCATGTCACCATCTGTCACCATACGTCTACTTAACAACCAATAGAAACTCAGTATGAAAAGATGTACTGACAAAACTAGTGCCAAAACCAAATCAGATGTAGGTGAAACATGCAAAACTAAATGTTTGGGATTGTAATTGTATAACCATCCTGTTTAGTTGCAGCAGCAGGGTTTGATTCTTGCTTAACTACATTGTTTGCAGCTACAGCGGTGCAGATTGATCATGCATGCTGATTTTATTCTGGATTGGATTTAACCTACGAAACAACCGGTGATATCATCTACAGTATATACATCAAACATGATGTCATACCCAGGCTCGCTAGATCCATGTTGGTTTATGTGAGTCTGCAATAAACTAATAAGAGGCTGTAGGAGCTTTAAGAGAATATAGTGACTAGAAAATTAGCAAAAGCATGCAGAAACAAATGTTCTTGCCTGGGGGCCAGTGTGTGAGCTATTTAGTGGCTTAACAGCACACAACACATCAGAAGTCCTGTGCTCAGACACTTGTCAGGTTTCTTGTCTCCAACTGAGATGTGTTGTGGTTGGTTGCTTACTTGCTCACAAAGTACATGTACTTTTTGGACAGCTCTCTTGGCTATCACTTTACTTCGTGCTCCTCTACTCAGTGTGCTAAGCTCAATGCATCCTGGAATAATTTCTCTACTGAATGTGCAAAAATCAATTCTATTTATTATTGTACAACTGTTAAAGTTGCTAATTAGCACATTTTCTGAGACAATGGACTCTTTTTGTTATTTGACAGTCACAGAAATGAGGACATGGCTTTATCTGAACTATTAACACAGGTTTGAAAGGAAAAAGGCCATTTGTCAGTGCTATCTTGTGAGATTTGCATACTGAACTGTAATTGCTTATCACCATTATTGTCACTCATTGTTTTCAGTTCTGAAACTATGCCTTCTGTGAATGAATAATACACTTTGATCTGATTCTCTAAATAGTCCTATCATTTCTGAAGTAAACTTTTTTTTAAGCTAAGGGAAATGTAATCTGCAGTGTTTCCATGACAACTTTTGACTACTACTTTTTTGGCTACTTTTTTGTTTTTCCTGTCAAATAGCTTTTAACATAATTTTCCCCAGCTGTCTGAGACTTATGCATGCTTTCTTACATTTTAATGTGCTGAATATGTTAATGAATATTCTTTGATGTGTCAAAGTTATTTTTCTGCTGCCTACAGTAAATGACTGGCCTGTAGGAATGGCTTTTTATACAACACCCCAGGCTGGTCAGGCAATCATGTCCCACAATGGCTGCACAGCTAGATTTGACTCAAAAAATATTCTGTTTACAAAAGATATTTTCATTTGGCTAGAGCTCCCTTAAGCTAGAAAAAAGCAACACTTTCCCTCTGTCTCAGATTCTTCCAACCAGTCCTGGCAAATATTACCCCAATTCATCTTTCAGTAGCCTCTAAGACAGGGTCTTTAATCTTGTGCTCATATTACTGCAAATGGACCAATGAAACCATGTGTATTTATCTTTGTCTGTCAAATGCCACCATCGTCTCTTGTTAAAATCTTTTTTGCTGCATTTTTGTTTCTTTATCATAATTAATTGATATGGTTATTGGCTAAGTGATGAACACACCACCAAGAAGCAAAAATTCAAGATACTTGTTGTCCACAAATGGTCTTATTAGTTCAACTGGCATATTTTTTTTTACACTGTAGCTGCAGAAAACAGAGAAGAGGACATATAATCTCATTAACTGCATCTAACTGGAGAGTTTTTCCCTCTTTTAGAGAGAAAGAAAACAGTAGAGGACTTTCTGTCTGTGATCTCCCTCCTCTCATATCACCGAACAGATGTTTCATACCAAGTTGCAGAGGAGTTGACCTTTTCTCTCCTCTGAGAGAGAATAGCTTCAGAATAACAAGTTATCCTGTTATCCCATTATATAAAAAAATGCATGATCTACAATTACTAAGCTGATAAGGTGAATATGTTTTTATAAGGCAAAAGAAGCACAGTACTAACTTCCCTGGAGCTCTCCACAGGCATGGCAGAATAACAAGTGAAAAAGTGCTCGAGGAATGCTTCAGGGAATGGATCCAGTGGTTGGGTTTCCTCGACTTCTTTGGCTTAAATGTTTCTATCTAGCTCATGTTTCATCTAAAAAGCTCTTTTCAAGCAGCTACTGCAGTGACAGCTCCAGTGATTTAGGATATATAGATTTAGGACACTCATCCACTTTTACAACAAGTCAGAACTGATGTTGCACTTCAAGCAGATCATACTGTATGTTGCCGGACTGAAGTACTTGTCATCCTCCTGAGCTGTGCTTCATACATTTTCTGCAGCCACCACCAAGGCCCCACTTCAGTAATTGGCTGGGGATTTTGTGGAATATCAAGTCCAGGCAGGGCTGTGCAATCCTTTGTGCAAGGTGCTGGAGCAGTGTCACCTTCACAGGCTGTCCCGTTGCTCACTGCCCCTGAGAGAGAAGAATAGCTCTGAGATCATGAGGCACCTCCTCATATTTTCTGTGATATCTGCCCCTGATCAAGTGAAAGGGATTCAAAAGACGTCTTTGATTTGCCCTGGTTAAAGTGCAGGGCACTGCATTGAGGACTGGCTTAATAATGCTGACACTAATGCCGTTGTAAAGACTGAGACACACAACACAGTCACACATACACATAAAGGTAATGAATCTACTTTTACTACCACCAGAAAACAATTATTCTCTCCCTGACAGGCTCTACTCTATGGTCTCATGGGCACCTTTGTTTTGCCATTTTGGCCCTAGTTGACACAGCTATAAATATGAATGCAGCAAGGCACCAGCTCTCTTTCAATGCATGTTTTTAAGACACCAACGCTCAAGAAAAAGAACCCAACAGACCTTTGTCACTTTGAACTGCTAGTGCCTGTCCGACATCTCAGACCGGATAATTTTGTTATATCCTACACACAGTTGTACCTCAAATGAACAAGCATATGCTAACTAAAGTACCACGTTATGCTACATTAGAATATTTACTTGGCTTTGAAGTTACCTCTGCACCATTTTGATGTTGTTGTTCATATTAGAGTGTGTGCATTATGCATGCGATCCCGCTACATTTTGTCATGTCACCGCCACCCGTCACTCCTGCATTGTGTGATTGTGCTCGTAATGCCTCACCGCCGATCACCGAGTTAAAGTCGTTTTTGCATCTGTTTTACAACTGCCATGTTACACAATAGAAGCAGCTGCATTTTCACACTTTAGCTGTGAACACTTTTCTGCGAACACAGATGGCCAGTCTCGCATTTGCCTAAATGTTGGAGGAATAGGCTAAAACATTATATTATATGCATGCACAGCATCTACAGCAGATGGAAGAGAAGCTCAAAGAGAACATGAATCAAACTGTTTTTAATCTGTCTTCCAAATGAACTCTTTACATATTCTGAACTACAGCAGCCAAAACACTCGTCGTCAAATAATTGCATCTATACATCTAATGCTTAAACTGCAGTTTCCTGTGTTGAGACCCAAATTCTGTTATGTAACATGCTGGCTTAAACACACATTTTGTGTGTTTTAGCCTGTTTTGTTTTGTCTTGTGGCAACAGCACAAAGCTGTGACAGTAGAAAAATAATATATATTTTTGAATGAATAAGACATGAAACTCAGTTCTCACCTCATATAATTAGAATACCATTATGTTAACAGGAAGGACTGAGTGACAGCATTACTGTGTGTAAGCAAAATAACAGAAAAAAACTGAAAAACATCCTACAGGTATGTTTATGTGGAAAATGTCTTGGTTGCATGTTTTTTACTGTTCAAAGTATTTTTGTACATCTTTACATAACTTAACAATTTGCTGTTGAATCAGTTAAGCAAACACTTTGGCACTTAATAGATGAAGAAGCTTCTGATCTTATGGAGATCAGGATGAGCGGGGATGATGCAATGTGTGAAAATGTTTAACCAGCTGATCTGGACACTAGTGTGCCGTATTGCATATTCAGAGCTGCATGAGCCTTAAGAGTGTCCACAGCACTGGGACTTCAGTAGGAGTTTAAATGAGGGGACCCAGCTCCAGAGGGACAATTTCCTGCTGGCAAACAGAGAGCTAATGTATTCCATGACTTAGCAAATCACATACTGATCCAGATGAAAATCTCCCTTTGTAGCTCTCAAAACTATTGGAAGACCACTGTATTTTTAAAAAAAAAACAAAACCCCAACCCACTTAGACCTCATTAAATAGTCTTAAATTTGAATGTGTGTGATCTTTACTGTTTCATTTATGCATCTTTTAATTTATTTTGGACAAACTGAATAAAGCTCTTCTACATGAAAGCCACATTTCTGGTGTTACAAATGTTTAAATTAGGGGTGGGACTCGATTAAAAAAATGTATCTAATTAATTAGAGGCTTTGTAATTAATTAATCTTGATTAATTGCATTTTAATTGCATGACAATATTTGCCCCAAAAAGCAACATTTTTTAATTTAAATGGATTTGAATGGACATGAATATTGTAAACTCAAGCTCTTTTAATGTCTGGAAAAATGCATTTAATTGCATTTCAATTCAAAACAGTAGAAAAAGAAATGGCCAAAACTGAACAGACCTAAAGTTAAAATGCCATTTTAAGTACTTTAAGTACTTTTTCAGAACAGTATTGACTTTAAATGGTAAAAAAACCCCCAACAATTCAACATAAAGTGCAATTTCTTTTTTTGTAATTAATTAATCGTCCCACCCCTAGTCTAAATATACCACTGACATTGAACCTGTCTTTTGATTTTATACAATACTTTCTCCTGTCTGTTATAATAATAATATAAGTCTACCTCTCCAGCATGTACATACATACACATGTACCAGATAAAGTATGTTTTACACACAGATATATATATATACACACACATATATATATACACACACACAGACATATATATATATATATATATATATATATATGCACTACCTTAAATACTAGAATAAGATAAAGAGGACTTGTCATTCTGATTAAATAGCAGAAAATATAATTATATACAATATACATAAAAAATTTAGTATTGTAGTATATTGATGTACAACGTGTAAAACAACCCTATTGCCTCACATTTGCTGTGTTATCGGATGATTCTTTAAATCCCATGATTACTTTTAAAATAAGCTTTTTCCTCATGTGCCAGCATTTTTCAAATTCTTACTTTTCTTAAAGATCACCTGCAGATATGTTTAAAAATACTATTCTTTGAGTAATAATTTGTGTCTAGCTTGATTTTTTCCACTAAAATCTACTTACTTTACTACTACTTTATTTCTTCCTGTTGAATAATTCAGTCTATAAATATCCAAATATGCATCTGCTGGCATTTAACACAAGTTGAAGTTTCCAAGTTTCCACACTACTCACCTAAGTTCCATACTGAAATGTGATTGGCTTCCAAACTGGTTGTGATGTCACAGAATCCTGGTTGTGTGCGCACTTCCACTGCGATAATTGTGAAATGACCTATTGTCAAACTGTGGACATAGCTCATACTCAACAGTGAGGGTCAAACATCAAGTGAAGTAAGAAAATTCACTTTAAGGTCAGGAGAAGTATTAACAAGTTTAGTGTTAAGCCAGCACTAAAACATGGGGAGAGATTGTGGTTTTGGATGATAAAAAGTTAAATATGTTTATTGCATATTTGTGGCAGGACATTAACTCCAGTCTCCTCCATGAATACTGAGCTAAATAGAAAGATGTTAAGCATCAGAGCTTCTCTCCCGTCATAAAGACAGAAATGTGTCACACTGAATTCACTCAGTGGTCTTAGGAAGCTCTAGATGGCAGTTTTCATACCTTTAATGGTCATTTTGGATTCTTTGTGTGGAGACGGAGAATTTTTTTTTTTGCTATTTCTGCATAGATTTTTGCAATGGCACATTTTCTTCCCCCTGGGAGCAATTTGTTACCTCTGAACGTACAAGTCGGTTTTTGAGGCATTCAGAGTCGTAGAAGCATGAGGAAAATAAATCAGATTTGGGCTGAGCTCAGAGGCTGTTAACGACTATGAAGTTGCTCAGCTGACTGAGACAGACTGCCAGTCAGAGAGTATACATGTTAAAGGATTACAACACAGCTATTATAATTATAATCATCTATAGTCTCTCATGGTACCAGCTCTACTGGAAAAAAACATGAGCAAATACCTCTGTGCCAAAAATAGCAAGTGATGCAAAGTGAAAAATAATTAGCATTGACTGAATGACTCCATGCTCTAAAAACATTACTAGATTTACAACTGTAATGGACTTGTAATGGAATAAATATAAGTAGTAGTGTTTTTCAGTATAGTACTATCTGAATATTGGCATTTTCTCTGACCGCTGTCTATTAGCTCAAAATTCTAATAAATATAATGAACAAATTTTAGTCAAAGAAAATAAAAAAAGAGCAGCTATATCATCTGTAACATTTTAGAAGCTGCTAGAAAATACACTGTAAACTGTATTTTAAAGCCAACCACCACACAAAATAACACACTGTTCCACAAAGGAGTCAAACCCGCTATGAAGTATCATCTGTTATCTTGAAACCCACAACAGTGGGCCTGTAAATGCTACTGCCCTACTCTTCTTGTAGAACGAATGACTCTTGCTGTATGTTTCAATTTAAATTATAGGAGTGAAGATACTGGATCACGTCAGGAGCAGCGTTAAAGTGTTAAAGCTGCCTGAGGGTCATGGCTCCTGCAGAACTTGACCAAGACCCTTTTTGTCACAGCAATAAAAGTGGTTTGGTCTGCTGGTCACTGGGGAAATCAAGTCAAACTTCAACAGGCCCCAATTGAGACTCATTCCTCTAATAAGGTATAGCTAGAAACCAGTCATAGACAGGAATTGTCCCTCAGTGCCTCTCAGTAAAATGTAATGCTTCAGTCTCACTATCTGTTTCCATGAAATGATGGAATAGAGATGCACGCTGTCCATCAGTCTGTAATCATGATGTTTTTTACATTAGTTCTTGAACAAATCTATTGATAACCACAGTATGGTATGCCTAACAAGACAGCAAAAAAATGTCTCTGCCTAAATATGAGCACAACAAAACTGCAAATATTATCATTAGACACGCCAGTATTTCACTTATGGTTTCAAACTGCAGCATAGCTATAATAACATTAGTTATTAGCCTTTAAAACTAAATGTATTCATTACAGCGCAGTACGAGAAGAGATTGTTATACCTATTTAAAATGTAAACCCGTTGTGTCATGTAGAAAATTGCATTTAAAACTGTGTTGTTTCTAAACTAATCTATGCAATGTTTCAGACAGTTCTCACTGTTAAGTAAGGAGAATCTCATTAATGAAAAGGAAAAAAAATTACAGCTAGGAGGCTGCTCCAGAGTCTCGTTAAAAGTTGAATACAAAAAGTAATTACAGTATGTGCATGGGAGGATCATAATGATTAAAGCTGGGAACATATTTGGTTGCACACACACGCAGTAACAAGACACTGAAAAGCAGGTGAATGCCATAAGTAATGAAGGGTCCAAAATTAAAAGGAAATACAATCGCAGCAAAGAAAGCACCATCAAAAACGAAAGTTTAATATTCCAATAAGTTTCAGACACCTGAGGTTTTTTACTGGACAGATTAGTAGTTTAAGGGAAAAAAGTATTCCTGGAAAGCATGTGTAATTGGGTCCTGTGAAAAGGAAGTGGGATGGAGGCTATAATCATCCAAAGTTCTGCAAAACACAGAAAAAAATAAGCTTTAATGCCGATAGAAAATTTGAGGTGAGAGGGGTCTAATCGTCACTTCTGGACTGTTTTAATTATGTCCCCAGGAGTAAAAGCCCTTAAGTCGTTCCTCGGTAGAAGCCATGGACATGGAGTAAATAACATCCAAACATCGGATTCTACATCTTGATAGTTATTGGAAAAGGACACACACAGTTACTGGTTTACTTGGCTCATGAGCAGGGGCCTCATCTCAAACACTGCTTACCACCTGCCAAATCTGCTTACACCTAACCTGTCCTCTCTTGTCAAAGTTTTGTCAAAACCACCCTACCTTCACCTCCATCCTTTCCTCATATCATTCATCCTCTCATCCTTCCTTTCATCCACTCCATCCTCCCTCAGTCCTGCACATCTTCTGTCACCCTTCCACCCCCCATGCACACTCTCCTTACCCTGACATCAGCCAAACCAAACCCAATCCTCTTAGGATCATCCACTGTTTTACATCCATCCAGCTCACTATCTAATAATCAATAAGGACAAGTACTTTACATGTCTCTGACACTCTTGCCTGAGGATCAATATGTATCACAAGAGATCATATCCTAAACATTATTTAACTGTTGTATACGTCACCACTGTTGCCAAAACAAACATTTTGTGGTTGCTGTGTGTTACAGTTTATAATAATCTGTGTGCCCCGTGCAGAGGAAAAATACACTCCAGGAAGTTATACTGTGTCTTATTCACAATAAATGTAATGCATACAATTTTAAAACGTACAACAAAATTGTTCAGTACCTGAGGAACACAGCAGCCAGTGCACTCAAAAGAGCATCTCATGTATGGCTGATGAGACAAAAGATAACCGGTTCTGTACAGTGACACTTGTATTTTCAGTAATGTTGGCCTGATTATACTTTTTATCAGGACTATGGAGGAGTGTACAGGCTTCATTGTCATCTCCTTTGCTCTCTTACACACTTGAAAGTTTTGTTGCGCTGGTTAGAACTACACAAGCACAGTTGATGCTCCAGCTAGCAGCAATCTGACAAGAGGTTCAGCAGCCAAAACAAACAGAGCACCTACTTTTTAAGTATGACTAATTAGAACTCAAATTATATGGGATTTTCAAAACTGATATCAATTTAAGTGGGTAAAAATTTGCAGATTATTGACATGGCAGCATGGCAATATAGTATTTTCTAAGTGAATTGTGCACCAAAATGACTATGTTGAGGCAGTCTGAAGGCTGCTCTTTTTGTTTTGATATTTCCATCAAAGTTGCATACATACTTATATTGTGCATATAATTATCAGCAAGCTCATATGAGAAATTTTAGTCACAACAACATATTTGGGTTAGCTGCTTCCCAGTCATCACTGTGCTTCAGTATTTTTAATGGTAATATGACATTTTTTTTCTTTCTAATGGACTCATGGTCTGTTTATTGTGAAGGTGCCAGGGAAAGGCTGCATTGTGTGTGTGTGTGTGTGTGTGTGTTTGTGTGTTTGTGAGGGAGGGAGGAGAGGATAAGTTCTATCGAAGTCGCTGCCATTCGTACTGGCCTTCTGCCCGTTCTCAAATAGGTCAGGAGATGTTACACATTTCTTAGTAAAGAATGTGTCAAGCCATGCTTTTAGAGGAGAGAACGAGCTGGCAGAAATACGGCGAGAAAAGAAGCTGCGCACGTGTCATCCTATTATTAGCAAGCCTTTGCCCAAGCTGCTTTAGACAAGTAAATAGTGTGCTATTGTCTTGACTTGATACAATAACCAATGGCAGACCTGACCAGACAGGATGCATTGTGACAAATTGCATTTTACATTCATTATAAACCAATAATCTCTTGCGGATTAAATTAGAACCTTTTCTTATTTACTTGTTTCACGAAGACCTCAAATAACAATCATGTATTTAAAACAAAAGCTAGATGCAAAATACAGACAATGACTAAATAAATGCAGCTTGTAAGCCCAGTGTAACATAAGAGGCAACACTGACTAAGCAAAGATACAGTACACTTAAACCAGGGATTAAGGTTTTAGACTACCTGGACTAATTACACCTTGCAGAAATGTGATTAGTGAGAGCAGTCGCAGTAAGCAGGACACAGACACAGACATGGACTTATAAGCACAAGCTCTACCAGTGAACAAAATAAACCAAAAAGATGCTTCTAGACCTGCCGGGAGTCTGGTAGACAACATTACTTACTGTACCAGAAGATGGTCGCGTAATGGAAACCATCATGTGGTTGAATGAGAGAGAGAGAGCATTAGCATTTGATCCGGATAATGATCTAAAAGGCTCCAGTAGTGGCAACAACAGGAAGAAACATGGCTTCTCCGGAGAGCTTGCTCAGTCTTGAACTTCTTCAAACTATTTTGATTATTCTCATCATATTTGAATGGCAATTGTTAATTGTTAAAATTGTTAAGAAGAATGACTGGACTTAGACATTGAAGTAAAATAAACTTATCTTTAAAGGAATTAAGCAAAATGCACAACTCGATAAACCAGTGTTGTAATAACTTGTGTACAAGACTCATAAATATTAAGGAATAAGAAAAAAAAACTGCACAAAACTACACTAAAGACCTGTAGAGACTCTGATGTGTGTAGGAAATGTAATACTTTATCTTCTTTTAAAATGTTATTGGGATAATGTTTTAAAAACAAAGTCTGACCTACTGGGCATTATTCATTACTGACCTATAATAAATAATAATTATTTTAAAAACAGAACAATTTCAAAAGCTGACACCTTTTTAAGGAAGGAAAGGAACATTTAAATGTATCCATGACTGATTATCTCTTAAGTAAAATTCTCAGCTCAGACGTATGAACACACATTATAATATGTAAATGCATGTGTTTAAAGTTTGATAGTCCACTACATGTAACTTGCACCTCCCATCGTCCTAGACAATATACGCATTTCTAAGTACAGAGGTGACGGCCCTTGTTAAACAGAGGGCTGAGATCAATGTGTGTGTGTGTGTGTGTGTGTGTGTGTGTGTGTGTGCTCAAAAAGGGATTGAGCCAAAGTAGCTGCATCACTGAAGACCCAGACGGCTTTAACTGCAACGGACTGAAGCAAAGATCAAAGCCTTATAATACGAGGGACACCCGAAAACCTGCAAATGAGCGCACGGAAATTCAGAAAGGACAGATTTTTCTTTTCATCTCCGGATAGGCGAATCTACAAACATTGCAGAAAATACAAAAAAGTAGAAACACCACATCGCATTGCATCCCGCAAGATAGGAGACGCTCCAGCTGCATTGCACACACCATGTCGGATGGAAAAGACATCCTACCTCACTCTGTGTCTCCATCCCACTCAGACTTGTGGTCCTGATGATACGCTACTGCTTTGCTCCAGCATCCTAAAAGCACTGTTATTTCGACCAGAGGGGGGAAACATGATGGTAGTGCGACTGGGCTGACGCACCGCCTGACGAGAGGCAGCTGACCAATCAGAGGGTAATCCGATAGACTCCTTGCCAATCCGCTCAAAGGGGAGAAACCGGGGACTGCACGCACACATGAGTAGCAAGGTAGATTGACGCTGTGAGAGAATTTCCAGTCAACTCCTGCAAACTGTTCTCACAGCAGACAAACACGTTTAGCTACTGTCCTGTCCAGGCAGAGGAGCCTCCACACACAGTCAAATTTTCTGTACTGTGATGTTTTATTGTTTCATTTATTTAATTTAAAGAATGAAGCGTCTCTCAAAGCTTATTTTTCCACCATAAATTCATTATTTAACGGTTGAACCTGTGCTCAAAGGCTTATTTTAATGAATAATGAATAGTGAAGAATAAGAGTAAAAATAATAATAATAAAAAAAGAAATTTAAATATAAAAAGAAATTTATGGGTATAAAAGTAAAAGAAATATAAAGCATACTGGCTCATGTGTGCACTGAGATGGGCTGTGCAATTCACATAGCTACAAAATTTAATATGTACATACAGCACAACTGTAAACAACACAATAACCTGTTTATGTGTCCATACTTTCATTGTAAGCTTACTCAGAGCCTCATTTTACTTTTAATGTACTTCCCTGCATTGTAAGATAGTAGGCCTTGTATATAAAATAAAAATAAATCAGTGGTCTTGCAGTTTTATGAGTGCTCAAAGGCACCTAACAGTATGTTAAGCTCGTGGACATCCACACTGAGGAGCAGTAAGAGGATGAGTAACCACATTTGGTCATAAGCTTATTTTAGACTGCCTGTAAAAATTCATGTAAGACGTGCTGTATCTCCTGCTGCTGCATGTGTGCTTGCTGTCTCTCATCTGCCTGCTTTTTTAATATTCCACCTCCAATTTTTCCCTACATGGAAGCAGTTTCCTAGTCTACTGTACAGTCTAGGCACACCTGTGGTTTGAGCTCCATATCCCCTACGGGCTGCGGGCAGCTTCTAAAGGAGATTATACTGATGGTGTGAAAGGGATCTGCTGGACCTGCCCCTGTCTCCTGTCAGCTGCTGCAAGCATACGCACACCTAACAAGTCATGTGACAGCACTTCTTCTTTGTGTATGATTTGATGCAATTGGTTTGCATTTCACTTTCAAGGAGACAAATGAAACAATAAAATTCAACATTTTATTGCTCTTAGATCAGCAATAAAGTAAGTGAACCAGCCTGACAGCATGACAGAATCAGGAGTTTTTCTTGTACAAAGTAAGGTACAACCGTCTAATCTAAAAAATAAAATTCTTCATTCAAAAATATTTGTGGTTTAAAATAGGATACAAAGGTCCAAAACAAACATGATATCACCAGTTCACCTGTTTATATTATATACTTTCAATATTATAAATAAAATAATTCCAAGATGCTTTTATGTTGTAGTCTGCACACCAGGTGCTAAAAAAGCAGGCAAATGCAAAAAATGTTGATATGTCAAAAGATAAAAGCACTGGCAAAATAATACAACAGTCTACAGACTGAGACTATTTTCTATGAACCGGCATACAGTAACAAAAAAGGAGTTAATATTACAATAAACCAATTAGTTTTAGAATTTTTAGAATAAAACAAAAGGGAAGAAGAGCAGTTCATTAATTATATTTGAAAATGCCACTTTCAATGGTGCTATTTCCAAGAGCAGTGGGAAGACTAACATTTAGACTAAAACAACTTAACCTATCACTTGAACCTATCCAGAAATGTCGATTAAAACCAACATTAAGATTTATTTGCAGTCACTTTTATATTTTATCCAGATCTTGAATTTATCATGATGCTGTTTCCTACCTTAATATTTCTAATTATGGGGCAAATGACAGTTGTGGCAGTTACAACTCAATTTGTGATTTCATTTAATCCTGTTGTGTCAAATGTCAAATGGTTCATCAGTTTGACTGCTGAACATCAGGAAAATAACAAAAATACAATCTGATGAATGAAAAATTACACGTGGGGCAAACCAAGCTCAGACCAAGGCACGCTGCTTCATGTCTACATTCACTTTCCACACTTTATCCACACCTATCTCTCTAGTACCTACTTATTGACCTAGTTAATTACAGTTACAACCTGCTTTTCCATTTGTACACCATTTACAAGTATGTACACAACACGTTTCCTTCTATATTCTTACTTTTCATGTTCCCTTTCAAATCACTTAACTGCATGACCTTCAATCAAACACGTCCTTAACTGTACCAACAGGACAGATCTCTTCTTGTGTCTTATTGTACTAATCATTCTTGTGTGCCTCTGCTTTGCTTTTATTTAACTAAACTGTGCAGTTGGGTGACTTTATTTCAAAGGACACTTCTGGGAACTGCCTTTCTGTGTTGGTGTTTGGGTGACTTGGGGGAGCTGTCTGGAGGGGGCCACTGTGGTTTAGTAAGCTGAATGTCTTCCTCTATTTTAAAGGCTTTCTTCGGGGGATCGGCCTGTGGGGGCCAAACTACAGATATTTTGTTACAGTGTGGTTTGCTTTCATCCCACGTTTTTGTTATTTCATTTTCACCACTGTGTGTTTTTTCTACTGAACTTAGGCTGCTCATGGAATATCTATATTCTAGTTTCTCATCTGAGGGGATAGATCCACCACTTCCTGTGGGAGGTTTCTGCCCAGGTCCATTATCATAGCTCCCTTTGGACTTGAGGAGTTGTTTGTAATGGTGAAGACAGTAGAAATGTCCATGGAGGGAGACGTAATTTCCTAGGCTACAAGAGACAGGAAAATTTTTTATAGTTTAGAGGTGAACCACATCAAAATCATAAAATAGCTAACACTGATTTTAGTTATGCAGTGTTCATAGTGGTCTGTGGTGGTTATTTGAATAAAAGCCTTAGTTACCTTAATTTATTTCTGCAGTGCTCACAGTAGAAACAGGATTTATGGTACTTTTTTTTGTCCACTATCAGGGCATCCATCGGATAAGCTCTCCTCCGACATACTGTGCAGAGCTCCGACTTCGGAACTCGAACCTGTTTGAAAGAGATAAAGCACAAATTATTATTATTATTATTATTATTTCCTCAGGAGAATCATCTCCTTTGGGCCTCATGATGCCACAATGTCTTGTTTTTTCCATTTTCTCTTTATTTATCTCGTTATTTTTGTTAGTACATTGCAGTACAATAGATTGCATTTGTATCCAAACGTGTGTTACATGCTCATTGTTTAAGTAAACAAATTACAATAGCGAATATTAGTGATAGTAAATGATGCAGTGTATTTTCCTTGGGGATTTTATTTTAGTCTCTCATATATCTACACACATGCATGCACAGATACCCATGCATCTTTCTACTCTGACAGTGTTTGTGAGCACTACAAATAAGCTGTCATCTGGTTCAGTGAAAACCCTCAGCCAGTGTGTGCTGTAATTTTCCTGTTGGAAAGGTACATTACATACTGGCTTTATTCTGGTCAGCTAATGGACAGTCTCTTGAAAATATAGTACGACTACAAGGCTTACCATGACCATTTACACCAATTAGATTAGTTAGACCAATTATGTTTCCAATGACATCATCCTTGTTACAAGCATTGTACAAAAAGTTTGACTAATTAATTTCAGTCAAGGTTCACTTTTTCATGGACCTTTCAATTAAATGTCAAAGTCTTTGTTACTGAATGGAGCTGGTTGAATTGCCATCGCATAATGACTGGTGGTCAAAAAAGGAAGGAAGTTCTACCATTGTCTCAGTTAAAGGTTGGGCATTGCAGATTACAGGCTTCCATTGTTTTCAGTGGCAAAGATAAACCTTAAACAACTTCAGGACAACCCACCAAACCCTCCAGACTGATAATGACCATGAAATGTTCTAAAAAAGCTGTTAACTAGTAAAATAACCACAAGGATTATTTAATTTTGTCAAATTTCTGTTCCCTGTATCAATTGGATGAACTTTCAAACTCAAATTAACACTATACTTGTGGTCATGCTATATTAGAGTTAGCTAGGATCCTATTTTTACTTTTTTACCAGCCTGAAATGTCAAAAAAGTACTGGATAGATTGCCATAAAGTTTGGCACAGGCATCCATGTTGTCTAAACTTTCGTTTGTGCAAGACTTTTCTTTGTGACCAAACACCTGCAAAAAACAATCCCACCAGCCTTAGCTATACTTTCAGTTTAACGCTAATTGATAGTTGCATAGTAAACTAAACATCAACATGTCAGAATCTTTGTGAGCTTGTTAGCATGCTAACAGTTGCATTCAACTTTAAGTTTTGCTGTGAGTAGAGTAGTAAAGTAAGTAAGTAAAATTTAACTTAGTTGTTAGGCAACAAGCCTGCCAGCATGGCTGCTTTTTAGCAACATGTTATCCAGAAAAAATACGCAATTTTTACAGTGCAGTAATCAGAAAATCTGCATCCATCCATAGTCCATGCAATTAGTTTGTGTTCTGTGTAGATCTTTACCAGATGAGACAATCTTCATCTGATGTGACAAAACTTGTGATGTTGTCTCTTCTGAAACAGTGTAGCCAAGGCTCTTGAAAACTGTCTCACTCTCCCTCCATGTCTTGTGGAAATTCCTCAGCAACTTTTCAGTAGCATCCTCATCATAGGTTTCTTTTCGGCTCACTGCTTTTCTCTTAACTGCATCAGCGTAGGAGAAAGGAGCCCGTTGGGTTGAGACACTCTCAGAGTGCTCAGTAACAGTTGTCCTTGTTCCAGTGACCTTGTTACCAAACTCATCAACATTTGAGAAATGTTCTGTGATAGATTTGGTCTCAGATAAGCCTGCTGGTGATTCTGCTGGCACAGTTTCCACCTCATTTTTCTGAGGTGGGAGGGGGGTGTTCTTCCGTAAGCCTCCCTTTGTCTCTTGAGGACCTTCCCGCTTTGAAGTGTCTGCTGTTGTTTCAGTCAGGCTTGACACAGGCTCCTCCTGATCTTTTTTCTCCTCTCTGAATGAAGAACTTTGCTCACCCAGTTCAAAAACATTTTTAATAGCCTGAATGTCAAAAGTTGGCATTTCCTGTTCCAGGATGTCTGCTCTCTCTTTGCAATCTGTGCTTTCAGTGTCATTGTGAAGCCACTCTGTGAGTGGGATAAGCTCTTTTTTAAAATATAATTTCTCTTCTGGTGATTCAAAATTGTTTACAAGACTGGACAGATCAGCCTTAGGAAGCTCTTCTTTTTCGTTGTTCTTATTTTCTTCCATGCACTCCTCCATGTCTGGGCCCAGTCGTTCAGGGATATCAATGGGCTCCTTTCGCATATAGGTCTTATTCATTTCAGCCTTTTGAGCCCCTTCAAAAAACTCTCTCTTTTCTTTGACAGATGCAGATGATGGCTCTGAAATATCTTCAGCATCAACAAGATCTGTGTCATTTTCACACAAAGGCATGTGGGTCTCAGACTTATTTTGTATTTCATTTGCATTCAAACCCTCTGAAATATTGGCTTGATCTTCTTCTACATGTGCAGAATTTATATCAGCTTCCTGGGCCTCCCCAGATAAACTCTTTTTGGGCTTTTCTAAAGCAATCGATGTCCCTAAGGTCTCCACGAGCTGGGACTCGATTTTGATTTGCCGATGGAATGATGCAGGCGATTCTACAATCTCTGATTTCTTCTCAGAGATTTGCTGAGGGAGCAGTGGTGGTGGGGTGACACCACGTGAAAGCTTGGCTGTTGTGTCTTTGAGCCGAGCCAAATTTTCTGCTCTGTCGAAAGTTGGGGAAGGTGTGATTCTAGTGAGGCGTGAAGTTGGGGTGTCACATCTGCGTGGCGGTGGTGTGGGAGGTGTGGGTGGCCTGTGCAGCAGAGTAGGAGATGGAGTTACTCTCTGGGGTGAGTTGGTTCTTCGGGTGGATTCAATGGTGATAAATGTCGGTGAGGGAGAACGCATCCTCAGTGATGGCGATGGAGCTCGAAGGTCGACAGTCTTGCAATAGATCACCTCTTCTTTCCTTCTTTCATGGGGGGTCTTTTGCTTTGTTTGGTTCTCAATTTTGGCAGAACCAATACTGATCTTGGATATTCTTGGTGTTCCCCCTCCTGAAATGGATTTCTCAGAAATTGGCTCACATTCATGCTTCTCCAATGTCTCATTATCCTCTGGGTGCATCAGTTTAGGCTCTGCTAGCTTCCTAACATGGGAAAGTATTTCATAGTTTTTTTGAGAGTCACTTCCCACCACAGATGCCTCCAGTTCACATTTTCTTTCTGGACTTATGAGCCAATCTGGAACTGCACTCAACAGAGTCTTTACAGATTTAGAATCAGTCTTCTCTGAAACTCCTTGTAGTTCTGTGATGCGAGAGATTAAAACCTGGACCTCTTGCCTCTGAGATTCCTCTGTTCTTTCTGCTGTGGACTTTACTAGTTCATTTTGTTCTGACTCGGCTGTCAATGTAATTGGGGCATCCCTACTTATTCCTGGTGGTTCTTCTGCGCTCTGCTGAATAACTGTCACTTCTTTGTTCATATGAGATTCCTTCTCCAGCTTTTGAACTGCTTTTTGTTGCTCAGATTTCTGATTATTTTTGCTTTCTGTGGAAACAACCTCTCTCCTGACTTGATCCTGTTCTTCTTTGACACTTTTGTTAATTTGGGTGATTACAGTTGTTCCCTGAGTTTGGGGGGATTTTTGAGATGTTGCTGTCTTGGTCTCTATAATGTCTATCTTTGAGTCTGTGGATGTATCTTTACCTTGACCTGGCTGCGCAACCCCTTTAGACTTTTTGGACCTCTTTTTCTTCTTTGCTTGAGTTCGACTTTCTGGTTGGCTGTCATTTATGCTAACAGTAACAGCAGGTGTAGAGCCAGCAGCAGTAGAGAGAGTAACACTCTTAATCTCTTGCTTTAACTCAGTCTTTACTTCCTCAGCATGACTGATCACTTTCACCTCAGCAACTTCCTTCACTTCCACCTTAAAATCTTGTGAAAAACTCATTTTCTCATTCTCATTGGACACTTTTCTCTCTATTTGTTTATTGTTCTTTTTCACCTTTTGGTTTGGTTTGCCAGTTTTTCCATTTACATCATCAGCTGCCTTCTCTGTTTGCAATGATTGATCAGTAACTTTCTCCTGGCTCTTAGTCGGAGAGTGATCAGTTTTCTTCTTATTCCCACGCTGTGGTGATTTAGACTCCTTTAAATTTTTGTCTGAGGTAATATTTTCTATGTTGATGGACTCATTGCAAAGGTTATTAGGTGATTTGGGTGCCATATTATCTCTTGTCTTCTTGCTCTCAGATACAGGCTCAGGTTTTACTACTTCCATTGGAATTTTGTCTGAAAGTTTTTCATCTTCCTTTTTATCTTCAGATCTGTTGGATGCCTTTGTTTTCTGATTTTTCAAATCTTTCTTCCCTTCAGCCATTATGTTTTCTGTTTTTGCTACATCAGTGATAGATGTCTGAACTTTGTCAGTCATGACAGACTGTGCTGACTGCTTGGAGGAAACAGAAACAGTTTTCTGTGTAGTGGTTTGCATCTGCTGCCTAACAGTTGACACTGATGAAGTCTTTTGAATGGAGACCACTTTAGAAGTGTCATTAGAGACAATTTTCTGTTTAGCAGAAGATGTAATCATTGTATCTGTGTGAATTTTCTCATGGCTCTCACTGCCATTGCTCTGGGTAGTATTAGAGACAACAACATACTTGGATATATCACCTAATAGTGAATCTGAATGAACATTCAATGCTGTCTTTTCAGCTCTCATCATTTCTGATGTATTGTTATTCGACTGCTCTGTATCTTTGGTGGAAAGTATTTCAAGAGCAGTGGTGACTGAGTCATGTATGAAAGTGGGTGTTGGAGTGGTTGGAGGTGTGTTTTCCTCCCTCATCCTCCGGTACTTTTCTTCCGCTTTTATTAATGGAGTGTTGAATTTGCTCATTGGCCCTCTCATGAAAGGTGGAGGAGAGGGTGGAGGGGTGAATTTGACTGGAGAGATATAAACTTTCTTTCGTGGTTGTGGTGACTCAGGTGGTGGAGGGATTTCACATTTAACAGTTTTAGATGGGTTTGTTGTTTTTGATTGGTTTTGACTAATTTCTACCACTTTCTCTGATGCAACCACTTTAGGCTCCAGCTTCGGGACTGGGTGTACAGCTGGACCTTTCACTTTTTTAACTGTCATCTTTTTCGCTTTTGCTGGTGAAGGATGAATTGCCTGTGTTGGCATGCTCTCCAGTTCCTGTTGAGATGGAGGAGGTGGGAGGAAGTCCTGCTCACTGGTGAGAGGTGGTGGTGGAGGAGGAAGGTGATCAATATCAGAATCAACATGAGGAGGCGCAGGAGGAGGAGGAGGAGGAAGGTCAATGTCTACTACTGGTGGAGGTGGAGGTGGAAGAGGCAGATCAGGCTCTGGCACTTGTGGTTTTAGGATGTAAACATCAGTTTCTACTTTGGTTTTATCTACTTTTATCATCCCCTTTGGGCTTGACTTTAGATTACGAAACTCTGTCTTTAATGTTTTGATGCCGTGGTTTTGGGTAATCGTTTTATGCTGCACCACAGTTGTTGATTGCTGAGCAGACTGCTCCACAGAACTTGACTTTGTTCTAACTATTTCAGTTTCATTAGAGATGGAGTGATTTTCTTTTGATGTTTCCACTAAATTAGCTGTTTTTATCTTTTGTATGTTCCTCTGCGCATCAGTACTTAGGTTTTTAACCGGAGGGCTCTGCTTGACTCGAACTCTTCTGTATGCTCCAAGTTTGACTTTAGGAGTTTCACGCTGTGCTGTTTCCAACAAAGATTTAATTGTGCCTTTAACATCACCCTTTATCACTTCTTCTTTCTCCAGCTGGGTTTGTTCCTGTGTCTCATATAATGATTTAATTGACATCTTGACATCACCCTTTATGTCACCCTCAAGACTTGGGCTACTTTGCATCCTCGGTGAAGGTGGTGGCTCCATTAAGAGTTGAATTGTTCCCCTGACATCTCCCTGAACATCTGTTTCCTGATGGCACTTTTTCTTCTCACTGGAGGCATCATGTAGACTTTGCATTGCTATGCGAATATCACCCCTCACAATTTCTTCCTTTTCAACTTCCCTTACCATTTGCTTTGCCATCTCCAGAGATTTTAATGTGGCCTTCACATCTCCAGGAACTAAATCCCCAACAACAGTTTCAGGTCTGGATGTTGCCGACTTCTCAAGGGATCTCAGAGCCCCTTTGATATTTCCTGGTATGATATCTGGCTTCTCCACCTCCTTGTACCGCTTCTGAGCCCTCTCCAAGCACCGCAGGGCTTTTGGTATGTTGCCTTTCACCACCTCCTCTTTCTCTACAACAACTGTTTGATTTGCTGATTCAGACAATGAATTCAAAGCAGCTCTTAAATCACCTTTGACAATCTCCTCCTTTTGGAGTCTTTCCAATGAGACAGTTGGCTCTGACATGAAAACTTTTACTGTGTTGTGAACATCCCCAGGTATTACATCCTCCACTGTGCGTTCAATTTGGGTTTGATTACGACCAAGGATGAGTTTTGTGCCCTTGATGTCGCCTCCAATGATTTTTTCTTTTTCAACTGTGTCCAGTGGAGTCTCATCAGGTTCTAAATTCAGCTGTTTCAGATAGTCGAGAGACCCAGACTCAATGCATGTGGAGTAAAAACTGACGTTTCCTTTTTCAGTGGCTTCTACCTTTATCTTCACTGCCTGGTCTGACTTGTCTGTGCTGGACAGTCTTTCAAGAGCACTCTTTATATCCCCTCTGACAATGTCCTCTTTTTCAACATTAACAGTGTCATGTTTGTTTAGTAGGGAATATATTGTCATCTGCACATCTCCTCTCTCATCCTCCTGGATGAGTATTCCATGTTTTGCTGACCCATCCTCATTGAAAAGGTTGTTTATAGCTTCCTGAATGTCACCTCGTAATATTTCCTCCTTTTCAATACTGCTGTCTCTCTCTTGGTTGAGTAGTTGCTGCACTGTTGAACTGATATTACCCTTCTCTTCTGAATCTATGACAATCTGACGTTCCTTTATTTCTTGTCTGTTGAGTAGGTTCATCATAATTGTCTGCAGATCTCCTCTGATGACTTCCTCTCGTTGAATCTCTGGAGCTTGCTTACTCATTAGCTTGTATTTTGCCATCCTAACATCTCCTATTTCATCAGCTTCAATAAGTATTCCCTTCGACTTCACCATTTTCTGACTATAAAGTTCCTCAAGAGTTCCCTTGACACTCTTGCCGAGGATTTCAGTCCTCTCCATTTTTGTCTCATTAAAGTTGTCAAACGGTGTTGTCTCAAAAAGCCACGTTGTTGTCTTTACATCTGCTTTGGAAATATCTTCCTGAGTGATGTTGGAATGACCTTCATCCTCATCTACCTCCTTAATGTGGTCAAGAGGGTTTTTCTCAAAGAGCCAGACTGAATGTTTAACGTCTCCTTTTGCAACATCCTCCTTTTGAACAGTTTCAATCAGATTTTCAGAGCTCATGCTTCTAATTTTGTCAATTGACTGGGTTTCAAATCTCCATTTTGCAGTCCTGACATCACCTTTTTGTATTTCACTCACATTAACTGTTCTAACAGATTCCTCTGACATGGCATCAGACTCAAAACGATTTTTGTTAATCCTTACATTGCCTCCTTTAATATCATCTACAGTTTTTATTACAGCCTTCTTTTCTTGAGCAATCCTGTCAAGAGGTTGTGTCTCAAATTTCCACCTGGCGGAGGTGACATCTCCTTTTTGCACATCCTGTTGTGTGACAGATTTGATTATATAAACCTCATCTGTGTCCTTGATAGCATCAAGGGGCTTAGTTTCAAACAACCACCGGGTTCCAACAACATCTCCTCGTGTTACTTCCTCACTTGTGACAGTGGTGACTTCATGATAAAGGCCCTCTTTGTCCTGAATGGCATAAAGGGGTTGATTTTCAAACATCATGGTGTAATTTCTCACATCTCCCTTCTCTTCTTTGTCACAGACAATTTTTTGCATTTTCATCAGCTCTGTGTCTGTCTCAGAGGATGAACCCTGAATTTTATCCAAGGAACAAGTCTCAAAAATGAAACGCCCCTTATGTACATCTCCTCCTTGTACATCATTAACTGTGCGGCTGCTCATGGATTCCTCTTGACTATCATGGATTGTATCTATGGATTGATTTTCAAAAAGCCATTTGCAGTTCACCACATTTCCTTTTTGTATGTCCTCAGTCTGAACTCTCTTGAGCTTTTGCATTACTTCTTCACACGTTGAAGTCATGATATCGCACGTTTGGTTTTCAAAAATATACTTCATCCTTGACACATCTCCAGATGCAATATCTATCTCAGTGACACGCTTAAAAGAGCCCTTCTCTTCCCCAGTGAGGTTCTCCAGTTTCTCTGTTTCAAAGAGAAAGCATGCCATCCTTACATCTTTTCCTCTAATATCTTCTTGATTCACTGTGCATGATTTCAGAACAGTCTCTGTCTCATCGTGGATAGTGTCAAGTGCTTGTGTCTCGAAAAGCCAGGTGCAAGTTTTAACATCGCCCTTTTGTGTTTCCTCAGACTGAGTTTCACCCTTTGACTCCACTCGTTCATACAGGATATCCATTGGTTTTGTCTCAAATAGCCACTTGCAAGTTTTCACGTCACCTTTTATGACATCAAGATTTTTACTTGTACCCACCTCCTCTTCATCTTCAATATTGCTGAAGTACTTGATGCCATCAAGAGGCTGTGTTTCAAACAACCACTTAGCGGTTTTCACATCACCAGACTCTATTTCTTGTTTGGATATGCCCTTGATAATTTGGTATTTATTAATGCTTTCACCAAACTGGTCAATCGGTCGTGTTTCAAACATCCACTTGCACGTTGTTACATCTCCTTTCACAACTTCTTCCCGGCGTACTGTTTTCACCTCATGGAAGTGCCCTGAGCTGTCTTGCATGGCATACAGTGGGGTGGACTCAAATAAGTTTTTATTTGATTTCACACAGCCAGATGTTACACCTTCGATCAGGATCTTTTGAGATTCATCACTCCTGTTTAAATCTGTGCTCTCAAAGATTTGCTTGTAGTTTGAGACATCCACTTTATCAATTTCTTCCAGATCAATTGTTCTGAGGACGTCTTTCTTTTCCTCTCTAATCTGCTCCAGGGGTTGGCTTTCAAATCGCCATTTCTGATGTCTAACATCACCTCTCTCCTCATTAAGTGCTACTGTTTTTTTCAGTTTGCCCACCTCTGCAAGCTCTTTCAACTCCTCAGTTGGAATTGTTTCAAAGTAATGTCTGGCTGATCTCACATTACCTGCAATAATTTCCTCTCTTGTCATAGGCACAGAGTTTGCACTATCTTTTAAAGTGTCCATTGGCTGCGTCTCAAATACCCAGCAGTTCTTGCGAACATCTGCCCTGCAGCTTGTGCCATCCTCCTGTGTGAGGTCGTCCTCAACATTCACAGTGCGAATAACCTCTTTCTTCTCCTCTCTTATGTGCTCAAGAGGTTGACTCTCAAAGCGCCACTTTTGGTGTCTGACATCCCCTTTTGTTTCTTCATTTACTGTTGCTTTTTGAAGTTTTCCGACCTCAGGGCCAGTTTTTCTCTCTGTTTGAGGGCTGCTTTCAAAAAAGTGTCTTGCAGATCTCACATTGCCCCCAATAATTTCTTCAATAGACTGGGGTCTCGCATTGGAGTCATCCTTTAGAGAATCCATTGGCTGGGTTTCAAACACTAAGCATTGCTTGCGCACATCAGCTCCAATAATCTCTTGATTCTCCAATTTTGAACTTTCCCATTCATTAAGAGAATTTAATGTCTTTATCTCAAACAACCACCTGCCCCAGTCTCCCTTATTACTGTCCTCCATGGACAGACTACACACAAGTTTCAGAGGTGTGTGTTCTCCATTTGTTATGTCCAGAGGTTGGGTATCGAAAAGCCAACGTGAAGCAATGGAGTTCTCTAATTCAGTTTCAATTTTTCGCACAGACTTGATCTCCAGCATTTGGCTTGATTGTCCCATAATAATGCATTTAAACTGAGTGTCAAAAGTGGTTGTAACAGTTTTTACATCACCATTTATTTCCTCTAACACTGACCTTAGGCTCAACAGGTGGCTCTCATCAATGGTCTCAGTGTGTCCGAGCCTTTCCATGTACTTATTGTCAATCATATAAATGGTAGCATTTTCATCCTCTTCTGTGAACACAACCTCTTTTGTCAAATCTTCCTCCTTATGCATTTTATTTAGCGTGTCCATTGTCTGGGTTTCAAACAACCATGCTGCAGCACGGACATCTCCTTTATCAAATTTGTTGAATTTGTTTTTATATTCAGTTGAGTTTATATTGTGTGAACTCAGCTCATCCATTGGCTTGGTCTCAAACATCCAAGCTGTACGTCTCACATCTTTTCCAAGAATGATTTCCTGTTCTGTAATTTTGTTGTTGTCAACCTCATCAGGAGTCTCATCTTTGATAGTGTCCAGTGGTTTATTTTCAAACATCCAGCGCATTGCCTGCACTTCCCCAGGGAGAATCTCTTCCCATTCCCCGTATTCTTCATCATCATTGATATCATCAGGGCTGCCACCATCATCCTCATACATGTACTCTTGGCTCTCTAACTGGTTGTTCTCCGCTTCATTGTAATCACTGTAATACTCCTTCTCAATATTCTTACGAACCTCAGGATGAATGTGCTTATAGAGACGTTTCAGCTCATACATACTCCTCTGCTTGAAATAAGCCTCTCTGTTGACTGGATATTTGGGAATTTTAGCAGATTCTTGAGGCTCAGGTGAGTAATGGCATGCTGGAATATTTTGATTGTCTGGTGGCATTTGTAGTAAGTCTGGAGGTGGTGGTGGAAGATAGTCAGAATCCTCAGCTGGTGGGGGTGGAAAGTCTTCGTAATCCATCACTGAAGTCATTGTGTTCTCTATTGCATCAGTGGCAGATGCTTCATGCACCTCACTAGTCACTGTGTTGTTTTGTGTCACATTTGAAGACCACTTAGATCGATTGATGTCACGTTCAATCTTTTAAAGGAACAAAAACGTGGGTGAATGACTATAAGTCCATCACATTACTCCATACTTAGATGTACTTTACATTCTTCTTGTTCTAACACTTGCAGATTTAATATAATATAATTAGGCCATATAGCAGGAATAATGTTAAAAAGTTTTTGAATGTTGAAGATACCACCTCCCAGGTTTATAGTAAACTGTGTGAATAAATTGCTTTTTTTATTGTGCTCTTTGCAGTCATGTATCAATAAATTAATATGATAAATATTATGATTGATTAATATATTTAAAGTGATGATTCTTAGGATTTTCAAGAAATTTCTGCATAGATACAGACCTGTATCCTGAATTCCTGTATTCACAGGATATGATGTATGTACATAAATGTTAATTTTTTTCAAATTTCATCTCATCACTGTGAGCCCTACTGTTCATTCTCCTCATGCTGCATAAGAACTATACTAAGTTACTACTAATGCAATGTCACACAGATCAAATGAGAAGTATATAATTGGCAAAAAAGTGTGGGTTTTATTATGAAGTAGTCATAAGAAACCCCACTCATCATTGAGGTTAGTGCTGAAAAGACATATGTTGCTTTTAACTGACATTTCAACAATTTGAGTTTGACTGCACTGTAACCAGATATACCAGCAGCTTTTCTGTTACAGAAGAAGGTACTCAGAAAGTGTTTGCTGTTGTATTACTGTTACCACTGTTAATACTTACTGTTACCACCAGTTACCACATGTCACCAAATTTACATCTTAAACATGCAGTTTTTATTTTATAATTGTACTTAATACCGCACAAAAGACCCAAGTTATTACTCTTCATATTTTCAATACTTTTGACTAACTCAAATGAAAGGGAAATGTTTACCTTAATTGGTTTGTGTGGTGCAGCCTCTTCTATTGTTCTTTCAAAATGATCTCTCAGTTCTTTTGTAGTGTACCTGGGAAAGTCCTCTTCTAAAATTCGGCACAGACATAAGCATGAAGGCAGGCCTTAAATTTGCTAGACAATGACAGCATGTATGGCAGAAGAATTTACAAAATTGTAAACAAGACCCTACCTGTTTCATTTTGATGATTTTCATAATTCGATTCCAAATTATTATTGCTGTATGACACCTATGTATTTCAAAAAAGAAATGGCAAAATGATATTAATAAAAAAAGAAACTGCATTAAGCTATACAGAAACTCAACAAATTGTTTTTTCTAAGAATGCTATACATTTTTCTACTGAATGTAATGTTGTCAGAGACTACTAAACAACCATTAATTACACAAATCTGACTGATTGCAATCAGTTACAGTTTTGACTCAACAAGGCAATCAAAGTGTTTAGCTCATTAGCAAAGCCTTATCTCGCTGCCTGCAGGAACACATTGACAGAAAATGTTCAGTACCATCATCTCCTGGTTGAAATTTAGCTGCTGACTGCCTGGGACGACCTGCCTGCTGCTGCTCAACATCGTCATCTCTGAGTTTGACATTTCCTGTGAAGATAAAGACAGTGGTTGCCAAGCACAGTGAAAAATGTGTTCATGCCACACATACACAGATAGGTCTCTTTGTCTCATTTCACAGCCCAACCACCCTCCACCCCCCACTGCCTTCTCATAGCCACAGATGTGAACTTACTCCACTCCAATTTACTCCAACAGCAAAAGCTTAATAGCACACTACTGAATACCATGCAGAGAAGATGCTAGACCAGATTGCTCACTGCAGTTTGAAATGACTAATCACAGATGGAGGCAAGATGACAAAGAATCTGTCAAGCTGTTCACTCACACTCTACCAAAGCAAGATAAAACATACTGTATAGGACTTCCCTTTGTTAAGTTTCAGCTAACTGAATGGAGCGGCAAGTGTTTGAAAGAACCTATTAGAAATGTCAAGTAAGCTCTGTAACCTAAACCCACACACTTCTCTCTGGTATCGGTGTGATGATATCCATAAGTACATAAATGTTAATATTCATCCTAAATGTTTGTACTTTCACATGCAAAGTTCCTTTTGAGGTGATTCAGATGGAACGCTTAATATAGCTAAACGTGCAAACAGAAACATGCACTGGTGAAAAGAAATGTTATCATGCTCACAATCATCTCTTTCATGCTCTTAGCCTGATCAACTTTTAACCTGTGCTCAACATGTGTACCTGCACAGTTCTGTGCTGGAAATGGAACTGGGTTACATTGTGTGAAGTTGGAGTTTCTTGGATCTCAAATTGTTTCCTCACACTGGCAAGTCCCCCAGGCAGGGAACAGACCTCTGAATCCTCCATGACCTAATGAAGCAGGAAATATCATTAGCTGCCTCCACTTCTGCATGACCTGAAATCAAACTGGTGTTTAATAATATTCTTTCTGGTATGCATGCAATGCAAGCCACTGTCAAACACGGTGCCACCAATGCAGTGCACTTTTTCTATCTATAGAAACACACAGACACTGACTCACATAATATTTTCATTGTGCAATAGTTTTAAATTTACATAAGGAATTGAAAACGCTCAAAGCAAAGCCAGCAACATTTCAGGGTTTCTCCAACCATCCCCTGTATTCTGCACTCATGTTTCCCCTCTATTTATACATGTACTATATCTTTCCCAACCACAAAAATGCCATCACCTCCACTAATACTGCATGACAACACCAACAATAATGGTGAGAATGCCCCTCAGTGCAGCTCAGCTACTGTGCAGCCCTGGATGCTCAGCAGCAGCTATAGACTAAACTATACAACATACAACAGAAAGAAACCATTATAATTGACCTGAGAAAGTAGACTCCTAATTACAGAAATGTTCTTTTCACTGCAGACAGCTCTGGCAGGTAGCGTAAGCTACATGTTGCAGTTGAAACAATACATGTCCATGCACAAGCTAAAGTACCCCACTGGGGATGTTGTTGTCTGCTCGCTTGGAGACAGCTGCCTGGTACATGGCCTCACAGTTGGTGAGTGGGATGACCTCTGAGTCTGCAGAGTGAATCCGGTTCCTCTGGTTTAAATTTCTTTCAGGAAGTCCTGCCCTGGTTTAAGCCTGCACTGCCAGCAGCTACGGCACAAATAGCCAATAAGGAAAACTGTTAAAATGGTTCTTGCTGTACCTGTGTCATTAGGTGTTATTTAATAATTATGAGGTAGTACACAATACCTAGAGGTGTAAACACATGCAATTAAAGCACTGCTAAGGGTGTAACATCTGTTGATTTTAGTGTATTTTAGTTTTTAAAGAAGACAGGGAGGAGGTTTTTTACATAACATAAATCTGGTTTTATTTATTCCATTTGATTGCAGATAATATGACTCCTAAGGTGATTCTACATTTCTGTATTGTATTATCATGTTATTTAATTTATATGCATACAAAGTTGGTCACGGAAAACATTAATTAAGAATTAAGAATTTTTAATCAAACTTGTGAAACATATTCAGTTTGAAAATAAGTTAACAACCAACTTTAAGCACCAGTAATGCTCTAAAGGTGCTACTCTAGTGCAGATGGTACTAAATGATGCCTTGCGAGTGATGTAAAATGCTTTATTTTGACTGTTAAGTGGAAACATTTAGAGCCAATCCCAACGGAGCTGACTTATTGTCTGTTTCAGTCACTTCCTTGGGTTAACAACAACCACAGGGGTTAGACAATTCCTTGAAATGGTCATTTAGATCAAACTGAGCTTTTAGACAGTTTGATTTAAATGACCATAAATCATTATGTAACACAATGATGTGCTTTTACATCATTGTGTTACTACTCATATTTTATCAGTAAAGGCATTATTTGCAAACTGTTCTTCCAGTCACTGTGGGCATGTACCAGGGGCTTAAGCTGATCATTCAGGAAGTGGTTTTGGTTCAGTAAGATTTTTCCTTTTCATCTCAGGATTAATTGGATTTTATTAGACTTTATGTCTTGAATTACATCAACTAAGAGTCCAGAAGCAAAAGAATATTATGGTCAACCTGCAGGGTATGAGACTGATGAGACTGATAAAGAGACTATTAACTCTTCTAACTGTTAACATCCACATGCCCAATATCTAGCCAGCTGCTGACAGCTCATTTTGCTCTATGTTTGTTAAGTATTCACACCTCCGTACTTCTTGATATTTCTGTGCTGATGCAAATAAGAGGAATGAAATATAAATACAGGCTGTTTTGATGTTTGCTCAGAGCAGCGTCATAAGGCTATCCATTACCCCAAGAACTAACAGCATATTGAAAATCTTCATCTCAGCTCCTCTCTGCTCTGTGGTGAAATAGCCCTATACTCTGAGCCCTGTGTGTATCCCAGCTCATTGTAATATCAAGAATAATGTTGGCAAAAGCTGCCAGACTGGCAACGTGAGATTATATTTCATATTTGTAATATTATTTCAGGCTGCAATGGACAGATTTAATCACTGCATATCATTTCTCAAAGTACTGGAAACTCAATAAAGTCCAGAGTCAATGAAACGCCAAATCTGATCAAAACTCACTAGTTTTTTAACTCAATTCTTGAGCTACAGACAGCAAACAGTCATAAGTTATTTAAAAATAAGCTGAATAGTGGGCTCATGAGCCTGAATTTGTAACCCATTAATGCTACTTTCTAAATATAATAGCAACAAAATGTTTTATTACAACTATTGGTGCACTGAACTGTAGTTTGCTGCTTTCCATTGACATGTTTATTTTGTGACAGCTCACCAGTCTGGGATGCTTTATTTTAGCATTAGAGGAATGGTGAGTATGTGAAAACCAGTCCATTAGGACAGATGAGGAAAATGAATTACACAACTCTTAAAATTAGACAGTTTAGTTCTTTTCAGTGGAACTTTTAATTCAAATCGTGATATTAGCAGTAAAAGTTTAGCACTGGAAAATTCTGCACTGCATCATAATCCAGTTTAGGTCTTTAAGGCAGTGACTCATAGACTGTAAATTGTTGCGGTAAGACCTAAAATTTGTAGCCAAAAAAAATCTGTCAACAGTCAGAGGCTATCTCATAACACGTCAGGTTGAGCTGAGAGCTCAAATAACAAGAAAGTGAAGTAATCCAGGCGCCATGTACTTGCAAAAATAAATCAAGCCTATTTTAAACTTAACCGCGAAGGGTCGCGTTTCTCAGTATAGAGGAAAGCTGGTAGGTCAATGCTTTCCTTTCCAAAAGCTTTTAGATAGCCTGCATTGATAGCCTTGTATTTGTGCTTTTATTCATAATTACTCATCAGTAATCCTCATTTCACAGCTTTCTTGGTGACGAGGAAGTAGAGCGATGCAACACCTAGAGGTACAAGTCTTGGTACAAACAGCTTAGAACTCCACATATTTGGAATTAGTTAAGAGAATAAATCTAATCTCTCCTCAAGCTAAAAATCCAGTTCATTTAGTATTTTAGTCACAGTTTATTTTCCTGCAGGTCTGACACGAGATTTATATTTTGCCTCTGTATTCTGTATTCTGAGTGGAAGTGCACTGAGCATGAGGACAATGTTGATGAATTTTAGAGCACAATCAAGAATTCAGTGTCAACTTTTTATGTATTTCTCTGCAGATATCAAAAACACATTATTATGATTTACTACATTTTTTTGGATGCAAAACACAATCAACTAGAATTAATAAAAAGCCAAAATCTTTCACATATTTGTACAAAATTCTACTCAACACAAAGGCAAACCCTCCTCAGAATGCTCTACACCTACCAGGTGAGAAGGATGATGAATTATAAAAATATGAGCTCAGCAGGTAGAAATCCCACACGAAGGCCACTGCACCCCCGGCCTGCAGGGTCTTTCCAAGCCAAAAGCAAATCCCAGTCCCAGTGTTGGAGACCAGCTCCAGTACTATGTGTTCACCTCTGTCCAACGAGTGAACAGTGACAGCTGATTTTATTTTAGACCCTCCGCCCACTTGCAAAAGATAGGCCTGGAGTGTTTTTTTTTTTTTTAGAGAGGCCTCTGTGCCTCCAATGTCAAGTCCCCAGAAAATCCATATGGAAGTACTTCCTGTGACTCCTCTGCAAATGCTTGTGTACCAATAAATCAGGTCACCCTGGTTTCATCATCACGGCTTCCATCAGAGTGCATTGCATACTCCAGCAGCTGTTACCGCCTGTCATGACATGCCAAACTATGTGCATACAAAGACACAACAAATACTCTGAGAATCTCTCATTATTCACTCCTTCTGTTAATCTCTGAGCAGTGCAAAGTGGATGTCAGGCAAGTGCAAATTCGTGGGACAGGAAATGGGGGTGAAACGCGTTGGCCACGAGCTGTGCTTTGCTGTTGGTCTGAAATGGGGTCAGTGATGTAATGCTATTCGTTGAGGAGAAGAGGGTTAAAGGGGCCGTAAATACGACAAGTGACACCTCTGACTGTGGAGGAGCTAGCCAGCTCATCTTGTTTGGCTCAGCTGGAGACAGTGGCGCCAGCCTGACTCTGGTATCTCATGGAAGCAGGGCCAGTGTTTGGAGACCAGACATGTCTGCCAGGCATCTGCACAACCTCGTTCATCTACAGTATGTGTAACTCATACCTGTATTTCCATAGAGCACCTGTTTTAAAGAGACACTCTGGGATTCCTGCTCCCACCAAACCACATCAGGCTAAAATGCAAAAGACCATTCGCACCTGTTGTCCTGATCATTTAAAATGTAGGTTACTGTGATTTAGGCTTTAATATGGAGAGTGTGAGGTCTGTTGTCTTTTTTCTTAATTAAAGTCACATTTTTTTTTAACAAGAATGAGTAGGAAAACAAAAATGTGAACATTTTTGTTTCTATATCTCATGTTCTTTTCATGATGATCCTGCTTTATTCAGCTTGAAGCCACTCCTCTGTCATCCATGGCAGAGTTAAGCCAAACAGTGAGGGTAAAAAGAAAGGAAAGATATTTAATTCTCTCTCTCTCTCACACACACACACACACATAAATACAAGGAGCAATGCCAGCACAGGAGATAAGATAACAGATAACAGATTTCCATCTGATACTGTAGTTTTTACATAAAAGCAGAAGAAAAGTCCAGTCTGAACAATACAGAGGTAAATATTTTAGCCAAATCTTCAGGGGAGCCCAACTCTTATTTGATGTTCCTTCAGAATAAATATATAAATCAGTATTTCTACAGTTGTTTGAACTCCCTTGTCCTTCAGTTGTTAAATAATTACATGTAGTTACTAAGTGTAGGTTGAGTGTAGGAGTCAATACAATGTACAAAAAAAGACAAAATTCAGGGTACATGAAAAAGCTTATATGTGCAATGCCAAATCACAGGATTGTGTCATTATGTTTTCTTATTTTCAACAGTACACTTGAAAAAAGCAAAACCAGCATTAAATGTACTGAGAAGTATTGCCTGTGTCACACTGGTCCATAATAAAAAATATCTGACATATAAACACATGGTATTAATTTTCCTGCAGAGCAGATCTGAAATGAATGCTGCAATGTACTGACTGACAGCTGTGTTAGAGTAATGGTATTGTATGAATAGTAGAGCAGTGTGGGAGGCCATTTTTTACAGTAAACATGCAACAGGAGAACGACAAAGCTTCAAACACTGCTCACCCAATACAATACACTCAAATCTGAAAGAGGCACTGCAGCCGCAGAGTAATTATTTTATTTTCTAGTCCAGTGTGCAGAGTACAGAGCCATTGTCCAAGTGCTTGACCACTGCATGACCGTGACTGAAAATTACATTCAGTGTCGGTCAATATTAGCTGTGAGAATGTCTCCTGCTTGGTAAAAAGGAATTGGTTTGTTTGAATTAACATCAGTACACATATTGGGGATGTTGGCCAGGAACGTGACAAAAGAATTACAATGAAGAGCAACAAACATTTTTACAATGAATAATTTACAATGCATAACAACAAAAAATAACTTAGAATAAATAAAGACCGGCTGGTTGAATAAATGCTTTCAGTTTTCAGCTTTCAGTTACTTTCCTCAACATGCCCTTAAGCAAGGCACTAAACCCCTGGCTGCACCCTCCCGAGAAATGGCACATTGCCAACCAACACAAGTGTTTGGTGGAGAGCCTTATAGTGTGAATTTGTAAAGCTCACTCCTCTTGCAACTACTCACCCAGACTGTTGCTGTAAATATCTGTGAGCTCTTTGTCACAGTGCCTGATTAAATAAGAGTGAGGCCCGGAGGAGACGCCTCTGAGCTATTTACATCACAACGTTTAATTAGATTTCTGAAGAAACAAAGGAAATTTCACATTCACAAAGGTTGACAGACACTTCAGCCTGACATACTCTGAAACCCCCCCCCAGAAGATTAAAAAGAAAAAAATGATACATGCTAATGATAGCTGCACTAATACAGTTTTACAACTCCATTAAACACAAATATCAGTGCATTAATATGGTTCCTGCTAAATTATACATTCAAAAAAATCTTTATCAAGCAGTGATTTCCTGTGACATGATTCTTTGTTTAATGAATGTAAATGAATAACAATTGGTTCAGATTTAATGCTAATATTCGCTGGCATTAATTGCAATGCTTGCCTCCACAGCTCTACAAAGTACATCAGTCATCTTAGAAATGCTAATTTCCAAGATGCTCATTAACAGCTCGGTCATCAGTACCACAAATTTATGACAGCAACAATTTGTATGAAATCTGCAATAACAAAGAATTATGAGAGTCACTGGACGTTTCTCCCCTTTTTATCACCTCTCTACTCCATTACTACTGATACATAAGGACGTAATAAATGCATTTCATCTGGACTATATGGTTTTATCCATGTATTTCACATTTTTTGTCAATTCTGTTGAAATATTGGCAACGGTGCTTTCATTTTGATCGTCTCCCCCAGTAGAGGCTTGGTGTAGCTCACATAAGTGAGCACTGCATGCGGACCACAGGCAGATAGCACCATGGGGTGCATGACAATGAGCCACATCTCTGCCAGATGCCATTGGAAGTGAGGCTATGAATCACAAGGATTCTTGGATTCACACACTTGCAAAGAGAGGCTTTTTTATTTTGAGGCAGATTTTGTTTTTCTGTATTCTTTAATTCCATTCACATTGAAAGTGATAAATATGAATACTTCAAAAACCACAAAATCAGGAATTATTAACTGCCTTGGCTGCAGTAACCCAGCTAAAAGTGCACCAGTTACAGCGCTCTTTCCTTGTGATTTCTTTCACTTAGGCATATCTGAATTAATTTCTTATTGCTTTGGCTTTTGATCATCTCGAGTGGAGGAGTAAAATGTGTTATGTATGAAGTGAGACGAAGACCCTAGATCTACCATGAAGCCCAACAAGCCTAACGGATGATGTCAGGTGTGAGAGGCCAGTGATATGCTGTATTTTAAGAAGTGGTGTGAGGCAGCTCCGAGGTGTCTGTACACTGTGGCGTCACATAGAGTAGCAGCAGCTCCTTTAAACTCCACATAGTCACTGCTCTGTGTGCGGTGGCCTCTGCTACACATAGAAAGTATCACTTTGTGCTTTTGACCATGGGCCACCTGGTAGTACTGAAGGGAGCTACACACACCCACACACAGTCTCTTAGAGACATGAATGCTCACAAAAAAGGAAAATGTTTAGCTTGTATAGGTTTATTAAATAAAGGAGGGAGTCTCTGTGCTTTCAATCAGCAACTTGTAGTGTTGAACAAATTAAATGAGTGCAAAAGTGCAATTTGAGAGTATAGCAAGGGGAAAACAATGTAATGGTGTATGACGCTGATTGGTGCTAACTCTATTACTGTAGAGGGAGAATAAGCCAAATATGAGAGGAAGCTATTTGTTCATTATCAGGAAGGCCATTATCTTTGACAAGCCCAGTCTCCTGTGGTCCACAGAAAACACTTCAAGACCCAATTTGTAGCAGGAACACAGCACACCCACAAAGTTTCCAGCCTGATGTTAACAGTCCCCTCAGTCTTCAGAGACACAAACAAAATGACACCCACAATAACTGTCATGAAACAAAATGTAAGTTCCTAAAACTTGTTGCCTTTCAACTTTGTCATCTTTTGCAAAAATGGACCTGGTCTTGCAGTTCTGTGAGTATTTACATTGACACTGCAGCATTGCTATTGTTAGCACCAGCATGCTAACAATGCTAACATGATGACACATGTATTAAGAACTGTAGAATGTTGTGTTTATCTGTGGTGTTTTTCACTTTGCTACGGGCTGCCATACACTCTCTAAATAGACTACAAATGGTTTTTAAGAAACACACAAATTGCCTCAGCTTAAAGTTTTCACTCAGTCATATTACATTTACAAAAGAGACATTAATTAAGGAGCAGCAATGAATGAAATGTTCATAAGAAGCAATGAGTGAGTGCTTCAAAAGCTTTTAGTATAAAGAAGAAGTGGTCTGAGTTGCGTAGAGATGAGGGCACTCATCTTAGAGATTTGCGACCTACATTTATGTTTAGAAGGAACACAGAGAGTCTGTTACCTGCATTTTCATAATAAAGATTCTCTAAAACAGGAAAAATCCTCCATGACTATAGTAAAGCTTTTTCACTACCATGCACACATTAAGGATACAGTATCATAGATAATAACATGCATACTTTTTTAGGCTCTCAGAGGGCTGCAATGAGGATATACCACTTAGCTGCTAATCGGCACCACAGGGCCTCTTAAATAAGCCCCTGAAGGTGCCTCTCCAGCTGCTTCTTTAGAAAATTAGGTAGAGCAAGCCTGAAATTGAGGCAGTGCCACCCATCTGCTTGGAACCTACATCCGGAAACATCCACACACGAAGCTCAGCACTCACATCAAAACACTTTATGGGCTGAAATCAAATTCTTGTAAGAGAGAAAATGCTAAACAGGCATCTGAGAGACAAGAAACAAGGCTGAAAGTGGAGATCCTCGGGAGGCTTCTACCACCGGATCAAAATATGTCTTTCCTAACTGTCTTCAAAATATCTATGCTCACTTTCAAATTGACACTGTGATCTTATATTTCTCCCACTACCACTCACAAAATAATGCAGGTGTTGTTGCTTGGGGCCTGAATATAGAAGATGTTTGGAAGCTGCCATGCCATCGTGCTCATTTTTGACAGTTTAGTGCTGCTGTGCACAGAGAAGATGATCATTTTGGACCTGAGGTAGTTTACAATATTTAGAAGGCAGTTAAAGCTTCCCAGACTCTATGTTTGTCCCTGATATATTTAGTGTGGTGTTGGATCACTGGCTGCTCTAGAACGGTGGTTTCCAACATGATTACTGAATCAGTGAATACAAACAGCACACACACAGTCATACACAACAAAAACTGAATGTAAAACGTGACAAAAACTGAAAACAGCTTAATACCTAGCCGTATTATTTAAATGCTTTGTTTTTTTGTTTAGTGATTTCCTGTTTTATGCTGAAGGCGTTGGTTCCCTGTCTTTACTTCTTGTCTTTGTTATTTTCCTGCCTGCTTTCTGTGCCACCTGTGCTTCATTACTTTACTCATTTCTTGTGCTTTTACCGTTTTTACTGTTGTGTTTTTTTATCTCTCCCCATCTCTTAGTGCCAGTTGATCTATGTACACTCTGCTCAGTCTTCCTGCATTACTCCCTGCATATCCTGCACCATGGACTCTTTGTTTATGCCATGTTTCCATGGACATTGCTAGTTTTGGGATTTTGACTCCTTGTTTGCTCCTCTACAGATTCATTTGTGTTTCTGACAGTTTCCCAATCCTGCATGCACGAGTGTAACACTTTTCAACAATTTCCACTTTATGTGCTGTTTCTGTAAAACACAATCACAGTATTTAAGTAAAGTCATGTCAACCAAATTAGAAGCATCTTAGTAATATCAATAACTTGCTGCAGTGACTGTCAGTCTGTGCTTCTAAAAACAGTGCAATGTCTACTTAAATCCTTCTGTCACAGGGGAGGCCAGAAGGGCTTAAGCTGTTAAATATTTCACAAAAGAAGTTGGGGAAACTAGAGATTAATATGGAAAAACCGGAGGACATAATACATTTGTATAGACAGTTGAATTATGTTCTAATAACACAAATCTTGTGATCCCTCGAATGACCTCACAACTGTTGAGTGAGAAACAATAATGTATTGAATGAATAATTCAACCTTACAACACAAATCCTTATTTGCTTTCCCACTGAGAGTTAGATGAGAGATGGAGGAACTCTCTTCTCTGTGCGGTAAGTGTATACTTTGAACAAAGGGACAATCAGCTGAGCTTTGCTTGCAGACTGGAAGCTGACTGAAACAGATCTAATGCCTGGCTCTGTCCTAAAGTAAAAAAAAAATTAAAAAAGCCCACTAATTAACCCATATCTCATTTTCAATTTGTCAAAATAGTGTAAAAACAATCATTTGTAGTTTATAGGTAAGTTTTAATGTTGGTTGCCTGGTAACCCCAGTGTGGCAACAGGACTCATTAACAGCATTAAGTTTCAGCATGAAAATAACACAAACTGCTGTTTTTACATTTCACTTTGTATTGTCTCTAAGTGTGTTAACGTTAATGTGAGTTTTAGAGAGAGCCAGGCTAGCTGTTTCTTGCTTCAAGTCTTTATGACAGCCTACACCTTCGTCTTCCAGCTCTGTACAGTTCATGAGACCAACATGAGACTGAAGCACATTTTCTAAAGTAAAGCTTGAAAGAGAGCATACAAAATGTTGTATCAAACAAAGCATCCAGCAGATGTTATTATACTACAGACTCACACATGTTGTAATACTGAAAAGAACATAATGCTCCAAGAGTTTACAGATTCGTCCCCACAGACTTGCAGTTGTTATTGCTTACTGTACATTACAGAGCCAGACTGAGCTGTGGGTGTTTGCGCCTCATAAGGGTCTGAAGACAGAGGGATTTCTGAGAAAGCTCCAATCTCTCACTCCCAGCTGTCCAAAGCTGGCCTTTAAAAAAAAAGCCTCATTGGAGAATGCTGATGGACAGCACGGAAACAGCTCATGTGCATCTGATTTACATTGCAGCTCAGTCTACTCCCCATGTACTCATCATTTCACGCATAATTGGCTCTTTTTGTATTCTTTGTGTGTTTCTTTTTGGTGTCTTTCTCACTGCGAAAAATATATATGACATTTCTCTTAAAACTCTGAAATAATACTCTGGCTAATGATTATAACAATGTCATCAAACACATCAAATAACTATCTGTCAGGTTACTGAGTAGGAAAGGAATATCCATCTGTGCTGTAACATGTGGTAGATGCAATTCAGCACTTCACTTAAATCATTATGTCTTACTCTATTAAAGACCGTTGTGCAAATTGGCAATTAAGGAGGAATGTAGAAAATGCATCGTTGCATTGTACCTGTGTAGGTGGCAGCTAAGGAAAAAAATACACATTTAACTAACACATCACTCTCTGAATGCTGCTGTGTTACTCAGTCTGTCCAAACATTCTTTGTTTCTCACGTCATGACACTGGAGAAATTCACAAATTCATTAAAAAAATGCAGTGAAGAGAGTGGAATGTCTGCAAAATAAACAGACACTTTATTAGACTGAGGTCTTTGATGCACAGAGGCAAGTGTCCTCTGGAGCAAATAATCAATTCTTGCTGGCACTGCCTACCCACACATACACACACATACAGGTACTTTGTTTCTTTCAGCCTCCAGCCAGCCTTCAGAGCTCACACTACAGAGAACAAAAAGCAGGCAGCACTTTGTTTCAGATGCTCAGTGGGGAGGGACCTGTTTCTGCTCACCACACACTGTTTGTGTAAGGGTGTGCACGCATGTGTGTGTGTCCTTGTGTTTTTGTTGGGGGTTTTTTTTTGCCTCCATAGGTGTTTGAGTGTGATGGTAATTGGGTGTATGCTAATAAAGCTGTGTGGGTGATCTTTCCTCATGACTGGAGTGAGGAGCAGGCAGCGCAGAGAAAGCTCCGAGCTGGATGACTACATTGCGACAAAAACACACACACACACCACACTGCACTCGCTGTGGTTTTGCAACTGCTCAAGATTTACTTTGGGGACTCTCAGAGTGGCAGCACTGGGCCTTCTGGGTGCCTGCCAATCAATATGACACTAGCTATGAAAAAAAAAAATCCATTAACTGCGTATCCCACCACTGAATACAGTTTGAAAAAAATAACTCAGTACCCCCTCAGAAGTAAAGTCCGATCTTAACATCAGAAGGTCTTTAATGCCATGCAAATTTTTTTTCAGGTCTTCTATTATGAGATTAAAAGGCCAGTATTCCCCATGATCAGTCAGCATGAAATACATGCAAATGTTCGGCACTCATATTTGACTAAATTCATTCTCAGAAAACTATTGTGATTATTTTACATTCACAATTCAAATGAAGGAAAAAAAAAAAGAATTAGTCAATTAGACATTACTTGAATTCCCATTAAAATGAATAATTAACACTTATTATGAGGATTATAGATTCAGTCATGTCATATTTCACTTGCTTTGGTGTCGAGCTCCTTCACATCTATTCATTTCTCACAGTTCAGTTCTTTGTATGAGTGCTTTGCCATGACAACCAAATATTACTGAATAGGGCACTTCTTTGAAGTTTATAAAACCTTGATCATATGTTAACTTCTAATTAACATGTAAGTTTAATAAAAAGAGACAGAAAAGGACACACACACATCCAATACATCAGCCTGAGGGTGAGAGACTGGGCCTCCCTCCCTCCCTTCCTGCTGAAGGTTAACATGTGACCAGAATGCATCCAGGCATTTTAAATATTTCAGCATGTTTGCTGAATTGGAGCAATCAGATTGCAAAGCAGTGACCTCTATGCATAAACCAAAGAAAAACCATCAATAACCATTGGTCGGCTTCACCTCCCTCCCTTTTTCTTGGAAATACAGTTATATGCAATGATTAAAAATACGAGTAATACAAAGTAAAAATTTCAACCTTTCATACGGAGGTACAGCAAACCACTTCTCCTCATCTGTATTTTAATAGCTAACTCTAGATTACAGCACAGAAAGCTGGAGAACTGAGTGAAATACAAACCAATCCTCACCTTAATTAGATCGGTGGTATCCAAAGGAGGATTATAAAACATTAACAATTAGGTGTCCTGATTTCTTCAGAGGATTACTCTTTACAATGATTAAAATGGCACAATATTAAAGTGACTCTAAAGGGGGATTTTCTCATGTGCTGCTCATTTCCACACGTCCCACCACAATCTGATCAACTTAACTTATGTGGAGAAAAAAAAAATCTGCAGAAACAAATATTACAACTTCCTTGAATCTGGGTCATTCCTACAGAGAAGGAACATCATTAAAATGGAATGACAGGTATGTTTTTCCTATGATCATCATGTGAGAGTGTGGCAGATACTGTACATGGCTCCTGCCTGCCTCCACCCACCGCTGTCCATCAATTAGGGTGTCAGGTTTCTGGAAAATAATCACACAGCACTTTTGCCCTGATCTCAAAGGACTTTGTTTCACAACCCCTGAAGCCCTGTGACACAAACAAGCTGGAGAAAAGAAGAAAAAGATGACAGCAACCCTAAAGATCTTCACATGTGTTACTGACAGATGCCGTCTGAAGGAGATAACAATCGAGGTGCATAAATGTTGACACAGAACTGCAGCACAGTAGTGGTCACCTAATATCCAATTCTGGTATTTCACCTGTAAAATCTTCAGATGCCTTTTATGACTATCATCTGTAAGCTGCTGAGACACAATGACACAATCAATTTACAAGAAAAAACCAAAACAAGATCAGCAACATTCATAGCAACAGGGCATATATTTAGCCCCTGCTTGTCCTATGACATAGTCGTGCCTGACACCCAATCTCGGCACCAAAAGACACGATGGAAATTCAAAAAGAACCTAAAAATAACTGTCTCAAGTGACAAAAGACTAAGCACCATGACTCAAAGAAGGGTGACCTACATTAGTGTCAATAAAATGTTCAGCATCGTCAACATCCTAATGACAAATTTGTCCATGTCTTTATGAGTCTGAATGAGGATAAAATAGATCCATTTGCAAGTAATGTAAAACCCAAACAAGCTGAATGGCACTGGAGAAGAGTGACTTTTACACAGTGATGGAAACTGTTCTTTACTTAAGTAAAAATACTAATATGACACTCTGAAAATACTATGTCACATGTGAAAGTATTTAATAGGATTAAACTTTTATCAGGGACATGTACTTAGTGCTGAACTATGTCCCTTATAGAATATTATTATTGCAAATGATTTACTGCTGTAGTTGGTGAGGGAGCTCATTATTTCATTGGACTACAATTGCTAATCATTTTCATGATGAATTCATTGCTGATTACTTTCCTCACTAGTAAATCAATAAGAGAAATAGTGTTGCAATTTTTATTTTGTCAAACCAACTGTTTAAAAATTCTAATTTATTAAAAATAAATGTATTTTATGATTAAAATAATCAAAAGAAAAGCTGCAAAACCCTCAAGTCTATGAAGCTGGGAAGTTTTATATTGAAAAAACATTAATATTTCAGTATTACCTGTGCTTGTGTAACATAAATGCCTGTTGTTGCTTAGTTTAAGTCATGATAATTCTCATAATTTATAAGTTCTTCTTTTGTTTTGTAAGAATCTTAATTTATAAAGTAACTGCTCCCTAAAGCTGTCAAAGAATTGCGTCTAAAGTGCGTTGGAGTAGAAGTACATCAAAGTACAAGTACCTCTATTTTGTAGTGGTATTTGTTACAGTCCACCAGTGCTAAAACCGTTTGCTTTTTACATTAAAACTAAAACTGTGTTTTTTAAAAAGTAACTGCCTGATAATATGAGCATTTAGTAAATTTATCAACATTTGTCTCTCTTCACATTACCTAGATTAGAGAAGACAATGTTTGCTTTCTGTGTCAGTGTTGAGATCTCGTCATCTTCCCTGAGTCCTCTCCTTTTTGCACTCTGTCAACCTTTTCACACTCGTCAGTCAAAAATCTATTTACACACCATTGTTCCATTTCATTCTTGGCCTTTCTCTCCCACATGCTGCTCCAAGGCCAAGCAGCTCGACCCCCTTTTTACTTGTGTATATATATTCAGCATCAGGCTGAAGCCTACTTTGTTAGTCATGCACTGACTTAGTATGCTGACCCATACTTATATTCAACAAGCAACAGTATTGGACACTCCAACACTGTATGGCTCCAAATGTTGTTGGCTAAAGTAAGAGGTGACTTTATGTTGGCCAGTAAAATGGCTACAGAGGGCAGTGATGCTGTGATCTGAATAAAATCCTTGTGATGACATTTCCACAAGTACTTTCTGACTTTCTGAACAGCAGTCATGTGAACGAAATGTGTTAGCCATACTGATTGGAAACACAAAGACATAAACAGATTTTCTACACAGGAATTCATAGAAAATATCAAAGGTGAAAGATGCGTTTATTTATTTATTAGACGTAATAAATTCTCCCAATAGAATACATGCATCAGGCAGTTAAATATGGTCTTTTGCTGTAATCATTTACAAAAATCATGGTTTGATTGGCTATGATAGTTTTGAAAATTTCAATGGAGAATAAACATGTCTAAGTATGGGCATGGAATTAAATTTCACTTGGTTTAATACAACATGAAATAAAAATATCATCTGATCTTTCTGTAAACCATTATCTGGGAAAATTGCTGCAGTCCATATTGGTCATGAAAATATACATTTGGGCCTTTAAGAGTTAGGAATGCAACAAATAGGTGTTTCCTCATCCAATGTCATCTCAATGCCTGACAACAATCTATGATTTTTATCAATATATGTGGTGAATCCTTTGATCGGGTACCCCCAAACTGAGTCAAGTGCCTTGTACTGAGTGATATTATACAATATAAGACACTTTATATCACAACAATAATGTTTATATATAAATTATGGTGTTCTGAATTTTTTTGAAGTGGAAATTTGTCCATGGTCACGCTATAAAAGTGCATATTACATGATACAAACATGATTTAACATAAGACACACCTTTAAAAAACATATATTCAAACCCTCATCAGCTCCAAGTAGTGAGCTGGAGAGCATAGTATTAAATTATAGGCCATCATCTGAGAATATGCACACTTCATTAAGCTGTGCTAAACTTGAAGTTCACAGGTATAGGGTTGAATTTAATAAATGCATTACAACTGATCTGCCACACTTTGGCTCATATTAATTAATAGGGCAGTCATGAGACACTCTAATTTGGGTAAGCAGTATTAAACTGTGTTACACAAATGAGCAACAGAGACATAAAAGTGGAGTAGTTGTACCCAGTAGACTGTGGTCCTGCTCTGCTGTAGTTGCAGACACCCACAAGACAGATTCTTCTCCTGACATCAATTACCAGACTGCCCATATTTGGGTGATTTATGTTAACTGAAATTGTTTACTAAACACAAGTGCCCAAATGTATCATGCTTAATTAATCTTTGCTGCAGTGAGCATCTTGCGGTGTGAGCATATTAAATCATAAGTCACATCAGTTTGACCCTAAAGTAAGAACACATCACCATTGTGACGGTTTCGGCTCATGAGAGATTAATAATAGAGTCAGAAGATATGAAATTGAGTCCTAATGAATGTTTTATTCATGTTGTTTTAGAAGCACAACAAGCTCATTTGAATTTGATCCATTTCAATCATTTATTCTTGTTTTTTCCCCCAGTTCGTCTAGTTTTGTGCACAGCAGGATAAATACTTTGGAAAGCAGGATTTCAAGTATTAGCAGGCAGTTTTTGTATTCCACTAATTAATGTTTGAATCACTCGGTTTTGCCTGAAGAAACCATGTCCACATTTGCAGGACAACTCATGAGAGCCAGTCAACAAAATATCCTTGGCAAACAAAAGCGGAGTCAAGATTTCTGTGTGCACCTACCAGCCATCTTGTGGTCAAATAAAGTAACTACAACATTGACTGGGTGTGCATGGTAGTAGGCAATGAAACACAAGTTGTTTATTCATTTTCGTCTTCTGGATTTTCTGCCTATTTTGTCCTGAAGGCAAAGAGGCAACTGCATTGTAAGTGTTAAACAAGAATACAAGTTAGAAAGGAAGTCTCTTTCTTTTCCTACTAAATGTGAATCACTGAGCCAGTTATTCTTTTACCCTAACGCCTTAACATGAACAGCCTTTGGTTAATGTTGATTACACAACACAACATCGACCACACATTAAGCTGCAGGTTTTAGGCTAACCGGAAAAATGTTTTCAATTGCAGGGCTGGAAAGTCTCTGCATATATCAACTGTATTATCTCACGCTTGTTGCTCCTACAATAGAGTCTGAATGCAAATGAGCTACATGCATAAAGCCTGCGAGCTTGCAGAGACAATAATTCACTGCCTCTGAGCCCCACACAGTGTAATGTTCATCCAGTACTTCTGGTTTCATTATTTATGTAAAATATACACTGGCTGTGTACCGCGAGGTGGACTGAGAGATCTGAAAAAACGTTCAGTGCTGCACGGCACATTGTGACATACATGCTAGTTCCTTTCAAACTAAATGAGGATTTACTATTGTGTGCACACACCCATTTGTTACAGTTGTCATGGATACCCTGTCATTCAAATTCATCAGTGGTTCACAGAGCTGGAATACGACATGATTGGCTCCCACACACTGCTAATCATGCATTTCTGCATTCTGCCAGATTGTCTTCCTCTATTAAAATCATTCATGTTGGACTGATTATGCTCATTGTTCTTCTCACAGTGTAAAATTAGTGAGAACAATAGCATCCAATCAGAAGTTACATGCTACTCCTCAGACTTTATGAAATCATGCTAGCAGTAGCACATTCATCAAACTCCACTTTCAGAGAGAAAGTGCTGACTTAACAGACTCCAACATCCTCAACATTAATCATCAAACTCTTGCAAATAATGAAACGTCACAAAAATATAATAACAACTGCAACCAGGCCAAATATTATTTGGTCAAACATATAGGAAGTTTGCTACATTGTCCTTTTGCAGTTTTCATGGTGGATTTAAGCAAAATATGGACAGTTTAAGCAGCATTTACTTAATTGGCTTTAAAAATCCAACGTTAACATATTATCGCCTTGTGTTGTTAATATGGCAAACTATTGCTTATTTACTGCACACATTCTGCAGACACTGAAGAAATATCACACTCCATTTGTATCTATGTCTCTTGCAAATACTTATACTCCTTATAGCTCTGAATTGGCCTCAACCAGCAACTACAAGCAATAGCTGACTCTTCAGCTGCTAAAACATCTGCTATGTTCAACAGTGCCCAATGGGTCTTTCACTACAAGAAACCTTAACATTACACTTAGTCATTTGATCAATTGTAAATATAAAAATATTGATCAGTGCAGCTTTAAAGGTGCACCATTTGTTTTATTGCACCTGGCTGCTTGTACATGCTGTTTGGAGAATATTCACAGGCAAACTCCACAGAATATAGCTCAACAACTGACTGAGCAAGCCATATCGGTATCCATGGTGATGGATGTTTCCAACCAATGTTAGAGAGTGGCGATTGAGTCCCACGGTATACCTGTTTATTTATACTCTCCCATTAATGTGGAGAGGTCTCCATGTTGCTGTGAGTGCGACTTCATACTGAGTGACTCTCGGCAGTGAAGTGCAGCTGAGGATTGATCAGTTTTTTTAGCATGAGGAAAGGACAAGCAAAAGGCCTCTACTTACAGTGGAAACAACGATGTGTCTTTTTAGAAACAAAACAAACAGTGTGAAGGCTTTTAGCTGATTCCCTGAAACTGAATAAGCATATTGTTGCCTGATTGTTTCCCGTGTCTCCCCATCTGTCACTAAAATATGATTTGGACAGTGTATTTTGTAGCAGCCGCAGGTAGATGTCTTAGACATCACAGTGTATGGCTGCATACTGTAACAAAGCATGATCTGTCAAGGTTAGCTGTCTCTCTGGCACTCCTTACCTTTAATTGATGGTGTTAGTGATGCCTTGGCAACAAACCCACCAACATTTATCACTGCTACTGTTTTCTTGACACAATCACGTTGATGAAGTGCATGGTATTGGTTGTGTTTTACAATATAAAGCTTTGACTGCAGGTGGTAATTATTACACACCTCCCAAGAAATAACCTGATACCTTTATCAGCTTCACTGCATTCGCAAACCCACCCAAAACCATGAATAGAAAAACAATCACACTCACATTTGGTGACGGTGAAGTTGATAATCTTCCCTCTAAACCACCTTCCTTCCAACACTGCTGTATCTCCAATCCAGATGTGTTCAAAGTTCCTCTTTAATTCATCGATAAGCAGGCTGGCGGGGGAGGTACAGGAGAGTGGTTGCTACTCACCCAGGTCCATCTCTTGATTGAATTTCCATTGTGGTGCAATTGTATCACCAGGCATTTTGACCACAGGAGGGAGAGGACACAGGTCACCACACTCGACAGGGTTCCACTTTCTTTGCAGCGGCTCTATAAAGGTTGTGCACAAATGCTCTGTTGAGTTTCCTAAAGAGAGACACACTTAGTGATTCTGTTACTGTGTATGGCAGAGGCCATTCATGCATGTGCAAACACCAAAACAAACACACACACAACCACACATCATAGCATAGACAATTTACGCATAAGAAAATATGAGTTATATATGAAATAAGGATAAAGTAATAATTATATTCCGAGAACTAACTTATTGTTTTGGTCGCTGCTGGGGAGAAAAATAAAATCAAATATATATTCATGCTGGTTCTGTTCACTGTGAAGTGTTGAATGAAGGACACCGGATATCCACTGTTAACCTGAGAGGAATGCATAATTCAGAAAGGCCAGGAAGGAGTATCACATATAGCCTGGTCCGTCATGCATTCACAGCCATCAGGTTACACAGAGAGGAGACAACTCACACCACACCACTTTCCTTCACAGCAAACCAGGACTTTTCAAATAGCACAACAAAAGGGAAATAGTGAACGACACAATTTTCCTGAAAATGACCTCGTGTGCGGTGTATAAACACATTTTTCATGTAAGCTTTCTTTTTTCACATACGAACGAAACAGACTTTCTCGTTAGCACTAATGAGGACACCAGAACAGAGTCACGCAGAAATGACATAGCATTTGGGAATAAGAAAAACATTAAAATACACCTGGATCTCGTGATGAAGGCACTTAATGTTACAGTTAGTGCACTGTCAAATCTCAGAATCCAATTTACGGACAGTTTTTACTTGTTTTTTTCTGTGCTACAATGCAATAAAGGCTAATATTTCAGAAATAATTGTGCAGTTTTTGGTGTTGCTCTGAAAAAGTTTTTTAAGTATGCAGTGCTTCTGTGCCCAGTTTATTTTCCTGGTCCTCTTAAATGACTTGTGATAATTAGACCAATTGTTTAATTTGACACGAGAACTTAGCAGAAAGGGGCCTGAGGAAAGAAAACTGGCATCACATGCACTGATTCAGCATTTGGTAAGCTGCACAGCAATGTACCCAAATAAGTTCAGTAATACATGTTTTAACTAGACAGTTAGCTTAAATTATAACCTGATACTGCATACTGTATTGGCTGAATTATTTATAATTGTTTTCTGTTTAAACACAAAAGAGTACTAAAGTTTGAATATTACTTTCTATTTTACCAGAGTGATACAAGTGCTGCCTTTCTCTCTTTAAAAATGTTTTCTTTTTGTGTTTGAACCCTCCCTTGTTAAACACTGAATGTACACCTTGAAATGAATAAAGTAAACACCATGTCTCTGTTTCAATACAATGTGATCACCCTGTGTCAGAGAACAGCTGTATCTTTGCATGACTGACACCGTGCACTGTCTCTGTTTACCTTGTCTGTGTATTCCCATGCAAAGGACTCTGGTTGGACTGAAACTGTTTGAGGTGTAGCTGCATGCAATGTTGTTTTTCTTAGGATGAGCACTTTAGCACCACCTACTGTCCTTCATGGGATGCACAGCCTCCACAATATCACAACCACATCAGTGCCAAGTTATTCAGACATTTGTGGAAATGTGACACCAAACTGGATGCTAAAACAATACACTACATTGCACCTGTAAAAATGAGAATACCAGCAGATGATTGTGTTTACACTGGGTAGCTTTGTGTAAGAATACAAACAGTGCTTAAGGTGTTTTAACAGACTTGAATGATAAAAAGAATGACAGCTTTGTTCCAATTCAGTTTCACGGGCCTGGTATTGTGCACGCTGGATCACAATTACACTGTCACAACTCAGTAGGATACTTAATAAGAACAAATACAATGTTATTAGTAACATCCGTGCGTTACCTCCCATCACAAGTCAAAATGTCTGCTATAAAAAAACCTCCAAGAAGAATTTATGGGGAAGAATATATGCGCAGCTACACCTTCCAGCTTTTGGTTTTTATAATCAAACAAGAACTATAAGTCTTGTTTTACAAACATTCTCCTCAGATTTTATGTCCATTAATTGAGCATGCAAACATGAATCATATTGAACATGGGAGTTAAGTATAATTCCTTCTTCTCTTAATCTCAGCAGTCTAGCCCTGTCCACCCACACTTCTGGTTCTGTTTGGAGATTAACATATCAGGAGACTTTTGAATAAGTCAGGGTCTGCAGAAGATCTGTAGTTTAACAATGTGGCCACAAGATGGCGGTGTGCTTCACTGATTTATTTTACTCCCGACCATCTTGAAGAAGTCATATCATACTTAATGTTGAGTATTTTATTTCCCCTTAAAACAAACAAAGTCTCTCTATTGCAGTCTGCTCTAACCTCGCAGAGACCTTCTTACATTTGGCTGATCTAACACATAACCCAGCAGGGACTAATTAAATCTGATGTTGCTAGTAGGGCTATGGGTGTTTGCCAAGGCAGCTGTTTCTTTTTATAAGCCTCCAAACTTCATCACTTTCATTACCATGTGTAACCATTAAAGAGACCACAGTAATACAGCACACTGAAGAGTGGCAGTTACAAAGTTTCTTAAAGAGACAAAGACATCATGAGAAAAGATAAGCCTACAAAGAGGTCAAAATCAACTGGATTTTATGTTTTAGTCTTATTTTAGTCCAGAATTAAACAGTAAATCCAGTCTGTGAGCCACGTTTAGACAGTCTTTCACACAAATTACTAAAAAACCCCCAGACACAAACAAACAATAAGATCATTTTAAATGTAACTGCTGCTTATTAAACACTATAAATCCCTGTAAATATGTTTTAAAGTAATAACTGAGCCCACCTCCTTTGGCAGCAGTCGGCGCACATGATCACACAGTGGGATTTGGAGCCCAGAGTGAGCAGGCAGCACAGCAGCGCTCTGCGGCTGATTCCTGGTTTATAAAAACCACGATTGGACGGAGCGAGTCACGTTGTCCGTGGAGCTGTCAGTCTGATGCTGCACCATTGTTCCCCGAGCAGCCGGAAGGAGAGCTTGTTAAAGCACTGTTATATGCGACAAATTGTGCCGGTTAGTCCAGTACTAATCGGGGATCCGGTACCGGTTTTTAATGATCTCAGAGCGGTGGAGGCTTCCCGCAGAAGGAAAACCGTAACATGGTTTAGGGAGAAAATTCAAGAGAAGTCCATTGAGAGAGGGGCGTCATTGACTGGCTGGATGATAGTAACGAAATGAATGGTGAGTATGAGCAATCTTAATGTGATGGGCCTGTGTTTAACACTCACACGTTGAATATATAGACAGAGAAACACAGGCCTCTTAAATTACATAAAACAAAGTTAATTAATCAGACGTTTTTGTGTATTTACCTGCTGCTGTGTTACCTGACTATGTTGGGACCCATCCCTTAATGGTCCATTTGTCAAACTCTTTCTAGGCATCACACCTCAGCAGAGTGACATCTGCTGAAAGTAGATTTTCATCCAGAAAAGAGAATTATAGTTAATACTTCAGGGCCGTGTTTTCTTTGTTCCACCTAAACCATTTTATTGCTCAGTCACTTTGCACACAAAAGGCTCCACCATTAGTTCATCTATACATCTGAAATAGATCCGGAGCCTAATGTCAGAGGTCCTGTGCTCTTTTGTGTATTATTTTTGAGGTCGCACATGTGTGTCATAAAGGGCTGCTAGACTAGGAGCCAGCTGACTGGTGTATGGCCAACTGGCTAAGAGGCTCTCATGGAGACCGCAGGGAGAAGAGAATCTGCTTCCCTGCAGAGCCTCCTGCACAACAGGCAGAGGAGGCAGAGAGTCTGCTCCTCTCCTGCCTCCCTGGGGATACCCCCACCTCTCCTCCACACACACACACACACACACACACACACACACACACACACACACTCACCAGCTATAAAAGGAATGAGTGGCTCACAAAGAGATTTAGATAAAGCTCCGTCAATCATCCATGCATCAGTGTTAAAATTGCAAAGTTTCCTTGACAAAAAAACTGTGTACTGCTGCTGTCATAATAACATGTGCATTACAAAATAAAGGCTTTGTGCACCTCTTGTTATGGCACCTTGTGTTAGCTGGTACAGCAAACAGCATTTAACATAATTTAAAGTCACCTTTCCCATCATCTGTTTTAAGTCTAAGGATGACATTGGATGCAGAGTGTTTATAATTTTAATTTCTCTTCTTGTTCCTTTACAGAACAGAGGCGGGTCGCTCCAGTTTAATATATATTTTGCTAAAGGTAAGACCACATCTTGCTCTCGCTGTCTGAAATATCATGCTGCCAGTCTTCGCAGCACATTAACATATTGAATTCATGCCTGCGAGATAGATGGTTCAAAGCTCGCACAACTGTTGCTACGTTGCCACAAAAGACCCTCTGATAACAAGATATGATGTGATGTTGATGCAGACAACAGTGTTTAGTCAATACAGACAGCTGCACTATTCTCACTGGATTATACCAGAGAGATGCGTCTGATATCAAAATGATGAAAAAAGGACTTATTCTTTCTAGAGTGTGTTGTGTGATTTTTTCTGTAAATCAACCATCAGTGCTGTAAAAATGGAAAATTACAGGTCCTAAAGGCTGATGGATGAGTTCTCTTTTACTGTTGCCTATGATACAATGTAATTAGTTACATTCATATAATCACATGCAGTAACACCCTCGTGTGAACTGTTTGTTTTACATATTATTGAACATTGCAGCACCTTTATGCTCCTGTTTTCTTTATTGTTTCCTTCCGCCACTCTCTCTTGTCAGAGAGAAAAGGCAGCACCAACAGCCCATCGTTATGTGTGAAAGCATGCTGCACTCAAACATGCGACCATGCACACGCAATCACACAGCCATTTCCATCTTTGTGATTGGGATCTGAAAGGTGAGGATGGGGTGTGTGTGTGTGTGTGTGTGTGTGTGTGTGTGTGTGTGTGTGTCTTTGGGGAGTGGGGGCCTCTCTTCTTGTGACAGTGTATTTTTCCTCCTCAATCCATCTGTCTCCTCAATCTATCAGCACCCAGTCCTCAGAGGAGCAGAATTTAATTAGTACATGTGGCACTGAGTTAAAGGACACTGAAACATTAAGTAGATGTATTTACTTGTGAAAAGCAGTATCATTAAGCTGGCTTATTTGAATAAGTGATTCAGCCATGCTGGTATTACATACTGTAGCACAGATGGCTAAAGCTTGATAACAGTGAATGTGGTCCATTAAAGATTCACAGGAAAGGTGTTATGACTTAACAGCACTAAGGAGAGTCTCTCTGCAGGAGGCTGGTGTGGGTGAATTGTCTGCACACAAAAGTTCACATGCACAGCTAAATCAATTTTGTTTCTTTTTATGCGGGAGCAACAAGAATTCACGGCTTTAAGTCTGATCTGCAGGTTTGGGCAGATTTAGAGTCAAGTTAAAGGTCAGATTGCAAATTGATGTGGGGAAGACTAGCTGGATTGTGCTTAACAGTAAGTAAGACATTAAAAAAACCCGCTGGAGTTACAATTGTTTTATAAAAAAAACCTATAGGTTGTTTCGCTTGAATCTAACAAACATTACAGACTGCTTTGATGAATTATAGTTCTCTTTTAATTATTTATCTTATCAAAGTTATATGCTCAAAGTATCAAAATAAACATGGAAAAAAGTGTTTGTGCTCTTTTGAAAAGACTTCCCTTCCTTCCCTTCACAAAAGGCTGCAATAAAACATATAAAATAATAATCTGTAGGAAATACAATATGAAAAGAAGATAATTATTCATAGGCATAAAGCTAATATGTCGATGCAGGTCATTCATAATTCTTCTTTTCCTGTTTCCAAAAGGCACTAATAGCCAAATCCCACTGACCATGGATAAAGAGGCTATAGAAGATGTCCATATGTTCCTCAAATTAGATTTTATTTTTTATAGTTTTGAATAAATCATGAGGTTTTTCAATAATGTTGTTGTTGTTGTTGTTTTTACAATTATTTAAAAGGATAAAGGCTAACCAGCAGGTAAAGGCAGGGATGCTGTACATCTGTAGACTGGACAGCTGATTATTTGGTCTTTGGAACATTTGAACCATTCTGGGTGATTTACACAATTTGTGCTCTTACAAAACAACCACATGACACTCTTTGCACTCGAGTTATTTATTATTGTCACTGTACATGTTTAATTTGTCATTTCTCCTCCCAAACGGCAAATTAAAATCGCAGGCATCATTGACGTATACACTCGGTGCGTAGCATGAACTAATATCAACCTTTTAGATTACAGAGCAGCTTTGTGTGTCTCAGCAGGGTTCATGCTTCCAATTTAGGAGCTTTTGATGTGACTCTTTTTGTGTCTTTGGCTCCTTCCTGGCTGAGCTCTGGGCTTTCACGGTTCAGGATTGTGCTCTCTTGAGATGTTGCCATGACACCTATTTGGAATCTTTTGTCTGTTGCCAGCTAATTAAGTGTTGGGGAAAAAAAAGACATATTTTTCTGTCTTAATGAGTTTTATTTGTCAGTGCATGGTATGCTGTGAAACAGGCAGCGTGAGGACAGACATCAACATCTAAAGTGATTCTGTGATTATTTGTTTTATTTGCAATATTCTGCAAATAGCACAGGTTGTACAACTGATAAGCAAGCAGTTCTGAGTTCAGAGTAAGGACAGCTTTAGTGAAGAATTCACATCCAATCATTAAAGATAAGATTTGGTGGCATGTCCAGACTTTTTTGGCGACTGGGTTGGCTTAAATGCAGCACTGACTTGTGAAGGGGCGGAATGAAGTGTGTGTGCACATGCGGAAACACACACACACACACACACACACACACACACACACACACACACACACTGGAATGGCATAAATTTCTTACATTCCAGTGTTAGGAATTTTTATTAAAAGATTAATATCCCTACAAATCAAAACACAACAGAGAGGCACCACACAAATATAATACAAAGCATCCATACTTCTTACTTTTTTCTGTAAGACACTGTATCTCTACAAGTAAATTACCTTCAAAGAAAACAATGCATATTCAAACGTACTCGTCAAGAGGTTGGTTTGAAGGAAACTCCTGTATAACTTACTGGGCAGACAGCCAAATATACTTAAGGATAATGTATGATTGGGATTAGCTAGGTCTCTGTAAATGATTGAAGAGGCTAGACCTGCTCTTTAACTTCCCTCAGATAACTTCTGTTATCATTAGGCGTTATACAAATAAAATTAAATTGAATGGAACTGATAATGGTGCAGTTCTTGGGGTGGCCAATCAGATTTCAGGGGCCACTGCCACCCCCTGGACACGCCCCTAGTTATGTAATCTGTGCTTGGAATAATTGAAATAAAGTTTATTTGTCAAAACTGCAGGTATTCAAATAACAATATGTTTGATTAGGATTTTTTTTTAATTGGTTGTTGTGCTTTATGTAATTATAAGTTCATGGTAGGTGACTGTATGTTAAGTTCCCTATGCTGCAATTTTGACAAAGTCTCTATTGTAAAAGACAAAATATATCTCAAGAGATCTCTTGGTTGAATTAAAGCAAAGTAAAAAAAATTGTTTATGAGAGATCTGATTTTTAATCTTTTAAAACAGCCTCATAATATTTATATCCAAACTTCTTACGTTAAGTATTGGAAGTCCAATGTGAACGTTATTATTTGCCAAAGTTAGAAGTTTTGGTTATCACACTTAAGACATTTCTGTTTGTAGTTTTCTCCTGTTCTTTTCACTGGTTTGAAGTGGACCCATCTCAGTTAAAAATCAATATTATTTAATACATTTTAAATAAAATTTTCAGGGGCTTAGTTATGGTAACTTTTGCATGCATGTGATGGCACAGTTTGGCATGTTTCATGTTTTAGTTAATGCCTTTTTAAGGGAATTGTGCAGATGTTTTGATTTGTTTTCATTTAAGTACAGGTTAACCAAAAGTCTGACTGCTTAATCTGTCTAAGGCTATCAAATTGACAAAAAGGCATGTACAAAAAAGCTCTGCTAGTTCTCCAAAAAGTCATTAAAGAGAAAAAAAAATATTACTATTAAATTTAACACTATTGCTCTTATTTAAGAATCCCATTTCCATATTGCATAGTAAAATAGATGCATGTTTTAATTTTAAGAAATGCTTAATGGTGCATTTTCTAATTATTGTTATAAAAGGTGAGGCAAATTAGTCAAATTTTATTGAGAAGGGTAGAAACTTATAAAGAATGTATCAATGATCAAAAGACTAAAATTAACATATATTCTGAATTAATAATCACATATTTACAACTTTATGCTCTTGATAATTTGTCTCACAGTCAGACTTTAACAAGACTTTGATCAGAACCACAGAAACATTAACTAACACCTCTTAAATCAGGTGTGTATCCTGATAACAATTGATTTTCCTCAGGAAGTATTTTCCATCACTTTGTTTTTTTATTTCACTCTAATTCACCACATACTTTAATCACATGCAGAGCTGGCCTACTTCCCGAATTTTCTCAGATAACAGTGCGAATGTTTTGCATATAAAAAAATGATTCAAGATCTCAACATGATACTGGCTATATATAAATGATAAGGCTTGTCTGCAGAATATGAACCCCACATCCCACAGCTTTCCCAGCCTGTGTGAGAGATGAAAGCAGCCCTGTCTCTATGAAATGCTTTGGCAGCTCTCTTTCTGCCAGCAAACCGGCTTTTGCGAACTTTCAGGTGGCATGGGAAAATATAGTCATAAATAAAATATAGAGCCATGAATAATTTAGGGGAGCATTGTGATTGACATGAGGGTGAGAGTACCTGATTATGCCTCAGCGCTGTGTGACTTGAATTACAGCAAATCAAAACATTAGTCTGAATGTGGAGCTCGCTCGTTCGCACTTGTCTGCAACGACATATTTTGATCGCGGCTTGTAACAACAGAGACGGTTGAGATGCTGGATGAAATGTCTTCTCAAAGATCAAACTTTAATTCAAGCAAGTCGCTCTATTTAATTAACACACCACTAATGCTGCTTAGTGTGAAACCATGAAAAGAACACACACACACCATCACATCTGGAGTCAAATGAGTTATCAAGCTATCATCAAGAATATTCTCATACAAGTTATCTTCCACACTGGCCACCAATACTGGCAGTTCTCTCAAGTCTTTATGTTTTAATGTGATGTTAAAATCAAACACACAGATATTGGGTATCGTAGTAGCGGTCACTGTCTGCTATGGACCCATGTGGTTAATAAGGTGCCATGCTTCCTCTATTGTTCTATGAGGAGGAAGAACAGATCAATGATTTCCAGCACTCGGCTGTACTGTAGCTGCAGGAGGGAGGCTGCAGCAGGCATCACCAGGCTGCAGCTCCTCCGTGTGCTGAGTGCTGAGCAGTGGGCCGCACCCCCCCCCCCCCCCCCCTCCTCTCTCCATTGCCAACCCCTCCCCTACCTCCCTCCCCTTTTATGTGTATGGAGCAGATCTGTCTGCAGCCTCAGGCAAGTGCAAGTTAACAAATGTACAGAGCGCATGTGAAGTCTAATTTGTATAAATCTGTAGATGCTGCTGCTATTTTTAAATGGATTCCTTTGTGTTTAATTGTTGAATAGTATTTTTCCTTTTGTGCATGGAATTTTTCAAAGCTGACTGAGTATGAAGATGGTTGCATGTGACAATTTGACATTTGCATAATTTGTCCATGTGATCTTTATTGCAGAACAGGTGACTTGCTCAGGTGTTTTTCTTGCTGTTCTGTGCCCATCACGAGTAATAACACTGCAAATTAAGCATGGATAAGAGATTTTAATATATAATGTACTGTTGCTTGCAGCATTTGGATGGATTTCTTGAAAATACTTCTGATCTATGAGAGGTTTCTGCTGCTGCCTTGTAGATTTCTTACTTTGTTTTCCTTTTGTGATTTTAACCATCCAATTAACTTCTATTTAGTGTGTGGTCCCCATGTGTTCTTAGGGACAGATGCAACGATTGTTTATTGTGTTATCCCTGAACATGAGGGTTGGCATGATACAGATTAAGGCAGACCCTCTGAAACCACGTTTTACTGTGGCCTTGTGTGTTTGTGCTCCCTCAGTAAGAGGGATCCTCCACTGACATCATCTGTAGCTGTATAATCATCCAGGCCACAGCCTCTCCTCAGGGGAGTCCAGTTGAGACCAAGCCTCTCTCTCTCTGTATTCATTCATTTATCTCTCCTGCCTTTGCTTTCTCCCTGCTCAAGGTTGTCAGTATAGCTGGAGTGTGACACCGTGATGGATGAGTTTGAACACAACCTCAGACTGGCTGCACTGGCCAGGACCTTTAGGTTTCTAGGGTTTGTTATTTCTCCCTCGATCACATCGCTTGGGTTCCATTGAATGCACCCTATGTCACTCAGCCGGGTCTACTGCAAACAAAAATAAAATAAAAAAAATGTTTCTTACATTAAAAAAAAAAGAAGAAAGTAGTTCAATAAAAGATCTGCCAAGCCATCTGTTGGGTTAAATGTCACTACTGTGGAAACACTAGTAGTCTATGAGGCGACCAGCCATATTGAATGGCATAGGCATTTGGCAGACGCAGATACAGAACACGGAAGCAAATTTGCAATCTATATCAATCTATATACGCCTAACCCCACCCCTCTGTTCCTCCCCACACATACATATTTAATATTATTCAAAGAGTATGATGGTACCCATGGAGGAACTGCCCTCTAAAAAAATTTATTTCTATGCAATAATTAGTGTATACATATGTAACAGACTAATTAGCTTATGTTGTATATGCACTCTGCAACATTTCTGCTTTTGCTACAGATGGCATGTTTGTATAGCTCGGGGAGGTGAGAATGGATGGTGTTGACTTGATGACTGACTTTGACCATACTGGATGTCAGTGTGGCTATTAGAAACATTTTAAAGCTGCAGTTAGCAATTTTTGACCGCAAGGGTTGAATCAAACTCAGCTGAGGCACAGTCACCAACCCTATCGGCTAATTGATAATGTTGGCTAACATTTTATCTTTTTAACATAAGCTTACTTTGAAGCTGTGCTCTTCTTCTTTTCACCCCATGTTCCCACTGAACAATATTAATTAGAATGAATCATAATCCTAACAGGTCCACGGTGTGAGTATGTCTGCTGGAAACATCCCCCAACAGATTTACAGTATAGGAGTGAGATCATGAACACAGCGTAGATCTTCTAATCACATTGCATCGTGACCAGTGAACCAAAACAATGAGCTTAAAGAGGCTCAAAGCTGCAGAAATGGATGCAAAGTATCGCTTAATGCAGGTCTAACTAGGACTGAGCAACATATCTTTTTATTGTTATTTCAATATAGTGAGATAAAACCAGATACCATCTAGATTTGATTAGATTGTATTAGTGTGAGATGGCATGCATGTTGTCCTTTTTTCTGTTCTTTTTTTCTTGTTCTGTTTTTTTTCTTGGTAAAGTGATGGGATTTTCTTGATATTTTGTAGCTGCTCTAATTTTTTGATTTGTTTATTTGAACAAGGGTATAGTTAACCATTGATCTGCTCACTTTGCTATTATTAGCCTCCTTTGTCTTGTGTGACCTGTTTCAAAAAACTTCCAAAACCAATTCATTTATTGATGCTGATTCAAATGTTGTGTGGTTGACATTGTCCATATACTTAATATATATATCATATACCAGTACCATACATTTAATATGTTTGTGTTCACGCCCAGAACATAGGGTGGGAGTGTTTGCTTTTAATTGGAGAAGTTGAACTGTTTGGCTAATAAGTCTGAGCTGGTAAGTTGGACTGATTGATGTGACATCTAGTAAGTGCTTGATTTCCAGTCAATACTGGATTTCTACAACTGAGTTTGGCAAAAGCCTGCTTGTGTAGCAGATGTGATGATTTTTCTGTGTCAGAAAAGGAGACAAACTGCCAATGAAGGCAAAGTGATCTGTGGTATATTTGGGGATGTACCATCTAGAAGACCTTCTCTTCTTATTGTTTATTGACAGTCAAGTTTTTTAAACACCTATGGAAAAGGACAGTGGGAGCACTGCAGATCTTGTTCTGAATGATGGCAGATGGCATTATGATCTGTATGCTACAGCTCCATAGTTGACCTGCGATACGCAGCTGATGGAGACCTGATGGAGACCCTTGGCCTTGGATGTGAACCTATATAGGTTGAAGAGCTTGCCATCTGGTCTGTGCAGTATTTAAACCTTCTGTGAGATCAGAGAGATGGTGTGGGATGGATAATGGCCAGTGATGAAGGGTGATAAGCAGAGTGGCAATGATTCATCTTTGGTCTATCCAGGTTCTAATTGGCCAACTCATAAATGGTTGTTGCAGTATGCTGTCGTGAGGCAGCACAATTCACAGTCAACTGTTTTGGTGACATCAGTGTAAACCTCTGGAAGATGGCTTAAAACTACTGAAGGAAAGTTTTAATGAGGCAGATCAAATGTCAGAGTAAAGCTTTAAAAGCTGGTGCCACTTTTAATATATTGTCTAAAAAACAGAAAATGTGCTGGCGACAAAAACCAAACTGACATTTTGTATTCTTTTTCAATGATATGTATATTATTTGCTGTGAGGACTAACAAGCACTTCTTGTGTTTTCCTTATTTATTTGAATAATATGGTCTGTTCTGAGATTTCATTAAAAACATATTTTGTAATTTACCTTTCATCTGTTACAGTGGGAGTTCTGGCAGGTCTTTTGCATATGACCTCAATTACAGTGGAGTCCACAAATGATTTATTCTAGAACTTGTCTTTGTTTATTTTTGCCAGCTGTCTTCAGTTTCCTCCATTGAAACTGGAAAGCCTCTCTGAAAGTCAGAGCAAATATAGGTCACCACTACTGGTGCAGTGGTGTAACAAATGCCATTTCTCCAGCTTATGTTTTGCATTTTTATGTAATAGGGCAGCATATACTGTATGTGTGATGCTCATGGATGAATCATTAAAGGAATGCAGATGAGGTCATCTAATAACACATTTCATCAAAGACTGTATGAGAAACAACCAGATCGTAAAAATGAATATGTTTTCTATGTTTTATCACAGTATACTTTTTTCATGGGAGTTTTAACCTATTATTTTATTTTAATATTCAAATACTTCAAAACACACAATAGAAATTTGTGATTTGAATAGAAAAGGGCGGTAGGTGTGACTTTGCTTAGGTTGTTTTTGCTTGTATTTTAACTCAACTAAGTAGAGAGTTTGACTATTTAGTATGGCGGTGCTAGGGTTTACACTAAACACTGAATTTAAAGCTGAAATCCTAAAAGAAGAACTGGATGAATTAAAACAGATGTTTCCTGTATTTAAATATGAATAAAGTAAAAAGAAAGGGCAATAGCAACAGTCTAAAAGATAGATGTGTGTGTTCTGCTTAGCTGTACAGATTTTAATTCAGATGTCAATCAAGCCTAGAACCAGACCTCACAGATCCAGTGACCTAGTAGTTTGACTACAATTTTGATTGCTGGGAGAGATGCAGCAGCACACACATACACACACAGTAATACACCTATCAAGTGTGATAGGAAACAAACAGATCTGTCATTTCTCAGATTAAAGAAGAAAAGGACATCAGCCTCCTCATTGAATTTGATCCCTTAAATCAGGGTAGAAGTGGTGGGCCTGGCACCAAGGATAATGGTACAGCATTAAAGACTAGTCTGTCTCTGCAGTACTCTACTGTGTGTATGCATTAACAGGAGGTGGCAAAATAAATTATTTTCCTCCCAACCTACTGGCTTGTATTAGGATCAATCTGGTGTTCTTGTTTTTGTGTCTCTACTCAGAGATATAATACATGTATCTTGTCACTGCAGTTGTGTTACTATGCTTGCTTGTTCTTATAGTCCTTCTGATTTAGCCATGGGAAGCTGTAATCTTTGAGTGGCTCAGTGGAGACTGTCAGGAGGGCAGCTTCTTCCACCAGCTTCCTGTGTGCACATTGTATAGGATCCATTTCAAAGGCCAAAGTCACTGTTAGAAGGGATATAAACCCTTAAATAATATACTATTCTCATGACTACTGAACCCAATACTGCACCTACTAAATTTACACAGTACATTATAGCCTCTTACTGTTGTAAAGCTGTGATTCAGATCTATGATGATCTTTGAAGGTAACTGACCACATGAACTTATTGCTGCTTGCTAATGTGTCTCAGTCTGTAGCAGGATGATGTTATATGGTACACGAGAGAGAGGCAGTATGTGCCATGTTACAACAACAGGGATGGAACAGGAGGAGTGCAGCGCAGGCGAGGTTCAGTGAGGACACTGGTGAGGATGCAGAGTATTGCAGGGTGGAGTGACAATTGTTTTCTCTCACGTTGCATCAAAGAAAAATAGGAAGCTGCTTTTGATGTAAAAATACATGATGATTCCAAATAGTCATTGCATGAACTACTTTCTATAAACTAATATGCGATAAATTTAAATCATGTCCACTTAAGCATCATAGAAAATTCACATGTGAAGCTTGCAGTGAATGCTTAGTAGCAATGCTGCTAACTGTTCTACGGACTGCTTTTTACCAAATGCTTTGTTTAGCATAGAAATAGTCATTAGTTTGTAAAGACAGCACTGGGAGTAATCTAGTTTCCTCTAGACTTAAAAGCTATGCTGTACGAGGAGGTGCAGCACCTTTTGGGTTATATATGGTTCAATCTCAGTGCAAGAATGATATAACGCTTCCTTGACTGCAAAGCGAAACTAACCTTCCTGGCATAGGAAGTGTTAGAAGCACTTTCACTACAGGGCTGACAAATATTATTTGCTGTGGATGAGGTGTGTTTACTTGTCAGCCTCTTCCAGGTATATGATGCGTATGCTAATTTTCTGTGCACAGCTACTTTGTTGCTGAGTGATTGACATCTTTGCCGACACATTTCTATATAAAACAATGTGGGAGTGTTCTTGTCATTCAGTTTGATTTATCTCGATTGTTTGTTCGTAGTCATTTAAGCTTTCATTTTGTAGTGTTATGGTCTCTTGATGGTCCTATTATGCTGTTCTTGGCATCAGATGTTTCTGTTTTTCCTTTTTTCTGCCCCCTCGCTATCCCTTCCACCTCCCTACTCTTTTTCTCTCTCACTCCACCTCTTCCTTTCTCCACCTCCCCTTTACTATTCCCCTCTGAATCCCTCCTCTCTGCATTCTGTTAAACTCCCCACACCCCCTTTCCCACTGCCTGCTCTTATCCATTTCTCTACAACATTCTGTCTTTTCCTGCTTTCTGACCCCCACCCCTCCCCCCCTATATCTCTGCGCCCCCCCTTCCCCAGCTCATGTTGGTAAAAATATCTGCAGACAGCAGGAGCAGAGGCACGCCTGACTCTCTCTCTCTCAGACATCCCACCCATGTGATCTCACAGGCTGCCTCTGCTCTGCTCTACTCTGCTCCAGTCAGGCTCCTGCCTTTCAGCAGGCTGCAGCTAATGAGCCTTTGTGTGGCCAGAGAGAGAGAGAGAGAGAGGGAGAGAGAGAGAAAGAGGGAGAGTGAGGAACACAGTGACAGACAGGGAGTTTAAGTGAGAAAGACTGTCGTCTTGCAACAATAAAGCATATGGTACAGACAGTGCAGTCAGAGCTGGAAAATTACAAGTCTCTCTCACACTCCTGCACCTTTTTTTCTGATGCCCGTGGAGCTCAGGGGTCGCTGCAAGTCAGTGGACTGAAACAAAATGGGAACCGCTTCATTCACCATGTTTCACCTTTTTTGAATAGCCACATTTTGTGATTGTGTGGCTGTGCTGCTGTGAGACGAGGTGAAAGGAGTCACAGTCTTGCCAGCGGATACAGGTCAGTTGTTCCTGTGAGGGCCGGCAAATGCAGAGAAGTGAAGTGTGGTCATCGTAGGACTGATGTGTCATGACTTGCTCCAGATGCCATAGGCTTGTTGGCATCACTTGGCATGAGTGTTTTGAGCCTCGTGTTGTCACATCAATTTGTTGTGATCGGGGAAACCTTGTGAATGACGAGGGGAAAAATAATTAAATTCAGAATGCAAGCATGCTTTAGTGCTGTGAGCACTGTTGATTAAGGACAAGAGTTGGTTTCCACAGTTGATATGTGAGAGGCAAACACAGGGAGGGGCTTTCCAAGCTGGCTTTTGCTGCATTATTTTCACTGGGATTTTCTCCCTTGTACCATAGTGTGTGCTGCCCAGCCATGATTAGTGGTAAGGCAACAGTGAAGACAAAGAAAGAGCTGTTGGAGAGGAGCAACAATCTCTGGTTAATCACTGGAGGTTCACCCTAGTTTACCCACAGCTCTGTAGTTTAAGATGTCATGGCCATCCAGTGTCAATAATTTAACTTTTCATGGCGTCATAACAAAATGCAAATGAAGCAGTTGTGGATTCATCCAAGCAAGGAACTGTGATAAATGTATAAACATCATTTACTTAGATTTCAACTTCATTTGTTTTGGCATGATATACAGTATGTAAGACTAGAGACGCTGTCATGTGAGAAAGCACTAGTTGAGAGGGTACATTAGAATCTCCATGGAAACCATTTTTGGCATCAAAGCCTTGTGCAGCATCAGCTGAGGGCTAAGCATACAAATAGGTTTCCAACAATGGTATCTAATTAGGACCCTCGCTAGGAAATGGGCTAAAATTGCACAGGTCATTTTCTGGTGGAAATTTCCACTCCTGTTTGACAACAAATGAAGAAGATTGTGAAAGAAATATGCTTCTTTGTGGTTTTGATGTGAAATTAGCAGCTTCTGTTGGTCAACAATTTTAGTCTCACAACACTAATTCAGGATTAGTTCATTAGTTAAAATCATTAGCTCACATCACAAACATTTAGAAGAGACGGCAGATTGATGCTCTCCTGTCAGCTCATTTATTGGCCTCACACACTCTGAAATAACCCTTGCTCAGGATACAGCTTCTGGAAGATTTTGCCTCCAAATTAATATAAATTCCTTCTGTAAAGAAATCTTTTCAGTGAGGTTACCCCGACAGACTCCTCTCTCCTCCACTCTCTCCCAGATGGAGGATGCCTCACATTCCTTAGTTGTAGGTAGAGTTGTTGACTCTGGAGGTTCTCCAAATGCTGGTGGTGCCATGTCACCACGCTGAACAAGCACAGCCTCCTGGGAACAATGACCCTATTGCTGGCAGCACTCGTCCTCTCCGGGTTGCACCTCTTTCTCTCAGGCGGCACGTCTCTCAGGCAGCATTTGCATCTGTAATGACTCGATAGCAGAGCCCAGATGAAACACTGTGGCTGTCTGTGAATGGAACTCCCCCACAAGCTGCTCTGGCAGATAGACAGAGCGGGGCTGGGTGAAGATGCATGCTGTCTTTACTGATTCCAGTTTCCAAGAAGAGAAAGCAGTGAGGGAGAAGCTGCCAGTCATAGCAGCCCTCACTGTGCTACAGCAGCGCCGTGGTGTTATTGGGTTTATTTTGAAATATGACATGACGTTCCAGCTGCTGCCGTTAAGACAAGGAACACACCGGCTCTTCAGCTAAATACTGGTATTCTAAATAGTGATTAAGATTAAATGAGCTCTGCAATATTACAACCCATTACACTTTGAAGAATAATGGCAGAATATTATTCAAAGGGAAGAAGCTGCAATGAAAATAAAATATTGTTTGACAGTTACGATGAAGTTATTAGAGCCAGTTTCAGTGTAATGCTGATTAGTTTTAGTATAGCTGACTGATGAGCTTGTTCTTGTTTATTTGTCTAATTGCATCATCAGTCAGTGGGAGTTAATGACCCCTTTCAATTGACATTGAAGTGGTATGTAACACTTCTGTTACAACAGCCTCTGTATGAAGTGCTGGAAACACAAACATTTAATCGCACCTGCACAGTTATCACTGAAAGGTCTGAAGCAGCAATTCAATCTATTGGCCCATTTTTTTGCTGTTACATTAAAATGTTGTAAGATTATAAGGCTGTCACACTGTAAATGTTTTTCTGTGCTCTGTGGTGACTGTAGCTACATTCACCTGAGGCCTTTCCTTTTTTCCCTCTCTGCATGAAGCATCTGACCTAACAGGAGCTCGTTATAGACGTACAGGATGTCACTCATTATGCTGTCAACAACAGCTTCACCTATTCCTCCTCTGGTGCCGCATGACGTGTGCTGTGCAGATTATTGCCACACTTCAGTAGCGACATGGGATTCCATGTTCCCACATAAACACCACTTACGCATGTCCAAATTTGCAGATTTTTTTTGTTTTTCAGAACAAGCTACTGATGTACTGATGTACAGCAGATGCAGTGTAATACTAAGGCAGTAGATATCTTTTAGCAGCAATTTAGATGCAATCACATATTTTTGCACATACATTTTGTATGTATTTTCTCGCTGACTGGCAGCAGAGCAAGTTGCTCCAGTCTGTTTTTTTTCCAGCCTCTCAATCAAAGACAGTGGAATGAACTTCCTGTAAGGCAGACATAGTATGTAATTAGCAGCTTTCTCCTTCCATCTCAGCTCCTTTGTGCCAAGGTGATCAATTGCCCAGGGAACGCCTGGGAGCTGGGATAGCGGCAGGAGATTGTGTGTGTGTGTGTGTGTGTGAAGAGAGGAAGGAGGGGGTCTCATTGCTAATTGAGTGTATTGAGGATTATGAAGGCCCTAAACTGGATATTAAATAATGTGTGGCCCCTCTGCTGTCTTTCGGTTTCAGGTGCAGATGCGGCGGGCCATGAGTGGAATATTGAAAAGGAAATTTGAGGAGGTGGAAGCCTCTTCTTCCCCATGCTCTTCCTTGCGGGAGTCTGATGATGAGGTCTCCTGCAGTGAGAGTGGGGATAGCAGCGACAGTGTCAACCCCTCTGCCTCAGGCCCTTTCACCCGTGAGTGCCCATGCTTTTTAAATTCATCCGTTGTGCTCAGTGTGGCGAACGTGTGCTATTGACATCAAGATTAATGTCATCATTTCATCTCAAAGAAAATTAAGCCAAAGCACTGAAAGGGATTTTTAATCAAGATAGAAATAACAGTCAGAGACGGCCTGATTCTACTTATGGTCAACGCAGGATGCAGGTCAAAGAAAACAGATCTGCATGTCTGTTGATAAGAAAGCGTAATATGCATTTACAGTCAGAGCTGGAGAGGAGAGGAGAGAAGAGAAGAGGAGAGGAGCCTGAGTGATGCTAAGAGTCTTGTGCTGTAATAAAGAGGACGGATGCACAAGCAGCCTTCCTCATTAGGAACAACATCAGTGTGCAGGACTAGCCAGATAAATGAGCTGATGCAGTCTCAAACTGTGTGTGCAACACTGTTAGTACTGTACATGTAAATGTACCACTCTCTAAGAACACAACATGACTGTATTTCTGCTTGTATAAATCATACTGTGAATGAAATAATCTTTTTAAATTAGATATGTTGTATACTTGGTAAAACTCTAAGTTCATTATTTTCATTGTTGGTAGAGATGCGGATTATTTTCTTGATTATTGTTTGGTCTTTAAAATAAAAAGAAAGCTCACCTTCCTCAAACATAAAGTGATGTCTTTAAATATCTAGTTTGATCTCTGCAATATTTCCTATCATATCAACATCTCTCCATTAAATAGTTAGTTAATTCATTGTTTGAGCTGTAGATAAAATCAAAAGTATATTAACGAGGGCTGATATAAGTTTATCCAAATTGAGTGAACTGCAGATGTGCAAAGCTAGTTTTGTTTTTCAATAGACAAACACATCAAAAGAGTTGTGCTACTGAGAGAATAGTTCTGGACAACACCTCAGCTTCAGCTGACTTTGTATAAAAGACTGCAGTCTGAATTGGAAATAAACTGAGCAGAAAAGACATGTCTCCTCTGTGGGTTCAAAAGGACACTGAAGTCATCACTAATAAATAACACAGCACACGTATGAATCTTAATGTTTAAGAGATGAGACAGAATGTGAGTGAAATAGATAATGCAGTAGATTATTAATCCATCTTGGGTGGTTATGAAAGTATCCAGATACTTGGTGCTAAATAAATCTTAATGATGGAGTTTTTTAAAAAACATAAGAAAGAAGTCACCTTTGGACAGTGTGTGTGTGTGTGTGTGTGTGTGTGTGTGTGTGTGTGTGTGTGTGTGTGTGTGTGTAAAATTTGGCTACTTCAGTTTTAATCAAAGGTAAAGTCAACGCTACGTGCGTGTTTTGATGATTGTTTTTTTTGATCTGTGTGAATGACATGTAGATGGGTGACAGGGCCCCCTCCCTATAGCAAGACATAAGTAGGGTGCTGTGTCCCTACAGGCTGAGCTTGGCCTCCGTGTCAGCTGCAGCTGCTGGTAGCTAAGAGCAACCACGGAGATGTGCAACACAAAGACTTCTCTCCTGTGAAGTGACATGTGAACGTAGTGAGTGACTGTCTTGGAGGAGAGATGAAACAATTAAGTCCTGAGTGGTTTTACATCGCATGCTGTTGTGTTCAGGAGAGCAGGAAAACATCTGTAGTGTTTTCTTTGTGTCAGGTCTAAATGTGAGAGTCTTTATAGGCTAAAGGAACATTTGCTAACAGCTTGCAAAACTGTGAAAAATAATAATACCTGTGAATGTTTTTTTTAATAAGCAAAACGGAGATGCTGGCAAAAAACAAAAAAAGCTGATTACATAGACTTTAACATCTGTTAGCTGTTTTGACACCTAAAACAAGCTGATAGCTGTTTTAAGACATAATGAAGCTCAGCTTTGCCAGCTTTACATCTGTAATAAAATGTATTGTCCATCATGCACAGGGTAGGGAGCTGTTGGAACCAGATGGTTTCTATTTGTCCTGTCTGTCTCATATGGGGTGAATGCTGGGAACACTGCTTCTGTGAACCAGCACTCCTCATCTCTGGGCCAGGCAGGGGATTATTTATGCTCCACCGTTGCCCTCCTCAGCTCTCAGCCCCTCCCTCTTGTAGAGCTCTCCTTAAAAAGACACACCGAGGACTCGCATGCCGAGCAGAGGCACAGAGATGTGATGAAATCCTTCCCTACAAAGCTGTGCAAGGATACATAGAAGCTTACTGTAAAGCTGGAAAGAAAGAATCCCTCATATTTCAGGCATTTAAGGACAATAACTGTCTGCAAGACTGTGTCCCACATTTTAACATAAAAATGTCACTTATCTTAACGTGCATAACATGCTGTAACAATGTTGTGCTCCAACATGAAAGATAAAAGAAAAATCAACTGTGCTGAAAGCGTTCCTGATACAGAGCAGGAGCAGTGTTGAGCTTTAATTCTTTCCATGCTGAGTTAATGAATTGTCAAAAACAGTTTACAAGCAAGACGATGTGTAAAAAAAAGTGCTATGTGCGATTATTTCCGTTTTTACTTTGCAGCTGACTCAATATTGAAAAGAGAGAAGCGCCTGCGGACGAGGAGGGTGCATTTTGAGAATGTGACAGTGTACTACTTCAGCCGGCGGCAGGGCTTCACTAGTGTGCCCAGCCAGGGAGGCAGCACGCTGGGCATGTCCAACAGACACAGCTGGATCAGGCAGTACTCCCTGGGTGAATTTGCCCTGGAGCAGGAGAGGATCCACAGAGACATGCTCAGAGAACACCTGAAGGAGGAGAAACTCAACTCAATCAAACTGAAGGTAAATGCTTTGTAATCTTTATCTCAGCAAAATCATAGTCATAAATGTTTCTGTAATTGGTAAGCATCATTCAATGTCAAATATGTAAAGAATTTTAAAGGAATGTGGTCTGAAAGCTTCTTTGTTTAAAGCATCACTTTGGCCTTTGTTCCCCCGCTTTTATAAAAATGTCTTTGATTGTTTTCAGCTGACTAAGAATGGCACAGTGGAGTCTGAGGAGGCCAACACGCTCACGGCAGAGGACATCTCCGACGATGACATCGATCTGGACAACACAGAAGTAGACGAGTACTTCTTCCTGCAGCCTCTTACCACTAAAAAGCGTCGGGCGCTGCTGCGCTCCTCTGGGGTAAAGAAGATTGACGTGGAAGAGAAACATGAACTGCGGGCTATACGGATGTCAAGAGAGGACTGTGGATGTGATTGTAGAGTCTTCTGTGACCCAGAGACCTGTGCCTGCAGCATCGCAGGGATCAAGTGCCAGGTAACTCCCATGATGTGCATATCTTGTGGTTGTACAGAGCAGAAAAACATACTGGACATTTAAAGATAAGGTGCAGGGATCAGTGGCTGCTACCATATATTAAAGAAAGCACTTCATGTCATTATCCCATTCCACAGATCTTCTGTTTGAAATAAAACCAAAAAGCTCAGTGAATGTTCTGTTTTTCTCAGGTGGACCGTATGTCATTTCCATGCGGCTGCACAAAAGAGGGCTGCAGCAACTCAACTGGGAGAGTGGAGTTCAATCCCATCCGTGTCCGGACCCATTTTTTGCACACCATAATGAAGCTTGAGCTGGAGAAGAGTCGCGAGCAGCAGCAGGCGTCCCCCACCAACGGTTACCGTGGTGAAACTAACGACCTGGCAAGCAGCAACACTCTTGTTCAGTCCCAGCACAGGTTGGAGTACTCTCTGTCAGATGCCGTTCCGCAGACGGCCGGCATGCACCTGCAGGCTGCAGATGAGATGGAGGAGCCATTGGACGATGATGAGGAGGAGGAAGATGAAGAAGACGATGAGGAAGAGGAGGAGGAAGAGGAGAATGAAGATGATGAGGAGGACGAGGAGGATAGTAGCAGTGTTTGCAGTGGACTGTCTGACTCCAGCACCCAGAGTTTAGCTAACAGTGACTCAGAGGATGAGGAGGACGATGAGGAGGATGAAGAGAAGTCTGACAACTTTCCAGAGGACATGGCCTCCTCATCGGTGTCTCATACTGAGGTGGTCCCCTTGTCCTCCGTGCTGTGTTACAGCGATGACAACCACATGAACGGAAACACTTATTTAATGAACTCTTCTTCGGCTGAGTACTATCAGCTGGGGAGCTCCAGTGCTGTCTCTAATGGCCAAACCAGCCAACCCAGTAAACCCTATGGGGAAGCCTTAGCATTCCAAGATCCAGTCAACACGACCAACAGCGGTGTGGCCCAAGGAACATTCAACATGTCTGCTGAGCAGTACACAGACTACTCGAATCAGGCGGAGGAACAGTACACAGCAAATCACCATTTCGCTTTGACCAACGGTGCTGCCGCCACGCCGCTGACCCGTTACACAGCCGATCAGGAGAAGAAGTCATTGTCCAAAGCAGCATTTGTGGAGCAGCCAGACAACCAGGACCAGACACAGTTTCAGAACTACCTGAACAACAACAGCCAGGGCTCCTACAGCAGCTCGTGTATGACAGCTGAGCAACCACAGCAAGAGTCCAGTGTTAATGGACATTCTGACCTGACCTTACTAGCAAACAACACTAAGAACCTCCCTTTACCAGACCATTGTCCCGAGGTCGCAGCCATTTAGTGCGCCTCGCCTTTTGAAGTGTTCTTTCATTATTACGTCTTAACTCTGAGCCTGACCAAGTGGCATTTGAAGGGAACATAGTCATGGCCTTTTTTGCATCATCTGACCTTAAATTTCAAAGCAATTTACAGCACCGTCATTTTCATCTGTAACTATAAAGCCATAAGTTCATGATAAAAATGGTGTTGAGGAATGATTCGCTCCTGGGGGTTTCCTTGAAGGTTTCTCTGCGACAGTGTGTGTGTGAGCGCTTCTCTTCAAGACGGAACAGATCAAAAAAACTTAAAACATCAGTTATGTCATGCTGTGCAATGTATCTTGTAATTTCAGATGTAAAGTTCTAGTTTTAAGCAGATATTGTACTGTAGATGGAACTTTTCTATGTCTACTGTATGTGTCAAATGTGCAAAAAAAGTTTATTGTCAGTTTATTTATTGTTTCTGAATTACGTGTATACTTATATATTGTAAATGTTTTGATAACAATACGCATGCTGTTTTGGGGAATCTCAGTAACATTTAGGGGGAAAATGCCATTGTTTTATATGAAAATGTGTTGTATACATTATGTACATTTCTCTTCTTCTTTTGTCACTATTATATGCTTTTCTATGGTTTGAAAAGCATGAAAAACGCCTGAATTCTTATTTGTATGTTTGGAATACAATATTGATAACATCAAATGTCAAAATCAATTCACAACCTTTTGCACTTATGTGTTGGGGGTCCAGTGGCATGCAGTTGGTTTGAAGTGAGAAATACTTGAACGGTGGAACAATATGGCCCCTCACTTGCTTTTTTTCCTCTTTCCTCCACTGTTCACTTGTAGAATAACGTGATTTTCTGGTGTTATTACAAATGAACATTTGTTATCTGACACATTTCATTGATACAGGGATATTAATAAAGTAGCACTTTGACATATCTCCGAAAGTACGGAAAGAACAGATCACTATCTTTATCATTAAATTAGCATAACAGACTTGAAAACCATCTGTAACCAGTCTCTGTTAAAAGACAAAATATTGACCCAAACTAATGTGTCAGTATTTAATGATTAACTGGTTATTGGATTTCTGTTTTTAATGCCGTATAAGCTACATTCCACTGTCTGATTAATGAGATGTTTATTTATGTGGATCCAAGAATGATGTCAATTTGTTCTATTGAAGTGTTCAGTGCAATAATTTGAGGGTTTTTAATAGGCTATCCTTTTAAGAGAAGACCCTCAGTGAAGTGGACTGAGATTACTTTTAATTGACTGACATGGTACTTAATATTGTACTTAAAGCACCATTAGTTAAATAAAAAAAATGCCACAGTTTAAATAATTTACTATGGGGGGAAACAGATGTTCAAGGTTGACAATCAAAGCTTATTATCAAACATGAGTCATATCAGTAAGTAACAGCTACAAAATATAGCTTCTGAGACCCATGAACCATTGAAAACGCCTCAGCAGGAAAATATTAGTTTTTATTTAACCAAAAAATCTGTAAATAACCTTTTAACACATCTTTATGAAATCACTGACAAAAAGGAAATTGGAGTGAACGCTCAACAATTGGGGGACTGCAATAATTTAGTGAATAGTGTTACTCTAATGCATTGCTGAAATTCTTTACCTTGAGCTCTTTGCTCCTGCATGAGTTCAGATATTTGTCCCACTTTCGGGCTTACAAATATCTGTCCCACAGTATAATCAGAGGGGTCAGTGCTGAAATCTTCTGTGCTCTGTTCTGTGCGACTGTCAGGTAGCTGGGACATCTTGTGCCACCACAGTGGTACAAAGGAAGCGCACAGACTGCTTTTAGGCAATCAGTGGCATCAACATGGCCTATAGTACATATTAATTGTGCCAAAGCGTACAGTGTGAGAAGGCTCGATACAATGACACTGCATCCAGTTAAGAATCTTGTGTTCATTTTATTTTCCAGTATTTATTATGAATGATATATTGAAATGTGTATTTATTGTGGTTTACTGAAAGTCTGTATTAAGTAAATCGATTCGCTATCTTAAAATCTGAATTCTGTTTCATGCTGGTTGTGAGTTGTAAAGCTTCATGTGCCTGATTTCTTTGATTCGATTTCTTATTCTGTGAAATGCATATGTTTTGCACAAGATGGTACTGATTTTTTTCCAGTGTCTTTTGTTTTCCAACTGTAGATAGAGCCAAATTTGTTTTCAGCTGTTTCATTTTTAACATGGTTTTGAAATAAATTCAATTAAAATTGCTAAAAATGTTGACATTGTACAGTTCAGTAATTTCTTTGTGCAGAGCGCCCTCTGGAGGTCAGAGGGGGAAATGAGACAACATGGTACCTCAATACTATCCAACTGAATTTATTAACCTAAAAATAAGACCTCTTGATCTAAGTCTGACAACAATACACCCCTTCCATTTTTGACAAAACAAACACATTTGAGCTGTTGCTCACCAGTCTCAGACTCAGAAAGTCATTTACAATATTCTGCCGCCATCTCAACACTAGTGCCTGCACCAGAAATTCAGAAGTGGGCTCCTGTTTAGATGGAGAGCGAGACTTTCGGACATTTGATCCACAAAAAGAGTCCCTTCACTGAACTGGTTTCACCTTACACCATAAAGCACGACAACTTAAACAATACAGGTAAATACTGCAACAATTGAAAAGAATAGAATGATTAATCTTTAAAAAAAATAAAAATTAAAAAATAAATAAAAACCAAATGAGTCATGACACCTGACTGCATGTTATCAGTGAAACTTCTACTGCAGGTCAGATGAAAATGCCTTTTATATTAATGTCAGTTTCATTTTTGTCATTTGAAATGGTGTCCGAAGTAATTATATGAAATGAATGTAAAGGGCCAGCTCGCCTGCAGGTCCAAATTGATATTTGGACGATTGTTCATTCAGCACTCCTAGATAAATCTAATGCAGTCTAACAAAAGTTCTGAATAAATGCCCCCATGAAAGTTATAATACCCAGTTTTGTCTACATTGTATGAAAATGGTATTGATTCGACTATATGATAGTTTTAGTGCGTGTGTTGCCTTGTGGTGAGAGGTGTTTTATGATTTCCTCTGCCTTCAGTGATATAAATCTGTCTGACATATAATTAGAAACACCTCTCACTATTACGCAACAGCTCAACCTCCAAAATAATAAAGTCAAATCAAAGAGTTCAGTGTTGGATTTCTAGTAATATTACATGTGTTGGTTGTGAAGACTTGGAGTAGTGAAAACATCTTGAACACAAAAGGAGGCCCTTGTCAACACTGTGCATCTTCATTGCTCCAAGAATCTCAGTTCACAGTCTGATTGGAAGCATTGTTTCAATGCTTCCTTCCAGCAGTGGCACACTGTGGTGTTCTCCCAAAGTCCAAACTTCCCAGCAGCAACAGTTCAGTTCTTCTATGCATAAAAATAAATTAAAACTCAATGTTGACCTAAAGATAAAAAAACTGTGTTTTAACTGCATACAGTATAGCGAACTCGTGTCCTTGTATGCCTTTGCATACAGAGCGGTGATTTTGCAACATGGTAGTTTGCACAACTCAGACAAAGGACCAGAGCTGGTATCTGTCTGAGGGGTTACATGGGGCCAGAAAAGGATGCTCGTGACGGGCACTCAGACACATGTTCCATCCTGGCATGTAGAGAAACTGGTTCTATACAAGGAAAAAAAAAAACATTACTTTCCCCAAATAATATCTGAAATCACAGATTAGTGCACAGAAAAACCCCAAAAGACCAAACTCACATCCTTCAATTCCCATTTTTGCTCTGCTCCTACAAATGTGTTCCTGCCTTTATACTGGCAGTCCTCCAGCTTCACAGGCCCCTCTGCCCCGTGCAAACATAGCTCCTTTTGAATGTTGTGTCTAATCTCATGATGTGTGGAGTACTCAAAATACTACAGCACAGGAGACAGAAAAACGGCATCAATCATGATTAAAATTAATCATATTTTTCTCAATCGGGGATAGAAGGTGCATTTTGTAACAGACCTGGTTTCCTCCTAGTCCGTGACATGGATACATGATCAGCTGTTTCCCGCCCTCATTGTTCTCTCCAGCATCCAGACATGAGTCTTTGCCGAGATTTTTCACCTACAGAGAAAGAGGAGGGAAGGGGAAAGCAGTGAAAGGAAACAAAATGAAAAACTAACATCCAGTGCAAGCTGTTCAAACAACGTTACTCTCTGGAGTGCTTTCAGTGGTGTCAAATTGGAACTGCTCAGTACCCTCTGGAGATCCTAAGTGGAAACCCACAGTGGCTAGACAGAGCTCTGAGGTTTGGCTACATGAGAGCTGGTGGTGGGGTGTGTGATCTTACTGAGCCAAAGCGGAGTGGGTTGAGATCAGGCATGAAGACTTCTGGATAAACGTTCTTCAAATACCACGAGAAGCTCTTGCACTGCAGCCGTGCACGGAGGTCCTCGCGTTTGGAGATATCACCAAAAGCCCTCTGTTAAAAAAAAAAAAAAAGGTGGACAACAGAGCAAAACAGCTCTTTACAGTTTGTCAACACACTGCAGGCAGGATGCTAATGGGGATAATTTTGCAAGGTAGAACTACAAAGCAATGACCCTATGTCTGACAAAAACACTGTTAGATATACAATTGGGTCACTTTGAAGGTCTGTGAAGCAGAATTTTTTAATGAGACTGTTACACATCTAAAAGGTTCACGCAATGTTTCCTCAAATCTCTCTTTAGAAGTTTGTAACTCACACTAAAATGCAACACTCAAAGTGTGTAAGACATAACAAAAAAAAAAAAGACTTCAAAACAATAAAACGTTTTGTGAATCACTGCTGGGTGAGTAAGAGACTTTAAGTCATGCAAGCTGTGCAAGGAACAAGGCTTCGACACAGTGATGTTTTAAGCTAAATGGTAATGAGACTAATCTAACAGGCTCACAATAGCAACACTGACGTGCTTATGTTTGGCAGGTATTAAGCTTATGTAAATTTAACATTTTAGCTTGGTATATAACCATGCTGGTGGCACAGTGGTTCGTGGAAAGGAGGAGAAGCAAGAAGGTCCCAGGTTCGATTGAGTTTGCATGTCTGTGTGGGTTCCCTCGGGGCACTCCGGCTTCCTCCCACCACCCAAAAACATGCATGACAGGGGAATTGGGAACTCTAAACTGACCGTAGAAGTAAATGTGAATGCAAGTAAGCTTGTCTGTCTAAATGTGTCACTACAGGGACCTGTCCTGGGTGTACCCCTCCTTCTGCCCAATGCTACTGGGATAGGCTCCAACCCCGAAAAGGATAAGCGGTTACAGAAAATGGATGGATAACCATGTTTGCATTTGCTAATAAGCAATAAAATGTAGAAAATAAGAACATTCCACTTTAGATTGTTGTTTTATTTTACTTTGAATATCATCATCTCTGATGATCAGTCAATGAGTGCGTTCCAGTGCTCTAGTGACTCCTCTGTTACACAATTGACTGCAGACAAGTATTCGATCACTGTTCCTTTTATACTGAAGTGTAACGGCACATTTAAAAAGGGTCTGCAGGCACGTCATGCTCTTCAATAATGAGAGCACTTACTATAAAGTCGAGAATGCTGCTCTAACTAGTGCAAACTGATAGCTACTACAGTGGATTCCTTGAAGCCTTGATAACAGCGTGTCTGTTTGAAGCCAGCGGGAAAGAGCTGGCCTGCTCTGTGAGGTACAGCCCTGAGGGAACTGTTTATGGCACCTATGGGAACACATGTTGAGAAAGGCTGCGGGCCTGTCATTTAACAGAGATAACTTCCTTCAGAGCCCTTTTGCCCTGTCAGTTAACAGCATTCAGCCCCCAACAACTCCTCTAGTTAGTCTAGAAATGCATTTGGTTTCATTTCTACAGATTTTATGCACTAAGAACAGTGAAATGCTACAGCTCTGACACCAAGTGTAATTCTTTGTTTCCCCCTGCACAGTATGTTAGATAAGCCACGATCCGACTTGATGCTGGTTGTTTGTGAGTTGGATTTGCTCAAACTTGTCTTGGGTTGGGGGGTGGGGGTGGTAAAAAACACCACTTACATGACCATGAGAAATAGAAATGAAAGATAGGGCAGGACAGCAATTTTCTGAACTTGGAACAATCACAGGATAGAGTTTCAGAATTTCAGGGGCGAATTAGAGTCACATGCAGTACATACATCTTTTGCCAACTGCGCAGCTTGCTGGTTACGCCGGTAGAAGATCTCCTTGTAGTCGTCCATCCAGACCTCAGCCAGTCGTACCTGGTTACGAGCAATCACTTGTGTGCCCTTAGGAAAAGTGTGGGGGCTCTTGGTGCGGAAAACATGACCAACAATGGAGCAGGGGATGATCTCCAGCTGTCCGCCGCACTGCCACACCTGCAGGTTAGTGGGGGACAGAAGAACCAGATGCACAATGAGATGCAGTTAGACACACCTATACAGCCGTTTGGATACTGTAATGACTCAGCAGGCAAAAAAAAAAAAAAAAAAAAAGGCTCATTGAAAACAACAAAACTGCTGCACATCCAGAATAACAGCTTTGTGACGTCTTACCCTGAAAGACATTTCAATGTTCTCCCCACCCCAGATTTCCATTTCTTCATCATAGCTTCCAATATGGTAAAAATATTCTTTAGAGATGGAGAAGAGGCCACCAGCAAATGTGGGAGTCCTATAGAGACATTTCATTTAAACAAATTCATTTCCATCAAGCAGCAAGAGTTTATAAAAGTTGATATTTTATAATCACGCATTACTTGATTGGGTAGGTTTCATCTTTCCTCCTTTGTTTCTCATAGTCTGGTAGACTCTCCCAGCCGAAGGCAAGGCTCCAGTCAAAGTTGCCCCGGTTGTGGTTCTGGCCATAAGGAGACGGCTTCATGAACTCAAACGTATTGAGATCAATTGTGGTTATATCAGGACTCACTACTGCAGTGTAGTTCTGTGCTATCCTGGCCAGCAGAGGCTCCAGCCATCCATTAAAGCATTCACCTGTGAACACATGCAAACCAGACATTGCATTACAACACCTTTCACCACCGGATGGCTAATTTTGGAAAGTAAAGCCACGTCGAGGGAAGAGCAAACATCAGGTTATTAAGCTGTGGGTGTGTAACCAAGGGTGTGTCAAGCATGCAGCTGGTTTTAATATGTGAGTAACGTCAGTGGTGTTGACTAACAGTGGGCGTCCAGAAAGGTGAGCGTGTCACCGGTGGCAACAGAGGCACCCAGCAGCCGAGCAGTGATAAGTCCTTTCCTTTCACGCTGACGGACGACACGGACGATGTTTAGCTGCTTCAAATATTCATCCAGCTCATCCTTCAGCACATCTGAAAGCATGGGTTATCCATCAGAGTATAATTTGACTTTGGGAAGAACATTCTGAAAAAAATAATGAAGTAATATGAGAAATCTTGTATGCAACAGTCTCACAAAGACTCGGTTATTGCTAAAGTTTTAAATGGATAATATTCAGAATCCTTGGCCTGGACAGTAAGACTCAAACAGATGAAACATGGCAAACCTGTCTTCCATTCATCTTCAACATGGCTGGATGTCAAGAAAGCTGTTGTACATCAAGCCTCCATCTGTGGCCTACTCCCAACAAATAACTGAATTTTAGATTTTTCAGATGGGCCAAATATATTCCCTAAAACCTCTCTCCTCTCTAGTGTTTTCTTTCCCTCCTACATCAAACTTATTTACAAGAGCAAGCTGATTCATTTCTAAGTACAACCACCACTGATTCCTCCTAGGAAAGTATTCACTAGCAGCCTTGCTTCCTGCTGTAACCAACTTCAAGGGCCACAGATGGAGCAGGAGCAGCTCCTCTCTGCTGCCCACCCAACATGCTGCATGAAATTGAGCCCAAAAGAGAGCAGGGCGGTCCTGAAGGGCCCTATTGAAATTTTACCATCCACGCTGGCGTCGTCCACCAGGATGATCTCCTTCAGCAGAAAGGCAGGGGAGGTGTGGAGGACACTGTATACTGTCCTCAGCAGAGTACTCCAAGCCTCATTGTGAAACACAATTATCACGCTGGTGGTCGGCAAGGGGGGGCATCGCTTGAAGGTTTGCTCAATACATCTGCGGCGAGAAAGAAAAAAGAGCACAAAGATCTGACTGTCCCATACAGTTCCTGAGTGGCACAATAGTCTAGTTATTACATCTGCAGACTCTCCCCTGTGGGGTGTCCATTTCAGCTGGGACACCGCATGTGTGGCAGCCTTTGAAAATACCTGCCATATCAGAGAGGGATGGAGTTTGTAATTCACCCCAATAAGATAGCCAATACATGAGCTGGCTTTATGTCTGTGTCACGTACTGACTCTGTACTGACACGTACTTGGACTTACATGCACTTGGAGCTACTTCAATTAGCCAAACATAACTGTGCTTCCCTCTGAACTGGCCACAGTAACTGGGCAGCCATGGCTGAAACAAAGTCCCTGTCAGAACAATCATCTCTGTGGTTTCTGCCTGAGATCAGTTGCAAAAAGCAAACATGATGAATGTGTTTGGGTAAGAGAGTCAGTTTTTGCATTAGCCCTTTTCTATATTACAGTGATCTGTGTGGGTTAATCCAGTACAACAATCCAAGGAGCAGTATTATGAGAAGTTAAGTAGTTCTTAAACAGCACCAAAGCTGGATATACACCCACTAGGTGGTGCAATTACATGTTGTTTCTGAACCAAAATCATGTGGATAATTAATTTAGTCACACATTTATTTATGTAACGCCATGCTCTTCTTGAGCTTTCCTGTACATTTTCAGTGCAAAATTAGGGAAGATTAGGTAAAATCTGACATACTCTGGCGGTCTTGTATCTGCGCCCAGGTCTCTGCTCAAGGAGATGCGGTCACTGGCGTACAGGTTAAAGCAGTGTTTCTCTTCACCCCTCTCCTTCTCCTTCTGCTCTTCTGGGCTCAGTGAGTCTGTGTGAAAAGGTTTCCCAGCTGCTCCAGGAGCAAGGGGGTTTTGAGGAGGTCGTTCCAGAGCTGGCCTGAGCTCAGCGGCAGTGTAGTGACCTGGAAGACAGGACGCAGTGTCTGCATTGGCCTGCTGTTGCCGTACAGGGGCTCTGATCTGCATCTTTGGCATTGCATCCCTGAAGTTATTGACAGCTCCCATCACCATGCCCAGCATGGTATCCCGCTTCACTGCCATCTCCTTCAACCAGGGGTCCTCTTGTTGGCTTTGGCTGCCCACTTCCCATTGTATGAAGAACACAAAGGTGACAAAGACAAGGGCCACTATCACCAGTTTAAGTGGGTGCAGTCGCCTTCGGAGCACTCTGCGGAGAGATGTCATTCTTCTTAAATGAAGGGTAGGCTGGCTTTGGACTGGAATTCAGCTGTAATAAGATATTTTCAGATTGTTAATGATGAACCAGCGTTAATACAATCAGTGTGGCTTAAGAAACAAGGAGAAACATTACATGTCATGTCAAATTAACATTCTGGTTTGTGTTTTACTTTTCATCTTTTAACTAAAACTATTATACATTTTCTGGTGAAGCTGAAAGTAGTCTGCTGCTGTCTACAAATCGCAAGTCCAAAATCGTCTTTTGAAATCAGCAAACAACCAGTGCTGTGGATTCCTTCAGAGAAAAAGAAAAAAAGAAGCACATACCATGAGTCGCTGAACTACAGATTTTTGGAAAAACCCTTTAAATTGTTCTTGTGAAATACTGCGAATGGCATCCTGCTCTGACCGGAGATCCTCTGTTTACTGACTCGAACTTCTGAGAAACTTTTCGCGGAGACAGAAAAAGATTTGTCTTCTGTCTTCGCTAAACTTCCGTCTCGTTGGATCCAGGTGCGCTCCCCTCAGGTAGAGGGAGGAGACATGTTGGCGCGCTTGCGCATAGAGGACCTCTGCGTGTCAAAATCCATACCTGGGAACACATATGAGAAACCAAAGCGTGTAGAAGAGACCCGACAGACAAGCTTATCGATAACATTGTTCGATATGTCCTATTACGAACCGAATCTGCCAAATCCACTGCTGAATCAGACACAAATCACGATAAAGTTAATCACAAATACGCCAAAGTGGTCCGCAGTCACTTTCCCTGCAGGGATATTGCAGACTGCTCTCCGCGGAGTTCCTCAGATTCAATAATGGTGTCATTAATAGGATTTGTACCGGTCATTCACCGGGACAGTTGCTGGGTTACAAAATAACGGAGGAACGCGCTATACACCCCTCCACAAATCACACACACACACACACACACACACACAGCCCACCGCATCCAATCAGCCTCCCTGACAAAACACATCGCGTACACTCAGCGTAAAACTTATAAAGACTTTTTGTTTTTTTTTAATAGCAACACATGGTCCGGCGTGCCTTTAGAAAACTTGAACGTCTCCTTCGCGTTGAAGCGGATCTGTCTAGATCATAAATCACATATAAGCTTTCGCAGATAAAAGTTGTCAAAGCCGACACTCACCAGCGGACTCTGTAGTTTATCTAATCCTTTAATTTCCCAGGTTTCCCCACGGCGGATGGTCTTCATAAAGAGTTGGATGCGTGAAGGAGTAAGGACGCGGATTCCAGCCGCAGGGAGCCTGATCTGGTTCCCAGTTTGAAGTCTTTCTGCCTTTGACTTGCACAGTGACTCCATCTGTAGTGACTGTGTTCCCCGGCACTTCCTATCCACGGCAGGCATCCAGTTTATTGTGTCCATTAAAATGTTCAGTGTGTCCCACTTTTTTTCTCCCCAGTCATGCCTGTAAATGTTTGTCTATGTGGCACTTGTCTGTGGATTAACTGCTAATGTCTGTTCAGAACATGTCTTAGTCAGGAGGGTAAGATTAAATCTGCAGGAGAGAGAAAAAAATCGGGCTTCCATCATATATGTAAATAAGTTTATTTTTCGCATCTAAACTATACAGGAAGAAATATCCACATTCATCTCCACTCTAATAACATTCATCACAAGAAAGACTGTATGAATTTCATCTAACAGAAAAATGGGAACACATTTCATTTTCTGATAAATAAAGTGTATATGTTCTTTAGCTTGGATATTACCATTCTACACTTTCTTCTTTGCTTTGTGAGGAAAGACTGAAAAATAAAAAATGCTCCCAGCTGAGCACAGGCCTGCAGAGAGCCTTCTCTGCACTGACTTTTCCCTCAGGACTGCCAGCACCCCACTATTCATATTCTCAAAAACATTAACAAAACAATGTGTATAAAGTGTTTTCCCCCTAAAAAATAATAAAAATATAACTGCACATTCTTTGAACTTGACAGTCAAAGCCAAACAATAAAAGTGGATTCAATCAAAGTAACAGAAACTTTGGCTTCACATCCCTCTCTCTCACACAGTTCCAACACTAAGATCTCAGGGCAGCGCGAGCTTTGTCCAGGATGTCCTTTCTCATTCGTGGATAATTTGGATGAGCAGCCAGAACCTGTGGAACGGAAGCAAAGATGATTCACAGGATGAAAAGAGATCTAATCTACCAAGCTATAAACATCCACAGGTGTCTCACCTTATGACACACATCTATGGCATCGACATGCCTTTTTGCTTTTAAGTAGTTGAAAGCTAGCTTGTATCCTACAATAAAAACAGACATTTCATGTTAGAAAAATAATTATTTTTATCCCCTTATAAACAGAACTGGACATGTGATTTTGGATGACAGACCAATAGTTGGGTTCGTCCGATTTCCATATTTCCAAGCCAGTTCATAGTTGAGTGCTGCATCACGGAACGCCTGCTCTTTTTCCATTATGTAGCCCAGATATTCATAAGCTTTACAGCACGACTGAAGAGAAAAAGGTCAATTATTATCACAAAGAAATTTACATAAAAGGCATCCACTACATCATAAAGCAACACACATCAATGGAATGAGGAAGTTTAAAAGGTTTTATGTGAATTGGACTGCCTTGTATACCACATAATATTCAAGCAGGCTGACCTTGTTATGATTGAGGCATCTCTTTAAGAGGTCCCCGGCCATGTCATACTTCCCCGAATGGATGTAGATGTCTGCCAAGAGCAGCCAGCTCTTCTCAAACTCATCGGCGTCAACAATGCTCCAGTTCATCTTAGCTATGCGTTTGAGCTGGTTCCTGGCTCGGGGAGTTTGTTTGAGCATCATATAAGCTGTCGCCATGGCCAACAGTGCCGGCACGTGGTCTTTCTGAATCAAACCAGAGAATCCTGGTTAGACAGGATGAATCTCATAACACCTCAACCCGCTATCCTCAAACCAAACTGACTTCAATTCAGGGCATAAAGTTAAAGAATAAAAATGTAATATTAATACTTAAAAAATAAAATATGAGCAAGGAAAAATAGAGTATATGTTATACTAAAATGGATCCTGATACAGTGTAATGTGCAGTTTCTAACCAAGTGAAATGACTGACTTTAAGAGAGAGCCTGAAATAATGCACGGCTCCTGGTGTGGGTATATTTACACAGCAGTAATGGTGCGCAGGAGTTTCATCACGAGTGATGTAACTCATGCGCACCATCTGGAGTTTACTTACCTCATTGTTTGCAATCTCTGTGAAAACACTGAGAGCTTTCTCTACATTGGTCTTCTGCTTAGTGGCCAGAAAGCAGTAGTTCTCCAGGATGCGGAGCTGTATGTGTCCACCCGGTGTCTGAGGCTTTAACTCCTTTAGCAGCTTCTCGGCTGTTCTCACAGCCAGCTGCTCGGACTCCTGCTTCTCTGTGGAGTTCCTGATGAGCAACAGAGTGAGCATTAGAGGGAGGTCTGTGGCTTTTCAAGAGAAAGAATATGAACTGTACTTGTATACTGCCACCCACCCGATTTCACCATCTAAATTCTCAAACACTTCTCCTCCCATGGTGTCGTTGTCAGGGTTTAGGTAGATTTCAATCATGTTATAAACAGCATTTTGACCCCAATCGTTGTCTTTCCTTGCTTTGTTGAAGTGGCGTAGAGCCTCATTTGGTTCTCCTGTGAACCTGAGCAGCAAACACAAGTTCAGCTTTATTAAAACAGATGTCGCAATCCTATTGAGGAAACTACCAAACTTACCAAAGATAAAGTCCTTTACAGTAATTGAACCCAGGGTCAAACTTAGACCTGGAAGAATGTTTTTCGGCCATATCAATAAATCTTGGGACTTCCTCCAACTTCCCCGCTCTCCTCAACAAGTCAATAAGACGTGACAGTGTTGGGTAGTTGTCTAAAAGCAATAGATGTGAGTTGTTAAGCTTTCTGTTTAGAGGAGGTCAAATCATCAATGCATTTAAATTTAAATTCACATGTAAGTTCTTGTAAGGAAAAAAAGAAACATGGCTCTTTTGCACCTGGTTTGCGCTCCAGGAGTTGCTGAAAGTGGAAAACTGCCTGTTCATAGTCCTGCTTCCTAAACATAATGTCGGCCATCATCTAAGATCAGACAAATGAAAGAAATTATGTAATGCATATTTTGTTGTCCAGAAAAAACGTGATGATCAAAAGTGGTGAAAGACAAACCAGAGTGGCATCTTCATTGAACTGGTCATTCTTCAAAATGACACTGCATTGCTCCTGGCATGCATCAACCTCATCTAGAGTGAGGTACAACCGTGCCAACTCCAGCATCACCTAGGAACAGATAAAGCATTCATCTGACGACATGTGACACCCCGGTAGAATAATACAATGCAGATAAATGTAACTGTTTGCTCAAATCAAACTATCACTAATTACTTTATCAGAATTTTAGCAAACACAAGCAGCAGACTCTAAAAGATGCCAGTGCTTGTTAACCACAGCTGCAGTGAGTACACAGGACGTTTTTGATTCAGCTGCACTGACCTTGCGATCAGTCTCACAATACACAAGAGCTTCTTTGTAGAATTTGACTGCTCTCTCATAGCCCCTCTGACTTGTGTAGTGTTTAGCGATCTCGGCGCAGATCTCGGCAGCAAGCTGCTTCTGTGCGGGGATGGCGTCGGGCTGCTCCAACTGCACCCGCTTTAGCACCTTGGCCTGCACATCTCTGGCCTATACACAGCAAAAAAACAAAACAAAACAAAAAATAACCTAATTTTTAATAAAACAACAATAACAAGCACAATTCTTTTCTATGTAGAAACACATTTGAGAATAGTGAAATTCACATTATACATTTTCTTTCTTCAAAGATATAGCAACAAGTTTTGCTTAGAAATAAAAATATTTGATACAAACTGACTCACCCTCTGTAGACTAAGTAAAGCCTCCTCATTTTTTTCAACCTTATTTTGGACCTTTGCCAACAAGACCAGATAGCGACAATCATCTGAGAGCGCCAGCAGTTCATTCACTGAGCAGGTTTAAAGAAAGTGAACTTAGAGACACATCAAAAGAAAAAAGTACAAACAGACAGTAATACCTTTATCTAAAGCATCATAATGAGATGCCTTGCGATCAACAATATGTGCTGGTATTTTCTTCTTCGTTAAGTTATTTGCTTCCTGTATGTGTATGAACTATCACTATGACTAGATTCTCTGACTCTTACTGATTGTAGTATTTGACATCAGGAGCTCATAGTGTGTCAGGCTTAAGCACCTGGTTCATGGGCCAGTGCTTCATGCAGGACTCTCTCACAGCGCTCATATTGCTTCATCTTCATCAGCAGCTCAGCCAGGTCATAGCGCAGGAAGTTCTGTTGCTCAGTCTTCAGGGCTGCTTCATAGTAATTTATTGCCTGTGTAACAGCAGCCTTCTGTCAACATTGTTTTTTTGTGGGGGGGTTTTTTTTTAATCATGTTTATCTTTAAATGAGTGGGCAATGCAGACCTTGACGTAGTTATGAGTCTTGACCAGGGCTTTTCCAATCTTGCTGGCTAAAGCACCATCTTTGGGGTTTTTCTTCAGAGCATGCTCATAAACTTCAATGGCTTTCTCTGGCTGAAGGTAAACACATCACATGGTAAGTGTTGTCACAAGTTAGTGCTAGTTTGAAGTTCTTGTAAATATTATTGAGGAAGTTTTATACATTGCCTTATTTACAAATTGTTGTGAAAATGTCGTAAACACCTTAAGGCTTAAGCAATGGTAGATATTGTTTCATGACGTAACCCTCTGTTCGATGGCTCACTACCTTTTCTATATTTCACAGAAGTACATCTGCAAATTGTTTCGTCATACTATTAACAACTGCAAAAGAAGGTCCTCGTGTGTTCCTTTTAGACAATAATTATCTAAGACTTTTGATGAAGCTCCAACGCAGCACAGTGGAGGAGAAAAAAAAAGTCTCCTTTAAGTACATGGTTAAAACTGAAATGTATGAGTATAATGTTGTTACACCTTGGAGTTATCCAATACCCACAGAAATCATCATCTATGAGATAAAAATAATAGTTCATAAGGCAAACCTCTCACTTACTTCTTGAATATTAATGTAGGCATCACCTAGTAAGAGGTATGTGTGAGGGCTGGGCAGCTTCTCCACCATTTCTCTGGAGGAAAAACAGATATCTCATCACATATGGCGCACCTCATTATGTAGACATACAGTATGTCTCTACTGGTCTGAGGCTCAGTCATGCTTTACTACGTCTCAGCTGTTGATACAAGTAGCATCAGAGAACAGCAGATGACTGGAACACAACTGTGCACATTTCTTCTTTACTGCATGAATGGCTTTGGTTAAACTTTTATTTGATTTACTTAATGTTTGTGGTCTTTTAAATCGTACTACAGACTCAGCTGGATGAAATGTTGGTGCATTATGGCTGAATATCCTAGACTCATGTCTTTAATTAAGTTTCAGCCATTACTGTTCAGACAAACATTTACAATGCATTAAGTTTCAGATGGAGTTGCTTGCATGTCCAGCTACTATCTTACATCAAGATCACTTTAAGATTTCAGAGGGTTCTTTTTCTTCATTTGGATCCAACTCTGCAGCTCACCTGTAACAGCTTGCATACAGACGTTTTTCTTTTCTGTGGTTCAGATATATGTCTCCCATTTTCTCCTTGGCTTGGATGTAGTAAGGCTGTTCGGGGGTAATGTTTCTGAGCATACTCAGCGCCAGCTCGGTGTCACCACGCAGCAGGGCCAGGTCTGCATTGGCAATAGTGACACGTAGCTCCTCAGGGGTTCCTGAGAACTCGTTGATGGCGTCCTGCATCACCTTTGCTGCTTCATGCTGAAATATTAAATCCATTCATTACCGTTCTTTTTTTCCAATGAAGTCAGAGTACGATGAAACACCACTTCACATTAGCAATCTAAAGAACTAAATCTAGAGGTTAAACTGAAACTGGACAATATCATAAACAAGGCTTCTTACAACAAAGCTCAGTGTTTTACCTGCTCACCGTTGAGCCACAGGGCCTCAGCTAACTCCAGAAAAACTGAGACACAGTCAGCAGGACTCAGCTCAATCTTCTTGTTCTTGGATTTGGATGAGGATCCAGCTCTGCGGACACCTGGAAGACTCATGGCCATCTGTAGAGTCTGAATAGCCTCCGTTAGCTCACCTGTTTTCTTTTTAGCCTGAGCCTGGATCAGATGGTACAATGGATGTTCTCGGATCTGGAATGGACAAGAAGTCATGATCCATTTGGAGATGCAGTGCCTGCAGTTAACCAACATCAATATTACCCAGGTTAAGTAATAATTCTGTGCTTTGGTTTCTGATTGTAGCAAGAAATAACAATAACCACAGAAGATATTTTGACCATCCCAACCAGTGAAATGAATTCTATATCAACCTGACTTAGGCTAAAACCACTGCAGCTTTAAATAAGCATGAACTTAACTACTTAATCCAAATATTTTTTAACTGTTGGCATTGATCAACAAGTTCTTTTAAGTTCTCATCTGCGAAGACAAAGTATATTTTCCATATGTGGCTTGCTTTCTGCCTTTCACCTACACATTTTACTGTATTACTACATGTAACTTATAACAGGCTGACATGTTCCTATAAGTTACAGATAAAAGTGGCAGAGTTGTGTTTGCACATTTGCCTCGGGTCATTTAAGAGCCTAAAAGCACACTGTTTCATAAACATTCAGAGACCAATAATTCAGTCCATGTTGGTTGTGAACTTACCTCAAAGTTATGACTGAGGCAGAGTTCAAGAGACTGGGAGCATAATGAGAAGTTGCCCTGAAGCAGATGGATCTGTGCCATTAGCAGATGAGCATCTGCATGGGAAGGACACTGGTCCAGACAATGTTGTAGACTGCTCTGAGCAGCATCAATGTCTCCTGAACAAACATAAGGGCAAAATGGTTTTTAAGCAACATTTGCCAAAAAGAAGCTAAAACATATTTTAAACTCACCTGACTGATATCTGACTTTGGCGAGTAGGAAGACCCCCTGGGGAAGACCTGGCACAATCTTGACCACTGTGTCCAACAATGTGGCACAGTGCAGGAGCTGAGGAGCAGGAGGCTGGCCCTGGGCTGGAGGCTGAAACAAGAAGTTTTATTTACAGCAAACATTCAGAGCTGCATCAGGCCCTATTATACTGCCCAAATCTAAGGCACAGAATCCACATTTCGGGATCAGAGGACACACTGTCATCAATGAGACTCCCAGTCATACCTTAGCAGGACACAACGCAAGATACTCTTTGACAATCTCCAACAAGAAGTCAGGGTTCAGCTTCTCAAAGTACTCCACTCCCAGAGGCAAACCCTGCAGGTTGGAGAAGTGTGTGTCCACTGCGTCGTTCAACAGATTGGTTACCTCCTCCTGAGACCGGCGCTTTTTCACTGCCAAAACAGCTCGGAGATACAGTAGCTCCTATTTGGATAAGAAAAAATAAGAAGAAATTAATTAAGAAGAGGAAGGAGAAAAGGCAAAATATCTGGATAAAAGATAGAGGAGCAAAAGCAGGGAGGAAAACTTGACCAGGGCAGATTTTAACAAAGAAAAGCATTTTAATGATCATGGCAGGATGCTTAGACTTTTCATGTAACCACTGGTTTTATTCACAGAAAAAACATACCCCTGATTTTCCAATAGATTGTTGAATTTCTGTGAGAAATTCCAACTGCTGTTCTGCATCTTCCAGGTGGCCCTCTATCAGCTGGCAACGAATTATTCCTGCAAAAAATAAAAGATGTTATATCTTCAGAGCTAAAAATATGTATGTAAGAACTGAGTGTCATGTCTACAACAGATTAATTGGTGTGACAAGATACCAGTCAAAGCAGAAACACTTGTCTCATCCAAAGTCATGGCGGTCTTGTACCACTTGATAGCCTCCTTGATTCTACCCTGAAGCACCATCTGATAGCCCAGCTCTGTGGCTAAGTCAGAGTCCCCCGATGCCAAAGAGAAGGCTCTTTCGACCATTCTAAACATCTGCTCAATCAATTTCTCATTTCGTCCACACTGTGAAAAAATTAAAACAAGAAATAATGTAAGTGTTGAAATTTAATGCAAATCAAACAACTCTTCAGAAATTAAGAAATCTACAAATTGTGTAGAATCAAGAACTTAGAGAGAATGCTGAAAACTGTCTTACAACACGTGTGAAGGCTAGAGACATCCGGTAGAAAAGCTCTGGGTTGTGTGGCTCTAGGATATCCAAGCTGCTGATGAGGTTTGAAAGCAGCTTTACTGACTGCCAAGGGGGATATAAAAACAGATTCTGTAAATTGATCAGCACTTTGCCACAGCTCCATCATAAATGCCAGTAGTTACAATTTCATTTGGATTTCTGTTGATTTGCACCTTTATGAGTTCTGACTATAAGCATGTATAAATGTGAACATTACCTCAGTAATATCTCCATCTCTACATAGAGAATGTAGGGCTAGCATCCGTAGTGCCTCCAGGTTATTTCTATCCTTCTGTAAAAGCCTGAAATATGACACAACATGCTGTGAATGGAGTCCATCTCTTACACTTAATATGCAAGCTTGGATTTCTTTGATTGATAGTAATAGAACATCTGATGCTGCTGCAGTACTATGTTGAGCTTCCAGACAAATAACATTAAAACTAAAAGGAATGGTGAATGCTGCCAAAGGATGTAGAGTATAATGTATGTTGCTTGGGCCCTTCCCGCTTCAGAGTGAGGGTACCAAAGGGTCTCTAAACTTGGTGCAACTGGAGTAATCATTCTTTCTCCGGTGCAGCAAACCCTCTGAATTGTGTTAGACTTCTACACTTTGGCTAAAAGGCCTTTTTATGCTGTCTGACGCTGGCCATAATCTAGAGGGGCGAGCACAAACAATAGCTTAATCAGTATGCACTGGTTTAAGGCATCACACTAGTCTTTCATTTGCACTTGAATGCTTAGCCATTAGTAAAGGCAGACTTTTTTCTGACATCCCTGGTAAGTGATTTCAAATGTTTTTTTGTGCTTTGTGATCTCACAAAGACATTGTAATCATTCCTTAAGACTCTTTTTAGAGTCAGTGGAAGAGAGCTCAGATAAGCTGGCACTAAGTTATGTGGCCTGTGTATGATATGGTGAAAACCTACTATCCACATCACTACTTACCTGTGAGCTGCATCTATGGTTTGCTCCCAGTCTTGAAGGCTAAGCAAAAGTTTCATCTTCTTGATGAAGGCTGGCAAAAATCCAGGGAAACCAACAATGACCTGATTAACCATCTCCAATGCTCCAGAGTAGTTTTGCCGATATTCATAGTATTGTGCCTGGGACAGACCAAAAGTCATTTAGTCATCATACAATACAGGGTGGTACAAAAAAATGACAATTAGTTTATTTTTCAATATGAATGAAAAAACTAAATGTAAAAGTAATAAACCTGTCAGGAACACCAATGGAAGAAATATTTCCAAAGTTACAAGTGTAAAATTCTAATTATGTACCATCCAAAAGAACTGCAAGCAATTTCTTAAGCTGAATGGAACAGCTGAACTAAATTCTTCAATACCCAACTCACAGTGATGGCAAAGGGCACATAAAATAAAACACTGAGTCAAAGTCAACTAGAAACACAACAAGTACTGTAAAAGGCATAGGACATATGAGAAATGATCATTTCCATCTCACCTTTCCCATTAGGGCAAAAACATCTGCTCTCTCTTTCAGTCCCTCATCAAAGTATTTTCCAGCCTTTCTGGCATAGGAGTCTTTACCAGATGTCACATCTATCCAGGCTTTCAGGACCATCCCCTTGACAACAAATACCGGTCCAAATGTTGTAAAGGTGCAAATATATGAGAAGCCACATTGTCCTGCTTAACATTAGACGTAGAGTCTACATAACAGTTGAAAAAAGCAATCAATGAATTTCTGAAACTTATGACAAAAATGCAAATCTCACCTCTCTTGAGCCATTAGACAGCTTGATCATTCTCTCTGTGTATTCCCTTGCCTTATCATTGCGCCCTAATAGCCATAGAAACATCCCGGCATTGTACAGACTCTTGGGAGACGCACTTTTACGATCCTCTTTCACCTTAGCGTCCAATTCTTGAATGATTTCTCTATCTGTGAATGCATAACACTTCAGAATATTACCAACAAGTTTGTCCAGATCTTTAAAAGGGAAAAAATTTGCAACAAGAATAATGGAACTATCCTAGCATACCTGGGTTTGTTTTTTTTTTCTCAGCATAGACAAGGGCCATTAACGTGCAGAGAGACACATCACGGCTATCTCTAACTGTGTCCAACTCTACAGTGGCTTCTTGAATTTGATCTGTGAAAGAATAATGAAAGAGCATGAGTAATGGATGGCCAAGAGATTCTAGTCTAACGAGAAAGTGCCCGTGTTGTTAGTTTGTTTGATCTTTAAAGCTTACCTTGCATGAGGGAGGCATATGCATGGAAAAAACTGTAGATAGGAGCATTGCTGAATGTCCTCTGAGCAGCTGCTGCAGCGTTTACAGCGTGATTGAAATACTTTTCATAGCAATAGTACCTGATTAAAGCCTGTGGAAAAAAGACAGAAAGGGCACTCGCAGCGATATAAACTGGTAGGTTTGCAAATAACGGCGTGTAAAATATGTTCATAATCACATGTTGGAACAAATGTGCTTTTCATAATAGTTATAACGCCATGCAAACCAAAGTTATACTATAAAGTCTGTGTTTAGCTTCATTAGCGATTCATTAGCATGAAAAGTTAGCTTTAGCCGATGTCAGTTTTCGCCATGGCCAACAGCTTAGCGTTAGCTATTAAAGCTGTTTAGGGAGGTCACACGAAAGGTAAAGGTTTACAGGTAACTAGGTTATGCTTTTATATCATTTTGGCACAACGCCGACTGTCTAAATCGTTTGTCGTTACTGTAATACTGACGTTAGCTAACTGACTGGGTGAACTGTCAGGTCGTCTTGATCTCAGGCTTTTTACCGTAATTAAAAACATGTTCGCTTACCAATGCTGTCTCTTCATCCTCCATCCTGGCTAAAACTCTTTGTGCTTCAACTAAACAGCCGAGTTATCCCGTCTGGGCTGCACTTTAGCATAAGGACGATATTATTGCAGTTTTCGTTGTGTTTTCGCCATCTTGCACCAAGTCCACTAGCGTTGCCCAGTAACCTAGTAACAGCTTCGACTAGAGGGCCCGGTATTCCCTGACATTTTACTTACAGGCACCACTTCCTCTTCGGCTGCTTGTGTACATCGCCCCCTTTAGTATGATTGGCGGAAACCCTAACCATAGCGCACGAGGCCTATGCATGGTTTACCTAACATTTCATTAGTATAGTTTGTTAGATGGCGATTGATAAACTGCTGAGTCTCATAGTCTGGTAGGAAACCTGACAGACCAAACTCAGGTCATGTCCAGTCGCTTAGATACTCATCTTTACGTTTGAGTAGTGCTAGTTCCACCTTCGTAACGCCAGGTGGCGCAGTAATGCCTTTTTTAAAAATGTGATATTACCACTGCTGCCACAATAACCAGTTCTGTGACGACTACTACAAAACTATCACTACGGCCTGATAGCCCAATAATAAAAACCTATTATTTCCTAAGTAAGAAATGTTTAGAGAGCAATATGTGTTTTGCCATGCGCCCAGATTTTACAAGATATCATGCCCTGAGCTCTAGGACATATTGCATGTCAAAGTTAAATCTACTTTGAATATATGCTGATTTGAGGATTACACTCACAGTGGTTGTATTAATGTGGTCAGTCGGCTTTCTGTTGAGCCGGCATTCTGTTTGCTAGACCTACACAGAAATCATCTTTAGTTTCGCCTAATTTCAACATCTCATTTTTAATGTGTCATATGAGATATAAGAACGTTTGCTCACACTTTCACCTATCAACACATTTTTACGTAGCGCACCGTGCGCTATGGAAACATGTTTCCATTCAGCCAGTGGGAATTGGTGGCTCAATGTTACGCAACACAATGCATTGACTGTTAAGTATGAACTCTTGATGTCTACAGTGCTGAGTCCATGTCAGGAGCACCCAGTGTCCAGCATGGGTGCAACCGTTCCAAGAGAAACCTTTCCATGCCTTGTCAGATACTATTTAGCAACTAACTCTGGCACATAATCATTACTCTCTGCAGCACACATCAATGGAAGAGTAAATCAGGTTGGTATCGAGCTCTGAGCATGTGCAGCAATGGGAAATGTCTGTACACTGTTTCACACAACTTAGCTTACAGCTTTGAACATTTTGTCAGAAGTTATTTTACCAGAGATACACATGAAACATAATATGATCTTTTTCCTATGAACTGTTTTGTTTTTATCAATTCATTAATGCAAATGAAATGAATAATCATTTTCAATAAAACTCATACACAGTAGTTGCATGATAAATTATGAAGGTGTTGAACTTAGAAAAGAGCAATAAATACTGCATGTGTTGTTGCACTTACAAACAATGCATTTGAAAACCTATTAGAGGGAAGACTGTGGAATATGTACCCCCTGGGATATACTGCTATAGCATTCTAATGGCTATATCCATTGTGGTTTGTACAGACCATTATTGATCAAAGAGCCATGCCCAATAATACAAGCAGCTCAGTTGCTAATGAACTCTTATGTCTTTTTCCATATGTGTTGCAATAAAAAAAAAGTTGCTTGAAATTTGATTGCATACATGCATGTGCTGATTTACTCCCTGTTAACATACAGCCAGAATTATATTAATGGCCAGGGGTCTCTGTTTACTTATGTACCTGCAGTAAGTATATTCTGTAATATGTGATGAAACAGAAATTGAAAATGGGTAAACTTATGCATTCTTCTGTTGTACTTCTTCTTGACATGGTATTGTCTGTAAACTGCGGTATTTGTGTTTGTGTGTGTTGTTCGGAGTTGCTGAGGGAGTGGTTCATTTGACCGAGTAAGTGCAAGCGTGTACGACTCAGTGGTTAAGGTAAAAACTGAATGCATGTGTGTGTCTGTCTGCGTGTCTGTCTATTAGTACGTTGGGAAGGTAGGAGGATACTCACCACTACCTAATCTAATGGGATTTTCTTCCCATCTATCTACAGCAAATAAAATTACAGAGCTGTTATGGGTAGCATTCTCAGATTTCTCTCTGAATTGTTTTTCACCCTGCTCCTGCATGCATGCCAGTGGCAAGAGCCCAAGCCAAATAGACATCCTTTCACATACAACATGTCCACATATTACTGCCCAGCTTGCAAGACTCCAGGGGTGGGGACGGCAGACCAACTTCCGACCTTCCACCCTAATGCAGTCTAACAAAGGAGCTTGATGTCATGTTGCTTGGCAACCGGCAAGGAGAATCTGCAGAATCACTCTTGATTTACTGGTCATTAAAAAAGGCAGTCTGTAACCCCACCTGTTGCCATTAGTGGAGCTGTGTGCTGGTTTCAGTCATAAGCTACATTTCAAAGAATACAGGCCCACTTATATCAGTTGCTGGTGATGTTATAGGCAAAGATGTTGCACAAAATAAGAATATTTTGATGTTTAACATGTAACAGTGTCTCGAGTTCTATTGGCTCATCTGGAAAACAGCATGTAAGCCATAAAGTACCTTGAGTGGGTGTGGCACAAACTGATAATCACATCATCGTTGTGAGACAGAATGGCAGGAATAATCAGCACTTTGCCATCAGCCTCATGTATACTGCCCTCAGGATTCAGCAGCCACAATAGGTAAAAGTGATGTTGGACTGTAATGAATATTTGTCCTGCTATTAATAATTAATAAAATGTTCCACCCACTTAAGATGCTAATAGTTTCCGGCAGGAGCCACAAAGCGCACTCAGAAACCAGAATCTAGTTTCTTGCGCAGATGTTTGCTTAAACATTTCAGTGCAGATTGAAATGAAAATAGCATAAACCTGCACAAATTTTCATTTCGGAAGCTCCCCTCTTGCCTGGCAGTAACTAAAATATTTAGAGGAAATATTTACAAAGAGTGTTGTCATGCCACTCTGGACAATTTGAAGTCATACATTCACAAGTGCTTTCAGTATGTCAAGGGATTCAAGGGATCAATACAAGCTGAACCATTTACAGTTAAAGTGCTCCTTGCATTTTGTGTGTGAAATGGACACTGATAACTTCAACATTTTACAGGTTTTGAAATGACACTAATGCTGATTGCGGTTTGGTATCTATCAGCATTGTAACAGTCATAAAGCCTGTAGCTGTAAAAGCTGGTGCTTAATGCCTCTAAATGTGGTTAGCACTCTAGATCCATTTTTCCAAATTAAATCCCCTTACTTGACTGAAAGCTATCACAATGATCAGATGATTGCTCATCAGTTTCATTTGATATTGGTCAGAAGTCCTTGCCCTGGATGACATCAAACAAAGATGAAGTAGGTACAGTTGAACTACAGCAGTGGCAAGCAAGAATACAGCTTTAGCATTTGACAGTCACAATGAAAATTTCAGCACAAGAAAGAAGTTTCAAAAATGGAGCAACTATACAAGAATTAGTCGGACTTTAGGGCATGGTGTCACCAGATATGCTTCATTTATGCATATTAAGTAAAGGCAGGCCATTTCTGACAGCAATATAGATTTGTTTCCTTTAGCTATTGACAACAACTAAAACATGTTAATCACTACACATTCAAAATTGCCAGACCAAGCTAGGCAAATCTATACAGGCTGACTCGTGTCTATGAAGAATATGTAAAATAGTTAGTAGAAAAATGTGAAGCATGAGGGAAAATTTAATCACGGCATCAATCATGAGATTATATTTTGGTGCTTAAGTGCTCTTTTCTCACACATCTTCTACTCTTGTGATACATTAACAGTATTTGTGACACTTTCTGCCATTCACTGGTGCCCTTTTCTTGTCACTGGTCATTATAAATATATTGTATGCTTACTAGAGATTATACAAAATAATAATCTGACCACAAATAATTATAATAGTATTATTAATTCCACTAAATCTCCATTTTGGTTTCCTGAGAATAAAACTATACAGATAATAACATATAATGTAATTTATACACATTTAGTGTTTGAGCATGAAATTTACTTGAAACCTCAAGAAATGCAAACACTTTGCTGATCTACACATTGTATAAAATACTGTGCGTACACATAACAAGACACATGAAGCACTGCAGAAAACATCAAGCTCTGAACAAAGTGAAAAATAAACAATTAAACTGGACTAGCAGCACTGAGAAGACTGCAAAATCATTTTTGTTTTTTATCTTGAGTTAAAAGGATAGTTCAGAATATTTAAGTGGGGCATGTATTAATCAGTACAGGTATAAATCAGTGTCATACCTATTATGGATGGTGGTTGGTACAACCCAAGTTTGAGGGAGCAAGCAGAAGGAGCAAGACAGCAGCAAAAATGTATTTAACAAAGAAAAAAAATGCCCACATAAAAAAAGCAGTATCAGTTTAAGTGTGCACTGCACTGAATATTTTCACTGCTTTACTTTGCTGTCAAACAGCCCTCTTTGACATGAAACTTATGTTGCCACCAGACTCATATGAAACAGTTATTTTACATTGCAAAGCAGGAGCGCTGACGGTCTGCCACTGCCACGATCGGTTAGTTTGTTTGTGTTATCTTGTGACTTTTGTGTTTGAAAGGGTTAGTTCGGACCTGCAGTTCTGAAGGGAGCTCAGATGGATATTGATATAGCTTCCTAGACCAGTACTCCTGCTGCATCTCCAAACTGCCATCAGTGCTGGGTAATACACTGGCTATTCATAACTACCTCATAAGACCCTGCTTCAAAAAAGCTGGACTGTTCCTTTAAAATGAAATTACTGATTAGACTATATGTAACCAAATGAGTCTTTAACTCTATGGTATGTCTCCCTCTACAAGTTAAATTAAAAAAGAAAAAAAACCCCAAAATATATAAGATAAAACAGAACAGTTATCACTGTAACAGGGGGTTTGAAGAGACAGAGAGAGATAAAGTAATGCACAGTTTAACCAGAACATAGATGATAACAGGGTAATTTTTAATATAAAAAAAAGACAATCAAGCAAGCAAACTATAATGGGCCAACGTGTGGCCAATAGGAGAATATTCTTCCTATAATACATACATAAAACACTATCCTATATATATTAATGCCAATGTCCTTTATATAGCATGATAAAATAAATTAACGCATACTTGAGGTACATGTAATCTTTATTCTTTTGGCGTTTCAGTGAAATGGGTTATATAAGTGTCTTGCATGCAGTTTATTTATACACTACAAGCATTATGCATATGCATGATGGGAGATCTGTGTAATCAAAACATTCTTTCATTATGCATAAAGTATAGTGTAAGTATTGAACATTTTAATTACATGCAAAATATACCTACATGAATGGAATTATACTTTTATAACATGGAACAACAGCCATAACTGTGACACCATTTAGGGTGGATGTCTATGGGAAGAACTGCCAAGGTTATAACTTCACTTTTGTAAAATAACTGCCACCATAAAATGTAAACAGATGTAGGAAACAGCCAAGGGCACATGAGATGTGTGATGCCATGTCCTTGAGATAGTCATTCAGAATATTCGGAGCCATCTTTCATCCAGTGTAGATATATATCATGATAAATATTGAGAGGTAAACTGTAAAAAACAAAGGACACAAAAACATAAAACTATGATTTTTTTTCCAGTTACTATTTCCAAATAAAAATATAGAGTTAAAGGTAGAATCAAGCAAAGTAGACCATAGACAGCAAAGTCATGTCCCATTGCAAGTATTCAAACATAGTGCTTGAAAAATGACTGTCCATATAACAGATTTTATGGACATTTACAATGGTCAGCTTACAGCTCCTGCTGAGTTTATAATGTCCCTGTCTGCCTGAGTACAGCAGAATATATTTGGTTTCATATCACAGGTGATAAATATAAATTGTTCCATTCTTTCACAATTTTTATAGAATACACATTGCGGTTCTTCCTCATCCACAGCTAAGAAAGCTAACGGACAAAATGAAGAAAAGGTAGAGACATAAAGACCTGTATTAAAGGGAAGTCAACCGTTTTCAGTGACACTGCTGCCCTACAGATGATATTACAGATAATCTCATCCTACAGCAAACCGTTAGAGACTTATGGTTAAGAGAGGTAACTTATAACAGGGTCAGTTACAATGTGCAAACAAAACCGGCTTTTGTCCCAAATTTCCAGATTTGAAAGAAGAACCCTCACTTGAAGACTCTGTTTTTAGCACGGTTTCATGATAAAAATTTGTACATAATTAGCAATATTGTAGATGGTACATAAGTTGCGCACAGCAGGCTGAGATGAGAGAACTATCTGAATGATTTGATTATTGAATATAACTAAATGTGCAAAGTATGTCTGCCAAGAGTTTCTGCTCTGACACTGATAATCAAACCTAATCGACTCATTTGACTGCATTTGTTTGGTCTGTAGGCTAATGTCATAGTTGTTAATGTGTATAAAAAACATCCATGTCCTGACTGTATTTTTCACAACATGAAGCATGACGGACAGCCGAGGGAGCTACACTCTAGCATGCATGATCATGGAGAAACATTCATGCAGGTCTACATTTCTAGTTAAATGCAGAAACTCCAACATGGTCTCTTGGATTTGTCTTGGATAAGTATTCTAAGTGCTATCAGTTAGCAAGACTGGCCTTAAAGCAATGCTGCTTCTTGTAAAGACGACCCCTGAAGGAGCAACCCTTTTGAAGAGTAAAAAAAATGTATAAAAAGTCATTTAACCAAACTATGAATTATTAAAGAAATAACAATATAACCGTTTTTTCTCTGCTTGAAAAATAAGTCGGTAAATTAATACAACAGTCAGTGATATATCAATAATTCAAGACACTGGATAGCAGAACTAGCTGCAATAGAAGTTAAAGCATTAACTAATGTGTCTTTCAGAACACTTGCCCATCCTGCAGACAGCCAAAAGGCAACTTTCCTCCTTGACGCAGCCTGAATGAGCTACTTTTTTCATTTTAGGCACCAACCATTAGACTCGAGTAAGCATGGTCAGTTTGGCATAGATATCCATATTAACATAGGGAGTCCAATGGATGTCTTAGCCACTTTCAAAGGTTGTAAACATTTTGTCATTAATTAAAATGTCTTTGTTGCATTCCCAGTATTCTTTTATATTTCTTGCTCTCCACCATCTTTTCCAACAACCTCCTGTTCACTTTTGTCTTTTTCATATTTGTTTTTCCCATTTTTTGTCACACTATTACATGAAGGTTGAGGGGCCATTGATGCTGTCAGTTCACTTTTATCAGTACTAGAAATCTCTTTGAGTTTGTCTGTGACAAGGTCCTCTTTATCAATGACAGTTTCATCCTTTTGGATGTTATCACAGGCTGTGACAGAGGGCTTAATGGTAGCATGTTTCCTTGCATACTTTTTGAAAGCTTTCTGGATGACAATGGCTGACATATCCTCCTGTTTGCGGCGGAGGGTGGTAGTAATGGGTTCGTAGGACACTTTGGATGGATTCGATGCCATGAACCGCTCCTCCATTTGCCCCCTTAGAATGTCCATCTCACCACCCTCGCCCAAAACACGTTTTGTGAAAGCAAACAGGATGTCCAGGCAGTGAATCCGCTCTCCACTCACCATGGGTAGATCCATGGAAATCAGTTCGATCTTGTTAGGCTTGGGTATGCGTAATGGCGGCTCCAGAGCATCTGCAAATTCTGACAGTTTATTGTACTCCATGAACTGTGTCGCACTAGGATCAAACCTTTCCCAGACCTCGTAAAACATCTCAAAATCATCCTCACTTAATGGGTCTGCACTCTCCTCAGTGGCCACGCTGAAGTTTTCCAGGATAACTGCAATGTACATATTTACCACAATCAGGAAACATATGATGATGTAGCTCACAAAGAAGGCAATTCCCACAGGGGGATTTCCACAGTCTCCTTTGACAGAACTGCCTGGATGCTCCATGGTGCTCTCACAATCTTCTTCATTTTTGTTGAGAATGGGAGCAAGCAGGCCATCCCACCCAGCGGAGGTGGTGATCTGGAACAAACAGATCATGCTGTTGCCAAATGTCTCAAAGTTGAAAAGGTCATCGATGCCCTCTTCCTTCTTGACGTAAGCAAAGTTTGACATGCCAAAAATAGCATAGATAAACATCACCAAGAAGAGCAAGAGACCAATGTTAAACAAGGCAGGAAGTGACATCATCAAGGCAAACAAGAGTGTGCGGATTCCTTTGGCACTTTTAATAAGGCGGAGGACACGTCCAATTCGAGCCAATCGGATGACTCTGAACAAGGTTGGCGACACAAAATACTTCTCTATCATTTCTGCAAGAAACATACCTAAGGAAGGAGAGCAAAACATATTAAACAAAGAGTTAAAAACACATGCATACTGACAAAATTATTGACTTTCATTTACTGGAATGCCACAGTGAACAGAGGCGAGTCGTACCAATGATTGACAAGATGACTACGATGAAGTCAAATACATTCCAGCCATTTGTAAAAAAGTAATGACGAAGCGAGATCATCTTCAACAAACACTCTCCAGTGAAGATGACAATGAATACAACATTAATCCAGTAGAGAATCTTTTCCCTCTGAACCGACTGGTCAGCAGTTTCCACCATCATGGCCACCATATTAAGTGATATTAGAACCATTATTACAATATCGAAAGCTTGTTTTGTGGTGAAGTCAAAAATGTATCCTTGTATTTTGTTCTGCAAGGGACACAAGGCAAAGGAACAATACATACATTGTAAAATACATTTTAGGCAAAGATTGGATTTGTATTGCAGATTAGATGCTGTCATAGTAAAAGTTACATACTGATGGTCTAGGAATAGGTTTTTGTGGTTTTTTTGACCCCAGCTTTTTCATGGCATTGTAGTATTTTTTCTGTTCTTCGGTCATAAAGATGTCTTGACCTCCTAGGTAAAGAGGGGATGTGAGGCATGTTAAATCACAGCAGCAGTGATGAGAGGATACTGTAGAAAGAGAAACTGAAGGTATAACTTTTAAATTTAAATCAAATATCAAGTAAGATTGTCAAATTTAATTTAGAAAACAGATTTGATACTCATCTTTTTCTTTTGCTGATTGAAATTGTCTATGATGACACCAATAAAGAGATTGAGTGTGAAGAAGGCTCCAAATATGATGAAAACGACAAAATACATATACATCTTCAGGTTGATCTCATACTCTGGTTGTTCGTTTAGCTGTAATAGTGACAGAAACATAAGTAAGTTAAAGTTATGTTCCTTAAGAATGCAAACTAATAAAATTCTGTAGATCTCTCTGTTGAGACAGAGACAGTCAAGTGAAATGGAGAGATAGCTCATAATGAACTGTTACAAACAAGCTAAATCAAAACCTGTCTGTATGTATCCCAAGGGTTTGGTTTAGCTTATTACGTTTCTCAAAAACAAACTTCTTGTAAACTTGTCTGTTGGCTGAGACAAAGAACCTGGAAGACAGAGGGTAGGAGGGAGGACTGATATAAACTAATGTCTGTCTTCTTCATTATTATTGAACTTCAATTAGTATTTTATCAAGAATTGTATCCATTTTGTTGATATTTCATATTTGTTTCCAGTGAGTTTACATAGTGACTTTCTGTGGAAAACATTATTGTTGCTGTTCTAGATTTTATTTATTTATTTATTTAAGTATAAATAAATACTGTTCCTGTTCTGAATTTATTTATATTTTTAAAAAAAGAACTGATCACAGTATCAATGAAGAACTGAACCATAATATCACTAAAATCCACCTGTATATATGAGTATGAGTTTGTTATGCTGAGGGACACAATGTATAGTAGGGATTATAAAACATAACAAACAGAATGAGAAAAACATAAACATTTGATTACCTTGCTTTGAGAGTCCACAGCAGCATACATTATATTCATCCAGCCCTTGAATGTAGCCTTTATGAGAAAGAGCAAGTAAAATAAAGTAAAGTAATAAAAGTAAAGTAATAAATAGTAATAAAAGTAATAAAAGTAAAGTAATAAAATAAAGTAAAATATCAAAATATTGTATTGTAAATAATATTATTGTTATCTGGTCATTTTCATTTTTTTACAAGTTTAAAATTGCACACTTTACATAACTGTCGTACATTTACAAATGACTCAGTTACTTACCACTTGGAGCAATGCAAGGTATCCCAAGCCAACATTGTCAAAGTTGACTTTGAGATTTCTCCAATGAGCAACATCTCTGCCCAAATCAAGACAGTCATTCATGTGTTTCACCACTGATGAAGGGAAAGCCTTATCTGTGGTTTTATTGATACAAGTGTAGAACTTCCCAGCAAATAAATTGACTCCCATGATGCTGAAGATGAGCCAGAAGATGAGACATACCAGGAGCACATTGAAGATTGAAGGAATGGCCCCCAGCAGGGCATTGACAACCACCTGCACACCAACACACAAACATAACACATCTGTACAACAGGAGGAGATCATGTAATGTAGAATAGATCCACAACATGTTGTGCACGGTATTGGAGAGAATAGGAAAACACAAGAGTGAATGTTTCAGAACCAACAGAACCAACACATCAGCATGAGCTTGCCACATCTATGACTAAAAGCAAAGCTCAAGTCCAGTAATAACTGCATGGTAAAGGTGGGAAAAGAATAAGGAGAGGAGCCTGGAGATCAATTAAAGTGGATTAAGAGGGTTACAACTAAATTTTAGGGAAACATTGAAACAGAACACCTTGTAGAGGCAGGACGACGTCACAAAATTTGATTACTGTAAACAGAAACATAAATAAAACATGAAGAAATTATGTTAAAAACCCTGGCAAACAATACTGTCCAAAACAGTGAAATTATAATCAAAACTACCGGGGCCCTACTGAAGCACATGAAAAGCTGCTCATGCAAATGAGGGAATCCACTGGCTACCACGTGAGTAAAGACCATCATCTTAACAGTAAATCTAGACCACCATGATATGAAAGCAACTAATCGATATATGCTGCATTGATTTTAGTGGTCGAAAACCCTCCCCCTGCAGTTACATAATTCATCAAACCCTGTTTAGAACATGCTTGTATTGCACAACAAAATATTGTAATGGTATGAGATACCATTTTGTTGTTGACATGGCCCCACTTGAAGGAATAGTTTTAGATGTAACATAATAATCAGTGAGTTTTAGAGGTGCTGCAAGGTAGATTTGATTTATATTTGGAGAGAGCCAGGCTAACAGTTTTACCATGTTATCACTCCTTGTTCTAAACATAGTTAAAACTACTGGCTCTAGCCTAATAGTTACAGATACAAAAGTATTAGCAATCTATTTACCTCTTTAGAAAGCAAACAAGTGCTTTCCCAAAAATGACAACAATTTCTTTAATAACTTTGCATCACTGGTGTGTAATTAGATGGTCATTTAAAAGAAAGTCATATAATATTTAAGTCAGCCTTGGAACATGTAAAAGCTGGAGAAAGAGGATTAGGGAAGGACAGGAATGCTTCAGTTACATGCAGCAAATTTGAGTATCTGCTCTCTAGCTCTTGCAAAGTGAGAGAAAGAGCTTTATGCTGCCAGAAAGCAGAGTGGCTCTGCTCTGTGAGCAGTGTTAGACACTGCACAGAGCATTAGACTGGGTGGGTGGGGGGTTCAGTAACTCCTACCCTCATGCCCTCGAATCGTGACAGGGCTCTCAGGGGCCTCAGCGCTCGCAGGGTTCTCAGAGACTTGATGGCGCCAAGTTCAGAAAATCCCATGGCATTAGCTACCATACTGACCAGTGAGACCTAGAACACATGCAGATGTCACAGCATAAGCAGAGGCTACACCTTCCCCTCAGTTTAAAAGGAGCATAGAAAAAAGTGTTTCTGTGTGAGCAGATGTGTTTCAACCTACATCAACAATGAGGAAGTCCAGCCAGCACCATGCATTTGTGAAATATTTGGCAAATCCATACGCCACCCATTTTAGTAACATCTCCAGAATGAAGATGTAGGTGAAGATTTTGTCTGCAAACTCCAACATAGTTTTAATGGTTTTCCTTTTCTCAATGTAGATGTCTTCAAATGCCTAGATGTGAAGTGAATAACAGTGGGTAATGCACTGGGAAATTCTCAAAATTACAAACAAAGCAGTGAGAACAGACCAAGATAAGACTGTCCTGACTCCTCCTGCACTGACTTACCAGTGCTCCACTGCTAAGCAGAATCATGAAGATGATGAAGCTCTCAAACCAGTTGTGCTCCACTATCCTGTAACAGGTCTTTCTTAGTGTCCACCACATTTTCCATCGGCCCACATCAACGTTTACCTGACAACACTGGAACTTTTGCACACAGCCTGTGGCAGAGACAAAGGGGTTATGGCGATTTACAAGAGTAATATGCAGTGTCAGATTCACACAAAGGCTGTAGTAGGTTGAGTAGTGGCAGTGGTGGTAGTGGTATTCACCATCAGGGAAGCAGGCGTCAGGTTCCATTGATTCTTCCAGTTCAAATTCTACAGACTCTCCTCCCTCCCCACCTGGCAGACCATCCAAAGTGCTGCCCTCAGAGGAGCTGAGCTGGCCATCGTCATCGATCATCTGCAGATACAGACAAGTTAGAGAAGTGTTACAGTCAAATATCACAGAGCAATGGCAAAAGTATTGATCTAACATGCTGAACACCTTTCTGTCCACACACTTCATTTCATTCAAAGTGAAGGTATTTTTAAATTAGAATAATTTTAAATATCAAGAGACATGCACAAGACATATGTGTTAATTGCCCCTGAGACACATGTGTGCTGTGTGCCTTTCTTAAGGATAGTGGTAAAAAAAAGGACTTCACAGGGATAACTGACATATATGATGGCTAAAACAAGTTTGATGCATGAATCAGCATTTGATGTAAATGAAATTGAACAGATGTTTAAATGCTGACATGAAAACAACTTGCATTTCCTGTTTCTGCAGTCTTAACAATTAAAAAAAAACCAACCAAATATTAGGGCACCCTCATTAGCTTGTAAAACAGGTGAGTGCTTGTCACCAGAGAAGACGATAAGGAGTCTACATTAAAGCTACTATTATCAGACCTCTCATAATCTTCACAAGGTGGGAGAGGATATTCAACTCTAACAGACATGAAATAATGCCGAAGGGGACAGTGACACTGTGGCCAATCAGAAACACACAAAATATGTCCAGTATAAGTTCTACGCAGTCAGTGCTCAGAATAAAAACCAAAATACATAAATTAGTCACTATTATCTTAAAACTATCCTGGTGGAGTGGTGTTAGACCCTGATGTTGTATGGCTTTCTACAGGGTGTGTCTCCTAAGAGCTGGTAGATGAGAACAGCTTGAATGCCTTCCTGGAGAGTGCAAGAGCACTTGGCTGTCTTGGGACCAGCTAATGCAGTGCAGGGATTGATGTAAGCATGTTACTGCGATATACTGTGAACAGTAAAGTCAGTGTGTTGATCGTTTGTACTTCAACCCAACCCTTTAGTTTCAGTGAGCTGTAGAACACAAATATTGTATTTATTGTGGAATATTAAATGGATAGTTTGGGTATTTTGAAGCAGTGTTTTATAAGGTTCTTATGCATAGTCAGTGTATTATCTATAGCTAATGACGATATGTATGACCTCAGTTTGGAGGAGCTGCAGAAGTACTGGTGTACGAAGCTAAGCTGCTGTGGACGGGGACTAAGGTAAAATGTATTTTTGTCTGCAGTAAAACTAAAACATTCAATATCAGCTTCAGTGTATGGTGTATTTAGATTATTTTCACAACTTAACCTTGCTGTCAGAAAGCCCTTTGTCACAGGAAATTGAAGCCCTTATATCCATCTATGCTTTCTTAAATTCATTAAACCCAGTTGACTTAAACAAAAAGTTTACATCACAGACGCAGGAGTACCTGCTGTCCTTATGTCTCAATCAACTTGTTTATTTTGGTCATTGTGTAACTTTGGTGTTTTTAAGACTCAGTTTGGATTTACAGGAGACACACAATACCACAAAGTAACTATTTCATAGTGATGAAACATCTCCCATGGTCTAAAAGTTTAAATGAAAAAGGAGTCTGGTGAAATTAGAGAGAGCAACATAACTTTAGTTTCACATCTGACAGAGCTGACAAAGTGGTGAAAATATTCTACATATAGCTTGAACTGATACTGATTTTTGGGTGGGCTTTTATTTAGGTAGCTAACATATAATTTTCTGGGTGCTGACCCCTTTCACAGCAGTACATTGCTATGTGACCATGGAAAAGTAGCTCAACAGCCCCACTTCATATACTTTCCCTTCAAGAGTCATGAATTATAAATATAAATAAAGCAAGGGTGACAGTAAGCCTTTGTATGCATGTACAGGAATCAGGCAAACATTACAAACCACCAATGTGTGTTATCATTAAACCATGATTGATATTTTAAAATTACATATATCATGGTTGGGCAATCATTATGCATCATTATAGTAAAGTAGATTTGATGTCACGATGCAAAATCCATTCAAAAGTTTTGGATAAATCAAATCAAATTAAATTAGTAAACACAACTAACCAAATAATCAAGTCAAAGAACAAATCAAATGTGATTTTTCATTAATAATTTGGAAAGAAAAGGGTTTTCAAAACAAAATAAAAATTCAGGACTGGCGGGTGAATGAAGTAAGGCCAAAAGGATGAGACATCTGAAAACATTATTGGATGGTTATTGTAAATGAGGCAGGCAATCTCCATGATGACTGCAATTTATAGTAAAGTGTTCTTACAAGTCTCCTAAAACTTTGAGAGTATTTGTAAAGCAGCAGCAAGCAAGCAGCAAAATGACTCTGCTTACACATCTTCACATAAAACATGGCCTGTAGGCAAAATTATTTAAAACTGTGACAAAATTTGAAAAAACACATTTTACATTGTAAATACACAAGTAAATTAGCAACAATTGCGCCGCAGCAGTCATATGATAGACAGTCAGTGCTTTTTCTTTTGTGAGCTTTCTTCCAACACAAAGCAAACAGCTCCCTTAAGAGCAGCATTCTGCTACCAAGCACTCAGACTTAAATGGCACATAATGTAATCTACACACTAGTATTTTCCTGCCTATGGTCTCTACTTGTTAAAGGGCAGTGGTATACTAGCTCTTCAGGGGAAACGTCATGTCACATGCTCATACCTCACTACCATGGATTGTGGACAAAGAACTTCAACCTGACTACGGCAACAGACAACACTATTAGCAACAGCAGGCGTGTCTGCCAGCAGCTACAACCAACACTGGAATTCTTTGTCATCCATCATACATCTTTAACAATAGTCTGATTGTGATATGGATGATAAGGTTTGGGGTTAATGGAGCATTATTTAACTCATCACCTTTACAGACCCATTGGATTAATTCACATGAGAATCCTTACCACATGACATGCCACATCAGATGAGACACTGCTGAAGTCTTCCGTGTTGAGGTTTTCAAAGTCTGACTCTCCCACAGCAATAGGAACCGTGACAGTCAGACTTGGATTGTTGATGAAAGACATTATAGAATCATCACTCTTGCTGCTGACTATATATTTGTCCCCATTTTTGTCCACTCCAGTCACATCCCCATTACCATTCTTTGCAAAGTCTTTGATGGTATGGTTGGGGACACCATTTGGCCCTAAAGGTTTGTGAAGCTCATCCAGAGACTTGTCCTCACCCTTCCCTTTCTTCTCATCCCTAAGACAGGCACTGCTACAGCTGCTTCGAAGCAGGGACTTGACAAAGGCAATGCCTTTGTGAATCCGTCCAATGGCAATCTGCAAATTGTTTGTGTCGCTTTCGTCTTCCGTAGCTGCCAGGTTGTCAGCACTGAAAGAACTCAGCAGCAGGGCCAGGAACAGGTTCAGCACCTATCAGATAATGACATGAACTCATGTAAAATTTCTTTGCCTTTTAGTTATTGTACTTGTGGGATAACAACAAAACAGCAATAAAACTACATAGTTAGACAAGTTGGACTCATGAATTGACCATAAGAGATGATAATGTACCACAAGGTTTCCAATAACCATGACCATCATGTAGACAATGATGCACATGGTCATCCCAGCCACCTCCATACAGTCCCACATGGTCTCTATCCACTCTCCACAAAGCACTCGGAACACAATGAGGAATGAATGGAAAAAGTCATTCATGTGCCAACGGGGCAGAGTGCAGTCTTCAGAGATTTTACACACACAGTCCTTGTAGCTTTTTCCAAACAGCTGCATGCCCACCACAGCAAAGATGAACACGATGATGGCCAGCACCAGCGTCAGGTTGCCCAAAGCCCCTACTGAATTACCAATTATTTTGATCAGTGTGTTAAGTGTGGGCCATGATTTTGCCAACTTGAATACTCTCAGCTGTAAAAACAACACACAAAAAAGTTATTTCATCCATTTCTGCACTCAAAATGCACCTGAACATACTGACTATGACACATGTATTTAAACGTACCAGTCTGAATGATCTTAGAACTGACATGCCGACCACATTTGCCAAAAGAAGCTCCATCAAGCTTAAACTGACAATGACTCCATCAAAAATATTCCATCCCTTCTGGAAGTAATAGTATGGGTCCAAAGCCACAATCTTGAGGACCATTTCAGCCGTGAAAATGCAGGTGAACACCTGTATTGAAAAAAAAGTTATATGGACCATTTATAAATATGGTGCAAAAAAATAAAAATAAAAAATTCAGTACTCCGGCAGTCTACAGTCCACTTACCACATTGCCTGCAATCAGCATTTTGCTGAAACTGGTGGACATTGGATGATGCTCCATTGCCATAAACAATGTGTTGAGGACAATGCAGATAGTGATGGTTAAATCCGCAAACGGATCCATCACAATTAGATTAACCAACTTCTTGATCTTTAGCCATGCTGGACAACAATCCCAGATAAGGAAGGTCTGGGCAAAATTGTACCAGCAAGGAGGACATTTCTGTCTCGATTCTTCAAGCTCTGCATACAAGTGACAGCCAAATAATAAAAATGTTTTTACCCGAAAGAACGGTTTATATTTTCAATACCGAAGATATAATCAAAATGGAATATTTACGTAATGGTGTATGGTACCCACCTTCCATTGTGCTGGTTATGACACTAGCTATACTATGAGCTCTCTGTCTGGCCTCTGGGCCATCGAGAAAGTCCATAAGCTCCTGGTGTGTTCCTCCACCTGCCTGTTTGTACTCAGTGTCAGTGGTGTCAGCCTGGAGATAGAAACAATTGTTACAGAACTGTGCCACACCACTTGTAACCATCAATATAAGATAGCTAAAGACATGAATATAAGTGTTAATATTTCACTTCACAATGCAAAAACTGAAAATTTAACAGAGAATAACAAGCAAAGGGAACTGTACATTATTCATATTTGTACACCAGGTTGACCCTAAGAAAGAAATAAGAACTATCTAATAGCTTGGCACAATAATGGCACACTGGTCAAATGGTCAGGAGTCACACTTATGCTTGCAGATGCCAGCTGTAGTGGATCAAGAAACTAAAGTTATTGATTTTGTCATTCCTGACCATTAAAACAGCATTACCAGTAAAAAATTAGCTTTAGCGTCCACCTGAACTCCTGAAGTTGAATTTCTGTCTCAAGTTGAGTTAAAAAGTATGTTGGGATTTCACTAAAAGCACTGCTTGTCCTTCCACGCAGACCTTCTAAGAAAGGAGACAATCCACTTTGAAGAGACAAGTCACTGCCAGAAAAGGCAATTATATGGCACATATCCCACTCCTGTACCACAAAAGACAAACGTCTGCTTTATAACAGCCAAACCAGGAAACATTTCTTGTCAACTGTGCTCCTGCTGCAATGTTGCAAGGGAACAGTTGAGATTAACTACAGTTTTAACAAATATGGTGGCAGGAAGGAACCAGTGTAGACTTGGAATAAGTAAAAATCTGCCCATTCCATCAACTTTAGGTGACTGAAACTGAGGATAAAAAGTTTAGAGTGCTGTCTGATATCAGTGTTATAATGTGATGGGTTGACAGCACATCACAGCACTCTGGACTGAGCCTTAAAAGAAACACGTGCTATAAAACAATGCTAATGAGTAGTAGAATAAAAACCTCTGTAGAGGTAGGAAAAAAGCCTTTCAAGCCTTTAAACATTATTTTGGTGCAAAGCCTCGAAATTTTGAATTGTTTTTTAAAATTGCATAGTGTGAGTCAGGCAGAAAAAGAACAAAAAAGAAAAAAGATTAAGTGTTGGGCTAAAAAGGATAAAAGCAAATGAAACAGGGCCATCTGAGCAAGATAACTCTTACGTTGTCTCCAGTGGAGGCCATATCTACCCTCACTTTGGGCAGCTGGAGCCCCACAGGTGGTGATGGGAGTGCATTCCCACCCACCAGAGATACAACCCCATTGCAGTCAACAGAGCTGTGTTTGATCCCATTGGGCGGAAGCAGAAGATGTGACAAGAAGCTGCGCTGGCTCATACTACTGCTACATCGATCACGACTCCTGGGAAGAAACAAAGAGCCCCTCCGACTCAGATTGTCCTCAAAAATGCTGTTCTCATCATCGGCAAACTCATTTTCAGAACCCACGTCATGTGCTTGGCTTCGGAAACTGAAAAGGCTGGTCCGGCTGTTCCGTCTGGATGAGAACAGGGGTCCACGAAAACTCAGAAAGGACTAGGAGAGAAAGATAGGCCTACTCTTCAGTGGATACATGACACATGAAGATCGTAAAGAAGGAACGGTGATGACAATGATCCTGATGTGTGCAAATCAAAAAGAGCGATTTCTTTGATGAAATGATTTCTTATGATGATGATGATGATGATGATGATGATGATGATGATGATGATGGTGATGATGATGAGCATTGTAAGGAAACTGCAAAACTAAAATACATGTTGGTAATGATGATGACAGCGAACGGTAAGGATGCTGAGCAAGCTGATGGTGAAGAAGAAAAGGATAAAGATGATGGTGGTGATGATGATGATGGTCATGATGGTGGTAAGCATTGTAAGGAGGGAAACTGTAAAATAAAAATGCATCTTACAGATGACTGGCAATGGAAATAAAATATCTTTGTGAAAGCAAACAGAAATGTTGCATAGGGTTTAACTGCATGACATGAAAGTAACCAGAGATGTCATTTAAATAGTCATAAAACACATGAAGGATCAGGAAAGTTTACAGATATAAAGACCTGTGTTGAATAATGAAACACACACTGACTATTCTAAAATCAAACACTTGGACAGTGAAATTACTGCTGTTGTTACTACTGCTATTACAAATGTCTGCCATTTAAACAGCTGTAATGAAAGGTTGAAATATCTTCCTGTCATTCATCTTGAACACTTCTTATTGACAAAAGTTCAACAGAGCTGCTTAATAATACAACAGAAAGACAGCAGCCATAACTTTCAAGCACACAGGCTCAGGAGATTAGCTTGTGATTTCTACCTTATTTCTTTTTACTAAAACAGAAATTGCTGATACTTAAATAATGGTTAATGCCACTACAATTTAGGTAGGACTGCAAATGAAAAAAGGTTGAAATTTCTAACAGTCATTGGAAGTTCATAATTCATAATTCTACATGAGTAAAACTGATATGTAAAAATGCACTGAATAAAAGGGGCTTTGGAGTTGAGAAGGGACAAAAATTTTCATAATTTTCATCGTTATTTTCATAGACAAATGACAAATTATACTGAACCTGGTGTGCGGACGAGCATTTCATGTCATAACTGAGCAGGTTTGCATCCACAGAGAAGCGGCAGCGAGCTTTCTTTATACTGTCTTGTGATTCCGATTTAGGAAACTTTTCATCAGCCCCTTTGCCCTCCTCCTTTCTTTTTCTTCGCCTGTTGCGTCTCTCCTTGGCACTTTTGGAGCTGAGCTTAGAGGTGTCAGATGAGCTCTCTGTTCCACCGACTTTATCGCTAACCTCCCCACTCTCTGCAGCAGCTGCAATAGCGACTGCCTGGAAGAGCAAACAGGCAAGAACAGAAATCTGTGTGATTTTTATTTTGTTTTTTAGAAGTTTGGGTTCAGGTTCCATCTTAAAACAACTTGCAGACTTTATGAACATCCCATTTAAAAACTTGTGTACAAGGACATGTTTTTCTTTCCCAAGGACAAAGAGTCATGGTCAGGGTGAATTGGTGGGTCAAACACAGGATTTTCACCCAGGAGACCAGGTTCCTAGTCCCATGTGAAACCAGTAGGCAAGAGCTGAATGTTTTCAGGAAGAAGCTGTTTTAACCCAACAAGTAAAACCAAAAAATTTACTATAAGTATATAAAATACCCATCATGTGTAAGTGTTTAATTGTGAAATGTCCTCAAACTGATAGCTGTAACAATAATGATAGAACGTTGCTATGTACTCTTACTTAAGTAACATTTTCAAATCAGAACTTTTACTTGTAGTATTTTCTGTTAGGTATTTAAACTTTTACTTAAGTAAAAGATCTGAATACTCCCTCCACCACTTGTAAATTCCTTTTTCTCATGTATACGGGGACATGTACTATACTGGTGACTGGTTTGCTGTTTGTTCAATGTATCCGATAAAAGACTCAAAACCAAGATACCAGTGCGCATGCAAACACTCATAGCTAGTTAAAATTTTACATTAACATTTGCTCAGGAAGAAACGTTAAACTTTTCATACAAACTATCAAATGTCTTGTACTGTAAGAAAAGTGCATCTCAGCTGTTCAGTTGTGAGCAGCCCTTGTTAGGGAGTGATGGCATGACATTGCGTTACACAGGGGACATCTTGAATTATCCTTCACCTGAACCTCCTCTTGCTGCCGTTTCAGCTGTTCAAGCATCGCCTGAAACTCCTCCTCCTTCTCTTTCTCCTCCTTTATGGTGGCCTGGCTCTGCTCCTCATAGGCCATAGCTACTACAGCCAAGATCAGGTTGACCAGATAAAAGGAACCAAGGAATATTACCAGCACAAAAAAGATCATGTAGGGCTTCCCTGAAGCACGCAACGTCTAGAGAAGATACAAGAGAGAACACACAATGTACTGGTATACTCATACACAGTTTGCATACTTATAATCAATACCTCATAATTACTCTTCATCATAACCAACTAACTAACATAACAACTAACATCATAACTCTTATTACTCATTACAATATTTTACTTACTTTGTTGCCCTTTTCCTGCCTTTCTGTGAATCATATAGTCCACTATTCTATATGTTATAGCTAAAGTATATGATGCTAGTGCCACCTCAGGTCAGTCTATTGTCTTATGAATCCAACACGACATTGACCCTGAAAGTAACTTTCAGGGCAGAGGTCTGAATGCTTACAGTTGACTGTTTTCCTGCTGTTGCTTAGTTATTATACAGCCATTGTTGTTTTCTTATACAAGAAATATTGGTTACCATCAGCGTTTACTTTTATTTACTGAAGGACTGTCAGTTTTGGCTTTGGATGTGGTTGTCATTTAAACTAAAAAGAAACTGATAAAATTCAGTAAAATATTTATCACTGTTCCATATCATGACCATGAGATACACTGACATAAAAGAGCTTTTTGATAGCTGCATACAGGTAATGCTATCCCAGTTACACACAGCTCTAAAAAGATTTGTTCATGGGACCTTTGTTGTGTGACTGTTTGCTTTACAATGTGATGTGCAGTGGCCTATTCAGTGGGCACCTATCTGCCTTTAGGGCCATTCAAGTTATGTTTGCCTGAGTCACAGTGGGACTCATCTTTGTCTCTTTGGACCAAGATGTACCTGCACTTCATTTAGAGGTTTGTTTGAACATTTTTAAATGCCAATATTGTAATGTGAGAATGCTTTGTTTTTTATAGAGCCTCTACATAACACAGCCAGCACTACCTGCTCAGAGAAGCAGACAGTACAAACATCCTCCACCTTAGGCTATAAAGGCATACTAAAGGTTGAGTACAGCTACACACAAATATCTGGAGTTTTTGGAACAATGGTTGTGTACGGATCCTTTAAAACACTGGGTGGTAATCTATCAGTTAGACTGAAGCTAGCTGGACTTTGGATTCTCTGCTTGGGCCTTTAACTCTCTGCTCTCTATATAAAATGCCACCAGGTGACATTAGATGTACACATTCATGCATTCATCACATATATTTGACTGCTATAGCTATTATTATTTATTTGCATGGGATTTTAATATAAATTATCACTATATTATTATTATTATTAGTAGTAGTAGTAGTAGTAGTATTCTTATTATTAGTATTATTACTTTTTATGTTTATTTTATTTTACTGTATTTAAGGTACGGTAAAGTAATTAATATTTTTGTAGCTTAATCAAAAAAGGTGCAATAAAACTGCTGTTTATTATATGCCTTTAAAAGTTCTTTGAATCTTTTTAATTCTGCTGCCTACCTGCTGGTAAAGGTTTTCCCAGAAATCCTGTGTCATCAGTCTAAACAGAGAGAGGAAGGCCCAACCAAATGAGTCAAAGCTGGTGTAATTATAGTCTGGGTTCCTTCCCACTCGAATGCAGATGTACCCGTCTGGACACTGCCTGCAACAAACAGAAAGTCTATGAAACTCAGACTGAATCAGCCTGCCACCTATTCACGCTGCACTGTGATGTTAATGCATTCATACAGTGGTTAGAGTCGTTGGGGAATAAACTTACCCAGCTTCACTGCCATTTCCACAAAGCAATGGATCTCGTTTGCCTGGGAGGTAATAATGATTACCTGATAGAGAAAGAAGGAAAATCAGAGTGTTTGCTTCCCATGCTGAGGACTGTGGTTGGTGTCAATGACTATAAGCCAGACAGACACTAAATTCAATGTAATATAAATCTCTAAACCCTGATAAGTTGTCGGTCTGTAAATGTTGTAGGGTTAGGACTTTTTAATAAAAGAGGTGTCACTTTAAATATACGGATGTTTTTGAGGGCTCAGTTAGACGTTTTGTTGTGGTAGCTAAATATAGGTAATATCCTTAATGAGTTATGGTGTTTTTGTGTGTTTATATAAGTATGTTGTTACCAATTAAAACCAGCACAGAGAAAAAGAATTAAATACTCACTCTTATTGAGCGAATACTCATTCCAGTCGAAAAAGTCTGTCTGGTTGCCTTGTTCGTCTGTTTGATTCATTGGCATGCGTACACATTTTTGCCTTAAATGGCCCATAAACAGTTGTAATCCTATGAGGGCAAAGACGCTTAGGCAGAAGACAGTGAGGATCATCACATCAGCAAGCTTCTTCACAGACTGGAACAATGCACCAACAATGGTTTTCAGACCTGCCAGACAAAGCATCATGCATTACTCTAAGTAGTCAATTAAAAAGACATTGTCAATAATAACAGTACACCTGTGACATCAGCTTATCAGATTTTGTGCATTTCTGAAACCACAACAGGCTTTCCTTTGTTCAAAAATGCAAAAATCTATATACCAAGTTAATGTAAGAGTTTGACATCTAAAATGAAGTTCTGTCAAATTAATGTGATCTTGTAATAGTTAATGCTAGACACACTGGAAGAAAGTAAATCTTTGCTCAACATCCTTTTGATAACATTTGTTATTATTTTGACATTATGGAGCCTGATTGTCAGTCAAAACTCAATGTGGTTATCAGACAAAAGAATGTAACACAGGAAATTAGGATCATGCATGTCAGGGATGTACATGCAACAATAATGGGACACCCCCTCACCACAGATTGCATGACAGCACTCCTTCAGTAGCCACAAGCAAACAGCAATAGATGACAGTGAAGGAAGCCTCCACTCATCCAATCATCAGGGCAAGAAGCACAGATCAGATGTTCAAAAGACATAAGCAAATGGCACAGATCTCACAGAGTAATAATGCAAACTAAATCTATTAATACATGAAATCTTCCTTTCAGCGGTTTCACTGTGCATACGAGTCAAACAGCTAGACCTGAGAATCCATTATTATCCATTAACAACCTTAGGACACACCCATTTAAGAGAGTGCTCATGCCCACTATTGCTTTTAGTATTGTGGATATTCAAGTTGCTGAAAGAACTCTGTGACAAGGAGGTGGACAGTTGGGTCCCTCACACATGGCATGACAGTTACAGGAGTGAAGGTACCTGGAGGAAGGGAGGTTGAGGTGCACCAGGAGAAAATCATACAAGAGGCTAACTAGCACACACCTGCTCCTACTGCTTACCTGGGATAACTGAAATGGCTTTGAAAGCTCTCAGCACTCTGAATGTGCGAAGAGCTGAAAAATTCCCTAGGTTTACAAACTCCGTTACATACCTGCAGAGAAACTTAGAATTACTATGTAGAAATGACTGAAGTGACAACAAGATATATAACATATGTACTGTAGATTAAAGCCTACAATCCTAAATAGATGAACTACATGTTAACATACTGTATCAGGTGAAGAAGGCATAGAGTATAAACTGAAGCATGCACATTGGTGAGGGTAAAATGATAATGACATTAAAAGCACATAAACACTCACATAAATGAGTTCATCATTCGTGGGAAACCTTGGATCACAACATTCATGTAGACTGACACTTGATATTCACCATTTATACAAACATTGTTGTAGACCAAATACAGCCGGTTGGTTGTGGTGTCCTGAGGACGACAAGCTGCCCTGCAAAGGTTTGGCCTGAACGTTTTAACAAAGAGCTCAATGCAGATGTTAGGTGAGGTGTATTTGGTCTACAATCATGTTTAGGTAAGTAATGTTTGTCAAGTGGCATTTGCATGAATTTGAATGGCAGGACCCAAGATTACCCAGCAGAGCATTGCATTTAATGAGAAAATCAATGTCATTAACTTTACCTGTCAGTGGTTTTAATGTTCATGTTAAATGGTGTTAATTTAACTATGTATTTGGAAAACATTTGAAAACATCTGCATCTTCATGAAATTTGTTGGCTGCAATAAAAATATAAAACACCAGGCTCATACTTTAATACCTAATAACATGATTTTTAAAATAAAAGAGAACTGGTAGATCTAAGTTATTTCTTTATTACATCAGTTAAACCTGTAAAACATAAAATGTATCTGTTTATGCACCTTCAACACAGGCTCTATGTTACAGAAGCCTTGGCAAAAGAAGTACATCTCAAACATTATTCTAATACATGAGCAAGTACTTACGCCATGACAATGACACTGAAATCCAGCCAGTTCCAGGGGTCCCTTAGAAATGTGAACTTGCCTATGCAGAAGCCTCGAGCTAAAATTTTTACAAGGGATTCAAACGTGTAGATGGCAGTAAACGTGTACCTGTTGGAGGCAAAAGGTAGCTTTCAAACCAAACTGCTAAAAGTTCACACAGTTACTGATCCAATGTGCGATTCTTGGGAAACTTACTCTACATTCTTTGCCCAATCAGGTGGACGATCCAGTGTCATAAATACACAGTTGGCAATGATAGTGCACATGATCACCACGCTGAACATTTTGCAGATGGTTGTCAAGGAAACCACTTATTATACTGGGCAGTTTACAGGCATTTTTGTTGTTGTTTTAAATTCATACCTACCCATTACCTTGTGCAAGTTAGCATTGTAAACAATTTGCTTTTTGTGGATGTAAAACAGCAGCCACAGATTAGTGAGGCTCAACATGAAGACGATTCACACTTATCTGATTAATACTTTGATGAAAGGATATGAATGTACCAAAATCTTAATCGATATTCTTCTGAGAAGGTTGAAGGGGCTCAAGAGGTACAAGGCAGGAGCGGCGTTGAAGCGGTAGATGAAACTTCCTTTGTTTAATACTATGAAAGTCTGAGAGAAAATGAGAGACATGTATAAAATACTCTTTTTTCTATTGGGCTGATTTAATAAATGAAACATAATACATATACAGAGTATCATGGAGCTACTTACAATTACTAATCAAATAGTACTTTATAATTACATTTCAGTCTACAAATCACCAATCACATTGCTGATAAACCTCAAATGAATCTAGTCCGCTGGATGGTCTTCCTGTCATCTAAGATTCAAGGTTTCTGGCTAGATGACAGCTCTGCCCTGATAACAGCTGCATGCACTGCCAGATGAGATAACTCTGCAACTGTTACTCTTGAAATACAAGTTTCGTCATTTAAAACTTCATGCTCAAGTTTGAAGTCAAGTAAACCTACTCTCTGATTATAGTAGTATGGATCCAGGTCCTCCAACGGTATCGACACCATGCCTTTAGGAACATCCCCGTACAAAAGAGGGAGTGATTTGCCTGCCTCCAGGTCACGGCTGGGCTTGAGCTCATTCTCAACATTACGTTTTCTCTTCTCTCCCTTGGGTTTCTTGCTGTTCTCCTCAGAGATCCGTGTTTCGATGGCTGTGAGGGACTCGCGACTAAAGGGGCGGAAGCTGTCTGGACCTGGCGGTACAAGCAGCTGTGCCATCTTTTCATCCTGCACCTTCAGAAAGAACAGCTAGCCTCCAGCACGAGAAAGGCCTGAGGGATCAGAACAGAAATGGAGCTCTGATTCAAGGTTGACAACTTCTTAAAAATCTGATCTAACATTAAACATATAATTTTATATGAAGCAAATATCTAAAAGTATTTCCAGCAGAACTAGTTAATGGGAGAGGACAGGAGGTTGGGTGGGTGAGGCTCTGGTCTTTAGTCAGACATCATCATCTCAGGAAGTGGCAAGCTATAATGAGCCTAGAGATGGCTGTCATACACATAAATTCCTGCCAGCTATGGTAAAATTAGATCTAATTATCTGCTCCTCTGTAGATAAAATTAAGATTTGACATGACAATGATCAATTCCAGGTGAGATTCTTGCTCCTCTCCTCTATCCCTCAAAATGAAAAGAGTCCACTTTTTCCTCAGAGCCTGAGACAGAGCGGTGGGAGGAACAGATTCATCCTACTAATAGGCCTGACTGGTATGATGTGTTAGGCCGACCTATGCAGTATTAAATATGAATGCACTTCAGGCTGCACTGCATCTCTCTGGGTGCCCTGCCACTGAGAGCTTCTGCCTGATCTGAATGTTATAGTGCAATAGAATACTTCCACACACTGTGATGCAAGAAATCAATCACAAACACACCGGTCAATCAACTGCCCATAGCCCTAAGTTGTACATGTGTGATGGAATTGCAACAACAGAGGGGGGTTCACCTACTAAAAAAACTGACTTTTGTCATGTGTCTGTGCACATGGATTTACACTAAGAGACATGGGTTCCTGGTATTTCACAACATCAATAACTTACAAAATAAAACACTGCAAATCAACAACATTAAAAAAAAACTGCATCTGGTTTGTTATCTGGTTGTTGAAGGTTTCCCTTTTGTTCATCTTGCACAGAGAGATGTTGATTTGCGCACATGTATCAGTGGTGCTGACAGCTCTGGACAGAAATATGACCAATTACTGACATGCTGAACTACTCAAATGTAGTGGCTTTGCACACACACACACACACACACACACACACACACACACAAAGTGTTGGTTACGAATATTTACACATGCCAATATGTCCAGTAGAATTCAACTTGTAGAAAAAAAAAAATCCATATGTTTGCTGGTGTCATTGTCATTATGCATAAGTGCTCCCAGAGCTGGTAGCTTTGTTTATCATCAGAGAAGTTGGTCTATGCTTTTATTCAGTTTAAATAAAACGTGTCCTTGTGTATCACAGATTAGACTGAAATACACTATTTTCTGTCACCAACACACCACACCAATGAGAAATGTGCTCTTTGTCATTTCATTTCACAGGATAAAAGTGAACCATCTGGGATCAGAGTTCTAGTCACATTTCACTCAAAATATGGGTTAATGTTTTATATGAAATGACTGTAGCTGAGAGCTGAGCTGAGTGCCAATTATTGGATACATTTAACTGGCTTTGGATGGTTTTTGGTAAGCGATGCAATGCGCTTTAAACACGCACACTTTAATGGATGCCAGTGTTTATGGTTCAACTATTCTGCTGTGGCTTTATGAGTGAAAAACAGGATAAAGTGTTATATCATCATAACTTTAGAGTAAAACATGTAAGCCTATGTTACACTGCATCACATACTGGTTACACAGTGTATGGTACAGTAAGTACTAGGCCCATCGCTTTTGTTCACCTAACTATAACAACAGCTTATATATACATATAAATAAATAAATGAATTATAGTAAGGGAACAACTGTATGACAGACTTCTTCACTGTCTGAAAACATGACGTAATTCTTGAGTTGATGTTCACCCGACAAGGTCAAGCTGCAGTGACTAACCTCTGCAGAGGTATGCATCTGTCAATCTGTTCCCAACTCATTACAAAGAACTCGAGATATGAGCTGCCACTTTGAAGCTTCAGATAGGCCCACTTCATTTTATCTGCAACCTGTCGGCATCATGACCTTGTGCTAACTAACCAAAAATGGATACATTTATTTTCCCTCAACTCAGACTTAAACTGGATGACCACACGTTTGTTTGATATTCACTATTCCCCTTACATTTGAAGCATCCCACTGGCGAGGTTTTAGAAAATGCTCACCTTGGCCCTCCAAGCCCTCTGATTTACCTACAAGTATGTCAAACAATCATGCAGTGTCAAACAGAAGCACAGCTTGAATATTTAATATACATTACTCATTTCAAAACTTCACTGACCTCAAAGTGCTTACTTAGATGAGGTGAGAGATGGTTTGTGACAAACTGAAGCTTCTTGGCTTCACAGTTGGGCAAAGCTACTCCAGTTATCTGATATTTTTGTATATTTTCAATTTGCCCAGTCACAGCTACAATCTAATATGCATTTTTCACAACAAAAATTGATGCACATGGGTTTTGAGATGAGGGTTTACAATGTATGTCTCAATATAATAGGCACATGCCCATATGTATATAAGTGGTGATGTAATCATTTCTGTCTGTGAAATGTTTTGGTTTGTTCCTTGCTGAGCTGCAGTGGATAGACAGTAAAAACACTGTGTGTGTGTGTGTGTGTGTGTGTGTGTGTGTGTGTGTGTGTGTATTACTGAAAAAATGTAACTTTGCAGGGAAAGCATTTTTACAGATAATATAGATAGACAGATGGATAGATAATCACATAAGAAATGGACCTCTACAATAACAGTGTAAACAAATGATGTACATGTGAGTATTGATACAAGATAGACTTGAAAAACATGAACCTACTCTTTCATTTACACTAATGTAACAGTTTTACTTTTTAACTTGAGGTTGTTCTCTGTGAGATAAACCATACAGGTAAAGACTTCAACATTAGAAGACTGTTGCTCAGTTTGGGTCAGTCATTGCCTATCATGCAGACCACAACAGCTGTCCTGCAACTGAACTGCTGAGCTGTGAAAAAGCTAACTACAGTAAGTGGTTAATGTTTCAATAATGAGTAGGATTGAATTGGCATGTTCTCTAAATTTAAACACAACTGTATACAGTGTCCACAGCTCAGTATCCGTGAGCTCCTGTGGGACCAATGCACTGACTGCTCTTAGGTGCTGACAACTAATGCTCACTGCCTCCTCTTCCAGAGTGCAGGATCTGGATGAGATCTTGCTCATTCAGGGCGTTGGCGAAATAACTGTTGATGGCGAGCTGTTAACATAGTTTTCTGTGGATTAAATTCATGGGTTTTTTTTCTTTTTTACATACACGATGCCAGGCCACACTGTGCTACATGCACAGCTTGAATAGAAAGCAAACAGGACAGTCTAATCTCTAATTGACAGCAATCTAATAATGATGTTGACAGTCATGTAAGCAGGAAGTCGTCTGAGATGGAGCGTGGGCTAATAATTGCTGCCATGCCCATTAAAGACTGTAATGTATTGTAGCACATGATTTGCACTCTAGTCTTGGTCTATGTCAACTACAAAGGATCAATCACTTTTGTGTCATACAGGCCCACTCACACAGTTTATATTATAAAGTGTATGTCATTTAACAATAGTACAACATTTTAATTACTGAGGTTAAAATTATATTAATGTGAAACAAGTGAAAGCACAATTATTTAAATATAAAGACAGTATATATTTTGATGAAAGGAAAACATAGATAGATAGATAGATAGATAGATAGATAGATAGATAGATAGATAGATAGATAGATAGAAAAACAGCACTCATTTGCAACTTTGACAGCTTTCTGTTAACTCACCATCAGTTTTCCATCCTCGATAGGTGAACACTAAAATCAACGTTGGGGAACTTCAGGATGTAGAAAATGTTGTTTAAAATTAAACCTGTCAGTCAGTCTGAGGTCCTTGGTGCTTGTCCAGAGCGCAGAGCTGGTAATTTCCACGGTTTCGACGGCAGAAGCCTGACAGAGAGAACGTGTTGTTCATCCGCCCCTCCGTGTCAGAGTACTGTACTGCTGTGCTTCCGGATGTTCCTGGGTACCAAGTAAGGGCAGAGATGCCAGAATGGCTGTTGAGATATTATTGTGGTGGGCATTATCGTGCGTAATTATCGGGAATACAGATGTTTGCAAAAGCTTGTATCAGAAGCTAAAAGCTAAAGCCACAACTATCAATCAGAGTGTGCTCTAAAACTCCGTGTGCATGTTTGTGTGGATGTGTGTGTGTATGAACGAGAGGTTTGAGTCAGTGACAGTAGTTTTCCAAATGTCCAAATGTCCCAGTCATTACACCAACTATCCGAATGGCCTGAAGTAAATGAGAAAACACCTTCACCACGAGCAGATCACATAGGCGAACTTGTACCTGCATAACGTTTCTTGCAGATGAGCAATGATTTCTTCAGTGAAGTTGGGTGGGTGACCTGACCGTGAGCGAATACATCCACTGTGAATCTGACACCACCTGGTGGATACAGACAGCATTCAAAGGCCTTTGAATTGAAAATTTTTACAGTTTACACACGCGCATTGGAAAAGTCATAAATGCTATAAACTAAACCCATCAAAAATAAGATATAAACGTGTTTTTATTAATAAAATGACATTTTGAAACATTTTATTTCCTTTTGTACTTACATGCTGCATAGAAATGGTAAAGAAGGCAGGCTGAAGTAAAGTGTTAACTGCATAATAAAGACTGAGTTTGTTTTATATAAGGAACAATTCACATCAGTATCAGGCTTTGTGATACGTAGTGCTGAACCGATGTCTGCTTGTGTATCCATTTTCTGATTACTCGTGGAAAACTAGGCTTACAAAAGTAACAAAATATCTATTTCCGGTCAGTTTTTTGCTTCTGGTCTGAGTTTTCTCTGTCATACAGAATTTATAACTGTCAAGAAAAAAGGAAAAAATCAAAACAAAACTGATTAAATTTTGCAAAAATGTTTACAAGCCTTCCTGTGACAAACTGTTCTCTTTATTGCTTCTGGCCCTGAACAAAGGCGTCTTTTTTAACAGACTGCTTTACAGTGTAATCCTTAAATCCCTTAATTCTTAATTTCCATTCATGTGCCATTACATATTTTGGCATAATGTGTCAAAGTGCAACCTGTTTCTCATTTGACACAGTGTTGATATTATAGCCTGCATGTTTCTTCATGTCAGTATTTATTACACGGCTGTTGATTTGCCTATGTACAGAGGTTTCACATAAACAGCGGCTAAAGTGAGAATCGTGAGGGGGGAGCCAAATTTCTTCAGTAGAAAGTCATGAAAACTGTTGACATGCTGATTGCGCAGAGAAACAGTGGCACTGTTTCTAGAGAAAGATGATCCTGTTTCTAAATGTCGTCCTCTGAGCACTGCACCACAAACTAAATTCAGTTCACCTTTATTGTATTGGTGACATTTCAGAGACAGATATCTCAAATTGAATCTAAGTAGCTAGATGCCCAGATGCCATTAGGAAGGGGCCATTTTATCTGATAATTTTAACTTTGATTTAATTTAAAGGTAATGTGGGTGTATCAACCATTAGGATGAATATGAGAGAAGTTGAGGCGTACTGAAGTCCCTGTCCATGCGGAACAACAGGCACATTTTTGAAACTGAGGAAACTACAACTTCTAGGCTTAGTAGAATAGATGATGTTTTAATTATAAAGCATGGTTTCATTTTTATTCACTTCACATTTGGTGATTAGATGAATTCCGTGAATGGACTAATGGCACCACAGCAAATATTGCTGCCTTTCAGCACTCAGCCGAAAGCTCCTTGTAACAAACCAGTTGAGACACCAAAAACTGAAAAACATCTGACCCTACAGTTTTCAATCATACTGAGCTCGGCCGCTTTCTTCCCGGTGATTTCAGTCTATAAATCTGAAGTGCAGAGCAGAGCGTTCAGATTAGTAAAATCGCGATACCACACCGGCAGCTTTAAATTATGACAGCAGGTGCGTAAATTGCGCACAGCCTCTCTCTCTATTAACAGGCACGTATCGATCCTGCCGCTGCGTGGTGACCGCAACTATTTATAAAGTCAAACAAAGAGGTTTGCACGTGTTTGGTCAGTGTGACACAGTGTAGTGTTTAACGCTGTGATACAGACGGAGACAGATTGAAGATCTCTGACAGGGGGGCGATTCGGATGACAGAGGGCGGAGCTCAGCTCCGGTGGCCTCCAGCCCAATTTAACCCCTGAGTCTAGGCCCATTACCGACCAGGGGCGCTGTTGAGATGTTTTAAGGATTGGGTTGAGTAAAATTGACAGACTTCTTACAAACTTCGCCTAATTCAGCCACACCACAGATAAGCGAGCGCAGATATGTCAGAATAAAACACTGAAAGGACGCGGACAGAGAGGACAGAGAGGAACCAAATCAGACGACCAGCAGGTGCTCAGAATGGCTCAGCAGGTAGGTTTACAGTGATGGGACTGTTGTAGGACATTAAGAAACAGTTTGTTTTTGGTTTTTATCCCTGCATTGTGCTCTTATTTTCCAGCTAAATAATGAAGAAGGGACCACATTAATTTCTGCACAAAAGGCTGCAGAAGAGCCAAGAAGTTCATTAATATCTGCGTCCTTTAACTTTATCAATTCCATTATAGGATCTGGAATAATAGGTAAATACGTACTTAAAAAATTATATTTACTAACACCAAATAATAACATTATATGCAATCCATTATATGGATGATAAAGTATAGCATGACCAACTCTGAATCCTGAAATAATTCAGTTAAATAATCAGTTGAATTTGCTAATTTTGGTGCAACAACTAGGAGCTTTCATAGCACTCAAGCCCTGCAGCGGTAAACCCTCCGTATCATATGACTAGCGCCTGTTGACCCATTCTCCTTTTAACCCTTTCATCCTCACAAATTGCCTGGATCATTGTGCAGTGTCTCAAATAGTGAAACAACAGCAGCGCATGTAAACCAGTTAACATTTATTGCAATTATAACACATTTCTGCCCTTTATGCATGTCAAAACATGCCATTTATCCTCATTGACTGCAAATTAATTAAAATACATTAATCTGTATAGTGCATTGCAAACATCCAGACTTGTGTTCCATGCAATCACAATGTACTTCTTTAAGACCTTTGATTCCCAGCAGCAGTTATGCATTTTTTTTTTTTGTTTTGTTTGTTTTTTAATAAGGTTTGCCATATGCATTGAACCAGGCAGGGCTGCCCTTTGGCCTTCTGCTTCTGATAGTTGTCGGATTCATCACAGGTGAGTATAGTGCCAGTATCATCAAGAAGATGGAGGCATGAATTTATCAAATGAATAACACTGTGTTTGTGTTTCATGGCAGACTACTCAATAATCTTACTAATTAAAGGAGGCAACCTGTCAGGGACAAATAGTTATCAGTCATTGGTGCAAAGCACATTTGGTTTCCCTGGATTTTTGATTTTATCCGGACTGCAATTCCTTTATCCTTTCATTGGTAAGTTGTTAAAAGTTTGCAAGCAGTGGAATACAATGACATATATTTTGACAGACTGTTTTATTCTATTGTGTTTGTGCCATTTCTCTTGTATTCTTTTTGAATTGCCTAATAGAATGATGCTTCACCATTTTCTTCCTCAGCTATGATTAGCTACAATATCACAACTGGTGACACACTGACCAAAGTATTTCAGAGAATTCCAGGAGGTAGGCTGCACATATATTTTATTCCACCTAAGATAAAATCCAAAACAGTGTATGTATATACAGTGCATGTAGGATATTCAGAGAGTTCTGGACATTATTAATGAATATATCTTGTATTGTGTCTGCAGTTGGTCCAGATCACATACTTGCAGAGCGCCACTTTGTGATCTTGCTGTCAACTGTTGCATTCACCCTACCTCTCTCACTTTATCGAAACATAGAGAAACTTGGGAAGGTAAGTCGGATCACAACGCGGTTCTTAGTGTCACTGAGTAATTTTAAAGTTGCCTGTAAAATGTCTGTGTGTGTTACCAGGTTTCCTTCCTGTCAATGGTGCTGACACTTACCATCCTCGTCATTGTAATCATCAGAGCAGCTACCCTCGGACCCCAAATGTATGAATGAATATTCTGTAATTTGCTGATCTCTAGTGATTTTAATGTTACTGTTTCTGTGTATAAACCATGGGATTTCTTCATATATATATATGTAAAGAAATCCCATGGGTGGGACTTTAACGCATTAATTCCGATTAATTAATTACAAAAAATTAACGCATTTAATCGCAGTTTTCATTCCGAACAATACGGAACGTTTGATAGTGCACGATTTCCTGGTACACCAATTACACTGATACAGTGAGCACAGAAACCACCGGAGCTGTTAGCGCTAGCAGTCCCGGTCCGAGTATGAACAAGAGGTGTCGGCCAGTGGTGGACAGATCGATCCAAATATATAAATATAAATAATATAATTTGTTTTAATTTGTCCTCGAGTGATCCAGAAGAAAAATCCAGACATGACAGTGTTTGGGGGAAAATTGTTTTGTTACTGTTCCATTGTGAACAAAAACTTTCATGATAATAAAATATTTTCTATTTACCTATAAACTTCGCCCAAATTCTGTCCTGGGTTTAACTAATTAATAAGCCAAAGGGAAAAAATCACAAAATCACTTAAAGGTCATGCAAATTCATTCAGATTTAGCATTTGATGATGCATCCACCTTAATTATTAAAAAGTATCGGTATCAGTATTGGTATCTGCAATATTGGCCCTGTATTTACTTGGTATTGGAGCGATATAAAATCTTGCAGTATTGCACAGCACTAGTGTCGGCAGCCCAAAATTAGTAAGTGTTATAGCCTAATGTACAAAATAATTTGTGCTAAGGGTACTTTACTTTTTTTAGTTTAAAGGAGATTTAAGCCTGTCAAATGACCATTTATATTTTTAGTTGTTTTACCAGAAGAACAAAGAAGTAGAAATTGCACTTTATGTTGAATTGTTGGGTTTTGTTTTGTTTTGTTTTTTTATACCATTTAAAGTCAATACTGTTCTGAAAAAGTACTTAAAGTACTTAAAATGGCACTTTAACTTTAGGTCTGTTCAGTCTTAGCCAGGGATATTTTATTTCTTTTTCTACTTTGAATTGGAATGCAATTAAATGCATTTTCCCAGACATTAAAAGAAAGAGCTTGAGTTTACAATATTCATGTCCATTCAAATCCATTTAAATTTAAAAAAAAGTTGCTTTTTGGGGCAAATATTGTTTTGCGATTAATCGAGATTAATTAATTACAAAGCCTCTAATACATTAGATAAATTTTTTTAATTGAGTCCCACCCCTAATATATATATATATACACACACACTCACTGGACTGCTGTATACAAACATAATTGTGTGTTTCTATGTTCCTTATTGACTGAATGTGAAAATCATTCTCTAGCCTCCCTACAGAAAACGCATGGGCATTTGCAAAGTGGAATGCAATCCAGGCAGTTGGAATAATGTCATTTGGTGAGTTTGTCCACACGATGCTGATGATGTTATTCCCTAGAGTATATTTATCAGTATGTTGTACACTTAAGCATGAACTTCAGACATCACATTTTGCCAACAGGAGAAACGTAGTGTAAATAAAGACAGATTGCCACATACACCCATATAAAATAGCTCTATGGTTCTTGTTTAACAGCACAACCGAGAAGCAAAAAGCTAACAAAGTACCTAAAGAACAAAATCAGTGAGCTAGCAAATGCTATTTTTCGGTGGTGACCAAAACACAGCTAAAAGTTGAGAGCTGAAATGTTGGACTTATTTTGATCAGGAGTCTGAAACATGTCAAGGCTTGGTTACGAGGTGAGAGCAGGACCCAGATGCAGGCAAGGACAAGGGACAGAAGATCTTTAACAGTTTATTTAATGGGCTTAGGCTTACGGATGGTCAAGGCAGGCAGGGTCAAAAACCAGGGAGTCAGTCTAAACATAACATGGTACTCAATAATCCAAAAAAAACCAAAGATCCAAAAAGAAACAGAAACCCAAAATCTCAATGAACAAGCACATGGAATCAAGGTAGGGACATGGACGCTAACAGAGCAAATCAATCAACAGAGAACAAAGGCAATGGCATAACTTAAATAGACAGGGGAGGGCAGCAAAACGAGACACAGGTGAAACCAATGGACTAATCAAGGACAGGAAACAAGTAGACGGAAACACACAAGGGAGAAACTTTTCAAAATAAGGCAGGAAATAAGACAAGGAACTCAACTCAAAAACCATGACAAAACATAATTAAATAGTATGATGATGTTACTAAATGTTCGCCATAACAACTTAATTTAAGTGAGAAAATATCAAGTGTCTGTCAGCTTGTTCTGAAGTTTTTGTGTCCCTTAGTGTCCAGGAATCAATTAATGCTGCTATAATTTGATGCCATTAAATTGATCCTTTCAGAGGCCCTGAGCACACAGCTTTAATGCACAGTGCTGCTTATTCAGCATTAGTCATTCATTAGTCTAGCTTAAATATAAGAAGACTGAGGCTATTAATTTAGTTAGCATGCTTACCTTAAATAACTGCACAGCATCTCAAGGAATGTCTTTTGTCCTCATCATCTGAGAGAGACTCTACCCATCAATGCTCCCTGTGAGTAGGTCTCCAGGTCTCTTCTTGTCTACCTTTGTGGTGAATTTATGGCCTTGAATCAAATGTCATGATGATAATAGCTTCTACTGCTACAAAGGAGGCCATTTAAATGGGGGATGTGTATGCTCTAAAAGAAAATACAGTTTTGTGTAGCCTTGTCTGCAGCAAGAGCAGAGGTTCATACAATGAGAAAATCACAAAAACGACATATTTAAGTGTGCCTTATTTATTTGGTATTTTATTTGAACTCTGTTCTGCCCATTTCTCTCGTCAGCCTTCATATGTCATCACAACAGCTTTCTTATCTATGGCTCTCTGGAGCAGCCCACGCTGGTTAACTGGTCTCGGGTCACCCATGTGTCTGTAGGCTCTGCACTAATAATCAGTGCTGCATTCGCTGTTGCTGGCTACACCACCTTCACTGGCTACACACAAGGTATCAGTGCAAGAGATATTGATACACTATATGCCACTAATTTCTTTTAAATATAACTATAATGATGTCCTATTTATACTTTTTAGGGGATATATTTGAGAACTACTGCAGAAATGATAACCTGGCAACTTTTGGTCGCTTCTGTTTTGGCCTCAGCATAATAACCACATTTCCACTGGAGTGTTTTGTTACACGAGAGGTAAGTGATACTTTCTCATACGCTAGCCTAAGAATTTAACAGTTAAACGTTTACATATGTGAGGGAAAGTGGTATTTGGTGGGTTTGAGCTTCTGAGGCTTTGAAAAAAAAGAAAGCTTGGCACTTTATACACAACTGCTCCTGAAGAGCTGCTGAGTGTGTAACAGTGCAACAGTGTCAGCTGTGGAGGCTTGTCACTAGCTCCTCTCTCAACCTGAAAATGAAATGCTAATTGGGAAGTGCACACAAGCAAATATGTGTGCAGCAGGGCCAGTTTATTTTCATATTCTTATTTGTCTTCTCAGGTGGTATCGAATGTCATTTGCAGCAGGGATCTTTCTAAATCTGAACATGTGGCCATAACACTGCTCATAGTAGCAGCTTGCACAGCAATGTCTTTGGCCTTTGACTGTCTGGGAGTTGTTTTGGCATTGAATGTAAGTCAAAGCAACTCATGGCATCTATATGAGTGTTTAACCGAGTGTTTATTTCACCTTAATGATGTCCTCTTCACCTTCCAGGGTGTCCTGAGCGCCACACCCCTGATCTTCATCATTCCATCTGCTTGCTTCCTCAAACTCTCCACCGGTCGCTGGTACCAGGGTGAAAACTTGATGCCCAGCGTCTTGATATTAATCGGCTTGTTTGTCATGATCACTGGGTTGATCATGACTGGCCTCTACCCTCAAGACTGTTCACATGGTGTAGAGATGTTCTACTGCGCTGACGCCAATGTCTCTGGCACTGTACCGCCTGTATGACAGGAACAACCAACACAAATTTTGTCACAAACTTTTTGGGCAGCAGTCTCTTTGGTTCCAATTAAGGGAAGTCTTTATTTTAAATATCAGCACCATGTCTGTTTACAACTTTGTGGCAACAGTTTGGGGAAGATCTTTTTAAGGACTAGAAAGAAATGTTTGTGTCATATCATCATATCAAGTTTGGTGTGGAAGGATTTGACTGGCTTACACCAAGCTCCAACCATTCAGTACCTTTCAGGTAACTTTGAATGCTGACTGTGCACCAGGCCCTATTGTCAAAGATCAGTGTCTAATGTCATAATATTTTTGTGGCTAAATATGAGCAAACTTCTTTAGCCAGGTTCCTTAATACTGCTGTTGTGACAGCATGCTAATGCCCATGATTTTGGAATTGACTCATATTTGGATGTAATACCGAGGTGTTTGAATACTTTTTGAATAAATGGTCTATCCTGATATTTGTTCATCTGGAATATTCGTAAACACAGGAGGGGGGGTTATGTAATTCCACGTACGACCACACGGTGTCACTGTAGACAAATAGAGCATTTATTAAAAGGAAGTTCAAAACAACAACACTGGTGTGTGTTGATACAGCCCGTTTTAAACTAAATGACTGGATTTACTTGTGTTTTTGAAGGCGTGGTCCGTGTTGTTTCTCGATGCGCTCCCGTGTAAGATGTGAACTTTGACTGTTGTGCCAGGCGCCTCATCAGGATCCTGTAGGGAAGGTAACCTGGATCAGAGAGACGCCCCAGTTTTCCAGCTCAGCGGTGCGATGCAGCGTCTTGGATGTATAGAGAAAAGTTGGCAGAGTTGTCGCCGGCATGAGGGGTGTCGTGATTTAGATATGTCTGACAGCGTTGTTTAACAAGTAAGGTAGAAATCTTAATCATATCACACTGGAATTATTTGCGTAAAAGGCGCAAAACGCGGAACTTCAGAGCGGAATTATGGATCATTTATTCAAACAAAATGTTAGTCTGCAACCAACGTTACCCTTTTGAAGACTGATGGAAGTTGACAACTGCGTCGAAAGCCAACTAAATTCATGGTAAGACATGAGGAGTGAATGCCTTTAATCGTAAAGCCTATTTCCAGTTAAAAAAGAAGAAAAAAATCGGTTCATATGACTGAAAAAGTGATGACCTCATGTGGGATTCGCCCATATTTCAGTATTTGCCCGTTTGCATCACTTGAAAGCAGCAGGTCAGAGGAGCTTTGACAGCGTTTAGTATGTGAACTGTTGCTAAAAATGAATTGTGCTTTTTGTTTGTGTTTGGCCAGTACGAAGGATTTTGTTAAACCAATCAATTTAGTCATGGATGATCATGGATCCCAGCCCCGTCCACGGAGCTCTGCTCTGAGGTATGTAGAGCTGTCATTTGGATTACCAGCTGTCATATCTGTATATTTCATGTGTCAGCGAAGGAGAAAACCCAGAAGACCCAGCAGGACTAAATGTGTCTATAGCTGTATTCTTTCCTGGAAATGACACAGTATAGAATTAGAAAATATATACACCAAAATGTATTATATTTTCACTGAACTGGTCCTAGTTAAATGAAGAAAAAACAACAACAACGCATTAAGCAGATAATGAATGAAAAAACAACACCTGGAAATGTAAATTTCACATTTAGCAAGACTACGGTTCCACCTTTGTGTGGCTAACTCTGTGCCACTGATGCTTGGTTGCGGGTTAACCAGCTGCTTTTCTCCTTTTTAAAGTATAATGCTTCCTTATATGAACTAATGCATCTGCATAACCGACATTCAAATATCTTGTTTTAATCAGTGCATCTCAGCGAAGCCACGGTTGCTGCAGACGTTTCAACCTTTGAACTCCTCTCATTTCCTGCCCTCTCTGAGTTTTACTGAGAAATTGCCTTGACCATATGTAGAGGTCATGGGAAGTATTTTGCAGGCAAAACACTCTGCCTCCTCTGTCTCTGCACTCTGACAGTCGCCTCTCCCCTGGTAACTGTGCGTTCAATGGCCTTGAAACTAATATCCTATGAAATACTGATTTGTCTTATCCAGCCGTGAAAGAAAATCACAGTAAAACTGTGCTGTGAGTATATAACAGGATGGAATTTCCCATCAGTTTAGGTTCAGGGACGTGGAGATGATGTCAGCTGCTTGTATTCCAGTGGTTGGAATCATTAAAAAGGGGGAGTGAGTTTCCAGAGTGTTTTTTTTTTCACAGTCACTACTCACTCCTTTGGCATTTGGAGGAGCTCTGCCGAGTTTTTGAGATTTAAATTAGAGGTGAGATGGAGAATTAGAACCTATGATAGTTTCCAATTCAATGCTCCATGGTAACTGTGCAAAGTTTCCAGTCCTGCCCTGCGTGCTGCAATTTCCCTTTTGTAAAAATAGCATTTAGACACATCATATACAGTCTTCTAAAAGAAAAAAAAACACTCTCAGTGTGACTTGTATTCATATTTCATAAGCATTGTGTAATATGGGAGCACAGCCACGCTGCCTGGCGATGGATTGCAGCAGACAACCTAAATCTCTCTGTGGTTTGACTCTTAGTTGGAAAAGTAAACCACACTCTTCCATAAGCTGCTGGGGTGTAGGGTGGAGGCACATGTTCTCTGTCTTATTTGTGGGCTCTTATGTTTGGAGCCAGTGCTCTCACTTTTTCAAATGCAGTCATACATGAAGATTTCATGTGACCCCCAAAAGCCACGCTACAGTTGTTATCCAAATACTGACCCTGGCAGAATGTAAGGCAGCCTTAACACAGTTAGAATTGTGTTACTCCTTAATTGTTATTCTTCAAGAGCCATATTCATTTATTCATATCTGACAGCGTGCCGCTTGGAGCCGGCCCCGCTAATTGGACACACCTTAAACCATGATCTCACATGGCTGGCCTTCCTCAGGGCAGAATGTGGAATTAGTTAAGGTATTGTGAATCCCCACAGCTGTTTCCCCACATGCAGGCAGTCCAAGGGCACAGCTGCTCATATGAGTCTTCAGATGAAAATTATGGCAAGAGTGACTGGCAAAACACAGACGCACAAAGTAAGTCTTGAAACTCTGTGACAGTCGCTTTTGCACCACAACTGTACATGTCAGCCATTTTTTTGGCCTCTTGTCCATTGACAACAAAGGAAGAAACATCAGGCCTCTGATAAACTGAAGTGTAATACAGGAGTTTCTCCTCAGAAGTATCCCCAAACAACAAGTCTTTGTTTGCTCAGGAAAATATATCATTTAGTCTAAAGCATGCTGCCCCCAGAAAGCCCACTCAGATCTTCTGCACTCGAAAAGCAAGATAAAGGGTGTCATTCACCCACTAAGAGGAGGAAAATCATCATTAAGGCCCAACAAGCTTGTTCTGGCAATGGACTGGTGCGTCTTTTTATCTCATGGATGCTTTCTGCCTCACAGAGCTAAAATAGACAAGATGGCTAACATCCAGACAACAGGGAATAATGGGATGCCTTTGTTACCACACTGATGCCAACGCATTGACCGTAAATACCATCGAATAGTTCTCACTGGACAGTTATGAACATCATAAAACACCTTTCATTGGTTTAAAAGTTAATTTTTGTTTTTTATCTCTAAAGTACACATCATCACTCTATATTTATGTAATACTGATGTCCTGCACAGCAGCCTATTTAGATAGATTTGCTGCACACATCCTGTCGGGACTCTGACTAAACAGCCTGGAAGTCTCGGCCTCTCTTTGTATCTGTTATGCACTCTTCCAGGGCATAACAGTTGGATGCCTCCCACTCTCAGCCTGTGTAACATTCAGACTGACCTAACATGAATTAGTCCTTTGTGCTCTCTCAATAGAAACTTTTACTTATCTCCAATAACATTTCAAACATTTTATGTGACAAAGGAACAAATTGCCTGGATTTGCTTGACCTTCATTATCTGTCTTTGTTTTGTTTAGATGAGATATTTATCAGTTCACTATATGTCTGATTAATAAGACCTTGACAAGCTTTAGCAATGACTCAGCAAATAACAAATTGTAAATCCAGGCTTTAACCAATATTCGGACAACGGGCAGGTATAAATTGGGAATTGCACGCCTTGACATATTTCTCTAGATGGCACTATCACTGTGCACATGTTCACACTGTTGAATCCACCAGTTTGTTGGTGCTACGGGCATTAACTTTTTTGTTGGCATTAGCTTGATATCAGTTTGACATCTCTTACGAGGGACTGCAGCGAGTTTATCAACCACAGCTTGACACAAACAAAGGGCAGATAGCAGTTTCACTGAGGATATTCACACTAAGATAGTGAATAGTTAGAAAGTATAGCAGGCAGGGATTAGATCCAGTCACTTTGTTTCTATTCCAGCTGTATTTCATTATGCACAAAGCTTCTAAGGTGCTGCTTATTGATGAAATCACGATTACAGAGGAACCTATACACCTACATTAACTCGTGACAAGGATTGATATAAACATTGTGAGATAATATATGTTTTAAATTCGCCATTCAGGTTATTTTCAGAGAGAGAGTTGAAGCAAAGGTGCAAAAGCTCCATCTCTGACCATGGCATTCAAAGATCCAAAGAGCTCTGTTGTTTTTGCCTTGAGATTGTATGTGAGAAAGGGTGTAACCCCAGTGACATTAAGTTAGAGCAAAGTTTTCTCTTTGATGTCTCGAAGGTTGTGCAACCTCGAATATTCTGTTTACACTGAAATGAAATAAGACACTGAATGTGTCTTGTTTTTAGTGCAGAGGCTACTGCGTGCACAGTCACCTCAGAGAAGAGAAAACCTCAGTTCATGTGATCAGCAAAAGAGGGAAAGCATGCTGGTGTGCTGTATGAAAGATGCCCCACTGCAGACAATGCTGCATTGTTTCAGATGAAAGGATGCAGTGTGATGGTTATAATTATGACTAAGGGGGAAGCCTTCTCTCTCACCAAGTTATTTGATCTAAATGCTGGTCTCACTTATAAAAAGCAACACATTTGGTCAAGTGACCAGCAGTTACAGTGACAATTTCTTTATCTTCTCTGTGCACATTAGTGAAGATAATGAAAGCCTGCAAACAAAACATCTTATTTTAAGCCCACCTTTTTAAAAAAAAATGTCAGAGAAATGTATTTCTGCTTGAACAGAGACTGAAACACACTCATTTGTTTGTTTCAGTGCAGTGTTTGGAGTGAAATATTTGAGCTGCTCTGAGATAAGGTGAGGGTAATGTACCATAGCAGACCCCAGTTCACAGACTAGAGTGACGCCCACTGTTTGGGGCCTTATGTGCTGTAATCTCAAATCTCATTACCTAACTGGCTGGCAGACTTGCCAGCTTAATGTGTCTCTGCAGTAGTAGTAATAGTACAACATAGAGGGCAAGAGTACATGGGGAAAAAAAGGCTGATCATGACAAACAGATACTGCATTGATCCTGAAATATTTATCAGAATGTGACATAATGACAATAAGGATGCTCTGAGACTTTGGCGGGACTTGTGCTGGAGGACACTGTGGGAAAAAGTTTTTGTTTTGCCTGTAATAATAAACGATACACATAGGAAGTGGGAAGTTCTCATAGGGTCCCTGTGCTCGTATTCTCCCTAATCTCTTTCCATCCCACACTGCTTATGAAGTAATGGCCTTTCCAGACCCTCCTTTAAAAAGCCTGTGTTTACTGTGAGTGACCTCTCACCAAATTACCAGCTGTGGCTCTGGTCCTGTATTTTGTCTTTCCTCAGGGACCCCCCCCCATCTCTTTCTCTCTCTCACTCACACACACACACACACACACACTTACTTCCCTCCTCCTTTTCCCCTTCTGTGTAACTCCTTAACTCCGCCCCTCTGGCATTCTCTCCAAGTCTCCTGCACTATCATCTCCATTCACCACTTCACCTCCTTATCGTCTGGTGGTGTTTGGAGAACGGGACACACATTCTTAAGTGAGAGTGCGAGGATACTGATAAAGGACTTGGAATGAGCAGTTATTTTAAAATGGAGAGTCAGATGTATTGCTTCTATCCCAGACAGCAAATCTGGAGAAAACAACATTCACATTGTAGGTTATAAGGTTCAGGAAAATAAATAATAAACTCTATTGATTTAAAGTGAATGCTTTGTAATATGGGGAAGTTACAACAGCCTATTGTTGTTGTTGCTGGAAGGCTCCAGCTTCCTGCTTTTTGGTTGCAAACAATTTTGTAGATCAGACAAAGGAGGTGTGTTTTCAATGAGAGTGTGTCAAAAATACACAGAAATAAATTTACATACAGCTGAAAATAAGTCTGACATGTCTTGCCTCAATGCTTTGGGAAATGTTTTCCAAGTTTAGGTTGGCTGCGTTTTACTTTTAATCTATTGTGAAGTGTTGATTAAGTTACAAAGGCTGTGCTGACGGCCTCTTTTGACAGCTCAAAATTTTACCTGCCCCGCTTTTATGAATATGTTTATTGACTTAACAACATTGTCTTAGTCACAGCTTTTCAAATTTATGCTTTTAAGTTCAGCCAAAAATGTCTTAAAATTCAAGTAATTGTTGAGTATTTTTACTGTTGGAAGTTTCTGTCTGCAAGTGAGTGATGTGAGGAAATGAATCACTCCCCGGTGTAAGTGCTTATTGTTAGAAAATATATGCCGTTTCATACTTTTTTGTCACCATCATTGTCGTTAGGCTCAACTGTCAAGTCTTCTAACATGATTGTAGAGTGAGTCAGTTCTGCAGAAGTAAGGTGTGGTTTTGAAAAGTTGGCTGTGCGTGTTTTGGTTTTTTTTTTGTCCTGTCGAAAGGCAAACACAGGAGAAGTACTTGATTGAATTAGTGTGGCACTGTTTCAAGATTCTTTGAGCCTTGTGAGAAGACCATCTCACACATCACATCCATCAGCACGATTTGAATAAAAGCTCATTCAGGACCAAAACACATTTTTGGTGATAATTCAGAATATTTACCATCTGTCTAAAGTTCCTTAGCAACCGCAGTGAGCTCATGCTGCAGTGTGTTTCCGAGCAGTGTTGCGCCACTGGCCCCACCCACAGGTTCATGTCTGCACAGGGAGGCAAAGCTGCTTACCTTTCTGCTCATATCCATGGGGGGAGTGCTACCTACACGCTGTGTGCCGGGGGTTTTTACAGACGCAGTGAGGGGGGCAGACAGGATTTAGGTAGAAGAAGCGGGGTATGATGTCACAGCTTGGGCGTGGCATTAAGGTGGGCCTTTTGAAGCTATACTGATTAGAGTTTAGTCTGTCTGACTACTCATGGGAGACACACAGCAGAATGGAAATCATTTGAGCAGAGACAACCTTAGGCAAAGAGGTAAGAGTGTGGAATGAAATGTTGGCAAACTGAGAGGAAAAGCAGGTCTGTCACACCTGCTCTCCAATTTTCTGCTTCTTTCTTCGTGTAATGCTCACAGTGTGTTATCTTCACAGCACGGCACTGCAGCCATTGACGTCCTCTAAAAGTGCTGGACATATTTTTTGTGTCCTAAATGTTTTTATTCAGATTGTTAACTGTCAGTGTGTTTTGACTTGAACTGGAGGGTTAGTTGGAGTTGCTGCACCGTGGCATGTTTGAGCCTGTAAAGTCTGGCTATGCATCTACCTTGTAAACTACTGCTTGTAGAGTCCTGGGAGTGCTTTGGTCATTGGTGCAGTGAATTATTGCTGTTGTTTCTTAAAATAATTGTGGGTGTTAACATACCACAGTGGGCATATTTGCTAATCCTGCACCTTCTCAGAACCTCAAAGCAAAGCAGAAACTTTGCTCTGGTTTCTTCTTCTGGGCCGCTCCCACCTGTTCGTTGTTACATTTGATTCAGGATTTGCTTGAAGGCATTTTAATTGATTGGGTGGAAAAAAATCCATAGAAGTGAGTGAATTGTTTCTGGTGAAAGTCATGCCAGCTGGAACAAAGTGTAATGGAATGTAGGGAATTTGGATTTTCCTTTGTTGCGCTGACTCCTGCTGATTTTACAGTATTTCTTTCAGTTTATATTACTGAAAACAAATGACAGATACAAATTTCCACCTGCTTCTCTCTGTCACTCTGTCCTTTTCACACATAAGCCCAAAAGTATTTGAGGTATTTTTACACCAGGAGCAGCATCTGGATATTGTACTGGCTTTTCATTTCTCTTTATCATTTTGACGCTGGTCTGTAGAAATTTCTCTGAAATCAAATTTTTTATCTCACATATTCTCTGCATTGCAAATCAGTTGATGGTTGCAGTAAAACCAATCAACATGACATCAGTGCATGTCAGATTTATTTATCACAGTGCATATTTGTCTCTGAGTCGGTTTGTTTTTGCACTACTGAAGATCACAAGATTATTGTATGAGGAAATGTAACAAATGGTACAATGACAACAGGCCTGTTATTTCCTTGGTAGTCTGTGATCACGTCTGTTGAGTATGTCCTCTGGTATTGAATGGGCTTGTTTGTAAGTGTCAGACCTCCCAGGGAAAGCCTGTGAATGAAGCATCAGCACAGTCAAGCTTCAACACGTCTCCTCTCATTCAGCAACACATCCTGGGCCTCTGAGAAAACACAGGCCTGGGATGGCAAAAACAAACCAGCCTGTGTGTCCGTGTCTGTCACCTGCTCGAGGTGTCTTGACGAAATCAGTGATGACACAGCTGTATAAACTGGGCTGACCTTGAACCTGAGGCATGGCGTTTGTGTGTTTTTTTTTTTTTTCATGCTAATTTATTAATTGTTTCTGTTTGGGCGTCTACACTACCACTGAAAATCACATAATGGCTGTATCAAATAAATAAATCTACTTACAAAGCCCAGTCTTAGAGTATTTGTAGAATATGTGGAAAAAGAGAAAGTTTAGACACAGTGCTAAAGATTATCATCCAGTTGCCAAATAAACAACCAGAGGCACGGAAAAGGACTTTGTACCTAGTAGAGACAACAATGTGAATGTCTGTTTTAGCCAGTCTTTCTGCTGACACATGCAGGAATTCATCACATTCATGGTTATATTTGTTAGTTCCGCAACAACGGTAAAAAAATCTTAATCTGTATATTATCAGTCAGATAATACTCCCTCCACACATCTCTACACCCTCCTCATCTGTCCAGTTTTGGGTTGAGAAGGGTTTCTTTTCAACACATCATTATTATTCACAAGACAAAAATTTGTAAAGCACCACTGCTGCTCCTCAGAGGTGGCAGTGTTACAATTACAGTGATACAGTTACATGCCATAATACTGTATGATTGAATATACTGACAATTTGGCATTTTTAGACAATTCAAGAGGCAAAAGATTGAGCGTTTGGCTTCTGGGAGGAACCACCACCCTGCTCTTGGGAGCATCTTTGTACTTTGCATGTGTGTGATCTATGGAAATCAGCCTCCGACATGATGCATTATGCATTATGTTGTTGTTGCAATGTTTTATATTTTGGGGACATTGAATAATCACAGCAAATGTTATGGCAAATCAAAGTTTTCTAGTGGATAGAGTTGATCATGCTTAAAGCAGCATTCAGCTCAAAAGTGAAACAAAAACTACAGATACAGAGATTGCATGCAAAGCCACAGCAACCCACACACACACAGATGCAGATTTGCTCCAGGCTGTGTGTCACACCTGAGTATCAGTTTGGAAACAGGAGCACTGCCCAGTGTGTATGTCACAATATTGAAAATAAATAAAGGCTATGCAACTGCAGAACTTTGGACTGCATTGATCTGTCTAGCTAAAATCCAGACAATGAGAAATCAAAATGGTTTGGTGACATTTAGGGTTTCATTTTACCATAACAGATTCATTCAGTATCTCCAGCTCCAAAATCTCAACAGAACTGTGTGAGTATTTATTATTTATTGGTAATCCTGGTGTGTCTTTAACAAAGGGGACTTGGGGAATCTCTGTTTTCTCAAACTGTAGATTATGGTTTCTAATTAAATGAAATGTGACTAAATACATAACATGTTTCAAATCTTCACTGTAGAAGTATCATTAATGCAACAGGGTCATAAGTGTTGAGGCCTCACCCTCTTCCCTCCAATGTCTTCCTTCTGCTAGCCAACACCTTACTGGAACAGGTTTTGTCAGGTTTATTCAGTTGAAATGATGCATGGAAGAGGCATTAACTCATTACACATATCAACAAAATTGTCATACATCTTATTTTATCAGCTGGAGCACAGATAAACTCTAAAACGTGCTGAAAGACACCGGCAGCCCTGAAGAAAGCATGGCCTTGTGATGTTGTGGGTTAAAATGTTAGCATACAGTTGTGTTCTTTTTAGCCATGTGAGTGCACAGACATGTATTACAGTCTGCTACAAATTGCTGCCTGAAAATCAGGTTGGTGACAAAACCATATGTTGTATATGTATGCTTGTCTCTCTGTATTGGCCACCATGGTCCCCTGTTCAAATTATTTTGAGGGTTAATGTAAAATGACTATTAATATAGCTTCACTGTAATTATACATCTCGCAGTGTCCTGATGTGCATTAAAACAGGCACCAGTTTTTGCTAAATATCAAGACAAACCATAGTGTATCATAACTTTAAGGATGTTCTTTCGTATCTATTTTTAGCAACAAAATATCTGGCAAACCATCCAGTATCAGCCAAAAGGTGTTTCCATTGTCTGCTTCTGGTCTTGACCATTTCCACTTCACTGTGTGCTGTATCCTTGAATCAGATTCATAGCATTAGGCACAATCTTTCCTTGTTACAGATACTCTTAAATGCGTTTTTGTGTTTTTCAGAGTGAGATGATGAAACTCTTAGGAGCAGTGCTAGCTGTCTTTGTTTCCATCTGCCATCCAGTTAGAGAGCAATCCAAGTGCAGATCTCTCTCCTTGTGAGCCCAGGTCAGAGGAAAGAGCTGTCGGTTCACCTGTTTACAGTGAAAGATTGAAAATTGCTATAATTGCTTCCTAACAACTTACACATTCTGTAAGTTTTACTGGCCCAATCCGATTTAGTAAATCAGTAGTTTGCAACTTGCTACCTGATACTAAGTAGTTAGAAAAGGATTTGCACACAAACTAATGGATTACGTTCTGATTTCAGTATAGTTTGCACAATCCAATCCAGGCGTCTGTAGGAGAGTTGTTTTTTAAAGAAATTTAAAGTTTGATATTGTCACACAGACCAGACAGACAAACAAAATCAATTAACATGAACAGTTCACAAGTCACAACAGTACATTTTTTGTATTTGTGTGTTGATTTGGGTCTTTATCATCTATCTGCTGGTGCTATTGGCTCATAGTTAAGCAGCTCAGCACAAAGCGTGTGCCTGTTGTGACATCAGGGTCTGAAATTTTTTTTCCTCACCTGCCTACGTGGCAGGTAACTCAACATTTCTGCTGGTCTCTGTCGTATAATACATTATATAGTCCAAATATGCAATATATAAAGAAACTTAATTTCTGACGACTTTAACTTAAGAATTGCTTTTATTTATTAATCTGAGAAAAGAATGTGACTGGTGACTTGAAAGTCGTACCTGCCTCAGATATTAACTCTGTGTTTGTCAGGTGGCAGGCGCTTATTGAATTCGCTGTGTGTCCTGCTGCTTCCTGCTTGTTTGTCTTCTTGTTGCTGCCTCAGCTCTTCTTGAGGTTTCTCAGATTATTATGTGTCCTGCTTACAGTCTGCTTTCAAGCAACTAATGATCAGATAAATTCCATCATAGTTTGAGCAACAGCAGACAATATTGCATAAAGAAATCTTTCTGACATTTGTAGTTGTATCAGCTAGATTTAGCTAGTGTCTTGAGTGGTTAAACTTGTTCACTATTGGCTAGAAAACCATGTGCTGATTGACAGTTATCAAAACACAACACATGTCATTTAAGGTCACGAACAGTGTGACGTTTAGTTAGTGACTTGCACTTGTTCACTTATTAACATTGTGTTGTGGTATATAATACTATTCATTTCTATATTAGAGAAGTAATACGCCTTACTGGAAACTGAATGGAAAAAAAAAAAGAATATCGAATGATTTCAGAAATGTTGTCTTTCTTCTTTTCTTCTTGTAAACGTGACAAACAAAAGCTATGCATGAGCTGTTCCTTTCAAACTTGAGGACCCTTATTGTTATCCCATTGCCATCAGTCAATATTTGATTTTTCACAACAATCTCTACTTTAAACCCACAGAAAGATTTGTAAATGAAGTATGCAGCTTCTTGTGGACATGAGAAAGAAATGGATATGGATGTCTGGTTTCCTCCTAAGACTAAAAACCACAATTACACTTGTGTCAGGATGATAGTGAGCGCCTGATCCCTACATACCTACATAATCTAACAGCGGTATTGACAGTGAAGTATATTTCCTAGCTCTAATTAATGAATAATTAGCATAATGTTGTTCCAGTTTATATCTGTCTGAAATTACACTTTTAAAAATTGAATGATCCAGGCAGAATACCTAATCTTTGTAAATGGAATCGTAGCTGAAACAGGAATGCACATGGTGACATGGCTTGTGGGGTTGCACTGATGTAATTTTGCACTTTAAAACATGTATGATGTTAATTAATTAAGTGTGTGTTTGGGTGTATGTGTATACGTGTTTTCAAATATGTCATACTCATTGTGTTTAAGGACAGCCACCCCCATACCAAGACTAATAGTCCTCTGCTAGACGTGCCTCGGTGGAGCCTGTGACCTTGCATTGCTCACATTCCTCTGTTTGAATAAGCAGTGCCCCCACGTGAGACTTTACAGGCTATAATTCAAGGCACTGGGTCTGAAAAACCCAGTTTTATCTGCACGCTATCTGGCTGTTGTGACACTTAAATGTCTCTAGGGTTATAGATACCTTGGTTCACAACTTGATTTAATTGCAGTATGATAGCGAGACCATTGCTAACTTGATGTCATCTTGTGTTTACTTTGGTTTGTTATCACAACATTTGCAGCTTTTCATTTCAAGCAAACAGTAACACAAAAGAAGATGTGTTACAGCGAGTCCTAAAACCCTATGATTATGACCGTTTTCAAATACAAAGATTTTTTTTTTTGGTTTACTGACAGCAGGTTTTATCATCACCTCTCACGTGCATTATGTGATTGTTTAATTATGTGAACTTGAATGCGTCACAGATTTAATGCTCGGGACGGTCCACAGAAGACTAACCAGTTCAGTCTGTAACTCTCCCATGACTGCCACTGCGGTAGTCGACACTGTATTGGTGCAGTTTTCAGGAATGTTAAGTCAAGACAAACATTCAAAACATATTTGAAAACTTAAAGGGGTTTATCATAGTCAGCTACAATGGAAAAAAAGCCTTTGCGCACCAAGTGATGATTACTAATCCATTGGGTGTTGCCGCTACACTAAAAAGAGCAAACAGTGCACTATAAAATCCCTTTTACAGCAACATACAGTATAAAACAAGAATCTGCAGCTACAGAAACCGTGGTCTCTGTCTTACATCTTATTATCAGTCTCCGTCACATGTCTGTCCATTCACAGCCATTTCTTCAGGCTCAATGAGTAAATCTGTCCACTTGGTTGTCTTGTGACTTTTTTGCAAAGTGGACTTGAGCTCTTCTTGTGTAATAGCCTCCCTGCTCTCTACAACCTGAGGGATGAAAGGAATCCTTTCATGCTGTCTGGTGCACTTTAAATTTTCAGTCAGATTGTTATCCAAGATAGCAGAATCAATGTTAATGATATTTGGCAAAAAAATTAAAAAAATAGAAACCATTTCCAGTCAATCTCTGAAGTGTTAACTTTTACAATTGAGCCAAAGCAATAGTCAGTTTGTAACAAATACTGAAACAACTCTGTGAATACTGTACATGTTTTTGTCCGACTACAGGGTGTCTACCAAAAGTAAAGCACCATCCCCGCCAGGACTAAAGAAGCTTGACTCCCCAGGTTTCTCCCAGTGGTACCCAGGAAACCCTCATTTAACCATGGACCAGAAGGAGAACCTTATTGATAAAGACCTCTCTTTGATTGTTGTCCTGCCTGGTGGAGAGGAGAAGATGACCACAGTCCATGGAAGGTAGAGCTTAAACCTCTGTGTCTAAGTCAGTTTTAAATTGTACAGTCACATATAAAGGATTATGATTCTTGCAGTTTGAGAAACACCGTGGTACATTTGTTCCTGCTGAACATTTCAATATTAAAATTAAACATGACATCATGATACTAATGATGTCAGACTGAGTAATCATATAAAGTTAAACTCCAGTTAGATTGAGTCAGATAGGTGGAGTAGCTGAATGTGTGGCTTTTGTTAATATGTCTACACAATTGATTGCATTTTCATTTCCTTTTCACTCTCCCTTCAAATGACACAAGTAAGAATGGATGAACTTTTCGTTCTCAAACCGCAAGCTGTCACTTGACTGCATGCTGCAGATAAATCTCACCAATTCAGCCACGACTGCGCCACCTAATCAGATCAACATGTGTCAACAAACCTCCATGTCAAAGTTTTTCAGAGCAAGGTCTGTGTGTCCTTCTGTCCGCTCAGCTCAGACTTTCCACCAACGGAGTTTACTTAAGATATCTTTATCTTTTTCACAATGCACAAAGCTCACAAACATTCTGTGTTAGGTATCTTTTGCACCTCAGCCTCTTGAGAAATTACTGAGACAGATCTGTTATGAAAGGATTAAGCACCGAATTCTTTAGCTTCTTTTTTCCCACTAAACCTGGCTTAAGTACCTGCACAACATAGTTAATGCTCATGTTGATGTTTTGAGGATTAAGATTAAGACATTGCGTTTAAACTGTATTATCACTGAGAGGAAAGCTTCATAGTGCTGCTGAGTGTTGTAATTTACTGTAAATGTGCTTCATACTGTTTTCACACATTGTGCACAGGGTCTTTAAATTGTAACTTTCATGTTAAATCAATAAATGAACAAGGCTATGAGATCAACTGTTTTTCTCTTTTAAAAATTCCTCATCTGTTGTTTGACAAGGAAATATATCTGATTTGATATTTTGACTGATTAATTGTTTGGGTCATTTTTAAAGCAGAAATGCAGAATATTCTCTGGCCTGGCTCTTAAATATGACTGATAATTGGCTTTCCATTTTATATAATTACATTATATAAACCTTTATTTTAGACTCTTGGAAAATGTCATTTTGGACTGTGGGAAGTGGACATGGACATATTTCTCTGTTTTCTGACATTTTGTAGAAATTCTATCTTTTAAATGAGAAAATTATCAATACTGAAGATCAGCTTTTGCAGTCTTAAAAGCACTCATCAACACATCCTCATTTCAGAGCACAGAATTAATTGATAAGAGGTGCGATTTATTGTATCTATTGAGGCACCAAAGCTGTTATCATATGTATTATTCTTTTATTACCAACAATACTTTGTTTTATTTGACCTCATCTTATTTAATTTCATCGCTTCCCTCTCCTTATGCTGAATGAATGACCTTGTTTTTGTTCATTCCTGTGCACCGTGTCTTTCAGCAAACCCATAATGGATCTTTTAGTGACACTATGTGCAAAGTATCACCTGAGCCCATCTAGCCACACCTTAGAACTGGTCACCACGAACAAGAAAAACACCAAACTCAAGCCCAACGCTCTCATAGGAACTATAGAAGCACAGAAGATCATCCTAAAACCTAAAGGAGAGGACAAAAATAAGAGGACAGGACCCCAGATGCCCGAGGTACATTAAAAACACAACACCATGCTGGCGTATACAGTTCACCGCATTATATGATCACGTTGAATGAACAGACTTTGATCAAAGTGTCAAATTTTCGTTTTCCCCAGGCAACTGTTCGGATGGTGATAAACTACAAAAAGACCCAGAAAACTATCCTGCGAGTCAATCCTCGAGTTCCCCTGGCAGAACATTTACCAGCAATTTGTGAGAAATGTGAATTTGACATTGAGACTACAGTTCTGTTGAAGGATGTCCAATCACTGGCCCCTCTGGACTTGTCCAGTTCCCTTAATGATTATGCAATAAGGGAGGTCTATGCAAGAGACACTAAAGGTAAGTACTAATGTACTTAAAACACAAATCATGCTACATATAGCATACGATTTTGCAGATTTTAACATGTTAAACATTCAATACTTTTATTTGCTAAATCTCATGCTCTTTGGCTCTGCAGGACAACCTGCATCTCCCATGTGCCCAGCCTCACCAACTCATGCAGGTATTTCAGCTTGTACCTGTGTGACTGACATAAAAAGAGCATATTTTAGATTGATGGTATAACTCAAAGTTTTTCTTTCAGGGACAGTCATCCCAGGAAAAGATAAAAACCAGAAAGAGGAAGAAAACAAAGGCCTCTTCAGCAAGTTTAGAAGAAGCAAGAAAAAATCTGACCAGGCAATGCGTTTTTTATGTGCTGACTATTCTGCTATATGAGAAAGTAACTTTAAATGTTCAGAGGGAGGTTTGTTTACTTTGGTTTGCCATTGGTTGACGTACACTGTATGTTTTTTGGGGACAGGCCTCTTATCATGTTCTGATTGGATGTTTGCTCTTTAAAGGCAATGACAGCCAGTGCCCCAGCTTCTCCTGTGCTTGTGAGCAAGCCTCGACCGCTCAGCATGGCCTTACCTAGCCCAAATTCGTCTCCGCTCAGCTCCCCTACAATACAATCTGATGTGCCAAAGAAGAGACGTGCACCCCAACCCCCAGTCCTTGTGTCTCAGAGCTCTTCCTCAGACCTCAGCACACGCCAGAGATTCGACTTTGAACCTAACACCCAACTGGATGGTGACCAGGTGAGTGGGCTCAATGTTAAGCTCTGACAACACCTGCTTAAATGGCAGAATGGTAGTTTCTGTGTGTAGGTGTCTTGAATAGTTAATTTAATTCAATCTTGTTATGTACCATAGATGTCTGGTTTAAGTCGTGGATCCTCAGCAGAATCTTCACTGAAGAGAACCAAACGCAAAGCTCCTCCGCCCCCCACATCCCCTAGTGCTGCTGCCCATGAAACAGTCCCTCTAGATGAAAATGTGCAAGGTTTGTTTTTGTTTACATTTGTAAATGCTCAGGATCACTTTCTGGGTCCTTTTTTTTATTTTGCATTTAGATTGTTTCACTTGCGTTTTGAGAATAAAAAAATGTCTGTTGTTTGATGTTTTGTTTTTGTACTTCGGCCTCAAAGACAAAGATGGGAGTCTCCAGCAGCTGGAGTCGACAGTTTAATTTATTTGACTCTTGTGCCTCCTAGTGGTCATTATTGAACAGTGGCTCATTTTGCAAACAAACATTCTGCCCTGTATGTGGAGAAAACACAGTTTCTGAGAAACTTGTTTTTCTACAGTCTAAATTACTACAGTTTCTCTGGTATTCCCTGTTTGAGTATATTTAACTTGCTTTGATATATTTTCCTGTGATTGTGTAGACACATCTGACCCCTACTGTATTGTCCTGTGAGGGAAACTCCACCCGTCCTGTATATAAAGCAATTTAAAGCAAGAATAGTTTTCCCTGCCAAAAAATGAACTAAGGTCAAAAACATTGGCACCATTATTTTTTTTACTTGCATTAGAAAATGGGAGAAATGTTAGGACTCACAGCCTAGATGAAGTTATATACGATACCTTATTTTCTCTCAGATCGTTCAAATTACAAAGCATATTTTTCCGGTTTTAATAGATGACATCTAGCTATGCATTTAGTTATAGTTTTGTATGCTGAGGTTTTGATATCTTACCTGCAATCCTGATGAGTTTAAGTTTGATTGAGGCTCCCACAGTATCAAAATGACATCCCAAAAGACATACTTACTCTAGACAATCCACAGATCTTCCCATGTTTTCATTCAGACCGGTTTCTGTAATACGATGTTCCTGCTGAGTCTTTATTTGGTTTGAACACTGCAAAAAAAAATTGCCTCAAGCCATCAAGTCAATTCTGTTTGAAAGAACACCTGTGAATCCTACAAAAATCCACAGGACAGCAGATTTCTTTCTTGTCTGTTCTCTTTTAAATGTTAGATATTTGTATAGATATTGTATTTGTTGTGTTGTTTCATCAAAGAAATCTAACAGCTGCTTTCTTACCCTTCACTAGCATTAGCATTTATTAACAAAAAGCATCATAAAAGACTTTTTTAAAATCACTACTACAAATCACTACATGTATACACCACCACTGGCGTCTGCCCTTTGCTCCCAATTTTTTTAAACACTCAGTTCATCGAGAAAGATGACTTCCTCTACTGTTTTTCCCAACAGCCCAGTCCTGTTCAGTAGATACAGAGATCAGAGGCTGAGAATAGTGAGAAGCTGCAGTTTTGTTTAAGTAGCCTTGAAATTCCTTTTGCTTTCTGCTCCTCTGTGATGCACTTCCTTGAAGTGCTAAATTAAGAACTACACAGAGGAGACTGAGATGCGAAAGACTAAGTGGAATTCATTCACCGCAAGACACCTTTTTGTTGAACTGGGGGAGTGTGTGCACCTATGACATAAATATAGTTGGATGCTCAGTTTCTCCTGCAAATGTTGGGAAAACATGAAACTAGAATAAAAAAGAACTCAGGAAGAGAAAGGTATCTTTCCATTGAGTTAAAGATTTTCATAGAATTAATACAATAGATTAAATTTGATGCTGGGTACTCCACCAATCACATAGCAATGCTTGAGTTATACCTGTTAAAAGTTTGGGTTCAGTAATTGTGAATGGTTTTAAATGATGTCTTTATGTTTTTTTTTCCAGCGGGTGCAGCTGCCAACACACTGGAGGAGATTATGGAGCAAGAGGAGACCTCTGCCTCTGTAAAGTCTGCAACTGCTAGTGATACCCAGGGAGAGGAGAGCAGCCTCAACATGTCTGCTGATGTTTCACCACATTCCCCATCCCCAGATACTGACAAACTGAGCACAATGTCCGTTGAGGGCAATGGGGAAGATCATTCTTGTGATCTGTCCTCAGATGGCAAGTACGAACTCTAGTATGACTTCTCAAGCCTGCAACATGTTTTTCCATTTGTTTTAGCAACACTTTTAATTCCTTCCCTGTGCTTGATTTTTACAGTCAACTGCAGAGCACAGTGAACAATTCTGCAGCTCTTAGCGACATCAGGGAAACTGATGGCACATTCTCGTCTGAACAGGCAGAAACAAGTGGGTTTTGACTTGGATTATAGTGGTATTGTTTATATCTATGCTGCAGATATTGTCCAAAGATATGTAATAATATATTTCATGAACTTTGCCTTAACAATGTCACCTGTCACATGACAAATTTTCTATTCTGTACAGATGGTGGTCCGTGTCAAGTTGAAAATGTAAGTCAACAGTCCATTTGTGAGGAGCCTCCACCTGATTGCAACACTGTACCCATCAGCCCTCCTCCACCTGTGATGCAGGATGCAGAGGCTCAGGTCTCTTTCCAGGCAGCCGCTGAAATCCTACAGGAGCAGACTAAGGAGATGGAGAGTCCGGTGGCCACCAGCACATTATGCTTGACTGGAGAGGATGCTCAAGTGCAAACAGATGTCGCACCGCTGCCAGAGCCTCCACAACAGGACATGGACAAAGTTCATTCGTCTGCAAATGCGCCTGCCTTTGAACCAGCAGGTAAGAAAGATATGGCCACTTTGACAGACGAACTGGACCTGCCTGACCTCAAACATGCCGTATCCCACACCTCAAACACCTCATCATGCCAAGACTCAACAGCAAGTGCCGCTGCCGCTACAAAGGCACCATCCATTTATGCCACAAACTCTGAGCCAAAGCCCAAGCCTTCCAATGAACTGACAAGGGACTATATCCCCAAGGTAGGGATGACGACTTATACAATCGTGCCTCAAAAATCTCTGGAGAAGCTTAGATATTTTGAAGTTGCACTGACACTGGAGACGCCTGTTGCAGCTCCAGAAGAGGGACTTGATATTGGTTCTCTTCAGCTGGAGGAGAATGCAGCACCAAGAGAACAGATGGAAGTCTCAAAGGAAAAAACTGAGCTGCACTCTACTATTCCCAGGGAAGACTTACTGAATAGCACTACTACTACCACTACTACCCATGACACTGTTAATGGAAGTATACCTGAATCAATTCACTCCTCATCACTAACAAGATCACCTAAAGCTGATGAGAAGACTTTGTCCTTAGCTGATGGGGCTTCTCAAACAGGTTCACCAGCAGAGGTCAAGGAAGTGAAAATTCCACCCGCAACTAAACCCAAGCCTGGTTCTTTCCGCTTGGCACAGCACAAAAAAACACCTGGGTATTATGTAACTTCAGCAGCAGAAAAGAGTCTCAGTGCCAGTCCTGACTCTGGCCAGAGGGAGACTCGGGCAAGCGCAGAGAGAGCACAGTTACCTTCCCCTCCTCCTCCTCCACATCCTGTGCAGTGTCAAGAGGAGACAACAGGGGCCACTAATGCTGAGCAGAGCCCTAAAGAGGAAAACAAAAATGTAGCCATCACGCGAATCACAAGGCAAAGTAGTTTGCCAGCTAAAGAGTCAAGCTCAGGCTTAAGCTTGGAAAAATTGAGGAGCTTTGCAGCCCCTAGGCCCTATTCTCCAGCGACCCCATCCCGCTTCGCCCAGGCAGTGTCCTCTGCTGTGAAAAGAAGCCAGTCCTTGTCCCATGGGCCAAAGTCACCACACTCACCTGTTTCACCACCTCTCTCCCCATTTACAAGTCACTCATCGGCCAGTGAGTTGAAAGGATCATCTAAGCCAAAGGTAAGTTCAGATAGCATAGTGGCTTTATATATAAATATCTAAAAAAGTTGAAAGCAGCAAAGAGCTATTATCTACTCATGAGACCATGTTTGCTTTTACTGCTTTTATTAACTTAAACTCAAGCATTGATCAGCACCACTGTGGAGCTTCTTGGTGCTTTGTGGAAAGATCGTGCCCAGTGAATTACTAAACACAGCATAAATACAGTGCAAATGTCCATCCAAGAATTTTTCATAATGTGTGCAAGTCAGGAAATGGTCCACATAGTCCAAACAAATGAAAAGAGTCATGAAAAAAATGCAAAGTCCCATGCTTTATTCCTGCACTAAGAGGTACAGCTCTTTGGATTGGACATCAAATTATATTGTGTAGGGATTCCTTTTTGTCTCTATTTACTTTTGCTGGACAATAAGAATATGCTTGGCACAGTAAGTCTTCGGTGATTGCATACATTGTGTCTCTTTGTTATCATCATAGGATGGTGAAAATAGAGAGGTGGAGAGTGACAGAGGCTCCACTCCACAGGGAGTCGAAGGTCAACCACCACTTTTTAGTGGGATTGTTCAAATGGAAGGAGACAGCAGTCCATAGCAGTGCCTTAATTCTTCTGACAATATATCATCTACTGTAAGCAAAATCCAATGCATTGCAAAGTGAAATCATATAAATGTATCCACAGCATGTATAAACCATTGTATTTTTTTTCTTTTTGCAGGAGGAGCTTACCCTGTCTACTCTGAGTTCTCTAGAGCCTGTTATCCCATGACACAGACGCAGAAACTGTCATCTGTTTTACCTCCTGATAGTCAGTGTATATAAAATTATGTATTTTGATAATTAATAATTGCTGTATTTTTCTCATATTTCATTAAGTAATATCCCCAGCAGACCTGCACAGTTTAACACTTCTCTTTTATTTTGTGTGAGGACTATCCTGCATTTGATGCATTACTGTTGTGAGTGAGCAAGAACGTTACATGAAAACAATAAATTATTAGACTGATTTCCACAGTTGTAATATTATTGGGTTTATAAATAATACTGGATGTGTAGGGCAGACGAGGTCTGGCCTATGGTACTTTAATGCTCCTTAGATTATACATCAAATCTATATTTAAGTAATACAGAGTTTTGATTAAGCTATATGCAGGAAAAAATACACTGATGTACACAGTACACCTGTTGTTTTTGTCAAGCAGTGTTGTTATAAATAAAGCTTTTATCATTTCAGTTGTCTTCGTTAGTCACTGGCTTCAGTGGGTGCATGAATGATGTAGATTTTCCTGCAGCAAGTGCTGTGCTCGGTGCTCGATCCCGTTGAATACAGCGTGTTTTTCACAGGTAAAACGTGATCACAGTTAGTGACGCAAAGCACGTTACAGTAAGGAGCACCTGTGCTGCACGTGCGAACAGAGAGCTTCATTCGCCCCTGGAGCAGCGATATGAAGACCAGGTTTCGAGGTGTCAATGAGAGAGTCCACATAGAGAGGCACAAGGTAAGAACAGCAGTAGAAAAAGACGTACGGTCTTTTTTTCTTTTCCTTTTTAAGCGGGTGTTACTGAGTGAGCTCACGCTGGTGTAGAGAAAGCAGGAAGGACTACGGTGAATTCACTTTGCACAGTGTGTTGTCAGTGTTAAACAACGTTCAGCTTCGTATTTAGTTTATTCAAATGCAGATCTTAGTTATTTTTAAAATGAAAATAGTCACTTATTATGAAGAATCCTACCTAAGTTCAACGCTAGACCCGGAAAGTCGAACAACATTGAAACAGTCGGGACACCGGGACAGTAACTAATCTTTCCCTGACTTTGGCATTTCACCACTTTCCGTGCAGCACTTAGCAAACGTTTACTATCGCAGCTAAGCTAACAAATGAAACATATCAAGGTCGTGCTATCCCCACGCGTTTCTAAATAAACCATGCGAACATGCAGACGACCCCGGTATCCAGAAGCTATTATCAGTCTACTTACCTTTCACAAGTTTATTTATCGCTCACATTGTCCAACAGTTCTCCATAATTTTTAGAAAATGTTGTGAAATTGCTCCGCTAGTAACATATTAGTGTAACAGCGTCAAGCCCAAGTGCTGAATGAGACTTTATACAGTTTAACACGTTTTCTGTTCGCGTACATGTAGAGGTTTGTGTTACAGCTACATTTGAGCAAGTAAGTGAGCTCATAGACAATCAGTTCAGTAACAATCAGTACATTTATTCATTATTTACTTTCTGGAATTAAATTACCATATTTATACAGATAAGAACGTTATTCATTAAACATCGCCACTGAGGTCAATTCTGTTTTCAGCAACGTTCTCTGAGCTCGTCCAGCTTCTTTGAGATGATTGTAACATCATGACAGTATGGTATTGAAAAGACAAAAATAGATTTTTTTAAATGAGATGCCCTTTTTTATTTGATTTCATAAAAGGGCCCTGCATCAAAACACACACTCCTAGAGGTTAAAACACAATAGGACAGTGTCACAGTTGCTTATGTTTGGATTTGTTCAGCATCATGAAATAGGAAACTTTCTAGACACAAGCAGTTTTGTGTGTTGGACAGTTGTCCTTGTTTTCCCACAACTTTCATAACACACCAGAAATTGTGCATTTAAAAAAAAAAGTAGTGTGTGTGTGTGTATTTTGTCTGTGAAGACTTTGCTACAAGTGTTAACCAACCACCCTCTTGCTGCACTCTCAAACAGCTGCTATGCTTCACTCCATTGCATTCCACATAAGCCAACAGACAGAGTGCACAAACACTGTAACCTTTCCATTTCATTAGATGGATGGAGTGCATTCAGCTGAACTGGACAGCTGTAGTTTGACTTAAAGCCATGATGTTCTTTAGCAGTGAAGGTTTTGTTTAAGTTGCACCACTCAGACCAGTAGGGGGACCAATAGTGTGCACAATTTTTCAAAAGCAAGAGGAGGATGCCAGCAGTAAGAGCTGTTTAAGAAGTGCAGTCTTCTTTAAAATGATGAAAATGCTGGTGTCTGGGGGAGAATGGTGCTTCTTCCCATAACAGTGATGAAGCATGCAGAAGGTCCTCATGGTCCTTTTAATGTGGGGCAGTTATTGAATATTGGCTATAACATGCCAATGTTATTTCTTCTCACCAGAATTAATTTAATATCAGATACAGAGGTCTTACTTGTCGTAACAGCTGTGACAGGGACACACCCAGCAGCTGCAGGTTGTTGGCCACCTTTGCCAACTTGATAACAAGGTGGAATATCCAGTTTCCACCATCCCCTTGCCCATGCTCTGGTGAGAGGTGTTCTGCAGGATTGCTGTCATAAAAGTGAGGAAATGACTGGAGTGGAGCAATTGAGCAAGGATGAGGTGCTATCTGACTTTGCTTCACAAAACAATGGTTGGAGTACTTTTCTAACACCTTACAAACCTTTCAGCCAGCCCTATAATAGGTCAGCAATTTAAGTGATGGCACTCTTGGTGCTGTGGCACAGAAAGCAGGGTTGGTTATAGGCAGAACCTCATTAGGCCCAGGTTGGTTACAGACTGATGTAATTTTTGGCACTCAGCAAAAACAGAATGGGGTAAAATTACTAATTTCATTACAGGTAATATACAACTAGATGAAATTACTCTATAGAAATATCAAACAAATTATTTTAAGACACAATTTGTGCATCATTTCAAGACAAATTTAATAACTGATTGGCTAATTTAGGGATTACTTTGCAACAATTGCACCAAAAATGAAGTCATCTTTTTTGCACTGCATTACACCACAGCACAAGATAAAACAAGTGAAGTTAAACAGTGTCCATGTATTTGGACAAACGCAATCAATCATTAGTTATTATTAGTTATATAGTTAGGAATTACATCAGTAGTTTTGTGGTTCAAAAATGTTGCAGTAAAATAAACCACCTGTTTTTCAGTTGGTTGTCCTTAGCAAAATTTCTTTATGCAACCATTCTGATACTTTTTAAAAACTGTCTTGCTGTCATGTGAAACACTGTTATTAAGTCCTTAAAATAGATTTGGCATTCATCCTACACCAATGTAATTAGCATTTGCATTGACTGATACCAAAAGAATGTGTTCCAGGCTATGGGTTATTTCTGGCACTCTCATGCTGCCTGGGGTTTCTTGTCCTTGTATCAGTCCACTGGAGGACTTCAGCTGTACCATTTGTCTACCCCCATCTCCTACTGCTCCCAGCTCTTCGACATAAACCTCCAGAAACTAGTACTGACCCTTCTGGGTGCGTGAGAGGCCCTGGCACATTGAGGCTCAGATTTGCCTGGCGATGACTTTTAATGCTTTTTAAGTGCATATAATAGTGCTTATGTGTGAAATCAAGGTAAATCAAGCTGTGTCGTTGTGACACATGTTTTTGTAGGTACATGAAGTGGATTAATAGAAACAGAAAGACACAGGTCATACAGATGTATGAATTCCATCTCTCCTACCAAGAGATTTCCCTGTTACAGACCTTTTCCTTTGATAATAATGCTATAAAGCACACAAAAAGATATTTACAGTCTTCTTTTTATCCAGAGATGCAACATGATACAGTTTATTTACTCTTTCATTTTCTACCTTTTTGAATGTACAATCAACTTGACCACAGCACCAGCTTAACAAATTAACCAGAGTAATTAAGTTAGCCTTATCTTCTGTTACTGTGGTGAGGTATTGCTTTAACCCTCTGCTGCCCGTTACCCTGTATCTCCAGTAGCCTGTCTTCCCCTGTCCAGACTCTGTTACACATTACCTTTCAGAAAGATGTTATCATCCCAACCATCCCCCACATGGAGCCTGTCACTGAATGACACAGCCCACAACACAACCAATCTGCTGGGCTGGCTACTCTGTACAACCACATGCCTTCTACAGTGTACTAAGTTTAAAGTGCAATTTGGATCTCTGTGCGAAGTCCATGACAAAAGAACAGTTTGTTTTATAGTACTGGCGGCCCTCCCGGACTCATTACCGAGCTAAAGACACCCCCTTTGTGTAAGTGTGCTTGTGTGCACTTTTCCTGCCTTCCAGGTTGCAAAGAGAACAATATCAAAAAACAAAAACAAAAGGAGGGAAATTAGAGCAACAGTATTAACTAAAGACTTGAGGAGGCTGAACAAATTAGATGATTATTATAATGCTACTGTGTCAGAGCAAAGATGCCTGTTTTGGGAGTCATTGTGTTAAAAATATCTTTATTGTGGTGGATCATGTTTGGGTAGGAGGGATCGTTTTGCCCCACTGGGCCAGCCTCGTGGGCAGCAGATGAGCCAGTGAGACTGTGTGCGTGTGTGTGTGTGTGTTTGCGCGCACATGCGTGCGTGTGTGTATGTGTGCTGAGCTGTGAGCAGAGGAGCCCCGTCCGCCAGCTTGCTCTAACTGTGCTCTGCACACACTCCAGTCCAACAGCTTGTCTCTTTTCCCTGCTCCAGATGATGCCTTGGATTTAGCTGGCCCACATGAGTGATATGAATAACACACTGGACGAAATACACACTTCTGGAAGCCTTGGAGAGAAAGCAGAGATTTTTCACAGTGGCAAGGGTAATGTGAGTGGCTTTCCCAGCCCAGCCCTCATCCCTTTGCGAGCTCCTTTACTAACACCAAATGCCCAGAAGATCGGGACTGTGCTCTGCAAGGGGAACAGGTATGACTAATTTTTCATTACGCTTGCCATGAAAGACACTAGTCTGTTTATGAGATTCAATTAAGATAGATGCAGCTTCACTAAAACTGAAAGTAGTATTTTCTACTCTACACTTCAGTTCGTGAGCTGCCCTGCAGAAGAATAGTACACTCTTTGTGTAAGCAGGAGTGAGACACAGAGGTCTGTTTGAAAGCTGAAGTGTAGACTTTGTACCTGTAAACACAATTGGCTCGACCCAAACGCAGCTGTCAATGAAGTGTAATGTATTATTTCAACAGGCCAGTTTAAGACCTGGAATCAAATCAAGCACCTGTTAGTTTGTGGGAGATAATTAGTAACTCAGTAACTGCTGTGTTTACAGAGCAGTAAAGAAAATGTCAGTCAGAGAACAGCACCTCTCAGAAACTGAGGCCTGCTCATCTGCACGTGTGCTGAAATCGAATGCTTTCTTACCTGTGTGATATGGTATTTTAGATGAATTGGTGTTTGTTTTTTCTGATTGATTCGATTGTACTTCACTTCAAGGGTGTGTTAAAATTTTAGAAACATCAGCCGCTGCGTCTCACTGCCAAACAGCCATAGATTACAAATGATGTGTTTCTTAGGGGTTGTGATAAAGGACAGTTGATTAGAATAAGTGAGACAAATGCATTTTCTTATTGACAATGCTATCGTTTTTATTGTGACATTTCCGTTAGTGTGCAATCCAGGGGTTTAGCTTGTATACTGTTGTGGTGAGCTCACATGTGCATTATCCACTACCTTATCAAGTCTGATCTTTAGTGGGGTGTGTCATCTGGTAGTTGAGAGTAGGAGGGGTCCATGAAGAGACGGCTTTGTGTTTCCATCAGTTTGTTTATCACCTGCTGAGTTTAGATGCCCATCCCTCTACATGGGACACATGCAAGAGAGAAATGCGCAATATGTTGTAATTCCTTGTTAAGCTCTGGGTTTTGATTTCAGTCTAACAAGTCTTCATTACATGTCACTAAATAATACATGCAAAAAAGCTTTTTTTAAAAAAAATTGTTTTCTTGATTGATTCTGTATCTGCTTTATCCATTGTTTTGTTGAAGCTTCTTTTTAGCAGTTTGACATCTGAAGTGATTGATATTCACTTGCATTTTACATTACATTAAATAAAACAATGTGCATCGTTTTCTACGGATTCCCCAAAAATTCAGTCTGACATTCTTGAAACTTATGCAATGCCACAAAGAAAGAATTTGAAAAGATCTGAGCTTGCCAAATTTTATAGTGCCTGTTTCTTTTTCTCTGTCTGTGTTTTTTGTCCTTCAGGAGCAATAAAGTGGGAGAGGAGTCATTCTCTTCCCCTGTTCCAAACCCTTTTCCTGAGCTTATCCCCTCAACCCTCTCCCCACTTGTCTCTGAATGTTTATTACCATGGACCAAAAGTAGTACAAATCAGGTGAGTGCTCTATTCACTGTACTTGAGCATTACCCAAAGTGGCATATTATTTAAAGGAAAGATGTTGTGAACTTCACCATATGGTACTTCAGGCAGCATGGTCACAGTAGCTTTAATTAGAATAAGTGCCAAAACAATAAATGTATATGCACATACTTGGCTTGTGATTTGTTTAAAACTTCAGGGCATATGGACAGTAGAACCAGTTATGTGAGTATGTAAACTGGTTGCAGTGAAGAGATACAAATGCTGTCAGCACACTCAGACACACACAGAGTTTTTGGTTTTGAAAGCCCAGGTTTTTACCTGCAGTAGGTGACCACTGAAAAACATAAAATGGGCAATACATGTGATGTCTGATACATCTGCATCTGATCTGTAGTGAAGAAGTACCTGCTGGTGCTGGAAAACATTTTACTCTGATCTTGATCTTGAGACAAATTTGGCAGTTTTGCCTACATTTTTTTTAAAAATACTTTTATTTTGACTGTATGCTTAGCCCCATCCTTCTTTAGTTGCTGCTGCTACGAGTGTCGCGCTTCTCTAGAACATCTAGAACATACACATTTACTCATGACACTAATGCCAGATTTACCATTCTAGATACAAAGTAATCTTAGAAACACTGGGTTTTTGATTTCACACAGAAACTGTAAAATACCTTTCATTGCTAACCAATCACTGTCAATTTTGTCAGGTAAAATCACAAATCACAGTTACTATCAGCTGTAGCTCATTAATGTGCTATCTAATTAATGCCACCTTTGTAGCTTGCAGCTAATGTTTTACTGTTTTGTTTGTATATGAAAACCCTGTAAAAGAGTCTATATATTTCTGCAAATCAAACAAAGGGAGGGACATAACTGTTAAAGTTTCCCTACGTTCTCACATGAGTAGGTTTTTGGCTCACACACAGATGACTTGTTGGCATAAATTAAGGTTTTTGTAATGTAAATTGTAACTCTACATAACAATTTACCTAGTGCCTCTTTCTGCTAAGCTTGTTAGCAGGGCAGGCTAACATTTGCATCTTAGCTTACACGACACTCCAGATTCTTTAGAAACACTGAGTAAGAGTGACTGAGCTGTACTATTACTACAGCCACACCCACACTGCTTAAACACGTGCAGAAATCCTGCACTTGCAGGGGCTGTTGTTGGTGCCTGGTAATAGTGGCTAAGCTATGATTGGACAATGGCTGTTGGGGGGGCAGTTAATGACTGGTCAATTACTAGTAACACTGAATACAAACTCTCTATAGCCTTAAATAGTTGTAATTTTTCTTTCATAACTTAAAAAAGATTTTAGATTTTTAGGTTTTTAGATTTTTTTGTTAATGTCAAAGCGTTCAGCAATTGTGAGATCATTAGCTTCTAGGCAAACCCTTACAATCTAATGATCTCATAATTTTGCCAGTAGATCAGTCTCCAACAACTTGCATGATGCAGGTGATCCAAAACTCATGATAAATTACTGTTTTCTTTATTTCCTTCTGCTCTTTTAACCAATGAGTGCAAGTCAGGAGAAAATGTATTATTATGCACAGCAAGAAATTATTTAATTTTAACCCTGTGATCTGTAGTTGATTTGTACGTTTATACGAAACTGACTGCCAATTTCTAAAAAGAGAACACATTCATTATGTTGGAAAGCTAACAATTATGGGTCTGCTTCAAAAGTGCATGGGTTTCATAATGGATTTTGTCTATACATTTTCCAGGGCTGTTAAATTAGTCTGGTTTGTCAACCACTAGATGTTTCCTGGATGTGGATCGCTGTGCTCTATGCTGAAGTTGATTTCAGGTTTTTCGGTATCTTTGTGGTGTGTGTTTGTGTGTGTGCGTGCATGGGCGTGTGTTTGTGTGTGTATAAATGTGTGCATTTGTGTGTGCATGTGTAGCAGCAGGGGGCAGCTCAAAGCAATGACTCATAGGAAAGCTTGAAATTACAGAGCTCAGCAGTTACCAAGGACTATCGGCAGTATTAGACCTCTGCTCAAGTGTTGCTCTCATGCTGAGAATGAAAATACATAAAGAAAGTTTAATTTCCTAGTTTTTCCTGAAGCTTGTATTGTACTCAATAGTGTACATGTGATTGGCAGAAGACAATAATCAGTTTTGTGTTTGTTCATCTGCAGACATTTTGGTAAGATTACTTGATTATCTTCCACTGGAGTGTCTCCACTTGATATACAATATGTCAGATGAGTGCAACTCTATTCCACTTTCACTCAATTCAAGGTCTGACATCAGAAAATTACGGGGTGATTGCCAATTCTTCTGTGCTCTCAGCAGCCTATTGTGAAGACAGGTCAGGGATTTGCCAGGATTTGGCATTTTCTTTGATAAGTGCGAGAATTATCCCCAAGTTTCTCAGTGAAGTTAGCAAATCTTAAAGTGATCCTTAAATATCTGGCTGATGAGGCCTGTGCTTGCACCTCATGGTCCTGACAGCCTCTCACATAGGCTTTTCAGCAGCAGCAAGAAGAGGACAAAGGGACTATGTCAGACTGACCAGCTGTTTTTGTGTCACAATCCTCATGTCACAGGGTTATGACCTTCTTTCAGTGGCACTCAAGAAACCAATGACATCATTGTTCCAACTCTGCAGCACTCATCCCCTCACCCACCCTTCTCACTGTTCTCTAAAGGGAAAATCGTCCATTGAGCTCCCCAGTGTCTCTTTTTGGGTAGTAATTTTCCCATCAGTTACAATTATCTGAAAATAATAATCTTCTACCAAGGACAGACTTAGATTATAAAATGAGCATGCTAGGAAAATGGCAGTGACGTCTGTCGCTGTGGCATCTCAAACAACTCTAGCTCGCCATGTTTTCATTTTACTGCAGTTCATTTGAATGGCTTTGCTGAACAGTGGCAAGATCCTTCACATGACACAAATTTGTTTTACTCAAGCATTAAAGCTATTTTGCTCCTGGGAAACTGGTTTATCTGAGCCCCCTGTCAGCCCTGTGTTTGCAGTGTCACGGTACATTTCCATAACAAAACCAGCGAGTCAAGACTGCCACTTTATGTCAGTGAGTAAGCTGGATATACTGTCAGCACAGCAGCTTCCAGAATACAATGTTGTGCATACAGAAAGCTGAGGTAACTGTGATGTTTGCATGGTGAATAAATCAGAATGTTTATTAAAGTACAGTTCAGCTGTTTCTAACATACAGCTGTGACATTGGAAGTAATTTTGAAAAGGCAAGACTTTTGCCACTTTTGAATTTGACCTGAGGAAAATACCTTACTCAGTACAAACCATGACATCACAAAACCGAGGGATTAAGGAAACTGTTGTGCTACCAGCTGGTATTGTGATGATGATTCCAGGTTGATATCATTGATAAGGGCAATGTATGCCTGCTTTGAGTGTAACTTCATGAAAGAAGTTGCATATCTTTGTGATGCAATGACAAAATAAACAGTTTTTTGAGGAAGTCCAAGTTGCTGGTACAGCCTCCACTGTCCAGGCATATAGTGGGCAGTCATGCTTGGCCTCTTACCAGAAACCAGAAGCACACAGACAGTCTGCATCCAGACGGTGTTGAGTGTTCAGTTCAGCCATATGACTCAGAGGAAATGCCTGCCCCTGTAGAGATGTTATTTCAGATGCTTCATGCACCAAGTCTGTGTTCTTCATTCTTGAGTTTCAGCCTCTCCTTTACAGCAGATGTAATGGGGTCCTCAGGGTCACACTTAACAGATATAAAACATTTATTTGTGTTCTCTCCATTCATAGCTACTTAATAATTTGTCAGAAAGATTCATACTGATTAAAAGCCGCTGTGCTGATGCCATGTTCTGCCAGTTTCCAGAAAACAGCAGTTTCATTATTTTTGTTTCTTCAGACTTTTCACACAGATTAGTCGTTAAACAATGCAGATTTTAATCGCAATGCAGGAGGAGTTCAATATGGGAATAAGCTATAATCAGTCTGTCAGATAGTAAATCTTTTCCTTTCAGGAATGCAAAAATGTAATTCTCTGTGCTGTATACCTTTTTACACATTGAACGTGAGCTTGTGTCTTTATCATTACAGTTCTTGGCCTCTAGTGCAGAGCAGTAGCAGAATCCAGAAATTTAGAAAATAAACATTAACATAACTAATTATATGCAAACCCAACTTTGGTTACGTCATGAGTAAACCGCAACCAGCATGACCAAGCTATGTGTAGCACTTTTGAGTGTCCTTTGAACACTTATGTTGTCATTTTGTATATTTTCAGTGTACTCTTTTATTTATTTTTCTATATCTGCAGTTTACTTGCTTATTTGCTAATTGTTTCTAAAATGCCTAGCTTGTGTTGTCAAATTGCTGATTTTTTTTCTTTTTTTAAAAAGTTCATATCAAATTTTGTTTATTTGCACAGGTTTTCTTAAGTTGTAGATTTATGAGCTCGCATCCACCATAGAATACACCTAAAAAGCACACTTACTTGGCTTTGACCAGTCAAACTGTTGGTAGGTTGGAGCAGTGTGTATCCTAAAGACTTTGAGGTACTGCCTTAAAGTCTACATCCAGGGAACAAAAGGCTGTAGTAGATAAGATTGTAACATAACTGGTTGCACCCTTGCTCTGTAAGATGGGTACAGATATATATCTCAGGCAGTTTTTAGATAGGTATACTGTGAATCCCCCCGCCCAGAGGTGGGTATACCTGCATTCATGCACCACTGCACCTCTCTTGTTACAATGACAGAACCTGCAAAGGGTCTTGATTGAATCAACCCTGGTCAAGGACACTGTGTGTGGAGCTGGCTTTGTTATGGGAGTTGTGGCGACTCTGTTATCATTCTGGCTCCATTAATCCCAATTCATTTTAGCTGTGTGATAACTAGCAGCGTCTGCTTGTCTGTGCTCTCACAAGTCCGTGTGCTGTGTTTCCAGATAAACATGAAGACTGTTGTGGGAGGTTCTTCTTTTCCTGTCTGTTCTCATGAGTTTACAGCGAGGACAGTGATTGGTGCCAAACTTCTGCATTTGGTGCTGTCAAGTCAAATATAATGACACACTCTAGATGTCTATAAGGAGAGGAGATGAAAGAAAATATAGTTATTCCCTTTTAAAATACATTGTCCAAGCTTTGTAGCTTTGCAAGGTTTTGGTGATGGAGAAGATTTGTGATGTATCTACTGCAGACTGGTTTGTATACACACGTATATACATTGTCTTAGAATTAAGCAGATATACAGTGCAGTGACCATGGCAGAATTTGTATGTGTGTGTGGTCTTCATCAGACAATTTCAGACTCCTCGTGGTCCATGACTGTTTCTTCCTCACAAATGCATTAATAGCTTTATTGAAATGGCATCTGCTCCCTCACAAGATCTGGTGTCTTTTACATAAGCATTTGTGCTTGTGGTTAATTTTTGAGTAGTGGCAGCTCTTATAGGGTTTCATGTTGTACCAGTGGAAAGTTGACTGCAATGTTTTTCTAAAAAAGTTTTATGTGAGATCTCTAATATTTAATATACTAATGGTAAAGACTGAGGCTTAAAAATGGGCGTGTCCTGTAAACATGGCGCTCTCATATTCACAAAGCCTCTTTGTTTTACAGTAAAACAGATGTGGGTTGGGGATTGTGGCTGTGGGAGGAAGACTATTTTGAACCTCTTTCTTTTTAAGGGTTTAAATGGCATGACCATATTAAAGTTTACCAAAGCATTGAATATTGACAAAGACTTGGTATATTCAGAACACTGTCAAGAGTAAAATGCATAGTTAGTTAATTAGTTTTGTCCTGTCTACCAAACATCTACTTTCATGGATTACACCCCCCAACCCCGCTCTATGGATCAGACTAAAAAAAAGCATATAACATATACACACATACTATTACACAGGCATACATACATGCATACATACAAACACAAGAGAAAAATATTAAAAAAACCCCACATCAATTATAATTTTAGCTGTACTGCTTTATGATTTCCCTTGGTATGATCTTTAGATTTTCATAATGTAAATAGTTGAATATTGTGTAATGGTCACTTTTGACTAGTATACTTATCAGCTAACATACAACATTTGTGAACTTTTCATGAATGCCTGTCTGTTTAGTGAAATGTATTCTGTGTCTGAGACTAAAAATAGCCCTGTAGTGTCTGGCTACAAAGAAAGCAAAAACAGTCTGATACATTTACTTTCTGGGAAGACTTCAGCTCCTTTGCTGTGGTTTTTACATTATCTCCAGGCAGAACTTCCAAGTATTTGAGCCTTTTCAGCTGCATTTTGTATCTCTGTCAACCATGAGAATTTTTTTCTGTTTTGTTTATTGAGCTGGTTTTCTAAAAAGAGAGAAAAGGGAAAAAGCTTTTACATCCCCAAGGACAAAGGAGGAGTTTGTGTGAGTTTGGAGGCATGACTTTGTTTCTCACACTTTCATTCTGAAAGATGTCACAGTAACAGTTTTTCTAAAGCTGCCCAAAGGATTACCATATAGAGAACTCTTCTTTTATTTATTCTAATATATATTCTTTTCATTAGATCTATAATTTGAACATTATCCTTGTTTTCAGTTGCGATGTATGGATATTTTTCACGTAGTTAGTTGTGCACCCAAGGCAGAGGCATGAATTTTCATGCGAGAAGAGTCACCCTGCCTGCCATCACACCACTTTGTCTGCAGAAGCGGGTAGGAATCTTCTGTACTATTTCTTAACATTTTAACATTTTTCTTCTGTTCCTGTTTGTGGATCATTCTAAATTATTGTGACTGAATGAGATTCGACCTCAGCTGAGCACTCAGTAAGAACTCACTTTGTGTAAAACTTCTTACTGCTTTTATCTTCATAAATATGTTCGTATTCTGTTGGTAAATTCTGCTCACAATTTCTTTAGACTTGTTTAAACTGAATTTTCACAGTCTACAGAAACATGTCAGCCTACCTTGATGTAAATTCTTGGACTTAATCTCTGACACAGATGCAACAGGTTGTTTACTTTATCTAGACAAAGCTATGTATTAAACTGAGGCTGACTGGACTGTACAAATGTTAAATGTACAGTTCAATTTGAAAGGGCTACAAATGCTTAACTGAGAAATCAGAATATCACGAGAGAATCATTTGTCTGTGGTTGACCACTTTGAATTGGTGTAATCTGATTGGAGCCTGGGGCTCCCATGGCTTGGCTGCCTGTGCATATATGGATCTCTAGTAATGAGAAACCTACCTGTTGCCTCACTGCCTCAGCACTGATCCGATGTCTGCTACTCAGTTAGCTCATTCTCTGTGGTTCAACACATTAGTGCTCTGTTGACAGCTCAGTTATTATAAGCATATGGATATTACTTTCAGACAAAACATTACTAGGGGAAACAAGGAAACTCAATGGTCCTTATTTCTGCTCAGAAACATTTTCCTAAATCTCCAGTGATATGAAAATGTCATTGGTGTCACTGAACACCACATGTTAAGTGTCTGACGTTGACTGTTCGCATGTCACTTATAGGAAGCTCCATTATCATGGTTGTTTACACGTGTCATTTAAGTCAAACTATTAATTGTTTTATCAAACAATTCTCTTAATGTTATTAACGAAGTGTTGCTGGTACACATAGTGATTGTTTTATCACCAAAACATAATCTTCACATTCATATATTCAGTTTTTCTGTTCACCAACAATATAGTGTAAACTCTAGTGTAACCTGTATATCATACCAACAATGAAATCACTTGTTACAGCCAGGGACCACTAGGAATGTGAACAATCTGGCAAGTTTAAATGTACAATGAAGTGTGGACCTGTGTGACAAATGCGACACCTTCATGTGAACCATATATTGTTAGTATGATGTTAGAGGAACAGCTGCAATATTCTAATAATTAATGAATTATTCAAATTCATCATGCCACCGCAAGTATAGTTTCTGTCCTCTGAGTTAAACATGCTGTGCGAATCCAACCAAAACAAGATTAGCAGTATAAAAATGAGGACAAATTCTTTTTATTTGTTGTTGCAATGGTAAGATGGCAGCCACTCAACAGTGATTTCTACTGTGGAAAGTAGCAACCAGTTTTGCAGCAAGCTTATCTTTGAAGCTTGATAATGTTTGTCTGCTGTTGTAATTCATCTGCTTATGGTGTACTCTGAATACTCTGTAAAGCAGATGGTATTCTAGCTATTGTTTTTCTAACTGCGCCATTTATATTTCAGCACTCTGAGCACTGTTCGCTTACTTTGGAAGACTTCAGCTGTCAGCCACCAATAATGCAGTATGCAGTGTAACTGTTAAGGCATAGATGAACACTTGGTTCAAACATTGTAAGGAAAGTCTTATATGAGGTTGAGACCGTCTATTTTTCAGTGCTGTTCCAGTGAGAAGTCGGGAGGACGTTTCTCAGTGGTTTCTGAGATAGACACGGCTGGAGGCAACCTCCTCACCAGCACTCAGTGATAGAGCTGCAGCTGTGGGAGTGCAGTTCAAGGTTAAACCAGAGCAGTCTAATTGGCAAGAAGGCTCACACTGTCCTGTCCTTGAGATAAGAAGGTCGAAAAGAGGAGTTTATGTTCAACAAGACTATATGTAGTGCTGCGTGCTGCATACTCATTGTCTGGATTTACTCTGCCTTTATCCAGAAGTTTTTTGGGTTTTGTTTTTTTTTTTAATTTTCATTAAAATCTTCTGTACGCATGACACAGCATACTCTGTCCTGTGGCTGTGCATTCCCCCACTTTATCCCTTACCTCAGAGATGCATGTTGACTAATCATTGTTGACGATTTCTTCAAGGAAATGGTAAATGTAGAGCGATCAAGTTATCTTTGTGACAGTGATTACCAACATTCCCTCTTGGAAACACGATGGGCATGGACATTAAAAAGTTGCCTGTTTCCACTTAATTGTAGCAGTCAGATTTTTTTTAAAAGTGGCATCTTATTTGGCCTTAACTGCCACCAAACAAAACAAATAATATTTTTAGTTGAGCAACTGAAATCAATTTGCAAATATACTTTATGTGACTAAGTTACTCTCTTTATTTTTGCAAGTTGCAACATAGTGTACTTGATTGACATGTAGGCGGACATGAATGCTTTTCGAGTGAATGCTACGTTGCCTGGCCGTTCATTAGAAACTTGTAACCAATCATTAACATTACTTTTACCCAATGTTTTTTCAATTCACTTAAGTGAGAAATGGTCTATAATGACACAATAATTTGTTTTTACAAGTCAAAGTAATTACATTTTGAGTATATGTAAACTATTATGTATCACTGTATGTAAATATTAAGAGGCTTTTTTTGTCAGTGAGTAAATATAAAAACGTAAACATTGCTTTAAGATTTGAAATGTAGCAGACTGCAGGATTTCAGTGGTCTTTGCTGCATTCATGACTCCCTCGACAACTCCTCCAAGGTCTACTGCTGAGACGCAGCCCTACAGCAGCGTGTTACTGGGATGGTGTGTTTCTGCTGATGTGTTGCATTTAGTATGATGTCAACAAAGTTTAAATATTACTCTCAGCAGGCTGTAGAAGCTACTTTCATGTTCTCTAGTTCTCTCACTTCTTCTGGCTACTCAGCCATGGAGCTGTAACTGGCTAAGCACCTTGGCAACTGTGTGCCTGGGTGTGCATGTGTGTGTGCAAACTGTCTTCATGTTATACTATCTAAAACAGTAACTGCCTCAGAGTTGCCACGTGTCTTAACTAAAATACAATTTCTAACATAAAATCCTGCTGTATAACAGTGTAGCCTCCTGGTCTCTTGTAAAATAGACACACTAGTTGTATGTACATACGTCGTATGCAGTAGAGTGTACAAGCTTTACTCTGACCAGTGTATGGATTAATTTGATTTAGACAAAATTTCATTTGATTGTCAATGTGTGTCTTCTCGACAGCCAAATTAAAATTTTCACAGCACTAACTCTAATATTTTCAGTTGGTCTGTGCTAAGTAATGCAAACACAAAGTACATCTGTAATGCTAATGCACCAAAAAGGTTTCCTCACTCTCTGACAAACCCTACCCTGTTCCTGGTGAAATGTGATGCCTGAATGATTTGATTTGGCTGGCTCTCAGGAAGCCACTTCCTCCCAGCAGCTTCACTGAAGCCCAGGCCAGATGCAGTTATAAACAGCAATGCAGCAAATACACACCAGTTTAATTTTACGTTTGTCTCTTTTAAATAAAAAATGATTTTGCACCATGCTGTCAGCTCTCAGCTTTTGTTGTCTCTGTTTTGAAAGGATTTTAGATAATTAACCTGCAATGTTATGATATAGTGAAATTGAAACACAGGCTTGTGGTGTAATGTGTTTAATGTGGGCTCTCGTCTCTGGTAGACATCCACAAACAAAGATATTTGTCTTGTAAGGCTCCTAGTGGGCTGATTAAACACTAAATGGTTTACACTGAGAGGTGATGTCATTGCTGGAGGCTCCCATTTGCTGATGGCTCCTTGTGGACTCAAACTTCAGCCCTGCTGGAGAGCTCTGACCTCCTTTCTCTCCACAAAAGGAGTCAGCTTTAAACTACTAATAGAACTCATTGAGAGAAAAGAGACAGTCATTTGGTCTTCACTGACCCCCGCCCCCACCCTGCACCTGCCTCTGTCAACTTTAGACTGAGTTGACCCAACTAGCATTACGTTTAACCAGCACCTTTGTAAATGCTCTGTGGGCTCTTGCAGGGCATTATGCTGGGAGCTCTGCCTGCCATGGGTGTGTGAATGTGAATGGAGAGGGGCTTTGACTCTTGTGTGTCTCTCTGTCTCCAACCCCTTAGCCCTTTATATACAATATGCTTCTGGCCAGAGAGAGCGTGAGAGAATACACACATAAATATAAATGTGTAATAATTCTAATATTTATACATGTGTATTATTTGCAGCTTTCATCATTTAACGCAATGTGAATACTTTTTAACTTTCCCACCAATTAGTATTTAAAATTTGTAATACATAGCTACATTTTTTCCCCCACATTTCATCATTTAATGTTACCTCTTAGTATGCACAAACATTGAACAGGACAACATGAAAGAAGATATAAATACACAATGAGATTATTATTATTGTTGGTTAAATTTTAATGATTTTTTAGCCCTCTCCTCTGGTTGCATCACAAACTGATTTGATATTAGAGGATGAATCCCTTCAGCACAAAAAAGAAAAAAGTTAATTCAAGATAATGATGCAGTGATGGACTATACAAGATGTGCTCTCTCTCTCTCTCTCTCTCTCTCTCTCTCTCTCTCTCTCTCTCTCTCTCTCTCAGTGAAAGAAAGGTAGCAACAATACAGAGAGAGTCACAAAAGCCTTGTGCTAAGAGGCAGCTTTGTCTGATTGCTTCCTTCCTCAACTGCAGTAGACAGGAGAAACAGAGAGAGAGAGAGAGATTCTTGTTGCTTCCCATCTGACATTCGCTGTGCTGTCTGTGTGGGGTTTTTTATGTTTCCTGCTAAAAGCTCTCTTTTTTTGCAATGCTGTGTACTCAGCCATGCATAGGCTACAGAGCTTGCCCAAACTCAGAACCCTGCTTGGCTCTAAACAGGGGGGTAAGTTCTACTTTCAGACAGATTAATTTGTTGGGCGTTTGATGTCTCAATGTGGTTTTTGTGAGATTACTACGCAGTTTTCTTCACAAACTCGATCATTTACATCCTGAAACACGCTTTACACATTGCACATTGTTTTTAGGGCTTTCATCAACCCTTAATTTTCAGATTTTTTGGTTGCTGCAATAAAACAGGCTGCCTAAGAAGTGTATGTGGGTCAAACTGATTAATTTGTCTGATACTTTGCTTCGCTTTTAATACTGTTCATTGCATTTGCTTTGAGCCAAAAACAAAACTCTTCTCTTACCTCTTGAAGGTAAAACGTTTCCCATCCTGCTGAGTTGTTAATTCCATGCTTCTGTTGCAGGTAATCAAAGTTTATAATGAAGATAACACAAGCAGAGCAGTAGAGGTTCCCAGTGACATCACTGCCCGGGACATCTGCCAGCTGTTTGTCTTGAAGAATCACTGCATTGATGACCACAGCTGGACTCTTTTTGAACACCTGTCCCATCTGGGAATAGGTTAGGATAAGATTTTATTCTCTCATTTTTTAAATTCTCTTTGACATATAACTGGTACTGTGTTATTTCAGAGTTGGCCATACATTTTGCAATGAACCTTTGACAAAATAAAGTTTTCTTTAAAGGTATTGTTTCAATCTATCAATCAAATTGCAGAGTTACATTTGTGGCTTTCTAGCTTGGCTGAATCATTGCACATATTTCAGATTTCTTTTCAGCAGCTCAATTAAAAAAAAAAAGAATTTATTGTAATGATAAATTAAGTAACAATATGCAGAGGCAGCTCAGGTCAAGTACTGTTGATCAAAATATACATGAAGCACTTCATTGTATGTGCTGGTATTAATCATGTGACGGTTATGTTGTTAGTCCTATGGGCGAGGTTTGCTTGGTTTTAATGGGAGGAGTGGTGGTAGGTAGTGGGGTGGAGAAATGTCAGTAGATTTATGTGTGAGTGGAACAGAGCGCTGTCTCTCTCTCTGCTTCCAAATACATTTCCCAGTCACATACAGTATGAGAAATGAGTAAAACATGAGGGGAGCTGATGTTGGTAGTGATTGTGTCTTCATTATTGTGAGGTATCAATTATAAATCTTTCTTGCATAGAATATTATTTCTCATCCTCTACTGGCATTGCATGAGCAGATAGGTAGTGGAGTGCATTAATGAAGACATCACTGTCAACTTTAGGGTATATAGGGTCTACTGTCATCTTGTATTGTCTGCAATGCTTTTGTCGTGGAGGGCAAGAGGTTGTATTGAGGTCTGCATTACAAAGCAGCATTATCTGCTGCTGCTGATTTGATTCATTTTAATTTAAAGCTTTTAATCTGATAGGATGCTTTGAAAACCAGGCACCAGTTTTAAATTTCAGTTGTATCAGTATCGGATTATGTTTTGTGGGCCGCAGCATTTGTGTTCATTTACAGTAATGTAACTATTTTCTGTCATAAATGGTTTATGAATGACAGAGAATACTGTTCTTATGAAACCAACAGTGAAAAACACACATATTTGTCAATGATATAATAACACCGATTTGCTAGGAAACAGTGTGGCTTGCATAAAAGATTTCTCAGCTGCATCTTCACACTATTGCACACATTACATAATTCATCCATCTGTTCTGTTTCAGTTAGTTTTGATTAAGGAAAAAAATACTATGTATCACTGCTATCCAGTAAAAAGGATCCATCTTGATATGATTTAACTTTTTTAGATAAACTTATTGATTTAGTGCTCTTTTTCTAAATTGAGAAAAAAGTTTAGTATTTGGATGTACATGATTTTCACAGTATTAATGCTGTAGATGCTGTTTTGTACAGATATGCTGTGTTTTTTCTGAATGTGTATTCAATAAATTCATTTGCAAAACAGGGTACAAGTTATTTTTCTGGATTATTTCTCATAAATAAGGATCAGTGACTTTCTGTCAAATGAGACCTTTGGTTTAACATTGAGGTTCTGATTGTCATAGATTGTTTAACACTGCTTCACATGGCTGTCTAAATGAAAACAGCTTTTCATTAATTGAACAATCATTTCAGGTTTTAGGAAATGATTAATGTTTGTGTTGTACTGCTTGACTTGAGAACCATGCTCTCATCTAGAAGTTACACATTGATGTAAGGTTAATAATCAAACTCTAAGTCTAAAAGTAAAGCAGTTAAACTGGTGTCAGGATATCTTTTGTGCACATCATTGGGTTGTCTTTGATTTTGGTTTGGTGTTACAGCTGATTTTATTTGGTCTCCATCTTACATCCAAAGAGCAGTGAAAAAACAGTTTAACCTTCATTCATTCTCCTTTCTACTTGTCTCCCTAGAGAGAATCATTGAAGACCATGAGTCTGTTATGGAGGTGCTATCAGGCTGGGGAATGGACACGGACAGCCGGCTCTATTTTAGGAAGAATTATGCTAAATATGAATTCTTCAGGAAACCCCTGGTGAGCTTGTGATTTTATTGTACTCTTGCACTGATATTGTATTCACTCAGCACACCTGTATTCATGTAAGGGATATGGAGTTTGAAGACTGTTGATAAAATATAAAAATTGATGTTTTGTATTGGTAGGACTTTTTCCCAGATCACATGGTCTCCATATCCACTGAAACCAATGGGATGATGGATCACTCTCAGCTTATACAGGTATCAAGTTCTCTCTGTTTACAGTCCACTCTTTGCCCTGCAGTGAAAGTTGTGAGGCTCTCAACCTCAACCTGTCTAAATGTGACAAGAATCTACTGCACACACCCATCTACGGACAAATATTTCTCTACCCAACACAGACCTTTCTCAACTCCAGCACCTGTCCAGAGATACACGGACACCTCCATGCCAAAGAGCAAACCAGGAAATCTTGGAAGAAGTTTTACTTTGTGCTGCGGCGGTCTGGGCTTTATTTCTCCAACAAGGGAACCTCCAAGGTCTGTTTAAGAAAAAAAACAAACAAGCAAAAAATCTTTGGTGGTTTTGTGTGAATCTTAGGAAAATCAAAAGCTTAACTCATGAGTTTTTGTTGCATACAAGTAAAGCTGCATGCAATAAAATGCAGTTTCAATAAAGTGGTCCATTGTTTGTTTATGGCACCACCACAACAGCGGTGGCTGGAGACCTGATGTTTTAGGGTTGTCCGTCCATCCCATTCTCATGAAAATATTTCAGTGGTGCCTTGAAGGACTTTCTTAAAATTGACTCAAAGGTCACTGTGACCTTTTGGCCATAACTCAAAAATTCACAGTTTTTATAACAAATTTTTACACAAATGAAAATGATGAAAATGACATTTTATATCCAGAAAGAAGTCAGAGATCATCCTCATTGTGACATCATAATGTTCAGCAAAAATATTTGTGTGGCCAATCAACACCATAATTTAGGAAGATGGAGAGATTATGGTCATATTTTATGTTTGGTCAGATACTGTAATGGTGACACCAATCTTGAAACTGTGCTAACTGTAGAGATCTTCTGTGCTGCTGGGTTGATGTGTGTGTGAGGCATTCGGATTTGTGTCTTTGCAGTCACATCTATATTTGAAGGACTGTGGTCCTGCAGCATCTTGTTGGTTTGGCCGATATTGAGCTTCTGGTGATTGCTGTTTTACCATGTGATGAAGCTCTCTATCAGTCCTCTGTACGCCTCAGTAAAAATAGTCTCTAAGTAAGGACAGTATGTTTCTCATAGCATATAATTCACTGGAATCAATATAGAGTCATTACAGTAATAAACTCCCATTACATTTTCTGAAAAATCTTCCTACATAATGAGTCCGGACAGACATGGATGAAAGCTGCAGCTTCACTGATTGGTGGTGGCATACAATAACAAGGTGGTAATTCTAGTTTGCTTCCTTAAATGAAACGCACGATGTCTTTAGTTTACACAGTAAATATCTGGGACAAATACATGGCACCAATTGGAAAATCCTAGTCCTGTGTTTGTACGCTACGGGGTCACCAGTTCATCCTCTGTATATTTCTCACTCATGTTGTGAGAGGGCAGTGGAACAGGTTCAGCTTGATTTTCCTTAGGTCAGCTGGCATGGCAGCCAGGCAGAAACAGTACTCTCAGTGCTGCTGACAAGTGAAGCTTATACCAAGGCACCAGCCACGCCAACACAACCACTTCTCAACTGCTTTCATTTCCAACAACAGTAGACCTTTTGTTGTTGAGTGCAGGAAGGCTTTGGTATGGCGCCCACATTTACTCGCAGGTTTACCATTCATCTGTGGTCCTGGTCAAACACATTGCTTGTCAGTCAGCACAGACACTAACGGCTATGGTATTACTTTATATAAGGAAGTGGGAACGGTGCATGACGTGGAAGCGGAACAATGGTAGTCTTTGTGCTGTTTTTTTTTTTTTTCTTGGAAATTTATCTTTGGCACAATGTGGCTGTTGATACTGTCTCAGTACAGCCTCTATCAATATGTTTAATTTTATTCTTATCTTTTTCATTATATTTATAGGTTAGCCACACCCAGAATGACTGATAACACTGCTGTTTATTAATAAATATGCCTAAGTGTGCTCCACCTTAATCCTAAATGAACTCTTATGTTCCCTCTGCCCAAAAGGTTAGACTTTATGTGTAGTTTGATTCAGGTATAGATCCTACCTATCCACAGTTCAGTTTTAGTTTTGTAAAAGATGCACGTCACCTTTTTCTTTTTGTGTCGTGTTCCACACATTAGTGACAGCAACATGAAATAAATTTAAGAGCAAAGACTGTGTCTCCCACTGTCACATCAACAATGTATATACAAACCTGTTACACATATGAAAACTAGACCAGATATTTTGTTTTAACGTTGCATGAAAATTCATATACCTATACTGTACTGTAGTTTTTATTGTGACCTTTCTTTGTTTTACAGGAACCGAGGCATCTCCAGTTCATTGCTGACTTTAGTGACAGTGATGTCTACACAGTGTTGTCAGCCAAAAAACTACATGGAGCACCTACAGATTATGGCCTCTGTGTCAAGGTACCATCACTTTCTAGAAATGCCAAAATACACAAAAGTAATACAAGCAGAGTATTGATTCCCAGCATGTTTAACATCTTTTGGCTTTTTCAAACTTCTCTCTCCAGTCCACAAAGTGTAGTTCAGCCCGGGACTTGAAGCTGCTTTGTGCGGATGATGAGCAGACCAGGACCTGCTGGATCACAGCCATGCGCTTGTTAAAGGTTGGCTTGCCGATCAGTAACTCCGGGTGATGTCTAAGAGGAGGAATGCTGAGTCAGTGCAAGAATCAGATTTAGCTTTGGGAGGAGGTCAAGGGAAACTATTGAGTGATGCTGGATTAGCACTGCCAATCTTTATAGAAGCAGCATGTGTTCATTGTCTGCATATCTGCTGGATACAGTTTAGAGCATTAGTCACTCTCCTGCTAGTCTATAAATAATATACAGTAAAGCACAACAGACTGTGGTTTATTTCTGTCTGTCCCTTTTCATCACTAGACTACAGGTCTACTGACAGTGTTTAAAAGTGAACATGCCATAAATATTTTATTAGAATGTGCTGACATGTGTTTGTGTTTTAGTACGGGATGCAACTGTACCAAAACTTCATTCAGCCACACCAGAAGCAAAAGGCTTCACCAATGGTAAGCTGAAGGACATATCTTTATATTATGTAACTCACTTTAAAGCCCTAAATGGTTACGTTCACACATTTTTAGATTGTATTAATAATGAATTAAAAGTCTATGAGGTGCGATCAAAATGTTTCAAGACAGTTTCTACTGAACAGAGAGCAGCATGTTAAAACAACATGGCACAGAGCAGACACACCTCATACACTCAACTTGATTTGGTGATGCCGATCTCTTCCTCTTCTCCTCAGATTTAAACTGAAGGGTCACTGCTTAGACAGGATAGAGGAGGTACAGAGGACATGGTAGACGGTGCTTCACAAAGTGAGATTACGGGACTTTCACGGAGCGATCCAAGTGTAGCAGGAGCACTATGAGCAGTGTATTGCTGCACAAGGTGACAACTTGAAAAGAGAAAAATGCCAAATTTAAGTGAGGGGCTGTTTTTGCTTGTTATAAAAGAAGTCTGAGAACCGTTTGCTTGCACCTCATATGTAAACAAGGTCAGTCATTGTGCAAACCCTCTGGAAATTAATAACCACCATCCTGCCTGTTGCTTCTTTCACTGTCTGCTCAGCTATAATGTGTACTCTGCTATGTATTCACATCACCATCATGCCTCAACTGTTTATTTTCTGAAATATAAGCAGTACTTGGTGGTGTTTGTTTAATGTGTGCATTTATGGTTTTAACCAGCCATGACGTGTTCTATCACGGGTATGTTTTGCCAGTGTCTGTTTGGGTGCTTGACTTTTGTGTTGAAAGTTATCAAAGGAGTGATATTGCTGAGAGCTGTGTCTTATTCTGCACTGTTTACCACAGTGGAGTCAGAGTATGCTCTACTGGACAAACAATGCAATAATACCATTTGTAAATTACTCCAAACATCCTTTTCTGAATTAATATAGACCCTTAAAAAGAGAAAGTGACTACACTGCTCATATCAGACAATTTACGCCAATACCAGTATACCTGCATGTGGCCAGTATTGCCATAAAATCAGTCGACCAATAAATCGGTGGGCCTCTAAAAATGTGTCACCTTTGTGTGTTAATGTAGGTTTGGTGTCTCAGAATAGCCTCAGACTCATCTGGGTGTATTTGTGCAGTGAACACAATCTATTTGTGGCATTTGGACATGTTCATGAACCCTCAGCTTTCTAAAAATATACAGTGATCAGCTGCTCTCAGATTTAACAACTCATCACCTCTTCTCTGCTGTCGGAGGGTCATATGTGACCAGCAGCCTTGCCAAGAGGATTAGCTAGAAAGATAGGGCAGTACATGAATCTGCCAAAAGCAGGGTCAGATCAGGCTGCTGTATCTTCAGTGGTTTACTTGACAGATTTAGCTAAACATGCTACATCGCAAAAACTGCTTCATGAGATCAGTGGAAAAATGCTATTGAAACTGTATTGAAGTATAATTTTATATCAAAAGTAATGATGGGTATCTTTACATCATTGAAATTTGGGTAGAGTGAAAAAAAACTTGAATGTCTCTTTCCTCAAAGTAAACACTGCTCACTTTGTTTTCACCACTCGTTTAAATTGCAAGCTTAGTAGGTGGTATAGGAACGAATGTGATAATTTAAAAGCTTATTGGTAATCCTGATAAGAAGAATTTTCTTGAGTGTGTGCAGTGAGCCACTCACTATATGGCAGCTTAGAGGACTAAAATGTGCCCATGTGTCACTCTTTTCAAAGCCGCTCTAATCCCTTTTCAATGAAGTTTTCTGCCTGGAATCACTGAGAAGTGATGAAGATGGAGTCACATTACTCAGACACTAGATGGCAATACAACACCGCAAGACTGCAGAAGTCAGCCTCTTCCAGAGAATACAAAGGAAATGAAACCAAGACAGAAAAAAACCCATTTGGGTATTTTGTGTAGTATAATACATATTTGTATGCAGTCATTTTTTGGGAATAAAAAAGAGGAGTAATTAAAACAAATATATGACACTATTACAATCAATACAAAAATAACATTTAAATGTATACATGCAATTTCAGAGAAGCATCTCGGAGAATTCACTGGTGGCCATGGACTTCTCCGGCCAGAAGAGCAGAGTGATAGAGAACCCGTCTGAGGTATTGTCTGTGGCTGTAGAGGAAGGCCTGTCATGGAGGGTGAGTTATGCTCATAAAACAACTTCTAGCGCAGAAACAACAGTAAGAGATGTTTCCCAATACTGAACAACACATTGAGTGGCCTGGAAGTTAGTGAGCAATAATGTTTTATTTTACAAATGCCATAATCTTGTTGTTTCACCCGGTGGAAACATACTACTAGACTTATTGAAAGTCTCTAGAATAAATGGCGCTATAAAGGCTGTGAGAAGATAGAATTCTTCAAATGTACCCATGTGTTCTTACAATTCACATCCTTATAATATCTTTTAATGTCCAGTTGACTAGACTAAGAATTTATGCATAATATTTACATACAGAGTATATTTATATGCACAGTGGCCTAAAGGAACAAAATAAAGCTAATAAGGTCGACAGCTGTAAACACTCATAGGTTGTTACCTTGAGAATTCACATACAAGAGAAACAGGTTGAATGAACTACGTATGAACTCTCACTTAAATTTTGCTGTTACTTGTTTCTCCTATAGAGGAAAAGCTGCCACCGTCTGAGTGGCCACGGCAGCCCCTCCACATCACAGAGCTCAGTGTCAAACATAGGTTTGTGCAAGACTTGTATTATTTTGATTTACTGCTGTCTGTACATGAGTGAAATAAATAATTTGTAATATATTGTCTGTCTTTGTGTTCCAGCCCTTCACTTGACTCAGTCCTGGTTTCATGGCAGGCTGTCTCGGGATGAGGCTCAGCGTCTCATCACTCAACAGGGTCTTATTGATGGGTAAGTAGATGTACTTCTTTCATTTGATTTATTTTTTGATTGCATAGTGTCAGTAAAGATGATAGGTGTTTTTGTAGTTGATTAACCAATGAGATCGTCAAAAGTGCAGCTTTTTTTTAATATCCATTTTTCCTGATAAACAAGCATGGCAGCACTGTTAATAAAGGGTAATTCCCCTGTTAAATATGTTTAATGTGAGTCGCATTAGAATTCCCTGCACAAGAGAAATCACAGGTTTTTAACAAATACATGTACTCAATAAACACAATACACCTGTGCAGTTGTGTGTCTGTATAAATGTAGAAATATAATAATTGTGGAGCATGGCGTAATTTTTTCATAACAGACATTACAACAGCATTATCTTTATTAAATTATAATTACATCTGAATGTATCTTTGCATATTTACATCTGTCAACATACTGTACTAACACTTCTAAAAGCAAAAACAGGGGAGCTAAAGCATCATGCTCTACTGGCCAATTATAGACAGCACAGATATACTAATGTGTTCAAAAATGTTTTAGCTGTTACCTGTATTTTAGGAAATCAGGTAATAGAGTAAACATGGGGACAAGTTTGAGCAAAAGTTTTGTTTTTGTTTTCAGAGTATTTCTTCTGAGGGACAGCCAAAGCAACCCCAAGACATTTGTATTGTCACTGTGCCACATGCAGAAAATCAAACACTTTCAGATCTTACCTGTGAGTACAATCCCACTTTGTTTGGAAACACACTTTTTCTATCATATTCCTAAAAACTGCGCAAAGTTTAAGCACCATGTTCAGTAAGTGCCCCAATCTCCTTTGTCTCATGTACGCTTGTGTACATGTGTGCATCCTTCACTGTAGATGTCTGATGAAGGGGAGGTATTCTACAGCCTGGATGATGGTCACACACGGTTCAGTGACTTGATCCAGCTGGTGGAGTTTTACCAGCTTAATCGTGGGGTGTTGCCCTGCAAGCTCAAACACCACTGTGCCCAGATCACCCTGTGAACAAGGGGCCCAAGAGACCCTCAGGGGCCTACATGCACCTTAACTCCAGGGCCCTTCTGGACTAACACTCCCAGTGTTCTTGTGCCTTGAAGAAGAAATAAATAGAGACTAACTGAACAGCCATGCTAACTGAAACCACTGTTATCGTCCACTTTCGTCCACGCTGTGGTTCAAAGTCCCTCCTTTTTTTTCTTTTTGAGAAAAAGCTGAATATGACAAACGACTGTATAATAACAGGCTACATGTGCTGAAGATGATGTGCAGTTTTGTTCGGTAAACGTTATTTTTTAGCCCTGTAATGTGCCCATAAGTGGCGGTAAATCTGTTGTGCAAAGTCCTGTACTGTATATTGTAAAGCTGAATGTGTACTGCAAACAGCTTGTTATTTAAACTACAGCCTGACCAATCTGGATGTTAGAGGGGACAAATTCACTGATTACAGATATGGCAGCCAATATGAAGAATCTTTGAGCTGGAAATAAAACAGAACTTTTCTATGTCGATTATGCACAGATTTTTGCACCAATGTGACTATGCAAAGGTACTAAACAGGCTGCTTTTCTTCAACAAATACATACATTTCAGTTTAACTTTCTTTGAATAACTTTGGGTGACACCGATATGTTACCAGAAGCATTTTTCCTCTGTGTTATATATTGAAGAAAAAAAAAACTGTTTACATATCAGTGCATCGGGTACACATACATCACTACCAATGTACCAATGAAATAGGCAAATATTGGTTGGGCTCTAATTCTAGCAACATTATGACACCACTGAAAGACTTTATTTTTATTCTTGGTGAATGACATACAGCTGCTGGAACTTGAGTTTTCACTGAAACTGCAGTATGTACACCTTAATTCTGTATACCTGTCAGTTAGCAAGCTAATGATGGTTGAATCCCAACAAAGGCATCAATTTTATATTTGAAACCACATCATGCTGGGAATTGTAGAACAAAACACCTCTGTCTTGTTAAATTTGAGTAAAGCTAAGCTATCTTACTTTTCATTGTCATTGTATCTCTAAGTATTCAGGTATATTTTTTGGGGGGGAATTATGTTTGTTTTCTATTTGAGAGATAAAATGACCTCTCAGGAAGTGTCACTGTGCATGCTCTGTTAGATGGACTGAGACTGCTGTAGAGAGAAAAACAGAGGTATAATGTACAGGTGGATAGACATGGCACACAACCGTACTAGCCTGCACTGTACATTCATTTTTGATGTATGTGATTAAATGAAATGTTTGTATAACATGAAATTAGTTGTGAGCTCGCTCTAGAGCAGGAGCAGTGAAATGTATTTCAATAATTTTTAGATATAAGCCATTAAGATGGAAATCCGAAATAATGTGTGACTGGTTTTGATCATATCTGAATTCCTGTATATTGAAATTTAGGTTTTTATACTTTCAATAGATTCAGGTATACAATTTCCAAAACCTGGGTTGGTTGTATTTTGCTGTAATCGACGCTGATGTGGATATAAAGTGTCATATTGTCTGTTTTCAAAAAGCCACTAATGCATCAGCTTTTAAATACAAGGTATTTTAAATCATTGACTTGATGGATATAACCATCTTCTGTTAGTGCTTTCATTTTGTTTTTACAGCTTGACAACAGTGGATTGAATAGAATGTTTGCAAAATTTTACACATATAGATATAGACAAAGTCTCTTTGTAATGTATGACTTTGTTTGAATTATGATCACATATAATACTAAGTAAACACACTGTCAGTTAGCCCACATTTCTGAAACTGCCATGAATGTGCTACCCATATACTGAAGTAGTTCAGTGCACAGCTCAGCGAACTCTTAACTCATACGCTCAGATGAGATCTAGGACAGTGTGAAGCAATCGATCACTAGGCTGATAAACTCAGCTTTTACTTAGAAGATAATGTAGTGAACATTATAGCCTTTGTGTGGTAAATAGGACGTACAGGGTTATGATACAAATTCAAAGACACACTAAATCTCACTATAAAATGAAATGTCTACCTGAGCCATCTCATGAGCACACAGTGGGGTGCTTCTCTGCTCAGGCAGATTTTTATAGTGAATACATAAGTCAGGATTTTCTAATGAGATGTAGCACATAGTTAAATTTAGTTGCACTATATAGCCTGTGTATGGGACACATTAGCCTACCATTGTCAAGTATGATTTACTGAACACTGTGTCTTGTATGTATACGTATAGATATTGTATGTGTTCTCCACTTCACCGTCACATAAATAATTTTTATAACCACTAGATGGTACTAGAAGCATTTTGCTTCTGCTCGGCCAGATTTATGTTTGATATCATAATGTGTCTAGTGCAATTTAAATTACATAATACAGATAAAATATGTCAATGACAAAAGTTTGGCTCATTTTGACTTTAAAAAAGTTAAGTTATTTAAAAGTCATAGAACTAAGTCTCCACTTCTGTTGAGCATATAACATTTTATGTTCAGAGTATTACCCGAGAAGTGTGTATATATAAATATATATATACATTTATACAGTGAACAAGTGTATTTTACAATGACACCTTCAAAAAAGATGTACATTTGTATTCTGATGAGTAATTTAATACTTCAGGTGCAATGAATTAAAGGTAATCACATTTTTATTTACAGCTGATTTTGAAGGATCCATAAAATACAAAAAATGGAAAAAATGAAAAAGAAAATAGTAACGGACATGATTGTGGTTCCCTCCGCAACAGTAAACGGCAGAGTGTCTTGTCTTGAAGCATCCGTGTTAAACAATCTTCTCTGTTGTGATACAAACACATTGCCCCTATACCTCCCCTGCTCTACTTCAATAGCACATTTTGAAACAGTGCTCACATCCAGGGGAGATGTGCGCACACAGAGAAGTCTTAAATGCACCCCTGCTTCCGAGGTCTTGTGCTAAATGTTGTTTTGGATGTATTCCTGCCATTGATCGGAGTCTGGCTGCAGGGGGAGAGATGGCAGCTGGGAGAGACTGCGCTTCCTTTAATGAATTCATCCAGCTCCATCCTGCCCAAACGGCCTGTGGATACAGCATTTCTCCCAGTAAATAAAGCCTCTCCCCGCTCTGTCTCGGGCCCTCGTGGACAACCACCACTGTTTGTAGCACTTCTCACCACTACATCGGATTTACTCCAACCTGCACTCTCACTCTTATGACTTCAGGTTTTGCACTTGAGAGTTTCAGCTTCACTCTGTTCTTAAATGCCCCTCTTGTTGTATTCCCCTAGTCTGTATTCAATTATCTGGCTTCGCTGTCTTTGGCCAATTACTGATTATCTCCAATGAAGTGAAGACCTTGCTGTTTGCTCTGCTCTTGATCCACAAAAGGGCATTATCTGGGCTTGAGTATGAGTCCAGGCAGAGTTTGTGAGGAAATGAAGCTAGGTTTGTTTAGGGGGATGCACTATAGTGAAGGTTAGAGGCTTTAACTGTTCCTTAGCAAAAGGGCTCTCCCATCAGGACTATCTAACGCCAGAAGCAAATCCAGCAGGTCTTTACAGTAGCTACAGTAGCCACAGTGGAACAGCGCAACAATAATCAAAGGTCGATAAGAACATAATGTTAATAAGTGAAGGATTTTCATCTATTTTCATTTTTTTCACATGTAATACATATCCGTTCAGAAATAGTACATCAAACTGTGTTAAATATTTTTGCCTTTGTTTAATCATACACAAATGATGCTGCGGTGTCATGCTTTTACTTTGCAGTAATAAACATTCAGTTTTCATACACGGTCAAAACATCACGTCTTAGTGGATTATAGATCATAAGCTACAGGAACACACACACTCATACTTTTCCTTACACACGTACCTAGGCAGCATTTTTCTCATTGCCCTTAACAGTGATGTGACTCCAGTGCACAGTACGGCCTTATTTAGACTAAACTGGCAAAGGTTTAAATTAATAATTGCAGCCAATGTGCAGATTATTTTCTTATAAACTTGCATTAAATAAGCAAATAATTGTTAAATAAAAAGGTAAATGCATTTTTTTGAGCCCAAGGTTTTATCATATACTTCCAGGTTGTTGTATTTTCATGATTTAAACTTGTTACTTCTCAGATCAATGCATTATGGCTATTACTTTCAGTAAATTCAATATGTCCATTTCCAATCTAAAATCTACATAGATATTTTCAATGCCATACAGCATATTCTGTATTTGTTTAAAATAAAAATGTATGCTTTTACAATGAATCAAAAATCTCTGTTAATAAAAATCTCTCTGCTCCATAATAGTGCTAATTTATTTAAGGTAATACTTTTTGGTTTTAAAGTCTAAAAAAAACAGCAATAATAATGGTTTATTCATTGTAAACTGAATCTAAAGCCTCACATGTTTTTAAAACTGCACAGGATTTTTGCAGACCGTGGTTGTGCTGCTGGTGTGAAAAGGATTTTTCTTGGTGTATTGAGCATCTCTGGTAATGTATTATGTCTCAGATAATTGCCCAGACAGTGGTTGCTCTATAAATCGCCTTTCTAACCTCTGATATATTTTTCTGGGGGTCTTGGAACTGGCAAACGGTAAGTGCCAAGCTTTGTTAATTACAAGGATAACACATGCACTCGTCAAATAATGGATGTGGTTTGCAATTTCAAGTTTTAATAATCAATTACTGGCAGTAATTCTCTGTGGAGTCACAGGATAGTCATTAAATCTCAAAAGGCGAGACACACGCAATGTAGCTTTTTCCAAAGCCCTATTTTTAAATACATAAGGGAACAGGGTCTGCTTTAATCCGCTGCATTTTGTTGCCTTATTACAATGTAAAGTAGCTCAATTAGACCTAGACAGTGCAGCTTGTAAAATAACTGTTAAAGACAGTGAGTGATGAATGGTCATATTAATGCTTATTCCTACAGGAACTGAGCCAACAAGGACAAGACTACAGTAATACTGCAGATCAGCGTGTTTTTCTTTAATATGAGTTACTGCTTTTATTAGGTTGAGGCTGAATCTTTCATTTAACACCAAGTCCTGCATGAACTCGCAATAAGCACATATATCTGTCTTCTGTTGTTCGGCCTGTACACACCTCTGTAACTGGCCTCTTTGATCTTAACAAACAGGTAGATGTAGTGGTATCGAATCAGCCTGTTCTTTTTTTCTCCCCCATATACAGCAGGGTTCCTGTTATTGTATTTTCAGTCCACCTTCAAAGCTGAAACATTGCAGAGGTTCTTCTTGACCTTGAGAAATTAACATGGGAGGACTGGCTTTGCTCTGAGGGAGCCCTATAGAGGCCATGTCCCCTCCTAATCCCCAGTTGAAAGGCATACCTTCACATTCACAGACGAAATGGTAACATCCCAGCAAGCCAAGTGTTTACATGATGATATCCTGACGTGTATCAAGTCATTAAACATTTCAGATTATTTCATTTGGACATGTTCTCTGTGTGGCACATAGAGTTTGTGATGGTGTGTACTGTTTTTGTGTGTGTGTGAGAGAGAAATGAGTTTTGGCCTGCACAGATGAACGAACAGTGAATCTGAAGTGCAGCGCCCTGTGTGGTTGCCCACCAACTGAACAACATTAAGGCAGTCCTCCATGTAAAACCTGCTCACTTCTCCCACAAACACTCGAGTTTGGCAAACGGGCAGCGGCTCAGCGGGGAGGAGCTCTCCCTGGAAGGCAGACAGTGGACAGCAGGGAGACATAAACCACAGCTTCTGGTGGTGATGGACTGATGTTTTAGGTGATCAAAAGGATGGATAAGAAAAGGAAAACGACAGGGGTAAAATCAGGAGGGGGTCTTGGAGAGGAAAACATTTTTGACTTTAAAGGTAGAAAGACATGAAAAGCAAAGTAAAGCTGAGTTGTTTGACAGTACAGCACTTGGGGTGAATATTATCGTACACTTTAAAAGAAGAACCAAACTCTGCGATTCACTTTTTCTGTGTTCGCCATCATTCACACCACAACATGTAGTCGAGAGAAGTAACTTCAAAACAACATGATATATATCATGGGGCAATTTACTTCAAGGTTACAGAGCAGAACTTAGGATGATATATTGTCCTTGCATTTTTCTGCAAAATAGGTCAAAATGTTCACAGTGGCACACACGGATACACATGTGCGCATGTGCACAAGCACATTTACACACGTATTGGATCAATTTACATTCCTGCCTACTTTTTTCTCTCATTTACATCGTGTGCGAGTGACTCCTGAACAGAGTAGGAAGCCTTGTGGAAGAATTAGGAAATGGTCCATTTCTGAGAACACAGTGGAATAGAAGCAGAGCAGCATATGTTGGGATTTGAATGGTCAATCGATGAATAACCCAGAGCGGTGTTTTTCTGTGCAGATTGGCAGGCATTGTGTTGTGGTATCTGTGTGTGTGTGTCTGTGTGCGTGTGTGAGTGAGTGAGTGAGAGGGAGAGTGAGAGATGGGGGCATGGAGGAGTGGGGATTCATCCTTCCCCAAAGTATTACGCAGTGGTCAAAAATATTTGCAATGCCAGGAGGTATTTTGAAAAATATTTGAAAAAATTCAATACCGCGCTGACCTTTTGCTGGGCATTTGTGAACAGATTCACTCTCCGTCTAATCTGGCTCAGAGTCAGGCAGGATCTGTGTTACTGTATCATCCTGCCGATTCTAAATTATGTTAATCTATGCTGCTCGTACATTTACTTTGATGTCTTCATTAAAGTCTTTTGTTTTAATTACAAGTCAAGGTGGCGCACTACAAATTAATAAAAGAAGGAGCTAAAAAATGAAATTGACATGCACAGAAATATGTGTACTATGAAGCTGACAGATGCCTCTGTAATTCATAAAGGAAATACTCTATGTGCCATATAAAAATGGATTGAATTGTCTTTCATGTGGACTTTTACAAAAGTACATTATAGGCATCTAAATCCTTCTAATTTTTTATTTTGCTCTTTTATCTACAGCCATATGTTTTTATGTGTAATCTATATAATTATTGCAAATCTTTCCATTTCTGGCTACTTGGATCTTCTTACTGATGAGCTGATGTGAAACGAGCCTCATTCTACAAAGTACAGCCACAAGAGGGCAGAAAGTGTCCAAACTCAAACAATCTAATTCATAATGAATTTACATTTCATTATTTTCTGTTTATAGAGATCTAGTCATCTTTAAGACAGTACTGTTGTAGTACTGTGGAGAAAGTGATTCTTCATCAGAAGAGACAGACAGCTGGCAGAGGCACTCAATATTTAGTTATCCATATTTTAAATTGGTTTAATGGTCCTTATGTTGATGGAGAGGAAGAAGTTTCAGAGATTGTTGTCAAATAAAAGCTGTATGGGTCTCAAATATCACAAATGACTCATAAAAGATTGCAGGAAAGCACAAGAAATGTCCTGTGTACTGACTGAAATCAAGCTGTAAAAAAAAAAGTGAACTATCAGTTGTACAACTGCGAATGAAAACAAATAGGTAATATTGTAAACTGTAAGTATAAAGTAGAAACAGTAAGAGGACCATGATATCATTTTTTCTATGGAAAATTATAGTTGAAACCGTCACTCAGCTCTTTGTTTGCTGTATGTTACACATCTTGAATCTGGTTGATTTGACTGTTCATGTGTAAAAGAAGAAAAAAATTATTTATAAAATGAAGTAAGTATAAAACTCCAAAATGAGACTCGTGCTGTCAGCTGCAGCAGATGTGATTGTGTCTTCACTCTGCAGAGCTGGGACTTTGCTGACTAATCAGCCCTCTAATGCTGATCGATGCTTGTCGGGTTGGATCCTGTCCCACAGGTTCAACAGCAACACGGAAGAGTGAAAGTGGCACAAACATACATTACACATAGCTGTACAAAGTAAGTCTGAATAAATGACTGTAATCCTGGAAAGTCTACAATATAAGGTCAGTGGCAGCTGAACAGAATTGTTTTAAAAAAAGGTGTTTTTAATTACATTTGGCTTAAGATGCTGCTATTTGCAGACAGCCCCATGCTCGCAATGTCGAGTCCCCCCCCCCGTGTAGTATGTTTCTGCGCAGATTACCAAAGATGTAAGCAAGAGCCACATAAAATTATGCTCCATGGATCAAATGTAGCTAACTCAGTCAACAGCATTTCAGCCTATGTCTCTCAATTAATAGTTTGATCTTGCTTAAATTCATGCAATATATCCCATAGAGCACAACCACACACCTGGCTGTGGGAACAAATATCCTCACAAAACTTGATAAAGGATGTTTTATATTAGCTTTTTCCTCCTAGCTGACCATCTAAAGAGGGTTATCAAGTATCAGCTGCTGGTGTGTGTGCTCAAATTTAAGTTGCTGTAACACATCACTGCAATAGGAATGGCTTTCATGAGCTAAAAATCCAAACTGACTTGAAAGCTGATGAGCTCTGAACTTTTGGTTTTGTTCTTTCACCAGCAGAAAACACTCCTTTTGATAATGTGTTGTCAGTCTTTTCCACATACCAAGGACATTTTTGTTTAAGCTGTCAGACTACAGAATTTAAACGCTGGAGTCATAGACTCTGTTTCCTTCCATATAAGGAGCACATTTTAGCAACGTTTGAAAAAATCTGCAAAAGAAAATGTAATTTGAATTTCCAAAAGGAAGGACACAACAAGACTACCTGAATGATAGACGTCTCAAACCTCAAACAGTTACAAAACGATGTAAAAGTGGTCAAAATAATGCCTCTTTTCATGTATTAATCTGAGGGATGTTACTGGATGCACATTGCTCCACACAAATCTGGTGGTTTAAATGCATTTTTTTTGTCTCTGAGTTCAGCACACAATTTAGTAAAAGTGACATGCCTCACGTACGTCATGGTGTCATAGTGAACCTGCTTCCATTGTCGTGTTTTGCTTTATGGAACTTTTCCACTTCAACAAACCGTAAAAACTTTTTGGTATTTTGAATTGTTTTGATTGTTTGTCATCTTTTTTATGTACAAATTGAAAATGCGCATAAAAACTGGTGGAGAGAAACCCAATAAATGAAAAATTCTCCCACAAGAGAAAAGCAGTGCCTCAATTGAGCTTTGAATTGGTAAGTGAAGGATTCTTAGTTTATCATGTAGTAATAGCATGGTATATATTTGTAATCTGATTACATCAGGTCACTTTTCCAATGGGCATAGATGGATGTTATGGTGAATCAAAAGCTTGGGGCAAAACTTACTGCTGCTTTACTGTTTAATCCTGTGTGTGACATACTTATTTTCTTCACGGGGATGTGCTTCCTCTTCCTCCTGTCATCTTGTGCTCTCTTTCCTCTTGCATTCAGTTCAAACATATGTTTGAGCCAAGTGCCACTGCTCTTGTATTCCCATTCTAGCCTTATATGACGATCACATTGCCTCATTTTACTGAGTCCTGCATGGTCTTGTGCTCAAACTGAAGTCAAAATATAAGTAATTAATTTCATTATTTCATACGAAAATATCACAGTGAACATGACACGCCTGCTCATATATACATAACAGTGTTTGCCTTTTTAATTAGGCGTGTGTGTGTGTTTAGTTTACACTTCATGTAGGTCTCCCAAACCTGACCAAACACCAGAGCAACTGGAGTAATATATTCTGTGGCTGTTGTACGGAAAGAGAAGGACTGTGAAATGTGCAGTGAAGTGAAACATGAAAGGTTCGACACAGGATCTGACACTGTCATTCACTCAGCACAAATACTGAAATAAAAACCCATTTGTCACTGGAACTCGCAGAATAATCTGCAAAGAACTGTAGGAACGTAAATAAAAAGAAGCAGAGCAAGCTCACCGTGATCAGTCAGCATCTGTCGCCATTTTTTGATATGAATAATGAAACATTAAACAAATAAGCAAAGATAACAAGGACGATGTTAGTATTCTTGGAAAGGAAAAGTATTCAAAATAAGATCACGTTTAAATTACCAATTGTCCCTTCACTGTCCCCTCTCACTCTCTATCGGTGCCCAGAGGCTTTCTCTTCCCCCAGATAGAGGCCGGTATGAGATACAGCTTGTCCTTCAACTCTCAGATTTACAGCACAACTCACAGACTTATTCAGTTCATCAACAAGCTACAATGCATACACACACACTCCAGCACTGATCTGCCAGACAGCAAAGGTACCTCATAACCGTGTGCAAACACCATTTGATGTTACCAAAAAATATGAGGGGTTTCTTTTTTCTGGACAATTTAATACATGGAGAAGGTTTTGAGAGCATGCTATTTGTTTGCTTAGCGCTTCCTTTCATGCTGAGGTTGAATGGAGGCTAACGTCAATCATAGCTATGGACCTTAGTTGCGTACTGCTAACTCCCAGTCTTTGCCCCTTATTATAACACAAGTTAATTGAATCTCAGTCCAGTCCAGCCTTCCAGATGCTTCTGTGTGTATAAAGGTACAAAAGTGATGGAGCAGGTGCAGCAATATTTGCACTTAGAGTATTTCCACTGAATATCAGTTTGCTCTGGTCAGACATTTAAGAGAATAGTTCTAGCTTTGTAAACCCCTTTCATTTAGTGTTGGGCAGTGTTCCTATCTTCCTGTTTTCAAAAGATTCCTCTTTGACCCACATATACCAACAACAGAGAAAGACCTCAGTCTGAGCTGCAGCACACGGTTTACTTGGCTTGCTAAAGATACACCAAGAAATGGGATATGGACAAAATGGCCATGACCTCAGACATGACTGCACACTAAAAGGAGAGGAATGCATCTTTGTCCATAACAGACTGTTGAACACAGGGATCACAACATATTTATGTGTAATGGTTTGCAGAGGTGGTCAACTCACATGGTGGTGGAGTAATTGCTGTCATATTTCCTCAACGACTGAAACATGGCAATAAGAATTTACTAGCTACAGTTGGTGTGTGTGTGTGTGTGTGTGTGTGTGTGTACATGTTTGTGACGATGGACGGCAGTTTGCTTTTGGAGCCAGAAGCATCATCTCTACATGGCCATGCACAAACACACGCAAACACATGCATTTTCACTATTAACTTTAAAGACCCTGCGTTCCAAATTATCACTCACTGCTGCACAAAATGTGATCATCAAAGTTAGTCAGTAGATGAACATAGCGGCGCATTTAGCAGCTAAAAGGCCAGATATTTCCCTGAGGTGTCGGTGGAACCGAAACAAAGGGAGAATAAATATTGGATGCTTGGGGCCAGATGTATAAATGTTGTGTGCATACAAAAACTGTGCTCTTTCCTGCACATAAACTGGTATTTATAAAAGAAGGAAGTGCAAGGGGAGTGTGTGCATCTCATGCATACTTCAACTGAGGTGTACACACAGTTTTCCAAAGATAGCTGCAGGTGATATAACAAAGTAGACATGAAATACAAGGTGAGAGATGTAATCTTATAGTATAGTAAACGTTCAATTACACTGTATTTTTACTCTGCTGCCTACACAACCCTCTGTAAAATGTCACTCAGAGGCACATTTCTGAAGCTAATTTTGAATAATTTATGAATGATGAATTTAATCTCTCATTTCTTCACATTTGAGCCATCATCTCCTTGTTAATCATATTTTCATATGATCCTGAATTATAAAACACTATGGAAAGGCTGTTTCAATATGAGCTCTATAGATTAATCATTGATCATCTGTCTGACATTTAATAATGATGATTGAGATATCACAATGGTAGTTAACAGATACATGTAATTAGTTAATCTTATGGTCTCTATAAATAGTCAAATGGTCATGTATCATAACAGCAGTTCTGGTGCTGTTTGGATACCTTCAATGATGTAACACAATTGGTTCAATTGCATCTTTTAGGATATTTAAGGATCCTTCTAGCCCATCGATGGCATTAATGAAAACTGGTTGTGTGCACATCCATAGAATGTGTTTTATACATCTGCACAAATATTTTTTTTCTGGAAACAATTGATATTGATGAAACAATTCATAAACAATTAATATTTTTCTTACAGTAGGAAAGGTATAATTTGACATTTTGGAAAGTGCTCTTTACTCCTTTCTTGCCAAATAATAATATGAAAAGATGTCCAGCAGCCAGTTAGCTTAACTAAGCACAAAGACTGGAAAATGGAAAAAAAACCTTGCCTGGATCTTTTCTAAAGGTGACAAAATTTGCCTTAAAGCATCTTGAAAGGTCACTAAATAACCTTATTTGTTTTAAAATGCAAAAAGCTGAACCAAACAGGGGTGCTGAGAAAGACCTCTGCCTTTTTCCTGCCAAACCAAATCTGTTAAGGACAGTGACTAAAGCCAAGACATGGCCTGTGGTGGTCCAGCAGCAGCCAAAACATTTTAGCTGAGCATACATGTGGTCAACTGGTTTGAATAAGGTAATCTGATTTATGACCTGCTGTGTCTGACTGTAGCCTTGACTATGCTGACTGGTGAGGCATCACTTCCCCCTTCAGATTATTTTAGATTTATGAGTCTAATGTATATAATATGTAGCTCTTCTGTGTGCTTTATCAAACTCATACTCTGGTTTTCATTATGATCACATCAAGTTAGGTTTGTTTATCTAAAAGAAATGCTGCAACTGATACATAAAACACACTGTTTTGCTATGTGGGACCTTTTCCCAGTTGGGGGTTGGTACATTTTGTATTGAGGAGTCAGCATACATAGACAGAGAAAGAGATGTTGGTGTCATGTCAATAAATAAACTGTGTCCTCTCTGCTGCTGAGGAAAGAGTTAAGTTATGCTGCAGTGCTCCAAACTGTACATGTCAAGCCAGACTAGACTAGTCAGTATGTGCTTTCTCACCTGGTCACCCTTTGCATAGTGAACCTTTGCAATTTGCACCTGCAGTGTGTAGTCATAGTGTAAACTGTTGCATCTACATTGAGATGTGTTATTTCTGTTACTTATTTTTGTGTCAGTTATTCATTTTCCAGTGAGTCTACTTTAAGGGTGTAACAAACATAACTGCATAAATTCGTCCCATCCTCTTCAATCTAAGCACTATAAGAGCACTTAAAAAATACAGTCCCCCTTTTTTCCATGGACTGGAGAGCCATGTCACAGGAAATTGAAATTGCAAAGATTTGACATCGTATTTTTTTACAAAGAAGGCTGCTCCTCATATCTGTGAAGCAGTACTTGAGATAAGGATACCGCAATTTCAGCACAATCGGCAGAGGGCTATTTCCCCAAAGCAAAGGCATGTATTTCACTTACAGCGTTGAGCACAGATTTCCAGCAGTTCCAAATATTTTGACCATTGTCAGGGTGTGTGCACTGAATCTTACTAGACACATTCAGAAAACTATGAATAGTTATGGACTGCTCGCTGAAATCTTTGAGCACCAGGGAGCACAGAATGATTCCACATTAACACCTTGACATCTTACACTTCTTATAAACACATCATTAAAATAAGTAAATGAATTGCTAAATTATACATGGGCATGTCTAATTTTAGCAAAGATTATATATTTTTTTATAGTTGTAGAATTCATAGGGCAAAATATATGAAATATAAAATGTGATTACCAATGTAAGGATATTATAACCATTTAGATTCAGTGGCCTACAATGATGTATTCATTATCTCAATCAACTGATAACAAGGACAGCATTTGTGGAATTACGATCTGAAACTTTGCCTGGTCTAAAGCTGAGAAGTAGTAGTTGGGTAATGATGAGTTAATAAATAAGTATTTACTATCTAATTTTGTGGTTTGTGAACTGGAATTACAGATTCACAGGAAGTATGTGGAGGGCTGAGGCATCGGGTGGTTTCAGTCTTTGAGCAACGTAAAGCTTTTTTGTGCATTGCTGTCAATTTCACATTTTTACTAGTGCACAACCTAGCCTATAGTGCTCTCAACAGATCAAAAGACATGTGTTTCCACTATCTGTTTCCTATCTGATTTAGTCCATTTCACAAGTGAGCGTGGAAGACGTTGTGGTAGGGGTTTATGTTACAGCTCTTCTGATGACCCTGTTAATAAAAAAGTCATCACTGTACATTCCTTCCTCAGTAAGGGGTTCAATATCTAATTTCATCCCTTGTAATGTGTGTTTCCTTCCAATTAAAATCAATGCAGTGTAGCTGCTGAGAAAAGATGTCGGACCAGGGAAAAGATCCTAAAAATGAAAACTAATGCAAAGTTAACTATATTATAACATATGGATTAACAGAACGAAGACAAAGTTTGACATTTGATAGTCTATATATGTCTATATTGTGTATATATTTTAACTTTTTCACGTGCAAAAGTAACACATTTATTTACGTAAAACAAATTAAACATCTTGGCCACCTGACATCTAAATATTGTGTTGTATTTTTACCTCGCACAAAGACACATCTAATAAGGCATTGTAAGCTACTTAGCCCAGCAGTTTCCATTATTATACACAGAGCCAGATGAGCAAATGATAGGTTGTGTTGTGCAGCTGTAGTGCAGGTTGCTACTAATGGTTTGAGCTGTTAGACTGTTATGCCAAGCTTGGAGCAATTTAGGTGAAACACAATTCGCTGGGAAAAGAATGACAGACTGATATTAAGTGCACACTGTTGTCTCCTGTTTTCTGTTCTTTCAGGAAATATTCAATGGGTGGTACTTGTTAGCTAACTTAACAAGTTACGAGTTTGCCTTTCTGTGGAGGTAAAACATTTAAAAGTGGAAGTAATGATGCAGGAGATTACAAAGGACAAGGAGCTTTTTGACTTGATTCCTGTTGGTGAGATGGGTTAGGTTGCCTGAAAAAAAACACTGTCAAACACCGTGATGACCGGCAGCCACATTAGTCTGAGGAACATGACCAATCTAATATGAATACTTAATGATGTCCAAGGCAGATTTTACACAGGATATTCAAATTTTTGCCCTTTTCCTTCTACTTGTCCCCAAATCACCAGGTATGTCCATACAGATTCCCATATAATCATCTAATCAAACAGCATTACCTGTGCTAACTCTGCACTCATCGCACTAATGCATTTGAATAAAATACCAAATGTCATCATGTCAAGCAATATTGCACTAGTCTGTTTCTTTTTACCTGTCATATGACCACACAAATGTCGCCACAGATTTGCCCTCGAATTATTTTCCCGCTTCAACACATTTTAATCTTTAATATGACAGGGGATAGACAAGCAGTAGTGTTTCTCTACAGTTATATATATATGTTAAAGACATTCAAAAATGACTATAAGCTACATTAAAATATACAATCTATACATAAAGATCTCCTTCACTCAGTAATGTATCGCTCCCGAGTCTGCCACTAGAGAGGTGTTTTCACATCCCTCTGCTGAAGGCAGAGATGCCTGTGCACTTCCTTTAAATCTGAGATCCAAACCTGCAGCAGGTGAGCTTGATTTAATACACAAACATACAAATTCAATCACTGTCTAAATTGCAAATGCTTCCTCTGAGAGTAAGCCAGTTCCTAGGCAAACTTGGCAGGCGATCAAGATGTGAACATACTGTAGCATCGCCACGGATATTATGGTATGTTTCACAACCACAATCGCTGTGTCAGGCAATGCCATTTACAGGCTAGCAAGCTAACAAACAACTGGCTGATTCTCTCTGATGTTTTTTTTTTAACCCTAAGCATCTTGTGTTGTTTTTTAGCTTTCATACAGGAACACCGTCTTAAACAAAAAACTGATCAGAGCAGAATATTTCACATACTCTATATGTGTCTGAATGGGAGCTTATGACGTGTGCATGCCTGATTCTTATTATTTTACACATGAAGTTATGTGACAAAGCAAGGGGTTTTCAGGTAAGTTAATGGCTTGCGTTGGCCAAGTACCTCAAAAAGATATTCAGCACTCAGATGCACTAATGTCGCTCATGCCTTTCTCACACAGAGCGTCCCGGGTGTCCCTCTCTCTCAGCTCTCAGGCTCCCCTGATGTTGAGGAAATGGAAATACATGCAATCAGGATTCAACACATGGGGTCTCTATAATATAAATTCAGGACCATAGAGGTGACTGAATAATAACATTAATGAAAATTTTACATTGACTAAAAGTCAGAGTTCTCCCTCATTAATTTTGCACTCACTCTTTAGCTCAAAATTCCTGCTCCTCAGCCTGTACTGGCAACAAAGCTGCTTCTGTCCACACGGGTTGTTTTCAATAAATGACGTAAACTTTAACTACTAGTCTGGGATAATGTTAACACTGTGCGAATGAATGCACATCATCAGGCAGATAAGAGCTCATAAGTGCAATCAATGCCTTTGAAATAAAGATGACAAAGCCGCAGGAAAAACCCAGAACGCTGATTATGTCCTAAAATTGCCGCTGGCTGTCCAGCCAACTGTCGTGCCACTAATCTTTTTACATCTGATGGCTTTGTATTTCAGTAAAACACACATTCATATAAATAATATCCTTATCTTCTGTCCCTTCTTTGTGGCTAAATGGAAGATGTAGGTTTTCATTTCAATGCTGTTCTGCTGTGATTAGGGTTTTTGGATAAAGATGGACTTGATCTGCCCGTAAGAGGAAAAAAGAAAATACTTCACAGGATTTCCTTCTTGCCTTTAAGAGTGCATGTAATTGGAAATGTATGATACACACAGTAGATCTACATCATCTAACTGTATTACTTGGACACGATTCGCACAAATCTGGAATTGAAGTATGTGATGCGTTGATTGAATAAATCAGATATCCCTTTTTCTTTCTGTGAGAAGCAAACATCTGTATTTCTATAAGGGACACAGGGTTTCCATCCAAATCTGAGATCTTCTTATTTGACCATGAATAGTGCTTTCCTCTGGAGCCTTAGATTGTTATTGTACAGGATGGCCTTATTTCTGTTAAAGGCCTGGAGCCCAAGCTGGGACATCTCTCCTTTAAATCAGCTTTGGGATCTCATAGGCTGCACTGATTTCCTTGTAGGCCTTTGTGCTCTTAAGAAGTGATCACCCTCCTTCAATGCCCCGTGGATTAAACAGGGCAGGCTGGTTCACTCCTCTCTCACTCGGCTTCACAACGACTCTACCTTTGTAGCCAATAAAAGACTAACTAGAAAAGAATGAAGCGATGGGAGAATCAATCTACTGGAAGCCTCCCCACAGTTTTCTCATCATTTCTCGTGTCGTATGTCATCTTGGATTGTAACACAAAAAGCAAAACTCAGTATGAGGGATGGTTTCTCGGCTATTCAATGTTCAGAGAAGCCAGAGCGTGAAAGGGCTTCAGGAGAAGTGTGAGATAAGTTGTGTTTAGGAGTTAAGTGGAGTGTGTAGTTGTTTGTGGATCAGAAATGACAGCTTTATCTCCATTCAAGCTACAGTAAACCACGTTTTACTGTTTGGCTAAATGGTTGTTTTATCTTTTATATGGGGTCATTTTAAATTTTTACCAGGTATGTGGCATTTTATTCATCAAGAACGATCTAAAGTTATCTACCAATTAGAGTGATTGTGACAAAAAAATAGTAAGACAACAGCCAATTTGCAAGTTTTGCTATGACCCTGATAGTCTTCATAAGAGCTGCTAACAGTCTTTATCAGCTACATATAAAATGTATTTCACTATAATTAATTCCTCTACATTCACAGAAAACAGGTCAAAACACTTACTGAAATAATTGTAATTAGTGCTCGAATTTCACCCTGTGTTTTTCTTAAAAAAAACCCCAACCAAACAACACATTGATGACAATGATACCTTGGCTGCTTACATACATGCTGGGACAGTTATTAATGAACACAGCTTGCAAGTAAAAAGGTGTCATAGGAAACTGTGTGTGCATCTGCATTACACCTCCGAATTTGTGTGCATGTTTTATGTGCAAGTATGAGTGAGCATGCATTCCTCTGTCCAAGAATTTAAGGTGTAAATGTCTCCTAAAAGTATATTGTGGTTTCCAAAGTCTACAAGAGAAATGAATAAATTAATTTATCATTAAAATATTAATTCAGCATTTGATTCAAGCTTTACCACTGTAATGTAAACATGAGCAGAAATGTGTTTTTTCAATGCTATTAATAAAAATCCACGTGGCTTTAGAGAGCTTTCTCTATTATTTTCCATATGACTGCTACTGTAAGGCGCTATTGTATTTCCTTTGGTCTGCTTGGCTCTGCTGTGTGACTACTCCATATCAGGGGATGAAGCTGTCTGTTCAGGTGATTGACACAAGCCTACATTAAGAGGTGGTTTTGGAAATTAGTCCGTGGAGACCCTCTGGAGCCGAGCTGGAGAAGGAGGGCCGTCTGTGAGAGGAGCCGTGCCTTTTTAACCCCACTCATTGGTATGCCGATGCGCGAGTGGCAAGCTGCTCTCTAAATGGCTGAGGCATCCTGGCTGGTACCCCCTCGACACGTTCCTGCACAGACAGACCCCGTGGAGAGCTGCCAACAATATGCAGTCCAGAATCCTCAAATTACAATGGGCCCAATTAATAATCACATAGTTAGTTCATATTTTATATCTTATAGAGAGCTCAGCAGAACAAAGCCTCCATCAGAAATTTATACCCTGGTTTTTTTTCGTAACCATGACCAAGCTTTACCTTAACACTGTGAACTTTGTGTTTTCTTTTCCTCCGAATGCTCGAATTTGGGATTTTTTTAATGATGTGGTAGCTTGACCATTCTTTCACCCTCCTTTTAATTCACTATTATGTGTACAAAATACATAATAATGGGACCACTAAGGGATGGTCATGAAATTTGAATGAGTCCGTCTTGGAGGAATACACCATGAAATAAGACATGTACTTAAGTCAGTAAAGCATTTCTTTAGAGCCAGATTTTGACCAGTTAAAGCCCTTTCCAAACATGGAATACTTTTGTTACCGGTTTAAATTTGTGGTTTTGGAGAAATGCAGGCAGAGGAGGCAATCTATTATTCTTCCCCTCATATTTCATTCCTCTCATATGCCCCTGTGTAAGGCACAAATCCTTCACCTCACCAACATGATCTCTCATCTGTGCGTATACCACAATTTCCAAAATACCCATTTTCAAGCTGAAAAATATGTAATTAAAAAGACATTTTAACTCACAGCAGCTCTATGAAGCATGTGCATATGTAAGCCAGTATCATGTCGTTCTAATCACAGTTTGTGCTCACCGTTTTGTTCCCCTACATCTCATGGTACAGAATCAGCGTAGTCCGCTCGATGTCAGTGACAATTTTCACATTTTGACATGTTCATTTAAAGTTGTTAATCAGATGTAAATATGCAAAGTGGCTTCCCAGGGGCTGCCTTTGAAATGCAAATACTGGGTGCAAACAAAGGTGGGGTGGATATAGGTTCTGATGCAGCAAAATCACGGAGGTGTAATACTGTTCATATCTCATTACAATATGAAAGACATCAGCTATGTTGGCTCAACCTTTTATTAATGGACTTGCTGTGATTTCGGGGGGCTTGTGATGAGATCAGACTTTTTTAGAGTTTCATTTCCATCAGTCTATCTATCTATCTATCTATCTATCTATCTATCTATCTATCTATCTATCTATCTATCTATGTTAATACAGAATGTGGAGGTTACATCTACCTTGTATTTTAAATAGTAGATCTTATAAATGTGCTACTGAGAAGCATTTGAAATCAGGTGGGAGGTTGGTGGGAGGCTTTAAGTGATTGTATGAAGGCAATTTATGAAAAGTGCCCCATTATGTGTTATGCATTATATTAACCTATTATTACTTGTATTATTTCTATTTCTTCCTGTATGTGTTCATCTGTTGCATTGCTGTAAATAAATACTCTCTTTGAAATGTTTTTGTCTTTAAAGGCTAAAGAGAGCGTCTATCTGCAGTGGGGATTCACTTTTGCAGGACTCCACTTTTGGTTGGTGTAATGATTTTGATTGTACATGGGGATCATTCTTGTTGCCTGTTTATTCTTCTTAAGCACACATGCACATTCCAGCACAAGATGCCTGAACTAATTTAAGGTCACTTCACTCTGACTACAAGTTTGAAAATAAAAAAAATGTAAAAATGAATCTTAGTGGTTCAGAGTTAGAAGGGAGTTATCAAACCTTTGTCAGTGGTTGCAAGGTTTCGACAGGGAAGATGAATATGTTTATAAAAAAATAAGACAAAGTCTCTGGTTGTGCTGCATCGATGTATCTGCTGTTTAAGTTAAAGTGCAACACTAAATCAGGAGACAACTCTTTTAAACAAACAAAGCTGACATTCTCAAGCTACCTAGAGCACAGAACGTATCTTTATGTGGCATAATTTGTAGCATTGTGATAGAGAGTGATAGAGATATGCGGACAGTCAGATCTGACACTGCACCCTGCCACTGGTCAGCCAAAACTTTGTTGATGATTTGCACCTCACTCTCATGTCTACACATTTCCAATTTCAGGAGGAAAATTGGGATTCCTGAGTGTCTGAAGTACCATTTTCTGACTCTATGGAGTGGAAAATAGGATTCAATTCCTGTTCAACACCTCTTCATTAACTAACCACCAAATGCCAGCCACAAAAAGTGCTTGTATCAAAGAACTTTGATAACTGTATTTCCATGCTTCTTAAAAACATTTTGGTTGGGTATTTCACAGATGCTTTAATGCTTTGTAAAAAAAAAAAAAAAAAGTGCAGTGAAACCCTAGAAAAGTCAAGTTTTGTGTAATTATTCATTGTGCCTTTGCAGAGACTGGTGAATGCAATTTTGTTTAAACAGAGTAACCCTGACCAATCCCTCTAGAGAGGTGTTCCAGCTCCCGGTGTGTACAGCCACTTAACCAGACTCACAGACATTAGCCACCCATGACTTTGCTGCCAATCCAGATTCGACACCCACTGTACTCCCCATTAAAATTTTACAGGTCAAAAATTTAAAAAGCAGTTAAAGAAATGTTCTTTTTCATTACATGTGACAAAAAATGAGTAGGTCAGCCTGTGGCATAATGGCATGGTAATTAGAGCCTCACGCTTTGATAAAGTGTGACTGTAAATCAATGTAAGACTAATTAATCAATATTTTAATTATTAGACCTTTTAATGAGCATTTTGTTGAATTCCCCTGGATCTTGCTGCCATATTGGCCTCCTCTGTCATCATTAGCAGGAACACTGAGGTTTTACTGTGCTGAATGTGCCATCATCTTGCAATGAATAGTGACATCAAAGAGCTTTAATACTTGGCTTTCTTACTCTTGATGCCTAAGCAAGCCAAGAATTAAAGCTCTGCCCAGATGTCTTGGTCCTTTGGATTCTGACTCAGTCATCTGTGTCATTATGATTTTCTCTGGTGTGTCTCTCTTTTTTTTTTTCTTCAAATCAACACCTACTAATTACATTCTTTTGTAGTGTCACCCACTCAAGTCATTGAACGGTGCATTTCAAAGGAGAAAAACTTGTATTATAAGACAATAACACTGGTCACACATTCCTGAAAGGTACCTTTTGATAACTCACCATTACAGTGTAGCTGTCAGCATGAGCAGAGCAACACAGGGTGGTTTTCTGTACAAGGGACCAAAGAGACTATATAGAAACTCAGCTGCATTATATAAGCAACTTAGAAAGAAAAGGACAAAGTTCAATGAATTCACCCATCTTCATCAGAAAGTAGGACAATGAACTTATTCTGCCAGAGTTTCGGAGCTGACAACTGCCTCCCTCATACATAAGAAAAACACTTTCATCTTTATTAGTTCATTTATACAATGTGCAGTAAATAATTCACAACATCCCAATTTTCTGCCACCCAAATGAATTACATCAACATGAAAACACGTCATACATCAAACTTAAACAAAATAAATATCAATGCATTTGCAACATATACAGTGTTTAATTATGTTGTTAATTGTAAAAATGACCTTTTTAGTTGTTTACTAAAACTTTCTTGTCCTGATTCCCACAGTATTGTCTATAATAAGTAAAAAGGTAATAATTTCAGTTCTCCCATCCTCCCTTGCTTAATATGGCCTTAAAAAGATTATGCATTAAAACACTGTTAGTGGACTACAACTTAAATGCTAGGTTTACAATATTTCCAGCCAGTCTTAAAGGGATAGTTTGAATTTGAGGTGGGGTTGTATGAAGTACTTATCTATAGTCACTGTTTTACCTGCAGTGGATGGCAGTCTGCACACCCCCAAATTGGAGGAGCAGCAGGAATACTTTTGTAGCAGGGAATTGTGCTGTTGTGGAAGGGGACTGCAGCAAAACATATTTTGGCCACCCAAAAAGTCCAAATCAGTAAATGTATGTTACATTTAGAATATTTTCTCTTCTTTACCTTGAAGTCCTATCTGAAGGGAAGCTGTTATATCCATCAATCCTCTCTTCAAATCCACCAGACTCCTTTGACAAATACAGTTATTTTACCCTGAAGGACACAGGAGTTGCTTTTCTACTGCCGCCTCAACCAGCTAGTCTGTTTGTGTTGTCATGAATCCAAACTAATCATTTCGACCATTTCAAGCCACTCAAAAACTCAATCAAACAAACCAATCAAGGCAACTCCTGTGTCCTGTGAGGTAATATCACTGGCTATGTCAAAGTATCATGTCAGAGAAGGCTGTCTGACAGTACGGTAAAGCAGTGACCATATTCAAAATAATGTCACTGTGTACTGTGTACTTAAGATGATGTAAACTGGTTATTGGTGAACTAATAAATGGCTGTTTTGCCTAATTCATGCCAGAGCCCAAAAAGCTGGCCCCAGACCCATATAGAACTGAAAGATGTTAAACTTAAACCTGACTAACACAGAACAGATAGGCACTGATTTTAAGCTGTTGACTGTTAACAAGTAGTCAGAATAAAACTTTGTGTCTTTCCTAATGTAAAATTAGTAGCCTTCTCTCCTGTGCTTGGCTGTGATGCACAGAATCCATCCAGACTGTTAAGAAGGCTGGTTATTCCTGTCCTGCTGATTGGAGCCACATCCCCACAGTTAAAAGACAGGAAACAGCTTTACAGTGTTGCTGCATCAAGTATGAAAGATAACTTTGGTTGTTTGCTCTTTTAAACTATAATAACATTTGCTCATTTGTTGCAACTGCCTCTGTTGTAACTCACTTCAAAAAAGCCAAACTTTCCTATTAAAACAATAAAGTGTAAACTCACTCTCTTGTATAAAGTAAGCATTAAGTCTTGGAACCATTTTACAACGCTGAATGCTTTAGAATCAAACACAGCATAGATGACTAGATAGCATGATTAAAAAAAAAACAATACACAGTTCAGAGGATGTAGCAATATGAAATGTGAATAAAAAGAAGACAAACAGGTCTAGATGAACAGCTGCCTGCAGAAAATGTGTAAGCTAAAATTTAGAAAAGAAGAAGAAGAAGAGTAGAAAATCATCATGGGTACATTGCTGTAACACGAAGGAAGCAGCTCCACATTTTTACCAGTCTGAAAGAATATTTTTAAAAAAAGAATATGTGTGACCACAATTTAATTTAATTTAGTTTCAGTAGTTTGTGCCCTTACATTACGTTTATTTTTGTGGTAAAACGGACTCATTACCAGTTTTAACTGATGGAAATGACAAAAAAAAGTGATAATAATCAGGTGAAAGGCTTTGATCCTGTTCCAGCAGTAGCTACTGGGCTGAAAGGCCTTATGGAAATTTTAATAATAATAATTATGCCTACTTTATCGGCAGTGTTACATTTCATTGTAAAACCAAACCGGTATAAAATATTTCTTCACCATTGTACTTGCACTCACACAAAACAAACGCTAATCATTTTAAGCTGCTGTATCTAAACAGTAAGTCGTGTCAAGAGTTGCTCGAAATCCACAATTTCAAGTGTCTGATCTCTCAACGGCAAACATCAAGTACGTACATTTACTAAACCGAAGACAGAAATACAAAGATGAGATGAGAAATTCAAATTGGCACTGGGTGAAAGGTTCGTATCTGATTACACCACCAGAAATAGTTTAAATGTAAAAAGACGAAAGGGGTTAATTGTAACGACAGCACCCTGGTCTAGCTTGTGCAGTTGCTATGGTTACTAACATGGAAGCAGTGGTGTTTTTGCACCTTCACAGGGATTGCTTGGTTTTGCCGGTACAGGGAATACTTTGACTCTCTGTAGGTGTCGCTCTTTTCTTTGTCTGTTGAACCATGCTGGAATACTTAGCTCATGCTAACAGGCACTGGTTACACAGGAAGTGCACATTAGTATTGCTTTTACATAACCCCAACACATTAATTTTACACTAAGCATTTCTGATTTCCACAAAACTACAAAGCTTGGTCAGATGATGCAAGTTCATTATTTGAGAATATTCAGATAATTTGGATTTTTTGATCAGCAGTTTGGTTTCTTTTTCTACAATCGCTAACCTGCATTTCTCCATTTAAAGCTGACCTTTTCTAAACATTTGACATGCATCTCAGCACAATTGTTCACCCCACATACAAAATGCAACCATGCAACCAAAACACTGCGTACACATCTCAGGATCAGCTCCACCGCAATGCCAGATCTTTACCTGACCCGTTGTCACTCATTACACAATAACCTAGAAATGCCAACAGGAGGTAGCATTTCAATTAGTGTAACTATTGTCTTTAACAAAAATATTTGATTTATTTATGTATTTATTTATTTAGCATAAACCAAGAGTCCATTGCAACAAAAAGGATGCTTCTTCACTGCATGTCCCAGCGAGGTGTTTTTTAAATGTAGCAGAATCCCACACATTTTCAGTAGCTAAAGACTGAAGTTAAGTTTTGTGCAAACTGGAGTGAAGTCTGGGTGGTTGGTTGGTTGAGTTACAGAAAAAAAAGGTCGTAAATTTTGAAATTTTCTGCCCTTGAATGCATTTTGTGACCAAGAAATAAAAAAGGATTTTTACTTTAGACTTTAACATGCAAACTGTAGGAGGTTTGAGAAGGTGAACTCAGTATTGAGAAATGCGTGTTACCAATTGTGAAGCAACAAGTTGTGCACAGAGATGCACCAGGTAACTATTCTGTGTCGACAAAAAAGAAGCACAGAGAGTCGGAAGTGCAGCTGCGAGACATATGAAATGTGTGAATATTAGTTGGGAAAGTCTATCGAGGCAACAGTTTTGTTTGAGTGTCATATGGGGCAAGGTGAAGCTTGTTCGGATCAGCAGAGGTTTGTAGCTATCCAAGAATATAAAAGGTCTTTCTTCCACTGTACCCACTGTTACTCAATAAAAGTACAGAATAAACACACATCTCACACTTGCTGGGGTCACAACATCACTAGAGATGGATGTCAAAGTTGAATTTGTCACACAAAGCTTGTTTATCCAAAGTGTCTGATCAAAGAAAATATTACAATAAATGCAATGTGGATGAAAATCTATATCCTGATGTGACCTTATGGTTTGGCGCATTGTTTTGGAAAAGAGGGCTGTTTGTTTTTTGTGGGTTTTTTTGCTTTGTTTTTGTTTTGTTTTGTTTTTTGAGGGGTGTATTGGTTTAAACATAAGTGCTTGCAGTTGGAGGAGCAGCACACCTGCATGCAATGTCATCAGTGGATTCCTGCAGAGCACCTGTGGAGGATCTACATCAGTAGTCTATTTAGTTCAGAGCTGCCTGCAGCATGCTGCTACCAACTGATTGCCCAGTTAGATGTAAAGCTCCTTTACCTTTTGCTGCTGGCTTGAGTGAGGTTTTGTTTGAGTTTGCTGCCACTTCTGTTTCACACTGAAAGGGATCAATTTCTTCTGTATGCAAAATAGCACTTACCTTCTACTGTGTGTCAACAGATGAACAATTAAAAACACCTATTAGTTTGTCAGACATGGATACATAATTAGCTAAACTGTTTACATATGAATTAATTAATTTAGATATAATTTGTAGTAGTTGTAGAGACAGTTGTTTAATATTATGACACAGGTCAGTGATGACATATAGCTATAGCTAAGCAGTTTAACATGAGTAAAACATAACAAATATCTAATTTTATGGCAGTGTGATCCAAATACTACCATACACTCACATCATCACGGTGACATGTCAAAGCAGGACAATCACAGTTGTAAATCATAAAATAAATGATGGCTGAATTCAATTTAGATTCAGTTTCAGGGTCCCGGTGTTGTGCATGCTGGCTCACTGTCATACTGTCATACTGGAATTAAAGTAAAGCCTGTGATTTTCCCACTATGTGTCCAGTGAAAAAAAGACTTCTCCTAATCAGAATGCAGAAAAAGGGCATCTGCATTTGCATCTGTCATATTTATAACATATATGTTTGGTTTTTTTACCATGGCTAACTGAAAAACTAAAAAAAAAATATTTAAAAATCCCTAACCCCTCTCCATATATGAATATCAGCATAAAACAATTCATTTACACCAGTTAAATTTTACATTTGACTTACAAGTGACTTCCACTGGAAGCCAATCACTGCACAGTTACACGTAATAACTACCTCCTACCCCTTGGTTATTCAAAGGGTTTTAGAGTCTTCTAAGAGTTGGGTGGGGAGGGGATGGGATGGGAGGGGGGTCATATTAGCAGGGCTATGAAGTGGAAGAACAAGCAAGGTTAATGAGCAGGAGTAGACAGAGCAGTGCTGACACTGGTGAAAGAGGAAGGCAGAGAGGTGAAGAGGGAAAGCCTTTGTTTTTGATGGTTGAAACAACGATGGCAGTAAAAAAAAAAACCCCACTGGTTTACTTACTGCATGTCCTAAATGTAACGTTAACATTTAATGTGTTCGAACATGTTGACAATATCAGTTTGGGGAATAATGATTTGCCTGTGGGACGTGCTTCTCTAAATGGGATTATACAACTCATCTGAGTGTGGCCAGTGAGTGTCAAACTACATCTTAACCACGACTGGCAAAACTGTGTGGAGCTCATCTCCGCTGAGGCAGAACTAAAATCTGGAAATAATCAGCTAGTGGGGAACATGAGAAATTCTCCAGAAAACACTTTAACGCCACTGGAGCCCACTGCTCCTCAAGATTGGATTCAGGTACCTAATCCCAGGCGGCAGCTGCCCCCCTCCCCCTCGCTTTTCTTTCATACGGTGGAGCGGAGCAGCCATGGGGTGTCAAAGGGGGCAGAGAGACTGCTGTGGCTGACACCTGCTGGGCGCTATAAATATAAAAAAACTGGAGCTGCCATTGTTAGTTTGTACTGTAGTTCTCTCTCCCAGGCAACTCTCTCTCGTAGGCTGATGTCTACTTTAATGCAGACTGAAGGCTTCTGCCATCACCAAACCATTAGATAAGCAAGGCATCCAAATGACTCAACTGATTCTACCCAACAGCAAAGATCCCAGCCTAGATCACAGAGAAAAGCTGTCACAAGTCCAGGGGGAATACAACCAAATAAATAAATTAAAAAGACATGGTCTTGCCATAAACTTAGCATTTCAATAGAAACACACTGAAAAAGATCATCTGTAAACTCGTTTGGAGTCTTTTTAAAAGTCTATCCTTTTCCTCCTATCACTAATCTAATATGCAACTGATAGCTGTGATGTAATCAAGCTGAGCCATGAACAAGCAACACTTTTGATCCTTTTTATCAATACACCCAACAAGCTGTAAGAGAATGAAGTAATGGCTTAAGAAATCCCAAGATACTAGTCAGTGATGGAATGAACTCATAACAAGGTTTTCCTGCTATACAAAGCCAGTATATGATCCCTCCATAGAAATGTATTACTTTAATACATGTAGTTAATCTTTGCATCTGACCTGGTCAAATTCCTTCAGGTAATGCAATTTACCCCACATGTTCTAATAAATACTCTGGGAACCTGGTAAAACTCAACATCCCGGCAGATGTCAGAGAGATGGAGGGTTTCTGTTTGAAGACATGAACCACACATTCCTGACGAACAGCTGGATGGCCACACATGACACAATATATTACCTGTGCTGTGTTATACTCTTTTGGTAATGTCTCGTGGGAAAATTGGAATTTTTGCTCTGAAAATTTCCTGGTTGTATTCTGCTACAATGACTTGCAATGCCTTTATTCATTTTATACCAGGCTGTTTGCTTTCTGGCCTCTCACTCATCCCCTTTCTCTGACTCAGTTGTATCCTACACCACTGGTATACGTGTTCTTTACAGATGATCTCCTCTGGATTTCCAATTTGCAGTGCTCTGACTGTTACGGGCAGCAGCAGTGCTTTAGCGGGGCCGTCAAAGCCGAACTGCCCCCTGCACCGCCTGAAAGTGTGACACCTCCATTCCATGCTCTTGTCAGTCTACAGAAGAAAAAGTGGATTAATGTCAGTTTCAGGGAGCCTCACAAAGCAAAGTGTAGCCTCGAATGAGAGTGATTCTTGTTGAGACGGTCATCTGCAGCATCTGTAAGAGGGGAGGAAAAAACAGAGGGGGAGATTGAGGGGTGGGGGTAGCTAGCTCTACAACACATTGGATACACACACCAGCAGGGTCATCAGACATAGCCTGTTTAGAGGCAGAAGCTTAATCACATGTAAGCAGCATCAGACAGCCGACACCTCGATATGTTTTGGAGATGTGATGCCTGTGTGTGTGTGTGTGTGTGTGTATTCTGCCAGACCCTCCCCCCATGGCCTTCCCCTCCCCTTGATTTTCCCAAGAGACACCCTGCTGAGAAAACGACAGGGCAGCAAAAATGTACAAAACCAGCTCTCTGCTGGCTTACACCACCTTTCACTGCTCATAGAGAAAATGCCTGAACCACGCCAAAGGAATAAAAAAACAAAAACTGACAAGCAATCCTCTTCACTGTCATGCAAATAGATGGAGCTCTATTACCTCAAAACATGACAACTGAACCTTTATAGTTTTTTTCCCTCAAAATTCTGCTTTTAAATAGTTTTTTGGTCATTTTCATTCTTCAAACAAAATGTTCAAAATGAACAAATTATTTTCCGGGAAAAAAATGTAATGCTATAATAGTATTAGCAAACATCCAGCAATAAACATTAAAATAATACTGTTTTTGAATTTGGACATAAAGATATGCAGATTTGTGATATGCATCATTCTCCCAAACTAACTGACAGAAGTCTTCACATCACCAGAAAAAAACCCAAAAAACTACATAATTAGCATTAAAGGTTTATCCACAATAATGACATTTGAAAACATTTTGGTACAACAGGTTTAATTTTCAATTCTGATCAATTGACAAGCATAAAAACTACATTTTTTTATGTGTAAGTTGACTGTAATTTTAATTATCTAAAAACTATGGATCGGTTCTCTAAATATTGCAAGGCTTGAAGGAAACAGAAGTGTTTCAGGCTCATATTCAGCAAGAGTGGAGGTGAAATGTGCCAATAAATATGTATTAGACTTTGCTGCTCTCTAATAGGTCATATGTTACTTTCTATTTATATCCCAACGCTGTTCAGGTGACATCAATGACAGCTGGGTAAAGATTGCTATTAATCTGTAATTGTCAAAAATGGCAAGACCTAGTTTCTTGGCTATTTGACATAAAGAGATTATTTTTAAGATGTTCTACTCATGTTTCTGGGGTATTTCTTGTGTGTCTCATTAAAGATTACCCGTGTTTTATTTTTTTTAAAGGTACTATTTTCTATGAGATTTTCTGTGTGTAAGATGTGCACTGTAAACTTTCTTTTCACAGTTCTTTTTCGAATTTACGAGTCAGAAATGACTGCCTTATTGAGCTGCCCCTTTACAGACTTATGTGACCTGTTTTCACTGGCACCAAGGTCCTAGAACACACCCACCATGGCATGCCTGACCATTAGGACAGATAAGCTCACTGCAATTATTCCCTTTTCTACAACAACAAATGAATAAATACTATTAGAGGATATACAGTATGATTTCTAGTAAGATATTATCGTTCCAAAGCAGGTCTAAGAGCAGGTGCAGCATCCTGCATAATGATCACCACGCAGTGTATGAAACCATTAGAAGTGGTCGATTTAAAGTTGTGACAGTTCAAGGGAACCGGGAGCCATAACATATTCAGAATGGTCCAGAGCAAGGTCAGTGTTTTAGTACCTCTCCATGTCTATGCACTGAAGCAGACAAGGATGCAGCACATTTCATTTGGGACCGCCGGGGAAGACAATGTAGAGCCATGACTTGTCTAGACGCTTGGTGCTCGTCCTTAGCACGATGGCTCAGTAACAGCCCCGTGTTGAAATAAATCTATGAGCCAGTCTGTGTATGTATCAAAGAACCAACAGATTCTTTGCACCCTGACTAACCAATGCACTCCATCTTCTTTTGTAATGCATGCACTTTACATTGCAATGTATAACATTGGCTCGGACTTGCCTGATTGACCTGCATTCCACAGCCAGCCCGCTCTCCGCTCGCCACACCTGGGGCCCAGGGCTGGCGTGTGGCTGTCACCGGCCATCGCCACGCCATGCGATTGATGACAGCTATTCACTGATGAAGCTGTATTCATCATTCCTGTCCAGGGCTGCACTGACCAGATGGACCCTGACCATCCATCCACTGTCAGGGACACATCTGTTCCCGTTGTTGCTCAGAGTACTAACAAGTCACCTGCTCCCTGAAAGGCTGGTGTCAGCCACAGAGGGATGGATTTTGCTACATGCTGCCTGTTAAAAACAAGAGAAGAGAAAAATCCACAACACAAAACTACTGAATCTTTGTTCCATTCTTGTGGGCATCTTTACTCAGCATGATGATCACGGTGCAGGCGCCTATACCTCCGAAATTCTGCAGTAGTGCATCATGCTCAAGGGTTCTTTCTTTATTCTGCCATCGTTAAATCATAGCATTTACTTGTCTGCACTGAGACAGTAGAGCTTTAAATAGAGCCGACACTTTCAGGTGAATCCTTCCCTCCTTTCCTCTGACATGTGGATGTCAGTGCAAAAGAAAAATGAATTAAAAAAGAAAGCAGTTTCCCAGCTTTAATCTTTAACATGTCAATCTTGCATTATCATTTTAATTCTTTTCTAAAAGAAAATAATTGTTTTAATTTTCTTCAGAGATCATGTTTTAAAAAGAGAGAGAGTGCAACACTGCCTGGAAGCTTTCCATCCACTGTCAAAAGACATTTAAACACAGCTGCCGTTAAGTTTCAAAAAGTGTGTATGGTAAGAGAGAAAAGCACTGGTTGCTTTGACTGTTTTATGAATATGCTGAAGGAGAAGCCATTCTGTCAGGTTTCCTGCTGTTTCTGACCATGTAACCTCCTGCCAGCACACGGCCTACCACTCCAAACTGCACACATGAGAGAATGATTTGTACCTGGGCTCCATGCGAGGTTTCAGTGGTCATCAGTACTGTTTCTGTCTTTTATTAACAAAGGTTACAGTTTTGCTGGCCCAGCCTTGTGTGTGTGTTTGAGTCAACATGTGTGCATGCTGCATGTGCTCACAGGTGAGAGCTGGCGAATTCAGCTGTCTCTCAGGATGTGTGCTGAAGTGGTTTGGAGGCCTATTTAGCAGGTCTGAGTTCATTAGACTCCCCGCGAGGAGGCTGAGTGTGCCTGAGGAAGCCCCGCGAAGTTCTTCATTGTCTTAAGACTCAATTGTAATCACCTTACTCAGCGTGACTGACACAAGAGCTCTCTGGCGTGATTGAAAGTATTGATCTTTTGGCAGCTCTCTCTAGACAAGTCAGAGATGCACAATCACAGCTTTCACTTTAAAAAAAAAATTCTCTTCATCTGCCTTAATCATCTGATCAATAATTAGCATCAGGACAGTGGGGGCTTTGGCCACGTGCTCAGTTAGGCCGCTTTCGGCCGCCTCTCCTCTGTTTCCCACCGGGCAGGAATCTGCTGAGTAAAGCTGATCTGGTGGACTGGGGCAGTGAGGGCAGGGTGGAAGCCCAAACAGCAATGACTTTCAGATTCATAAGCTCCACCCAGCCAACTCTGTCCATCCCCCTTCACCGTCATGCAAGATCGGCAAGATTTCTGTCACCTTCAGCGATGGCAAACAGCCAAGTGCTCTTGGAACCAAAATTCATTCTCACAGCATCCTGTCGTAGCAGCATGAACTTGTTAATCTTCTGATAATTGCAGCTTTAAAGGAATATCACAACTCAGGTGGTGGGAGAATGGTGGGTGTACTTGATCACAGTATGTCATGTTGATAAACACATTTCTGCATCTAATTTCCAGTACAGTAACTTCTATATGAACACATAATGATGACAACTGCTTTTCTTTTTTGTATATTGTGGACAGGCAGCGATATCTTATTTTCAAGGAATCTACTAAATGAGCTATGGAGCAGTGCTGCAATCTGGCCCAGTTTCAGTAGCTCAGTCAATAGTTTACTGAGCTGCACACCCTCGTTAAAACTGCGTTTGTGACACATCTTTTCCATGGTAACGCAATAATGACAGCCTCACTTGCTGACCAACACCACAACAGAGTTCTTTGGTGCTGCCGCCCCCAATGAGGCTGCCCTCAAAGTGGGACTAAGCTAGTGCCTGGTGACAGTATGTGTCAGTGTCCAGAACCACAAAGAGGAAATCTGGAATCCATTATCACTCACAGTCTACTGCCAAACCTTTGATTTGAATAAAGCTGGTCAACTCTATCGCTGTGCAAACACCTAATTGCTGGTTTAGACAATAATGAGTACAGCCTGTTGTCTGTTAGTCTGTTGTTCTCTCTCTCCCTCTCTATTTCTGCCCAGGGGGCAGTATGGTGGCCTTAGGGTGCAAAGAACAACAACACTGGACAAAGCAAACTAACCAAAAAAAGCTTCACAGAAAACAGGAACAAATTAAACAACAATGAATCAGAAAGCACAACCAAATTTCAGAAAATCAAATGACCTGTATCATAGAAATTACATTTTTAATGAATGCACCCACAAAGTGACAAAGTCATCTTCTTGATCATTTTTGCAAACCTTCACTGATGATTTGATTTCAGTACAATATCAGCCCAGTGCAGGTAAAGCATGTCCATTGTTTTTCATTATCGCTGTGTTTAAGCATTTCAAAACAAGGCAGGTTAGGGAAAGATGGTGGCCTAGTTTATTACCGAAAGTGGTGACAGTGACTTGAAAACATGTGATAGGATGATTTAAGCAATTCTAATAACATAATTCTTGTAATGGAAGTCAGTGTCCACTACAGTGGTGTTTGCTGCAGCATTTCTTAAACACACATTCACATTTCAAAGATAACGTAATCTAAAGACATTCTTTTACTTTTTATGGCCCAAAATTTCAATTTGTGTGTCCTGCAAAACTTTTGACATTCTCATCAGCGTCATCTGTACTTTGTGTTTTACTGCTAATTAAAAAATGCTAGATTGCTGACCCTACAAACTACAATGCTTGCCACAGTGTACATAATACCTGCTAAACATCAGCATGTTAGCATAGAATTTGTGAGCATGTTAGCATGCTCACAAATTCTCTCTCTCTTCATAGTTAGCTAAAAGCAACACTATATACATTCATCCATAACCACCCCTGTGCAGTGTTGTATTTCTTTGCGCCTTAAAGCCACTGTGGTATCCAGGCCTCTGGAAGTTTAATGCATGAGTCAGTCCATCAGGAGGAAAAGCAGAGAGCCCCATGACTCCTCATATGGGCATTCTGGACAACAGCTGGAAAACTGTATGTGTACCCAACAAGTCCTTTCACTTCAAGACAGTTGGAAAAATCTGCACTTCTCTGCTGAGGGTTATAAATGTGTGTGTGTGTGATTATGTATTCTTGATATTACATTTACAGCCACAGCGACAAATAATTACAGTGCTGACAATCTTCCATCCAGGGCTCATTGTGATGATTCCGCTGTACTTGTTGCATACTGCATCTAGGTTCACACTTGTTATGTGCCTCCCCTTCATCAAACACCATTTGATTATCGTTTTGTAATTAATATAATGTTGTAAGGTAAGGGTCCTTGAATGCCAAGCTAGTCCCTCTTCTGAAAAGCCTCCTTGTGTTTGTGTTGATTACAACCCAATGATACTGACCCACAGTACAGACAAACTCATCAGCTAATTGCTAAGGGTATATAGAAAGGTCACTGAACAATTAAGAGAAATTGAACCTGCAGTGGACTGTGACTGTGCACCACTCTCAGAAAAAAATAAATAAATCACAAGACAAACATTAAACTCCTTCATGCAAGCAACATGAGAAGTATAGTGCGTCTTGCAAATTAGATGAAAAGAGGAGCAAAGATAATAACCAATCTCTAAATGCTAAATCTGATTACGAACAGCAGTATTAGTGTACTCCATTTTTCTCATTGGGGTTTTATTCTGAACTTCCAGCTTCTTTAAACAGATTCCAGCGTAAAGAAAGGACAGGCAAGCGCATTACATTATCATAAAATAGAGAGCTGGCCTCTCTGGATGCTGCGGCCGCACCTCCTCTTTCCACAATAGATGTGTAAAGTGTTTGGTTCGGATTAAACTACTCAGAACCTTTTTATTTATCATTATCTGCTCTGCAGTACAAAAGCATGTAATTTTGAGGTGTGTATCCAGATCGTGAATCACCTTCCCACAGGGATATTCAGCACCGTATTGTCAGTACAGTGATAAAGCTATTGATGATAAGAATGCAAAAGAAAATCAGCCCTATTTTAAACCAACCTTGGGTATTCTTTGAATCTCGGATTGCTGTCCTACTATCACATCAATGACTTTGCAAACAGGAGGAAATTTGGTTTGCTTTTTGTCAGCATAGATGAGCAGCACTCTGCCCAATGCACCAATAAAAGAAGGGGGAAAATACAAAAAAAATGGCTAAATTTAGGAAAAAAATTGAAAATTTCCTTCATACATATCTAAAATATTGTTGTAATAATTTCTTCATAGCACTCATCCTTACACACTAAATATTAAAGTCTCCAGCAGGTAGGTTTTTCCTTGTATGGACAAAGAACATTGAGTAGTAAGACACATGCAGCTCCTCGGCGTTGGTGATGACAAACAATTGGCAAGGGAACCAATTAGTGTTTTTTCACATCAAGGAACAATTGAAAAAATCCTCCCCTATGTTTGGATTTTCCACTAGGAAGCATTTAGCGAGGTATCTCTTTGTTTGTGTTAATTGTAAAGCTACTGTAGCATTTCCTTCCTTGGGGCCATTTCTTGTTGGAGATATGCCAATGGTGTTTTCACTTGTTGAGTCCATTACTGTGCTTGGTCTAAAGCAAGCAAGAGCACACAGATAGACATGCCCCAGTACACATAGCCCTGTCTCTGAGGCCCAGAGGGCTGTATTGCTATTATCAGCCATTCAGGTAACACAGATGAGTATTGAATAGATCTCACTGAGGTACTTCTCAATATCCGTACATTGTTGAAATCTGCCTCAGTCATTATGCTTTTGCTATCTTGTGTATCAGCTGATAATAAGGTTCAAATGAAAACAGAAAATATGTCATTATATGTAAATTAATGCATGTTCCACAGAGCCTTTTTCTTTGTGATTAGTCCAAACATTCATAGTGTACGTCAGTTTCCTGCATCTTTTCAGTTTCACAGTTTCATTTCATGTATGATCTATGTCAACCATAATTAATATAGAAGCAGGAAATATGATTGTTTTCTTGCATTAAAAAGGTCTGCTACAGATAACATTTATATGCTTTGACTTTGGTTTACCAAATGTTTAGTAGAATAATTTCCACATGGAAGATCTTGATTGGTATCATGTTTCCACTGAAGGAAGAGCCACCATCTGTGCTGCATGGAAGCTCAGAAGTAACTGAGGTCATAAGGTGCGTGGTATATTAAGGCAAATGTGGGTATGGTCAGGGAAAGATAGTGGTTTTGTTAAAACAATATCCCAGTAAAATCTTGTTTCATGTATCTTTTTATTTATTAAATTTCTCCAACATTACATCGAGTGTATTGTCTCAGACATGAACACATTTCACTTGTCAGTCAAGTTCCTTAAAATATTTTATAATTATGTAAATAAAAAATGTCTATAGGCATGTTATTTCTACCAAACAATATTTATTTCACATGTTAGGTGTGTTTGTAATTTCATAATTTCATAACGTAATTTCCAGGAGAGATGTTTGAATAATTAGAAAATGTGACAAAAATAGCGTTATTAGCAGGCAGATCTCTTTTCACTGTGAAACATGTCAAATAAAGAAATGAATACAGTATTATGACATGAAACTGTCATTCTGTAAAGATCCATTTTTTTGTGAAGATGTTTTTACGTGTTTATGTCTGTGTATCCCCGCATATACACGTGTGGATGCCTGATGTGTGTGAGTGCATGTACATGTGTGAATGGGTGATTCTGCGCATGAGCTTGAATATATCTGTTTGTGTGTGTTTGTGTGTGTGTGTTAGTTGATGCCCACTCTGTGCTCTTCTGCTCATGCACAGGCACTCCAGAGATGTCTGCGCTAATGGAGGCTGAAGCTGTCGTGGCTGTATTGATTGCTCAGACCTGCAGATTATTGCTCTGAAGAGTGACCAACAGCAACCCACCAAGGTAAAAACTTCTCTAACCAACAGGAGTCCGGCTGCTCTACCCTGAGAAGCAACATGTTTAATTGTTTGTGGTGTTCTCGGCCCCTACTGCTGAGGGCCCGGGGGGAGAAAGGCAAGTCAGGGCCTGACCTTTCTCTTCCATAGCTGGCTTCATTCACACATAGACTGTGAAATGTATCAGTGCTCCTCACTTCAACATTGCTCCAATTACCAGACACAAACAAAATTGGAGCCCTTATCAACTGGAATAGGAACACAGTATCCTTTTGAGACTGAGGTAGTTTATGCAGTGAATTCAACAAAAGTGAGTTACAGTGATGGGGGCGTTTTACTAGTTCATATTTCTGAACATATATGTTACCAAGACAAAAGTTATATTTGTACATTGAGAGCATGTTGTGACTACAAATTTCTACTTCCTAGAATGGCATCAACAACACCTGATTGAGTGGAAAAATGAGTAAAAGTCAGATTTTGTTAGAGACACCTTCTTAAACAACTGCATTCACGGCTGGGCAGATGCAATGAGAAATACATTAGAAAAGGGAGCAGCCCTGAGCTGGCATCCAAACACACTCCATCAGCATTCAGCTCAGTAGTTTGCAATTATAATGAATATTAATGACTGTTTTCTCATACATAATATTCTCATAATGACTCTACAAAGTAAATGCAGGCCTCTTAAAACAACCATTTATCATAACTACGCGCCAAAGTAGTAACACTGTCAAGCAGTGAAAAGATAAAGCCTTCAGCTACGCTCTTTAAACCCCAACATGTGAGCGTGTGACAGAGTAAACAGTTAATCTATTTTTTTTAGAAGAAATTATACTTTACATTAACATCGTCTGCTGTAATATGACGATCTATCGTTATTTACTGGTAATCAAACAGATGAGTTGTATTAGTTTTGGCACTGAATCTGTGTGAAACAATATAGGTCTCTTTCAGTGCAACTGCCATAACGTTAAATCATTCACACACTATTATACACATCCTCTACTGTCCAGCAACTAAAACAAAATGAAATTCAGCACAGTGTATGTGCTTAAGAGGAGTTCTTTACTTTCGTCAAATACCTTTTCCCGTGGGCCATTAAAACAGCAGAGGAGCCAGGCTCAATCCTTGCAGACATTACCTGTGAGCGACTGAACCCTATTTGGGAATTGGTAAAGCGTACAGAGAAATAGACTCGGGATAGAACACCCTAGCAAATTCCATTTCACATCTGAAGTGGTCTACTTGTGAAAGATCATTTGGTTTGGAGTGAGTAAACAGAGGGGACTCCATCGCTCTCAATGACTTATGTGTGAAAGCTGGGGATTACAGCCGATCAGGAAGTCTTGGAGCTGTTTGGAAAAGCATTGCCTTGCAAAATGAATCCCACTCCAGGCACTATGTTTCACAAGCCTCTGCTTCTCTCACATTTGTCTGTGCTTTACAAGGCTGTTGTGAACGAGGCTTAGCACTAACACAGATTTGGTTTCCCACGTCAAATGTCTGTGTTTTATTTGTATGATTCTTGAATGTTTTTGGTAACCTGAAACAGAAGCACATAGGGAACATTAGAGATTTTAGATTTGTGTGCATTGTTTTGGGTTTTATTTTGTTATGATGGTATTTTACTTGCTAATTCCTTGATGTATGTGGCTTCACATCTGAATACATTAGGACAGAAAACACAAGTGACAATGTGTAAGACAAGTTTTAACCCTTAACTGCAAACATCCCTTGTTACTTTACAGCATAACTCCCAACACTGGCCAATGTCCATACATTTTTTTTTATAGATGACACAGTTACTGTCTTGTGGTCATTGTAAGGTGGATAGTGTGTAACGTGTACAGCAATCTGATATTTGACAGTCAAACTCTTGACCTGTCAGCTGGTGCTGCCGTACTTGTACTTTCTGAAATATCTGATCACTTTGTGGAAAAACATAATTCTCATCTCATCTCTCATCTCATCATCTGTTTACTTTTCTTTTTCTGAGTTTTCGTTAGAAGAACCCTCCACAATCACAACAAGAGGTGCTCTGTAACATTTGTGTGACAGTAACAGTACCATAAAGACACTTCCTGCTCTTCATGTCTTCACTCATAGTTGCAGGGACACTAAATGGGGCTAAACAAGAAGACACAATATTACCTGCTTACCTAGAACATCAAGAATATGACTCTCATATATTGGTGCTCTATAGACTTTTAGAGACCAACACAAATAGGAAAACAATGGCTTTGAATAATCTTGTTTGTGGCTCCAGGAAATTGTTAAACAAATAGTTTGAGGAGAGACTCGACTTCAGGGTTTAATCAAGAAGTGATGAATTAACAAGTTGGAGTGTGATATAATCCATGGTAAGAGTTAAAAGAAAGTTCCCAGTTTCACCACATTATTTCAACCACTTATGTAGATTTTAAAAGAAAATACCAGAAATGTTGATTCATTAAAAACCTGTGACCACACACTACTATGACCCATACACTGGGCCACAGTTGAACCAGGAAGAAGCTGGACATGTACAATAATTAGTTTGAGTAGTAATTCTAATAATAAGTTTTTTCAGTATGAACACAAAAACAAAGAAATTAAAGTAAGACTTACTTTGTTTTAAAGCTGCACACACAAGTGTCACTTTTGCCCATTATCTCTGTATGAGTAAGTGACCCGGTGGTTATCATAACTGATGTGAATGATGACTGTACTTATTAAAATAATGCTCATATTGTACAAAAGACTCTAAAAAGTGTCATTTTCTTTTAAATAACTTCATTATTTCTCTCTGTTTTCATCAATCAGAAATAAAAAAAAATACATTGTGTGATCATAGTGAGCTTCAGTCTTGAGTACAAAAACACTACAGTGTGATGGGCAAAGTGGCACTCAGTCACTGTGGAGCTACTGAAGCTGATAAAAGAGAGAGATGTTAATTGAATGACCTTGGCATCACTGGTTTCAATAAGTACTTCTGTATAAAAAGTACAAAATACAACATGGGGAACAAGTTATTTTAATGATCGTAGGTATTGTACTGTCCTTCAGACACATCAGGAAACAGAGACAAACAAGAGAAAACACACTCAGATCCCAACCTGCGACGCTAGCATGTTATTGGTAGTGAATACCTGAACCCCAGCTGAGGGCAGACACTAGCTGTTATGACAGATCCATCAAAGCAGCGGAGGCTGTCTCTCCTGATGTGGACTCCGGCATGGGCTCTGCCTGCTGCTGAGAGCTGAGGCCTGCTCTGCATTGTCCACTGGCGCCCAGCCAAACTGACCCTGCTACTATTGTCCTTCACCCTCCAAGCTCTGAAGCCCGCTATTCAATTAAGACACAGTAACTTTGTGATGCATCCTTCAAGAGATGCTTTAAACACAGCTCCAGTAATGGGGTGTTTGCATTTTAAATGAATGAGCGAGTTGAAAGTTAAGTAGACAGTAGACAGCCTTTATGAAACTGTTTTTGTCATGCTTTCGTGCAGACCATATGACACTGTGCTGTACAGTATGCCTTGGACCAGACTTTCGAACAGTCCCTGCATCATCTGGTGTATCTGTCACATCCACAATTACATTATTGCTGTTTCACTCACACGAGCCACTGTGTCAAAGCTCTCAAAACCAAACAGATGGAGCTAGTTGGCAACAGAAGGCATGCAAATCATGGATCATTTGATTGGAGATCTTATTTAATTATTCAACCAAGTGGCCATCTTGGAGAGGACTCAATACATGCTGCCTACTGTACAATATGTGTAAGCAACTGTTACAATATTCAACTAATAATGAGTTACACAAAAGATGAAAACGGTGTTATTTAAAGGGTCTTTGGAGTATGCATGAAATTTCTGGTTGAGAGCTGGATGTTTTACTCTCTCTGTTATTTTTTTATTTCAGAGTCCAGCTTATGAGCCAAAGAATGTTGCCTCAACTATAAGGCATTTTCCCCTCAGTTTTACTTTGTAAATCTACTGATTAGGACGAGGAAACTACAGTATTTAAAAACTGAGCCTTGATTTCATGACGGCTGTATTGCATATAGCATACTTATCATAGCTCATAAAGTATCACTACAGCCACATTCAGGTTTGATGTTCATTTCATGCGAGCCTCATGAAACCTTGAATTGCAGGAAAAATATAGTGGCCACAGGAGAGACAGCTTTGACAATGAACCAAAATTACAATCATGCGGAATGAGACCAAGGATTTCAAGTAGTGAAGTAAATTAAATGAAAATTTACTGTCGGCTGAAATAGTTTGCAGAAAAACAAAATGAGCTGTATTTAACATTCAGGCACAATGCTGAAAAGTGACAATTGCTTATCTCCATGGAGATCAATAATGGCTGCAGGATCATTGTGTAAAGTGTCTGCAGGTTTAATGCAGATAGGATGTCATTATTATTTTCTTTCTCCTAATGACCATCATTATGCACGGACACTGATTGAATTCCATTTGTTACCTACGTTTGAGCCTGAGTGGAATAATTACCATTTAAGTATCTCCATTAAAATTCATGCACGGATGTTCATACTCAGACCTTCTTTTAAAAATAACTAAAATATTCTTTGAATACAAAATGCTTCGGATATAACCCGGCCTTGCTTTAATACTTCAAGTCTAATTACATGTGAGTGTTATTAAAGCATGTCTCCTCTTTTAGTTTATATATTTATTTTTAAATGATGGCAAAAGAAAAGCAAGAAACAGTTGCTGCTCAGTTGCTATCAATGCAGCACACTCTCTTAATATTTAATTAAAATGGATCTGCTGGTAAGTGTGATCAATATCCAGCACCCTGTCTAAATTGCTTTTTCAACCTCTTGTGTCACATACAAAATAAATATGTTTTAATAGTTACATACGTTTCTGTTGCATTTTAGTTTTTTTCCACAGGAAAAATGGTGATTCTGCTACATTAAGATATTAGTGGGTCTTTTTCTCCTATTTAGACTTCACACTGGTGATTTTTTTTGTCATTGTTGTCTGTTACAAACCTGGATGACCACTTCGGATGTGATTTCTCCTTCCCAAAACAAACCCCATCCGAGGTCTATACATGTGTTTGTTTATCCATCGGTGCATGAATTCAGCACCAACAAGAACATGTCACTTCTTGTTTCTTGTTTTACTGGTGGTCATCGTGCGTGTGTAGTCACCCAAGTGGAAGTAACTGTGTTTATGTTGCAGGTAAATAAGGCAGCCTCTCTCCTAATACAGCCATCTTTCTGTAAATACACAGCTGTGTCTGAACAGTGAGCCAGTGGAGGAGAACGGAGAGGGGATTTGGCCACACCTAATCAATCACTGACAGATTACTGCTAAAGCCACTTCCATACACATTAAAGAGGGACAAATGCAGAATTGCAACTGAACAAGTTCTAGTTTTAAGCCAACAGTGGGACTTCCTGGTGATTTATCAAAGTCACCACTGCCAAGCAGCATGCCTGTGTGATTGTAGTTCACAGCAGACAGAGCTGAGGCGCAGCATTGAAAGGAGTGTTTATGCCCTCAGCTGTGGCACTGTCAGCCTTGTGGAATTTACTGTAAATCACATTGCTTTTATTGCAAGATTTAGTAGCTTATCCTCTGTGGGCTCTATTCACTTCAAGCTTGTCCCTATTAGGATTTTAGCCCTGGTCTATACAGGGACTTGGATACACATCTTGAAATAATGTGCAAAATCAAGCCTGTAATTTTCTACTTTCCCACATCTTCATTACAGTTGCTGCTCTTTTGTAATAAAAATTTTTCATTGCTGTAACTCAAATAGCTTAAGCCTCAGTTTGTGTGTGTGTGTGAGTTTCAACTGAAAGATCTCTATTCCTGATGAGAATCACTGCCACTGATAGCCCAGAGATACTGTAATGCATCTTGGCAAATTATGTTGTTTACAGCATTACTCCATAAAAAGCCTGAAATCGGATTTGGTTCAGTTATGTAATGATAGGAAATATGAACACAGTTTAAAATAAGGGAAAGAAAGAGTTACTTTTTGTGTCAGTCACTCAATACACATATATTTTTGGGTTAAAGATTGATGCTACATGCTGTTATTATTTCACAATGTTTAATACCAATTGCTGTAAAGATGAGTCAGTAGGAGAAAAAACCCTCCATTGTTGCATCAAGAAGCTCCTGTGAGAAAAGACACGATGCAGCTGGTTTCTCCAAAGTCAGTGTTTCATGGCAGAAACAATAAACACCCAGCCACATTGTTGAAGTGATCACACATGACATAAGAGTCTGTAGGCAGAGGGTTAAAAAACAGGCAGTCACGTGCCGTGCAAACCCCTAACCTCATTCCCGGGGAAATGCACAATTCCGCTATGTGAGTAGTACAGGAGGTGTTTTGCATTTCTTTAGCTTTTGTTTCATTTTTTTCAAAATGGGATGGCTCATTACAGGTATAACAAACCCAATTTTCATATGTTAACTACTCTGATAAGTCTTAAGGGGTGAATGTTTTTTTTTATTCATCAACAACTTATTGCTTTAAATCTTTGAACACATTCATTGGCAAAATGATAAAATATCTGAAATTTTGATCAGAAATTGCCCAACAAATCCTAACAACCAGCTAACTTTTTTTTTTTTATTCCTCGAGGTTTGATATGTGTCAAGGAGGATTCAAGTGTGTGATGGACATGAACTGTGATCCCTGTAGCTGTATGTGCGGGTGTCTGCATGATGTGTGTATTGACGTGCTGTAGCAAGAGTTCAGGGAGGCAGCTGAGCAAAATAATTTAGAATGTCCTGCCTGCTGACACAAGGACAAAGGCACAGACTGAACATGCCCATATGAGGAAGGAGACAATGGACGTGGCTACACCTGGAAATGCACTGCTGTTGTTTTCATCGTGACCTCCACAGCACACAGAGATTTTCACAGGCTGTTCCGACAAGCGTGGACATTCACTTCTGGTCGAGTCAGCTGAGAATTAACAGCACATTATTCCAGCCTGGACAGAAAATTCTGATGAGCACCAGCAACCTCATATAATTAGCAGCCAAGCAAATGAATTCAAACACACACTGTTATTATGATCATTTATTCTGCTTCTTAGTGTTTTATGCTTAAGTCTTCACTAGTTCTGAGAAAATCTTCTATTGCTTTTGTCTCTAACTTGCAATGTAGGCTACAAAAAAACAGAGAGATGAAAAAAAAGAAACACTCTGCTAACAGGGACAGTCACCGTGAATGATACTGGACCGTGCAAGCTTAAACTGTCATTGTCCAGAGCAGCTCACTGGCTACTCTGTGTCCTGCCTTTTGGGTAGGATTTCTCCAAAGAGCTCATGCAGTTGGAAATTAACACCATGCAGTCAAGGGAGTACTGAAGGCTGAATCAATGCATCACTCCTAGGACCTTGGGTATGGATATGAGAGGGCATAATGGGACTTTTGGTGCCGATCTTCATATCATGTGTCTAACCAGGGTCCTCATGCAATGCTTTCCCAAAGGAGGAGACATCAACTCCCCCTCTTTCAAGGCTGTGTACAGATAACAGGGATCGGTGAGAGAATAACCTGCAAACACTTGTAACACTTTTTTCGGGCACTTTAAAGTTGTAATTTAAAATTTGCAAAGACGCGATTATTTCCCTCCTTGCTGAAAATTAGCAGGTTAATTTAGCTGAAAGAGTGGAAACGGGTAAAACAGCTAGCCAGTGCCACTCACAAAGCAGTTTTAATGTGTATGAGGACTATTTCTTGTCCAGATGCAGTGATTTCCTAGAATCTTAGCGTCACTGTGAGGTTGCCAGGCAGCTGGCATAGACTCCAATTTCCCCCAGGCTACAGTCTATATGCTAAGCTAAATTAGCCAACTAGTAGCTGTGGCTTTATATTTAGTGGCCAGATATTGTATCAATATTTCTGTCAAGTCCTGTCAAGAATAATTGAATTTCCATAGTTATACCTAATGATTGATATGCAACTCTAATTACCTTTACCTTTATCTGGAAAGTACCAGCAGGCACTTTAAGCTAAGGAGTTGGTGAAATAGTTACACTATTAGAAAGAAAAAAAGGCACTTTTTTACAGATCACAGAAAAGAAAGTGTTCATAATATTTACAGAAGATTGGCCTAGCACGGTAAAAAAAAATAAAAAATAAATAAAATAAAATAAATAAATCTCGTTATTGTGCAGTATCTTGTGTAAATGAATACCTCAAATTGACTATACAGTAGCTACATGGCAGGAGAAGGCAGCTATCTGTGCCGACAGTAGAATTAAACTGGTTATGCATGAGCTATGAATGAGCTATAGCCAAACGTTGTCATGATAGGCTACTTGTGCACCGTCGCTTATTAAGGTTGATCCCCTTTGAATTTGGCTCCGGCTGCAGAGAACATGCGCAGTGTGAAGCGTGCTGCCTTCAGTCAGTGGAGCAGCTGTCCAGGGTTTGGAATTCCAACATGGCAGAGGCTGTGGTCAGTCTTCCCCTCACTAACTTGGAATGGTTTCAAATCGCGAGCAGCCACGCTTAACCTCCGCGAGCCATTCATCTGCACACTCGCCGGATCGATGGTACTATAAACCCTGACGCTGCCCTGTCACCTACACAGGTAAGCCTTGCACGCTGTCTACCGGTGATGTTGACAATTAAAAGGAGAAACGGAGCAGCCCTGTGCGCGCAAACGCTCGCCGAGAGTCTGTGTCGCGCATCGCGGATCTGCAGCGCAGTCTGCGGACAGTCAGTTCTGCATTCTCCAAAGCGAAATTACTTGTCGTCGCTTAAGTGCGGGCAAAATAAAGGATGTGAAGTTCCGCGATTAGGAGCGAGTGTGCAAGAAACCTTTCACTCCTCATAGTTTGATGATGAGATGGTCACACATACGGCTGGAGCCAATCTTTTAAATAAGTTTCCCGCAACGAGAAGTTTTTGCATGTCAGGCTGAATAAAACTTAGCGCGATAACCGCAGGCGGGAGGTTAATAGATGGGTTGTCATTGCGCTCTTAGTGGGACAACTGCTGGCAAGTAATCTATTTTAAAAGTAAAGGGAGGAGGGGGGTATCACGCTGGTTTAGCCTCTTCCTCTAATAGGCGGCATGAAGAATGTGTGTTTTATGTCATCTACAGTCTCTCACATGCTTCCTATTCTCTTGTTTCAACTCGCGCAAAGAAGTGACAGGCTCCAGCCGTGTGCTTGTGTGGCTCTCGCGTCTCCGTCCGGGGCTATATTATTATTTATTTCCCTCGCATGTTCCGTTTTCCTTTTGTTTTTCGCATTATCCCTAACTACACGAGCTAAATGAATACCTGAGGAAAAGAACAAGCCAGCGTGCGTTTTTTAAGTTGTGAAATCCGATAGCTGCAGAAAAAAAGTGCCTGTAATGAGAAGCAACCTTTGGAATTCCTCCTCGTGAAAATTCCGATTCTGCTGTTTTCCCTCTCCTCTTGTTTTTAGGCTTGAAGACATGATCACTAGCACCAGTATTTATGGTATGTTCATTTTGTAATTATCATAAATATTATTGTTATTGCTCCATATTTGTTGGAATTGAAAACAATCTGTTATTACAGCAATGCATTTTTTTCCCTTTGTGCATGTTTGGTTCATCTTCAGAAGTTTACTTAATTAAGGTTATAATAATAAATGCCCATAGTCCAGAGATAAGGGCACATCCTGTGATTAATTTGTGCCTTTATCAATTACAGTTTTGGTGAAGGTTAAAGAATTTGCCCCCAGTTTAATTTGCTTCCAGTGACATTCTTTATGTTCACTTTTACTTTCTCTCTCATTGCACTTCTTATTTCTTCATATTTCTGCATGCAGTCCAGCTAACGATATGATTATTTCGCCCTAATAGACAATGACTGTGAATTTATGCAGAGGGGTTGTATATTGTCCATGAGGAGATCAGATTTCAAACCCACTTATTTGAAACCCTTTATATGTGCACACAAAGACATATATCAGGTCGTTGTTAAGACATAAATTAAATCTTTGACCTTTTTAAAAAGAATTTATAGTAGAAAAAATGTCATTTATTTTAAAATGTGTGATATGGCTGTAGCTCAGGATCTCTTGTAGATGTTTTGAAAATTATAACTTGTAGTGAAATGTCAGTTTACATTTAAAAAAAAACCCCGCAAGAGCAAAACATTTAGCATCATAGTTTTATAATTATGTGACAACAGTTGAATCATAAATTTAATCTTGTGTTCAGTATTTACAAATATAAATAAGAATTAGTTCAAAGTAACAGACAAATATCTGTAACACAGTGATGCTACAACATGATTGTTATTGTAAGGTAATTTACGTGATGTGATATAGAATGACTTTTGGGAAAACTCACACTTTGACTTGTTTTAAACTTCATTTAGGAAGTTGTCATGTACTTTTTTAAAAATTTAGTTATCACATTCCATAGCAACTCACATGTGAAACTAAATTAGATTTGTTCACAAATTAGTTCAAAGGCAGCGTCAGAAAATAGCTGTTATTAATGTTTCAGTGGAAATGGTTTGTGACAAGCCAGTAAATGGATCTGAGCATGGATACAAAGTCAGGAGAAGTAACAAGTTGCGTGCTGTATCTCTTTTGCAAACACTTTGTCCTGAGTGAACCTTTTCCACCTCCATAGAACAATTTACTTAATTGTGTTCACACATTTCATTTGCATGTTTTGCTTTGAGAGGAAATTAACATCATCAGCAGTGAGCTGAAGTATGTTTTCATTCCTCTTCAAAAATAACAGCATTGCAGCATCTGTCACTCAGTGAGGGGGAAAAAAATGTACATTACTACCACGTTCATTATGTTTGAGTGTTTGGTTGTAATGTGTTTTTGTAAAGTGGGTATTAAATTTGTTGGTCACATTTTGATGTGTTTCATATTAAGGCACCCCCTCCCCCCCATACATGTGTGGTGGTTATTTTTATTACAAAAGAACTTTGATTTGGAGCTGCTCAGATATGGATACTCAACTAGATGGCAAATAGTGTGCAGCAATTAATTAAATTTAAATCTGAATCCACAGCTTGCACGTACCCTGAAATGGTCTGAAATGTGCACTCTGTTTAAAGGCACCATTTTACTTTTGGACCTATACAACTTGAGATTTTCCAAAAATCACAATAATGTATTTTAATGTTTTCGTATGTCCACATTTATTTTTGGTGGAAGTTTTGTTTTAAATTAATAGAGAAATCATCTCAACCGTAAAAACAATCCTCTTGCTTTTATCAGACTCTTCTCTCAGCTCTTTCATCCTAAATATCCTAATTATCAAGTACAACCTGAGGATATTTATCAGAGTTCAAACGCTGGAAGGGTTCCATGTCTGCTCTCCTGCAGCGTGTTAGGCGATTCTTGCAGGTCCTTACTTAACCCCAGACACCTCCGGTGTGCATGGAAAGAAGCTGACAGCTCTGTTTATTTCTGATAGGATAGCACTTATGATAGCAATCTAAGCTGTTGCTTGACATGAATCTCTGAGCTGAATTTGACGACAGATGCTGACCCTCCTGTTTTCATCACCCTCTTCACTGAATGTCACACATGTTCACACTGTTAAGAGTGACTCTAAATACTAACAAGAAGTTGTGTGAAGTAAAGTAAATAATTGCATCCACCTATATTTCCGAGTGACACGGTGCTGCAAGCATATGGAAATACACTCATTATATTTAGTTGTGTGATATTGATAGAGGAATTGCTTGCAGATGGTGGCTAAAGCAGAGGTTTTCCTCTCCACAGTGCTGTCAGTGCACTTCCCTTGTTTAATGTGGTCAGATGAATTTTGAGAATGAAAATATATTTATAAAGTCATTTTGAATTTCCTAAATCTTTATTTTTCTCTAGAAAAAAAGCTGCCTTATGAGCTCTATGCACTAATTGCTCCACTTAAATATAAATAAAATGAGGTTTTCAGGAATTCAGTGTTTCTGTCTTCTACTGTTACCACTATTGTAACACTCAGCATATCCTTGAATCACTGTCAGGTTACTGAATCACAGCTGTGCTTAAGAAACAAAATAGCAGCAGATCTTCAGATTGCATCTTATATTAATCTGTGATTTGACAGTGTCATGTGTCTGTGTGAAGCAGTGTAGCCGCAGTAAATGTTCTTCCCATAATCTGAAGTCACTATTAGTGATCACTAAAATTGACAGCATGATATAAACCATTACTACAGGGAAGTAATATATGACAGGACCGGCACTTAACGTGTATCTGTGCATTAATGATGACAATTAAAGACAGTGCCTGAATCCCTATATCTGACCCTGTGTAAACACCCCCTGGGAAGTCTGCAGCACCGTTGTAAATCAATGAAATATTCATCTTTACAGATGGATCTATTTGTCAGTAACTACAGGAGATCCCATGCAGCCGTTTGACAATAATGTATGAGATCAGTGCAGGATTGTCATCTTTAAGCAAATATGTTAAGTGGTGTCTTCACTGCTTTTCATATAAAAAGAGAGGGAGTCCCCAATGGAGTACGGCGCTAGGAGAGGGGACAAAAAAACTCCAGTCTTTCTTCTAAGTATTCTACGTGTTCCTCCCTCCCTCCCCTCTCTTTCTCTGTTTCGCCGGCCGCTCGTCTCCTTCTCTCTTGTATCCACATCTCTGTCGTTTCCCTCATGGCAGCTTGCTATGTTATCTTTGTGTGTTTCTCTCTGCGCTGACAATTCTTGCAGTGATCTAAGTTGGACTGCATTAGAAAGTGGAGGCAGCTGTCTGTTGCTATACTGAGGGACGTGTTTGCTCTACTGCAAAGATGAAGGACCATGAATCCTTGACATCCTCCCTTTCTCTCCCCTCCTCCTCCTCCTCCTCCTACCATCTCATTTAGACACAGCGACTGTCTGCTCAGACTTGTTTTTTTTCCTCTGAGTGACAGCATATGGCATAGACATTTTCTAAAATGCATGTGCCTACCATTGGCTGCTTGTACTTACCCTTCATGTGTCTCCTAGCTACAGGCTTGTCATGTATTTTTTTTCATCTCACTCCGTTTAATTTTGTTTAACAGATTTTACTGGATAAAACAACACAGGTTGCATATTTGGAGCTACTCAGTCTTACAGTTTCACCGCAGCCATAATTCAAATTATTTTGGTTGTATTTTAGCATTTATTTTATTTTTTAACTGTTTATTCAAGGATTGTGTGGATGCATGTCTTTGTATGTTGTTGTACGTGTGTGTGCATGTCTGTTCCTCTTTGTGCGTTTTTTTTTCACTCACCAGTTTAAGAGAGGACACAATGCCTTGTTCTCGTTCTCTTCTCTGTTTTTTTAAGAGGCTCATCTTTCACACGTACTCTATATCCTATAATGTTATTATGATCCATACCATGATGCGTAATGTGCTTATAGAGTTTAGGGTATACTAAAAGACTGATTATGACAGAAACATGTTCATGAATCATGTTGTAGGGCCGGTTTATTAAGGTCGTATATACGTATATGCACATATGTATATCAGGCCTATTATTTACTATGGGATGTGTTGCCTTCAACTCCTTGTTCTCCTCATTTCAGCACATTGAAATAGAGGCTTTGTTTCACATGAGGTGTCTCTGCACTCATAAGGAGACGAGGCAGCTCCGAGCCTGTTGGGGATTGGCTAGAATAGACAATCCCCAAGTGTACTAAACTAGGTTTAGCACTAAGGCTTTTAATCTGGACTTGTAGGAGATTCATGTGCATTCATAGATTTGCCTCTGTAATTATCATACCCCCAGTGGCAGCCGGAGAGACGTTTGCCTAAATCACTGATGTCCTCATTACACTGTTTACATTTTAATTAGACATGCTAAATTTTTTTTAGAAACCAGAAAGATTGAACGATTTTCCTATCTTTAGTTCAGAAAAGATAGACTATGCCTAGAGTGTTGCCTGGCCGTAAGTCAAAGTCTTGCAATATGTGTGTGAATCTCACACACACAAAAAAGATGTAATTTTCCACAGTTCTCACCTTGTTAATGCAGCCTTCTTTACATACCCTTAAAATGATTTATAGTGCATTATTATGTGCTGAGAGCATCATTTGTAGGTTGCTTTATGAACAAGGTCTGAATGGAGTGGCTTTATCCATAAGAAATCATTCAACATACAGTACCAATGACTGAATCTGCTTCCATATCTTTAAATTATGTCTTTAGTCAGATTATTTATTGTCACTCTCAGGCAGTGGATATCCAGCCCTCAAGGACTATGATTAACAAAATCTACAATTACATGGCTTTTGAAAATAGCTGGCACTTTGAGCCGTCATTGTGTGCCTGAGCACTGTTGCTTATCATTGAATAACCTTGGTGAAGAGAGGTGTTTTTTCCTGTCCTTCTTCCAAGGTGTTTTTTTTTCATTGCTTGCTGTTGGGGAGTTTCTAGAGTATTGTGAGAGAGCAGCAAGCGTTTCACAAGAGGATAAGAGAAAACTCAATATTTTGCTGTATTGAAATTCCTCTTGTGTTCTCACAAAACAGTGTCTGACTAATCTGGCAATCGAGGCCGCCATTCTAGCTCGACTGAAAACCATGCAACTTGAGTACTTTTGCACCAGAGCGCATTTGCCAGCTTCATTATGGAAATCTAAGTAGTAGAAATGAAATGTACCTTTTATAAAAAAAATTCAACCTCTCACATTTCTGTTGAATCTGACCTGTCTTAATCAATATAACCCCTTAATTAAGACAACACCAAAAGGTTTTCAACCACTGCTTTGATGTAGCTTTTCCTAAATTTAAAATGAGATTAAAACATCTTTTTGTAAGAATAAAATTAGAATTGGATTTTTTTCAAAGAATAACACATATGTCAACCATTTAATTTTGTCATTGCATGACAGTATAATAGCCTTGTAGTTCATGTATTGAAATTCATGCTTGAATTAACTTTGATATTTATATTCAAGAGCATGCAAGGGTTTGCTTTGAATAAAAAAGTTAATCTTTTGACTGCTTTTCATTGCCCTGTTCATTTCAACCTATCTTAATTATCTCAAATTGGTATCAGAGACAATTAGCTAAAACGATGATCAGACGAGATGTGAGCCATCAGTGGTTTTCGCAAAGTTCTCAGCGATTCATTCATCCTCCGTGGACTCGGGTGGCTGACAGGTTGGCGTTGTGCCAGGTGCTGGCAGCGGGAGCCTTGAGTGCCAGGGACGGGGGAGAGGATGGGTTGAGGTCTGCCTGATGGTGTGGAGAGGAGGGAGATGAGGAAGAGCAGGGAGGGAAGGGATGAGTGGATAGAGGGGTGAGTACACGCTGCCATGGAGGTTTAAGGTGTCAGGCTGCGGCAAGGCAGCGAGTGTCTGCAGTGACACTGTGACGTGACCACGGCAATGTGTGCATAAGTGAGGCAGGATGTCTGGATATTCGGGAACAGCCACTGGTATTATGTATTGTTGTAATAGTGCACAGCTTATTATAGTATAAGGTGCTGCTGTACCATGTGCAAAAACCACAAGTAACCTTATGTTGTCTTCAAAGTAGGTGTTAGGAGTGAATGTGACCGTGTGACTTTCAACATGTTGGTATAATTAGAAATAATTAAATATGAAACAATAAGGAAATGTTTGTTTTGATCACAGTAAGATTAATGCATGTATATGCATTCATAAAGTGGATTCTTTTTTCTTTCTCCCCAACAACTGGAGTTTCACTTGCACAGTGTAAGTGAATCATCACTACAAGTCTTGTTGTCTGGCGTGTGGCCTATTTGACAGTCCTCTTTTGAGTCCACATGGAATTAGATTAATTTAAATAAAAAAAATAAGAGTGCACAAAAAAAAAGAATGAGTGCTCAAAGAGTTCAGCATCATCAGAGAGCTTTATGAGGGCTGACACTTCTTTTGTGTTCATTATCAGGAAATCACCTCAGGGAGTCATGTTGACTTTGCATGGTCTAAAATAGCTGTTACAGTGGACTGCCCCACACTTGCTCGCTCACTTCCACTTTAAGTATCTGGGGAGGCAAGGTGGAAATACCAAACGTAGGTTTTGCTGAGAAAAGCTAAACATAGCAAAGGAAATCAAGCCATTTGTCCAGTTGTGCTGTCTAGGATGTTGTGAGCACTCAACAATAAGTTAATGTTTTGCTTAAAATGGTTTGATTTTTAGTGTGCAATCCTGCACCACATCTGCAAAAACAAGAAGTGTACAGAAACATGGCATGTTTTTAACAGGTTGTTGCAAACAGTTTATTTCTTTCCTACAGTGAAATAAAAACTAAAAGTGTACTTTTATTGTTATATTTTTCCTTCTAATGCTCTCCTGATTGAAAGGAAAATGTATAAACATTATGTCATCGTTGGCATTAATAAGCCTGCGCACGGTTTATAGCAGCAGCATTTCTATACTGCACAGAACAATAGTAGATTCATTTACTTGGAGCGTGATGTTTCTGCAGTCCAAACCCTGACTGCATTGCCTCTCCCACATCTTTAAATGGATCCCATGAGTCTTCAGTTCTGTTGTTTCCATTATTCATTTCAAAACTTCCATGTAGCATGTAGAGGCTAGAGGGGTGAAAAATAATTTTGTGTCTAAAAAAAAATTGATGTAGAGCAAAGTCACTGCTTTATGCAAAGTGTGCCATGCCTTGGGAGCATGTGAGCTGGTATACTGTAGGAGGAGTGAGTGCTTGTGCAAAGGATGGACTGTATGTGTGTACATGTGTGTGCATGTGCCCGCCTGTGTGTGTCTGCGTGTTCCTGTCAGTCTGTCAGCTAGGCCCTAATGTGGCTCCCTAGAGGTACCTGGGGGAGACCCATCTAGCACCCAGTCAGCCTCTGCTGGCGGCCAAGTGGTGACAACGGGTTCCCACAGAGAGAGGAAGTGTCATAGTATGTATGTAAACTAGTGACAGATGACTGGAGACATGTGGCCTGTAGACACTGGGCCTGAAAGTAAAGCAGTTTTGCCTCTTCGACTTCCTTTCTCTCTTCCCACTTGAGACCTCAGAGAGTGAGCATCAGGCTCCGCAACAGCACGGAATACATTGACAACAAGTCAAAGATGTGAATAAAAAGGATGCAAATGATTTGGCATGAAAAGACGCATGCTATGCGCAAAGGTTTTGTTTTCCTTTGAAAGGCTGTAGCAAAGGAGTGAGGAGTTTTTAGTGTGCAGAGCTTCAGGCGGCTTTTCTAGGCCACAGGTCATGTGGGTCAGTGTTACACTCCCTGCAGCCTCACTTCAACCCTCGGTCTGGAAATAGAACATGCAACGTCACCCAGCCAGGAGGGAGGTAGATTCCAGACCTCAGTGGCCACGGGCTGCACATGTGGAATCTGCTCGTGTAGTTGACCCCAAACGTTTGAAACTCAGAATGCTCCCAGTAGGATATTGTTATTTCATGCATACCCAAATGAGCAAGGCTGTACGAATTTGCCTTGTACAAAGTGGACCAGCATACTTAGACTCTTCACTCTCGGCTGTTCGCAATTCATCAAGGGATCTTGCACTAGCCAGAGGCACATTTATTTAACAGTATGCACATAACCTGTAAGACAGGCAAAACATAACAAATAAACTGTGGAGTAGTTGTTTTTTTTTTTTATTGCATATTTCAGCCAGCAGGCCATTTGCCTACTTTCCTCTTTTTAAGCACTCATTGAAATAGATGGAAAACTGGCACATGGAAGGTAGAAATCCAACCAGTGTACAGTGAAGAAGCGAGCCAGCTTTTTTTAAGATTTCACTCAGGTTTTTAAATCATAGTCCATAAAACACCTCTGCTATTAGGCTTAGTGCTATTTTCATCTTTGTTAAAAAATTCTATTTAACACTTTTGTGTTTGAAGCCACTATGGTTAAATTCTAAAAAATGCCATTTTCATGCAATATATAGACTATACATGTGTGAATGTCATAAAATATGATTTTATTTTTATTTATATTTTAGATATTCTGTTCATACTTTAATGTCCATTAATCAAATTCAAAAAATGTGTTTGCTGGCTTTAAAACAAGCCAAACTCATAACATGAACCTTCGCTTAAATGAATCATTTCCTTGTACGTGCTCATCCACACTAAGGTTATCTGGAAAGAAGTTGGTAGCATATTAGGTTGCCAGTCAGTGCTAAATGCAGACTTAAATGTAAGGACACAATATGACAACATCTTTTATTTTATTATTTATTGAATTTCTTTTTTCATTGTTGATTGTAAGCACTTACATGCAGCACTTAGAGGTTATAAACACATTCTGATGCAGTCAAGGGTGGCTTTTGTATTTTTCCCCTTTTTAGTCTCTTTGAATTTTTAGTTTCCTGTCGTGGCACTGCAGCGTAGGATAAATTTCTTCATAATTCATAAAGAATCACTGGCAGCCATTTGTTTGGTCCATAGACATGAAGAGTAATTCAAATATTTAGACAGAACAGTGTCACTCTTATTAAAAATTAGATCAGTATTTGAGCATTAGAATTGGAGTACTGTGTTATTGCGTCATTGTGTGTGTGTGTGTGTGTGTGTGTGTGTGTGTTTGTGTATTAACATCCATGAGTTGCAATGGTGAACACCTGGTTCTTCTCCTAATAGTGACCATTTGAGAGAAAGCTGTATGTCCAAGTGACTGCTTTCTATCCAGGGAAGTAAAATCTATCAGCACTGATGAGTTCGTGCTCCATCAAATATATCTGTGCCAAACTGTTTATTGTGAGCTCCAGTAGTGCTATTGTGCTATTCTCTAGTCCATGTGTTGCAAAGAGCCAATGGGTGACCCTGGGTTGTGTATATTGATGAGTGGGATTTGTTTCTTAATAGAATTGTGTCTAATTAATTAGCTTTTAATTGGTTGAACTCTGAACATGCAAATGCAGCACAATGTAGAACAATCATTACTTTAAACTGCATAAAGAACTGCATACTGGGGTCAACGTGATGAAATGTGTTTGTTGTGTCTCCTCATTTTAATTTTTTTTATTTTATGTGCCGTAAAATTCCTCCAGACTTGCCTGAGGATTGGGATTTATAACTACAGAAAGGTGTTAGTTAAACAACGAGGAATGTAGATATATTTGAAATGCCTACCTCTCAATTTCTATTAATTATCTCATTTATTTTCCTCAATTGCGTTGTGCCACAGATTAACCTTTTTCTTTCCTTCATTTCATAATCTATTAAGGAATACTCTGGAATAATTTTAATGGCACGAGCCTCTCGTGCTTTCTTGCATCACTTCTATCAAAGCTGAACTCTTTGAAGCCGGTGGATGAGAGAATAGCTGCCTTCATACAGCTTCCAATGGGCAACTCTGCCTTTTATACAAATTACTGAAACAATGACAGTAAATATGTATATGTAAATATTTAATATTTTTAATGTTTAAGTTGCTAATTCTTGGTCTGTATTTCTAGAATAGACTATATAATGACCATTCACGCTTTTAAGTTGTACATCTTTAGAATGGGACCATAAATTGATTAAGATGGAGCTAGAGACTGTGAAAGACACGTTTAGGATCATGTTCTTTTGTGTTTCCCATTCGTAAAGTTTCATTTTGTGCCTTTGAAGTTTGCAAGTGTTTCAGTAACTGACCAAACACAGACTGCAGTTTTATTAAAGCTTGTTACTGACATGTTAGGCTTCTACAGTTTAAAAGCCCAGTTGCTAGAAATAGATTAAGTATACAAACTACACAAGAAAATTATAAAATATAAATTGATATTTTTTTTAACCTTTAAAGGTCCCAAGCTATAATTTACTGATTTATATTGAAACTGTTTAATAGGACTGTGATAACAACATCTTATAACACCTGCTGCCAGAGCCACCACAAAGATGACAACATATTTCACCATGTAGTCATCGAAAGGAAACACAGCAGGTTCACTCAGTATCTGTGCATATCAGTCAACAGGTGATTTGCTCTCTGAACATCACCTCATTGAAGTGAATAAGATGGAGTTTCTCTTTATTGATGACTGCTGAATGCAAGCAGGAGGATACTTCAGAAATTTCTCATAATAAATCTCTCACTCACCATTCAAGTTCCTCTTCGTGTGTGGCTTTTTTTGTCTGTTTAGCGAATGGCTTCGATGTTCATGTTTGCCTCTTCAACCCTCTTCACAAACCCACACTATGTGGACAAATTTTGCTCAAAACCAAAAGATGCTCAAAATATCTTGTTAAATTGTACAAAACATGTGTATAACATCCTGCACAAAATATCTATCAAAACATTGCTTTGACTGCAGAGCTATAAAAAATAAATAAATCATAGCCCTGTAATTGAGTGCTGGAACAAGCAGGTACAAAATACAAAATTATGAATGACATTCTCATTTCACTTTATGGACAGAGGATTCAGACTTTGTATAATGGTTTTTGTTGCAGACATAAAAATTAGTAATATTAAATTTGTTGCAAAACCAAACTTACTTCTGAAAGCGAGGGCTGTAATTCAGCGCCATGGTGCTGTACTGACCATGCCACCTCAGCTCTTAGAAGCCATTGTTTGCCAGTGGGCGAACCAATCTCCTAGACAGCTCTTTCCTTGTAAAAGTTCCCCTTTATGGCTTCACTACTTCACTTCAGTAACTTTATTACAGTATAGCTGAGAGATTTCTATTTCATATTGACCTAAGATTGCTTCAGTTGTCTCATTTCACCTTTTGTCTGGCCTGTGTTGGAGAAGTGACCTTCTTTGAGACTTGCAGTCGATAGCGCAGAATGCTTCAGAATGCTTCAGCTGGCAGTGGTTACAGGCAAACATCCTTTTCCTGTTCACATGGGTATTTTCAATTAGAGTTCAATCTCAACTTTTAATCAGTTTAACGTGTAGGAAATGATAAATGGAACGGCAGATGGCTCAAAACAAATTTCACATTTGCATTTATTTCTGTATGATTACGGTTAATAACAGCTAATTCAAACAAATTAGACATTTCTCTTCATTTGGACATCATGTATGTTCTGTCATTATACAGGAAAAATGATGTAGCAGTGTTGTATGTAATGTTTCTGTCACAGGTGAAACAAGGTAATGCTCTTTTGTGTTGTCATTCTCATGGCATATATTGGTGTTTACCATCCAATTGAAGCACAGATATGTTCCTTTCTTTTTACTGCAGGCTATTTAAGTGCATTGGTGTGTAGCAACCAATGGGTCTTTGTTTGCTGAGTATTGTAAACCCTTTCCCAGTCTCTGTGAAAGGGTGAAGTAATGCCAATGGCTGTATATGTGTTAAAAAAAACCTCATTCTGATTTGAGTCTCAAGATCTCTCTGTGAGGAATGAGATATTTTTTTACACTGTGATTTTCTTCCCGTCTTAACCAGGTTAACATGGCTGTAAAGTCTAATGGTTGGAAGTGGGAAGTAATCACAGTTGTGAATCGGACCAGTGAACAAGATAATGTGTTAATTTCCAACGGGGCTTGGCCTGCTGGTTTGAAAATCCGATGACTGACTCCTGGAGCTTTTACAGTCAACATGTGATAAAAAGCTAGACAATCTTACCAAAACTTTTCTGTTTGCACTTTTTTTTGTTTCCTCACGGCCCCTGTCTCCATGATTGGAGGCTTCCTTGGGGTAACAGGACTTTGGGGAATGAAGATGTTAGTGAGTAGCTTTTGGTCAATGAGCCTTCATGTAGCAAGGTCACAATCTGCCTCTCTTCTCTTTTGAAGTGTGTAAGTGATCCCTTGAGAGGCAGAGTAGCCAAGTTCATAGAGGCTCACAAGAAAACCACTGCCTCTACTGTACATGTCAAACAAGTTTCACCAAGTGCTCGAATTCAACAACTGTGTTCTTTTAACTAACAAGCCATTTGAGTATTCATCAGTATTATGCACTACAGAACACTATGAAGCCCGTCTCCTATAATTGTCTTATTTTATTCAGTGTACAAGTTCTACTTGTGTGTGGAGAGCTGTTAGTTTAGCATGTGTGTGGATTTAGCTATACTTAGGGTAGTAATGGAAGATATAGCCTCGGGGGCCTCTTGGCCTGAAGAGTCATGGTTTAATTAGCATCAGTGAGACAGAGAAATGACGGCTCAGAGAATCTCTCAACCTCACGATTTACTGTATTACAGGGAAAAATGAGAAATACACGTTCCCCTCAAGCCAATAGAGTTTATCATCAGCTCTGCCCAAAAACCCCCACGGGACATGAGAATATCCAGGGTATGTAACAAAGAATGCATTATGTTATCAAATTCAAGTTTTCAATTTCTGTGTATATTCACTGAGAATCCTGAGAAACTTTCTTCCTTTCTACATGGAAAACTTATGCTGTCTTTTGCACAAGATGGCACCAACATTTTTTTTAATGGCAATTCAAGAGTTCTTTAAACCAGGAAGTTATTACTATGCTGTGGAAGCAGGTCAACAGATGGGTCCAGATGAGTCACTGCACTATTAAGTAGAAAAGATGACATGTAAAAACCAAACATAAATGTAATTTCATGTGTATCCTGCTGTGTCTTACTCACATTAAATATAACAAAATAAAGATAAGCAGCATTAATTCATTGCTCACTACCCTGTTGATGACACTCAGCTCTGAGGTCAGTCGTCGATGTATTATCTTAATAATCATTTCTCAGACAAACTGACTCAGTGTGAATTACAGTGGCCATGTTCACTGAATGAAGGAACATGCAGCAACTTCAGGACTTTCTTTCATTCTCAACAGTGCTGTATTTTTCTTTCCATCACCACTTTGAACAGCAAATCATTCACACAGTACACAGTCACATGGTTTATTCCACTTCATTTAAAGACATTTGAAATCCAAAGTGGGCATTTGTACAGTTAAATTATGAAATGATTTCTGAGTGGGAACATTTACATCTTCTCATTACATTTCAGATGAATTATTCAAATCATCAACAGCCCAGTGCCAGCAAACACTTTTACTCTGTTACAAGCTCTTACAGCTGCTGTTGAAATAATGTGCTGCTCTGTAGATTAATAGAGTTTCAGAAAATTTTAGGCTGACTGTAAGAGGAGCACGCTGTCTTGTTCTTTATTTTATAACCAGCATCTTCTGTATAACACAAACAAAAGACTTGAATAACTTCAGCTGCTGCTAATGTTTACTGTAGCTCCATATTAAACAGTTTATACTGTGGATATACACTTTTTAATTAGGTGTGAAACCATGTGTCAGTGAATCCTCTTCCTAGCAGAATGACATTGTTTGGTTGCATCTATTTAGAGAAAGATGGGGAGCTTGTGAAGTGGTGATTTTGTCCATTTGAGTCAGTTGTACTGCCAAACTGATTTCAGTTGGCTCTAGAGCTGCTGTAGAAACCATTTTTCTCCATCCCATATGATGATATCAGGACTCTATTAACTCTTGTCCAAGCACAACTAGTGTTGGGCTGTCCTTGTGGTGGTAAAAGCAAATGATTGCTAGTTGAAGAAAATACTTTTTATAGTATGTTGCTGTTTTTAATGACTTTGTGAGAGTATATTGCAGGCATGAAAATGACTGTGCTTTGTGACATTGCTAACTGAGTATATGAAAATATGTATGAAAGGTATTCTGATGTTTAATGGTTTATTTAATTCCGGCCACAACGTGAATGCAGGCTCAACGATAGTGATCAAGAGTAGTGAAGCCAATGATTGTTGTACAGGTTGGATACCTGACCTCAGGCCAACAGGACTCAACAAAGCTTTAAAAATTATATTTATGTTCATGTTCACAATTTAACTGCTAGCCTACTTGACATGTTTTTTAAGTTCTTTTTAGTAAGAATATAGTGATAACATAAACAGTAAGACTCTAATTTAGCTCCAGATAACATTGTGTAATGTGTGTTTGTGTGTAAAATAATCTGCCTATGGCCCATATTAAACATGTTTTTCAGTGGTCATGAACAAGGTGCCCACACACATCTAAGGAGATAAATAGGCAAGCTGTAACCATGGTTACTTTGTTACACTGTAACACACACTCGGTGTTGGGCTCAGCTCGGGTTCGGACATAGAAAAACAGAGCCTGCCTGGTTTGGGCTGGGCACAGCTCTGATTTCTATAGCCACTAGACTTCTGTGATATCCGAATCTTTTTAATTCTGGTAACCAGCTGGAGTGAACAGTTTTATCTGAAACAAATATGCTTATTGTCAAGTTAACTGCAATATGTTGTGCATTCATACTGCTGGTACAAATATGAGCTGATAAGCTCATAAGGTAAATAGGGACCACTTTAAAGTCTTGTATCCATTAGATGATCTGTGTGTGTGATCTGTGTATTTCTGAGAAATATTAAATATACACGAGCCAGAATTGTCTACTAAAACAGTTTATACAGTGTGATATTGTTGTGAAATTTAACATTTGATAATTGTTGTTTTGTGTGATTTTGGCTTCTATGAACATTGAATTCAGTATCCTACACTGTGGACATGTGGTTTAAGGAACACAAGCGGCAGTGTTGCTGGTGGGAAGTCAGTTAGGGATCACAGTGCAAGCAAAACTCATACATGGCTGGTCAGGAGCCTGTAGCATCTGACTGTTTTTCTGCTGTCTTTCTCAGGTGTGTGTGAATTAGTAATGAGCAAGCTTACAATTAAAGATGGAAATATTGCACATAAGCTACAGACTATTGTTGAAAAAACACCATCATTAAAAAATATCAAATATTCATTATATGCTCATATTAACAAATCAGATTTCTCCACACATCTCCACTGTTTACCACAATGTATTGAAATTGAAACATATTGAGATGATCACATTAATTTATATCTGTAATGTCCGACAACGCCAATTGTGGAGCATTTATTTTAGGAGAGGTGTGTGTATGTCAGACTTATCCGTCCTCACACCAGATTCTTTGCATGTATCTCACAAGATATGTGACTGTGACAGAACTAGACAGATCAAAATATCTGTGCTGCCATGTTGACATGTTTGATACTATTTGTCAATAATTTTGACCCCAAAATATCTGATTAAAATTTAGAAAATATAAGCAACAGAGCAAATTATCATTTGTCAATCAACATTCAATTAATTCTGATGGTTACTTAAGTTCATTTAAGGCATTTATTGTGAACATATGCCTCAGCTATAGCTGCAGCTTTACTAGCTGTCTGCTTGCTTCATACAATAAATAGTTTTATGAAGTGACTAATTGAAACAAATTTTATAAACATTTATATAATGTGCTATAAATTATGTAATCTTTTATCAAATGTTTTATCAAACCAATCCAAAATGAGCTAATAGAATCATTAATTGATGCCTCAGACGTTTGAAGCTGTTTAAGATGTGGCTTTTTTAAATACAGTAGATTCCGACTCTGAGCTTTTTTTTACTCTGTTTCATCTGAAAGATTCTGCTACAAGGGTGTTTTCGACTTCTAGGATAACTGCTTTATAAACCAGCCTAGACTGAAGGGATAACGGTTCTGTCACAATGGTCTCACTTTGTTTCCTGTAAGATCAGTAAGTAAGTATTATTATGATTACATGAGACGTCCTATCACCAGAGGTTGTCTGTCTGACGGGCAGCTCGGTTACAATAAACATACTGTAAATGCATGCTTGTGCAATCATTTTCCACCTTTTATGTTCAGATTAGTATAGAATCCACCAGGATCGGTGGACTTTGATAGTGTGGAGACATGTAGTAATTTGCTGCCATGGGTGGTCGGACTGTGAAATGTATGGGCAGTAGCCCTGGAACAGACAGTGACTGAGGAAGGCATCTTTTCTAAATTAGGGGTTAAATGGCACCCTGCCGTCTAAAGATTGGAATTACTGCCACATGGAGCTCTAAATTGAGTTTAAATAGTCTTAACTTGATATGTGAGATGAATGGGACTCTAAAGCCATACCGATTACCATTTCACATTGTATTAGAATGTTTTGCCCCTCCCCTACTTAGAATATCTCCAGTGCATTTGAATATGAATATGAGCTTGTTTTTATTTATAAACGTAATTACTGTCTGTCTGCAATATTTGCACGCTTGTCAAGTAGAGTGGTCTGTGTGTGCAGAATAAAAGCAAAAGCTCCCATAATTATGTTTACGTCCGGCGATGAAAATCCCAGGGTTGTAATGATCAGTAATTATAAATACTTTTCAGCATGTCTACTGCCTCAGCTGGGACTATTGTGTGGTGTGAAGTGCAGAGTTTGTGCAGCTTAATTATGACATTGTACATGACTAAATGTACCAGTCTGCTTCGGCTCTGCAAAACACTTCCAGTGCATAATCATGCTCAAGTCTGACTTTAAAGAGCTCATTACAGTTAGTTTTCTAAAGAGCAGCTTATTAAACACAGTTACCTAATAAGCATCTTTGGTGGTGCAAATTGGTAAAAATGGTAATGAGTCTGATTAGGCCACGTTTCAATTACGACAGCTTTCACTTCCCTCTCCCCGAAACCAAAAAGAGGAAGGAAAGTCCGGCTCTTTATGCTCGGGAATCCTCCTGGAAGGCATTTTGCTCGCTCGCTCTCTCTCTTTCCCTCACACACATGCACTTACACATGCATCCACTCACGCACACACACAATGAGGAAAAGAAAACCGCTCTGCCACCTCTGTGTTTCCTTTCAGCAGCCCAGTAATGAATAGAGAATTGTGCGAGCGGCGGTCCAATTTACGCACTGGGAAATTGGATGGACAGAGTGGAGGCCCACTCTTGTTTGCTTAAAAAACGGTCTAGGCTACCAGATTAATAGCTCCCAAAAAGGTCAGCATCTCTGTTTCATCGATGATGATCACTGAACCAGAAATTAAACACCATAGCGTAGCATAACATCGTGGCATTACATGTCAAATGCATTTCGCCACCACCTGGTCCCTTTGTCTTATAAAGTACACAATATATAACGTGAATTTTCAGGATAACTCTTTTAATCATAGTGTTGATCATGAAATTTTTTTTTATCTGTTTATACATATGTTTTGTCTTGAATCTGATCAGCAGGCTGATCATAGAAATTAATTATTTCACAAGATAACTCCAAAATCTGGATAAAATATTGGATTATTTTTGCCATGCCACCATTGTCTCAAATTTACCATAGAGCATTATTCAGATCTATGAATTGACAAACACATTAGTCCAACAAAGGATGTATTTGTTGGTGGCTGATCAGTGGAATTTGAGCTTGAGCCCCGAGGCTATCTGAAAACATTCCACTAATGGAGCGCTCTGTAATTATACCATTTCAAAGAAAGACAAAGGAACCTGTGGATGTTGTATTTGAATTACCAGGCAGGTGGAATAAAGGACAACGTTTTACCGTAGTACCAAAGCACAAGATCATTATGCTAATGTACCCTGTGTTTGTGTGTGTGTATGTGTGTGGGTGCATTTGCGTCTATGTGTGTGTTAGTGTTTGTATGCCTATTTCTGTGTGGATGCATTTCTTGTCCATTCCCATAACCTTTGTCTAAATCACAAAGTCTGAGTCTGATCCACATAGTAAGCTTTATAAATACCTTATTCAGAGAAAACTGGTTGACACTCTAAATCATTTTACACTTACACACAACAGCACAAATTATAATGGCAATTTCGTCACGGTACTACTACACTTGTGTTATTTAACATGGGTCAAAATCCACATATCCTTGTATTTTCCTCTGTGTAGGTTCAGTATCAATAGAACAGACCTTTTTTTGCCTGTAGAAGATAAAATGCCTTGTTCCACAAATCCAAAAGTCAGGTCTGAGTTATTTTCGGTATGGAAAGCGAAAAGACTTTCTCTGGCTGTTTTTAGTAGTGTGCTGTATTTATATAATCACCTTGGATGGTTTCCATTTTCTAAAATACCTGATGCTCAGAGATCTCAAGTACACTTTGCGAGTAGCACTTCTTTGATTGTCCAAAGTGGCACATTGTTCAGAGAGGATTAACAGTAATAGGAGAATCTCACTCAATAAGCTGTTATTGACAAAATGTGCCTTGAGTGTTAATGAACTCTGCTGAATGATTTTACAAAAGCCATTATCCTGATACGTGCACTGTGGTGTTAGTAAATGCTGTGAATGGCTGAGATTTTTGGCAGACAACACAATGCTAGTTGCTGTTGCCCAAAATACTGTTTTGTTTGTTTTGAAGGGAACATTTTTCTCAGCAATAATAAGCAATAATAAGGAAAAAATATATTAGGCAGGTTTTAAGGTATTTTAATATAGTTAAAAGGGTGGGAATGTGTGTTTCTGTGTGCGCGTGCACATGTGTGTGTGTGTGTGTGTGTGGGGGGGCATTGCACCCACCTCTAACAAAACAGCTGATCTATAGTGGGTAAATAATACTTCAGTAAATGTAGATTGCATTGGTCTTAAGCTGTCGTCAATGAGTTTTGGTATTCTCAAAGGTGTCATTTATAGATTTTCTTCATGTTATTTCAAGTAAATAAGATTTTACTCTGCACAAAAGACATTTTGGGGTTTTTTTGTCAACTTTTTCCCTGTCCTTTGGGATAAAAATAAATGTAATTTTTATTTATTTATTTTTTGCTTTTTTTCTGTAGGTTCATGAACCTTTCTGTTTCAGCACAGTATGGCTACCATATTTGTCTGCCGGGGCTTTTTGCCTCAGGCTCTTTTCTTAATCATTAGCTTGGATGGTTGACAACCATGTGAGCCATAGCATGGATCTCTTTGACTAAAACCTTGTAAATTAACACAATTAGTGCAGCATCATCCTGCTAATTAGCTCCTGGTGTCTAGTGTGGAGGGTGGGCAAATAGCTGGGAGGGAGTCAGAAGGGAATCTGGAGACAAACACAGCGTTTGTAATCTGCCTTTGGACAGTGGCTGTTTGTTGCCTAAATCCTGTGATATGGACTTAACCTACTGAAATAATAAATATAGCACTGCAGCATCTACTTAGCAAGGGCATGGACCATTATAAGAGTTGGGGAAGGTTTGGTTAAATGCATCTCTTTTCATATCTTTTTGTAGCTGTTGGACAGATTAGTGTTGGTGTAAGTTGTGTGAGCCTCTGTAAACTATCTCTGATTGTTCTGAGCTGTACCCTCTCTAATAGGCTATATTCTTTGGGGGTATAGTACATCTTCAGATAATCCCAAACAGAATATAAGATGACAATATGTGTAAAATCTTTTATTTGCAGATTGACTTTAGGATTTAACTTGATTATTTATGTCATTCAAACCCTTAGGGCCACATAGAGAGGCTGAGAGAGGCTGCAGAGAAAAAGACAGTGAAGCATGTTTTTTTGTTTTTTTTCCTCCCTCACTCTGTGGACTAGGAAGCAGTAGGCAGACTGGATGTGGATGTAATTCATGCTGGGCTGAGGGGTTTGTGTGATGAAAGCAACAGAGCGCTGCCAAGGAAGATTGCTTTGCTGCTCTCCTCCAAGCAGATTTGAAACTGTCTCAGAATGCCTCAGATGAGAGTTGGATTATAGACTGACCCTCAATGTCTGTGTCATTCTGCTCTGTGTTGGGTGGATTATACCACACTAACTAGGTGTTGGGTCCCACATCCTCAGTTAGCGCTGTCAGTTTGTTATCTTGGAGACATTTTGGTGCAAGTTGTATTTAAAACATTTTCTGGTGTATCATATTTTCATATAATTCATTCCTTTTTCTTTCTCTTCCCCCAGGCATTAAGAAAAACTAATAATTCATGAATTATACAGTACAATTATACAGTAATTGAAATATTTGCAATTTAATTGTTATAGAAATGCAGGAATATTCTTTTCATTCATTATTAACCATGATTAAATGCTTACTTTGACATATTTCTTCCTTATATGGAATATCTAGGTCTAAAGATGCAGTGGACCCCAGAGCACACACAATGGGCAGAGCAACACTTTGACATCTCATCCACTACCCGCTCGCCAGCACACAAAGTAGAGGCCTACCGGGGGCATTTACAGCGAACGTACCAGTATGCGTGGGCAAATGATGACATCTCTGCACTGACTGCATCCAATCTGCTTAAGAAATATGCAGAGAAGTACTCTGGGATCCTAGAGGGTCCAAATGAAAGAGCCCTGCTGTGTTCCTACTCTGATAGCACTACTGGACTCATGAATGGACGAAAGTCAGAGAATGAGCCCTGGCAGGAGGGGATTTACCCAATGAACTGTGCTCCAGATGTTATATCTGTGAGCAAAGCTGGAATGACAGCTGCCCTACCCCCTACAGATGTGTCGGCTAGCATAGGCAGCTCCCCAGGGGTGGCCAGCAGCTTGTCTGAGCCTAGCTATTCCAGCAGTAACTGTGGGAGCCACACAGCCACTACTCTCCACTCGGGTCTCCCCTCTCAGGAATATACTCCCAGCTACAATGGCTCCTACCTGCATTCTAGCTACAGCGGCCAGAGTACCCCAGCCCTTCCTTCTCCACACCCCTCTCCTTTGCACAGCGCCGGGCTCTTACAACCGCCACCTCCACCTCCTCCTCCTACCTTAGTGCCAAGCTACAACGCTGGGTCTCCAAACCTTCCCAACTACAATTATCCTCCAACAGGGTATCCTTCTCAGACTGCTGTTGGCCCTGGTTACAGCCCTGGGGGAGCGCCTCCTCCTTCTGCTTATCTGCCGTCTGGTATTGCAGCTCCTACACCAATCCCTCCTTCCACACTGCCGGGCTACACCTACCAGTCCCATAATCATACACCAATTGCACCAACACCTTTGAATGGCAGCACATCTAACTCATTAAAACGAAAAGCTTTCTACATGAGTGGACATGGAGATATGGACTCTAACTTTGGTAATTTCAACTACAGCCAACAGCGCTCTTCACAGAGCCCAATGTACAGAATAGCAGACAGCAGTATCTCAGACTCGAACAGGGGCAATGGCTTCGACAGGAATACTGAGGCTTCATCTTTGGCTTTTAAGCCAACCAAACAGCCCATGCCTTCTGATCAACAAAGAAAATTTATTTTACACTCTGGCAGAGCACTAACTCCTCCATCCTATGGATCAACCAAAAGCTCTGTGGGTGATCTCAGAACTGGTGAGCCCTACAGCAAGTTTGGATCCCCCATCATGAGTGAGCAAACTGAAGAGCACAGACAGCACCTCTCTCACTCCCTAACAGGTCCTGACATTGGTACGGCTACCTCGTCTATCCATGCTGCAGAGGAACAACTGAAGAACAGTGACTCCAACCTGGTGGAGATGGTGACCACAGAAATCCTCCAGCAGGGTCCTCCAGTGGACTGGAGTGACATTGCAGGTCTGGATATGGCAAAAGCAGCCATCAAAGAGGAGATACTATGGCCCATTTTAAGGCCAGATATGTTTAATGGACTTGCCACATTACCTCGGAGCCTCCTTTTATTTGGACCTCAGGGAACTGGTAGAACGATGCTGGCCCACTGCATGGCCAGCCAATTGGGGGCTGCCTTCTTGCGACTCAGCAGCTCAGCTCTGGTAACCAAGTGGCTGGGGGAAGGGGACAAGATCATCCAGGCTTCCTTTCTGGTGGCTCGGTGTCGCCAGCCAGCTGTGGTGTTCATCAGAGAGGTGGACCTGCTGCTGTCAGCCCAGCTCAGTGAGGACAGCCCCGTGAATCGCCTCAAGGCTGAGCTCCTCATGCAGCTTGACAGTATTCTGACCTCTGCTGAGGACCATGTCCTTGTGGTCTGCTCCACCAGTAAGCCTGAAGAGATACCAGAGTCCCTACGGAGGTACTTTACCAAGCGACTGCTCATCCCTTTGCCTGATGGGACTGCACGACACCAGATAATCAGCCAACTGCTCTCACAGCACAACTACTGTCTGAATGACAAAGAGATGTCACTACTGGTTCAGAGGACAGAGGGCTTTTCAGGACTGGATGTGGCCCAGCTGTGCCAAGAGGCTGTGGTAGGTCCTCTCCATGGCATTCCTGGTACAGATCTGTCAACCATCCATCCCACTCAGATGAGGCCGGTCTCCTACCAAGACTTTGACAATGTGTTTTGCAAATTCCAGCCCAGCATATCACAAAAAGAACTTGACATGTACACTGAGTGGAATAAAATGTTTGGTTGTAGTCAATGAAAGAGACCCATCAAACACAGTTTCTTTAAACCCCAAGTATTTCAGTACAGATAAGTGTTTGGCCTTCAGTGAACAAAAAGTATAACAAAGCAGTGGTGACATGAACATACTATATACAGCAAAGGGATTGTCCTTGAGGGCTTTAGAGAGAAGATGACTGTCTGGACATCACACGTTGGTATAAATTAATTAAATGCTTTATATGGCTGATGCCATGTGCTCACTAATACTCAAATGACTTGGAGAAGAGCCCCCCCCCCCCCCCCCATTTTGTATATACATATATATATATAAATATATATACATACTATTCTGCTGATCTTGAGATTTAGTTGCTATCAAGTGCCTGAGGTGGTGCTGTTTAAGTTTTTTGTTCTCACGATCGTCATTGGTGACATGTGCTAATATAAAAAAGCTTTAAAATCAGACAAAAAACTTGCTTTCTCTTTTTCATTAGAACAGTGTTCGACAGCTGTGTCTGTTTCGTGCTCTCTGTGAACAGTTGTGGTTAATTTGAGCTTAATTAAATTTATTGGCATAATTACAGTTGGGCTTCATTACCTTACACAGGATTTTATGTACTACGTTATTGTATCTTTGATTACAATAACACTGACATACTCTTGATTTTTTCCATTTTATTTTGCTGGAATATGTTTTCTAGCAAACTTAAGGTGAATTTTTTTGCTGTACTAGCTTCTCCACTATTCACATTCAACTAGACCATAAACAAATATTATTTTACAATGTGACTTCAATCGAAACAATAAATGACTGTGTACTTGCTGTTAAAATATTGTTACAGTAGTAATTTACAGTGTTTCACATAAATGTAAGATTCTACCATTATTTCTTTTGATGTTCTCTATTTGAAAACTCAGGAAAGTGATAATGATATGTATTGTACCTCATAAGCTTGTGTCGAAGCACTAAACACAACAAGAGCATTTGGCTTGCATTTGAAATTCCATCCTTAAACCATGTAAGGCTTTATAATACCTCAAAAAGCTGAAAATGAAAGGAGAAGGTTGCCACAATGAATGTATGAGAGTAATTCTGGTTTATTTACAGGACAAAAAAATGTCATGTGTTTGGGGTTTACTTTTTACCGCTTCTATACTTTGGCTCGTGCTAATGCATAGCTGAGAGAAATTCAAAAGGGGCAGACAAACATCTCGGGGTTGAGGAAGACAACTGCCTCGAGCCATTTCAATCCATCCTGCTGCCGTTTTATCATTAATGAAACCTAAGGATTATGTATAGCCTAAGTTCCTTTCTACCTCAGTTTGTTAGTTATCTCTGAAAGACAAATTCATGAAGACAGCAAAATGTCAGCACCTGTTCTGCCTGTTTGATGAGGAAACCTTTCGCATGAACACCAAACAGTATTTTGTTGTGTGCAAAATCTATTAGCTTTACATTTTGATAACTCCCGGGAGCTCTGTTTCCTTGCCACATAATGCAGTTAAAGGGGAATACCACTGAATATATGATTTGGGATACACTATGCCTTTGCCTTAGGACAATTTGGTCTGTATTGGCTAACATTCCCCTGTGGATCTTGTTTGGCCCCTGAATCTGTGATGTCAAACAGAAAATCTAAATGTGCCAACACTTGCATTGGTACACATTTTCTGGCTTGAAACCATTTCAATCATTTTAATTCAAAGTTTACAGAAGAATTGGTTTGACTGTCTGAGGCCATGACTATAACGTTCATAAATTGAGTGGCATTCCTTTTTAAGTCTGGAAGGCTAGTTTCACAGTACACAAAATTGTTATTTTTACTCTCTGTTGTCATTTTTAAACTTAAACGGCTGTGTTTACACTGCTATTAATCAATACTCACTGCCATTAGTCAGTACATTTCAATGTAAGATATTTTGGCAACGAAATAACCAGACTGATAGCTGAATTGGCAAAGGTTATTGAATGTATGACGTCCTCTGAGCAGTAAGGAAAGCAAAGCACTCGCATATGAAAAATGCCACTGAAGTAGATAGCACTGTAGGTGTAGGCGTATAATGCTGCAGAGGCACTAAAGGACCTTGTGTTTGTTTTTCAAAGGCGGTCCGTTTATGTTTGTTGCCTATTGCACATGTTTTACCTGTTCTTTTTTATTGGACATGTACATGTTGATCACTACTACCTGGTTTGGTATCATTAAATCACATAGACCATTATTATGGATCTATACAGAAAATCCAGAGGAACTATGTAATAGCAGAGAATGCTATCTGTGTATTTATATATTTATTGATCGACATGTACTCTAGTCATGAGATCGGTGGCAGCATTTTCATTGAATGCATGGAAGTTACAGCTGGTAAATCTTTCACCCAACCCAGCACTATTTGATAAATTTATTTGCCAAATTTGAAACATTGACCATAAGATAAATTTTGCTAACTTACATGTACCTGGAATATGAATGCCCATTTATGTTTGTTAATAGGTATTGTTTTATCAGCTAATGTCGATGTGGATCTCTAAACGCCTTTCACAGTGAAATGGGTCACTTTTTTATGGTGAATTATGACAAAGTTACACATCTCTGCAACAAAACTTTACAGATGGTTTCATTGCTTTCATTCATACTGCACAAACGTAATTTTCACATGAGACTATCCATTTGGGAACATCAAACATGAGGAGCATGTAGTTACACAGGAAACTGGGACAATATTAATATAAAAACATATTTTGAATTGTCATTTTTACTGCCTAATCAGAAGACATTTAGGAAATGACAGATTAAACAACTGCAGAGATTAGCTTCAATATTATGTCATCTGTTTTTGCACTTTGAGGTGTTTATCGGTGAAAATTTTCCTCGAAGCCAAAGTCAAACAGTTTTCTTTTTAATATGTTTGAAGAAGTTGTGAATTTCAGCATACAACAGTCTAAACTGTGGATATTTGAGTTTTATAGCTCTCTCACTAAGCATTGTTAGGTTCTTGCATCACAGTACATGAAATGCTTTCAAGAGATATGTGAGTTTTGTGAAGCATTTGTAGTTTTTCAGTTTTATCTGGTCTGACTTTATGAACAGTCATTCACCTCTGTCCTGAGTAGAAATAGAAATGTGGTTGATATCTATGGCAACATAGATATTAGCAGAAATTGTCACATACCACGCAGTGCATTGTCACTCTAATTTTAAGAATTAATTTAGATCATTGCAAGGTTTTTGACAAGAAGGCGATAAGAAGCCCTAAGTGCCATTAACAAGTGCAGATTTCGACTGTTCATGAACTGACAGAGAGACATATGGGGAGATGTTCCACTCAAATGAAGTAGTACTTGTAAATCACTCCAACAACAGATCATGTTGCATTTATTTGCTTTTTTTATTTGTCTCACTGACAGTGCAACAGAGCACAGTGCAACCTGGATAAGAAGTTGTGTTTGTATGTTTTTAACTTTCAACAGTAAAAAGGCTTGCAGAAAGATCTGATAAGAGGAGAACAATTGATCATTTACTGAGATTGGTAGGGTGTATATTTGACATGTTATAGATGTTTTTATTAAAAATGCTCATTCATTCTGGATGGTGATGTGATGAAAGGGCCAGCAGATACAAGCAGAACCTATGATAAGCACATCGAGTCTCACAATGATGCCAACTCAGTCACTTGAATGGCTTTTTGTTTTGTTTTTTTCAAAATCAGTCAGTATTTCTGTAATTACATTTTGGTGAGAACTGCTTAAGGTTTTGATTCCATCCTTATGTAGTTTTATAGTCTGGCTTCTTTATAACCATTCTACCTCATTGCTACATATTGTACATGTAGTACTTATGTCCTGTCATTTTGAATGTCATGCATTTGTGGATAAAAAAAAAGTTAAAACAACAACAAAAAAACAACAAAAATAAATAAAAGCTTGCCCTTGAATCTGAGCAGTCTACCTCAAAAAGACTGTCTTTACACTGTCAAGTACAAGTCACAGAAAAAAATAAAGGCACCTTGAGGGCAAAGATGAAGTTAACCTACACATACTGGCATACAGGTTATTAACAATACCATGTTTCTGTTGAAATGTTGTGGGCTGTGTAGGTCTTCTACAAGGTCGCCAATGCAAATTCATTTCCTAAAAAGTACAGTAACAAATTGCTTTAATCCTTTGTTAATTGTTGTAGTGCGCATGTTAATGTGTATGTATGTGCACTTGCAATTCAACATGCAAGTATGAGGGACACCATTTAAGATGATGAGAAATCTGAGTTTTTACTTTTCATATACATGTACAGAAAATAAACTTGCACATAGCTGTACGTATTGTACATTTGCTAATGATATACAGCATACATACAAAAAATGCACCACATACATGTTTATATGTGTGTATGTATTGCCATACTTACAGTACAGTCAGTTTAAATGTATTTTAATTTCAAGGTACATAAAGGTTACTGAAATACTGAATAAAGAAGTTTTCTTTTTTTCCTGAAAACTGGATGCATTTTGTACCTTTACTTGATTAAATTTGCAATGGTGTGATTGATTTATGCCTGTGCTATTTCAGTTTCAAGCGATTTTTTGTGGAAGACAGTGTTCAATCCATGACAACTTAAATCATGATTTCTTTATTTTAGTGATGTTATAGCGAAAGTAATAATTCAGTTAGAAGCGGTTTACAGAGGCTGATTTTTAAGGCTCATTTTTTATTGCACTCCTCCCACCAACACACCTCTCATGATCCATAATAATTTATAAATCCATACTGGCTGTTTTTTATTAGAAAATGAACAGCCATGTTTAAAATTCCTTTTTTTATGGTATCATTAAGTAGTAGGTGTTGCATGCGTGGGAAGTTCCCGTGCAATTATCATAAATGAGAAAAGACACATTTTGTCAGTGTTGGTAATCTCTGTTTTTTTTCATCATGTCAGTACATCAGTATCAGCTGTAGGTGCAGTTCATCATCAAATCGAACATAATATATACTAACTCGTGCTTCTAAGCACGGGGTGAAAAACACAGAAAAAAACAATTAAATTTTGTACCTGTATTATTACTATTATTATTATTTATGCCAAATCATTTTGGGAAACATCCATACTTTGCACTGAAAATTGTAAATAAAACATGTTTTCATTTCCACAGAGCCTTTCTAAATAAAGACTTGAGTTGTACACAAGTAAAATTAACTAATGTCCTAAAACTGAGGGGCGTGGAAAAGGTGATTTCATATTTTCAGTGTCTGAATACTCTCCCTCACGAGCATTGATAAGCTTGTCAAGGCAAGAACACTTACACATGGAGGTGTCCTTGGAGGATGGAATTGTTCACTAGTCTTATTCAGCATCACTATTATGCTGAGGAACAAATGCCTAACAAATTACCTCCACTTGAAAAAAGGAGTACTCCAGTCAAGTTAATTGTAGACATTACATCTCACGATGAAAAAATGTATTAAAAACATTTTTTAAAAAGACAATTGTATTGTTTTCACAAAAACAACAAAAAAAACTCTTTTACTCCTGCAGTGCAGGCAGGTGTAGCCAAATTCTGAATCATTTTAGTGTTGTTTTCAACAACATAGTATAAGCAAAAAAGCTTGAATCTCTTTGAACATGTTGCATTCTATCAAGATCAAGAAATACTTATCTATGTTATATCTGCATGTTCTGTGGTTTTTCCTACCCAGATCTTTACTTGTGTTGTAATCACATTATATGTATGTCACTTTGGATAAAAGCATCTCCAAATTAAACTGTAAAATTGTGCAATCTAAACAGCTATATGTAGGATGATAACTGAATGCTTTTTCTACACAATTTAGCAGCTACAGATTGCAGCCAACTGTCAGCAGCACTTTAAACAGAGTCAGGCTTCTCCATAATGTTGTTCCTTTAGCAGGTTGTCCCTTACATGGTGTTAAGTGTAGCTGATGTTTGTTGTTGGATATACACATCAAGACACCTAACTGCATATGCATGCACATGCTTTGTTTTCATGTTTACCACTTCACAGCATCTATCTTGGGCTTGTGCCACAGCAGCATGTCTGTTTTAAGAAAGAGCTAGATAGATAGATATATATAGAGGGAGACATACAGTACACATTCTCCATTCTGCTCTGTCTCTGAAATTCTAGCAGTGAACATGCCCTTTGTTTCCTTGCACAGAATTTTTAAACAAGAGCCATTTGACCAAGAGAAGAAAAAAAATCAGGACCGATAAGAGAAAAAAATAAAGTTGAGTCAAACAAATTACACTCAAGTTATTAGTGGCTATTTTGTAAATATCAAAGATCCACTTGTCCCAGTGTTCTGTGCTTCATTTGCATTCTGATGAAACTGGAGTGGATGTGTGTGAACTCGGGGGTTATCTGTGGAGCTGCAGCGCTGAGCAGACGAATCAGACAGCTTCGCAACCACATGGCTCAAGAGGATGAGCCACAGACCTCTCTCAAATCACTTCCTTCATAACAATTAAAATATGCAAAGTGATAATTTTCCTTAAGTAGCCTTAAATGTGCAATCTATTTAAATGTGAGGGAAATTGCCTAAAGCTTGCGGTGTGTACATGTGGGGGGTGGGGTGGGGGATAAATTATGCAAATAACAGAAAGGACTCTTGAAAGCCTAATTTTTCTGTAATAAGCATACTGTTTCATTTAATTTTTTGCCTCTTATTAAAAGTGACAGTTCTTTTGCTCTGTCTGATGGCTATATCTGACACAAGCCCATGGAAGTGACTGCTAGACTAAATGGTAAAGCATTTTTGTAGCTTTTAGATGATGGTTACATTCACAAAGTAATTATGCACTAGAGAGTCCAGAAATAAGGTTTAATTACACAGTAATCGCTTCTGATGGACACTAGGAAGTGTGAGCACTGCCAGACTGCAATCCATCAATGACAAACCTCTGGCCAGTTTTAATTCCTCCTCATTTGCATCATAACCTCGGCACCAAGTTGCACAAATGCTGTTAAATGTTAATAGGACCTGTCTCTCCACTCAAAATGGATGCTTAAGCCATTTCAGTTCTCCCTTTCTCTCTATCTCCTTCTTTCACTCCCTCTCTCTCTCTTGCTCTCACCCTCTTTTCCTCCTAACACACACACACACACACACTCTATCTCACACAGTCCATATCTCCTCTCTCTCGCCTCAATTCTCACATTCTCATGAGTCTTCACATAAATAGCCCCTCTTCAGAAGGGAAGCTGAGCACAGGAGACAGTGCACGGTCACTGCTGTGCTAATTGGGAGCAACATGTAAAGTTTTATCTCTTGAGTGCTAACAAACCATACAGACAAGTATAATTCCTTGCTCTGTGTGTGTGTGTGTGTGTGTGTGTGTGTGTGTGTGTGTGTGTGTGTGCGAGAGACAGTCTGAGTGTGTGTGTTTCACACACACATTCACACAGCTACAGAGCATAAAGGTTTGTTCACACCATGTGAGGGAAGGCCCTCAAGTTAGACCAAATCCCCATCCTAAGGGAGTGGATGAAATTATATTTATATTAATTGAAAATTGTTATTGGCATAGCAGACACATTTCTGCTCCTCTTCAAATGTTTATAAGGTTGATTAGAGGCAGGATGTCTCATTATCAGCCTGCCTCCTTCATATATTGTAAGCATACTCTTTATTATATATGGGTCTTCCTGGTGAACAGCAGTGTATTTTATATGCTCATGACAACTTGCAAAAGGTGGACATAAGACCCAATGGACCACTTGTGTGAACAGGGTGGACTGTGTTTATTTATTGTAATACCGTGGAAAACAGCACATTTTGTACTTTACTAATCCCTCTGCAACAGCAGTCCCACCATATACTCTTAGATACTTATGATCTGACCTTGCTAATCCCCAGGCATTCAAAGCAATTTTATCTTGATTTGAAAAAATAATGAGATGTATGGAAACAAAGACAAAATATATTCACAAGTCAAACTGTGACCCATGAATATAATTAGAGTGTGTGAGTGTCTTCAGCGTTTTGCTCTGTTTTTCTGTAAAAATTCAAACCAACCTAAATATTTACTACAGTCATCCAGAATTTACTGTCGGCTAGACTGACTGTGAACCAGCATCAACATTTAAACTTCTCAAGAGCTATGAAAAAATCTTTATCAGTGGCAAAATCAAACAGCTTTTTAATGTTCATATTTCTAACCAGTTTTTGAAACACAAGGCTGTTCCTATCATTCCTAAAATGTGAGTTACAGTGATTCTGACTCTGTGCTGAAGAACTGACATTTATATCTTAAGCTTCACTGTCTACATGTACTGAGCAATGCCATCCCTTGCAATCAAACATTTTATTTTCACAATTGCTAATAGTGAAAGTATGTTTAATGTATTTTTGTAGGTATATGTAATATATTATATATAGTATTTATTTCAGTGATAAAAGAAGTACTGAGATAGATAAAATTTAACATTTAAATATACAGAATTAGTATCAGCTTAAATGCATTAAAAGTATCCAAAGTAAAAGTACTTGGAGTACTCGAATTGGTTATATTTATTATATATATGTATATGTGTATGTATGTATATGTATATATATATAGAATATTATTACTGATGAATGTAGGCAGCATTTTAGCTTTGTCAAGGTTGTGTGAATTGTCACAACTGTAAATAAATGTAACACTGCATTATATTTCAGAAACCTTCAGAAATCATCTTTTACATGTAAACAGCAGCAAGGTTACTACAAACTACAACTGTACAACTTCCTTCATAACTGTTGTTGTAGTGAAAGTAAAAAGTGGCATTGAATGGAAAACCTCAAGTACCTCAATATTGCTCTAGTTACATTCCAGCCCTGACCGCTTTTATGTTTTTTAGGTTTAAAATGCTCTGCAAACTTTCTTCTGCTATTTTGTGTTAATCTATACTTTTTTGCAGTTTTACATCATTGTGCCGGTGGTCATTTATAAAGCATTTATAAAAGCTTTTGTGTACAGTTAAAGCTGAAAGGAAATCTGAACCAGCTGATGACTCTGGTGTCCAGTTTATTCATTGCCACAATTCAATAGGCTGCAGTTAAAACATTCACAGCTTTTTTTTAAATCTCTACAGCTGTCACAGAGAGAGCAAGCCATCTGACTCAGGGTGTAGAGGTCAACATTTTCACATTCAACAGCCTGAAATAGGCAAAGTGAAGAAAAACTCTGCTGGAATCACCTGTAGTTTATGGCAGCGTATATTAGTGTTGCAGCAGCAGGAGAGATGTCCCTCTCTCTCAGCATACACCGGGCTTGATAACAAGCTGGCCTCCTACACCAGCGTGATCACGTCTAAATGTCCTCAGGTCAGTGCCGTCAACCATCCACTTCCTATGTTTATAACAAATTCTGGGTTGTGCACTGTAATGTGGTTTTACAAATGCAGTACACTCCTGTGTGTGATCTCCACAATTCAGATAATTCCTTTTTCACATTTTCACAAAGTGGCCAAAGTGGTATGTAGTTACCATTACTGGGTGGTCTTCTTTGAAAAATAAAATGGCAGGCTCACACACCATTTCTGTAATAATGGGCCTGTGCCATAGTATAATGTCAATAGGATAACAGTCAGTTGATATAAGAGGAGACAAAGTAAGAAACTAAGTATTAAAATCGCAACCTAATTAATGTCATTTCCCTTTGGCTGTTAAAGAGTCAACCCATGTATTAATTATTGTCTATAAATTAAGTCATAACATCAAAAATGAACTAGAAGTCTAAATTTCTTAGTATCTTAATTGCCATTATGAAATCCCTAATTAATTGTAATATTTGGAGCTTTCATGTTCTGCAGGTCACAAACCTTCAACACGGTGACCAATGGGTGGCATTAAGGAGCTTTCTTACTGTTTCAGTGTTTCTTTATTTAAGAGTTGATACTGTTGAAATACCATCACTGACACAAGGAGGCTTTGACTGGTTGGATTGGTGAATCTCTTTAGTCTGTCTTAACCTCTGTCTGGGAACAAGTGGAGCTAATGGGGAGCAAAGACAGAGGAGTGCATGTCCGATAGCCACACATCCTCCAGTCAGGGCAATCATGGGAAACACAGAACGTCACTCTTTCAATTTCATCCTTTCCACTGTGCAAGCCGCCCTCTATAACGTCATTATCTCCAGCGGATCTGCAGGGTCCTCTGACAGGGCCATGTTATCCAGGCACTGGGGAAATGCAAATTGATTTCATATCAGCCATGGCATTTTTAAGGCCTCCACATGTTACATAGACTGTCATTTCAGGCAAAGATATGAAAATCAGAGGGAAATGTCAAACTGCGGAAGGACTATATTATACACAGCATGTTGTTTACTCTGATCGCCGGCTCATGGAACAAGATACTTCTTAATGCCACGTTCTCAGAAGAGTATTTAAGAGGTCTCTATTATGCGTTTGACCTGTACAATAGTCTTCTCTCTCATTGGGACAGCACAACCGACTGGACTGTTGAGAATATACATGATTAAAATAATGCAACAGCATCTAAAAAGAGCAGATGTTCAGAAGTGACTGATTTGACTGAAACCATTAAAAGAGATCTCTCATGGATGTTTTTAAAGCTGCTGTAATCAGTATTGTTATGTTAACCATGGATCACATGGGTACTGACGGGTGAAAGGGGGTTGCTCACTAGTGATAATCCCACAAAGCATTATCACCTGACTCAGCAGTTTTGACTCAATTTCATGGAGCTTGTTAAGGTCTTTCAGCCCATTTTTTTGGATTTTCCTGACTTAAAGGGATAGTTCAGTTTATTATAGGTGGTGTTGTATGAGGTACTTATTCATAGTCCATGCTTTACCTACACTAGATCAAGGTAGGCATGCCCCCCTGTTTGGAGAAACAGCAGGAAATATTTTTGGGACCCACAACACCGGAAAAGATCAGTTAAAGTGTACGCTATGTTCAGAATTTCACCGCTTTACCTTGCTGTCAGACATCCCTTTCTGACAAGAAGCAGTTTTGTTGAAAATCTGCTTAGTTTCTTTGTGTTAATGTGTGATTTTGATGTTTCAAAAAGTTAATTCAGATTTAGGGTCCCCAAGAAGGAGAATAAAGTTCAATAGATTGTTATAAAACTCAAAATGAATACTATTGTCTCTCTGTCTGGTGGATAAATAAATAAACAGGGAAATGCATGCTAATGAGTTAGTCATAAACTAAAATGTCATGATATTTCAGTGTTGTTGTGCACAGCTTTTTTTCAGATTTCACTGACGTAGACAAAAAGATGTCTGGTATTTTATTTAAGGTTAATACCAATGAATACATGTAGAATGAACTAATAACTTAAAATTGCCCCTTTCCAAAATAATTTAATACAGATAATCTATTTACAGTACACATTGACCATAGGATGAAAACTGAGAGAGAGGTTAGGAGAGATGAAAGCAGATGGCTAAAGAAAAGATGAAAAATACATTAAGAAGTGTTGTCAAAATTGGATGACAGGCTGTAAACTGTAAATCTGTAAACTGTTAATGTGCACTAACAGTGCATTAACAGACAGCCTTCTTGAGGTACAGAGGAACATATTGAAATTACAAAAATAAAGAAATAAAAAAACAAGAAAAACGCTGCAGCTGCCAGCACACTGCCAGGGATGATTGCCCCAAGTGTTTTGGGTTTTTTTTGCTTTGCCTTTCCTCTCTCTTTCTGTCCCTCAACCACCCCCTTCACACGCATGGCTGCCTGCCAGATGTGAGGAGAGGCATATCTGGATTTAATGATATTACAAATGCCTTTCTTTATGCTCAATAATAACTCAATTTTGATTGATACACAACTGTCAGTGCCTTATCTTGATACAAATAGAGTTGTCTGTCATCCAGCATTGAGTCATCAATTTTCGCTGGTGATGAGGCTCGTTTGCCGTACCTAATCATCTGTCTCGTCGGGAAGCCTCTGAGGCCGATCAGATAGCACTTGTAAATACTCGCAGCTACAACCATCACAACACAAGCTTTCAGGGAAAATTGAGTGGGTCCCATTATTGCTTGCACTCTTAGCAATGTCCAAGATTTCTTTGTACATAAAGCAAAGCCTGGAATAAATCATGCAGTACTCCCACATTTCTATTGATTAAAGCCATTCCCATGCCTGCTTCTGGTGAATTGTCCACAGAATAAAGAGCAGCTTTATATTTTGTCCTGTCAAAATGTTAGGTCATTCTATCAAGGCCAGCCACTTTCATACAACAGCACAGTAAGTCTTCTGTTGAAAAACACCAAGAGGCAGAGAATGAATTCTTGTATTTTCTGCAAGAGGAACCTGATAGGAAATGAGTGTCCTTTATGTTGTCAACTCAATATTAAAGCCTACAACTGTGAGTAAATACAACAGATTTGCCTGATTTAACTCAGACCATTTCTGTACACAAACATGGGCGAGTATGGACTAATAGTATGACAGTGACTGTTTGAAGCAGCACTTTACTTTAATTAAATAAATGACTTATAATATGCTATAATATAGTGTATTAGAAAGTAGCTGATATAAGTGTTGATTTGTGTGTTTGCCAAAAACTATAAGTCATCCTGTGGAAGCTGCTCTATAAACAGCGAATGGATGAAAATACAGTAAAACACATACATGTAATCATCTTGAGACAAATACTGTAAGTTAATAAACATTTTGTAGAGGTACATCTGCCTACGACTACATTTTAATCTATCACAAACCATTCATTAAATACTTTCAGTCTGCTTTAAAATGCAAAATTATCCTTCAAGTGTTATGCTACCATGTTGGGTATTTTATGTGGTGTAAAGTGAGTTTTTAATCTGTTATGAACCACCAGAATCACAGATTATATTTCCTAAATTAAATAAATAAACGTGTATATTATAACACACAACATATATGCATTTTAATCAGACTAATTGCAAGTGCTGCCTGGCTCTCTAAAACACTGTCTTGCATTTTACTGCATCCTATACAATTATCCTGATGAGAACTTGAAAGACCTCTGTTAATGTGGGAGTGTGAGAAGGCCTGTAGCCTATAGACCCTGCTTTCATTCATCTCACTAACATCAGGGAGCTCAAGCTTGGCGTCACTCAAAGCTTTTTTCCTTTGAAATTCCCCAGGCAGACCCACAAATTAAGCTCACTTCTGTTTGACCAAAGATGAGACCAGCCCTGAAGTGAGGCAGCTTTCCCTGCCTTTTCTCACAAGAGTTTGCAATCTATCCCTTAGAACTCCACAGACCTATAAATCTCTTCAAAATCTCTCTATTCATTGTCAGCCAGCTATAAAGAAGCATATGGAAAATTCTTTCAGTCCAAAATTCAGTCATGATCTGATACCAAAGGACAAACATAGTGCAGTTGCAGGTATGTATACCTTTTTTAAGGGATTTTTAAAAATATAAATATTAAAAGACTACATTAAAAACTGTAAACATCTCTCAACACAGAAAAGTAAAGAAAGAGTAGTGAGAAGTTTTGAACAGTAAGCACTGCTTGCCTTTAGGATGTAAACATGTAGGTCTACTTGCCTGTGTATGGTACTGAATGTGTGACATTTAAATCCATAAATGTAAATGCCCTGCTGCCTCATTTGTAATGATAATATATTGTTTGGATGATGCTTGATTTCCAAGAAGGGAAAATAACTTTTTTTATAAGCTGGTGGGTAGATTTTATTGATTGAGGATTCATGCAGTTTGCAAATAAATATTCATTATAAAGTATGATTTTGAAATCGAAATTTCACACAGATCTACTTTTGTGCATCATCCATATTGCATTTCTTGTGTTGTAGAAGAACCCCTGTGTTAGGCTTTATGTCCTCAGATGGTGGGGTATGTGTGTCCACAAGTTAAAACCTCCCCAACTTGGAGGACATCTCATGACAAGCAATCACTCCTAATAGGATTCTTCTCCTCCAGAAAGATTCACAAGGAAAGATTATCTGAATCTATTCTGAGCACATTCAAAGGCAAGGGACCATGCACTCCCCTTGCGAGTTCATTATCATTCTCAGGTTATCCCAGGCCCAGTGAATCTGGAACGCAAATGAATTAGTGAGAATTAAGAAGTCTCTGTGGTCTGAAACCTCTCCAAATCTCCTCCAAGATGAAAGGTACATAGCCATGGCTTATGCACCGTCGCTCTCTCTGCCTGAGCCCCCACGGTAGTCCTATATCTACAGACCTACCCCGGGACACCTCCACACCTCCCCGCTTACTCACACACGCCGCCGCCCCCTTTCAGAAAATGGAAATGGTACGAGCAGTTAATGTTGCCTAACGTCTCCTGACCGCAAGGTTTTGTCGTGAGGGAGAAGTTGCGCAGGGCTGCAGGACTAAGGCTGCCATCGCTGGCGATTAATTACAGCACTGTGGTGCTGGCACTTCGACATGGTTGATCCCTCTGCAGGCAGGGCTTCCTCTCATCTCAGCCTCTCTGTAGCCTTCAAAGGGCTCTCCACTGCCTGCAAGACTGAACCTAGGCCAGGTAAGAAAGATGCCATGGCTCCATTGTGACTGTACTTCACATATTTCAATGGGACTTCAGTTGTAGATTTTGTCACTATCACTCCCACATTGTTCACTGTGTTATTATGGACAGCTCTTGGTCAAAGCTGATAATAGATAAAGCTCTACAGCTTGAAAAATAGGAATGACAGATAATAATGATACTTTTGAAACATACAGAATAAAATGTGACTTTAATGGTTTTGTGTACAGATTGATGTGTTGTCTTTTTTTCAAATGAAACTAAATATGTGCTTCACAACCATTTTCTCTCTGACAAAATAGATGAAATATAGTAATGTTCTGTGTTGAGTATTTTCCCCTCATTCTCTATCCGTCAGGCGAGGCCTTTGTAACAGACTGCAGAGGCTGCCTCTCTCCCTCAGCTCATTCAGCATCACACCCTGCTCTTGTGCTGGACATCAAATGACCAGCTCACCCCCTGAGGAGCTCTCAAGTTTCTTCATTTCAGCAGCCGCCTGGCTCTCCCCTGGTCAGCAGCCGGCCACGCAGGGAGAGGGGACATCTGCCTGTCTGAGGATAAGGGACAGGCTGCCTCACTATCCGTCTGTCAGCCCCTCAGACTGGACCCCTCGCGTCATTGCTCCACTCCCTCCTTGTTATTCTGGAGAGAACGCAGGGATCTGATATGTGGCATTGTTTGTGCCATACTGGTCAGAATGACAGAGGAGACTAAGGCTAATGCACTGTAGGCATGATCTGGAGCAGCAAATATCGCTGTTTGGCACAAGCTGCTTCCAACAAAAAAACCCTGTAAGCACACTGTCACAAGAAATGTAATCTGTGTGATTGCAAACTAGTAATAATCTATCCACATGTTTAAATTATAAGTATCAGAAACTGTTGCGTTGATATGTGCAACAGATTGTCTTTTCCACGCTGATGTAAACATGTTCCGTTAATGATTATTCAGTAATGATTATCTCTATCTAATTACATGCGGTTTTCTCCATCCCGTTTCATCAAAGGAAGGCACGCGATCGATAGAGACATATTTGCATAAAAACCTATTTCACCGTAACTGAAGGATCAACACTGAGCTCCCTGGATAAAGATGCCTTTGGCCTTCTCGCCTGTCTAACCTGCAAAGTAATTTGTTTGCTTCCTAAACTTAATATTTGTTCTTTCCCTCCACAGATTTATAAATGGGGTTAGAGTGCAATAGCATGTGGCTAAAGAAAGTGCGGAGTCTTACTGAAATTATGTGCAAATGTTAATTACCACTCAAGCTGGTAACCTGCTGCTTAAGTTTCTATTTAATTGGATCATATTAAACAATTTTAACACATCCATATGCAATTTCTGCAAGTTGTGAGTCACTACATCTACAACAAATGGCTGTATGCTCCAGCTGTATTTCATTCATTTGTGCCTGGCTATTGCCAAAGCAAAACAGAACAATGGTGTAGAATCTGACACCCTGGTGCACAGAGAGAAGCAGTGTACTGTAAATGATCCTGTGCGGTTGACTGCTGGCCAGCAGCCACATCTATATGAGCAGAGGAGGACCACTCCGAAGAGCCCACACCTCCTGGACTGAGCCGGAGGTGAAGGAGAGAGTATCACACTCTCCTTGTCAGCTGCAAGGGTAATTACTGCTGGCTGAAATTACTCAACATTTGTTTATTAGCTCCCCAGAGCACACTGTAAATAGATTGTCTGTTATAGTCCGATCACATTAAAACCCCGTGCCGCGCAAACCCCCCCTGCCTCCTGTTTGCTGTGCACCAGCCTGCTGCTCACTTATTGAGCAGCTAGAACCAAGGAGCCATGTTAAATGTGATTGTTTTCCATTAGCTACATCCTGTCTAATACCTCACTTGTGCGTTGCAATTACTGAATTCTGCCATGCAACATAACCTTCATTAGCTGACTGTAGAGTCCTGCAGCTCCAAAAGCCCCCTTACCATTTTTCATTTCAGTTTTTTTTGCATTCATGAGTGGGGAGTGTTTTAATTCAATATTGATTTCTACATACACACTCCTGCGTTTGTGCCTGTGCTTTGTGTACTGCATGGTTACCATGCTTTAAGTGTATGCAGTGATCGAAAAAAAAAAAATCAGCAGGCCGTGTCTTTCCTTGTATTCATCGTGCTGGTTGGTTCCTGTCAAAGATGACATTCTGAAACATTTGACCTGCTAAAAATGAATTCTTGGCCAGAGCCCAGTGACAGTGGAGAGCAATTCATTCCCCGAAAATGTAAGGAGATAAAAAGCAGAGGCATGCAATAGTCCTGTCAAAAGAAAAAGAGAGAGAGGGGGAGAGATGTGGGAAAAAAGAGAGAAATTGAGTATATTAATGTGAATGAAATTTGTATTCACGGCTGTCTGCACAAAAATCTCTCTCACACAGTTTGAAACATTGCACAAAATAACTCATCTCCAGATAATGCTGGAACACTTTGGTGATAATTGCCCAAATGTTGTTCCATGGACAGAGATATTTGTAACAGAGATATTTAGCTGTAAAATGAACTAAAACAGCATGCTTTGTGTGCCTGTGACAGGTAGAGCATGGCTCCCTGGGAACCAGAGTAATAAAACGCTATCTTTCTGTGGCATCTTCCCTTTTCCTCTAATGTTATCCTAATAAAAGCAACCGCTGAGGTGACTGCGCGCAAATAAGGGCCTAAAGCTGCTGGACATCTATCCCAGCCCCCTGGAGCCACATTACACACACCTAATGGCCACTCGAAGCTTCATTAGGATATTAATTCTCCACGTTTCTGAAGTGATTCCATCCGTAATGTGACAGTATCTGGCTGCTAGGAAGACAACTTGTTGTTATTGTTGTCCCACTCCCTCCATTCCACCCATTTCATCCTCCTCCCCCCTCCACCCCCTTCCCTCTCTAAGCATATTGTTATTCTTATAGCGCCACTGTCTCAGTTTTTCTAGGGAAGAGAAATCTGATAATACTGGGTGTCCTTTGAGATGGAGGCCAATGGAACAGCTCTGAGCGCTGCCAAAAGCATAGCTCCATCTGACCAGGGGAGCAGATGGTCAGGTCCACCCTGGGTCTGGGAAACAAGCAGCAACGCTAAACATTAGATGTCATTTTGCATTTTTAAATACATATCACCTCCTCCCACCTGCAGGATGTCAGAGTCCAATATTCACAGCCAGCAGTCATGTGGAGTGCATGTGGCAATAATAGATTTGTTTCTGAAAGACACTTCATCACAAGGTGAAGTGAGGACAGCAGACTCAAAGCATCTTCAAAGACTCGATGGTAACACTTTTTTAACAGTAATAAACAAAAAGACAAAATAATGATTAATTAATGGTTTATAATGCACTGTAATAGTTGAAAGCAAATGTAAGGGTAAAGAAAGGGCTCGTGTATTGACAGTTATGATACCGTAATAAAACAGGGCTGTAATAATGAATGTAGTGTAACATATACTAGACGTGAACACTATACAAATTTTCCTGTAAATACACTTAAACAAATTATTCACAGACAGGTTTAAAACTGTTTATCAATGTGTAAAGGAAACTCAAAGACCAACCATTATAAGATTAGCATACTTTAAAAGACACTTCAATGTCTTTATATCTGCTTACAAATGCTTTGCCTTAAGGCTGGGAGCAGTAATTCAAGTTTCCATGCTGGATGGACAAAGGCTGTGATGTTTTTGTCGCTTAGCAATGCCTTCACATTCATTAGTATGCCTATCCACCAACAATGTGTTCACTCCTGTTCATTTTAACTAGTTTCTTTAAAAAATAAATAACTTGATTTATTACTTTCTTTTCCATTGTCTTGTTATTAATGTGTGCAATGAAATCAATATTGAAATTTTCAATTTACAAATATCTTAATTGTGTGATTTAAAGGTAGATTAAAAACAAAATCGGACAAAATCTAATCAAGTTTTCTAGATTTAAAAAGTGGGGTGGCACTTACTCAGATCTGCCACGCTAGCTTCCTCCAGCAGGGGGGTTTAGCTGTTTTTTCTCCTCTGCATCATAAATTTAATGAGCTATTTTAGGCATACAAAGTGAATAGCCAAAACTTCATCATAATGGGCATTTTTAATTTATATATGGAAATTTGGGTGGAATAAATGACTTAACCTAGCATTAATCTTACCTTGGCTTGCTGCGGTTAGCTTACAAACTAGTTGAAGTTGATACAATCTTATTTTTATTTGAAAAGGTTTTTTCATAGAAAATGTTTTTAATATACTAAAAGAGATTACAAAAAGTTAAATAAAGGTTGTTTCTATTATGTCCAAATACATGTGTAGTTACCAGCCTTTGTAGCACATTAGCATGTGTAATGATGTTGGCTATTAGAAACCACTTTTAGGCTAATTAGTTATATTACTGGTTTTAAATGATAAATATGGTGGGTTATCAACTCAGAATATAGTGGAAATTAATGGGTTTTGTTCCTCTTTTGTGTAAGTGAATAAACTCAACTAATTATGTCTGTGATACTTTATTGACATTCTTGACAATTAGACGTAGGCCTATTTATTTTCTTCTATGTCAAATTGTTTGTTGAGACTAACATCAAGTGTGATTAGATTTTAGTTTGTTTGTAGTCTCTTTTTTCATTTAGAGTTTGTGATGTACTTTGTAATAACCACACAGTGATAATTAGTGCTGAAACAATTAGTCAACTATTTGATTTTATCAACAGTTTTGATATTTGAGTAAATGTTTGTCATTTATCAAGAAAAAATACTAAATATTCCACTTCTCAAAAGTCAAAAAGTAAGTATTTACTCATGAGCTATGTTTTCTGTTTTATGGAATATTGAAAACAGGCAAATTGAAGATGTCATCTCAAATTGTTTGGACTTTTTAAAAATAAATTTCTGACTTTTTTTGACCCAATGGTTGATTGATTAAAAGTTAGTTGTCATTAGTTACTCTTCTAGTTTTTGTAATTGGTACAGTTCATATTCAACCATGCACTCACACATAGCTAGGCTAATTAAAAGGCAAAGTATATTTTATAATACAGGAATTTCATTCCATCACTGCTTTCACACCAATTAAACCTGAAACCTAAAACCTCTCCACCAGTGTGATCCTATCACATCTGGGCTCGCATACTATATCTTGAAATAACACAGCAGTTTCTCGGAGAATATCAAAGTCGGGGGAAATGAATTAGGAATATTTAAAATGCAAAGAAATTCTTCTCTTGTTTAAAAGACTGCAATATCAGAAGGTTCAGGGTTGGTGGGAGAGAGCCACTCATCTTTGTCGGTGAAGAATTCCATTCATCCCAACGAGGCTCCTCAAGATACAACTGAAGTGTAGGATTCTGACATTTCTGAAGTGAAATGATAATTGCCTTTAAAGACCAAGGAGGGAGAAGAGAGAGAGGAGATGAAAGATAAAAGGTTGGAACTAAAGAGAACATTAGGGTGGTGAGAGGGAAAGCATGCCACAGAGACCAGGCGCATAAATAGTCATGAAATGAGAACTTTCTGCTTTGTATTGAAGTTAAGAAAGAAACATTCAGCGAGAGGCCAGCAGGCCAGACTAAATAATCCTTGACTGAGCCTCCCATTCTGAATCCCATATTAGCTGCCCAGATTTTAATGTAAATATGCCATTACGCTGTCATTACAGTGATCAGACTGCATGGCTTACAGGTCAGCCCAGCCACTGTTAATTTTGCAGGCACAAGCCTTTTTTCTGTCTTTTGAAATGTTAATAACTTTCTATTAGTTAATGTAGCGTGACTAAAATTCAAATTAGACATAATTTATTTTAATATCTGTGACTAGCTTGTCTGACCATTTAGCAATGGTCTCCCGCTGAATACAACACTCTAAATTGTGGTAATTTGCATTTGGTGGTTGAGGCACGCCTTGTCTCACTGTTGTGTCGTTGTGAAGTCAAGGATGATTCATTTCTGCTCCTTGAGGTACAAGTATCCAGAATTAAATAATGCCATCCGTCACATTTAATGTATGTGCTTTTAGTGGGGCAGTAATTCCTACAGTTATTGAAAAAAATGGGGCATCATTAAGATTTGTTTCAGAGCCACTGACCATCAAATGTAGCAGGAATAGTTGACCTTCTTTGGTACAATATTGATGCTCGCATGGTTTGATTAACCTGTTAAGGGGCCCATGGGCAAAAAGCCCCTATTGACCCTCCCACCTGCCGCCCTCTGTGCATTGTGTTTGGTACCCTGTTGCCTCCAAAGTCCCATCAAGTATAGTGCACACAGTACATTAAATGTACATGGCAGCTCTATTATATACCGAGAGACCCAGAAAACATCTACTACAACTTTGGCTTAGGCAATATTTCAGGTAACAGGTTTTGATTTTTTTTGTTGTTGTTGTTTTTAATCAGTGCTCAATTTAATAAATACAGCTTTATTTGGGAATTTGCACCACCTCATGCTAGTGAACAGTAATGTTTCTATGCAACCAGCTATTTGATTAAGAAAAGTTTGACAGTTTTACGTTCAGTTTTACCGTAAAAGCATAGTTTGAGGCTGTCGAAGTGGGTTGTATCAGGTACTTATAATAATAGTCAGTGTATTACCTATGGTAAATCCAACAAAGTAGTGCAAGCATAGGAGTAAAGAAATGTACCATAAAGCTGTTTGACAAATAAATTCATTTCACTCACAGAACACAAGAATTGTTTGACTGTCACATTCTCAATCCATCCATCCAGTTATTCTATGATTTAAGTGAATCCAAAATAATCTTTTAAAACAACAAAGTCACACAATAACACAAACAACCCAACAAACTGAGGAATCAGTGGACTTGCAATCACCACGTTTGATGATTTAAAGGAGTGTGATGGATTTTAAGAAAGCATAGGTGGATATAATGTCTTTAGTTTCCCATCACACAGGGCTGTATAACAGCAAGGTAAAGCAATGAAAATATTCTAAATATAGTGTAAATGTGAACTGATATTTTTTTTGTAGGTGGCTAAACTATATTGTATATTGTATATTCCTAAGTTTCCTACAGACAGCAATATAATGTATATAATACTCCAAATATGTATAGTTACCCCATACAAACCCACTGTCCCTTAAAACTGAAAGTGAAATATCTTTTACATTATTTTCAGGTGAAGATGGGATTTGTATTTTCCATTTTTCCCCTAAATGTTTTACTTATTTTGAACAAGGATAAAAACATTTGATGGTCAAAGTGATTTATGTTTCTCTGAACAGTATTCACTCCAACAAAAAATATACACAGCATTCAGTTGTACTTTGAAGTTTGTCTGTCCGTACTGTGAAGGTTGATGTTAAGTGGCCTACCTCACACCTGTCAGTGCCTTTATTCTGCTATTATAAATGATTTGTACTGTTGCTGTCTCTGTTTGACTTAGAGATAAGGTCACTGGGAAGAACTTGTCAACACTTATTCCTGCTCAAGCGTCAAATCACGGTAACAGATTTACTGTTTTATCATGTTTTACACACAGGCAATATCAATATACCTATTATTGTGTCAGTTCCCACAATCTGGAAGCTTTAAAAAAAAGGTTTTTTTGCTTTTTTTTCTGGAAGCCAATATAAAAACTGTGCTACACTACAATTTATATATATGGAATCATTCAAGCTAATTAGTTGTCAGTCATGCTGATGGAAAACAGAGTCAGAGAGGTAAAGTTACTATCACAGATTAACACTGTTAACATGCACAGAAGATAATGGGTTCAATATAAAAAGGTTAAGAGGCACAAAAACACATTCACACACAGCACCACATAAAAAAATATATCTGATTGAAAGTCTGTTCCACAATATGTACAGTTAAAATTTGCTCAGTTAAAAATGTTCATTATCCACACAGTACTATTATTTATTTATCTTTTTACTTTCAAAAGGAATACAAATGTGCCAAGGTTTAAGGTGATGAGTCGCAGGGAGGAAAAGAAAATGCAAATTATCACTGGGAAAAAAAGTCAGCACAGGTTTCAATTAATCAGATATTCTCATTCAGTTTCATAAAATGTTTCCAGTGGTTGATGGTGGCACTCCAAATTCAGACGGTGCTGAAAGCGGGTGAGGAGGATAGGAGAAGCCCAGCTGATTGGAAACATCTGGGTGATTGTAGGGAGCACTCCCACATCATCCAACGCTGGCTGAGATTTGACAGTGCCCTCTGAAGTGACAGCTTTGACCTCAGCCAGTGTGCATGCGTGCAGCTGCCAGAGACTGGTCTGGCTGAAAAAGAGGACAGAGCCAGACGCTCTAGGCACTGGATGGTACCACTGCTTTTGATGGGAACGCTGTTGACAGCCAACGTTGCAGTCGGAGTAAAATACAACCAGCTTGTTGATGCATTTGGTATCAAAAAGTGGCCATACAACAGCTTTTCAGAATATTTGGGGCACACAGTTCAGATGTATGCCATAACAAGTTGTTTTCTTTATGATTAACTGCAGAGTGCATTGTCTTTTCTTTTTAAGAAAGGAAGAAGACAGATAGTGTGAACATCCTGTGTAGACTGCAATGCGTAGCTCCATGACAGTGAAATGTAAAGATTATTTCTTTGGTTTAATCTCTAGAAATTGTGAGGTATTTTGTTTTTCTCATCACAGACTTGTGTTATGTTGTTTGCCAAAAAAAAAAAAAAAATCCCATGTACGGAGCAAAATGCAGCTGCTTTAAATGCAATGATTTTCAGCAGATGTACATTGTTATTCCAAACAGATGTGTCTGAGAGAAGCAAAAACAGGGAGAGCAGACAATGCCTTTTAGATCTTACCTGCCTGCAACTCAGTGACAGACTGTAAACTGTAAGCATGTTAATTATGATTAGTGAAACAGGTTTTGCTTTTGCAATAAAAAAAATGTTTTCCAGAATTGTTGTTGCAACTCTTGTATCCAAAATTGCCCATTTAAAGGAACAATTACAAAGAGTATTTTGGTTGTCGAATGTTTCCTTTTTCTTTTTGCAAACACTGGCATATTGAAACACGTCATTAGATATTTTAGCTCAACCTCGCCACATAATGGCATTAATATTAATGTTTATGATAATGAACTTTTTTTTGAAGAGGAACACTTATTCATATTTGATTCATTAATGTAATGAATGCAAGGAATGATCAGATAATATGTTCTTGTGTCCTTGATATGCAATGAGGAGCATTAGACTGACTTAAATTCAAGATAGGTATGCCTAAGCTGTATTAATCTACACTAGAATATAGAAGCTATAAACTCTCTGAGAAAAGACTGCAGAAAACCTACAATGTTATAGATTAAACAAAACAGAGTGAAATGGAGTTCATTTGCATCACCCTCCTCTTTTCAGAGGAGCTAAACTGCTTACCATTATTCAAAGATATCTTTTAAATAAGGCCCAAATATGCGGGTGAAACCAATTTAACGAGTGGCCACCAAAGACGTTTGTCAAATGATCTATATTGAGATTTTGACTGTGTAAGCCTCTTATCATAACTGCTATAAAACACACATCATTCTGTTTCAGGACTGAATTTCAGAGATATGAAAATACAATAAATGTGACATTTTAAAGCTTGGCTTACTTGTTAATTACAAAACCATTTCAAATTGAACTTGGGGAACTTAATAAGTGCATATTTGTGTTGAGGAATGAGATTCTGTCTGAAAAGGCAAAGAATCCTGGCTAATGTCTTCCACAAGAGATCCACCAAAGGTCTAATATTGCAGGTCATTTGATTTAACTGCTAATCGAGTTGGATTGCAGGTGCTCTCCTTATTTCAGTCACTTCCAACCTCTGTGCTGCTTTTTAAGTTTTGTCCAAAAGTAAAAATAAAACTATTTAACGCGATGTTTTGTGTATCCTCCCAGCATTTAACGGACTGTGCTGGAGAGGCATTTTAGTAAATGCAGCAAAGGATTGGAAGAAAATCACATTTGCATGAAGCAGGGGACAATAAGGACAACATCACTCATGCGGAAGAGCTTAATTACCTCAAAGAAAAACAAATTAATGCATCCTCTTTAATTGTCTGCTGATAACCAACACAGAGAAAAGAAATCACTGCACCTTGTTCAACAGCGACAGCATGATGCAGCATGTGTAGGTGTACTTAAACACTAAGCTGGAGCATACAGTGTTGTGTCTTTAGCACGCTTTCATTGTAAACCCTAACAGCCAACATCCCACCTATAGCAGACACTTTCTGACACTCACAAACACTACAGGCGCCACCCTGTCAACAGATGGTGTAGCTATATTTTGTGCCTTAATTAAAAATTTTACATCAGCAGTTATTCTTGTGTCAACTGAAGCTGTTATCTATCAACAGACCTGTTTAACGAGTCTAATGTTTCTGGCCAAACATCTGCAAATGAGCTACTATAACATGGAGAAAAAAAAGTTTAAATCAAAAGTGGCGGTGGATGTGGATGCTTATATGTGCTTTTTTAAGCATGAGAATGCAAAATTAATTATGAATGACACTGAGAATAACCTTTCTTTAATTTGAGAGGAAGAACAAACTGTCACTCTCAAGTGAAGCCTGAAATCTAAGACATTAAGTTACATTAAACACTTTGTGTCTTCACGCTGACTGTGTGGCTTATTAGGCTCTCTGTCTGAGCTCAGCAAACACTGCACACTCCACATGGTAAAGATGGATGAGCAACACTCCTCGGTTACTACAGCCACATTTATTTAGAAACAGTGGGGAGAGTTTTGGAGGTGAGGAATAATTCCAGCCAGCGGTTGGTGCCCAGTTTGAGAAAGAGGAGGAGGACCACCACGGGGCACCTGACAGTGATGAAGAGCATGGGCACATGCTGGCAGATTCATCTTGAGCCACAGTGAGAGAGAGAGAGAGAGAGGAAGAGAGTGTTAGAGGGAGAGAGAGAGAGATGGAGCTCAGGAGGGAGGGCAGACAATGGCAGAACACAGGTTTAACAATAAAAACAGCATAGAGTGTTGTCTTTGAGGTTTGTTCTGCAGCAGCAAGGTGCTGTAACTGTCTTTGAAACCTGCAGGAGAGAGTAAGGCAGAGAGGGGGAGGGAGAGCGAGACAAAATAGACAGAGAGAGCTCAAGATTTTATGTGACTTACAAATTGACACAGGGCTTTCAAAACATTACCTGCTACTTGGCTGGTGTTGGTCAATTACCTGTCACTCCACAATTCTTTTATTCCCCACTTCCTCCACTGTGTCCCCTGTGTGGTCTTGTGATAGCGTTGATGCTGATCACAGTCCACAGCTCTCTGTGGTCCAGCCGGCTGTCAGACAGGAGCTGAGCGGTGTGCTGGGAACCCAGTGATGTACAGGAGTGCATGCCTTTGATGACTGAGAGATGCACCCTTCTAGTTTGTATTTATGTATTCAAGCTGCCCTCTGCTGTTCGCATTCCCAATGACAGGAGATGGAACAAAAGCAAATCACAAAGTTTCACCTCAAATCACAACTGCGGTGGCCCAAGTCTGACGTGAAATCAGTAGCTCAACTGTCCTCTTTGATTCATATTTCTTTGCTTGAAAAGTCCACGTTGGTAACTGTTTTTTCTTTTTTCAAAGTAAATGGTAAACTTCATTCACTAGGTGAGATGATTACACAGGTATTTATAGAGCAAAAAAAGGGGACACATGTGAAAGGTTATTATCACTGCTGTTTTTTTTACACATAAGTGACACTGGGGATGTAGGTAAGTGATAATGGTGGTGGGTGGGGGGTGGTGGAGTTTAATCTCATAGTGTATGAGGCTGATTAGGTACCTGTGGATAAAGCTTTTAGTTTTTCCATCTAATTTAGTTTCAGCAGATCCCTGCTTCATATCTGACACAGACAGATGTGTATGTTGTGATGCACTGACATTCAAGCAAAGAAGCTGTTTTTTTTACTTTAATTGTCTTTGACTCCCTTTCTTTTTGTTTTCTTCTTTCTTCATGTATTCTTTCATTTTCATACTCATTTATGCTGATCATTGACCTGCGCACTATAGAAAAACCTTTATCAACCTCACTCACATGTATTTGATTCCCTCATTTTTAACTAAATTGTCTTTGACCTATACTATGTGAAATGATGCAGTTTTTTTCCAACCTGACAATTAGATTATTACTGTGATTTCCAGAAATGCGCAGGCTGAATGATAATAAGTTTCTGAAATGCAAGTGGCCCATATGCTAACTAGGGCAACATATTTCCCCCTGCACATTAACATATCATCTGAATTCATTTACCTGACACAATTGCAGAGATCAACACAGCTGATGTGTCAGCTACATGTATGTGTTGGCTTGTAAAATCGGCTGCACTCAAAGTCAAGTGGATGTTAATGCCCCACAGACCCGTCTGTCTGATTTCTCTCATAAAGCAGGAGCGCATTTGTGCACCAGCTCTCCTTACATCTTTTAAGAGAAAATTGTGGAGTTTAACCTCCCAATATTATCTCTCCTTTTTTCTTTTTGCAGGGAACAGGCGTACATCCACAAGGAATTTGGCACAGTCCACACAGTCAAGACGCTGATAATCCCAAGTCTTTGACTGCTGATAAGACGGCCAATTTAACATAATTATAAACCAGTAGTTTGAATAGTAACGATTCATTAATTCAGTACATAGAGGAAGATGATAATTCAAATCTAGCATTTACTCACAATTATCGCACATGATAATGATTTCATTAAATCCTGCTCAGTTTTTGGCATTATAAACATAATTGTTACACGGTAAAAAAACAAAACAAAAAAAAACAGTTTAACATAATAAAATCGTCGAGTGTAAATTAAAGGATGTCTGTACTGCATTAGAGAGGTGAGGCTGAAAAATCCCTCTCTCAAAACAAATGCTGTTGACCAACACTATTATTACCTCCACACTTAATTACTTTTTGCTTTTTGGTTTAATTGCTTCAATAAAAATAATCTATAACGCTTTTTTAATTACACTTTCCGAGTGACCTATGTAAAGAGAATTTTATTATGTGCGCACAGTAATTACCCTGTCACAGTCCAGTTAGGGGCTATTGTCTAGCTATCCTTTGCATAGCTTTTACTGGCATGACCAGCATGCCTAACTACCTATTTACTGAGCTCATAACTTTTTCAGTAGTTGCACAATATGCACAACACGAGCAGATTTGGCATTGTTTTGTGCCAGATATTGTGCAGAGGAGGAGAAAGTCAAAAGCAGCAGCCACAGCTTGGCTCAAACACATTTGAACACTATTTGTGTACAATATAAATACTGTTGCTGTGCCCAGCCAATGATTTTATTGAACAATGACTTAAAGAAACATCAAATTATAATTATATATAACAGTATTATTAGATGCTAACAAAAACTGTGCTCCACAAATACATATGTTTTTTGATGTGGAATTTGTAGGTGTTATTATTTTTATGAAATAAAGGGTTTAGGGTGTGATGTGTGCTAAAAGGGGGCTAAAAGATGAAATCACTTTAATTAATTGGCTGAGGATATTGTAATATGTATGCTGCTAATGAGTTGCTAATACATACACAATAATTGTGTTGTTTTGTCAATCTTAGAAATGGGATGCTTACCTAACTGTTGTGGCGTGGTTCATAATTGCTTTTAGTTCCATTTGATTGATCATGCAGTTAGGAAGCAGCACATAAGCTGTAACAGATTTTCAACATCCTCTGACTGCGTCGTCAGCGCGCCGCTCCACTTTCTTCTGCAACACTAATGAATGTTGTGAACACCTCATGAGAACTTAACAGAAGCATTAGTTTCAGTCGTATAGATGCTACCAAAATATTTTTTTTTAAAATACATATAACAATAAAACACATTTATTGAATTTGATAAAACAACACAACACATATAACCACTTAGGGGGGAAAGCATCAAATATTAAAGTGATTGTGTCTTTATTATTGCGGCTGTACATTTTCATTTGCCAGCCCCCCAGCCTCCCCCCGCCATTAGATGACTAGAGGCTGACCCTTCCTTTGTATGGGTGGCCTTGTTAGTCCTCATCCCGTTCCCAGCAGCCATGGCCTCTCCAATACCTCAAGCTCTCTGCTGGCAGCAGCTCCTCTTGGAATATACTTACAAGACACCAAAAAAGGAATTTAATCAACATCAAATTAACAAAATACATTTTGCTATTTTATGACTACTTTAATAACAAGATCTAGTGCAGGTGCCACGGTTTCAAGAAAAGTAGTACAGTTTTCTAGTATCAAAAAATTATTGCAACTTCATAGCCCATCTTTCAAATTTTGATTCCCGATTAATGACTATTACAAAGTAATCTGTTTAAGGATATTCATAATAATTCATTTGGTAAAACTGAATGCAATCCAACAACTCAGCCATTAATTCTACATGAATGCTTCGACTGAAACTATCAGAGAAATACTGGACTGCAATATACTGAGAAGTGTCTAATGAAGTTCTGTTGTAACAGACTGCATTGTGTTGTACTGTAAAGGTGTAACTAATAAAGTGACCAGGAAGTGTTTTGTTGCTTTCTTTACACACAAGTTTGAATGTTTGGGTCTTATAGCAATAACAGATCAGACATGCACAGAAATATCCATATCAAAACAATTTATAACAATTATCTATTTCTGTGATACACATGTTTTTTGTAGCGACAGTCATACTCATATTCAAGATTAATGGCAAAAGCCATGAAACTTTCAAACTTGTGTAAGAAACACTCAATGAAATTCATGAATCATATGAGCAGTTTAGAATATGACCCTGCTGTAACACTCACGCTGACCATGTTGAAAGCTGAGAAATTCACAATTTCCAGCTGTACTGTGAGGACGCCTCAGAAATGTAAAGCCTCAAAGCAGATATATCGTCCTCAGAATCTCTGAGCGAGGGCTGAGTGGGGAGCAGTGGGACAGCCTTGGGACTGTGGGCCCTCTTCATGCTGGCTTGCCAGAGAGCCGCCCAAAGCATGGACAATTAGAGGGGTCCCTGGTGCCTCTTTGCTCTCTGTGCGCCTGGTGGGCTGCTCTGTAAGGCACCGTGGGGCTTGAGGAACTGACTGGCCTGGCTTGGCTGGCTGGGCCAGAGGCATAGAGCTGGGGGAGGCCTGATCTCAATAATCCCTTTGCCCCAAGAGGCTGTCACACCACTCACACTGCTGGAAGCTAGAATGGAAATGGACCGAGGGCTTTCTGAAGCTTTTACCTGTGAGAGGAGCTCATCATTGAGAGACAGAGACGTACTGGGAGCTCACTGTGGTTCAAACACTGAGACAAGTTTGCTTTTTTATAAAATTGAACCCGTGCCTTTGATTTGACATGCTGCACTGTTTCTTTATATAAGGGTGCTCATGTTGAATTTCATGTGCAAATCTGTAAATAGACCACCTGCTTAAGTAGTTTTGGACGCATCTTCATTTATGCTGCTACAGAAACAAAAAAGCCATCATCAGTATTATTTTACACCCCATATATCTGAACCTCTCGTGAGATCTGTGGCTCCTTTACTTAAAAGATGGAGAGGAAAAGAGCAATAACCCTGTCGCAATTCTCCCCAGCCATTCTCTGCTTTCATTAATGTACAATTTCTTCTTGAAATTCCCCAGACCATGGCATAATCTATTGGCCTGGTGGAGTATATATGATGTAGAATCACCTTGTTGTACAACTTAAAGTGAGCTGTCCCATATGAATATGGCCACAGTCAAAACCATTGGCCTAATTAGACCGACATGCCTCCGAATGTGAGGGGAAACTTAGTGCAAATGGATAAAGGTCTTTCAGCACTCTGCCACTGGCTGTCTCAGTCCCTTAATGTATTACCACCTGCACCCGCAATCAGCACAGGAACATTTAAATGACTGCGATTCAGAGGAGACCAAGCTCCAAACTGGTAGGAAACACATGAGAGGTGATTTAAGATATTGGCTGTAATGAAGCTGACCGTTGGCAGGTCTGCTCTGAATGTGATGGGGGAAATTAGGGGCGGGAACGGGTCATAGGCGTACATATACCGGGGGCACGGCAGCAAAATGAAATGCAGAGTAGAAGTCTACGGTCCAATGTGCTGTTTACTTCGTGTCAGGTAAACATCAACCACAGTGAGCTTTGGGTGTCTGTAAAGATGATATAATCAATGTTTTGTGTTTGTTTTCCAGCAGCTAGAGTATATTGTGGTGTTCCCTTCTTATCACCTCTGACTGCTCTCTTCCCCAGCATCAGCCCTCCCCTTTATAGACTCCAGCACAAACACAGAAACAAACAGCCTCCCTTGAGGTTGGAAATAACATGTTTTCTTTGTATTTTTTTCAAGCTGAAGGAATAAATTTCTTGCTGTATTTCTAAACAATGAATTACTCAAAAGAAATCAGAGAATGAAATAATCAAAAGTGTCTGACTACATTAGGTTATGATGTGTAAAGGCAGAAAGCTTAGACAACAAGTAATGGAAAAAGGACAGCCTACAGAGATAGAACATGAGGGGATGGAAGACAGGCAACATCTGGGTACGGCTTCTCAGACTGATGGCTGCTAACTGATCCTTGTGATTGTGATTGACAGGCACTGACCACCACTCTACTGGCCCCAGCTTCTCCACACTGCTGAGCACAGCAGGTAGTGTGAAGGCTCGCTGAGATTCCCAATAAAATGGACATTACAGGGAAAAACAACAGCCGGCCTCGCAGAAGTGAATGTTGGGCACGTAGCACTCCTCCATCACACAATGTACCAGGGTTCACTGACTCTGCACTGTTTCGGGATTGCAGAATATAGAGCCACACTCAGGCAAACATCTTATTGAAAAAGCTAAAATGACCAGTGGTTCTCTCAAGATATGCTCTTTGGTCGAATAGCTCACCCAAACAGAAGAGCAAGCATCACAAACTGTGGTGGGGGTGTTGTACAGTGGTGTTTAAGATAGTGCAGGCACTCAAATCTACATGGAATTAGGCTAAATAAAGCAGAAAAGCCTACTTCCTTCAATTTTTTTGACAGGTGCAGCTGCTAAAAGCATGCTTTAAATAAGTGTTTAGTGTTTGTCCTTGAAAATCGCAGAGCACTATTCATTTCCAAAAAATGAAAGTATATGTATAATGTAGGTTACATAAGTGTCGTCTTTATCCGGTAAATATTCCCACGAGCAATGAAAATAAAGGCTCAAATCCATTTACATCCCTAATTTTCACATCCATTAAAGAGATGAATGCTTTGATACCATTGCAGTGTTTATCTGCGGTCTCTGGGGATTCATTAAAGTGAACACTCCTTTCAAAATATAATCTATTGCTTAATTAAACTTCCCAAATATGAAATTTGAACCCACATATCTGGAGAGAAGTTACAGCTTTGTTGTTCCCTCATTTGCACAATATTTTAATGAACAAGTTGCTAAGATATATTTCCATTTGCATGTAAATAAAGCTTTTCCTCAAGCACTTAACAGCCTTGATTTGGATAATATGTGATTTTTTTAAATTTATTTTTTTTTTTTTTTTGTCCTGGACGAACCTCCCAAGAATAAGGATTCAAGCCCACTGACTGCTTAGTAAATTTCACAGCTTCTAGCTCTGAAGCACATCATTACAATGTGTGAAATTTTAATCAGAGATGTTGTGAAGAAACAGCGATCAGCCAACGAACATAATTAATGTCCTCTGTCATAGAGATTATGATGGCAAATTTGAATGTGCAAGTGTTTTAAAGAGCAAGGGGAAATGCATTAACTAAATTACATAGCATGGCGTGAATGAGCCATCATGCTTTTCTGTCAGTTTATGTATGCACAGATATCCTTTATTATATAGGATGCCATTACTTCCCTTTTAATTGAACAGCGTTTTGTTTGGCACAGGCCTACTGAACTTTGCATTAGCCATGCATAAATTTTATGCATGGCTTACTCATATGTGTCACAATCAAACCAGATTTGCAAAGAGCAAAGATGCAACACATGACTTGGTGTATATTGAATATACAGTAAACCTAAACAAGATGAAAGGAAAAGAAAAACATTTATACTCTCAAATTAATTTAAGATAAACTCTAAATTCATCCAGGGTGTTTACAACAGAACTATAAAGATAATTGATCTGCAAATATGTTTATAAAACATTTGATTGCTAAATGAAGCCAGAGCTTTATTGTAAGAGTTGCGATTGCCGGGACAATTTGTTTTATAATGCTCACGTGCTCATTAAAATGCAAATTGTGCATATGCTTTCATTTTCCAGTACAATAATCCAGGCTCAGACTGTTTATCCAATCATCAACTTCACTATAAAGACAAGCTGGGGTTTACAGGGTGCTGCTGCTCAGACCACACATATGCACAGCCACATGCACTTGCTTGCCCTTGCACACACACGCACACACACGCACACACACACACACAAGCTCACAGTCAATATTACCATGAAACACACTCACATACATAGATTAATATAGTTTGAGGATTCAGCCAAAAGTACTCAAAGTACTTCAAAACTATACTTGACTGAAGCACAATTCAGGACTCATTGTCAAGGACCAAGTTTAATGCAAATTAAGGAACATTTCTGTATACCAGGAATCCAGTTTAAAAAAACACCACAAAAAACACTTTTAAATACGGGTTATACATTTGAAGAGTCCTGGCTCACAACCACTGTATCACCAGAATTAAAGGGAACAAGCAAAGGCTGGTCCAATACATAATCACATGCGGAGAGATAATGCCGTTAAGTTATCCCAGTGGTCACATTGTGGGTGTCGCTAATGTGTCACTAATGTGTGTGTGTGAGACAGAGAGAGAGAGAGAGAGAGAGAGAGATACTGCAAGGAAAGACTGTACACCTGGCACGGTGCCCAACAGTTGCCAGGGCCGTAGTCTCGTTTCTGTCACCAGAGTTTGTTTCACAAGCCCCGTAATCAATTGGAATGCAGCCCCCTGAAATAGAACTTGGCACTGAGCTCAACTCCTCTATTGTGCCTGCTGGTCAATGCTCAGAGAATACCACCCGTCACTCATGTCACTTTCCAATCTCCTCCTTTAACAGGGTAAGCGGGGAGGACATTAAACAAATTTTACATTATTGGCCTGCCAAGCTCGTAAGTGGAGGATTCCTACTGTACAATAATTTACTCTGGAGCTGTTTGCGGCGAGTGTTCTGCCATGTGTGTGTCCCTTTTGTGTTGGGCTGACAAGCAGTGTTAATGAAATCAGAGCTGATGGCAGAGAAGAATAAAGAGGACCAGTTAGTGGCTGGTTATTGAACACTCTGTGAGGACGTAACTGGAGGAACTGCATTCATTCTAATTTACTTAAGACAGCACTGAGTGGGATCAGCACCTAAGTACACTGTCATTAGTCCATTTGATACACTGTCAGGCGCTGGGATGTAAATAGCTGATTTCTCTCACAATGGATAAACAGTGGATAAACAACCCCCAGCAGGAAACCTGAAGACTGATAGGCCATTGCCTCTGTGACATGCCATTGCAGCAGCCTCTGCATGTTGCCATGTGTTCCCCAACTAATCAAGGGCAGTCTGCTTCTCATCGTCTCCGTCTTAGCTTGCCAACAGATTCATCACTAGCTGGGTTAAACAGGAATAAAAACACATTAGTGTCATGTTAGACTGATAGAGAGAAGTGCCTGGATTGGCGCTCCACAATGGTAAAAGTCTGTCTGCGTATTGATTTGTGCTCCATAAATCTTGTTTTCTGTCTGCGCTAGTGAATCAGTCGTGACCCCTAGGGTTAACAAACATTGTCGAGGCTTTCAGCTGGCGTGTGAGCCAACAACGCCCATGCATTGCAATAGCCATGCCCCATCTTGTCATTTCTCAGCCTGCCTGGCTTTACTAATTGCTGGCAATCAACAGACAATATGATGGGGCTGAAAGAGGTGGTGGGTTTCTTGTGGTTTTTGGCTCTAACAAGGAGGTTTGAGGCTCCTGCAGCCAAAAACTATCAACAATGGATGTGAATTGGTCAGCAGGAGTCTGTGAGTTACAACCTGGATTAATTGGCATAAGGGGATCCAGCATGGCTAGCGCCAGATCACATTAAGCTGATGAGATTTGACTCAGTAAACTTTCACAAAGGCAAATCCCTCGTTACAGTGGCTGTATGACACTATAGCATGTAAACTTAGCATCCTATCTGTAAATCCACTGCTGAACACTACACATTTAGTGGGGAAACTGGGACGTAGATGTTGTTTATTTTACAAAATGCCACTATTAGCCTTTGTTGAAACCAACTGAAGGAAACAAGGTACACAATATGTAGGGTGAGCAATAATAATCACTACAATATTTTTGCAGGTCCCCTGTGGCCACTTTTTGTTTCAATAAGTCATGGAGACATCAGGTGTTAAATTGTTTAATCTTTCAGTAGTATATGAAATCCATTTGTTTGTGGGCTCAGAAGATTACCATTGAGAAACGTAATTACATTATTACAGGTGCTATCATCATCATTTATCTTTCTGACATTTAAAGACTTGCTAAATGCCAAACTGCTCCTCAGAGACAGGAGCTTGATCCTATGTAATGTTCAAACACTTTTAATTACAGTATCTTTAAATTCTAATGGTGTCCATGTGCTAACTCAAAAAGCATGTGAATAACCTCAGCCATTGTCTCCACTTGCTTAATTTTAATTTGATCAGTCTGCCTGAACTAGTGTATCAAGTTAATGCCATGATACTGGATACACATTAGTCCTGTTGCAAGTGCTTTGGAGACCTTAAATGTTCATGAGTACAACTGGCTAACATTAATCAGTACACTTGCTGAGAGGGAGGTCTGTGTGTGTGTGTGTGTGTGTGTGTGTGTGTGTGTGTGTGTGTGTATGTGTGTGTTTGTGTGTGTGTGTCATTGGGTAGGGAGGGTGAATGGAGTAAGTTAAAGAAAGAGAGAGGATAACAGAATTAAACAGCTAGATATAGAAAAGGGGGATGGCGTGTCTCTGGAGGCCTCCACACCAGTGCTCACCCTGCTGCCAGGCACGCTACACACACCAGAGACCTTATTTACCCAGCAGCCCCGAAGAGGCCTGGGCCCCAGATCTTATTTACTCAGAGCCTAGGCAACCATCAGGTGCTGAGGGGATCTGGCCAGCAGCAAAAGCAAATACCCCAGATCAAAACCAACCATGGAGGAAGAAAGGGGCGCTCAGCCAAAGTCCTGGTCAAGCGCTAATGTTTACTCTTTGGTTTGAAGGGCTATGGATGGACTCCATTTGAAGAACTCCAAATTGACACCCCCACCCTAAACCCCCTATAAGAAAAAAAAAATCTGATGGCTACCACTGTCTCATATCCATATGTCTAGAGTACCTGCGGTAATGTGGACTTCTCTCGTCTTTTAAACCAGCACTGCCACCGGTCTTCAGGATCAGACATGGTGTCGGGGGAAAGAGAGATGAAGACGGAAAAAAAGCCCAGCTAATGACTAGCTCTTATGCATCAGTGCACTTACTAATGAGCTTCCAGGGAGAGGCTGGCAGAGCCAGAGCGAAGGCTGAGCCGGGATGTGAGAGGCCTGGGCCATCACTTCCCCGCTGTGATCCCTGCCTTCCCACTCACAAGGAGCCCCGGCTCCCAGCCACTAATGAGTGTTAGAGGGAGAGTCCAAGCTCGCGTCCACCTGCCAGCCTTCAGAGCCCAGCCTGCTGCAAGACAGTAGGGGTCAGACGCATTCCTGAGCTCTTAATAATTTACATCATATTGATTTCCTCACTGTTAGACACTCTCACCTGCATGGGCTCTCACTCCTACTTTCTCTCTCTGCCTGTCTCTCCCTGAAATAAGCACATTCCACCAGAGAGAGGAGTTAGAATGATACAAAAGCATGTAACTTTGCCCTTGCTCCAAACCAGTTAAATACAACATTCAGTTTAATAGACTGTGGACAATGTCTGTGTCAGCAGGGACAGTTGGCACTCTGTGTATGTCAACTACTGAAGCATCGGGCTTGAAAATGGACCCTATTGTACTCAACATTACAGAGTAGGTCTGCCATATATAAAGTATTTAGCGCAATGAAAATGGAAATATATCTTTAACTTTCTTTGACATGTTAAAAACAAATGACACCAATTATCCTCATTTGCATGCCGCACCTTACCATATTTCAGTTTCAAAAGGGATGGACTTTGGCACAAAGAAGTTATCAAACCTAAAAAGGGGAGCTGAATCAAAAGGTACAAAAATGCAAGAATGAAAATAAATTATGCAGTTTGCATTCTGCTTAACCTCTAATCAGACTCAGAGAAGAGGACATTAGTATTCTCCCTTTGTCAATATGATGATCTGTATACTCAATCCTTTAAATATTCATCAGCTTAGAACATAGAGTTCTTCTTACTCTGATTCATAATTCAAATGATATGAATGTTACATAGGTATGGCACAATTTCCCCCCTCACAAGAACAACTTTCTATCATCAGTGCCATACTTAAGAATGACTTTTAACACCATCCACCTTTCTTCATTGGAGAGGCAACTTCAAAGTATACTTACTCTGCTCCCTAACACGGATTTCTAACTAAGAATCAACTCAACTAGGAAGGATTTACATGACATTGACACAATTATTCACTAGTTTTAGCCAGGCATGAAGCATATTTAAAATGTATGCAGCTGCAGTTGATAATGAGATGATCTATCTATCTATCTATCTATCTATCTATCTATCTACCTATCTATCTATCTATCTATCTATCTATCTATTGCAGTCCCTGTCTGCACATATTTTGTCAGGTTATGTCTCTGGCTGTCTCACCCTGCCTCTGGCAAGCCTAGACAGGCTTATAACCCTCCTCTGTTAATTCCCAGTGTGGTAATCCTGCATGCATGGTGCCACAGGTTTGGTCCTTCCAGTGAGTTCACCAGTCAGAGCATCAGTCCTAAGCTATAACAACCTCAAGCATAAAACGAATTGTCAAGTTATGGTAGGAAGCTTGTTTGCGTGCATGTGTCATGATACATCGCTTCATTCATGCATAAGTAGTGAAACCTGGTAAAAATGTTGTGAAGGCATTGGCCAGAGTGTTGTAGGTTACAATGAAAAAAATGCAACCAGTGATCCTACATGTGAAACAGGTTATTTACTTGTGGTTTGAAATTTTTCCAATTCATACAGAAATACAAATCATGGAGAATTTCATACAAGCAAGGCTATTAACTACAAATAAACAGATAAAACTGGTTGACCAGCTGCAGTCACTGGCTTATATCTTGGTCAACACTGCCCTCTTCTGTTTAACTTGTGAGTCTAATCTTTCTATAAAGGAGAGTTCGTCTTGGTAAATTACCAAATCTCCCCTGACAGACTTTTTGCAGAAATGTAGCCTATAGGGTTATTGAGGTTAACCAATAAAAATCCAAGGTCACACACTTTCATGCTCCTGTTTATGTCCTTTGTCCTTTGGTCTTACAAACACATTGCCAGTACATACATACAATACAGGAGGCATAGGTACACACAAAGGCTCTGTGCCCATTTATGGCTACAGACTGAATGTCAATTGTAGCATTTGTATATATTATCCATGTTGTGTATATATTACCCATTTTATGGGTTATTTTTATTTGTCTGTGGCTTCAGATGACATGGGGAGGCATTTATGTGCATACACTTTTATGTGTTTGGTGCATGTGATATGACTTCCAAACATTATCTGTGAGACAACACAATAGACCATGAATATGTAAAAAGGTGAATTTATGCAATCATTTTTAAAAAATTACCAACATCAAATCTTTTAATCCCATACATTTTTGAAAAAAACACGCACACGCACACACACACACACACACACACACACACACACACACACACACATAAACTATCTGTATTTATGTTAGTGGATATGAACTGTCCATAAAACATGACCCTAATTGTTTATGAGGCTTTAAATCACTAGTCAGTTGCATGCATGTAGAGATTATACGTTTGACCAATGTTCCCAGTGTTTCATTTTGAAGGAAATTAGATTTACAACACACGACACACACAAGAGCATCTGCATACACACATAATACACCACATGGCTAATTTACCTTTTTTGCCCCATGAATAAAAGTGCTTTGCAAAAATTAATACTATGCAGGGTTAAAATGAACCATAAAATACATGAAACAATAACCTTTTGTCAATTAATCTGCTTCAATGGTTCTGTAAAAAGTCAAGTTTCAAGCCATTTCTATGAGTATAGGCAGAATCCTCAAAATGGCTTTGCTCTACAGTAAACCATAAGCGCTCAAGAAACTGCACTATAAGAAATTACATGAAAATAGACAAAGGGTTGACAAATTAAAAATCATCTTCACCAACTTGACAAAATACTGCAAAGTCCATTGGAAACAGTTTCAGTTGAAAATTGAAACCTACAGGGATGAAATTACTTCATACCAAGCAACATTTAAGCCTTACTGTAGATGAGAGATTAAGTAACCTTTGAGAGTTATTAAGGTGCCCTATATGGGATTAACAGACAATTTAATTACATTTGTGATGTGCTCACAGTGTAACATTAGTATCAAGACTGGTTTGATACTGGCTGATGCAACTTAAGTGAATAATGACACTGACTTTTGCTGACTGGGCTGACTTTTGTTGTTTCTCACAGGTAGCTAAAATGAGGAATTATAAAATACAGTAAGGGTTCATTTATGTTCCCTGCACCACCTTAAAAAGGTACAACCATCACTTGCTGCTTTCCTTGTTGGATGATCAGCAATACATGCACTTTGAGGCGTTTCAGAGTGAAAAGTTTGTGACAACACTTGGGGGCAGTAGAGGTCCTAATGATGTACTTCCAATCTCCTCCCAGCTGCTCTGTACTAATAGTCTCTACAATGCAATAATGCATCCCATTTAGAATGCCGTCTCCTCACATGTTTTATCATTGTGTCTCATTTGAACTATTGCCATTACAAACATTGTATCCACAGTTTCAGTTGTTCTGGCCCTTTTTGTATATACCTCTAAGCTTTTAGGAAATATATACTATATCCAAACTGCAGAATAATAACAAAAAATAATAATACATTTTATGTATAAGTGCCTTTCAGAACCCTCAAGGTCACCTTACATTAATACAGCAATTTTAAAAACACATACACAGTTAAATACAAGCAGAAAATAAAATAAAATAAATAAGCAGATAAAACCACAAAACAAAAATCTATAAAAGGACTATGATGGTGTTTGTATGCATGTATGGAAAGTAACAGTGAAACATGACTGAACTATGGGGTGGTGAATGGGTCAGACCCCCGAATTAAGATTTCGACCACTCCAAAAGACATAGTAACCATAAGTTTAGGGTGTTGTTTTATCGTCCTTCACAGTAATTGTAAACTTTACATCTGATATTCATAAGCAGGTGATTCTGTCAGACTCCCCTGAAGTGGATTATACCATTTCTCCACCTTGCTGTAATCCACCTGCTTCACTTCAAACCCAAACAAAGAGGCTAGAGCTTTATCGGAGAGGTCACATCCTTGTGTCATGTGTTGTGGGTGATTTTAAACAGGGCAAAGAAATAGCTCAGGAATCAAAAAGGGTGAGGCTGGCCAATCATGGCCATCACCAGGTACATTATTAATTAATGTCCCTGGTTACTGTCATGGTTTTGAGTTGAGTTCCTTGTTTTGTTGCTCATTTCCTGTTTTGTTTTAAAAGTTCTTTCCCTTGTGTGTCTCTGTGTACTTGTTTCCTGTCTTTGATTAGTTCATTGGTTTCACCTGTGTCTCGTTTGCTTGCACTCCCCAGTCTATTTAAGTTGTGTCACTTCCTTTGTTGTTCTGTGTCGGTCTGTTGTGTTAGATTGATAGATGTGCTCTGCAATTTCCTTGTGGTTTTTCCTTGTGTTTCCTCATGATTCTTTTGAATTTCTGGTTTTTGGATTTTGTCTGTTACTTGGACTGCGTTTCTGCCTCCCCCTTTTCAGTCCACCTCCTCGAGTTCCTCTGTGTGGCACAATCTTTGTGACAGTTACTAAGGTTAATATTTCTTTTCCATTACAGTTTAAGAGCAAATACAAATTACCTGTGGCGAGCAGAAATATATCTTCTGCATCTAGTTGATCACAAATTTCATTAAAAAAAGGCCTTACTAGCACTGTCAACATGCTGAAACAGAACCCCTAAGCAAAGCATGCATTCAAATGCTTTTTGTGCTCTCCTTTAAATGACTGGACCAGCACTGGTGTCAACAGTGATCTGTCTTTTGAAGCAGTCACAGGTGCTGTGATTCTGAAACAGATCTGATGAACTAATGGAAGAGTTTCTTGAAATAAAAAATGAAAATGAAAAGAATTAGACATACAGTGATCTTGAGTCTTGGCCCTCATACAGCATTATTAGTCACTTATAATAAGCCAGAATGACAAAAGGGGTCACTGATGGAGACACAAAATCTGACCTATAATCTGAAGAGAATTGAAATGTAGCCTGAGGTTGTGGCAGAGGGGGGTACACAACAACAATTTTTCGATGACAAGCAAGTGAACAGAAAGACTAAGGCAAACAGCATCTAACAGGAATGAATGGGGCACCATTTTAGTCAGATGTCCAGCTCCATGGCAGTCCCTCTGTGGCCAGCATTAACCTTGTGAGGTTCCCTGTGAAGGACCGAGCAGGCAAGGATAAGGAAAAAAAAGAAATGGGTTTTATTCCAAAAAAATAAGTAAATACCAAAAAGTTCTGGGCCCATAAAAGAGGTCAACTAAACACAACTTAAATCAAGCTATAATAACTAACTCAAAGAAAAAAATAAAATTTGAGGCAAACTAATTAGACAAACATTGTTCCCAATTTGAAATTAACTACACCAAAAATGTGGTTGTAGACTGCGAGTAAACTACTGAAGCTTCTGTTCTGTTTGTTTTTACATTTTTGAAATTCCTGTCGCTTGTTCATTCTGCCCTTTAATGTTCTATTTAATTAATTTTTATCTGTATTAAATATAGAGCAGGTCTAGACCAAACTCTTGATATTAATTACACCCACAAGATCCCACCAGGAGCAAGAGCGCAGCGGCAGTGGCAAGGAAAAACTCCTTTTAACAGGTAGAATCCTTGAAAAGAGCCTGGCTCGAGGTGGGCGGCCACCTGCCTTGACCACTTGGGGAGAAAGAAAGAAAGAGAGAGATTGATAGAAATATACACATTAAGGCATTGTGGCCAACCACAAACCCAAGAAAAGAAAAGAAAAGAAAGATAGATCGTCTCACCACGACGATCTAATACTGAAATTAGAAGGACAATCCAATGGCCGCATTTTAAAGCACTTTGCCCAAACAGACACAGATTTCATAGAAATATAGACTGTTGGGTAAAAAGATAGGATAGAAAGTTTGTATGCTTTACGCACAGCCGCAAATGAGACACACTACGAAGATTTCAAAGAAATAAATGATACAGATCTCAGAACTTCCAGAAAACAATTACTGAAACAATATTGTTATTAGATGGACAAAATCAAAGGTACACTGCATAGAAAGATAGTTTGTTGGGGAGAGATAGATTGAGGATACAATGAGAAACCAGCAGCGACCAGTATCACAGCGGTGAAGACACACTTCAAAGGTATAAAGTAAAATATGCCAAATTATTGATTTTAGATATATTAATAGACACATTTAGGTACTGTGGCCAACCACAAATACAGATTTGATAGAGAAAGATCATTGGGTGGAGAGATAGAACAAAAGGTAAACAGAATAATAAAGCAGGCTGATTGTCAGATTTGGGCACCGCAGCACACCACTACAAAGGTTTAAAGGAAATAAATTATAATCAGTGTGGACCTTCCACAAAAAATATTATTTAAGCACTGTGGCCAACCAAAAACACAGACTTGATAGAAAGAGATCATTGGGTAGAGAGATAGAAGTAGAGATAGGTAAAACAAAGGCTTAAAGAAAGCAAATTCGTCCAGAAAAAAAAAAACAATTAACAAATTATTGGTTTCAGATGGAAAGATCATGGCACCATGGCCAACCACAAACAGATAGAGATAGTTCACTAGGTAAAGAGACTGAATGATAGGTAGATAGAATAATAAACCAAGAGAAAAAAAGTCATTACCACAACAGCACAACAGTATACAAGACACACGGCAAAGGTTCAACAAAAGCAAATTACACCAGAAAGAAAATGATTAAATCATTGGTTTTTGATTAATAGACACATTTGGCACAATGGACAGCCAATCAAAAACACAGATATGATAGAAAGAGCTCTTTGGACAGAGAGATAGAAGTAAAGATGTAGAGTAGAGTAAAGACTTAAAGTAAATTATACCAGAAAAAAACAAAATTCAAATTATTGGTTTTAAATGAAAGACCGATAAACATTTAGGCACTGTGGTCAACCACAAATTGATGCGATAGAGACAGATCACTGAGTAGAGAGACAGAATGATAGGTAAGTAGAATAAATACATCAGGAGACTAATTTTAAAAAGTTTTAGGCACATTGGTATACAAGACACACTACCTACCAGCCTTCCAGAAAACAACAACTATTGAAACAATATTGAGATTAGCTAGACGGGACATTACACAAGACACCCATTTTCAGGTACTGCGGCCAACCAGAAACGCAGGTAAACATATTACTAAAATGATTTATAATTAATTAATTAATTATCATTACATGATGATTACTTATCATTAAATGATGATTAATTAATAATATTAATGATTAATTAGTTTTGATTAATAGAAAACCCAATCGTTTAAAGTTGTTGACTGTAGCTGCAAAACAATATTAATCAAGAGACATTTAGGGCCAGCAGAAGACATCCAAATGGATGCACCAAATCCTTTTCCTTGAGACGCTTATGTGATATCACATACTGAACCAAAAAATGTGTTCAATTTACCGATTAATCCAAGTGAGTGTTTGTGCCAAATTTCATCCTGTGAAATTGTGTTCATTGAGCCAAATGAAAATTGAATCAATTCTTCTTTGAGTCCAAGCAAAAATTAATGATAGATACAATGAATTGGGTGTTATCAATATCCAGCGATGCATTCTCACTTCATCTATGAGTCCCAGTTTTCCCCCGTGACCTTGAACTGAAACTGAAACACTTGTTCCTTAAGTCCAAGTGGACTGTCACAACAGCCACAGTTATTTCATCCCCAGTGGTTAAGCTTCAAGAGTATGTGTTGGTAGTCAGTGGGACTGTCTGATTTGCTGACCTGCAATACACGTCCTTCTTCAGAATTGGCCAAAAGACCTGATGATGCAAGACCCAATGTACATGGTGCCAGACCCCTCCGGCCTGTTCGATGGACCCATCTTGATCTGAAATACAAGATGTTCTTTCGCTGGTACCTCAGAGACATGACAGATGGTACATTAACCGGGACACTGGAAAACTGAGGCTCCGTTTTGCTGGGCAGCTGAGGCAAATGAGGTTTTGGCTCACTGGCTCACTGGCAGCTAAAGCTTACTGGCTGAAACATGGCACAGCAGAGTTGCGGCTCGTTTGACAGATGACAGCTAAGTCACATGCTCGCTGACTCGTTGAACAGTTGAGACTCAGGCTCGCTGGACAGCTAAGGCGCGGGCTCCCTGGGCAGCTGAGGTCCGGGCTTGCTGGCTCACTGGGCAGTTGAAGCTCCGCTGGCATGCGTGCAGCTCACTAGGCAAATGAGACAACAGAGGTCTGGTTCGCTGAGCAGCTTAAGCTCTGACTCGCTGGGCAGGTGAGGCTCTGGCTTGCTGGGCTGCTGAGGCTATGGCTCGCAGGGCTGCTGAAGCTATGGCTCTGTGTTTCACTAAGGGTCTGGCTAGCTGGGCTTGCAAAGACGTCCAAATTAATGTAAAAAATGTAAGGAGAAAAAAAAATTGTTGGGTCATAGCAACCTTTACCATTGATCACTGATCACCAAAATCAAAACACTTCATCTTCAAGTAGACAGTAGCGCCAGATGTGATTCCCTTGCATTCCTGGTATATTGTGTTTCCGAGAACATCCTGGGATCCAGGTGGGTGTTCATTCCAAATTTGAGGCTTTTATGCATTGATGCCAGAAAACTATAAAAATAGGATATGTATGCAACTAGAAACACAAAATAAATTAAAACAATACACATAAATATGCATAAAGATCCCACTGCAAACACAGTTAATGAAACAATATTGATGGAGTCAGAAAGATAGACAAGTACATACAGAGACAGACATTTATGCATGGCCGCCAAGCACAAACAGGAAAAAGGAAAAAAAAAAACACTGACACTCACCGTTTGTAGATGTACTTGAAGAAATACAAATCTGATGTATTGATTAGACAGGTAGATGGGCAAATGGATTTCAGAACATCAAGCATTAAAAAACAGCATTAAAAAAATTCAAAATGATACTTACTTTTTGTAGCACTTGAAAATAGTTGCACCAGGAACAATCAAAGATCATAGTCAGATATCAAGGTATGATACAAAACTAAATTTTAAAGGCAAGAAAAAAAATGACATGGTGTATATAAAGAAAAAATGGTACAACAAACAGACAAATATGTAGATACACCATTTAAGCAGTAAAAAACAAATTTAAAGAAAGAGACTGAGTAACTGAGAAACTGAGCAGATACCGACCAGCTACAACACTGAGCGACCGAACTACCACAAGACCGACGGACTAACCAACCACAAGACCGAGCGAACAACCGACTGAGCAAGCGAGATATTTTGGCAGAGCAACCAACAACTAGTACAACAAAGATTGAAAGAATTTGACATAACAATGTTACATGTACATGAATTAAAAATTACTTTTTGCTCCCATTAGTTTAATTACTTGAATTACCTTTAATTCCTTAAAAAATGTACAACCATCAGGCCTGGATGAACTGGTAGACACAACAGCACAAAGATTTAGAGAAAACAAACATTAACTTATTATTTGTACCTGAGAGAAAAACTAAAAACATTATTGCAACAATATTTAGGAATACAGATGGGTAGATAAGGAGAAACATTCAAGCACATGTGACGTGAAAAGAAAAATGACACTTACTATCTGTAAATTACCTGCAATAAAAACTATTGTATTGTACTGCAATATTGGACTACTGTATTGTATTGTATTGCAAAGATGTGTGTTGTCTGTGCCTTTTCAAAACCAGAAATTCAGCAATTTGATAGCAGCTAAATTAGAATCAAACTGTCCTCTGGGTAGTCATTGAATGTGTGTCTTTGGTTAGGTAAACATTGTTAAGAATAAGAATTGTTTACCATGTAGAGTGTAAAGACTCCATGAAATGTGTATTCCATTTTCCCTCCAAAAGTTACTTCCTGAAAAACAGCCTATTGGTGAAATGCTGCACAAGTGGGCATAGCTAAAAAAAGATTTTTGAAAAGTATTTCTCTGTTCCCGTTGGTGTATATGTTTCCAAAGGTATCACTTCATCTGGCTTTTTAAACACAAGCTTTGTTGCCCCATTTTTGCCCCCATACAGTATTGTATTGGAAGGAATGGTCAAAGCCAGATTATCGCTTAGAGTGGAGGGGAGCTGTAAACGTTCTCTATGTACATGATTGTGTTAAAAACTATAAAAATTTGTGCACGTCACAGATTTGTAATCGTGGAAGTAACCAACAAGCAACAGGCAAAATACCACAACTGCCACATCAGCCCCCATATTAATTAAGAGGAGACATTTCAGGTGAGAATCATAAATGTCCATTTTTATAAACTGCTCCTCTTATCAGATTTTTGACACTACACACACAAATTTAACAGAAAGTGCCAAGCAGGGTTTTCTCTTTCTTATGATATCACCTTGTAGCCAATCTAAGTTACTGTCTTTGTGGTAGAAGCTTGGGAACGACAGGTTGGACTGCATTGTGGTCACAAGACTTCGCAGCGTTTTTCGAGTAATCCAGGATGGGACATGTCACATCCGAAACCTCACATGCAACTTGCCACAGCAGCCACACGATGTCAGCATACAGCCATTTATCCCTGCATAGACACCAATTCTAAATTAATTAAATGTGATAGTATTTTTATAGAATATATATAAAATATATTTAAGGTTCAGTCTAAGCACCAAGCACAAACTCTTGCAGCACATATAGAGTGAACACGATATCATTATCATGCAATGCAGTTCACAAGCAGTAAATCCTACCTATAGGTTTGTGAAGCTTAGCAATACCACCTTTAAAATTAAATAAAACACCACCAACTTTAGAGATGATGACCAACACAACACAAATTTGAACAGCACTCAAGTGTTAAATGCGCAGTAATTGCCTTTAGTTTGCATTACATGTTTGATATTGCATTCGACTTAAAGATAATGTGGTGTATGATGTATGCACTGAAAATAGCAAATGCTGGGAGTAAGGTGCTCTGTGCTTGTTTTCTTCCAAGACTTTACTGTAAACTGAGTTCACCCCTGACTGCTTCCTCACCTTTCCTCAGACATCAAACATCTCCATCACTGAACATCAGAGAAGAGTACAGCACAACACAAGGGAATATTCATTAAAAGATGCTTAGGCAGGCTATATTGCTGTGGTACATAATTCTCCTTTGAAGGTGAAAAACAGAAAATAAGCAGGATTCAAAAGATGTTGCATTTCCTATTTTGGAAACTTTTTTCAGTGATCCTTACAGTTGGATGTATGACAGTAATGACAGTATGGACTATGAACATAAACTAAACTAAATAAATTTGTAGCATGTATATGAGCAACTACAGTCATGGATAGTTGGTTCAGAGTGTGCAGGCTTTCTGTGTGATGCGTGGCAACATCTGTGTTAGCTTGGATGAGTAGAAGGACTTTTATATTGGCTGCCCTCCAGAGAGACAGAGCTGTGGAGTCAGACGACTCATAGTGAGAGTCCCTCATGTGTGCTTTGCCAAGCAGTCAGAGCATGAGGCTTTTCTCTGCCTGCAGTCTAAACATAATAAACACCCTCAAACTACTGTTATCAAGTACACAATGACATGAAGGGCGACATTTTCTTATACTGAACAGATTGGAAACTCTGACAGTTGTGTTTATACTAAATTAGGCAGCTCAACCTGTTGCTTAAAATACAAAGTGTATTCTAACATATTTGTTGTTTTCACCCAAATTAATAAGAGCTCAGTTACAATTAAACCATTAACATGGACAACATCACTCCAGAACAACTGTATGAAAAGTAGCCTACATTGCCAGGGGGCAGTGGCACATCTACTGGGGCACACCAGTTTCCATGGTAACCTCTGATCACAGAGGGGATAACTGAAATTAGGTAATCACTCCATTTAGCCCTGGCAGCACTTTGACAACAGTGGTAATGAAATGCTCCTCCTAAAACTTGCCAAGAGGACGATGATAAGTGGAAGATTTTCTGCATCTTGATGACATTTGTTTTTTGGGGATGATGGTGTCACTGTGGATATTGTACTGTTTATGGTTCGATGCAAGATATTTTGAGAGGGGTAATTTTCTGATCACAGACATATTCCCATTTTTCTCTTTAACATTTAATCTACACACTGCAGGAACGTGACACTGTAGAAGCATCTCCTTATTTTTTATATTCCTGAAACATTTAATGGCTTTCCATTCTTTAAGTTTCCCTTTCAGATTTGTTTCTGTTTGTTGCTGTGGTTGTAGCAGAAGATTACAACATTTGCTGTTTATTTACTGTTTGATTGATTTATTTATTTATGTGCATTGGGATCATAAGGTCATCAAAGAGATTTTGAATGGTGTTCTTTTCTATTTTAATTGGCGACATTTAATTATGCATAAAGGTAAACTGTTACTGGGAAAAAGTCCAATGGTGGTGCCCTTTGCATGTCATCTAGCATTACACTGCCCCTGAATAAATGATCTATGGTGATGTCTAGCTGCAACCTTGGAGAGCCTTTTCCACTGATGAAGACCTCAGTGGGAAACTCCTACAATTAGGAAAGGATGAAAGGCTTCACTGTCAGCTGAAGTTGTTTTACATGCACTTCCAATTATTTCAAAGTGCGACTGATGATGAATGAGGATGACTGAATGTCAGTTCTGATCCTAATTATCTTTTGTTTAAGTAATCTGAGAGAAATTATTCCTTAACTGGAACCATATCCTATAAGTTCATTCTCTTCTGATGCCTCAGTTACAAGTGTATGTAATCTGTAAATATAATTTTGCTTCAGCAGGATCTGTGTAAGCTTTATGTATCAGGACTAATTCCCCATCCACTGTCAGTCTGATAAATAACAATGGATGGCTGACCTACAGAAGATGCCTGGCTTTGTGATGAATCAGCAGTCACAGCCTGGACAAAGGCAAACAGCAAAGCGAGTCACACGGGCAGCGCTTCACTGTCAGATGACTTTGTAGCCTATTTGTGGGTGGCAACATATGGTGCTTGTGCCTAGAGACTGCAGCTGCATTGACACAGCACCGAGCACTAGTTTCTTCGCAAAGATGACACAGGGGACAGATGCTGCAATGTTTCTGACCCTGCAAATCAATGTGAACACACATTATACCAGGTGGTTTCTTTAGAATTAAGTGTTGTACCCCGTGATGTCCTTAATTTAACATTTTACATATTTTCATGTAATTTTGAGAAATCTATTCTCAAAAGCACAGTTTTCACTCTATGTGTTAGGGAAAAAGCATTGACCTCTGGAAGATTAAATGATATTATGAAGTCACATACTAAGCCAAAAGTGCAGGGTGGCCCTTTTTTCTTTTTTTTCTTTTTTTTTTCATTTAGGGCAGATGGTGGCGAATGTGTGCAGTGGCATATGGGTAGGGCACAGCAGCAAAAGCAGCAATAGCACTCTAGTGTTTTGCACTAGTGGATTATTCTCCGAGACAGGGCCATAATGGTTTATATGGACAATGAGTAAGCCCTGTAACTGTGCTCCATGGGTGTATGTGTACAGGCCACAGTGGGAGAGGGAGTAGAAGGGCTGAGGGAGAGAAAAAGAGAGAGACGGAGAGAGAGCTATACTGCCGTGAGACCTGGATTAGGCTCTGAACAGTGGATGCTGCTGTGGCTGCAGCTGTTTTTCAAATTGCTCTAAATTCTCAGAGATTATGTGGATGAATGAATGAATGACCGAATGAATGAATAAATGAATGAATGGCAGTGTGAGGTTTTTCAAAACAACCATACAGTGTCCACAAAGCATTAGCAGTGGAATCCTTCAAAGATGTTAAAAAAGACATCTTACAGTTTATTTTAAAACACGGCTGACTGCCTAAGAGTGTAATGTAGGGTAATGTAATATGACGCAAAGTTGTTACAGAAATGATGTTTCCCACATACTTGAGCTCAGCTGTAAAACTGCAACAGCTAGAGCAGGTAGACAGTCACTTTGTTGCTGGAGAGATGGATGTTTTCTGGCATTCGGGTTTGTATCTGGGTGCTCCCTCTTCACTAAAGCACCGTCCTCCCTTTTGAAATCACTCAAAGCTGAAACTATTGTAACCTGACAGACTAATTACTAGTTCTGGAGCCACAGGGTGATGAATGTCATCATCTTACTCAGTCACAGACACCACTACGTGTAATTAATGGAAGATTTTATATGTCCGTGCATCTTTTTTGATTTGGACCATTTAAAGATAAAAGATCAGGTACCATGCCATTAGAGTAAATGATCCTTTAACATCAACATAATAGACCATAGACATAAAGACTTGCATGGTATGGGTTTGGGGTTTAACTCACTTAATTTCATTTGACATAGTTTGCTGACATGGAATGCTGTCTGTTCATCACATTGCTGATCCCAACTTCTATCCTCTTTACTGTAAATTGCAAACTGTTATTTAGGCATAGTATATACTGCAGCCTGACCCATTATGTCATGCAGTATGTAATACGTTTAACACTGACAAACCACTTGAAATTCAGGATTAAGCAAAAGCTAACTAAACCTACCTATGTAATTAAAGGTTGCATCAGGCCTTTAAAATGTAAACCTTTACCCTTTTTGTCTTCACCACTCAACCTACTAAAAATGAAAAAATAGCTGTGGCAGGATAACAGCTTTATTTTGAATGTAATGCACATGTACGGTGCAGATGCATTGTGAGATGAGAGAGCACTACAGTATGTCTTCACCCAAGGGCACACAGCCCTCCATGGGATATTGTTTCCCTTGTGTGTGGCTCTCAGTAAGTATCACCCCTCACCCACTCATTGCTACCCTTTGCTTTTACCAGTCAGCATATGTGCCAGTATTAATCAAGTATGTTTCTAGATGTGAGATGCATACAACTGTGCTATTTCTCACATTAGTCATAATACTGTAAGTAATAGTTCAGACTACACGTCCTTGACTGGACAATAAATCTGCAGGACTTTCATCCAAAGATGCTAAGCTAAACAAACAGCAACAACAAAAAAACACAAGCCATGATTTTCTAACTTAATTGCTAGTGAGTAATGGCTGACCTCTGAAAGGTTCAACTGTAGCTGTGTTGTGAGTAATGGACATGAGCTGCAGATTGGCTTAATGCAACAGTGATTTAATAAAATACAGCAGAGCAAGCACTGTGGCCTGGGGAGTTTTGTGTTTGTGGGTACAGGAGAGAAAAAAAGATTATATTGCATGGCTCTTCTTGAAAAGTTACAAAATTTCAAAATTTTCAAAACTGAAAGACTCATAAGTATGGAACAGTTTTTTGCTCATAATAGCTGACAATGTAGCCTGCCAGCTAGACTCAAACAGCAAAAACACATCACATAGTGGTTGGTAATTGGTTAAATGTGAATAAATACACAAGTCATCCTGGTATTCATAAAATATATGATCTCTGTATGTGATCATGAATGCATTCATTCAGTATGTTCCCACAGTCTCAATTGGCCAGATGGGGAATGAGCTCAAGCTGAAATACTGGGACAGATGTTTCTAGACTATAAGTGAGGTTTTGCATTACCCATACATTTTCATTTTTTCACCACATGGCTGTGGGCTGCCGTCCTCACAGATTAGCTGAACTTTTATTTATATGCACCATTGATGAAAATCCCATGAATGACATAAAAAAAATCATTTGTAGAGCAAGGGTTTGTGTGTGTCAGTGTGTGTTTGTGTTTGTATGACAACAAGCAGGGGATTGCACATCATCGAAACACATGATGTGTTTTCCCCAGCTCCCTGAGGATACAGAGAGTGGTGCCAGAACTGCAGGACCATGGACAGCGCCTCAGTCAAACTCAACTCTTGCTGACTTTTCTGAAAAGCTGGGTAGGAATGTACACCAACTTGTGGGAATCCCCAAGGTAAAGAAAAAGGCTGTTCAACATGCAGTACAGTATGCAGCTCAGTTCATGAATAAATGTGCCTCACATTAGATTAAAAATACAGTGACCGTACCCTCAAGAAAATCTAAAAGTACATTTTGAGTATAGGCAAGAGGGTTTTCATCTATTCCGGGGTAGTGCACATAATGCAAGGGTGTAAGAATAGAGAATGCCCTTTGAAGCAAATTTGTGATACTGGGCTATATGAATATAATTTCAGGTACTTTGGATAACTCTAGGAACAACAGCTAAAAATCATAACGCCCTGCAGCTGTAAAAAAAGGTTCATTCTGTAAAAATTAAGGATTAAAAACCATTATTACAACCTTCTATGTCATAGTTTGTGGCTCATAGGTGAAAAAAGCAATATTTTTGATCTTTCTAGTACTGTATATAATGGATTGCTTGTGAATTTTTAAGTGTAGTCTGTGCTATTGTTCAGTGAATGTCAACTTTTAGCTGAAAGTTTCAGATCACAAGACTTTCTGGTTTAGTCCCTGCAACTCTCAGCAAGCCCCCATTAAAAAACAGAGGGCAGCTGATTCTTGCACACAGCTCAGAAACCTGAATTGGTGCTCCTACCCAACACCACAACAGGAGCAGTAAACAAAACAAGTAAACAAATACTTAGAGGCGAAGCCAATAATCCGCAGTATGGTGTAAATATTTTCTTCAGGTATGTATTAATCCAGTACTAAAGGAAGCAGCGACAAAACAACTGGACAAAACAATGAAAACAAAAAAATATAGTGTAGAAGCAAGGGATAATGAGATTTGTTGTCTTCTATCTGATATCATTTAGAAATCATCTTTTACAGGTGAGGTAATTCATGAGGTAAGCAAATGAAATGCACTGTTACCTTAGATAAATGGGATAATAAAGACACACAATACAGCGAAATATGAAACAGAGGTCTAATCATTTTTAAATATTTTAATGTGGAAATACACTTTGTCCCACTAAATGACTATCCTAAAGGAATATTCCTGTTCCAATGAGCTAAACAGTTTTAACCAGCAGCAGCCAACCCATCAGCTACACACAGAGGAACTGTTGCATAATTACCTGAGCACAAAGGAGGGTCTCTAGATTTCTACAAGGTTTTCTACAAAGTTTTAGAAAAGATGATTCCTGTTGAAAGATTGCAACCCACATTTGCCAAATATAAATCTAATCAGCATTTCCATCGTCAACAAGTCTTGTCAGTCACAACTGTCTGAATAAAGCCCCGCTTGGGTTAAAGCTGGGTCAACAACAATATGAGGTTATCAAGTACATATTAAGACTGGCTAACGTGTGAGCTTGTAATATGTGTGCCGCCCTTACAGGTGTAACCAAAGTCATTGGAGAGTCAAGGCAATGTCAGTCAAGTGCAGTCTGTGCACACCCCCGCTGTCTAGAGAAGAGATTATTTCAGATGAAATAAGTGCAAACAGTGTATGCGTGTATTTTAGGCGTGGTATCCTTCAAGGAGCCTTGGGTAGATTTTGTCTTTTGTGGCGTGTTCACAGAGCTACTAAATCAGTGCTTCTGGTTGCAGATGTTGTACTAAACAACAGCAATTGTTAAATAAATAGGGTTTGACATCAATGAATGGATGCATTACTCTGCACATTACAGTTACAGAAAATGTATGCGTGTATGATCTATTATACAATTGTTTAATTATTAGCTTTCTTGCTGATTTAGCCACTCTCATGTTTGGCTCTGCAGTGTAAAGCAACATTTAGTTTAGCTTAGCATAAAAGCTTGAAATGGGGGTAAACAGCAAGCCTGGCCCCTTCTATGTACAAGAAAATCCACCTGCTAGTTGTGACAGGAAGTCACTGCTCCCAACCAAGAAAGAGTTCAGCACATTACCACTGATAAAAACCAAACTCTTGTTTACACACTTAATGTTTTTGATTTTAATGATGCACTATTCCTTTAATAACTCCACTCGCGAACAAGTCTAATAATTTTCACGCATTTGTATTTAGGCACTTTGGACTCAAAGCAGTTTTGAAACTATGAAGTTAGTACATGCAACATTGTGTAAAGTATGTATGATAAAATTACATGTACTGCTATATTTTAGGTGTCAATATTATAAAACATATATGAAATGTGAGCTTTCATCGCATGAAACACACAAGAAGCCCCACTACATTGTGTACATTTGTACATGTTTTTCATGTATTGCAGCATATTGTAGGGCATAACATTTCAAATGGGCGCCTCTTCCGATAATGCTCAGTCTCGGTGCACACGGCTGGGACTTATCCTTACCCGAGGTGGAGGGAACTAAGCCCCCCGGGAGCAACGTCACTCCCTTTGGCATATCAGCCACTGTCCGCTGTATGTGCCCAACACACCACCACAGAGGACGTCAGGATCGCGCCCATCCTCAACGCGAAATGCTTTGCGAACTGAATGTAACTCCGGCAGTCCTCCCCGATTCCGTGCGTTTCGGCGAGGAGGCATTTACATGCTCCGGCATACAAGCAGGCTAAAGAACTCCTCGGCGAAGTGGGAAGGTCATTTAAAGTGGAAAAGAGAGTGCTCGCGTCGACTATGGTCTGTGGTAAAGGGAACAGCACAAAGAGCCAACATCTGTAACTTCTGGATTTACTTGTAAAGGCTCTTTCACCGGCGATCGCGGGATATTCTGAGTATAAACATGCCTGTAAGAAGAGGTCACGTCGCGCCACAAAACACATTCCTAGGATTAATTATTCGGAAATTCGAGGGTCAGAGTAAGTATCTTCTTCTTATACAACAGCTGCCAACAGAGAGAGAACACTACGAAGTAAACGCCCATATTAAGATAAAAAATGTTTAGTTTAGTCAGTGATAAAATTGTTTTATCCGATAGAAATTACTTTAGTATGACTGTCTTTCTTAAGAAGACAAACAAAAGACGAGCTGAATTGTTGAGGATTTGAAAGGAGCTTTGCTGAAGATCATTAGTAGTGTTAATGACTGAATACTTAATGAAATTATGCAACTCATCTAAATAAAACTGAGAAAAATAGGGAAATCTACAAATTAAATCTTTAGTGGGCTGCTTATTTTTGCTTACAGTGATTGTTTTATATGTGAGCTGACACCAGGGTGGAGGCTCTGAGGTCAGATGTGCCACAATATACACAATGCATACTTTCTTTTTTAACACAGATCGGAAATTTGTGATAGCCAATGCCAGGGTGGAGAACTGTGCAATCATTTACTGCAATGATGGCTTCTGCGAGATGACGGGCTTCTCAAGACCAGACATCATGCAGAAGCCTTGCACCTGTGACTTCCTCCATGGTGACCTGACCGACAAAGAGGCCATCAGCCAGGTGTCCCAGGCTGTGCTTGGGTCCGAGGAGCGCAAGGTGGAGATCACTTACTACCGGAAAGATGGTGAGTGCTCTGGCACCAAAGTGACACTGTGACAGCGTGCCCGTAAGCTGAGAGGGCTCTTTTTTGTGACGTGTTGCCTCTGAGAAAAGCACCTACTGCAGCTCCTCTGTGTGTTTACTCCGTGATGTGTGGCCTGTCAATCTGTTACTTACTCGACAGTAATGGCAGTCAGCTCCAAAAGGACTCCTTTGTTCAAGTTTATGCCACAGGTACTTATGAAAGTATACTTTGATTCCCCCCATACACCAGGAGGGCAATGGTTAGAGATTATAAAAGATGGTCCTAAACAAAATTATTATGCTAAGACACTTTTCCTGCACATAATATCCAAATCTAAACAATAACATATTAGAAAACGGAGGTGTGGTGTTGGCTCCTGTTTTGCTTCATAGCATCATAGGCCTGTTTGCCAAAATCGTGGTGTGCACCTCTTCTTAGTTTTGGATTTAATACAGACTTAAAATTAGGATGTAACAGTTGGTGATGTGTCAGGTGATAACATGGTACAGTTTTTGGGCTCTGATAGACAGAGTGAGAGATGGTGGTGGAGAGATAAAACTCACCTGTTGTAATGTAAAGTTTATTATGCTTGCTGACTCCCATTTTACACTTTTTAAATAAAATACACACTGTGTATTCAAAGATGCATGATTCATACAGCTATGTCATGGTTTGCAAAGATATAGAGCAGCTTTAGAAGATGGTGGATCAATCCACTAATCTGTACAATTGCTGTTCATGTGATAGGCTACAGCTTTGCCAGCTTTGCATAAAAATGCTCTCCCTTTTAATGCTAGACTGGTGTTTGCCATTCATTTTTGCCCAATCCTAGTCCGGGTATGAATGGTGTACTGCAGAGAAACCAATCCTGAGTCAGAGAGAATTAATACGATGTTACCGCTCAGTGGCATAAATCCCCGGATTGACCACCTCCTGCCATGCACTCACATGAGCTTTTTATGGTCAGCATGACATAGCTGTACAGAGTCAATCCAACAGTATTCCTCTTCTAGAGCAGCACAACACGAACATGTTTTTTTTTCTTTTTTTTACTTTGTAAAATTGTCCACTCTTAACTTCCAAGGCATGAACAAACAGTAGTATATGAGGAATCTAAGCTGGAAAAAAGAGATGTAATGTTTTATTTAATCATAAGGAGCCAGGGCTTTAATTTTTAATTGTGAGTTTGATTAGATTCTAGGCCATGGATACATGTTTAATCTACCATCAGCAGCCATCAGCCCAGGCTGACTTTTTATTTTTTTGGTTTTGTTTTGTTGCTAATCAGGAAGAGCCAGCTGCTACACTGTTAAAATAGATTGTTTCAGAAACCTGCAAGACAATTACACAAAACACTCCAGGGTCTGTTTGTGAGAACACGAACAGCTTGCTTTTTGACAAGCGGGATTTTAACTTCATTTCGTTGCCCATCCTCCCATCTCACATGCGTGTGCCACGCTCCATCAGAAAACGTCATGTGGCCATGTAATGTTTAAAGCGTGGCGGATGAGAGCCGCAGAAATCTTCCAACATAATCATTGCACTCTGTCTCTTCACAATCCTCCCCGGTGTGCATCACGGCTTCAAGACACAACTCTTAATACTCCTCGGAGGAATTTACAGTGAGCGTGTGTGCTCATGAATAAAGATGTCAGGGCTGACAGTGCAGTGACTGGGAATGAGCAGCTTACAGAGTAAATGCATTAAACTGGTATGGAGGACACAATCCACACGCTCCCACTGCTATAGGGGAATGAAAGATTCATGGCATCCTTGAGAGCCTTGGCCATATTGATTCAAGTCGCTCCTCAAATTGAAGCTGATGGCTGGAAAAGTGGATGTATTCAACGTTTCCTCCTCTAACTGTGTTTCAAGTTATCAGACCTCATGCAAATCAGTTAATCCTTTGTATTAAACCTTCCATTTTCCACACACCTGCTGTACATCACAAATCACACAGGCATGTTAAAGAATAAACCAGCGTTAGCTCCAATATGTTACCAGTAGTCCCTCTTTTTTATTTCTTTCCATTTTTCACCCTAAATACAGGCTGACTCACGATCTGAGGACTTGTCTTTAAATGCCAGTGTATACAGGGATTGCAACATGACATGAAGTAGTTTGTTTTTGCTCTCCCATCAATAACTGCAGAGGGAAATCTTTAAAAAAATACGGTCAGGATTTTGAGGAAAGAAGCCATGTGACATCAGGAGCAACAAAGCTTTGGCTCTTTTCACCGAAAAGGCAAAAAGTTAAGCTGCTTATGCGTATGCTTCGAAATTAAAAGTAGTGGAACAAAGGGGACCATGGGAACACAGCGAAGGCCTTCAGCACAAGGGCCTCTTTTGGTTCATTTCTGTGCTCCCTTCTATGTGAACCACCAAGATGGGTTGTGAGAGGAGATACCACACACGCAGCCTTCCTCCAAAGATGATACATAATCAATGAGGTAAATGCCTTTCCCTTGATGGCTTTGTAAAGCTATCCTATTCCACGGGGTGTAATAATACTTTGTACCTGAATGAGTGTTAACAAAAGGAAGCTGACACCGCGCAGAGAGAAGTTAAATGGATAATGGCTACATAACAGCAGCAGCTTAGCTAACCGTGCTGAATGATCTGGGACATGTGGTATGCGTGGGTGCTGGGTTTCATAGGTGACTCCCCACTGAGGGGACTGAAGGGCCGCGTACCCCCACTGAGAGTTTAGTGGCAGGGGAGAGCGAGAGGACAAGGGGACGCAGAGTGTCTACAGTGCACAAGGTGTGCTGCAGGACACTTGGATGACTACCCTCCAAAAGAGCGCATCCATTTTTCATCACACTCAGCCTTCTTTGGTGTCTCGCAGTATGAGGTGAAACACATACAGAGCTTTCTTCATCAGGTTTCATTTGTTAGAATAAAATCAGCTTGTCCAAGTGGAGGTAACAAATTAAAAAGCGCGCCGTGGGACTTTCCATCTCAAAGAGAAGACATTAATATCAGCTTCACTGCAGAAGAATTTGCATATTTATGACATAATGGATGGTTTACAACCATTGATGCCAATAATTGCAAGTTTATTGGTGGAGAGGCGGTGCAGATTGAGCTTTGAACACTGTAACAATACAGGCCTCCATTTGCATTGAATAGGAATGTTCATCCATGGGCTATTTTTGTCTCATGGGATGCTTGTACTGGAGGTGGTAATCTAATATTCCTCTCTATACCATCTGTGTTTTTCTTTTAATCACTTACAGTATGCCGACATCAGTTTTTGCCATCGGTTCCCTCCGCCAACATTTGCACCTAAACAGAATAAAAGATCACGGCGCAAAATATCATGAATTGATAAACACAAATGAAGTGTAGTTTGAACCGGAGCTGCTAGTTATCCCTGATGGCTCTGGAGACACTGATTGAAGATGAAATTAGGCCAGGCTGTGTAGCTCACAGCAGTCTCACTGAGGCGAGATATTGCCACAAGGCCCAGGGACACTAAACAAAGGGTTAGCTTGCGTGGCCTCTCCCTACATGCCCTAGTCCCGATTGGCTATGCCCCAGTAACGTTGCGTATTGGCTTAAGCAGAATAGCCCTAAACAAGAAACATGTCAGATTTCATTATACAAGACTTAGTACCAGGCAGTAGTCTGGGGCTGTACTGTTTAAAAGCTGCAGTTGTGGATAGTACATTGGTGGAAAGACACAAAAACAAAAAATCAGCGCTCAATAATATTACTCATGTTTCTGCCTGAAGTAGATCAGCTTATGCTGATTAATATGAAGCCTCAATACATCAAAATGTAATAGCGGGGTTCAAATAAGAAATAGCTTCTCCTTTTTAAATAAGATTAAAAATGTATAGCACTACTGCATAAATGTAAACACTACTACTGCTTACATTTATGTATCTTTACAAGTCGTACAGTTTCACCACAACTCTGTCTGACCTGTGTGTCATCACTGTTAGAGCGTCCAAACGATCACTTGATTAAGCAGCAATGTTTTAATAATTAATGATGGAAATAGAATCTAGAGTAATGAAATTTCCATCATGAAAAGGGAGCTAGTCTTAATACACTGTCCATTCATTGAAGCAGGTGTAAATAACGTTTCCTGGCTAGAAGGGACACACTCTATATAAAGGTCAGGGAATTAATCGACACTCACTGGTACAAACTGCTCTCACTGTCAATGATGTTAACCATGTCCAGCAGCTATGGCCATGTTTGGACAGTATTGTGCTTTGCTGGGGTTGAGTGTTGCAAGAGAAGGAGGAGGTTGAATAGTCCAAAACACAATTTGGTCAGCAGTGTTGAGTAGCTCACATATTGTATACTGCCACTTATATATTTGTATCTTGGTTCAGAAGTAAATAAAGTCAAATGTCTGTCTGATTTTACAGTCACCAAAAGCAATGAAAACACAAGGAAACTAATAAAACATCTTTACCATTTTGACAGCACATTATGTCAACATTTAGGGAAACGAAGCGCTGCACATAAATTAAACACAAGCCAATTAAATGACACATTTGCCACTTAAGAAGAAAAATTGAGCACATACAGAAAACATATGCAGAAACACCAAAAGTTGTACAGAAAACAACAGAATTATAACACAAAAGAAATTCCCAGGATTAAACAGATAAGCGTGTGGATGCATGATTGGAGGTTTGGGTAGTGTTTTCACCATGTGATACAGTATGAATTTCAGTTTTACATTGTGTTTGTATGGTTTTGATATTTCAGGAGATATTTGCTGCCCATTGCTCTTAACTAATTAGAGGCAATGCTTATAGGTTGCCGACAAACATGAATTACTTTTGTATTGTTCCATAAGACTTGCAGTATTTATTTCTGCTTGTGTTTTCTATATTAGTTGTGCATTTCTTTATACCATATGTGTTTTGTTAAACTGGGAAAGCATTTCGTTATTTCCCAGAAGGTCCTCATTTGTCACAGTCTGAGAGCCAGGCTGTTATAGTGTTTGATTTAATTGCTGTGTTTTGCTTGTTTGTTAATGCGATGTAGGTATTGTTAAAGTGAACATTTCCTTTCCTTGTGCTTTTTTGTTTATGTTCAGTGCATTAAGCACTCTCAGCCACCATTAAGGCAAGATACACTTGTTATGCACTAGTTTGTAAAACGTGTTGTCTGACCAAGTCTGAAGCCACACTCACTCAAAGCCAGGCCATCATTTTGAGGGGCAACACATAATAAATAATAATTCATGCTTTTGAGCAGTTTCATTGATGGAGTTTTAGCAGGTGTCTGATGATCTGAGTCATCCTTTAAAGTATGGAAAAAGATGAAGGTTAAAATAAAGCACTAACGAGACCAGATAAAAACAAGGGAAGCATGAATGATAAACACTCTTTTTGTAAAAAGTAACTTGAATTAGTCTGAATTGAGCTGTGACTCAGAGAAAATAAATGCACAAGTATAATAAAAAGGGAACTACATTCCTCTGCTGATGGTTTATATCTCCTGTACATTTTGTTTTCATAGTCATAGTTGATGTTATACAGGTTTTATTCCATTTTGTTGACAGTTTTTATGACAAGATGTGTTTTCCTGAATCCAGTCTTATTTCCCAGTGAACTGGGAAAAGACCATAGCTTCACTGTCGTAAAACTGTCTGACAGTTTTGTTCATCGTGACATTTCAGCTGAGAACTATTGTCTGCCAAGGCAATTTGTCAGTCACCAGGGGGTAGCATCACTGTACAGATCTAGAAAATGGGATCTTTCAATCTGAATTCAGTTGATATTCACATAGTATTCTCTGGCTTTGACTTGAAATGTAAAGTCTGGTTGCAATTGTATTATCACATAGTGTTTAGTAATGACATTTAGTGGTAAACTTTGGCATAGCAATAACACTATTTTGAAAGGCAAAAATCATGATTTTTCAAAGGTTCTACATGATCTAAATCTTCTTAAATAATGAAAATATTGTTCACATAATTCTCCCCACCAAAATACCTTCTCTTGAGACTCTTGAGCTTTATAGGAAGTGATGAAGAAGATGAATAACGCAGTTGTTTGCAGTCACTGATGGAGGCTTTCTTTCTCCAGGTCATGAGTAGCTGTGCTGATCACATGGCTTTACTGCCACAGCCACTTTTGGGTGAAAGGAAGAAAAGCTCTCACTGTTTGGTTTAGAAAAAAAAAAGTTCCTCTCGCTCACCAGGGGAAGAGCACTGTGGGCAGTATACAAAGTGATAAAGAACATGGTGATAAGAACATATTATCAGATCAGATTTAGAGAGGCACAGTCTCTGCTGATTTAACATAGCCGTTATAAAGAAGCTTTTCCTTTCATCCATGTTGGTAGAGGTGACATTCAGCAGGAGACCAGATGAGAAGAGACCCCCATGGTTTAGCCTTTAAGCGTGACCATTGTTTCCCCATCTGGTGAGGTAAACTCCAGCCCAGAAATGTTTCTGCTGAATTGACCATCTTGGCTGCACACAGAGCAGATCTCGGTTCTTGTTAACTAGTGTAGATATTCAGTGTATTATTCCAATTCGCTCCTCTTTCAGATGGCTCATATTAGAGGATACAGCTTCATCATTTATGCAGCATTTTGCATTCCTTCACAAATGTACATAGAATATCAGACTGTCAGTTTATAATGCCATTGCACGAGGCCTGCATTGTATAAAATATTCTGTGGAGAAAACATATGCTTAAGTGGAAGAATACATTTTCGTGTAAGCACACAACCACGCAGCAGGGAAACCCTTAATGTTATATTTATCTGCATCATGAGAAGGAGAAATGTTAAAATTTCAAATACTATTTTTCATTCCTACTTATAGACCTCTTATACTGAAGCCAGTTCAATACAAGAAACATCAATACACAAGGCATTACATAATTTTAACACCAGTTTAAGAAATACAATAAATATTATATAGTATAACATTTGTATAATTTATAAATATATAATAACATTTATATAACCAGTACAATAAGTAGAATATCATTTAATCATTTACTGTTGTTGTAATATAACAATTATAATTGTATCTAATTGGACTTATCTTTTTTAATATGTGAAACACACACAGTGACAACTACAACAATTAAAACAGAATCTGTTGGAAATTATTTGCAAATTTTGGTTGAAAAATAATCAAAAGTATGTATTTAGAAATCTGGCATTAAAAATATTGATAATGACAATGACAATGTCGACTTTTGAATACAGCAAAATGGTCCCCTAAAGAAATGACATCAGTACGTGCACATTTTTGGATGAATTTCATTTTGAAGGATTTACCAGTAACAAGTTTAATTCCTGCAGGATTCATCAGATAATTAAAAGTCGATACAGAACAACTCTCTGGCTCGCTCAGGTCTTCCGTCACTAAGCAGCATACACATAACTCAAACACATTACAGTCAAAACCAAAAATGTGCCCTTTTACAGAAGGGACAATGTAGAATTAAGTGAAGGCTTTCTGGGAAATGCAGGAAAGTGCTTTTTTATGAAAAGGGGATTTTCTGGGGAAGGATTCACAGAGTCCCCTTCTCTCTAAGCACTGCTCTTCTACTTTACAACATAACATAACCAGGCACCCATGACACTAGACAGGATCGGTGTGAAGTGCACACCCGCTGGTCTTATTATCCACACAGAGCACATACACACGTGTAAGCAGTGCTATTTATTTCCATTAATTCACATGAAACTGCTGAAACATTGAATTCTTCTTGCGTCCTCAAACACTGTACATTTTTTTATGTTTTCCATTGTTTTAAAATCACATTATCATATTGTCAGTGGTGACAATGCACTTCTGGGAGTTTTGATGCAGAAATCCTTCCAACAGATCTCTGGCATGTTGAGGCAGACCGAGCTTGTTATATTTAGTCAGACAGCAAGTCTACTGCTAATGAATGCTGCTGGCAGGGTGTCTGTGAGCCCTGCGGAGATTACAGTGAACACTGGTAATATGTGTCCTCTGTGAGTAGGAGCAACACAACAAGGCAGACAGAAAGACAGACAGACCTCCACTGAGAGACAAAGGGACAGTTAGTTTTAGACATTTTGAAATAATAAGCAAGAGGACAAATTCTATTTAAAAAATCAATTATTTTTTTACAAATCTTTTAATTATGTTCTGAAACATCTGAGTAATTTTAGAGAAAATATAAAAATGTTGTCAAGACAGATTACTTCTGTACCACAGATGATCAGTGGGATATTGTATGTTACCCTAGCTACACTATACAGTAGATATTGTGTTGTTATTGTTTAGGGTCCAGTGAGTAGAAAGTTTTATTGGTGGGCAGTTGTGCCTGCAGGCATCAGTAGCTTTCACTGACACAGCTACAACCAGTGCAGTGAGAAATTGGGATATTATACAAGACTAAGTTTAGATCTCAGATAGTTTTCTGCTCCACTGCTTCACACGATCCTCTGTTCTCATCATTATTCCTATGAGCACATTGCAATCCTCTAAATTGGCTGTAATCTGTCCTGCCTGTTTGATCTGTTCTACTCAACCCTGCTGTCTGCACCATACTGTGGCTCTTGCATCATATTTTTCCAGTTTCTACAAGCCTGCAATGTATTGCTCATTAAAATACATGTGTTACATCTAAATGGGCTCAAGTAGGCATGCGACACACATGAACATACACACACACACATACACACACTTTGTTTAACCCCTGGGCTTACTTAATATATCTCAATATATTTCATTTGTTCTGATGCGCAGGCATTAGATCAACTTACATTAAAAATAAAGGTCTCAACAGTTACTTTTCTCATTGTAGTAGGAGCCACATGTAAATTTCCCTTGCATTAAGTGTGCTTTCTTAGGCCGAATACAGAAATCTTGGGACATACTGACAATTTTAGAGATGACGGGCAGAATAACACATGATTCCTTTTTCTTTATGGCACTTTGTTTGTCTTTCAGGGTCTGACTTTCAGTGCAACACTCACATTATCCCAGTGAAAAATGAGGAGGGTGTGGTGATGATGTTTATCTTGAATTTTGAGTACATCGTGGATGAGGAGAGTGACAACTCCACAGAGAAGATAAGCCCAGCATCCCCTACAAAGTCAGACCAAAGTGAGTATTTGACACACAATTTTATCCTTACTATGATATTAAAATACCCCAAAAATGAATGAAGTGAAAAAATGAAGTAATAAAAAAATATATGAATTTCTTTGTCATTATTGTTTCCATGTTCGTTTCCTTTTCTTAATTTTTCCTATAAGTTGCTAAAAGTGTAAATGTCTTGGTAAAAAAAATCGTTCATTACCAAAGTTAAAAATTCAGACATACCAAAAATAATATTCATGGTGTGTTATTGTCGTACAATTTTTCTTGGAAAAAAACAACCATTTCACTCCTTTAAGGACAGTATCATAAGTGGGTTGTTGAGAAGATTCATTAAAATAACCCTATACATCTGTTAGAGATTAATTAAGCACTAGAGATCTTGATGCCCTGACATGCTCAGTGTAACTCTCGACCATGCTGCCAGCTCTGTTATTCCAAAAAAGTTTGCATTATTTAGTTTGCCAGTGCAACACAGTTTGAGTGGCCTGCTTACATAACCTCATCTTCTTGAATATGTTTAAATCTTAATCGTCCTGTCTGTTCTATGTCTTTTGGGAGAGCAGCATATACATACATGCATGTGCTGCGCCCTCATTTTTTACGTGGATGTGTGTCAGTAGGTGTAAATATCAATGAGACATTGCAGCTCCTCTCTGATTGGAGGCACTCAGCATCCCTTCTCTGACCACAGCTCAGCGATCCACTTCACTCAGCATGAATTCCTCCAAGGCGCTGGCATTCGACGTGTGCTGTTATTGTGCGCATGTGTGTATTTCATTGTGTGCATGCATGCATATGCGCGTGCATGCATATGCGCGTGCATGCATGTGCTTATGTGTGAGTGAAAGCCCGTGCCTGTCGCTGGCATTGCTATTCAGAGCTGATTGCTTGTGACAGTGCTTCAGCAGGGGTATCTGTTGGTAGATGGGCCAGATAAACATATGATGTGACTGTACATTAGAGTGAGTCTCAACTACATGTGCACATCACACTCAAAGGTCCACTATGTATGAGTCAAGAACATCTGTTGGAAGAAACTGAATATAATATTCATCATTATTATTATGTTTCCATTAGTGTATAATAATCTGAAGATAAAAACATGTGTTTCATTAAAAGCACTTTATATCTATATATTCATATCTACAGACAAAGGATACAGGACCTTCTGCATTATGTAGCACTGCCAGCGGTCATACATATGAATCTATAGATGGCTTTTTATGTTTTTTGGGGTTAAATTTTGCATTCTGCATAGGTCCTCCTACATCCTTAGAGGGGCAGTGGTGGGTTGCAATCTGCAACTTTGCCACTAGATCACACTAAATCCTACACACTGCTCATGTTACTATTGTCTTTGAGCAGCCTTTAGATAACTCTTAGGCAGAAAAGTGTAATTTTACACTATATTTGGTTTGAATTAAAATAGATGGGATAATAATAATTTTGTCACCAAGCTGCATGGCATTGGCCTATACTGTTTGCACATATCTTTTATATTGTTTTCACATCAAATACTCAACTAATACATTTACAAAGGAATGTCCTTTCAGGTTATCAGGCCTTTGGCAGGAGAAGAGCCTTGACATGTCACGGCTTTCAAAAAAAGAAATTCCATTATTTCTTGTAGCACTTTACCTGAAACAATCAGGGAGAACATTTCCAAATAGCCCAGCCGTACATTTTAGTGTAGCAGCCAGTGAAAAGTGATTTTTGGACATTGGGGGGCTAATTATGATCCGGTGCTGACAGCAGGCAATAAGCCTGCAGGTGTCAACTAGCACAATATTGAGCCTGGAAGAGAGTAATCCCTCTTTCCCTGAGCTGCCATCTAGAGCACACCATTCAGCAACCTCAACATGCCTTCAAGGCCCAAAACCAGGAGACAATAGTTAGAAATTACCCAGCAAAAAGATACACTGTTCAGTGCACACAGACTTCTTTTTACTGTTCAGTCCACAACTGGGTGCAGTTTTTAATGAACCCATTTCATACTGAGTGACACTATTTCAACTATGCAATTGTGGCTGCAATTGTGTGCTTTTTCTGTACAGTCAATGACTCTTAAATGGGTTAATTAGACGTATCAGTAAAAACTACCTGGATTCTGTAATAGCAGAAATATTTTTTTAAGTGACAGGGTAAATATTGAAGTCTGACATTTGCAATTTTGTCAGAGGTTTTCAGAAACTCCTTTAGAATAAACAAACGTTTAAAACAGAAGCACAGCCGATGTGCTATTCTATCTTTCTATCAAGTTTTTTCCTCATCCTTTCCATAAGGGTGAGCCCAAACACCCTGTGAAGGGGACAGTCGTGTTGGCTGTTTGTATCTGTATTCTCATTGTCTTGAATACTACCCACAGCTCATGTGCACAGCTGAGGGCTGGAGCATAAATCAACTGGGAAATCAAAAGCTTCGCCCTCGGGCTGTGCTCTCCTTTTACATCACAACAGTTTGAAGCAAAGTCCATATTTCTTCTAATGTCACGTCTTACCCCCCACTTGTGAACAAGACCGTCAACTGATGCTGATCCTCACCCTCACCTCCTTCACACTCAGCTGCACCATCCCATAAATAAATGTGTATTTTGGAGAGGATAAGTCGCCATGTCTCTCTTAATATCAGAGGCAATTAGCCCCTCTGGTATGATATTCTCATTCATCCAGATAAAGGCAACTGGAGTTCTTACTGAGCAGAGGGATTTAATCAGTCTAAAAGGGAATCCCAAGTAGGTAAACCTTTTCCGGTCATTGCACTTAAACGACAACATCAGTCATTCAGGCCACATTAGAGTGGTTAACATAATTCAATAGTTATTGTGAGTCATTAGACTGCAATGAATTAAGGTGTGAATTGTTTTCAAAGCACAAGAGATGTCAGAAGTTTAAGCATTGTAAGCTGCTGATGAGCTTTTTTGAGAAAGCCTTAAAATGCTTGTGTTAAAATAGAAGCAAGATCTAGGGTAAACTCGAGAACAACACACACATTCAAAAGTCTAAATGGAGTGTCTAAGAAACTGAGGATTTTTGACAAACACATCATCCTAGTTTTTTAAACACAGAAACACACAAAGACAGATACCTGTTCCCTAGTGACCAGTGTCACTCTAATGACCACAACATTAGCACAACACTTATTATACACGCGACAGGTCAAGCAAGAAAATTATATATGGATACATCTACAAGACAAGACAACCACTGAACAAGCTCAACAAGTCAAATATGAGACAGAGAACTCCTCAGGTGAAGTTGCAGAAGTCTGGGTATCACTATATAAACAATGAGCAACACTTGACTGTGAATATTTTGGGAAGAGCAGATAAAAGGTTTAATTGAGTAAAAAGCGGCCAAGACGATAAAACAAGAGTAAGGTGGGGTGCGTCACCACAACTAGGAATGCTGCCTTGACGTTCTGGTCATGGGATTTCATGGTGCGGCAAACCAAGAAGTTTAAAACCCTCAAACACCCCATGAGTCAATAAAATTAGTTTTAGTCGAGTAGAGACAAGACTTCTATTTGTCCACAATTTCTCCCCCAGATATGTTTATTCACTTACTTACATATCTATAAATTCAGTTATACTGAAGCCGAAGTTGTGGTTGACATTTGTTGCAAGCAAAATCTCTTTAAACAAGACAGGAGTCAGCAGCCAAATGTTAACTTTTTCTGTGTTAACAGTACACCTGCTGTTGTGCTGTTAACCATATTCACCATCTCTGTTGAACATTATAGCCTGCAGCAAACACAGTAGAGTGAGTACAACTGAGTAAGATCTGGGGGGAAAATAAATTGCTTCATTTAAAAACACAAATTTCAACCTCGTGGTGGTGCTAAAAGTCAGGAAGCCACTAAGGTCACAAGGCATTTACCCTCAAAGACTATGTATATACATGCAAAACTATAAGGTATTTCTTAAAAAGAGTTCTCAGATAACTAATTTTAGACCTACCAACTGACACACCAACAGACCATTTATGCTGACCCGTCACTACTTAGGCTAATAATAAAATCTTTGCTTTGTTGTTCTCCATTAAATGATTGAATTAAAGGAGATTGTGAACACTTCATATTTTATTTTTATTACACTGGAAAAAGTGAAATATATAAGTAAAATGTGACATATGATTACTTTAACTTATCTGTGTCATTCTATGATATACTTGTAAGACAAACTGGCCTGATAACGGTGTCACTATTAAAGGTCTCAGCTGTGATCATCAATACCACAGTAATTTACATTGCTCGCCATGGATATTTATCCTTAAGCCAGAGTGGCTGCTGTTCATATGAGCTAAACTACTAAAATATGTTATGTAGGTGTTATATAAGCATTCGGTAAGCGCAACAGCACAGATGACGCAGTCTGCCTGCAGAGAGGAGACAGGGAGGTTGTCCATATCTCAGCTCAGGATGTCATTAGGTTCCTCTCCAGGAAACTTGTTGAGTGTCACAGCTCTATTGTAAGCTGCTATAGTTGTAACATCAGCACATTTGGCCAGGGAATGGAAACAGATGGCAATGATGTTATGTAAGGAGGGTGCTGAGGGATGGGTGCCTCACAAGTGAGGCAGGGTTCACTTTCACTCTCTTTCTATTGTTAATGAGCCAAAACTTTCACTCTGTCCCAAGAGGTCATTAAAATTTGCTACTGTGTCCATTCTGAAAATGTGGCTTCTGTCCAAAAAAAATGTATTCTTGTCTCAAACCAATGAGGCATAATACATCAATTGTGCATTCCGCTCTTTCTAATGCTTATGTGCACTGAAATGAAATATGCTGCAATGTGGCAACACCAATTCACATTTGGTTTTTCTTGATTTTATTAGCTTAGTGGACATGGAAAATGTTTAATGCAATTGAATATAAATGTTCAGATACATTTTGCTCATTAAAAGAACAGCTGTTTCAAAACTTACAGAAATTCTTTTCTGACCTGTTTGCCTCCAGACAAATATATGATGGATATCCTGTAGCAGATTATTTTGAAAAATAAGTATCCAGAGGCTTGAATACTTGAGAAGCATAAGCCAAAATGAGTCAATTTAATAATTACATAGTGGACATGCTTTACTGACCTCCGCTCTCAGTGTTGGGCCTCCATGTTCTTCTTCATATACGTTTGTCACAAACCAAGAGACTTAAACAAAGCTTAAGGTCTAAATTACAAAATGATAGATTATGACAAAATCAAGGAAACTGCTGGACATTGGACTGTGATTTGAGTATTTTATCAGTTACTACTTACAAGCCCATAAATTTTTATTTCAATATTTTTTTATTTCCCCTCATATTTTTTTAGGCAGAATAAACCTCTTATTCAGCCATGAACCATATTGTTCATTTGTAAGAAAATGAGTCAGTGGTTTTTGGATGTTTTTCTTTTCCATTGCTGTACACTAAAAACTTAACAAGCTGTCTCATCATTTTTTTCCCTCAATTTTTTAGGGAGGAGTAGATTCTTCCGCTTCCGCCAGGCCGCTTTGAGCCTAATGAACACCAACAAGCAATCTCTTCCACAAGAGGACCCAGATGCTGTGATGGTGGACTCACCAAAAGAGAATGAGGATTCAGTGGCCCTGCAGAACTTCCCCTCACCCACCAAGAGCATTTGCAGTCCCACTGAGACCAATGACACGCATGGTCTCATTGGCTCAAGCCACCACTCTTCCCAGGCTAGCATTGGTCCTGAACCACTTGACCATTCATCTCCAAAGCTCCCTTGGGAGAAGCTGTACCAGACAGAGGCGCACCAGACCTCTACTACCCTGTCAAACACCTTCCCCAGAGGCAGCATCAACAGCATGAGGCGAGCCTCATCCGTCCATGAAATTGAAGGCTACTCCAATTCCAAAAGTGCATTCAGGGATTGTCATACAAGTGAAGGTATGTACAACAATACAGTACTACAACCTTAAATGTTTCTTCTTTATATGCTCTGTCCACAAAATGCTTCCTTTAGACAATAGTAGCCATATCAGAGGTAATCATGTATATCTGCCCATGATTTCATTGCCTCGTCCTGTTTTGGAGAATGACTTTCAAGCAAGGCAATCAGCATAAATGCTCTTCAATGATCCACTTTTGGTGGACAAGTTGAGTGGGCCTACTGCACTTAATTATGCAAAATGGTTGTATACTTACACCAGTGTGGTGATTTTGTCACATTGGCAACCAATGAAGTCATATAATGTGATGATATAAGATACATATCTGCTCTTGTCATATGCCAACTAAAACACTGTTTTTAGATTAGCCTGCATGAATGTATGCTTGTGTTCTGTGACACCATAGCAGCCCAGCTAATGAGCTATTGTTCCAAGCTGCACTAGCCATGCAAGCATGTAATATCTTTGGCTGAATCAAGATTGTGTTAGATCATAGAAACTTAAAGAGATTTAAACTTCCTATAAAATTATTGTAGCAAGAGAGGTGCTTGCTTCAGACCTCAAAACCCTTTAAACATGTGTGCATGGACTCACCACTGATGAAAACAGAAGCACTGTAGGTCTAAACTTTGATTTTGGGATTATGTGAAGTGGAAATGTTTGTTTCTTAATGAAACAGTTCCTCTAAAATTGTAACTGTTTTTAATTCACATCCAAGCACAGTTCTCAGTGCTGCAGTGGATTTGCCTGTTTGCAGAAAAAGAAGATCTAACATCCCCTTTAGTTCCTCTTCTGAACAGCTGGCTACATCTACAGTATACAGGCCACAGTGCATCAATGTTGTGTCACAGATTAAACATCTTTCTTTAACTAAATCTTAGGCTAATTACAACTCCTATCTATGACTCCTATCAGTGGATACATTTGAAATATTATGTAAAATTAATGCCCCATCATAGTGAAGTTTACCAAAATAAAATAAGTTTACAATAAGAACTAATGCGTGTGCCATGTGTTCTTAACCATCAGGCCCTTTTAATCATGTGAAGTCCAGCCTGCTTGGCTCCACCTCTGATTCTAACATCAACAAGTACAGCACCATCAACAAGATCCCCCTGATTGCACTCAACTTTTCTGAGGGGACTGAAAAGAAGCCTCACTCCCCCCCAACATCTGAAACAACCATCAAAGCACCAAAGGTCAAGGACAGAACTCACAATGTCACTGAAAAAGTCACACAGGTGAGTCAGGAACTTGCACTTCTATCTATCTTCTGAACTATATGAACCATATATTTGCCACAAGCCCACTGTTCTGTGACAAGACAAGACCTGTGGTTCAATTCTCAATAATCCTTGCCTCTGTATTTCAAAGAACACAATGGGTGGTGTTAATGGGTGCAAAGCTGGAAACGAGATAATGTCTTTGTCACTGCACCAGTGATTCCATCATTGGAATCAATGATTCCATCATTGGAATCACTGGTTGGGCGCACCTCCAAGGAGGTTTGTGAGATAGCGTGATACACACTGATACACAGCACATGTTACAGCCTGCAGGTGAAATTTCTTACTGTCAGGTGAAATGAGCAGCTGGTGATCCCATGGCTGATGGAGGACACATATGACGTTCTACTACATACCATTCTTATAATTCTTACCTGAGGGGACAGGGGTGATATTGAGACAGACGAATGTTAAAATGCATACATCAATCAATATCAGCTCAGGGTAATTGTTTTGGAACAGGAGAGAAATTATGTTCCATTGATCCTGTATAAAATAATTCATCTTTTCACATGCAACCCCAACTGCAAGTTCGTAGCACATCTGCAGGGATTCAGCAGGGACTTGGTTCTTGCTCAAGGACAATCCAGAAGGGCCAACACTTCCTGTCATATGGCTGAAATAAGTTAGGATTCCCTACTGACAAAACTAGCAGCACAGCTGATGCCAGCTTGCCAAGGACGGCTAAGGGTGCAGGCATTCTTTGTAAATTTTGATTAGTTAATTCCTACTTTTTACCAGGCTATATTATTTGGATAACCTGAATAATTCTGAAAAATACTCATATTTTTTAATTCTCTGGGTAGGAATCGCCATACACAGTTAACTATGTGTAACATAGCAGAAAAACTACTGTACTGACTCCTTGGCTACATTGAACACATTACGTATGCAGACCATTCTTGCAGAGACTTTCACAAACCTATGCTTCCACTTTTATCAATGAAACTGGCTACACCAGGCATGAGAGCAGCGCATCAGTGGTGCATATGAATCAGGAAAACCCTCTGTACACACTAAATTAGACCAGTTTTCTATTTCTATTCTTTGCTTTTATGAACACAAATGGGTCATTAAGTGTCTATATTTTTAAATGGCTATTATCTAATGGACAATTTGTTTTTTAAATGTTTCCACAATTATTTATTGTTTCCTGTTACCTGGCTCCTTTGATAAAAGATGACAGGAGAGATGAAATAGCAGACTTGAAGACAGGATAAAATGAAATTATAAAAGCTAATTTAAAGGAAGAAAAGACAGTGATCAGAGCGCATATGTCTACCATTAAGTCCATTAAGTGACTCTGACAAATATGTTGCCAAAAGGATGACAGATCTGAAGTTGGTTGATAATACGCAAACTGAAAAAGAAAAAATCTGTATTAAGCTGTGAAAATGTTGGAAATTCACAGCTTGAGACAATCTCAGTACAAAAGAATCCTGTTTTGTTTTGCGTTGTGTGACAAACAACACTACACCTTACGTGTGCTGCACATGTAGCACATCCACTCTGCAAACAGTCTGCACATATTATGTGTTAAATTTAATCAAAGCTTAATACTCTTTCTCTGCAGCGTAGGCAACAACCAAACAACCTCAGAGGCCCTGAAACTTTATATTTAAACTTCTTTCAACAAAGCTTTCTCTTTCATAAATTAAGACACACTATTATAATGATTAAACGCTCTCCCTCCCCGCTGACTTAAGCTTACAGACACCGCTGAGATGTGAACACCACATCTACTTCCTGACTGCTAGCATGGGGAAATCTATAATTCATGTGTTGAAGATAGGGGAATGTGCTGAAATGAATAGAAAGACCTGCTGCCCTCATCCTCACTCCTGCACTATTTTCTGCCATATAGGAGAGCCCTCTTCTCTTTGTCTGCCACTGCTTATTAAGCCAAAAACCAGGACAGCTTGGCCTTCCAGAGCGCACTGAATAATTTACCATCCAGTCAGAGTTCATTCATACAGGGAAAATTAAAACAAATATTTCTTTACCAAAATATATAAATAAAAATGTCTATCTACACAAATGTATACCGATTTTCTCTTTTTCAGCTGCACAGTCAAGTGCTTACAGTTTTTACCAAGAGGACAGAATGTACCTCTTGCAAATGTGGAACAAGTCAGCGGCAGTCACATTATTCATGGTGCCAGGACATAGGCAATCTACTTGTCATACTAGAGTGGCTGCCTTTACCTAATACTCTTTGACTGCAGTGCACTTACATTAGTGTGTCACTGTTGCTGTCAAATCAGTCCTTGAAGTCTATGAAATTACCTGGTGGACTTCACCAACAATTATCATAAGAATTAAGCACTTGAAGTCTTTGGTCAAATTGTCAGAAGAATGATCTATAAACAGGGTAAAACACTTAGGACATCAGTTTAGATGTTGTAAGTGATGTGACAGAAAGTAGAGGTTTCATATTATCAGGGATCTCATTCAGCTATTGTGGGTATCAGGCTACGCAGTATCTGCCTGGTTATAGTCCAATACAGCAGATGTTGGACATCGTGCAGTAATTGTTTTATCCCGTGTTGTGTGTTGAAGTGGAAGGCAACCAAAGCAGTACCTGGGATGTCTCATGATGTCCAAACAAAAAGACTTTTTTGACCTGCACGACAGATTTGCCAACACTGACCAGTGGAAAAACAAAACGCCCTTTCATGCTGTAAACAGACAGCATCATGCACAGCGCCATTGTTTGTGTACATTGCTGTTGCTGGAAGTGAATCCCCAGTGCCTGGTAAAAGACAGCAAGCAGTGATTGGTCAGGCAGCAATGTGTATTTAAGTCTGTTGTGTGCCTAGGTCAAGTCATGTCAAGAATTTATGACTATAATCACTTTAATCAGACACAGAGACCATTATAACAGACAAAAGTATTGTGCAATTTGAAACTGGCAGGGGTGGTATAATCAGTGATTTCTCTAACTGCTCTGACCCTCTCTTAACACTCCTCCAGGTCCTGTCGCTTGGAGCAGATGTGCTACCAGAGTACAAACTCCAGACAGCTCGCATTGACAAGTTCACCATCCTCCACTACAGCCCCTTCAAAGCGGTGTGGGACTGGCTGATATTACTGCTGGTCATCTACACAGCAATCCTCACACCCTACTCTGCTGCTTTTCTTCTCAATGACCAAGGGGAGCAGAAGAGGCGTGAATGTGGATACTCCTGCAGTCCCCTTAATGTAGTGGATTTAATAGTGGACATCATGTTCATCATTGACATCCTCATAAACTTCAGGACCACTTACGTAAACCAGAATGAGGAGGTGGTCAGTGATCCAGCTAAGATTGCGATCCATTACTTTAAAGGCTGGTTCCTTATAGACATGGTGGCGGCAATCCCCTTTGACCTTCTTATCTTTGGCTCTGGATCAGATGAGGTATGTTATCTCTAATGCATATATTTTTACCTGTTTTTTTTTTTTTCTCCCAGGGAGCTTTACTGCACATCAACTCGGCCATGCTTGCGCTGTTACCGTTTACTAAGTCCAGACTTGTGCCCCTGGGCCACTACTTAAAGCCTGAATCTTTCTGTCTCGGCTCTGAAAGGATTACTTTAAATTGCATGTTTGTTGTTTTTTTTTTAGTTTTTTTCTCTTTTTTTGAATGGTCCTCATTCTAGAATCCATTTACACGGATTAATGGCTTACCAAATGGCAATCAATGATGCATTTATGTGAGGAGCAGGCCAACAGGGCTGTGTGCACAGCTTACATGCCGATGTGAGATGGCCATTGGTAGGCTGGCTGCCAGGCCTGCTGGCTTGTTTGTTGGTAGGATATGTCCCCTCAGGCTCTGGATCCACTTCAGTGCTTTATCGTGCTTTGTAGGCACTCCATTACACCAGAAAAGCTCCTGATTATAAATCATAATCATCTTTTCCACCACTGCTGCTGCTGCTGTGGCTGCTGCTGAGTCAGTTCAGCGAATGACAACAAATCAAAAAGGAAATGGACGTTTGTTTCATGATGAATGTAACAAACAGATAACAAAATAGCAAACTAGCATGATAAATTGTAAAATGTATTTTTTTTTGCCTTGGAAAATCAGTGAAAACCATGACCATATGAACACTACTAACTTGATATTTATTCAAAAAAAATAAGCAAACTAAAAAAAACTAGTTATGTCCAATAGGCTTTCATATCCCGTGATAATACATCAATACATTACTAGCATTTATAGCTTTCCTGCTCAGTGTTCTTCATTTTCAGACTAAACACGCAAAGGCCCACTCATCTACATTCTCATTCAGAAAAAAAGCAACTGAGACAGTGGCAGATGGTTTTCACAAGGCTCATTTAATTTAGCAGCTTAATAAGACGGTTTTAACCTACAAGCGCTTAAGTAAACCTTTTGATTAGAGCAGAAAATATATTTGAAATAGATTTCAATCAATGTCTTGTTGCTTTCAGAAGATTGAACATACTGTGAGAGGCATTATGCAAAATTGGTACCATGCAGTGTTTTGTTAATAATAATTATTACAGGAATAGAAAAACATGAGATTTATTTCAAACTGTTTTGCCGTGTGCATGCAGTGGAAGAGAAGTTGAGTGCTTTGTCCTAACTTGAACCCCCAAATGTAACATAGAGTTCCCATTAGAGAGGAACTAGAACTAGGTAGGGGGTGAGGAGGTGAGGAGTCGGTGTTGTAGTGCTGTGTTACATAATTGCTTGTGCAGGTACATTTAAGACTTAATTGAACTTTTGTGAGATTTGCAGACTACAATGTGCTTGTATGTTTAACTGATATGAGATTTTAAATGCCAAACTTAATTTCTTGATATTTCATGTTCATGTTTTTTTAATTATTTTTTTCTTTCTGGTGTTGTTAGATGATTGATGTTTGTTAAACCAGCAGTAAAACATGCTTGATACTGATTTTCCATCTAAATCTGCACTTAAGTTAGCACCTACTGATTTATGTCAGTGCTGACTTTTAAATTCAAACCAAGTGCTTAAATACCAACAGATTTAATACACCAGTATAATAAAATACTGCACAGAAAACCCCCAGTCAAACAGTAGCTCAAAACTAAGACCTTTTGATGCAAAGCTACAGCACTGACCACCAAAGAAAACACCATAAAATTCTTTTGGATCCACAGAAAGTTGCCCATAGAAGGTCAGAGTAAAGATATTTCTCCATACTATTTGTTATGACTGTGCTTGACTTATATTTTGGCATCATCAAACCAAACTTTAACCCGACTATACAGTAACATTCATTCTGATGAAATCCTGTATTTTACATAATTTAATATTGTTAAATCCATTCAGGCAGCCAGCTCATAAAAGTATAGTCAGATATGCTAAATGTTATACCGGGAAAAAGGTTGCAAACTGTGCTCTCAAGCAGATTTTATGGACTCTCCTTTTCACAAATTTATGCTCACGGCACGTTCGTAACTGAGAGATATAGGGTCAATAAAGTACAACAAAAAGAAATACACTGTTGTGGAGCTGTTAGTCTAGTCTAGAGCAGTGGTGCTCTGTACAGTTATGAATAATAAGGCCTGATAATGTCTGGACTCCAAAATAGTGAAACTCCCTTTAAAGAACTTTAACTTCATTCAGTGGAGAAACACAAAGAAGAACATGTCAGGTAAGTTTAGTTTGTCATTTGTCTAAAGAAAATCAAGATTAAATACAAGACCTACTGAGTGGTTAGGAAGGAGCATCTCTCTCGTGTGCAGACATTAACTTCATTTTTAAAGGTCATTCAGTAATTGTCAGGTAGATAAATGACCATGCTAATGGGAATGGCGGTTAGTGTTGCTAAACTCCCAGGGACCCACTGAGTGAGTGTTGCTGCCTGTTCAGCGTTGAATAAATGAGGATTTATCTGTGAGCTGCTGCTGTCTTCACTCCTGTGTTCATTTGCCTTTTGACCAAAGAGCTGTAGGGAATTGCCACAATGCAGTCGTTACCTCAGTCTGTGAAGTTACCCTCAGGATTTGTCACAACTTTAGATTTGTTGTTGATGAAGAGAACATGTCAGGGAACACGGCTGTTGAAGACACGCAACAAATAAGATTGTTTCTTGATGAGAGAATTGCATGAGAAATGTCAGATACTGAAAAAGGCATGCATGTTATACATACATATTGTTATTATTGTCACAGAATTATTAGTCAGACATAATATTCATATCACTGCTGTGCATTTTGTTTAGACCACCACTCTGATTGGCCTGTTGAAGACAGCTAGGCTTCTGCGATTGGTGCGTGTGGCCAGGAAGCTCGACCGCTACTCTGAGTACGGTGCCGCAGTCCTCATGCTGCTCATGTGCATCTTCGCCCTTATTGCCCACTGGCTAGCCTGTATATGGTATGCCATTGGCAATGTGGAGAAGCCCTACTTGGAGCACAAGATTGGCTGGCTGGACAATCTGGGCGTGTCCATAGGAAAGAGATACAACTACAGCGATCCAACCTCTGGTCCCTCTATTAAGGACAAGTATGTCACAGCACTTTACTTCACCTTTAGCAGTCTGACAAGTGTGGGATTTGGAAATGTTTCCCCGAACACCAACTCAGAGAAGATCTTTTCCATTTGTGTCATGTTGATTGGCTGTAAGTATGTTGTGCACTTTTTTCTTTTCTTTCAGTGTAACTTCATTCTGCTTTTGCACTTGAAATAGTTTAAGGCATAAACCTCTTTTGATTAGATCCTAGACAACAGATTGTCTGCATTTGTAGCAGCATTCATACAAATTAAAAGTGTATCTCTGTGGAGGAAAAGGCAATCAACATGCAAAACAGTCTGTAGTATAACATAACTCATCTAATTTCTTAATCATTTTCTCTGTTTCAGCGCTCATGTATGCCAGTATTTTTGGAAACGTCTCTGCCATCATCCAGAGGTTGTATTCAGGCACAGCCCGCTATCATGCTCAAATGTTACGGGTCAAAGAGTTCATACGCTTTCACCAGATACCCAACCCACTGAGACAAAGGCTGGAGGAGTACTTCCAACACTCCTGGACCTACACCAATGGCATCGATATGAACACGGTAAATAAAGAATCACCACTGTCATCTACCTGCAACTGTAGCTGGATAGGATACCAGACAAAATTAACTGATCGCATTGACTAATCACAGAAATACTGTATATACAAGATCCTAAAAAGAGCTTTCTTTCCCTTGTCTGCTTTACATCTGGATTAACATCTCTACATTGGTAAGAGCAGGAGGTACATGTTTTTATTTCTTGTCATTTTCATGCCTAAATAGTTCTGTTTCAGCATTGTTTGAATGAAAACCCTATTATCCTTACAGCATCATTATTAGAAAGTTCCTTTACTTACATATGATTTCTGCATGAATTCATCCCATTGTTATTGCATAATTTCAGAATTAAAAGCAAAAGAAATCTCATTTTAGAGCAAAGTGTGTGAGTGTAAAGCTACTAGCATGCACTGAAAATAGCTCTAATAAAAACTCATTCATTTTATCAGCAAAATACTTTGGCTGTCAACATATTACGGTTTATTCCTTACCAATAGAATAGTTCACGTGTGTTTTCTGCTCTGTTATTAATTTTTTTCAAGTAAATGTTAATTTAGTTTGAGATTGTAACACTGCATGGATTACAGCAGGATTTCATCCCCAGGTAATTTTCATCAATTTTGGCAAAAGCTACCTCTCAATTTTTCATCAATTAAAGCAACAAAGGTATAGTAATTTAAGGCAATAACCCAAGATTAAATGTGTTATTAATTAATGAAAGCATTACATTAATTAGGTCCTCATCCATCACTCTGATATGTGGATCAACCTACTTCGATTTGAATTGATTTAAGTAGAATGAAATGATATTACCATATTATATGTGCTACGTGCTATAAAGAAGTGGGGCAAAACATAAAGGCTGCGATTATCAAATGAAGTTGCTGGTCAAGGGAGTCCATTTTTCTACTTTAAGTTATGTAAAAATAATAATGCATGCAGTCATTTTTTTCATTAATGTGGACACATGCATCAAAAGTCTTGGTTTAATCCTTGGCTCTTACAAATGAAGGGATTTAGGGAATAAAAATGGTGGCGTCTTTGTGACTCGCCCTCATCACACAATACACTTTCTCCTCAGTGTGATATTATGTGTTACCAGTTCAAGAAAAGAACGAGACGAAGCCAAAACTGAGCAGGCATTGTGCTGTGTGTGTGGCTCGGGGGGGCTGGTTACATAAATCCAGGTGGCAGTTATTTTTACATACTACATTTGTTATGAAACTCCCACAAAATCAGCAGTTTCTGCATCTGGATATATATGATCTATATGAATGCATCTTAATTAACGAAGATCATTGTGTCTGCCTTATTGAACAGTTGAACTTTTTCTTCTGATACATTAAAGAGGTTATGTATATGCATCTGACTGTGTTTAATAGTCTATGACTCTGGAACATGTTCGCTATCATCCCAGGTCCTTATCTCTGTGCTACTGTCAAGCTCAATAACAACTTCTCTCACTGAAAGTACATTCATCTCAACACATTTGCTGCTCGCAGCTTCCACTGGGTCGCCAAGTGATTATCTAATTGCATCTCTTTGAGGGTATCAAACCAATACTTTGGGCATTTTACTTATGGATTTTTGTCTGCATCACAGGTGTTAAAAGGTTTTCCTGAGTGCCTGCAGGCAGATATCTGCCTTCACCTCAACAGAAATCTTCTTCACAACTGCAAAGCGTTCCAAGGAGCCACCAAAGGCTGCCTAAGGGCCTTGGCCATGCATTTCAAAACCACTCACGCCCCCCCTGGAGATACTCTGGTCCACAGTGGTGATGTGCTCACCGCTCTCTACTTTCTGTCCCGCGGCTCTATTGAGATCCTGAAAGATGACGTTGTGGTAGCCATCCTGGGTAAATACAATCCTTTGTTGATAACGTGGTTATAATTGTGGGCAATATGAGTAATGGGTGCTAAATTAATAAAAGACTGTCATGTATATGTGCTGGAAAAGCTGAACTTTTCAGTTTTTTATCTCCTTGAAACCAAGATAGATTGTTTTTCATTTGACCTTTTGCCAGTGTCCATCATCCATATCACAGGTGTAGTGGCATTGTCTATTGTTCTCAAAAGCTCTACCTATCACTGTAAGGTGTGAACAACTGTAAAAGTCACCTCCCCGTTGTATCGAAGATCTCACAACTGATTGTGTTGTTGAATGTCAGCATGAAAACTGTTGAGACAAAACCCTTGTTCTAATCTTGAACTAAAAAGGAAAAGGTTGTTTAAAGTCATATTATTCTGAGAGATAAGGGTTGTTTTTGGGGGGTTTGAACAAGCCAATCTATTGTCATTGCTAGCAGTATGCTGAGATTGTGCTTTTTGTTTACAGTCAACAGCAAGCAATAACACCTACATGGTGGATTCAAAGGATAACGTGGATTAAAAATGCCTATGTTTACATTGTTTGAAAATTTGTAGAGTATTTACTTACTGAGATAGATCAGGTTTATTGAGGTGGGCATGGTAATTAGCCATAGTCAGCGTGGTGCAACAGTACAATAGGTGGCAGTTGCCACACCAAAAATTTGGGAAAGTAGCAGGAGTAGCTGTCTAGGAGTCAAACTAATGTACATCTATGGACGAGGTTAGCAGACAAATGTATTTAAGTCACCTGAAAGCAAGTATATTTAGAATATTTTTGCCGCTTTGCTCTCAGACAGCCCCCTTCTGATGGGAAACTGACTTTGTAATACACTGTTTAGATGGCAAACCAACTAACACTTTAGGCAGTGTCAGTGTTTTCTGCAAAATTGCTGCTTTTGTCAAACAGTCTGGTGTAATTTGAAGTGAGCATAGACGGATATAACAGTTTCAGTTTCAAGAAAGAATTTTCCTGTAATACACACACAGGTTTCCACGGTTGACTACTACTGAAGGATGTCAATGATGTAGCTTGTTCTGAATGATTTAAATGTTTGAATTGTGGAGCAAGCTGACCTCCTACTCGGCCCAGGATGCTTGATATTTTCAAATGCTTGGAGCTGCTGCAGTCCATTTGCTCAGGAAAGGATAGACAGTACAGTTTCCCAGCAGACGCACATTATTTTAACACAGCAGTACTTACACGGAGGCTCAGCATGACTTGTGTGCACACCAAAGAATTACCTGTTATAATGTCCTTACGTGAATAATTTCCAAGTCATTACAGCAGCTAAACCACATCATGTTCACACATTTTGACAGGAATGGCAAGGTGTGCTTGCCGCCCCCCCTCCAACCCCCCATTTCTGTCCTCTGGGCAACAGGGTTGTTCATGTGGCAGGTTTGAGACTCTGACATTTCTATTAAGTGGCTCTATGAAAGGTTGTTTGGCAATTTCAAAGAACACAGTGAAATAGCTGCCACTTTCCTGACAGCAGAGGGAAATGAGTTAAAGCCGCAAAATAGATTATAAAAAGGGCAGTAAAAGACTAAACCACCAAAAACAATTGCCAGCTCAAATTTTTGTAATTATATTTTGCATTAGTAATATAGTGATACTGAGTACTCCATTACTCTCATTGGAATACTGAGTATTTATCTCTTTCTTCACGGGTGAACTGCAACCAGGTGCTACAGGCCAAGCCTGGATTAAACTCACCATTATTCATGAGATGAATGCTCTCCAAAGCTGCACCTGACAGAATGGGGTTTAAGCTTAGCAAAAGCTGCTGAATCACACAAACCCATTATTAACAAACACGCTGGAAAAGTCACTGATCTGATAGATCAGCCCATTTATATTTGATACAAACATAATGTGCCGCACCATTTGGCTTTAGTTTGTTTGGGAAAATTTGAATGTTGCTCGTTGTACTATCACCCACCACACTGCCCCAGCCTCTAATGAGCTAGCCCTCAGACCTTAGTGGTAAAGCATTTTCCACTTGCAATGAGTCCAACAAGGCTACTAGCATTGTTCCACAGGTGAGGAATTAGTCTCTCACACTGCCATCCAGGCTAATGACTATCTAAATCCTTGTGTTGAGTGCTGTACGTGGGGTAGAGATACAGCACTCTGTGTGAGGCAGTCCTCTGTGGCAGAAAGGTGTCTGGTGCATGCTGTGAAAGGCACACTGGCTGCCAACATATCATATCGCTTTCTCTTGAACCCCTGCTTATAGTGTTGGCATTTAGTGAACCCCGGGACCAACAAAGGGATTTTATCACGGCCTTTAAACCAGACCTCTAGTCCTTTCTTTTTGCAAAACAGGCTCTTACTTCAGCTTGTATTCTTAAGTGCGACGAAAACTTAAGCTTATGGAGGATTTCATGACTTCCTAGAAGTTTGATTCATTATGTGATAGCCATTATCGACACAAATCTTCCCTTTGAAGTACACAACAAGTGTGTCAATCACAATCTAACACCCCCCCCCACTTCAAAGTTGCTTTGAGTTAGCAGTTATTCCTCAGCGTAAATAATGGATCAAAGATAGAAAGATGACTGATGCACAGGCCTTGGGAGAACATCTACACAGAGAGGAAAGGCTGTTTGATTTTTATTATCCACAAAAACAAACATGTCTGGTGCCCTTTAGTGAGAGCCTGAGAAACAGCGAGATAAGTCCCCACAGAAATCATGACATAAATTCTTCTCTACAACATGCATGACTGCTTGTATGAGTCATCACAGGTAAAGTTGACATTTTTCTCTATCTCAGTGAGCCTTGTGAGACAATTTTTTGTCCGTGTGTGTGTGTCTGTGTGTGTTGACCTCAGGAAAAAATGACATCTTTGGAGAAATGATCCATCTATTTGCCAAGCCTGGAAAGTCCAACGCTGACGTCCGAGCCCTGAGCTATTGCGACCTGAGCACCATTCAGAGGGAAGATCTGTTGGAGGTGATAGACATGTACCCAGAGTTTGCTGACTACTTTTTTAACAATCTGGAGCTCACTTTCAACCTCCGAGATGAGTCTGCAAAGGTAGACAACTTTGCAATGCTGATATGGAACCAATATGTTCAGTTAATGCTGTTTAAGAACTCATGTTGTTCCTTATTATAGGCTTTCACAGTGATATTTAAAGAGAAGTTTTATTTTATCAATCCTCCATCAGATTAAAATGAATAAATAATGACCAATAATTAATGAATTTGTTCTAATGCTTACATTGTTGTAGCCCTCAAGCTCCCAAGACTGTGATTCAGAGGGCGAGGCCACTAAGAGCACTAAAAGAAGGATCTCCTTTACACCAGATCTATCTAAAGGTAAGAAGAAACTAATCTGAACAGGTCCAGTACAGCCTCTTTCCACATGCTTTGTGATTGTAAATTTGTCCTTTGTTATTGTTTGCTGAGCGATACTCCCTGTGAGCATCTATTCCACATGGAATACAGTACAGTGTTATTCCACTGTTGATTGCCATTCTACAGGGGAAAACAAGGAAGTGGTTAGAGACATGGGGAGGGAGAGGGAGTCTAACTCGTGCCTAAAGAGATCTTCAGAAGAAGTCCTGGGTCCTTCTTCACACAATGTTGCAGTCCTGGATTCAAACCTTGTTGTCAGAGACAACTTGGAGCGAAGACCATCTTTTGAAGGTAATATATGTATATGTTTTCCTGATAACTCATAAATATCATGTGAACATAACATTTAATTTGATAAGAATTCCTAATTTGACAAGAACTGTTGCAAGGAGATGAGTGGTGCAGGGCAAAAACAAATTTCATAGCAGTGGGAAGCCAGTCAGGGATCATATCTCTGTTGCTACAGTAGCAACTCTTGGTGGAAAATTGGAGCAAATGTGTTAAGGGGAAATTCAAATTGAATGATTTTGTGTGGGCGTAGCACATCTCACACTGATCAGACTGCCAAGACAAACAGTTAGGAATATGGAAGAATTAAAAAACCTGAGTGACAAATTGAAGCTATTGCTGGAAAGATACAGAAAATAAGGTAAATAAGGTAGGATGAGGGCAAGGGTAAGTGCCATTCATTGCAAAGGCACACACAACATCCAACAAGGATCCTCGTATCTATACGATTCATCATGATGGTGCAGAGACTGCTGCAGCAGATAGTGTAATCACAGCAAACCATGTCTGTGTTTAAAATCACAAAAAAGGCTCAACACATATCATTGGACTGCAAGCTGAACACTAACATGTGCCCAGGAGAGATAACAACAGAGTTAGTTTGCTACTGGAAAACATTGCATGAACAAATCTCCCAGTACACGGGGCTTGATGAATTACAACAAAGAACCTACACGCGGCTCTCCTGTAGAGATTAATTACATTCTATTTTAGTGGGGGGTTTTTTTGTTCACTGATGACGTTGTTCTGACCCACATGTGAGGATGTAAAGCATGCGTGTTGGTTTTGGCTCTCCAGATCTGTGCTGTGATAAATGGGCCTGTAAGAAGCCTACGGACTTCCTGGATGAGTCAGCACAGTTCCAGGAGCTGAGAGAGGACGATAACTCTGCCAGCGAAATCACATATGGAGAGGTGGAACAGCGCTTAGGTCAGCTTCAAGACCACTTAAACAGGTATATATGCCTAGTTAGCATACAGATGGTTGATCCTCATAAACTATGAATTGTCCCAGAATGAAAAGTTCGCCACTGTCGTATACGCTCATGTCTTATAAAAGTGATACGTCTTGTCTTTAATGGTCATGATGTTAGGGCATAGTTTAACAGACAATTATCAAGAAAAGGTTGATATAATCTTGCTTCACGTCAGGCCACATGCAGGATGCAACTGAGACGGATAAAAAATGAGCACACTGCTCACCAATTTTCACCTCAGTTATAATAATTCAGTATTATATTTTCTGGGGTTTTTTGCTGGTTTTTCTGTAAGCATGACTCTGTGACATACAGTTTAATTTTAAAACGTAACTTGTTTAAAAACATGGTGAATGTCTTAAGAATTAACTGAAATTTTATGAGTGATGCGTTGCATTTGTTGTCTTGGCCTGAATGGACTCATACACCATAACCACTCAAAACTTTTAGTCCCAGGAAGCACTTGGTATACATCTTGGTCTCAAGAATCAAAGATGAGAAAAGTTGTTTTAAAAACATCTAAAGTGCTTAACCAAAAATGTTCAGCCATATAAGCTCTGTCTCCAAACTTCCTGTACTTCTGGAAAGTACTACCCATTGAGCAGGGACTTTTTGGGATTGAATTGGGAATTCAAACCCTGCTTACTGTGGTGGAAATGCAGAGTTCCTCTAAAGGTTCTTGGGGGAAACACAGTTGTAGATGCACCTGCATTATCTATCTATGTCTTGTAAACTCCTTCAGCTACAACAGGAAGAGCCAGGAAGCACATTTTACTACATGAAGCTGGAGTCATGTGCCTCTGCTGTAGCCTGCTGTGCTTTGACCCAGTCCAGTTTGGTTCTCATTTTAATAATGGAATTTATTATGCATAGACTGACTCTGCAGTTTGTTTGGTTTTTTTTCCACAATAGTTCATTTCAAATTTGTGGCAAGTTATCACAGTTACCAAAGAGACCAAACATATAGGGCTGAATTGTGGAAAAATATGTTTAGAATGGTTCACAAAAAATTTCTTTACCTTTAACGCTACTTAAGGAAGCTAAAAAAAAAAAGAGTACTCTTTTGTATGTTACTGGGTTACATCTCTCCTTACTCTCTCGTTCGCTCGAAAGAGCTATACCAAATTAAAATCTTAAGTTCAACCAATTACGTTATTAACCTTTTTTAAAGCCTGACATCACAGCAGCAGGTGTCGAGTATGCACCAGTCTCACCAAAGTCTTTTCACATTTGACTCAAGGCGCGAGAATGTCTAATTTTTATTGTTTTAATGTATTCTAAGGAATACAACACAATTAAATTTGTTATCATCCATATTTGTTTAGCAGCCATTACATCTTCATTTTGTGACTTAATGATTATAGAGTGCTTTATTTTTTAAAGTTGTCACCTCCTACACTGCTAAAAGTAAGCTACACTTCCCACCGCGAACACTGGCAATGGGTAGTTCAATTGCCAATGCACATGAGTAGGTGGAGGAAGGCAACTAGCTGGCAGAAGCTGTTGTCGGACTGGAGTAGAGTGGGTGGCTGGATATACTGGAAGCAGGATGTACCACTGTAGAGCCGGAATATATAAAACTGGATTGGAACAAAAGATTTGTTTGTATGATTTTATAAGTAGATGGCCTAAGAATCGAACGTTGATTACTGAGAAGCATGTCTGAAACATCTCTGGAACCAGTTTACTGCAGTTTAAGCAGTATATGTGCATGTTCACTATCTTTCCAGAATAAATGCCCTGAATTTTGGGCTCATTATTTTCTGGAGCTGAGAAGCGCATTGGCCTTAGTTTTAACAACACACCTGGAGCCAGCAGGCCACCTGAAATAGACACACAAATGAACAGCAGGTGGTATTTTTAGCTGGAATTATCACAGAGAATGAGAGACAGCAGCCTGAAATACCGGGCTGGCACATTTTATTTAGCTCAAATAAGATATTTTATCCACTGCACTCTACCTGACCTTGTTTTTTCCCCTAATGCTAGCTGGCTGCAGGATGAGCAGCACTTCTCTGTCATTTTGTGTTTTTGTGGCTTTGACTAGTCTGAAAGGATATGACAGGAAAAAAAATGTTGGTGCGGCATTCTCCTCAACAAATCCAAATAGATAGCCAAAAAATCAGTTTGCTGCACCTGCAATGAATGTCCTCAGTGTTACTGCTTTTACTTAATTCCTCATCAGTCATAACCAAGCAAACAAATGCTGCCTCACCACAGTAGAGCAGCACAGTAAACCAGGAACAAAGCTGACAATGTCTACTTCTATTAGAAGGAATGCAGGTAATTAAAAGGTTATTCAGCATTACCCGACGTCACCTTGTGCCCTAAATATAGAGCTTGGATGAAATCTACTCATAATTAGATTGACCAAATGAGTGTGATATAGTCATTTCCACAGTAAATGCTGAATTCACACCTCCCACACAAAGCTCATTATCACTCCTAGCAGGAGCAGCGTCTTTCGTCTACTACTCCGATAGTGTGTCTCCACGCCTTTAGCGTTACTTTATTTGTCCACTAAGGAGCACAAGCTCCATCTAGTGCTCAGTGAAGCACAGCTGAGTGTGTTTCCAGCCCCTGCATGATCAGACTTGTCAGAATTATGCATTCAGTCCCTCTTGTCTGTGATTATCTGTCTGTATCTTACTTTGGTTTAATTTCTGTTCTTTTTTAGGCTGGAGTCTCAGCTGATGTCAGATATTCACACCATCCTGCAGCTGCTGCAAAGACAGCCAGCGCTGGGACCTCCAGCCTACAGCACTGTGACTGCCAGTCCAGACTATCACAGACCTGCTGTGAAGGTTCAGCCAGTTGCTCTGACAGCAAGCCATGTCTTCAGCCATACAGGAGCTCAAGTAAGGAGCTTTTAGGAGGTAGAGGGTGTTACTGTTGCTATTTTTGCACATATGTACATGAGGCATTGCAATTCTTCCTGGCAGAGAGCTGAAGCCGTGCATCAGCTGGCATTTGCAATCACCAATCACATTCTCACCAAGTCATCAGTGATGTTCAAGGAGGCAATGGAGCAGTACCTATAATCTGACAAGCTCCCACTGTTTTCTAATGCTTTGCTCCTACCTGCTACGCTCTGTTACTGCTGGATGTTTCGATTGATTGGTTTGTCTGCTACAGAGTTTTTTCCAGAAAGTCTGGGCAATCAGAAAAGAATCACTGATGTTTTTCTGTGACTGACATGTTACCTGAGACCATTGGAATTATCATTTACCTAACCCATACAGGAGTTAGTACAGGTTAAGGCAAGAAATAATGTAGTTTGTTATTTTGTTCTGTTTTGTTTAACTGTTATAAACTATTATATTAACAGTTTTAATATTGAAGAAATTGTGGGGAGCTTCTTAGTCTGTTTTTACAGTTTGCTATGTCTGCTTTCAAACTTAAAAAGACCCTCAACTCTGTATTGGTTGCTTAAATCTTATTATTGTTCAGTGATTTGGATTGGACTGTGTTCAGACTGTTTTCATACCAGTGGTGGCAAGATCCAACACACCAGGGAGTTCTTGCTCAAACTCACCAATATGATCTAATCTAACAATACCTGGAGGAATTTGTACATGATCACCACAAGTGATGCAAACAAAGGCAGCTGGGTAGGGGAGGAACACACAAGACCTTTGCAAAGAGACGGAGGAAGACATTGTACCTCCGAAAGTCTAAGCTATATACAAAAACATTATTGAACCAAAAACTAAATATAGTCACTTTTACCTCAGTGTGGGAGACTAAACTGTATATACCCTGCCATTCTTCTTCTTAGGGCCCCAACCTCAAACTGGAGAGGACCATTCAGGAATCCAGAGACTCTCTGTCGAGCTTGGCCAACGTGAATGCACCCATCGAGGACAGCCTTACAGCACTGCTTGTACAAAGACACACAGAGCCACAGCAACAACAGCAGCAGCAGCAGATCACAGGGCATCAGCAGTCCCCACTGATCCTTCTTCCAACTGAAACCTCTTCCACCTCCTCCTCCGCATCCTCCCCATCCCCTTCTGACTCCAACCTCAACACCACTGGACACTATAGACCTGTCTCAGACCCAGAGTTTCCAAGGCCATAAACCTTCTGGCAGCACAGTGTTCTAATATCTTGGTTGTAATGCTGTAATTGCTAAGTAGCAGCTTTTATTTTTTATCAGCATGCTGGCACAGACATCTGTATTGTTAATTTGCAATGGCTTGGTAGTAGAAGTAAGATGTTTTTGTTTATTTCATCATGCATGTGGGTGAAATACTGTTCATTGCAGTTAACAGTGTGTTAACAGGCTGTTTTCTGCAGTTATCAGTGTAATAACAATGGTTACACATTGTCACACACCAGTAGCTCTATCAACACCGAAGCCCTCTGATTTGCTTTCAGCCTCATTGCTCATCTTCGCAGATTCGCACATGCTCAGAATCTACATGTAGATGCCTCAAACAATCAGGATAAACCTATTCAACTACACATGAAGTGGCCCTGTAGGGGGATGGCACTGCTTATTCACTAAGCCCACAGCTTCTTAACTGAGTTCTGCTCAATCAGCAGGGCTTCTTGTAAAAAGGGCTTCACTTGGTTGTGATAGAACTACTTAACTTACTGTTTCACTTGGGCTCTCTACTCTAATGGGCTCTAATAGGCTCTGTACCCGTTCTTGTGAATCCTACATATCTCAGTACAATGCACCAGTGCACCATAGTAGCTACATATACAACTTTATCATTGGACCCAGGAAAAAGGCCTGACAACCATGATTATCAGACAAATGTTACTTACGAAGCAAGAGGAGCTGACTGGCCTACCTCACACTAGACGGGTCCAGTGTATAAGGCATCATGTGGGTTTCTTCCTGGTGTCAGCTGCAGAGCAGAGATAAGGTTAGCATCCCAGCACCCAAGCCATAAACCACCACAGCTCACCAGCCTGTGCGGCAGATGGAGGATGACTCAACAAACCAGGAAGGGCATTCACAGTATGACTCAAGCCAACTGCTCTTCAGTAGGTACCCATAGGTACCATGGTATAGGTGCTGAGCATGCATTTCAAGGATCTATGGGGAGACCAAAAATAGGTACTTGTCGCAAAGACAGACACGCAAAAACTTTCTGGTTCAGTAGAAGCTGAGGATGACAGCCACACCACAAAGAAGGTCTCACAACAAGTACTGAGCAGGGGCAAGGACAAAAGTAAGTCAAAGTCACAGGGTGACAGTAGTAAGTCACCAATTCTACACTATCAGTGGTCCTGTGTAAAAAGCAATGGAGAGTGGGCAGTAAAAGGCCACATAAATAGGTCTCACCACTTTACATAACAGAGATCTGGAGTTCCGGGAAAAAGCACTGCCAGGAGAATTCCTGTCCAACTACCAATAAAACTGTAAAATGCCTTTTGCATAGTTAATAGAAATCGTATCTTTGGACAGAAATTTTCCAACAACCTTGTCAAGCCTATTCCCACCTTTCATGCCTGTGTCAACAGAGAGTAGCCACTTTTCCACTCACTGCCAAAATTGCCCTGGATATGGGCAACACAATTGATAGGTCATTCCAGCTTCACTTATACTCTAGTCAGTACAACAGACAAGCAGAGATAGAGGCCATAGCTAAAGATTGTAAATGCTGGCTGGTGGTTGTCCACTTACCAAGGCAGTCTAGTAGCTGGTGGATGAAGACTTCCTGTCCAGGAAATTTGCAACTGCAGACTGTGAGCCAAAGCAAGGGCCTTGTACTGCCTTGTATCCTCATTGCCATCTTGACTTGAATGGTTACCTTAAGTATGAGGAAATTGTTGACACAGCCATTCCTCCTCGAGATACTGAAATATTTGCATAGCACCTACTTCTGCGGCACTGACAAGGCCATAAGTAGACAGAAATCAGGTGAATTTGCTCCACAGGGACATAAGATCTTGCCTTATGGTCACTCTCAGCAGTCACTGATGAGCCTGATCATTGCTGTCAGAGCCTGTTAGAGTATAAAGCCTGTGTGGGATACATATATGGACTCCACCACCTGCATATGAACCTATTTTACAAACTATTTTCTGCAGCTATTGGAGTAATACAGCATTATTACAAAGGTGCGAGAACAGTTTTCTTACTCTTAGTTGTATGCCTGTCTTCTCTGAAGTGTGACTCAGGGGTTATGGACAATTGCACTGCAATATACAGTACAGTATCGAGTATACTGTAGTTTTCTTCTTCAAACAATGTGCATTATTACTGCAGTCACTGACGTGCACCTACTGTACAACATTAAGCCAACAGAATACACCATACATGCTTGTCTGGGCAGATATCATAACATGCAGATCAACAGTTATTAACATTATTGCTGAGTTAGGCCTCTGACAAACAAGTATGATGTAGGTATTTCTGCAAGGCAGTGCATGTGTTTTGTATTTATATATTTACTGTTTTGCACTGCTTATCAGCCCAAAGTAGCACATTACAATATGAAATGATGTCAGCATACTTGTCTCTTTTAGGATGCACTTAAGGGGTGGGTTGGGGGTGAGTTGAAAGGGAGGGGGCCTTGGGGAACACATGGAAAGTTAGTACTTGTGCATAAACAGGACCCAGAGAGGGTCTCGTGCCTATACAACCAATCCAAATGCTAAATCAGCATCTTCATGTATAATTAACCATCAACAATTCATATGGTTTCCCTGTATTGTTTTTGTTGGCAATGTACATTAAAGTTAAGATGTTGTTAGACAATTGTTAGAAAATAAATGCATCATATTGCCAGATGTACAAAAATGTATTTTTTTTAACGGAGTAAATTATACAAGAAACTCTTTAGAAAAACAGTAGTAAATATGTTTGTTTTGAAGCAGTGGCAGCAATAAATGAAAACACACTTATAACTGAGTTACTGGATTCCACTTCTTTCCATCCATGTTGGTGACTTTCCAATGAAAATACTGTTATTACTTCCACTGAATTACCCAGGAGATCTGGGATGAGCAGATGGCAAAATCCAGAAGAAGACATTAATTCAAACTACTCACCTCATAAACTAACAGAAAGAGGTGTATATATACCGGTTGATCAGACCATAAAACACACAAAGGGGAAAACAATGTCCCCCCCATGCTGTCAGACCAGGTGGTCTGGTCCAGATCTTGGACCTCTGCATTTAACCAGACCTGTTTTGGCCAGACTGGCTGAATATTGCTATTTATTTCATTTGTGTGACTGTGGGTTCAGCCCTCGCAGTACCAATACTCCGTATAGGTGTATTATAATATGGTAAACGAATGTCTTTAGTGTTTATCAATGGAAAAAGTCTGTAAATGACTGATTCAATCACTTTAAAACGTTTGCAGGCTTCAGTGTGCACACACAAACCTCCGTGTTCCAATGCTGACACCTAGTGGCCACCCCAGTTCTTTTGGTTTCCCCCAGTTTTGGGGGAAATGAAAGTGAAAGAGTTTTCAGTTCCTTCCTCACAGTGAATCATCATTTTAATGCCAGTAGTGTTTTAACTCAGCTGGAGCTGTCCCGCAGTGTCCTGTGTATCCTTACCGGTCCTATTTGGTGGGTCGTGATGGCATCTTACAATGACGAGATGAGAGTGCAACTTATTGAGGACTATCGGATGAGGCTGCGAGAGCTTATTGCGGTGCAGCCGCTCCTGGATTATTTACATTTTATCGAGGCCGACCAAAAGGAGCAGATAAGGCAAAAGGCGATCAACGAAGGTAATCAAGCCGCTGCGGATGTCCTTTTAACAGTTGTCACCAAGAAACCACACAGCCCTGGCTGGTTCAAGGCATTTGTCGATGCGTTGGATCACGCAGGTTGTGGACATGCAGCGGACTACCTGCAGGTCAGAGGCCCAGAACCTGAACTGGAGGCGGAGAATGATTCCTGTGTCAAGCTTATTCAAATACTGTCCCCGGGTCTTGTGGACATGAAGACTGAAGATGTGCGCGTTAATTGCATCAGTAAAGGGCTTCTCACCGAGCAGGATGGTGAGATTGTAAGTACACTGTCTAATCTGCTGCTCACTTTTTTCATGTAAAACTAATCAGTACCTTCTCGTCCTTCTCAGACTAATTTATTAATTGTGTAAAAACAGGTCAGCACATAACGTTTGGAAACGCTCTCAAAGTTCAATTTGTGAAAATCGAAACTTTAGTCCCAATACATGTCTTAGCGGCCATACACCGCAAGGTGGCAGACAAATGCACTCATTTGTTTTGCAAAGCACCGCACTCTCGTTGCACAACCAGTCGTGCACCAATTTATTGTGCTCTTGTCCTAGATTGATGCCATAACAGGAAACCAAGGACGCCGGAGTGGAGCCAGTGAACTTTTGAGAAGACTCGTGAGAGGCCGACCGGGATGGTTTTCTAAGTTTCTCCAAGTTCTGCATGAAACTGGACACAAGTGTCTGTACGAGCTGACCGGAGGATCACCTGACTATGACGAGCAAGGTGACGCGCTTTACTGGCACACCCATCAAAGGGAGTGTCGTTTTGTGTTGGACAAAGAGAGATCGCCCAAATCAGTTTGTGTGCATGAGCGGCTGCAGCTGTGAAATGCTCGCACTGTACTTATTTCATCTTTATGAAGAGCTATTAAAATAGAGGTTATCAATGACAGTAATATCTTATGTCTGATGTATTTATTTCTCATTAGGCTCAGATACCAAAGTGCCTTCAGTGAAAGATGAACGTACAGGAAGTGAAGCAGCCTCAGAGCAGAGTCCAGCAACAGGTGGACACTGTGATAGCCCACAGCCTATGGACCTCAGCCACACGGAGGAGCCTGTGGATCAAGGTGCAGGTCTTCCACAGCACCTCTGTTCGATCAGTGATAGGTGAAATAATTTACCTACAGACAGCAATGATTACCATCGGCGGTAGTTTAGGGTGGCTCATTATTGAGTATATATAGAACAAATGAGATAAAATTACTGAATTTGGACATTCCTGCTGCCCGGTAGGCGTCAGTATAACAGTTTATTGTTGAAAGTTGAATTGTCGCCCAAATCACAAAACACATATTTTCTCGCTTACAAACAGCGGTGTCTGGGTGTGTAGATACTTTTATATGTTTTATAGGGACATGCACATCCACATTTTTTGTTAAGTGGATAAAACAAACATGTGAGTCAAAGGTGACACATGTGAAACAGAAAACAATTGATCATAAACAGGTGTGCAGATTATCATGACTAACTGAAACACTGCTCTGATTTTTTTTATTTTTTGTGTGTGTAATTTAACAACACTTTAAGACTTTGCAAAATATTCAACTCACCTCTCTTTTATGGAGCTGCAGAGGAAGGTACCTCTAAGCCCTAACAAGTAAATCTAAAACTATATACATTGGCATGAGTGAGGAAATTAGGCTTTTGCTAATTTGGGTGAGTTGAACATTTAGAAGCTGGTAGTCCCATCACAGTGAACAAGATTATGACTTCTCTGCTGGCTTTCTTAATATCTTTACAGACCTCTACGAGGTGTCGAGCAGTGAATCCATGGAACTGGCCAACAACTTTGAGCTTTCACAACCAGGTGGGACTCATTCACCCTTAACTCTGTTAAGTATTTAGAATATGTAAGCACTCTTAAAGACCTAGTTCTCATTCTGCCTCAGTAGACCACACAAGAAAACTCAAAGTAAGAAAAGTGTGCTCCAGATCTGTGGATGCCCTTTAGTATCATAAAGGCAGACATGAGTGCCTTTTGGATTTGTTCTAAATGGAATATTTCTCCTTCTTGCGTGCTTGACACTAAAGAATTTGTTCCATGTGTGTACCATGATGAACCACATAGAGGTCAAAGAGGACAAAGCAAAGCCAAATGAAAACCACATGCTGGCTCTATATTTTTAAGTGATGTAAAGGAAAAATTTAATTCACATTTCTGTGTCATTCCTTTTATGCCTCTACTCTCATCTTATAGTTTGTTTGATTATTTCAAAGGCAACAGAGTCAGCATCATCTGTCATTGCACTGTGCTCATATTGAGTGCCTTTCTGACATTGTGTTCACATAATAAGTGATTGCTTTTGGGATAATCAGCCCAAAGCAGAGATGTTGCACAAAACGTGATGTATGTGCAGTAATGAGGCAGTGGAAATAATTGTATGAAATGAAGGAAATGTCTTTGATTTTCTTAACATGAGGTTACAGTACAGTTTGTCTCATTAATTTGAGTAATGCCACAAGCCTGACTGGTTGGCCAGAGAGCAAGGACAGATTACAGAACAGTAACTTATTACAGACTTTCCGTCTATAATAAGTTTAGCGTCTGGGAACTGCTGGTAAAAAATCAAGAGGGGTTCCACAGGCCACTGTTCACTTCTCACTGCTGTTAAAGCTCTATCAGTTCATTGGCACAGAACCGTATTTACTTCCGTGTACTTGTTTGAAACAGCACTTTTAACCTCTGGCATACCAAGCCTTAGATAGAAAATTAAAAACTGTCTGCACTGAGGAAAAAAAGAACTTTCTGGGGGTTTGAACTCATAACTGGGGGGGAAATGTAGAACTTCCAGTCAAGGGGAAAGGTTAGCGGAGATGGGGGGTGGGCTATGTGCTTTATTCATGTTTTATCCCCAGCCTAGACAGAGCAAATGAGTCATAGCCTGCCAGTGACTTAAAGTCTGACTGAAGTGGATCATAGTATGTCTGCTGTCCTTGCAAGCAGGAAAATAAGACAAAATGCTGCAATAATAGACACCACGAACAGGGAGAGCATGGAGGAAATGGCATGCAATGAAGTGGCACACTCACAAGCAATTTGAGAAAATTAAATGAATGCAGATGTTTGTGCTTGTGCCTAATAAAAGGCCCAATTACATACATGTATTTGTACTTGAACACCGACATCTGTGCAGCACATTGGCCTGCTTTTGGCACAAGTTTAACATCTTTGGACTTTATGGTTTGGATTGGACAAATAAGGTAGAATAGTTCCTGTCTGTGATATGATTGGTAGTGCAGTGTACAAATCTGGTTTAGACATTAGGTGCCTGTGTTTGTCTTAAGTATTTATTCTGGTGTAGAATCACTGGGTTAACAATGAAAGTACAAAAAATAAGAAAGCAAAATGCAGTTTTAAAAGTGAATATGTTCCATAAATCCAGTGCATATGCAGGCAAAATGTTTGGCTTTTTAATAGCGGAAATAAGAAATCATTCCAGCACCAAAACCACAATGACCAGCGCTGTCTTTTCCTGCTAGTAATGCTTGTAATTGCGGGTTGCTGACATGGTCAGATGTTTTGTCTGTCTGAACCTCTGCTCTACATTACAGATGGTACTGTCTCAGAAGCAGCAGCAGCCCAAGGCCCAGAAAAAGCTGATATTGTTCTTCGAGATTATCAGAACGAAGTCGCCAAACCTGCCTTGGAGGGGAAAAACATCATCATATGCCTCCCGACAGGAAGTGGTAAAACCAGAGTTGCCGTTTATATTACCAAGAAACATCTGGACAACAGGAGGGAAAAGGGGCAGTCAGGGAAAGTGGTGGTCCTGGTGAACAAGGTACTACAACCCAAGTCTGGTATACCTGACTTACTGTATGGCTTTGCACTGTTATGGTAACCTACTTGTGTCCCTTTCAGACCCAAAGAAAACATTCTATCTTTCTGTCAATTTGCACATGTGGGTCAGCTCACCACAAATTGCACACCATAAGGTTTAGATATTCTCCTGCACTTTGTTGTGATTTGGCCCTGCATCACCACTTTTCCAGCTATAAAACCATTTTTAGCAGTTTGAGAAATAACACTTGTAAGCTAGTGAAAGTGATTATAGTGGTAGGGACAGAATAATAACTTAGCCATGTGTTTTTGCAGAAAAAAGGGAGTATCTTTCCCTGATCCCCAAACAATGGACAACAAATGAATTATTGCACAAGTAATTTGAATCCCTGCCTTAACCAAAATGAAAAGGTCCTGCCCTTGTTTATCTGTAATAGGTTATCTCTAGTAAAATAATTGAGTTAATGTATTGTATGTAATGTATGTAAGTTACATTCCACCACTGTCATGAACAAACAGACCCTCAAATCATCTGAGGGTTTCATCAACATGATAAAAATGTGCTCTTGTCCTGTAGATTCCTCTTGTTGAGCAGCATTACGCCGCTGAGTTCCTGCCCTATCTGAAGCACATGTATAAAGTGGAAAGAGTCAGTGGAGACTCGCAGCTCAAAATCTCTTTCACAGAGATCGTGAAGAAAAATGACGTCATCATTTGCACAGCCCAGATTCTTGAGAATTACTTGGAGAGGTCGAACAAAGGAGAGGACGAGGGGGTGAACCTGAGCGGTATGATTTTTTTTACAATTCATAAAATCCACAACACAACACGAGAATGTAAATAAAATATCCTCACCTCAGTAATTTCCTTTGGATTCAGAGAACACATTCCCATTCAGCCTTAAATAAGGTCACAACATGTCTACATTATCTTGGAAACAGGGCATCTGAAACCTTTATCTAAACCCTGTCCAGGCTCAAACCACAGACACTGACAGGTATTGGAATAGAAAGCCACCCGGAGGACTCATAACATCTCCCCTGATAATACCTGACAGGATCTTGTCAAAGTCTTCCGGCTCTGCTGTTCACTGTTGTTGGCACTCACCAGTCCAAGGTGGAATAGCCACCTCAGTGGAACATATGCTGTTTGCTGAAACGCCTGAGAGAGTGTCCTTTTTTTTCTCTTTTTTCCTATCTCCTCCTGCTTTCCAGGCCACACGTCTGTTCAAGCCATCAGCGTGTGGCTGATCAAATTCACATGAGAGCTTCTATCACCCACAGTACATCAAGCTGCCACTCTCCATACTCATTTTTTCCCCTCAAGGGACAAATTTGTATCACTCTAGTTAAACTTCTACATGGGAATGAAAACAAAACACCTAACTGAAGATTTTTGTAAAACACAAAAACAAAGATAAAATAAAAAGTTGAAGCTATTTTTGATAGCGACAGTTTTTCGGCATATGTTATTGTGTGGCTTAGACCGCTGCGTCAGGTTCCTAGAAAAGAGCTGGTTTGTGTGGGAGGATCTCTCCAACAGAAAGATGTTATAGTAGGAGCGTGGCAATCACCTGTTTTTGTTTAAGAAACACAAATAAATAACAAAAAATAGCACTGCATGGCTGAGAAAATTGCAGTGTTTCTTAAGATGAATGCAATTTTGTCCCTGGACAATAATGTGGACGGGAAAGAAATGCAAAAATGTAAATATTATTCTTTTAACAAAGCAAGCCTAGAATCACTGAAAACAGACACTATTTATTTTGTGTGTAATCCTAAAAAAGTGCAGCTGCACCTTTTTGTTCCTCCATGTTGCTTTTTACAGCTCTCATAACATGCAGAGACAAATACTAACTCCTTTGTGGTGTCTTGTGTAGATCTGACGCTGATCGTGATAGACGAGTGCCACCACACTCAGAAAGGAGGTGTCTACAACCACATAATGATGCGCTACCTGAAGCAGAAGCACAAGAACATAAAGCTAAAGAAGGAGCAGAGGCAGACCGTGCACCTCCCACAGATCCTGGGCCTGACTGCCTCACCAGGGGTTGGTGGAGCCACTAAAATGGAGAAAGCTGAGGAGCACATACTGCGGGTAAATACCATTCTCATTCTGTGTGAATCAAAAATGTTAGCCCACGTTGGCCTTTGTGTGCAAAATATGATGAATTAGCTTCTTTTGGCACAGCCTAATTATTATCAGCTCTAGAGTATTTTTACTGCAGTGGATCACATTTGTTTTGTTTTACATCCCCACCTACTAAATTCACGCAGAACTACCATAAACCATGTCGTCTTCTTTTTTTTGTTCCACTTCTTTCATTTTTTGTTCATCTAACTCCTGCCCCAGTTTCTCTGCCTTAGTCATCCAGGATCTTGTTCATCCAGCCAAGCTGTTTCCAATGTTCCACACTGCCCTTGCACACAGGGCAGCCATAAAATTTCCTAAAGAAGAAAAAAAAATTAAAAACAGCCCCTCGGCATCAACTCTACATCAGACATGCAGAAATTTATAGTGGATGGTGTGTATCAGTAAGAATGGGATGTATGATTTTAATAAAACGCTGAAGAGTTGTGTGTCTCTCTTGTAGATTTGTGCAAACTTGGATGCTTCCAAAATAATGACAAGGAGCCTCGGGGAATTCAAAAAGGAACAAAGGAAAAAAGTTGTTACTGTTGAAGACAGGAAAAAGGTACATGTGTTTAACAGCTGATGCTGTGCAATTGCTTTTTTATCTCCGTCGGCTTCACTTAATCATGTGGTTTCATTATTTGTAAAAGATTGTGGTATGTTTGCACAACCAAATATATCTTTCAGGATCCCTTTGGTGACGTGATCAAGAAAATCATGCATGCCATTCACATTCATGCTAAGCTGAGCCCCACCTGTGACCTCGGTTCTCAGAATTATGAACAGTGGGTTGTTCAAAAAGAGCGAAATGGTGAGCACAGCATTTTTATGATGATCTACAGGGGACCTTAACCCACTATCCTGCTTCCCACTTTACATACCCGACTCATCTCAATCCATTACAGCTGCAACACAGGAAGACCAGAGAGTGCGGGTGTGCGCAGAGCACCTGCGACGGTACAACGAGGGCCTGAATCTCTGCAACACCCTTCGCATGTGTGACTCCTTCAATTTCCTAAACAAATTCTACGAGGAGGAGATAAAGAAAAAAACAACACCAGATGAGGAGCATACCATACAAATCACAGATACTGAGAGATTCCTCTTCAATTTGTTTCAAGGTATTGACTTGTCTTGAGTCTAATATCTGTTTGGAATGCTAACTAAAGCTAGGTGCTAACTAAAGCTATTTGCTTATCAGCTGGCTTAGCAAAAAAAAGTCGAAACTTGGGGGAACATCCTGGCTCTGTCCAAAGATAACAAAACACAACTTTGAGATACAACATGTCAATTAAACGTGCCAGTGGGTGGCACATTTGCCCCTTTTCTTCTGTCTTTCTGCAGCTCTTTGCAGCAGCCATGTATTAACCAGGCATGAGAGCGATATCCACCTTTGCGTGTAAAATTTTAAAATGACACAAAATATCTAGCTCCAGTTCTTTAAAATCTTCCTCTGGCAGAGAACAAGGAAGAGCTGCAGAAGCTTGCAGAAAACCCAGAGTATGAAAATGACAGCCTGTCCAAACTGAGAGCTAAAATTCTGCAAGAGTTCAGCACCAGGGAGGCGGCCAGAGGGATCATATTCACCAAAACACGTCGCAGCGCCATTGCTTTAAGTCAGTGGATCCAGGAAAACCCCAAGTTTGCTGACATTGGAGTGAAAGCCTCGCATGTCATTGGAGGAGGAGACCAGAGTGTTGTGAAACCAATGACGGCTGTGAGTGCACGTTACATCACAAACTTTAATGTATTTGCAAATCCAATTTGCATTTGACCTTCTCAGTTCTACTTTGTGCTAATCAGGCAGAGCAAAAGGATGTATTGACCAAATTCCGCAATGGTGAAGTCAACTTGCTGATTGCTACCACAGTGGCAGAGGAAGGTCTGGACATACCAGACTGCAATTTTGTTATCCGATATGGCCTTGTCACCAATGAGATTGCTATGATTCAGGTCAGTGGTGCCAGTTGTTAAATAATTAATCACATTGGGCTATACTGTAACAACAAATTCACTTATATGTCCAGTAATTAAGCCAACACAACCACTTTACTGTATTCAATTATTGTTATTATTATTATTGTTGTTATCATATTATCATTATTATCATTGTAGTACCTTTAATTCTTACCTGTACCTCTTGCAGGCTCAAGGCAGAGGAAGAGCCGAGGACAGCAGCTACACGTTGGTTGAGGTGAAGAACTCTGGGGTGGCTGAAAAGGAGTGTGTCAATGAGTACCGCAAGAAAATGATGAACAAAGCCATTGACAAAATCAGAGCTTTAAGTGAAGCGGACTATAATAAGCGAGTATGTTCGCTGCAATCATTCATATTTTTCAGAAAGACCCACATGGCTGTGACTTTGTTCCCAGTGATGTTTTTCTCTCCTTTCATCAGATCACGGAGTGTCAAATGCAGGCTATACTGGAGGATAGGGTGAGAAAGACAAAGAAGAAGCAGAAAGACATAAAGTCCGAGAATCCGTCTGAAGTGAAGTTTAGCTGCAGAGGCTGCAGCAAAGACATCTGCACTGGTCAAGACATCGAGATCATCGAAAAGATGCATAGAGTCAATCTTACACCACAGTTTTGGTGCGTATTACAAGTCACAGTTGACTTTTTTACTATTTAAATTGTTTTGTGTGTGTTTTGCAATGTATTAACTGTTGTGATTACATTCTGATGAATTATACTCCAAACATGTCTATTGAATCTGACTTTTTTTTTCCACAGTGAACTTTTCATTCAGAGAGAGAACACCACTCTTCAAGAGCGTCGTCTCGATTATGAGACCAATGGCTTCATAGCATGCAAAGACTGTGGTCAGGTAAATGCAGCTCAGGACTTATCAAAAAAGATTTTTGTATAAAGTTTGAAGAGAAAAAACACTTAGACATCTCAGGAGATGCACTTACACCTAAACATTCAGCCATGAAGCTACATACAGTTTGGTAAACAATCGGGGGATTTTTTTTATTTTAAGAGAAAAGCCGGAAATGACACTTAAATAAGCTATAAACAGTTGGAGAGAAAATGAGTCAGAGAATCACATTAGAAACAATATCCTAAGCATTCAAGGGTTTTGTCATTCAACAAGCCTTTGCTATCTCGTTGTATAGACCAACATGAACCCCCGTATCATATGTTTTCACATCTGATTTTTGATGCAGAGATGGGGCTCCATGATGTTCTACCGCGGGATCGAGTGTCCTTGCCTCCATGTGAAAAACTTTGTGGTGACATTCAACGGAAAGATGAGCATATATGCCAAGTGGAATGAGCTCCCCATCATGTTCCCTGACTTTGACTACGCTGAGCATGCTAGCCAAATGGCGCAGAGCTCAGATGACGAAGACGCATAATCCATCGGAGCTGCCCCAACTCACTAATAATCACATTAAAAAATCCATATCTGTTCCTGGCTAAGCACGCTGTGTCTCGAATTACTGTATCGGTCGTACAAACAAATGCAGTGCTTTCTTTGTCATGACTGCTGGAGTCACTGGTGATGGATTTAATCATGTATATGTTTGTCTGCTACAATGTTCTTTTATCATTTTATTGGTAAAAGGCTTATTTAACAAATGTGCAATCAAGTATTATTGGTGTATCAGATACTAGTTGCATTTACAGCTGAAATTCTGTAATGCACATCTGAATAATGAACTGGGAGAAATAAACAATAATAAGAAAAAGAAGAAAAATGTTTTTCCTCTCAACCCCCTGTTGGTCTCATGAGATGGAAGCCACAGAGTCTGTGATAGCCCCTCAGAGCCCACCTGTCAGCACACATGCAGATAAACAAGTGCTGGTGAGTTTCCATGAAATCCAAGTGGTAATGAGTCACTACCTGTTCAGCCAGTCAGAGCTGCTGTTCAAAGATTTTTTTAGGAACTGTTTTCGCATACAGACATACCTGTTTGGTGTGACGTGACTGCAACATGCATGTCATCAAAGTTTACTCCCTGTCTGATGTTCTTTCCATTACATTTATATTTTAGATGATCAATCATAGCCCAATAAAACAGTGCAAACGTTAGTATTTCAGTTTTCAGACAAGCTATAGATAAAGTCATTGATATGAACTGAGCGGTGAGGCTCTGACTTCTGGTTTCTCCTACTTTCTCACTCGCTGAGTGAATGACTTGCGCCCTTGGTGAAAAAGCCACTTCCTAAATAGCTGCTCGAAGTTGTGTGCTCTTGGAAAGTTGTGCTGACTTCAGGGAGGCATCTCTGTCTGGTGTCGGACTCCTCTCAGGAATGCAGCGGGAAGTGTGAGAAGCCTGCTTCTACTGAAGTAGGACGGAGCTTTAGTGCAAAGCCATTGTTACGAGTTCGTTTTTCTTTTTTGTGAGAGCATGTCAACCAGGCTGCCTATTCAACAAGTTACTTTAAACTTCACATCATCGACTTCGGAGGATTATTAAAGACTGAGAGCTTCAGAGCGACTTCTCTCGCATCATGGTCAGTAATCTGTTTCCCATCAATTCCAGAAGTGGGTGACAGGGTCTAAAATTTATACGAAAATGTGTAAATACTTGATTTACTCACTGTGGACGGAATAAAACTCGCTGCCAGGATGTACCGGTTTTATAGAAAACGAGAGAACCTGCAGAGTCAACTTGTGTTGTGTGGTTTTTGCGACTTTTGTGTCACCTTCCACAGGGCTGCAGCAAGATGCTGTGGGGGGTAATAGGGGCGGCTGCCGTCATCACGTTAATAACGATCCCAGCAGTTTATTTCAGCAGTAAGTTATTGCCCAGGCCTGTGTGTTCATATGTATCTGTCTTCTGCTGCTTCCTGTTTGAGAAAATATAACCATAAAAAGCGCGTAGAACATGTAAATCTAAATGATCTGTTCCAAACATTTTTGTGTTTGATTAATTCATTTCAAGGAGGCGTTTTTCTTCTTTTATCAAAAGCGTACTTTTTGTTAAAACTCAGTGTATCGATGACAGTGTCCTGATAACAACAGCTTTACACCTCCACTGCCCATGTTCCCTGCATAAGTACGATAAGATGCTTTTACGGACATCGTGAAACTGTTATTGTTTTTAGATGCCAACAATTTTGGGAAGTTTCCTACAGAGAGACCTTTCCAGCACATTAAACCTGATGACACAGAATTACTCAGTGCGATGGACTCATTAACATCACAGTCAAGCTACATTCATGCACTTCCGCAATAACATTTAGGAAGTGAAATGAGTAACAAACCTGTGAACAAGCAGCGACGATACGATTTATAAGTTTCTCCTATGAGGACTATCATGGCATGCAGCTGCAACTCTAATAGCGCCACCGCGTGACGCCCAGCTGTATGAGTGTCCGTTTTCCATGTGCACACTCTTAGAACTCTGCAAGCTCTGGTGGCAGCTCAGTTAATGCAGCCTGTGCATCCTTTCAGAATCTGATGGCATCAAGAGGCCGTTCACTTTTGAGGATTACTTCAATGACACCATTAGGTGGAAATCCTACAATTTGTACTGGATATCAGGTATCACCAGCCAGTCAATATACTATAATGCACACCTATATGATATGATATATATAAGTTGTGTGCAAATCTCTCACAATTATAATCATTGTCTTTTTAATCTGCAGCCACAGAGTATCTGCATAAAGCAAGAGATGGGAATGTTTTCCTGCACAATGCTGCAACAAAAGAGGAATCACTTTACCTGAGCAATTCAACCTTTGTAATATATTTATATATTTACATTTTGTAACAATAAAGACACTTTTTGTTCATGCTGAAAAACAAATCTTATTTTAGACTAATATTTTCACAATCATTTCATGGTAGGCTCAAGTGGACGCCACCGATTACATGCTGTCAGGTGATTATAAATACATCGCTTTTGAAAGCAATTTTACAAAGGTGAGAAACCCCAGGCAAACGGCTGTTATTCTGGTAGTTCAGCTTTTCGAGTGGTTCACTTTAAATGTGACCCGATAAAAGCCTGAAAACAAGTTTTGTGCTTGCATCTCAACAGAAATGGAGACATTCATTCACAGCCTCCTACTCCATCTATGACAGGGAGAGTTCGTAAGTGGCCATGTTTTTCTGTTGTAGAGTCATGTAGAATGGATATCACCTACCATTATACAGACACCTCTTAGGGAACGATTTACTAGATCAACCTAAAAATGTTTCTTATTTCTTTCCAGAACATTTGTCACACCTGTGAGTCTTCCAACCGTCATACAGTACTTTGCCTGGGCCCCAACAGGGAACAAATATGTAAGCATACAGCAGCATGTACACATCTTCACATTCAGCTGAAGTGAACAACTACTTACTGCTACATCAACATCACTGGTTGGACTTGGGTGTGTGAAGCAACATAGGATGTGTTGCATTTTGCTAAATCAGGATGAGGCAGGACATCTATAAGAAGTATAGCTAATGAAGTAAGGTTGTGAATTTTAAGTGTGGATTCATACTTTGTCATCAAAATCATCAAAAATTATGTTTTGTTATTTCAGGCTTACATCTCCGACTACAACATTTTTATCAAATCTGATGTCACTGCTGATGCTGTACAAGTGACCCACAATGGGAAAAAGAATGAAATTCTTAATGGTATCCCTGACTGGGTATATGAGGGTAAGTAACTCACTATTTCCAGAGGTGTGAATCTTTGTCTGTATGCGGAGAAGAGTTATGAATTTTCTTTTCTCTAACAATTTCAGAGGAAGTGTTTGCATCAAATGGGGCAATATGGTGGTCAACAACTGGAAGGTTCTTGGCTTATGCTGAGTTTAATGATACAGATGTTCACAAGGTGGAGTTCTCTTGGTATGGATCTGACCAGTATCCTCAGACAGTGGCTGTCCCATACCCAAAGGTGGGAAACATGGAGCACAAATTATGCTTGTGGTTCTTTTTTTTTATCCAAAATATATCTTCCCTTCATTTTCATGAGATATATTTATCAAAAATGCTACATTTTGTTGTATTTGGTGTAGGCTGGATCACCTATCACTAAAGTGAAACTGTTTGTGGTTGATACCACAAACCCATCCCACCGCACACAGGTGTTTGCCCCTGCATTTGTTGCTTCTGGGTCTGTATATTCTTTAGTCAATAGCTTCAAATTAAACTGCACTGAAAACAAACCGAAGCAAATACAACATCCTTCTGTTCTTTGTGATGTGAAACTCTTGTCACTTTCCGTTGCCTTTTGCTCAGCGATCACATTTTGTGCTCAGTGAACTGGCTCACAGATGAGCGCGTTGCTGTGCAGTGGCTCACAAGAAAACAGAATTACGTGGTCGTGCAGATCTATGACTTTGATGGAAGCAGCTGGAAAGAAAAACAGGTAACTGTCACCTCTATGGTCATCTGTCTGGACGGAAAATCATGAGTGGTTTCCAGTTAGATCATCTGAAGAATCGTGACATATACATTGACTACATGATCATGTGCTAAATAACTCCAATGAATGTCTTCACTTTCTATAGAAATTTGAGCAAAGAAGCAAGACAGGCTGGGTCGGCCATGTAAGGTTCCACATTTTTCCACTACCAAAGATTTTTAAATGTCACTTTATTGAAAAGTTGAATGTATAACTATTAAATATCCACTTTTTTTCAGTACGTGCCCTTACCGCTTTTCTTTGCCGAAGATAAGCTCAGTTTCTACAAAGTGATGAGTGACACTCAGGGCTATAAACACATTCATTATGTGAAAGATGTAAGTGTTTTAAAATATATTTAGGGAAAATTCTTGAACACTTGCTTTCGTCATTTATTTGCTGTTTAGTAAAACTCACTAAAGGCATTTTATTAAGGGCAAAGCAACACCTATTACCTCAGGAAAGTGGGAAGTCATCTTCATATGCAAATTAACAAAAGATGCCATGTGAGTGATGATACCAGACATTTTTTGGAAAATAACTAATAAGAATATTAGAAAGTAAACACACGTAAATCTGCCTTGTCTGATATTCTTTTCAACAGATATTATGTGAGTAATGAGTACCAAGGAATACCCGTAAAGAGGAATCTTTACAAGTAAGCACCTCTTCTTTCCTGTGTAATGGCTAAGCTTCTTTCTTCTTTTACTGCAGCATCTGATAATTCTCTTATTAGTTTTTCTTAAATTGGAGCTAAGCTCAGTGAAGTTTCAGGAGCAGGACCACACCTCACTGTGTCACTTCCCTGTAAACACTCCCCTAGCGCTCTCTCCCCATTTTGCTCTTGTATTTGACGACCCTCGCTCCAGCCCCTTTCCTACTATCTCTTTCTCTCCTTCTTACAATCTGTAGGGCCCTATGGGGGTCCCAGGTACTATGGTGGATTCCTAGTCAGAGCTTCCCCAAAACTCAGCAACACCTGAAGAAATGGCTTATGTTCTTAATCTTGTCTATAAATCATCAAGTGTCCCATTGATGGCGTGGTCCCTGTCAGTGAATTCTGATCCTATAAACAATAAGCAAAGGGATCCTATAAACAATAAGCAAGAGCATTGACACAAACTATAATAGCATTACCATGAACTGACATGAACTGAGTGACACAACTGAGCTGCTGCTTGTTTGTCTATCAGGGTTACGATTGGAGGCAGCCCCTCTGCCCCTCAGTGTCTCACCTGCGGCCTGAATAAGGACAGGTGTCAGTACAACTCTGGTTACTTCAGCTTTGACGCCTCTTTCTACCGCATGGACTGCTACGGTCAGTTACCCATCCACATTTCCTCTTAAGCAATAAGTCATCCACCATCAGTGTGTTGGGATTATCCGTGTTGGGGACCATGTGTGAACAATAGTCTCAGCTAAAACAGTCACCTCTTAAATCGTGTAGAAGATGTGATGTATCATCGACTATTTGTGAACTTTCTATTTTTGTTTATGCCAGGGCCTGGATTTCCACTCTACACACTCGTGGACAACAGGGGCTCAGGTGCAGGTCTGTATATTATCTCATCATGCATCATCACCTCACTTTGTGTTCTGTGGAGATGGAGTTTGGCTTGTATTTACAAGCTCTATGTATTTTATTATTTTAATAAAGTAACACAAAATAGTTCTGTAAAACCTCCATCGACTCTGGATCCATCTCAGTTTTTTGTTTTTATTGTTCATATTTTCATGCATTAAAATGCTCATAAAGTGTAAGGTTACATCAAAGTACACATTCTCAGAACTTAATGGATGTTTGTTTGTTGTGCTGTCATGTGGCCTTTGCTAGCTGAATATCTTACACTGCACACTGTGCATTTATATCCCCATCATTTTCATGCATTTGTCGCCATTAAGCCAGCACATATACAGTTCTGCAAAGAGTGACTTGAACACGCAGATAGAGAAAATAATTGGCCCTGGAAAAAAAGTCCTCTAATGGTTCATGGAGGCCTGAAGGAAAGGCAGGCCAGCCCTGCTGGTTACACAAAATAAATCAGAGGCTAAAATTCTTAAAGGGAATAAATATTGTTTTTCAGATTCGCTGTTGTATTTGGTTTTGCACTCATCAATAATTTCCAGTTGTTCTCTGATGTTTCTTCAGACCTTGGTGTTCTTGAAGACAACAAGGATCTGGAAAATATTCTGTCAGAATTCCAAATGCCAACAATGCAGTATGGCACACTGAGGGTTGCAGGATTTGGTGAGACAATACATGTTTAAAGATATATTTGAAGACATAGAAAAGTTGGTTTTGGAAAACTGTATTGTGTTTCTGATATTTTCATTCATAAAAAAGATTATTAGAAGGATTATGAGCAATGGGCAACTATTTTAAAAAGTTTTATTACTGGAAAATAGTGGGTCCTACTTCAATGTAAAGCCCACTGTCTGTGTGCAGGTTTGAGTTTCCACATCACACTTATGTCTGTTGCATATTGCACACAGTGAACACAGAGAAAAAGGTGAAGGTGAAAACAGCCTTCCAGTGTAAAACTCTCACTCAACTCATTTTTGAGTGGAACAATTTTGATCTATTTTATTAGACAGGGGGCTTCAAATGTGGTTTTAGTTTTAAAAGTGACTTTTTACGTAGGAATTATTGGGTGCAATCGTATTGAAGTACTTCTTGAAGTACTACATCTTACTGTAGGAAACAGTTATCTAATATTGGATGTATCAGTGTGATTTCATTTCAGAATAAAACCTTAATGTAATTTTGTAAACGCACACTTACTTTTACTCCTTGTGCCGACAGATCTTTGGTATCAAATGATGTTACCACCAAATTTCAAGAAATCTAAAAAATATCCTCTTCTCATTGATGTGTAAGTAAACAACCATCCCCCAGTGCTCCATCCTAACATAATGCAGTGACCATTTGCTAACATTCAATACTGTATGCTGTTACTGATCTGTGTAGGTATGGTGGCCCTTGTAGCCAGCGGGTGGACTATCGTTTCAAACTGAACTGGGGTACCTACCTCTCCAGTTCACATGGGATCATCATCGCCAGCTTTGACGGTAGGGGAAGCGGTTACCAAGGTGATGAGATATTGCACGCAATCTACAGGCGCCTTGGGACATTTGAAGTGGAAGATCAAATAACAGCTGTGAGGTAAAGTGTCACCTCTGTTAAGCAAAGTTAAAAGCTTATGTTCATAGAAATGTAATTATAATACAGGTGAATGTCTGGTTTAGAGAACATCCAAATATGTCTGTATTGCTTTTGCTTGCTTAAATGATTTCTGTGTTGTAGGAAATTCATCGACATGGGTTTTATTGACAAAGACAGAATAGCAATATGGGGCTGGGTAAGTCATACTCTGTCTTCTCATATATTGATCTTTTTGAAAATCGTCAGTGTTTTTGGATTCACTAAATTCAGTCCATTCCTCTCTTCAGTCATATGGTGGCTACGTCACCTCAATGGCCTTGGGTGCTGGAACTGGACTCTTCAAGTGTGGAATAGCAGTTGCCCCAGTAGCCAAGTGGGAATATTATGGTTGGTGTACACACATATGATGGGATAGTTCCTCTTTTGAGGGTTTCATTATTTTCTGTAGTGTGCTCCACAACACCGGAGACATTGTCGTTTTTAGTCCATGTGTACTCCTTTCTTGTCAAAAGCTAGTGCCTACATTACCCACAATACCACTCCCCCACAGTCAGAGATTAAGATGTGTCATTCCCGTTGTGGTTAATGCAGCCTTGAGCTGACACATATCGATCTGATGATCCCTTAATTGTAATTCCATGCACCCAGATTTGTTTCATTTTCAAACTTGACAATTTTTCACTGTCATTGTTGTTTTTGCGCAGTGGTAAACCCTAAAACCTGTAAACAGACTCAGATGTGTAAAATTGGTGGGGTTTCCCTTTAAGGCTTCACATCTCTTTTTAAATATTGTCAACTCTTTCAAAACCTTTTTTCTTCTGCTGAACAATGATGATTGAATTTAGCATTAATTTACTTATTTTTTCATATCTTTTGCAGATGCAGTGTACACTGAACGCTACATGGACACTCCCACAGAGAATTCAGACTCTTACAAGGTAAGTGTTTATGCAAGTCCACTCCGTCACAGTCCTCTCAAACTACTGCAACATTCTGACTTGAGACATGACGTCACAATATGTAAATTTCTCTTTTATTTGACAGAATTCCTCAGTGACAGCCAGAGTGAAGAACTTCAAAACAGTAGACTATCTATTGGTTCATGGCACAGCAGATGGTACGTTGAAACATTTTAATCCAAATACCCCTCTTTTCAATTTATGAGCATGTGGTAGCCAACAGTATACCAGGGAACACAGTAAAGCCTTGCACAAATGTACTACTTTTGCCTTGATGGAAACATGAGCTTTGATGTTGGGTCACGTAGTAAAAACACTCTTTCCTGTAGACAATGTCCATTTCCAGCAGGCAGCACAGATCTCCAAAGCTCTGGTGGATGAGCAAGTGGACTTTGAGGCGATGGTAAATATTGGCTGAGGGAAGAGGGACTAATATTGGCCTTGAAGGTGTTGATTTAATAAAAGTTTCAAATGGCAATAAAGCCTGACACGTATTACAATGCACAGTATTTTATGATTTTAAATGAGTATAGCTTGATTATGTTACAAGAAATGTTGAATTTTAGAGACCATGTTCTAATCTGATTTTGGTGTTAATTTCAGTGGTACACAGACAAGGGCCACAGCCTCAGAGGATCAGCTTCTCGTCACACATACAATCTCATGAGTCACTTCCTGCAGAAATGCCTGCTTAATCCCAAATAGATGTGAAGAATGTGACAGCATTTATAGTGAATATCACAGTTTTTCTGTCTGTATTTTAGCTCACTGATATTCTGAAGTGTCAGGTTGAACTCTGTACATTTGTTTTTATGCGCAATGGATGTTTGATTGCTCATACAAGCAATTGTTTTTGATGTGAAGTTATGTCAAACCTATGCAACATTTAAAACATAAGAAACACCATTGCCCTCATTAATGTCTGAAAACATTTTTTATGTGAATATGATAACTTTCAATAGCTGAATTGCACTGCACTGGAGTGATATATTTGTGTTGCAGTCATGTTTTAACAAAAGTGAAATAAACATTGTTTTAAAAAATAACTGTCATTATTTATAGTGTGTACTTCCACGTTTGGACCAAATGATTTTTCAGCACAACTTAACTGTATAAGCACAGATTAAAATGCTTTCTTAATAAGGAATCAACGTGTTTTAAACTGGTCATATAAATCAAGTTACAGTGAATGTAACTATAAAAATACTATACTATAAACTGTATAAAAATAAAATCAAATAATTATACAAATAAAATCAAATAAAATAAAAAGAACTATCCTAAATATAATATTGCCTGAGTATACATGAGTAAAACAAAGATTTTCAAAATCACTAACAGACACTTGAACATGTATTGGTGCTAGTATTTACTTGTCAGGGTAGAGGTCATGTTTGATTGTAACGCTTAAAGTGGCAGCTTTTACCACTGAGATAGTGATGTTTTTCTTAAACAAAGTTAAATACATTTAGTGGACTGCGATGGAAGCTGCCTAATGGGTCGAGAGTAACAGAGGACGTGCTGAGGTTTCTGTGACGGTGGGGGAGTCACCTGGGAGGATGCTCCTCAGTTTCACTATATAAGACCGCACACATCATGAGGGGACCATGTAACAGCTTCAGAAGCCAAGAGAGAACCAATCGACGCACTTTACAGTCTCTTTCTCAGACACTCAACAGCAAGGAGCACAGGTGAGAATATTTGCACCCAACATCTGTAAGATTTTATTCTTTTTAGTTTTGATAATGTTCTCACTGTCTCTGTCTTTCTCAGAAGCTCAAACGATGAAAAGCACTCACTCTTTGGCTGGACTCCTGCTCCTCATCATCATCCAAAGCAGCTGGCAGGTGCCTGACCAGGACACAGACCGAAACTCCATGTAAGATCTCATTCACATTGGCCTAAAAGCTCCAGTTAAGAGGATTAAGAAAATAAGTAAAAAGTATTTGGCAACACTATTCTGACCTCTGCACAACCTTTATGCTTCTGAGTGTTTAACAGCAACTATCACTTGTACTGCTTTTATCTTTCTTCTTTTGTATCAATTCAGCTTTAATTTAGGGTTTGTTTTGTTGTTGTGATGGCTCTTCCAAAGGCAGACTGCATGGACACTAACACATCCATGTGTTGGATTTAGTGTTGAGCTACTGACATTAAGCAAAATGACCTGCAAATAGAGCAAATGTAATGAATCATTTTCTTAATAAGAAAACCTGTAGAAAATGTTAATGTTAATCAAAGTTATTTATGCTTTATGGAGTTTTAATGTTTTATTTAATGTATGTATTAATGCTATTTGTCAATACTGACAATTTAATGCGTGTATGTTCTAACTAGAATGTAGCTGCTGCTTATTAGGAACTGTAGCACTTTGATGCATTGATCCTAAACTACTTTTTCATTTACTTTCATTTCCCAAGCAAAGATCACATAATCAATGAGGTCCAAATTACAAAGCAATGGTTAGCAGCAGGAACACTTAGCAAGGGATAAGATTGTGTCACATTCGGCTTAATGACAACAATCATTTTTAGGCTGCTGACTGAAAACTCTATGCTGACTGAACCCATTGAGCTCCCAAACATGAAGAGACATTCAGAGGGAACATTTTCCAATGACTACAGTAAATACCTGGAGACGAGAAGAGCACAAGACTTTGTCCAGTGGCTAAAAAACTCAAAAAGGAACGGGTGAGTGTGCCCTTTTCTAATTGGATATCTTCATCGTAGCATCTTGAATCGTGAATTATATCAAATGTTAATCGAAAATATTGAAAATACCACGAATTTGACCTTCATACTGTAGATTGTTGTATGCCCCCTTCTAAAATCCAGTTTTATAAAAGTATGGTGAATGAACCTTTTCTCAAGTCTTCTGCAACAAAGTTACAGTAATTGTGACTGTATCGTCTAAATGTGTCTGTTTCTCCAGGAGTCTATTTAGACGTCATGCAGACGGCACCTACACCAGTGACGTGAGCTCCTACCTGCAGGACCAGGCAGTCAAGGAGTTTGTGTCCTGGCTGAAGACCGGCCGAGGCAGAAGAGAGTAGAAACTCAACCAGAGCACCCCGACAGCTCCCTGAATAATGCAACAATTCACCGAGTCACACTCACTGTGTGCTATTATATCTTCCACAATTCTGTACTCGCCTCTTTTTCTTGGTCCTGCTATTAAAAGCCCTTCATAAGAAGTTCTGTTGGCCTTCAGTGAAGTTGAAGGAAATGTTGTCAAAATGCAGAAAAGTTATTTGAAACGTGTCTCAATTATCAATGCTTTGTGACTTTTTACAAAACATTAACATCATAATTCTTTTTTTTTGTTCACATATTTGGCATTTTCATCCTCCTCCTCACATAAATTTTTAAGAATATGTTACAATCACATTATTGATCTGAATTGCAACTTGAATAATTATGTCTGTAGATAATCTCAATTTTCTTGTTATTTAGATAAAAGTCATATTTAGTTTTCAATAAAGAAATGTGTACAATCTATGAGTTCCCTCTTTAAAAAACTGAATGCAATTTCAAAACAAGGACCTAGATCTCTGCAGGTTCATCGACATACATAAACCTACATGAAGGTCATGTTTTAGGTATGTTGTTGTCCAATTAGAAAAGAATTTCATATAAACATGGTCACTAGTAGTAATAGTTAATCGGTGAATGAGAATACAAAGACTGGTGAGCATCTATAGCCACTATTACTGGTAACATCAGGGCTAAGTTATGGCCAAGAAACCGCAGTTTTTTCTGTCATGTTCTCTAAATCCTCCTGTTTATGGAGACAGAACAAAAATCAATAAATGCTGCCGCTCTCATGTGAGAAACGTGCTGTGGGATTTCTACCAGGTAACAGGATGATGTGTGTCACTTGTCAGCTGCACACTGGAGAGGGTTTTCTCAGTGGTTCTCTGACAGCACGCCAAGGAGGGGTTATGCTAAACGACAGAACGCAAAATCATGTCAATCAACTCGGACTCGTTGGGAACGATGACTGGGTCGACACCCTCGAGTTGCTCCTGGCACTGAGACAAAGCAGTAATTCACATGAGCCAGCAGCTTGACATGCTTTGGGATGTGCCGCCTCTCTCAGCTGTCATCTGTAGCACATCAAACCATCTGCTGATTACAGGAACCACTGCCCACTTCCGTCTATTTGTAGGCCAAATCTCTGAGGGTTACAAATTGGACATTTATGCTTAGCAGCACTGATAATGGATGCTTGAATCATGTCATCCCCCACGCAAGTATTGTGCTACCTAATCATTTTGTAGTTGATCTGATATATGATTCGAGCCTAAATAATCTCCTTTGATACTTGAGGATACAATAAAAGGATGTGCAACACTTTAAACATCTCTTGTAATATGGGGGCAAAAACATTCTTAATTAATGCAACAGCACTGAGTGAGTCGGGATGATTCAATGCATGAATAAATGTATCAGGATGTATCCTGTTGCTCACCTGCAAGCAACAATAAAGTCAATATGTATTTTATATATGTATTTATACAATTGTTCTGTGATAAGTTTATGTTTACCTGTCTTTTCTCTAAATTTCTTGCATGTCCACTTGGCCAATTAAGCCAATTCTAGTTCTTTTTAGATGATCAATTGCAGAACATGAATTTGCATATACTTCTCACATTAGTCTTTATGAAATCATTTCACCAGTTGCATAAAGAAAAGAATTTCAGATCTGTGCATTTGATCAACCTGTCTGAAAACAAAACAGAACCTGTTAACGCTTACTTTGAAAGTCAAACTGGAAACCGGATGCAAACGTTGACATGTGGCTGCACATTTACAAGCTGAATGATGTTGTTGCTGAAAGACGCAGAGTGTAAGCTGTAACTAAAACCAAACATTTAAACCAGCAGCCATTTGAAACATCAGAGGAGAATGGACAGACAGAAATAGCCATATGCCTCCAGACTAAATTGATAATTGATTGTAAATAACACATATGACGTGCTCCTTAACATATTATGAGGTCATCATACCTTACCTTCGGGGACCATGTACCTGGTTGATTTGTGTCCCCTTGAGTCATGTAGTGATATTTATCACTGTATTAATAATGCACATTCAAAATATAATTTAGCATTTTTTTTTAGCTATGAATCAGTTAAGCATGTTTCTGCACTGTTACCATAGTTCTCACACATTTCCTTTCTGTGCATACAATATTAGTATTGAGAGTCACAATGACAAGACAAACAACAGAGCTCATATAAATTTATTAAGTTAAAAGGACATTTATAAGATATACACAATAAAGTGTGTTTCTTAAGTATTTTCAAATATAAACCCATCCCTTGTTCTTCTTAAAGTCCTCTATTCCATCTTAATTGCAGATGTACAACAGAATGTCATTTGTTTTTAGGATAAAATGTGCTTATGATGAAGAGTTGTATGAGTATGAGTCACTAACCTTTATACAAACAAACATTTAAACAAACTATAATATTTATATTAACAATGTATGTTATGCACAGACACCAGGAGGCAAAATACTGAAAGGCTACAAAGTATTCAGGGTAGCAAACATATTCATCTTTTTCCACAAAATAAATATAGATAAATTGTTTATCATATAAATAGAGTATTGACATTGTGGCAAAAAGTGCTATTGCATTTGGTTCTGAAGAGATATATGTATTTTTTGCACTTCATCTGTGACTTCAACTCATTCCTGTCAGTCACTATCATTACAAAGGATCCAAAATGGTCCCACCTGATAAACTGACAGAAATCTTTTGTTAACATTCATATATGGCTTTTTAGAGTTTTATATAGTTATTATCAATAACATTTTCAAATATTTACTAGATTGACATATTTAATTTCACATCATATTTAATTTCTACATCAAACTTAAAGAGGAAAGAATAAAAGTGAATAGATAGAGAATCAAAAATATGTTGATATGGTGTTGTTTTAAAATGCACAGTATATAACTGAATAAATACAAACTGATCCAAGGAAAAAACAGTCTCAAAGCAAGACTAACCTTTTCCATAGCTTACATTCAGTGTGAGCATTTCAGTATCTATATTTAGCAGAAAAATTGACATTAACAACACAAGAAAATACGTAGTTTTCACCAGTTCATGAAGAGGCAGAATATTTGTGACACATCAGGTAACACAATTATTCACTTACGCACAGAGATTTACATGATGACCTGAAGGATTGTTCACAAACACACACACAAAAGAGACAAAGACTCACAAAACTGCCCTCCATCTCCTTCTTCTGTGATTGTTGAAATCAAGTGAAATCAAGAAGGAAGAGAAAGGAAGAAGCTGCAGAATTAGGAGATGTACATTTACACTACTGAGCATGTGTTATGGTGGAAGACGTACACAGATCTACTTAAGTAAAAGCAGAATCTGTGAAAAAAATAGTAATAGAAGCAAAATGTGCTCGTTTTGCTGAGTAGAACTTTCCAAAGTGCAATCTTTTTATATGCTATAAACATAATACTACTTATTTAATTGTATAACATGAATTAAAACTGAGCTAAATCTGAAAAGTAAAAAGTAAATTGAGCTGCAAAATAGTTGTAGTGGTAGAAGTGTCTAATACACATGAAACTGTTTAGAAAATTAAAATAGAATAAATTTACGTACAAGCAGCTCAAATTTATGCTCCCAGTCTTTGTGGTAAGCTAAGCTAGATGGCTACAAGCAGAAACTTCATATTCATGGTACATATATGAGAAGGGTATCAATCATCTCATCTCACTCTTTCCCATTTCCCATAATGTCTAACTATTCCTTTGGATCTTAAATTCAAAAACCTAAACAACTATTCAATGTTGGACCTTTTCACTACATTACATTTCCATAATAGAAAAAGCCACTATTAAAAAAGTAATATGTACAGTACACTGTTTTTTAAATATATTTGATTAAAATATTGGATGTGGCTCCACGACAAGAAACCAAAGATTTAAGAAGCTAATAGCAGACACCCTTGTGGATAAATTCTACTGTAGCACCATTTCCTCACTGAAGTCTTATTAATGCCAACACCTAGTGTAGACCCAAGTATCACTGCATCTTAAGGTACTGTAATTTTTTATTTTTAGTTTTTGGGGTTGAAGTTGTCAGTATTTAAATTTTTAAAAAGCTGCTTTTATAATTAATAATAAAAAAACTATTTTTATGTGTTTTCATTGTCAACACTATCAAGATAAGTCACAACACAACATTGCAAATGGTCTTACCATTGTGTTTTGAGGTCTTATTCAAATGTCTTAGCCGTTGGCATTCCACGTATTTCCAAAAGAACCTTTTGACATTTCATCTGTAATGTTGATGATGGGTATTCCTCTGTGAAAAGAAAAGTCAGGTAACAATTTACTCTCATCTTTATGTAGATAGAAGATTATTAAACAAAATAAAACAAATAAAATCAATAGTGTAAATGTGTGCTGCAAAACTTCACAAGTGCAGGATAATGGAACTTACTTGTACCCTTCTAATGGCACTTGCACTACTCCCTCATCTTCTGCCAGTATGCTCTGCTCCTCATCCTGAATGTTGAATAACAGTTTAAATGCATTTGAAAAATAATAACATGACATGAAACTGACATGCAGGTTTTAATGATTTTTGGTTTAAAGAGCAACAGCACCTCCTCAGCATCCTCAAGCTTTTTCTTCTTGCTCTCTGGCATGAGGTCATCAAGCCAGCTCAACTCTCTCTTGGTAAACATACAGTCCATCAGCTTCCTGATGAACACCAGAGCCAGCACCTGCAAAATACACACATGGGACTGAAGCATTGCAAAAATGCACACACAGTGTGCAGAAGAGACACCTTTAAATAGAGTTTTTAATAATAAGCAGACATTATAGTGGATGGACAAATTGGATAAATGGAGTTCACTGCTGTTTACATGGGATCTTGAGGCTCCATGTGTTATTTTGGAGAAAGAAATAAAAAAATGGCAAAGGCTTAACAACAAACAAAAGAGAGAAATTCACAAAAATCACAATAAAACAAACCCCAGCAGTGATGGAAAAAGTACTCATCATTTACTGAAGTAAAAGTAGAAATACCACAGTCTAAAAATACTCAATTACAAATAAAAAGTCCTGATTTATAAACATAACATCAGTATCGTCCTGCTAACACTGAAATGTGTGTGCCAGTGTGATGGTCCTGCAGATGGTGTAACTGGAGTGTTTACAAACCATCATAGGAAAGACAATGGCAGCCTTGGAGGTCTTGATGACCCAGAGCAGAATCAGACAGCTGAGCTGGATGATGGTGAAGAGGTGCACCTTCCTCAGGGGTACGTGTCGCAGATAGATGAAGTCTGGCTGGTGCTTGGCTGGCATACCGAACAGCCTCAGACGGTCAAAGAACTGGAAATTATGAAAGATAAACAGTTCTCACACCTGCAACAGCAGCAGTAACAAACTGTGAACACATTATTGACATATGATCAGTTTTCAAGTTAATATGGTGATCATGTTGCTTATTAACACATCAAGTAGTTACAGATCAACATTAACATTCATTTAGAGATGTGTTTGTGCCCTACTGGTGAATCTGTGTCCCATATTTATTCCCTTTCAGCTCTGTTTTTGGTCTTTCCCAACTCCTGAGGGAATTTGTTTGGTGCTAAATGTTAAAAAATGCCACTATGAGAGTTAATCAGAACCAGTGAGTGAACCACAGTAAAGTTGCTTATTAGCTGAAACTTGCTCTAAAGCTCCAAAAAAAGCTGAGGTAGGAAACAGGTCCAGTTTATTTAATCTATCTATAATGCACCTTTTGAGAAGAGTTAGAACAACCTATGCACATGTAAGGTAAAACTGCAGCCCTGTTTTCTTTAATGTTTGTATTGTGAGAGCAAGTAATCATCTACCTCTGCAGCTCTGCAGCTTTTCAACATCTTTGAGGTCATTGTTTCGGTAACCTCTTTAAACAAAGCAGCTCTTATAAACCAACAGTGAACCACCTTCATAGCATCAAAGAGCACACATTAGTGAGTCACTAGTCCAACATCTATTAAGCTAAGAGACACAGACACCTGTGCAATAACAATCAACAATTTGTTGGTTTTTTTTCAGAGGTATTTGTTTTAATTTAAATATAATTTTCTAAACCAATAATAGAAAGTACTTTAAAGTGAAGAAAATAAGAAGTAAACAGGGCAATTAAATAACAGTCAGGTGTTCTGTAAATGCTGGGAACACACTAGAGGCCAATTAACACTTCTTATCTGGGCAGCCAGACAATATGGAGGCGATTCCCTATAACGGCTTGGTGAGAATTAACAGTCTACACAGATTATCCGGTGCATCTACAAATTAAAACTTAACCACACAGACCAACTGTCTGTCTAATCTCAGTTCATGCAGATGATCTCAAAAAAAGTTTGATATTTACATCCATAAACCCTGCACAGCTCCTAAAGTGTGTGATAATCACATTTTAATTTGAGGAGTGTAAACCACTGTTGTTGTGTCTGGTGTGAGCATTGAGACTGGGAAAAAATGATGTCACAAACAATTTAATTTGATGCAATCAGCTTCCAGCAACAGCTACTAAAATTTAGACAACTAAAACCACAGACAATAACTGGCAAGGGTAGCATCTTTGTGTGATTTCATTTAATGATACAGAATAACATGAGCAAAATACATTTACTAAATACAGTCAAATTTAAATAATTTTACCTGAATGCCTTTGAGAGAAGATGCTCCCATGTACAGGAATACTCCATACAGCACAGGCATAGGAATGAACTGAAGAACAATAAAAGTGTCAATAGCTGCTCTTTTTCACTCAGTATTTAACCACGGAGCAATAAATGTGGCCAGGATAAGGCACTGAAATATTACAGAAATTCTTTATGTCACACTGAAAAATACTGGGAGACTAACTGATCAAAAAGCACAAGTAACAAAAAGACAGCGGCTGACCTTCAGCACAGACGTCATGAATACAGAGCAGCCCATAAGGGTGAAGATCATGAGGCCAGTAAAGCGTTGCTCTCTGATGCCGAGGAACTTGGGCTGCTCCCCAGGAGCTGAGCACTCTGACTCAAGCTTCAGGCTGTTGACATGGGTGATGGAGAGGACGGTGGCGGCTACAAACCAGGGCAAGCCCATCAAGGAACACACACCTAACATCACCCCCACCATGAAAAGATCCAGGTGGTACCCACAGCCTTTCTGAAGGGGGGAGCAAAAGTAAATAAAACTGAAATTGAGCAATTCTGAAGCAACGTGTTGAATTCAGATGAGCAGGTCTGTGAGATGTTACACACGCCATCTAGTCTACAACAGAGCTGTAACCCTTGGTTGATTAACTGTTGACTTGTCAAATATTAAAATAACACCTTTGTTGATGAATCGTGGCCAAAATTTCAACTGCTCAAGTGTGAATATTTTCTAGTTTCCTTTATCTTGACGGTAAACTTACATGTTATATGAGCTATTCTGGACCAAACAGTTAGTTCATCAAGAGAATAATTAACAAATTAATCAATACTGAAAATAATGGTTAGTTGCAGTCATTATCTGCAACCAGAGTCCAAAGCTAGGGCACCAAAGTACCTTCAGTTTATGCTCCTTCCTGTTGATAATGACAGCTGTGATCTGCTGGTCCATGAAGATGAGGATGGTGCAAAGCAGAGCTGGGACCACCGTGATGACTGCAGTCCACCAGGGGTTGGGCCCCAGTGGGTTAATGAACCAACCTCGATCATCTCTGGTCGGCTGATTTAAAAAAAAAACAGTTTATTGTTGATTTGACACAGTTAGTAGAATTAGCAGGAAAATGACAATATTACTAATACAATTACTAGTAAAACAAGGTAAACAGTTTGTTTTATTGAGTAGGTCACCTTAAACACGCTGGGAACCTTCAATTTTGGAGAGGGGATCCCTAAACCATAGTCAATTAAGACCATGGTGAGGATGGTGAAGAAAACAGCAAAGTCACTGATGATGGACCTCACCTGATAGAGATGAAAACATGGAAAAATGCCCCTAAATCATTCAGCCTCTTTTATTCAATGCAAAATAACTACAAACAAATGGGTTACAAGAAACATGATTCCTCATTTTATTTATATTTTACATTTACATCACACACCATACGTGTGTTACAATTTTGTGTACAATAATCCATCACAGTCTATCTAAACACAGTAAATCTATAAAAGATAAAGGTGTAGTGTTTTTGTTTATTAATTTTATGACTTGTTAGTGACTGATCACTCTTTTCCTCTACTATAACCTTTGTGTTGCTCAAATTGCTCAAAGTAAATAACTTATCCTCTATTGCACAGTACCTATATATGGCCACAAGAGTGTACCACTGCACTATGCTACACAACCAAAGCTGTGTTAGCAGCTGCAGTAGCTTAGTCTCCGTGGTTGAATCATGATGCTGTCTAATGACATGATAGTGTGTAAAGACTAGTACCTTTGTGGGAAAGTAATTGCTGAACTTGAACTCCTTGAGGAAGGCAGACATGATGACGGTGGAAAAGAAGAGAATGACACACCAGAAGAGAACATCGGGAACATAGGGTCCATGAGGGCCACAGGCGCTACCAACAAACTCCCCACGCTTTTCAATACAATCCTGTGACAACAAGCACAACAAGACAGTTATTAATGCATATCATATGATTAGCCATAAGCAACCATCAGCAGACTCTGGATTTCCAAAAACAGGGTTTATGAGCATCCATGTCCATAAAAAAACTTAACTGAGTACAGAAATTTTGCTTTTATAGTGATTTGCATTGAATAATCCAATATAATCCAGCCCACATGCCCTTAATCTCCTCTGTTCAGCTTCCTCCATCTGGAAAAGCATGACACTTATAGGTGGAAAACCTAAATGTGTCATTTTCAGTCTGTCTTGGTGTAACTAAATGATTCCTGTCGTTGTGTATCTATGAAACCATCATGGCCGACTTCTTTGTTTTTGTTTAATTTTTTCTTCTTTTTCTACTTTTATAAACCGCACCGATGTGTGCGTGTGTGTTGGCGGGGAGTTACCTTGACCTCCAGTGCTTCCCAGTAGATCTCCGAGGCAGTAACATTGTTGATCTCCCAGTACTTCAGGGTGCCATTGCTGGGGTCAGAAGGCTCAACGCACGAACATCTGTGGAAGCACATGAACATCTGGGTGACTAAATAATCCCTCATCTGTTAGGGATTTACACTACCTCCAAGAAATGGATTTAGTAATTATCCTTTTATTTCCACGACTTTAAACAGTATATTGTGTGACAATAAGCGTCCACGTACGAGTACATGGTGAGTTTGTCCAGGTTGTTGTTCTTGTTGAAGGGATAGTGTTCTCCCAGGTGGATTAGTTTCTCCAAGGCCTCGTAGATGAAGATGATGCAGATGAGTGAGGCAAAGGCTTCCTCTGTAAAACGTGTGATGTAGCACACAAGGGAGCTGGCATCTGTAGCCACCAGCACGATACAGAGGAACGCTGTCCAGAGACCAATGCAGGTTCTCAGTGACAGATAGGACAAGCCATACTCCCTAAGTGAAGATAAAAGGGGAAAAATCACTGTGGGACATAGCTGAGATCAAACCACATCATATATTGATTATTATACTTGTTTGTAATGTGGTGGATTGGAGGAAGTCATTATCAGAGTGAAATTAAATGGTCTTTTGTCTGTATACTCCGAACATTTAATGATTCATAGAGGCCAGATGTTTGAGAGATGGTTCATCCATGCCTGCTTGAACTTATCCCACAGCGAGCTGATAAGCATCAGACAATGTAATTACAAAATGATGCAATGTGTAGATTAAAATCCTCCTTCGTTTGGTGTGATGATTTGTATTGTTCAGCCATGTGAAAAGAAAACATACTTGCAGAATTTAAACAATATCTTTTCAAACACAAGCACGGGCCCTGTGCTGCCCAGGATGGTGAGGGGCTGCCCAGCAAACAGGGAATAGGCTATTCCAGTCAGTGAGGCTCCAAACAGCGACTCAATTGCACTCTGGGAAAAAAGGGAAGGGACAGAGAGATTATTGATGCATTGTTACTTTAAAAATCTTTATAATATTGAATTACAACTGTTGTCTGGTTTAATTCACAAGAACAGTGTACAGCAGTGCACTGCTAGTCTTGGCAGAACACTGTGAACATTAAAAGGAAAGGGCATGTGATTTACTATGCGTCCTTCTGTTGCCTCGCCCAGTAGTCCTCCAAAAGTGATGACAGGGGACATGCAGGCACAGTAGAGGAAGAGGAAAGAGGCCACACACTGTAAACTAAACGCATCAGTGTAGTCAGACAGGTAGTGGGGTGCCTTGCGCTTGATGTCCAGAAGGAGACCACCAAACCACCTAGAAATATAAGAAGAAGTTTGTGAATCATATCATTTTCATACATGTGAAGTTTTAACATAACAGATTCCCTACTACCATTTTTTAAAACAGTAATCTGAATTCATTTTTATTTTGTCATTTTTTATTTTTGTCTCTTACTCGCTCTCTTTTCGTTCTTCCCAGTGTTGGAGTCAGATCGGCCTCTATGGTGGAAAAGTCTTGCTGCAAATAGACATCTCGAAGCAGGATGTTTCTATGGAAACCACTTTACTACTACAACTACGGAGCAAGTTTACCTACAAATAGCCACTCAGCAAAACAGTGAGCATCTTTTGAGGAAAAGTGATATTATTCAGTTTAATCGCTTGATTTTAGAAGCCATGTCAGCATTGGTATTCTTTCTATTGGACTATAAGAACTAAAAAAAAAACAACAAATAATCCACATACCTGTACAACAAGCTGCCTTTTAGTTCTTCTTTATATATTACAAAATATTATAAAATGAATGCAGTGTAGTGTGAATCTCTGCACACTGAGTTGTTCAGCTATAAATGAAACCTCTGCAACAAAGTTGTGAGTGTAGTGAGTAGGCTGCATGCTGCGCTACCACGGCTTAGTATGAGGCACTTATTTTTTAAAAATAGTATTTCTTTCGCTCTGTATAAAGATGCCGTTCTGTTGGTGACACTTGTGATCCCCTACCTTCCAGTGCGCTGCAGTTCTGGACCCCCATGGCCACTTTCCTCTTCTTCCTCATCTCCTTCTACTAATCCATTAGTTAAAATGTTACTTTTCTTCCTCTTCTCCTGTTTAATGAGTCCACAGCAATTAGGATCTGTTTCAGGCACAGCGTCTGAACAACGTAAAAAAAGGAAACAGCTAACTAAACTCCCAACAAACCTGCGAAGGCACGTTCTTTGGTGGCTCTATCCGTATGGATGGGTCCCACTCCCCTGGAGGCAGGACAGTCACTTGATCAAGGAATTCATCAACCCCAGCAATCAGATCATTACGGTCTTTAGCCTTATAGGCAACATCATGGAAAACCTGGAAACAGAAAAATATGAAGGGTTGATTCGGGCTGCACTCCAGACTCAAACCTTGACTAAGTGCTGTACAGAGCATATGCTGCACTGTATGTGCACCATTTGACCTGTTTCTAGATGTATATGTACATTAACAGCCTCATGAAAGTTTAAACCCTTAACTGCTTTATTTCTTTGGACTAGCTTAACCCCATATAAACATGTGCAAAACATACACAGATAGAGGAAAAACCTGCTCATTGTAAAATTATAAAGTCCTCCACTTACACACAATTTTTCCCTATAAAATATGCAGTTGCATCAAATCTTCTCATTCCAAAGGGTGTATAGCAAAGTTTGGACTTTGTCAAAGCCCATCTTTTGCTCAGTGATGATGGATGGCAGCCTAAATCCCAGACAAAAAGGAGGACATGAGGGCTGACTAATCGCCAAAAGCATGTCATAAAAGCTCTGAGCTGTGTTTCATGCTGAGAAATGTTCCATCACTTCAGGAATTTGTTGAGTTCTGCTGGACTGTGAATTTATGCAAAGTGCCTGCAGAAAATCTGAGTCTGACATCTGGTTGACATTCAAATCAACCCACCCTCTTCAAAAACATTAATGAATAAATAAAACCTACCGCAGGATAATGTGGTCACAGAGTATTCTTCAGGGAATGCTTACCTCGTCTGTCATTAGCGTAGCAATGGACCGTCCTATCTCATGATACTGGGGCCCTCTACCCAAGGGCCCTAATAGAATGAAAAGAAACCTAAAGGCAAAAGCAGATATTTTTTAATGCATTGTCAAATCAGATCTGAGTTAGGACTAACTTTGATGCACATTTACTGGATGTCAGACAGGGTTAAGCAGAGTAAACAAGATGTATTTATAGCAGATTTGGCCTGCAGTAACCTTGTGGTAATGGGGACTTCTGTCAGCCCACTGAGCAGGACCGCCGGTGAAAGACGGACAAACGCCACCACTGGCTTGTTCAGAAACTCCAGCTCTCCCACTAAGACGTTACATGCCTCGGCCCCTGCTGGAATCTTCTTCATGAAATGAAGGTCTATCTGAAAAAGGACACACAGTACAGTATCATATAAAAGACCTTGCACTGTCTTCCTGTTAGCTTATCATCTTCGCTGCTTTGACTGAAACTGGTATTTCAAAAGTTTGAAACGTTCATGTTCAAAAGTGCTTTCTATAAATAACCTCACATAAAATCCAAATGACATGGTTTCCTGGATTCTAGTCTAAATATAGTCTGGATGCCCAGGCTTTGTGTATCATAAGTTGTAGCATTCAAATATTAACAGATGTCTCAATAGAAAATATCACAAAAGATTATTGAAATATGGATGTTAGTGTGACTTGTTGCATAATAAATGGATGGTGTATCTTTCAAGTCTGAAGCCTAAAAGCGTATAAAAGCTGACCCCAAATATGATCCTCTTACAGTATATCTGCTTTCCGCTCTTTGATGCAGTGCAAGTGCATTGTACAGACATTTTTGGAATATTAAAGGTGTTGATTTTTCAGCGATAATTATGTGGAGTTGACAAGTGTTGACTGGAGTGTTGTTTGTTCCTTCATAGAGTTCATATGGCTCTAGGGTGGCTGTTCAGAACCCTCCAAAAGGATATTTTTGATATATTGATTGGTTGTGGCTTACTTTTCTTTTTTTTTTCAGAAAAGTTTTCATAAAAGGGATTATTTTTCTTTGTCCATCAAATAATTAATAATATGCAGCTGTGTTGCATACATGTATAAGTTGCAAAGTTGTATGTTGCACGTAAGTGTGCAAGTTATATGTAAGAAGAAGGCAGCTGCAGATGATTTAGTTCATTCAACAGTTCGCCATACAAACAGAGCAGATTTTATATAAATGTTTCAGAGAACAAGCTGAAGCACATGAAGCAGTTCAATTGCTGACCTCGAACAAAAGGTTAAATGCATATACGTTACGCAGGAAGATTTTATCTTTGTCTTTGCTGTGTGCTGGGTATCATGGATGCTGAAAGACTTCCATAATACTTTATATGGTTATAATCCTAATCCCTTACTAGATGACTGTAGGAGCAAAAGCAAAAGATTTATTTAGGTTGCACATCTGTGTGTGTGTGTGTGTGTGTGTGTACATCACCAGGGTGGGGGGACCAATAGTATGAAATTAATATCACCTGCGTACCTGCTTGTTATCACTTTTGTTTCTAACTGAGAGGATCTGTTATTGTTTTGTTAACAGCTCTCTTTTTTACCATCTTGTGAGGTAAATGTGTTTTTTTGCATATGTGTTTGTTCACAATAAAAGCTACTACAAGAAGTAAAAAACAAATTGCTTGAGATAGAGCAAATGTTTGTAACCCTAAAATCTTTTTAAATATATATGGATATATTTCATATTTCACATGAAAAGTCTTATTTTGCACACACAAACACACACATACACACACATATATATCATGTTTCCTCTAAAAATTGCAGTACAATATGAAATAGTATAAAAAGGATATACTTGAGAATGAGAATTGCAGTACTGTATGTATTACAGTGCACAATGTGTGTGTACCATACCTTGCTAAAATCCACAGAACTGTTTTCTCTACTGGTGTCCCCTTTCCCATCTGGACCCGCTAACTGAGACTGGGAGGACGTCATCTGACCTGGATAATCCAGACAGGAGAATTATGAATCACATCCAAAACCTTCTCAAATTTTCAGCCTCTCAGCAGCTGATGATTTCACTAAATATGATGAGACAAAGTATGCGGAATATCTCTAGAAAGGAAAACAAGAGTGGGGATCACACAGAGATCACAGAGGCCAGCTTTTACCGGTGCTGTTGTGGATAAAACCACCCGGATTTTCATCACTGGTGCTGTCTCATAAAATCCAGGCTCATTTTAACATGATTACTGCCAAGCTGCCTGACAGGTCTGGCCTAATTTCTGTATGCATTAAACAGCAAGGTCAAAAATGAACACTAATTATATGCTCACAAAGCATGATGTGCAGCTTATCAGAGATTGTTGCTTTGAAATTAGCTTTAAAATGCTCATGATGGGCCACCAAGACTCCTACTAAACTAGAAAATGATTTAGCAAACAGTTTGGTGTGCTTTGCGTAACTAATTTTGTCATGTGGAGTGTTGGCAAACTTGAAGCTTATCAAATGTAGCTGGCAGTGATAGGCAAGTAATGCTTCCAATTACAAGCCTGTCCTGGACTAAATGTAGCCCAAAATTCAACCAAATAGTTCTTGTACTGTGAAGATCAACAGAAAACAAATGTGTATATTTATAGAATGTACTTTTGAACATTGTTTTTTAATCTCAGCTCAACCACTTCAGCTGCCAGTATCAACAGAAATCATGTGGATATTCCCCTCTACAATATGTTATTTAAGTATAAGCTTGTAAAGGGACAAGGGCACTCTGTTTAAACCAGCACCTGTTGACTTCAGTGGGGCTGTGGCAGGTGGGTGGGCAGATGGTGGGTGGTGGATAGAATCAGGAAGGAAGAAAAGATGGGAACATACGCAAGTTAGGACCATATGCTTGTAAGACACATGGGCATATTGCACATTTTTTAAGTATACACACTTAAACAAGACTGACCAGATTCATCATAGTGTCCAGTAAAGCAGTGATCCCCAACCTTTTTGACCTGTGGCCCCTTAAAACAAAGTCATGGTCCCTCTTCTCACAGTTTTTGTAGAGAGTGTGAACATGTTGGGACCAGTTCATCCAAACAGATTCTTCCTTTTCACAATGTTTTATTTAAATAATTAAAGAGACCCAGAGAAGTGAAATTGTCCAACAATTCATGAGGAAAATTGCAAATTTAGTTCATATATATAAAGTTAATATATTTACAAAATTGTTTTTTGCTTTCCAATCCTAACATTCTGCAGCCTCTTCAACAGTCCCAGTCCCTGGGGTTAGAAATCATTACCATAGAGGATTGAGTCACAGCTCTCTGGTGTTCTCACCATTCTTGTCCAGGTGGAGCTCCGATGTCCGCCGGCCCATGTCAGCAATGGAGCGTACGATTGGCAGGCGATTAGCCAGCTTCTTCTGATTCTGGTGATGGTGGTGCTTCAGCAGTGTTTCACGCACTTTCTTCCTGAGCTCGTCTCCCAGTGGTGAATATAACTCCTGGTGGTCCAAGACCATGTCTAAGGTAGGCACAGACATGCTATTTGGATTCATGTTTCAGGCTTGTTATCCAGTGTGACCTGAGTTTAGCTAAATGAGTACACTTATAGGTTACAAACTGTGCATTAAAACAATTCTAATGAGATGTAACAAATTTTCCTCCTGTGAACGTGAAATGACATACAAACTAACTTTGGAAGGCGCCTCAGACAATGTAATGGTCACCAAGACAACGCTTTCTGAGTTCAGAGGTCTTAAGTTGACAGAAACAGTAACTCTCATTACAGTAGCTACCTGCAATCTCTTCTATGGTATTAGCCCTCATATCGAGCAGCACAGTGCTGTTGATGATGCAGCTTCGCAGCTCAAACAGGCTGTGTAGAGACAGAGTGGCTACGTAGGGCTTACTCCATCGCTCTCCCCCGTCCTCAACATCCTCCTCGAACTTCAGCCACCTGTAACAGGAGTTTGAGCACCAGTCAGGAGGGGCCAGCAGACGGCAAACTGGCCAGCCATCTGTTCTAGCTGCAAAAACAACACTCATGCATTTTGCTTTAGCTCCAATAGCTCTTTTTCTCTCAGTTTTACTCATTTACTACCCCTTCCTTATTGTCTCTCATCAGGGTTTTGCTATAAATAAAATATGTCTGATCAACCATTTTAACACAAGACTGTAATTTACATTATAAATAAACTATTGATCAGCGACAGATATCAGAGGCAAAAAAAGTAACAAAAAGTTAATTCCCCTTGCAATTACACCAATGAATTGCAATTACTTAATGTAATGGGAGCACAAATATTTGACACACAGCTACATCTTTCATCAGTATAAGTGGGATCATGTGCATGGCAGGTCCATTCAATCAGAGCTTTCAGTAATGACGTGCTGTGTGTGTAGATGCTATGTTCATGTCATGACAGTACCTGGCACTTTCCCTCCACTCAGAATCCTCCCCTTCCCTTAAACAGATTTCATCCATCTCTGTGAAGAGGTCATGAGGAATATGCTCCTCATCTTCATCCTCAGTGCCAAGCAGGAACTGCACTCTCTGAGAGGGAGTGTCTGAGAGCACAAGGAGGTGCAGTGAGTGCTTCAAACTTAATAAATAAATAATAAATAATACAAAGAATCCAAAGTAAGGAATAGATAATAAACATAATTACAATCTGCCTGTGCTATCATGCATGCACATCTATAATTGTGGAGATGTACCATAAACAGGTGACTCTCTACCCTCCACCAAGGTGGGGGCCCGGTCAGTGCTCCTCTTCTTGTGTTTGTTTCCATGGTGACGGTGCCTGCGATGGCTGCGGTGCCTGGTACTACCCAAGGGGACATGAACCCCAATGTAGAGAGTCCTGTGGCCTGAGGACATATACCACAGTAGTTGGAGGAGAGCTGCAGCGTGCCTCTATAGTGGTGTATGTCTGTATGATTCCGTTTGTGTGCATGTGTGTGTGTGTGTGTGTATGTATGTGTGTGTGTGCATTCAGAAGCTTTACAGATAATCGTTATTATTTCACTGATCATGGTTTAGCACTACTTCTTTGTGTTACTCCACTAAGCTTTACAATATTCATTATGGGTCTTTGCTGTGTCCTGAGAGCATCAAAGATTGTATGTAATGTACTATAATGCTTACTGCTGCTGTATAATGCACCAAGCCACACTAAGCATCAAATTAACCACCTGTTCCAGTTAAACACTGAAACTGTCTCAGAATGACATTTTGCTAACATAAAAATAAGGTTATTGGGGGGGGTTTATAGTGGTGACATTGGTGGTTAAATTATGTTTTTGGTTAACAGGCACAAATTAAACTGTTAAAAGCTGATGTTGTGCTAGGTGATCTGATACACAAATATACATCATAAATATTTGTATGGCATCAAATTACAGAAATGGTCATATTTTGGTACTATAGCATATATTATACTAGTATCCTTTTCAAAGTGGCTATAAATGAAAGCATTTGGGATAAAGTGGCTTGTGCAAGGTAAGAGTGACTTTGTATTTCACATACATGATTTATGACATGTAATATTGAAATTATGTAATAATGACACATTTCTGTGTGTATTTTCTGTTCTTGTTGAATTGTGATGCATTTGCTTAAGGCTGCTGGCTGTGCGGATTTGTGTTGTTTGGCTGTTAAATCATGTAGCCTTTGTTTTCACTTTGTAAATGCCTTGCACAAATACAGAATGTCTGTGCAACCATGTTTGTGCTTGTGCAGGTATGAGACAGCCTGAGAGAGGAAGACCGAGAGAGCACGTCTGTGTGTGCACTCATAAGTCAGCCCACTCAGCTCTGCAACATGACATGAAGATTCAGACAACCACATACTGTACAGCACATACAGTGCTCTCCAGAATGACTGGTACAGCCATGCCAAATACTCCACATATGACACAATCAGTTAATTAAGATATTTTATATTTGTTTTTTTAAGGGTAAAACCAAGCACATGGAATGCTGTCATGAATATCATCAATTAAAAAGCACTAATTATTTTTAACTGATTAGGTAAAATCAGCTTGGCTTAAGATGTGGCCAATTTATTGCAGGATTTGTAGCTTCTTTTGCTACTGAGCTCCACAAAGAAAAAAGAGGGGCCTCACAATCCAATGAAACATTTAACTCTTCAAATAATGTGTTTTCAATCGGGGTGCGAAGTTCAGTTGAGTGTGATTACCAATTTATAGCTCTGTCACCATAATGATAATAATTAATTTTAGTTGACAATTAACTGCCACACAAACAATTACAATTGATGATTCAATTATCTGTTTTTGTACATTTTATTTAACGATAAATTAGAAAGCCAAACCTCCTTTTTTCACATTTTTGTCCTGACATTTGAAACTTGTACTTTTTTTTGTCTCAGCTGACTGATGGAATTGCACTTTCTATTTCTTAGCCTGATTTACATCCAGATGGAAATTTTAACAAACCACTACCATTATGCAAATATTAGCAATTAAGTGTCTTGAGATAAACAGCTGGTAGCACCAGTTCTCCTCTCAGGTGCACACAAACTGAAGAGCCTTGAATGAGAGACACAGTATTCGTACAATGCCATGTTAAACATTTAGTCCATCTGCATTATTTTACTAAATTTCTGTGGACTGCGAAGCTTGAAAAAGCTGAAGCCTTCTGATTCGACTGTGAATCGTTTGTTGTTTGTGTAGTTAAGTGTGTGTGCAGATACAGATGGGGTGAGCCACTGGCCTTTAGTTACCCAAACTCAGTCATACTGTTTGTATCTTTGTTTTGATTTTCCATATTTTTCAGTAGTTACGAAATTACTGATGCGAACTCAGCTCACCCACAGTTTTCTACCTCCCACTCTGCTCTTATCTTTTAACTATGGAAAAGCTGTCAAGAGGAAAGCAGCAGTTGCAAGGACAGAGTAGGCGGACTCAACTGCAGTAGCCCCTCACTGCTCGAAGCCTTTTGTATTCCAGATGCATTCAGTTGTCTTACCTTCAAGATCCTCCTTCTCAAAGTTGGTTCCCTGTTGGGATCGTGTTCCTCCCCTGTCCACCACGGCCTCATCGTCACTCCTCTGTGGCAAACAAACGCACACATAAACACATATTCAACATTAAAATATTGTGAACATTATTCAAAAGCACACTCATGGAATATTTTATCGACTACACAGGTGAAAACAAAAGACAACATATCTTCCAGTAGACTAATGTATCCTGAACATAGCATAAAACAAAATGTTTGTTGATTTGGTGTTCCCTCACAGTCAAGGGCATTATGAACAAACACATTATCCATCCAAATAGTGCAGTTTCCACGGATACTAATTGCACTTCTCATCTTGAAGAGGAAAGTATCATCTTAGTACAAACAGAAAGCTTTTCATAATGGGAACAATAAATAACCCACCTACAATTAAAGTTTAACTTCTGTTCAAGGTGCTTCCTTTGCAGTGACCTCTACTCTTTTGTTCATGCAACTCGAGCTTAAAAGGTGAACCACCGCTTTACATAACTTACAAAAAGTTTGGTTAGTAACTTTGTGTTCTGCCTAACTCATTTTTTTATTTTTTCCTTTCATTTATCCATCTTCTTCGACCACCCACACTTTACAACAGCTCTTGTTTTTAATTGGAGGAGAGACATAAAGCATTTCATCAGGCTATATTCCAAATGAAGCAGTTCTATGATTATCAACTTGAATGTTATGTTGCTAATTCTCATTGCTGCAGGCTGCAGGGGTGCAAGTTATACTCATAAGAGTGGCTCACGTGGGGGTTTATCAAACTACATATCACATGTTTTTTAAACAGGCCATTTTAATATGGAAAATACAGAAAATAAGCACTGCAAAACAAAGATAACTCACAGCACCAAGCTTAGCAAGATTACAAGAGGGAATACTGAAGGACAGTCAAGATGTCATTATAGCATATTTCCTCTGGACCCTCGTGTCTCGCAGATCCAGATGACTGACACATACTTCATACTGTAAATACTGGATACCTATTTCAAATGTGACAAAAGTTAATTAGCAGTTAACAACAACCAGTTATGATTTCTTGACAGCTCAACAAGAGCCCTGCAGCAGGTCATGCAATCATTACCATCAGAGGAGATGGCTTAGAGCACGTGGATCTACTTGATTAGAGTCAGATCACTAAGAGCACCAGCATTCTGTGGTGTGAATGTCGGCCCTGCTTACGTAAGACTCGTGAAAGAAGATGAGAGGGAGTAGGTGATAAGAGGGAAAACCAGCAGAAATCATTATTTGTCAGTGCATGCAAGAATAAAAATGCAACGTTTCAACATTACATGGGTGATTTCTGAATCTGCACACCAACATACTAACACAACTCGGCGTGAACGTTCTCAGCTACATTGTGAATAGCCTCGCTAATGAAGGCGCCAGGCAGCACAGAAGTGTCATAACCAGTGTAGAGAGGTACACGCAGAGGCTGTGGTGAGGTAGTGTGAGGTCATTGGTCACCATTGTACTTCTTCGATCTGTATGGGAACAAAACCAACAACCCACTCATTACATGAAATGAATGCTTGTCATGGTGGGAAAAGCAGAATAATATGATGCAAATCTGGGAGGATGTTTAAAAATATAGAGATTTTTTACATTTCTTTTGATCTTGATTAATTGTCACTGTTGGAAAACCCATTTCTAAAACCTTGAGAGGACAAACTTCATAACAATCTATAGTTGAAAAGCATCCACCCATCTCAACCATTTCAGATTCATCAATATTACCTCATTGCTTTAGAATTATTGATGAGCTGATGTGTGCATCACTCTGAGGTTGCAGCTTGTAAGTGTGGAGCTAATTTCAACTGTACTGCCAAGTAGCTTTATCCATAATAATAAACATTATTTATTGGATGATTTATGTTATATATGAATAATCTGAATCTGCACAATAACTAACTAATGCTGTCACATAAATGTCGTGGAGTAAGAAGTTAAACATTGGTTTCCAAAAGGTAGTTGAGTATAAGTATAAAGTAGCATCAAAAATAGAAATTCTCAACATCGTGCAAATAGCTGAAATGCATATACACACCAAAAATCAGATTTAGTGGATAGATTCTTAAAATTTTACCAATGGTGCTGGGTGCCAGAGGAAAAACTATGATATTCCTTAAGGGATTTGATTCTTTTGGGAAATTTTGGGAAATACACTTCACTTCCTTATCAACAGTTCATGAGAAGATTGTCTTGGTGACAGTTAGCTCAGCTTAGCATAAAGACTAGCTAGCCTGGCTCTGTCCAAATGTAACAAAATCCACCAACTAATCAGTATATTGTGCCCATGTTGTTTGATCAGGGCAAAAGTGTAAAAACAATGCTGTGTGGTTTGATCAGGGATTTATGCATTATAAAATTATTTGTGATTTCCTAGAGCCCTTGCTAGTTGCCCAGCTTTAAGGAGTCACAACACAAGCCCAGAAACAGTAATATCCTGAAGTTAACATGTCAAAATGCTAATGTTAGGAACCTATGTTGTCAAACACAGATTCTACATTAAGCACTTAGCAGATAAAAAATGAATGCATACATAAAAATTAGAAAGAAAACCACCATTACTACTGCAAACATCCATCCAACATCTGATTTCCTACAATGTTTGCTGAACACTCTGTGAAATGTGTGACTTCTAAACACTGCCAATATTTAGACATGATTACTTATCAGAACTGGGCACCATGCTGGTGGTGATTGGTGCACCAATGGCATGGACTTAAGAGTAAAACTCATTTGTCTCTGTCATTTACTGTAAATCCAAGCAGCAACAGCTGGGACTGAAAAAGCAAAACACACAACTGTCTTTGATGCTGCAAAGAGTTCTGCACTGTCCACTCTGTCTCCTGGAAATTACAAACAGATTCAAAGCACTTATTACAGTAGGTATTTTTATGCTGAAAGCTAGCTTGATATCAGCTTTTCCCTGAGCCATCTTGACCACCAGTTGACCATCGAGGCATTATGATAATGAAGGGCACTGCTGTTCACAGCTGCAGTGCCACATGGGCTGGCCAAGCCACAAGGCTGATGTTGATAATCTGTCTACAAATATACAGGGCATGGATCAACATCCCTGCTCAGATTAAACAGACAGTATTTGTTACTAACACATCAGCCACATAAGCATATATTAAATCTGTGCACAATGGTGACATTTCAATATCACTTTTTTAGAATTGGTTAATCTGCACAACAAAAGTTCATGTAGACAAAACTGAGAATCACTTTTCATTTGACACAAAATGCATTCAGTGACCACATCTTTCAAAATTCATGACCTGCTTTCTAACCCACACTCAACCACCATCAAACCTCTGTGCAGTTACACTCCTGCACAAATACTATTGTAAACACTGGTACTATTAAGTCACACATAATAACTGAAGGTTGGAGTGCATTTCACTACGTTCTGCTACGTCTACATTTAAAAAATAAAATGCATAAGCTCCTAACTGGGACATACTGGGACAGCTCTGGCTGTCTGTTTTCATTCCTTGGTGATGGGAAAGACTTGACCAAGATGAAAAAGGGACTAAGTGAAGTGAAATGCAAAGCTTATTGTACTTGTATAGGATACTGCAACTTTTCATAATTCTCTTCCAGTCACAGAGTGGTTTACAACTCAACCCAGGACAGTGTCGCTACTCTTTCTACCTTACTCACCATTTCTCTCTTCTGTGGAAAGTTGGTATATGCACCACAGTCACTTAAACCCTCCAAAAACAAAGGGCCACATGAAACAACTTTTATGATGGCTCTGTATGAAGCCCTATGAGACTCATGCTCGATGTTATTGGGTGGGTTTACAGTTTTTGTGCCATTTAAATTGATTGATTGGACATAGACATGCTGGGACGTAACATTAGCACATAATCATTAGAGATCTACTCACCAGCAAAATTATGTTAAAGGACTGGCAAACCGCACATCTGAAGTGATATCACAGGATGTGGCACATATTTGGATCTGATCCCTACAGATGGCTGTGGCAATTTTGGAACCATCAGTGGCAGCAATATCATTAACTGCACAGGCTTTCATGTGGCACTGTAATCCTTAAATGTTTCTGCCATAAACTTCAGCATCCTGTAAGAGGACACATTAGCACTACATTTGTTTTTTCATAGATGCTATTTAAGGTGTTTTGCAGCTTTGAGCTCTCTTCCTGCCAGACTTAATATCTGCATCCATCTCCACACTGGAAGTTGGATCTGGTCTGCTCTTTTTCCCCTTTTGCATTTTTGCCAGGATTTTACTCTCATTTTGAACACTTAGACAGAAGGGTCTCTTTCTAGAAACTATCCAAAAATTTTGCTCTGTGAAACAGACCTTGCCCCCTGGTAAGCGACATAGCAATTTCCTAAATCAAGCCGTTACCTTACATCAATAAACCACTGAGCTGTTACAACAGCAACAATGACAATCAAGTCTTGCCCTACCTGATATTTGAAGAGCCAAGGAGCCTCAAGGTTTTCAGAATGCATGAGCTTTCCCTCCGTATCCTCTGCTTTATAATCAGTTTAGACAGACTGCCACACAGTCTAAAAGCTGAGCTCTGCTGTGCAAACTCCTGCTGCCCTGTTCACACCATGCCTGGTAGCTGCTGATGCCCTTCTGTTGTGTCAAACAACTGTAATTTGTGATTTGTGAGCATCTATCGACAGAGTCACCATTCTCTCATCATAAGATTATATCTGTGACATCATCGCTGCTGCCCAGCAGCATCTTATCAAAGACAACACTTGAATCCTACCATGTCTCCTCTCTTTCTTCTTTATACGTACATTAAGCTATAGACAAGCTTGTCATGTTGCATAAAATCAACTAAGTCACTCCAGGGATTGTTTCTGCAGCTCCCACAGTGAGTCTGTATTCTCCTTACACTGTTTAGAATTTGACCTAGGAAACATTAATGCAAGACCGTTTTAATTGTGACACTGGTAGTGATAGAAGCCATAAAACCCAGGGAATGTAACTCACCAAACTACTACGCCCAACTGATGAGCCAAAGGAAGAATTAACCTGAAAGATAAAAAAACATCACTTTACAGATAAAAGGGTTCATATTTAGATTGTCTATGTACAGGATACATAACTATGTGCATTGCAGTATTCAATGCAATGTAGAAAGTTCCAAACCTCAGGAATCAGCCTCTCTAAACACTTTTACATCGAGATAGTTTTTATCTCAGATCAGAGAAAGATTTACTCTGAAATGTTATATTTAGATTCTCTGGTCAGATTCTTTGAGGTCAGGTTGTGACCTTACTGTTTGAATCCACATCAGTGTGGCCCTCAAAGTTGTTTCAGGGCAAAGAAACTCTCAGTCTAAAAGCCTGTCCGTCTAAAACCCTCAGCTAAATGGAAAAATCTGTTTTGATGTAAACAGCAAACGGATAATGACAACAAATCTCTTCCAAAATGATCAGCAAAGACCTGGGGGGATGGGCCCACCTGTCTCTGAGAAGATCCCACAACAGACTTTATTTTCTTTTATATATGTGGGATTGACAAGATTCCCCATATGCTGGCAGAAATACTTTGTTTTTTGGAAGAATATGTGTGTGTGAGCTGAGTGCCTCAGTATACATTTGTGCAGCCTGTAGCTATGTCAGAACACAACCATACATTTGCTGCATTTTACTTAAAACTTAATCTGTGTCACAATTTCATTACAACATAAAATGACCCAAGGTCACTTCTGCCTGAATTTACTATATTAATAGTACATCTGCCACAGCAGGGATTTATTCATATATAAAATGATATGGCACACAGTAAAGGGACATTACTTAATCAACCTGACAGCATGTATGTTTCACTGTTAGACATCCTACCGAAACATAAAGAAGAAAACTAGTGAAAGCGTCCTGGTTGTATACAACAACAACAACCAACCAACAGGTATACCTGTTGCACTTAAGAAACTAACTTTTACATCGTGCTCCTTAAGACTGAGTCACATTTTGGCTTACTACAAAAAATAGACTGGATCAAATCAATAATGCAAGCTGTGACAGTGATATAGAGAGTTTTTCTATTAGTCTCTGCAGGTGAGCTGCCATCCAACCTGTCCACCCAAAGCTCCACAGGTACTTTATCTCTAATGGAAAGATGTTGAATCTGGAGAAACTGCTGCATTTTTAATAAATGTTACTATTAGTCTTTTGATAATATTTAGCGCTTGTATTAAAATTTGACGGTCTGGATAAAAACGGGTCCTGAATTATTAATCTACAGAGTTAAATGTTTGTACCCAGAGATAAGTGCTCCTTACCGTGGGCAGCAGCGGCTCTATCTGAGCACCTTGGTCCGTAGTATCCATCTTCCTTCTCTCAGCTGATATCAGAGAGATGGTGCAGAGACTTCCTCTGTGTATAATCCCGGCAGGTGTAGCAGTAACTGAGCGACCACACAGCGGTCACATGTTTATAATCATCGCCGGGCAGGCTCGCTGATGGTTTGCGCCTCTCGTGCTGTCCTGCTCGTTCATAAAAACACGCGCTGACGCGGACGCGTCAGGCTCGACATGTTTAACCTTTGTTTCAGACGCAAAGGTGAAGAGACATAAACCTAATCAACAAACCCAGACCTGTTTTCTGTGTAAAATGTTCCAGGAGGTGTGATATCTGCCATTGCAAGTTATATAACAATACCATTGTGGTTTTTATTAGACTCTGACTCAGTGGACTGTTTTGGCATAAGATGCGGCACTCTCCTCTCTGCTCTGCAGTCTCTCTCTACTGTTTTTACACATTTCATGAAAATTAAGCTCCAAAGTTCGGGTGAGACATTTAAGCCTATTGATATGAAAACCTCTTGTCAGTCATTCAGTAAATTTCTGAATATTTCTCTGAGTCTAGTGACTTTGTGTCAAAAGATGACTGTTAATAGATTTGTTAATACATTTAAGATCTGTAGGGCTAATAACTGAGGCAGCTGCTACTCTGACTCCTCTTAGGCATCATGTGACCTTAGATGGAAAGGTCTTTGCAGTTGTCTTGTGGATGGAATGTGGAAGTGTTTGAACAATAAAAAGGTCATCTAAAGATACTCTGTCTGTTTATTGCTTTATGTGCATGTAATTTATACTACCTGGTATAGAGGCATGCTAAACTCTTCTAATGTGGCTCCCCCCTAAAATCTTTACCTTTAACCCCACTTGCAAAGCCAGTGGTGAATGTACTGTTGGCACCCTCCAAAGATGCTGCTGAGAATCAATATCTATGAACTGTCATGAGGATTGTGTACCAAGACTTGAAGGTGAACATAAAGGGATTTATCCTGGGTTCATGTTGTTACAGGATGTGTTCAACGTACTCATGCCCATACGTTAAGTTCAAACAAGGTTAGTTGTTATTCTGGTCCATTTAGTTTTAACTGTAGTTTGTTGTTATGGAGAGTGTTTACTGTGCTCACCAGAGCTTGTAGATTGTAGCTGAGAGGCTGATGGGCACTGCAGTTGTGAGGCTTTTTCATCAGCAGGAATTCCTTCAACTGGTATAATAATAGTAAAGTATCGCCATCTGGTGTAGATCTCAATCCATGCGTAGCTAAATCCAGATGCAAACACTGATGCACGCTGCGGTTTTTAATTGAGCCATAAATATAAGGTCGTTTATTAATAAGAAAGTCATCTTCAGATTTCTCATTGCTGGCCCTGGACTGGACTGACCTCCGGAGAGCCACATAATGAAAAGCTGTTTGATGACAGGACCTGCATTCAGTTATCGCCATCTGCTGTTTATCCCTGGGAAGGCCTATCACTGACGGTCTCTCCCTCTCTCACACACACACACCCGCTTTATGACAAGCTAAATGCCACACGTCTTACTGACAGCTGTGAGCATCTCCTTCACACTGAAATTCCAATTAACTGCACATTGAGCTTATTATGTACAGTTATAATTATATATATATATATATATATATATATATATATATATATATATATTAAACTTCGTTAATTTGATATCAGTGTTCAATAATGTTTCAAATGACTCAATTAAAAGCTGATTATTAAGGCAGAGTATAAATAGGGGTTGGATCGTGCAATCAGCAATGAACCAATCAATGTAAAATTCATTTTAGTTTTTATAAAATCACGTGTTATGAGTTTTTTTTAATTATTGTTGTCTTCTGTGGGTCTGTTCTGGTCCACACAGGCAAGACTTTCTTCTGATGTGTCACTTCCTTTGGCTGTTGAACAGAGAACTTGTCAACTTCACAGTTTTTTTAAGTGTAACTATGTCAAAAAAAAAAGTTTTCGCCTTCTCAGACTGGCAAACAAAGTCGTTTGAACCAAATGTTGTTGCAACAATCCTTATTGTCGAGTCAGTTTGAAATCACTCAGATCCAATCAGTCAGGTAGCTATATAATTGTTAATAATCACCTGGATCACTTTGAATTGTGACTGATATATACGCTACATGTTGACGCATTACAGTCTGGCTCCATTCACAGTGTTTCCCATTATTAGACACTTAGCGGTTTTGTGCGTTCTATAATTAAACCCTTTTTTGGGCTGTGTCGGTTTTGCCACGTGGAAGTCTCATTAAACCGACCTTTGATTTACTTTTTTTTTCATTTTATGGACCAATCAGAAGACACACCAGGGCATGGCTTCCAATTAAAAGACAATGTCTTGGTGAGCCTCATGTGAGACATGATTGTCTCTCTTGAGCATCATCTACGGGAATTATTTCCACTTGATTACAGTAAGATTAAAATATTCTTAATTTTTTAGCTCGCTTCTGTTTAGACCAATTTCACAATTCCCCTACAAACCTCTTTCAACCACTGGAATAGACACCCCACGTAATGCGTTCACGAAAAACAGCCAAATAATTTCTGCGCCTGTCTAAAACATGGGAAATGCCTGCAGTTTTACGTAACAGGAGCGTGACATTAATAGAAAAAAACATTTCTTGCTTGTCCTCATGATAACATCATTTATTACGTTTCAATCACATTACAGCAGATACAGAGATTTTCACGACAGCATAGCATACAGGCTATGGAAAATAAGCGGCTGGAATAAATAAATTAAAAAAGACTCTAAGTCTACATTACCAACATGTATAATTTATTTAACCACAAGTATCATGAATGTAGCAGTGATCAGGAACGTCATAAACTTTTGGTAGCCTACAGCTTTGATAAAGTACAAAATACATATTTTTTTTTTCACTGACAAAGGATTATTATGCCAGTATATGCTACACAAGAACATTTCATGTACAGATTCTCAATATCTTTCTTTACTAACAGTTTAGGCTACTTAACAGAAGAGGGTTCGCTTTTTTTAAACACTACTTATGAAGATTTAATCTATTTTTGTGTACATCCAATCACTATCACCAATATTATGTACATTATATCCATAATTACAGTGTTTTGTGGGGAAACAAGGCGCCCCAACCCATGACATGACAGAGCAGTCAGTAGTGGAAGAATTTACATTTTTTTGGCCATTAACTGTGGAGGTGTAAGTCCTTCTCATCTTTTTTTTATTTTTATTGATTTGATTAACTTGTAGATAGATAGATAGATAGATAGATAGATAGATAGATAGATAGATAGATAGATAGATAGATAGATAGATAGACTTTTCATAGGTTTAACTGTGAGGATAGAAACTGTAATAACCAATGTCCTTTGTGCAGTTTTTCTCACACTCTCTCGGTGTCAGCAGCTCAGATTTTAACGGGGACACTGTCTCTGAAACCGGCGTGGCAGAGGGGGAGATCCTTCTCCTTTTTGCCTGTTCAAAGATACCAGAATCGCTTGAGTCGATGGACTTAATGGAGGACGGCGTCTCTATCCAGTTCGACTCTGATGTCATGTCTTTGGGTTTGGTCTCCTCCGAGCCGCCGATCGGTGACCTCTCGGTCGGGATGGAGTCTCCCTCCTCTGTCAGGTAGTTGGTGCTCGCTCTGCCACCGATAGAGTTAGTGGGCCAGCAGGAAAAGACCGAGCTGGATTTGCTATTTACGCCACAGTACTGCGGCGGCGTGCGTCCTCCCCAGCCTGACGGGTCTGCGTAATAGCCAAGAGGCCGGTTGGAGCAGCCTGCAGTCGGCAGGGGAAGAGCCTTCACTCCGGCCGCTGCGTAGGACAGCAAGGTGGCCGCGTTACCGGCGAAATCAGCGGCGTCGTATGCCGAGGCAGCAAAGTCCAGTCGGTTGTTGGCAGGGGTGACAAACCATCGCTGCGGGGGGGTGGCAACAGTGGGCTCCTCGGTTTGCTGCGGGGATAGCAAGCTGTTGCCGAGTGGGACGCTGCGCTCCGTGCCAGGACCAGTCCCCATGCCAGGGTGAAAGCGAGATTTGGCATAAGTGCTGACAAATTGGTCCTGCAGGAAAGAGCTAGGCATGGCATATCTCGCACCCGGCACGATCTGTGAACGCGGAGAGTCACCCGGTGATGGAGTTAGGCGGTCGATGTCGCAGCCTGTGTAGACACTGAAAAGATGGAGAGAAAAACAGAGAAACAATTCAGTTACTAAACTGTGCGCAACAACCGGGTCTCTGAAAATCAAGTAAAATTTGGGTCAATATCCATTTGCATCAGTCACTTTATTAAGTGACTGATTCTCACATCTCCACATTGTGTAGGCCTGCAGAGAACTGCAGGGTCTCAGCGTGTTTGACATCAAATCTAATCTTTACGCATTTGGACTGTTTCGAAATATCGCTAATACAAAAAAAGAGAAACATATACTGCTAGAAAGAGAGTGCTTTGTTCAGCTGTGCCTCGGCTGAATTCAACGGATCAGTATTAATATTGTACGTTAATATGCACTTACTCTCAGTGCAAGACAAGCCGAACTGAAAAGGACGAGGAATCTTCTCATCATTACACTATAAATAACCAATATAAACGAATATTTTTATGTTACTGTTTTTGGGCAAATATTTACATTACAGTTCTGACAGATATATCAAAAATTACTAGCTTCAGTTTTTGCCAGTTGTAAAGTGCAAAACTAGTCATATTTTTAGGCCCACGTTCGTTTTATTCTCTCAAGGACCCCCCCCCCCTTAATTTGGATAGCAATTCACCAAATATTCAGCATAATTATAAAGTTGCATTTAAGCTTTGCAATAAAAACAAAGATTGCCTGCACTTTGTGAGGAGTCAAATGCGAGCAGCAGGGAATTAAAACAAAAGAGGCTACAGTTCAAATTTGTATCGAATATAAGTCCCAAAAAGACAGAGAGAGAGAGAGCAAGAAAGAAAATCTTACGTGTCATAGTTGTCCCGAAATCCTTTAGCAAACGGATTGTGGTCAATTTTCAATTGCGTAATCTGTGGAAGAATAAAGCATTGATTAGAAAACAAAGGCGTGTGTTTGGAGATCGACGAAGAGCAGCGTCAGTTTCAAAAATAAAGTTTCTTATTTAGCATCGAGTCTTATTTCTGTGCCAACAGGATGAAGTTATTCCCACTCAGCGTCTTGCTAGTGGACCCTGTTTTTCCTTCAGTCCCACCATAATCTGCCTCGTTCTTCTTTGATTCAAAATAAATAAGTATGTTTCACAAAACATAAATTACATAAACAAAATTTAGATTTTAAATGTAAAAAAATAAATGTGTGTAGGTTTTTTTTTTGCAGTAATGATGAATTTGTTAAAACTGATTAGAGACTAGTTTGGGTTTAGATTTGAAGCAGTGTTGCGTCAAATATAAAAGTGCTCGTACGTCGGTGTTCTGGTAAGCTGTGACGGCGATGAATTGCGTTTCTGTGAAGGTGAAAGTCTGGACTCTCCCTGGTTGGCTGGTGTCCTCTGTCCCATCCTCGTTCACTTCCACCACATGGAGCCTGGGCTGGTACTTGTGGAGAGACTGGAGAACCACCATCTGGAGATTGAATTAAAGACGCACGTCAGAAACTTCAAACTTTGGATGGATGATTACACTCATTTCGTTCAGTCTCATGATTATTTTAACTGCGTTGCGCTGTATATGGTACAGCCAATAAGACAGCTCAACAGACAAAAAACTAAAAATAATGAGGGTTTGCAATAAACAGACAAAAATGCGAAGATAAAAAGGCAGTGTATTTATTCCACCTGGTATCACATAAATCATCAATATAATATTTGTAATTAAAGCATTGATTATGATGTTGAATTACCTGCCCCGTGTTGTTGGAGGCACCTTTGTTGTTTGTGAGCTTTAGCTTTCCAAATGATATTTCTTGACGCATCCAGTGCGCACCGGTATTTGGTGAGTCCGGGTGCATATAAACCCTATTCCCTAAAAAAGTCCGCAAAAATAAAGATTAGATAAAACACATAATAAATGTTTTGGTATTTAAAATAAATCGCTTTTCCGGAAGTTTTAAAAATTAGGTTACCATTGGACAAAATGTATAAAAACAAACATATTATGAGATTAAAATGGTCAATTGTGCGATGATTATAGGAAGAAATAAATTATAATACCTATTACATTTGTGTCTGCCTTCCCACATGGCACCCACTTGCCTCCTTGAAATCGCCAGTGATTTGGATCAGCCAGTATTACATCCACAAATATATTGTAGTGAGCAGTTGGGTCAAGGCCAGAAATGTTGAAGCTTAAAAATGGGAACATTCGTCTGCGGAAAATTAAGGGACACGGATTTAGAAAAGGCACAAAAAATGATGAGACTGTCTGAGTGTGTTTTCTCTGTTTTTTCTTAGGAGCTGCGATACCGACGCCGTCATCCATTTCATGTGATTAGATATTATTACACGTCATTTTTTTTTTAACTTTGAAAAACAAAAGCTTCATTGTGATGTCGTCAGAAAATCGACTTTCTGCAGGAATCCGACATATATGCCGCACTTACTCTGCGCGCACTTACCGTCCTTGCTTTGTGATGATCATCTCTGTTTGGTGTCTGTGAAACTTCAGCCACAGGGCCCTGTTGCACAGATACACCTGCGCTTTCCCCGGAACCAGTCCTGCTTGCGCGGTGGAGAACTGGTAAAAAGCCCCTCCTTGGTACGTGTGTCCATACTGTTGCGCGTAAGGGTAGCCCGCTGCCGGGTAACCTTGAGGAGAAGTGTTGGTCAGAAGGCTGTTGTAAGCTCCATTAGTTATGACCGGATGATGGGCCATATAACGGCTCGGACTTCCAATAGAGAAAGCCGGGTGCGCTGGTCCATGCTGGCTCGGGTAAGGGAACATGGCACTGGGAGCTGCTGAGACTGGCTGCGGCTGGGTAGATGGAGAAAAGATGCACCTTTCTCCTGCAGATCCATCGAAATTATGACGGATGTCAGAGACTCCGTGAAGATCAGGAGAGAGTTTGCCCCTCTGGACGTCCCCTGATGCGTCCTTGGAGTCGGGAAAATTGTCTGCCTCTGACTGATTCGTCATCTCCCTTGAGTTTTTTTTCAGAGGTGAACTTCTCTCCAGGTTGTCACTTGCACATATAATAGGATGGTCCTGCAACGAAAGCTCTGATCCATCGGAGCTCGAAAAGCCACTGCCCACATTCATAAATTTCTTGGAGAGATCACTCGCGGGCGAGATGCAATTCTCGACCTGCATAGCTCAATAATTAGCTCAACATATATCACAAGCTTTTGCACACGCCTTTCTCTAATCTAACACTATGAAAACGCCTTGCTATGACTTGAGGTACCGAAGGCAGCAAATTAGCCAATTGACACCATCCTGCAATCAGGAAGGATTTTCTTTCCATCCCTCTCCCTGCTTTGCTAATGAAACAAGTACCGCCATTGGTTAACTCAGGGCTGTAATTTAATTAGACAGCTCTTAATTAGGACAATCTGTGGAGCGCTGTGAGCAAAGTGATTTGTTTGTAGCGTGACATGGGCCTATATTTGATTAAAACATATGGACTCCGGCTCTTTCTTCTAATTTATATGAACAAAAACAGACACACGTACACAAAAAATAAAGGTTATAAAGTGTGACAGTTTGAAATATTGTTTTCCACCGTCAGCTGCAACGTCACCTGCGTTATTTACCTATTTATCCGCGTTATTTACCTATTTATGTGCTATGAGTGCCAAAGTATGTCTGCCGAGGAAACCAAGATATATTATTAACACACCAAAAATGACAGTCCATGACAGGCAGCGCATCTGATGCCTTAAAATGTTTGTGATATAGCGTGAAATCATGGCGTCCCACTGAAGATGTGTTTATGAGTCCCAGTGCTGGTTAATATTTTATGCCCTGAAGTTACGAACCGGCGGGCTGATAACAGGGCTGCTGTCGCAAATGCATCCCACAGAAGGTAAAGGGAGATCTTAACAACACCGGGTATGTTTGGGGCTGTTGATTCGAGCTTATTTTAACATAATTTAATAACATTTTTCTTTGTCTTTTGAAGAAGTTGTTGTGAGAGTCGGGGGCTCATTAAAACTCATGGGATGTGTTTCAGAAAGAATGGAAAGCATTTTTTACAAATTATGTTCAAATAAAGATCAGTTTTGATGTCAGCAGGAGACAACTAACATTTAGAACAAAGAGCTACATTTATTTTAATTACATATTGTGAAATAAATAAAAATAGAAAATATAATGTATTACCCTCTAAATTTTCCATCTTTTAATAAGACCCTCTCTACACTGCAGGAAGTCTTCACTGCAGCATAATGAAAGTTTGTCATGATGCTGTTTATTCAGAAGTATGTGGAAAAAGAAGGCTACAAGTTAAAAGTGACTCAATCCCAAGTGCAACATGAACACCTTCCTGTTAAATAAACTAACAAGGTTATTACCACGTTAACACTAGTTAGCTGTAGTAGGGAGTAGTTTCATGTACATTCTGCTTTTGGAAGAAAAAAAAGGCCTTTTTAAAATCGCACTGGTGTGGGTACACCTCATTGGTTTCAGCTGAATGTAATTTAGTACAACCTTTATAATGCTTATGTCAGAGAGGTGTTGATTCAACACTATGATTTTAATCTGCAGTTTATTTGGTTGCATCATAGTAAAATGGAGCTTCTGAATGTCCCTTTTTTTTTAACAAAAATATCACACAGCACAACGTCACTGCAGTGGCCTCGGAAAAGGGTAATTTCCACTTCACTGAAGGACTTTTGGTTCAGTTAGAACTGTGGTGTCATTAACCAGCAAGCCTGCATTGTACAGTCTGAACCAGACAGGGTTAAGAGACGACTGATCGAGGCCTATTTCAGTGGCGGGTACATCCACGAGTTTGTATCTCTAATGAACAGCCATGAATCTCTGAAGCTAACAAGAGGGGTCATTACAGTAGGGCTATAGGGTCCAGCAATCTATTCCTGTGAAACATACAAGCACAGGCTTGTCTGTGCCCAAGCAAAAGAGGCCACTCTCTGCTCTCCTCATTACAGGATTATGGTTCACTTCCATCACTGATCTTTAATAAGCAAAATGGGCTTGTTTTTTTGTTTTTTTCCCCCCTATGAACAAACCAATTGTTGAACACCCATGCAGCAACTCACTTTGTTCCCCCAGGTGCTCTGGGTGGCTATTTATCACACTAAGCCCTCTCTTTCTATTGGCTCAGCTAGCTAGTGGACATAACCAAAGGGGGGGGGGGGCTGATTTGTTATGCTCATGGCCAGCTTTGTCCCTAGGGGAGACAGCATAGCGCAGGTTAGGATCTCTGCCACCAAAGCCCCCCATTGACCAGCTGAGCTTAATGCAGTGGGTCTCTCAGAGCAGGATTTATGATGTTCGTCCTCCAAAATGATTGGACTTTTTACCTTGAATTCTGATAACTGCAAGTGAACTTGCACAAAAAAAATCAATGCAGACATTTTATGACAATAGATCCTTACCAACATAAAATTATCCTTTAATAATCTGTGAAAATAACAAAATATATAATTATTAGAAAACGCACATTTTTCCATACAAAATACTTTCAAGTTTGCAATGTTCACTTGAGCATAAAACAATATGGTGCGCTGTATCACCATTTTTTATTGTTGTGCCAAAGAAATCTGCTCGCCACCTGGGTCTAATCTAATCAATGTGAATGACAAGGAGAGAAAAAGCCTGAAAGTGAGCACCAGCTTAGGGACTTTACCTAATGCCCAGCACTGTCACTTCAATGATATGATCACAGCACACAAAATGACAACAAAATTATAGCCAGCAAGGATATGGGGACATAGTGTGCTACTCCAGTCAGGTGAAATTGCTTTTTCCGACTATGAAATGGCTTGTCTCTTGTCGGATGGGTAAACATTTCCTTGTCAGGCCAGTAATAAGGAATGAGGCACACTGGGCTGAACTAAGAGGATAGAGCCAAGGTTATTTGGGATTCATGACAGGTAGTGGCTTATATTACAGCAGCACTAAAAATTTCATGGGAATGCATTTAAGATGGCCTTTAAGTTATTTATATGTTGTTTGCCAGACGTCACATTGCAATTTCCATCAATAAATCAAAGTGAAGTATTTCTTCCCATCTTCCTGGCTCTTTGATTAAAAAAAATAGACAAAACCTGTATTTACCTTAAGTCTTTAATTAACTAGCATGGCTAATCTGATCAAGTGTGGTGGTGCTTTGTGCTACGCTAACATAACTACTGCCCCCTGTGGTTTCCTGCCATCAGTGATCCGCTCTGTCAGAGGAAATCAGGGTGCTCTCTGACAGAAAAGACAGCTGGAGGCCTGCTAAGGGGCGGAGTGGACAGTTGTGGCTTTTAAACCCTTATTAGGCGTCCTCCCTGGACACACCGAGACACGCGTCTACGCAGAAGTGCACTCCTACACCTGCTCATTATTGATGTCCTTTAAGGGTCGCCCCAGCCAGCCCAAACCCAACCCTGATTCTTTACCACAAATCTCACAGCAAATTAACCCTGGGACAGGTGATCATGATGTTCAGTGGAAATACAAATGGCAAGGCTCCTGTGCTAATACCTGCGCCTGGGGATCCTTTACAAAACAAATATTTATACACAGGCTTAAACACAGCAGAGAACGATGAAAATAAATAAAAGTAAAATTTGAACTTATTAAAAAACAGTATTTTTTTTATTCCTACAGTTTCCCGCATTTAAACACATCCTCTAAAGTGACAAAGTTGCACTGTTCACTCAGACCTATACATGAGAGAATAACACAGAAACAAACATTTTTGTAAACTGTCTTATTCAAATTCATTTTCAATACTTTGATACCATTTGTTTCACAGTGCATTGATTCACAGTTATTGTTTTGTGATCTCACTGCATACCACTTAAATTTATTACATGTTTTTTTTTTAACTATTAAATATGCATTTTTTTGCAACCTCTAAATGCAGTCCTGTGTGAGAGATCATTAAATTAATATTGTTGCACCTGGGTAAAGCACATTGTTGTTGTAAGTTATTTTTATCTTTCCGTCTCTCTATTCCTGACAGTTGTTTCTATGTAACGGGACAATGACAGTATGTTAATTACCACACTTGTATGGAAATAATAATTATATGCTAAATTGAGCCCACCTCCCTCACCACCCTTTCACAAAACTAGAATAATGTAAATACAGATGATTGTATATACACTTCACACATAATTATAAATATGTGAATTTTGTCCCATACGAATTCTGTAACAAAGTAACACTGTAATCCTCTGGGTTCAGTCCCTGAGAGTAAAGCTGCTTCGGGCTCTCTGATGTGCATTATTTGGCCTAACAAATGCTGAGGATATAATGTTAGGAATCACAAAGTTAGTGCAAGGGCTAATGTCCCTGTGCAAACTTCTTTTATCACCTGCTACTGACCTGTTATCAACTGTTTGGTTTGATGCTAGTCTCTTTAAAATTTAAAGAGCCTGTGTGACCCGGGGAGTGCAGTTGGGGTTTGTGACCATTTTGTTATTTCTGCTGCCATGCACTGTCAGACGTGTGCAAGTGAAGAACATGGCCACTGTCCCCAGTAAGCCCATGGCATGAAAAATTCAGACTAACTCTACTTTTTAAGCCATTTCTGATGAAAAGCGCACAGAAATGAAACTGACTTATGCCAAATGAATATCATTGAATCGCTGTGATTGTGAGGCTGATGTTTGTAACTTTGAAATTATTTATAAAACATCAGTTCCATTTTAAGAGTGGCCATGCCATGAAGTGTGCACTTACTCCTCCGAGAATCCTCTGAGGTTTCCCGAGCACTAGCACTCGAAACCTGAACAATAAGAAACAGGAGGCTCCAAGCCAGAAACTTAAGCTTTGCCTTTTTTGATGTGAGCCTTACGTTGCTTGGACAAGATGAAAATAAGCACTAATTAGCCAGTCACAGCTGTGTATTGTTTCATCGATAACCAGGTTGACATGATGATGAATGTTTCAACTAAAAACAACTCAGGAACCTGCTATCTGATTAGTCAACATCCAAGATTTGGTACATAAAATATCTGTAATTACATCCATTATAAACTGGTGATTGACCTGCAGCAGAAGTCCTTTTAAAATGAAATACAAATGCTCTGCAGATCCCTTGAAAGAACACAAAATTCTCTGTTTGAAGAGAAAATATTTGGGGGAGAATAGGAGCAAACAGGCGACTGTCGTGTTACAAGAATAATCTTCATTAAAATCACAGGCAACAACACCAGGCCAACACGCAGCTCATTGGGAATGCAGTGTGAAAAGAGAGGCCCACAGATTATCACTCTACGTAACTCATGTTTAATTTATCCTGGAGCAATATTGTCAAGAGCTCTACCAGTCCAAAGAACTAGACGCTGATAAAAGCTGGAATAAGACTTAGGGAAGCCCAAAAATAACACAGGCTTCGAGTAAAATGTCGCAAAATGGAGAGAAACACACTGGAGAGTGGAAGCATCAGAGACATCTTCAATATGTTTAGCGCAGCTTCACAGCAGTGTAATATAACTGCTTTAGGATTGTTAATATTTCAAAAGATCACTTCTAAATGGAGTTGACGATAAAGTGTTCACACAACGAGCAGACATGATACACAGCACTTAACCTCTGGCTCTGATTTGGAGCTATTCTACAAAAACCTGCACCTTCACAACAGAACACCGCAGAGTCCTTAAATCAGAGCAAAAAACGAACGAAGCAAAATAATCTTACATTCGACTATATGAAGTAACCCTAAACCAATTTCTGTGTGCTCTGTGGTGTGCTTTTTTCCCTCCTTCTCCTCCTCCTCCTCCTCCTCCTCCTCCTCCCCATGGCTGAGTGAAATGGAATTGCCTCTCACATTCAAAGACAGCTCTAGGAAGGTGATAATAGAGCTACTCCCTGCTGTCTGCAGGCAGGAAATAGGAAAGTGGCATATGGGGCCAGGAACCAAATAGAGAGGAAATGTGACCAGGCAAGGGGAGGAACTAAAGGAAAGGTTAATGATCAGTTCTGAATTCTACAGGGAAGAGAACCATGTTCCAAGTCGAGAGGAGAAATAAATGTGACATGATTTATGTCTTCGCCACTCACATCTAGGCTGTCACAAACAAACACATGGAAACCAACTTATTTTCTTGACAAACTTTGCCAATAAAGAAATAAATGTAGTGATCCATTTGTTGTTTTTTTTTGTTTTTTGGGTTTTTTCTTTGCTGTATGAATGTTTAATCCACATCTACAGGACATGTTTGATAGATGGCATGGAGAAAAGAATATATCACACAGAGCTACTGTTTCACACTGATTAGAGAGATGAGAAATGCAGACAGTACCGTATAATAAAGAAAGAATCCATCTTCACAGCCTCGCTATATGCTCCAACAAGTGTGAACCTACTGGCTGGTGTCCTACCATTGCCTTTATAGCAGCCGAACACACTCTCCGGCCTGCAGCATCTCCAAGAGCCTCCAGGAACTGATCCACTCTTTAAAATGACCAGGATACTACGCTCACTACACTGGGACTAAATTAGACTTTGGACACCGTACAATGATTCACGTATGAGAAAAGAAAAAAAAGGAAAAGGAAGAGATAAATCATACAACGACTATAAAACGTTAGCAGCCAATGAGTGAAAACATGAAAATTAGTGCCGGGAGTGCAATACAGTGGGTGTGTTATCATTAAGGGCCATGCAGGCTACATTAGCAGGGAGTGAATTTGCTTTCAAATTTTCACCCTGTTACCACACCTTGGTTGAAAGAGTTTGTGCCCTTTCACCACAAAGCTGGATTCCCACCCTTTAACTATCAGTTACATCTGCTGTAAAGAAGGAATCAATTTTGAAGCAATTTGCACTTGGTTTGAGCTGCTACTGAGCTTCTGATAACATTCATTGTAAGCTGTCTTTTTAATTATCCGAGGGAGTGGGTGACACCCAGGGAAGAGTAAGATGACAACTGACTGAAACTGTGGACTTGAATCAACTGTCACGCATAATATGGATGTTGACAGCATTCTACAAATACACTTTCGTTGAAACGGTGCAGAGACAGGCAGACATATATAGTAGATCTAGCTCATCAGATATCGGCAGATTGGACCCAACGCCTGACATATACACACACCATAGTCTGAACACAGCATTAAAATATTTTGCTGATACAGACAGTTGCAGCAAACAGCTGGACATTACAGACAAAGCAACATCACACAGCCCGGCTTTTTCCAGATCTGACAGCTAGATCATTTGAAGCTGACAAGATAACACTTAAATGCAAAGGTGACATGACAGTGTCTTCAGAGCCAGATGGATCAATACTCAGCTTGGCTCGTCAGGATCTGAGCAGTGGTTCTGCAGCCATGGGTTGTTGGTTTTTGTTTTTTTGTTTTTTTACGCTGCCGTTTTACAAATAGGCTATCACTGTCTGGCGCAATGTCTGGTACGTTATCAATGAGCAGATTTCCTTTCTTATGTTGCAATTGAAATATTGATACATTCAATTTAACAAAACAGCCCAGGAGTCCAGAGGAGGCTCAATACCCGTTACTTTTTTTATTTTGTACATTTGAAGAAAGTCTTTGTAGCTAACTTAGGCTGCAGTTTGAGGTCTATGAAATGTCTATCAGGTGTGACGAGAGCTAGTAGAGCCATAATAAGATAGATAACCAGGTGACTAAAAAGCTCTATGCAGGAAGGTTTAACCACACTCGAAACTAATTTGTGGCCGCAAATATGAGACTAAAATGATCAATGATCTGTCAATTCGTAGTTGCAGTCAAAAGGCGCTCGAAGAAGCCCACTTTTCCAAAACGTCCCCCAGTGAGACGGCCAAGAAGTCCCGTAGATCAGTTAGAAAAACTCGGCAAGTTGCCTTGGTGACCATCCAGGCTGCACCGACTGGCACCATCTCTATTTTTCCACCCCCCCTCACCCCCCTTCTCCCATCCACATCTATACACGTAAATAAAAAATCAAAATTCTATCTTTCAAATATTCAACAGTCCCACATCCCTGGGAGAGGTAAGGAGTATTGTTGAATAATGCAGCCAGACAGGGATCTCCCAGAGCTGGTCTCTACAGGCATCACTGAGTAGGTCTGATCCCACTTGAGTAGCATCTATCATGGTGACATCACCATTCACACAAGGAGATATGATAAGACGGTAGTACACTACTCTACTACTTGAGCCAACTCTAAAGCAGGCAGTGGTGTTACTCATTTAAACCAATCTACTGGCCATCTGTTGATGCTAAAATCATGGTCTGACTGCCATTTCTAAATCAAACACCATCAGTATGCCTTTATTGCTTTCTGCTGAACGCTAACATGTTTTTGAGAAAAAAAAAAAATTGGTAGCTCGCGAGACACTCGCATATTCTTTTACCTTGTGTGATTCTGGTGGGTGTGCAAACGTAAAAACCACAGGGACAAGCAGCTAAGGACGAAGAAAACAACATCTACATGCAGCAGCAGCAGGTCTCTACCTTGCAGATTAGGGCACTGGGAGCACTTTGCAGGGTGTTGTCACAGGTATGACGAGGGAGAATTGCGCTTGCTATCCCCAGGTTACACAAGGTGTGAACAAAATATGCAGCCAATTTGTTTTGTGCAGAATTAGAAGGGGGAAAAAACATTGCGGGAAAATGCCATGGTTTATCTGTCTCCTGTTTCCTTCAGGCTTCCTGTTTACAATGTGCGCTCCAGGGTTTTATTTTCCCTTTTATCTGTGCTTTAACAATCTCTGACTTGATTATAACAAATGTTCTCAGAGGTATATGCGAACACGTATGTTCTGGTTCAAATGGTTATTTTAGCTGGACAGCGAGTGACATCAAATCAACAACTAAACACCAGAAACAGCAGAAAGAAACCCATCCAGTCCAACAAGCTCAATCAAATCACAAGGACAAAGAGAGAGTGTGAGCATTGGCACAGGAATTACTGATCTTGGGGGAATTGGCAAGACCAACAGCAAGCAAGTGTATTACATATGGCGTGCCATTTTCACAGCTTCCACAAAGAGAACACAAAAAGTGTTATATCTCACTATCTAAGACTAATAAACAACAACCCAGTTATGCTGAATCTATTTAGTGCTGTAACAAAGACTTGAGGTAAATGGAGCTGGTGGAAGACTTTTCAGCTCGTATCTGAGCACAGCGAGATGATGAGCCGCCGAGTCTGAGCCGAGCAAAGACAGTAAATGAAGCCGTCCTCCCACTAATTCTATGAGGTGTCAGTCAGGAAACTGGCCTGCCAGGATGACATTTCAGCTCTAATCAAGCCAGATGGTTTCTTAACACTGAATAAATGAATTGATTTGTATGTAGCATCTCTAACAAGGTTCATATTCTTCTATACATGACACAAAGGTGGTCAGCACGAGAACAAGAGAGCCGCGATCTGCTAACTTTGAGCCGAGCGGTGCAGTGCCAGTCCCTTCAGTCCTGCTAACATGAATGTGACTAACATCTTTGCAGTGCTTGTATCTGTTAGGTTGACCAAGTGCTAGGACAAGGCCTCTGTTGTCATGATTGTACAAAGCTCACAACTCAAGTGTTATCTTCTGTGTCCTAACCCAGTCAACTCTATTACTATCATTAGATGGATCACACTGCACTTTGCCTATGGTGTGAACTGCTATCAATTATGCAGCCATCTTTCAATGACTGTATATTGTTAAAGTACCTGCTAATGAATTGTGAAACTACTGTGTTATTGTGTGATTGTACTGGGCAATAACCAGCTACTGTACACTTACGCGCCTTTTTCAATTAGATCTGGGTGGTGGTTTTTTTTTCAGTCATTAAGCACATTTGGTGTAAGAATGTCCACCTTACACTTAGCCAAAGGTGTTTCTGCAGTTGTTGTTATTAGCCAGCAGCATCTCAGGCCCCGTGCAAAGCCACTGCTGCATGTAAGAGGACTCCGAGGACAACACGGTAGTACCCACTGTGATTTTCGCGGGGGATTTTGATATTCACACCTGCGCTAGGTGTTGTTTGGGAGTCTGATAAGCATGTGTGAAACCAGAGGGTTGACTAGAATGGGGACCTTATTTGAAGGGGACAGATCTTTTTGGATATATCTATCGAGGACACTGTTGTTTTGTATTTTCATGCATAACAATAAGAGGAGACAAAGCTAATCAAGCACGGTGTATCTTAGCTACCAGCCATGTGTCTAATTGAAGCTGCACACGGCCATATGGGCATGTGCGAAAAATAGAATGTCCAACAACTACATAAGGATTCAAGCAGCACGTGGAAAAATAAAATATTTCCAACATCATTGCCAGTCTGGTCGTCAGTGGCTACACAGCTCCTGAAGTGAGGATTCATCTTTTAACAATTCATACAAAACCCTGCTATGAAAGAACATGTACAGAGCAGTGTATAAGGCAAAATAATTTCCAGTGCATGAAGAAATCACAGACCTTATCATTACAGGATCAGAGGCTCAAAAACAAAGTGCATGAGAGTTGCTCCTCCTCTCTCTACATTGGTGATGTTCAGAGGCAGCCTGTTATTGGAGGTGTTAATTGGCAAATTCAGTACAAGTCAAGAGCATGTTCCCTGTCGTCCTCGCGCAGCAAGGCTAGGTCATTAAACCGAGAATGGATTCTTTCATGCTGCCTTAACCCTTGAATTGCAAGTTACCATTCTGCAAACATCCCAATGCTCCATTCTACCCCCATGTGTCAAGAAGAAAAACAACCTACACTGATTCAACAGCGACGATAAAATAACACGAGGATGACATCTTGAGAGCCAGACTTTCAGTCGTACAATTATTTCAAATTGGCAGTCAAATGTCTTCGAAAAGTTCAGAAGTTTACAAATGTCTAACACCCCAACCCTCCATGAGTAAACATATAAAAGTAGCCTTTGCTGTGGTGGCTGAACAATGTGATTTTCAGAACAATGGCATCATCAGACTCCACCGATCAGTGTTCTTTTGTGTCCTGTGTATTGAACGAGGCCCTCATCCGCCTGAAATGTGAGCCTCCTTTGGGGTTCTGGGTGCGATCTCACCACTGCCTCTGTCATCACTTGCTGTGACTGCCAAATCTCTGCTCCAGAAATCAGGGCTCTCAGACCAGCACCGAAGCAAACACAATGGAGAGGGGCTGTTCTGAGACTTTGCACAGGCAGCGATGGCTTCAACACATTTAATCGAACACAAAGTCAGCTCCACCACTTCTGCACAGAGAGCACGAGGAGCCCAACGCATGGCAAGACAACTGTGAGGTGATACTCGCAGCTCGCAACGCCATGAGAGTTGGCAGTCTCTCATGCCAACGGTGACCAGTGCACAGACAGTTGAATATGCTTCTCTCCTAAGTTGTTAATTATCGAAATGACATTGATGTGAAGAGGGCATTCTAGCCAGGTGACCTTAATCCACTTGCTATCTCTCTGTTTTGTTTCGATTTGATTAAACCCTTTAACAATCTCTTTTTTTTCCCACTTGTGTTATATTTTCTTGGCAATGGCACGATCCGATAAACATTGTTTAAATATTTACAAGAGTAATTGTTGAAAATAATGATTTAGTGGAATGGTGCCTCATCTGTCTTTTGCCTACCAGTTATCCTCCATTTACTGGCCATTAAAGAAAAAGGTATGTTTGCTTAATAAAATTCAGATATTGTAAAAGTTGTTGTCATTTATTAAATGTTAGATTTTCAGTTTAAGTTTGATATCAGTTAATGTGAGCGCCTCACAAAGACAGATGTGTGATGTTAACAAACACTAAAAAAACTGTCAGCTGGTGTAAAGCCAATAATAATAAAGGACAATTACATGTTTTTGTCGCATTCAGTTAGCGTTGCACTTATAACTTGTAACTAAAACAAAGTTAAAAATTCATAAAAAGCAGCTGAGTCTGCAATATTTATAGACATGACAAATCTTCATCATATGCATCAGAAAATAATTGTTGTTGTCCAGCCTCTCAAACAGTTCAGTAATAATGACTCGCTCCAATATTGTATTTTGATTTTTTGGAATATGGATTACACATTTTCTGCAATTGTCATTTTTATTCATCAACACCAGATATTAAAACTTTACCGATAGACAAAACTAATGTATAAGGTGTTATTACATTACAAAATGAGATTCATTACATCTTTAAACAATGTTGTTGTTGTATGGCTGCCATATAACAGCTGTATATAACTACAGCAATAAATCAAGTAAGATCATAACAGCTGTACACGTGAACCGTTTTGTATTTTGAAATTTCTTTTAAAAAAAAGGAGCAATTTTTTGTTTTACTTTTATTATTTATGATTTATTTTGTTCCTATTATTGTGCATTTACTGATTACTTTTTCTTTTTACTTCGTTATAGATCATTTTATCTATTTTAACTTTAATTTGCAGTTTATTTATATATTATTATTTATTATTTACTCAGTTTTTTGGACATTTAAGTATATATGATATTAGGCACTTGGATAACATTGTCACTGTCTACAATCTCAAAAATGACTTCAGCTGATTTCCATTTAATTGAGTTAAACTTTTAATGACACGTATAGTCTATATTAGACCATTATTCAACTCAATCCACTTTAAAACACTCCAGTACCATAAGCTTATCTCTCTTCAGCTCTTCTCTGCACAGGATAACCTATAAGCTCAAATAAGCAGTGGTGAAGTGCCAACAGCTATACTGTACGTCAGCTTCCTCCCTCTACTCTCTACTTGAAAATGACTGTGGTCCCCTGAAGCCGGTGACTTCCCTGTCTCCCCGAACTCAGCACCGACTGGTGGTGCAGAAGCACTGCTGATTAGCATGCAGTAATGATGGTGAGCTGGGCTCCATTGTTCTAACACCTCCCCTCTCCTCCGCACCAATCTGTCACCATTCAGTGGGCTAGAGCTGCCTCAAATGCTTCTCTCCACAAATGAGATGGATAATTAGTTGCCCCTCACGAATGCTGCACTCTTCTCACCCCTGATTGCTTTCACCTTCTTGCTCCTGGCAATTTTGACACCTTGTAATCAGCCTGCTACTTCTCCATCTCAATCCATATCCCTTTTTCCTATTTTTTTTTGCCCGCTTTCGTTTTTTTGTAGCTCTTAAATCTATTTCAAATCTTCTGCCTCTAGTAGCAAATGTCCCAAGGAGATAGAAGGCGCACATATCTAATATTCAACTGGAAAGGGTGGCAACAGCGCCTCAGAGCAAAAGTGAGTTTTCTCAGACAGTTCACATTACTGTATACACAAGCGAGCATGTATACAGTGTACGGAAATACACACACACACACACACACACACACGCTGACACAAAAAAAAAAAATCCTAGCTGTCAGTACGAGTTTCCTCTTCCAAATAACAATGAATGACAACATAATTATGAGCAAGCAGCTGTTCATGATCCCAGAGAGAAAAGCATGCAGGCTGCACAATGTTCGACTCTTCACAGATTAACCAGAGACGATCATTAGGGATATGTATTTGCCAAAAAAATCTGAATAAATTCTCCCCTCAGCATCCATGATTATGATGATGATGATGTGAAATGTAAAATTCTGTGGTTTATGTCACTGCAAAATAAACATGCATTATGTTTGGCACATTGCATTAGATCAATATGTAATAACCACCTTTGTAAATACACCATGACATGTATAATCTGTTTTTCCTTCAACGTAGATCATGTGTAGTGCTCATCTATCTTAGTCTAATGACTCACTAGTTGAGAATAGTTGATAGCATTACTGCATCACGTTTTTTACAACCCTCTGAGCTATTTATGAAACAGTGAAATGCTCAGCGCAGCTACCAGTAAAGGTTGAAATAACAAATCAATCAGTCTATTAAGCAGTATTTGATTAATAAGAAGTGAATTATAATGCCCAACACTTGTTAAAGAGGGAAAAAAAATGCTTGTTTGCAGCCTTCACACCAGCTCATCTACCCAGCAAAAGTGTTACCAGCCCATAGCTGAAGAGCTGTAAGGTTCTCACTGCACAACCAAGTTTTCCAACACAGTGTCCCCGTTTCCTCAAACATCATCACACTGAAGGGTGAAAATCATTGCAATTGTTTGCTAAGGTGTGAATAAATACTGCACAAGTAAAAAGCTGATGCTGCTGTTTAGAAAAGACATGATATATACTGTACATACTGTAAAAGTTGTTCTTTCACACAATGGAGAGTCAGTGACTGAAACATCATCTGTTCTTTTTCCAAATAACAATAACCTCTATTTCTTACATTTTGTTTTAATTGTTAATATGTAGCCTTATTGGAGTAAAAACATCATGTCCTCTTTATCCATTAAAATAAATGTACAATATATACATTATAATATTAGATTATTATGAAAAAGAATCATTACTATTCAAATAGCAAGGTAATTGGGCGTCTAATTGAACAATAATCTTGCGCCTAATGTTAAGTGTTGCCATCTGTGTAGATAGTTTTAATGAACACATGGCATACTAACTTTTAAAATGATTTCAAAGTTGGAAACAACAAACACACAAAAAAGGAGGCAAAGCTATTGCGATAATTTTTCTGAAATACACAGAAGAAATTATCGCAGATTTCTGTTTGTAAAGCAAATCTTCACCATCATCAGCCTTTGACTGAACATCTCACTAAAGGAAATTGCTGCATGTTATTAATGCAAAATGTGTTTTAAAATAAAAATGCATCAACTTGTTACAAAGAGCTAATAAATACACATCTTGTCCACCTCATGTCTTTATGTATGGCTGCACTTGATAGCATCTCAGCCCTGTTATATATTTTATGCTGAAACCGATTCAAATGATTAAAAAATGTTGAGTAAATATCGGCTTTATTTGCTCATATATACCATATTACGCGTCATCATCACTTAGTACTAGAGTAAAATCTCAGTGAGATATTAGAAAAATATAATGGGCAGGAAAGTGTACCATTCAATTCTTCAGTATTAAATAAATGGATTCAAGTCTTATTGCAGTGTCAAATCCAGTACAGCGCATATACCTCATGGCAGGCAGGACTAGACCATGAATACAGTAAGTCTTGAAGTAGTTGTGGCCTTGGCCCGTCAGTCTCTGTTGTCAATGTCAATTGTCCGCTTCATTCTTAGCAGAGAAATGTGAGTAGAGGTGGCTGTTCATTCGGTCCTGAGGAACCACAGCGTGGCAGAAAGCGCATTTATCAGGGCTGCTGCTCTGAGGCGTCGCCAGCTCTGTCCCCACGTCAACTGCATCACACAGCTCAGGGCTCCAGAGAGGCTGCAGAGCAGGATGAACCAAAGAAAACAATATATTATTCATGCTCTAAACAATCCTTACACTCACTCTATTAAAGCATGCTGGACCACTTGGCCTTCACGCTGAAGTATCTGTTGCTTTGAGGAATAAGAGATGTCCTCTGTCAACCCAACAGTCTGCACAAATTCTCAGCTACAGTCAAGGCAAAAGGCTATGCCCAAGTGTTTAATTATTTTACTATTAATGTGTTCATCCAAACGGTCACAACACTTTCCCCTAATATAAATGCCTGTGGTGATGTAATCCAGGCAAACAATCATATTCTAAAAAAACTGGACCAACTTTTAGATCTTACTGCGTGTCATTCACAATTTTTTTATTAAGCGTTCACACACATCAGCAAATAAAATCCCACTTAACCACCGTACTTGTTTCATCAGATTCAGACACTGTAATGTGCTTCCATCTGGCTCACACTTTCCAGCAAAAGATGCCAAATATAACCAGAGCATCCATGCTTAAGTAAAAAAAGAATTAGCACACATTACACAGTAATACGTTTCAAGTTAAGCCAAGGGGATTTTTTTTTTTTTTTGGACTTCACACCGTTTTACTCCTCCATTAGCAAAGACCAATCAGAAACTGATAATTTGCTACTAGTTTTCTCAGACCTTCTCCTGTGATTCTCACCTGCTGGGGTCCCCGCACGCTCTCCTGGGAGAGCGAAGATGATGTGGAGTGGGAGGGGGATGTAGGGTAGACAAAAGACACGGGCAATTCCACGGGCTCCTCCTCTGTCAGTGTGGAGGGGATGCTACTGAGAGGTCGCTTTGTGGGTATGGTCAGACCAATGTGTCTCTCTTGAGCACTGTTCAGGAAGTCATATTCACTGTCCGCAGAGGGCGGGAATTTGACGCTGAGTTTGGTGAGAGAGTCTACCAAGTCCCTGTCCTCTGGGCTGGCACCACGGGACGCCAGAGATGTGGGCAGGGGTGGGACATCCACCGCTGACCTCAGTGCTGAGGAAAAGGGGCTCTCGGCCTCCGCTGTACGATCTGTGCACTGGATGGGCATGGAGAACCGCTGATCTGTCAGACGGCAGAAAAACATGAGATTTTACCCAGTTGTTCTGTTTCTTTCAGCATGTTGACACATTCCAGTGCTGGATTCCCAGACATTTGAGCTCAGCAACGATTTGAGAAGTTGCACACGCTAAAACATAATCCAGGTCCTTGCAATGCGTTCACAGCAGAAAAAATATTTTTATCACACTTTGTATTAATTATTAGACAAATAATTATGTTATATTATTAATCATACAGCACGTATCCAGAGTCAACATCATGCATTCGTCAGTGGAATTATTAAATGTGTTTATCCACACGGTTTTTACAAAGGTGGCCGGCAAGGTGTAAGGGCAATGAGGCATTCAAGTACAGCCCTGGTTAAGGTGTTGCCATCTAATTATCTTAAAGAACAAAGCAAAAGCTAGTAATCTCATCACTTGTTATGACATATATAAACCTAATTCAATTCAACACATTTTCTTCTATTGAATTAAGAAAACAAGAAGATTTCGGTACAAGGAAGGTAATATTTGTTAAATATTAATATTACCATTTGATGTATCATTTCCTCCATGAAATCTTTTAAGGTGGTCTTTTTGTCTCCTGGTTAGAGTGCGAATCTGCCGGAATTTTCCTTGAATTGCTTCAAATGCATCCAGCATGTCCTGACTGACAAACCAATAAATAAAGAGTGAGAAAAAAAATCCGTTCTTTAACTGTAACGGCAATGATTTTTTGCGTAAGGAGAGACACATACTAGTCAACGCTGCTGTTGACTGGCATATTAGGAGCAACAGCAACAGTGCCCATGTTCTCCTGAAAAAAGACACATTACATGTATAGTGGTCATTAGCAATAATTATCCATGGGACATATATAGTGAACACATCTGCAGATTTATCTACACTCCACAAATGTATATTTACTTATGAATGCTTCCTGGCCTGTTAAATAATGAACAGTAAAGCTCAAGTGGCTGAGCTGTGCAGGGATATTATCCTCTAGCACCATCTGGTGAAGTAAAAGTGGATACACCTTGTGTGGTGTAAAACAGAGGGTGGACGCTATGACAGCAGCCATGTAATCACAGGTCTTCTTAATTGCTAAAATCATTGGAAGACAAATAAATGGAAGTATGATCAAAAAATGAAAACCTTTTGATAAAAGTCAAAACCTCCCTGAAATATCATGTAATTATTATAAGTGTAAACAAGGGTCAGAAACACTGAAATGTCACATATGCAGGCTGCTTTGTGCTGTACCAGCACATAAAGGATGAAGCCGTCACAAAGAAATGCTCAAAAGTCAGCTCACATTTGGATCAATGATACTTGGAGCTTCATAGTTACAGTTGTATTCATTTCCATTGTTGACACAAATGCAACAACATCAAGCAGAAGTACTAGCAACGTGTTTATATGTGAGAGGAAGCTGCTATACACGCTCATGTATAATATCAAGCGCAAGAATGAAGAAAAACAAGTTTTTGGAGCCATGACCTTGCAGATTTCACATATGTAGACATAGACAGAGGACAGCGTAGCACAGCAAACATACCTTGTACTGAATATTCCTATAAGCGCTGGCCCCATCAAGGAGATGGTTGCAGGGCTCACATTTCATCTCTCCTTAGGAGCCAAAAACAGTTATGATAACGATAATTAGTAGTCCGTGAGGAGGCAATGCTTGATGAAGCATATTATGTATCATTTATGCCAATTTGCTGTGAATGCCCACAATGCAATGCAAGTGAATTATCTTGTTGGCATATAAGCAGAGAGATCATCTGGCACGTTTCACTAACCTGATGGTTGCCTTGTTGCCGACAACTTAGCTTCAAGTTTTGAAATCAACTGCTGCTGGTCCTCTATCTGCTTTTGAAGTTTTTGCGTGTATCGCTCATAATATTCAGTCTGTAAAAATGAGGTTTCTGTTATTTTTTGTTTTTTTATACACCAATATCTGTAATCTGGTCTATGATGTCTATATTCCTGTGCATGTCACATGTTCATATGCATATATACAAGAGATTTTGAGATATTCCATCAATAAAATGAGTAAAACACACTTTCAAGATGTGAAGTAGAAAACCTGCAAGCCACTCTGCAACCTATTATTTGAACTAAATTGTAAATATTTCTCTACCAAACAACATTTTCATCCTTGTGTCATTACCATTTGCTGTAGCTCTTTTTTAGCATTGTCCTTTTCAATGGAGACCTGGCGATAAGCTTCAAAAGCTTTGTTGAGCTGGTCTCCGATGTTCCTTTCCATGCCGTGTGCTCCACAATCATCACTGACACAGCAGACATGAGCCCTGAGTGAAATCCCAAAATGTTTGAAAGCGTACCTACAATTTGTTCCAGCAGAAACACGCTCTCAAAGGCTGTTAGTTGGCTCGTTTTATATATAAGTTTAAACACATAACACATTTTTAAAACTAATAAAAAAGGACTCAACAAATCTTTGACAGTGTTGTTAAAAGATTTGGTTGATTTATGTAAACTATTGATGCAACGACAAAATTAAGTAAACACTTCCTAACATGTATTTATTACCAAACAGCACTGGTAGCATTGAGGTATCAGCTTACGAGCAAAAGCAAAATTGCATTAACATTTTCAACAATCGCTGCCTTGTTCCAGTTCTGCATAAGAAATTATCTCGACGAGCAGCTAAGCCACTTGCAAAGTAGTGACACATAAAGTTACTCAATGCATTTGTAATTTCTTGCACAACTCGTGTTAAGATAACTGACCTAAACAATCCTTACATTTTTGTCTTTTGTTGACCAGTGTCAGTGCTGACTGTCAAACAGCTATTGAGCAACTTTGGAACAACTGCAGTAGCATACTTACTGATATTTAACATGGATGTGTTGAGATGATAAATGGGATGTCAGTCTTACCCAGAGCTGCATATAAATCATGGATCAATCCTCATGATAAATGTCATACCTGCCTGTGATACTACACACCAGTGCCCTCCTGGATGAAGCCACAGTAAAGCCAGCAGGCTGAGTTAGAGAAAGTACATTAGCAGTAACGTTGGAGCCTAGCGAGACACAGCAGTGCAGCACTTTAAAGAGTAATACAAAACCTAATCCACACAGTTCCGTATTCTTTTAACTGTTACTGACCGGTTAGCCATAGCTCATTCAACCGGTGGTGGATGAAGCGACAGAATAACAACTCCTCATTTCAGTCCACCCCGCTGCCACTGAGTGTCTGTCCTCTTACCTTCATTCGAGTAACTGTTAAAAGTCGAATTTATTGTTGTGACACCACGGCAGCGTCGTCGCCTAATCTTCAGATGCAAAGTTACGAAGCGCCGGAGAGGATATGGCAGCGTATGTTTTACATAGCCTAGTTGAGTTGGGAACTTCCCTCGGGGAATCCCCGTGCTCTGTAGACTTCCGCCTTTGCTCGATCCTGGCCAATCAGAGCGCGGGTCGGAGGAGCGCTGGGCGGTTAGCTGGTTGAGGGTTCTTCCAGCCTACGCGTCTGCAAACCGACTGTTGTGCATGTGAAAACTGTCCTCAAACTAAACTTAACACTGTGCTCATTTCACTCTCTAACATTTAGTCTTACTCTTTTGAACGTTCAACAAGTTTTGTTGAATAAATGTGAATTTAGCATGTTACAAACGGGCAAAAAAGTACTACGGGGGCTCCTATTACATACCACTTTAATTAGGATAATGTGCCATCCAGGCCATTTTACACGACAAGGCCACAAGATCAGCCTATATTTGCAGGTTTAACGTTGCACTCGAATGTGCACTCAGGGACCGAGTGCACCCAAACATCCAGGCACATATATTCAGGTGCAAGACAAAAAAAAAATATTTGCACAGTGGAGAAAAGTCTGCACACTGTAAGTATTCATGTAAATAGTTACATTGTCATTTCAGGGCAACATGTAGACCTTCAATGTCTTTGTCAAGCTGGTACAAAGAAGAAAGGTCAACAATGTTTTATCTGTTTATTTCTGTCAATTGAAATGTGTGCAGAGTCTGAAGACCCCTCTCATTTGTGTATATCATTTACATAAAAATAAAATACACACAAAATTGACATGCAATTATCTGGGGGCTTGGGGGGTCTGGGAGGTTGCCCAATTAGACTGATTTCTAACAAGTGATTCAAGATTATTTCACCTTTCAATAACAAGGAATTTTAAATTGCACAAGACATAGAAATATAAAAGTACATGGAAGATCCACAATTTGCTGTGTGTCAGCTGATTTTTGGCAACTGCATTAAAATTTGCATCAGTAAAGTAAAATATAAACTGGGTTGTGCAATGTGACTCTCCTCATACAGTTAATTTCTCTATATCACAGACCTCCAGTGTTGGTAGAAAATTAAACTACATCAGTGAGCCACACTGTTGCTTGCTCCTTGAGCTTACCAAATACATAGCACACAAGATCTGCAGCTAAAAACAGTCCCAGCCAAAGTCACTTATTTGGTCATTTTTTAAAAAGTATAATCCTTAAAAAGATATATATTTGTGAACTAATGCATTATTGATTTTAGACTTTTCATTGGATTTGTTGACAATAAGATGAATTATCTTTTTGGCTGAGTAAGGATTTAGATGTTCAGAGTTTCTCTCTTGTAGATCATCAAACTGAATTTTCATAATTAGTGTTTTTGTTGATGTTGCTTCTGTTTAGGAAATATTGAGCTGGTAAAAAAAAAAATATGACAGTTAAGTCATAACAAGCACTTTTCACAGAAGGAAAATCACAGGTGTAAATAATAAAAGTTATGATGGCTGAATTCCTCGTAGCTGCTCCAGTTTCAGGGTCCTGCATGTTGTGTTTGCTGCCTCGCTGTCACACCATCATGACTTACTGGGACACTGTAACAGAGTGGAGCCATCACTAATGTTATCAGTAATACTTGTGCTTTTCCTACCATGACAAGTCAGAAAGTCTGCTACAATAAAGGCCCTTACAGCCTCAGTGTTTAAGTTCTCCTACTGATTTGTCTTTTCTTTTCATCACTGGTGGATAAATATGTTATATGTTTTGAATTCTCATCTTTAATGATAAGATTGCAGGATTGGGGCTTATAGGTAACCTCAACATATATATAGCACATTGTATTAATGAAATATGTAGATGTACAAACTGATTCCCACTTCTGTATTCTATGTGTGCACACGTGACAACCAAACGAAGGGACAGGGCTCTGAACAATAATTTAATCAGAGTCCGTTAATGATATCAGGGTGTATTGATTGCACTTTGAACACACGTTTACAACAGCAAGATGCATACTGTCACCACTGGAGGTCAGCAAAAACTAGGTACTTTATAATGACTAAGCATGAATGAGAGGACATGTCTCACTCCATATGCAGAAGGAATAAGAAACTCTGCCACAGACTGTAAAGACTCTATGGATTTTGTAAAACTGGGAACATGATTTGGAAACCAACATATCAGAATATCAGTAGTCTAAAATGCTTGTATTGTGTAAGTATTCACTCTTCATCTACATGTGGGTGGTGTGGCCTTTTTCGGTTTCGGATTACACACTGGTTTCATATGTCTATGGTCAACAATAGTCCGCGGGGTTACTCCTGCCTGTGACAGATGCAAGCAAGATCCTGCACCCTTTTCTCTGGCTTTCTGGTTTACCAAACTTACCATACTTACCATAATTCCAGCACAGTCAAACAGTATGGTCATCTCAGCCCCTCTGTCAAATTTTTCCATTCTTTTGAATCAAGTAACAGCACCAATCAAAACCTTTGCTGATGGATTTGTGAGGTTATATATTTTTCTTAAAAAGAGAAAAAATAAGATGCACACTGGGATCCACTGTGAAATCTGAAATAAACTAGCAGGCTTTTATTTCTGACGTGTATTGCTCTGCTCCTTCTAGTTCTTGAACTTGGGTTAGACAATTGTGACCACAGTTTATACCACACAGGCCCAGGTTGCTATGTTGTGGCCACAGACTCAGTAACATGTGATGTTAAGTCCCTGTTATGTTCCCCCCAATGCATTCCTGAAAACTTGTTCTGAGCCAAAAGTGTCAGAGTTGATGAGAGATGAATATTTGGTTTTTCATCTACCAGTGTACAGTGTTCACAGCATTTTTTCTGTTCATTTGAGATTTATATCAACTTTAATGTTGTAAATTGACCAGAAAACCTTTTTCTATTTTACCATTTATGTGTGACAGTAACACATTAAGATTCATACATTTATGAAAAATACTGCAGTGGCTTGATTAACCCAGTCCCTATGTAGTGCTTTTTTCTTTCCACTACTTCAAAATCCTAAAATAATAATAAGGCCTTTAAGTCATTGTCCTATATCCTTTTCTTTCAACAATCACCTTCATAAAGAGAATGATAACGCAATACACAGTCATAGTAACATTATTGTTAAAGTCCTTCCTGTTTCAAAACTGCTAATTTCCTGGACATCTCAGCAAGCCTCCATTGTTTCATATAGAGGTATGACTGTAATCTAAGTTTATCCTTCTGACATGAATCACCTCTGACCTTCACTAGAAGCATCCTTTTCCCAGAGTGCACTGTGCACCAAAGAGAAAACACGATGCAAGGGGCCACCCAAGAAATACTGCCAGCACAGAGACATTCACCAGTAGATGGCAGCTCAGAGTGACTTACCAAGATGTAGTATCCTTTTAACTACCTTAGAGGGATTTTAACCTTAAGTTATTTCATTTTTTTCTGAGCATAGAGGCAGTGTATCATGTATGAGCCACTAAAGCAGGGCATTTGCTTTGTCACTCTCATTCTATAATTGAGTGTGAATGTGGTAGTGGTGTAAAAATCAAAAAACAGACTCCCCTTATGCTGACATCTACAAATGTATTATTGCATTAGCATTTAGGGTGCTGCAAAAAATAGATTTTTGAAACTGACTTGAATAAACAGGTACTCTTACCTTACAAGTTTATGTTTTAATAATGTCATAATTTACAGCAGGTGAAAAATATAATTTTTACTTATTTGTGAGATTTACAAACTTGGCTCAACTTGCTCCAGATCTCCCTCCTGATGCAGTAGAAACAAGCCAATCAGTTGGCACGAGGTACATTCTTGCACCTTTCTCCTGGATATGTGAAAGTATGTCCTGGGATATTTTACACACAGCTCTCTGTTACCTCACCATGGCCAGGAGGCACAGATGCTGGAATTTGTGATCGTGTAGAGTATCAGACTCAGTATTTGTGTTGGGAACAATACAATGTTCAGCCAATTACATTTTAAAAATTGACTTATATTGGTAGCTTTGATGTACTCAAAAACAACTAACATGCAGGATAGCAAGATAAATGGATGAACATTTATTTTCTCTGGTATGAACTAGCACAGAACCCCGTGTGTCCCGTCCAGCACAGTGGGACTCCAGTGGCCTGACTCCTCCAGGGATCGTTTTCTGGACTCCTGCCACAGAGGTTGTCGTCTCTGACCCTCACTGACATTCCAACCTCAACCTCTGCTCCTGCTTTGAATGACTTACACTCCCAGAGTGCTACAAACAACCTCAATTCATATAAAAAAACTCTGTGAATTCTTTTCAGGACGATAACAGCAGGCCATCTAAAGGGTTTCACATATTTTTTCGTGGTTGCTTTGAACTCTGAATTTATGGCAGTGTCACATAACTCTTGTCTTGTGGTTCTGGTAAAGAAAAATGCCATTTAGACTGTGGTATACTGATACACCATGATTTCATAAATGAATTTTGGCTGAGGCATATGAGTCATTTCAAAGACCCCACAATCTTCTACCTCAAGTAACATTTTCTCTCTCTGTTCAGTCAATCCTCACTTTGTTCATCTTTCCTGAGGAGGAAATTCTATTACCCAGCCGGCTGCTCTGGATATTAATATGTTATAGAAAAAACATTTTAAAAAACTTGATTCAAGACAAATAAAAAAAAAACAGGCATATCTCCACAATGCACTCTTTATCAACTTAGCTGCCATGTCTGGGTGAGAGCAAACCTAAAGATGAGAAAAGTGCAAACCTGATGAGACAGATTTATGAATACTCTCTTCCCTTTCATGTGGCAGTCTGCTCTGTTTGATCTCTCTCTCTCTCGCTCTCTCTCTCTCTCTCACTGTCTTACAAGTCCTTCCTGCACTCTCTTCATTCTCCTTTGTGTGACTCATAAATCATAACTGTCTCCACAAAAGCTCCACTATGCATTTCGGTGAGGTACAACACTCGCATCGGCTAAAAGGCTTATGTGCATCATTTATCTCACAACTCACAAGCATTTCCGTCATCAATATGTGCATTTCCTGCACGCATTGTGAGACCACAGTGTATTAACACCTCAATAAACCTACACATCCTGAGGTGTCAAATAGCAGAAGAAGGGAAATACTCTATAAACCATTGTTGCCTTTAGACCTGTAATCAGTCCCTGTTACATGTAGCTACTGAAAACAGACACACTATACGCTCAATGTGGACAATAAAGTGAGCAGAGAGATGTTTTTCTGTCAGGAAATGAGTCTCCCGAAGTGATTTTTGTCTTATACTCTGACCTCACCACTTACGAGAGGATATCAGTGGTGCAGAGACGCCTCATAAATTTCAGCACAAATGATCTCTGGGGAGATGCAGTGTCCTTTTCCAGCATCATCAAGCTTACCCTGGAGAGGACATGAAAGGGTCACATGTGTTGCCCTTTGTCCATTATAGAACATTGCTGTGTGGGAGGTTTATTGAATGATCTGTGCCCCCAGCATTCACAATTAGTAGGATGAGTGAATTATTTGCATGCACAATACTGTGATGTTCAAAGGATTGTGATCATCTAACGTTGTATTCCCCATTCAGGCAGCCCCATTGTCCTTTGCATCATGTCTCAGTAGTGAAAAGGATACTAAGCTTGCTGTTACAAGGAGGCCCTGTTCTAGAAGCACGTCGTACTGGAGCCTGCTTGGAGCCAATGAAGAGTCCATCCATGTATCCTCTGTGTCTGGCAAAATAAACAATCTGCTGTAGGTCCACAGAAACGTGAGATCAGACAGAGGGCAGAGCTGAGGACTCTGGCATGCCAGGGGGAAGAGGGGGAGAGGAGGAATGCGGGGGGGGGGATCAGATTTCAGGAGCCCAGAAAGAGGGAAAGAGGTGGCATGGAAAGGAGAGGAACCTTGCTGTCAAGAAAGTGAATTGTAGAGGCAAACCATTTTATTTTACTATGAAGAGGTGTGTTTTTTTTCTAGAATATGTGAAAGTAGACGTGAGTAGAGGTGTGTGTGTTTGTGTGTGTGTGTCATCAAAGCAGACCAGTGAGCCACTTTGGTATTCATCAGAAGCTAAAGCTGCACACAATATTGTTGTGGTTGAGACTCTGGCCTCAGGGACTTCCTGCTATTTGAAGAATAAGATGGGGTGGGGAAGAGTGTGTTGCAAAACTGTGTGAAGATTCTGAACTTCTGAGAATTTTACACAATTAATCATTTACTCAAAATCTTGAGTGCATTTTTGGGATTGCTGATTGTTACTTGTACCTTCCCAGTGACCCTGAATAAGGGATTAAATAACACATTTTACAAAGCAGAAATACTGCAAAAAAACTTTGCTGCATGCTTATAGAATTTCCTGATTGATAGTGAGAGGAAGTTCTCTCCCTGTGCCTGTTACATAAGAGCTTAACCACAAACCTCTCATTGAGCAAGATGCACTTCAGATTATATGCAAGGTTATCAATATCATCTTAACAAATCTGAACATCCCTTGATATCTCTTTACCTCTTTATAAATTGATATATCAACTGTAAACTTACCTGTCACTGTCCCGACACAAAAAATCAAGTTTATAGTATTTAAATTGAAATCATTGTAAACCTTCACATTTGGTCAAATGTAATTATATTTAAGATTATTTAACACCAAATGCATATGCAAATTCTCATTTTATTTGACCAATGCCAACAGTCCAGTAGTCTCCCCAAAGTGAGCCAACAATATATTACTGGCTGTCTTCAAACAAATGCATTGATTTTTAATTCGTCAGCATAAGATAAGGCATTTTGCATGCCCCAAATCAATGGTCATGTGAAAAGAGAGGGTCACAGCAGTGTACGCTTCCCACAGAAGCTGAATGCTTTCATTCCTTTCTTCATGGGAAATGTGGGAATCAACAAATATTCCTTCACACTGTTATGCTTCCCAGTACCTGAAAACCAAATGTCTCAGGTTGCATATGATTTACGCTCTCATGGGATTGGGTGAACTTGATGAGGCATGTTGCATTTTTCACAATTGGCTCACTGTATACAGATCTCATTTCTAAAAGCTGTACAAACAGTGTGCACAAAAAGCTGGCTGTTGTATCAGTTAGGATTTAAACGTCCTGTGCACAGGTTGGCATCTGTTGATTTTTGCCACTGCTCTTCAATTGTCTTCAAAATTGAAAATTGAAAATCTTATACCAACTGTGAACTAGTGCATAAAAATCAGTGGAGATGAAACAAAACTGAAGAAGTGAAAGGGCATATGAGTTAAGGGAAAGAGTCCCTAGCTGACCTGTGGGCAGCTCAGCTCACATAAAGAGCCCTCTAGTGCTCTTCATTACTCAAGCTCATGAAAATTTAATCAGCAGGAGACTTACAGCTCCACATAAGCTATTTCTACCAGCAACAGGAAACACGGGGCATGCATTAACAGTATTAGTTATCCTACATTGAAAGTAGTGGAAATCATAATTTTTGGTGCATTAGGGTTAGTTAAACACACTTCCCGAGGGGTTCTCAGGGAATAGATTATAGAAAGAAGCCATTCATTCACAGCATTTCTTATGATTTTAAGGCTTGGTAAGATTCATCTGAGACTATTCAGCTGTTTAACAGATGACCAAAGAAAACATTAGGAGGACAAAAGTGAAAAGTTAAAGTACAGGCTACAAATTCAGTTTTAATTTCTGCAAAATTATGCTGTGTGGATGTTTTTTGCTTTGATCTCAATGAATTTTAACCCATTGTGCACTTTCCTCTTTTAAAAAAAATTAAGATTAAGATTAAGAAAACCTTTATTGTCCCACAATGGGGAAATTGTCACTGTCAGGCCTGAAAGAACTGCCTTTGTACACATATGACTCTCATTCTCCAGACATTTGACAAAAGCTACATGTGGGTATATCGTAAAGTTACTTTGATCTGTTTTTACACATAATCTGTTTTTACTGTTAATTTTGTTTCTGGAGGATGGGCTGTGCCGATTTTCTAGAGTTCCCTCTATAGACTTTTTTATGAATAAGGCATTGATAACAACTCTTTGCAAAGGAGTGATAATTTAGTAATATTGATGACAGTCGATGGCAGAACCTCCACCTCCACCAAAGTAAACTTAAAATCATTGTTAAGGTGAATGAATTAACTGCCCCAGTGAGAATGTGAACAATGGCATTATGCTGAGGCTGAACAGCACCACACAATGTTTACAATAAAGTTTGGAGAGTTGCCTGGCAGCAGAATGTACACAATGAAAGAGCCCACTGGCGCTGCTCTTTATGTCAGTGTCAGGCCTGAAAGAACTGCCTTTGTACACATATGACTCTCATTCTCCGGACATTTGACAAGAGCTAAATGTGGGCCAGGCTGGACAATAACACCTTTCCTGCTGCTGTCAAGTGTTTCCTCTCATATTTTTGAAAGTATTCACAAAAGTATGCATATAACAATGTCATGGAGGAATATAATTATAGATAGATAGATAGATAGATAGATAGATAAATAGATAAATAGATAGAGTAAGGATTAACTCACACAAAATAGTAGATTCAAGGGTTATAAATAAGTGCAAAGATTCCAAGCATCTAACACAATTCTTTTAGGGAAAAAAGGGTCATGCTAAATTGTTCATTGTATGTGAAACCAGTAACACGACTCATTCATTTTTTGATAACTGAGCAAAGCTGTCATGAACACCACCCCAACAGCAACACTTAAAGACCAGAGTTGTGAATGTGGCCTTTTTTTCTTGTGTGACACACACATAGGCACCCACAGCTCTCTATTGTGGCTAATTTATGGTCAAGAGCCAGGGGAAATGAATCCGTTGCTGCCAAAGAGGGGTTACATGCCCCAACCCTTCCATCCAGGCAGGAAGGCAAAGAGCTGTTACTGAAAGCTTCCTGGAGCTGCTAAACCCTGCGCAACACTGATTGTGTGCCACTTCTCAGGAATCTAACACACAGAGGAAGGGAGGAAGAACATCTCTCCTTCCCTCTGCCTAACGCAGAATGAGCAGTGAGACTGTAATTGCTGTTATGATTTGTGAGGACAAAACAGAGAGTAATGCTTCCTTCATATACTTCAGAGTTGTTTTTAGGTAGAGACTGTTTACACTAGTTCAGGGAACAGTGTGAACAAGTAGCGCAATGTCCTAAAATAACCTCACTCTCTTATTTCCCTTGGAAATACCCAGTGAGATGTGAGTGTGAGCTTGTGTATCTGCGGGTTTGTGCCTTAGTGATCTTATAATCTTTACATCTGTGCATGTTTGTGCTTATTTGAGTGATTAAGCATGTAATCAAAGTGGCATCTATAATGAAAGGACATCTCTTTCAGGGGAACAGTATGCTCTCTAGGTATCTACCTCTCTATTGGCAAAGACTGTGCTTTCAAATCAAAATAATCAGCTTGATGAGATTTAATGGTATATTATATATATTCTAATTTTAAATAAGGCATTCCTTTCAGGTGTGGTTTGTGTTTATACATAAAAACTTATTCAGTAGGGTCATTTAGGGGTAATCGTGCTACACAAACACAGGGATCAAAGATAACCTTTCCTTTCACTGCTTCATAAAAGGTGGTGATTCAATTGCCCCCACCTCTACCGACACCCACCCACCCCTTTTGGTATCCTGAGCTGAGTGCTGATTCAGACCTCGCTCCCTTTCCTCTAATGCTGACCCACTGACTCTTGTTGGCCTGGTGAACTTTTCTACAAGCTCTACTAGTGACCTCTGATTTCATTTAAGATCGACATATTACACCTATGTATCCACATTGTGCCAGTGCCCCCAATAAAAGGGTACTGATACACAACAATACAGATCTATAAGCACACACGTCATGTTTAATTTGTATTGTATCTCTCTTACTTTTCCAGCTGACAGTCGTGAAAGCAGCATGCTATCAACAACTGCTAATTAAAAGCAGGAACACATGACGGTTCAACTGTTTAGGGAGACTATAAAGGCGGAACAAGACAGTAGTCATAGTGCGGTGCTTGTACCTTGCTGAAGGTCGCCATTAATTCACTTTTTCGGCCACCAGTGTTGGTTTTCCAATCAGCAGGTGACAGTGGTGGGTAGATTGCCTTTGATTTATGGCCCAGCCTGCCCCTCGTACCGGCTCCAATAAAGACCCCCACTACGTGTGCACACATACACAGTGACACACACGCAACCACATACACACACTTCCTTATCCAACTGTCACTCACATTAAGAGGGCCATACTGCACACACTTCGCGATGTAAGCAAACCCTTTAACAAGATTTTACTCTACTGCAACAACTAATCAATAAAGGGTCTTTTTATTTATATCATTGGATGCATACTTTTCCATTGTCTTTACAGTTCAGGCAATGTTGATCATTTCTATTTTATTTTCAGAGGGTTTATTTATTTATTTATTTTCAGGTTTTTACAACATCCACTTCTGAGACTTCTTCTGGATGTTCGCAAAAATTACTGCTTATGAAATTTTAAATCTCTTGTTGGTGAAATATTAAATAATATAAAAAAGAATACAAGAATATAAGAAATTACAAATTCTCTATTAAGGATATCACAGGGTTATTTGGCTGTTTTGTGTGACCCAGGCCACGGTGTGTATTCACCAGTATTTTAATCCAATTTTATTAACTTTTCATTTCTGTACATAATGTACTTAAGTGTTCGTTTTAAAGCGCTACAATGCGTACTAACAAGTGAAAAAGTGAAACACTGAGCGTACATTTTTATTAAGATCTCGATGAAACCACATCAGTTCATCAAAGTGATGCTCATATTGATCTGTATTTCTTTATTGTACATACTTGTTATTTCTTTGACAATATTCTCTGTAGATAATCCAAGTTAAACACAAATATACGCTGAAATTTGACATAATATCACATCCAGTACCAGCCGCACGGCGGAATGATTGGTATGCATCTTTTAATACACGGACAACGACAGAGGTGGAAATATAATCTTTATATTAAGTGTACAGAAAATACAAGCAGTAAATGTGCTACTAAACACACTGATGTAATTTTAAAAGTAACACTGTTCTACTTTTAAATTTTGATTAGAGAAAACAGAGGCATACTTTTGTATATTTGGTTAGAAATGTATTGGAACACCCCTATACCAAAGGGTGGAATGGTTTCTCCCACCGTAGCAGCGTCCGTCCTCCGCAGCGCTGACTGCAAATCAATGAAGCCAGTCAAACAAACGGGGCTGGGCAATCGAAGTTGGGACAATTTACGGAGGTTTCTGATGCCGGATAGTCGACGTCAATAAGGATATGTACTCAGCTAATATGTATAGAATCCTATTTTCGTGTCCATTAGCGGAGTAAGACGGATATCCATGTTAAATAATCTCCCACTCATACGAGGAGTTTGGTGTCTTTCGCTAGAAAATTGTAGCTTTACTAAAAAAACTACCCTCCCTATTTGAACTGAGGATGATTTTTGCTAATACTGGAAACCCACAAAGGACTCCGTATCGCAAACAGGTAATTATGCTAATATTTATCAACAAAACAGCCTTAATACGTAACGGGCACAAAGCTGACTTTGTGAAAGTCGCAAAAAAACACAGCAGCTTACAGCCTGGATAAACTTAGGTAATAGCCGACGCTGTTACAGAGGGGAAAACTTACTTTGGTTCACTCTGTCGCTGGAAATGGCAGTGTTGTTGTTGTTGTTGTGTGCCTGTGTGTGACACTTCATGCATAATGAGAATACCTGCTGCTCGGGCTGTGGTCCAGATCCGATACTGCTGGAGAGATACAGGCCTGTGACTTCAGCTGATGTAATGGACACATAGCAAAGGCTAACCTCTTTTCATGTTGTGGATTAGTTTAAAGAGGGAAATCGACATCCGCCGGTAATTATCAACCAAATTCCATTATTATATATTTTCTTATTAAAGCAGTAAACATTTTGATTGTTTTCTATTTTAATAAAACTTACTCTCAGTGATGTAAGCCATTAAATATTCGAAAATACCTTCTCTACTACACCCTATTTGCTTACTCTTTGTATTGTACAGACTTATACAGCATGGGTGACTAATTGTCCACTGGTGCATTCACTTTGTCCCACTTACATATAGATTTTTTTTTTAAACTCCCTTTAGCCAGAAGATTTAAATAAGCATATTTACTCTGTCATGCTCATGCTGTTATCCTGTGGCTAGAGCTCCATGGGCGAGGCCTGTTACTGGAAGCCTTGTGTATTTCCAGCTCGGATATGACAGGCTCTGTTGGTCTGGGGCTGGCTGATAAGATGCCGTCCTCTCCCCCATCATAGTCTCTCACAGTTCTGCATCTGACTATCAGGCAGATGTAAGAAAACAGAATTCCCTTCTCTGTCCCACAGAAAAAGGGAAGTTTCACTCACCTGAAGTACAGACTCTGAAAAAAGACACTTGAGGCTCTTGTAGCAGGAGTTCTCTGGCTTGGCCTGTGTGTTGGTATATATGTTATAAACTATTATAAGACTGTATATAATACATGCATTAATTTTGTAAAAGTCACAAGTTTGCATGCTGTCTCGCATCACAGCTCACAGATGCGACTGTGATCACAGTGACTGTGAAACGATTTAAAGTTAAATGCAGCATTGGGCCTTTTTTAAATTGAAAAGCTTTTATCCGTGTGCCTTTCACAGTTGGTTGTGCTTGCTTTTCTCAAAGTATTACTCTTTTTGTTCCATGTGCCAACGTAATAAAAATATTGGTATAAAATACATGTTTGAAATCCATAGCATCTCCCTGAAATTCATGCATAAAACCCAACCACCCAACTGAATTCACCAGGGAATAGCCTGAACTTTACATTTTTTCACTATGCAGTATTAACCATTCAGAAATCATTGAAAGGATGCTGATAATTAAGATGTGATTGCAAACTTACAACTTGTGAAGACTGAGATAGAAGAGTTAGACGATACGATTAGAAGATACCTCAAGACTGAATATAATGACACAGTGCCTGCCACCAAAGTGAGTTTTATGCAGTGTGACCTACGAAGTAATTCATGTTAACAGCAGCAATGCAGGAGAGGCATATAACACAACAATAAATAGATATGGAAGAACAGTATAAACAGAGGTAAACAAACAATCAATTTGGACAGTATAAACAGTATCAATACTGTTGTTCATACAAACATTTAGTACATTTTTGGCCTCACTGTAGTCTAAGCTTTGATCCATGTGTCCTGGTAACAAATAATAAATCAGGAAATGTTACTGATGAGAACAACTGTGATGTATTTCACATTTATTTCAGCTCAGTCTGTTGATTCATGCATTCATTGCAAAAGATGTCTTGATCACTCTTCAGTCACCTACTCATTTAGCAACAGTACCAACATTAACGTCGTCGTCCTTCTGACAACTGCTAAAATCTCGTCAGGTGATCCTTCGCCTTTAATTTGTGTAACGCTTTTGTTTGCACAAAACACTAAAAGCACTTTCATAATTTTAACTTTGTGACACAGAGCTTACTAAAAAACAAAAGACCAGATGACTGGTGGAGGGAGCAGGAAATGAGGTTTGTGCCAACAGTGACTTGGAAAACAGTAGGTCAGACTTGTGTGAGGCAGTCGACCAGTTGGTCACAAGAGAAGATCCTCTAGGCTGAAGTCCAGACTTGGGTTGCTCAATCCTGTCACCACTTCATGCTTTGGATTCCATCAGCTTCCTCTCAGCTTGTGATTTCTCAGGGGGTGGTAGGGGTTGTGGGGGATAGTGATCAGTGTTGGATAGTAAAGAAGAAGACAAATCCCTGGGGGGCACAGCTCTCTCAGATTAGGACACCAGTATCCTGTAAACATAAAGTTGCTTAATCACTGAAAGATTTCATTTTTTCTCTTTCCCTCAGCCGGACAGGCCTTCTGCAGCTATTATTAGCTATATTTATATATAGTAAGTCACAACTAAAAAGCAAAATTGCAGTGCCAGTTGTGTGACTGGGTTTAATATAATCTCTCTGAGCAAAATATAGTAATGTCTTAGCTGTTTTTTTCTGGGCTAATAGGAAGAAAAACAGATTTGTCCCTCACACCATTCTGGACATATTGATAATTGATAACATATTGACTACTCTTTAATGGGAGAAGGTAAGAGCTCTGGTGCTACATCAGAAATAATTGTCCACGTTGACCTGCGAATAGCTTATTCAACACATGGAGGCTGGAAGGCATTAGTATGACACTGAAGTCAAAAGGTGTGGTGAAGATAGTTCTCCAGATACAGATCACTGCTCTGTAAAACATTAATCCTCACCCTGGACACATGACACCAATGATGGAGTAACCAGACATCCTTTCCCCCTAATATGTAACTATATATTAGTCAGGAAGATTAATTCTTTATGCAGACACATCACACAAAAGGGTTTTGAGTGATATGTATGCTATGAAGCAGATAAAGCTGGATTATTGTGTGGTCTGGGGATCTCACAAGTTTTTCATGATCTAAGACTCATATCTGAAATCAGATATGCATTGAGTCACCTATATCTCAAATGATGATGGATGACTTGTATTGACTTCACAGTCTTCTGATTAATTGTTTTGGTTTCACAGCCTTACCACTTTGGTTTACTCTCAAGACTCTCATCAGCATCATTTTGAGATTTTCCCCCAGAAGATAAATAAATACATAGGTAAAATCTATTTCTAGATGCAGCCGTCAGCTATTATGCACTACTTGCTGAGCACCAGACATGTTTAGCGGCTAGCTAGTATACACTAAAAGAGAGCAACTACTGATGTTTGTCAATGTTGGCTAGTTGTGTAAATAATACAACACAATAATATTGTGTTTACAGCTAGTCGCTGCTGCCACAAAATAGCAACAAAGTCATTTTTTTCCCATTCAATCAGTGACATAATGACTTTGAGAATTTTATTTCTGCCAACCTTTAGTGGTCAACTTCTCACCTGACTGTGGTGATGTACAATGAAAGTCCAGGTTGACATCATTTGCAAACTTCTGACAGTATCCAATGACACCCATTTGGGATGTGGACAGAGGTGAAATTAACTTAAAACCTTTAATGCGGAAGAAACACTGCAGTAATTGCTCACAGCGTATTCACAATCACATAGTAAAAGGTTAAACTCATCTTCATTCTGTGAAGTCTTGTTAAGCACATTCTGGGAAAATGTCGACTTGTCATCATTCATTTATAACTTGAGTCATATTTATACCAGGAATTTTAAATTTAGCACAAATTTGAAGAGATAGTAAAAGGTATTATCCAATCACCACAGAGCCTGAACTTGAATTCGGCCTCCTTTTTGTTTTTTCTTGTGTTTCTATGCCAATTGCAGCCACTTGTTGCCCCATCGTCACATCCCATGGCTCCACCCAGCCCAAGCACTAACAACAGCACCAACAACAGCAGCAGCAGTAGTAGTACTGCAGGCTGGGACCAACTCAGCAAAACAAACCTCTACATCCGAGGTCTGTCCCCTTCAACCACAGATCATGACCTGGTCAAGCTCTGTCAGCCGTGAGTACCACACTTCCTCTCATCATCATCTATTATTGATCAGCCATTGATTTTTTGGTCTGCTTAGTTTTAGAGTTTATTTTAAAGTTGCAGTGACACTGCAACTTTCATATATATAATATTATATTAATCATATTATATAATATATAATGTGTGTGGATAAAGGAGGCGTTCTGTCGGCACTGGGCTCATCCACAGCTCTCTTTGTGTGCTGAATGTTTTTTGCCAAGCAGAGAGAGGGAGACCACCCTGGTGCCTCGTAGATTTAATTTGCTTTTTTCTTTTGAGGCCCCATCTTCACAATGTGATGCTGATTTTACAACACAAAGCTTCCAATTCATTCGTTCTTCAAATTTGCCTCTGTGTGTAATGTGTAATGCACCTTTTTTGATAAGTAAGATCAAGATTGTAAGATTTACACGGAAAAAAACAATTTTTAGTTATAAAGTTTTAACTTACAGTACTCCCCAAAACTGATGTGAACATAGTATAGGATGTGATGTTTCATCACTTCCTGTGTGTGGTCAAACATTATTTTGTATTCAACGTGTCTCACATGACTGCTAACATGTGTATTAAGTAACTAAAAGCAAATGGGCATGTTGTTAGTGTAAGAGCAAACATGCTGTAGTCACACATCATTTGAGATTAGAGTTGAGATGAAGGGAAGGTCATGAGTTCACACTCTTTCACCCAGTTTAGCATTTAGCCTAATCCTTGTCTAAAATATCCTTCTGGTCGACTGCAGGGTACACTGGGGCTTGTATCACTGTCACTGTGGATTATGTAGGTCATTTTTTAACATGATCCCTAGAGGCATGTCATAGTCATATAGAATACTATGGAAAGTGTTGTACAGAAATACAGCAAATCATTTTAAATTACATGAGGAGGAACCTTTCTCAGGATTTTGTTTAGATTTTTATAGACCTCTGTCAGCTTAATGATTTAAAAAACATTATATAACATATATATATATATAGAGAGAGAGAGAGAGAGAGAGAGAGAGAGAGTAGAAGTAAAAAAAGACTTCTTCCGTGTTTTTTGTTTTATTAATACATTACCTTACTGTTTTTAACAGTTTCTGCCTATGTGTTTACGTCTGTGGTCAGCATGCATACCATGACTGTTGAAACCATAGCAACAACATGAACCAGACCCGACTTTTGAATGTCACAATCTGTGTTTTGTGAGGCAGTGGTTTGCACATACTTACAAGCATCTTTAAGTGGAAATCATTTGTCATCAATAAAAATATTCATAATGTGTATGGTTAAGGAGTGTTCCTTAACAGGAAAAAAGTAATTACATGTTAGATCTTTATATGTAAATATTAAAAAGCCTTGATAATACTAACTGTCCAAGTGGCAACTTCTCCCAAGAAAGACTGCAGATCATGACTCTGTACAAGGTTTGATACAGTGGTTTAGTGTGGCTAAAGAAAAAGGGACTGTTTAGTTTTGCACTCACATGGTGGGGATTTTCAGCACCCCATGGAAACCACTTCCTGTTTCTCATATTTTTACAGTGATGTCATAGATTGTTGCTCAATCCTCCCTCTCTGTGTGTTTTATAACTGGCTCCGTCTGGTACATAATCCAGCTAACAATGCCTCGCCTGTCTACTCCTCCCCTAGGTATGGCAAAATTGTATCAACAAAGGCCATCCTGGACAAGACTACAAATAAATGTAAAGGTGTGTGATGTTGTTTTGCTCTTTTCAACACCGCCCTCTTTTATCTCATAAACTGCCCAGCCGGACTTTCAGATCCTCACTGAAAGAGGGATTCTAACTTCTACACTTTCTCCAAATTGACAGACTTCCAGTGTGTGGATCTTATCAAAACATTCAGTCATTCAGCAGCTATGTAGCTGTCTCGGATGAACTGGGCAAGTCAGGAAACAGACAGCCAGGCTGCTTAAAGCTGCCTCCCAGCTCATGTTATTTTAAGCCTCAGTCCTTGTCTGTTCGTGTGTCACTGCTGTGGGTGGTTCCGGGGAAGAGGTGGCTGACTCCTCCTCTTCCTGATGAGTGACAATGTTGGTCTTGTTCCAGTTACTAGAACTGGACCAAGACAGCACATTTGACTACAGAGGGACTTAGTGATTCTCTCTAGTGCTGATGGGATTAAGGGAATGCTTTGTCACTCTCCTCTGGATTATACACATGCCAGTTAATCGAAGGCTGTCTGTGAAAGGGGACACCATTTAAGACCTTTTAAGGCTTCAACTGAATTTTAAACAGAAGCCAGAGATAGCCTGGCAATAACCTTGAGGCACTTTGAGTTTCATAAAATGCTTAAAGTTATTGTTTTCTTCTCATTTAGAATTACTTTTTGTTTACAGACCCCATCTGCTTCTTATTTCCATCTAAACTATTTTGCTGTAACTGTTTTGCTATCTCTGTCAGAGATTTTAGTCTCAAGTGGCCTTCTAGTTAAATAATCGCTTATAGTACGCTTTTAGTATGAGTGTGGCCCATTTCTCAGCTGAAAGAGCCCTGACATATTCGCCTTTACTTAGCTTGAATAGGTTAAATATAGCAGCTGCAGCAGAGGTTAGGGACTATAGGTTCACCCTGTGTGCGCCCCCCAGGACAAAGACCTGACCTGAGCTATGAATGTCACACTGGTATCTGCATCCTCAGCGCTTTTCTACCTCTACTTTTACACACACACACACACACACAAGCACCTGTAAAGACACACAATTAGATAGACTGATGTAATTCAAAGGTATACACATATTTATATATACCTTTATATACACTGTTTGTGAAAGCTTTATTACTGTATACCCACTAATAATCACACAGCTCATAGGTGAGTCCACACAATACAGAGGCCATTGTCTGTCCCAGCTCAAGAGTATTGTCCTAACTGTGCTGCTTTTCTTCTTAGGATATGGCTTTGTGGACTTCGACAGCCCAGCTGCAGCCCAGAAAGCTGTTGCTGCCCTGAAGACCACTGGTGTCCAAGCTCAAATGGCAAAGGTGAGGATTCATTACAGTCTAATCCTGATATCACATCCATACAAGCCACCCAGTAACACTGTTTCACCTCGATCTGGCTGGTGAGGCAACTTAATCTGTGTGGTATTAAATAGCAGGAGTGGAATCCTTGACTACAGGGTGTATGCTCCCCAACTCTTAGTGCAAAAACTGCTTAGTGACTCTGAGATCACTGAGTCGAACAACGCCTAAACACCAACTGTGTGTATTTGTGCATGCATGTGTATGGGACTTTATTTTCAGGAGCAAATGTTGCTTGCACTTGGTTGTTGCAGCTTGCAAGTTTCAGTTTTCAAGTCAATAGTGTAAGTTTTTGCAATGTGCTCACCATTATTCTAACAACTTTATCGGGTTGTTGTGTAACAGCAAACTAATGGTGGATGGTCTCTTGTGGTTTGTGTTTATTAAACCTGAATTTTGGAAAGGAAACTGTGAGCTCACGATGTTAGTTACTTTTTCAAGTGAGCACTTGACTGCATCTAACTGTACAATTCCAGAGAGACGCTTGCTGTATTAACAGGATCTCCAAACATCACCTGCTGCACCTGAGCTAGTGCTCCATCTTACTCTCTCATCTCAATCCATTTCTCTTTTATTTTCCATAACATCAACATGGCTCTCTGGGCTTAATAATATTAATAGTATTGGTTATGCAGTATTTATACAGTGCACATTCACTTTTCTATTAAATCTGTCCCTCAAGGATTAAATGTATTTGGTAATTTTGCTTTATAATGTATATGTGCATGTTTCCCTGAAAAGTGTTGCATGTGTACACCGCTGATGCCTCCCAAAACTATTCTGTCAGACAACCAATCCCATTCAAACATTAGTGTGTTAGTGTTTCAGACATGAGTGGTGCCAATAGTTAAACTAAAGGCTGCAAAGATTGGTGTTGCTGACTGCAGGCTGACATACCCTCGAAGGCACCTTGAGACATTTAGACATCTCTCTAAAAGATGATTTTACTCTAACCTCTGAAAAATCAACATGCTGAAAATGAGGCTTCATGCTGCAAATATGTTTAACACCTAAAACATTGCAAGAAATACAAAGAGACATTCAAAGTCAAAGAAATTGATCCATTCCTCACTTCAATGGTGCCCAGAGTTACGTGGACAGACAGTCATTCTAAGTTTCAATACACTTGAGATCTCTCATTTTTTATAATAAAGGAAATTATCAGAAGAGGGGCCTTTAAAATAAGACTGTATAACATCTACTCTCACTGACATTAAAAAAGGAAGTAAATAATTGTGTGTTGTTATGGTAACAGGAACCAGCCGGGTAAATTAGTTCCCATACAGCACAGAGCAAGAACCCTTGGCCTCATTTCCCTGTCTGGGGATCTGCAGAGCTTCTTGACATGCCTCTGTGCACCCATTTTACTTTTTTAATTAAAATAGAGCAGCTTCGAGGGCCATGCCAAAGTTTAATCTTTGTATTGTGGAAGGTAAATGCCATTATAACGCGTGAGCCTTTCACTCCAGCATTATTCTCACTGTGGCTGAAGCTTGTTTGGGCTTAATGGACTCTCTGACAAAGGTCTCTTTTCCTGTTTTTTTTATCTGCACAGCCACCCTTGAATGGGCTTTCTCTCATTATTTTTTCTATGGCAGGTGGTGGGAAGTAGCCAGATAAAAGTTTCCCTTCTTTTTGCCTTATGTTATTTTAATGAATGTCTTGTGATATGTGATTATGTGCTTCCTTTTGTTTCTATACATACAACTGATTTTTACCTTGCTGTGTAGGGAAAGTCTATAAAATAACAGCATTGTTTTAGCTTTTTTTTTTTTTTTTTTTTTTTTTTTTTTTTTTTGGTGACCAGTAAGTCACAGTCCGGTCCCTGGATCAGAGCGCTAAATGTGGGTGGGGGAAGTGAAAGAACAGCAAATGTCTGTCCCTCATTACTATCACTCCAGTGTGTTTGAGGAAGACACTTGATGTCTCAACTGCTCCATTAGAGATGTATAGATAAAACTGTATAGAGTCTGTATGGAGCTCCTACCAGGTGCAATTGTTGAGTAGGTAGCTGCACAAAAATATGCATGCTTATCTGAAATATGCTGGTTAAGCAAGGGTTAAAAGTATACACATATCACATATATATCTAAGAAATAACATTTTCCATTCACACATCCCACATCATAATTTAAATAATTTAGTCAAATGAGCAAAGACCTGCATCGACCTGCATTTTTACAGCATCTCATATCGTCTCATTTGCAAGACAAAGAATTACGCCCCTCCATCAGCCACACCTCTCTTCAGCAGTGCGCATCAGTCACAGTTAATGACTAACTGATGGGTGGTGACCCAAAGCACACGCAGTAGTCTTGTCTCACTGCCGTATTTCTGTTTCTGTCACTGCATTTCTCTGAGCTTTTCCACATTTCTTCCTAGTAATGAGAGAGTCACAGGGTCGCATTCAGCTCACCCTTAAACTGTATTTCACTAAATCCAAACAGTGCTGTGTGCTGTGCTGAGACTTTGTGCCCAAACGTTGTCATCAAACCATCAGTCTAAACTTTATTATTTTGGCATAAATAATAAAGTTTAGACTGTGATATAGACTGCTTTACCAGTGCCATTCATGTATTACATGCTAGATGTTATCGCAATAAATAATTAATAAAATGACCAGTGTCTTTACTTATGTAACATAATATTGATTAGTGCAACACTGAAGTAAATATGTGCAAAGTTCACAGTATCAATGTGGAGCAAATACAACAAGTAAAAGACGTAAAGTGGCAGTGTTACTACTGATATTTAAAATACAGTTGAGATTTGAAAAAGTCAAATATAAATACTAAGATAAAAAAACTTGCGAAGTTAGCAACTGTGTTAACTGCTTACGTGTGCATCAGTTCAAGTAAAAGAAGAAAACTGTTGAACAAAATAGTGTGCTCAGCAGTGAATGAGATAAACATTCAACACAAAAACACCCTGTTTTTCTCTGACAAAATGAAAGTAAATGAAGAGGTGTATCTTGAATGAATGGCAACTGCTACCCAGAATTCCATGTGCCTGCAACTATGTGCAAATTAAAACTACATGTCAATATTTATCTTGCATAAACTAATGATCAAGTGATGCATAACAGCAAACAAGAAAGAACTTAGGATAAATGCTCAGCTCTGCTACGAACATCTGTGTTCACCTTCTCTGGGTTTTGTTGCAGCACAGGCTGTGGTTCATTCATCTTCCTCTAATTCCAAAATGTTGATTTGTATTACTTTTAGTAATCCAACCTGTCCCTGTAGCTGATTCTGAACAGCACAATGCTGATGAATATTAATGGTGAGATGCCGCTCCCCTGGGACTCGTAGCCATGCCTTATGTTTCTGCCGATGCTATTAAAATACAGCAAGAAATCAGCTGATGCGAGCCTTAAGCTGGTGTGGGCTGCATGCAAATCTCTATTTATCGCTGCTCATAGTGACCCTTTACTACCTAATCCCCCAACAGAGACAGACAGGAAGAACAGAGATCAGCAGACACATGATAACCCCATTACTGAGGTCCGTGTTAGAGGTCTATTAAATGTGGAGCCATTTTCAGAGATAAATTACATGGAATTGCAAGGAAACCTCTCCCTCCCTCTTCTCTTGCTCCTTCCACTTGATATGCTAGTAAATGAATGTTTTGTGTTTCAAGCATTTCCTAAAGTGTAATTACATTACCTCTGGCTTCCTCTTTCTCTGTTTCACCATACAGCAACAAGAACAAGACCCGACAAACCTGTACATCTCCAACTTGCCTTTGTCCATGGATGAGCAGGAACTGGAGAACATGTTAAAACACTTTGGCCAGGTCATATCCACACGCATCTTGAGAGACCCCAGTGGCAGCAGCAGAGGAGTGGGCTTTGCAAGGTCAGAACCAGTGTAATTTATTGTCAATGACTCTTGGTCTTGAAAAACAAAAAGAGACTTTTTAAACATCAATACATTTAAACTATGCCAAACATAATGCATTGGTTTGATTAATCTGAGTAAATTTTGAAGCATGATCCAGTTAAGATCATGCTTCAAAAGGGGCGTGTGTACAGCGGTAAACAGGAATAGGACCAGTAACATGGAAGTGATGTCACAGACGGGGGAAAGGAGACAAATGGTAATATCTCCTTACAACACAAGGCAACGAGGTCTGCCGGAAACGTGGGTTATTTGTTGTTGTTGTTTTTAAATACAATAATTCTTACAAACCCAGCTCAGATTCAGCTCCAGGCTAATGTTATTACCAAAAACTGCTAATTATAAAGTGGTATTTAAAAATGTTACATATGAATACCTTTCAAATTACTGAACAAACAAAACAAACTGGATTTTGCTGAGTTCTCATCATAAAAATCCTGCAAAAAGTGTCTCAATTTGAACATGAATACCCAAAAACACTTTACTATGTTGTCAGTAAGGCAAAAAGAGACACAGATGTTGTATGGACAAATCGAAACTCCTAAAATACTTTCACAATGACTGGATGCTTTAATTATAATGATGATGCTGGCTTCCGCCCGTCGTACTTGCACAACCTGACGTCTTACTGAAATACCCGACAGGCAGGGCCAGGGCCGTGACAAAACAAAATTATCATAATGCATTATAGGAATGTTTCTGTGTGCACATACACACCTGTGCATTTAACAGAATGAACACAACATAAGTTCAGTCTATAACATATGTACACGTTAAGCTTTTTTATATTACACCACCCACTCAGAGAGGAAGCAGGTTTTTGGAAAGTACCTGTTTGCCCTTATCATTACATTTAACTAATGTAGTTATGCTCTGTGTGTCTTTCATAACTTCAGGATGGAGTCAACTGAAAAATGTGATGCAGTCATTTCTCACTTCAATGGAAAGTTTATTAAGACACCTGCAGGTGTTCCAGGTAAGACATGTAATTATCTTATATTCATAGGTACATGCTGCAGAAACTCAATAAAATGATAGTGTTACTGCTATGCCTTTAATGGATATGTGACAGAAAAAGAGGGGTTTTTTACTTGTAATGACTGTAATGCATACAGTGTTAGTGGATGGTGTTGAATAGGCAGGATGAAGGGGTCAGCCAACTGATCCATGCTTCCAACAGGAGTCAGTGTGTCTGCTGGTAAAGAGCTCATATACACTCAGCCCTAAGTGGCAGAGCACAGACAAAGAAGACGAGAGGGAGAGAGCTGCTCTATGTGGCCTCCACTCCCTCACTAAGCTTTTTAATTGGATTATTAGACTGAAATAGTCTCTGCTGGCCTTGCCTCCTTTAGGAAAGGGAGGGGATTACAGCTCCACAGCTGCCAAATTAGATGTCTGTGTTCCCAGGACGGCCAGTAAATGTGCATTCCCAGGCTTCTGGGAGTGAATGACTGTACAGCAAGCAATAACAGACAGAACTGTGTGTGTGTTTGTTTTAGACAAAAAATTTATTTTGTTTTGTCGCCACTTCTCTCTCTTTAGCGCCACCTGAACCCTTGCTGTGCAAGTTTGCTGATGGTGGACAGAAAAAGCGACAAGGTCAGAATAAATTTGCCCAGAATGGTCGGGGCTGGGGAAGAGATGGCGACTCCAGACTGGTAAGTGGTGCCCAGGATGGAGTGAATGGTCATGACAAGATAGTATTAATAAAGCACATATTTCAGGTGCACCAGCACAACAGCTCGTGTAATGAATAATATAAGCAGAGGCTCTTTAGAGTCATGTATTGTTCTTTTGTGTCACCCTAAAGGAATAAATCACATGAATCATATCTGCTAGTCTTGCTACTGAGCTGTTAGGCTGGTTTTGTTCTTGGCTGTTTATTATTAAGTCTTGTGTAGTGACGGGTGCCCTCCTTTAGGTCTGAGCACAATAGTTGGAGATAGGCAACAGTGATGATGTTGTGCTAGTTAAGTGTTGGTGGTACGTGCTTCAGTTAAGTTGTCAAACTTGTGCTTCGTTTTGCTCCCAGGCTGGAATGACACTTACATATGACCCCAGTGCAGCTGCTATGCAAAATGGGTAAGCTACAACAACAGATTAGATTAGACAGATACATAGTTGTGTCAATTTCTGGCATGTCTCAGTTTAGCTTACTCACTGTGTTATTTTAATTTAAAGAAAAAAACTTTTTTCTGCATCCACAGATTTTTTCCACCAGCATACAGTATTTCAAACAGAATGATTGCTCAAACATCCATGTCTCCATACATGTCTCCGGTTTCAACATACCAGGTTTGAATCCTTCTCCCAAACAATAAATATCTGGTTTTAATGATGTGTAGTAATTCAGATTTAACGTTTATAAATCGTCAGCATTCAGGAGCGTGTCCTTTGAGGGTTTTAGAGGTGTGGGTTAAATATGTGACAAAGGGCACTGTAGCCATTCATGCTTGTTGCTGTGCCAACCCCAGTAGCATGTGATCTCTGGAAATAGCAGCTGTTCATTGTGTTTACAGAGTGTGTTTGTGTGATGTTTTAGGTGCAGAACCCATCCTGGGTGCCTCATCAGCCCTACATCATGCAGCACCCAGTAAGAACAAAATCTCATCATTATCACAACTCTCTTTTATCCATTTTCCTTTTTTTCACACCCTGTGGTTGTAACTGAATTAAAACGTTTTTCTGTAAACAAACAGACACAATATGGGAGAGTAGTAGTTACACATAAGGTGACACTGATCCCTGAGGATTTACAGTACTAAAGTGTTTGTATAGGAATGAGAAATCGACTGCTTTGGAGGAGCCATGTAATGCTGCGTATTTCATGACAGATGCCAAATATTTTATAACAGATGGGTTTGAATTGAGAGTGAGGAATCTTTTCTTGCTTTGAAAAAGAGCCAGAAAAGATGAGAAAACACTGCTAGATACATCAGGCCAGCCAAGATGCTTATAGACAACTTGCTGAACTTTTGCTGTTGGCATTAGATGTGAAGTCTAAGGTTATTCGCTTTCTCTTTGCTTAAAATACAATCCCACATAACTCATTATGCATTTAAATCCTTAAAAATCTGCCTAATTTATGCATCATTCTAATATCTTTAACCAATATGTCTTTTGAGAAGTATTTTCCTTCAGCATGCATATATATATATATATATACCAGCTGCTCCCGTTCCCCTCATCCGCTCTCATTTTTCTTCCAGGGTACAGTGATATCGCCCTCTATGGACCCATCCATGTCACTACAGCCTCCTTCCATGATTGCCCCCCTCACACAGCAGATGAGTCACCTCTCTCTGGGCAGTGCAGGAACGGTAAGAGAACTCCACATGGGATCAGAAATGAGTTCACACATTATTCTTATTTGAGAATAAGGTGTTGAAAAAGTGTGTGAAATGTGAAGCTCATGAACGTTACCTCCATACGTCTCCATTTCTCTTCCTTTCGTTGTGCAGTTTATGGCCGCCAACACAGCAATGCAAGGGGCATATATCCCACAATATGCACACATGCAGACATCAACTGTTCCTGTAGAGGTATGTGCATTAACGTGCAGCCTGTTGTGTTTAAAGAACAGCTCAGTCAGTCAGTGGCAATGACAAACATTACTCTCTTTTCCAGGAAAATGGCGCACAGTCACAGGTAGACTCATCTGGCAATCATTCCCCATATCCCTACCAACAAACCAAGTAGTGCTGAGGTAACTTTTGGACAACAGCTAAAACAATCCTGTCTACAAATGCAATAGATGCTAAGGATCCTTTCACTATTTTGCACAGGTTCTGCAAATGTTTATGTGAGACTATTTTTGGCATCATTTTCAGAGAATATCTGACTTCATCAAATGATTCAAATTATATTTAAAATAAAGTTTTGAAAAAGTTTTATTTTCATACTAGAAAACATTTATTTTTTACCAAGGATTGCCGCAGGATACAAGAAAGAATCATGTGACTAGTTGTTCAAAGTGCATGATAGTAAACATGTCTTTTGTCTTTTGTTTGTATTTCTGAATTTTTTTTCCTGAAGATTTTTTTTTCAGACATTTTGCAAATGCTGTTTTTGTGCTTGCTGTGTGAGTGTTGCTATGGTGAGGTGTTAAGTGTTGTTTTATTGTAAAGTGATTCCTCTTAGTGCTTTAGATTGATCTTGCTGTCTGATTAAAATTTGCCTTCATAGTTTTGATACAGTAGCTGTACATAACACCACAGAGAGCGGCAATAAGCGACATATGTCGAGACCTATTGCCTTGGCAACAAGCTATATAGGATTTTTTAAATAAAATCAATGTGTTATTGCTTTTCCCCCAAAAGTGATAGAAAGGAAGAAGAAATTTTAGAGAAAATGTTTTTGGAATGAAATGACTCCACATCTGATTTTATTGGATGTAATATTTATTTAGTAAGAAGAGCACACGTTTCTGGATGTTGGAATGTGTTAGAAAGTCTGCTGAAAGATCTCCTTTTGAAACTTGCCTGTTTGATTACCTGGCATTGTAGAATAGCTAAAATTGAACTCTGGGGTGGGTAAGGCGAGGGGGCAAATCTATTTTGTTTGTCTTTGTGTTTTTGTCTTTTTGAGTGATGTAAATTTTTATTTTGATGGGGTGTGTCTTTTTCACTTTTATTTGAAAAAAATAACAGGAAGACATAGACTTATGATTGTGCGAAAAAAGAAAAAAACAAAACTCATCAAAGCCTTGAAATACAACTTAGGCAAAAATTCAGTGAGTTGGGACGTGAAATGAGATGAATATGTGTATTTTATTGCACCTCGCTCTTTGATAGGAAACAAACAAACTTGGCACTTTCAGTTGTAGTTTACTTCACCAAAGATTGTGAGCTAGTACACTGAGGAAATAGCATCATTTGTCTCTTTAACCAGGACATAAGTGACTCTGCAAAGTATATTGCAGTTTGAACGGTGTGCCTTTTTTGTATTTTAACCGTCAGTTGTCATTAGTAGATATTAGAACAGTATGGACACGCACAAGCACGAAGGAAGGCCTGGATCCAACAAGTGCCACAGATGAATTTCATATGTGGAGAAATATGCAACATTGTAGTAAAGATTAAGTCAAAAAGAAAATATTGTAAACTATGAAAGAACAATGCTACACTAGCAAGCAGATATGATATGGCACTAAAAATATAATGTTTTTTTGATCATAGTAGATTCAAGCAGGCTCTTTTATTATGGTGTCCTTCAATAAGCCTGTGATTCGACCTGGTGGTCAGTCAGACCAGCTATCTACCTCAGAGTTTCCTTTCTCCTCTGTACTAGGTCGGGTTAGCAGGTCCAGCCCGCCCTTCCAGACCAAATGCCACGCTCAGGAGCTGGCCACATTCAGCTGTTTCCTTAGAGGTTGTTTTGAATACTCTTTGAATTTCTTCAAACCTGTTTTTTTAAATAATGTATTATTGTAATCATCATAATGGAGGGGTGACAACATGTTTCTACTCACTTTCATATGTTCAGCTTCATAGTTTTGCTGCTTGTATGGTAATAGATTCCAGAGGCTGATCTGAGATGCTGAAGACCAACAATAACAGCGAAGCGTTGTGTTGTGTTCACTCGATCTGTGCTCCTTGAAATAAACATGTTTGGTGCTTTGTCTTGGGGTCTAGACAAGCTCGCAGCAGCATTTCCTCTGTAGTGAGGGAGGGTGCGCACCAAAACAAAGGTGAAGGGCCGCCATGATTTTACTTGAGATTTCTGTGTTATGCCTGAGACTGAGAAGTTATACTGTCTTGTGAGGTTTATGCTGCTAGTGGTGTCTGAACCAAGTGCCATAGTATCTGGGTCAAGAGTTGCAGAGGTGCATCGAACAAAACTGATCATACAAAAAAACCACCATGTTGAACAGTCATTAAGTTATATGAAAAAGTTCTAATTTATGAAGATTTTTGTACAGACAGCTTGAGGAAATAAGAGATTTTCATAGAGCTATATGGAAGTTTGTTTTTTTAATTTTTTTAATTTTTTTTTTTTTTTTACTTGTACCACACAATTGCCAGTGGTAACTTGTATGTACAGTTTAAGGATTCTTTCCTCTGTATTTTTATTTTGTAGTGTTTGTTAAAGCCAAAGACTTGTTGGTTTTTTTCAGTAGATTGTTGCCTAAGGTTTATTCTTTTCATTTCTTTGACATTTTTGAATAAAAATTTTCAACTTTTAATCCGTTGTGAGTCTCGTTTTGTAGTATGAAGAGCTTTATGTTCTTCATCCATTGTAGTTGGTTGCTAACCTTGTGTTCTTTAAAAATGAAATCATGCAAATACGTCATTTGTGTAGTCTGCCAGTTTTTTCTAGGGTTGAACAATAAATTTTAATATGATGATGGTTGTTACTGGAGCTTGGCTGCAGCTTCTAAGGGCTGAAATCCAAGCACTGTCTCTCACTTTGTCTCTCACATTCAATTTATGTTGAATAAGGAATCTGGCCTTATCATTATTTGGAAAATATGCACAAGTTTATTAATCACTTTGTTGGACATCTTGAAACAAATGTCTTGCTGGATTTATCTTTACAAAACGTAAAGACTGGCAACCACAGAAAAGAAATATGCCTTTAAATGTGTAAATAAATGTACAGAAATGTCAGTATACATTTTTTTCTCTTCTGAATGCTCTGGATTGAAGATACATAAGCAGTTCTCCACCAGCCATGGGTTCAAAAATGGAAGAAGAAAAGGAACATCTGTTTAGTTTTCCCCATCAAAGCAGCAGCTGACAAAGGTCACATTGCTGTTCGCAGACTCCATTCCTGTGACAGTGAGCACCTCCTACCTTAAACATACATTAACCAGTCCTTCAGATAGTCACTCAGTTAATTCATGAGACATTATTATCTCTTGCAGCTGTATATGAGGAGAATTTGCATAGCTATCATACCGTTCCTGTCACGTCTATGAATCAATTGTTAGACCAGACCTCAGCTTTGTCTTATTACTGATGGAAAAAGATAGTTGCACTGTAGCTCTGTTGAGTTGGCCTACCAGTATTATATGAATGAATGCTATGCTATCAACCCATAGGGTGAGGACCTGGTACAGTCTATATCAACACTGTCACATGGTATTGTTGACAACATGCATGGCCTGGATGGGGTGAGTTATGGGTATCAGGAGGTATGGTGTATGGGTGGGTGGATGAGGGCGTCTGTGAGCAGGCCTTGCCATGGCAGATGGGTCCCCACGGTATCCTGCAGGGTGTTGTGCCACCCTACGGGAAGCCACCAGCTCCAGACGAGGAGCAAAACTCACGCTCCAGCTGTCTGTGTTTGTGCCACCTGCGCCTGCAAGCAATGGAGTTGAAACCCCCTCTCTGCCCCCCTGTACAACAACCATCCTGCCCCTGAGGCTCGCTGCTGCCCCTCCTTCACCTGCTCAGGTAGGAGGCATCCTACGTCCCTACCCTTTTTAATGTCTGTAGCAGAGTAATCAATTGTGATAATTTGGGCAGCACTGTTGTCGTATTACAGCACTATTGATGTCATATGTTGATAATGACAAAGAGACAAAGATGATATATGGGGTGAACGTAATATGTCCAATATGTATCCTGCAATTCAGTGCACTAGCCCAGCAATAAATACAGCAACTGCAAATCTTACAGGCTTCAGTATTTACTGTGAGCTGTTCAATTTTTATTATATTTATTTGTCAAGAATAATAATAAAAAAAAACACTAGAAAATACAGTGCAATCTGCTTGTGTAAGTATTACACTGGGGAACAATTTGAAAAAAAATTTCTGAGTTAGATTTTTATGCTGATTAAAACTAAAATTGGCATGCTGATTCCAAAATTGCAGTCAGTTTTTTTCTAGCACGTCAAGTTTTTTCTCCACAGCTTACCGTCCAGATAAGCAAAATTCCACCGATTAGCTGTAGTAGTAGTAGTAGTAGTAGTAGTAGTGTACATATGATGGCTGACTATTGTTGGAGCATCAAACGCGATAGTCCTCAAGTTGAACACTCCAGAAAGAGCTATAAACGTAAATTTTTACCTTAACTACTTGCACACAATTATAATTACAGTAGCCATATCCTTTGTAAAAACATAATACTGTTAAACATTGCAGTCATGCCTGTTTCTTTCATATTTCATTGTATGTCAATATTTGAAAAGTTTTATAAAACAAGCACATATCTGTTAAGTACAGTATTTTTCATATGTTTTAAGAAAACGGGGATCCTATAGTTCAAAAACTTGACGTGATAGAGAAAAACTGAGATCAGTTTTGGATTCCGCACCCAAAAATTAGTTAAAAACAGCTGTCAGACCTAACTCAACAAAAATTGTGTTCCCCAGTGTTATAGTTTGTGTAGTGCCACAACAGACATTTTTTCCATTTCATTCATTTTATAGTTTATTTACCAATTGTTTTTCTTCAATCAATCAATCTATGTTTATCTAAATATCTAAATATATGTCACAATAGTTTAACTTGATTTGTTCCTATGGTTTTCTATGCTTTTCATATTTAAAGAGCTGGAAACATATTGGAATATTTGGTCATGATTCATTGCTGATGATCAATCAGTCAATCGGTTTACTAACTGATTAATCATCTTAAGAATTCAGGACTAAATATGTTTCATTCACTTCTTTTTGTAGCAATGGTGGAGGTGAATATATTCGGTTTTCCGTCAGAAAAACAGCTTTCACCACACTATAAAAAGTACTTGAAGTAAAAGTCTTGCACTGAAAAGGCTACTTTAGAAAAAAGAATGTATCATCAGGAAAATGTTCTTAAAAGCTGCATATGCGTATGTGTGTTTGTGTGGCAAATATAACCTAAATGGACAGACTCTCAAGAGCCTAAAACATTATGTAAACGACGTGATTATGAGTTTCTAGTAAATATATATCCTTTAAATAACATCATAATCCAACCGTTACAGAAACCCCACTCAGTCTTGTGATCTGTGTGTGTACAGCACCACCTCGAGGTCCCTGAATGCAACATAACCTGAACCTGGAGGACTATATGGTTGTATACGAACACAAAGGCTGAATTACTAAAGAAAATACCAGCCGTGAAATTTACATGAACCGTCCACGCGCTTTGAATTTTTGAGATACATCACAGATGATGTTGTTGAAATTGTTCTTATTTTTGTTGGCTGTGTCTCCAAGCTGTAAAACAAAAAGTAACATCAACTTGTTATAAAACCGATGCAGGTTAAATTAGTACAAATCGGTGGGTGTGTTAAGGTTTGTTTGTGTGTGCGTATGCGTGTGGGTGTATGTGGGTGGGATCTCGCTCACGTTGCTGCGTACACTTGAGTCGTGCAACAGTCAGAAAAGTAGTTTGGTGCTGTATGATTTTTCTGTGCGTGCGTGTGTTCGCCGTCATGGAGTCGCAGAGGAGAACGCGCTGTTTCCGATCAGCGATCTGCTGCGTGTTTGTGTTGTGTTTGCAGCCGCAGTTGAGTCTGACCGGAGGTAAGACTTGAAAACTGAATCTTCCTCTAAACCAGCTACATTTCCGTGACATGTCTCGCAGGCATAGCTATGGTTGATTTTACCACCGCGGCCTGCTTTACAGTAAGTGCCCCTAACTTGGTGCTCTTTGCTCTTGCGTGTTTGTTTAGTGCTGAGTTCAGCACGATAAGGCATTACATGTAGACATTTAGACATATAAAGGCTACCAAACTTTCCTGAATGTCGATACTGTTGTTTTGATTATGGTACCACAACTTTTGAGCCACACGCAAGCCCAAAGTGTGCTTTCCTATGTTGCGAAACGCAAACAAAACAATTAAATTCCGTGTTTTCCCAAGGAACACCTACAAAATTGTAATATACTCACTAGATCTTAGGACAGTAAGGTTATTGTTCGTAATTGGAAGAGTATTAACTGTAAAGTGAGTTCATTATCACATTCAACAGGGCAGTCTAAGTGCCTGTCTTTGGAAAAGGGTGTTATGATTAGGACAAGTATGAACTATGAACTGAGTTCATTACCATGTAAAACATGGCCAAGAAGATGTCATAAACTGTTAGAAAGGTCTTTTAAAGTTTTAAAATACAGACAGCATAGCTCCCAAATAAACAGGTGTAGCAGTAAAAAAAAAAAAAAAACAACTACACAGAACAGTCTAGAAAATCATGACATTGTTCTCCAAAGACAGACACAAACTGCACTGATAAAGAGGAACAGTGGTCACAAGGTCAAACCAGCTGCCTTGTTCCAACTGTACTGACATGTACAGGCTGTTGGTGGTTTGTAGAGTGGTATTTACTGCCATCCAACCAAACATGCAGAGTTGTTGCAGAATCTCAAGAAATTGTTGTTATAGTGTTATAGTGTTCACTTTTTTCTGGAGCTTCTAAATCTTAACACGCAGATGCACACAGCTTTATATAAATGTAGATCGCACAGATCGCAGAGCTTCCTATTTTCTGTGTTTTATCCCCCGACTTTCCACAGACTGCCCTGCAGACGGACGCACCTGGGTGCCATTTGCAAACAAATGTTACCACTTTGTCCACGGAGAAGAGGACAAAATCAAATCCTACACCTTTGACAGAGCAAAAACCCTCTGCCAAGGATTCGGTACCTCATTTACTTTTCAAATCTTTTCTCAAAGGTGAAATGACAGTAGGATTGTATTCTCACTGATCCTGTTGTTTGTACACTGCTCTGTTTTTTTCTAGAGCTTTTGACCATCCAGAGCGCCAAGGTGAATGACTTTGTCATTAGCTATAGCCGAGAGGTGTGGAAAGACGTTGCCAACGTGTGGCTGGGAATGTATTATGACACAAACAGTTAAGTACCATGTGACTGAAGGACTGTGAAAACATGCTGGATAACTTCCATTAAATAAAATCTGATTCTCTATGGCAATCAGAAAGAAAAAAATGCAACTTTTTTACAGGCAACTGAGTGGCAAAACTGCAACAAACATCTCAATACAAGGTCATTTTATCTACGTTCTTACTTAGGTCAGGGGTGAAAGTTTATTATGATTCTGAACTCAAGAGGAAAGATAAGTAATGCTAACTGGAGACTTATCCTCAAGTATTTTTGTCCCCCACCTGTGTTTTTCTCCATTTTCATGAAACAGTTGTTTGTTTGATTCAGAGAATATGAAGTGCTGCCAGTTAGCTAGTCCCTTACTGTTTTGCCAGTGCCAGCTACTTTCAAAGCTTGTAACAACACTGACTCATCTCTGTCTTTCAGTCCTGGTCAGTCAGTCATCGATGGCATCACTGTCGAAGCTAAACCACCAGAAACTCTAAATCACTTTTCAATTAGTGTGAATGAATATATGTGAAAGTGACTGATGTTGTAACATGCTGGAGTGCAGTTTGTGCAAATGCTGCAGGAGGCTGAGCAAATGGGAGACTAAAGGGTTAACATTACCTGTGATTGGTGTTTGGACCAGAGGACTGATTGATCTCTCTTGCCAGACGATGACATGAGGTGGTTCGGCGATGACCCTGTGCGGTACACTAACTGGGAGGACAGCTCTCCATCGGACCTTACACCCCTGGATACATGCGTGGCCCTGCACAGCAACACAGGGAAATGGGAAAATGTCAGTTGCCTAGATGATGTGGAGAATGGGGTTATCTGTGAGACAAATCAGAGTAAGTTGGAAGTCTTTATATTTTCATGCATGAATCAAAATATCTTCCAGAGTTTTTCTAAGGATTTTAGCTCAAAGTGACTTCAGGAAATAGTTCTTTCCCCACATGCCTCACTTTTGCTTTGTTTCCCTTCAGAGGCAGAGGAAACCAGGCAGAGTAAGTCGACCTTTGAGCCTCTCTCTGTAGATTCTTTACTTATTCCTCTGTGATCTCGTGTTTATGGTGGTGACCTTCCTTGCATTGTTACTTGTCCCTCTCAGAGCCCAGTGCGCTGCTGTCCGCCCTGGTCATTCTCAGCGTGGTGGCTATCGTGGGAGTCTCTGCAGTTGTTTGGTTCTTGCACCAGAGGCACAGTCTTGGCTCCAATATCTTCACAGCCTTCGAGTACCACCCTCCGTTCCGAGTCCTGGAAACAGACCGGTCATGTTTGGTGGAGGCTGAGGAGACTGACAGCGTGCCATAGGAGAACTCTCTCTCCCACAATTGGGAGCATCAAGCCCTCCTCACTGGGTGGTCATGCAAAACAAAATCTACTCTAAAAAACAGTTACAGCGGTAGTAACTGGTAGTCAATGTCGTGACTCAGTAATGTAGTGTAACTGTAAGACAACTGACGGCAGGCTTACTCTGATGCTAACTTCTCACTGTAGCACATAAACATCTCACTTCTGCTTTTTATGTCATGTGCACTAACAAAGAATCATGTGTAAATTTTTTATGGATTGGTGCTTTTTGTATGTTTGGTAGCCTGGTCCACGTGTCATCTATGATTTGATGTAACATTGGGTTATTTTCAGGCACATTGCTTTGACTTCACAATTGTGATCATTATTTCTGTCTTGCATGTTAAAAGTAACTTCCTATTGCTCACTGAAAGAGAGAAGGTTAATCCCTCTCTATCTCTCAGTGAGCAATAGTAAGGAATATACTTTCTGGGAGTTGGCAGACATTTTCTGTTACAGGGCTACTTAAGCAATTTAGCATTCTCATAATCCTGATATTAATTTCCTAATAATGTTTCAAGATCCTAAGGTGCTGGGTTTCTGCATTTCACATAATGCAATCAGTCACGTTTCCACTAGACCCTCGTTGCTTTGTAAATGCTCCATGCCCTGAGTTTCTAACATAAGCTAAGCTTACCTTGAAGAACTTAATCAAGAGTTATTTTCTCAGGCTTTAGAAAGTTCTCTCCAGAGCGACAGCAGAAAATATTAACTGACCTTTTTTATGTGTAAAATCAGCGAAGCGTCCCTTCTTAAGTAGTATTCAAAGAAACAGGACGCCATCAATGACAGGATATCAAGGGCACATGTAAATAGCAATGAGCGATTTCCTCGTTACTCCAGGCATGTAAATGTTGCCAGAGATTTGTGTAGATTTGCAATCCATGAAGCAGATTCACGTCCAGGTAAAATAACATGTCGGAATAGAAAGCCGTCCTAAGGGATCTGCCTGCAATCAGTCTTGGTGTTCAGTTTTAATCATGACCATATTAGCCAAAATATGGCCAGTAAAAGCCAGGATTCATTTAAAAAAATGTTACACTAGAGAAAACACCTTCATTCCTTCCAGGTGTCTTCAAGGTGGCTATCATGAAAATGATCTACATCTGTCCTTTTATGTACCTTTTACCTGGTCAAAATATGTATTTGTTTGTGTTTTACTCAAGTGTTTCCTTTCTGCCAAATGAAATCCAATCTAGGCATTATCATAGCTTCATTTTTAAGAGAGTGGTCTTGATTTTGGTGTTGGGGGAAAAAAGAAAAATCCTTGTGTGACACTGAAGACAATCAAGATTTGGTTTCCGTGATGACAAGAGATGCTATACCCATCTTTATACTGTTGTGTTTTCAACAGCAACAAAGTTTTTGTGCAATATTTAAGATGAAATTGGCAGAATCTGAGCCCTTGTGTGTTTTTCATAATAAAGTATGTTTGACTATAAGAATGACTTGTTTTTGCTTTTATTGAATTGGTTAGAATTAGGCAGTTTTATTTGGCAGTAGTAGTTTCTAATATTCTGCCCGTAATATGTTGCCTAGGGTTGTCAGAAATTTGCAGGATGAGAGAAGAAGGAACAACTTCTCCCCATTTTGCATGATCTATATAGAGCATTTCTGTTTGATATATATGTCAATGCATAATTGAGGAGAAAAGATGATGAATTAGGACAGCGAAATTGGGGATAGAGCCTAATTAGTTTTGAGCGGACATCTAAATCACTGTCATCTGAAGAGCGTCACTCCCTCCAAATGTCCAGTGGCTCTGTTGACATCTCCGCGTGGGCCAAGATGAAACAGAACTGAGAGAAATCAGCAGGAAATCTCTTTTTTGCTTCCCATTCATGCTCATCTATATTTAGACTTCCAAGAAGTCTGTCATCTAACAAATTCTCTTTAAGTCTTGGCTGCATATGCCTCTTTTTTGTTCAGTCCCTTTTCTTGATGTTTTTTAATAAATGGCTATGAATTATCAAAGGCATCTGTGGTGCTTTTATTGATGCAGGAGGCTCATAGAGAGCTGTAACAATAACCTTTTCCTTCAGGAGCTTTCCAGGTCATTTCTAGATTTGGCCACAAGGTGGGACAGTGAATCACATTTCTGTCAAGACCTCTCCCATCAATGCAGGGAACAGATTTTCTTCCACTAATTAATGAGGTCTGGAAACATGGAGGATGATCAGTTGTTGAGAATACTTGTTGTTGGGCCAAAAATCAATAAGAAAAGCAATCTTTAAAAAAAATTACACACCTTTACACACATTTTCTGGGAGAAATAAAGTCAAGTCAAAAAGTAAGTAGATGTTAAGCTATAGAATGCTTATCATGTGGCAAGTAATTAACACATTATACAAGATGATGGTTCAAACAGCAGAATGGGACAGGAAAAGATCATGGCTGCTATGGTTGGATATGTTAAAACTGTAGTTTCTTCTTTCAAGTTTTATATATTTTGTTTTTTAATCACTGAATGCTGAAAATAGTCTTGCTTAAACAGAGCTCAAAGATTCATTTCCTGAAATGAACACAAACAAAAGCATGACCACTAATAAAAATCAATACACACAAACTGCTATCAGTCTGGAGGTGACTGACAGGTCTTAATATGCTGTAAGGTAAACGCTGCAGTACTCCAAAATGTATTACTTCAGTCATGTACAGCTGTTCAGATTTACTGTTTGGGCCATTAAAAATGACTTAATTTGTTATTGATTCAGTAAATATTTGCTTTCAAAAGATTAAAGAGTGATTCACACTCATTATATGCAACAAAGTCGGATTTATTCGGGATATAAAAGCAGATTGTCATGAGTATAAGCTTCCCCCTGAATGATACACTTAGAGAGCTTGAAGTGCAACTGTTAAATGTTCCTTTCTTTACACAACAGAGTACATGTTCTTGTCTGTTCCAGGTCACTTAATTGCTGACCTTGTCTCTGATTTTTTTAAGCAATTTAAATAGAATTATCTAAGAATGAATAATGACGTGTAAACTACATGGCAGTTCAGTCGGATTATCAGGCCTGCTGAACCTCCACAGATTTCTAATTTGTTGTAATGCTACAGCTAATTGTTTAGCTCCTGTATGTCACCAGTTAGAACAGAGGAAACATCTGACTACCTATTGACATGCAAAAAGGAAGCTTTTCTTAAATTTGTTTTCCTGCACAGGTGTAGTTATGACAACTATAATTATGCTAATTAATTGTAACACTAATGTTCTGAAAAGCTTCATTTTTGGGAAATAACTGAATTAATCTATGATGAAAAATTTGAAGCATAATTTATTTCTGTCCACTGATTTACCCTGTTCCAGCCCTCAGACTGTCGTTTCTGTTTAACTGTGGATGTATGTATTTTATTATCACAGAGGGGCTGTTGTCTCGCCACAATGGCTGTAATGGCCTATTTTCGCTCAAATAATGGCAAATGAACCTCATTCGCACATCTGCCACACCACTGCTTGAAGCAGGGAGAGGTCCGTGCTGACCCAGAATGACTAATTAAAATGGACATTGGTATGCATGAATAAGATATGACATACAGTAGCGTGACAGATGGAATGAAAATGAGAGCTGCAATGGATCACAAGACCGAAGTTGATCAAGTCTGCAAATTATCAAGTTATAAGTCAATAAAATACGATAAAGATTAAAATGGCTGGTTCATACACTTACATGTCTTACATGTGTAAATACATAAAAAGCATTACTGACTCTGACTCTGGTCTTTGTATACAGGTCATCTCTTTCCTGTCTTTCTGGTTTCACTGCAATCCCATATCTCCTTTTCTCAGGATTCCACATCAGTCATTTTTGTTCTCCTCATCCTCTATTCATGTTCTTGTCTTTCCTGGGAAAGGTGTCTGTGTCTGTACACAGAAGTGTACAGCATCTGTTTTTCATGTCCTGGAAGTGTCATGTTCCCCCTGCCTCCCCCATTCACTATCCTGGATCATGCTCCAATTAACAGAGGAAAACAAAGACCACTATTTACATGACTGCTCTCTGAGTGGCCATTCCAGATAAACAGCACTGTACCCTTTTTTATTTTAAGATATTTCATTATACACTTCTCTACCACCTACAGTGTTATGTGTATATAGTGCACGAGTGCTTAAATCTGACTTTGTTTTCTCTGTCAACAAACAACAGAATGACATAATGACATTTATTAGATCCAAAATGAATGCAAATAATTTTATATATTACTTTAGCCTTTCGAGGCAACTGTAACTGTACTGATACAATGTGAATCTTTACAGGCTCAGTGCATCTAACAACTCGCTCTGTCTGACAGTTTTGGGGATTGACACACTCACATGCGCACGTGCACATGGATGCAAACTTAAGTGATGAACCCACCCAGTTTTTTAGCTCAGGCTCTGTGCCATTTTCTAAATCAAACGCATGTGCAGCGCTGGGAGGCTTTGGTGTTAAACGGATCAGAGCATTGTGTGCTGACATGATTAAAATCTGTATTATTTAAATATGTCAGGAAAGGGGAAAAAAATCAATGACAGTGAGTCCAACTCCAGTGCCTTAAGGGTATACTGAGCTTTCTGAAGACTGATAGAAAAATAATAATTAAAAACAAAAGCACCATCTTAATTTGTTTTCCATCAGTCTCTAGAGAGATCATCTTTGCTGTGTCTTTGGTATCTCATTATACTTTCTAATCAAGACTCTTTAAAAATCCCTTTAAAGGGGACAGACTGTTTGCCCTTCCCCCAGCATGCTGCTGCATTGCAGCCATCGACTGCGACTTATTATGTTACAAATGACCAAGGTATAGGCTGACATTTTGATTGTGCAGTGTGGAGAAACCAGGGCTGGAAAAAGGCTTTTGAAAGAGACGTTGCCCTGATCTCTCCCATTGTTCATTCCATCTAATGAAGATTGTCCAATACAATTAAAAATCCAGTTATCCTGCAGCTCGGCTGACAAATTTATCTAATCCTTTTTTTGCCCTCTCTCACCGTGTGTTCATCCTGCCAGGCGTGTGTTTCACTCAGTCCATTCAGTCAGTAGCTCCTGTGACTGCAGCATCTAAAATGACAACAGAATTAAGGGTGGATGGAGGGCGCGGATGGAGGGGGGAGAAAAATCAATGATCACAAGGGATGGTGAACAAGCAAATAAACCTGTTTTAAATTACAAATGCTGATCAAGGATTTTTTTTTCTCTCCACATCAACGTGCCTTTGTGCCTTAATTACTGTATCCAATTAGCTCAACTTCATGTACAGTGTGCTTTGGCAAAACAGGCAGTGCCATGAATTGAAATCCACTCCATTCCCCTGAGCATTAAACCATCTTCTTCTTTCAATAAAGACGTGGTGCAATCGTGATATTTAAAGACTGGATTTACAGCACTGCGCCAGTTCACATCAGCGACGCACTGTCATACAGTTTACATTGTTTTAAGTACATGGTGTTGCAAATGTTTCTTGTTGAGTTAAATGATAAAATGCACACTGTATACTTGTTTAATGATCAAAATAAACGGGCAGATAGTAGTCCTTGTCCAGCTGGTGTTGCTTTATTGGACAAGGGGGTGTATAGCATTACTCATTTCTTTTTCACCATCACCAAAACAATTATGACTTGTTGTTTGCAGTTTTGAGCTACATTTGGTTCTTGTCTGAACTTAGCAGCACACACTTTCAAACAACTGCTGCGACCTTTAAGATAAATGTATGGACTCCTCAGGAACAGGTGGAATAGGTGGAATCAAAATTACCTTGCAGCCTAAAGTCATTTATATCATCTATATCTCTCGGCACTCTTGACCTAATTGCAACTAGTTCCTATTAGTCTTCCTGTTTTAACTTGTATTTATTTTTTGCTTGCATGTTTTGTTACTGCTATTGCATGCCACTTTTTTAAAATCTGTGATTTTCATTTGCATTTGTTGCTCAAAGAGTCTGTTTTAATCTGTCTGTTTCACCTTGTTTCTGAAACAATAAAAAATGAATATGACAGCTATACCAAATAAAAACACCAACAACAGCCCCCCAAAGATCACGTCAGTGCAGATACTACACTAAAGTTCCCTGACACTGTCTGCAGAAGCTATTGGCCCTGCCTCCTTTGGTTATTAATTACAAACACAAAACATGTGGGTGTGCGCAGTGTAATCAACCACCTAATGCAACTGACTGTGCCCGCAAACCTTACACTGTCCTTACTTTGAATTTTAAAAAGTCAAAATTACACCAGGCTGAGTATCTCTATAAATACATTTAAAATGTTATGAATAAAGAATCTTGAAAACCTGCACCACTCCAGATAAAAAAATAGTTACTCATCGAGACTGTGTTTTTACTGTAACAATAAAGGTGAGATAGATATGGAAAAAGCTGCTGAAACATCTGTTGGCGAATGAGTTTATATCGATGCTGATGCTGTAGTTGTTGAAATAATACATAATGAATCCATACAGTTTTTACAATGTTTAAACCATTTATTTTAAACTGGGGGTCATCTGCTGCACCCTCGTGTGTCCCTCACCTTTGCAGATATGATTCCGGACGATGCTGACGGGCACTTTGCGCACTTGCCGGCTGCAGTTGGGGTTTTTGGGGGTTTTTTTTGTTTTTCTGAGAGGGGGGTACAAAAGTTTGCATTGTAGAAGCCTTGAGCTGACGTCACTTCTCTTGAGTTGCTTGGAGTGAAACGGAGGAGAGAGCCTCTTCAATCTGTGATCAGAGAGCAACACATTCAGCCACGCTCCCAGCCAGGACTCAATCACTGAACAACTCTCCACTCGTTCCTTTTTAATACCCCTCAAACAGCGAACCAAAAACTGGGAAGTGAATAATCACGGTGTTTTTTCCGCTTTGTTTTTTTAAAGGAATACAGTGAATTTCGACGATAAGGTGAGTTTAACTGTTTGTATTTTGCCCTCAGGAGTTTGCAACCTTAGCTCGGTGGCTATCACTCACCAACGTACGTACGTTCTGTATTGTCTTATTTCACGTATGTCTGTCGAGCCAGCTAACAGCTAAGCTAACGTTCTTTCGCTAAACGGTAGCATCCTTATATATGCTACACTTGACTCAATGAAGCGTTCTCGGCTCTGTGAGTTTAACACTGCGATTTAAAAAAAAAAAGAAAAAGTTAATGTCAAAGTAATGTCGGCGTTTTGAAGTGTCGTCTTTCTTAACTTTGTTCAGAATATGGCTGTTGTTTTGTTGAAACTGTAACTTGGTCACAAGGAGAGTGTTCGTTGACATAAAGAGTTGAGCAACTACCGTTAACATGTCACCGGTACTTGGCGCAGGCAGCGCTGCTGCTGCTGCTGCTGCTGAGTCTTGTCATTACCTTGCAGCATGGATCTTGTCTTTGTTGCCAGCTGGTCCACTCTGCGGATCCACCGTGTGTCCAGAGAAGCTAATAAACTGATAATATAAACATACATAAGTTAGCTTGTCTTAACACTAACTGTTTTTTGTAGCTCTCCCGGCACGCGTCTTCTAGGAGTCTTTCATATAAAAGTAGTGTGTTGCTGCCTGTTTATTAATGCCTGTTGTGGTTTTATGCCTCGTGTGGCAACATGTCATAAAATAATCAAACAACTGGATGTAATACAGGTGGGTGTTGTTAGTGTTTTCGACTCTTTTCTTACATTAAATGATGTTGTTATCGGTAATAAAGCCAGGGGGGCTTCCCGCTGGTCTCCCCCCTCTATCTTCTCTTTTTGTTGCTTCCTCTTAAAGGAGAGCGCAGCTAATGGTGCAGCTGCGGTCTGGGCTGAAATTTACCCTTTGAGATTATGACAATACCCTCCATTTTTCTGCTTTCATATTAACAACAAGGCATTCGCCATCTTGGGGTATTTAAATTAGCACTGCCTGTTTGAACGGTGCCCATCGGCAAGAAAGTTAGGAAACTTTGGAGTCGAAAAGATCTGAACGATACAACCTTGAGTCCTTCCTGAGCAGTATTTTAATCACGCAAATGAATCAGATGCTGACGTTTTATGGATTTTTTTGATTTATGGTAGGGATATTTCAAAACGCATCGGGTATGTTTAAAAAAATGCAATCCAAGCACTTTAATCTTCCTGTGGTGATCGTCACACATTTGGCTTAAAGCCCTAGAAATTCAGCTTTGAAACCTTGTGGTTAGTGACTGTCATAATCTCGGTGCCACAAAAAGAAAATATGCCTAACTTCCAGTGCAGAAATCAGGGCACCTCGCCTTGATTTCTTTCCCGTGCATTTCTGTTTTTATGTTAAATTCATTTGGAGAAACCTTAAAACAGTATTTGAACGCCATGCAGAATCTCTTTCTGCCAGTTTGGACACAGAGTGGACACAAAAGTTTTGCTTCATTTTAAGTACAACAATAAAAGGAATTCTATAGACCTGATGCACCAGAAATCAAGACCATACTTGAGGTATAGTTTATATAGTGTATCAGCCTCCTTCAGATATTTTGACTTGTCATATGGTAGGAAAATTTGTGTTACTGATCACTTTTATGATTGCTTTGTTCTATTTAAATATCAATGGAAGCTGTGACTGTAACAGTGAGCCAGCATACTCAGACCCTGACACTGAAGCAGCTTAATGTTGTTCAACCATTATTTATTTTACATACTGTACTAACTCATATATATCCTAATAGACTTTGACATGACCACCACATTCATACAGGAGAATGTGCTGCTCAGCAATTTGAATAGTGTTAGGCCTAAACAGTGCATAGAGTTTATTCCGATGGTGTAGATTTAACATGTGTCATTTAGTTTGTTTTGGCAGGCATCATTTGTTTACTATGCAGTGCAGCTGATTACAGGCCTAATTGATAGTAATGAACTTGTATGTGCCCTTTGCACACACAGCCTTAAGTAAAATGGCAGTAAACATGATTCCAAGTAAAGTCCATCATTTAAATGGCTTCAGTAGCCAAGGCAGCGAGATAAATCAGATCACAGCCTTGATGTGTTATGCATGCATCCAGTAACTGCCAATGAATCAAAACACAGGTAGAAGGTCATGAAATTTGCCTCATATTTATTCAGAGCACAGGTCCTTGAAAACCTCTGCAGAGAGAACAATGTTGAGGTGCTGTACAGTAGGTTTCTAATACGTTATGATAAATGTTTTAACGTTCTAAATAAGAGTCAGGAACCTGCCATTCAAATAGTTAAAATTTTTAAAACAGATTAATACATATGGTTGCGAAACTATTCACTTTATAACTTGAAAGAATGACAATTTACTATAGAGATTTAGACCCAATTTCCATCAGCACAGGACATAGGATACTGTATAAGAATTGTTTGACTGTTGTGCACAAGCAGAGAACCTACAGGTTAAAATGCCATTTTATCTCTCTTGGATGTAACCAGCTTTGCTTAATTAGTCATAGTGCTCAGGATTTCAAGTGAGGATCACATAAACATTTCTGTAGCCCCTTTCTTCCTGTTTGCACAGAACATGAGAAGGCCCCCTTTTTATGGCCTTTGGCTCTTTTTAATAGTGCCCCCCCTTTTTTTTTTTTCTTTTGGCCTTTTGAAAGAAAATGCAGAACTGCTAATAATTGTGTTTTCACCCATTTTCACCCTGTCTCTTCTACTCTTACCCTTTCCACAAGTTTGCACTCATTAATCAAAGGTGCTGGTCTCCTGCTGAGGGCTGAGCAGGTTCATCAATTTGGCAGCCAGCTTGCTGTAAGGAACAGTGCAGAGGCTCTTAACACACAAGCATAAATAAATCTATGGTCTTTATATGCAAGGCCTGAAGGTTAATGCTGTATAATTCAATGTACCCTCTTTGTCTGTTGTGATTGATGTTTTTAAACATGTAAGGCTTGACGGGAGTCCCTTTTTGTAGGTCAGTGTTGACACTTTATGATTGGGTGAGCTTGGGGGGAGCGGCACGAGGGAGGTGGATTATTAGGAATATGTCAGGGAGATTACTCTTTTTCACTCATCTTTCTGGTCTATTTTCGCTCCGCCTGGAGATGCTTGTCGCAGTGCTTTATTTGAACCAATGATGCTTCTGAGAGCAAGTCTCCCTGCTGCGTTGATGGGGCAGATGTTTAAAATGCTAGTGGTCGGGGCTGTTTGTTTGGCTGCTCAGTATTTATTTGCCTCTTTTGCTGCAGGAAATGCAGGCCAGCTGAGAATGAAAGAACACACTCCGTATTCATAATTTCTAGTCAAGTAGTAACAGGACAAATACATACCTTTTGTCCAGTTTCTGTTGTAAATCATCCTCTGTCACACGAAGACTGGGCCCCAGCAGCTCCCCTTTTTATTGATCCCCATGCATTTAAAATCTGGTCACTGCTGCCACAAACACTTCCCGCTTTAGCTGTGCTAGGCATACAACTGCTGCAGCCACATTTTTAAATATTACATTTTTCTCAACATTGTCATGCATGATAAGAGACTGCAGAGAAGAAATTCATCTCTAAAAATGTTTGGATCAGCAAAGGCCAGTAAGGCTTAGTGAACCCAACTAAACTCAGTTCTTTCCTCACCATGATGAGACAGTGCACAGTCAGCGGGCATGAATGAGAGTATTTCAACTCTGTCTTAAACTTGTCATTTTGTCGGCCATGTTGTCATTTAGTTTATCCCACAAGCACCTGTGCATGGCAACTAAGGTACGATATGGCAGAACATATAAAACAGTGGTAACAGAGGGTTAACATAGTCACAGTTAACACATAGACAGTATATAGAAGTGAATGCAGCCATTGTGATGTCACTCATTGCAAATCATTTTTGCATCCTCAAATCTGTCATTATGGCCGTTGCCATCTTTGTTTTTAGGAGTCAAGAGTGACCATCTGTGGAGGAGGAGAAGGTGGAGCTGCCATGAATACGCATTACTGTATTTCAATCATGGACAGCAGTTGGTATGGTACAGACTTGTCATGAGACCACAGTTTACATACAGTTTATAATATAATGCTGTAACTGAAGACAGCTTGAAACTAGTGATCCAGACCGTGAACTCATTAGAAAATTGCTTACTGAGGTAATTAATCAGTTGAGAGGTAGGCTCCTTCTCTCATTGACTACATACAGTCTGACTTCTGACACTACCTGATGGTCGTTTAAAAAAAGGAGTTCCACAACACTTCAGCACTGGCTTCACTTTTCAGACCTCAACACTATGTCCACATCTATATACAGCCTTTCAGTCAGATATACTCTTACATAAACAATGAAAAAGTCAACACTAGTCATAGTTGGGACATAAACTTGATGCTCACACGGCCATCCACACAACCAACACACCTTCTGTTTTCTTTGCAATATAAGAGTGCCTCACTCCTTTCAATGATGCAATTGATTGGAAGGTTATTAATGTAAAGGTTTCATATTAAGAGACCTTGTAGGAGACTTTGTTGGTTGGTCAGAGCTGAGAGGGTGATATTAGTGAACAGAGAAGAAAAGATATTAAGATGCTAAAGGTCCCAGTCAAAACAAACATGATGTTCCCACTGACCTCACGAGCAGGCGGAAACCCTCAAATCATGTAACTCAAGGACTCAGTGAAGGAGAAACGTGTTTTTGGTACCAAGGTTACCTGTTAGTTATTACTCATGACTTAGTAAACAGCTTTCTGTGTGCCGGAGGCCAGAGCTATTATCTGTTCTTTAAATGATGACATGGAGCCATGAGTAACCTGAGCAGGCTCAGCCTTGTAGTGGTTCAAAGACTTATTGCAACAACCAATTATTTGAAACTAGAGAGTGACCTTTTTACCCGCGATATTGAATCAAACATGCAAGTGTAGAAGACAGTAATCTGTTTAACACTGGTATTCACACTTCAAAATGACACAGATGGAACTGTAAGGTGACCCGTGTGTAGATGACGCACAACAAGTGTTGATGCCTCTACTGTGAGAGCAGGGAAGCCATTTATGTAAATTATTTGAGATCCAATGTTTCCTATTAATATTTGGAGCATATTTAGAAAGTTCTGAGATGAAGGGTAACAACATTTCTGTATCACAAAAAAATGTGAGCGATGAAAAAGCCTTTTTTACCTTTTTAAACTTTTTTCCTGTTTGTGGCCTAGACATTTCAGAAGGGTCAGTTTTGTTATTGTGAGTGATTGTGAGCTGTGTGTGAAAGCCATCGCACCTGTTGTTCTGATCATGAGCAAGCTAAGTTTTTAATATATTTGCCAGGTCAGTAATGTGTTCAACTGTGTCCAAATATCTTTAAACTCATAATCAGATAAAAGGACTTTTTACTATCCGCTTGCTAAACAGTCCTAAGCTGCTCCTTGAGAGGGTTCAAAAACAAGATGCAAGTGCTATGAGCAAACGTTCAGTCTCCAGTAGCAGTCTGCTCAGAAATGCTAAAAATATTGTTTTAGATACAAATTACCATTCAATCCAACAATAAAAAGCAAAATGACTGACCTAAGACTGAAGCTCAGGAAAGTTCATTTGAGTTAAATCACTTATTAAATTGTCACTTTTGGTAGTGGCTAATGATTAAGTACCATGCTCACTGTTGGCCTTTTGTACTCTGTTAACACACTGTTTTGGTTTTTCATACTTTCATCAGGTAAAATTTAAGAAACTGTGTTAATAAAGTGGGTACAGATGACTGACAGTGTGTAGGATTTTTTGTTTTCTTTGCAGAAATGGGTGAGAGTGTTAGCCAATTAAGGTTGTTTGTCATTAGCAAAAGACTTTTATCCTCTTGTTTTCTCCTTAGTTGGATTTTAATTGCTGTAAACATCCACCTCCCAAAAAAAAACCCCAAAAAACCCGAAACAGAACCCCCCCCCCCCCCCCCCAAGAACTCAATGGCAGGCTTGGTCTGGCAATAACCATCTATTGCTGTTATTTCTACGACAAAGTATGTTATGTGCGTTATGTAACCTTATCACAATCATAAAATGCCCCATTTCAATAGATGATTGTGGAAATTCAGTGCAGGTGTACAGCAGTATAGTTTTCTTCCATTATGAGAATTAAACCTTTGATTATACCCCATTAAGATGAGAGCTTATGGTTTCATTACTATAAGTTGGCATGCAGCCATTTTTAGTAGTCTATGAGGATAACATCACAGCCATCAGCTTTTAAAATCAAACAACAATGCAAGTAGACTAACCTAAAATATGAGGATGATCCTTTTCATTTGACAGAGGACAATTTTTAGGGAAATGTGGTGTACAAAGAATGTAAAGGCAAAAGCACTTTACAGTATATTATATTCATGTTTAGTAATCATATGGAAATTAAGAGCACTCAGTGAGTCAGCTGTTTTCATGAGTTAGACTTGAGTTAGTACAGTCTTAGTATACAGTATCATGGCTTACCTCTCTGGTTGTAGAGACATGTTTGACTCAGGGACTGAGAGTGTTGTGAAAGGATCTAAGACTGAAGCTCGTTTAGGCTCCGTTTCCTTTACATTCCAAACAAAATGAACACAGATGGTAATGCATAAATAATATACATGTGGTGCCTGATCAGAAATGTTTGTAGTGTGTGTGTGTGTGTGTGTGTGTGTGTGTTATGTTCTAAAATCTGAGACTGATTGTGAGAGCAGCTATGTCAGAGGATGAACATTAGGGATAAACATTTCTTTATTGTGCAATTTTTAAAACATAGCTTGTCAGTAGGACTAATTTAAAACATGGCATTAGTGTGTTTTTCAAAAAAGAATGTTGCTACTCAAAATAAAACACATTTATTTGATGCACTTTGATGCAATCAAAATGTTGGCCATATAACTACGCTTGTCGTGGAGTAGACCATAATCCAATTCCTCCCAAGTGTTTTTGTCATGTCCCATTGCCCTGTGTTGTCTCTTGGTGCAAGAGTTTGATTTTCTGCTGATGTTTAGAATGGATAACTCATCTGCCCACGGGTCCATATTATCATTTTTATTTCATTTTCATGGAGCCCTCAGATGGGAACGATGCTGAATAAGTAAATCGATAAAAACCGAGCAATAAATCTGTCTGTCTTTGTCTCGTGTTTCAGGTGCAGAGCGGTGATGCCACTGAATTGAGGACAGTCTCATGCAGTAAGTGTTTGGTTACATCAGCTGCCCATTGTCCATCTCTGCCATTATGCTCTTTGAAGTGGCTCTTTTGATTTTGTATGTAGGAGAAACCAGTTTGCTTTGTTAAATTGGAAAAAGTAAGTCATGAATGTAAATGCGGGACTAAGGAGAGCACCTCATTTTCAAGTATTATTTAGGTATAGGATTAAAATTTTCCAATTAGGTTGAGATTTAACAAAGTCCTCCTTTATGAAATTAGTTTGTGCTGCATTACACTTTGCTCTCATTTTGTGTGTTAATCTAATTAAGTCCTGTCTTTCTTAGAGTTATAGTGTCAAGGCTTCAGAACATATTTAAATCTCTTGGGGGTGGGAGAAAAACTTTTTTGACTGTCGGGTATGTTAAGATAAATTACTGAGAGCCAAACAAGGGTAATTGGTGGAGTTGGAGCCATTGTTTGGCTTTGTTTTAAATTTTAATTTGGGCTACTCCGCATATACAGATGTTTCCTAGTTTCTATTAAAAACTGAATTGTTGCCCCAAGACAGAGTTGGTCTGTATATCAAGTTCATTTCCCTTCAGCCTGAGCTCTACTCTCTCTGAAAGTGTGACGGGTGGTTTTTCCCTGACTGCAATAGTTGCTGCCAAATTACAAGCGAGTTCATTTGCAGCCTTGCAAGTGCATTTAGGTTTTCTGTGCTGCACATGCTCTACTGTAAAGTAGGTGTGAATCAAATTTTTGGTATTTATTATGAAACCAGCACCTTCAGTGATCGGTGCTACTGTTTCTGTCAGGATGTCTTGTCAGTGTTCCCTCTTGTCTCTGCTACTCTGACTCCTTTTTGTGCTTTCCAAGTCTTTCAAGATTAGGTAAAGTCCTAAAGGTTGAAATCTGAGCAAGCAGTAGTGCTTACTGCTCGCTTAGATTTCATGGCATAGCTTCAGCATTCTCTGCTTCATAAAGGTTATGACATGTACATGGCCACCTTCCGATCTGGAGGAAAAAGTCTCCCACTGTTTATGTGACTGACCCTGGAAAGAGACAGGTCATCTGTAGCGCTGTGGACGAGCAGAGTTAAAATGGCAATGGCAAAATGAGCCTCACCACAGGAATCCCATCATCTCTAAACCTGAGCACTCCCCGTTTCATCTGTGTGTGTGTAACAGCGGCCCTCAAGGATTTATTATAGCAGTTATGAGTAACCTTCAGTTTACCTACAGGGCTCAACAGTAAGTTTTTGAAGCAGCTGCCACATTGGCAAGTTATAGCCAGTCATTGCATTTGGTTGACAGAAGATGACACGATGGTTGTAATTTCTAAGTTACTGAACACATATATTATTAATACATTTGCAAAAACAACAGCCCTTTGTTTATACGTAAGCAGTGGAGTTTGAAGGTTGAGGAACTGTGTTCATATTTTTGTTTTTGAAGTGCACATTGTGTGTCTGTGCAGCAATCTCTGCCTCTGATTGCTTTGTTTAAGCTGTACATCTTGCTTTACCTCCCGTAGTTTGATGCAGGTTGAAGAAATATTACTTTTCCTTACCGATAGTCAAATAGCTTGTCATACAGGCATAACTACTATTGTTGTGCTGTGATCAGTAAGCCTGTTACCCCTCTGAGGGGGAAAGAGTAAAGGATGAGTAGAAGAAAAGGAAATAAAATTTTATAAAACATTAAAAAGAAAGCAGTGATGTAGAAAAGTAATAATATCTGATAAGTGGGAGAGTGAAAGAAGTGATATGATTCTAACAAATGGTTTGTCTGATTAGTCAGAACATCTCAAGCAATGTTTGAAATTTGTCCAGGAAAAAAGGGACAGAACACAAAGAGACTTAGACTAACTTTAATCAAGCAAAAACACATTCAAATCAGCTTGTCATGTGCCTGCAGCTGCATTAAAGTAAAAGCCAGGCAGTGCTGGCATTCATTTCTATACCACTTCAACACAATGGAGATACAAAGAACACAAAGGGCATGTCTGGCTACAGACAAAGCAGACATGCTTGTTTTCTGAGGGATTGTTTAGGTAGACAAAGTGAAGCAGGACTCTTTTTAAATGGTAAATTCAAATCCAATCAACATATGGGTGTATTACAATAGTGCTTTAAAGTAATCAAAGTAAATAACTTGAGAATGTTTACAGTTTATTTTTAGTTTAGTTTAGTTTTACACAATGCTGTTGAGTTCATCATCTCTTCTCACATTATTGATATTGAGCAAAGTTCACTTCAAAAGCAGTGCTATTAATTAAATAATGAATTGTTATTGTAACAGTTCCAAGTCATAAATGAGAGGGAGGGAAGCTTTATGGGCTGGTGAGTGCTATGTTGTACATGCATCATTTTGTGTGCACTGAATGGGTGAAGGAGAGAGAGCTTGTGCTATGGCATATTTTCCCGGCTTCTTTTAAACAGGCATGTGCTTCAGTTAATAGTGTAGATTGTGATAATATGATGTGGTAGTACATATCAGAGCCCGCTCTCCTTTTTGCTCCTTCTCTGCCCAGAGGGGGGCTAGCATACAGCCAGAAAGGCAAAGTGAAGTGATGAAATAACTCACTGTGATTGGTAAATCAAAGACACGTGTGACTGATGTAACTATGAGAGGTATTAGTTGTATAGACACTGCTTTGACACTGCTGTTTAATGAAGACAGAGCTGTATTTAGCTTCTAAGAATAGCAGCAATGTGCATAATGTGTTTCTGTATGGTTTTAATCCAGAGCCACTGGTTACATCATGTTGCCTTATGAGATTAATGAGCTTTAGATTTAATATATATACAAATTTAGCCATGTCTCAATTGATAAGTTAGGTCACACAACTGTTCCTCAGTTTGTGGCACATTGTTCTTGGTTCTGCACCTACTATATGTGCACAAAACAACCCCTTATGAGCTGATGCTCTGTTATGAGCTGATGCTCCGTTATCATACAAGGCTCATAAGGAAACTTCCCATTCCCCAAATTATTTTTTATTAATATTTGTACTGTCCATTGGTTTATTAGCACTGAACCAGCAGGCCAAAACGTACAGTCTCTAAAAATGTCTTTAATTCACTCCAAATGTGGTAACCTAGTGGAACTATGAGCAAAATATGGACAAAATACTGAATTTAATCATTAATGTAGTCTGTCTTGGAAAAGCACCAACCCTCTGTTCTTTACACATTTCTTATATGTACAGCAAACTAACTCATAGGTAACACATGTTTGTGTTTCATATACCGTATACAAGCTGATGCTCAGGTGCACTCTCCATTTTCCTTATGCACTATTTTGGTTTCTCTGTTATGATCTATAGCCTGCTAGTTTTAATGCAGTAATATAATATTTAAGATAGGAACCGAGCAGAGGCAGCAGTATGGATTAATGTGGAGCAGCTTGTGTCTGCTCAACATGGATAAGAGCAGTGTGAGGAAGGTAGCATAGCAGAGAGTGGTTTGAGTTCCAGGCAGCTGCAGTCACAGAGGCTAGTTTGTTGTCAATAAAGTAGAACTAATTAAATATGATTCTCCTCTGGGGTGAGAGGTCAGACAGGCCTGTGTTGTGGGACACTTGCATGGTCTACTGAGGAGCTTGTTGGAAGACTGTAGGCCTGCAAGGGCGTCTCTGAGGTGTGCAGATGGCATTGAGGAAAATTGAATTTTCTTGGGTGGTCATGGCCAGCTGCCTGCTGTTCCTTCTTTACTGCAGGCATTAAGTCTTCATTGGACAACAGGGATTTTTCATCGGCTCACAGAAACATTGTGAATCACAAAATGAGGATCATGCAGACCGTCTTGGAAAAAAAGCCTACAAAGTATGTCATCTTTGTCATTTTTGGCAGGCTTGATTTTTGTTATTACAATATTTTTGTTTGCTTTGTTCTTTTTTAGAATTAACCAGGAATTCTGCAGCTGTTTGATCGCAAAGTGATCTCAAAAGCTCAAATATTGTCAATGGTAATAAAATGCTTACCTTTCTTGAGCAGCGTAAATGCCACTTAGCTGGATGAGAGTTTTTTGGCAGTCCACAAACCTTTGCAGAGAGGATCTGTGGTGTCAGCCCTCAGACGGGTGTAGAGGTGACACCAAGGTGAACGCTGCATTGTGGAATGGTAGGAAATCATTGATATTCTGACTCGAAGGCTGCAAATGGCTTGGTGGCAGATGGAGTCTTTGTCAGGAAAGAAAAATGGCAGCTCGGGAGCATCAACGCCATTTTCCCTATCAGCTTTGCTAGCGGGCGGTGACCTTCTGCCGCTCACAGAGATCCCTGTAGCACATGATCAATTATCTCACTTCCATTGTTTACTAAGCAAGTGGAAAAGGATTTAAATGTCAATTTTTAGAAAGAGATTGCATGTTTGTTTGTGCATAATGAGGAAGCAAATTGTAGTTCTGAACAAGCAAGTTTCTGTACCCCTTTTACGTACAGCAGAAAACAAATCAATGTAGGATTTACAAAACCAATACATGACAGCTGTTAAGCTCCATTTATTTCATGTTGCTACAGAGTTATTGTAATTGATTTCACTTCTAAACAACATTGTTAATGGAAGAGATTCCTCAGGAGTATAGATATATCGCATGACTTCAATTTAGCAAGTGCTTGTCATTAACATTGCTTGACTCAAAATAAATAATTTACCAAGGTGAAAATGTTTATGCAAATAATATTAATTTGGTAATGGCTCTTCTCATTACACAGATAACACAGGCACACAGAATAAAACTGTGATATGCAGTCATTATTCTCGCCTGTAAACAAATCTGAGTCAGAATAAAATATTGAATGAACCTGGGGAAAATGAGGCAAAAGAATAAACGATGCAAAAAGGCAAATGACATTGAGACCCCCGTTTTAATATGTATGCATTTCAGCTTGATTGTTGATTTCATTAGCAGATCTCATTGTTATGCATTGACTGTCCTCCTGCAGTAAAATGAATATTTTATTCATGTCGCCTAAATATTCAGGAGGAAATGTTTGGATTTGAGTGGCATCCTTCAGAAAAAGTGAAGCGTTGTCTACTTACCCCACATTCTGTTTGTTCATTCTATTGAATTGCTGAATTGATTTATAGCGTATATATCTTAATTCATTCCAAATATAGTGTTATTTTGAAAACTGTTATTTATATTATCATAGAAATGTATCTGCCCATTTTGCATTATGTTTAATTACCTTACATATATATTTTTCGGGGTTACAGATAGTTGTCTGTCAGTTAGGTACTGATATTTCTTTCATAGCTAGAAAAAAAGAAGCCATAGCATATTAACTATATGTATAATTATGGTTGGCCAGTCAGTTTTCTTTGGGCATCAGCCACTTACTTATGTGCTCATGTCTTTGAAATACTAAATGTATATGTATATCTCAAAAGTCTGATTTTTAATGGCATATGGCTGCTAAAACCATGTGTCTGCGAGGACGTTGTGAGGTATGGAGCTACCCGTACAGGCGAGTTGTTTTTCTGTCTGGAAAAGGAGGATGATATTAAGCTGCCATGCCATGCACCTTTCCTCCCCTCTTTCAGGCCTGGCTGCGCACAGCTTTCAGAGGGCAGTGCTTGTCGAGTTTCACTAACAGGAACTGTGTGAAGATTTTTCCATTAGTAAGGCTCTGTGGTTGCGTGCAAGGTGCTCTGTTTCACACTATCCTCATATAGCTGCTCTGCAGTGACAATATTAGCAAAGACAGACGCTGCTTCTCATCGGGCTTACAGGTGGCAACCTACTTAAGTGAAAGTACATGTATGTATGTATCAATATTAGTTTGGCCTATGCCACACTGATCTCATACTGTCCTGAAGGCAAAGCTCTAGATAATTTAAAAACATAAAAAAGTGCTGCAGGCAAATAAATTAGAAGCCTTTTGGTTTGGCCCTCAAGTTACAATAATATGATAAAATGAAACATTTCAGCATGATGGCTATGGCAGCAAAGTGATGATAATCTCTGTTGTAATTTCAGAAAGAACAATATTTTTGACAGTTTGTGGCTCACTGGGCTACTTTTTGCCACACAGATGGTCACAGAATCTTCTCTGTCTCTTGTTTGGCCTAGAAGGTAGGTGGGTATATCTGGAACCGCGTTTGCATCATTTTACTGTTTTACTGTCAGGAACTCCTGCATTACGATGTTCCTTTATGAGTTATTTTATCAGTGTCAGCTTACTGTTTTTCTGGTTATTTTTCTGCTTTAGTTTACAACCACTCTGAAGCAATACAGAAAGAAGTTCACTCCTTTTTTTAGACCAGTCAGGACTTTGCTTACAGAACCATCAAAATCAAAGAAACTGCCATCCCCAGCCCTAACAGTGATACTAATGATACCCTCAACTTTTGTGCATGGTTTTGGTCTTTTCACTCCTGTCTTATTGGAACGTTCTTGCTTAGGAGCAGGGACACAGGGGCAGAAACAATGACCAACAAAATGCAACTGGAACTAGGTTCTGTGGTCTGAATATGCTGAAAGTTCCTTGGTTCCCTGGAAAAGTTGATTACCTAATTTTGCTCAAATCTGAGACCTTATATTTCAGTATCACTTTGGGGTTTTGTTTTGAGCGATGTCCTGCTTTTGCATATTGTTGCCATTGATTGAGAGCTAACTCTCTTAGCATTTGGATGTATACCTTGTGTAGTTGCACAGTATCACAAAATATGGCTATTCTTACATGGAAGCAGCAAGAGTCCTGAACCAAAATCCTATATTATGAAATCCTATTTGTCATTTTTAACCTTAGAAGTATTAAAACCTTAAACTCCATAGTCAAGGCTGTGGCTACAGTGCCTCTGGTACAATATTACACGTCCATTAAAATGCACACTTATTATCATGGTTACTTTTAGCTGTCATTAGTACCATGAAGTCATTGTTAGCGCCACTGTAGACTATGCAGTGTCTGAAGTAGTGCAAGCAGGTGATGGAAACATTCGCTTAGCAGCAGAGAAGCTCTTTTTATGAAGATGGCTCAGAGGCAGACAGGAAATTGGTTATTTTCCCCACACATTCATCAAAATAAAAATAGTCTGATGAGTATCCCAAGTGACTCTCCCACATCCATTGAAGCCACAGCTGCATGCACCACGCACTTAAGTATCAACTCTCCAATGAATTTCAGGTGTTTTTGAGCACTATTAAAGTAAGACTTTGCTTCTTCTTTCTCTTCCCAAAGCACATTGTCCTAAGTTTTATCCCACAAGAATTAGCATATTTAAAATAATGAAATGCCCTATTTAATTTTATAACCTTCCCCTATTACTTCTCTAAAATTACAATGTGAAACACAGTTACATTCTGCTGCCAAGAACAAAGAGCTCTGGATGGCAAAACTGTTAGATATTTGCCTTTGTCACTTCAGTCTCTGATAACCTTTGATTTAATGACTAACAGAAGCAGAATGTCAACAGGGACCTGGTGCCAAATTGTTCAGTCTGTGGCTCTTGTGAAGCCTGAACAGTATTTCATTTTGAAGTTGAAAGGTAGAATTTTCAAAACATTATTGAATAAAATACAGGTGTAAAGTGAGTAATTATCCTTTTAAATGTACACCATATTCATTTCTTTTAATTTAAAAAAGTGGACTCCACTTAAATTTCATTATTAATGTAATTAGTTACCATTATCATAGTTAGCCATAGTAAAAATGCATGACAGTATTTTTCTTTGATTTTAGTCTTTCTTTTGATTTCACTTCACTTTGATATAGCTTTTCTGTTTCTGCTTTATGTTTCAGGTTGCTATAACAGGAAATGTAGCAGTAGGCATTATTACCGGGAAGCAAGCAAGGTTTTGCAATTGCACTGCCTTAGCAGTTTCGTTTTTATGTAAATTTGGGGGAAAACAAGATTGTGAGTGAGCTAAATGAAACTTAGCATCTCTCCATTTGCTATAGTCTTAAGTGACTGAGTCAAAGCTATTGTAATTAAGCTGGGTTTGCTTGCATTCAACGATCAACCAATTGAGAGAATAATTTTTTTTCTCAAAGATTTAGGGATAACTGAAATATTAAAAATCATGTAGTTATGTACTCTAAGCAAAACATGCATAGTAGAGATGTAGTCACAAGCTAATTAATCTCTTAATCTTATTTTTAAAATGTGCAGAAGCAGACAATCTGCAAACAGACCACCTTTAACCAATGAAATGAAATGAAATGAAATGATGTTTTTCAAACATCTGCAAATCTTAAGCTAATATAAATTTTAGTGTGTCGGGTCTCCTTTGAGGAAAACCTGACCTTCCTATAAAAAGTATGTGTGCATGCATATTGTCTGCATGTGCAACAGTTTGGGCTTTTTAAAAATACCATAGTGTGGTCAGCTGTACACTGATTAGATTAAATTCTGTTTCTGTCAAATATATGAACTGTGCAAAGGTGTTTTACACAATATCACCAAGAAAAGATTCACATGACCGGTATTAATCAGTATTCATTTTTTATTTCTTTGAGCAAGCATTTTTTATCTGGTTTCTCCAGTCACACCTGCGTTATTTAAGGCAAGTATTAATCTAGTACAGTATGTTGTTTGGCCCCTGGCACTGATGATGAGACATTTCACAAGGGATCTTTTCTCCTGATTATAAATGCAAATTTCTTACAAATATCTGTGTTCACTGGCTTATGTGCTCAAAAATAATTACCGTGTTTAAAGATACATATCCTCATTTGGTTACTGTATAAAATAGTGCACTTTCCTAAATTCTAAAGTCTTCTCCCTGCTCACCTTTGATGCTTCAAAACTCAGTTATAAAGTGTGAAAATAGGAATTTGAGTTGTATTGGAAAATCACATTGTTTGCATGCCAAAAAAACCCCACCATAGAATTATAATTTAAATTCTTTGTTCTAAAGTTTCTTCTTTCTTGTATCTCAAATATTCCCTTTTAGCCACCGAATGCTGAATTTAATACCCAACTTAACAAATGGAGAATTGAAAAGACGGCAGTGCAGCTGTGGTGCGAAAAACTTTGTTTCAATGAGCACCTTGAGGAGGTAATTGTTGCTTTTTCATAGTGAGTGGCTTTCAAATGGGTGCCTGGAAAACCTGTCAGCCGATGACAGCTTGTCTACAGGTGTAACCTATAAAGTACACAACTTTAATTTTGTTCAGTTCATTTTTCTTTTTTTTTCCTGTATTTCCTATATTTCCTGTAGGCTATATGTATTTCATTATGTATTTCATTTTATTATATGTTTTGTCTAGCACATACACTACTAATGATATCACAAGGGTTTGATTGACTTAAATAGAAAAGTGAATACCAGCCTTATAGGTGCTGCAGTGCAAAAAATGAACAGAGGAGTTTTGAATGCTGAGACTACTTTCTTAGTTACTTATGTTTAGGCCCGTGCTGGCTGACAGTGAGAGGTGCTTAGCTTAGATACTGCAGGCGAAGCTGGGCAACTGACAGTTCAGCAGTTGCAAACTTAAAAGACCATGGACATCAGGAGTGGAACTGCAGCTTTAGTTTCGGTCCTCACTGCAGAGGCTCAATAATGTGTCAAAGCTGGAAGGTGTCATGCTTCTATCAGTGCATCATGTTCCTCCCTGTTGTCTTAATCACGCTTGCTTCTTCCTGTCTGGGGTGTTGAGAGCCCTTCTTGTTTCTTTGTGCTGGAAGTATTTGTTATGGGAGTATGAATCCCATGATTCTCCACATCAAAGTGACTTGTGTAGAGATGATGTGTCAGTCCTCATGCATCTCCATTAGAGTGCTGATGCAAGAGTCCAGCTATTGAAAAGTGTGTTCTCCTTGACTCCCTGACATTATCTAGCTGTAATGGCACAGTGCCAAATTACGAGGTTAAAATTCCTGATTATCTCACTTTTTCTATATTACTGACCTTCATTTAGGACGTTCGGTTTGTGCACAGGTGTTTGTTTGAATGTAACCAGCATCGTCTGCTTCAATAAAGCAGTGGACATATGGACACTGTGTGACTAATGCTTTGAAAGGGACACTCGGGATCTGTTTTATTGCTTCATTTGGCACACTGCAGTCCCACTTCCCATTACGGTTGCCATGTGATTTATGCTGTTCTCTTTGGAGACTGTGTGAGAGAGAGGCACCGGGAATGAAAAAGCTGTGATAGCGATGTTTACCTTGATCCTGGCTGCCTTTTTATTTCATCCTGGACATTGATAGAGGGGAGAAATGGGTTAAAAGCCCTGTTAGGCTCACTGTTTTCCTGTGCATAAATTCTGTTTCTTTGATCACTTGAAGCATGTGGATGTTACTGACATTGTGGTGTCAAGACTTAAAAATTAACCAAACCTCATTAGGTTTCATTTCCTCTGTCTGCGGCATAACACTGCACGTTCAGTGTATAGACAATGTATTGATAACTGCCACATACTTCATCAATAAACTACAAGTACATTTTTTCCATCATGTAGTTCTGTAGCATAATCACCAAATGTTCCTCAGAGGTGTTTGTCTACGTAGCTAATAATCAATGATCATAACGTCACAAGTATGTCTTCATCTTCTTTAACAGCTGAATCTAAACTAGTGAGAGGTGTCCTTTAACATGCTTTGTGTTAGAATGACAGATAACCTTGGCACCAGCATCTTACACTCATGTTCGATTTGTAGCTATGCTTCTTGTCAGAAGATTGCACCTGATTTACATCCAAGCTGGGTTTTTTCCTGTTTACATGCAAATGCAACCCTTTCACAAGCCAGTAATAACAAACTTAGGTACTGTTGAATTTGTATGCGATATTTCTCTAAATAATATAATTTTCTTTCTTGCTTTCTGTGAATAATTGAAGTTGCAAGGTAAAGTAATGTAACTGATGTTTTATTAAAATTGCCATTTTTATTATGCACATAAATACCTTGTTTGTTGTCAGAAATTATTTTGACAAATTAAAGTGTGGAGTCTGGACCAAGTAAACAGGTATTACCATGTTTTGTTTTTTTCTGATCCATGCCATGTATATATTTTTAAAATAACACTGGTTTTGAAGCAGCTTTGATTGACTCTGATTAACCTAGGACAAGGTTCCCTAGCCTCTTTTCAAAGGTAATGAAGTGTCGTAAAATGAAATCAAGGAGAACAAGGTTATAAATTGTATAATGGAAATATTTTCACACATATTAGCCTACTGTAAAATGTCCATTGCAGTGTATTTGTTTTATTGACTTGATGTCAGACAATGAGCGAGTGCATCACTAATAGGACATTTACGCTAGCTCGCTTATCATTGTCCTCAGTCACAGAGGCTACCGTAGCTTGCTAACAAGCTAGGGATGAGCCACTACTGGGATATGCAAATTTAATGAAAAATGATTGGAGGGGGATATGTTCTGGAGGTGACTTGCGCTAACTAGAAATTAACTAGGGTGTAATTTATGGCGGGGCTTTCACATTTGGGACCATTTGGGTGAAAGCTGGTTAATTTCACATGAAATCTGAAAGGCACCAGTGCTATGCAGCAGCAGCTAGCAGCGTTATACGAGTGCCTAAATTGATTTCATGTAGAACACCCCAAACTCCATCTGACTTGCTCGCAACTTCTCATCATTCAGAATTGATAAATCTTGTGTCGCTGTCAATAATCAAAAATGGTCAGAGGTTCTGTGGGTTTCTAGCATGGTCAGCAGGCAACATGTCAAGAACTGAGCTGAATAATGATACATATCAGCACTAGGAATGCAATTGTCTGTTCTCTTTTCTCTTTACTGAAGCAGATACATTTTGTAAACATTCTTTGGTTCTTATGTTGATGTCTTAAAAATGTCTTTAAAGGCTATGGGTTTGAGGACCCTAAAAATGTCCATGAACCTTTTAGGAATAAGCTGCAAAGGAAACTATCCTGTGAATGTTTTGAATACCAGAGTTCTGTTCTTGTTTTGTCTCTCAAAAGCCCTATTAAATGTGTAATTAGTAGTACAACTAAATTTTAAAGAATAGAATCTTGCATGCATTGTCTTTTTTGTGGCCAAACATTTCTGTAACATACAGAGTATCCCTGTTTTTTCTTGTCCTTCTTTCTATTTTTTCTTTACCTTATCAGAAACAAAATTCTCATTATGATGATGCCTTCAGCAGTTGATGGTGAACAAATGATGTAGGAGTAAACAAGGCGGGTGTAGTGGGAAATTGAGTAATGACAATATTATGGTGTAAGTGTGATTATCTTTAGCAACATGGCTTCCTTTTCAACCTCCTCCTTGTAGAAAACACTGAAAATACTTAGAACTGGCTGCTTTTTAGGCCATGAACAGGTATACTCTAGTTCTTATTTTTAAATAAGAGTTCATTTATATTATGTGTGGTATTCTAGTGAAAGATATACAGCTTAAGCGATGCCTTAACAATGGAAATGTCATCTAGTGTATGCCATTCTCCTTGTACCACCTGCATTTTCTAAACCAACAACAACAGATTAATAGCAACTGATTGTAAGATGCATGAAATTACTTGCCCTTTATTCTCTCTCCCCCCATTTCTTCCTCCTTCTCTGTATGTGTCTAATTAAAAACTGCAGGCTGAGCTACACAATTTATGGCTAATGCTTGCTGCTGATGGGGCAGCAGTAGGCAGGGGCTCTAAGAACGTGTTCATGATGGATGTCAGTCTGTGTGGAACATGTGGGACTTCTGTTTCCATGCGCCACGTCCCACCCCCAGATCACTCCTCATGAAAATGATCCACATGCAAACTGCAAACTGTGCTAACACTGCTGTGAAGGACAAATGCATTTCTTGGAACATTTGTCATACTGAGGCCTCGCATCATTCATCAGAGTCCATTTGCCTCCTTAACTATCCACCTCTCCACTGTATTCATGGTAGCATTCGATATTTGTTTGAAGCAGTCGATACAAACAGAAATTCATTTTTTGACTTGGCGGTCTCCCTAAAAGATGGATGTGGCCTGAGGAAAGATGATAACAGAATGTCTACACTTTGTGTTTTTTCTGGTAATTCTCAAGAGCAAAAATGGATTATTATCTCGGCAGTATGAGCACAGGTGGATCTCATTGCTGGGCTCACAGCATGTGCGCGCTCTTGCATGGGAGGTCAAAAATGCGATTATACTGATGCATAAAAGAATATGGCTGAAACAGGACATTTGGGGAATATATGGTGTTTGAAGGTGTTTAGTAACAGCAGTGCAGGCTTTGCTATGGATCACATTTAGTGACAGTAGGACTTCGGCAGTATCAGTGTCACAGAGCATCCCAGTGGCTCCCCATTGTAACCAACACTGCTCTGCCATCTGCCAGCCAACAGTAATAAAGGTTGTCGACCAGTCACTCCATAGACTCATTATCCACAAACTACATCCAAAAGCTTCAACCAAATCTTTCTGTCCTTTATTGAAATTATCCTTGTCCACACAGATAAACACCAGCATGGTCACAAAAAGGCTGAAGATGGCCAATATAAATGGTAAACCAGCCATTAATCCAGAGAAGTTGTTCCCCTTTAAAATCACTATACTCTCACGACAGCATGCTTTGTGCACTTAAACACCATTAACTAAAAAGCATGTTACCCCTGTTGAAACCCCAGAAAAAGGCCCAGTTTTGGTACCAAGAGAGTGTTCAGCAATTTTCCACTGCAAAAAACCTAACTGTAAAATTAGTGGGGATTAATTTTCAAAGTTGGCAGTTGTTTTGACACTGTAAGGGGTCACATACATTGGCTTGTATGCAAATTGAGATCAGCTGTTCTCCACAACTTGAAATTATTCATTGCATCCTGAAAACCTACTTTGTAGTGTCGCCTTATTAAATAACCAGTTCCATTGACCTAATTGCACAAAGTCTGTTTCCATTTGAAAATACTTCCAGGGGAACAAAGAAAATGATTTGTAAAAGGTACGTAACCCCACCCCCCCTTTTCTACTGCATCATCATCAAACACAGCTGGCATTAGTTGGCCTTGAAAATCCCTCAATGAGTAATGCAGTGGGTGACTGTAGTTCAGCCCCAGATGCAGGTCAGTGTGAGGTTTTGTTCCTTCGCCGGTGGGATGTGTCGGACAGAACACTTCATCACTTTCCAGGTAGAGTAGGAGTCAGGGCCAGGAACAATAACTTGTCATCAGAAGACACAGACAGAATGAAGAACTGATTGAAACTCATGGGAGCATGATACTTAAACTGAACTGTGGGTGCACCACTGAATTGGTTATGCACCTAGCCACCACGACCCCACGCACTCCATTTTCTGTCATCAGTTGACAAACGCCTGCCCCACAGCAAGCTCACATACTGCACATCCTGAGTGTGTACACACAAATTGACTTCATTTCAGCTGGTCTGCTGGGTGACCTCAAAGAAACTACAGCAAACCCTTTTTTTTTATTCGCTTGACCACTGTCAACCACTGGAAAGGTTTCAGTCTCTGTGCTTTCTACTTTATTTCCCTCCATCCAGGAAATTACTGAGGCCAAACTGAGAGTGGCATTGCTATTTTTCCATCATAGCAGAAGGTGTTAATAGTGTTTAGTGGGATGACAGACAGACTGGGAGACTGCAGCTGGTGTCAAAGCAACTATGTATAGAATCAATCAAGGATATGTTAATGTCTGAGGAGGTGTATTAAACACAGTGATGTAATGCTAATTAGTAGGCCACCAGGAATGCATGGCAAATATCGTCAGAACTTGGTTATTTATTTATTACTTACTTACTTACTTAATGCATGCAGGCTTTATTTTCATCATTTCACTTTCATTAAAGACTAGTATAGAAGAGATAGAGGACCTGAGTGATGCAGTTCTCTATCTCAGCACTGTGCCGAGACTCTCTGATACACTGCCTCTTTCTGTCTCTTGTGTGTACCTTCCATTAGTTGAAAAGACACTGTGTTTGCAGTCCGAATACTGCTGATCCATGCTGATGACTCTGTTACAGGATTATCATTGTTAGCATCAGCCATCTGTTTTTGTGCAAGAAGATAACATGGACAAGGAGGAGCACACAATTGAAAGCAAATGCTTATGTGCACCCAAAACGTAACAACACTATGTGAAATATGCACTGCTTTATCTCACACACACAAAGACACAGCTAGAAAGTAAACACAGTATATTCACAGACATAAACTGATAAGATAATGTCAAATTTTCATAATTTTTGCTAGTTTATTTACTGCAGTTATGTCAGTGGAGTTGTTTTATAATATTTTTATTTTCCACTATTTACTTTAGCAATCAGTTTTGGGTTAGGGAGTTTTCACCATATACCATGGTATGCAAATTGACAGTTATATCATGTTTATTTGCTTATGTAGGATTTTGAATTTTACTGTAATAGTTTTGTTGGAATACACAATACAATTTATTTTCTATAAAATACATTTATACATTAAATATATAAATGTATATTTAAAAGAATTGGGAGCTATATTGATTCTCTTTCTTGCTAAGAGTTAGATGAGCTTGATTCTAATTTCGTCTTGGTATATATGAAGCTACAGTCGACAGCCTATTAGCTTAGCTTAACATAAAGAGTGGAAACGGGAAACAGCTACCCTGTGTGTGTCTAAAGGTAATGCAGTCATCCTAACAACACCTCTGAGGCTGAGGAATTCACACTTTATATCCTGCTTGTTTAATGAAGACAAATACCAAAGTATAAAAACATGTTTCACACAATAATAGTATGCATGCTATATATATATATATATATATATATATATGTTACCGTTTGACAAACCATGTTAAGCTGTTATCCCATTTCTAGTCTTTACAGTTTGAAAAGGTCTGAAATGATTATTGATAATTGATCAATTTAGTGTTGAATCCATCAAACAACCAATCAAGAATATAATCTGCAGATGAATCAATTATTTCAGAATATAAGGTATTTGACATTTACAACAACAAAACAAAAACTTTTTTAAAGATCCAAATGGCAGATAACAGTGGAAGAATGAATGCGGCAAAAAGAAAACTAATTGCACACTTCATTTAAATCAGTGGTTTTGCAAGCTTAGCTTTGAAGCCAGCTGTATCATTTCTGTTAAGCTGTTTTTGTATCCAAGGCAACGTGTTGGCTTAGTTGGTTAGCTTTGCCTCTTCACAGCAGGAAGTTCCTGTGTTTGATCCTGGTCTTACTCTGTCTGGAGTTTTGATTGGTCTCACTTCATTTGCATGTGTCTCCTGTTGGTGTTTCAGGTTTCCTTTTAAATTACAAAACACATACCTGTCAAGGGACAGACACTTTTAAAATAGTCTGTTGGTGTCAGTGTGCTCTTAGTCCAGTGCTGAACTGGAGATCTGATGTAACATTTTCCCTGCTTTCTACCCAAAGTGCAAATGTATGCTGGGATGCAGAAAACTATGACTTTGAGCTGGAGCATGTTAGTGCACAAAGTACATTTTCCCAGTTACTGACTAAAGATCATTTTGCCATTCTTATTTTATTGGACAAGCTAGTTTGATTAAATCACTTGACAAGAAAAACAGAAATGTAGCCTGACAGGGCTGACGGGCTTTTATTATGAGAGAAGTTGTTTAATGCAAAACTTGTAAGATACTGCATCTTTACAGCACTTTCAGAATATTTATATGACCATTTAGATTGTTTATTTGATTATATATAGCAGCCTATATTTAAATGATTGAAGTGTTTGGTGCTTTGACTCTTTATAATTTCATTCTGTTGATAAGTCTGTTGTCTTCCTGTTTAGAGATATAATAAGCTGCATTATGCTTGTGGAGTCCTATATGTGAACATGACTGTGATTCAATCAAAGCCATTTGTTTTGTAAATCACTTCCAGTATATTAACATGTGCTTTCAGTGGACCTGCATCTTGCTGCTTGAGAGCACTGTGTCTTTCAGCTCACATGCTTACATTAAGATGGTGTACATGCATCCATCAAATTAATTTTAAAGATTTATGTAGGTTATAAAACACCCTCTGTAATGTACTTGCTGCCCCCTGCGGTTTTATGTTCATTACCTATAAATTCAAGCTAATTTGCTTGTTAAAGCCTTTTTTTAATTTCTAATAATGAATTCAGGATGTTGCACAGCCTTTCCCTGCAGTTTGGCTTCTTATCCATATAGTTTTATTTGTTTGCAATGCTACATTTGACAGATAAAGTAAACTGTATATCAGTTTTAACTTAGGAAATGCTACCTCAGACATCATTTCAGGGGTCTCATGTTGATAGAAAAATCCAGTTTAATTATGCAGTAGAGAAGCATTACTGAGTAAGAGTATGCAGAATTTATAAGTGAGCCTTGTTACCTTTTTAATCTTTGACAAAATCTTTTCCTCTACATCGGATATTTCATGTCATTTTGTTCAGATTTGTAGTTGATACACATTTAAGGTTTTTCATTTTCATTAGCGTGAAGGACATCTTAAAATGTTAAATGAAGTGTGTTAAACACAGTCCAAATTATACCAAATGTTTTTCTTTTTTTCCCAGTGTTGCATTATAAATATGAAAGCACCTTTGTTCTTTCTGCTGCACAAACTCCCACCCGCACGACCACAGGAAACAGTGGCCTTTCCAGTGAAGCATGGCTGCAGCTTTCATGTCATTTACGTCTCATCAGTGCTGTTCCTGGTGAGGGATGATACTTGATATTCAGAGGGTAGCTTTGTCTCCTCAAATTAATCAGCTGCTCCTGTTTTCTTGTGCAGGGGAGAATCACCAGGGAGATCTAGGACTTGTTGGTGTAATGTACAATACTCTAACAAAGGCTGGCTGTAAGACAGAATCTGGAAGCCTGTGTTAAAGTTAAAGAGGATTTCAGATGTGGGCTTTTGTGATCAGTGGGATGTGAAGTGGCATAAATAATGGAAAATCCAGGAAGTGTGGTGTGGATGGGAAGAAGAAGTACAGTGGTAGTAGAATCTGTGTGGTATGAGTCAGATGACGGGCAGAACCACAGTGGTCTGAGAGTCATCAGAGAAAATGGCGGAGACTGTAATTAAAGCTTGTGTTTTTTCCTTGATGTAAAGATTGTGGAAGGATAAACGACAATGCGTTCCTGAGAGGCTGAAGGTTGGGTGTTCTTTTGAGGCTTACCCCTTCATTAGACAATCACAGTTCGTTCGGCAGTGGTTTTACATTAAGGAGCTGTGAGGGCCTTTAATACGAGCTGTCACCATAACCTTGCATACTGTTCTGCACTGTATATGTGTGTTTGTGTGTGTCTGAGTGAGTGCATGCTGCTGTTCTGCCATTGTTTTAGCACTGTTTCGTTGTATTTATTGTTTTATTTACTCTCTACTCTATATAATATACAGTTTTTACATTGTTCTTTTAAACGAAACAACACTCCCAAGTGAAAAAACATTTACTTTGTAGTATAAAAAGAGAAAAACAGAATATGGTAACATTTTAGAAGGTTAAAGCAGCAAATCTTTAACAGTTTTGCTTGATAAATTACTTTATAAATAGATGAATTTATTAATTTGACTGCTATTAATCATGCTATGCAGTACTCTTAAATCTATAAACAATAGAACTAATTTTACAGTAAAGCTTTATAGATAGTAATACTGGACAACATGTTGTTTTCACAAAGGTCTACTCTAAGACTTAAGTGTTATTGTGGCAGTAAATCAGATGTGTGTCAGAAAAACTGAAGTCTCATTGTGTGTTCTAGCTGTTCTATTTTATTTTTTTACCTTTCCTTTTTTTCCTTCTCTGGCATCTCAAAGTGCTGACTGGATTGTGTTTGACAGATATGGAGTTTGGAGAGCGGCTGGCCTCGCCATCATCAGCCCCATCCTCACTTCACATGGCCTCCTCTTCAGCAAGCTCATCCCCTGCTCCACCTCAGACACCTTCCACCATGTGCAGCAGCCCAGCCCCTAGCCCTGCAGGCAGCTCGCCTCACACCACCTGTGGTACGTATATACACAGGCACGCAGTGCTGAAGTGTGTGCAAAGTCAAGGCACATCATCAAATACCATGGCAAAGTTTCAAGCATCGATGCTGATTTTTAGAGGAGGAAAAAGTGACTAATGACTATACAGAGGTAACAGAAGGCTGTTTCTCAAATAACTTTAGAAGAAGAATGTAAAAAAAGACATCACATACATCACGTCACATTGCTTTTTCTGCATTACATCATTGGAAAAACAGTTTACATATTGCATATTAAGTACATACACACATAGAAACCGATAAGCTGACTGATATATCGGTCAGGCTGCAGCTTCAAGTGAATATATTTATAATTCTGCCTGCATTTTGGACAAAGATGTGAAATTATTTTTGTTAGGTTAAGGTTCAGCATTAATAGTCACCCACAAAATGGCCTTAAATTCACAAGCTATTAATACATGTAAATGAATGCACCCTTCTGAATGACTTTACAATCAGTCTGCACTTAATAACTATGCTTCGTCACAAACTTTTGAGAGAAGAAAATTAAAAATAGGCAAATCTATTTTGAGGGGCAGTCCAGCTAAATTTTGTGGAAAAAAACACTAAATTAAAACTGTGCAACAATAATGGGGCTTAAGACACCTTCTCCAAGACTTAACATGTTTCAGACAATTTTGATAGGAATGGGGAAAAGCTGTTGAATTAATGAATGCCAACAATTAAAAAGCTTTGTACGCCCTTGTGGATGTCTTTTGACAACCTTTAGCTCCAGTTTATCCTGTGTGATTTGACACGTCTGTCAGCCTCACAGTGTGCATGCAGACGCCGACATCCTCTTGTTTTCTCTGAATACTAATTGTGGTCAAAGCCATTATGCATTGAACAGCGGTGATGCATAAGCTGTCAGATTCCCCCTGACCACAAAATAATGTGCAAATTTACATACCGTGGTTTGTGATTTTTTTTTTTTTCTCCCTTCACGATAAGATGCTCCAAAAAGTAGTGTTTTTCTTTGTCATGCTATCACAATGAAGAACACATTAGAGACATTCTCATAAATTATTCATTTTCAGACCCCCACACCAAACGTGCACAGAAATTTCCCAGATAATTTATTTTGGACTCAACACTAAATGCTTAAAGCACATTGGCACCTCTGTAGTCGCATCGCTGTTATGACTATCAAGTAAATTGAGTTCTTTTAAGAGATTTTTTATCCCCTGTGGGAAGTAGAAGAAAGATATCACACAACCAGTGATGGCAACACCCCTTTGAATAGAATCACACTCGAGCTTTCATATTCTTAAAAGCTTTGTAATTGCTTTAACTAGGTGAGTTTATCTAAAAACAATTTCATGCAGCTCCTTGCACAGTAAGAACAAGTATATTGATTCCATATTGGCATAGAAAAGGCATGGCGTGGTTATTTTAAAGAAGTTGGTGAGGATTTTACAGGATTATATTAATTCAATGGTAAAACCTCAGATAGAGCTGGTCTGGTTTCCGGGTTTCTAGCTCTACTTTCACATCAAAAAAATCTGCATTATTACCGAAACACCTTCTCTTTCATCATTTTTAACTGAAGTTGGTAAGGACTACAGTCAGCAGTTTGATGTATCAGCACTAACAGTCAAATAAATATGAAGCTTATAGGACAGATGGCAGTAATCCTGTCTCTGTAAATTGATCAAAATCATAGCCACGTTAACCTTACCAGATGAATAACTGATAACGTCCCGTCACTACAGGATGGTTAACTTTACACAGAACAAATCAACTGGGCATTGCTTTTCTCATTACTGCACAGCTCAGGGTTTTTAAAAAATGAGGTATTGGATCTATAGGGCTTGACTGTTTTTCTTTGATATAAATAACAAACACTAAAACACTTTGTTGCTCTTAGTTGCTAAAATGGAAAGGTCACGTTGGCATCAGCATTGCAGTTCTTTTGAAAGTTTCTTTGATTTTTCCTTATTGTTGTTCTCATTTATTTTTCACTATTTTATTATTCCATGACAGTAACTGATTCTACAGGATTAGCTAATATAGTAAAGTATAAATCCATAAATTATATTTTAAGAATTCTTCAAAGTGTGTCCATTGTTCTCCAGGCCATTTTCTCCAGAAAGCTGGGGATGAACGTTTGAATATGTCTGGCAGCTCCAATAGTTTTCCCACGGTCAGCCGTCCAGCTTTTGGGCTCCACACATCAAGTCCAGGTCGCTCTGAGTTTGGAGGCTTGGGAAGTCTGGGTCTGTCTGCGCTGGCTGCTCACTCCCAGTTTGCTACTTTTCCAGGTAGGGACATTCAAGGTGCAATGTTCAATTTAATTACTTTATTTTACCAAAGGATTAGAAGTGGAACGTTGGCTTCATTTTTTAAATGATTTTTGAATAATAATAACTATTATAAAATGTTTAATTTTTTAAAAATAACTTTAAATGTTAAGAAACGACTTTACTGTTAACTGTTATCACCCATTATTCTTTTGGGGAAACACAAGTTGTTTTTATAATTCTCTCAACCATTTCCAGTCTTGCCACTAAAAATTGAGAATAATAAAATAATTTTCATGTCAAATATAACAGAAGGAATCCTAATCTGCTTTACCTTTTTGGCAGTTAATATAATCAATTGGATATAATAAAATCCTAGTCCCAGCACTTGTTCAAACCAAAATTTATCTTTTTTAATTTTGAACTGAGTGATTGGTGCTGTTAACAGACTGGATAAAACATGCTCTTTCGACATGCAGATTGCATTCTCCACATATCTAGATAAAGTGGCTATTTGTGCCTAACTGAAAAGTATCTTGCTCCACTGCTCCAGACTGGTGGCGGCCATCTGAAGCACATGCCAGAGGAGCAGCAGCCTTCTTCCCTCCTCTTATGGGTCTGCATCCTGTATTTGCATCAACCTTCAAAAGCCACGATCCTGCTCATTTGCTGTCACGTACCTCAGGTAAAAGAAGCGCTAGCTTCCACTTTAGGTCATACATGTTGTGGGCCACACAGACATCTTTTTGCATAGAATTAAAATACTTAAGTTAACAATATGATATCATGTGCTGTGCTTGACTTTTATCGCATATTCTCATGAGTATCCATCTACAATGCCAGTTTCTGTAGGCGTAATTGGAACAGTGAACGGTCGAAGCGCTTCCTCTCCCACTGGGAACTCTGCTGTGGACACCAGTTCATTTCCAACAAAGGGAAAGATGGAGAAAACTAAAGCCAGTGGTAATCGGAGTCAAAAGAGCAGCCAGGACCCGCGCCAACTGCACCAGAAAACCATTCAAAAAACAAAAGAAAAGGTTAGTGCTGCATTTGCTCAAGCACCTGAGTACAATGCACTACACGTTTCTGTTGTCCTTGGCTCAGTTTCTTCTGTTTGAGCCTGATTTAGGAATGTGCACTTTTACTTTTATTTAGAAACCCAACAAAAGACCACTAGACACCTCCAGCATGAGTGGCAGCCAATCGGGATCATTGTCAGATAGCTCCAGTGATGGTGAGCAGAGCAGCAGTGATCCCGATGACATGGAGGAGGAGGACGAGGAGGAGGAGGACAATGATGAAGATGAAGATGAGGATGATCAGAGCAATGACAGTGAGGACTCTGATTCAGAAAAAGACAGTCGAGTGCAAATGAAAGTGAAGGTAAGTGTCTCAAACTAAAACATTGGGATTTGTGTTTGAATGTCAAGTAGTATACATAGTTTTAAGCCCAAACAGATGATTGATTTTTATTTTTGATTTTTTTTTTGAGAATGATACATAGAAGCATATTAGTAAGGATGTATGAAACTAATAAATTATATTATTTTTTTAAGGTCGTGTGTCAAAAAAGTGAGAGTGTCCCTGTGCAAACTGTTCTCAGTTCAGTAAATGTTAGTTGGATTGTCAAAAGCAGCCATGGTGGTGGGTGGCAAACTGGATGTGTGTGCTAGCTGACAGAACTGCCACTGTGAGACTCTCTCAGTCGGAGCTGACATGACATGCTGTCTTCTCCCCGTTTTTTCCTCATCCTCCTACTCAGCGGCTGACACAGAACACTTCTGAGAGTAAAAAGAAGAGACCTTCCTCTGCTGACGGAAACGCGACTCAAGACAGCCACATTGACATTGTTCCTCTGGCTTCCTTGTACCGCCTCCAGTCTTCTCCTCATCGTGCTGGCCTGCCACAGTCCGCAGCGCTGTTCCTCCAGAGCCCAAGAACTGCAGAGGAAGAAGGCCAGCAGCACATCAGTGTCATCCAGGCCACTGGGTTGGCAGCGAGCAACAGTCCCGGAGCGCAGTCCCGCAGGGAGTCCTCCCCTCTGCCCCCCAGGTCCTCACCCAACCCCTTCTCCAACTCACCGAAGCACCTCTCTCACTCGTCCTCACCAAAGCATAGCTCTGTCTCCTCCTCTCCCAAACCTCTTGCGCTCTGTTGTCCTTCCCAGCCCCTGTCTCTGTGTACCTCACCCAAATCTCTCTCCCACTCTTCTTTATCCAAACCATCAACCTCACAAAAGCCCCAACATAAACCCAAATTCTTGATGCCCTCTCCAAAGCACACGCTGCTTGGTGATGGTATAAAGGAGAGCAGTGGAAACCTTCCAGATGGAAGACTGACACAGCTGAACAGTTTTAAATTGAAACAGGTGAGTTGCATTTGTTAATCACATTGCTGCATTGAAGCTGATTTCTGCCTATGGTACAAAAAACCCCAAATGACTGTAATGAATCATAAACATATTTCTCATACTCTTTTGTAATAGAAGGAGCTCTTGTTTTTATTCATTGTCCATCATTGTTTCTGTCATGAAATGAATAACAATCTGTGGGTTCCCAGTGGGCAAGAGAAAATGAATGCTTACACACTATTATCAGAGCTTTTATTATACCGCATGTGAGTCTGACCGCTACATGACTAGAAGTGACAATGTGTTTAGCTCCACTGGGAATACTTCAGAAAATTGACAAGCAATTAGCTCTGTTATGCTTTGGGATGTTTGTTATCAAGAGAGAGGAATCGGCCTCTTTTAAAGGACTCTGTTATTGTCAGTAGTTTGAAAAGGAGGGAAAACGTAGCAGTCTATAACAAGAGGGTTTTAATTCATATGATGGTGGTACATTAAATATGGGCTTTTGATTGCCAGAACATGACAATAGCAACAAATACAAGATGACAGCTAAAGTCGGATGATGGCACTAAGCCAAACAATTTGAAAATATTTTCCACAGCAGCCTTTTTTTCTTTACTTTTGTTGACAGGCTTGAGCCTGTTCTTCATTGTCCCTGTCTCTTATTACACCTCAGATTCCTTCATTCACAGCCCACAGCAATGTAATGTGAGTGACAGTTTGTGTAATTACTTCCTTTTTCCCCTTTGTTTCCCTTTCTTTTTCATTTTTATACATACGAAGCCCCTCCTTTCCAAGGACTCTGTGAAACAAGCGTTCTCTCTGCGACCTAAGAGCCTCAATGGGTATAGAAGTTACAAAAATTAAGCATCCTTATCATCATTGCTGACACCTCATAAACATTTGTCAGATGCATTTTGCAGCCATGTACTGTTTTTCCCACACAGCAATGACACCAATCTGTTCCTGAACCATGACCAGCACCCTAATGGAGTGATCCACGGTGCAGTTCAGGATGCTCCCTTGGCCCTCATCACTAAACCCCGCAGCCAGAGCAGCACCCCTGGCAGCAAGCCCCTCCTGGCAGCCACCAGCCCCCCCTATCCCATGCCCATCAACTTGAGCACTGGCATCAACAAGGAGACGACGGGCAGCTCTGCTTCCCCGCTTAAGTCTTCTGCCTCATCAGGCGTTGCTCACACACCAAGGAAGACTAAGAGTCCCAAGTGTGTGGACGCAGGGAAGAGTCTGTCTAAAATCAACTCATCCAGTCCACCTGTAGACTTGCTCAGAAGCAGTGAGTCTGATATGCACAGCAGCAAGGACTCAGACGACTCTTTAGGGGAAGACTATGATGACGATGATGAAGACGATATTGAGGATGAAGAATCTGGCAGTACCCTGTCAGGTTAGTAGAAACAGGCTTACTTAAATTTGATGAAGAAATGCCATTACAAGTTATTTAAGATCTAAGCTGTTAAATGAGGCCTCTTCTAGGAAGTAGCGCTGCTCTGCACTGTATGGTTTGTGTGTGAGAAGAAGGCTAATTAGAGTATCTTTTTGCTTTCTGTCTGTTTCCCTCCGTCACACTGGAATCCCCTGCAGAGTCAGAGAGCAATCTGGAGAGTGACTCTGATGGTTCGGAGGATGGTATGAAGGAGCGTGGTGAGATGGAAGCGGACAGTGATGCGGAGAGGGCTCCACTGAAACTTGCTAAAGCCTCCTTGTCTCCTCGCAAGTCCTCATCAAACCTCACAGCCAACTGCTCACTGCTGAACCTGCAGATCATCAAGCCTCCTAGTTTAGCCAGTAGCCTACTCAGCGCCACCACAGTGACCAACTCTGGGGCACTTACTAACCACAGTACCCTATCACCATCCTTCACATTTGCCACGTTGCCAGGTATCAAATCTGCATTTTCTGAAAGACCAAATGCAGCTTTGTATTCAGTTCCACCATTCATTCTGTTCTGGTAGTTCAGGCTTTCAGACTACCCAACCTATCTGCAGAAAAGAATGCTTATTTTTCCACTATGAAAACAAGAAAGTACAATTCTCAATAGTTCCAGGTTAACGTGAGCTCCCTGCAATAGAATGGTTGCGTCATTGTTTTGATGGTACATGGCAGCTTTTGCTTTAATAACCCAGGCAGATGCTTTATATATCTGATACCGAGTGAGTCATGGAGTGTATTACGTTACTAACAGAGCTGGATTCTGACTTGCTGCAATGGGAAAGTATTGAGTTCTTATTCCATTTAGGCCTGCTGTGGAGTAATTGAAGACTCTTGTCACAGCTGTGTGCTGTGAATTATCCTTGGTGATGTTAAAAAAACATTTATAAACATATACATTTATAAAATAAAGAATCAATACTACAAACTCTGAACTGGCATGGCAGCTGTGAGCTTTGCTCCTGTGTTTAGCTCCTGCAATATATGCCATAGGTTCTGAATACTGTTTGCCTGATATTTCACGTTAATGCTTATTGGCTGTTGCTGACCCTAAGTGGAGCTAACTTTTAATGCATAAAATATGTTTATTTAAATTTATTGTATGAAACAAGTATACATCTGCAACAAATTGATATGTCTAGTCTTATTTTGTGTAGCAGATATATCTGTAAACATGGCAGGTCTGTGGATTTGCGCATGCCCCCCTGGAGTAGTGCAAAAAGCGCTGACTCATTACTCCTGTTTTCTAGGATCAGGGAAGAGGAGGAGAGTAACGGATGAGAGAGTTCTGCGGTTGCCCCTTGAGTTTGGGTGAGATATCATGCATGTACTTCTTAATAAAAAAAAAAACAGTGTTTTGATGGTCTGACCATATTCCATTTGTCCTATCTGTTATACCCCTTGCATTGTTTGTGTTTATGCATTTGGTATTAAAATGTCAGCTCACTGAAGGCTGACAAGTGACCTTTCGAAAAAGGTCATGTGCGGTCATCTTCACTTTGTGAAACAGCTTAAGACACATGATCACCCATGGCAAATATTATCGTATCTCTGGGTTTGCCAAATGTGACAATGAATTGTGTCTTAGAAAGCTTTCAGTGTTGACACAATCATCCCATTAAAACGACTGTATAAGAAACCATTCTCTGATCAGTGCTATCATGTGGCTCCAGGTAAATTTTTTATCTTGTGGCAGATCTGCATGTGAAAGTGGGAAATAATAAAAAATACAGGGTAAGAATGCAGTAATCATGCTTAGCCATTTTTATTAACAATTTCAATAATCTAAATGTAAAAAAAACAAAGCAAGCGTTCCTGATATGAGAACAGTGACATCTTCATCTACAGCTAAGTAGGAGTCGACCACAAAAAAGCATCCTTGTCTTTCTTTGAGAGGCCTTAAAAACCGATCTTGAGCAGTAGGTCATAGCCTGCAGGAAATGAATTGAGGCCCAGCAGTTAAGCATCAAGGGGTTAATTGCATCCAGCCTGCAACACAGACATGCAACATTAGCAGCTCCCTGCCCACAAATTCTACAGCCTCGGATCAGAGCGCCTTTCATCTTCTGTGGATGTTTTTCATCAGTAGGTTTCACAGGAAACGGTGGCCACAAGCCTGAATATCAGCCTCCTGCTCCGTCTGGGAGAGCAGCCTACACGTCCTTTCTGTAAGCAATGGCTGCTCTCCAGCGGAGCTCATGGGAACTGAGAGGTTGCCCCACTTGGCACATGGCCATTGAGGAGTGTGATTATACAAAGGGTCAGATGACTACACAAAACACAGCTGTACAGTCATTTACAGTTTTTCTCCTTGTTTGTTTGCTGTTGTGAATGAGAGGATGATATATAACCATTTAAATATATCCACTAGAATAGAATTATTAAGAGATATATATTCAAAAATAAATTATGATGAAAATAAGCTATAGAGTGGTTATTATTTTGTTTGCGTATTAATGTTATGTTATATTTTTGCAATTTCTTTAACCTCAGGTGGCAGAGAGAGACCCGAATCAGGACTGTTGCAGGTCGTCTGCAAGGAGAGGTAGCTTACTTTGCTCCATGTGGGAAGAAGCTGCGTCAGTATCCTGATGTAATGAAGGTAAATCTACATTGTGAGGCTGAACATGCTCACTGCACCAGTATAACAGTATGTAATTGTGCTCGGGTGGGAAAAAAATGACTAAACTGTAAATATGGCCGAAAGACCTCACCTATGCTTCTATTGATTTGAAACGCATTATTCTGTCGGCAGTATTTACTTCGCAATGGAATAACTGAAATCTCACGCGATAACTTCAGCTTCAGTACAAAAATCAAAGTTGGTGACTTCTATGAAGCCAGAGAGGGACCTCAGGTAAGTGTTTTTGTCTTTTTTTGTGACCTCTCACCTCACAATGTAGTAATTATCTAGAAGGATTTCGACATTGATCGTGCAAATATATGTCAGTTAATCATGGAAAGATTTTATTTAAATTAACTAATATATTTTATATTCATTATCACTGGCATCATGTGGTTTGCTCCCACTTTAAAGCTGAAACTTGTACTTGATTTAAATTACCCTGATGAAGATTAAAATGCCTGCAACTTTGTTTGTTTTGACATGAATCAGTTGCACCAACGCTGTAGAGGAGACTAAAGCATTTAAATTAATGTTTCTGTCAAAAGCTCTTTATACTAAATTAAAATTGAAAGTACATTGTGAACATAAAAAAACCTGCTGTAAATGTGGAAAAAAATGTATTATAGCCTGTGACCTGTGAGTAGTTGCCACAGTCAACATGAAGATCCATAAATTAAAACATGATAAATAATCTCTCTTTGCCCTCTAATGACCAGGGTTTACAGTGGGTCTTGCTGTCAGAGGAGGAAATCGGTCCCAGTATCATAGCAATGGATGGGAGGCGCAGCCGTTGCACAAAGCCTGAGCATCAACCAATAGGTGATAGCACCGGGGCCAGACAGTGGAAGTCTCACCCTCTTAATACTGGTGAAAAAAACTTTCAAGATGTCAGCGACGCCAAGCTGTTACGCAAACTGGAGGCTCAAGGTCAGTTTGCATCTTGGAAAACTGTCAGCGGCACCTGTTCAAGAGAAAATCAAATGTAAAGTAGTTAGATATGGTAGTTATTTCTACACAGTAATGTGATGCATGTTTTTTTTATTTGCAAGATTAACTGGCCAACTGGAGCTGAAGTTATATAATTTCATGGTATTTCAAGCACAGTTTAAAATCAGTTTTAACTCTAAAAGTTGAAGGTTGGATAATTTTGTCTCTTTTCCTCAAAATCAAGCTGTAGAATCACACCACCTTGTAAAAGGTGCTATTTATTTTTCAATGGGCTGTTTGCCATTATTGCACTTAAAAACAGTAGATTGGTATAAAAACTTCAGAGGATGTTGAGAGTGATTTGGGGCGGTGTGAGTTTTTTGTTAAAGCTTCTGTGATTTCACTTACATATTTTATCATGTTGCAGAAATAGCTCGACAGGCAGCTCAGATCAAAATGATGAGAAAGCTTGAGAAGCAGGCCATGGCACAAGCAGCCAAGGAGGCAAGGAAGCAACAAGGTAAACAGCTGCTGTCTAGTCAGACCCTCCTCTAACACAACGACCATAATGTTGTGCTCAAGCCTAATTTGCTTGTTTCTTACAGCAATCATGGCAGCAGAGGAGAGGCGGAAAAAGAGGGAGCAGATGAAGATTCTTAAACAACAAGTAAGGATTTTTGTTTGGGTGCATTGTTTCATTTTCCATGCAAAGCTTCACAGCTTGTCTGCAGCTGTTCTGTTCATTCTCAGTGTGTGTGCTGCAAGGTGAAAGAAAATGTCTAAAGCGCAGTTGAAATGCTTTTGAATTTCTTCAAGGAAGTTGCTATCCTTCAAAATGGTGCACCTTTCTCATCTGCATAGGCCCACTGTACTTCACCCTCCCCTCCCCCCGACACTCTATAACATGCTTGACTTAACAGTTAATTCATTTGATCTTGCCCTCATCCTTTTACCAGGAGAAGATCAAGCGCATTCAGCAAATTCGGATGGAGAAAGAACTCCGTGCACAGCAAATTCTCGAGGTTCGTCCTGAAAGTTATTGCAGAAACATTCTAAAACACTTCCTTTCTGCTGTTGATAGGATTTTTTAAAACACCCAACCAAAGGCTATTCCTAAATTATGTGGTCCCACTTTTTTGTCACATCTAGTGAGTACATGTAACTAATGCTTAATTGGTTTTTTTGCAAAAGTGCCATTGAATATGAAAATCTCCTCAGACCGTGATGGAGCTTAATACAAAATACAGTATTTCATTAAGTAAGAGGTGGCCCAGAGTTTACCATGGCTAGGTGAAATACCTATTTTGCATTCCCTCACTAATAGAAGCTGTGAAGTATTTTAGCTTTTATAAATCAAATTTCAGTTGACACGCTTGGCAAGCGGCTCTTAACAGGATTTTGTTGGGGCTATAATTACTGATAGAAATTTTGCTTAATTTATTCTCACTGCCTGCTGGTGTTTCATAATAACTACAGCCAATTTGTCTTTCAGTGGTAATAGAAGGAAATAATCATCTCGTTGCTCAAGATTTCAGTGTGTTGGATTTGACGTTATCAGGGAGCTACTGGTGCTATTTAGCTTTCTGTGCAATTTTTCTTTTGAAGGTATTAACTGTCAAACAGATTGAGAAAAGCAATTTAGCAAACACATTCCAAACTTACAGATATTATTAAGTACCACCCTTAATTAATACTTCTTTTACAAACCAAATTTCTATGTATTTCTTACATTTAAGATATTTCTCTAAGGCCTTTATTATTTTCAGTGAATGATTTTAATTAGGAAAATTATCTTAATTTTCATTCATCATAATTAACAGCCCAAATCAAACATCTATTCATTTGGGATCTTTCCTGCAGTGTCTGTACTCTTTTAGACAAGTCTATCAATTGCCTCTGTTGCATGACCTTTACACCTGTTTTGCATGTGCAGGCGAAAAGAAAGAAGAAAGAAGAAGCAGCCAATGCCAAAATATTGGAGGCTGAGAAGCGAAACAAGGTGACATTTTAAGACCAACACTGATTGCGGACTGTTGTTTTGCTTGAAGTCAGCCTGCTCGCTTGTTTACTTCCTTCCCTTATTCACCTGACTTTCAATAGTTTGATTAGTGTGTACTCCATACATTTTGGTTTCTAATTTAGCTAATCTTTTTTTTTTCTTAAAGGAGAAGGAGCTGCGAAGACTGCAAGCTGTCATACTGAAGCAACAGGTACGTAATTTGTCCACAACTACGTTCTAAAAAAAAAAAAAAAAAAAAAAAGCCATTCTTACTTTGTGCTTAAGCTTTTTTGTCTTGGAGATGGTCTCTAACTTATGATCATGATCATAATGTACAATATATCCATGTCAAATTATGCTTTGCGAATCCTGGGTGCATTTTATCTCAGCTCACCATTGGTTGGATTTTTCTTGCACTGATTTTTCTTGTGTGATTTTTCTATTTCTTAATACTTTGCCAACTCTTTCTACCAGGAGTTGGAGAGGCATAGACTAGATATGGTATGGGTATGTTTGTTTCTGTACATTTAACAACATATTGTGACTGTGTTGTGATAAATGGTTGCCATCATAGCAATGCGTAAAGTGTAGCATTGGCTGCAGTCGTACTACATCCTTTCGCATGGCTTTTCCAGAACAGTGCACCGCGTATGTCTGTGCTATTTGTCTCTCAGAGCAAACACATCCATTATCTGCCCGATACAATCCAAACTGCCTGAGCTCCACAGAAAATATTACAGAATGCAAAGGACTTTGATGGCCTGAAAGAACACTGTTTTTGATTGGGATTGATTGAATTTAGGGTTCTCAGAATCATTTTACTCTGCAGCACGTGAGCCAGCTTTGTAATCCCTTCCATCACCTGATAAAAGTCAATACACAGTTTGCGTTCCTGCCAGTGATGTACACCACTGAGTCAGTGGAAACTCAAATGAGATTTCAGTGTTTTATCATGGTTGTTCATATTAGTCTTGATTCTCGTTAAATATCTTAACAGCAAAGGAGGAAATTATCACATAGATGGAGTTCAAGTGTAATTTTTTAAATGTATCCTCTGGGACCTCCTGGAATTTTCACACAACATTGTTCGTCAGTTGTTTATAAATTCAGTGCTTTGCTTGTCCTTGTAACACTTGCTGCTTATAGCTCCAAAACTCTTGGCCTGAACCTTTTAGTCTGCCGCTTGCCAACATGCTCAGATTAATAATTGCTGTTTCTAACGTTGAGCTTTTTGCTTTCTGTATGCATCACTACCCACAATTTAGCTTCTTCGCCTGTCATTGTGTTTCATTTGGTTTAACTGTTGGGTGTATTTACACTTTAACTATGGTGCCTCATTTTGATTGTGTCATGATTGTTGCAAACATTGATCTGTGTTCTCTTCTTCTACTGTGCACGTCACTGTGTTTATATTAGACTTATAAACCCTATTCTCTCCAAACTGAGAACACAATAGAAACTATCTATCTGTGCTCTGCCAGGAGAGGGAGAGACGCAGGCAGCACATGATGCTCATGAAGGCTGTGGAGGCCCGTAAGAAGGCAGAGGTAGGTGACACCTGATCTGCTCACATCTCCTTGCTTCTGGTCATCTCTGCAATTGTTTTATAGTATTTTCTTTCCATTATCAATTTCATGTGAAAATGGACATTATAACATGATAGTCTGAAGCAGTGTCACTTACATTTTTGTCTTCGCTGTAGGAGAAAGAGCGTCTGAAGAAAGAGAAGAAAGATGAGAAACGGTTAAACAAGGAAAGAAAACTGGAACTCAGAAGACTAGAACTGGAAAAAGCAAAAGAGCTGAAGAAGCCAAATGAAGACATGTGTTTAGCAGATCACAAGGTATTCACACACTGTACATCTGCTGGCAGATGATAATGAGAGTCCATGTATGTCGCCATGGATAGCCTCCATCTGTATGGTAGATGTGTGTGGAAAGATTGGATTTTCCACCAGTGCAGGGATTTTTTTCAACATGGAAATCAATCAATCACTATAGGAGCTTTAGGCATGAAGATTAGAAGTGCTTTTGACAAATTTATGGTTTCATTGTTTCACTATTAGATCTGCCAAAATAGATGTGCAATATCACTGAAAGCATCTGGAATGGATTAAAAAAGGAAACAGGGGTATGTCAAAATACTGCCACCAAGTGGCCACTGACACCAAGCACCAACCAGAGTATTACTGATGAGACACACAACGTCGAAGGATTCTGGGCATTATTCATAACATTTCTTCTCCTCAACATAAGGAAAGACAAACCAGTATGAAACAAGTAGTGCCAGTACTGTAAGAAACACTGGAAACTGAGATATAAAAGAATCACAAGGCAATTTTTAAAAAACTATACATAAATATGATTTTCTAAAAGAGTAAAACTAAATAAAAGAAGATGAAAATAAGATGGTGGCCAGTCCAGTGCAAGATATGAGTAAATAGTCCCAGTCTTAAACTAATCAGTGCTTTATTAACCAACAGTATTATTTAAAGTATTTAAAGTCAGTTATCTTCCTAAACCCTGCACTTATAAGCCCTTTACATCTTGGTTTATTCGTAAGGTAACAGGAAGCTGTCCTAATGTAGATTCTTGGCATATTTCTAGATAGAAATAGCGATGATAAATATAATCACATTTATTTTTAAAATCATGCTTGTGTATCTCTCCAGCCACTTCCAGACTTGTCCCAGATCCCTGGACTGGTCTTATCAGGAAATACTTTCTCTGACTGCCTAATGGTGTTGCAGTTCCTGCACAGCTTTGGGAAGGTCCTGAGGTTAGACATAAATCCACACATGCTCAGCCTAAGTGACCTTCAAGATGGGTTGCTCAACATTGGGGACAGTATGGGCAAGGTGCAGGACCTGCTGGTGAGCATGCTCTCTGCAGCTGTGTGTGACCCTGGCATACCTGCAGGTCACAAGGTGAGACTCACACATTAAAATCTGTAAGGTTCTTTGTATGTAATAGGCTCCTTTAGTGTAAATTTCATGGGCACACATACATACAGGAGAATGCAAACAGCTGCTACTATGTGGCCATAAAGTTGATTTATTCAGATGTATAAATATCAATTTTTATTGCTTTGTTTATTGATTTTTACTGTTTCAGTAATGTACCACTAGTTTATGCAATTTGAGAGAGACATGAAAGCTGTGATAGTATATAGGATAATAGATATAAGGAAATGGTGACAATGGCTGCCTTTGTAAAAAGCAGTAACTCACATTGGGCTCTGTGCATCTAAAGATGTGTAGACATAAAGACTACATATCGTAATTTTATTTCATCCCTCAAGGCCATTTGTCCCTGCTGTGCTAATGGTTTTAGATTACATTACATATTTCGGGTCTGCCTCAAGCTATGTGTACACTGAGTGAGATGTGTACACAAGGACAAGAGAGGGCAAGACTGCTAACGAAAACATCAGGCATGTTTAATAATAATCTGTGCATCCACAGTGTGTCCCAGACACGACCCAGGGTCCACTAAAGCGCTTAACATTGCTTACTTTACTTAACAGAGAGTTAATTTCTCAAAGGGGCAGTGCTGCAGTGTTTTCCCAGACTCCCGTTGTACTCTTACATTAAGAGCTACATCTTTCACCTGTGCTTTGCCCTCATCACCACTGTGACAAAAGATGTTCTAAAAGGCTCTGTTTCTATCAGAATAAGACTGCCTTGGGGGACCACCTGACTAATGTGAGGATCAACAGAGACAACGTGTCTGAGATCCTGCAGATCTACATGAAGGGACACTGTGAACAGACAGAGCTGGCAGCTCTGGCCCTGAGCCTCAGGACCAAGGCCTTTCAGGCCCACAGCCCATCACAGAAGGCCTCCATGCTGGCATTCCTGGTTAATGAGCTCTGCTGCAGTAAGGCAGTGATCAGGTGAGTGTCCCGCCTCAATCTGACACTCAGTTTGACAAATAAATCAAAATGTTAATGGGATATTCAAAATGAACTACCCTGCCGCTGAAATTAACCTTTCTCAGTCACTTTAAGGCTTTGATACATTTGTATTAAGTAAGTCATTGCTGGCCTGTGAAAAGGATTCAGTGCACCGTATAAACAAGTTTACTTACGTGCCTAAAGCAAACAAGTTAATCTCTGTGCTCGAGTGTGGGAAGTATTGGATTGTTTTATTCATGGAAGCTTCAATTTTAATGGAATGGCAGAAGAATCAAAAGGAATATGCCGAGCCATGGTCTGATGGACAATTTCACAAGGTTGCATCAAACTACGGGTCATCAATTTTTCATTAGTGCTGGAAACACTTTGAAGCACATCTGTTGCACAAGGCAGACTGGTGAAAACACACCATGCTCTTTTTTATTAGACAAAAAGGTCAAAGAGACACATGTTTCAATATTGTCTGATACTTTGCAGTGAGATCGACAAAAACATAGATCACATGACCAACCTAAGGAAGGATAAGTGGGTTGTCGAGGGAAAGCTTCGCAAGTGAGTAAATGCATCATCTAATCTGGAAGGTTTTGTGTTAGTGAACAAGATAACAATGCTGGAACAATTTGAATCATGTCTGAATTGCACATGAACATGTACTCCAAAGCTGAATGTCCATTTCTTGTGTTTGAAGACTGAGGAGCGTCCACGCAAAGAAGACAGGAAAGAGAGACAGCAGTGCGGGGGGAGAGGACAGCCATACCTTTGTCATCCCCACTGCCAGAAACAAATGCAAGAGAAAAGAAGGAGACAGTGAGGAAGAAGAAGATGAGGAAGATGACAGTGAAGACCAAGGAGAAGATGATGAGGAGGAGGAAGAAGAGTCTGGTGGAAAGAAGGGGAAGAAAGCAGAGATTTGTGAAGAGGAGGTCAGTGACAGCATGATGCTTTTTACTGGAGCCAGCAGCTAAATGAGTGTTTGTTATAGTAAATGTCAGCCGGTCCACTGGCCTCACACTAATGAGATCTTTTCATCTAGGATGACAGTGTACATTCAGCCAGCATGGAGGAGCTGGAGAAACAGATAGAGAAAACATACAAGGTAAATTAAACTCGAAGACATGCATTTTTTTCTCAGGAATAGCTTATGAGGGAATTTCAAAGCTGTACTTCCTGTCTCTATAGCAACAGAGTCAGATCAGGCAGAAGTTATTCGACTCATCTCAGTCACTACGCTCCATGACGATCGGACAGGACCGCTACAAGAGACTATACTGGGTCCTTCCACAGTGTGGCGGCATCTTTGTGGAAGGCATAGAGAGCGGTGAAGGTGCCAACCAAACTCATGATTCAGATCTGGTCGACTCTAGTCTTTGTTCACCATGTACCAGACTGCTGATGTGTTCTTTTCATGCCTACTCAGGTCAGGAAGAGGTGGAGAAAGAGGAGAAAAGACAGCGGACTGCTCAGATGATCACAGTAAAAGAGGAGCAGTCAGAACAGCCAAAGAGGCCATTGGTATCCAGCCCAGCACAGAGCACAGACAGTGACACAACCACACCAGAGAGTCAGCGGGGCAAAGACAGTCTCAATCTCTTCCTCCAAAAACCTGGCTCCTTCTCTAAGCTCAGCAAACTCCTTGAAGTGGCCAAAATGGCTCAAGATTCAGACATCAATTCTAACAACAGTCATTCTGCTAAAGTTCCTCCTGCTGCTGTATCTTGTCCCTCATATCTCAGCTCTCAGACAGCCTCTTCTCACCCTGGACTGATAGACAAAATGGATACTTCAGGGCCATGTCTACTCAAAAGCAGCCCCTGGATGACCTGCAGCCCTCAGTCCGTCCTTCCTGACGACCAGTTCTCCAAGACACTGACAGAAAAGAGTAACCAGTGGTTCAGCCTCTTTCCTCGCTCTCCTTGTGATGACTCTTCGGTCACCTCTGGCTCCAGCCCTCCAGCCTCTTCTTCTTCTCCTCTGCTGACCATCACCAACAAATCCCCACCCTCCATTTCCCCGATGGCCCCAGCTGCAGCCAGCTCCAGCAATCCTGCTGGGATCAATAACATGCAGTTGTCTGTCCTCCAGGTTGGTAGATGTAATGCCATCTCCATCTCAGTCACAATTTGGTCAGATCAGACTGTCTTTGTGTCTGACGCGTGTTGCAAATGTTATTTCACATTACTTGATGCTAAAAATGCACAAGAAACTCTGGAGCAGCCAGACGCTTATAACCGCTACCACAGTGTTGCCTTATACATATACCATGCATGTAGTGACATGAAATGATTTTTAAAATGTGTGTGTGTGTTTTCTCTTCTCAGCAAGTGAAGTCTGGCGTTAATCAGAGCAGACTGACACTGTGTGACATGTCCAGTGCAGCGACAAGTCCTAGCCTGCCCTTCTCAGCTACTTCTCTATCCCCCATGCTGGATAAAGCCTCCCAGCATGCAGAGGGTAATGGGAACAAGGTCCTCTTTCTGGCAAATAACAACTCTGTCAACAAGACTGAGACCCCGGAGCTCTTGACTGACAAGCCCGCTTGTGCCTCATTCCCTGCTGCGGAGGTGGCCAAGACCCAGGACTACCCTAGTCCTCAGCCTATCCCCGAGGGTAAGAGTGGCTCACTGCCAGTACACACAAGTGAAATGGACTGCACTAAAGACACTCATCGCCCAGACAGCACTGGAGTACCTGCTGTGATGTCTGTCAGTCAGTTACGAAACTTCCATACACTGCTAAAAATTAAACAATTATGTGACAATAGTTTAATGTGTGTGTGTGTGTGTGTGTGTGTGTGTGTGTGTGTGTGTGTGTGTTTTGGCAGAGATGCTGTGTGGCTGGTGGAGGGTGTCAGACATGGAGGAACTGCACCGTCTGGTCAAGGCCCTAAACAGCCGAGGCATCAGAGAGAAGGTCTTGCAGAAACAGATCCAAAAGCATATGGAGTATATGACCCAGCTCTGTGCCAATGGCAAAGATGGTTGGTCCATGTTTCCTCTGCTCTCTTTAAGTCATCAACGAGTTGCATTTGCATTATATGTACAGAGATTTGTTTCTGCAGACGATAGCTTGCTGTAATTTATGTATGTGTCCTAAATTTCAGAAATTGATGTGGCAGAGTTGGAGAAGCAGGAAGTGAGTGAGGAGATGGTGGAGAGTTGGTGTGTTGAGGAGCAGGCCATGGAGGTGGACATCAGCCTGCTGCAGCAGGTCGAGAACCTGGAGAGGAAAGTCATCTCTGCTAGCCTGCAAGTTAAGGTACATGCAGTTTGCTCATTTAGGGTCCATGCATCATAATGTGTCATGAAATGCTGTGTTGCAATGACCATATTTCACAATGTGTTCCAAAGGGCTGGATGCCTCCTGAACCGCAGTCAGAGAGGGAGGATTTGGTCTATCACGAGCACAAGCTCTTCTCTTCCTCTGCCCCAGAGAAGATAGGACAAGGAGAAACGAGCCAAGAGGAAGTCAGTGGTGCTGTGGTGCGTCGGCCCAACAATCCGCTCGATATAGCCGCCATCAGGCTGGCAGAGCTGGAGAAGAACATAGAGCGAAGGTACCCAAAGAGAGGTGTCACTGTACCTACTTCTGCATCTTCTGGTTGTGTTGGTGAAGATTATCCACCAATGATTCTTTGGATCTTTAACCTCACAGTTTAGTGCTTCTTAAACAAAAAAGAGGTGCAGACTCTTTACACTGGTAGCCTTTGACCACTTTGATGGTGATTAGTGGCCATTATCAGTCAATGTGATGATGTTACTGACAGTTTATGTGATGTCTGAACAGTTATGCTGCATTCTCACTTTCTGTGATTCAAAGCAGTGAGGAAGAGGCCGCTCCGGGGATGAGGTTGTGGCATAAAGCCCTCGGTGAAGTCCGCAGTTCAGCTCAGCTGTCGCTCTGCATTCAGCAGCTACAGAAATCCATCGCATGGGAACGATCCATCATGAAAGTGGTTAGATATCACTAATTCTTCTCTCACACACAATCCTTCATTCTGCATGGCTTCTCATTTCATAAAAACAACTACATTACAGGTCCAGATCCTTTAAAACTTAAAAAAAAAGCCTCTTGAAAGGAATCAGGGATAATAAATCTGCACAGCTTGTGTTCCTTAAAGAGAGTTTTTTGTCAGGTAAAATGTGAAAAGAAGCAAAGGCATGTTAGCAGAATTAATTTACAATACATCATTACTTGGCACAACCACATCAGTTAATAGCACAATCAATTATGCCTGACTGCACAGAATTGCATAATCAGTAGTTTTCACAGTAATGAATCTGAGGTGGAATTCACAGCTATGTGTATTTGTTGTTTACAGCACTGCCAGCTCTGTCAAAGGGGGGATAATGAAGAACTGCTCTTACTATGTGATGGCTGTGACAAAGGCTGCCACACATACTGCCATAAACCCAAGATCACTACAGTACCTGATGGTGACTGGTTTTGTCCCACTTGTGTAGCAAAGGTACCCCAAGTGTTTATTCACACAGCTGACACGCTTTTCTTTTGTCATCATTTCATTTGTCAAACAAACCCAGAAGTCCATTACAGAGTAGATCTAAGGGACCCTGCACCATGTAAATTGTCAAATGATGAGTTGCAACATATCCACCAATCCAATTAATTTGATCTGAGTGTGATGTGTTTTGAATGTCTCTACACCAGTGTTCTGTGTGTTCTGTCGTTCAGGAAAGTGGTCAATCCCCCCGGAACAGGAGGCAACAGAACCGAACAGCTGGAGGAGGGAAGAAAGGCAGCGAGGTAAAACGAAATGGTAAGCCATCTGCGCTGGGAGAGCTCATCAAAGAGGAGGCTGCCAGCAGCAATGGTGCACCAAAGAAAGGTACCAAGGAGTTGAAGAAGAGGAAAGCAGACGACAGCCCACCCAGCTCCCAGGCCAGGCATGACAGCCCTTTGTCCTGTGCGAAAAAAGCCAAAATGGCCAAAGATGACGACACAGATGGGCTGGCGACGTGCCGGTACACATGAACACATTCTCACTGCATGCATAGAACATCCCAGGAGCATTTACTTTACCTTCTTCTGATTGTTAAAATTGTTTCCTGTTTCTGTGATGCATGGACAAGACCATCAGCCATTTGCAGTCATGAATTTATGAGAAAAAAAACATTCATATCTACTTCTTGTTTCTCTCCAGAATGCTACTGGCTGAGCTGGAGGCCCATCAGGACGCGTGGCCCTTTCTCACACCAGTCAACCACAAAGCTGTCCCTGGATACAGGAAGGTCATCAAGAAGCCCATGGACTTCTCCACCATCAGAGAAAAGCTCACCAACAACCAGTACGTTTGTGTTGCTGTCATTGCCATAATTTAGCATTTTTGATTTGTATGTTGCATGTCATTTAATATTTCAAACCTTTTCTAACAATTACAGGTACTCCAATTTGGAAACTTTCATTGTTGACGTGAACCTTGTTTTTGAGAACTGCGAAAAATTCAATGAGGATGACTCAGAAATTGGACGAGCCGGCCACAGCATGAGGAGCTTTTTTGACAAGCGGTGGACTGAGCTGCTAAAATAAAATATTCCAACGTGGACTTTCCACACTACTTTACCGAACTTTACCTTTAGTGTTGGAGGCCTTCTCTTCACCTGTGACACTAAATCAGTACACAGTTATAACGACACTGATGTGCAATGTGAATGGAGAACTTCTGCTGAGAAAAGACACTTCATGAATTCATAGTGTGCAAGTGCAATACTGTTTTCTTTATTAAAACGCACTGACTCTTGGACTCAGTATTGTATCTGAGAAAGAAAGATTTCCACTGTAGATAGGTCAATGGCTTTTTTGAATCAGCAGTACTTTAGCTTAGTGTTTCCGTGTGTATTTATTTTCCCAAGTATTTATGTTACAGTCAGCCTTTTGTAAGAAAAAGCAGGAAATGGCACACAGCTTTAAAAAAAAGACTAAATATTAATTTATGGACTTTTGAACAAGCCAATCAAAAAAATGTTTACAGCTTTTCGACTGTAAGGTGCCAGTTGTGCTACTGTTCATCTGCATTTCCAAATTAATTGTTTAAAATACCAGAAGGTATCACTGTCACTATTTACAGGTGTTATATTCTAACATGTACAGAGTGTACAGTACACACAGTACAGTTTAAAAATATTGTTAATGCTTAAAGATGATTGTAGCACTTCATACGTCTTATACTGTACTTTGCCTGTGCTCAATATCAACTCAAAACACTGTGGTCTCCTCAGTATTGTAGTGCCTGACCTCTGACCTCTAAAAAGTATATGGAGGAGTGAGTTGGTTTTTTTTGTACTTTCAGTGTGTGTACTGTATGTGTGTCCTGCACAATATACTGTAGGCAACCCCAACACAAACTGTAAAACTCTTTAGAACTTTTCCTCGGAAAAGAATTGATGTGGTGCATAAAGTGTGTTTCATCTCCAAGCATTTCCTTCAGCCAGAGTCTTGTCTGACATCCCAGAGACAGACATGAAAACCTGTGCTGGGTTTTAATCCAGCTGGTAGCCGGACTGTGTCACGGTCCACCAGCGGCGTCTCAAGACAGCTGAAGTCCGAAGACTTGAAGCAACTGTATTTTATTATGAATATTGTGAAATGAGTAGCAACTTTTGTGGGAATATTATTTTTAAATAGTGGGTGTGTGTTGCACAGTTTAAATAAACATGTTTTACAAAATAACACTGTTAGGCACTCACTATCTCTGCCATTTAGGCTTATTATTACTAATATTTTTGAGCTTCACAGAAAATATTGATGATAAATTAGGATTCAACTATCTGATAGATAATGGTTAACATCTAAATAAAATAGTTTAGAATTTTAGTTAATAGTTTACTACATACTAATTTTACAGCTATATTAAAATTTATAGTATGTGCTCTATAATAAAATACATGAACAAATATAATACCAAGCATCGGATACAACCTGTCAATAGAGTAGAGTGCTTTAAATGAGCTTTTGACCAGCTAAAACATAAAATCGATAAATTTGATAAATGTGTGAAATATTTTGATCCAGTTGTATAAACTGGGTAATAAATACTTTTAATCTTCCAACTAACGTTTTCTATTCTGCACTCCCCCATCGCATTATTTTTACATTACATTTATTGTTTTACATTGTGTCAGTGGTTACAGTCAGTCATAGCCAATAAGTCACTTTCAAACTCGACTATAAACATTGTGTAACTGCCATAACTCAGCGTCATGTGACTGGTAACAGCCGCACATGACCAAACAGACTTTTTGAGCTGAAAGAGGAAGTGTTCTATAAACCTGTTGGCGAAACACGAGAAGCTCCAGTTTGTGCTGAGAGTTTGTAGCTTTTTGAAATCTTTTAATAAAGCCTTTGGCAGCCACCCGCTGTCTGTCACTCCTCACTTTTTCTTCTCCCGTTCCGGATATTTGGGTATTTTGCGCCACCTTGTGTGCGAACCGCTCCTTCCACAGCAACATAACGTCTCGCTCACAAGATGGTGTCACTAATTGTGACTCTTCGGGACCACACGGACGAGGTCAGCTGCTGCGCCTTCTCTCCATCTCTGCTTGCCTCCTCCTCCGGGGATAAGACCCTTCGAGTATACAGTACGGCTGACTTCTCGGAGCTTCCTTTCTCTCCTCTCTCGGGACACGGCTACGGGGTTCACTGCTGCTGCTTCAGCTCGTGCGGCACCCACCTGATCAGCTGCTCCACGGATGGATCCGTCATCGCGTGGCACGCGGACACGGGTGAGGTGGCTGTGGCGCTGCAGCATCCGGGCCGCTGTCCGCTGCGAGTATGTGCCCTGGCACCGGACTCCTCCCTCCTGCTGGCAGGGGCCTGTGGCGGCACCGTGGCCCTCTGGGACTTTCCCTGCAAGACATTGCGCAGGTAGAGTGTGCCCGACGAACCGTTACAGGCGCTTATCCTGCAGTAGTACAGCAAGAAGCAGTTTCCTGCCTTAATGTGACACGAGTGTTCATACTGTGTACCATGTTTCATGTCTGTCCATGAGGCATTCATCCTCTGCTGCTTTTCCTTTTGCCAAAGGTCAAGATTTTCACTTTACAATAACATATAATGAATGAAAGCATTAAGTCATGTAGTTAGCTATCAGAATAGGTGAACACATTTCTGTTATTAATATTGTTATTAAACTAATTTATTAATCAAATAATTGTTTCAGCTCTGGGTCACAGTAGGAGCAGACGTGAAGAACAAACATTTCTATTTACATGGTCCACATGCTTTTAGCCACATTTTGTGGTCATCAACAAATCATCAACAAATGGAGACATCCCACACAGTCATCAGGTACTATACTGATTCAGTCTTTCAGATTGCAAAATTCAGCTTGGTGCACAGAAATATGTGACAACTGATTATTTCGTGTGTTCGCTTGGAGCCTATTTGTTAGCATAAGAAGATAACTCATATTGGCTTACTCAGACATGGTTTGGATTAGTCACACATCTATCCTAATCTTAAAGTCACTGAACCAATTAGGGTTACTTCAGGACTGCATTAAGGTAGGTTAAATGAAAGAGACACATGAAACTAATAAGGAGCAAAGAGCACGTCCAGCTCATATCAGATGAATAGGACATTTTGTGAGGATCATTTTTGAGTAATTTCCTTTCATTTTGCCAAAGAAATTACTTAATTTTTGTATCCTGTCACAAAGTTTACAGACTCCCTCAGGCCTGCTTTGTCTGTCTCAGACTCTCACAGATGGTTATAATTAATGCCTGTCCAGGCCCACATAGCCTTATCCTTTATTTATTCTAGATCACATCCTGCTCCTTGTTTTCAAGTAAACATTGCTGTTCATATTGAATCTCACTCAAATCTGTCATTGTCTGTTACAGATGCAGTGCAGTAAGTGAGGCCAGTGTCGTAGCCTGCTGCTTCTCTCCCTGCGGCCAGATGTTTGTGACCGGCTGCACCCACGGAGACATCAAGCTGTGGGATACGGAAATCAACCTCCTGCATGCTGAGAAGGATGCCCATGACCTGGGAGTCACCTGCTGTAGCTTTGCACCCCGGTTCAAAGTTGGTGAGTTTTTGGTGTTTAATCAACATTTAACAAAAAACTGTGTTTTACTGTTATATGTGATTTTTTGGGATTAATATTACTGCTGCATTAATGTTAGCTGCTTTTTACTGCTGCTGGTGATTAAGGGTCTTCTGATTTTTGACTACTTTCATCTTCAGTGATGAATCATAGTCATAGTTTCCCAGGAGAACCACTTATCACCAAAAAGTCAAAGAAATAACATGTTTTCAGCCTTGTGACAAGCTAATAGGAGAATATATTAACACCATAAAGGAGCAATGAATTCTTCTGTTTATCAGTAACAGGACAGAAATGGTATAAAATAGTGTAATCTGAAAAGTTATTGCTAACTAAAGCTCTCAGACAAACACAGAGTAGTAGTATAGTAGAAGTGTGAAGTTGTAGAAAATGGAATTACTAGTTCCTTCAGCATTTCATGTACCGGTGCCTTGAACTTCCGCTTAAATACAGTACTTTAGTAAATGTACTTTAATATCTACTTGAATTCATCCCGCACAGTCTGCATTTTAGTAGAAAGCAGCCTGTTGCATTTTATCTATGAATCAAAATGACATTCACTGTGTTTGTTTTTCACCATGTTTGGGGAATAAAAAGCATACTTTTGTTATTGGAGTCTGGCTTATGCCACATACAGGGTAAAAGATGCTCGGAATGTGTTGTTACACTGCACAAACAGATCGTCAAATTATATTTGTCTTCTTTTGTTATTAAACTCAGTCAAGCATGAGCATTGAGAGAGAGGGGGAATGTGGCTGTTTTTGTTCTACAGATGGCTGCTGTGTGGAGTTTCGACTGGCCTCCTGTGGCCAGGACAGCCAGCTGAAAATATGGATTGTTTCCCAGCATGAGGGAGCAGGTAGGCTGACCCCTCTGCCCACTTCCTCAACTGAAAAGTCTTTCACTGCATCACCGGAGAGAAAGAGAAAGAGAGAGAGGGAGAGAGAGAGAGAGAGAGAGAGAACCTGCTGACTGCTTTAACCTTGAAATCTCTCTGCAGAAAAGAAGAATTTTATTAGTGTGTGGAATAAATCAGCTGCAGACTGACTCATTAATAATGGATCACTTTAAGACATTCTGCTGAAATACAGCTGCAGCAGAGGACAGTGTGAGAGTGTGTGAGCGTGTGCAGGAGAGTCGTAAGGAAATCAGGTGCATACTTCCCCTGTGACATTTATATCTTGTACGACCGGCAGCAGAACAAGAACATGTCGTGTATGTTCTTAGACTGTGTAACCAGCCTGCTGACTGTGTGGTCGTTAGTGTGTGTGTGTGTGTGTGTGTCTGAACACACCGTGTTGTTAGTTCCTTAGATGTGTTGCCGTGGTAACATTCGTTTCTGGGGAGGATGCGACTTTTCCCACGTGGTGACCTGCTGCGGCCCATGGGGATTATTCATCTCTGAGCAGCTTGTAGAAGGACACAGAACAATATCAGTCCTCGTTTTGTTTCTTTAAAATCTATTTCGCTGTGTTTCGCTGCAGTGAGTGTGTCTCTATGAAATGTGCATTTATCTCGTCTTTGCAAAGAGGATTGCATGCTCGAGCCCCTCTTCCACTGTTTTATGAGCCAGAGAGTCGGGTGTAGATGATTCAGGGAAGCCTAGGGGCTGATTTTGAAGCTGGGATCACTGTCAGTATGGAACATTTTCTAGTCCCTGCTTACTTTGTGTAGCTTTGTGTATTTTATGGCTCTATATTCAGAAGAAATGGCATTTTTCCAGGTTAGTTTGGTAGCTCAAATCATTATGTTGTCAGCTTTGCAGGCTTTTTCTCTCACCCAGCAGCAGCAACCTGTTTTTTTCCTTACTCAGACCTACCAGTGTTTCACATCATGAATATGCATGCTAATCATAAATTAGCCTCCCACAGAGCCTGAAAACTGTATTTTTACCCTAACGGAGAAGAGGGAGGTTAAATTTAATGCACATGTGTTTACAGGCTGATCATTTTAATGCTGCTACAGACCAATTAGTTTTGGCACAATGAATTATTGCTCTCTACTCTCATGTCTCTTTGTATCTTAGGCTGTGAATGTCTCAGAATTATTGCCTACATGAAAATCTTTTGTTTCCAAGCAGCTGTCAGCAGGTGGCACAGCTGCAAGCCAGCAAGAGGGAGGAGAGCTATTGACAAAAAGTTTTCAGTGAGAGGTGGGAGGGTGGTGAACCAATACAGACAGAGATGCACTTTGAAGTGTGTGTCAGTTTCAGGGAATAGTTTTTCTTGTTTTTTTGTCAATTTGCAGGTTGGTAGCAGAACAAATACAATTACTATTTTTACCCTTCTTCTGTGTGTGTTCATGAACATATCTTACTCTTACTCTGTTTACGGTCGCACTGTAGGGCCCTACCTGACTTGTGGGGACAAAATCAAGGCCAAATAGAATAGACTGAGTTTGTGTGTGTGGTTTTAACCCTCAGCCTGTGTCATGAAGCTGCTTCACACTCTCACCAGCCAGTCAGCTCCTGTTCTGTCTTGTGCCTTTTCCTCTGACGGAGAGTTGGTCGTCTCGGGGTGAGACACACACACACACACACACACAGAAGCACAGCACACACACTGACACACAAATATCGCTTAATTTTGTCTTCACATGCATGAGCAGCACTAATAAACACCTTCTGTGTTGGGTAACCGAATATTGACTTTTGTCCTTGCCAAGCTGATGTTTTGCAAAGTCATTTATTTTATTATTTGCTGTGAAATCACTTGCACATTTGGGACAAATTAAGTTTAGATTAATCTCTCCTCCATGATTAAAATGCCCCTTTTTTCTCTGCTGTAAACAGCAGATGCCACTGCTGAGCTCCGATCCTGCTGTTCCCTCAGTCAGCCACAAGAGGAGCACTTTGTTGTGTTTAAGCTACAGTCTGGGTCCCTCTGCTGTTATTGGCTATAGTACAAACATACTCCAGGTTAATCTGCTCTGCATTTGTTTGCAGCACTTAGAAACATTTTAATAATATGTGTGATTTATATTTTGCAATGTAAATGTATGCATATGGATCCTGCAAATGAAGTTAAACTTGTGTGCTCTCTGATTATTCAACAGTTCAGTGGATAAAAGTGTTGCAATGTATGATGCGGTAAGTAAAGCAAAAGCAGCTTTGCTGTTTTAGTTTATTTTGGTGTAGGAGATATCTAAATGATATACCACAGCTGCCTTAAACACAGAGATGCCAAACTTTCCTGTTTTGTACATGTGCGTTTGCACTTTGTTTACAGAACCTGGGAACCCTGCTCAACACTTTGGAACAACACGACAGGTAAATGACCTGACCTCCCACCGCTATGCAATCTCTGCAGCCATCAGATGAACAGCAGAATGGGAGCCCCAGTGTTTCAGATCAAAACGTGTGATTTTTGCTTGATTAGTTTTTCTCAGAAGCACTGGGTGCAGTGATGCAATAGAATATTCTCCAGCGCTGCTTTCCAGACAGTCATTGAAGTGGCACCGCAGGTAGGCACTGGCAGAGCGCTTTGAAGTGCTTGAAAGGATTTAAGATACTGTACGATCTAAGACTGGCAGAGGGAACCTGACTTTTAAAGCCAATCTTTTCTTGTGCCAGTTTTAGCCTGTCATACACACCCTTCACATTTCCGCTCCTCTTTCTCCTCCCTGCAGGTATGTGACTGCTGTTGCTCTGTCTCCCACAATGCCGTGGATTGCAACCGGCTCCATGGACAGAACCGTAAACGTGTGGAGAATAGGAGATGAAGTCAGCAGAACTGGTAAATACTTAACAGAGAATTGTTTAGGTTGGCGCCTACAAATGAACGATCACTCGTCTTTTTAAAACAGACTGTTAGCAGTGGTTCAAAGCCCAGAAGCCATTTGGAGCGCCAAAGCCTCCCAAAAGAGTGTTTTGGGAGATATCCAGCAGGAGAAGCTCCCATTACATGTGTATTGCTGTCTGGCTGCTGTGTCTAGAGAAGGAATTGTGATTGATGTTTATTGGTGCAGCAGGGCAAACTACCACTGAGCCTCAGAGAGCTGTTGTTATGGAGGTGAATCCTCTGAAAAAACCCAACATGAAAGAAAACATTTGGAATACTAAATGAAAAGGTGCAGTCGTCAGACATCTGGAGGCCTTGAAACTTCATCAGTCGAGCTCCCCATCTGCCATTAGTCAGGTTCATGTTGACAAAGCAAATTCCATCTCAGTGAAGATCTACCCTTTTGTATGCCTCTGCCTCTTTCCCTGTCTGTGTCCCCTCTCTTTTAATCTCCCCTTTCTTTTCACATATTAAAGTTATTCCCTTTTATGCTTTTCTGCAGCAGCTGAATCAAGGCCAACGGTGTGCCAAGGTAAATAAATGCATCACACATCCTCAGAAATCTTCAGTTATTCACAGTTACTCCTTGAGCTAAAAACCAGTGCTGTTTTTTGGAATGTGACTGGTTCAGATATCAGAGTCTAATACAGGTGTTCAGATTATTTAATGTCTTGATCCATAGAAAACATCTTTTCTTTTGCGCTATTGTTGTAGCACACCAGTCCCTTTTTGTGCAGGTGATGGAAAGCTTTTCTTTTGCTTTTGTGTTTGTCCTGTGTGTGTACTGTATACCATGATGTGTGAGCCTAGAAAAAGGTGCTTTCGTGAAGCTAATGGGATCCAAAAAATAAAATGAAATATTGACTGTGTGGCTTTCAAGGATGAGGCTGCCATTATTCAATGTTTTTCTTAATGTCAGCAAATGCCATGAAAAGACCAAAACCAACAATATGTTTGTCTGTCACTCAGCACTTTCCCAAGCCCATCCGTTCCTACTGAATTGTTAAAATGGGTCACAAATATAGTTTCTTTTTCAAAGAAGTTCTAATTTCTCAAAGTAAATGAATGCTTGTAGCCATGCTAAAACCAATTTACAGAGTAGCTATATGTTTAATAGTAATTAGCAAATGTAAGCACAGCAACATGCTTCATTAAAATAGTGAAGATGGCAAACACTGTATCCACTTAATATTCAGTCTGCGATCATTGTTACTGCATGTCAGCATTCTGACTTTGCTAAGCCAAACTATTGCTTAGAGTATGGCTAGCTCTGGACAAGTTTATTTGTATATCTCCTTTCAGTAAGAACATAAAAAGGCGTTATGACAAGCTAATATAAGAAGTCAATTGAACAAGCATCAAGTCCCTCCACACAGGAGCAAATATTGCATTTGCTGGGCACTATTTTCAGATTGCAAATTAATACACATCAGACATGCTAATAAGTATTTAAGGAGCTTATGTGGCACTGATGGTGACTTTGTTCATGGTAATGAAGGAACATGTCACCCAGTATAAATGTAATGTACTTTCATAGTTTTTAGATGACAACTTAGGTCCGTGGCACAGAAGAATAAGCTAGCAGACTTTAGCTGCACAGACAGTGATTTGTTGACAATAAGTAAACAAGACTATTGCCAGACTTACCCTGTAAATAATGGAGGTGATGGGGAGAATTTCATATGCATCTGTCCAAGTAATTAAACCCCTTAGTCTGTGCTGCCCCAGTCTGCAGTGAAGCTGTGTGAGAGTTTCATGCTTTTGGCACAGCATTTCCATGACTCAGCCTCCTAGACTGGGAGACTCCACACTCCATCAGCCAAGGCTGCAGAGAGGAGGTGGTGTTACTCTGCTCAATGTTGTGCAGACCCAATAAGTGGATATTTCCACTCAGTGCAACTGTGCTTGGGGCAGGATTTCTGCTTTCATAGTTTTTACGCTTGCCAAATAAAAGGAAAATCACTTTTAAACAACATAGCAATTTTAGTTCTGTTTTGTTTATTTCTTATTTTATTACAGATAAACCCATGACAAACCCCTGGCTCTGTGCAGACAGTTTTGGATATTCCCAGTGCAGCTGGAATAAGATCACATTTTTAGCCATGCAAGCTGCTTGCAGTGTCAGTCAGTCAGTCATTCCAGACTGAAATCACACAGCAACTACTGGATGGCTCAAGGTTTTATATTTAGCATCCAAGCACCTTATTTCGAGACATGTTGTCAAGCTATTCAATAGTCCTACACAAACAAAGCACAGGCATGTTTTTACATGGTAATCAAAACGCATTCTGGCACCCAAGTCCATAATCTTTTGGTGGAGCAAAGTATGCACTGATTGTGAATTGTTCGGGCTGGCAGTGGGAGGAAGAGGTGAGAGGGGAAAGCTAACACGTGGTTAGCATGGTAATGTGCGACACCTCGTAGTCTTCCAGGGTTATCCTTCACATGGCTAATGATGGGCGAGGGGAACCATGAGGCTGCTGTGAGGTGTCATTAACGGGGCCGGCACACAACAGGCCAGTTTATTTTGGCCTCTTATGATAAATGATGGCAGCTCACTTGCATAGTGTCATGTGAAGGTTGATGAGCTGCATGCTGGCACAGTGTGAAGTAACACAACGCTGGGTTTAATTCTCTTTTCTTTGATAGGTCAGGAATCTGTGTGTGTGTGTATGTGTGTGTGAGTGAGTGTGTGTATTTGTGTGTATGCGTGTGCAGGAAAGTAATTGTCAGTCTCCATGTCAGCACCAAGGGAATATTTCTTTTCTGTGCAGTGTGAGGGAAATTGTTTGCATCAGATAAGTTTTGTTTCAGGAGGTGGGGGTATAATAGCAGAGTACTTCCTGTCTTCCTGTTGTATGTTTTGCAGGAAGGAAGTTGCTGGGTCACTCCAGGCTGCTTGTTGCTGATTGGTCGGAGGACGATGTGCAGACTTGGCTTTGTGAGGAAGGACTGCAGGAACTCGTCAGCATCTTTAAAGCTAACAACATCGACGGGCCAGAGCTCAGCCAGCTGAGCAAGGAAACAGCCGTTGAGCTGGGTATTGGTGAGGATGGACTAGAAAATGGTCATGTACATTAGTTTACAGTGCACAGACACACACTTACAGAGGGACACAAGGATTCAGTGTTTTGGGGGGATTTACTATTTGATCCTAAAACATGACAAGCTTGGATTGGATAGCGTGATATAAGCCGCTTTTTATCGATGCTCTGATTTATTTTTCCCCATCCCCCGAAATAATGATCTGATTTAGGGATGTGCTGCAGTAGTTCTATCTGCTTATACAATCACAAATCACGCTGTGAGGACAGTACCCCACAGGATGACCTTTACGTCACAAACAATGATAATCCCTCTGAAAATAAGATTAGTCCATTCAGGGTCGTCCAAGGTCTCAGTGTGGAAAGTCACTGTACAAACTGCAGCTCGCAAACAAGAAATGTGGTTCTCCGCAGTGGATGGATACACTGTGGGAACTATAAGCAGCAGCACTATAGTAAAGTAGCAAACAATGCACAAATGTCAGCATCATTGTAAGTATATGGTTATATCTGACCCTAACTCACTTATATTTCAAAGGAATAATTTAACATCATTTGCTTTCTTGCAAAGTTTGATTGACACCATTCTTATACTGTGATGGTTAGCTTAGCTTAGCTTAGCTTAGCATGAATACTCCCTGACTGTTTTACACTGTAGTTTTGTGCAAATTAAACAAATAGATATAATGTGTTAATGAGCAAGTGCTAGTGGTGTTTTTTTTCATTTTGTTATCCTTAGACAGAGAAAGGCTAGCTGCTGCTTTCAGTCTCTATTCTAAGATAAGCTAACCAGCTGTTGGCTTCAGCTTTATATTTACCATATAAATATGACAGTGTTGTCAATTTAAATAAGAATTTTTCCAAAAATATTGCATTCTTTACATTCCTGTAGATATCTTTGTAGTTAATTTTGTTTTTTGTTTAAACCACTCACTATACTTAAATTCAACTGGTAGAAAGTCAGCCCTAGAGCCAACAAACAATTGATCGATTTTCAGTGCAGATAATGCCATCTCTTCATAAAGCACTTCATGCTTGTGGAGCACTTTGTACATTTCATTAATCAGACAAAATATCCATGGATTGTCTTTGTGGCATCAGCAAAGTTCATCAACAATGCAAGAGCAGCCTTTTTTTCTTCCAACCATACCGCACATGATGTGTACAGCACGCATTATCAGAGGTTTACTCTGAGTAACTCTGGAAGATTAGCAGTTATCATCATCAAGCATGAGAATTATAATTATTCTAGACACTTGACTGTCATGTTGTAGATGCATGCATTGACTGCAAAAAATATATTTAAACAGGTGACAAACTGAATATGAAATGAATATTGTTTACTAGATTTACTGTCTCACCTCATTCCACACCCACACACAGACACACACACTTCCTTGGAAAACCTCATGTGCACCTGGTCAGAAATATGTATAAGGTGCACACATCCTCACTGCAGACTAATTATTTTCTGCTGCAATAACACATTAAGGGAATAGTTAACCTTGTGTTTTGTGCCCTTCGCAGAGGTATGAGTGCTTTCTAGTTTTTTAATACTGGTAGTTTCACCTAAGTACAGAGCTATCTTGAATGCTAATTTACTCACACAGTTTTGAAGTGAATTTAACAGAGAGATAGATTCTTCAATGGCTAGAAATGCTTTCTTTACTCTGATTACAGTTACTCAGTGCAGACTGTAAGCATGTAATTAGCTGCATCTCAGGCCCACTGTTAATCACAGTGAAAGCATTTGTTATGGTTGCTTTAATTGGACAGCAGTAGACACAGTAAAAAAAACCAATAAAGCCAATTTTCACTTGCCTGCTGCTCACTTATGCAAAGCATGTCCTATGGACTGAGCATCCCTTTTCCGTGCATTTAATATGGAGGACAGCTCTCATCATTACCAGCAGAATGAGGACAGAGGAAACAGCAGATTGCCACATTTCCTGTCCTTTTTGTGCTGTGCCACCAACAAGTATAATTTTCCATGCATGCAGTTTGTGTAAATGTGTGCGCGTGTGTAGATACGCACTTAACTCCCACATACAGAGCACACACGCCAAATTAGATTCCAGCGCACTTCACTTGATGAAATATTCATGAACCTTTGAGTAAGGGGAGGGAAAAAAAGTTCCCCTCAGATATAATTCAGTGTATCTCTGTGGAGACAGCCCCATTCTGCAGTTTTATTGTAGCGTCTCATCAAATTATCAATCTAAATGTAAAGTGGACAGTATAGTACTAATGGCTTGTGGGAACTTATGGAAATCTTAAACCCTACGCAGCTGTTGAGTGCAGTTTTTCTATCCTGGATTAGTTTATTGGATGAACCAGAGGGCTTAATGGGTTCAGCGTGTTTCTCTGTGAGAAGACATTTTGATTAAACACTATCACTTTTCCCGTAGGATCCAAACTATTTGTGATTGCGACAGCAGGCCTCCGTTTAAACTTGAATGAAGCATTTTGAGACACTGAGTTCATAAGTAGTAGCTACAGTTTTTGTGATGTGCATTTTGAGTGCTCTCCTCCCTGCATCTCTACTTCCTGCTCGATGAATGAGTAGAAAATATCAGCTGTGTATTTTTCCATTTGATGCAGGAAGAGAGATGAGACACAGTGGCTGATTGTGAGGATCTCTTCCATTTGTTGTTTGTTGAACAAAACTTTTCCTGAACATGGTGACCTTATACATTGTGACATAGAGGAGAAAGTATTTGAGCACATACCTGCATGTTAATTCAGTTTAATCTACTACGGAGTCTTAATTACAACAAAACGAAGTTACAACAAAATGAAAACAAAATCTCTCCCGTGGTCTCTCCCATGTGTGATCTATTCACATAGTCATCCAAGTCTTATCATGTATTCCAAAACTGATCCCTTTCGGTCGTGTATTCTTGACATCATATCCAAAGTTGTTAACTCAAACCGAGAAACAGATGGGTTATTAAGCGTCCTCAGCACATGTGAATCAAATAACAAATAGCTCAGAGCCTCTTTCTTTTCATCACTGACAGCAAGGTCGTGTCTGTGAGAGATTATTTGGGTATTTGGTATTTGGGTTTTTTAACACATGAAGGAGTTTACATTTTGAATTGGCAGATATTTTATATATATTTATATATATTTTGCCCTTTTTCTTCTTTCCTTTCAGAACAATGTGTAAATAGAAAAATGAAAGATTATTTCACTTTGTGTTTCAGTGTGATTTCCACTGAAGACAAGATATTTCCAGATTTCATTAAATGTTCAATATTATCTTGATGATTAAGGATTTTTTTTTTTGGCCCCTTTTCTCTCAGATTAAAAAAAAAAACATTAAAAAACTCACCTTTTAATGGTTTTAAAACAAGATTGCTTTTGTTGGATACCTAACCTCTAAATCTCTGCTGGCTATAACATTGCTATCATCACAGCAGGCCGAAAATATATATATAAATTCACATTTCAAACTGTTGTCTGAACCTTTAAAATGTGTCTGGGTATATAATAATCAAGAAATGCTCGGTTATTCCACAGTCCCAAAAGTCAGTCACTGGCCCAAAAGAGTATTTATCCAACAGCTCGTTAACCGCAAAACAAATGTATAGTACAGAGGGCAAAATGGATGGAGCAGTGTGACAGGGAGAGATTATCCAGGCTTTTCTTTGTAACAATATATCTGAGACAATATCTCTTCAGGACTGGAGAATGCAGGCCACTGCAGCTGCTCTCACTCACTGTATCTCAGTCTGACCTGCACTGCCACTTGTACATGGACACATCACTAATCATGTGTGGCTGCTGGTGAAATTTGCTGCTGATGACATATTCAAAGGCTGCTGTCAGTGGGCAGAGAAGTGCAGCTGTGTGTATAGAGGGAGTTTATTCTTTTGGGCTCTTCTTCTGGGGTTTTATTCTTGAGTCTTGAGAGATGTTAACTTTGAAATGCAACCCACATAAACCCCTTAATGGAGAGACACCTTGCCTGAGTTGTGAAGCCGTCATCACACAGTAAGTGTGTCTGGTTCTTTGTGTCTCAGCACAGATTGATTGAGCACAGGTCCAGATTTACTCCTGCCTGTGTTTTATCTGAGAAACCAGACAGGACAAATTCAGCCCATAGAGTGTCTGTCTCTCTGATTCAGCTTCACAGAAAACAAGTAGTGGAATAACAGACTAACATTTGAGTCAGTTTATGTGATGTTACTGATGATAAATAAATGGTTAAATGTTGGATACAAACAATGCTTCGCTATGTTTAAGTTAAGAAGGCATTGCACTGATGTTATTTACTGAGCAGGCTGTTGGTTTCTCAGAGTCTGTGGGCCTCCGTGGTCGTCTCATGAGGAAAATTGAGGTCCTGAAGGCAGAGCAGAGCGGTTCAGAGGCCCCAGATGAGTTCCTGTGTCCAATCACCAGAGTGCTGATGAAGGATCCAGTCATTGCTGCAGGTTTGACGACAAATGCTTTTCACTCTGTACATATCTATTTTTTACTTTACATACATTATCATCTTAGTGTGTATATATGTGGTGTCAAAATGTCTCCACCACAGATGGGTATTCCTATGAGCGAGAATCCATTGAGAACTGGATCAAGGGCAAGAACAAAACCAGTCCCATGACAAACCTGCCTCTGCAGACGACGCTTCTCACCCCCAACAGATCCCTGAAGATGGCAATAACACGATGGAAGTCGAGCCAGTAGCCAGCACCTCCTTTTAGCCGGTTTGTCAGAATCCAAATTAACAGGTCCTTCATCAGTCACAGGAATACCACATCTGACAAAAGGTGCTCTTATTGCCATTGAAAGGAAAAAATGACTTTGGTCAGAGCACCACTCAGAGTCAGATTTGACAAACTATTCAGGACTCGAGGTCTCAGATGACTCAACGAATATTTGCTTAGTAAAACTCAAAAGACTGTAAGTTTGAAGATACTTTCACCTAAATTAACACATTATAATCTGATTGTAGAAATAAAAGTTTAATTCCTAAGCAATTATAAAATATTCCCCATGCATAATAACAATACATCCATGCATGATGATCACAGTGGCTGCTGTTTAGCACAATGTCACCTAAGCTTGCTTTAATTATTGGGTTGAAGTGAGGCAATGTAATTTTTAAAAGAGGGTGTATTACTTTTACAAATGAAAAGTTGACGTGGTAATTAATAATTAGTTATTTGCTCAGCAGTCTTGCTGCTACAGCCCTAGGTCTAGTATGAGCAGTAACAAGCAGTGGCTAATGTCACTGATGGCTGATTCCAGCCACACAGATATTACTGTAACTGAGTTAGTTTAATGACGGTGGCTATTCTCTACAGTTGCTACTTTTTAGTTTTTTACTGTTTTTCAAGGCTTTTATAACAAAGTTAAAAGCAAAAGTAAACCCTGCCATAAATGAACAAATAAGTCTGGTCCATCCGTGGACTGTTGTCAGACATCTTAAAGGACATGCCTTATATATAATGCAACTTCAAAATGGTCAAAGTTTGGTTAATTTTAGGCACCAAACGATATCGGACCGTGTGTGAAATGAATGTGCCTGTATTTGCCATTTGTGGCCACAGTGGCTGCAGTTCAGGAAAGCTACCTGAAGCTCTTTTTATTGATCCAGTGCATTTCCTTGTGCTTTCTGTCAGTGACCAGGCATCTGTATGATGTTTACGCTCCTGTTAGGGCTCATGGTAATTTTTAAATGTCCTCTTAAGGCAGTCTTGAGTTTTAAGAATAAAATTCCACAGACCTTTCTGTTTTTTCCTCAGTGGGTCTTTATTTCTCTCTCCCATGGTGGCTATGGCAGTAATGTTCTATTACAGTATGTGATCACAGCTAATAAAGCTCACAATACTGAAAACATGGCAACAATTGCATTTAACGTACATATTAAAATAGAGCTGATGGCACTGTGCCCCAAAACCATTTCTGTTTTTTAGATTTTTTTTTACTCTGTAATATAAACTGCAATTGTAGCATGCACTTAAACTCAACATTATTGAGAATCATAAAATGTCTTAGTAGCTGTGCAAAAATAACTATATAAAATATATTGCTTTTACAATTAACCAAGCCATTGGCGCTGTAAATAAATTAAACTAGACAGCAACAACAAGCAGATACAGAAAGGATTTCAATTCATTGTTAATGGTGATTTATATAATGTACAAACACATTTAATAAATGTTTTTTTAGAACCTTTAACACCATTTGAACAATATTGTGCATAAAACTCAAAATACACAAGTCTGAACTTGTCAATACATTTAACATAGACCTTCACTGAAAAGCAAAAGTACATATTTATATAATATACACAACATGAGGATCTATAACATCCTTTGTAAAACACAGGAATGCCCGTCCTTTAGACTTTCTTACACCTTCATTAAGGACTTTCTCTTCCTTATTTCTCCGCTTTCAGCACCATGGACGAAATGAACCCAGTTCTAACCCCATTTCACTTACTCCAAACTGTTCTGTAATAACATTATACTGTAACTGTATATGTTGTTTAAGCACTTGAGCGGCCTAAATGTGTATAAAGTGCTTACTGTCACCGCTGCATTGATGAAAACTGTACAGTATATGTCCAAATACTTCCTTCAGTGCAATGTCTCCAGCTTGGCTGAACGACGGCGAACATGTTGTCATGTAACAGAGGCTGACAGCCACAAGCGACAGGTTGGGAGGCGAAAAATCTGGAGCATTGAGCATACCGCCTGCAGTCTGTATTCACACAGGAAAACAAACTGCTTGCACGCTGAACGTCTACTTACAAAGCTTAAATGTTAGACTTGTATTCTTTCAGGGGTTGGTTAAAAAATGAAAACAACTCATTGTCACTTTAGATTTTTGCTAGTGTGTGTGCGTTGTGGACTGTTTGAGAGAGAAAACATCTCTACACATTCGACTCTATAAATGATCGCTTTGGTTTCATTGAAGTTACGTGAATGGCAGGATTATCTCGGGTGAGGCCAGGCTGCTTGGGCTTACTGTCCATGAAAGTGTGCGGCAAAGCCAGCGCTGGCTTGGACTCTTTGTAACAGTTGGCGGCTTGGCAGAACTTCTCAGTGAATTCCTTGGCGTGCATGCCATTTTGTAAGCTACTCATCGCCATAGCACCCTGAGGTGGTGGAGGTTTGTGCTGCTCCTGGTAAGTGCTCACTGTTTTGGTGTAAGGCAGCTCGCAGTCGACCGGAAGCAGGCCCATTGCTGACATGTTGTGACACACTAGACCATCAGATGAGTGGTTCAACCAGTTACGGCCACTCTGGTGACTTTGCAAGCCATGCTGCTGCTGCTGCTGCTGCTGAATTTGCTGCTGCTGTAGCTGCTGTTGAAAGCGTGCCGTCTTGTCAGTTATGCCCATGAAGGGTCTGGGTTTGTACTCCGTTGCAGAGCTGGCCTGTTGGCTGTGCTTTGTTTTGTCAGAGATCTTGGTGCGGACATCAGGTCCCAGCTTGCCGCTGTCTGACAGACTGCTGCTGGACGCCAGGCTGCTGGTGGAACTGGACACACGCATGCTGCTGCTGCTGCCTCCTCCCTGGGATCCCATTGCACTGCACAACCCTTCCTTTCCTGACTCAGCATGGTTCCCCTGGGGTCCAGGACCAGAGCAGGCCAAACCTTCCAGGGAGGATGCAGAGTGGGCAGACAACCTGTCTTGCCCTAGACCTTTGGAGGAGCTGCAGGATGAGTAGGAAGCCTGGGAAGAAAGAAGGCTCTCGTTTTCACAACTGTGACCCATCGACATGGAGGCAGCCGCCAGTGACACGCGGTTCCCGTACACAGGCTCGTCAGCTGGTGGTGGCAGAGGACTAATATCAATGCCTGGCCCTGGCTTCAGCATACTTGACATGTGTCGGCTAGGTAAAGGACTGGAAGGAGCGTACTGAGATTTGGCCCCTGTTGTGCGGCCCCCCATGTGCCCTCCCCCAGCTTGCATGGCACTCATATGCTGGTTGGTCTTGACTATCTGTGCCTGCTTGGTGGGCTGCAGGACTAATCCCTGTTGAGCCAATGCCTCCCGGTGCTCTCTAGAGTACCGGTGGGGTGGAAGCCTGCTGGGGCCTGGAGGTGAGCTGGGGGTCTGATTCTGATGTCCCACGTTGTTGCCAAGAGGCTCTGAGGTTCGGTTGAAGGAATAACTGTTCTGTGACCAGCAGGCTTCAGTTGTCCTATCGTGCAATGACGTCTCCTCATCCTCCTCTTCCTCCTCTTCCAGGATGTCTCTTTGTCCGTCCATGCTTCTGGCGAGACTGTGCTCTGAATGGTCTACCTGTCCTTCATCTTGCTCCTGGTCAGACTCGTGGCCCCCAGACGCCTGGCTGGAGGCAGCTGATGCACCAGCAATGCCTCCTTTAGTCTGGGTACGCTGCATCTGTTTACACTCATCCTCTACTCGGGCCAGCAAACGACGGATTTCCCGGTTATTGGGACACAACTTGGCTGCTTCGTGCAGGTCAGCCAGGGCTGCCGTGAACTGCCTGTAGTTGAATAAGTAAGAATGAAGAAAGACAGACAGCTGTTTTATCAGAACCAGACCACATAATTCACTGCCAGCAGCAACCACAGAAGCTAGTCCGGAGCTGTGCTGAATAGTTTACCTGCTGCTTCTTTTAGCTCTTGCGCGAGCATAGTAGGCCTCATAGGACTTGGGTTTCAGCTCCAGTGCTTTAGTCGCAAACTCCTCAGCCATCCCGAAATCCTACAGGAACATACCAATAAATTAAAGTCGATATTTGAGCACACAAATTTTCAAATATACAGTATACATTAATCTCTCCAGCAAGACATTGAGCATGGGAGAGCTAAAAGAGGCACTTTTTACTGAAAAAAACACACAAAAGAAAACCTTGTGGTGCCGGTTTCTCTTGCATCTCGTGCTAGCTTGAAGCTTCTAATCACATCAACAGCTGGCTGACTGCAAAAGTCTTCCTGCTAGATGTACGACTGAGGCCTATGTAAACAAACTTTTATGAAGAGCTTCTCTGCAGAAACAATTGCCCAAAAACCTAGAGACAGAACATCTTTAAAACTGCCACTCTGCTCATGTTTGCTTCACTGTCATTTTTTAAACCCTCCAGTCCGTCTCAAATTGTCATTAAACCCATCATTCTGTTAAAACATTCGGTGAAAACTTGAACGAGCAACTGCTCGGCACAGTTAAAGTGAGCAGACAGGCTGGCACATGCAGGAACTGAGACTGTTTCACAAGGAGATTTGTGGAGATTTGAGTCCGCTGCCCAGTACACGCTTGTAGCTTTCTCCCCACCTCCTCCCTGTTACCATCTGAACACTAACAAGCTTCCCCTGCCCACACATGCTCAAATCATTTCACATGCTGGAGTTTAATTTTTTTGTTGATTACATTTCAAACAATTGGGGATACTTTCTAGAAAAAAAGGTCTATCCTTCACCAAATATCCACTTAATGATGCCCCAAGATATTCATTATACTGACAAATAAGAATCTGTTGAATGAAACAAAATCATTCAAGGTTTGAGCTAAAAATACAGCACTTGCAGAAGAGCTAAAGAAAAAAAGTGTCTCTTGAGGGGCTTACGTTGGTTTTTCTGCGACAGCGGGAGAGATTGAGGTACAGAGAAACCCTCAGGTCTTTAAATGCCTTCAGGTCATCGCCAAAGCCTTCTCTAGGAAACTTCCTCAGGGCGTACTGGTACCTCTGGGCTGCCTCTTTCATCTTCCCTTTCTGCTGGACACATGGAGGGCAAACATGCAGTGAGGAAGAGGACAGAACCAGACGGAAGATATGGGGGAGAGAAGCAGGACACGGCACACAACCAGATACTCCCACTATAGCTGTTCTCCGACACGAGCCCTCCCCTCTCATCAATCACACACACAACACACAGGCAAGCTCAAATAACACACACACACACACACACACACACACACACACACACACACACACACACACACACAAAACACCTGATTTGTCCTTTCTGCCACAAAACTCAGTCTGTTAAATGCCAGACATCAATCATGGCTCCTTTGGTAAGCGGTGCAGAACTTGTACATCTATTCATTTTCTGCATTTAACTCAGCTAGAGAAAGATGAGAATCACGTCGCTGTTATGCTGAACTACCTTATATTACCCAGAATTTCTTTCTTCTCTCTCTCTCTATATATATATAAAAACAGGCGACTTTACATTACCTTGTAAAGTAGGTTTCCCTCCTCCATCAGCTTCTGAAGAAGAATGATCAGGATATCAGGCTTGGATGTAGCCATGGCCCAAGCAGCATTCCCTGTGGGTGCAGAGGGCAAAAGGTGTTAGATTGTTGTTTCTGGTGCCAACAGATGGTCGCTGTATTCTCTGGAAATTGGGACAAGGTAAAGTTACCTAAAGATTGTACCTGATCGATCGTAAGGAGACGTTCTGTAGCCTTAGTTTATTGAAGGCAGTTAAGAAAGAGTTAGAGGGGAGAGAGCGCAGAAAAAAAGAGGTCATGCAACAGCAGGAGTAGTCATTTGTAGTGAAAGGAAAATGTGCTACAAAGTGTAATGTGACAATATACAATTATGTGTCACTAAACTTGAAATGGCCTTGTATTTTCAATGGTAAATGCATGCAGGCTGCTAACGGTGCTGAAAGAAAACTTAAAGGTACTTCCTATTACATTTTTTTTCCACCACTGATACAGCAGAGTGCACTGAAGATAAGCCACAGACCCAGATAGCTCTATGAATGTCATTTAGGTGATAAGTCACATTCTTAAATTAGCCAAGCAGCACATGAGGGAGAAGAGGAAGGGACACACACAGACGCATGCACTAACACGCCACACAAACGTCAAACACTGAGTGAAAAGCAGGAATGAAAACAGGGTTTTTCCACAACATTCCACCAAATTAGTCTGAGCTTATTCTTGCTACCATGAGATACTGAGCAAGATCGCAACAAGCTTGACATAGACACAAAACAAAACTCTGAGAATTCCTGTGTGTTTACATGGATGAGAAATACCTTAGCAGACAGCTTCTAACTGGACTAACAGCTGACTATCTGACAGCATATGATGCTACATACATGTGCAGCACTTAATAAATAAACACAATGCTCTGTTTACAGCTTGAGGGTGTTGTTTTGGTTTTTTTTTTTTCAAACTATCAGCGTGCTTACCCAGCTTGGCCCCTTTCTTCAAGAGAGTCACCACCACGGACGTGTTCCGACAGCCTATGGCCCTGTCCAGAGGCCTCATCCCACTGTAGTCCACATGCTCTATCACTGCTCCTCTCTCCACCAAATACTGGACCTACACAGGAGGGCTACCAGTTAAAAACTGCACAAACAATGTGTTGACAGTCAAGAGCTAACACAGAACGGTATGTGTTCAATAACGTACAGGGATGCTCTAAATTAAGGCTAAATAAAGGCGACTGGTGTGTGGGGATTCTGGGCATGTGTGTGTGCGTACAGCGGTGGTGTGTTTACTCGGATGTTTTTTAACAAAGTGATCCCACTTACAATCTCTGCATCACCGTAGAAGGCGGCGAGGTCCAGAGGAGTTCTTCCGTTTTTGTCCGTGTGGTCAATGACCGCACCTTTCTCCACCAAAAACTGCACTACGTTCTTGTGTCCTTTTAAACATGCCCAGCTCAGGGGTGTCAGTCCCTCCTTGTCCATTGAAGTCAAAGAAGCACCTTTGGAAACAAACAAAAGTAATTTCAAACTAGCACAATGCTACTGTTAACCATCCAGCTGATGAGCATTCACTACCTTGTAATTTCTTGGTGAATGAGGTTAAGGATAAACATTATCCTTTCTCACCTTTGGAAAGCAGAAATTCCACAGTGCTCAGGTGACCCTCACAGGCTGCCACCATGAGTAGGGTCCTGCCCTGCTTGTCGCTGATGTTGATGTCAGCACCATGTTGCAACAGCAGCTCCGCGATCTAGAAAACAGACAAAAGCAGATGTCAGGTGCAGGTGCATAGAGCCCACACAAGACTTGAGTCTGTTCATGTAGCAGCCTGTGTAAGGAAACAATTAGACCAGAGTTAGCATGGACCTTAAAACAATACAAAACCAACACATCTTTTGAAGACGTAGATGAAGAAAATGTTGAGAGGTAAATGGAGTTTGATGCAGTCTGGTTGCTGTGGATAAGGTAGGACCAAAGAGCGAGGGGGCATGTCTCACCTGCCAGTGTCCCTGTCTGACGGCGCAGAACAGAGGAGACACCCCCCGCCGGTTGACCTGCTGCACCACTGCTCCCTGCTCCAACAGGAAGTTGCATACTTCCATCTTTCCCCGGCCTGCGGCTGCTGTCAAGGCTAGAGAGAGGAGAGAGGAACACGAACACACACACACACACACAGATGTTAGGAGTGATGCAGGCCTGACGTCTTTATTTAGATCTGTACAGAGGAGCAAGTTCAGGTAAGGATACAGGCAGTGGGGAGATAAAAGTGCAATCTAAGCCAGAGAGGAAACTGTAGCACAAGAAAATTAGTTAGCAGTGTTAAGTAGCTTGTACACAGAGATATACACTGTTGTGAGCAAGATCCCAGGTCTTAAGTTACCCACAAGTATGTGGAAAAGGAAAGACTATAAATAGTGTTTGCAATCCCAGAATCCCTCCCATTCTTCGCAGAGCAAAGATGAGTAGAGAAATGCAGGCTAATGTTTGGAGCTAATTGAGTTTAAAAACAGACAATTATGTTATGCTTATTAAACTCATTAAATTCCTGCCTCGAGCTCCGGGGGCCTTGTACAGAGAGATGAGAATCCAGTCATTTTATGCATCACCAGACAAACATTAGGCAACAAAGTCAAACAATTGTGTTTAACACCCATTCTTGTTTATATTGTATCTTTCTCAAACTGCGATTAACTGGTATTAACTGTGTCTAATTCATTTTTAGCAAAAAGAAAAAGAAACCAATATTAATTGGGGCTGTGCAGAAAACAAAGAAGGATTCTTGAAATGTTCGATGCTTACAGTGAGTCAGCGGCTGCTGATGTATAGCAGCAGATGGGCCGGTCTTAAATGAGCGCTGGTTGTCAAAACAGAGTTAGATCCACCGTAAGAGTTGGAGCTGCTCCGCTCTCAAATTCACCTCTGAGAGATTTAAGTTGCTGCTGAGCCTTCGTATCTGACTGACATAATCCATCTGGATGAACAGTCATCAGAGCCAAACAATCCCGCCCTCCATCTGCTCAGAATATGGATATCCTCACACACAGCACTGTAAGGAACAATGACTCTGAGCAGCTAAACTTAGACTCTGTTTGTGCTCCAGGGAGCAACATTAGCAGCACTTGGGACAGTTGGGGATTACATGAAACATCATCACAACAGCTGTAAAGTTTGTTGATCTTTGGAAATCATGCCTATTTTGACATCACTCAGTGTAAGTTCCTTCATGCCAGATTAATGACAGTGTTTATTAACGTCTTTAGAGTAGTCTCACAAACACTCCTCTTGATACAAGGGAATCTCAGACTTCCTGCTCTTCAGAGAATGAGCTTCTTTCTTTATCTTGTGTTTTGAAACCTATTCACCAACCTTGTCTCACTCTGCTCTTCCTACTCCTCCAGCCCACCTACAAAGCTGCTTTGACAGTGTGTGATGCAGATTTACAAATGGATATTTAGGAAGAATCCAAACCTCTAACTCTCTTTATTTCTGCAAGAGATTAAAGGAAATAAAATATCATACACTACACAGACAAGCCAGAATACCTCAAAATTGAAACCAAAAGGACCCCAGCCAGAGTCCCTCTGTGAACTAAACGTAAAGTATCACAGGGAACGTATGCACATTGTTTTGGGACTGATGTAAAATAGTACATCTTAGAGTAAATCTTATTCAACAATGGAATTATGAAAGTATGGCTCAATAACTGAAAAAATGTTAATTGCAAAAAATGTTAAAAAATGCAGGCCGTTTTGTAAAAGACATAGACATTGATTGTTTTTGTGAAACGGCAAGTTTGCTTTTCCTGGAGAGGTGGCAGATGCTCAGTTACATAAGAAATGCATTTCTACTGAGCACAGCGACGTCTGAAAAGTTTTATTCAGCTGCTCCACGTTGGAGGAGAGAAATTAGTGACAAGAAATGTGCCAAAATCACCTGCAGCCCATCAAGGGAAAAGTTCAACTTCCTGTTTACAAGCATGTTAGTTTGAATGACAAATCTTTTCAACAAAACACTGATAAATAAAGCCCATAGAGAAACATCTTCTCTTCAGTAAACACAGTGTTGGTTTCACACACACAGTAAAAATGCAGGTGTTTGTCACTTGATGTGAGAATAAAGAGCATCTTGTCCCCAAACACCTGAGCAAACCCACAAATAGCTGCCTGGGTTAGCTCATGCTGTGCTCTTATTATACAGTACGAACACTCGTGCTCTTTGTGCACATGAAAGAAAATAATAGCAGAGCTTTGTAAAACAAAAGAAAAGACTTCAAGTGAATTTTAGACTGTGCACACAGAGAATTTGTCACCTGTATTTAAACTCTTCTAACCATTAAGAGCAGCGGGCAGCCGTTCTCTAGGACCTGCAGACTGCAAGTCTCAAAAGAGAGCTACATTATCATGAACATACAGATACATAAACGCTCAATGCCAAAATCACTCTTCATTTAAATGCATTATTGCCATGACAACAACCTACAATAATATACGCAGAAGTACCCACTAGAAGCAACAGAATAGATCATAAAATGATATATGATTTACGAAAGATTATGCTGCTGCAACACAAGACTCTGTTGGTCTTTGCCTTGAGCCAATCCTGCTGCGGTTTGTGTTCACAACAATGTGGATGATTCTGTGCTGTCAAATTACCTTTCTTTGCATAACAGAGAAGAGTTTTGCATCCTAAGAGGGGATTTTAAAAGATGGAGCTTGCACAGATGCGCAATCCAATCTGCCTCTATTTAAACACAGGAGACAGTGGGCCTATTTGCATAGAGATGTAATATTCCACTGAATTTTAAATGTGAAAGGAATGTTCACAGAGGCAGGGGTGTTATCAGTGAATTGTTTTGCGAGACAGCGATGAATGGCCAGTTTTAAAGGGGATCATTCAGGAGCTTTGTCGGTTTCAGTATTCTCTCCATCAGAGCGTTGGTGGATTATTAAATCTGCACGCTGAACGGCAGAGAAGGTATTTGAGGTGAAATTCAGACTTAATATATCACTCAGTGCTGATCATTTCTGTTGTTTGCATCCACCCATCATGAGCAGAGTCACTCTTAGCATTAATAACGCTGCATCAGTACCTGTAACACACCAGTAAATACTCATTTTATGTCGGCAGGAGGAAATGCGTCCTCTCCTCAGGCACGACCCAGTGGACGAAAACCAACATTGTGGTCATAGTTGCGTTTACTAATCTATTTTCCCTGAATGCAGATGAGCCTGGATGTTGTTTTTTTAAACAAATCCCAGATGGGTACAGAAATATTTGAATATGTGGTTGTGTCAAGAGTTAGGAAGTCACTTTGTATCAGGTAAGTGGTGCCACAGGTTAGCACCTTTCTGTTGCTACCTGTGAACTAATATTTCATTATTCAGATGGTATGTTCAAGAGGGCGCTGTCAGTGGTTTAACATCCATTAGTAAATGGAGCTGAAAGCTAAATACTGCGGCAGCTACAGGTGGCTCCATCACCCATGGAAGGTAGGCTGCATATTAGGTTTAGTAATGCAAGCTTTCCACAAACATATTGTGTGATCCAACAATGAGCGGTGCAAGAACACAGAGGCATAGAAGTGGAAACAGCAGCTCTATAAAAGAATATTTCAGAGGGACGACTCTTTGTCCCAGGACTCTAATAAGGTCTGAAGTCCTGTAGTCATTTAGCAGGGCGCAAGCAGCAGTTAACCGCACTGTGGACAGCCTCTCCACTAATAGGCTGACCTACATTCCTGTAGCACAAAACTTTTAGTGCTGAACCCTACCGGCGGACACAAAGAAAGTATTATTAAAATTCTCATTTTTTGTATCTATTCTCGTATCAAAAGCATCAAAAGCTGTCGTCAGGTAAGAAAAGGGTGCAATTTGAACATTTATAGCTCCTGATCCTGAAACTCACAGAGCAAAGAGCTCACGCTGAAGATGAGGTACATCATTTCAAACACAGCATGTGTCTGAAACAAACGTAAGGTTTCAAAATAGTACTTAAACTGGAAACCAGAAAACAAGGCCTCTGCAAAGGCAAAAAAAGTCGATGCCTGGACTCTTCCAGAGGGTGTAATATCTGTCAAACTAAATATGGCTCTCTACTTCGCTGTTCAACCTTTATTCTATCAGTGTTACACCTGACAGCCACCTCCTGCAGACCTTTAATGACAGCCCTTATCCACATCTTTTCTTGATTAGCAAACTCTCCCTCACTCTACCAGCAATCCCAGAAGCCTTCTGTGTTCAACTAATATCAAGCGAAAATCTATGGTTGCTTGATATTGATCAATATGTTGTTTTACAGCATTAGCAGCGATGCATACAACAGATGGAGCGTCAAAATGTCCAAACTGTTGGAAGGATTTTAACACAGAGCACCCACGGGACACTGTAGCTGAAATCCAGCGGCCTGTTGGAAAATCATTGTTCAAAGGAAATGCTGTGTTGACCAAACTCTAAGTAGAAACCCACATGACCCACAATAAGTAATGCTTTTACCAGAAAAGTACAGGACAGGAAAACGTGGAACAGCTACAGCAAAAAAACAAAAAAACAAAAACGAGCACACATTTTGAATGAGCGACCTCTACATCAAACAGAGAGCATTACTGTGCAGAAGAGAGATACAAGACCTTCCACTGCAGCATGCAATCACAGCAGTGCAGTCCAGAATGCTAAAACAGCAAGTGATACTACCAGGGAGCTGCGTAATGCAAAAAGATGGATGAAAACATACCTGTCTCGCCCCACAGAGTGTCGTGGCTATCAATTTGCACAGCATGCTCATTATTCAACGCCAGCAAGCCCCTCACAACCTGCCAAAAAGAGAAACTTAGATTAATGGCATACTGTTTCAGCCTAAGATATCAAATAAACCTTCAAGAGGTTTAAAACATGCTAATTTTGTAGAAGAATAACAATGAAAAATGGGCTATAGCTGCCCGAGCAAATAATTATAAATTAATCACAGCAGACTTGAGATCCGCTAGTATGAGGTTATGTGAGTTGAGTCCAATCTGATTAATGCTTCGACTTTAACAGGGTCTCCTTCTACATGTGGGTTGACAGCTTAGCTTGGCCCAGTTGTGTTATTCTAAGCCGGGCCTCGGGATCCCATTCCAGCTAATGAGGAAGCCAAAATAAACCTTGAGCCTGCATCGCTGAATCGCACCTGGGCAGCTGAAGGCGCTGCACTGTGATCGATCCCTGAATCCTCTTTTCAGACACACAAGGCCAAATAACACTTCGAACTCTGAATCACAGAGGACAAGATGTGCTCAATTTATATGTATTGTTCCCCCCTTGGCTCTGAAACTCTTTGTTGAAGGTTGTTGTGAAAACACAAGAAAGAATTGGTGTTGTTCTGTCGTAAAGTATGAATAAAAACCTTTGAAATTCAGTTTACAGTACTGTAGAGCCCATTTTTAAAACAAGCTTGTTTTTTCTCTATCAGCCAGATCTTTTGCTGTAGGGAGTTGTGGTTTCCTAAAGGGGACATGAAGACCTCATCTGAGTGGTTTTTCCATGTCCTCAGGTTCATTGATTGTTTTCATCTGAGGGCATGCAAAGTAAAAAACATGCATGTGTATCAGTCAAACCTGTGTGTGTCCCATACTGGAGGCTGCTATCAAAGCCTGCTGCAGAGCTTTGTTCTTCAGAGCGCAGTCCTGCTGCTGCCCCTCAGAACTCCATTCTAGCTCCAGCAGGTACTGGATAATCTCTAGGTGTCCTCGGAGAGCGGCATGGACCAGCGCACACTGGCCACTCTTATCTACATGATCAACCTGATGGAAATACAGCATGATTAGTTCTGTTGCACCTTAACAACATAAATATGCCACACAACACCTGGGGTAAATGCTTTGAGTCATGTTAGTCTGGTATTTCTAGCTCCTCTTTATGTGCAGACCTCAAGGGTTACAAGTGTTAGCTCCTCACCTTGGCCCCTCTCTTGCAGAGCAGCATGACTAATCCCAAGTGTCCTGCGGCGGCTGAGAAGCAGAGGGGGTTCATGCCATTTTCAGACACCACATCTACACTGGCCCCGAACTCCAGCAGCAGGGAGGCAATTTCCTGGTGCCCAAGGTGGCACTGGACGCAGAGCACTGGTGCATTGTTCAGAACCTCTGTGCGGTAATTCACATTTGCTCCGCCCAGCATTAGCAGACGGCTCACCTGATTGTACAAATGAAAAAATGCAAACACAGACATGTGGTTTGGTACAATGTTATCACAGTGTTACCATCTGTGCACTTGTGTTACAAACAATTCTGTTCTATTGCATTTATAAGCCCTCTTATGTAAAAAGATAGACAAATGTTTTAATGGTTCCTTTTAAATGAATTACAGATTAATGAAACTGCCAGAATGAGGAAACAAATGACTGCCACACTGTCATTTCAATTTGGCTGCATTTAACCATGTCGGGTCAAGTCATTTTTCATTTTTTTCATTTTCGAGGGGGCTTTATACCCTCTATTCTTAGACCCTCTGTTCATATATATAAAAAAATTATAAAAAATATTAAAAAAAAAAAACTCAGGAAGTGCAACAACCTGAACAAACATGCAGCAGATGTAATGTGTACAAAATAGATCAAAATAGCAAAATTACAATATGGAGTCTGAGGATGACAATGTGTCATGTGAATCCTCATGTACTCAACATTCCTCTTAAAAAGAACCTTTAAAGGTAGATGAAACATTTATTGCACGCTATTTCACTTACAGAACGGTAACTTTTAGAAACAATGTGATCATGACTGGAATTTCACATGAAGTTGAAGAATAAACAGCATGAATTGGTAATAATGGAGGTACACCAACAGGTGGAGTTTGAACAATTTGCTGTGCACATACCTTTTTGCTATTATTGACTTTCAAGGGTTTGTGAACACCGCAGTCAATGACTAATTTAAACTGCAGCAGAATCTGAGACTCTAAGATTTGATTTTGTGGTTCTTACTCATTTCAGTAAGCTCGTATTGCTTCAACCCACTCTTTTGTCTGTCCTAAGCAAAGGTCAGACACCAAATGAAGTGGTCACATTCTACTGAACGCAATTATTTAGTGTGTTATTTGCCTCCACAATGAGGAAATCAATAATAAATGCTTAGTCAAACAGAACCACGGCACCAAATGAGAATTCGACAACAGGAAATGAAAATGTGTGTTATTTGTTGGATCCAGTGTGGAGTAAATTAACAGCGATTCTCGTTTTTTCCCCAGAGGACAGAACAAGGTCATCCTGTAAATGTCTCTTTGAGTGATGTCACACTTACCCACAATAACGTGCAAAAAGACAATTAGGATGACAACAAGTGATGGAGCACCACTGAGACGCCGAGAAGAAACGAAGGATAATTGAGCTTCAAGCCAGAATCCATCATTGCAGCCGGAAAGGCCAATGATGACACAGGCAATTCTTTTAATTTGAAATAATATTCATTTTAGAAATTTAACCAGCTCCAGTAGTACTGACTTTAACTTCAATTTATATTCATAGTAGAAACGAATTTATCCATATGTGACTTTTTCTTCCTCTAATCATCATGTCTTGACCTTTTAACTCCTCACGTTTCCTACTTTCTTCATCCTGGCACTAATTTCATCGATATCTACTTCCCAATTTCCTGCAAACATTTTTCATTTTCCATGAGGTTTAAATAACAATAAGAATGCTTGAGGCATTATCTGATGCATAATTGGCTAACCACTGTGTGAAATAAGCAACTGACTGTTTTAGTCTGTAAATATTGTTCAGCTCAAGAGATTCAAAATGAAAGGATCTGCCTTCAGATAACTTTCCACCTGTGTTTATTTAAGCTGTTGGAATCCAATGTGACAGATCATTTACAGTAAATAGCTGGCAGGAATGTAGTAACATGTCATGCATTGATACATTCTTTTTAATTTACTACATTGTATACGACATTCTTTGTGACACACAACCTACAGATCATATTGAGACATGCCAATTGTCTTATATAAGCAACAGAGAAGGAACTGCATGCAAGAATTACATGTCAAAAAAGGTTAATATGAAATAAAGTAAGTTAATAAAATATTGTGAATTGTTATGAGAAAAAGGCATTTGCTTTTGGCCTTGCAGACAAGAGACACCCATCAGCTGAACTAAAGACTAGAAACAACATTCTCGTCAGTCAAGACTGATCAGTATCTTTGAGCTGCTTTTCATGGTGCTTTCCATTGTTAATCTGCACATTGCTCACACTCATCCCCATAAGAACTTGTGAGGAACAGAGCGTGACATTTATAATAATTCACAACTTAATTGCCATCTGTGGGATCGCAAAAGCAATCGCGAGTTTGAGGACGTCAGATGTCACTAATAATACTTACTAATACTGATTGTCACGAAGCGGGTTGTGAGAAAGAAAATTGATTTTGACTCTAATTATACTCATGATGTCACTGTGTGTTTGTGATTTTGGCCTACAAAAATGTTTAATTTGTTGTTTTTTTAAATTTATTGATTAACTTTCATGACAGAAAATCCAAATCAAGTGTTAATCATGATTTACAGATTCCACAGTGATGTCTTCAAATTACCTATTCTGTCTGACCACCAATCAAATGACCCAAGAAGAGTCTATTTACCTGGGTACAAACCTCTGAAAGCATTTGAGAATGTGTGACCAATAAACATTTGCCATTTCAAAATTAGCATCACATGGCTAACAGGCTGATAATTTCTGGAGAACATCTTTACCTTGACATTGGGTGTGTAGAGGTTCCTCAGAGAAGCCAAGGCTGCAGAAAGGCCATCAGCACTGCAGCTGATCCACAAAGCCTGCAGCACACTGGATGACACACCTGTTTTCTTACTCAGGCCCTGCACACACACATATACATAAATGCACAAAGACACAAACACACACACACACACAAGATCAGTCAACATGAGCTGCACATGTTGTCAGTGTTTCTCCTCACATCCCGCAGCTTCTCCTCAGGTGAACTATACTCACACGACACATAAATAAACAATGAGTGAACCCCACAAAATTCCTGAAAGGGACGCTATCAATCAAACATGAATGCAGGGAGCAGGTATAGGTCCCGTAGCTGTACCTTGAAGATGTGTGCTTTGAGGATGTGATGTCCCAGTTCCATGGTCTGCTGTCGATTCAGTTTCCCCTCTTGGCGGGAAAGCATGAAAGCCATAAGAGCGTGGCCAGTCCTGGGTTAGAAAACAGTAAGGATACTTAACTGAAGGACAGAATGGATAACAAATAGAATAAAACATTTCCCTAAAACGTTTTCATGGGATAAACTTTGAGGTTCCACATATACTGTGCTTTTGTAAATAAATGCAGAGTAATGCCCCACTGAAAGATGGAGAAGAGTGTAAAAACCCCTGGGCTCTCCTTTCCTTCTGCACTCTGGCGTTAATTAATGCAGAACTTCATTAAAAGGACATGCATGACTGCAGATCACTTTGATCTGGTTAAAATTCTCTCTATTCGTGCCCAGGCACAAACAGAGAGGCAGTGCAGCAGGCTTTTTGTCTGCATGTGCATTCCCTGCGCCAGACTCAGAGCTTTTGTTTTTTTAATGACGGAGTTGGAAAGCTCTGAATGACCAGAATATGAAGCTCGGCTTTGGTCTGCTTAGAGACGCTGCCTCTGTGTGAGCAGAGGTGATATTGACGAAAAAAGTGAGCCTGAGTGACATCACCTAATTTATTAAGTGTGAATGACTGAAGCCTCTAATGTGGGTGAGGGGGATCCAGAATTACAATTAGGCAGCGCCTCTAAAGCAGATAAGCCTGTTGAACAGGGCAGGAGGGCACAGCGGGAAACATGATCATTTTCTGCAAATTAAAGTCTCTTCTGGAAACTTAACATAGTCTCCATACTGATTCAGGCCCCATTTGTAACACATATTTTTAGTTAATGTGGACACATCGGTGGGAGTACGCACTAATAACATGACTTTTGCAAAAAGAATCCAATATTTTTTTGACATCCAGCCACTTCAAATTAGGGTGGCATCCACTGTATCATTATCAGCAGCCAGAGCTGAACAACAAATACTGTCAGCTTTTGTTTTTTAATGGAAATTCAGCTATTCTGCCGCAGCAGGCATCTCTGAGTCCTTGCACATTGTTGATTGCTAGTAAAAAAAATAATAAGTTACACTACAGCAGAGCAGCTGCATTATATATAGTGCATTCCTATGATTACAATATATCCCCGGAACATCTCAAAATTTATTTCCTTCCCAACTCAAAAATGAGTCAAGCTGCACTTATTGCTTCTAATTACTGCCAACGCAAAGTCCTTCATGTCAATTTTACTTTGTGTGCAAAGTGGTGGCCGTGATTCATGTGCTATTAATAACTAAGTTAGAACCACACTGAGAAGTACAAAAGTTCACGAGAGTGCTGTCTGCTGTGCAAGTTGTTTGTACTCGCAGGGCGAAATTTCAAGCAACTCTCCGAAACACAGCCTTAAAATCACTCTACAGACGTTTTGATTAAAAGCCTCCTGCTTTTTTAAAATTTACTTGACTACTGCCGTGTAATTATCACTGTGTCTTAAAGTGCACTTGCCTACAGATTGTTTTGGAGTATAATTGTGATGTGCTGCAGGAATGTTTTCTAAATGCACTACCGACTTGTCATGCCCCTAATAACGGCCACATTTCCAAAGGGAGAGCCACTGAGTTACTTGCATTTGCTCACAAAGCAGAGGACTGACCTGGGGTCACAGAGGAAGTCTGTGCTTTCTCCATCAGCTCTCCACACCAGCCACTCTCTGAAGGAGGGGTGGCAAAACATGCGTGTCTTGTCCCGCCGTTTGATGAGGAAGCATGAGAGCAACTCCATGCGTTGTTGGAAATCCTCCCATTGCAGCTCCCCTTGCATGAAGCCTGCATTGATGGCCTGGAACAGTTGCTCGTCGGTCATGGGATGCAGCGAGGCGAGCGCCACATTGAGAATGGGCAAGGAGCGCTCGAAGGCTGAATTGGTCATGAACTTCATGTTGCACTGTAACTGGTAGAGCTCAGCCAGCGAGACGGGCACGACTTTGTAGCTGGCACTCTTGATCACCAGGTGACCCCTCTCAAACAGATCCAAGGTGAGTTTGAGATACAGGTACGAGCCCTGGCTGCGCGAGATCAGGTGGCTGCTGAGCTTGCCAACTGTGATAGGGTCGGCCTTGCCATTCAGGCTAATATTGTTCATGATATCCTTACTGCTGTTGATCCGGTATTGTATGTACGCATTTAGGTCGTTGCTTATCTCTTTGTTGTCAGTAAAGTCATCCAGCGAGATCTTGGAGAAGGGCAGAAGGCTGGTGATCTCCTATGAAAGAGGGTTAATACAGTCAGGTATATAAAAAAGTTGTGTTTGAGGAACTGGAAAATGTCCTAATCAAATGTCAATATCCACATAACAATAAGTCATTTTCTAGTTTGTCTCTGCAATAGGAATTGTATTTATTTCCACAATGAATAGAAGAATAATGTTAAAAGCTTTCTTCACATACTGCTGTTTGAGAAAGAATTCTGCTTGTGTGTGTTTACTATCAGAGAACTGTCATTGAGCAGTGGGGGGGAAGACACACGGAGCTATCAGGCCAAAGCAGACACTTGTTACTGCTGGAAATGTGGCTATGAGAGAAAAAAGGACTGGGAAAGTGAGTATTCAGAGGCAGGGGATAGATGGAGGGACAGGAACACTTCTAGAAGAGGTCTGAGCCAGAGCTCACATTTCAATCTATGTCCTGGGGGTTGGAGAAATCAATGCACCTTAATCCTCCAATCCCCAAGCCCGTCTGAGGCTAGAAAAACATTGCCTCGGTGTGATAAGACTCCTCACTTCCTCATCATGACAAGGTACAGCAAACAGACACACAAACACATGTATCCACACATGCACCGAGTCACTGACACGCACTGACCGTAATCCCTGAGGTGGGTGAAGCGCTAGCAACACCTCACAGATAGGCCAGATATTAGCAGGCTAAGACCAAAATCCTGAGCTCTTCCTCCTCAGTGAAATCCTGTTTGTTTGCTCAAAACGCAAACCAATACTGTCACACGTTCATGGCATTTCTTTGCAAAAAATATGATCAGCAAACTCAGTAGCATTTTTCATAGCTTCAATTGGAGGAGGACTATTAAGATGGCCTTTCCAGTGCAATATAACATACTGGGTTTCCATTTTAACTGAATGCAGTGCCAGTCGTGAAACCATTAAAGTGTTAGATTACGTAATTACAAGGGAAACACTTGAGCCTCAAAAGGTGAAAAGTATTGAGGAAAACAGGATGGAAATATGATATTTCTGTTTCTGTCTCATGTAAGGAAGGGTGCATCACAACTGTGTGGAGCAGAAACAGCTGATCAGTCCTGCGAGTTCAATGTTTGCTACGTCAGAATTTGTTCAGACAAGATGTTTCGATCCATAGGTGCATTAAATAGACAAAAACCAACCTTACTTGCATAAAACTTTTAGTGACAGTGAAAAAGTCTTTCAAATTCTGCTGTTTCTACAAACATTTTTCAATCTAATAATACAAAATGTGGGGGAAAAAAACGCTAATAAAAAATACTTTTAATGATTTGTCCTTTTTATCTACTAACTACCTTGTCTACTACTAACTTGGACAGTTTGACATGTTCAGATGTTGTGACATGTTACCAATCAATCAGATTCACTTTACATGAACATTTTAAGCACGCTGCACTGTGTTGTAGAGTCAGCTGGGACATCTGAAAAAAATCCTCACACATCATTAACAAATCCTGACGAATTAATAAAGGTGAATACAAATAAGCTGAATACGAAATGTCAGTCTTACAATATATTGATTCAGCACATCCAGAGAACCTCGCCGTGAACCAAATATCAATCCTGGCGCACAGTTTGTAGTGTGTTGCATACTGATGGACGCTACCTCGGCCCGACTTCTGCCTGAGCATTAATAACTTGAATTCTGGATGTCACTCAGCCAGCTATCACGTTATTATCCCAGGCTCAGAGCTTCCAAGCAAAGAGAATCAGCCGTCGCTTGTCAAATCCTCATCCTGTGTGGGTTCAACAAAGGCCCAGCACATCTCTGAAACTGGTCGACCTAGTGTCACTTTGCCTCCAAGCTACTGTAGTCGGCTGAGTGACTGACTGCCTCTTCCCTGCTACTGCAGCCTTGATTCCCGGGTCACTGATACTTCAATTCCTTCTTGAATGTTCCCGGATACTCTTGACAAAAATGACTCTGTAGAGAGTTAAGAGTATGACACGGAAACAGCCCACACAGGAAAACCTTTCAACCCTCACACTTGTCAGAATCTACAGGGTTTGATGGCACTCAGTGAGAGTATCAAGGAGTGACGGTAGATTAAACTACTATGATAAGCTGACTACAATTGTCCCTTAAGACAAGGAGACGAGTTAGAAATGTTCAATGAGTTTGAATGATGACGAATAATTGTCTTCACCCTTTCTTACCAGTAAACTGACCCGGACAGTGACCACCAGTTTCAGCCAGGGGGGGAACTTGGCAATGATCTTTGTGATGAAGGAGGCGATGGTGTCTCCGTAGTCAGGCTTATGAAACTCTGCTTCGTTCAGCCCGTCTATCAAGATAATGTGGTCGTCCTCTGGAATCTTCCGCTCTGGAAACATACACACAATAACCAACAGTAAGACAGCATGTAGCGAGGGTACAGCTCATAACAGCTATTAGTTTAACTAAACTGCCCCATGGCGAGCGTGCAGAGAGGCGCCTTGTTCCACTGCAGGAACTAAACCCTCTCTCTCTCAGTGGTGCAGTGAGAGTCAGTGGTAAAGGACTTTATTTAGATTCATCAACTACACAGCCACTGCTCCCACTTCACTTCCTACCAAAGTGTCACGTTACATTTGCTCTGTCGAGCAAACAATTCATATGTCCAGTGGCAGCTGGTTCTGTTACTCTGGGAAATGCCTCTTCTGATTCTTTCACATAGTCATAAGCTTGTAAAAGTTTCATTTGACATCACTATAGTGTAGTCTCTTTATGACAGGAGGTTTCAGGTGGTGTGCAAAACAACTGACACAATAACTGGCAGCTGGTTGTCAGTTAGAAACAATAGTTAGAAACAATAGTTTAGTCATAGTGCCCAACAAAATTCTCTCACATACACAAAAATGACTAGGATGCCTGTCAGGTGATGTCCAGAGACCATTTTATACACTGTACTTTTCCTATGGACTGTCAAAGGACAAAGTTGGGAATGAGCAGTTTGAGTCAAAACAGAAGAAAAATTAAAAATAAAGTAATACTGTTGACTTGTGTTTTACCTTTACGAAGGCTGGCAAGTGGTTCAAGGACCCCTCTCCGGAAAGCAGCCATTGGGTCTTGGACACAGGAGCGCAAACTGAGCATGCTCTGGAGGTGGGGCTCTTTCAGCAACAGCTCCCTGTACGCACTAAGCTGGTGCGCTCTGCACAGCAGGGCGGCGATGCTATGTACAAACTCTGGTACCAGGCAAGTGTATGTGTTATCTGCCTGGCAGTAGTGATATGCCACCACCTGGAACACAAAGAGCAGGGAGAAAAACAGATGGAGTCTAGGTTAATGCAGACTTAAGAGGAATTAAAAACATAAAACGAGTCACAAATTAACAGTGTAAATTAGTTTTTGGTTGAAAAATATGCAAAGCTGGGAACGTTTAGTAACCTCAAAGCATCTGCAAAAGCTGTCAGCCTTTATAAAAATGAAAAACCAAATTCTGTGGATACAGAGTTGAGTCAGATGCCATTTTACTTTCATAGCCCCCCATTAAGCTACATATTATCTCTTCAGCTTTATCCACCCTACTCTGCACAGAAAAGATGATGAAGTAAAGGGCAATGGCTGACCACCTCAGATAAACGTATTTACTATAAAAAGGAGCAAGTGGATCCCAGGTGGTGTTCCAAAAGAGGGATCTTCTCTGCCTGGTTGCCGCAGCGTTCAAATGAGGTCCGATTTCAAAGAAAAAAACACAAGAGACAGAGATGGGAGGGAAGGGAAGAGAGATGCCCTGGGGATGTTTGACTCTGTTCTAATTACAGTCCAACCTGCAGGAACTGACACACTTCTGGGGGCAGCAGGAAGAGCAGATGACCTCTGCCTCTGCTGCCTCTGCCTCTACTGTTGCTGACTATTGGTCTAAGCAATAATCTATAGTCAAATACTACATAGTATTGAGTCATGGCAGTCATCTGGATGTGCTGCCCCCACAACATTAGTTGTCTTTGGATATGTGCTCTTAACAGAAATGAAAGTATTGCTCTGTAAAGTGTCAGTTGGCAAAGTAAGTTTGTACAGTCTCCAGCAAAGTGAGAAAATGATAAAAACTTTCTATAAGTAAAGAAAAACAGCCCAAGATAGACATTAAATTTCAACTAGAATATGAACTAAATTAAAGCAACTGATTCATATATTCTTTCAGAAAGCAATTATCAAGTGTTGCACTGCACTGGGAGATTACTTATAGGAAAATGTGTACTTTTTCTGTGTTTTGAAATGGCTCACCAGTCAAGTCACCTGTGATCAACTAAACACCAGGAACAGGGCGGTGATGTGGCAATTTAGCTTAGAGCAGCACGATACTGCAGTCAAGCTTCTGGGAGAAAACAGAGAGTGGAACACTTTTTCTCTTGGGGTGTTTTTTTTGTGTCACACAAATTGAGGGCTTTGTGGGAAAGACGTGATAACAAAACAACAGATGGAAACTGTGAAATTATATTCAGTAAGTACAGTAAAGTAAAGTAACCTGCTGTTTTTATAAATACAACAGCTTTGGATAAGTGCCCGACAAAGAGACTGCAGCGATTGTTAGTGTTCAAGTAATGCAGAGTGCTGCTTCATCAATGAACAATAAGGATCTCAACAAATGATGATGCAACATTCTGCTGTGCACCTGCACGTCTTCATCCACTGACACAACAATGGATTTACAGCAAGGAACAATACTGAAAAATGTTGCACAGGAGTAAAACATAAAACTTGCAATACACCAGAAAACATAACTGCCTCAGTGCTCGTGTGATGAGACCACTTTTAAATCAATGATTAAAAAGAACTGACAGAATTTGACAGAAGCTGCTCTGTGTTGCATCAGTATTCACACATCACAGGAACAGAGCCCCTGTGAGAGCGCCCGTTGGAAACACTTTACACAGTAATTGGCTTGAGGGATATTGCTTGGGCTTCATAGACATTTAGATGAGCCTCACAGGCATACAGTCTGCTGCATGGTGCATGAACTTTAGCATTCCCAGTCGCAGCAGCAAACAGCACAGTAGTTGTCTCATGCCCCATTTCATTACTAAGGAGGCATCCTCGACAGGGGCAGGAGTTTTAAAGCCTATAGGTGTTACAGGGACACCAGGATATAATATGTAACATTTGAATAAAGAGGGAAAAGCAGGATCAATGAAAGAGTCCTGTGGAAGAGTTCCATTATGAAGCTGTGCCACCCATCGAAAGAGCTAACAGCCTCCATCACAAAGGCCCTGAAATCATCAGTGTATCAGAAATATTCTCTGAAACACAGTGGTCTCCCATCTTCCACGTTAAAACCTCCAAAATATACCGAACATTTAAATGTTGCGTGGTGAGCAGCATGCCGGTGCTGTGTGCTTGGTGGTGCTGTTTTATAAACATGTGTTGTCGATCAATAGTCACTAAAGTTGCAAGATCCAAAACCATGAGAGGGGATGCGTCTGCTGTTGAAATTATTTCATGATACTGAATACAAAAAAGATGATTAAAAAACAGATTAACACAAGCACACAGCCATGAAAAGCATCCCCACCGTGTGGAGATAAAAACCAGAGGGCAGCTGCAAGAGGCAACTCTGCAAACCGGGCCAGAGAGAGTGATAAGTAAGTAGAGTAAGTAGAACATTTCAGACAGGTACAGCGCTGACTTGTCTGCCCACTGAACAATTTTGATCATAATCAGAAAGAGCAGTGCAGAAATATGGTCCAGCTCTGTTTGCGTCTTTGCTGCCAACTCTGTCACAGACAAATGGTCTGCAATAATGATGACAGTGTTGCTGACTGAAATGCAGGAACGGTGTAGCTGTTGCTACTAAAAAAAAACAAAAAACAAACAAAAAACAAAAGACACACTTAATATTGGTAAGATGGTTAAAAATCTGTTGTTAGATCCTAAATATGCAGTCTCAAACAGAGTGGGAAGGTCAGGACTAATAACAATTAGTAAATCTTAATCTGTTGCTTCGTTTGCAAATTACTCTTTATTACAAAAAAATAAAAACGTTTCTTGATTGAATTTAATTAATTGGCCGTTTGGTAAACTGAAGACCCCCCCGATGGATAGTTAAAAAAAAAATCTAAATCGATGCAGCACAATCAGGGAAATTGTCTTTTTTGTTGCACACATTCTTCATTCTTGCCAAAAGCAGTGCCCACATTACCCACAATGCAACACTATCACAGACAGTTCGGGTGCGTTATGCTCATCCTAATGTTGCCTCGAGTCTCTAGCCTGAAGCAGAGATGAGAAGGGGGCTGATGATCTGACTTCTCTCCACACCTCCACATCTTTTCATTTTCATACTCAGAGTCTTTAACCCTGACCGGCACAGACTCAAGCGACATCACTTGAGGCGATTTATGAGATTGTGCAGCTCCCTCTGGAGCCACAAGAGACTTTATGAAACTTTTTTCACATATACTCTTGTATTGCCAAACACCTAAAAACACGCTTTGAAGTAGAAAATCAGTGGACCATGAACCGCAACATCGCTGGTTTGCATCTGGCTGCAAACCTTTGATTAAACTTTCGTTCCTCTGATGTCATTACCAATCTCTCTTCTTTCATTCCCTGTCATCTCTCTGCTTTTGGTGGTCCACTTAAAATGCCCCCCCAAAATGAAAAAATGCTCTTCTTTGCACAGAAAATAATCAAAGCGATTGAATTAATACTCTGTTTTTCATGTCTATCTAATGTGCTGTCTAACTTGTGCTGTTTAATGAAAGATTGAGAAAGATGCAGCAGCTAAAATGCAACTTCAAATCGGTTTTTTTCAGACATTTTTTCTGCAGTCAAATACAAAACTGCACCATAGCAAAAAAACAAAAAACCAACCCCCCCAAACACACTATTTAGGTCAAAAATTCAGATATTACTGTAAATGTGTTCCCATAGCAGCGCAGAGAAAGATCCTGTTTTCATCATACACAGTGCTAATGCCTTCTATAGGTTAAAAGGGCAAGCTAAAGACCTGAGCAGAAGTTTTCCATCTTCCCACTTCCTCACAGACACACTGCAGTGCTGAGATGCTGTGGACATTAATATTGCTTTTCATGGCCAAGTCTTTAACTAAGCTTCACTGCTTCTCAAATCAAACAAGCCTGTGATATTAAAGGTCTCTGAAAGACCAATGGTGGCGCAGTCTTTCATAATGTCAGCAGATTGCTGAAGAACGTCCATATTTCACAGGCTGAATATCAAACAAATGAACATAAACAACCATAAATCATAGACAAACACATATAAATATAAATCAACTGAGCGGAGCCGGTATCAGGCTTCTGCAGTGCATCTCATACATACTAAAAGCAACTGTGCACACCATGAACATCTTTCTAATAAGGGAGAGCACCACTGGCAAGAGAGCACAGCAGATGTTGCAAGAAAGGTAAATATATACAGTCCAAAATCCATTTGTGATGAAACTGGCATACTAATACAGTCTAACACTCATTCTTAGGATGGATAATGAGCTGTAAGCATAAGTGAAACAATCACTTCTTTGTTGAGGTTTCTTTGACTTGAGTTGTACCTTTGCAGCCAGGCGTTTGACAGCCTCCTCCCTACGCCGCTGCAACTCGGGTGTCCCTGGGCAGCTGCTGGTCCTCAGCGTGTTGGTAGCACTAGAAGGCGGAGTTGGCTGTGGTGGCTGGCTTAGAGGAAGCTCAGCGCTTTGTCCTCCACCACCTGGAAGACACATACAAACACTGCGTCACATGTGTATATATATTTATGTAATGTGTTTAGAAATGAGTGAGTAAAACGAGTCATAGCTTTTTAAATATTACTACTACGATGCATTAGCACCGTATTTTATGTTGTAAAGGGAGAAAAGGCCAAATTTTGTGATATCAGACGCACTGAAGTGCTGTCAGTCGATAAATCATCACTACACTTCCACTTTCTGCACGCTTATATTGAAATGAAACTATAACAAAACCAAAAACTCCCAAAGGCAAATACAAAACTTACTTTTCGGGGAGGCACTGGGACTGTTGGAGGCAATCTGACGCATGCGGCCTCCGTGGCAGCTCAGTGCTACTAGCCGGGAGATAATGGCCGTCTTCCCGTAGCCCACGCTGCCTACCACGACAGCGCCGTGGTTCTCTGTGGACTCGCTGGCCTTCAGGACATCTTCCAGCTGCTGGAAGAGCCAATCTCGGCCCACAAACACAGAATCTGTGGTGATGCTGGGCACCTCAAACAGCAAGGGCTTGAGCATGATGTCCACAGGTTTGTAGGGGGCAAAACGGGCTGAGGAAAAGAGGGAAGAGAGAAACAAATTATGTTTATAATTGTGTCATTATTTGTCTCCGAGATACTGCTTTTAAAACCAAGACATTAAACATGCTCCAGTTTGCTCCTGGAATAAATCTCACTTTCTTCTTATTATTATTCTCCTGAAGGATGAGCCAATAACAGGATGATGATGCAGTGACAACAACAGACCTCTTCAGCCTGACTTTATCCCAGAATAACTTCAAATTCAATCTTTTATAGACAAACCTGCATACACAGCTTGTGAAACGTATAGCAGTTTTTCAGGAATGTTTTAAGGGTTTCTGAAAAACTTAAAAACTTTAAACCATGCCTTCTTTCATAGCCTGCTTTAACTTGGACAAATGTTCATATAAGTGGAATCACAATGTAAGTGGACATGAAGGGGGACTCTCTATCTGGTCCACTTCAGCACTAATTGGATCTCGGAGCACTTGTTCACTCAGGAACTCTTTTAAGTCTCTGATCCTATTGACTTAATATCACTGCAGCTAACAATACTAATGCTGCTGCCTATACTTTACAGCTTACTCATACTATGGTTCTTTTGAAGAGACTATTTTCTTTCTTTTTTTTCCTTTGCCTGATTTTCATGAAAACATTGCGAAAAAGAAACGTATTTGTGATCAAAAATCTTGGGTGCTTTGGTTTCTCTGAATTCACCAATTCGGGAGACATTTCGACCCTTTGTGCCCAATTTTGTTCCCATGTGCCGATAACGCCATTACTGTGATGGATAACCTGTTTTTAATACATTTTTATTTCTGTTAGTTATTCTTAAAATTAGTGCATACTTGCAACTTCTTCACTTAACAGTCTTGATTGGCATGTGTCATACAAATGTCTGCAGTTTGTGGCAATAACAGAAAACTAAATACATGCGTCTATACGATACAGAGCAAAAATTCAGTCTGAGCAGTCATGGACTGTTCCTCAGGACTGATGTTTCTTCTGCAGGGATATAAAAATGAGTCCACTGACACGAGTCTTCTGTATGGGCTTCATGTTTAAAGAGGTGTGGAAAAGGAAGAGGACGTTTTCAAAAGAGGGTTAAATAGTTTGAGTATCTAATGATGTCATGTTAAATTATTCAGGCATTCATTAAATATTCACTCTGTGGGATTTCTCTCAGTGAGACTGAGGTTTCAAAACATATAACCAAGATAAAGGCTGGTGAGCCACAGAAAGCTTACATGATTTTATCTGTAGAGATAAATGCGTGTAGGAAGTATGCTTTCTGATTGTATAGCATTAACATAAACCAGTGCAGTGGTGTTTACAGAATTCAGACACCTTTGTTCTTAGCGCTGCACTTACACACACGATAAAAACAAGGACTTCGAGGTTCAGTTGCTGACTTTAGCTTTAACTCAAGGGCATTAGCATTTACCTCAAATGAACCAAGCATGAATTATGTAACATTTTACACATACCTCTAAATCGTATAAAGTGGTACAATGCCTACACTGTTAACATGCTATAGATGTGACTAAACAACATAAAAACTGAAACACAGCACTTTAAGCTCATTGCAAAGGATTACAAAATCCCCTGTCCAAATACTTACAGACTGCACTTTCTATTCTTTCTTTCTCTCCAATATTATTATGCATAGCTCAAGTTAATATATCACTTTATACCATTTTACCACTTATTACTATTAGAGAAGCTAATGTATTTTTCCACATTCCCTCGGCTCCCTCACATGTATCCACATCAATAACCCATAGCACAGTCACCTTTAGAGTCCTGAGGTGGCCTTCCTCCTGTGTTATGCCAGGGTAGGCGAATGGATGTCCGCAGGGGGGTGTTGCGTTGTTCATCAAGAAAGCTCAGATCTTCCAGCTTGGTGGAACTGGTTGCTGTAAACAGAGACACCCACAGAAATAAGAAGAAACTGAAGCAGACACTTTGGTATGTTGACTGTAAAGTGTGTGTGAGTAAAAATTTTGTGGCACATTTGGCATCTTTGAGAGAAGGGGAGTGAAGAAGAGGCAAGCCAGTGCGCTCTGACATTTGCAGTTTGCTTGAGGCAGTGTGTGCAGGTACCAGTATACTGTAGCAGAAAGAATAACAGTATCCCTGAGTCAAGACAGAAATGCTCCTTTTTTCTTTGATTTGAGCTGACAGCTACACACAATATGGCAGTGAGAGGTCTGTCCCCACAAACACTCCTGCTGCTGGGTGCAGAGATGGCAGATTTCCCTTAGTTTTCTTGCAAGTGGGGCTAACTGATTGCAGAAAGCTATAGAAATATTCCACTGTGCAGGTTTGACTGCTATATTACTCAAAAATGACTCATTACCATCAATCCCAGACGTAATTTCAGCACAATAATGCAGAAGAAACCACGATAAATCAATGCACAATCACTCAACAACAAGCTGTAATCCAATAGAAAACAAAGTCGTATTCAGCAGTTAATGTTTTACCTGTTTGGGAGGAAAAATATATTCTTTCTATGGTTCATCTTTCAATTTACTTGAAAATATACTGGATCTCCAAATACAGCCAGGGAGTGGAGGACGTTTCCCTCTGAAACTCTGCACATGAATGACTTCATGAGCCAGTGATAACAAAGAAAACTTTCTAAAGCACATGGTCTGTAAACATAATAAAGATGTGCACTGGGGCAACAAGGTCTCTCTTGCAATTGCAGTTCACTGTTCAACAGTTTTATCACCATGGTGATCCATGCTCTCTTGGCCCTGTTGAAGAGCAGAATCAAAGCCTCTGCCTTCTACTTTAGCAGACTCAGCTGGGAGAGACTGTCACAAACACTCAACTCTTCTCTTCACTCCCTCTATCCCCCTCACTTGGTCGCTAACTTACTCTGTGGAATGTCCCACTAATTAAAACCCGTCTGCTGACAACAGAGTAGCCGAGGAAGTTGCCATCAATATAACTTTGACGGGAATTAAAGAAGGCCCTCGCGGTTACTCTTATTGCAGCGGATGGTGCTTTCACAATGAACTGTAATGGACAAGGTCAAGCTTGCAACAAGCGAAGTCAAGAAATCAACGAAGAGTGTCAGTGAATACAGACCAACGCAGCACTATTACTTGAGCAAAACCTAAATCTAAAGCTGAAGTGAACAGCTACTTACATCCATCAGCAGAGCCGTGAGGGACAGTGGGAATTCTCAAAGCCCCCCCTTGTCCCCCCGCATGGAGTATACTTGGGCAGGCATACAGGCAAGCAGGCAGGGTGCAGACCGTCAGCTAAATCTCTGGAGAATTGCTCCCAGAGGATGAGCTCACAGAGGGCACAAAAGCGATTCCTCTGGCCCCGGTGCTCCCATGCAGAAACACTGACAGCATTCAGCTGCTGAGCAGAGAGCTTGGCTGTCCCCTCTCAAGTGCCCAGCCAGTCACAGCATCCCCAACATTAGGCACTCGCTAAATGAATGCAGCGCTTTCCAGAGTGCCACCCTCCCTGCACTCGCTCCACAAATGCATTCACCTCTGTCTGTGTGCTGCATGCATTTGTACCAACACACAAAATTTGACCAGTAAGCATGATAGAGTGAGAAATGGGAGTAGTTTGAGCAAGTGTAAATTAAAAGTAAAGAGATTTAAGTCTCCAGTGGCTGATTACAGTTTGTAATGGGCAGCCACTATACAATTAATCAATGATCCTGGCTGGAGTGGGGTGAAGGATATGAGAGAGGCATGCAGAAAGGAGGTAGAAAAATCAGTAGAGATATAAATAAATATATAAAATAATATGACATGGATACTCGGGGGTTGGGTGACACATGGAATAATGAAGGAGAGATGGACAGAAAATCAGCCCTATGCAGCAAATTGACACTAAAGCCCAATATTTTTTTCTTCTCCAATATCTTTAAGATTTTTAAACCCCACTCTCAACAGCGTACATCTTTTTGCCCATGGGTCCAATAAGCAAGGTCTGACGGAAATACTCAAGTAGTTTAAATGCACACACTCCTTCACTCCTGTCTGCAGTAATGCCTCCTGCACCATAACCATTTTTCCTTTTTGTTAAGTCATATCTCTTGTTATCAACAAGTCTTTCAAAGCCAGGAATTCCCACAGGAAGCCTTCATATTCCTCCAAATCCCCTCTTCAATTCTGTTTCAGCCCTCAATCTCCAGACTCCTCTCTATTCTTGCACATCTCCACTCATTGATAAAACACAGATATGATGCCTTGAAGTCTGTGCTTGCAGTGACTTTGACACATTCGTGTGCAGCTTCAGACTGTGTTCTGATGAAAATGGGGATCTTTTCTCCTCAGGCAGGTCTGCCCTTTGAAATGTTCACTTCTGTGTTTCCCATGACAGAGAAGAGGGCTGCACTAACCCTCTGCTCCAACCACTGCCCCCCTTATCTGCCCAACCTGATTCCATTCTTCTCTTTACCAATGGATACAATCAGTCATCCCATCAACTTACCGACCGTCTCGCCTTTTAATGTCGAAGGAGTTCATTATAACCATTGTGTGACATTGTATGAGTGTATGAGTGAAGAACTGTTTTTAGAGTAAGGTTTGAAGTTTCTCCAAAATCTTTCTAAACTGCAAGAATTTGTCTGCAATAACAAAGATGGAAGTCTGATTCCCACAGTAATACTTGTCTTTGTGATAGGGGCAAAAATCAAGTTGTTATATTAACTTACGGATTCAAAAATCTAAGAGATGAGAGCCATTACCCTCAGAGACTTAAATGAGTCTCTGGATTTCATTTGCTATGAGCGTGAGCAAACTTGATATAGAGATGGCTGAAAAACTAAAGCTGTACAGAACAATGCCGTTTTAAACCAGAGGCTAACATGCTCACAGTGACAGTGCTAACAATAGTAACCAGCTGATGTTTAGCAGGTACAGTGTTTACCAAGTTGTTCACCCTCTTAGATTAGTGTGTTAGCATGCACAACTTGAAATACATGACACTATTAAACCACTGTGCAAAGAGAGAGAGAGAGAGAAAAGAAACTTTGGGTTAAAATATGCACAGCGTCATAACAATAGCGCAGCCTTTGACGTTACATAATTCTCAATAGTGGGGTGCTGTCAGTCAAACTTAGCCAGATGGCTCTTCGGAGGCAGAGTGTAGTTAGTTAACACAGTGTCCCTTTGAAACTGGGCATTTGGCAAGTTCTGATCTTTCAATGGAGAGCCACCGAGCAGAATTTTAAATAGCTCTTCAAAACTCAAGCAGATTGATCCCTGCAACGGATTTTATTTTGCTCCTGCTGTGACACAGTGGCACCGACAATTCTCAGAGAATGGACATTTTAAAAATGTGACCTTTTCAGAGAGCTGGAGGATATGGATGGGTTATCTGTTCCTTTTGCTTTCTTTTCAATGTGTGACTAAACAGATCAATGTCTACATAAAGCCGGAGGCAGGAGAGAATTCCATGACCACCTGAATGCATCACAAGGCATTCACAAAATAGCAAAGTGGACAATATTGTCTTGAAAACTGGAGGAGGTGTGAGCATACTGCGTAAAAGTCATGCCTTCTTGTTCCAGTGCTACAGAGAGAGTGCAGCATATCAATTTTAAAAAGCCTTAACTTGTCTTCATGCTGCAGTAATGCAGTGGTTTGAGAGACATGATTCTTTTAATTTGAGAAAATTACTGTCTGACCTTTGCAAACATCACTGAATAACAGATTGTGTTCACATGTACAATGTGGAGATGACTTCAGTCCTTCTAACACAACACAGCTGAACAAACCTTACCTCGTCACTATTCTCTAGGGAAAAACATATCTTTGAAGTTGCTCGCCCTTCGTCCACAGACTTAGGTCAAGAAACAAGCGCGCAAGGGATCTCAGATCCATTATCATCGCTGAAGTTATCACAGAGCATGAGTTTTGCCAGAAGAACAGAAGACTTTGGTGAAGAAACACAAACACCGAGTCCACAAGGCTTTCTTTAAAAGCAAAACACCACAGATGCACTGTAGCACCATTCCTGAGCCACAGTGACCCTAACTCAGTCTCCAACCAATGTGTTCTGCAATCCAACCACAAGCAGCTCAAGCTAAGATTTCAAAACCATGAAATTCCAGTGGCCAGAACTAATATGGCCCTTTGACTCTGTAAGCCCTTTTTAGAAAGCTTAACACAAATTACTCAAAAATACAAGTCGAATTACCTAAGTATACTGTAAAGTAAGAGTAAAGGTAGCAAAGGATGCTAAAAACATGAAGTGAAACTTCATCAACCATTGTGCAAAGCAAACTGGGTGTTTTTTTTGATGCATGAACATTCATGGGTGCTACTAAAATGTGACATTTGAAAGTGTTGGTGTGGACAAAAGGTTAGTGTTGTTAATGTGTGACTGCCTGGCTGCTTAACGGGGGCTACTGCAATATGAGGTCAACACCACTCACGAACGTTATTTATCATCATCACCAACACATTTAAGTTGTTTCCAACATGATTTATGAATAATCTCTAAACATGAAATTTGGGGGTCTTTACCTCCTTCATCATTTCAGGGAAACAGTCTTAAGATGGTAGTGGTATGAATGCAATTTAATAAAATATTCAGTGATATTATCGGCCGGGGAAAACTGCTTTATTCTCTTCTCTTTATAGTTATTCTGTTGAAAGTCACCTAATCTGACCTGCATTGCTGAGCATTTATTTGACAGTTACACAATTTCAACTGATAGTGTGACCAATAAAGAAATTACCTTTGAATCAGAAATGAATGAATCAGATACTGTGAATCAAGCTGAATCACTGCAAAGAAGCCCATTTATACCCCGGGCATAAAATATTGTTTGTTTGTTGAGAGCCATCTCAACAGGCTTTGTAAATACAGGGCTGGGGACAGAGAACTGCCTCAAGGATGCTGCAAGGACATGAGAAAAACATGTTTTTCCTGATATAGGTTCTCTGAAAACAAAGAAGTGTAGAGGAAAGACAGCCAATCACATTCCTTGGACTTTCTAAAGTATGTATCCCACACAGCTATGACCTTTCAACAAGGAATGTTTTGATATTAAATGGATGATAAACGTATGTGGTGCCCATCAGGCTTGCCTATGTGCCTATGTGACAACTTTTTCTGCCTTATGAGATAAGCCAGGAAATACTGTCTATATAAAAATGGTGTTCAATGTAGTTCCTCAAAGACAAGCGACTAATGGTGCAATTATAAACTGCTCCTGAACAGGCATCTGACTTTAACTCTGCCCGGGGTGACAGCTGGTGCAAGACAACATTTGTGCAACTTGCCACAGCACACGCAGTTTTTTACACAGAGCCGCTTGAGTTCCCACAGTAGCCCAGGGACATGCCAGCCACTGGATGTGCGCGTGTGCGTGCGTGTGTGTGTGTGTGCGTGTGTGCCTGCAGAGGCAGCCCGAACGACACTTCTCTGCAATATGCGGACATTCCTTAAACAGACATAGCTAACATTCAAGAGGCTCAGCTATACACCCGGTGATTGGCGTGAGACAGATGGACAAAAATCCACTTTGCCTCTAAGAAAATTTGTGCTGCAGCTCTCACAAACTTTGATATCCCAATGCTTAGTGAATCAGTGTAAGAACATTACAGTGTTACATTTAGTGAAATAATTGTGCAAACACATTTTATATTTTGCTTTATTATATGCACCAGCTGCCTGTGGGTTGCCAGGAGATGTAACAACAAATCAGTAAGGTTTTATTATTGTCTACATTCAGTTGGAACTGGTTCTCTGTGAAACCTGTTGACCACAAGGTCCTGTGAAATCCATCCATCTATCCATCCCTTTCCACCACATTTTACAATCAGGGTATCAACATGCTGAATAAGGCTGCCCACACTTTATTTTTCACATCCACACACACTACAGCTCTTCTTGAAGGGGCTCCGGAGGTGTTCCCATACAAGGTGGGAGGTTAAATGCCTTGTGGACTCTTTCAGAGATGCTCAAAACAACCTTCACCAGCTCTTTTCAGCTTCAGGGAGCAGCTACTCAGTGCTCCCCTCAGTATCTAAGCCTTCCACACAGTGTGTAATGGTGTACCCAGACACCCTGATATCACTTTTTTAGTTGCTACTATTCTTGTAACCGTAGGTGTTGGTTGGAATTAGGATAAACTGTAAAAGGGAGAATTCTGCATTCACACCTACCCTTCACCATAAAAGTCTAGCACAAGGTCTGCATCCCTGTCCACTCTACAAAAAAAAACACCTTTCGAAGTCATCCTTCATCTTTGTCTTACCTGTCAACAAGACCCTAAGAGGCTCACTTGGAAAATGAGTAACTCACAACCCAAAGGGAGCAACCCACAGTTTACAAGCAGAGTGCCATGGTCTCTAACCTGGAGGTGCTGACTTTAATCCCAATTGTATGGAACAATAAAAAAAATACTCACACCGAATGATGACAGCGTACTGGCTCTTTCTTTTGTTGGAGCTCTATCCAGTCAGCGTACAGTACCGCATAGATCATTAGGTAGCCACATAACAGCATGTCAGTAAAGTGAGTCAACAAGAAACGTGTTTGAAGCAATCTGATGATGAATAACTGCTACTGTTGCAACTGAATGTATAGATGAAGCCTCTTTATACTGGGTTTGATCATTTATGTCCAATTATTAAACTTCTGCAGGAGTATTTTTAAGCAAATCAAATTCAGCCATTATATTTCTTTTCAAGGTGAATCACAATATTACATTGATAAATGTTTGGTGACATTAAAAGTTACCCCAGACAGGTCCCAGTAGATAGTGAGAAGGCATTTTTGGTGAACACATTTTTGTTTGTTTTGTGCAATGACATCCCCTCCAATGGTAGCTCCTATCTGCTTCAGTAATTGCTTTGTTTTTTAAAACTTTCTTGTTTTAATTGAATACAATTGCCTTGAGCATCAACTGAAAAGATGCACTGTCCCTGACACACACCCTGACACCAAAGCAGATTAGTTTGGGCCATAAATGAAGTTGTCTCACCATGTCCTTGATGTCCTCTCTTAGGGCTTTACCACACGGCGTAAAATCTGAGGTGTGAATTCTGCAGGTCCCTGGAGGGCAACGCTGCATAACTATGACATCAGCCCATAAACTGTTAGAGCACACGGGAAGACGAGGGCACTGGTGCTCACACGCACACCAACACACATAAACAGTCAAACATTTCCTGGTCTGTTAGCTTTATGAGCCAGTGTGTGTCTGTGCTGTCGGGTTTATGTCAGCTGCAAAATAATGATGAGATGTAAAAGGGTTTGGACTCATGGAACAAGGGGATGGTCACTGAACAGGCATGTTCAGCACAAAGCCATGGGCCACATTATGTTTACAATATGGGAACAGATTCCATTGTGGGTTGTTCAAACACCAGCAACTTACTGTGCAAAGAAATCAGTTTTCATGAAACACATACAGGAGCAAAGGTATGTGTAGTATGTCTGGAAACAGACTATCTTCATTTCCTTCTATATCTTGTGCACTACCTTTACATTGTATCGCAGTCACTAGGCAGATGCTTTCATCTACGGCGATTTGCATTAAGTGCATTCAAACGCAGTTGGAATCTGAGCTTCATGTCCTCAAAGAGAAAAAAAACACAGTGCTGTGGCAGTAGACATGAGTGAATAGTAGTTTCTATATTCCCTCAAGGTCAGACGCACGGGAGGCGTGTTTTGCAGGAGTAGTACAGCAATTTAACTTCAACACATTGGCAGTTGCAGCATACAGTTGAAACAGATGATAAGCGCTTTTCACCGTGTCGGGTTTTATTTGTTATCTGGGTTTTACAGTTTTTTGTTTGTTTTGTTTTTCTTTTTTACATTGACTCATCTCGGTTTTGACCACTGATTTGACCAAAGCCAACTCATGTTTTTATGCTTCTATCTCCAGTTTTGCCCACCCTGCAGCTGCCTTTGCAATTCCCTGTGATTTACCCTCAGCATTGGAATCGTCTGCTTGTACAACGCTGTTTGACATACAGTTCATCTACTCTAAACACTGCACTACACTCACCTAAGTCTTCACCTTTAAGTGCTTTGTTTCATCCCATTTAAGGTACGTTACCTCTTACACCCAGCTCTCTGGCCTGCAACTGATATAACAAGCAAATGTTCAGCTCATGCCTTCATATTTATATTGCTGTTATTTTTGGTGTGTAATCAGGCTAACAGAGAGCATGTGCAGCATGATCCCCTGGAGTAAGACAAACAGCATGTGATTGCAGTCTTTATTGCTGGTGATTTCACAGTTACACATTAAAATCCAACAACTGTCATTAGTGAATCCTAGGGGTACGTCACAGCTGAAAATAATAGTTAATAGAAATTCAAAGATGGCTTTCAGTGAGGGCCTCAATTTTGCTGGTGTTTGAATCAACTTGGTCTAAACTCAGCTTTTGGGTGTTAGTTTTAAAAGATGTAAAACAAATGTCTCTCTGTGCAACAACCACAGGGCCAAGGTCAAAGGCAGCAAAAACAGAAGGAGGCAGCACCAGGGTGATCTGGGAATGGGAAAAGGGGGAAAGAGAGAGGGGAAAAGGGAGGTAGAGAGGGATATCAACAACTGTGACAGCTGTGTGGATATGGCAAGCTGAGCCATAACAGAGAGGTTCCAGGGCAGGAATGCAGAACAGATCAGCCAGACAGCGGCTTGCACTTGGGTCCATCATGGCAGGCACAGCCAAGGCACAACATATAACAGCTGCCTAATCCCACACTTCTGCCACGATACACCAATCCTCACAAAAAACCACAACCTGGCCTCCGATCAAAACACTAACTTCTTATCCCAGCTATATCTACAAATGCTTTCTCCTGTCTGTGTCTGTCACTGGCTTGGACTAGAACTGACACAACACTTGTCAGCCTCAGGCACAGGTCATATCAACGTGTCACAGTCCTGAACTGACTGGCAAAGTGATGCAGGTAGACACCCAAGCACAGAGTCACAATTTTACTGTCAGCATAACAAAATGGTTACTAGGCTACAAGCGGAAAACTTCCATAAAATGTTTCAGGTAATGCTAAATGAACAGTCACTGAGGACAGACATACAGTTTCATTCCTTTCCCTCCTCTGCACAGAAGACATCCAGATGTCAAAAGCTCAAAAAAAACCAAGGGCAATTACCTGCTACAGAGTTTGGCCTCGGCATCATGAGGGAAGAGGAAGCCTGCGGTGGGTATGGAATGGGTCCCTCGGGCGAGTGACTTGGAGGCTGTGATGCCCCCGCTGATGTGTTGGACTGCTGCTGCTGGTCTGTCTTGGATGGGGTGTCAGTCGGTGTTGCTGTGGCACTGTTGGAGTCTTCTTCAGCCACAGGGGAGCAGGTGTCCGCCCGCGCACACTGTGCCAGGCCATGGCGCCCGCTGCCTCTCAGACTGCCATCCTTACTCCATTCCAGGCTGGAGCCACTGCGGTCATCGTTCTCCGAAGAACTTGTGATGGTGGCTGAGAAGAGATGAAAAAACAGAGCTTAATTAGCGTAAGCAAGGGAGGTAGATGAGGAAACGAAGCAAGAAATGTGAGAACAATGTTCTTTGTGTGCTCTGAGCATTTGTCTTCAGCTTGAATGAGATCCTGACCTGTAAAGGAACTTTTAACACTGAATACCTACCTGCTTCTCAATGGCTGTATCAACACTGTTCATCACCTGATATAATAAGCACAGAGACACAGTATCTATGCACAGTAACGATAACCGTAAAGACGTGATGGCACGGCTTTGTAGAATTAATTTCCTGAGCTCAGACTCTTTGAATGATTGTCAGTAAAAGGATCAAATATCATGCAGTGTAAAACGCAGCTAGATAATACACTACAAACCTAACTTCACACCCAAACATATAAAAAAACTGTACTGAGTAGAGTGAAGAACTAGAGTGGAGACATGTCTTTGGTATTTTTGTGTTCAGACAGGTGCTTTCCTAACATGAGAACAAATCCTTTAATCCTCCCTCAGGCCAAGCCAGCCATCTAATACAGTCCAAAAAGATGAGCGTCGGGCCAAAGCAACACAATGACAGGCAGCTGGATACAGAGACATCAGCAGGACTGGAACTGGCTGGCCAGCTGGCTCTGTTTGCATCACACACTCTTAATCTGGATTTCATAATGCCGCAGCATGTTGCATCATCACTACTACAAATATAATGCACCCTGAACCTTATGACTCTGTGCTGTTTACCTGGGCAAGTATGAGGTCATCTTTGACAGCTGCCACACCTTAGAGCACAACATCACAGCTTCAGAAACGTTTATAGTGACTGTTCACACAGTTAAACTATGGCCCATGGACTAAAACACATTATTATTTATGAAAACCTATAGCCAGCTCGTCATTTTAATGTAAACAGAACTTGTTGTGGTTATTGCAGAAGGGCTGTAATATGTCCTTCAACAGGCACCTCATGAAGAAACACCTCTAGCAGCTGTATGTAAATGTTAAGACATTGCAAAGTCTCCCCAGTTCCACCGAGCTGCTTTTAAAGCAGTACGAAGCCAAATTAATGTGCTTTTGAAATCAGAGAGAGAGAGTCAAACTTCAAAGAACAGGGAGCATTAATCACAGGCTGGAATCTGACTTGTGGACACAACATTGCTTTGTTCTTTTCCCGTGGCTGCACAGTCTTATCGAGGTGGGTGGGTGGGATGGTGTGGACCAACGTCACATCGGGTCACTCTCTCATCAAATAAATCTTAATTTGACACAAGCAAAGTGGCTTTACAAGGAGGCGGACGACAACACATGCGGCATGAGTGCATGTCTCCTCCTGGGTGGCAGCATGTCGATGCTCTCCACTGGAATATACTACATCACAGCTTTCATAAATTATTAAGCAGCTAGCTATGATACTGCTCTAGGGAGACAGAATGACTGACTCACAGTAATAAGTTATGTCAACTCTGCAGTATTGGAAATTCAAATTGTTGTGCTATCTTCGGCTCAAGCGTGATTTACTTTCTGCTGTGGAACAATCATGTCAATTAGTTACCTAAATAAGCATAAAATGTGTGAAATCCTAGTTCGTTCATACAAAGATAAGGAAAAGGTTAAGCCTTATTCCCAGCAGCTTACTAAAAATCCGCCACCTTCAGAAAAGAGCGAGGTTCAACTGAGGACAACTGCAGGATCTTGCAGTACCATTTTGCTATTGATTCCTCACCACAAATATTCAAAACCCATTTTCAGGCTTAATTCCTAACTTTTGTATAGCCAGTGAAAGCTTTGTGAGCAGAAACAGCAGACGGATTAATATATCAATAGACTACGTCACATTCCTGTCAGCTTGTGCAAATCCCCAGATGTCATTCTAGGCTATTACTAGAGATATAATACAACGTCAAACTGTGGCAACTGTCACCTCAGAGCTCCCGCATACCGGAACAGCTCTATACAAACCCAATAAGTGACACATGTTAGGGGATGAATACAGTCTGACACAAATACTATTCAGTCCCATGAAAAAATCCAGTGGGTTTAACAAAATGATGAATGAGTGACACCACACAGGTGAGACTTTTCTCTGGGTAATTGCAATCCTCAGCTTGCAAATTAGAACAAGAAGAGCTTTGTGGGAAATACAGTAATGAGTAATAATAATACAGTAAGTGTGTACTGCTGGAATTTGTGCTCATGTTTGAACTGTGCAGAATAAATGACAAAAGATAAAGAAAAACATTGCTGAGAGCAGAACCTTCGTCATTACCTCATTTTTAAATCAAACCCATGCCTGATGAAGCCACTGGCATTTTTTAGTCATCACGCTGAGGTGGACTACTAACACTTCCAACTGGTGCCCGGTTTCCCACTGGATCTGCAACCGAGTTGGCTCATCACAGGGATTCCTAGCGTGGTTTCTGACCACTTTGGCAAAGGTTCCACAGGTGGTTTCAAAAGGCAGCAAAGCCAGTTTGAAGCACATTATTTGACAGAAATTTAATAGTGTGCCTTATGTTCTGTGGGTTCAGCTGCAAATGTCTGTTGAATAGTTTACTTTTGCACCCTGCTGTACAATTAAGACAAATATCTCAAAAAGCGATGCAGTACAACAGTGAAATATTTCCACCTCTGGCTTACATGGGGTTAGCTTGAAGTTACCTTGTGATGTTTTCTTAAAAAAGTTCTGTCTACATGAAATGGTTTTCACAAATATGCTCTGTGCATATCCTTGATTTAACAGAGGTATTCAATACACTTGCTTTCTCATAAAACATCTCCAAAGCTGATTTTTAAAAATAACTTAAAAGCTTCAATTGTTTATGTTCATATTTGCTTGCCAGCAGTCTGTCTTTGCTGCTCTTCTTTCCAGTTTTTACATTAATTTATTGTCACATTACTGCAGCAATCGGGTAAATACCTGCAGCGCCACACGTTTACACACTTGCACAAAACAGCAGTGCTCCTGTAAAATTCCACAAGTTACCTTGAAGTAAGAAAATGTTTGCTTCTAATTCAACGAGGTTTTCCTGCATTATGGAAGTTGTCATGAATGAGTTGCCCATTTCTCACCTATGATCCCACTGTCCTTGCTCTCAAGCGTGGAGCTGGGGCTTGTGATGGTCCCACAGGGGCTGGAACGGCTGAGAGGAGGGCGACTGGTGGTGCTGTTGAGAGTGGAGCATGGGCTGTCAGTGCTGGGAGATGCCGTGCTGCTGGTCAGTGTAGAGCAGGGACTGATACCCTGGCTAGTCACAGAGCACTAGAGAGAAGGGAGGTAGAGAAAAGGGTTAAGGTAAACCAAGAATCTACTCTACTAATCAAACATGTCAATGAAGTATGAGGTCCACTCCACATAAACTGTCAGCTGGCAACATATCCACATTTTTTCAGCGTGAGCAGCAAAAAATACAACGAAAAAAAAAAATTTCCAACCTTATTTGGAAGGAGAACTGAGAAACTGTAAAGAATAATTTGATCCAAGTCCATTGCCCGTTTGACCTGGATCATGTGAAAGCAATGCAAAAGAATTCCTGCACAAATAAACAAGCCTTTCACGTGTGAGCATGACACAAAAGCCGAAGGGCATAAGCGCTGTAAGAGGAGAAAGGCTTGGCAATTACAGACCCATAGGTCTGGAGGAACTAAAATAAGGCTGAAGAGATTTTTACAAGGGAAGAAGTCTCTACTGTGTTGTGACACAATAGATACCTTTCTCATGCCATCAAGCCTGTCTGACAACCATACAGCAGCTGAATCTTTGTTTGAGCTAACTGACAACCGTAGAAATCCAAATTAAAGCTGGTTTGTCCTGTTTCCCCATCTTCCTCCAACTGTATTCTGATTGTGCACAATGTACTGTAGAACAAGGTCATCCTTGTCCCACTGTAGAAGCTTTCAGCCAAAGCTTTCACACAGCTCCTCACCACAGAGATTGAGCCTGATTGTCACTCAGTAAGTTTTGAACCAACTCTTCCCTCATCATACTTTGTTCACATGAAATCCAATTAATTCAAAACACTTTATTTTTCACTGAAGGGCAAATTTCTGTCACAGGCACAGATTTGTCTTTACAGACAAAAAGACACCAAACAAAAATGTTCTAAGCGCTGGTCAAGTTCAAATCAAATCTTAATGTAACCAATTCATAGCAGATATTTGGTTGCATACCATCCCTAACCTGTTTCTAAGCTTCTTTCACAAACTGTATATTGCAGTTAAGAAGACAACTCTTTATTCCAACTGGTACTACTACAGTACATACCGGACAACTGTACTGATTATAATCAGTTTGTCAAACTACAGAAATCTTTGTTCGGCCTTAAACATTACTGCAGTATTTCAAAATGATTTATTTCTGCTGCTGCTGCAAAAAAAAAATCTTATTCAGCCTGACTGACCTCATCTCAACCAATTTCAGACAGAGATGGGACTAACCTCTCATTCGAGATGTTTTGATTGCCTATGTTTGCACACAGTGGCATGCTAAAAGAGTACAAACAGGGATGCTGCATGGTTTGAGGCATCGTAAACAACTTGTAGGAAACGACATATATTTCTAAATCCCCACCTTTTTTCTCTGAGAGCAAGCCAGTGGTTTTTGCCCAGAAATGCAGCCCAGAGCTTCTGCCACCCAGTAAATCAAAGTAAGAGCCAAAAAGCTTACGGACATTTAATAATTTACTGTAAGGTTAAACTGAAAACAACATGCTGGATTAAAGATGTTGTAAAGCAGCACTGTGGAGTATAAAAAATTGCTGGCAGATGCTCCTCCCTAGCTGAGCACACCTACATGCACACAAACAAACAAAGTGGCTCCCATACAGCCTGTCTTCATTTCTGACGTCTCAACTAATAAGACGTCTCATAAAATATTTTTTGTAATTCTCTCTCACTTCCCCGCCAGTTCAGTGTCAAAATGTGTCCAAGACACGAGATGAATGAGGGAAGCGTAGCATGCTGGGCTTTGCTCAGCTCTTCACACAGCCCCAGCTTAATTAGTAGAGCCAAACAAAGTGAGGCTCAGACCTAACATAACTCTATTTCTGGACCCGGGGCTCAGACACTCTTGTTACATACTCAAGAGCCCCTGGAATAGCACTCAAGTTACTGGGAGACTCACACGCCACACTAGAGAGTCTGAACTGAAATAAAACCACCAATTTTAAAAATGCTGCTTCTTTCTTTAGAACATCTCAGAACATCTCAAAACAGTCTGACAGTTACCGTGGTTTGTTGTGCCCAAAATACAGTTCCCAGAGGTGCCTCCTAAATCCCTCTCCAAAGATAATGCACCGGGGGAAAAAAAATGAATCAAGCTGCAAGAAAAAAAAATCCATTCTTCTGTTACACTGTCACAACTTCCCTCCTCATCTCATCCGTTCCCTCTCCTCTATCTCTCTATCTGTGCGCTGCAGCAGTGGCAGCAGCTGCTGTTGCATGGGGGAGGGAGCAGGAGGGGAGGGGGAAAATTAAAATACCTTCTTTTCATTCTTGTCGTCCATAGGTATGCGTGCCGTACCCGGGATCCCTTCTCCTAGTAAAAAGCCCAGCCTTGTCATCAGTTCCTGAGTGGCAGGAGAGGAGGAGCTTGGCTGTTTCTCTGCTTGCAGTTCTAGAGAGGAGAGAGAGAGAGAAGGAGAGAAATGCTCAACGTTTGCAGGCAGATTCCCTCTCTCCACTGGATGGCCCACACAGGGCCACTCTGCCTGCCCTGCCCTCCTCAGCTCTGCTCTGCTCTGAAATGCTATGCTGCACTCTCCAGCTGCTGCTGATGTGGTGCAGACCAGGAGAGGGGGGAGGAAAGAAGAGCAAGGGAGTGAGAGAGGGAGAGAGAGAGAGGGAGTGAGTGAGTGTGGTGGGGGCTATGGCTTGTGAGTGTGTGTGTGTGTGTGTGTGTGTGTGTGTGTGTTGTAAGTGTCTGAATACATGTGAATGTCTAGCATTGTTAAGAAAGCAGAGACTGTGTGTCCAGCAACACGCCTCGAGTGCCAGTTCCAGAGCTTTCTGGTTGTTTACAGCTCTCACTCATAGAGACTCTGAATATCAATGAGTGAACATGGGTCTTTCTCCAACCAACACAGCTTAAACCGTCTGCACTGCTAATACTTATTTAGAGTGCAATTACAGGGTTGGTATGCAATCAAAAAGACAGAGTGTTTGCTATCTGTTTTCTGTATATATGTATCAAAGTATTAAAAATCCTCTCAAAAAAGGCTGAAGACCAATTAGACGCTACGTTTCTTTGCTGAAGCTTTATCATCTAAAAATGTGGTCCTCAGATGTGGATGTGGCAAATTAATAAAGTTCCTGAGGGTGAACAGTATGATCGACAGACAGGTGGAGAGAGAGAGGGAGAAAGAGAGAGGGACAGATGTCCACAGTACTGTACAAAAGCTTATTATTCAGTTCTCTGTCAGCACCTTTCCCTCCTCTCTCCTTCGTCTTCTCCTTTACCCTCTTTCTTCCACAGTTATTAATAACGTTGGCAGTCAATCTGATTAAATACAAACACAGTCCACTGGCACAATGTGCTGCCAATTCTCAATGAAGTCAAAATCAAGCCAGGTTCACAGCGTTAGCATGTAAATGCCCGTAAACAGATAATGTGTTCTTTCTCAATGTGAGGGTAAATACATTACTGTAACTGCTGTTCAATTAGATTGAAAGGTTGGATGGTGCTCCAACCTGTTGAAATTATTAGGTCGTATAAGATCCAAGATCCAAAACATTTACAGAAATATTAGAAATATGTAAAACATGGTGGTGAAAACATTTGTATTTGAAGGCAAACGTCCTTTAGAGAAATCATTCAAAAGACTGCTCTGTACCCTTCCATGACTCATCACCTACTTCTCCATAACAAAGCGAGCCTGATTTTTGCTCCCTGACATTTTTCTCTTCACACATGCGACCGTCCAGGAGTCAGGCTTACTTCTCTTCCCTTTGAAAGCAGCTGCGAACACACTAAAAACTGATGCCCCCCTTCAGTGTAAGTGCAAACACAGGCGGAGCTTGTAGCACTGAAATCTGAAAGTAACAACATCTTCCTGGAAGTCTTCATATGAGTTGCTGGACATGCGAGTGCCATCTGGAAGTCTAGTGCAGACAGGTTGGTTTGGTGAAATCCAGCATATCATTTACACCTTCTGATACACTGAAGCTGTTACATGTCCTCTTTGGATGGCAGTTAGTTCTACTCTTTATGAAAAAAAGAATGTTAACTAAAAATGTTAATGAATACACATAAAAACACTTCCGGTTGTTGTTTTTGGCCTAACTCATCACTACAGCCCCGTCAGTGAAACGTTCCTTAATCTATATTTGTGCTTTCCTTCCTCTAACTGCCATATGCTGTAATTTGGTACAACATGTTTGACTACTGCTGTGTCCTAAATGTAATTTCTGGAGGTCCTTGTAGAACTTTAGGGAGTCAATTAGGTCTTGTCATACTGGAGGTATGAGAGCTGCATGAATATCTTCCTTGGAGGCATTTTCATCTAGTTTTTAAAAAATAATTTCCTAGCTGAGATACAAATGCAAGGTGTGCTAGTGAAGTGAGAGTAGAATAAGTCGTAACATGCAGTGTCACTCGTATCTTAGTCAGGGGTTTTCAACCCAGTAGAATAACGTACATGTATCAGGAAAATAACACCCATCCAAGCCAGCATGGACCTGAAGTCCTTAACCCCACAAGTATTTATGGATAAAGTAATACACCACAGAGACCACTTCCATGATAATGCATATTTAATCATAAGCAGTATGAACTCTATGGCCACTTGGCCATTGAGAGTCCAACTTTGTAGCTTTGCTCTCAGCACTGCCACTGTTCAAAGGAAGTTATAGTGCAACAATACTGGGAGGACGTTACAGGTAAGTATAGTATTCAATGTTAAATCAGCCACCAGTGACAGCACTGTGAGAAATATTACAGAGCAGTTCTTCCAAAATGGAAAAACAGATTTATTATATCTAATCTTGGATTTTCATATGCTCCATTCAGGATAATGATCTCACTCTTGCACCATATTTTTTACATTGCATAGCAGTTACATAACACACACCGCAAGTCACATCTCTCCGCTTTGTTGTAACAAGATCTACTTTCCAGACAGGAGAGTTCTCGTGATTCATCCGACGCTTTCTTGGAGCGTTGGTTAGCATGGATGGTGAGACAAAAATGCATGTGTGCAGACAAAAAAACTGTAACTGAGAAAGACCTATCCTCACATGCAGTCACACACAGACAAAAGTAAATCTCACAATTGCTCTAGTCAGGGACAGCATCAGGGAATAAATAGTGCCTTGGCTGGCAAAGGGAGTACAAACACTATTTCGTCATCTGAAGGAAACAACAGAAACAATACATGCTAAATAATGTGGACATTACAGACCTACGATCACAATCACTATAACTAGTACACATATTAAAACAGTGTGCAGTGTAAGCTTCCCAGAGATTCCAGTACTTCTCATTTCACAACAGCAGGACTGGCTGCTGAATTTTTACCCAGACACACAAAGCATGCCTAATCAAGCAGATTGCACACGTGGTGGGAACTAATTCATCACTACTTTAAGAGCACCAAAGGTTCTTGAATTTTCTTGAAAACTGTAATGCACGCAGCTGATATACTAAAACTACCAGAGCAATTTTTATCAAGGAAAAAGAAAAAAAACCCACGGCAGCAGCGTATCAAAGGCTTCTGAACAAGACAGAATCAGCCCTTATGGCTTGGCACATGTTAGTCATGTGCCTGCATCCTTCAGCCAAGAACAAAATGTGTTAGACAGGATACTTGTGTTGTAAGTAAAGCTAATAAGTGAAGATTTTGCAGAATATTTATGTTAACCCTAACCTTTTGACACATCTACCCACTCTTGCTTGCTGGTTTCTGATGTAGTACGCATGGCACTTGAATTTATATTTGAGAAATTGAAGGATAAGCATGAAAGAAAACATAGCAAGGTTTCACACTGAATAAATTGAAGGTTTAGTCTATGCAGTATTGAATGCTGACCCACACACATCGTTATGCTCGCATCACCTTTGCTCCAATGCAAATACTGTAGACTGTGTAAAATAGTCCACACGCTGAAACTCAGTTCATTATAAAGAATGTCAACCTGCTCCTGCAACTGCTTGACAGGACCCTTTCAAGACCACTGGTCCAAGCCAATGTTAATGCGTGAATGCCAACAACAGCAATTCCATAGATAGACTCTGGGTCACTGGATTAGAGCATCATTATAGCAAGTCTTCATGTGGTGCTGTAATTCACTAAAAATCACTTCTAACTCCCACAACATACTAAGTCTTGATACTTAGACACATGTTAAGCAGCAATCTTTAGAAACGTAATTTGTTGACTTTGAATGTAAGGTTTTGAATGTAGCTGCTCACTGCTGAGGTTTTTCAGCATTGCCTTGCTTTGCCATCTTTACTGGAGTTTTCTACCATTAAGGTTCGAGGTCCTGCAGATGCTGTTAATGTACACATAAACAATACAGCAAGCAAACAATTCTGATTTCTGATAACATCTATGTTGAGCGCCAGTTGTGGTTCAATAGCAATTTGAAATACACAACAATACATTCCATGCTTCATCAACTTTTAGTAGACGAGTACAGATAATGGGAATTGGTTCCAGGTCTTTAAAAGGGGCACCTTACACATCAAGCATTTATGGCTGCTGTACATTAGAGACGGACAATGAAGGGCTGTTTTTCCATGTCTGCCAGAGGCAAGGCAAGGCACGGCAGGGCTTTTAGGTCTAAAAAGGCTAACTTTATGGTTTTGTTAAAGCTAAGGCATGTATAATCACACACTGTAATCACACAGGAGATGTTCGTGCCCTCCATTTGATTTAGAGGATAAATATGAAAGTAGAAGTATAGAAAAAGATGAGAAAATATAGGAGCAACAAAGCTCAGATCTGAGCCAGAATGTAGTGGCATAGAAAATGGTGCAGAGCTGTATTTGTACATGCTCTGGCCAAAATGTAACATAGTGTATAAACTGATACAATTTATTGTTCTGGTGCTTCTTCCCTTCTTCCCCCAACAGGAGCACTTCATCACTGCTTACACAAAACCATTTAAACCCACCTGCCTCTGAGGACCAATCAGTAGCCCTGGAACTGTTATAACCTCAAAGCATCTGACATAAATGCACCAAGACAGACAAAGAAGATGGGGAAATGTGACGCACATGACACTTGCAAGCCCTAACTGAGGCTCATGGGCCACATCAGTCACAATGTCTTCAGCAAGCACTTTCCCTACAAATCAGTGCACTGCACCAACAGCACAAATTGGATACACTGCAAAACCTTCACTCTGCAAGCACTTGTGTTCATGCATTTATGGATAAAGCATAGCACATGCAGTACTCTGTGAAATCTGTGTTAAGCATATGGTTGTACACAGGTTCATCAACTGCACTAATCTGGTTTTAACTAAAAGACCACCTCTGAATGGATCTGGAGCAGATAAACAGTTAACACTGGGACCAATGCACGTTACTGAAGTTATCATTGTCTATTCATCACTCCTTGCTATTTTACTGTCTAATGACAGATAAATACCTAAAAGTCAAAGTTAACATACCAAGCAGAAAAAATGTAGATCTGGCTCATGTAGAGTAAATACTATCTATAATTATTGTTTACCTTTGTTTTCATTCCAGAGGCTGCTCCAGACAACCTCAAGTCTCATGTTTTGGCAAGTCTTATCTGTTGATGGTTGAGTGTCTCGCTCCAGGGCACCTCAGCTGTCGCACTAAGAGGGACACATGTGCTCTTGCGCCTTCCTGTCAGATTTCTCCAGCAAAGTCGTGGATCTAATCAGCTATTTCTCACCGATGAGCTCCACTCTCTAACATCTGAGCCACCATGGCTCCTATGCTGAACTGATCTGCATCTAAAGCATTACTAAACTGCCATTGTCTTCAATGATAGAAATCTAGTCGCTGCTGGCTTTTTTTGTTTGTTTGGTATCACCAGCGTCACTGACAACAACTTAGTGTAGGTGCTGTCACTGCAAGAGACTGTTTATCAGTATCAGAAGCTTTACTTCTCATTATCTCCTCAAGGATTCTCTATGAAACATGACAAGTACTGGGCTTTTTATGGAAGTAATATCTATACAATGCATTGCATGCAGACAGTATCCTATGCAGTATGTTTCTTATTCTGTGGCCTTCAGGCAATATAAGAGTATCAGTAACGTTATCTCATCCAATAAAAGGAAGAAGAGATGAAGAATGTCAACTAGATAATATAAAACTATAAGATGACATGTAACAGCGCCATGGTACACTTGAGGAAACCGAGGTCACATAATAAATCATAAATCAGACAACTATCCTATCCTAGTGTAGTGACAGTGTCCCTGGGTTATGTTCCTCTGTCATAACAGCTTCTTCAATCTGAGACACATAAACACAGCAATGAAACATAGAAATCATTCCCAGGTCAAGAACGACATTGCTGCATCTCATTTTAATTAATAATTTAATTCTACAATAAGCGAGGACTTCCATACCAAATCAGGAAAAAAAATAAACAGTCTACACAGTCCAAAGACAGAGGTCAGTGTGGGGTTTATCAGCTTCTCAAGCTGTCACGCATTCCTGAAAAGGAAAGCATGAAGGAGGGCTGCTATGGTTTAGCGATTTAAAATGCTATCAGCAGTGGGGCACTTCTGACTGCAAGTGGTCTACCTGTCTCCCGAGATAACCTGACGGTGGGCTGAATACAAGCCAGACCTGCTGGCCTCCCTCGCAGTGTTCAGAGGTTAAATCTGCTCGTTTCGTGTTAATGCTTATTGGCTTTTTTACGTGAGGCACAGCAGGTTAGTCCCACACAAACTCACTCTCACTCTTTCATGAACAACTACCAAACAATTGTCGTATTCTGCGGGAAACATTTCATGCAGCATATTTCAGAAATTTAACAGAGAAATGAGAAACCAATAACTGTAGGAGGCCCTGTGGCTTTGTAATGTATGACACAGAGGGTTAGGGGACATCTTGGAGACTAACGGACAGCAACATAGAGCTAACCAGCCATGAGCAGCTACTGTCAGACAGTCTGGAGTCCAGTGAAGCTTTGACTCTCGTTACAATTACATTTATTTCACTGTGTGGCCAGCTGAGGGTGTCAGGACATAGCCTTAACCCGGCCATTTGGCACAGTTTATGTTACTGTTTGTCATCTATGAATAACTTGCTGGCTGTGGTCAGCTAGTGTTCTGCGACTTATGTTTGGCACAGCAGCTGACGAGCGACACAGAGCACAGACTCTTACCTACTTTATCACGGTTCGGTGGGGGGTCAGAGTAGTCCCAGCACGACCCAAACAAGCTGATTTTAAGCAGGTAACGTACATTTAAAACAGGATATGTCTTGTGCAGACCTCTGCAACAATGTAACAATCCCAAGTTAGCTGCTTCCATTAAAAACTATTGTGACGAGATGACTGATTAGTTTAATGAGCCAGAAAGGTTTCAGTGTGTTACCAATAGTGAGTTTAAATACATTCTATGCACAGTCACTGGTTTACAACAAGTACCATAGCATTCCTATACAGGAATCCACATTCAATTATCATTTCTTATTCATGCACGAGGAGGTGTAATTTGTCCCCTTTGCCCTTTTCTGCTATTTATTTAATCAACTCTGCAGAAGTTCTGTGGAGTGTAAAGGCAAAATTGAAAAATCTTCAGCTAACCTGATGGATAACGACCCTTCACAGTGACATACAGGTCCTAGGTGAACGCCTGCGTGTACAAGGGAAACACTAAAAAGGCTGTTAGGAGAGTCAAACCATGCAGGATCAGTAAAAGGATTGTTGAGCTATTTGGAAGCTGCAGAGTGCCTCAATGCAAATGATTTAAGGAGAAGGAAACCAGGTCTGATAAAGTGTTGACTTTTATGATGCACCTCATGTAATTTTGCAGAGGAAACACCATCCAGACATGATGAGTGCTGTCAATCAGCTGCATTGCTCTCATGGCTCGCATTAACTACTCTCGTCTTTATTAACCCAGTTTATTAATCTGCCCCCTTTGAACTCAAATGGACTTCACATGACTTCATGACTGTCTGTTAGAGTAACACTAGCTCTCTTTGGTGGGCAGGATAAAACTGTGGCAGTAGGGCAACAGCATGTTTGTCAGTAAATATAAGATAAAATGACTTCACTTGTGTGGTTGGAAGGCAGTTATAAAGTAAAACAGATCTCTGCACAGTGTCTGGTTAGTCCTCTATACCTCACTATCCTTAAGATATGGAAAAACCTGGGATGTAGCTGGAACCACTTTTCATTATTCCAGTAACTGTACAGCAAATGGAAGCAAAAACAAAAACAACATCGTTATCTGCTGGCCTAAGGAAGTTTATGAGCAGGTGTGAAATAAAGAAGAGGGGAGGAGGAGGAGCAGGAGAAGGATGGACGGAGGAGGAGGAGGGTGAGCCCCACAAACAGACTGGCTCCACAGAGCTGTCTTGGCTCTCTCTCCCTGCCGAGAAAACAATCCAGCCGGTGCTCATTAGCAGCTGGAGTTTCATTACCGCAACAGTGGAGCCTGTTTAATGAACCCTCGATGAGAACATGCATCCTGCTTCCCCATTTGAGTTCAGAGGTACTATGTGACGCGCCCCCCTAAAGCACATTGAGTGCTCTTATGGCACATTGTTGTTCAAAACCACAAATATTCTTCGCTGCGAGCAGAGATGGAGTTTCCGATGAGACATTACAGCATACTGAGGTGAGACTGTTTATAATCAGTAAAATGACAAAGTCATAGTCATAGTAGTTGTAGTTTTGACTGACATCTCAGTTTGACACCATACTCAAGCTGTTATTATTGTTTTCATAACTGTAGATACAGATGGCATTTCATTAACCATTTGACCAGCTGAGCTAAAGCATCTTCACACAGCGATTCGCCTCCGTGGGGCACAGTGGCCGTGCTGTTAGGGTCCTCCAGAGATGAGCGGCACAGATTAGTGAAGCTTCATCATTAAACAAGGGAAAAGACAGGCAACACATGAAGTTTCAGCTCCCAGCTGTTGATAAAAACGGTGAATACATGCCACAGGAAGGGCACAGGAACACAGCTCTGTTAACAGCTAAAAGAAAATCACAGCTCAGTCATCTCTGCTGCTGCTAAGCCACCAATTTCCTAAATGGTAGATGTTAAAAACCTGCCTAAATATCATCATATGTTGTTGAAATTGCTAACATTCAGTCTTGATTATACAATTGGGCTTGATCCTTCATAAAAGGCACAAAAAACAGCCTCCAGACTCCTTCTCATTCAGAGAAAGAAAAATCTTCACATCCCTCTGTCTCTGATTCTCAATACAGTGACATACCAAGAAGATAAGAATACTCTGACATTATCTGGAATGTTGTAGGAATTGGCAAATCAAAATGAGCGTCACCAGAGACACCACATTTGCGAAAACATTCCTTGCATGCAGCCTGCCGGGGACCCCAGCTGTGACCGTGAGACCCTGTGTCAGATTACTTCTCTTTGATGACATGTTTTGCATATCAGGACATACAAACATGCGCTCATGGACAACATGAGGCAGAATCTGTCATGTTCTGCATTCTGCCATGGTTAGGCTCTTTCTTTTAGTCTGCATTGTGTCCAAATTACACATTTGACAGCTTCAGATGGCTGCATTTAGAAATGTTTTCACTGCTACCCAGTATAAGAGTGACAATAATAGAGCACCATGAACAGAGCAGATGCTGACATGGACTCCAAAAGGTGTTAACAAATTATTAACGCACCCTGTGCAGGAAATGACAATGAAAGGTCAGATTACTATGAGTGCAGTTACAATAGCAAAGTGAAAGTAATACCACAGCCACATTTAAGTGGTGTAAATTCACAGAATACTTAACAGTATAAGATAGGCCGTAGTTTCAGTGTTGACAACATAATCAGTATGTGAGGGAACAGGTGTTAAGTGCCTGGGCCCTGGTCTGACTGGAGTTATGATTGGGGAGGGTTGTGAGAGAGAGACTTAATTGTGGGAGAGGACGTGGGACCTGAGGTTCAGTCTTGATTGACAGAGACAGAGCTCTGCGACCACAGCTGAAACAATTTTGACAGGCACACTGTTTGGCCGGCTGTTGCAAAAGCACTCACGCACGCAAAACACACACAGACATACATAAGCAAACATAAATGTACTTGCGGACACATAGACAAAATAAAAATACACATGCGCAAGAAACTCTATCCTTCCTCAAAGACAGAGCTATGTGAGATGACTCCACTGCAGGTCAAACGCATGCTTCCTTTCTTAGCCTGCAGCCCATCCGGCTTTTCCACAACAGACAGTGCTGCATACTCAACCCAAAAAGAAGAACAAATGAATACAGTACAAAGCCAGTATATGTAGGCTTTAATCATATCTGAGAATGGCCACAATGAAACACACACACACACACACAAAAATGACACTGCACAAAAATCTTTGAAATGGATTTCACCATTTAGTACAGTCAGTGTGCGCGCTGCCAGAAATACCACCACAACTCATAGCTGTAATCAAGAAATGACTCTGGATGTGAAGTTTTTTTGAACACCCTGTTGAGGCGCAACACCCAACAAAAAGCCCCTTTTCAACTCCTAAGAACTCGCTTTATTTGGGGCCTAAATGTCACACAGTTCTCATGCTGCTAAACATCCGATGGATTGTCTGACTCAGATTCTTCCGGCACCATATCAACTATTCCAAGCTGACGCTGACCTTGTTACACAAGCTGCAATGTCAAACAGCCATCTTTGTCCTGTCTCGGTTTAAAAAAAAAGTCAGCATTGTTTATGCCCTCAGAAGTAGACGACAACACAAGCTTGGAAGATGCTCTCTTTACTGCCAAAAGAACACTGGATTGCAACGCCGTCCTTGTCACACACAACGTGTGATGCACATTAATGCAAATTAATCCAGTTGATGGAGCGGGCCTATGCCAAAAACTCAGTGACACTGGCTCTAAGTGTATGGTGTTACTGCAAATGAAATGCAAATATTATATGTGTGAATTTGTCCTCGTGAGGAAAAAGGCGAGACACAGCATGTGCTGCTCTCAAAATCCCTGTCAGCTGTGCATGGAAGTCTTATCCTACTACAGCTGGGCTATCACAATTAGTCATCATTAGTCAAGAATTTATACAGCACCGAATTGAACATAATTGGTTGAGTAAGTTGGCTCATTCCTGTAATTTCTCAGCAGTAAACTCCTTTTACCAGCTAACCGTGGCTGTCTGAAGGGGAAGGTAGATAGTTTCTTCCTGGCCTATCTGCTTATATTTTATTGAATGATTGTACATGGCAGCAATAAAGGCCACAGATAAACAGGCAGCTCTGTGACCTTAAAAACAGACTGATCATTTCTTCAGTTTGCTGAAAGCTGAGTCGAGATTTGGGAAGTTGCACAAGTCACTATCAAAGCTACACACATGCATAAGTTTTTGTGTTCTCTCTATGTGTGGGAATAAAGCAGATGGATAATTCCTGACATTTACAGGTAGACTCTCTGGGGGCTTGGTCAGCGTAGTAGATCCGTCGCGTTCTTGCAAGATAGTCACGCTTGTTGCATTGCTTAAAGAGTAATTTTAGCCGAGAACGAAATTAGAGTAGAGGCCACACTCAGTACACAAAGCTCATCAACAAGAGCTGCTCTGTGAACACGAGTAGTTTTTTGTTTTTTTACACACTACTTAGGCATCATTTTTCTGTCCTCTATGCTGAGACGAAAGAGTGAGCAGGGACGGCCTGCAGGAAAAATTGCCTCTAAGACAGCACAGGCACGTGAGCGTGTATGGTTTGTGTACATGTGCATCTCAGGTCTGCAGAGGGGGAAAAGAGAGAGAGGTGTTGAGCAAACAATGCTCAGTGAGTGTTGTTAGAGAGGGAGGTGTGTTCATGCAGCCTGCAGTAGGTTAGCATTTATACTCCACAATATCATACCATGACTAACTCAACTATTTGGAGTTCCCTCATAAATATCAGCAAAAAAAATCCAAACTAGGTCACATAAACTTTTTTTTAAGAGTATGCAGTTCATAAAACTAGTTCACCAATAGTGCCACTGCACCAGCTGTCATGAGATAATATTTATCTGGCGTCCGCTATCCGCAGGTAGTCCACTTTGAGCTGAAACACCGCCCTGTGCCAGCTGAATATCAGACACACCCTCATGCCTTCGTATGCAGCAGTAAAAAGTGACTGGGCTGTGCTGGGTTACTACTGTCTGTGTATGTGAGCCATGTACAGTCGGAGGGGATGACTCTGTGTGTTGCCTTCTGCTAAAGATAATGCCAACTCCGCTTAAGCCTAGGAGGAATTTGATCCCACCCCGCTCGGCTGGAAGTCAAAACAGAGCTCTTAGTGGAGCATTACCCCAAACAAACACAAACACATGATGTCCGAAACAGGAGAGAATAGAGGCAGCAATAACACTGAAGGCACACCTCACACAAACACACATACAATATACATATCCAATTACTGAGAAATTTAAAGTCTTGTTTTCATTTCATTCCCATGAAATAAACACAGTGCTTCGGTCAGACAATGAATCCCCCGCATGGCAGAAAACTGACTCCTCTCTAGTCCAAACACACACTTAAAAATAAACATAACACTGTTGTGTGCTTGCAGAGGCTACATGAAGACACACAGCTCAAACACACTCATGCAGGACCTGACACTACCCTTAAATTACAAAGATCAATCTCTGACCCCATAGGTACAACCATGATCTTCTATATAACACAAAACACACATACACACCCATGAAGACTGACAGTGTGACGGTGAAGTTGTGAATTCCAGCTGACAAGTGCAAGTGTTTCCAGTCCCTCCAAAAACACAAACACAAATAAACACAAGGGGAAAAAACTTACCATTATGTGAGGACTCCTTGCTGTCGGACACCTTCCTCAGCGCTGAAACGATGGCATCAGAGGGGACGCGAGGACTCTCCACATATTTGGGCTTCCTGATTGGACCTGCTAGCATGAACCGAAGACACAGAGAGAATGAGAGACACAGAGAGTGTGTCAGACAGAGCGAGAGAAAGAGAGAGAGAGTGAGAGAGAGAGGGAGGGAGAGAGGGAGAGAGCGGAAAAGAAATGCAAAAGAGGAGAAAATGAGAGAAGGAGAGAGAGAGAGAGTTCTCGCTGGATTAACGTGTTCCAGATGGACTAGAGATGAGAGGCGGTGGTGTCTTAGTTGGACAGGCTTGGCTGCACTCCGTAGCTCACATAAACTCATTCTCTCACTCTCTCTCACACACACACACACACACACACACACACACACACACACACACATACACACACACAGCTCCCTGCGCTGATAGCAGCTCTGGTCTGTCTGACAACCCAGAATATTGTCTGCACGGCTGGAGACTCCCAGTAAAACACTGTTGGTCGGCTCTGGGAATGTAAACTACAGCAGGAAACCGCAACAATTAGCCTCTTCGTGAACTTCAAAAACGAGTGTCCAAACACACATGCACGCACATGAGTTTTTCTGCATGTTGAGCTGCAGGCAGTCCAATGAAAGTACCCTTAAGGCTACATATGGATAAATTAAGGTCCAGGTGTCCTGGAGCAAGGCAGATGATGAATCTGGGACAGCGGTACAGCCCTCTGAGGACTGCCTTTGTCTTTAGTGCAGAGTCGAGGTTAGCCGGCTGCTCTGTTCCCTCCACTCACACCGTGACAGAATTAGAAAATCCCACAGCTCCACGCAGAATGCTTGCTCACTGTGATGAACTTTAAAATAAACCATACTCACCCAAAGAGAGACGCGGTTCCTATTGCAACATTTCCATTTTCATGTGTGTGAAAGATTTCCCCTGTAGTGTTTCACATATTACTTATAAACTGCCTTTTATTATGCCCTAAATAGACATAAAGTAAGGCTCTTTCTTTAAGTGGTAGCAAAGGCCTACTAATCTTTCCTAAGAGTAGCAGTATAATTGTTTATACATGCAGGAGATTCAGCAAAGACACTAGACTAAATACTAAGCCATGAAACAAACATCTCCTGGGTAACTAGCTGTGCACATTTCCATGTCCTCGACTTCTATCCCACAATTTCTTGTGTTAGGAAGAAATTTGTTGAGTCAAGACACAGAAGTAAAAATGAAACTGCAGGGAATTATCTTAAAACAGGGGGCGACTTGTTATTTAGATCCATAAATCCAGAGGGAAGGAAGAGCATGCCTCCCCCTTACTCATCCATGCTCCTCTAACCTTGACCTACTGTAACCCAACCCAAACCTCCGCCTCCTCCTCCTCCAGACTCCTGTTATCAGATGGCTGTACGTGTAACCCCAGTCATAACATAAAGATTAGATGGGAGCAGAGATAGCCATTTCCTATTACCACATTCGATAACCAGTCACTCCCACCTCAACAAAAAAACCCTCATAATCAGATGGAACAATTTTTTTTTTTAAACAACAGCTGAGATCTCGGCTGCACATGCAAACAGTGGAGGTTAGCAAGGGGCTAAGGGGAGGGAAGAAGGGTGTCCTGTTGTTGCAGCAGCAGACATATGAGAGGAAATGATCTGGAAGTGTCATTGCATTACAACAAATCAAGCATGCGAGTCAAAGTCAGCTTGATGCACAGTGCCATCTATGGATATGCGACTTGAAATGCATAGTGAGGAACGTTGCTTTTGAACACAGAGAAGGGAAATTGGGTCCTCTTTCTTGTTAGAGGACGAGGAGCATATAAAACCAGTCAAAGCAAATGCCCAATGTCAAAGGCGGTTGTGCATCAGGTTAGCAGGAAGCAGTAAATGAAGCTTTTAGTCAAAAATATGACGATGGTTTTGCCTGCAACCACTATAATCTAAATATTTGATTTCCAGTTTGTGCACATACATGAAGTCTAAGTCTAAATCAGAGTGATCTGGTAAAGCATCTGCAAAAGTAATACCAGTACGCCTGTTATTGGGCAGACAAAGCCAAAGAGTCTGTCCTGAAAACCTCCATTCATTTGTGGATGGTCAGGCACAACCTATTACCCAGGAGCCACACGGCTCCAATTAAAGTTAGGACCATAGAGACAGAGAGGTCTGTGTGTGAGACACACTTGAGTTCAGGTAAATATCTCAGACCAAAAAAATGCACTGCTGAATATGTTCTGTTGAGCGTGTTTCATTTAAAAACAACAGGGGGCATAGTTTGAGTAATTTAAACCATATGCTCAAGTTCAGATTTGGTTTACACAAAGTGCCGTGAGGAACACAGGATCCACACATGAGATAACAAACATGTGGCTGGCTATCAGGGGTAATTTTAGGCCACATCTGACGGCTGATAATAAACGGAATAGGCAAAAAGGTTCTTCAGCAAGACTCTGATGTCTGAGCATCAGCACATGACAGACAAAGCACACAGGGTTTCTTTCCCATTCAAAATCTCATCTTGAGATTTAACAGGGTGTCATTACTGCTCTGCCCTTTTAGATGGAAGCACTGACGAAGAAGCAATTGCGGTTTATAACAGGCATGAAAAGGTCGCAGAAATGGAAGTGTCAGACACATGACCCTTGAAGGACAACAACAGAGAGAGAAGCAGAAATGAGATGTGCTTTCACGTTCATGTAAATCAATGAGATCCTTTTTAGAGGCACACTCATTTTGTAGACAATTAACAATGATGTCTGTGTGTCAATTAACTAATATCTACACAGTGCAGAGACGGAAATCAGAATGAAGAATCTGAGGATTTTCTACTGGAAAATATCCCCCAACTATCAACTTGACCACATCTGCATGTTCCATGTCAGATCCAGATGCAAGAAATTAAAATCCACTCATTGTCAGTATTATGAACATACCCCACGCAGAGAGGACAAAGCCAGAAAAGCCTCATTCTGATATCCCCAAAAAAGCAGGCAAGACGCTCATTAGAGCAAGGAAATGCCAGAAGACTGATTCAAAAGTTGTTAAAAAGTTGTAAAATATGCTCACTAAATATGTATTGTATGTGTGATCCTAGAAGTCTATGTGAGAGGTTTATGTATTACAAAAATACTGACAGAAGGAAATTAAGTTAAAGATGTACAGTGAATGTGTAAATAAGTATCATTATAAATGCAGATGTTAAGTATGTCAGATGGAAAGCAAGAAGACAGAAGGTAGATGAGGAAGATGGGTTGAGGAAGATAAACAGACACACAAGTATCTCTGGGGTAAAGCAGCCAGACAAGCTGTGAATGCAGAGGACTCACCGGCATTCACTGTGAGACTCAGGAATCCATGACCAGTGAACTATCAATCAGCAGGACCACGCACACACATACACAAACCAAAACAGTCAAATACCTATGACGAGCCACTCGCAATGTCCATCTGATGCCAGTGAAAGAGGGGATTGTTCATGGCGAGAGAAGCGATCAAGGAGTTTTCCCAGCATTCTTGGTGATGGACTCTGACTTCTTCACATTTCAACTTTTCAATAAGACAGAGTGTCCCCTTTGTGCAGCAAACAGAATGAAAGCAGTCTCACAACGGCCCTTTTTTATGTTCCAAAATGACATTCGCCAAATTCATAAGTGAAAAGTAATAAATTCTGGTCAAAAAAAGAAAAAACGATAGATGAGAATGGTGCTCTGAGTGCTGCACCTCAAACCCAGTTACCAGCGTTATTTGTTACGTCTAACAGGAAACATGAGATATACTGTAATTGGTCTTCTTAATAACTGTACCAAGCTTTTAATCTTTTTTCGCAAGTACAGTTGAAAAATAGCTGAGAGCGTATGACAGCCATGCTACTTTGTGAACTTAAAATACAAATGCTAATTCGTGATTCATTCCGTATTCACAGCCTGACATATTGCCATTATCCTCTCCTGGTCAATTCAATTTCCACACTGCACTGTACCACAATGAGAGACAGGTCATTTTTTCAGCACTACATGTTTAATAATCATGACTAATCTCACACATGCTGTTTCACAAGCTGGTGTGAATTATGTTTTAGTCTCCACTGTGCACACGATCATACATTTGCAAAAGGTAACAATAACTCAGGCAATGCAAAATAAGCCAAGACTTTTCCTTTCCCCTCACCCTTTACTATCTAGCATGATAAACTATTACAATATATGTGCATCCAGATTCCACTGACTAACTGAAGAAGCATCTCGCAGGCAGTAGGTGAATTGGGATTCCACTGCAGATGAAAAAGGGGATTGCATGTGATAAGCAGCCAGAGCTGGAGAGTGGAGAAGCTCAGCAATGTGAAGACCTGGATGGAACTTTTCACCGGGCGCTCATCAGAGGAACCTTTCAAAGGGTTCCTGCAGCATCGCAAGGTCTTTTAGAGACTCAGCTCACACAGAGGCATCAATATCCCCTCGGGGCTGTCTGGTTACTGTCAATACCCCAGAGTTGACTTCAGGAGAGCTCCCGTCAAAGGGGCTACAACAGGCTTTGAAGAGACTTCCTATCCTCTTGACACAACTGCAAAATAAATTGCACTCATCTGGCAATGTGGGGGAAGATGGAGAATGCTTGTGGATGAACAGTGTACTGGTATAGGATACTGTATGAAGATATGACTCAATGTTTATACTGCTGAGGATAAATGCATTTAAAAAGCTACAATTGTAAGAAGCTATTTTCATTTTGAATCCTATGATTATTATGATTATTATTATGTTTGCTTTCAGTTGAAGCCAATGCCTTTGTTGAACTTGTGCGCATTGTTACTGACTGCTCTGTAACAATGAGGCTGTACTGAAAACACAAATCCACAGAGAAATCTTCAGTTGTTTTACTAGATAACCTTCTATGTTGATTTAGGTGGTCTGATGTGATTATATCACACTAAAGCTTTAACACCTGCTCCAATAAATAACCAAATAAAATGGCTACAGTACTCTATAATCAAAATAAAAACACATCGAAAGGACTGTAAAGCGCCTGACACTTATGTACAGCATTCAGTGTGCTCTGGTTGAACAGTAGGGTTGAAACACACGCACATAGAAACACACAGATAAATCTGGCAAGTTAAAATCTGGGGGAGAATTTTTAAGGTTTGGCCAACTGGGTTCAAGCCACAGCAGGATTTTACCCAATTAAAGAGTCGCCGTCCTGCCTGGATGACAGAAAACAAGCTCTTGAAGCATTGGCTCATCCTTGTAATTGAGAGATCATGTCAGAGAAGTGAACAGCGCTCTATGGTGGTTATTTTTCCAGACCTGCCTGGATGATCAATAAATGACTCAGCCCATGAACCACCAAAACCCAAGCTTCCATCAGAGAACAACCTACTCAGCTCATTTCAATATACACATCAACCTACGACAGACTGTTCCCCCTGTGGCCTTGTTGCAGATATACCAATTAGAAATGATGCACTGCCCATGACGGCAATAAAGTATTATGAATTGCCGTTTTATGATCCCTCGCAGACAGGCAAGGAGGGAAAGCATGGGTCTAACAGTTTTATCATGTGACTACAGAAAGGTCACACATTCAGTGTACATAAAGTGGCAGCACCCCAATCACCTCTGTATACACCACTCCTTTTTAAAGTGCTCATTCAGCGGCTACAAAAGCAACGTCTTTGCCGTGCAACCTTGAGGCAAACAGATGCTTTTAATCCTGCAATGGCACAATAACCTAGCACAACCAGAGGAGGTCACTGTGGTGATACCCAGGAGACTGTCAGAGGGGGAGCATGGGGATTTTCAAGTTGTTGGAAAAAGACCTCAGAGCCTCATTTACTGCGTCAACAACTTTATTCTACTCACTTAAGATTGAGGTTCAAGTTTTTCAATACCTGATCTTTGATCTGTGCTGCTTTGAAACAAGATGGGTCCAGTCGGGAAACATTCCTGCACAACATGTCCCACCCCGGGCCTTTCGGGTGCCTGTAAACTATTAAGACTATAAAGCGTAGGTGCTGTTCAACACATGTCAGGGTGCTGTGTTTCATGGTTAAGCTCTGGGCTTAGCTGATCAAAGCAGTGGCACTCAACGCCACCAGGACTTTGCGGCTCAGGCATCCGTCACACTCCTAATTAACTCAATGTTTCTCTGTTGTCCCCTGTGAAGCTTTCATGAAAAAAGAACAACCACTAAGTTGGAGCCTTCCAAACTGCTATACATTATCCAATGTGTCTGGAAATGAAGCAAAGCCACGACATGCTTTCTGAATCTGTGAAACCACTTCCCCTAAAAATGACTCAAACTGACTTGGCTGTGTTCACACTGAATAGCCCAAACATGATGACTTCAACCCTGTTGTGTTTGTGTTTGAGTAAGGTATCTTGTATCAACTCCCATGTCACCAAACGTTTCCAAAACATGGCTTCTTTGTTGTTAAGTCAACTGTCTCCACATCTGAATGCATGATGCAACAATCAGCTGGCAAATCCAAACGGGATAAAAACACAGTTAAAGCTCTCTTAATTAGGAGCCGACATTAAATCATAAAATTGAACGTTTAAGCGTGGTGTTTATTCTTTATCCAGAGAATGGGAGCAAACTTGCATTTTCACGATGTTGGCATGCTGAAGAACAAAGTTTTAGAGGATTTATACACCCTGGCTCTGGTTTAATAGGACCAGCCAATAAAGACGGCATGCCTGTGAACTTCAACCCACGATTGTGTTGAATACCAATAATTCCAGCTTTTCTTCTACAAACCCAGAGTGAATCAACTAATGTCACAGATATCCACCTCATGGCAATTCACTGTCACACTCCTATCCATTTTTGTTAGAACATGCCCATTTCAACAGAGATGAGTCTTATACTGAGCACACTGTGCCGCTTCTCGGACTCAAGAAGAAGAGAAAATGCTGCATGATGACCCATGTTGTTTTCGTCGCTGAGCTGAGACATTTCCTGCAGTATGTGTTTATTAACTGGAGGTGTGAACTCTCCCCCTACGGGTTTTCACAGTTACCTGTGAGGAGAGTGGAGGAGAGCCTACAGACCATCCCCCCCAACCCTCTCTCTCCCTGGTTGTCCTCCATAACATCCTATCTCGTCACTCCATTTTTTTCCCACCCTTTCTCCATGCCTCAGAGCACCACAAGTGGGAATATGCCTTTAATGAGTGTTCCCCTTCCCCTCTCCCCAGGGCCCTTTTCACCTTCACAAGTCCAGCCTCCTCTCCCTTCTCCTTTCCTTCCCTCTTGTCCCTCTCTTCATGTCTGCAAATGTACATTTCATCAGCGCTCTCTTTGATGGGTTTAAAGCGGTCATCACAAATCCTGTGTCGCCTACGCTGTTGAAAGAGGTTTGGTTTAACTTTAGAACCGACTGAGCAAATGAAACTCTACTTAGCTCTTGCAAACTGTTTTGTTTTATGTTTTATCTGTTTTTTATAAACTTGGGACAAAGCTTACTTGTAATTATGCATCCAGCTTTCCACTGAACATTTGCATAATGTACTGCAGCATAATTTAAGGCATGCAAGTCCAATATTAGGTTTTGAATTATGTGATAACAATTGCAAGGAAGGTGCATAGAAAATCCACAATATCCCCTTCCCAATCTGTAGCTGAAATTATAATATGGCTTTCCATATAAGAAAGCTAATTTAAGATGTAATAACAACTAAAACCTAAATCTTAAAACTGGAACTGCAGACAAGTTCTTAACAAAGATATGAACTTAAACAAAAGAAGCCTACATTAGGATTAAAACATACTTCCTCGTCCCATCAGATCATCTTTACACTAAACAGATCAAAGCTGTGACCACTCTAAACAAAGGCTTGATAGCCCACATATGATTGCCACATGTGAGTGGGGCTGCACTGACCACTTAAAGGATTTCTCTCCTCTTTGCCAAGTCTCCAGAATACAAAGACTCAGGTTGAAACAAGATGAACTACAAAAGGTATCCCCTGCTTTGAAGCGCCACACAGCTGCTGACAAGCATGTTCTCAACATGGTGGATAGAAGGAGGCTGGGAGTACTGACAATTAGATCCAGTGTAAACACACACCCATTACCAGCCAGTAAAGTGTAAACACGCAGAGTAGTTGTAGGGACCTCTTCATCCACACAAGGTGCTCAAATACAAAGATGAAGTGACAATAACTCTTTGGTCTGAGTTCACACTCTTTACTGTTGGGATCCAGAACAGACCAGGTATCATTGCTTTATATCCTTGTCTCTCTGTATGACTTTTATTTTTACAAGAGTAACAATTACTCTGAATAGTTTGACATGTTTTAGAGAGGAAGCTGAAAAGCTGCAGCAGCAGTGTTTTAAGGTTAAGGGACTGTTATTCGTAGGGAACTGAAAGATGTTCAACAATCCAACAAAAGCACCTGAAGTTAGACATGAGTAATAACTTTTACAGAGAACTTAGAAACAAATGTAGCCCTCTTTATGAGACTAAAAAACAATAAAAAATGGAATGAGCTAAATCCTTGCAGCATATTTTTCTCATTTAAACCTCATGGTAAGTGATACATATCAGAAATGAGTGTTTTACCCAGTGGTAGCACAGCAACATCATATATAAAAATCAAATATATGCACAAACAGTACCTGGTGATCTCTTACTAGGGCGTAAGGGCATCATATAGGACTGCCGTGGCAGGAGGGGTGAAGATGGAAGAGACATGGACACTCCCTTTGCAAGACTTAATCTGAAAACATCATCCGGGGCACCACTGCCAGGCCCGGGGGGTGGAGGGTTTCCCTCAGGTGGGAATCTTCTTTGGCCAATGTGGCTGTGGACATCACCTGTTGGAGAAGAGCAACAAGGTTGTTACAGAGTAGCTTTGGTATTACCTCATGGTAAGGACACAATGACAAACAGAGAACTTCAGTTTAGCTAGCTATTTAGCAATGATTTTGACCTTAAACAGTATACAATAATCAAACTGTGTAGGTTTTTCTTTTTCTCATAATATGTTGCTGTTTTTTAGCTCTTTGTGTGAAAAAGAGTTTTCAGGGCTGAGGAAAGTGAAGCTCTTTGGACTTTTAAACCCGTTTAAAGGAAGTAGTGTGGAACAACAGTGTTAAACCTCTGGTAAGTATTGAGCAAAGTACTAATGTGTGTTATATGAATGTATTGCTTGCTAATCTGCATTGTGTACAAGAGAAACATTCTGAATATGCAGGACTCTGCGGCAAGACGACAGTTGAAAAATATGCACAAAAAACAAAAGAACACTGGCTGAATTTAAGCTTAGCTCTGTTTTTTGCCTGCAAGTGATTATATGATGAATACCACATTTTCCAAATGTGTCCTTGAGGCCACATGTTTCCAGTTTATTTTCTAGTTATTGTCATGTCTTAAGATCATTTAACTTCCCTGTGGGCATTTTCAAGATGAATCAATTGTGTTTTCAATTGAGGATTTGTGAAGTAGCGTTCACACATGCAGGCCCACACAGACAAGACAAAAGTGACATCCCCCCATACAACAGTCACGTCAGATTTTAATTTCCCAGTCTGTCTCTGACTTCATACTATCTTTCAAATGACAAATACCTTGTAAAAAATAAGCTTCACCTCCAGGACTCTAAAAAAGACTAATTTTTTTTTACTATCTAATTAAGCTGTCACAGCTAAACCGTTATTAAATAATTGCCTTGTTATACATTCAACACACAAGAGCTTAAAGAGAATCCCATCCTTTTTTTAGTCATATTTTTGCCTTTTAACTATGGTCTGGGTGTACTAATGCTTTAGAGTATCTGGATTATTATCTTACTGGAACGTTTTGTTAACCCATCATTGGTTGGTTTCATCTGTTGCTATGTCACAGGTAGCACACATAGTCAGAGCTTATGTGCAACAAATGGCAACCTTTGGTAAGACTCACAATATGCTGCAAAGAACTGCAGACCTGACTGTTGATTATCAGAGGGTGGCGGCTGGCAATTCTTTCACACTATGAAAAGTTAGTTGAATCATTGTTAATATTCAGTGAACAAATATGGCTCTAAGACGTACTCCTGATTATCTAAAAACTGTGTAAGGATGCATAATTTGACTTTCTCGTAACATTTCATGGCTTAAATCCGAATAAAAAAAGGACAATTTAAGTTGGAAATGTGTCTTGACATGTATTATATAACATGTCTTATTTTTGAAGATTTAATGTTATGAAGACTAGAACCTGCTATAGCCTTTTGTTTAGAGTCCAGATACACAAAGTTGACCAAAGTGACCTTGAACCTGACCCAAATGAAACAATGTACCAACCCATTTTATTTTACTACCATCCTGAGTCTGAACGCCAGGAATGTAAAACCTCAGAGGAAACACTGGTGACAATTATTTGCTGCAAAAAGCCACTTGGCTTTGGCAGGATGGTATTTCTGAGTGCACAAAAACAGACATATTATATTTATCAGGTGAAAATTCTCAAATGTCAAAATGTTTTTTCCAGCAAATGGCAAAACTGTTATTTCTGACATAGTTACACGTCCATTTTTCAGTTTACCAAATGAGTTTTTACACATTGACTGGAGGTATTCAGTTGGCTATTATGCAACCATGAAGCAGGTGCCACAGGCTTGCAGAGAAATCAGCTTATACAGCTGGGATAATGGTGGATTTCAGCATATAGTAGTAGAGTGGTGACTTGCTAAGATTTCTGGAACTATTTTGTACAAAGCTAAAATACTCAACATGCATCAGGTTTCTCCAACTCACTCAAATAAACTTGCAAGAAACTTTTGCAACATCATGGTTTATTTAAACTGTCGATACACTGCCCACTTTTTTGCTCCTATTGCAGCTGTGAGGTCTCTGCCCGGTTTGCAAACACTGCTGTGTCTGCCGCTACCTCCGCTCAACGCAGCATTATTTGATCAGCTCCACCCACATTCCAGCATCCACCTGCAGGCTCTGTTTCTTCCCCCCGAGGGAAAGTTTACTGTGATCACTTCTCAATCTCCACTTTGCTGAGCTTTGCATATGCCCACAGGGTTTGATGAGGAGTCTAATAGATGCCAAACATTACCTCTGTCTGTACTCTGTATTCACATAATAAATTGGCCCCCTGTGAGTTGGCTTAAATGTCCTCGCATGTGAGGGAATGTTGATTCTGCCGGGAAAGGCATTCTGTCTGTGACATTTTTGCCCACCCACGTCTTGCAGTATGGTTTTACTGTCATGATTTCATTCAAGGGTGTAAACAAGTTACGGTGAGACTCAAAATAATTCAAACGATGACTGATCGTCAGATAAGTCTCTTTAGAGGTTGCTATTTACACAAACAAGGATGACTGATAGAGGTGGGAAGAGAACCTGGATCCAGGAAAACACAGGGCCACATGATATGTGTTTAAACCCAGGGTCATGGGCTGGTGAGCGTTTCTCATGCCATCAGGGCACATGAGAAGGACATCCAGTTGTTGGAGTAAATAAGGTTGTGTCATTGACCGCTAAGTTAAGATAACACATAAATCACTAAACACACTGATTGAGTGTTCTTTGTAAAGTTTTTGTAGTTGTTAAAGGACAGAAATATGTCATCACTCATTCAGAGGCAGGTGCCATCATCTTCATCTCATCTCTGTTTATATGCCCTTCTCTCTCTGTCTCTGTAGGAGTACTGCAAATTGTTCATCAATTACGTTGATCAATGTTGAAGATAACTAAATAAAGATAAATACGAAACTGTCAATGCTGTGTCACTTGAGCTTCTCTGACCTGAGGTTTAAATAAAATAACTCAAAGCACAATGTAATGATGCTGTCATAGTTATAAAGCAGACAGAAAATCCCAACATTTCAGTGACACATGGTGGGAAATATGCAGTCTTCGTGACATATTTTGGCAGTAATTTAAGTGTGAGAGGAAAGAAGGCAGTACTTAAAAGTGCCTGAACAAATGTAAAGTGTATCCATCTCACTGCCTGATTCATAACTGTTTCCAGTAGCTGCTTCAGCCTAACCTTGCAAGAACATGGCCTGAAGGAGAAATCCTCACCTGTGGGAAAAAATGTTTACTGCCCCTGTGCACATCTGCTTAATAAACCAGGTCCTCACAACGGTTCTACACCCTTGTTGACTAGTCTCTAAAACACAAGCCTTATATTTAGGAGGAGTGCATAAGACCTCCATGTTTCATACTGCCTCTTCAAAAACACTTTCCCATGTTGAAAACATTTCACTGAGATTATGAAAAACAATCTTGAAGAAAAACCTGTTAATCTGGTCGTGTAGCGTGCAATACAATCCAGTAGTTCACAAATCTGCTGGCTTGTAATATAAACCCACAGATTTCTTTTATAGCGTCATTTGCACTTTCAGGGCAGCTGTATTTCACCCCCTCTGCTGTCAAACTTACATCTTACATTTTTCTGTTTCACCTAGTGAGACACTGTAATTTGGTCTCCTCATAGAAATGGTTCCCCACAGTCTCTCCGGACGACTTAGCTCAAGATGGGCAAATGACTTAACCTGGCTACTCGTCTGCTCTGAGGCATCCAAGCCCTGAATGGAAAAAAGGGGTTTTGCTTTACTGAGAACCAATCCTTCCTGCAGAGACCATTCTACCCATGGAGCCAGCTAGCGGCAAAGTAATCTATTCTGCGGCATCAAAGTTGCCCACTCATCATGGCCACAAATTAAAATGTATGAATTATCAACCTCAAGATAACATGTAATACCTAACTAATAACACAGACCATACGTCAACAGACCCAGTTAGATCACAACTGCAGATGTGGTGAACCACAGTAATGACAATTAGCTCTGGTTCTCTTTTTCAGGACTGTGCAGCTTGGGAAGACTTCAGCAGATTAGCACAGACGCCTGTCTGCAGTCAGAGGTTTGTAGAAATCAGTGAAGACTCAACTCTTAGAGTCAGGCTACTATTAGCATCCTGCTCCTCTCCTGAGGGAAATGACTGTTGTTGGGTTGCTGGGCTAATCAGAAACAGAGACCCGTTCTCTCCACGCCTCCGCCTCGCCACAGGGGACACAAAGCTGCTCAGTGTTTAAAAGGGCTCCCTAACAAAGAAGAATGCCAGAGACAGGAAGCGGAAAGGTTGCAATGACACCTCTGCATGCCTTCAGATGTGGAAAAACCTGCAAATGACCCAAAGGTCACTTAGCCAAGGCCAGGGCCTGCCGTCACCCTGACCTGAGTGGGACCTGCTGTATCCACTTTGATAGTGACACTGTGAAGGACCCTCAATGTCCACGTGTGTGACCGTGGGTTTGAAATGCATATATTGAAGATATGATGCAGAGCATTCAAGTCAGGTTCTCTCAACATTAACCATATGACGAGAGTTTGTCCAAGTGTGACAGTGCAGTATTATTACTAAATCGATGATCCACAAATGAATCGTAGCAGTTAGAGGTTAATTACTGACACTGTGATATTCATTACTTGTGTCTCCATCCCAAACAAAAAGTAAAAGTAATTAGATATTTAGAACCAACTGATAAACCTATAATGGAAGTGGTATTATTTGTGAGTCAGTAGTGGGCATAATATCTGTTACATCACTGGATATACTGTATGAGCATCAAGCCGACTGCTCACTTGCTGCAGGCACAGCAGGTCGCGGCTGATACAGGTTTCAGCCATACTGCATGCTAAAGAGATTATGACCAAGTTGTAATTTTAGTAGATGGTTCTGAAAACAAGAGGCGCCACATAAAAGCTGTCCATCCAAGTTCTGGTGAATGGGCTGCAGTGTGTCACGGTGACTGCTCTGCCATCTGACCAACACTTTTTAACGCAGAGGGACACAGGGACAGAAACTCGCCAGTGCTATTTCAGTTCCTCTCCTAAACCCTGGTTGGGGCAAGGCCTGCAATTTCAGCCCCTGCTGTGGTCAAGGAAATCAACCCTTTCTAATTATACAGTGCTGCCCCAAGATGATGTAAAAATGATTACAGTCCCTTGCATGCTCTTTCCTCCTCATCAAAGTGAAGGGCCAGAGCCCACGAGGACATGCCCAACCCATAAAAACGGTTCAATATTATTTCAAGACATTGATTTAGAAAAATAAACATTAAAGTACAAATCAATTATTTGAGCAGGTCAATGTGAGTCAATCTTAAAAGTTTATTCCAACCAATGTTCCGTCTCACTGTCTCCTACATGTGCAGTAATGCCATGAAGATGGAAACACTGTAATTTGAATTAAAACTACAGAAAATGGAAATAAAAAGCATTAACTATCTCAGTGCTGATGAAGGCACCTTCATTGTTTGAAACTGCACAAAATCATATTCTTTTGATGCTGAGTTTCACTCTCCAGTGTTTCTCTTGCATTCTGATACAATATTCAGAAATGATTGTCCTGTGCAGCTTCTGCTCAAAGCAAATTGACCATCCTCTTCAAATAAAAGTCAGCCACAATGAATTAAAACCTATATCTTTTTTCACGCATGGCCTAAGTGTCCTCCCTTTCCCCTGCTCACACTGAAGGCTGAATGCTTTAAGCCATCTTTCATGGGTATAAATCTGGATGGTGTCTTTTGCCTCTCAAGTAAATCTGTGCAGTGGAATGTAATCTGTCACTCCTTGTCAGAGAGGGCAACTCCCACCTAAAAGACACAGACCCACTCCATTGTCCAACAAGGGCATGAACTGTCCTGTAAAATAGCACAACCTTGAGGTATACTGTATGGGTTCATGCCAGACCACAAAGAAGTTAAATGCAGTGTACAAGAGACACAATACAACACAGCAGCTGTGTGTGGCACCTCTGTGTTTATTAATGAGTTTTGTGCCCACAGTATAAAGGAGTAAAAGTTGGCACCTTATCTCTCTCTCTCTCTCTCTCTGGGGAGTTGGTTATATGACATTTAAAAGCTACTAAAATTAAATCAATTTTCACAGAAACTTTGTCACCAAAGTTGGATGATGGCCTGAGTTTAACCCAAATCAAGAGGAATTGAGGCTAGGAGGGCGAGGTGACGCACACTGACCTATTGACCTACATCACTGGGTTTGTGTGAATGTGAAGGCGGAGTCTGAAGGCCTGACGATGTTGCTACTCATACTAAAAGCAGGTATCATACTGACACTGGTGTAGAATCATTTTCAATATTTTGGTTGATGCTCATGATTTATGTTGTCTCATTTTGGGGGTATTCATTTGTAGTTTTAAGAGTCAGCGTTGAATGTTGTGTGCCTATATGTAAAGCCACTGTTTCTCTTCATTTATATATATTACTATATATTTATATTCATTTATAACTGTCATGTGCCAAGCACATAATCACATAAATTTGAAGTTTTCCCCTCTGTACTACAATTCCAAAGGCAGCTGTAAATGTAAGATGAGTATTAATTGACAATGTGTGCCTACGGTACAGAGACCAGACAGTCTCTGCCTAAACCTTTGATGAATCATCGTCTAAACTTCAAGGCTATGTAATGTAGAAAAGTCTCAAAAATCATGACAAATGTCAAAGACTGAACAAATTAATGTCGTGAAGTGTTTCTGTTCACTGCCTGCAGTCTCCAAAGAAAACCACAAACAATACTATCAGTAGTACCAGCAGTGTAAACCTTGTTGACAAAAGCTTGGCGTATTAGAAAAATCTTTTTAAACAATATGATACCATTCTATTTTCTCTCCTTACAAATTATACTGTACACACACACAATCACAAATAGTCTATTAGCTTCTCCCTAGATAATTTTATGGACCACAGAGAAAATGAAGAAAGGCTATAATTAATGCAGATTCTTTCAGTCGACGCACAAAGCCCGATGACCACAGGACAAACCACCATAGGGGGAATTCTCCCGCTAGACTGAGTGCCAATGTGTATTCCCTGTGTACTTCCGAGACCAGGGTGACAGTCTCACAAAAGCTGTCATGGTTAACACACAGCAACCCGTAGAGAGGAGGGAGAGCCAGACAACAGGGAATACAGCGTGGGGGAGGGGACTCAGTACAAGTCCTTCTATGATGATGAGGGACAAATTAGATCTAATATGCTAAATAGATGCAAATGTTCAAAATTCACACAATAATTTTAAAAACTGAAAAAAAAGATTTTTAAATAAGTGTTAAACTAAGCAGTACAAAGACTTTATGAAAAGCTACGGCAGCAACATCATTTTTCCCATTTGGCCATTCTAATTTGAGACCACTTCACTCAGTCAGTGGTAGCCATAGGAACAGTCAAAATACTGTATAAGGGAGCCTTACAAAAGACTGTAAAGCTCAGATTGGTTTAAGTGATAAATAATAAAGCAAACCAAGTGCAAACCAAGTGTCTAATATGTGACATTTTGTCACATGTTAGATTTTCATTAGTATAACTTGGGCATTATTGTCCACCCAACTTCATTTCTGGTGCTGAATTAAGTATATAGTGAACAAAAGGCAAACTAAGAGGCAATGTGACATCTCTCCCTTGCAGTGCCCAATTATCTGTTCCTTTCACTCTTATTTATTTTATATTAAGGATATTATTGTATTAAGCATATCAACACACTGACCACATCCCTCCTGTGGGCATATTTTCCACCATGAAATGTCAATTTTGCCTGCAACAATCAAATTCCATTAACTCTTCAACTATCCAGAGCAAGTCTTACTGGTTTCAAAGGATTACTCATCCATGCTGGTGGCCCCTGAGGAGGGAAAACAACTCTGACATTGTCTTTACTTTTAACTTGTCAGAAAGAGGAACAGTTCCTGCAGCTCCAAAACCCTCAACTCAAATTCGTATGCACTTGATAATGAGAACAAATTAGCTGCTTTATGCAAAGCTAAGATGCTGTAGGCAAAGCAAGACTGCAGAATGTTTTTAATCCAAAACACTAAGACTCTGTCTGTCTCTCCTTTTCCCTCTGATGCACACTCTGCAGTGGCCTGAGCTCTGGAATGCCTTCCCCACTGGCCCCAGGGGAACAGAGACTGACAGGGAGGGGTGTGTGTGTGTCTTGGTGGGGAAGAAGTGGTGGAGGAGGAGGTTGTGGAGGAGGAGGGTAGCACTGGGCAGGCACCATGACATTTCCCATTCCCCTTCATAAATCGCCAATTTAAGTGGGTACGGGGGAAAAAATATGAGCCAGACAGTATCTTTACCATGTTTTATTTCAAGATTTGTGACAGGGCAGCAATAGGAAGGCCAATGAAGGAACTGAAAAAAGGAAAAATATTATGTGCTACATAACAGTGCAGTGCAAAGCAGATTTTAATTAGACTGTTCTCATTGAGAGGTTATTACTATGAAAAAAATCTTCAGTATCTAATGCACACAGATGTTTCCAGCAAAACTGGCCCTAAAAAGATCAAATATGGCCACTGGTCTGTAATTGTGCTTGGCTTATGCTCAGCTCTAGCCAAGTCTAATGACCATTACGTGCTAGCAGAATACTGAGAGCATGCCTTTAGCAGAGTAGCAGTTCTCTTCAATCTGCCTTTAATAATGCTCGACTATAACCATCAGCTTTATCATACTCACGATTTAAGCATTAAGCTATTTTGTAAGTTCACATTCATTTAAATAATTAATCATCTCAACGACATTACCTTGCAAATTGGTGATGTAGGCCCACCTATAATAATGAATGATGAATCCTATTGCCACCAATTAATCGGCTGACCTCTGCAACTAATGCTGATGAACTCCTTGACCTATCTGAGAACAGCCTATATGCAAAAGGCCAAGTCTGAGTTAACTGTGAGCATGCAATACTTGCCTTTCATGACACAATGTTACTGTGGACTTGTGGGTGTTGTGATCTTTCAGAGATGCAATGCATTTGATCACATTATCAGTCAGCGTCAAGGTTTAACTCGAAATTAAATTTAATGTAAGTTGAGCATGACTGTACTTCTCTTGTTGTAATGCAGAAATAAGGGAAGTAGAGTGTAGACAGGTAAAACCTGAAGATTAAAATGGGAAATAATATGGTTGTCAAGAGTATTAAAAGAAATAAAAAACAAAAAGCTACAGTTGTAGTTTTGCACTTACGGAACTAGGATACAGAAAAAGTCCACCAAATGATCTCTGAGGTGTTCCTGCCAGTTATATCATCTAACCCAAAATTTTAATTATATTTTAGATTATAGGTTTGCACAATTCACGACACAAATGCAAATATTTGACTATCCACGAAAATCTAAATGAACCAAGAGGCCATATTGAATTTTAGAGTGCTTGACCTTGTTTCATCACACGTTTGGAATAAATTAGGGCAGATCCACTGTTGACAGTCCTGGCTGGAGAGTTATTGATATTCATGCTATCAGTATTGTGTGTGAGGTCCCACGATGAATGTCTCTCTGCAGGCCTCCTCAATACCAAACTCTAGGCAAGTGGGGCATGCTGTTCACTCCCACACTAAAGGGAGAATACCCCTCTCATCTCCTATCCACTCTCATCCAACAACATTAATCATAATCAGCTCTTGTCCTGTGGTCAAATGGAGTCAGCTGTTACCTGTGCGTTAACACTCAACTGAGGTAGCTGAAGCAGCTTTTACGTTTAATGCATATTTGAGTACATACCTAGAACAACTGAGGCCTTACAAAGAAGGGCTAATATAGCAGCGACAGACATAATCCTCCAATCTTCTTTTGACTATTTTCCCTAATGTTTCTTTATGTTGTTTTGTTTCTTTCTGGTATCTCTAATCAACAATTTAGGCTTATCAGGACAATGTATTAACTCACTGACAAAGACTTGAGTTGGGACAAAAAGCACTAGATAGATAGATAGATAGATAGATAGATAGATAGATAGATAGATAGATAGACAGACACTTTAATGCTTCTACAGTGAAACCATTAAATATCTGACATGAGTTTTACATGGGGTTAATTACATCAATGTCCTCTACAAGTCATGGGAACAGCTGGTTACAGTCCAAGCAAAGGACATGTGGATGATGGATGTCCCAGCCCCCTTGTCCATACTATGATCAATCATTTTAACACTGCAAACACGGCTCTGGGACCACTATGCTTCAAAGTCACAATGCTGCCAGATGAAAAGGTGGACAAGAGTTTTCAAGCTGTCCTAGATTCTCTGATTTCTCTAAACCTTGGGGCTTTCTCCAAAGTTCCCCTGCCAATTTTCAAGCCCTACCTGTTAACAAAATGGATAAAGCGGCTCTTAGACAAAATTTATTTTCAGGCAAAATTGCAATGTGCTCTGGAGTCCCAGGTTGCCATGGAGATTTGGTCTAACAACAGATTTGAGTTGCCATTAGCACAGATCATTAGGCAGAGCTTCTGCTGAGGCCAGGTGAGGTCATGAGAACACCAGTAACCCCTGGACAACAGCCTGTTCAGTAACGTTAAATGGATGAGGATATGACACAAAGGCTGTCCATCCAATCCATCCAAAGAGCCTAATCCCAAAAGCAAACAAGAACCAGGACACATGCAGCTTCACACCATCTTTGAAAATCTTGCCATCATCTTAGCGTAGAGTTTTGTTTTTTCAAACTGGCAGCAATGGGATGATATCCTGATTTGTAATTTCATGATTAATGATGGAAGAAAACATTAATTAACCCATCTGACACTAAACAAGCCTCTTACAAAGCTCAAACAGAAGGCAGCCCAACTTGAGCCCAGCTTTCACCACTTTTGTTAGGCAACTGTAAACTTCACCAACAGTTTTGAAATCAAGAATGATCTTGAAATGCCACCCCTTAAATAAGTATAATAAAAATAAAAAATAAATATAAAGAGGGTGCACTCTACGCAAACTGCCCCTCTTTGCAATAAGTACAATTCCCAGTTCCTTTGAGGCTGGTCACAAAGGAACTGAGGTCATTAGTTCAGCCTGTCTCAAGCCCTCCTGAGCTAAGGATGGCAAGACATTCATCTGCAGGCACAATTACAAAAAAAGAGTCTCTGTGTTCAGAAGGGTAGAACAGAGCAGCAAAGTAGGATAGAGGGGAAAGAAAGGGGCCCCAAAGACTGAACAGAGGTCTCCAAAGACATCCGCACACACTTCTCTGAGAGTCAGACGCTGTGACAGCATTGGCTCATTTTGCATAGAAAGATGGCATTAGATGAGATCATCAAAGTTCCTGGAAAAACTTAGCAGACCTGCATTAACTTAAGAGAAGTAAGGTAATGAACAGCTAGTGCACCTTGTATATCCTATGGGTGTCTTTGGCATAAAAAGGGACACTGTAAATGCCTATTTGGATCAAAGACAAAGGACGCTAAAGGTATGAAAGCAAAACATAAAATCAGACAGAAGGAATGTGGTCACGCTGTAATTAGAAAAACCAGTGGCCTTCTGACCTCTCAAACCAACAAAGTGCCGTGACAGCCACTATCACCTCTTCAAAGACCATCTAAAAACACCCTGGCATGTTAACTGATAAACTGTTTTTCCTTTTCTTTGAAGTAGCAAAAGAAACTATTTGCCCATGGATGGGGATTGGGATGAGGGGGGACTCTGCCTGGTGTGTTGCTGCGCTTTCGATGACATCATCGCCTGCTTCTACCAAGTCCTGATGTATTTGTTTGGCTTCTTGTGCGTTGCTGCGCACACACATCCAAGGTCACCGACACGAAGCTGAGTGTATGAGAGCCAAACTGGGGTAATGGAGAGTGGTCACCGGCTGTTATGGCAGACAGTGGGCCTTTGGGAACCATGGAGGCATTTCTGCAAAGTCGTCCCAGTCAGAAACCACTGGGCAAGAGGAGAAATGCCAAATTTGACCATCAGTGATGCATTTAGCTCTCCCAACGACCAAAGGATGCAAATTATATTTCAAATTATAGCAAGTGCAATTACAAAAAATACATTCATCAATAGTTTTTGTTATATTAGTACAGTAGAAGAGTAAAGTAATTCACAAATATATATGGATTATATATATACACACACACACACACATTTATATTTCATTTGTTCAACTGTCCAAATAGTTCATTTCAGAAGATTGGAAAAACAATCAGAGCTATATTTGTGAAAAGCAACTAGCAACTTTAATGAATCAGACCAAAGCATCTGCACTGGTCCTTGCGGGTCGACTTAAAGACATAAACCTAAAATCAACATATTTCTGCAATCAATACAGGAAATGTTAATTCCCAGCAATCAATCTCTGAAATGCAGTTTCCAAGTCCTCTGAGAAATCCATCAGCAGGACAGATGAGTCACTTGCTACCAATTGATTAAGGCAAAATAACAACACGAGCAAAACAGAAAACTGCTTAAATGAATGCTCATGATGGCTGAATAAAGAAGGGAGAATGGTTTAGCCTGATAATCAGGCTGGATTTTAGTGACCAATTATGTGATGTAATGCTGCCTTCAAGTCAAACTTCTTGGCTGTATTTTTGTCATGTGACTTTAATTAGTCTCTACATTTAAGTTTTAAGAACACAATGATGATGCAAATGGTAACCAAAGCAGCTTTTCCAAAACACTCCATCATTTGTGTGTTTCAGTATTATACTAGAAAAGTAGAAAAGTAACAAAACACAAAAAAATGAAGGTATATTTTGAAGCATTGCATTACATCATAAAATGATGAGTTTCATATCTTTTCTTATTTCTTTCTCATGTGATGTGAAAGTTAACTGTAGCCAGGACCTAATTTTTGTTGCTAAAGACAACAGCAAGACTTGGCAATCAGGTTTACTGCTTTCCCTGAGAGCCCTTATTTTGCTTTTGAGACATAGAGACAGGGAGTGTCTAATGTGGATACACCTGAGGTTAGTGGGCGTACATGTGTGCATGTGTGTGTTTGTGTATTTGTACATGAACGTGTGTGTAAGTGAAAGATGTGGTTTGAGCTACGCCCTGCTAATCGTTGCCTGCTGGCTGCACGGTGCTTTGATAGCCGCGTAGGTCTGTGCACTCAATGGTCTCCTTTGTAGATCAGGTGCATTCTTTTCTCCACCATTTTAAATCCTACCTCAGCTGTCTGGACATGGAAATCTAGACAAACATGACTGGGAGCAAAAATAGCAAACACAGGCTAAAAACCCATTTCACAATTGTCCACACAGTTTTCTTTTAATTACAGGTACAAGAAGGGCATCGGGTGGTAACCTACATAAAAACCCCAAAGGCGTTTTTAAGTAAAACTGATCTTTTTTTCCTCATAGAATACTTACACTTAAAAGCTCAAGAAGCAAACCAGAAGCAAACACAGGCTTCATAGCTTTATGATTTTTTTCAGTGCTAAGTGTTTTCCAAAAGGAAAACCATGAGCTGATGATAAAGGAGTCAGTGGTTCTGGTCTGAGCACTAGTTATTATGGTTAATCAAACGATGTTAATAATGTATCTTGAGGTTGCTCTTCTCTTTCTCTCTGTCTCCCTCACTCTTTGTCTGTGTGTGTATGCATGTGTGTGGCATAACGTGAAGTCTGTCTGCCTTTGCTGCACAGGTCACGTACTGTATGTAATCTGTGGTCTAGACATCCTGTGGTTGACTCTGTGCATCTTGTTTGTCTGTCCATCTCGTTACTGCAGTCACAGCTTTCAACTGTCTGCCACCAAATGTATGAAAAGAGCAGTTTGTCTTTTTCCAGTTAACAAATTACTGACTTTATGTGTCTGTACCAAAACTTTTAAGCACATGAACAAAAACTAAATGCGCCCTCTATTGTGGCTACCACGCAGACATTTCACCCACAAACACACCAGTGCTACTCCATGCATTCTTAGTGCACCTGGAGCACACATTTATCCTTGGCTTTAGAGCAGTTTTCCTTATAGAAGAAACCTTTTGGAGATTCCACACTGTTAGGAAGCTTTCTTTAAGTTCCCTCACAAGCCACAGGACCGAGGAGGGAGTGTGTCTCAAAATGGCTGCGGTAGATATGGCCAGAGGAGGAGGCTGCCACCCAGCTGTACATGGAGAAGAACCAGGCTAACATAGGAAGTTTGACACTGGAACTTGTGGGCAGACTCTGCTGAGCAGTGTTTGTTAATGTCTGAGTGGAGGGTCGGCCACCATGTATATGTCAGTGAGAGAGTTCGTTGTGATCCTGCACCAGGTTCAGTGTGCTTCTCTTCACTGATGTAGGATGACTGCACCTAACTAGCAAATAACAGACACCACAGATGAGAAAGTTCTAGTCAGTGTCACCCATATTATTAACAAGAAGCTTGCCAGTTTGATGACCATTACTATTTTCTGGAGCCAAAGTGGTTCACGCACATTAAAAAGACCCAAGGGTGAAAGAAAATTGCAGGGCAAACGCAAGCTTGTTGAAGGTTTTAGGATTGTGCTCGTCAAAGAAAGGCCTGTGGTTAATTCTGACTCACATCTGAACAAAGATGAAACATTTCAATTTCGGATAGCCAACAAGACACAGTCGTATTATTCCCCAACAATAATGTTTGTGAAAATAAGATAGATGTCCCTTGAAATAACATTTTATCTACGATTATGATTTTATATTTGCCCAGTAACCAATGAAAAGAAAACAGCTTTTGTTGAAACAAACAACTGTCCATCAAAAACTCCTTTTTATTGTTTTGTTTGAACAAATATCTGTCCAACCACCTGTGGTTATTGTTTATTGAAGGAAGTGTTCCCATAACAGTAAAAATTCCTGATGTTAAGCCCCTGAGGGCAGTTACCAGAGAAAGAACATCGACAACAGGGAACCTGTGCAATGTCAGCTGCAATACGGAACTGAATCAACATAGGGAGGGAATATACAATACAGACAACAAAGAAGAGATTACAGAAATCTCTGCATTATCACATGCTCTGTTCAGCCTAACTAAACCACACTAAACAATAACACAACATCAGGAGCTAGCACTTTAAATAAATTGTTAGCTTTATTAACACTTCACTGACAAGCTCAACAAAAACTGAGCATTACAAAGGAAGCATTTATTGCAGGGCTATTGAGTCCCACCCCCTGAAGGAAATTCAGCATGAAAAGGTTAACCCTTGACTATCATCACTGTGGTGCTTTAAATTTCAAGAACCATTAGAAATCCTACCAAACCAAACAAAATCCTGCTTTGTAACCAATTTGCTGTTTCGTGACCCTCGGCAACAAATCACTGTTTCATGTCAAAACACCCGAGGAACTCACAGGAACTGCAGAGACAGCATGTACCAGTCACCGCCACAGCTGAGGCAACAGAGTGCAGTGCCTTATGTGTGCTCACTTACACACATAAACATACACATTAGTGTATGTATAGGAACATCCCTGTCATCTTTCACTTTATCTTCCATACATCTAAAAGAGGTTGAGCTCTGAATCAGGAAGTGCCTCTTTAAAAAATGACTTCAAAATTCTGCAAGGGAGCAAACCAGTAGCACATTATGTTTTTGTCTAAGTCTGCTTAGCAACAGTTGTCTCTCATTATATTTCTTTGGTCCAAGGAGAAAAATCACTCCCTGATGATGACAATTGTAAAGTGGCCACATGTTCATTCTTCAGCTGTAAGTCATGCTGCATTTGAAACAACACAGGAGCGTCAACGTTTAAGTGGGTCTTTGGCGTAGATACAGTTGGTATCAAAAAGGTCATCATGCATCTATGACCTCCCTCACATTTTGATGATTAAACCTACTGTTCACTGACTCTTTACAAATCTGAAAAATGAATCTTACATCACTGCTGTCAGGATGCCATACCAGGACAATTATTTCCCAGCAGATACACTCCTGGGAAATTAAAAGTTAAAGCAGGGCAGCAGACTTGACCCTCTTTTTCTGTTCTGGCAGGTCAACAACAGGACTGCTACCTGCCGTCCAGCCAGGTGCATGACTGGCTTCTGTCTCCACGCTGCCAAACAAATTAAGAAAAGCCCTGCCAACTGGTGATTCTTGTGTTGATGTGTACATAGCTTGTGTGTGGTAGGGGGAAATAAACAGCTGAAATCATTATCGGCCTTGAAGAGTGCACAGCGACGCATGCTAGTGTGATTAACACTGCGTCACCCACAACAGACAGACAACTGTCTGGCAGCTGCCTCAAGCAGCCGAGCTCATCGAATGGTAAGCCCAAGTCGGAGGGTCTTTAGAGGCACACACACAATCACTAAGCACTCACCAATTAAAGCTGTGGCAAAATTCAGTTTCTCTGGGTCACATGAAATGAAACTGCTCCTGGGAAAGTAAGAAGCAGTATACTTTTCTCAAAAATTGAAGCTGTAAAGCGAGTTAGCCAGCAGTCCACTTTCACCAAAGAGAGTTAAATCTTTCAGAAAAGTTCAGACATGTCCTAATATGTTTGAAATCCACAAACAGATTTCACTGGGCAACAATAAATAAAAAAATAAATAACCAGCCCAAAATGTAGAGGCACACAAAATGATTTGCCTGTAATCAGATTTAACCCACATTCACTTCCATTCACTTCAATGTGCTGGTAAAAAGATCCAGTTGTTGACAATATGACTTAATTATCTGTACTGTGGACCATCATGAACCCGTATTCTCTGGCCTGTCTGCATCTGTTTTCACCTGATTTTGAAGAATCGCTGCCACGTACAGAGTGTTTTCTATCTATAATTACTATTAGCTTACTTATGTTACATCAGAACACTGATAATATGAAACAGAGTCATACAAACTTGCTAGTTCATTTTGCAACAAACAACGAACCAGACTGCTGTGAAATAATAGGAAGTCACAGGTGAAACTCGCAGTAAAATGTGAGAGGTCTGGATCCTCAAAGAGAGCACCAATTAAAACACAGTTTGATTCTTTACAGTATAATAATCTACTTTTGCCTCAGGGCTTCAAATCTATTAACTCCAACGAGGCCTGCTTGCTTTGTAACCTCTCTCAGAAATCGTTGACATCAAAGGCAACAAGCCACAGCAAACTAGCATCCCACTTCCGGATTGGCAGACCATAAAAAAGAGGACTTGAAAGGGATTAAAAAGGCCAATTCCGAACAGATTCCTTACAGACTGAGTCTTGAAGAGGCAAGCGAAGTAGAGGAGTAGGAAGGATCTAGGAGGAGCACATGATGGAAAGACTAAATTAGCAAACTGTGTGTTTTTGTGGTCTTGGCAATGGGGAGATCCCAAAGGAGAGCTAATGACTGTAGTGGTATCTGGCATAGGGGCCAAGTTTCCTTGACTGCTTTAAAGTTGCCTCCAGTCCATAGCCACCATGTCATGAGCAACATATGCTGAGCTATCTTGCAATTATACCATTATCAAGGACTTTCTTCCCTCTGACTTCCATTATATGTTGCTGAGCAGATTTTATAGGAACTGTGTCCTTCCTGGTCCCTTTAACGGAAGGAAAGTCTGTGCAGTCTGACCTGAAAGAATGCAAGACTGCGAAAAACAATGGGTTGAACTAATAAATACAATTTTCATTAATCTGCAAAAAACGAAACCTGCCAAGAACAAATTTATTAACCTTATCAAAAAAGCCAAAATAAGAAAAACGTAAAGACGAATTTATCCTGAGAAGAATTAACAATGTATTTCTATTCTGTTATATTCTAAATATATATCAAACTGTCAGGTATAAAACAGTGAGACATTGCAAACCTCAGTCATAGGAGTGATTATGTATGAAACAAATACTTGACCATAATTCCAGTGTGGTATTTGCAAAAATAGTCATATAATAAAGTAGATGACAAAGCGCAGACATTTAATTTTAAAACAACTTTCTTTTGCAAACCAGAGGGGGAGAGGGGGTCCTTTATTCAAGCCGAGAATACTGCTGTGAATATTTTATGTGCAATAAGGTACAATCTTGTCTCAGGGACTATTAACTATACTGCAGTGTACAAAATTTGATTAACATGGCTTTCCCCATCAGGGCTACTGTGTTACAAACCTAATTTCAGATCCCAGGAAAGAGCTGAATCTACACACAAATTCACCTCTTCAAGGACAACCAACAAGTAAACACAGGCAGGCATGATATGAAATATAACACATTTTGCAATTACAAAGTGAAACATAAGTGGTGTACTGTAGCTGTTAATGTGAATGTATAACAAAGGAAAATCTTCATCAAGATAACATATGGAATAAATCGTATTTTAAAGGTTTTTGCAACTATATCACATTTTCATTTCCTTGAGTGTGTCCTTTAAAAACTCTAAAGCCTGAACTAAACTAAATATAAAGTCTGAAAATAAAAAAAGATGTGCAGTGGAGATTTGTGCCCCACGCAGGAGCAACACTAGGTCAAAGTGACCACAGCTAGCCGTTGTACCTCTGTGACCTCTCATCTGTCCTGAGAGCTTTAAACAGAGAGGAGAGGCCAGCTTTTATTGTCCCAGCATGAGAAAGGGAGACAGAGCCCCTTTGGCTTGATGAATGAGGTCCAACTGGGAAAGTAAGGCTGGGATAAAGGAGCTGTATCCCGCCATAAAACTCTGCTGTTACCAGCCTTCATGTACACAAAACCTCCCATGTTTAAGTGTGTGTGTGTGTGTGTGTGTGTGGGTGTGTGTGGTTATGTCTGGATAACAGAGAAGTGGTGTTATCAGAATGATTCATACAGACAGGTTGTGACATCTTGATAGAAAACAATACTGTACTGGAGGGCAGCGAGGATGACCCATGTGTTAAGCAAGTCTCTTTTCCCTTTAATTTTAGTGTTGAGACTGTTGAGTGAAATGCTCACGTCAGACAAAAGCAGAAAGAGCAGAACTATGAGACATGTATCCTCTGAATACAGTGACTGTTTGAACCAGACTACCTGTTAAAACCAGGCCCGAGGTGGTAAATCAAGTCTCTGCTGGTGGATGCAGTGTAAGCATAAGTGGATCGTTGGAGGGGGGCCACTGTATGAACAGGAGACGCAGTCATAGTCAACATTGTATTGCTGAGTGTGACTCATGTTTAGTCATGTTGGAAAATACAAATGGCTCCCAGAGGCAAAGAAAACATCTGTTATGACACAATGGCTGGGTTGTCTCTACCGTCAAAATTAAATCAGAAAAGATGGAAGGTTACAGACGTATCAGTGGTGGAATGGATTTTGGATGATTTTTGAGACAGAGTAGGTTTGTGCTGGACTGTATCCCCAACATCATTCAGTGTGTCAAGTCAGTGTGGTGGCCAGCACGCATATTTCATTACGTTTGATATGAGCAACTCTTCCTCGGGTGACTATGAATGTTGATGCACGACATGATCAGACCGCATAAGCAAGAAATGCCTGTCAGCAATTACATAGAGAGGGATATTATAGTAGGGCTGCAGTGTATAAACCCATCATTACAAAGATGAAGGCACTGGTCTACAGAGATGTGGGAAAAAGTGATCAGATGAGTCATCCTTCACTATATTCTCAGCAATTGGGCCAGTGCATGTGTGGCATCCACCAAGTGAAAGGCACAGGACAAAATGCCTGACACTGTTATGCTGTTAGGGGCATGGTTTGGCTCCACTTGTCTGCTTAAAGGCAAGAGTCACTGCAAATCATTTCAAAGTTGTTCTGAGTGATGATCTTTAATCAACACTGAACTATTGAAATCCAAATAGGATTTAATTCATTGGTCAGTAGGGGTCACTGAAAGGTTTGAGGAGTATTAAATTGTGTGAAATGCATGCTAAGGCCTTAGTAGTCCAGATCAGATCCCAACACAATTGAACACAGTAGTTTCTGACCCACCACTAGCATTAAAACACCAAATAAGGTAATATATTTTGTATTTGTGTTTCTCAAGCAGCTGCTACAGATGATGGCTTGGATGGCAACATGTTTCAAGATTAAGCATTGCTTTTGTGCTTTCGTCTCAACTTTCACTTTATTTTAGCTTTATCTATCTTTACTTAAGTTTTACATTCTGAATCTTAACTAAGATTGCTGTCTAGGGGAAAAAAAAACTATAAAAAAGACTGCAGTATAGGGTGTTTGTTTCCTGAAACTGATCGTTCAGTTTTCCCTCTTAATATTCTGCATACCTGAATCCTTCTTGCTCCCCTTGCTTCCATCTCTGTTCTTCTTCAGCACTGCCTTGAACATGGCAAGACCTTTGGAATCCTCTCTGTCGCGTCCCTGGAGGAAAAGTAAACCAAAAAATTCAGCTACTCACAGCCCCAGCAAGACAACAGAAAAGTGAACCTAACAGATTGGAAAAGCATTCAAACCTACACATGCAGGTCTTTTTATTAACAAAGAATTAAGAAAACGATGCAAAATGTGCCCTCGAAACCTAACATAACAACTGCAAAAAGAGGGTATATCCGCATTTCATCCTGCTTAGCTGGCACTCGCCTGGGAGTTTTCCCACAGCACTCCCAATCCTGCAGGTCATCAGTGGAGGGGCACATGGAAAGAATGCTATAATATTTAAACAGAAAAGGACAAGTTCTGCTATCTTGTTATGCAGGAAAACACTCTGCTGAATGCCCTGAATTCCACACATAATTGATGCTATGTGGCTGAACTTGGGTGTTAGCAACTGCTTTCCATGGTTGTTCCCAAGCTAGTGTGCATTTTGAATCCTTAGAGTTAAACGGTATAACATGAGCTCAAAGTCCAGCCAGGAGATGCCTGGATGTATTTATAGTGTTATGTAGGTGGACAAAGGTAAAAAACAAACCAAACCAAACACAGTGGCAGCCACAACAGTTAATTGTGTGGGATTTTTGGTTTCTAACCCTCTAAACACAATTTAAGTTGTTACAGGGTATCCTACTATATTAATAGCAGCAGAGCAATCTTTCCGATGAAGAGAACAGAATGGTTTCAAGCCAAATAAGGGTATGCCTTCTGCAAACAAAACATACAGTCCTTGCTCTGAGTTCTCAACCCCAGAGGCCAGGCTTTAAATATCTACGTCCTCTTACTGCTGCTGTGAGAGAGGCTATCGATCTGCCCTTTTTCATCCTTGATGGTGTCAGATGAAACACTGTGAGGCAGAGCCTCCACTGAATCAGTTATGGGAGGTGGAGGTAGGGGGCAAATCCCTTATGACTGTCTGCATCTCAACTCAGCCTTGACTGGTCAAAAAATTTACTTTTCATGGGTTCTACTCTACCAAGCTAAATGCTGAATTGAAATTAGGAATGTAGTTTCAACACAGCACATGTTTACTGCATTTCTAAAGTTCCTAGAAAACGCTTAAACCTCTGGCTCCTCTGTACTACATGTTTTACTTCACACCCTCTGGAACTGATGCAGGTTATTATAAAGTTGGCGAACCTTTATTTAAAAAACAGATACCAATCGTAGGCATTCAAACCATCAGATCAGAAAAGTCAGGCGCTTTCATTGTAAACATCACTTTGGTTACCTTGTGCTATGTCACCCTGTATATAGTACCTCTCTTATCTCTACCTCAGAACTGTGCACCTCACCCCACCCCCTCTTCTATCATTATCCTGTCTTGCACTAATACTTACTTGTTTATTTATTTATTTATTTATTTACTATATGTTGTAAATATCCTACATACATGTCTGCATTGTAGAGTGAGTGGCTCCTAATCTCATTGTGCATGTGTATAGTGTACATTGTACATGTGTATAGTGACAATAAAAGGCATTCTTTTCTATTACTTCTAGCAACCAATTGTCTCTCAAATAAAAACCCAGGAGCCAACATGAAGAAGTGTGCAGGCCACTACACACAAGAGGCTAATAATGTCTTTAATTATAATAAACATCTTAAATGCAACAACAGTAATGGACTGTCAAAGTCTGGTAGCAAGCTACACCCCGCACTACATCAAACTGAGCGTGTCCTCAGACTGCTGTGAGAAAATCTCAAGATACCACTACAACTCTGACGTGGTCGTTTAATGACGCTCACGAGTCACAGTGAGGTGAGATGTGACCTAAAATTCCACAAGCAAGTCTGGTATGTTTCAAGGTGATTTTGATTTAAATATTGATATAATAACAAGGAGATTAGATGACTGGATAAAGTGCTGAACAGTACTTCTGGAGCTGGAGTCAGTCTAATGCATAAGAATGCACAGGTGTCTGAATCTAGTCCTTGGGCACTTGCAGCTATGACATCAAAGAACATAACAGCAAGGCCAGGTGTGATGTATTAAGAAGCGGATTTGTGGACTGGGTTTATATAGATCATTGTAGTACAGTATGGTGTGGCACAGTGAAGTACAATACACAAGCCAGTGAAACTGCGAGGCTGCTCATCCCCACAGTAACAATAAACATCACCCAGGTTAACCCAAAGGAAATGAGAAGTGCCCTCTTGAAACTCCAAAAGCCAACATGACAAATTCCTTCCACCCGTCCCCGCCCCCACGCCCATCACAGGCACCAGACACACACAGTCAGTGGGCACTTTGAGAATGAGATACAATAATCATCAACACTCACCACGTTTTATCCTGTGGTATGCACCTAATGATATTTACGTGCAATAATTATGTGCAATAACAATATCAACATGTGCAATAACAACATATACTTTATACATATATATATAAAATTTTTTACTTAGCAAACTGTTTCCACTGGTATTTATTTATGTATTATTTCCACCCATGGCTATTGTCTGTTGTATACATTTTCCACTGATATATTTTTTTTTATGTTTTGTAAATATGTTTCTACTCTGTGTGCACTGTCCTTTCTGGCTTTTTTTCCTGCTGTTGTGGCACTGAAATTTCCCCGGTGTGGGATTAATAAAGGAATCATTAATCTTTAATCTTTAATTAAGGTTGGGTAATGTCTACCAAATAGACATATGACAATGTCCACAGGTGCTGTAGGGGTAGGCTTATACTCATGGAAAATGCACATATTATTAATTGTAACTTAGGTTACACCGAGTACTACTTTCATTACCGAAATTTTACTCAGCAAATTGAAAGCCATATTAGTCCAGCATGAGGGAAGCCATGAGCATTAACTGAACGAAAGTCAAACTTATCTTATGACAATGTCTTGAAAAATGTTGGTTTCTTTGAGCCACAATGTAGAACCAGTTCTACATAACGTAACAGCGTGATATCTTTCCCAACAAGACAGTGGCACATTCTTTCCAACTGAAAAAACAACTATGACACACTAGATTGCAATAAAGCACTAGTGGCCACAGATTAAGATGGTATTACTGTACTGACTCCAAGAATGTCTGGGAGAGGTGTATGCTTTTTTAGAAGTCACCTGAGCATTTATAAGTAAGACCCAGTAACATTTTAGGAAGTACAGTCCATAATATGTTGGAAGCTCTTTGCGAAAATGAATCGAAGGTGATGTCTTCTACACACTACAAACAGCACTGTGTATATGTTGAGGTATCTCTAAACTCCCAGGCCCCCTGAACTACCCACTGTGCGCTATGCAGCTTTGACACTCTGATAAGCATAGTGAACAACAGGGCAGCATTCAAACCAGATATTAAATACAGCTGTCTTGAAGGTAATGAGCCTGTGTTGCAGCTAACACTTGCCACAAAAGCTAGCAAGCCCCTGTTTGTTTTTGATGCTAAACAGTCAATGCCATACTGCTTTGTAACATTTAAAAAATATTAATTGTAGCTAAATTACACCGTATATGATGGTGGGTCAGTTATAATTAGTTATGTTCTAAGAAACCCTTAACCAAATGTAATATGATGTGTTCAAGCCCTGCAGAGACCAGTCATTTTGTTCTGTGTCTTCATCAAATCTTCTGTATTCATGAATACATTATCTGAAACAGGAATGACAACGTTATGTGTTGATGTTGCCTTATTAATGCAGGTAGATGAGGAAGTAATAAAAACATCACAATCAACATCAACTGTAGCTACACTTAAGCTGAAGGTATAACTCTGACCTTGGTATGATAGTCTCCCCAGAGAGGAGAGGAATGGACTGCGTGGTATGCATCAATATTCCTCGAGACCTCAAAGTCAGGTCCATCCCAGTGCTCTTAAGCTGTGTTTGGATATCAGCCTCAAAGCGTGGCCCCTTAGAAGGGGCCTCTCAATATTAAAACAGAGAGTCTCACAGTGGCTCAGGTCTTTGTGGACACACACTAGCTGAAGAGACAAAATAGACTCTCAAAATTCACAATCGCTCTGTGCAAGACACCCAAGAGCAAGCACAAGCCCCAGGGAAACAGAGGAGTATTATGCTCAAGGCACAGCCTCTTCATTTATGTCAAGAGACTAACAGACAGTCATCAAAAGTCCATAATGGTCTTTAAAATGCCACAAGCAGCTGGAGGACTACACACCAAGGACCGTTCCAGTGTATCTGGGCAATAATGTGAAGCATTAAGGATGCTTCCCTTCTGCTGGCATTTTCAACCAGTCATATGTCAGCTCTATGACCTTCACATGTGGGCCATCCGTTACCTTGGAACAGCTCTAGGCAACAATAAAAAGCACTTCAGTCTATGGTACAATGTAAAAATGGTTTCCTTTCACAGAGGAGAAATTGGAAACCAGGGTGGTTAAGGGTTCCTCAGGTTATCAACATGTATGTTTTTCCAGGTCACTCCTGACTTGATAGAGTTCAAATCCATACAGGGTGTGTGGAAGAAAAAGATCCTCACCTGCACAATGCTGATGTGACATGTGGTTAATGGGGCCATCTAGCTCTACCAGAGTCATCTGAGAAGACAGCTATATATAGCACGGAAACAGGATTGTTTGACCCAATTGCCTCTGGAGGGGAAGCATTTCACATACAATGGCGGTTGGTGAGCTAGAACCTGCTTTGTCCTCTGTTAGTTGGCAGACAATAGCGAGAGCCCCCTTAAGCTCAGATCAACTTCACCACTCATCCAGGGTTGCAGCAAACAGCCACTTTCCACCCTATTCGATCATCTCTTAAATTTCCAAAAGCCCTGCCAGCTCTCTTCCTCAACTGATTCTACATGGATGATGACTCAAAGGTGTGCACACTGTTATCACAGCAACATGGAAATTCTCACCATGGGTTGACCTTCAACTTGGTTTATTAAACCCTGGAAGTGATTGGAATCTTTCAAAATCCTCCTGCGAACTCCATAATTATCTGTTCTTTTGTTGTCAGCTCTCTGAGAGCAGGAAACAGGCCCCAGCCTGGACGGTGAGTTCAAGTGGTCCATAAACAATGGGAAGTTAGCTAACAAACCCTTGAAGGAGGAAGTGTAGGGAGAAGGTATGGAGGATAGCACAGTCTTAGTGTCGGCCATTGTAAACAGAGCTTGTTATTCACACTAACATGAGTGGAAGGGAAATAACAAAAGAATAGACATTTCTATGTGACTGGTCTACTGCTTTGACTCAAATGTTGTTGAACAGCCCCCCACGTTAGAACTTATGAGAAAAAGGCTTTCCTCTTATAATGAGCAAAAAGACGAAATATCTTGAAACACGAATGGCTAACCTTAAGGAGTAAAGACAATGTTTAACTTTTTCAATAATACTACAGCCAGCTTGTATTGTTTGACAAGTCTGCAAGCCAGCAACAGATTATATAGGAATGTTTACTTGTTAGACACTTCAATAAGTTTAGGGTTTTTTTTGTAAAATAAATCAATATTTTTACCCAAAATTTGAAGCTTTAAAATAATTTCAACTTAAACATGATCTAGACAAAAATGGTTTACAATGGTCTACAACCTAAGCTACAAACACACTACTAAAAAGGGTTAGCATGTTCAAGTGAAGTGAATTCCAGGGACCTCTCTAGGAGCTATGCTTTGGTTATTGTGCAATCAGCTTTCAAAAATAGATTGCTGAAGTATGTTGTTAGCTAGAATTGTCCAAGAATATACATTAAACAGCAAATTTCAAAAGTTGGATTAGGATAGGCAGTAGAGTCTGTAGCACTACTTTCTACTACTTTCAGTCTTCTTTGCATCTCTGAATGTCAATTAGCTGCATTTGTAAGCAATACAAGATGTCTGTGCAAAAGGCACCTTGATGCTTCAGTTTTCAATTATGAGACAGATAAAAGGACTCCAAGGAGGCCAAATAATTGGAGCCAAATTGTCAAAAATCTTGAAAACACATGCCACTCAGTAACCCCTTCAACAACGAGGAATACCATGCACAAATTGCTTTAATATGTAAACCAATCCCCGCTCTCTGCTTGCCATTTGTATGAAGGCCCTGAAAAGTCTCAATGAATCCACACGTTATAGCAGCCTCAAGGTTTATGCTTTACCATTCCACAACATTCAGCAATGCAAACTTCATCCAGTGCCTCTGAGGCCTTGAGAAAGCTCTACCTTGACAGTACCAATGACTAACACACTTACAGTTGATATGCATGAGTTCCTAAAAAGGTTCATAGCTTCTTAGTAAAGGTTTCCGCAACTGAAATCAACCCTCAGATACCAAGCAAAGTTGAGGCTTTAATGATTTCTTCTAAAAGAACTTTCTGTAAAAGTAGACACTGCAGGGGACGGACCATATCATCTGTTGCATTGTGTTCTGGGTAAAACAATAGCATCATAACTCCATAATGAGTATGACATGTTGTAGTATTTGTAAATTTGATCTTGTAGCTTGCTGATCTGAGAGAATATAGGAATGTTCATGGGGGGGGGGGGTATTTGCTGAAACTAAACAATGAGAACAGGCTGCTATTCACTTTAAGATCTTTGTAATTGTTTACTTTTACCTTGTGGGAAATGATATTGTCCCATCACAGACATGGGAAGTTCGAGCTTGAGGCAAAGCCAGCTAGTTTCTTAATAAGGAGGACTAGCCACATGGCTCAGCGTGAAATTAAAAAGGATAACAAGTCTGATCTACTCATTAGACTGCCATGGGAAATGCGCCATCATTTAGGAAAGACTGATTCGCCCTCAGAGGCTACTTGTCCTTGATCTTTTCTAATATGACTGATGAATAAATCCAGACGCAGACCTACACGCTGGCTCAGCAGCGATGACTAGAAAACCTGTGTCTTTTTATGTCCCAGCAGTGTTGCTCCAGAAGTGTCAAGGCATGTTTTAGAGGGCAATCATTGCTCTGAATTACACCCCGGGCTCTGGAAACTAAATAAACCTGAAACTCAAATGTAGCAATAAGACAAGACAATGCACATCCCTACCAAATAATCATCACACTCCATGCTACACACACAATAAAATCAAAACTAGGCTGAGCCATATGCGTACATATAACCTACATTAATTTAGCTTGACAGATCAGAGTGCAGCATGGATTTATGGATGAGTTAACATGTGCAGCGGGTCTGCCTGCTAAGCTTTCATAAACCATTTTTCCTCTCTGAGCTTTTCCTTTTCTGTCACGTTTGTTTGAAGTCCTTCCACAACAATTACACACCCCTTACATCATCTGATCGACCACCCCTCTTCTGTCATCGCCAGCCAGCAACAGATTTAACTGCACGCTGAGCAGCAACAATCATCTCATCAGAGGTATAGTCATTAACTCCTGCTATCACTGCTGATTAAACTTTATCACTCTATTACTGATTTGCCACAGCAATCAAGTGTTAATGAACATCTGGAGTACAAAATAAACAGAAGCCGAACCATTGTTACCGACTCTCAGTCCTACATTTGCCTCCCAGGGTGCCTGGTATTTGATTAAGGGTAAAACATTAACGAGTAGTGTTTAAAGTCTACAGGAAGTTGCTGCAAACACTGCGAGACATACTCCTTGCACTACGATTTGTGGGTCAGAGGGTCACATATAAATGAATCAACATCTCACCAAGATGAAAGAGGTTTTTATAGATTTACAGGATTCATGCAATACGGTAGACCAGAGTGCAATGATTTTTATACAGGTACAGTCGTCACATGGGACAAGCCCCTATTTAGTCTTTTATATGCTCTGGCTTTTATAGAGCAAGTTATAGTCTAGACATATTGACATATCTGACTCAGAGACAAGCTAACAAATAAGATTAGTTTCACAAATTGTCAAGGCTGGAATACATCAGTTAGGGTTTAACAGTCTTACACCCAGTGCCAGTGTCCGACCCTACAGATATACAGACTTTGACAGGCTGTCCCACTGTGAAATCGTTGAGTGCTCAAGGGCTTTGCTCAAGAAGAAAAGAACCCACAAAGCTTAAGTGTTGTGGTGTTAAAATAGTGATGACAGCAGAATTTCCCAATGAATTATTATAAAAAAACATGGAAGAAAAAAAAAAAGAAGAAAACCTCCAGGGAGTATAAATATGCCTCCAACCAGAACTACTTCTTTGTCTTACGATGGCATTATGGTGACTATTAATCCTGGCATTCGGTCCATCAGCACCATTTAGGTGATTTCACAAAGTGCTATTCATACAGCCACAAGAGACCCAAAGACTTTCCTTTATTAAGGCTGTTTACTGTAAGTCTGTGAGGGCCCAGTGCTTGGTTTGGACACTTTAACTTTCCCACCTAAAGCACTTTCCTGACTCAAAATCTAAAGGAGATATGTGACGGAATCTGAATTACATCTGCTTATCAAATCTATACAGGAAGTTTGCCTGTGTGTGTGTTTGCTGTGAATGAAAAGGACCTTTGCAGTGGCTGCTGCGGTAGCTGTCAAAGCTAAAACACTCATGACGCAGTGGAAACAGTACTTCTGCTTGTCATTCCGCCAATGTCAACAAAAGTAATCACAAAATTAATTCTTCGTAAGCACATCGTTGCAAATGGTGCATTTCACACTTCTGGTATGTCTGAGGTGCTCCGCATATCTACATCTCCCTCGCTTTTTCTCTCTCAGTCTGTCTCTGGGGCTTTCAGGGAGGCTTGACAAAAATGTAAATCAGTAACAGCTGTTACTAAGAAGCACTTCCAAACACACACGTGCTTCAAATATATATATATATGCAAGCAAGCATGAGCGCACACATGCACATGCACAGAGCTTAAAAACAAACCTGCACTTGCTCACCTGGACTTTCAACTCATGGTAGAGAAAATACAGCTGTCTGTAATTCAGCAGGACGCATAATACCAACACACAAGCAACAACTTCACTGAAGAATATCTCAACATGCAAGGCTGTAACATATTAATAGATAACTCTAGGGGAAATGGGGCAATTAAATGGTAAGGCGAGCATTTTCATACAGACATTGTTATGAGCCTTTAAGAAACTTTAGCTTATTCAATTACACATTGCCACTTTGCCAGTAGGCATGTGTATGATCCTTCATGCCAGTACTGAGAATGAAACATGATTCCAATGCCTGGTGGTAAATATCGAGGCCTTTCAGAATTGAGGGGCTTACATAAGATATCAAGACATGACTGTTGTTTTGGAAGTGCAATAAAGCGTGAAAAATATGCCCAACTCTTCCAGTGTCTGTTTTTTAGGATCACTTTAGATACATCATTGCAAAGGCATGGCAAACAACATAAAACAGTGTATATCATCCTCTGCTTTCTTTGAGTTTCAGAAGCTTGGAGAGCAGCTGCTTCTGCTATTACACCTTATTTTACAACATGCCCTAAAACCTCAATGATCCTGATATGTAAAAATGTCTTGGACACTACTATCATCAAAGTTCAAGACCTATCAGAGCAGTTCAATGAACCAAACCCAACAAGGAAACACATCAGAGTTAATGTGAAACTAACCACATAAGTTAGGTGTGAGAGTACACTAGCAGTGTTACAGGACATTACATTGAGGATTATGTTTGTGGTCAAGTTTAGTTTCTGGTATCAAGTGTCCTGCAATCCCAAATCCCACAGAATCCCACACCACATCAGTCAGGATTCATTCAGTAACAATCGTGGTCTAACAGTATGCAGGCAGTAGGGTTCCTGAACCCAACTAATCTCTAAAAATCTGGCCTTGCTATTGGAACCATGTGCTTCTGAAATGAGTAGCCCCTTTTCAAAAGTGCAAAATCATCACCATCGACAACCAGCACGACCTAGTATGCTGTCTGTCAGGTCACTGGCTCCAATATCTTTCCCTCCTCAGCCATAACAATGCGACTCTGATGCCAGCATCTGTTAGTGGCCAACTGGCAGAGGACCATGGGAACCAGGCTCTGTAGAGACTGGAAAGCGAACTCTTGTGGCTCTTTCAATAAGATGAGTGCTGTAGAGCAAACATCTGAAAACCCTGCAGTTGTTAGACAACTGGGTTACTTCTGGCCATGGCATAGAGGCATGCAAATCCACCGTAATGGTTCCATAATCAGCGTAAAATTGCCTGAAATTATGTTGGAAAGTTAGGGACTATACGGACTATCTCCTGGTTAACTGGCATGATTGAGCTGCTCCACCTGTTGAGTTTAAACTGGAAAATCTAGACTATATGGAGCTGCCTTTGGATCTAGATTGGGACAAGAAACGTAACACAGGGAATCACAAATGTTGTAGCAGGCTCTGCAAAGGTAGAACACTGAGGGGTTATGAAGATTTCAACACTTGTCTAGAGAGCACTTTGACTCGATGACTTCAGGTGCTCACAGTGATCAAAGCTGCATCCTGACATTTACAGGCAATTTCTCAGAAGGTGAAAGACGGAGCTTTGATTTTCAAAGCACTGGGCTGCTTTTCAAGAGGATTCATCAATTGAAAAATATGCTGAAAACAGCAAAAATCATATACAGCAAGTGGTCAAACTTCAATGACTCAATATATGTGGGCGGACAAGATTACAGTCCTTTAGCCTTAAGCCTGCTACTATATCTGGGTTGGGTTCTGGTTTGAAAACCACTGCGTCCAATCACAAAATACAGACTAACATTAGCATCAAACAAGACCACACAGTTATAAGAAACGTAATGAACATTTTTGTAAAACATCTGCATCCTGGTGAGCAGGATGTCCCTCCACAATAAGTATTATCTATCTTCAGACATTCCTGGATGTCTGTTCATCTTCAGGAAAGGAAACACGTGCAGTAACAAGCAATTTGGTCTATTCTGCAGTGACATGTTGTAAACTGGCAACTCTTCAAAGGTTGCAACTAACAATTATCATTATCAGTTAATATATACATTGCTTTTAAATTGCCTTAATCAATCAAATGTTTAGTCTGCAAAACATCAAAGAATAGTCAAACCAGTTCAGAACTTCACAGAGACAAGCTTGTTTCCTCCAACTAGTCTAAAACTGAAAGATAATGCATTTCCAAACATGTAAAACTCAGAAAATAAGCTAAATCCTCATATTTAAAAAGATAAACCTGAAGATGTTACCATTTTGCTTTACAACTGACTGAATGAATTTATTAATTAAATGAATAAAGTATTATTGCAAAGTAAATGTCTTTGGGTTTACAAGCAAAAATCATTTTGGGCATTTTACAGATTTAATTAATTAAACAAACATCGCTACGTTTATCAGTCGTAGCTTGGTTTCAAAGGCACATATTGTTGATATTCGTCAGCTATCTTTAATGTGCTATTGCCACTAAAGTACATGTATGGCCTAAATCGTCGTAGCTCAACTGTGCCAAAAAAGTTCTGAAACGTTTTTTACGGTTATTAACCGGGAAAACATCAAGAAGTAAAACACAGCCATCTTTCTTGGATCGTCAGTATCATAATCGGTGTCAGTGTGACTTGCGCGGTCCGTTAACTCCAGTTTACTCCAAACCAAGCGGAAACGTTGATTACCTGTAGGAAAAGTTTGATATAACCCGGATTCAAGTCTGCTCCAACCAGTTTGTCGTATGTAGTAACTTAACGCTACAGGAGATAAGTCGAAACACAGAGAGTGAACAAACACAGAGTAACTTGAAAATAAAGCACACTGCTGTCATTCCCCGTTGGTTTTGACGGCTGAGTCAATGGGCATGTCCCGACATTCCTCCCAAACAAACTCCCTAACAAACTGCAACTGAAAACTCGACTGCAGCAACTTCTCCCTACTTTCCTGAGCCGGTGAACCGACACCTCAAGGCTCGTCGACACAGCCAACTTGTGAGTATACATGTTTTTAAAGTCTTACCTGATAAATGTCATGGATGTGAAAGTACCAATACACAAAAAAAGTTTTCCCCAGTCTTCCAGCAACGTAATCTCCACACGAACTCAGTCCCCACTTGATCCACCAAGGTAGGCTACGGGACGCTGGGCTGCTCCTCCTCCTCCCCGCATGAGGTCATCTGCAAGGGAGGCACAGCAACACAGGGCAGGGAACCAAGACAAACCAACCCCCCTTCTCCTCCCTCCTCCTCTTTTCCTCTTCATCCTCAGTTCTCCGTGCATGCCTCATAGACGTGACAGGATGCAAGAGATGGCAAGATACATGTATTAATATAAGCTGTAACTTAAGTGGGGGCAAGTCAGGGGTCTGGTGCAGAAACATTAACAGAGTTTTTGAAAATAAATCCTCCTTCAATCAAGTACAAGCTTCTAAAATTGTTTTATCTCTCAGTTTACTCAATAATATCCAAACATGCACTGTGACAAGTAAAATGTCATAATGGATATTCTTTATATTGTACATAATTGTTTTTTTTCCCCAGGAAAACTACACTACACACTACACAAACTGCATTTTCACTATACACACACACACACACACACACATATATCTATATGTATGAATCCATCCATCTGTTTTGGCTGTAATAGGTTACATGGTTTTATGTTTTTTTTCCAGCAAACTTTCTTAGGAAATATTTGTAGTTGATTAGTTAAATGTAAATATATTTAGTCTAAAATATTTTAATTAGCATTTTGAATTAGGACATTATATATTATTATATAAAATAGGTCTGTTCTTCAGTGTTGATGGGCTAACATGGAGTTGTAAACTACCTGAATAAAGAGATGGAGTAATAAAGATAAGTAACTAGCCCTGTTTTCACAGTTTTGGTAGCCTTTTATACTTGCTCCATTCAGTCATATGTAAATAAAAATGTTCATATAATCGGGGAATAAATATATTTGTTTGTTTAACAAAATAAGCAATTTGTAGATTGTCTTAGCCTATAAACAACCAATCAGAAAAATTGCAGATAATCAATATATTTTATATTTTATGCTAATGTTTACCCCATATATTAATGTTATGTCTACAGTTATATGCTACTCTGCCGATTAAGATTTTACACACAAGATATTAAGAAGATCATAAAACATGATGCATTTGCTACATTAAATTATCCAAGGCCATATAAAGTAACATGGCACCACCTGGACTGGCTGCAGCGTTAAAATGCTACTTCACATCAAAGATTTATCACTTTGAGTCTTTATAACAAGCACTTTTACTATTAATATCATTTTGGTGCCAGTACGGCTGTACTATGTATTCATGTTGTCCCTGTACAATTTTGGATGCAAGTCTTATGGCAGAGTATTTTTACATTTGGATATTTTTGATTTAAGTAAAAAAAAAAAATTGGGCATTTTTCTACTAATGCCTGAGTAACACACACACACACACACACACACACACACCTAAAAATAGCAATGCCCAAATTTGAAATTACCAATAGTCCCACTTATAGCAATTTTAGCAGTTAAACAGAGTAACTTCCTCCTTGTTGATGTACGTTAGAAGAGGATAGGTTGAAACATGAGTCAAAGCTTTTATGTAAATTCAACCTAATTGATTTTCGATTTGTATTAATGGCTGTTAAAAGCAGGATGTCATGCAGGAGCTTACTGCTGAAGCTGAGACAACTGAAGGCGCCTTGACCTCAGCATGTATTAGTAAATATTAGCATGGAGGTTAATTTAAATGACATTTCAGCGGAGGGGCTAAAATGTTCTCAATGTGCAAGAATACAAAACATTATCTAATAAACTTACTTTCAGCAATGAATGCTCAGACTGCAGGGCTGTTAATTCATAAAATACCGGTATGTTGCAGGGCTTTCTAGACTGTTCTTGTCTTGGCCAGAGGAACTCACAGCAAACCTTAGTCTATGGTGACCTCATGTGGTAACAATATATAGTGTAGCTTTCACATGCAGAATTTAATTTTCAGTAGGAGTATAATATCACAAAATTATTATTTTTTTATAATGCTATGCTGTTTAATGTGTAAGGTGCAAAACATTAAACGCTTAACTAATGCACAGTAAATCTGCATATTAAAGTTTTGGGGCTGCTAACAAGGATCTTCCCAGTCACCCCAGCGCTCTGTGTGAGATGATGTTATACAGTCGGTGTGCGCAGTGTTTTCTCAGCAGTGTGGTGGGTGTCACAGGGTCAGCGAGCCCCCCCTCTCCCCCTCAGATGGCTGAGAATGGGCAGACACTGGCAGTGAAATTCACCATGTCTGCAAGTCAGTGGACCACCAACTGCTCCGCTCCTCAAACAGAGCTGAAGAGGGCTCTGAACTTCACACACAGATGGTATCAAAGGCATGTGCGAACAGCATGAGCGTCACAGAGAATATAAGGTCGGCACATTGTGTTGACATGGCTATCATCAAGAACGAACCAGCAGATATTGTTTGTAGACTCGTCTGATGCAAACAAAAAGGCTGATGTCTGAACACACGGTCATGAGACACAAGAACAGAGGGGCAAGCACGCCTGCATGCTCACACTCAGGGGAGGGTTTCTATTGTGGTTTTTTTTTAATCATATTTATTAAAACAAATATTCTACAATTTTGTTTTTTAGTAAAGATTTTGTTTTTCAGTTGTGTAAAGAAAAATGGGCCACAAAAAAAATGATATGATTTATTCAAACCCAGCGGGCTGATTAAAATGATGAATGAAAATTGAATTTGCCTAGGAGCAAATGGATTTAGCATGACCAGTGTGTGGTATTTTCACTAATCAATGATAAAAGTTAAATGTTATGTCATGATGTTCAAAGTAAATTTACTCAATTTTAATTTACTGCTGTACATCACAAACGGAAAAAGGGTTTATTTGGAGGACATGACTCGTTTTATGAGGAGAAACTCAGGAGTAAATACTAAAATGAATGATGCTGCTTCAGTTTCATGGTCCTGGTTTTGTGCATGCTGGCTCACTGCCACACACTGTCACAGCTTACTTAATGTTATCAGTAACACCAGTGACCCACTTGCTATGACAAGTCAATATGTCTGCTGTGAAAAAGGCCCACGTGCAGCATTAAATCCACCAGGGTTTATTCCTCAGCACAAACATGACAGGGCAGGAACCTTCAACATTAAGCAGGCTGACGAATGTAAAGTAGAAACCAACAAAGTGTTTATAGTCCCGCTGGCCACCCATCTCCTCCATCTCTCCTCCTGCATATTGCCAACCATGTAACCCAGGGCTGTGTTCATGAATGCAAGCCTGCCTTTGTTACTTATCCCAGAAAATGATTAAAAACCAAAGGACTGCTTTCCCATGTGCATCACAGCCTTACTGATACAAATCAAATGTACTGTTTTACAATTTGGCATTAATGTGATGTACATACATGTTCTGCGTGGATCTACTCCGTTGTCAGGATTATTTTATAGTTTCTGTATTTTGTCCAATATAAACAGACCTCTGGCTGGCTCTGTTGTTTTATGCATATGGAGATGCCCATCACAGGTAACAGCTTAACACACAAATGTTTACTCAGCTGTTCTGTTTAGCCATGGAGTGTCTTGTTGCACCAGTTGTGGCAATGCACAGGGATTTGTATGAAAAGTAATGAGGTTTGTAATTGCTATGCATGCAACTTTTTGTTTGATTTATGAACAAGATCCTATGACTTGGAGACTCAAGATTATAAACAGTTAAATGTTGCCATCTAGTGGCCGTTGTAACTTACAGCATGATGGACAATGGAAGCAATGAGGAGATCTACAACCAAGTGATGCCATGCAATTCATTTTTTATTAAATCTAATAAGTGCCAAGTGATACATAGTGAAGTTTTCACTGGAAACAAAAACCCACTTTACAACCCACAGACAACCCACAACGAACATACCCAAATGCCATCTGTGTTTCATCAGCTGGTAAATACAGCTACAGCATTTCTTATAAACACTAAGAGAGCCACTTTAAATGCTGGTTTATAGAATTCTCACAAATAAGCACAGCCTGGAAAAGCTCATTTTCTCTTCTAAATACAGAGCTCGATGCAAGCTTTCTCTCCACCGACACTTCACAGACAACCTGTCAGTCCCCTCAAGCGTCTAACACGTCATGTTCGCCTTTCACAGTTGACTTAACACGGTTCCCACTGGGGCGGTTCTTAAAAAACGCATGTTGTTCAAAACTTCCTCGGCTGCTGGATGAAAAAGGTCCGGGGCACGTGGGGCTTCTCCACTGCAGGCCGCACCTTGCTGTGCCTCACACTCACTGGAGTCTCTGGAAAGTCATGGCTCAGCTGCAAACACGTCAGACAGGAGTTTATTACCCACCATCACTAATGCAATTTGGTCAGCAGAAGTAAAGTTGACATGCAAAGTAGGAACCGTCCACCTTAAAAACAAAAGGAAATGTTTTTGTTTACCTTGTCAAGAGTTCCTGCCAGAAGAATACCAACTTGTTGCATCCTGTTGGAGGTGGCCAGGGACCTGCTGCAAGATCACATGTAAGAGACGTAGCATAAATAATACAGCTGGATATCCAACAACACAAGGTTTGAAGAGACATCCATGTTCTTGAACATTCCAATGATTTCTTATATAAAAGGTCTACCTCAGTTTATCAGACCTCTTGGTCTCCTTCTCTGGAGCCCCATGGGTGGCACCCTCCTCCAAGCCTTTCTTGGCCACCCGTTTACCTCCAGCCTTCACTATTGAACCAGAAAATATCTGTTATCTGAAAAATCTGCATGCATCTGTGCGGTACAGAGACCCCCTAGTGAAAAAACCCCCCAAATCCTCCATTGAACAGACAAAATTTAAGAACGTAACAATTTGAATATTCTGTGAAACTCCAGCGTTGAAGCTTTTAAAGTTATAATGTCATTAAAACCTACAATAAAGAAGCAAGTCATCGCTCTGCTGTAACTAGTGTTGAGCGAGAGGCCTTTTTAACAGTGCTTTGCACTTGGGGTTGGGGGTAAATCTGAGGGGTCACACAGGGATTAAAGCAGTAAGCAAGACAAATATTTCTGTTGCAAACTACATTTTTCTGTATTTTTCCTGGATTCTGTAATTTTTACTTTCCCTCCCTTCCCTAAAAACCTCCAGGTTTCCAAAATTAATTAGATTCACGCACAAAAAATTAAAATCAATCTATGGTCAATTACTCAGAAGTCATAAAAACACTTGAGCCAGAGTCTGTGATGAGGGAGTCTCACAGTAAGCCTTTGCTTCATTTTAAAGGGGTCATTTTAAGTTAAGTTCAAAATAATGACTATTTTGTCATGTACGTTAAAATGCAAAAACGTATTGAAGTGAAGTGTGCATACAAAAAGAAGGTAGACTTTTAGAAAAATACAATCACCAAATAGTTTCTACACAGCAAACAGGCTGTTTAAACGTCCGAGCGACGCTGCATCATTAACGAGGAAAACGCAAAGGATTTAAACGTGGATGACAAACGAAGAGACAGCTCTGGGACTCTGTGATGAACAGCCGCACGACACGATTTTGCATTAAACTGTGCATTTATGAGGGTTTAACCCGTGGGAACACTGTGTTACTTTCACTGGTGTTGCTTTGGCAGGGGGCCTGCTGGAAACGACAAAAGCACGACAGTGAAAACAAATCACGGCTGCAAAAAGCTCAGCAAGCCAGATGCAATTATTAAATAATTAAGTTCCGCGCGACACGGTCATGTTGATGCAACATGTGCATCATATCAGAAAAAAAAACACTTCGTGAAAAGATGAAGAGGAGTCGGTGAGCACGGATCTCTCAACTGGATCGAGCAGTGCAGAACAACAACGCGTTGGCTTCTTGTGGAGAAGTAAATAAATAAATAAAAATAAAGTGTACAACTCAGAAATGTGTGATGGCCGGTTTACCTGCTGGAGGGTGGCCAGCTTTCAGCAAAGGAGCCTCCTTCGCTCCAGATTTGGAGAGTTGCTGCACCATTTTAAAACTCTTTCCGGAGGAAAACACAGCAAAGAAAAGTCCCAAACTTGTTCAACGCCCACTCGGTTGTTTTTTTTTATGCTCAGACCGCGATTACGTCACGTGGGGCTAACAGGAAGTGTGCAGCCAGGGGCACGCCCATGTGAATCTTTCACTGTTTGATCCTGAAGTAACAAAAGTGAAACTGAAAGACACAAAATATCATATTCATAATTTACTTCCAATTAATACATTTTGATTTTGTCTTATTTTGAAAAGCCTGGCAATACTATTTAACTGAATCGAAATGTATACTATTTAAGTGTGAAATCAATCCAGGCAGGCTGTCTGAGGTATAAATTCACATTTGAATACAATCTTTCCTCAGTCAGGCATGCTGAAATATAAAGTTAAAATATTAGAGACCACAAATTAAGTGGCGCATAGTAACAATTCCCTCACCATCAAATATCTTTAAATATAGATTCATTTCCTTGCACTGAAGTAAACAGCGAATCAGTATAAACCTGCACTGTGGTTTCACTGTTATACTCTAATGTGTCTGTAGATCTTCAAAGGTGGATCCTGTTTATCCTGGCTGAGTAACAGACCTCTTTATAATACTCTACATAAGTTTATTCTTTTAAAGAATGTCCTCATACTGAAAAGTGTCACTCAGCTTAGCGATGCACTAGAAAGTAGGTGAAACACAAGTGGAAACACCTGTGGATGTGTAACCATGTGTGCAAATCAGAAGGTCACATGTGGCTGCCAACTTGCTTCCATAGTTACAACTGATACAAATCGTGTGTGTCTCCAAGGCAACCTACATGACCAGTGGCTTCACTTAAGATGAGAGCAGGTTTGTTACAATCAGTTAAATCCTCTGCTGTGCTGGGATCAGTGTCATTGCTGTGCCAAGACCAGCGCGGGTTTAGTTGAACTGTACTGCGGTTTCTAGTTGATATTGTCTGTATTTTTGTCTTAGTCACTAATGTGTGAGATGTGCTTGTGCAGAGTGGAGAAAATATAACAATCACAGCCAATTTACTTTGGTTCTTATTATTAAATTTACAAATATATTTTAGAAAAGTTATCACATGGCAAACCTTGTAGCATATAAAAAGTGTGCATACTGAACACTGAGAAGTACAAAGGAGGGGTAAATAGGTGACCAGCTGGAGCAGCTTTTTGCCCCTGGTGCCATGAACAAGAAAACAGTTTCAAAACATTAGAGGCAAAGATCAGACTAATTTGTCTAATTCACGAGTTATTAATTTACTCACAGACAGTTACACCCTCTTATAGGAGGATGTGTAAATGTTAAAATGTGCTGCTAATGTGCTAATTGCTGTGCTACTCAGGCTTGTCACAGCACTGCATGCCTTCTTTGCCTCACCATTGGCTGGTGAATGTGGGGATTCGCAGCCAATCACAGACCATCTGAGGGGCATATGCAAAAAAGACTAGTTCTCTTGGCCAGCTTATCATCATTTATACATTAAGTGTAAAATTAACCTTTGCTGTTTTACTGTATTCACTCCTGCCCTTACTTCTTGCCAGAAAGCTTCAGATGGGAGATATGCTACTGTTTCCTTCTCCGGTATCCTGTTTCTTGTGTAGTTGAGGAACTGATGAATATTGTCATGTGATTTTTTTTGTTGTTTCCTCTTGTAGTTTTATTTTTGGTGTGTTATTTTGTTTTGCAATCTCCCCAAAGTTCAACTTAAGCTTCTGAATTCGGTTATCGGTTTACATTTGAACATCTCACTGCTAATACATTTACAGTGTGTGTTTACATTCAGTGTCACGATTTGGAAACTACCTTTTTGAATTTATTTTATTTTTTATCCCAAAGGTGAAATTGACTTGCTCAGGTGTAAACACAGGGTCAGTTACTGATCACTGTTGGAAGGATTTCAGTGTTGTGCTTCAGGGCGCCTCAGCAGAGCAGTTTTATGAAACACAGCTCTGCTGGTTCAAAACATGTTTGTGTAAATACAATTTAATGAAACATTCCGTCCCACAGGAGCAGAGTAACTGCGCAGAAGAAAAAAAGTTCAAAAGAGAGAAGCGTTTGATTTTTCCTTTGGAGGTCTCCGTGTTCACACTCATTTCTGTGTGTGCAAAGTAACAGGAGTGTATTTGTATCGGTAAATGAAACAGTTACACAATATGTTTAAAAAACAAAACTGACCTTTTATTATTTTAGCATGGTTGTGTTATGATGCCATCTTTGTCCACATGTTTCTTCATATATTTATATATCTATAGAGATTTTAACATGGCACAAGTTTCTTTTTTTAAACCAGTGCTGATGAGTGTAAACCAGGTAACATGTTTTTTTCTGTATTTACAATAAAATGAAGTAAATGTACAAGACTCCATGGCATTACACAGCTTCAACATTAAGTACAGGTACAATTTGATCTCTCTGTACAATCTAACATCATTAGTTTACTATCTCTTTTTTTCTTTTTTCTTTTTTTACATGAGTTCATGATCCATTTTGGCTTCGGCACATACACAATTCCCCCATCTTGACTCTTACCGCAGACCCTCGCTCACATGACTCACACCTTTCATCATGCTATCACAGCTAAGAGTTTCATAAAGAAAGTAAAACTAACATCTAGACAGAGCAGGACGCACGTCTCTTCACGCTTGTGTCCGGCATCATCCCTCAACAGACCCCCAGCACGATTCCATCTTCCTCTACTCGAATAAAAAAATAACTTAAAAAAAAACAAAACATTCCTTGATTTCCTTCTTTGGCACACATTCTATTTTTCCATCTGCCATCGCTCAGTTGAACTCCCCTCCGTACACACATATTCACTTGACAACAAACACACTTGTAAAGCCAAAGTTCATGAAAGAGTTTCTCAGTTCTTGTGTGGCTCCATGGCTCCTCGCCTACACCGCAGGACGAAGACACTTCCCCTCTTCCTCCTCTCGCCCAGAAATGACAATCAGGAACGAAATGGGGTTCTTGATAGTTACGCTCGAGCATCTCCAGACCTAAACCCAGGAGTCAGGAGAGCCGGGGTACTGCTCTGCCCTGTACGAAGGCCTCCGTGTGCTTGCGTAAAAGTCTACATAGTTGGTGGTGGATTTCAGTCCATGAGGCTTGGAGCTGTAATCGACCGTGGGCGGGTAGGTGATGACCTCTTCCAAGTACGGGTCATCATAGCCGTGGGGATGCTTTAGGTACATTCTGTATGTATCATAGTTCCTCCGACCCGGATCCTCTGTATAATACATAGGCTGCAGAGAAAAGAGACAGGTACTGTGGTCAGCTGTGACTGGCAAGTAACTAAGAACAATTATCAAGGACTGTACTAAATGCAGAAATCTGCCTGAAATGAAAAAAATAAATAAATCACAACATCAAATCCCTCTATAAGTGCCTCTCTACGTGCTAGTTTTATGTGTCAGTTTAACACTATATATACACACACACACGCGCATGTGAGTTCCATTTCGTTTGTTTAATCTGTATAAAAACCTTGGACCTTGGGGTATGCACAATTTTTTTTTCCATTTCTTAACATTATTCCAAACCTGCCAAAATATTCCTTCAATTAAAAGGACTTGAATACTTGAATACACCACTGTCAAGAAGACTAACAAAAGTACAAAACCCCCCTCAAATCAATCTTTCACTTCATGGGTATAAAATGACACAAAAATCAAAACAAAAAAACTTCTTTTGTCTGGCCGGAGGTGTTTTCAGACGGTAAGCTAATCAATCACCTTCTGCCCTCACAAATCTTTGGTCACTAAGGCAACAGAAAACGGCTTCAAGGTAAATGGCAGAAATCCAGAAGATAGATGGAATCGTGTTTGTCTCAAATAAATGGGGTAATGACTGTCACCGGACATTAGCTGGTCTAGATGTGATGCGATGAAGGGCACAAGAGAACTTACTCTCTTTGTCTCCCCCCATCTCCTCCCTCCTCCCTTCTTCCTCCTTCTCACTGTGCCCATTATCTGAATGGGCACACATGGATGTGTCCTGCAGTGACAGGTGCCTGAGACGCACCCAGACCATCCCAATCCCAGCAGTCACATTCACTCTGGCTCAGACAATAGCTGATGTGCTGGGTCATTCCCAGCGTCGCCATTTATCCACAGTGGAATACGTGTCAGTCTCTTTGTATTAGTCAAGTGGGGTGGAAAAGCTGGTCGTCCACGCCAGGTTTATACAGCGTGGTAGAGGGATTTCAAATAAGGCCCTTGTACCAGTGCTATCAAATATTTCCTAAAAGAAAACATTGATTTTTAAGGGGGGGTCACAACTAAACTTTGCTTTCTTAGCCTCAACAATGAAGCCCATAGTCCTGACACAATAAATTAGTCTCAAAAAAAAAAAAAAATCTATGAGAAATAGAATTAAATTTCTCATCTGAAGTCCTTTATCAAGCAAAAATGTCTAACACTCTTCTTGTTCCTTTGTAAAACACATAAAGCAAATTTCATAGGGTCTGGGGTGTTTTGGGTGTTGCTTAAAGTATTCTCTTACAGGTGTTGTTGTCCATATAAGCTGTAAAACTACTGTTTACATTAATACACCGACAAGCTAAACTGCTGTATACAGAAGAATAAAAGTGTAAAACATTCTTCACAACTAAGCCAAGGTAAAAGATAAATGCAGAGCTGCATTGCATTGTGGAAATGATCTCAAATACACTGAGAGCAGATAAGAATGCAGAGCCTGGGAGCTAAAACCAAACATTATTGCTGACTGATCATATTCACCTGTGTTCTTCTAGGCTCCTCTCTTGTGGGTGATGAGTAGTAATATGGAGAAGGCTGTCCAGACCCTGGGGAAAAAAAAAGTTTTATGAAGTAGAATAAGAAGAGTTTTGTGGGACTTGATGCAAACACACTTCATTTCATATCAGTGAATAAGTCTGCACATCCCCTTCGGGCAAATGTCTGTATTTAGATAGGACAGGATCAAGAAGTGCTATGCCGTGCTGGGGAGAGAAATAACACCAAATAATTGAGTTGGCCACTGCTGTTCTGTTGTTTACATAGCCCATGGGATGGGTATTTTCATTGGCACTTCATCCAACCGGTGGAATCCTGAAACACAATTTCCACTTCGCCATGTGATGCATGGACCGATGAAGCTGCAGCTCATTTTGTTTACTCTGCCCACCCCCTGCTCCCGCCAACCAGGGCGGACTGGCGAGAACTCTCGTCTGGCTGTAGTATGTCTGGGTACCCACTCGCTTGCCCCTGTCTGCACGCAGCGACTCAGGGCCTGCAAACAATGGCACCATTGTGGAGTGTCCACCACTAGCTGGCCAGTTTGCTTTACTGCTGTGCGGACCATCCCCAGCACAAAACCACTCTGAATTAAACCGGATGTCTCAGGACTAGCAGGCTTTGGTGGAGATGATAAGAGAGGACTCTCTTGGCAGGGAGACGAAACTGCCTGTGGAATCTGCTGGGAGCGCTATGAGGGATAAAATAGATAAAGCCCCGCATGCGGAGGACCACAGGGTAGCCTGTGATTGCAGTGTGGGACATATAGTGGAGACAGGATTTTAAAAGACTACTACTATGCAGGTTGATTGCATTTTAAATAGCTTTCAAATATGTGCATTGTTTGAGTACCTGTATATTGGTTTTTATGGATGCTGTTGTCCCCTTGGTAGTTGTAAAATTGCATAGTTGACTGTGCTCTCTGATAATCTCTGATAGTGTCTCTATGCTCTTTGATACCCAGCATGGCAGGAGACGACGTGGCACTGGCAGCTGGGAAGAGAAAGAAATAAATATTTGAACATTAAATTCCAGAGGTTTTCCTGTTTCTCTGGCAGTGTCTATTTTCATCTGTGGCCAACTTAGAGCCTACCAGGGTGGTTGACTGGGGACATCTGAATAGTGCTGGTGGGCAGGGTGGGCTGGGATTTGAAACGGTCCCGCTCAAGTGTTGACACTGGAGTGAGGAAATGGTTTTGGTTCCATCCATCCTGTGAGGACAAAGTGGTGGTTTGAATTACAGGAACAGTGCTGGATGTCATAAGACTCTTGATATTTAAAAAAAACTGGTGCTGTGTGGTGAGCAACAAAGGCACACTAGGCATCTTTTACTACATTTTTACTACAACTTTGTTCAAGAAATGCTTTCTTATAAAAGAAAGTTTTAAAGGTATGTAAATGACACCAATCATGTAGCATGTGTGTCTCAAGTCTAAACAGCAAACACCTGGTCAAGTCTGGTCTTAGGGATCAATAGATCCTTTACACAATCTGGAGCAAGACCATTAACATGGATCAACACAGGATTTGTGCTTAAGGCTTTTCTTTCTTTGCAGTTAAACTCAAAACATGTTGCAAACGTAACAATATTGTGTTAAGATCATGAGCTGCTGCCATCAGTCCTGATATTCTTACTTTCTTATAGATGGTACGCAGATCCCGGTACTGCCACAGTGTGCTCAGCACCTGAGCAGTTGCTTTAACCACTTTCATAGAGTACCTGGAAAAAACAAATAAACAAACAAAAACACACATTTCTAAATTACACTGTAAATATTACAGGATGGTACAATTGAAGAGAGAGTGTGTCCTCTGTGTGTTTTAACCTGGAACATTACTGAATATATAGCAGGCCAGAAATAGCTCCGGTGCTGTTCCCTCATTCCACAGGGACTTAAAACCTCAATGCACACAAAACCACCTACCCTGTGGCTATATTAAATTCCTGTGTGTGTGTGTGTGTGTGTGTGTGCACCCTTAAATGTGGGAGTGTTTTTGTCTCCCACTGTAAAATGTCCAGGACAGACTGCACAGCCACATATGGCCAGTTACTGTTAGCCTGTTCTACCAATGCATTTGAGCATGTGTTCATGTTAAGCGAGTCACGTTTGTTTCAGTGTGTACTCTACACTGGCGCCAAAAGCATCAGGACAAATACACGCTGCTGTAGCGCACCTGTCTCCTCTGCCCTTGGTGATGTTGACCAGCTTCTCGATGCCGCCCGTGTCGGCCAAGGCCTTGGCGTTCTCCATGTTTTTGCTGGTGACCTCGTGCAGGGTGCAACAGATGGCCGCCACGGTCTCATCTGACAGCAGGGTGGTGTTGCCCCCAGGGAGACGATTGACCAGGTCCCTCATTGCATACTTCCCTGAGAGGAGGGAGGGGAAGTGAGCCATGCAGCTAACACATTATGACAAACTGTACAGCAGGTTTGTGAGCAGCAGCTTATGCCCAGAGTGAGGAGGAGGGGGGAGCTGTCACACAAACAGACATTTATCGTGTTTCTTTTTAACATGTGACCAAATGTATAAGTAGGTGCATGCCAAAGTGCCGTAATGCACATTTAACTCTTTTTACATCATGAGTGATATATTAATTTTGCTTGTGACTGCAGTGAGGTAGGCAGTTTTCCTAAATGACATTGCGTTATCATCGCAAGGACGTTGGACTGTGAGTGCATCCTGGTGTTAAAAAAAGGATTGTTTCCCCTATCTCTCCTTCAGCAGAGCAGCCCAGCTGAAGGTCCTGAATACATGCAGCACAAACACTCTCCCTCTCTCTTTCTCGTGCAAACACACACACACAACCAAAAGCACCTTAAAGCCAATACTACAACTCCTCCCTCCACCCTCTGCCTACAGGCATCACCACTGCATTGCTGGAACTGTACCTCCTCATTAATTCCACACAGAGAGCTCATAAAAAACTTGCTTTTCATTAAAAGAGATGGTTTCATGGAGCAAAAAGAGGCTGGAGTGAGATGAAATAACAAATAATACACTGGTTGTGGAAATGGTTGCACAATATGTCGGTTTTGTTTCTGCACAACAACTTGAACAACTGATTTCAAAACACTTTGTTTAACAATGTTGATGCTGTCAGCAGGCAAAACATGAAGCAGTTTGGAAATAAATATGTTGCATATACATATTAATATACATTGTGTATGGTGCCCATATATGTTATATTCAGGTCTTATGCTGTGTTTATTCATATAGCTAAGCTAAAGCCATTCACAGCAGCTTGTCTGTGCAAAATGAGGAGGTAAATCAGTGAGAACAGTATTAATAATCTTTATATTTCTGCATTATATTAATGAACTCATTTAAACCCATTATAATCTGAAATGCAAGTTGCCCGACAGTGTGACTCTTCACCTATGAGCTCCTTGTTCCGAACATCCAGTGCCATGTTTCTCAGAGCAGTCGCAACCGAACACACCACCCTGTCGTTATCCATCCGCAGCAGCTCTACAAGGATGGGCAGTCCCTTCTCTTTACGCACCGCTGCACGGATGTATGCTGCAAACTGTACACACACACACACACACACACACACACACACACACACACACACACAAATGCATTAAACCTTCAGAAGGGTCTAGACACCACAAGGGGAAATGATGGTCTTGGGGTGCACATTTCAAGCAAGTGTGATTCCAAGTGTAAAACCGACGTCAGCTTTGACTGACACAGAGGTGGTGAGCTGTTAAATCCCTTTTAACCAGATGAATAGATGCTTTGTCTCCCAGGATAACACATTTAACAGTGGACGTAAAAACAAAAGAGGGTGTGTTCATGTGTTTTCGTGTATGTAGATACACAAATATGGGTACTGTACCTTCCAGTTTCCAGCAGACAGGTTCTGCAGGGAACCAGCGGCACCCTCCAGAGTGGCGGGATTGGAGCTCTCAGCCAGCAGAGTCAAGTAAGGCTTAACCACCGAAGGGTGCCATAGCATCTCTGCCCCCTTGGGAGACTTGGAGAAGCCAGGGATTGGTCCAACACCGTCCCACTGTGCAAAGGAGCACAGTGATTATTCAGGCTGAATACAGACACAATACCATTCAAAAGACAAGAATCACTCCTGATTTAAGCTTTCATTTGCCTGACACGGGAGGATACTGTTGTAACCATCCTTTTCACACAGTACCCTTGGATTTTGAATTTGTTTTCCAGTTTAGAAAGGCATGTGACCCTAGATCATTTCCAAGCCAAAGCCATGTGAATGGGCTCTAAATTACTCCAGGAACCAGTTTTTCCTTGGGTCCTCTGCAGCTATGCAGAATGGTTTGATTGTTGTTGATTTATGAGAGGCATTATTGTGCAATTAAAAATAAAACGGCAACCTCTTCTTAATTAAATCTGCACAGAGTTTGGAGATAAGCCTCCAATACCTTCCACATATGACTGGTAATATTTACTATAATTTCTATTTTACTGTTTACTGTCAGAGGTATGTTTGTCTATTTCAGCCTGTTTAATTGTTATTCTACTTGATGTTGCTTTGTAATCAAACCCTTCATACAAAACAACATCTATTTGTGAAGACTAGAACTTAGAAGCATGACAGAGCATTCAGAAACATAGAGTGACTATATTGAATCAAGCATTGTGTCGGGCGATTCCTAACTTTTGAACAGGAGTGTGAGTGTTGAATAAATGTGCGCGTTGTAAACTTTCTCCTGAATTGAATACTGCTCCAAACCTCTGTTTAAAAATCCCCACACTCACTGTTTCTTCTTGCAAGCTCTTTTTTTTCTTCTTTTTCTTCCGGCCCCAGCAGCTGGAATCCACTTCTTTACTAGGTGACTCGCTGCCCAGTAAGCCATCCAGCTCTTGCCCCCCTATCAGTCGGGATGGCGGCATCTCCAGCTCCAGGCGATACGAGAGATTCCTTAGAGTGCAAATACAGTTCTCCACAATCTAAAAGCAGGCAGAGAGAGACAGAGGTTTGGGGTGTGTTGTTATAGCAGCCGCTTTCTAAATCACCATGACAAAAAGCTTCAGTATAATAAACTGTACGCAGAACACTACAGCATCTAAAGCCAATGTGTGGTACTCAGGCCTGCTATTTACTGTGTTACAAATCAATTACTCATGAAATATAAGGGTCTCCATTTAGAAAGAATAACTGGACCAGAGCAAATAGATTTAATCCCATGCTGTTTGAGCGCTGTACAGGTTGTGCCTCAGAGAATGCCAATGAGCATATATATTTGACACAATTAAGATGTGACCTCTGCATCACAGATAAGGCATGTTGCTTTTTATATGCAAGGTAATTTTTATTTCTACTTCAACCACTGAAAACTGTCAGTATACTGTAAATCAAGTCAATGAGCGAGTCTATCAGTTTCTAAATGTCTGCTGCGCTTTGGGTAACAAAGAACATGAAATAGTAGCAGGATGCACTTAAACACAGGCAATACAATGATTCAAACAGGGTTAAGTAGGATTTTTCCCCAAGAGCCTCTTATCATGTGGTAGCATGTTTTCCTCCTAGCTAAGCATGTAAGCACAATGTTTGTGTGTGTGTGTGCGTGCGTATGTGTGTCACAGTGCGTACCTTGCTGTCGAAGTCAGAGGTGTTTACACAGGCTTTGATGACATAGAGTAGTGAGTCAACTAGGCCCTCACAACTGCGCATCTGTTTTCTGGCCTCCTCTCCAGCTGAACTCAGGTTCCTTAAAAAGAAAAAACAGAACCCATCACAGACACATGCACACAGACACACGGAAACACACACAAATAAATTAGGCCTTTGATTTGGGGCTGTGCTCAACAAACAAATGAGCATAGGCAAATACACAAAAGGCAGCTGTCTGTGTGTGTGTGTGTGTGTGTGTGTGTGTCTCACATGAATGCGTAATGTGGGTTTTGCCCACCTCACACACCATCTATAATGTATGAAGTGCGTGCGGTCTGACTGAAGTCATTATAGCACTTTGTTGAGTAAATAAGGAACTAACTAAGCTTTGTTCACACATACAATCATATCTGTGCATATAAGGAGATATAGACACACAAACACACACAGTTCAATTAGCTGTCACCAGTTATCTAAACTCCTCATGCACCACACGTCTTCAAAGGGAGAAGCCCCAGGAGAGAGAGGCTGGGAATATCACATCATTGACTGTAACAGTCTATTTAATGATGATGTCTTTGAAACAGAGATGCAACAGGTCAAAATACGAGCCTTTGATTAAAACATGCGCATCTTTGGATGTTGTGTATTAAAAACAGTATTTATGAGAAAAAGACACACCACTGCCACTGTATTTATTTCAAGTTGACATCTGATTGTTTCTTTGTGTTTCTGTTTGTGGTGGATCGCACCAGTATTACATTTTCCTCAAAGGCAACATTACCATAGGTATTTATGGACGAGCCACAGTATAAGCTCATTCCACACTAGATGTAATAGCACCAAATGTCCACCTCGGGGTGCTAGTGCCAAGTGTGTTCATCAGGTGGTTTACCTCAGACAGCCTGTGGTGTTCCTCAGCACCAGGGAGGAATGGAACTTCAGCTTGTGGTCATCGTCGAAGGTGGAGCTGCTCCATCCAGAGTGAGGGATGATCACAGTGTTGGTCAGAGTCGTTAAGGCGTCTCGAATGATTGTCATCTTGACGGCGTCACATGACGACAGGTTCCACAGCACCCCTGTTGGGACACCCACATGCGAACCAGCATTGAGAAAAAAGGCATGCAAAGCTCCAGTTATGTCAGCTGTCGCGTGCAGTTAGGGTAACCCAACAGAGGTACCAACAAGTTGAGCTTTTAATAGCGCAGTGTGTGGATGTGTCCACAAAAAAAGAAAAAACACATACAAACAAGAAGAAACACAGACACGCACAGAGCCCACGTGAAAATACTCCTCTTCACAAATGAAATAACAGCTCTGGCATCAAGGCAAGAGACACATTCACATCAAATTTTATCTAGGCAGAATATCCTCGGGGAAAAGATTATTAGCTTGAAATGAAAAAAGAAAAAGAAAAAAGAAAGAGGACGGGGCGGAGATCCATATGGCAGAGGCTCAGTCATTTGAAAGTATGCCATCACTTCACTCAATTCAAATATACTTTTGGTAACCACTGATAATCATGCACAGTCCTGGCAGCCTTTGATGCTGCATCTGTCAAGGATTAGCCAGCATGTAGCATGTTCTTCTAATTAGCTGCCTCTTGCTTCCAGGCTTATGCTAAGGCTCCGGCTTACTTTTGCAGGGCACCAGCCACCTTGGAGGAGGCTAATGCTGCACGAGTCTGGAATCTACAGAAAAGATGCAGGCCAACACAACAAAACTATTAAGTGCATGTACAGTATGCAAGTGTTTTAAGTGGTCCGATTGTGACGGGGCCATGACTGAAGCATATTGTTTCTGTTCAAGTTTGCTCTCATTTTACGTTGACTGTACATGACCCACAGAAAAGCTATTACACTAAACTCTGTATGTGTGTATCTGTACCTCGTATACAAAGGCACCTCACAGGGAGAGGTCAGAAATAAGTATTAGCTTCTAGCTGACCTCTAGCTTCCTAACCTCACCGTATATTCCTTCCCAGCACTCTGTTCTCTCTCTTCCTCTAATTGAACCAATGGAGACAATAATAGTTATAATATGGCCCAGGAGCCCAATTCAAACACAGTGCTGGCAAGAAGCTATATAGACAGATATGAGTCTGCCAAGCAGCATCTCTTCCAGTCATTTCATCAACAGCCATTTCACTCACTATTTTTCCTATTAACACCATATCAAAGTGTTTTAAAATGAGTTGAAGCGCTTAATGAACTTTAATTTTTTTAATAGTATTTTATTGACTTTACAGATTTTGCCAAATGGCAAAACATAAAAATAAATTCAACGTAAATGGGTTGCATTATAAATATGCATTATATTATATATTCTTTGTTTACATTCATAAATTCATAAAGATTTACATGTGAAGACAGTGTCAGGGTCCTTTCTGAAGTTTGCCGACAGGACACGAAGATAAGCAAAACAAAGGGTGGAAAAATATTACAAAATAAGTCATCAACACACTTTAATATAGCTCGGAGGGATTGCAGAGGAAAACTTAAATGTTTCTCAGTCACACAGTGACTGAAGGAGGCCTCTCTTTAAATTACTGCAACAAAAGACATCACATTACAAGAAGCAGACGTTAACCCCTTAAAGTCAGCTGTCCAACAGACACAGAGAACTGCCCTGTAGGTATTTTCAGGAGAAACAAGTCTCCTTCATCTGTACCGTTTTGAGAAAAATTGAGATAAGCTCCTTAGCAATATTTTTCCAGTGCCTGGATATCAAGGGACACGTTGAGATACAATGATAGTGTGTTCCTACTTCTTTTTTTCTCCACTTCACACTGATGGAAGAGATCTGGGGATTAACCTTGTTTAGAAATTGAGGAGTGAGTAGTAGCAGTCTGTGTAATTTTCTATATACGGGCTCTCTGAGAATTTCATGTGCATTTCTTAGACTCTAAGGCACATTAGGCTGTTTTCTGGAACACCAATGCAGAGAAAGAGGCTTTAAAATCTCAAATTTGCCATTCCAGCACTAGTTGGTTTGTGCCTTTCTTTGTAACTGTATAGGAGATTAGCGCTCCCTCCCTTACAAAAGCCTTTCCTGCTTCCCTTAGAACAGAAGCACAAACACCAGGTGTATCATCTGTGGAAGTAAGTGGTAGGTAAAATAAGTAAAATGTAAGCTTTCAAAGTGGAGATGCGTTTATGTGTCAGGGTCTAGATAAAGGTTTTATTAGGGTGGTAGGAGTTCGATAGCAAATTAAGAAGGGTCTGAGGGGGCATGTGTATTAATAACACAGGCTTTAGGCCTACTCAGATTAATGACTCTCCAAGCATTCAGAGCAACACAATCTGAACATAATTCCTTTGCCGCTTGAGACATTATGGAGGGAGGTAGAATTTCAAATCATTTAATTTTCAATTCGACAAACTATCAAGACTCAGCTCAGAATTAAGTGATACTTGGCTCTTGAAAGTTAACATGCAGCATGTGCTTCATTTCAGAACGAGCAAGCAGTGAACATGGGGCTGCACGCTGAAACCCTAGCATCAGGTGGGCTGACGTCTTTGTTCTACTCAGCAGTGGGATACGTTTCAATCAAGGCCTTCTGTTGTGATAGAGCTCTGCTCCTTGCGTAACCACGTTCTGCTCCACTTCCCTTTCTCACGGGATACTCGGACACACAAGGATTGCCATGAAATACAACCATTAAGCAGCGATAACACATAAATTCTCACGCCTGTTGACTGACTTCCCTCTACAGTTCCCTCCCTTCTTTTCTTCTTTCCTTTTTGCTTCTTTTCTCCACACCCACTCTAACGTCAATTTGCAGAACATTTTCTGCAGGATTTCAGCCTGGTCTTTTGTAGGCGGTGGCATGCCAGAGAAATCAACAGACAAATTCACTGAGGTGTAACTGACAACGCTGTCAGTGGTGCAACACCAGCAGCAATACTCATAAGTCAAAGCTGACAGGCAGATGTAGCAGACCTGTGTGTGTGTGTGTGTGTGTGTGTGTGTAAACGGAGTCCCAGATCGTGTTTGCTGCACTGTGGCATGTTCTCAGGTGCCTTGGCCTGGCTTTGAAACATTGACCCAATGTAAACACTGTTGTGACACCATGGCCAATAGTCTATCGAGAGCTAAGCTCCAGAGAGCACAAGCAGAAAGAGGGAGAAGCTCAATGCAGAGAAAATATGAAGCTTGTTACAATGTCTAACGGCTAGTGAAGCATTGATCCGAGAGCTAACTGAACTGAAAACTGGATGGACATTTGCATTGTTCCGTTATCTGCAACCATCCAGCAGTTTTGCTTGCAAAATCAGTAATGGCGCCCCTTTATTGCAGGCTTTTTTCTTTTTTTTTTTTCCCCCACAAGCAACACTGGAAGCTAACAGCGCCAGTGCCAGGCGAGCCAAAACTTTACAGTGCTGGTTACAGGTTTTTGTCAAACATAATCTCATTCGTATTATTGGCATATAAAGAGACCGCTTAAAAAGATTTATAGTGACATAAATATGCTGGGCTGAATTACAAATAGAGAAAAACGATTTCCTCCTGCAAAGGTGCAGAATAAAGCTGGTGGTCAGATGAGTGTTGTGGCATTTTTGTCTTCATTAGGTGCTTGACAGTGAAGAGACAGACAGCACCACAAGGGGAGGGACAGGTCTTTAACAGACAACATGGGCTGACAAAGTATTTCCCCAGTCACAGTTTTCAGTGATAGTTCATTGAGGTCAGCTTTGTGTGTCAGGGCCACAGTGTGGTTCACACCATCTACCCAGCTGTCCAATTGTCACAAGAACATCACTGAGCCTTCAACCTGTCTCTCTACAAAAACAGATTTCCTTGTAACTTGGCACTGTGGTACAAACTCTGATTACAGGGCATGTATATCCTAAAATTTTTTGGATGACATTTACAGAAAATATTGTGAGCTGACCTTGTGTTGTAATATTTGCAATGACTCACTACGCTTTGTGTAACAGGTTTTCAATGCTTCTAGTATTTGTGCTCACCAAGGCTAAACACAACCAGCAACCACCGCTCTAGTTGACACACACAGATTATATATAAACTCATCTTTTGTTGGTTTACTCCCAAAAGTATCTGGCTGCTTCTTTGACACTTTTCCTCTCTTAAAGCACAGGTCAGCATGTCATCGACTTTGTGAGGTGTAGTAACTGAATGAGCATTTACTGCTGATCTTTCACAAACTGCCCAATTTATTAACCTTTTCATTTTTTTCCTGAGTTGAACTGGAAACTTGTCAATGCTGCATCGGCTAAACCTCATCCAAGCAGCTCAGCTTGTGCGTTTGAGGTAAGTGAGTGGGCGTTTCCAATTTTCTCCCTCTTGCAGTGGAAGTCGGTATATTGCTGCTTACGCCTATAAATGGATTTATTTTTGGATCAAATTTAGCTTCTCGTTTTTCTTTTGATCAAAAGGTCTTAACCTCCTCTCATGCTTTGCTCTCAAACAAAACAAACAGAGCAACAACGCCAACACTTGGCGACTGGCTTTTTATGTGTTGATGCTTCTCTGTTAAGCTTTGTGTGAATTGGAAAAAGTTTGACTTTACAAAGTAGTGTTAGTTTAACAAACTGAGACACAGCAAAATAGACAGATATGACATAATTCAAGTTCACAAGTTTCCAGGGAAAAATCAACACTGTGTTAACATGTTGACTGGATTAAAAAAACAAAAGCAAATCTGGAGCAACATAAAGAAAAGCAAAATAACTGGATAGTGTAAGCAATCTTCATCTTCACAGATTTGAGATGTTTTGTACACACATCTGTAGCTTTAGAGTTGGAAATGTTGCCATTTTGTTAGGTTGAAGCTGACTGCAAATCACAGCGAATTAGGCATAATCTTTCACGCTATTAAATTTAATGCTGTGCGCAAATACAAGCACACTCACTGTAGCCTGAAATCCCTACACCAGAATCAGCCATTTGTGTCTTGGAATGAATCAAATAAGACAAAACATGAGAGACAAAGACAGTACAAGCTACATAAAGACAACAGAGAAGTACAGTATTGGATAAGTGTGACAGTACAGGAGGAACAGTGATAAAAACTGGCTCGTTGATACTACTAACGCCCAACCAAACAACATCCAGAGAATTGTGTTTTCTAACAACAGATGGGGAGTAGAGATGAGTGCATGCGCATCAAATCGATAATCTGCTAAATGAGTGACTCTTTTTGTTGAACAAAAATCATTTTCTGTAAGAGCAAAGAATTATCTTTAAATACACTCAACAAACAGGCTCTTAAAAGCTCAAACACAATGAAATCATGATTACTAATGCAGCTGAGTTTGCCAAAGTAAAACCAAGATAAGGGGAACAATGTAATTCCAAAAATTAAAACACTGCTTGTGTGTGTGTGTGTGTGTGTGTGTGTGTGTGTGTGTGTGTGTGTGTGTGTGTGTGTGTGTGCGTGCGTGTGTATGAGTGCCAATTTCAGGTGTCGCCAGCATGGGGATAATGGTAGTGTTGTGAGGCTCGGCTTTCTGATCTAAGGGGCTGTTTGAAGATAACTTTAAAATAACAACAGCAGCAGCTGGAAGAAAGGCAGGTAAAGGAGCTGACAGCACTTGTGTGTCTCCCCACAACATGACCTTTGACATATGGGGGCAGCAGGCTGCTGTGGGGGAGGGGTTTGTCCTTGCAACTAGTTCTAAGAAGCACAGGTGAAACCTCCCACACTGGACCTCCCAGTGGAGCCCAGATGGAGCCACTGACACAACAGGAGCCACAAAGGCTTCCTTAAGCTTCTGACACCTGGCACCACACAACATGATGCTGCATTCAGAGGTGTTGTAACTCACTTTATGTATGATATTGTACAAAACAGTGCTCTGACGGTGTAGAAACAGGGTATAAATGAGCTGCTGGTGATTGAATGATTTATCTGTCTGCACCACTTAAAGCTCTGGTGTGGGATGCCCTTGTCATCCAGCTGAAAGCTCTTTATGTGGATTGTTCTCATCAGCTGTAATTAACCAGAGGTGATGCAGCACTGCTGACCTTTTCTAATTGCTCCACATCCTGGAGCCTGCACTACCAATTAGCCAGAGCAGGCTTTCAGACTTGTGGATGAAAAGAGGGGAAAAAACTTGAGAGAGCTCACATTTAAGTTGCTTAGTCTGATTGGACAACACGTGTCTGTACAACCCTTTGAAATGTGACTGAAGGGAGCAAAGGAAGACATCTTAGTGGTTTTCAGCCATTTACTCCTGTGTGCTTAATTGCACTTTAACACAAGTGCAAGTATGAGCAGAGACAAATTATGCTCTTAAAATGTTAATTATTACTGGTATGTGTTAAGCAAAGTAAACAGATGCTGAAACAGGAAACTGAAGACAACATTTTAGACAGTGCACAAATGCTGCAGAGCGTTGTGTTCATACTCCGTTTGTACTGTTTTCCTTTGGGGGTGGCGCTGGACTGCAACCTGAGAATCCATGTTACCAGTGAGGGGGGCTGGAGTGGAGCAAAAACAGCTGACTCAGCCACCTGGAGCCAAATGTCTTGGCTTGCTTATTTCTGTGGTACTCCACCCTGATCCTAAACAACATGGATTTATCCCCTGTTTGCAGAGCTTAGACAACATACAGTCGAATGCAGAGAGGAGGAGACTGACATGCAGCCTGTCAGGAACTGTTGTTTTCAGACAGAGAAAGAGCTAAACCTCTCTGCACACGAATCTATTTCCTTGCACACATCATAGGCAGTAGTGACAACTGCAGCAGCAACTTAAGGAAGATCCTCTATGACTCAGTTACAATGACGATCATAATCTTAGGACAGTTTGTTTCACTGTTTAGTCAGAATATTTCACCTTTAATCTCCAGGACAACAACGTACGGTTAACCACGACATGCAGCATCAGATAAGCTAAACTCAGAGACCGCACAAAGACTCGTGAGCAGCCAAACGGACACAGTGCTGTAACCATCTCTCCTAAGAAACCCCCCAGGTTTGTCAGGTAAATAATTCAGCAACTTCTGTAGAGTGTCCCTGTCCTGCTGTAACCTCACAGTAAATCTGCTCTGGATCTGATGTGGGTGGGCATGGCCCCTGAAAAAAAAGCAGTTAATATACTTGTTGATCAACCAAACATCAGACAACATTTTATAATTAACAGTTAAACCTGGGAGGGCTTTTTTGTCCACCCGGGCACAGTGGAAACAGTTGTTTATTGAAACACACAGCAGCAGTTATGTGTACTGCAGTTATCTGGAGTTGTGTTTGTGTTCATCCGAATAATGCAAGCTCCATACTCATTCCTTTTTTAAGTGGTTTCCACCAACACCTGAGGTAAATATCTGGATCTTCAGCTACTTAATATTCCTATATGTTCACCACCTTCTCTCTAACTGTCTGCTGTTTGTTGCTTAGCATGTCGTGTACCATAGGTTTACAAAGGTTTAGTCAATGAAAAAATGCTGCCTGTTGTGAATGAAAAAGACTAAATTAGAGTGGGGAGAAGAAAGCTGGACACCTAAGTTATGACTTTATACTCACTATAAAGCTTTCAGGTGCTGCAGATTCAAGTGACTGTTGTGTTCACGTTGTCATTTGATTTGTTATTATCAAATTACTGATATGGAAAAAAAACGTTCTCTGGTTCCATCTTTGAAAAGTGATGATTTGCTGCTATTATCTGTTTTAAAAAGGGTAATTGAATATGTTTAGGTTTTGGACTGCTGTTTGGAGACAGGAAAAGACTTTGAAAATCGATGGGCACTTTTCAACTTTTTTAAAAAAAAAAGTGTTTAAGACTAATTAGTTAATTTTTCCCAGACCTACCTGCATCATTATTATGTGAAAGAATGTAACAATGGCGTCGAAGGATAAAGAAACAGAATGAATACTATACACCTGATGAGAAAGTATCAAGCTCCCAACTCACGTCAGCTTATGAAGTGCAGATATATTCGCCCACTCACGCTGACATACCTGTGACAAGCTCCCGCACTTCTGCATCTACGGTCTTTCTCAGCAGGCGTAGTAGAGCTGGAATACCTCCTGCGTTCCTCACGGCGATCTTGTTTTCGTCCATAGATTTGCCATAAACAAGATTTCTAACAGCTCCGCAAGAGTTCCTCTGGACCTCGAGGACCTTGTTGTCAAGAAGGTCCACCAGATGTTTAATTCCTCCCAGTCGACACACCTATGGACAATGTGTACGATCACCATTATCACATGGGAAAAGAATCTGACCACTAATGGCGTTTTTTCAGCTTATATACTGTGGAGAGCAAAATCATGCATTTATTCATGTGACAAGAGAATCTCCACACAGGGAATTTATTCATACCAGATACAAATTATTTGGAAAAGTAATGCTGATCTATGACTACTGAGAAAAAGCTTTAACCACAGGAGATAGTAGTTTGACGGACTGAATTTACATTTTCATCTGGAGCAAAGAATGAAGTGCATTGGGGAGAAAAATCATTCCATCAAAATAAGACTCTTGCTTTTTTTGTATAGTGTGAATCATTTTGTGAAATGTTGACATTTGGCATCTGAGAATAAAAAAAAAGACATTCTTCATATCTGATGTTTTAATCCTCTCTCTATGCCTTCTTATCAGAACTCAACTTCTTTTACCAAAATGCATTAAGATGAGAAAGGATGGGTTTGACCTTTAATGTTGATAAAAAAAACGGTTAGATGACAAGTTCCTGTGCGTCTCTTTAGTTCTAGTTAACCAATAAAGTTATGCTATGGTTGTTTTCTTTTCCTTGGCTTATGTTTTGTGTCTTTTTCCGATCAATGTGTTTGAATCTGCAACAGTTTTGATCTCTATGAGGGATCTGTCTAGCTCACGACACTTGGCATTTACATAATTATGCCATCCACAGTCTCGGATATCATAGTAATGACTCACCAAAGTAATTGCTAAAGTCTAGAAATGAGGTTAATGCACTAAAAATAGGCCCTATCATGCAACAAGTGAGATTAGCCAGAAAATTTGACAGATTAGCTACAATTTAATTGGGTGGTAAAACCAAAAGTGAGCCATAATGATGCTCATAATCTGTCAGTGCACAGGAAAACTGTGCCAACTATGGCAAGTATAAAAGGTTGGTGGGGTCTGTAGACTGTACCATTTACAATGGACTGTTAGGGTATTGATTTCAATTGTTTACCTTATAATTATTCTTTTCTTTTCCAAATACATATATTACCATTCTCAGGGTTTTGTTTACAGCTTGTCTGATCATCTGCACACTTGTTGCCCTGTTGGTCCTTTTGGTTTTTGCATACTTGGCTGCATTTGAGTAGAGTAGAACAAATGGTTGCACCCTCCGAAACAAAAGCCAGGTTGTAATAACCTGCTGCTTCCTTTTGAATATGACACTGTTAGATGCATGCACAGAAAACGTGCTTACTGTGCAATAATTATCAGAACATAACATGGTTTTGCACAGTTCACATGATCATTTTAACAGCAGGGGATCACTGGTCCAATACCTACCTCTGCCTTAACTCGATTATCGCCATAACAAAGGTGCTGCAGGTAGGCGGCTGCATTCGCCTGCACAGAGGGGAAGTGGTGCTGGAGCATGTGAATCACCTCTGTCAGCTCTGGGTCACGCCACGCAAACTCCCTACAATTACAGGTGAGGTGCAAAGGTATCAGCATGACGCCAGAAGGTAGGTAGAAAAAAACCCCCAACTGCCTCCTTAAAAAAAACACAGGCACAGTTTCCCTCAAAATGAATACTTCAGCACCTCAGGGCAAACTGATAAACCCAGGAAATTACATTCACATCCGGTTCTATATAACAATCCACTTTGGTCACACTTGGATTGCTGCTTTTCTGTATGCGGTACAATAAAGAAGGAAGTGAGGAATGTGGCTCTAGACCGCTTTTGAAATATACTAAGGGGCACTCTCGAGTCAATAAAAACATTATTGTGAATAAAAATACTGACAATTTACTGAGTCAAATATATTCTGTCAATATAATTTGCAAAGTGAAACCATGCCAGCATAGCAGTTGTATCACAAACATGATGGCGAAATTACTGTTGTTTTGAGTTGTGGCACATATGCTATTACATCACTGTGAGTTATGTGCAGCACGGCCCAGGCGGGTCAAACTCCTTTTGTCTTGATTATATCACTGCACAAAGAGCCTAAGCTGAAAAATACACAGTGCGTGTCCCAAGAGTGAAATCCTGTCAAATATTCTCGGGGAAATTTTTCTCCGGTTCACTTCCTAAACGGACCTGGGTCATAGTGGTCCCAGTGGTGTGCTCACTTCCTAGCAGTTACACTACAGCATCATACAGTGTTGTAAACAAAGCCCCCAATGTGCAAGGTCGGGGGTTTATAGCCGAGGTCAACTCGCTCTCTACGCTTACACACGTCTGTACGACAAGAGCAGACGCAGCGCTTCAGTGTATGTGAGAAGCCATTGTTAAGTGGCCAGGCGTAGTAGAGCCAGCTTAAAAGCTAGAGCTGCATGTGACTACCCAGGGGGCTCTGTGTTTGAATAGTAATCGGAGACTGGTGTTGACCCAGCAGAACAGGGATGCCCTGTAAGCATAAGTAGTCCCTTTGGATGCCTAGTTCCTGCTACACCGCGCTGGTTACTGACCATTGACTACATCAGGTATTGTAGAAACACGGCATTACATTAAAATGTCAGCACTGCTTACCTGGGATCCTTCTGAATGCTGTCTATGGACGGTGAGCGAGTGGCACCATCATCCATGACGACAGCCTGGCGAGCATAGTTGGGATCAGAGGGCCGGTACTGTGCTGAGCGATATGGGTCCGCATAGGTGGCCGCTGTGTTGAGAGCATAGTTGTTTCTTTGGTAGATCATGGCACTGCGCTGGCTGGGTGTCCGCTGGAGACTCCCCACACCTGAGGGGCCAGAAGACCAGAACCCTCAGACAGGAAATTTTAACAAAGACAATACTCCAACAAAGCCATGTGAGTGGAGGTTAGCAGCATTCAGACCTTTTCAGCTAGACTCCGAGCCTCGGACGCCGGTAGCAGACAACTTGAAACCAAGCAGAAAAATACAAACATGCGGCCGTTCCGACAGACTCAGCAAATTCAAAAATCTGGAAGCAGTTAATGATGAGGATAAAACACAGCTCCCATGGTTCTACAAGGCAGAAGTCCTCCTCTTCAAGGGGCTGTACGCTTGTAGTTTTGTTTTTACAAGATTGTATTTAACCAGAGTGATCCTGCTGATTTCCAGAGAGGACAGGAAGCCTCAACCTGCTCGATGATCCACAAATTCTTTCCTTACCGCCCCACCGTCCTTTCCGCCATTGTATTCAGAGGAAAACATTGCCAAACACAGCAGAGAGGCAATGGTAAACCACGGCCAGGTCCAAAAACAGTCAGAGATACAGTAGTAAAGCGGAAGCATCACAAGCACAAACATGCAGAGAAGCCATCCTTCCACACAACGTCCAATATTCAGCCTGACAGCATTTCGCTTCATTCAGTCATTTTCCCCTTTTCATTCGCTCCAAGTGATATTATGACCTAGTTTTTTATCACAATGGGTCACAAACACAGAACTGCATAAACAAGCGGGGATTTAGCCCTCCTTCTCACCAGAGCCACGTGACGTGTGGCAGCGTGACTGCTGCACTGGTCAGATCCCTATCAGACTTCCAATGGGACTGGGCATGTGCGTGCTCACAGAAACCAAGATGTCAACTTGCGGTGCTGCTCCAAAAACACAATTTCTCACATCAGTGCACTTCTATGTTGGGAAGTGACACCACCCTGCAATATGGTTATCTCCCAAAATGTAACCCTGCAGAGCCACAAAGACACTGGAAGACAAATTATAAACAACACAGTGTAGCTTTGCCATTTTACCACCTTCTCAGCCAAGGGCCAATATTTCTATTTAACATAAAAATCTTCCCGTTTGCAAAAATAAGTACAGTGCAAGCTTCCAGAAAAGAATGTAAGGAAAGCTGGCAGTGGAAAATGGCCCATTGAAATTTAATTTCGAAACGTAACAAAGAAACGCTGGGATCAAATTGGATTTTTCTAATGAGGTAGCTCTTACAAAGACACTGTATTGAACACTGAATTCAGCTCCGCCCCGTTCGCCTTTTCACAATATAGCTGGCATAAACACATTATAGTGGCTCGTCTGGGGGCTTCTTCACAGCATCAATAGCATTTATTAGTGAACTTATCGGTCTAAGCAGATCTCTGGTATGCCAAGGAGAAGGCTGAGTGGAGTGTGTGTGTGTGTGTGTGTGTGTGTGTGTGTGTGAGTGTGTGTCAGTGCAAGCTAAGCATCTGTATCTGAGGCAGGAGGGATGATGAGATGAGAATGCCAACATCAGGAGAGCTGGACGAGAGCAGGCTGTGGATGTGGGTAACCAAGCTGTCCCCTGGCCCCTCTATCCTTCTTCTCATTCTCAGTGTGACACACGGGTAATGGACTCCTTTGTGGCAGGATGACATATCAGTACCTGCCTATTAACTCATGTCTCACCCTTTCTGCCTGACAGTGGAGGGAGGAATGGAAGGGAGGCAGGGAAGGAGAGAGTGACATAGAGGAAGTAAAATGAAAAGCCAGAGAAAGAAGCGAGAAAGAAAGAGATGGCATACATAGCGCTAAAGGGCAGCTGGACAGAGAAATGGTGCTCGCCAAGAGTAAAGAGCCACGCAGATTAAATGTAGAAGACTTTGAGAGATTTGAGGACGACAGATAACAAAAACAAAGTACCCTGTGTCTGCATGAAATGAAAACTTTATGAGAGAAAAAATGCTGCTTATCTTGAACCGCATGACTCCATCGCATGAAGATACAGAGACTACATGAGAAGGGAGAAGAGAAAATGAAAGAAAACAGGTGGCAGGTTTGGAAATCACTCGGAGTGTGATCCGTAGCAAATACACTCAAAACAAAAACACTGTGGCAGACCAGTGTACATGTCAGGACTAACAAAAATAAGTTCATATTTGGAGCATTATATGACATTAAAGGATAAGTCCTCTCCAATTCTCCTTCAATATTCTAGTGTTTTAACAATTTTAGCTAGCTAGCTACAACAGTTAATTGAATACATGCTACTCCAAATCAGATATTAAATGTAAAAAAAGTTCTACTATAATATAATAATTCTAGTTATATAGTTGCTCAATAATTAGGATTATTCTTTAATAGAAGTTATTATATTTTTTTCCCTAAATCATATCGTTTCCTTGCTGAAATATTCTTCAAGCCCACTGCTGCACTGTCACCTCTGTTGTCAGATGATGTGTCAACAAGCCAGCAGACAAAATCACACAAACAAAGACAAAAATGTTCCGTCAGTGTCATGAGACACCTTTTCAAACACCTGCCCAAAATGACACAGAGGGTACCACGTAATCACGATCATCTTTCATTTAAGTCTTACTTTGTATTAAAAACAACAACTTTACAAATTAAATTCACACAACAGCAGCAGGAGTACGGCCGTACCTACACTGATAGATTGTGTATTTCATATCACTACAATCTGACAGCTCGTAGACAAGAAGCAACAGAAAACACAGAGATTTGTGTGTTCTGGATATTGTATTAATATGGTGATACATCCGTACATAAGTTATATACCATAAAAAATACTGTGGTACCAACCGGAGGTGCTCCTGTAGAGGGTGCCTTGCTGGGTGTGGCTCGGGCTGCGGTACAACGGGCCCTGGAAGGTCCGATCCTCGTAAATCGGTGCAATGTGGCGGTCTGGGGACATGGCTGACCTTATATCCTGGCCCAGCTGACTGTGTTGACTGGCATACGAGCTCCGTACTCCTGAAGATGCAGAAGAGTGGTTAGTGGATGAGTGGTCTCACAACTGGAGTGTCCAAGGTTTTGAGGCCTTTACGAGCAACAGTCTATCAATAAGCTGACACATGTCCTGTCAAAGTGTCATAGGGAAAGACCCTGAATGACTTTCAGCCTATTTACTGTCTAAAACCTGAGAATGTAAAACACGGAGCAGACAAGAAGAAGCACATAAAGAATGGGAAGCATTTGCTTACAATTTCATCCTTTCTTTTAGCTTGTAGCTCACTTGTATTAGACTTTCAGATTCTGTACTCACACTTTTAGGCAGCCATTGCTCCCAATTATTCTGTTATGATATGAAAACCGTTAAAGAGACTTGACACTTGCCTGAGTTAGGTAATCAATCATATTAAACAACATGCCTCCTTTAATTGTTTGTCAAAGTTAGTGTCATAGTAGCCTGGTAATACAATGCAGCGATTTACAAAATGTGCTCTTCATTACCATATAACAATACCAAAACCCTGATAAACATAAAAGCGGACATGGCTGTTCACTGTGACCCTGCAAATTCATTTTCATGCAGGGTGGAAGTGAACTGAGACCAGTATATTACAGGTAAAAGTATCTATCGGATAAAAGTGATGTATACATATAAAATATAAAGGAATAGAAATTATTTAAAAAAAAAATTGTGATTATGATATAAAAAGTATAAGGTGGTAGAACAACAATGATGTTACCATAAGATGAAAAAATATATTAACAATTCCCTAAAAAGCTGCAGAGCCGTGGCACACAAAGCCAACTTCAAAGAGCTAAACACCGGAAAAAATCGACGGCTGCGTCGCCTCGTGTCTTCTGTTGCACTTAAAAACAACTCAAAGATTTAAGTCCAGCAAGATGTCAGAGAAACGCCAGCACTGACGTCTGCTGTGAACCTGCCTGAATGGGAACGACTAGTCTGTATGTGTACTCCAAAGAACGTTGCAGGGAAAAGAACAAAACAAACTAGGCAGCCATAACCATAGCACTGTGGATGTGATTAAACAGTCTGGTATGCCCAAAATACAAACTGAGAATGTGTCTGATAAAATGACTAAAACTGGCAGGATAATTTTGTGCCTCGCTTTAAACTGGTGCTGTCAGCCTCTGCTTGTGGAGGCAGACAAGGTGTAAGCGAATAATAAATACAGCATTAAATGAGTAAAATCAGCCTCTGATGAAGGAGCAACCAGAGCTGACGGTGCTGGACCGATGCGAGCCAATCAGAGCATGGCTGGAGCAGATGTTGCAAATTGTGTGATATGGGAAACAGTTTCTGTAATCTGCAACAGGGTAAACTGACAGGGGCGAGGAAAAAGAAACACTCAGGTGAGTTATCCAATTAAAACTCCTTTCCATAAGAGTCAGTATAACAACAGGCTTCAGGGATGGTGTGAAGCAGCAAGTCCCGTCTGATTCAGATTCAGGGCAGATGTGAAACAATGAATGAGGCTACATCGATATCTGTTGCTCTGAGTCCTTCCTAGTTATGAAGACCCACAGCTCTGAGACTCCTCGCAGCATCATCTTCATTTCCTTACCATCTAAAGTCATAGTGCCTTCAAATGAACACAAACACAGGACCTTATCTGTGACTGCTGATGTGACAGTTCCTAACATTTTTTTTTTTACCATTCATAAAAAAGTCCTGTAAACTTGGGGAAGTCCAGGAAAATAGAATTTTAAAAAAACATAAAAAGCAAACAAAACAAAACACCCCCTTGTACAATGTAATCAGATTCACATGTTGCGGTTCTGGTTCTGGTGTCAAGAGAGAATGAAAGTAAAACTAAGTGAGTTTTATGTACTTTACAGACATTCTAAGAATTATTTTCACCATTTGCATTTTTTTTAAACATTTTTATCATAAATATCATCTTGTTTAGGTTGCTTAGTTACCATTACCGCATATGCAGAGTCATATTTAAGAATAACACAGCAGACACTTGCATTTTGATTGTCAATAGCAGATCAACTACATCGTGGACCCTCAAAGCAAATACACTAAGCAGAGTGTCCCATATTGCTGCACTGGTGCCTATTAGCTGAAGATCAGGGTGCTTTCAAAGTTAGGAGGTGGAAAAAGAAGGACATTGTGACCCTGCAGCATGCTCTATGTTCATAGTGAAGCCCACTGCCGGCAGTTTAAAAGTGCCTGCTGGTCTGGACCCTCCCCAGATCAACAGTAGGGTTAACAGGAACAGGAAAGCTGCAGTAAAACAAAACAGCAGTAAGAAAATAAAATGTTATGACTAAAACACAAAACTAGAGTGAATCTATGTTTCTGCATTTGTGTTAAACCTCACATCAGTGAAGCTCACTAAACTGTGAAGCCCAGCGGACCACCATACAGTTGGCAACTAACTGCTCATTGCACATTTCACGAGCCTCCAAACGTCACTTGGGTCCTCTCCAACTGCACAAGCTCAGGCGCAGGCTGCTGCTCAACAACAACTCTGCCACGCAGAACCAACTAAATGAGGGATTCCTGTCAGTCTGAGACGGAGGAAATTAATAAATAAGAATGTTTGCCTCCTCTGGGAGCACAAGGCCTCAGGGGGCAAGGTGAATGAAGATTTTAGATGTAGATAGTGGACCAGACTGAGACTAACCTCAGCAGTTAAGAAGCTGAGCTCGGAGGGGCATCAGACAGCTGGTCAAAAGACCCTGGAAACCTCTAGCCACATAAAAAATACATAAAAGAATGAATGAACTAGATAAATAGTTAATGTTTATTAAAAGATGGTTGTAGTACAGATTGTGCACTGGCTGAAACTGGTTTACTCAGCTAGTATTTTTAAAAAATATTAGGAAAATACCACAACTTTCAGTTTTACAGTACATTAAGTTCTCATTGGCTACCGGGTAGTGGCAATGTCATAATTTGACAGAACATCTTTCTTCTCTGTTAAAAAATACATACATCCTGGTGGTCGAGCAAGAGGAAAGTAATTGTGCAATCACTCCAAAAACGGTGCTGTTGTAAAATGTGCAGATGCTCAGTTTATGTGCAAACTACTTGATGCTAAGATGCCAAAATACAGATTTTAAGATTATGTTGAAGGCAGTTTAGGATTTTCTTTTAAAAAATAAAAACACAGATAGACTCAGGTGAATGTCACTGTCTGTTTCTGCAGACAACCTGCACTCTTTAGATATTTTCTTGTCTGTGTTCAGAATGTTGTGTTTGTAATCCACAACGGACAAATCCTACTTATTCTGTCTTTAAGCTTTGAATAATGGTTTTGCCCAATCTTTATTTTATAACTGTCTGCTTAGCCATCAGACATCCGTGGAGTTAGAAACAAGGCTTTGTGTGCTATTCCTTGAAGACTTTATTCAGAATGTTTTTGGCTCAATTCCATCTGTCAGTCGAGTGCTATTTTATTGGTGTACTGTCTGATGATGTCTGAGGTTGCATCTTCATTAAAAACATATTTCTTTTTAAAAATAACTAGAATAAAAATATACTTTTTACTGCCTGTACAACAAGTTGGCCACCTTCTCCTTCCAACCACTTGATGGGTGTACCCCTTCACTGTTTGTTCCTGGGCAGAAAATCTGTCTCACTCCTCAGCGCCTAGCAGGTTGTCTCTCCATTGTTTAAGAGTTGGTTGGTGGAAACCAAGTCATTTTAATTAGCCATTTGAAAGAAATTTGTTTTCAACTCTGTTTAATAAAAGCAATGAGCCACTTAATGCAAGGCTTTTAGAAGAGCTTAGAGGCTTTTGGGCACTCCAGGGCAAAAGTCTCTTAGCTTTTAGTGTGCTCTCCTGTGGCCTTTTTCCTAAATGAAACATTGCAGCAGCAATATATACTGTAGGCTTGCAATTTTAAAGTTAGCAATTGTTTGTAAGTATAAACTACACATAAACAAACAATCTGAAATGGCAGGCATGCTGTAGAGCAGGGCAGGGAGTAAAACAGTAAAACTGAATAATGCTGCTGCTGAGTGCTGTAGTTGCACACTCAAAGGCCCACGAAGCCTTTCACTCTGTGGCAGTGCACACAATAGCCACTAGCAGCAGCTTGGCAGGAAATCAGTTCAGCTTCTCCTGTTCAAAGGTTTTTAAAGGCAGTGAGGATACGAAGAGAGGGGAGGCAGCGGGAAGACATAAAGAAAAGCGGGAGCAACGGAGAAGAAAGCAGGAGAGAATTTAAGAGGGGAAGGGAAAGAAAAGAATGAAAAGAGGGTTAATGAGGCTGTCCAGGACCACCAGAGGCTTCTCATCATCATGTAAAGCCTGGCCACATGAACCGCGCTTTTGGCACAGCTGTGACCGAGTGCGAGGGACAGAATCTGCCAGACACAGGAGTCTCGGTGCATATCTCTCCCTCTCAGCAGCCCGACTCCTGAAAGTAGCAACATTCAAACAACCTTAGAGGAGACTAATCCTTCTGTATTCTGCTCCCTTGACAGAGAGGCTGCAGTCACTTCTAAAAGCATCTGCAAATTGTCAGGGAGAAATAACATACTGCTGTCTATTGAGGATGAATGGCCCACATTCCTGGTGCGTTATAGTCATTTAATTCTCCCCCTCAGCCCTCTCACCGTGGCTTTAACAGATTACACTTGGCAGAGGCTAGATGAAGGGCGGTGGCAGCTTGGCGCGTGCTTACTCTGGAGAAACAAACACTTAAATGGATGCAGCTGACTGCATTCCTCAACAAAAATCATTTAGAAGAATGCTCTCTGAACAAGCAGGAGAGCTAGCGTGATCACCAGAAAATCATTATGCATAGAAGTGAGAATAGCTGTAAAAACACTGTGTACCACAGCTAAGGCCACCATGGCGGCTTGGCTATCAGGTTGAGAACGCACACATGCCTATATGCCACTTCCTTTTCCTCTGTCTTTGTCCCTCTCTGCTCTGAAATGGACTTTGGGCGTAATGAGCACATTATTAGAGACAATTTGTCTTCATTTTCCATTTTTCAGCAGCAGAGGGAAGGTATGACTTCCTGCCAATGACAGTGCAGCAGGGGAACCAGGTGGGAGGTAGGAAAAAGAGAGGGATCGGGAAGAAGAAAGATTGGTAACGACACATAAAAAGGAAAAAAAATGTTAAAGCAAAGTAGAGGTAAGGAAAGGAGGAAAAACCTCTTCTGATAGATAACGACAGAAAAAGACCAACAGCGAAAATATCAAGGTTAGGCTGTCAGATGGCGTTTGCCAAATTCTTGCATCTAAACCTGATCATGTGATCACCCCATTTCCTTCCACTATGGCTCATCAAACACTTGTGACATATTACTGTGTTAGAGGTAACGCTCCACTGAAGTATATGTTAGAGTAAAAGGGGACGGGTATGAGACAGACAGGAGGCGAGAGGAGAAGGAGGACATGGGAGGATGCTGAGGGGAGGGAAAACGAGAGAGAGAGAGAGAGAGAGAGAGAGAGAGAGAGAGAGAGAGAGAGAGAGATGAAAACTAGGTGCGAGTCTAACTCTCCTCAGAGGACAGACACTGAAAACCCATTTGTGTCTGTTTGAGACACCATCACTCATCACAGTATGACATAACTGCCTGCTTACAGGAACCTGAAAATGAACGTATGACAGAGGGGTAACGCCTTCACAAGATGAGGAATTTTGGTAATGAGAGGTCACACAACTTCTGTGATTTAACGATGGTTTGGATCGCTCAAGTCCAATAAAGAGCAGATTGATATGTGTTACAGGCGGCCGGTGCCAAAGAAGATGGGGAAATGCAACAGACCTCTTCTGATCTCTGAAAAAAGTACCACGACACAGAGAAGACGAAAAGTGAAGACTCTGTGGCCCCAAGGTGCTAATACTAGCATAGAAGCTAGCACCCAAAGCTACAACAAGTAATCTGTTTAGTATAATTCATACATTTTTGAGAAAAAGAGTATGTTTGCTGCAGATCAACTTTATAATTTCTAGTGTTTAACAACATTGTTTTATTATTTATTATTTTAAAGTTTACCCATATTAAGTATGAGGTTACATAATGAAAAGTAAATATTATTTTTAATCATTAACATAACAAAGACCTGTTATGTAAGATTCAAACTAAAAGATGAATACATCTCTGGTCCCAAGTCCTAGACCAACTGTGTAGATTGTGTAGTTAATGTGCATGTGATCTTGCAGCTAAAAACACTTTGATAAACACATGGAAATGAGTTGGAGATGACCATTTAACCGAGAACAAATAAAAGACATGTGCAAACATGCAGCACCTACATGCACACACGATACACTGAGGATAATGGGAAACTGTCAAAAACATCCAAAACTGTTCACCTTGAACGTCATCATCAACCAGGGCATCTGAGGATATCCCCACGCAGCATGAAGTTAAGCACAAAAGAGTCCATTAAGCGTGTGACGATAATACATTTAATTGCTGAGTAAGCGCTTCTATTACCTTTTGGAGGAAAACAAAAATGTTTTTGGATTTTATGGTGGAACTCAGCGTGCTGCAGTTATAAATGACAGCTAATGTTTCCCTCTCAAGCTGAAAGGTGTTCACATACTACTGTAAATTTGAACAAGGGTGTTGATCATGCTACCTGATAACCATTATGCTAACTGTCAAAATTATTCTCTTATCCGCAAGAGCTGCCTTAAAAAGTGAGGGTGGAGAATGAAGAACGAGCTGGGCTTTTGCTGTGAGACAAAACTGATTTGGACAAGATACAACAGTAGCCAGGGCTCACTTTCTGCCTCTTTTTACAAATAACAATAATAACAATAATAATAATAATAATAATGATAAAATTAAAGAACAGCAGCAAGAGTCCTTTTTTGACATCCTGTTATTTGAACTTCCTACTTTGAAGTGATGTAGAAGTGTCCTACAACGTGTCACTGTGACATCACTGGTTAGGGATGTTCAAACTAATTGACATCACATTACATGAATGACTTGAATTAAGAGTTCCTTGCATATGATATTACTTAACATACAACAAATTAGGCATTTAAGCATTTTATCTCAATTTATGCCATTTTAATTCATGTTGGAGGTGTGGCCAAACATTGACAGTAATACGTTGTGCTCAGTGGCTCAGAGACCATGGAGCTTGCCCACAGTGAGTTTGGCCTTGGCCATACACACACACACACACACACACACACACACACGTGATGACACACAGCATCATCGACACACAGTGTAATGTCAGCTATCTCAAGTGTGTGCCAGTGCAAAAGATGGGATACTGAAGCAAAATAAAGAGGATGACACCATGTGCTGTACTTTTCCTTCCTTCACTATTGCCCTTGGCCTTTTTTTTAATATAAAACAATGCAGCTATTCTACAGAGACATTTTAAAACGGTTGTCTTCTGGTCTGGGAGTCTAAATGAGTTATTGCGGACTGTTGAACTGATATACTATAAATGGCAGTTTGTGTGTGTGTGTGCATTTGAGCACCTGTGAGGCTGTCAGGTCGCGTCATCCTCTCGTAAATATCGTAACTCTGGGGTCCATAGGGGTCAGTGCTGTGGAGCATGGAGCGGGGCAGAGTGGAGCTGTAGTGCTGGGGCACCGCGGTCATGCTAGCCCTGACTGGAGATGACGAGTGACTAGGTTGCTTGGTCAGTGGGGGGTTGACGCCATCCACCATTGTCAGAGGTGAGCCCATACGGCCTGATGATGATCCTGCAGAGGCCTGATAAGGTGAGGTTGTGCGGCTGGCGGTGCCCGATCGAGAGTTCGTGGAGCCCATGCGTCGCAGTGCAGCAGGAGAGTTTTTCTGTGTGGAGTAGGGTGACCCGCTGCCACCGCCGCCGGTGGTACTGGAGCGCTGGGCAGAGGGTAAAGTTGTGGAAAAGATGCTGGAGAGGGGTTTGGGTTCAGTTACAATGGGGGAGCCGTAGGCACTGCCAACTGAGGTACGCAGGGAGCCGCGGGAGGGGGACATGCTGCTAGTGTACGCCGGTGAGTGAGAGCGAGAAGGCACTGAGCTTACCCTCCGCATAGCACGGCCAGGCACTGCTGTCGTTACTGCTGGGACCTGCAAGTCAGAAAGAAAATAACATTGTTTTATGAATTTGTTTGTTGTAATATCTGCTATAAATTAACTTGCAATGATAATGACATGCAAAATAACCCTGAATTACATAAACCTATTCATTATAGGGCATGACTTTACTGTAGGCTATATATATTTTTTATTTCCAACCCCCCTTCTGTTGTGTGTGACAGTGCCATTTGGTTTCTCAGTGGTCTGTGTGTACAACGCTGTATGAAGCATGATTATGTTGCCGTGTACTGTGTACCTTCTGTGCCCCTAAGCACTAAATCACTACCTTCACAGAAAAAACATGCAACTGTAATTTTGTTGGTCTTTTATGTAATTAAACTTGACGAGCCTTTGAACATTATGAACAATGACTGCTTAATTAAAAAATAAACTGTATGTATATATCTGTTAGTGTAATTTAGGAGACACAATTTGCACTTGACAACAGGAATATGTTGTAAGTGCAGTTGCTGGCATGCAATACCTGGGCTGAAGCCTGGCCCTCGGCCCTGGCATTCCTCACCAGGGTACCAGTGCCAGCGCCTGGAAAAGAGTGCTGCATCCTCAGCTCAGCCTTGCCAACGTTTTGGCTGCTGAGGTAGCCACTGCTGGCGTCCTGGTAGCCGCTGTCCGAGTACGAGTTCATCTGGGTTGAGCTACGCGAATTCCCCGCAGACCCTGAGAGGGGGGGGGCGGTCAAGACAGACAAAAATGAAATGCAGTGACAAAGGGGAGTGGAACAGGAGACAGAGACATCATAAAAGGTTTCATAACCTTTACCTAGACAGCATTACTAATGACAAATGGCACAGGATGGGGGAGAACTGCCCTACAACCCTGTGATATATCATTCAGCCATTCATAAACTGTGATGAAGGACAGTTGTTATCAGTGATACTCAAAGTAAGGGGCAAGAAGAAACAGCGCTCTGTATCAGCAATGAAACAGTTTGTAGCTGAAGAATTTGAGAACATTCAGAGTTTGAGAGAGAGGACTGCAGAGGATGGAGAGAAGGAAATAACAGACCCTCACTTTCATGAAGGGAGGACTGCTCCGGGGAGTACAGAGACACCTGCTCCGACTCAGTCCTGATGCGGTAGCTGGGCGACTGGGAGCTGTCAGTCACCCGAGACTTTGTGTCCCCTGAGGCAGAGGCATCTGGGAAAACACAGCAGAGGACAGAGTCAGACGCAGACAAACGGAGTTCTGGCTTTGGATGGAAAGATTATAACAGCCATTAAAGGCAGGAACAAGATTTTTGTTCGAGTTAAGAGGAAACAATAACAGACGATCATTTCTGCAACATTAATTTCACAGTTTGTGTACGGTTGGAGTCATAAAATTTTACTGCCATACTAATTTGGGAAGGCGAAATTGAGTAGTACGTCACTTTGGCTGTGTATACAACCGCGCTCCAAATAGTTTCACTGCTTTTAACATGTCTCTACATCGCCCCCTCTCTTCAACAGGAACTGGAATTAGCCCTGTAATGTCTTTGCGCTCAATGTTTCCCCACAATCAGTATCTAGTTAAGCGTGACCCGTGTCAATGGGTTACTCTGCAATCACTAGAACAATAGGCAGCAAGTGGAGGGGAACAGGGAGGCAAACATTGGCAGCCGGGGTCTAGCTAGTGTGAGAGTGAGTGTTGAACCCCGTGAAGAAGCCACCTTGTTACCTAAGCTGACCTGTTGGATAAATCTGTTGACACAAAGGCCTAGTGTGTTTGACAAGCTGGCACTTTGTGCTACCACCTCTGAGGATCTAAGGGTGTTTGCCAAATTTCAGATGGGCCTCAAAGGGGTCTGTCAGAATACACATTTCACATGGTCAGTTGTGCCGGTACCAAAAAACATCCTCACTATACTACAAAATAACAACCGTATAAATTTAAGTTATCGGTTGCTTTCTCACTCGCCCATTTGCTGCCTCTTCATCTTTTCAAAATGGCAAAAGATTTATATGCGGTGCCACATTTCCAAAGCATTTAGTAATCATTAAAAAGAGATAATGTTGATATTTACATCTCATATTTTATAATACATATGCTGTTGGACTGAATTCCAGTAAAGGAAACCATCATGTCTAAAGTTGTTTTTTTTTTTTTTTTTTTTTTGAAAAGCCGTGGCATCAGGATCCATTTTTTCAAATGCAGTGGATTTTCTGAATTTATCCCTGCAATGCATTTGTAATGTAACCAGTGGCACCACCGCATTACAGTCAGACTTAATTACAGTTTTATAAATCACCTCTTGACAGAACTGTATGATGTTTAGTCAGCAAAATATGATTTAAAGAAAACAGCATAGATTAGAAATTAAGGCTACTTAAGTGGTAAGTATACTACGCTGACAGCACAAAGGCAAAGAAATGTATTGGAAGCTGTATTTGAACTATGCAATGTTCATCTGGGTGATGCGAGGGACTTGTTTAAGTATGTGTAGTAGCAAAAAAAAAGACCAAATGGCATTTATGTGTCCTTTAAACTTAAGTAATGACACGACTGAACAAGTCTTCTGTCTCCTTCCATTCTATCAGTGAGTCTGTGTCTGGCACACAGGGTGTCGTTTCAGACCACAGGGTTTTTATACTGAGCCTTGACCCTGTTTGATAAATGAGATGCCAAAAAGCCAGAACAGAGGAGGCACAGGAAGAGAGGGAGACAGCAAGAAAACAGAGGGAGACAGGAGTCCCTTTTCTTCACACACTGAAGATGAAACATTGCTGGCTTCAAATATCCAGGTATGGCAGGGGCTTTTTGGCATATACAGCTGGGTCGCTTATATGAAATAATTTAATACTGTCAATGTTGCTGTTTTCACACATGTCCTCTCTGGATACAGTATTCTGTTTCTCTCTGAGACACTGAAGAAATGACTCATCTTTTCTCAGACCGGTAGCCTCTGTGATGAATTTTAAAACCTTTATTGTTCTTTCTCTAGCCTTAGTAAACCCACATGACTAAGCACCTGTCGGCATCTCATACATTGTTTTGTTTATAATTAATATCATATTAGATGTACTGCTGCCCAGTTCACATGGCCCAGAAGCATTCACACAGATAAGTGTCTGCATGTTGTAAGAACATGCTATTTGGTAGGTATTTTATTGGCTTCGAAGAGCAGCTTTAGTGTTGCTGTCCCTTATTAATGTGCAGGAAAAATCTCAATAAATTCCAACAACAGGACTACCTTTTGTTTTCACATCCACCTTAAAATTGACAAACTGGACATGACTGGACAATTAATGTGGATGCTAATACCAATTTTGAGTGAGGTTGAAAACACGTATTCATAAGCATTTTAAGGACCACAGGCATACAATTCTGAGCTGGTTAAACATCCAAGGGACTGGGAACAAGAATGAGCGGGGAGAAGTACGTTCTGCTATTATGAATAGTTAAAAAACAAAAACATAAAATCAGGCCTGCTAGCTTCATGAAGTATAATTTCCATGAAACCCAAAGTAAGTGAATTCAATAACAAACTGCTATAAACTATGTGGAAGACTCAGCTGACTCTTGTCATCTACATACTGTATTCTGCATCATCCTCCTAAAAAGGTGTGTTGCAAGAACTATGCAGATTGCCATAGAGTTTTTTTTTTAATTAAAGACAGTATGAGGTCTTTCTCTGAACATGATGCTGACATGTTAAACTGTCATGTCTGAAACACAAAAAGCAGCTATACAAAAAGAGACAAGGGACAGCAACATAGAGAAAGCTTTCATTCTGCTGTGTTTGTCTTCTACTCTCAGTGGACATGAGGTGTGACTGCATTGACATTTCCCGGGGCTAAAAGGCTCGTTTCCACAGTAACACTTCTATCCCAAACTCTCAGACAATGCAGACATACAGTGGCTCATGAGGCCAATAATCCTTACAGACAAATGTGGCCCATTATGCTCTGTGCCACACATTTAGAGTTTAATTCATTTAGATTGGTTGGAAAAAAAGTGCATTACCACATCTGACTATCATTTATCATCTACAGTACAATGAGAAATCAATACGAAGCAAAACAGTGATTGTGATTAGTCTCCGACTCTGTTCCAACACTAATGAAATGTATTCAGCAAGGAAATGGGGAGTGGGCAGCAAATGAGAAAACCGTGTAGTATTAATATTCCCAATGCATATGTACAACTATAACCCCCCATGGGCTCTTCTGACAGGATCGACAATAAAAGATTAATGACCATTGCAGAAATTCGCTAAGTTCCACTACACAATTAATAAGCCATGAAATACATTAGTATATTCAATTCATTATCTGTTCTTTGCTGAATATCCTTGCAAGGATGTGAACTAAACAAACAAGAGACCAAAGGGGTCTGGAGGAGATCCTTCCGCTCACTGATGGTGTTGTGTGTGTGAGTGGGCAGAAATAGCTTAGATAAATATTAAAACAAGAATACGCCTCAGGCTGTCCATTACTGAAAGCTCGGTTGAAAAGGCTCATGTTAGTAATGATTATTGTGGAAATGTAAAACATGTCTGCAACAAATACACAGGCAAACACAAAGTAAGACAGACGCACATACGCGCGCACAATCCCTGCTGACTACGTTGAATAATAATTCAAAAGCACTTAACTGAACTGTTAAGCCCTACTTATGTCACTATTTTAATCACTTTAATACTAAACAGTCCCACTATCACTTAGACTGGACCTCATGAGGTAAACCATGGGTATTTATGGCCGTCATTGACCACATGACTATAGGTCTTAATCAGGGTCAAACAGGAACAGAAATGAATCAACAGTACTACCACTATGAGATATAGAGCCACAGGTTGCTTCAAACATGGTTATATAGGCTGCATGAATTCTTTTGTTGGGAAGAAGGATAATGATTTAATTATTCTGGTATTTGTGTTAACATACCTGCAGTTCTCCAAGGCAGGGACTTCTCAGACGAGCTATATGGGAGATAAAACAAAAGATAAAAAAGTGAATACATGCTCCACCAAAGACATGACTGAAATCACCTGGAAGGACATGTTGGGTCCTAATATACTCCTATCTCCTTGGGGCGGTCATGACAGGGTCACAGATAGTAATCGCTGCGTCTCAGATAAAACAGCCAGAGGTTCAGGGTATACCGCCTAAGTGCAGATTTAATGTTCACAACTCAGATATGAAGTCCATTCCTGTCATCCGTGTTTATCGAGACCTTAAGGTGTCTTTTGGTGACAGCTAGTGTTTTGTTTGAGGACCCGTCAAAAACTATGACTGTGGGACTGGAAGCCGTTTTTCACCTGTGGCTTTAATAATAATAAACCAAAGAGCCAGGGGATGGGATACATCCTGATAGGACCTGAAACTGAGCACAGACAAGCAAGACAAGCTCCCAGAGTAAATCAGAAGTGATCATACAGTACATTCACTCCGTGTACAAGCTCACAGTGTCCTGACATCCTCACACAATCCTGACATGAGTGCCAGTGTATATTCCAGCACTGAGAGAATCTCATAGTGATGTTCAGTCTCTAGAGAATAATGCAGGAGAATAATAGTCCAGCAAGACAGTGATGGCAGTTTGTGACTATTATCCAGCCCCAACCACTGAGGATACCAGGCAGCAAAAACAGAAAGGATACGCGTGACAGTGTGTGGTGATTGATGGTGAGTCGCCCTGGTTCACTGGATGAAGGATCATACTTAATGGAAAGCTCAGAGCAGGAAAGCATCCAAGCACCCAGCAGACGATGGCACACATCCCGAAAAGATCCCTGATGAATTTTCAGAATCTGCATATTGCCACCAGCCTTTAATTGCTCTACTGCGCTGCTGATCTCATTTGGAAAATGTCTGCGGCCTCACAACTGCTATGAAAGATGTAACACTTCTGTTTGCAGTTTTCTAGTGGGTTACTGCACGTCAGTGACTCCTCTTTTTTCGTACGCACTGTCGAAGTTAGTAAAATGTGAAAATGTGAGATGTCTTCTGATGAAACCCCATCTTATCAGCCTTTGGCCTGAAGTATCCATGCCCGACAGGAAGAAAGCTACAAGGACTGGAGATTTCAACATTTAGCTGGAGTTTTACTGATAAACCCACTAAAGCTGGAAGTATTCCATCCCACAAAATAGGAAGCAGGCTGTGGGGGAAAATCCCTGCTCTACTACAATGATAAATAGGTCTGCTGTGCAACTGTAAAACTGGATTTATAGTTGATGCAAGCGGTTAACAGTCTGCCCATAGATCCCTACAGTGCACAATCAGGAGGTGATCGTGCTTTAATCATATTACCTAAATGTGTTGACATGCTTTCATTTACTTTGTGATAAAGAGTAACTGCTCACATGCACACTGTACTCAAGTAACTTTAGCATTATGTTATATCTCACTGCCTAATAGAAGACTACTGCTGCACAATATGTTTATGTTGATTTATTCAGAGAGTCACCATCTTGGTGAGCAGAAGGTCTACAGTGTAATTAGTTGGCTGGATGTGTGTTCAGAAAGGACGAAGATTACTGGGAGTCTCTCACAGCTTCCTTTATGTTGTCCTTGCTCTCAACAATTTCTACCAGTATCAGAAAAGCTTTGGAGAGAACAGAAGCAACTCATGTTGACCAATCACAGTTCTAGATGCCCAGACATGTCGTTACATTTTTGAGGAGGCGCACTACAGCTTTGGTTTAGCCTGCACACTTTACTGTGCTAGGTATGGCACAACCCTTAACAGACAAGTATGAAATCATCTTATGCCTTGACCGAACCTTCACAAACGTAACTGCATTCCAGCAATCAAGGTGTCAATTTATACTGGAAGAAAGGTTGGAAAAGGGAGAAAATTACAGATCACGCTGAAGCACATTTGCTGCTCTTCATTTTGCTCTTTAGCTTGTTAGATGATTGAAAGCTTTTCTCCCAAGTACTACTTTGAACTGAGAGCCGATTATATTCAGTTTAATACAGTATTTCTAGTTAGTCCTCTTTTAACTCAGACTTTGACCAATCATTTCTTTCAAATTTTTGTCCACGTTAAAATATGTAACAAAAACAAAAAAACACTAAATATATGTTTGTTCAGCTGATCAATACTGTTTGATTGAGAAAAGGACATTTTTTTGTTACTCTTCAGCAAATGCACTGCACTCAAATGATTACTTACAGTCAAGGCCTCGGCAGGAAGGAAAATGCAGCCACCTAATAATTGTAACTGATGTATGTACCTATGAAAATACTTTCTGACCAGAGGGAAGGGAAAGCCATCCACTTTCTCTTAAACCATTTTTCCAAGGCTGGTTATTATGGCAGGAAGAGGCCAAGCAGGAAACCTCGGAGCAGTGTTCCCACTCTTTTCTTTTTAATATCCCTTTTTGTTGCTGGTCATTACTATCAACCACCTGATGTTGCAACTGCTGCTATTTTTCCATCTAAGGTGACACTCAATGAGCTTTAGAAGCACGTCTCTCAGAATTTTAATGAGCACACAGGCAATTAAAAAGAGGAAGTTGGGCCGAGTTGTGCTCCACTGAACCATGGCAGATGAAGTAGAAGAATGGCTACCATAATGATGATGCACCATGCGTGCTGCACGCCGACCGTCTGGCTGGATGGAGGCAGTGGAAAGTGATTGTAAAACTGCCGATGCTGATAAACAGCAGGCCTGACAGGACACTTTATAAACCATCAACCCCTTGGGCTGCATGGTGGTCGCATCTTTAAAGATTTTTGCCAGAGGTCAAATTTGATGACCCCCCCCCCATCCTGTATGCTTGAAGAAATGAAGGCGGTGGTCAACTCTGGAGGTGTCATGAAATGTAATGAGTCCCATCAGAACCTTTAAGTGTGCTGTCACCTCTTCCGTTGTCCCACTGAGCTATTGGAGCCAAGCAGTGTGACCTCAATGGTTAAAGCTAATCTCCATTCACACACAAATGTCCAGTGGCAGCCATTGTATTTGTCCTCCTCTGGCTTTACAAAAGGTGTGAAAATGGGGTTTCTTTTCTGAGAGTCTCTGGGAGGTGGTGGATGGTTACCCATCCCCTAGTGAGAACAGTGGCTGTGTTTACATTTACTTGTTATTTTACATGTACCTTTGTGATCGTGTGATGATGTGCACTGACACAAACCTGCTTTCTGAAACACCAGGTTTGGGACTCTTAACTCATTATCAGAATATAATGCAAAAATCAATAACAAATTTAGATTTTTGCTGAAGAGTGATGATCATTTACCTATTATTTAACCCTTGCCTATGTGTCTGTGAGGTCTTGTGACCATTTGCATTTCAAAGACCTGTGACACTGAAAGTACCAGTATCTACATATATATAGCTACAGTGAAGCACAGTCAAAGTAAAGTACTTAACAACTAAAAGCTGTTTGGGAATGTATTCAAAAAGATTAAATCTAAAATTAAAATATTACTGAAAAAGAAACTGTTTATTTTCTCTTACAAGCAACCATATAAATCACATAATCTATATCAATATGTGCAGTTCAGCTTAACGGGAGGCTGTTTAGTGACTTTTGAACACAAGGAAAGTCAGTCTCAGGAACCAAACACTTGAATTAAATCAGCTAGCCTGCTTGTGTTTTCACTTCCCATCTGAGAACTGTGAAGTCCTGGCCAATAACTGATTAAAAATCAAGTTTGAGTGTGATTTCACACACAGAAAGGAACCCACCACTACAGCAACACAGTACCACGGACATTACTGTTGCACAAGTTAAGCAAAAAACATGCAGGGTGGAAATGGACCTGGAAAATCCCTGTCTACTAAGTAAGCAACAATGTGTTGAGTGTTTCTCTGTGACTTTTGGCTTAAACAAAAGAGACCAGTTACAACAAAAATAGCAAAAAGCATCCACCCTTAGGATGAATGAAACTTACCTAAACCAAATCTAGATAGACCCTGGTTCTTTTGGTCAAAAACAGGTTCCTGACTTCCTAAAACCCTTTTTTTAGTTGTGTAGGGATTTTACAGCATGCCTAGAGAACCTAGAGATAAAGTCTAAAAGTCTAAAATGACTTTATATAGGAAGGAAATAAGTCTCTACTAATATAGATACCAAGAAAGGTCCCTGCCACAAATTCAATATAGTCCTACTTCATATTCTATGTTGGCTGCTGTGTATTTGTGTTAAGTTTTTAAAATGAAATTAACACAATAAGTAGAACGTTGAAAAAACTTTAGGCCCTGATTTTTGCTGTGACTGGCACACAAAAACACCTCTGGTGTTAGAGGCAGTCATGAGATTTAGTACAGAAACACTGTTCGTTCCTCTAACTTTCACTCTAAAGTTAATCTGGCTGCCGCTCAGTGTGTTCAGTGAAAATGTGTGAGAGACTATGAGACAACTGCAGGGAAGCAAGGGTGTCGCTTATGTCTCCAAATATGATCAGTGCCATGGCTGGATACACTGAAATTGCATTCTAAATGCAGTACTTCTCATAGAGGGAATGAAAGTAAATGGCCCGTTTGTGAATATTTTCAGAGAGCTGTTGTCCAGACCTTTTTGGCCGCACTTGAAGCTGCTCCATACCTGCGTCTCTCTGTAAATGGAGAAAGGGGAAATGGACACTCTCAGTCCTGAGTACTGCAATCTGCTGGTAGTAGGTGGGCACTCTTTGCAGGTATGCGGGCTAGAGTGCAAGAACGCATCGTGTAAGGGCATAGGACTTATTATCACAAAGCCAGAGCAGATCACAGAGAGCCATTACAGCCCCTGTTCAGACCAAATGCCGTATATCCACATATACACCAATTGTATCACGGTCCATTTGAGAACAAATGCAGCTAAAACCTGGCATCCGATTGCTGACTGTAGTCTGGGTGATCATCAGGCTTATATGTCATCAAAAAAAAGCCTCTACCTTTGACAGCACTGTTCCTATCAAATGAAAGTACTCCATTTCAATAATCATCCAGTGTGACAAGATGAAGAAAAATGGCTTTTAACTGCAAGTGATTGACTGTTTGATTTGAATTATCAATTTAATAATTACATGAACAAACCTATATGCAATCTTAAACTTTCTGGTTACAAATACATGACTAGGACTGTTATAGATATAACGGTTGCTTAATCAGTAGTCAGATACTCACACAATACAGGACTATGCTGCACTCAACAAAATGGCTGGCCTTGACTGAAGCAAATAAGCAAAAGCACCAAAGAACCATCATATTAATAGTCCCTGAAAAATCTGACCATTAAGCAATCTCTTAAATGTCACAGTCTATTAACCTCTTGTGTAATTTCCCTTGCCACTTTAAGGAATTAATATTTAACCAGACCTAAAAGATGGTCCACGTATTACTTGCTTAATGTGCAACTACAACTGAAAATGGTGAGCCATGAATAGAGTGAAAGTTACAAAACACACACACTCTTCAAAGCATCTTGCTGTGACTTAGTAGAGAGTATGCCTCTCGATTTGACTTTAACCTTGACATGCAGTATTTCACTTGCAGTCTAATTCATTTTGGACAAATACAAGTACTTATTTATTTTATGACCGTTATTGCTCAATGCCAATAGCATTCCTCTACATTACTGCTTTTCCACATCTTCTGAACCTATGACATATGACGCTGAGGTAAACCATCAAAGCCTGAGATAATATAAGACTGGCGTCAGCCGTTTTTCACGGTGGGTCTGTGAAGCCCATCGGGATATTGTACACGGTATTGAGCTGTACAAATGAACCTGACATGTCGGAGCCACAGCAGACAGGACAGAATGTGTGGTCACTGAGGTGTGATGAGCAGGCAGCCTAGTGCTGTAGCTGATGAAGTGGGAATGAGTTCCCAGAACAAACTCAGAAGCTCTACACTCCTTCCACACTGACAGCAGTGCTTCGCTGAGCACACAACACTCCACTATCATGCACATTCACCTATGCATATACGTACATGTATTGCCAGTGATAAACATTGGCATACTATTTTGCCTACAAAATTGGGTGTATGTGTTTTCATTTCAGCTTAACTTAAAAGTGGCTTCAGTCAATTAGCCAGGACAAAATCCAGCACTGATGTGTGTGTGTTTCTGTTGTGCTTTGGTAACGCTGGAGCATTTCTGCCTATTTACAAAAAGAGCAGGGGAAAACGTTAAGATTTATAGTCCAATCACATACGAGCACACTGAGTTGCTCATCACTATGCCATAAGGTTACACTATGGAATATGGCCACTGCTGTGAAGGATGAAAAAGCCATGTGTTGGATTGTGGCTCTGTGTGTGCACACACACGCACGTGTGTGTGTGTGTGTGTGTGTGTGTGTGTGCGCGCGAGCGTGTGCATCTTCTCATTACCTGCTGCTACCAGCGCCTGGCGACTCGGCCCCAAGTCTGCATCTTTCCAGCTGACTGGCCACAATCTGCCTCTCCACTTCCAGCTCCCTGGTTAGCCGCTCAAACTGGAGCTCCTGTACATAAACACAATGATCAATAAACGACACGTGACAGAGGGTCAGGAATACATTTTCATTAAAGACGGCGTTACATACTTCTTCTGACAGATATGACAAAATGTGAAGTCAGTATGAGGGAGGCAGGTTGACAGTTTGACAGCTTGCTCCAACTGTGTTGTGCTTTGTCGTGCCATGCAGATTAATGATGACACAAAATAAAAGCTTAAGGCGCTACAAACAAGCTAACTCCAAATAGATACGTTTGCTCACAAGTAGCATAAAAAATAGACACCAGATACATTCCTATACACAAACTTAGGTGAACACGTCACACACACACACACACACACACACACACACACACACACAGGCTATATGTACTGCCATTTTTCCAGCCCACACAGAGAGATAAGCACCACTTCAGTGGGTGATATTTAGCCTTGGTGGCACTGTTCCTATGGGAGTCGAGTAGAAATCAGCATTTGACTAATTATCTATCCTGAGCAAGGCTATTACTTGCACAGCTCTCTGGCTCCAAGCACTGCATCATGACACTCATAAGACACACACAGTGTCTTTTGTACACAGAAAATGACTGCGTGCACGCGCACGCACGCACACACACACACACACGCACGCACACACACACACACACGCACACACACACACACACACAAGAAGTGGCAGTATAAAGAGTATCTGCACTCCAGCAGCAACACTTATGTTGCAAAAAGGCCTCACTCACCATAACTATGTTAAGATGTCAGGATTCTTGCCTTGCTATCCCTAGTTGTCCCTTGCAATGTCCATTATCATGGTCAATTACATTCACAACCAGCTGCGCACACACACAGCTTCTTTTGTGACCTGTCAGAGGAAGTTTAGTCACTCCACAGCACTTAGACCAGCCTACTTTTCACACCTAGTCTCCAATGTTCCCTGAGGGAGCATTGAAATTTCCCTTTACACTGAAGACATGCACTATTCGCCCCTCCCCCAAACTACTGCTTTATACCCTCCACTGCTCTCCTCTGCTCAATATTTCAGTTGGAAATTTGTGAGTGTTGACTGCAGTGGGAAGGAGCATGCAGGAGGGAAAACAGTTTCCATAATATAATGACATTTTTGACTGCATGACAATATAATGTCATGAGCAACTCTGCTTAAATCTTCTGCAGAGCATATGCACACAAGATAGATCTTTGTTCACTCCAAAGCAAATGTTTATGCCCAAGATGCTTGATGTTGGTGGCAAAATGAATGTTTGTGTGTATAAAAACAAGCTTTTGTTCACCTTTATGAGCTGAGCCTGCAGCTCACACTGGCTATATGCTCTGGTAACATTCTCCTTATACTCAAACCCAATCCACTGACAAAATAATGCAGAGTACCTCCGAATCTTTTTGTTCAACAATATTTTGAAAAATAGTGAAGCTAACAAAGCACCGCTAATCTTCATGGCAGAAAAAAATGAATTTCCTGTAGCTGCTGCTCTACAAAAGCTTCCCAGGACTTCTCAATGGAAAGCATTTCATGCTGAGATGCAGCAAGAAGTGTTTAGTTTGCATTTGCAGCAACTTAACACAGCAAATACACCCACAGTACAGGCAGATATCTGTTACAAAGCAGGAAGACGAAACACAGAAGTCAAGCTAAACTCCAAATCATATTGATATTCAGTTATATGCTTAAAAATTGTTCCTGCTCTTGTAAGTACACCTAGCACTGTGCCGTGCCTTAAAGAATTATTGGTAGAAGTGAACAGTCAGGCAAAATAAATTATTGGCAAATTTATGTCATTGTCACTATCTCAGGTTGAATACTCACTGTGGATTCTTTGATATATTAAACATAACATTACTCCTCCAATTTAATTGGTCTGTAAGCAGCCACTTGCGTTGGAGAAACACTACAGAAAGCAGTGTAATTCCCCAGTATATACCCAATATCTGCTCATTCCTGATACAAAAACACACCCACAAGAGTGCAAATTCACCCGAGAGCACAACAGAGACAGAGTGGCTACAACACCGATTTACTAAAAGAAAGAAATGAGCCATCAATCCTGTGCGTGACACATAACTCCTACTGAGAGATTTAGATTCATTAAAATTGACAGTTTCAAGCTTTCCTTTTAACCAATCATCCCCTTTTCTGCTCTTAGTTTTCTTGAGATTTGTGTGACTCAGTATAAATAGTCCAATCATGGCAATGTATTTCAACACTATATATGTTCAGATTGTCAAGGGAGGAAGGACATATTCAGTTCATAAGCTGCTTTTGACATGCACATTCATTAAAAGAAATTGGATGTTACTTTTTTTTCAGCTATAAATGTTGAGATCAGGACTCACACACACCAAACCTTTATAAGAATACACACAGAGCCTGAAGGTCACCAACCCTTAACAGTGATAGACAGCATGGCAGAGCTAGGCAAAGGATTGTTTCCCAGAAGAGACAGTTACAGGATTTAACTACTGTGATTATCAATACAACCGTTTTTGCAAATTCAAGATGCCTGTGTATTGTATGCACTTAAGCAGCATCAAGAGGGTTTAGCCTGCTGCTGGTTCAGCACATAAAAGATGACTTTACAGAGAAGACAGGGGTTAAGGTTAGGTCTACGATGGATAAGAGAGACGAGAAGCACAATAATAGTGACAAAAGGGTGAGTCAAACATGCATGCAAAGACAGAGACAGATGATTCAAACACAGTATAGCGGCAGCTTAATATATATCTGGTATTACTCCAGTGTGTGATTCTGTCACCAATGTGCAAGAGAGAGAACAAAAAGTCAAAGTGACAAGAGAGGATATATAATCCATATGGGCACGCAGAGGCACAGTGAGGCAGGAGGGAGAGAAGAAGCATTCAAGCATTTAAATACATCTGTGTTACTAGATATGGTCGTGTAGGAGCATGAGGTCATTAAACTATTCAGAGATGCACACAGTTGAGGGGAAAGCTAGAATTTGCACCTCACGGTTGTGAGCAACTTTGAAGGAGTTTGATAAAATGTATTAAATGTAGGATTACACTACATTTACACACATGATTGCAGTGGCTTTCCAGAGAGAAACATACTGATAGACAGTTCTGTCACATGGTGCAAGTTCAGCCAAGCACCACACAGGATCTTTCAAATTTGGATAGTTTCAAGATAAGTGCTACCAATTGAGTATCTGACCAAATGTGAAATATCTTCACAGTCCTTCTGTTCCTGGGTTACAGCATTGAAAAAAGTGTTTACACTGGGCATTCTGATGACCTTGGACCTATTTAATAATAATAATATATTATACCATCACTTCATTTTATTCTGTTAGATATTTGATAAAATAACTAGTGTACAAATTCTTGAGATGTGGCTAAAAATGTGTTTTATGGAGGTCCAGAGTCAGTTCGGGTCCAAGTGGATGTTGGTGCCAGATGTAAGGAAGTTTCCTCCATTAGTTCCTGAAATACTGTGGTCACAAGAATGGGATAGACGTGAGGTCACAGTGCCCTTTGACCAACTTAATCTAATCAGTTCAGTCTTGAGTCCAAGTGGATGTTTGTGCCAAATTGTGTTCACAAGATTGGACAGATGGATGGATGAGAATGGGACAGATGGCTCCAGCCACGGCTGTTGCTGTCATGTAGGCATAAAAAGGTGTAGAACATTGTCCACCCCTAAAGACCGTACAAAATAAAATAAGTGACTTGTAATTGCATATTTTGACAGCTCCAGTACAGATGTGGTATGAACACAAGCCCATGACCTAAAATCAAAAACAGTACAAAGAGTTTGCATCTGACTAATACATTACAAATCCAGTGACACAGATATGCATTTTAACTCACACTTACACACGCACTCATGCATACACCTGAAAGACAAAATCTGATCTGATCTTGCATGTTTAAAGCTTACTAAGTTGCATCTCATGTATGAATATGTAGCAGATGCTTATGGGATAAAAGACAGACCAAACAGTTTTGTTTACTGACTAAATGAAGTCAGAGATTTCCTGCTCCTGCAAATGTCACTATTCTTGGCTCACCATTTCTCTGCCTTCTTTCTTTTAAGCTCATTATCCAATTGTTTTGTTTGGCAGCATGTCACCTTCTCAGGTCCAGCAACTTCATCTAAGGCGGCACTTTTCATTATACACCAGCACACGCAGGCATTGGAGAAATAAACAGCTATGCCTTTCTTAATACTTCACACAAAACGTTAGCCCTCAGTCCTGCTGATTAGATGGTCTGTGATCGTGATCAAGCAGAGCATCTGTTGCAGACATACGGCACAGAGGTCTCTGTCACTACTGATATTCAGAGCTGCCCCATGCCTATAGCGGGCAGGCATCCTGCCTACATGGCCGCATAAACCTTGCTGTTTTCTTTCTATGAAGAGGCAGTCCAGGGCTTACTGCATGGAGCTCTGCCTACAGGTCTTTTCTGTCACTTGACAAATTGATTGCAGCACTGTTGTAGAATCACGGTGGCGGCTGTATTGTCTTTTTGTTCTAAAGTTCTTTTCATTAAATTGCTTTTTTTTTTTTTATCAGTGGAGCACAATTTTCATCAGTGAAGACGGCTAAAACTTCTGAGAAGCAGGAAAATTAAAGAATTGGACAGTCTACTCTGATCCTATAGCCAGCCATGAAACAACAAAGCACCCTTTCTGTCATGCCTCTTTACTCCGTCATGCTGAACTTGACCTTTGTTAAAAACAAGACACATTTCAATAGACTTTCCTTATTCTGCATGATTCATTAACTCTATTATGAATATGGATCCAATATGTCCATAATTAGCTTATGATAGCACAGGGCTCTTTGCCAAAGCGGGCCATGGGCTGATGAAACAGGGACAAGGATCACACTTGTAAGTAGGGCTCATATTAGCCATGGAGAGAGAGCACTCACTGCTCTGTGTAATTCATTGCATTCTCCGTTCTCGGCCCTTACACAGAATGGGACACATCTATTCAGCGTAATGATCAGACTGAGCACAGCAGTAATGACCATTAAACAAGGCCCATGCTTATTTAACGGGTGTGGGCCTGGCCTTGGTCGGTACCAGGCTTAGTGTAGAAAGAGAGGTCATGGACAATGGGTGACCAGCTTTCCTGTACCAACAAGGCCTCTAATGCTTTTATTTGCCATTGAAAGGGCCTGTTAGGCCTGATCTGCCCGTAGCCCAAGAGCTGATTCAGATCCTGTCCCCTTGTGTCCTCAGACAGGCCCTAAAGAAACAGATGACACATGGCAGCAGACCACACTACCAATATACAGTCTCCCTTGTCATCTTTATGGATGCTGACAATACAAGACCCATCTGAAATGCCTGAAGTCGCTTCTGCCCGCTGCTGGTTCAGCACATAGACCGTGGTGCAGCATAGATAACAGAGGCTTACGCACACACAAACCCCAAATGTCATACAGCCATATTAACATACACTGGCTTGCACATGCACTGTAAACATCCATACTGCACTGCCACATGATATAAGTACATTAAATAATACATAGTATATTTGAATGCAGCATGGCAAGACAGGAGTTTGGCACAGTCTTGCAATCAAAAATCAGCCATCTATTGAGAACTTATTTATCTTCTTTTGAAATAACATCATTTATTTTGCAGTAAATCCATTTTAAAAGTAGAAACTTTTCTAAAGACTTTGTGGTAAACAAAGGTGCCAATCAAGTCAAACTCTTCAGTTGAAATAGGGCAGTCGAGACAGATTGTCTCTTTATGCTGAAAAGTCTCTCCGTACTAGACGAGTTACAAACATCTTCCACAGATTAACTAGTCAACCAAGACGCTGGAGTTGTTATTTCCCTCCTTCAAGAATTCAATCAATCATAAAAACGACAGAAGAACAGTAAATCTTAACAAATGTCAGCATAAACTGTACCTTGTATTAAACCTTGGAGTGCTTTTCTGCTTACAACTTTCCATTTTGTGGAACTTGAATACATTATCCAATACATTTTAATGCATATCTAATGCTTTGTTGGGCAGTTTCAAGTGCGTGAATGTAAAGATTAATTACAGACGGGTTTTTTTCTCTCTTAACTCAAATTGAAATTGTATGGTTTCAGTTGTAGTCTGCAACAGATTTATCTCCAGAAAAATGGTCTTGGTATCACTTTATGTGGCTCAAAAAGATGGTGCTGAATTTTGGGTTAATGTTTAAAAGGTCCTCATTTAAAAGCATTGAAGCTGCTTACTTCTGTCTGCTTATATTCATTTGTAGAGCGTGTTGGCAAAAAAATGTTCAAAAGACACACTAAACATATACCAAGATTTATAAAGTTATTCATCTAACTGGCACATCTGCACAGGAATGCATGTTCCTGTCATGTGAGATTCACCATGGACACAACCTAGTTACTGAACAGATGCATCATTTCATCTCCTGCGCATAAAACAAGGGACCTAGAACACCATACACACATGCCACATCTAATGATAGATTAGGACAATGTAATGCAGAGCTGGTGATGTGTGAAATTGTGCTTGAATATTCCTGGTAAATCAGCACCTTCCTTTATATGACTGAGCAATAACTGAGAGGTATACATCATAACAATCTTGGCCCAATCCACTGTAGTGAGTGTCCAAATGCTACTATTAATTAAGACATGAGATCTTTCTCAGTCGTTCATGTGGCCCATGCAAGTCTGAGTTAAACTGTATTTGGTAATAGTGCAATTTGGGCCTGGGCCTGCAATGAGCTGCATGTTCATATCTGATGTTCAGATCCATTTTGCATAACTAGTGCAGATGGCATTTCTGCTTAACCAAAGATGGGAATCTACCAGAAATATGTTTGTTCATTAAGTGGCAATGAGGCTTGACAGCTCTGCATCCTCACTGCAGTGTGGCAGACCCGTTCCAACGAGAGCCCGACAATGCTGCGCAGTGGGAGAATGACAGCAGAGGTTAAAGGATTTCTGCAGCAGCAGGGACAGAAAAGCAGGCCCAAGGTGTGAGTGAAGAGAACAGGCCTCAGAACAGGCTGTGTGACCAGACCTGGAGGAACCACACAGTGCAATTACTTGCAAAAACTGCCACAAAGTCACCTTGTTAAAATACTACCGTTTGAGGAAACTGGCTGCAGCGTCATAGCAGAATTATAATAACTGCACTGGATACAAAGGCATTAAAAAAAAAAAAAAAACCCACTGGAGTGGCTTGCTGAGGTAAGAGCATACAGCTGCAGGCATAGCTATAGGTGAATCAGAGGGAGAAAATTGCTTTAGCACCCACAGCTGCACCACAGCTTTTATACTGTATAAGCTGATAATGTGACAAGAGGCCACAAACAGAAATGTGAAACATCATTCACTTTCAGATAATGGAAAAGCAAGTTTACAATAGAGCATAATTTCTGCCAGGATTTCTAATGCGGCATTACAAGCATTTATAGCAGGAGACTTGCAGAGCTACTGAAATGATTTTTTAAATTCCTCTACTGAAAGCAAAAAGACACACTGCGGTTGTATATACAGGCATGGAATTTAAGGTCAAAGCAGGATGATACTGTTGCAGAAGTTGAATTCCAACCAAAATGCAGTCTTCTGGTTTATATCTGAATCACTGCTGGTTCCCCATGTACAGTCTAGGATCATAACACGGTGACCTCTATGTTGTACTGTAACACATTTGCTGATTATTATTCGTCGCTCACCTCTTTGCATCAATACTGCAGGCAAAATTCATATTAATGACTAAAATGCAAAGTGTCCTAATAACCACCAAAATACAGCATGATCATTGTGCCTTGGCTGGACTTTCTTTGTCCTCTAACTCCAGTGAAAATCCATTTCCAGTTTTTAAAGAAACCAACAAATGGGTAGAATAAAACTTACAAAATGTAGGTTTGGCAAAAATGACTATAGAGTCTCAACAAACTGTCCAGATCAAGAGTACACAGATTAGTCTGTATAAGACAAGCATTGTTAGTTGCTACAACCTATGTAAAAAAAGATAAGTGTCCTCCTGACCTCATCACTCCAAAAAAAAATTTATGTTGGCGGCATTTCTGATAAAACATGCTGCCGACACAGATGAGTCAGACCACTGAGAACATCATTTCCCATATATTTGAGCGTGAAAAGGAAGTCACAATTTGGGTTGATAATCAAAATGTCATTAACAAAACTGTCATTTGTGTGGCTATTAAAGGAGCTGTCATCTGCATTTCTGAGCGCTGCAGCTAGTGCTTGCCACACAAGAGATTGACAACAAAAGAAAGACTGTCAATAACAGAGTGGATAGACTGTACGAAAGGGAGGGGAAAAAGAAAAACACGCGTCACTGCTCACAGACAGATCCAGCAATAATTTCAAATTTTTATTTTTTTTTTCACAAATTCTTTCTGTTGTAAGGATTTTCCATTTATTTGTTTTTGGCAGTCTTGGCTCATGTACAAGCACAAGGACATCTAAATGCTACTTTTTTGCAGCCCTTGTTGGTGAGGTGTGACTGGCGCAGGTGGTTTCAGCAAACAGAAGGAACATGTTGGAAACAGGCTAAGTGCAAAGACTAATGGGTGTTCTTTTCTCCCCAAACTTAAATCACCAAAGTAAATGCCTTTGCATTTCTGCCTCATTAACATTCACAGCGTGACGCACATAATTACACTTTAAAAGCACAATTTATGCACCATTAGCAGTTCAAGTGGAACCAGCAATATATGGCATCTCTTAAAATAATTTCAAATTCTAAGTTCTGGGTGGCTGTGGACACAATTTCTTCTAAAAACCTGATTTCTTTTTAAAACCTGGCTTCAAATGCTTTGGGCACCTTATCGTACCTGCCATATACTGTTGGAACAAGCTTCTAAAGGCTGTGTCTAGTCTAACAGCATCATCTTATCACCGGTTTTATAGCTCATATTTTAGCTCATGTTCAAAAACAGGATGTGCAAATTACCAAAAAAGTATTTTCCCTACATTAAAATTTCCCTCTTTTCCTTCATGTAGCATTTTTGATTTAAGTTTTATACTAGAGCTGCTGCTGTTCTGTGCACCCAGAAGCTGTTGAATCTCAACAAAAGCTCTTATGTGATGTCGCTGATAATAACGTCAAGCCACAGTGGCAGTAAATGAGAGTAACTCACAAAGGCAATCTGTATCTCCTCGATTGGAACAAAAACCAAAAATGCTGCAGCGGTGCAATCACACAACCAGTGCAATTCACATAGACCTGTGAACATACTATTCCTCCGAGAGATCAATAGCGTTGTGTCAGACAAAAAGAACATTGCTCTGGGCCAAAATGAGGAGAGTAAGCAATCTAGGGAGTGTCAATCTTGAGGTTGCTGCGGAGAACAAAGACTCCAGTGACTTGTGCGATTACCTCAGGATCAGTCATTTAGAGAAACGTATCTGAGAGATGTTTGGGCAGAGGATGATATCCAGAGGCATACACTTCATTGCTGATTCACCCAGTCAAGTACCTAAACTTCCTCAGTGGGCATATGCCAGTCCAAGGACAGCCCAGCGGTATTTACTGTGCTTCCACCTTCCTCAGTACAACTCCTGCTCCCCAACGACCAGGTCCTCTGTGAGTGCTGTTGACGGTGGCAATGATTACAGTGATAATGATGATGATGACAGTGATGGTGATGAGTATTAACAGGCTAGTTGGGGGGAGATCTCCCTGGGCTGGGTTCAAAAACGACAGCGCTGTGCTGTGCAGTGTCAGACACACACACACACACACACACACACACACACACACACACACACACACACACCTTTGACATCATGTCACATTGGGAGCAGATTATCTCCTCTTCCACTTTTCCTTCTTTTCTGTTTTCCTCTGCGTTGACAGCCTCCTGCCACAGTGCTTTAGAAACCATTCACAGGTGACAGCCTCTCTGACTCTGCCTCCCTCCATCATGCTCACACTCATGTCCTTTTCCCTTTACTCACCACCCTCTGCGCCCTCCTTCTGTATCTGAGCGTTTTGTCTTTCCTCGGTATATCTGAGCACTCTCCTTCACCTGTATCCCTCCCCTCTGAATCCGTCTCACTCTTTTCCTCTCACACTTGTTCTGCTGCCCCATGGGGTAATTGCTCGGAGCCAGGCTTCCATTTTTATGACTATAATCGAGGCCAGAATGCTTATGCCTCTAGATTTCTCCTTGCCTGTGTCACAGCGGCAGCACCAGGGAGAGGAAGGCAGATAAGACCCTGAGGAGTGGAGAAAATCACTAGTCGATTGTAATTAGAGTCCTTCTTTCGCCTATGGAGGTGGAATAGACACTATCGCCTGCAGAGAGAGAATTCAACCTTCTGCTGCGGTTATGGCATAGAAATGCATAATGGCAAAAACACTGCCTTGAAGCTTCGCCCTGGCCCCAACTATTAACTCCTTAAGCTGGGTCACTTAGACAAAGATGACTTTGGCTTCATTAAAACATGACAGAGGCTTGCATTGGTATCTCAAGTGGGTAATATTTCAGCCAGCTCATCAAGCCTTTAAGAGGGTGCTGGAGTTGTAGCACTCAAAGCAAGGTCAGCTCATGGGCTTTGCAAAGAACGCTGGACTCTGTGTGCATCTTTGCCTGATTTGGATGAAAACCGGGTCACAGAGTGTGACTCCAGTTTGCCGTGGAGAAGGGAGGCAGACTGATTTTTCATGTGTAATGGACTCCAACAAAGTGGGAAAATTCCACTGTGGTGCTTTCTGGGAGGCAGTGTGTTGAAACACCATAGTGCAGTGGCGCACCTAACAGGCTCTTTTTTGCCAGTCGTGTGGTACATATAGGCATGTCCAGGCACAGCTAATAACAGCATTACTCTGAGGGCACAGCCTTATAATGGAAGAAGAAGAGAAGCACACCAAAACACAGAGTTTCTAAGGGCACAAAAACACACTCTGGATACTCAATATTTTGTGCTTAACGGTGCTTTAGACTGTGAGGACTAATTTGACCATAGAGTTAAATTTATGTTTCAGGGGAAATCTCTCCACAACAAAACCAACAACCAAATCAACTTCCTCCTCTGACTGCAACTGAAGCTCTTATTACAACAAAACAGATCTAAAATTAAGAAAAATAAAGGCACTGATTTTGAACTGGACTCCTAATCATCACCCTTTTTAATAGAGAAACATAAACAGAAATACACTTTCTACAAAGCGTGGCAGGCAGATAAATGTTGACAACAAAAGCAAAACTACTGTCATTATTTTGGATGACACCTGAAATGTTGTTGATACTGGACGCTAGCCAGCTGTGCTTCAAGGGAAAAACTTTCACAATCACATGACATTTAAGGAAAAGCTCTGGGAAATTATACTCCATATTATGATGTTTGCACTATTTATTGTTTACAGAAACACTTAGATATAAATATTATGTATAAAGTCTCTTAAATACGTACAAATGTGCAGTATTTCAGCAAGAAGCCATGACATTTCAAGATGAATTATGAACGCTTCATATACCAACTATACAGTACTACTCGGAAAATTAGAATATCATGTAAAAGTTGTTTTATTCAGGCAATCCAACATAAAAGGTGAAACCAATACATTTTATAGACTCATTACATGCAAAGTGAGATATCTCAAGCATTTTTTGTTGTAATTTTGCTGATTATGATTTACAGCTTATTAAAACCTCAAACCCAAAAACTCAGAAAATTAGAATACTGTGAAAAGCTTCAGTATTGTAGGCTCAAAGTGTCACACACTAATCAGGTAAGTAATCCAAAACACCTGCAAAAGGGTCCTGAGCCTTTAAAAAGTTACCTTTAAAAGTTGAGTTACAGAAATGCATGCACTTTTTCAGGATATTCTAATTTTCTTAGTACTGTACATGCAGGATTACTCTTCTACGACATGCAAGCTGTCAGGAAGGCACAAGCCTCATCATCACCTTCCATGCTTCCCACTCTTTCCGTTTCCCCAGCCTACTGATGCTGTAACACAAACATAGCTAAAACAGGCATACTGCGAAGCCATTGAAGATTTGAGTGTACATTAGGGAGTGTTTGGTGAGAGTTGATACAACTAAAGGCTCCCCGATTCCTGCAGCTATGTCTTTCTTGGGAGATGTGGTAGGAAGCGGAGATGAGGGCAGAGTGATCAATGAAATGCTCTTTAAATACCTGACCTCACACTCATTGATGCAGGCTATGTGATGTGGTTGCTACAGGCTCCCTTACTAGACAACCTCTGGGCTCCTGTACACTTGTTTCAAAAGCAAATTTGGCTTGTTCTTGAAAACAGTGCTAGGTGCAACCGTTAGGATACTCCAAGACTCAGAGCTTATAAAAGTAACCTTCCATATGTACAACAACTTTTTCTGGCTTAAACATACCCGGTCAAGTTTTCTTTGAAACAAACAAACGTTAGGTTTACCTGGGTTGCAAACACATTCAATGCTTTTTCTTCCTAATAAAACATTTCATAAGCTGATTTTTAAAAATATATTTTCCATCCTGCATTGTTTACATGCATGTTTGCTACCTCGCAGTATTTTTTGCCCTAGTCTTTGCAGGTGCATCGTTATCAATCAGTGGAATAGTATTGTAGGTGCACTTGTAAAAACATTGCTCCACAGCGCTACTAGTGTGCCAAACCTCCAAAGGCTAATACTCCCCCCCGTTTCCCATGACCACCACGTGGGGCCAGTCACACACATGAAAGTCACTAAATCTAAACTGATGAAACCATGATGGAGCTTTGATGCACCTGAAAGTATAAAAAAACAAAAAAAACAAACCCTCAGTGTTCACCCTCTGTCTGTGTATCATTGTGGCCTTATGGGTTCATTTCAGTTCATTACACCGGTTTGAAGCAACGTACTCAACTATGACTGCACAGCCTAACTCAAGTAGAGAAGATATTTGAAAACATAAAGGTTAAAAAAGCACACGAGATGATCTAAAAGTGTTGCCAATGTAATTATTAATAACAAATTGGATTTGAGGTCACATTAACCCAACAACCTTACCAAACATTTAACAGGAAGTTATTAAGCTATTAAAAAGTAAATGTCACTTTGCTTCCAAACCTGGCTCCAAGGTGTGTTTTTAGGTTATCCCAGCCTTCATAGCTGGCCTTTCAATATTTACATAACTGTTGTTGGCATAACATTTTGCATTTTGGTTTATCAACATATTTTATATGATCTCAGAGTGTAGCAAGCTAACAATGGATGCAAAGTCTACAGCCCTTCAAGTTTGTACTACATATCAAATACGCCCTCATCCATCCATAACCTTTGTTAATATCGGATGATGCAAATTTTTATGTCTTCTGCTGTTGAAAGTGCTTCGACCAGACGGAGAAGAAAATGTCAAACATCGTAAGTATTTGACAAGTGTGGATTCTTCACAGCATACTCAAGCACTCTAGAGAGGTTCCCTAATAATGCGAAGATATAGTATTTTTTATATGTACACAAATGCACGCAGTGTTAGCTCAGACAAAATGCAGTCAGCCATATTATTCACCGAGCAGTTGTAAACTGCTGATGACCAAGTGGTTAAAAGTCATTTGATTGAAAGTCCCTTGTCCACTGGAAAGAGCACGAAGTAAAGAAGCAAAATGAAATACTGTTTGTTAATATAATATAGTATCCAGCTTAAGGGGTTCTTGTTTATATGACATTATGTCCACTGATGTTGCTGTGTTGTTCAGAGGGGGAGGATAATTGTTTAAATATGGAGATTACACACATTATCAGACTCGGTCTCTCCTAGAAGGCATTTACAATATTGTACTCAGTTGTTTACTTGAAAGTAAGACAGCTTGGGAAAGAAGCTCAAATGTTATTTAATTCCTCTCCTCTGTCCACCTGGCCAGATACTGTCCAATACTAAAAACCTACCGAAATTGTTGAATGCAACCCAGTAAATCAGTTAATGCGGTCTTAAATTAGAAACATTGGTTTGATAATTTGTTTATAGATAAATATAATGAATAAATTAATTGTTTCAGTGTTGTAAGATGTTGTGTGACAATAAACATACAGGACAGTTTCAGTGCTCTTTGGCAAAAATATAACAAATTTCAGTTTTTTTCACTGGAGGGATGAAACACCACTGGTACACCACCAAAGAAGTGTAACAAGTCAATTTGCTAGCATATAATGAAAACTTGTTGAGAGTATTTTTATGGTATATTCATAGCACTGTGAAATAATTCCTTTGGGAATTTATCAATAATAACATTGACTTATTACCCTGCCACAACCCCCATCTGCTCCTTGAGTCCAGAGGGTAGAAGGAAATTAGATTAACAGTGATGAGGCAAAAAAGCAAAGAATATAGTCTGTTACATTCAGCATTGTAACATACTGTTGTTGCACAACCAGGGAAGCACTATCTGACATCCAAGTCAGATGTCGTTAAGTCAATTACATTTTAAATGAAGAATGACTTTGAAAAGGACTGCGGCTCATGGTTGTCACTTTTTGCAGATAGTGAAAGAAAACACTTTTTTAGATAAAATATCCTTCTGCAATTTTCATTGAACAGGTGCCTCTCTCTTTTGTGCCCCCAGTTCTATTTAATAAGAAAATAATAACTACACAACTTACGTGCAGAAAATGGCATTTTGCTAGATGATCCTCATCCAAGTATTGATTTTTGCCCACCTATTCTCTTAATATTTGAATAAATACCAAAAATATCTGTGGCCTTTGGGTTAATAAAAAACAAAAAGTAAAACATGTTGACAAGACACACAGGAGCACAGTGAATGCTGAACCCACAGGAAAGACAGTCAGTCTGGATGAGTGCCACAGCCTCCCACTGCTTCAATTACACTTAAGATGAAACAGATAAAAAACTAGGTCTTAGATAATCCTCGAAACAACCCCTTCGGTTAAATTAAATTTTAATGAGATAATAAATATTGAAGAAGGGAAATTTGTAAAGTTAATTCTGAATTACAACATAGTTTTAGGTTATGTGGAAGAGTCAGGCTTGAAAAATAGCATGCGTGATTCTTCAAAGCAAGTTGGAACATGCAGAAAGAGAAACATTGACATTTAAATACTTAAACGGGGTCTGTAATAAACCATTATGGATGTGACATCCAGATGGTGGATCAGTGCTATTAAAGAGGCATAGAGCAAAGACAGGACTCTAATAGGCAGGAACTGCTGCACGACAGAAGCAAATCCTCAAATTAATGGTGAAAAGACAGAGGCTTGTTAGTAGTCAGAAGGGAAGAAAGAGGGAAGAAAGAGGAAAGACATAAGTCCGGGCAAATGAACACACAGGGAGATCATAAAGTGTTGGTGAATCTGTCCTTGTTTGGGCATCTGGGGGTAAAGCCTGTGCAGCAGTAATGACAGCAGTGACTGAAAGAAAAGTTTCAAAAAACAAAGAAGGAATGAAAGAAGACAATGAGTGAATAACTGACAACTGGAGAGGAATCACTGAATAAAAAGCCTAAAAAAATAAAAAGATAGTAGAGCCGTAGAGTAAACACTTACCAAACACCCAGTCATTTTAAGCCCCAGCCCTAACCGCGACCACAGCTACAGCACAGCAGACTTGCATGTTTACATCGACAGCGAGATCCCTCGAAGGTCTGCCTCTCAACAATCACAGGAAAACCTCACGCAAAAGCGCAGAGGGGGGAAAAAAAAAGAAGAAAACCACACACACACACTAGTCGAGTCTCTGACCTCCTCCATCTTTCACTCTCACTCACCCTCTGATTTGCCTCTCCAACTCTGTTAAATACTGAGGACAACGATCATTTTACAGTCTCCACTCTTAAGCAGGAATCCCCTCTGAGGCATGTCTGTAGCCAGTCGCTCTAAAAGCAACAGCTCTGGTAAGCTACTCGCTCTTCCTGCTTGCCTGCATGGATATCTGCTCTAACCGGACGAGCCACTGAGGAATACTCGAGGGAAGGAAGTGACATCGACAGGTGCTCCCTCCTTCCTTCCTTCCTTCCTTACTCATGTAAACAATACCCACTTCCCTGCAGTGACCCTAAATGAGACTTCTGTGAGTCATTTATTAATAAATACCAGATCATGCACTTAAGTCATTTCAAACCATAGCTCAACTAAAGTGTCACTCAGAGAAAAAGAAGGTATGTGTGGTGTCACATAAGAGAATTAACATCATTAATAATGAGCAAAATCTCTTTAGCCCAGTTTGCCCTGTGCTGGATTCCCAGGAATATGGAGGGCTGGAGTGCAGCCAGAAAGGAAAGGAGAGTGTGTATGTGTGTATAACAGAAGGGAGCATGGATGAATCACAGAGAGACAGGCATAGATGGAGTGAGTCAGAGGGCATGTCCCACCACAGGCTCACAAACCCTGCTGGAGATGATCTTTCTGGTTGTCCATTCATGCAAGCCAGGCCCCGACTGCAGGCGATAAACAACCAATAGTTCCTAGTCAAGCTTATTCCACTTCAATTTTTCCACAAGAAAAACAAAGTCCACTCCATCCACAATTCTGCTTTAACCAAAAAAAATCTATTCATCATCCCACACGAAGAGAGATGACAACTTTCTACTTGGAGCTCTGTGCCCCAGAGATGAGTTATATGATTGCACCGACAAGAGAGTGTGTGACACAAATTCACAGGGGATAAAAAAGGTCCACATATGTTGTCCGTTGGATTCCCTCCATGTGAAAAGTGTGAGTCACCGGACAATTTAGCGTTCTATAAATGTCAGTGTACATGAATGGTTCATAAAAGCTTTAATAGTGCCACAATACAACAGAAGTAATGTGAATCAATGGGCTCTTAGCAAAAAGATGAAAGGGAGAGACACTCTACCTGTTCTTTGACGGAGGCCAGGATGTTGTTGGCGGTGTTGTCAGCCTCCATGTTGCGGCCAGTTGAACTGTCGCGGATGGTCAGCAGAAGCCCCTCCTCCGTCACTGGGCTCTGCTCAGGAGCTGGCATTCCTCCTGTGTGGACACGGAACACACACACACACACACACACACAAAAACACACATGATCTGGTCACCACAGGCGCTCTTCTGGAAAAAAAAGACAATCTTGTACACACATACCAGACTGTGTGCATGCATGCATGTGCAAACACAGTACACTCTTTGAGTCAACCACCACTCTCTGGTACGCACAGGCGAGTGATGAGGAGTGACTATCAATGGTCACGCGCTGCCACCACCAGCAATACACAAACGCACACCCACACATGCCATATGGCCCTAAGAGAAAAAGGCTGTCAGTGTTTCACGTCTGTGACAGTGCAAATCAATGCCATATGTCCTTGAGACAACACATCAGTTAAATAATGATTTGTGTATGTAATACAGTCACATAAAAAATACAACACAAACAGAACGACAGTCAACGATTCTAATGAACGATCAAAACAACGGAAAATCAAATGCTAGCAGTGCAAACGCTGCCCTAAATTACCAAGCATGTTTGTACACACAGGTGAATACACTTCATGTTTGTGTATAAGATGCAGTGGAAAGGTTGAGGGAAATGAGCGAGGGCAGGCCTTTGGAAAGAAATAAAATAAAAACAAAAAACAAGTCAGCAGCCCGACAGAGGAGATAAGGTGTTCCCGTCTCCTTTGCTCTCTCTGGCCTCTTGTCCAGGATTGAAATGAGAAAGTAGAACGAATAGTTATGGCCTCATTATATCTGTTGACAAGGAGGGTGTCAAGGGACCGCTGCTCAAGGTGGATCCATATTTACTAGAAAGAGCCTGTTGAGCCAGACAGGACAGCGAGAGACTGCAATGGCTGCCTCACAGCTCTGGGCTGCAGCAGCAGACAAAAGCAAGGGGTCTAATAACACAGGAGCTATGTGACTTTAGGGAAACAGGGATTTTACTATGACTTTTACTGCCTTAGTGATCCACTGCTGCTGTCATCTCCAAGAAACGAACATAAAGACATATTCCATCCGTTGGTTTGTACAAATCTGTCGTGACCCGCATGATTTACTAAACCAGGCGAAAAGCAGTCAAGGTGATGTGTGCCATGGTGAGACAACATCTTTATGTATGAATATATATAGAAATATTAAACAGTTAAAACCACCATGAAATAACCATATGGTAATTTACAAAACAGCCTTGCTGCTAGCAACTGACTACTTCTTCCATGAACATGTCTATAGTAGTATTTTAATCCATAACGGCAGCCTGAGGGAGGCTGCAAGACCTGATATACAGTAGCTGTAGTGAATGAGTCAATTTCGTGCCGACAGACATCATTTAAAAAAGGTTAAAGGGTCATATACTTCATGTACTCACCAACTTGAATCTGTCTGCATGCGCGCGCGCACACACACACACATATGCAAACACAAACACAAGTGCAGAACCATTTAGCTCAGGCTGACAGCCGGTTTGTGTGAGCCGGTTGGGTTGTTTACAGTGAGAACACAAAAGTTTTTGGCCAGGAATGAGGCAGTTTGGAAGGGGGCAGCGAAGAACGTGGGAGGTCCACCAGACATTTGGACGAAATGTGACCCTGAGGTATTCTGGGAGTCTGTCACCAAGACTGCATGAGCATTTCAAGGTGTCTGAGCTGAACCCAGCCATGTGCCAGCCCTGGTGTTAAATGTCACGCAAGGTTTTACAACCAAGTATGTTATTCTGCGCAGGATATTCCATGTATCCCCTGTCAGTCTCCTAAATTCCTCTCCTGCTCATTCATAGCATTGCAACACACTGCCCTGACTACCGCCCACCTCCACTGCAGCCTCTGAATCAAGGACATGCCACTTGATTCCCAGAAAACACAGCAACAGGAAACGGGAAAAGCTGTTTGAATTTGACAGAGCTCCTCCTCCCTGACATACGCACCAGCACAGCGGAGAACAACACAGGCAGGACTGAGTGAGAGCAAATTTTAAAGCTGACAGAAGTGGCCTACCCGGTCAGGTTGGACAAAATCTTTTCTGCTTTCTCTGTCTCAATATCTTCTCACAGAAGGACAAAGAGAAGTGTGCAGCTATGGAGGCTAGGCACTGTGATGGTAATTGTTATTCAAATCCCCGTAGATTAAGTATAAAATGGGCCTTATCTTGCCTTTCTGTAACCCTTCAGTACTTGATAAAACATGCCCTCTGTCAAAAAATGACTTACCAGCCTATCAGAAAAAAAAAGAAAATTCCTCACGCCTTAACCACAATCTGTATATATAATCTGTCCAAATGAATATTTCTCCGCAGTCTAAACTTGACTGTAGGAAAGTGCACACTAAGCAGACTGTAGGAAACAGAACCACAGAAAAAACAACACACAAAAAGGAAAGCAAACCCTATTGAAGGCACCATTAAGCAAAGAAAAATTGCGACGTGTATCTGAGCCTACCTCTGAAATTCCCCATTTTATCTGCTCCAGAATGATTTCACCCTGCTTAGTTTGGAGTTCTCAGCAGTTCTGGGTTAGAAGTGAGGACAACAATGCTGCTGCCAACCTACCGCAGTCCTATAGACACACGGCTGACTGGTTCCTCAACATTTCTCTTTGTGTTTCCCTCCATATGCTGAGAGGAAAAATAACCTCGCTGAACTGCCTGCTGGTTAGAAACTGTGGTATGTCCAGTCCTTAGACAGCCTGAAGAGCAAGCGCAAGGCAGAGGAGTAGGTGAGAAGCTAAAGAGGCGAGTCCGATCTGTGCAGATTTCAAGGCTGTCATTAGGTTAATACCTAAGGGCCGTACTGCGTATTTCCCACAGAGTAAAGATGACCTCATCCTGGAGGCAACGCAGAGGCGCACCAGTGTCTAATTATTACCATTAAGGTTATTTCCCTTGACTAAGCAGAAAATAAACACTGCATACGACAGCGTGACAGAATCTTTGATTATAGCTGATGACAAACCTGATTATTTGTAAGAGTATTTCTTTCAGTGATTTGCCCAACCATTCAATCTGGAATAACAAGCTTCTCTTTTGCTACACACTCTTTCGAGTCAGATCTAAAGCTCTCCTTTAAAGTATCATAATCCTCAATGTCTCCAAGCCTGCCAAGAGAAGCCTTAGTCTGACCCCACCCTGACTCATCAGATCACGTGATCTGATCCACTGACCTCAGACTCCGGCCACTCCTCTGGGGTTGTTACACAACCCTACTTTCCGTGACTCTCGATTAAACATACTTTATTGAAGGAAGGACAAGGAAAATACAGCTGTTCTAAAATCTGACTTATTCTGTTAGTGTCAAGTCTTAGTGAAAGAGTCTGTGTCTAAAGGGAATCTACTGACAGATCTACTGACCCAGATTCAAATACTGCCTTCTTGCATCAATTTCATCCACAGACATTAATTCATCAGTTCTCTGATCCCTCTGAAAGCCACCTGTGCCTTGTGTCACCTTCCCAATGGAGCAAAGCAGCAGCAAATATACTATCAGCTGTCGCACAGGCTACGTTTACATGCACACAGGAAACCAGGTTACAGGGAGAAATCAGGTTAAAGCAAGCGGAGAACACGTTTACATGCACTGCAATAAAGCTATTATTGCAACTGCTGTGTTTACTTGCATCTGTTCAGACAGCACATTTCTCACAGGACGTACTTTAAGTCAAAACTGCATATTTAAGTGTATTGGTGATTTTTCATTCTGAACCCAAGAAATGTTTAATTTTATGGTCAGAGCATTTGGATTGACGGTGTAGTGAGAGGTCAGACTCTCTAGTCAGTGTTTATGCATCTATCCTTTACTCAAATGGTTAAAACCTGCTTATTGCGACCTATTTATTTTAGTTTCTGTTTTAGTCTTTACTTCAATGTGTTTATTTGGAATTCAAAAGGTGTGCCACTTTGAGTTTACTTTTGTTTCATTTTCAGAAGGACAGTTAACTAGATGACTTAACGGCACTTAAGTGAATGCACTGACGGACATATGCCGTTATCTCTAACTTTTACCTTAGGAAGAGTTCCACATTCAATGCTGCTTTAAGTCAAAAAGATGCAGTGTCTGCCAGTCAGCAGGCGGAAAATTTGTCTTCAGGAGGCTGAGTGACACCAGGTCACAAACATTCAACACAGACGAATGGCAATGAGCTGAGAAATAATTATACATTAGCCTGAATTTCAATTGCAGGGAGTCTTGGAGAACCAGCAGTTCAAGTGCTGATTGCTCTGACTTGCTGAGCTAAAAGGGTCGGGAAACCTACAAGCACAAACAGAGCTGAGAGCTGCATGAGGAACTTACAACAGACTACATCTCTCTTATCTACTGCACTTCTTTTTGGGAGAAAAAGCTACTATTTAACAGTTCATTACTATCTTTTAAAAACTGTTTTTGAGATCCACATACAAACTTGGCATCCATGAAGTGAAATCACAAAATACCTTCTCGGAAGAGCTACATTGTGTGCAGTGAACTGATAAATATTTCATCACGTTTCAAGCTTAACATCCCATTAAACCTTTAAGCCTGCAGCATACAGTGTGCACCAACCAAGGGTGTCTGAAACAAGAATGAAGTGGTCAAACAAAGTACATGCTTGTTATGTATCTAAGCTGAATTGACTGGTGCAAACTATAAGAGGGCAACCAAGAGGTACTGGGAGGTGACACTGTGTGAGATTTTCATTCAACCCACAAACTAAATTAGAAATTTACTGATTAACTTCAATTTGTGCAGGAGGACCTGATCAGTGAAATTATCTGGTGTGTCTTTAATGAAAGCCCACATGCTCTCAGGACCGTGTGGCACATGGTTGCTTATAACCTATCTTGAGTGACCTAGCAGCATTATGCAGCCTGTGAAATCTTTGTAGGGAAAAATAAAGTCCCATTACTAATCTCTCAGCAGCTGCAAAAATGTCCCCCAAGACCCACAATGCTTAATTGCCTCTTTCAAACAGCGCATTGACTTCCCTGAATAAAACTAACATTTGTGGTCAAGTATAATTTATCAGAATTCACCAAGATGAACAATAATATAGTTCAGCATCAGTAAATCCACAGAGTTAAGACGGAAGTAGAATAACACTTTTGCATCAGCTCAGAAAGCATTCACAACAGCGGCATTATGTTTTTACAGCGAGTCATTGAATTCTGAGACAATTTCTGAAATCCCCTATGGCAAACACTGTTAGGTTAAAACACATGGTTAGGAAGTGCTGACTGAAGGCCTGACAAAGTAACTGCTCTGAGCTGATTTGAGATTGTGGGTAACACAAATATACCAATGGTTCAGTACATGCTGCATGTCACCGATTAACCTTAACCTCAGACTTAGCTCTGTGCTTTGTATCCACATACTGTGACTTCTTAGCACTGTTGGTACCACACATGGAGAGTTCTTTTAAGAAGTATGATACACTCTCTGTGAGCACACAATGGACTTGCCAGCAGCAAAACACAAAAGTTATTATTAGATCCATAGATGTTTCACTTTCTGTGCTCTCAACTGCTGAAAATGTTTTGCTCATATTGACACACCCAACAGCAAAGGAATGTGTCCATTCCAGAGCAGAAACAGTCTCACATGCTCACACAATCGCTCTATCAATCATTACCCAGAATATGCTACAGAGAGTGATGTAGCCTCCTTTAAATAGACACATACCTGTCCTTGTGTTGATACGGGATTAAACAAGGTGAGAAGTATGACCTCTGAGTATGGAGTGGAGACAATAATCTAACAGCATCTCCTCAACCTTTTCAACAAAGTGGACATACAAAGTAAATCATTCAGAAGCTGCACCCACGCCTACCTCACACCTTGAACCTCACCCCGGCAAATGTTGCAATAACCTGAGGCCTATCTCAGCATGTGTACCCACAGGGCAGGGCCTGCCTCTGAGTAAAGGCAGGAAACACGGTCATTTTACAGCCCATGTAAAATAGAAAAAGGCACACAGACTAATGAACCACAGAGTAGCCATACTCCCTTTGCTGCACTTTATCTTAGGAGATATGTTTACACAAAGAGGACATGGGGAAGACGACTGCCGACCAAATAAACCATGTTTGCACTGTGCAGCAGTAAAAACACAAGATTAACTTTCTGTGGACGACTTCCTACAATCGTTCATCCTCTATACCATTCTCTCACAACAATACCTCACCTAATGGGGAGCAGGGAGACTCAACTGAAGTCTCATCAGCTGTTTCCAACATGTCACCACTGCCAATATGTTGTGACAGAACAAGACTTAAATTATTCTGATTGCATGTAAATCCCTTAAACAGAATCAGAGTTTCTGCTAGACAGACTTGCTACATCCTGTTACACATTGTAAAACGAATACATTTAACACCCTAATGCCTTTCTGCATACAATTACAATGCAAAGACAACAACTGCAGCAGCAATGCTTCCCAAGAATGAATTATGGCATAATGCTCTGTACATCTTGAGAGAAGTACAATAAACTCACTCCTCATGTAACACATGAAGCAGATCCCAAATGACAAAGCTGAATTAAAGTATTTGATCATGGCTTCAGATGTTTATTATTGACCCTCATTAACAGTTCAGTTAAAAATGTGTTTAATTAGTGAAGCGTTGTTATCAACCCTGCGCACTCCATTTGCTGTGTCAAACATCTCGACACTGCTGAGCATATCAGATGGTTATCAAATGATCACGTTTTGATTGGATGTTGTGCAGGATTGTGAGGATGTTTGACAGAAACACCAAGATCATCTGAATGGGAAAAATTGAAATGGATAAATTAACATAACAAATGTTCGGCTACTGGCAGAGTCCTGGCCTTCAGAATGTGAGGTGTCACTGAGGTGAATAACTGAACTCATTCAGCACCTTCTATTGAGACTGATTACAGAAAGAGTTGAACTGCCCTGAGAACAATAATCAATCACAAAGCTATAAGTTAAGAACCGGAAGAGAAAAGAATAATGTCTTTCACATTTACAGTTATAAACTTACCTTATCCTGACATATTAGTGAACATTTCATGTGTACAACTGACTGTGTTAGAAATAAAAGTCACTGATCTGTCCACATATCCTTTTCAATTTGTTCATGTCTATCTGTGCTCTTGTGTTAGCAGGGAACTTAACTTTCTTTTTGCTCACCCCCAATGTAAAATGCTCTCTAGATCCTTATTTAATGATGAAGGTTGGACACAAATGGGAGCGCAAACATGAAGAATGCCGCGGATATTTTGGCAAGGCTTTTCCAGTTTAAAATCCAAAACCTGGTTTATTTGGGATTTTAGATTGAAGGGTTTATGGTTCTTTAGTCTGAAATGTTGGCATGACTAGACCTTCTGTAAACACTGCAAATAAAGAGAAACATATCTGTTGCTTTGCCTGGTCAACAGATAAATCCAAAAGGTGTGCCATGACTGCAAGAGGAGATCAACTTGCCCTAACTAAAATATACATAACAATCTTGATTACAGTTGAAAGTATCAATCAACTTTTCATCTTGATATGATATCACAGAGACAGCAATACATATTAAATCCCAATAATCTTCTGTCTCTTGGCCATACAAAACATGTTACCTTAAGAAACCAACCCCAGAAACTGATGAACGCCACTGTCAAGCATACTATGGTCCAGCTTCATTAAATTTAAATCAAAACAAAACCCTTTCAATATGACCCCAAAACAAACTCAGGACTCACCCCAGCTGTTCTACTTGCACAAGAACAACTATGCATAACGTGTAATATAATGAGACTGAGAACAGATTGACAATTCTCTGTGTTTGTAGAATTATTGGGCTGGGAAGTGCATCTCTGACTGTCACCGGAGCCAGTTTCTGGACATTATAACGGCTTTTTTGCTTTAGGATTTGAACATAATCATCTTCAGTTGAAAACTACCATTCCTTTAATTTTTATTAAGAAGCTCCAGGCTCTACATTTCTGCAAATACACTTTGGTTTCTAGATTCAAGCTCTGCTCAAAAGTTGTTTGGTGTATTGAACAAACTGTTGATGACAACAAGAATAAAATATTAAGATTAAAATATTGAATTCCTCTGGGCAGCAGCACTGACTTCTGAACTTTGGTGAACTTGGAAAAACAAAACACACGAAAGGAAACTCCAGTTCCTGTTAAGTGTTATGAAACCAGCTTAAAGAGGGAGATGGATAAGCAGAGGCCTGGCCATGTACTTCCTGACGTCTGATTTGCATTGGCACGGCCTACTCAATGCTCTGTGCTCCAAAGTGGACAGGCAGGGGTCATGGAAGTACGTGCTGCTATCCATTCAAATGTGAGCACAGTTACAGATAACTGCACAAACAAACTTTAAAACAGACACATAGTAATTGAAATGTGACAAAGTGCTGCTGAATTAAACAAACCAGATCAGTAAGTTATGGCAATATTAATACATGGCATTTTTGATATTATGAAGTCTCATTACTACCATGGAAGAATGCATAGTATGAAATTTACTTACTTATTGCATTCATCAGCTTGTTCCATCAGTACTGGACAAAAACATAAAAACTGTTTTATTAGTATTTGTCTGAAATTGATTGCTATGCTACACTGTTTGGTTATTCCATAATGACTCAGTTATGTCTAATTCATCTAATGCAGGCAGGTCCTGCCAATGTAAAACGCCTGGTGCACACTTCCAATGGTCCTTACTGAGGACACCTCACTGTACCTGACTACAGTTTTGTCTTGATGTTTGCAGGAATCCAAATTTAACTCATCTGATTGCTCACACTAGAAATGCTGCAATGCTAACAATGGATTTTCGTGCAATTAAGTCTTAATTGACTAAAACAACCTGCAGTCCAAAATAGTATTTATCACCTCTTACAGTCTCTACCAGTTTTGGCCTGCAGGCTGGAAGGTGATGTCTCAAAGTTCTGGGAAAGTAAAAAAACCTCAAATTTAATTCTGTACACCTCAGACTAATCGAATCCCATCAGCGGATGGGGTCTAGCAATCGCCTGATCTGAGCTCCTACCTGACATTAAAGTCACATTAACATTGGTCCATACTTGGAACTGGGAAAAAATGACATAAATGTAAATATGGCAAAATGTAAATAAAAGGGTTGCCAGATGTTTCAGAGATGCCAGGCTACTGTAAATAAGACAACTAAAGAGGCAATGAGAGTTGATGAGAGAGAAAAAAAAAAACCTTTCATGATTATCAATCACTCAAACTTTATTGGTGTAGCACCTGTCATACAGGTTAGTGCTGATCAAAGGGCTTCACAGGTAACTGAGAAAGCTGATAAGACAGAACAAACCCAGACTATAACAGTCAAACAAAAAAAATAGACAAAAACAAAAAGATCAGTGTAGATAGTGAGCTGCATGTGGAGCTCTGGAGCATGTTCTGTCCAAACAGTCCAACTGGTTAACAGGCACTGAATGGATGTAGGAAGTGCTTCACAGCTTTTCTTCTTCTTGTCTGTCTACGGCATAAAACAAGTACTGCAAACTATTTTTTGCAGTGCACAATCTAAAGCAGTTATGCTACTGAATCTAGTTTTTGGGGTTATTAAAGTTATTAAAATGAAAACTGACATTAACTATAAGTGATGATACTGTACTATGACACTTTACCTTGAATAAATCCTTGAATGTTTCAGTGACAATATCGCTCTCCATTAACAAAGTGCGCATAAGTATAGGTTTGTGATAGCCATGCGTGGGTCTTTTTGCCTTCAAGACGGTACCACACTTTCTGCAGGATTAGTAAAAATAATAATCACCTTTAAGATTAAAATGTTCTGGGATAACTCAACTGACAACTGAGAAAAACCCAAGAGAAAAACAAAAAAGGAGGAGAACAAAAGTAATAATTGGAATTAGTGAAATGTGTGAAATAATTTCCTTTACATTGACCGTGAGGACACTGACTTGCACTGAGCCATGATGCAGAGAGACAGAAGAATGTAGTTACTTAATGTCAGGTCAGTCAACTAGTAGCAGTTGTCCCTTTACAAAAACTATTTAGTTCCGTTTTTTTAATTATTGCCATAGCTGGAAAAAAAAAATCCTATGACTCTTACACAAACTGACAAAAGGCAGACGTCTCTGACTGCAATGTCACTGCGTACTGAAGGACTGTAGGGTTTATGTTGGGTGGCACCATATGGATAATCTATCAAAGGGATTTAATTGAAAAAATAAATCACAGCCCACAAGTTGGTGAAATAAATTCCCCTTTAGTTGTGCTCTGTAATGATTCATAGAGGAAGTGTATGACTTTGCAGTTTTGCAGAGGGACGTGGTTTTATTTGAGGCATTGCATAGAATTTATCCCTCAGGTGCAACAGACTACAAGTGTAGGTGCCAAAATACTCCTGCCAATCTTGTCTTGTATGACATAACATTATTATTATTTCTTATCCCAGTTGACACTTAAAGTGCAAAACTAAGGCTTTTCAGCGTTTTGTGCCTTATTTTGGCTACAACAGGAAATCTTAAATGACGTGTGAGCACCTTGGAGTGAATGTCCATTCAAAAGTGCGAGGGCTTGGCATCAGTCAGAGTTACTGTTGCATGCAGAGGAGAGTGCACTTTGGATGGCAAAAAACAGCTCTTCTTGAGATGAAAACAAGCCCTGTAACAGGCTGGGCAGGTCTGGAAGAAGCCGTAGTTTCTCTCGTGAAATGGCAACACTTGAGACATTTGACATAAAAATGATGGTTCTTGGGGTGGCTCTGCTAACTATCCTTTGTTCTCAAGTGTAAGAAAAACTTGAAGAGCAGTGTCTTCACAATCTGTGCACCATTGCCTTAAGGCTACAGGTTGTTTTAGCTTTGATCTTGTCACTATATCAAGTTACTGTGACAAAGAGAGAAAAAAATACTGTATAAACTCCAACATTACACAGCGCACACCTGCCTCCAACTCCACAACCAAATACAAAGCAAAAGATCTATAAAATGCCATTTCAAATGTCATGTGCTTGAACTGTATTTGTTCATTTCCAATGTCAACAACTCCCTTTTCAGAGTCAATTTTACTTCATAACAGTCTTTTAAATGCCTTGACATTTAAGAAGTGAATCTTCCGCTTCCTGGCATGGTTTTATGGAAATGGGTGAGGGAGACAAATCCTGCAGATTGTTTCAGTTTTCAGTTGTTGTCTGGGAACAGGCGTGACCCTTATGGTCATGTGACCTGACATTGGGGAGATGCCTTCACCTCTTGACTAAATTCAGCCACTGAATGCACTCACATACCACTTTGGGATGATACCTGATCTCACAAACAAGTTATGAGTTTAAAAAAAAAAAGCCTAAACCAAGAAGCAGCAAGCAAGTTAATGTCTGTAGCTTAAGTCCTTTAAGTTTAATCTTTCTGACATATCAGTGACAAAAAATAATCAACATTGAATCAGTAAACAATATAATCAGTAGTTGTTGCTGTAGAAACATCTTACTGCACTGTTATCTTAATCAAACACTTAGTGTGGAAGAATTCTGAATTGTTTACGAGAGGATGGCATCTGACTCAAAATTCACCATTCAGCATTAGGCGTCACTCTAGGTCATGACATGTTTTTATGACTGTAGCAGCAACTGTAGTGATTTCAGGGGGTGCTTGTTTGTTATGTCATACACTGAACTGGGATGGACTCCTGTACCACTCCTCCTTTTACCATCAGTAAAGAGAGAGCTTTCGCCTGGGGTGATAATGTGAGTAGCACTTTGAAATATTCAACAAGGTATTATGTGCCCTGTTGAGGTAATTCCACTAGCCACATAGGCTTAGATAGATGAGACTGTCTGAGCAAGGAGTTGGTGGGAAGACTCTAATAGTAAGGCTGCATGTGGAGCAAACAACAGTGGAAAAGCTCTGTCCCTTCACTGCTGCTGTCCACATAGCAGAAACTGACGAGGGGGCGTCTTTCAGACTCAGCATGTCGGGCCTATGGAGGGCTATTTTACCAGACAAAAATCTATTGTGCACCTAATCTCTAAAAGCGCTGACATGCTTTGTGTTCTGTATTATCTTTAGCTGTCCGGCATCCAACCGAAGCATGAAATCTGGGGCTCTTTCAGGAATCTATCTACATATCCAGTTAGATCAACAATCGACCAGTAGCCGCACATGCCAAGGCTTAGCCACAGAAGCCATTGCAAGGCTGACTGCAGTCCATGCATGCAGTATGGTTCTTTAATTAGTTAGATTTTTAGATATGATATTAAACCATGTCTAACATATGACTGGGCCACACTGCAAAATCATGACTATGCTTGGAAACCTCCCGCATACTAATATTGTCTTGAATCTTCACAATAGATGTCACGAATGATCATCTTTTAATGATTGTTCTGCTTGGTTTATTCTTTAGGTCTTTCAAGTGAAATGACAACGATTACAAGCTCAAAGGAAATTCCCATCTATGCTATACGTAGTTTGTTTGCAAGGAGCAAGAGAGAAGTGTTTTTGAGATCAAACCATGCAAATATGGAATGGAAAGAAGAAGAATGTTGGGTGGAATTTGATAAAAAAAAAAACAACGATTTTGCGTTTTTAAGGATGAAGAAAAGCTTTCCTTTGGAAGATTGCTATAAAAAAAACCTATGATCTGACACTGGAGTCACACCAGCATAGGGGAGAGTTGAAAAAAAATCTGTAGATTATTTCACATGCTTTTGAAGAAATCGTAATGCAAACCCTCCAATTGTCTAGTAAACATTTTTTTAGTGTAAACATGAAGAGTCACCCAAAGCTCCTGTTCTTGCTATGAACAGACTGATCATAAAACAGACATTCAAGTGTTGGTAACGGAGTAAATAAAACAGAAAAGGCTGACTGCCACTCAGTAAAAGCTCTGCTTCTGAGAGCACTTGACTGATCGAATCATGCACAAGGGATGCTGACCTTCTCTTGCCTGACTGTGGGAAGAGGTTGATATTTCAGCACTTTACTTAAATACACACATGCATGCACAGACACAGGGAAAATAATCATTTTGTTTCCATGAGGCAAAGAATGGAAATCCTTCTTATTCTTAAAAGAGGGAAATGTTTTTTGATCATAGCAGAAAAAGCAAGTCTGACATGTAACACAGGGGTGAGGGCTTACGCCTTGATGTTGGGCCAGAATTAGGGGTTGAAAGAAATACTAGAAGGGGAGGCCTGCCAAAGGGCGCTAAACTATTCAACTGTTGTCAGTTCCCATTAAAAACAACTCACCATGAAGACTGGGTCAAACAATCACACCAGCACACAAAAGGTCTTTGGCAAGCATGTTTGTGTTTTTGTCTACTGGGGCACAAGGTCGTTCTTCATACAAGCAATACTGTATTGCTAGCGCGTGCATAATCCACGCAGAAAGTTTCGCAAACATGCATCACTATCTCTCGTACAGCAGGAGTGATCAACAACATGCAGCCTGACAAATGAAACTGACAATCGATTCGCTGAATGGTCGGACATGCTAAAACCTCTCTCCCGGTACTGAACACATTGTCACTGCTTAGAGTACAAGCAGAAACTACTAAAAAAGAAACCAAACAGAGGGAGACTTTTCAAACTATCATCCTGCTGTTCTTTCAATTCCACAGCAAACCACTCTCAATGGTTGTCAGCTGTGAGTCAGTGTGTCTTGTGCGGTAATGTGAATCACGAGGGGAGTAACCCAGAGATCTTGAGTTGTGTGCATTTGTGTCTGTGGAAGGGAGGGTGAGCGAGTGTGAGAGAGAGTTCACATATGATCTCATCGGCCACATGTACTTCCACTATTTTCCAATGAAAAAAAAATAATTGCAGGATGGTCACACCAGTGATGCCGGCAGGTGACCTTTTCACACCTGCATTGCAACACAAACGACTTGTATCAATGCTCTCAGCATCTTTCCCGTGACAGCAGGAATATAAGACTTGACCTTTGAACAGCCATTATGACAAAATGAATAACTGCTTCTTTAAACTTTGAGGTTTCTCAGCTCTAGTTTTAGACAGACGTAAACATGACATGACTGGATTCAAGTTAAATGTTCTTAAATTTTCGATTCCCCTTAAAACGGCAATTCTTAACCCTGGATCTAAGGGACAGTTCACACAGAGTACTGGGTTTTCTAGAAACATAAGCTCAAGACTGAGAAAAGGGCTTCAGGTTCCATGCTATGCATGCATACGATTGTGCATTTCAAACCAGACCTACTTTGTAAATCAAAGTGGGACATGGTAAGGCATGTGCCTAAATCCTGAGTGAGTGACACGGGATTTGAAACAACTACATAGCTACTTAACCAGGCATAAAGAATATTGCCCTTAAATTCATTAGATCATGTAATTTGACGGTTTCTTTTGCAGCTTCCGGGGCAATAAAGGTGAGTCCATCTTGTTGTAAAAGGTAGGCTAATCTTGCACAAAGCAATGCGGTGAGGTCCGCGTAAAAGAAACGCCCCTGCTTAAAATTTAGATTAGGGTAATTAAATATGGCGTAGTTTGAATGTAGCGAGTAAACGTGAGGGTAAAGGTACGCTTATCTTGTGGGAGCAGAGTCTGGATCTCCGCCCCTCGGCGACCTCGCATTCCAGAGATTCCCACACTGTAAGCTCACCTGCCTATTCCTTCGCCACTTAGCAACCCGCTATGAAGAGCGATATCATAGGAAAGTGAGTTTTTTGGTGCAAGAAAACTAGCGCCGGAACAGTTTCCCTACGTTGCACAGCCAAGTTTCCATCCCAGCGGGTATGTGCACGACATCGAAGACGAGCGCGTGAAGGTCCCTCAAAGGTGTGCATTAACTTGGCGATGAATCGGTCACAAGAACAAGATTAGCGTAGTATTAGATGCCCTCCCGCTGTGAAGAAGACTAAAGAAGTTCGTCTTGTGCCACACACACACACATAAAAAGAGCTAACACTTTCTCTAAACAGTGTATTCACCACTTTTTTAGTTCAAGTAACAATCCATATCCTCCTGCCTCGCGCACAGATGCTTTTATTTCTCAGTTATCCTGCAGTTAGTGAAGGAGCGACAAAAAAGCAGTGAAATACCTTTGGAGGACTGTTGTAGCGCTGGTTGAGATGCGGCGCGGGTCTACATTGGAGCATGTAAGTTCATCGGTAAAAGTCCCGTCGTTTAGTTCCATGCATGTGGCTAAGTGAAACGCGCCTACATGGGAACAGCTCCGGTGGAGGAGAAGAAGAAGACAGCCCCTCCGCTGCTCCCTGCTTCCACCAGCAGTCCCAGGCAATACGAGCGTGGATGACGTCAGTGGGAATGTGGGGAAGCAGTGCGCACTCCTGATTGGCTGCGACGCGAGTAGGAGGCGTTTCCGAAGAGGTTCGTATTGTTGAACTGAACAATCAGAGAGGAGATGATAGTTTCCTTGGTTACGAATTTTGTCAACGCATACACTGCACAGAGAGGTATAGCACAAGGTAAGCTAGGGTTCACTGTGTAAATCTTCCTTTTAGTCGCATAGAAAAGACTTGATATTTGTCGTGTTGCTTGTAGTTTCATTACAAGGCTCTGTAAAACATACCAGTGTTCCTGTTCACAGTGTTTGCCACACTTTTATTTTTCAGACTTATCTGTAGACCTAGCTAGCTAATTGAAAAGATAATCAAACAACCGCTCTTCTATAACAACTATCACAACCCACCTACCTCTTTGAACGTTTTTGTTGTTTGTGAGTCATTATTAAAGCTGAATCTACGAAGGCTGGGGCTGCAGAATTGATCATTTCCTTGATAAATCGAATGGCTAATGTGTAAAAAGTGCTGATGACAGTATGTGTTGATTGAATTGAGCTGCTTGACGTGTTTGACTTGTCTAAACAACACTCACATATCCAACGGTGGGCTTTCACTAAAATAGAGACAAGCAAATAACTTTCATGCTTGAAGATTTGGGCCTATTTGCCTGAAATGATTGAAACAATTAATGGGTAATGAAAACTGTTGTAGATTGTTTTTTTAGCAAATAGTTTGAACACCAAATTGTGTATTCAAAGGTTTATCATTAAGTTTCGCTCTCAAGTATGTACAATCATTGTGAGAAAATCAACAGATAATGGTAGGCTGCTATTATGTCCCAAATCTTAACCGTAGCTTGCAATTTGGAGTTAATATTGTGAAAAATGATAATCTTGCTTTTCGTTTAAACATCTCTCAGAGACATGAGCAAACAACAGCAATTATCTTCCATGGATCCAAAACATCAGCATCAGTTTTCATTTCACACATAGAATAAATCTTTTACTGCATCCACATCAACGCTTCAGACATTTTACATCTTAGCTGACTTACGCTTAATCCAAAAGAAAGACATAGAGATTTTCCAGCAGCCTATATGTTCACACTGGGTAAGCCATCTGTCCCCTCCCAAACAGTAAAACTTGCGAAAGTTGACTGATGTCATGTTGCTTGTTGATGGGCTTTATTACTTATCATTTGGAGTCTCCTGTTAATCTTTTGAAGGACCCCAGTAAGGCCAGGTTTTGCAGGTAAATTGCTGCCTTTTATCTTGTTTGCGCAACTTTTTTATATATATACATATGTCATTCAATTTCGTCCACCGCATATACTGCTCATAGCTTATTCTCAGTAATTTATACACTTCTCAGTAATTTATGACACCTGTATATTTGTATAATACTCTGTACATATTGTAGATACTGCACATCCTGCACTCGCTACTTATTGCACTTCTGGTTAGATGCCAAACTGCATTTCGTTGCCCTGTACTTGTACATGTGTAATGACAATAAAGTTGAATCTAATCTAATCTAATATGTGTTTTTATTTTCAGGCAATGTAGTGCAGTGATGAGTGGAAGAGATCTGCCTGCGTTCATTACAAACTACAGTACAGAGGATGCTGGTAAGTCAGCAGAAATTGTTTCTGAAACATTGCTAACTTGTGACATAGTGGCCCATTGATCTGTTGAACACATGTGACCTGAAGTCCCCATGTTGAATTCTCCAGGTACTGTCAAGCCTTTGATGCCTTTCAGGGACTGCACTGCTTCTGTTTATTCACCTGCCTCTTTGAGTCACAGCTGAACTGCTCAGAAAAACTGTCTGACACAGTTAGATTGCTCTCTGCTCTGTTACCCCACCCCCCAATTCCAAATTATCCATACAATCCATTAGCACTCAACTGCTGCTGTTCCTCTATCTTTACCTTCTTGTTTTTCTTTGCTGAAGTCAGCATAAAGACTTTACTTCGACATTTAAAGTGATGAGACTTTCAACAGTTTCAGTTATTCTAATTCAGCCATATCATTTGCTTTCATCCATGCAGAAAAACTGACACTGCGGATGAAAAATGGTCTAAGTAGCTCAAAGTACAAACCGGCTGAATATAACAGGCTACAAGCCATTGTTGATGCCAAGCGCCTGGAGACTGATCTCATTGGACAAAAGGTAAAATTTGTTTGTTATAAATATCATGCCTGTGCTTAAAACAGCAATTTTATGATGAAATCTCTTCCTTTTATATTTAATACCTCACTGATTTGGCAGCAAATAATCAATCAGTACCAGCATGTAAATGTTTCTTTTCAGATAGCAAACAGTCCTTATTAACCAAGATGGAAAAAACTTGAACCAACAAATACCTATTTTTAATGTAAGGTGATAAAACAGCATGTCCCTGGTATTGGTAAATAGCACAATTTCTTTCTGTTTGTCTACCTTTCTTTCTTTTCTCTTACACACTACATACTGTAAAGGGATTTCCTTCCATATAAAACAGGCATTGCCTAACCTTTATAGTTGGTCCAGCAACATGAAACAGAGCAGTAATATCACTGCTGTACACAATAGCACTGCCAGTTTCATGAATATTCATTTGGCTGCCTGGGGTTTTCTATAAAACAGTTTGAGGTTCATAGTCATCTGACTCTGTGCAGAGCAAAAAGTTAATGCTAGGGGCAATGGAGATAAGGCTGTTAGACCTGCGGTGTTTTAATTGGTAAACTGTGGCAGAAGCCTTTTAGTATCATTATGGTTGCCCATAGCTCCTTCCAACCCTGCTCTCTGCATAACGTAGATAAGACAGGCTATGTTCAGATTCAGTTGCCCGGCTGAAAGGCAAGCTTTCTGAGCGTCTCCTATTGGCGATGTGATGGAGGGTAAATAAATGACCATGAGATGCCTCAAGCATGAGATCATTTATGCTCTCCAGGAAGCGACTGGCAGCATTAGTTGATACTAAAACCCTAAAATTTTGCCACTTGATAAGATTCTTAGCAGCACTATACAAAAATGTGAAAATATTTTTTTGGGGAAAAAAACAAACTAAAAAAAATTCAACTATGAACATTTAAAAACTAGAGAAAGGAGATAGAGTTCAGCAAATACTGATACTAATGAATACTAACATCTTGTCCCAATTAGAAAACTTGAAAATAGAAAATTTAAAACTACGAATTTGAAACACCACAATCCTTGTTAGTTGTTTATCCATGCACATTTGTACAGAGATTATCTCTATTGTATGATCTTAGTTTACAAAAAAAAATGGAAAAGACCAACAAGCGAAATTCAAAAAGAAATTAAAAGTTTAGAAAGTAATTAAAATCATATACAATGTCTAAAGGTTAAGTTTTGAAAACGTTTGAATTCCATCTGTAATAAACATTTAAGATTGAAAGCTATTTCACATCCATGCTCCACCCGCACAGGTGTTTTCACTCAATTTGTCTAATTAGGCTCCTTCTCAGCAGCGTGGGCATGTAGGTGGCTGAGTTTGACTGACGTGTCTCTGACCCTCCTATTAATTTTTGTTGCAGGGAGAAGACACTACACTATTAATGATTCTAAGTTCATGAAGTATGTTATGTGATTTCAGTGCAGTGAGTGAGTTTCACTCAGCATTATCAGAGGTCTGATAAACCCTGTGACCTGACATCATATTTACAATTTTGATATAAAATCTGAAAGCAACGATAAAAAGACAGCTAAATATTGCACAATACAATGCCCTTTTGAACACCTTTTTATTGAAGTGCAATAGGCCTTTTTCATGGAACACATTTTGACATGGCAATGAAGGACAAGTTTAGGGATAAATAATAAAATTAATAACCGCTGATTTAAGGGTCCATGACACGTACACTACTGTCTGCTTCAATCCCAGAATGCAATGTGTTACATTTTATAAATAGCATTTATTGTATAGTAGTATTGAACAGTATAGTTTCTAATGTAAAGGGGAGTAGAAAATGAGTGAACAACAGGAGCCATGGTCAATTTCCAGGCTTTTTCTTCTATAAAAAACCCAAAATGCTTGCTATTAAAAGGCTTAAAGTAAGTGAGAAATGTATAAAACACCATACATTTATACTATCTTAATATCTTTATGATAAAGTACAGACATGGTTTGTTGATTGAATTTTGGTCTTCTGACTAGCAGTGGAGTACCATAATTTGCTGGTGTAGAAATTTGCATTGGACTCTAAAATGACATGTTCCAACTATATTTTCTTAAATCTTGCATTTATTTATGTAGTGTCAAGGTTGCCATGACTGATGAGAGATACCTGAACTGTAAATCTGCAATGGCCAGATTAAGAGATAATCATATTAATCAGGTTTATAGCCACATAGGGTTTCACATACAAGGAATTTGCCTTGGTGTTTTGGTTAAAGGATTGGGTAAGGATAAACATAATAGAGGAAAAGGAAAAAAGAAAACAAGTACTGAAAAAATATGAACAATCTGTCAAAAATATATAAACTATACACATTTTTTTAATGCTATCATCCATAAAAATATCCATAACAATGTTGGGTGGCAAGCAATGGAGGCATAGATTCTCTCCATGCATGCAAATAATGAAAAGTAGGTCTCACTAAAATGTTGAAAATATCAATGAGACAAAATAGAAATGGACTGGACAGTCTCTGATTAAATATTTATATTTGATCAATAAGGTTGGATTTGTATATTTTGTTTTATTTGGCATTTAGTGTAAAAATCAGTTAGTTTTAAGTTTAGCTCCAGGCTCCAGCTCCAGCTCCAGTTATTCTAGTTCAGCTGAGTTATAGCCGATATAGCAAATTAAGTTCACCTATTCTGCATTGCCTGCAAGAGGCACGGCATGACATCAATTTGGCCTTTTTCTTTCAGTGCAGCACTTGTCTCAGATTGAGCGCTGTTGATTCCAATAACTATAAAATGGACGTCACCCCGAGGGTAAATGTCCAGCACAATATATTCAAGCTTCTTTTGCAACAACAGCAGCAGCACCAGCAACTTGACACGTAGATTGGCAGTCACAAAATAAATCAACACCCCAACTCCTTTAAATTCCCTGTTAATATGAACTAGATTGTACCCGTGTATTAGCTATTTGAGATTTGCCTTTGTACAATTATCTGAGCCAGTGGCCTGTGTATGAAAACACTGATAGAAGACAATGAATCGCTGCAGTGAGAGCACTCTGAAGCAGGGCCTTGTTTCTTCATGATGGAAAGGGAAAACAAATGAGGGCAGATTAAGACTTCTACCTCCCCCCTCCTCTCCTAATAACATGCCTCATGCGTGTCATGCGTGTTTCTACTTGATTATTTTAATTTGCTGCTGTTTATTTTGCTTTCATGCTTTAACAGTGATACTGTTTCAGTTGAATTACTTCAGTGTATGAGCTTCCCACAGACACAATAATGCTAACAATGGCTGAAGCAAATGCCTTTATAAAAATATCCCTCACACACACAGAGGGAAAGGAACAACTCAGGCTATAGGATACTAACTTAGTATAGGATACAAAATGATCTACTTCATGATTTAGGAGCCTTGCAATATGGAAATGTATTCACTTAATAGTTGTTATGCCTCTCCCATGTTACAAAATGGTTCCGATAATTGACGCATTAAAGCACTGTAGAATCAACTTTGTCCAGATGAAGTTAATTATTTGTAGGAGCAAATAAATGTCATGGTTAAAGTGTATTTAAAAGCAAACATGCCTGTGTTTTTTCAGTGCTTATTCCAGTTCCAGGGAAACTGTTTATTCCTTCTGTGCATTAAACCTTGTCTTATAGGTTCAAAAGACTCGCTGTGCAGCCAAGGCAACCAAGGAAAGCTCCATATTACGGCAGCACAGACAGGTGTGGAGCAGAGAGTGCCCCAGGCTGCAAAAGGCTGAGTAAGAGCCCCCTATTACTCCCTGTCATTATCTGCTGCAGTTTTCTGAATCTGGCATTACACCACGCAACCATTCCACTTAAGCCCCATTGAGCCCAGACAGGAACCTGCATGAAAAAAACAGGGTGTAGGGGGGGCTGAAGTAAAGCAAAAGAGAAAAATGTATCAAGGAGGAAACAAGAACAAGACTGATTTTCTTGCCATGATGACATTGAATTAAAGGGTGAGAAACAGAGAGAAGTAGTGGGTTGGAGCAGTGTGGGGACAGAGCGGTACACTGAATGGAGGAACATTCTTGCTCTGCATGCTGTGGCAGAGTGTGTGGTGCCGGGGCCCCAGCGGTGTCATGCCTTGTGAAGTGAGAAGGACAGCGCTAGCTCTGGGGTGCAGCTTGTTTGGCTGCGTAATGACTGTGTCTGAGCCACCCAAGGTTAATGATGTACACAAGTGTGAGGCTCAGTAATGAGCCTAGTCATAAAGATGTGCCACCGCTTGCAACTCTCTACACATATATCTAGTTAAATTACTGTGGGATTCAAAAGCCACCTTGTCAAAAAGAAAAACAGGCAAATATATCTCTATGGTTACCCTTCCTGTATTCACAATCATGTCAACTTGTGAACCAGTTAGTTAAAAGTAAACAATTACTGTAAGATTCTCTGTCCATCAGTCAAGTCTGAGACAGTGTGTGTCTGTGTTATAGTCAGAAGGAAGGATAGACATAGTCCCCATCCCAACCTCATATCTTAAGTACTATTCTTGGGTCTAGTTTTAAAGTGGCAGTATGTTGTATTTCTCTTCCACTACAGTTATTTAGCAGGTTTAAGTTTTTGGCAGATTTAGATTATTTGCACAAAATGCAGTCAACAATTACATTGAAATAAATTAAATTAATTGATGTTGTATTATCATCAGTTAAAGATGAAAGTCACTTAAGTCACTCTAACTTTCCATGTTTCGTATGACTCACCCACTTTTTAACATTCAGATCAAACATGTCCTGCTTGCATATCTTCTTTTACTCATAATACATCACAATACGAAAGGTACATACTCTTGAAATAAGTAAACAAACAGTAAGCTAGCTTGCTCAAATATATGTAGGATAGGAAGGCAGTGCAATATCTTAGTAGCAAAGAACAACTGGTTGGTTGGCTGATTAGTTTGCCAGAGCTAAAGGGGGGAGCAACCATTGCTCCTGCAGAGTAGGCTACAGCAAGTAGGAACATGGTGGAAATTGATTGTTAGTAAATTAACCACTGCCATGTGGTCTTCAATAACAGAGTTTTTTCTTTCTGTCATGAAACAGGGAAAAGGCTGAGAATGACATCCAGGATTTTCTACAGCAGATCATGCCAAATGGCCGAACAGACACTGCCATCTTCTCTCTTCGAGATTATGGTAATCAACCCCAACAATTAAAAAAAAATATGTTTGTTTGTAATTCCATCAGTCCCAACTGGTTATAAGTACTATACTATGTGTCCTTGTCTTTCTGTGTTGGGGTTCAGGACTAGTCCTCGAGAGGGAGCGGGAGGAATTTAGGGTAGCCACTGTGGAGCCTGTTCATCAGCTCAAGGATGACCTGTGTTTCAGACTGGGAGAAGTAAAACATCAGCAGCTTTCTGCTCATCGATCAAACTGGGAACAAGTGATACAACAGGTATCTGTGTGATTGAAAATAAAATCTTATCGTAGTGCCTGCTGTGACTACAGTTACCCCTGGCCGAGCAGTTTGCCAGCAGAAAAGCAAGATTGATATAGATTGATAAGAAAAAAATTGATATAGTCTTTAATTGCAACTGATTTAAAAAAAAAATGCTTTAGCTTTTGAGAATTCCTGCTCTTATAACGACTCGACTATTAGTGAACCGTCTGAGAGTACTTTATCCAGCCGGTACACTCAAAGACTTCAGCAATGAGTTTTGGCTGTGCTCACTCTCTTCAGGTACCAAACCAAGAAAACCCGTCCTACACATCCAACTGAAGTTTGGACTCCTACTTGTTCACACAATGAACTCAGCTTGCACATGGTGTTGCATTCACTGTCTATGAATCTCTTGTTTGTTAGATATCCACAGTCCCTAAGTCACCAATTCTGCCTTTGAGTTTCAGAGGCTTTTTGTAGGCTCTAGAGATGAATGGCAAGATTAAGGAGTAAGCAGGGGTCTTTAAAGACAGGCCGTACTTGGACTGAACTGTCTGCCAGCCATTTTGTCTCCTCTGTGTGGCTCGCTCATGCTTGTTTCTTTCCCATGACCCCCCTTGCTCTTGCTGGCCCATAGTCCCTAGCCACCTGATTGCATGGACACAATAGGACAACTCCCCCTCTTTCTCTCTTTCTTTTTCATAACCTTTGTCCATTTGTTGTATTTCTTATTCCACCATGTTACTTAGCTCTCTGACTCACAACAGATTTAAACAGAGGTCCTTCTCAGGTGCGATGAAATTACACTCAGCATTTTGAATGAAATTTAAAAAGAAGATGTGAGTCAAAATCCAAATTACCCCATCTTATTTTGTTTGCAGTTTGTTTCGACACATTACATTATCATCCAACATTTTGATTCAGATTTTTAAGTCAAGTTGAAGCTGTGACTGTGAGAACTGCACTGTGTATTTCTGTTCAGTATAATATTTAAACAATATTTCTTCTTAATCATTCTTTTTGTGCAGTGTGCAACAATTTTTGTATGAGGTGGGTTTTCCCTCATCTGTGTTTGCTGAAATGAATGTAAAGAGAGATGGTGCAGGTTACCAGCCAGGAAGATAAAGCTAAGATCAAATGACCCATACACTAGTCCGTCTGTCTGTTTGTCTGCCAATCCATCCATCCATCCATGCATTAGTTTATAATGCTTATCCTCCAGTATCCAGCTGTGGTCCTCCGCTGCAGCTCTTTCAATGTATCTTCTGCACACAAGGAGCATGACTCCACCATCGTGCTAAACATATTCATGGTTAACTGTTGTATCTGTAATCAAGAAGCACCTGTGTGCATATGAAGTCCATATACACGGTATACAACAAAGCGATAGAACAAGGCAGTTAGAAAAAAGTTATATCTCAATATGTATCTCTATATGTTAAGGTTTTGAATAATGCCTTATTACATTATTGTCAGTTGTCAGAACATTGGAAACATCTATGAATTTGATGATGAGAGCTTTAGGAACCGGTATGACATCATTCTACCACAGAAAATGAACAGAATTCTAAACCTGATTTAACACATCAGGTGATGCAACCTTCCCATGCTGAGAGTGAAGTGCTGAAGTTTGTGTGCAAACTGACTGTGCAAAACCACAACTGACAAGCGGCTACGCACAGCTGTAGGCTGCAGTCACGTCTGTGGTCATGCTTGGACAGAAAGTGAGCTGGTGGGCATGTGATCACTCTGTGAAGTCAAACAACAAGGTGCTGGAAAAGAGACAAGAGGAAACTGAGATGCATGTCTTCAGTGAGAGGGCTTGACTGAGAAAAATGTGTTGCCTTAACGGATAGAGGAGTCATTACATGTCTCTTAAGAATTCAAATAACTGAAACATTTGTTTCCATAATAACAATACAATAACACACAGGATGTGTTAACGTGTTTTTCCATTCATCTACTCTTTCACAAATTGTCTAGTCCTTTGAGTTTTTGAAACTTATCTTGAAAGTGACTACTCCTTTACTTTTTGAGTAAATATAGATAGCTACTCTGGTTAAGTCAAATTCCTCTGTTTCTTTTCTGAAACAGAGAAACAGGCTTTATTATTTGACAAGCATTGTCTCCACTCGAACCAGCTGTTTTCCTCCTTCTGATATCTGACATCGTGGAAAATAAGCAGTTGCTGATTACTTGGTATTACTGAACCACTCCAATGATCTGTGAGATCAGGGGGCATCTAGGTTCAACCACTACTGCTGATTTGAGCACACATAGCATAACAAGAGGTAAGCAAGTGTTATAGCCAATAGTCTGCTGTTTGTTGTACCTCAACAGTCCCAGGTTTGTAGCTGTAAGTTATAGCTGAGTCTTTTTCAAAGCATAATTGCTACCAGAAGATTCATGGATAGTTGGACCAAGACATGGCACAAACAATTTAGTCCACTTGATAGTAAGATGACAAATCATACATCATCTGGTTTCCTTATATAAAATAAGGTCATATTGTCCTTCAGACATATTTGTTTACTAAGCCCGTGTTTAATCCTGTTTTTAATTGTTTTATCCTGGAATCACCAGATTAACTTTGTTAAAGACCAGCAAGACAGCATAATTGCGAAACTTCATGCAGAGTATCTAGACTTGGAGGAGAAGATAATTGACCTTGGCTTGGAGGTAAGTTTCTAACTGATGGTTCACCAGATCCTTCATCCTCTGTTTCATGAAATCACCAACTTCCACTCTTGTTTTGTGAACCTTCCTCTTGAGCTTAACAAGTGATCGCTGCGGTGTGCCGCCAGTGTTTCAGCATTTGACTGGAAATCACAAACATGGTCTCATTGTCCTCTGCAGAAGTATCTTACTAGTACTTCAGATAATCCAGTGAACACAGAAAACATTCCAGAGGAGGTTTTGAATTCGGACTGCCCTTACCCAGAACTGAAGGACTCACTGATCCAGGCCTTCCGCTTTCTGTCAGAAAGATACCAGACCAGGCTGCAGAGTCTCCAAGAGCAGCTGCACAGAACTGGCAGGTACATCTGAGGACATGTAAAGTTCAGCTTGACGCCTTTTCACAATTCTAAATGCTTACACTTTGATTAAATGAGAAAATTGTAGTGATTTTTGCAGCTAATACGATACAAATGTATAATCATAATCATTTCAATATCTTCCTCAGTCTAGATAGAAATAGGTTTTTAATGATTTTCTGCCCCCCATTTTAATAAATACATATATAGGCAGAACTCCATTGAAGGCTGGGCAGATGAAGATGAAAGATTAAAAGCTCAGCAGGACATCAACAGCATATAGAGGCACTATCACTTCACTTTGCAGAAGCAAGCTGTTGAGCATGACGGGTCTTTCTCACCAGGAGGTTGATTATATCGTCTCAAAGCCACTTCATGGCTTGATTTTTATTCCCATATAGTCTCTATATAGCACTGTTAGCCTCTACAAGTAGTATGCGATTTATCAATATGTAACCCCATGGAATGAAATAAAGTGAAGCTAATGAAGACAAACATAGTACCTCAGTGTTATCTATGTATTTCTGTTGTCTTTTTTATCTTTAATTTCCCTGTTGCAGGTTCTGTGGCTGGTCTGCAGATGACCACCTGTGCTTCCAGTTCACTTTGTCTCAGTACACTCGTGACATTCCGAACCACAGAGCACTCTACATGGACATGCTGCAGAGACTCTTCCCTGAGAAAACTAGACAAGAGCTGGTCAGTACGTTGGTTTAGCCTATTTTATTAAGTTTATCAAATAAAGACAAAACAATACACACAGTAAACACACAGGCATTGTACATACAGTTGTGTACACACACCACTCACTTGAACATAAAAATATCAATATTCAGTTTTATGTATGCAACTTTCAGTCACCAGCAAGTATTTTTGGAGCCACTATTATTATTTATTATTAATAATTAGTAATGTTTATGTTGTGTCGTATAAATGTAAAGATTTCCTGGCATAGTTTCTTTTATATCATAGGAAATATCTTTGGGTTTTTAACTGGTTGCAAGAGATCATGATGAACATTTTTCATTGCGTTTCATCATTTTATAAACGACTTAAATGACTAATAGATAAAATACTGGTATGATGAATAGCTAATGAAAATAAGCAATTGGAGTTTATGTGCCTTGCTAAGGAAAACGACTCCCCATTACATTTCTCCATGACTGTACATTCCCCTTGTGAGGGGGGTCTCGGAGGTGGTGCACCCCTCTTCCATGAATGGACAAACGCAAACACATACTGTATATCGATGCCCTTCCCCACACACACCCTCACGCGCATGCACAGACACACACACACACACACAGACACATCTAAAAATGTAACCCCCCCCCCCGCCCAGTCTAAAGCATCCCTACAGTGTGAGTCCCTAGCTCCCTGATCAATGTAGCTCAGTAGCCTAAACTGAGCAGACAGACACACAGATAAGCCTGGACAATGATCCGCTCAGCACGCCGCAGGATGTGCCATGTCACCCACTGTGGACGACTCTCACTCACGCCACCGCCCAGCATTGCCATGACAACCGACAGCCCTGCTCTCCTCCCTCACCCGCACCCAGAGACCTGTCCTCATATCAGTTCCAGCTGGGTGCTGCATTTAGAGCTGTGATCGTTCAGCCTTGGTGGGGCGGGGGAAGTGTGAGAGGGATGGACCTGTGTCTCAACAGTCTTTCTCTTCACTTTTCACTTCCTCAGAAACAGACCCAAGGTTGATGTAGTGCTGACTCCTCCTAAGTAACAGCTATTAGTCATAATTAGGCTGGCTTGCATGCAGTGGATAATCAGTGTGAACTACAGATTGGGTTGCTGAAACCCCCTGATTAGGTGCATCAATGGTATTCTACTATCAGTATATAAAATCATGATTTTCCACAGGCTTTTTTTTTTAGCATTTTTGTGTGTGAAATCTAAATTAAGTGAACAAGTCTGACATTGATTGGTGTCCAGTGAGCTCAAAGGATGGTCCCCTAGTTGAAATGAGCTCTGCACCTGTGAAGTTTTGGCTCCATTAGCAATGAAGTGGTAACAAAGAATCCTGTCTGTTTGGCAGCAGTCTGCTTTGGGTAGATATTTCCCTTGTATTTGTAGTGTGAAAAATAATTCCCATTGCTCTTGCAGGCATATGGGTCGATTGGAAATTCTATAGTTAGCACTTTAATTACAGAATCGTTTCTATAGAGTCCATGGCTTAGCTCTAAGCCTTTCTTATGTTGCTTTTTCACTTCAGAGTGTTGAAGGCTGTTTGAGCTTTAATACTTTGCTCACCTGCAATTTAGTTCCATCTGCGTGCAATCATTTCAGGAAGATTTCATCATTTTCTGTTACTTTGTCAGTCTGCTTTAAGTTCTAATAAAAGTTAAAACAACTCTGTTTTAGAACCAGATAGCAGGTGTGACACATTACTGCAGTTAAACAGTTTGTGCAGAGTAACAATTTAAGACCTTTGATGATAAATCGGCTCCTATGTGTCATGCTTTAATCCCAGAAAGATACATAGACCCTTGAAACAGTTTGCCTCACCAAGAAATGCAATTGCAATTCAAGGTCATCCCTATCTTGGCAAAGTAACACTTTATACTGTATGTATGTTAATAAGTTTTCTACTTTGCTTTTGTTGACCCAAAGTAGAAGCTGGTCTCTTGTTTCACCACAATCAAATGGTGATACTCTAGAGTAGACATCTAGAGTGGACATCTCCCTCTGCTGGATGGGGCTCTTTATTGTCCATTATGATTTAGTCTTTGACGTTCTCTCACAACAACTAGGAGGCCAAAAGAGTATTAGCAGGATTTCATCTTAATGCCCTTTAAATAGTGTGCCATGGACGTAGCAGAAATAGTTCATACTTCTCACCTAAATGTAGGTATCCGTTTTTATTTTCTCCTTTGTATGGTTTAGTCCTCATGTAGACAGCACTCTGCAGAGGCAGTGTGGATGCAGCGACTGAACTAAGTGTCATGCCACTTTAAGTATTTTCTGCAGACACAATGCAGTGAATGCTTCCACATACATACTGCATGTAATGTGTTGACAGAAGTGCATGCCTCTGTGCAAACACACATCACATGACAAGACAAAATGCCTCCACATACATTCTGGATTCATGCTTTACTCACTTCTAACAACAAAACAAAGGTAGGGATAGCAAAGGAGAGGACAAGAGAAAGTGAGGAACAAAGGGTGGCTCTTCCTCAAGTTCTAAAGTTGTGCATTAATAAACAGGATTTGCTTGACTGCCCCTGGCACTTCTGTTCCGTTGGCAGGTCTGTCAGCTCACTCATTTTCAATAAAACCAGTCAGCCGTCTAATGCCATCCCACCGTCAGTTAGCCGCTATTAGCCCATAGATGAATATCATTCCCTCTGTTCCAGTGAAGCAGCCAAGTGATGCAGCCTCTGTGCGCGCTGACACAATGATGAATAGCTACAGGCATCCCTCACACAGAAAGGAACTGTTTTCCTTCAGGACATTTCACAGCCAGGATAGGGGGGCCATTTTATACACCAGCAGAGCTACATCTGACACACAGTTTTCCCCATGGTTCTGCTGCCATTGTTATAGACAGTATATCATGTGGGAGAGTTTTTGGTGTCTGTTTGCATGTCATCAGTATGGTGCAACGCTCTGTATAATACAACAGCGTTGCTGTTTGGGCTGCAGTGCCACTCAGTCTTGTTCACTGCTCTTCCTATTCTTTTGATTTCTGTTCTGGCTTTACCAGAATAATTATACAGTACATTTACTACAAATTTAGACATTCATCGTACATCGTGCATTTGGTTCGTCTAGATGGAGCATGAACGTGTATGGGACTGGCAGCGCTTCACCCAGGCACAGATGAGAGCAGTGACCCAGCAGTGGCAGCGGGACCATGAGGAGCTGCTGGCCAGAGCTCTGGTCACCTTGCAGGAGGCCAGACATGCCCACCAGGAGGAGCTGGAGCTCCAAAGAGACCGGCAGCACCAGCAGGACATCTGTTCTCATCTCAAGGAGAAGGTCAGTCTCTGGTATACCTTCACAGCAGGAACTCTCACATTTCAGAAACATTTCAACTTTATGAGACAGCACTTTTTATGTTAGCAATTATACTACAGTTCTGTGCCTCCAACCCATATTTAATCCCTGCAGGATGTGGATCTATAACTTTAATATTATACTTGTTCATTGTTCTGCAGCTTAACCAGTATGAGCTCTCAGTAGTCTACTTCTCCCCCATTCTTATTTAAGAGGCACACTCACTCACATCTGCTGCAGTGGACAGAATAAATCTGGCTTCTTGTGTATTCTTAGCATGATATTCTTTTCCTGTGTCCTTCTCCAACTATCAGACGTGTTAATGTGACTGTTTTTGAACGAGTCATGTGAGGAAGCAGACAGGCAGCAGCTTCTGACTGGCTTCTTGTGTACAGTATATCTGCTGACGAGGCTGCAGCATACTACACCAAGCTGCCTGACAGCATCTCTCGCTTTAGCTGCCACTTGGGATGGGCTGTGAATGCAAACAAGCTAATAAGGATGGTCTTGCAAACACGATGTTGCTGTCTCTTAGGGGCGCTAGTTCACATTCACACAACAAACAAGTTACTCATGTGAACAAATCCATGTGTTGTTGACGCAGTGCTGTACAAATTGAATTTGCTTTAGCTGCCAGTTAAAAAATGTGGTGCTTATATGCTGTGGCTGATTTGATAACAAGGCACACTGATGTACTGAGGTAGGGTTGGTGTGGGCCATTATGACTGACTCTTGTTTTGTCAAATAACATGATACGAAACAGGGTGCAGCATACCAGGTTTGTCTTTTGCACTGTTCAGTGGCAGGAATGTAAATCTAGGGTTTGCATCCTGGAGATTTGTGGAGTTTGAATGTTCTTACTTCCTGTATTCATTAATAATCTCTCTCTTCTCAGCCGTAAATATCCCCTCATTTAGCCTCTTGTGTACATGGAGTATGACTCCACAGGGACAGCAGTCCATAATAGGTACTAATTAATATTATAAGCAGGAGGAACTGTTTGGAAATTCGTCAGTGAGCCTTTACAGCATTTGCACATATTCCACTGAATGTGCAGGACATTCATGTGTAATCTAGCTAAGTGTGTTATGAATTAACAAACCAACAAGGCTTTTGCTAGGGTCCTCGTGGGAACACAGCAGTATATAAGAATCTCTCTTTACGTCATCATGGGGTACACTATACCCTTTGCTTTGTTCATTAGTTGATTTTTCACATCTGAGTCTTCTTTATGCTACAATATTGTTCTCATACACATATTTATGCAAATATTGTAGCGCCGAACTTCAGGCAGTGTGTGAAAGTGCATGCACACAAACAAGGTTAGACTAGACACCTGACAGTTGATTAGTTTTTCTAAATATCCTGCCTGATCTTCAAGGAGAACGATGTCACAACCAAGGAGTACAGTCTCAAGTGGAATTACTCTACTCAAAATACAGAACAATGTGCTAGGTATGAGGGGGACGAGAGGGAAACAGTGAAACTCTATCATGATGTGTATTGCTGTATGTTTGTTTTAACTCCTTTAAGCCAAATGCTCTTTCTAACAATCAATAGCTATTGGATTCTTTCACAACATGAAAGGACATATTGTACTTTTTAACTCAGTTTTATTATGCAGCTGATTATTACACTTTATTTTTAACTGTGCTGTCTTTTCCTTGTGGTGTGAGTAAAGAAACAAATCCAACGCCAATAATCACTTTACATTCAGTTCTGTCAGAAATGAGCTGCTTTAGATACAGCTGCACTAACGGTAACATAATAAAATTGTGTCAGGAAAAAAGAAATCACAGGGTTTTTTTAAATGATGGAATATTTCTTTCAAGAGGGCAATAGAAACTTGCAAGCTTCTTTTTAATGTATTTTGAAAACATCAGGGGCCTTTGACTTTCAGTATAGGTAAACCTGTGGTAGACACGCCTCCGACTCTGGCAAACACATTTTTGTTTTCTAGGCTTTCTGAGGAAATTAGAAAAATAAAATCATGCAGCCATTTCCATTCCCGTGGCTTTTCGACATTTGTGTTTTTTGTTTATGCAGTGAATATGCACACGCTAGAGTTTGTGTGAAGGCTCAGATGGACGCCTGTTGGCAACCAATCTTTCTTTCCATTGCCTTTATCTTTGCAGCACAGTGACAGTGGCGAGACAAGATGGATTCTCCTCCCATTGCATCTGCTTCTTTAACACTATGTTTTCTGCAGCTGCTCCCTCTGACCCAAGCTACTCTTGTGACTCTGCTGTGAGTCACTCACCCCTCTTGAGAGGAACTCCCCCTTCTCCCTCACTCTGCACACTAAATTTTATTCCTATTTTATTATGTGTGCTATGTACTGTAATGTGATTTAGTAGAATACTGGCTCACTGTAGCTGCTAGGCCACCTGAATCAAAATTTATATATTAATGAGGAGTCATGGTCAACATCGTGATCCATCATTCAAGAGTAATTCATCCTTAGTGGTTTAACTTTTCTTGTCTGTACAGTATAATGCAAATGGGTACTTCTGCAGCTGGCAGGAGTTATGTGGGGAACAACTAAATTACACAACAAAACTCCACTAACTCAACTAAAAAACGTAATTTCACCAACACATGAACACTGCTTGTTGCAATGGAGAGTTGATGAAATCTAGTTAGCAAGTGACTACAGAAGTTGCACTTGTGAATAAAGTAAAGAAAAACAGTTGAAATAAAACTATGGTTTACCAACTAAGTTAAATAAAATTAATACACTGTGAAGTAAAGTAAAGTAAAAGATAATACATGGCAGCCATTTGATGAACTGCACCAGCAAAAGTAGAAATAGCTATATGTAATGGGCAATAGCTCAAATAGTTAACCAATAGAAATGTTGAAAGTTGAAATAGTTATGCTAGTTGAAAGTAGCATTAATGGATAAACAATTATAAGAGTTAGCTAAATGTAATGTAATGCTCATAGTTAAAGTAATATTGTATGTTTATATGTAAAAAGTATCTGACCATACTCACTCTCATATATGTGTTGTTTAAATAACATCCAGTTAATGATCCATTGACCACATATTTGAGTGGTGCCAATGAAGTGGTACTTATGCCCATTCAGTAGAGCTGTGTGTGGGTATGTGAGACAACAAAGGTTTGGAACCACTGGTTTAGATGATTCATCATCACAATGATGCAAATGAATTTAACAGATTAAGAAGATAAAGGACTGCTGTGATAGTAGGCGTACTTGCCAGCTAAGGTATTCGTTATTTGTCACATTTTCTAGCTGTGGTTATACAAATAAACCCCCTTCACATCTCACCTCATCTCTCTCACCTCGAGTTCAGATGAGAGCATATATTAGATGATTTTTGGTCAGTGCTGGTCTGGTTCTTACCTCATTATAGGGAGCAGGACTGTGCACTGCCCACTCTCTTCTGAGGGACATGCAGTGAGAAGAAATCCAGGGTAATTGATTTCAGAATTGCCCTGTACCCCTCTGTTTTGGAAAGGGCAGGGCTGTCACACAGACCACAGCTTTTTCCTGAGAACCACAGATTGGCCGTACAAAGATGACTGGCTGCATTCATGTGTGTGGACACAGATGACATTCGTGATCCTATAGCAGCCATTCAGCTTGTGAAGGCGCTCCAGATTTTATATACAGTATAAGACTTGTGGAAGCTGTGTGTATTGTGAAAAGTAAAATGAAATGGATGATTAAGATAACTGCTTTGCATTGTATGCATGGGATATGGCTTAGTTCATTCCAATTTATCACTGAAAGACAGACTCTTCTTCTCAAATCATCAGCTGTTTGTTCTGCAGTGTTCTGGCTGCTGTAATTAGCTGGCATTGTTCTTGGTGTTACTGTTCATTCCAGCCTTTTATTCTGTCCTTGCTTTCGTTTTGCCTCCCACTTATATCTCACTCCCAGGCATCTTTGATGAGCGATTGTGTTTTCCACATGAGTAAATAAAGCCTGGAGGGATGACAGATTGTTGCAACATGCTCAGGTGGGAAAGAGATGAGCAGGCCAACAGGACAATTGTAAGACGGAGGATTTTCATCAGATGGGAGGTTTCCTTTTATTGCAAAAGCTCATTTTTCATTTGTTGCTCTCTAGAGTACTTTGTAATATCAACGACACTGTTGCAGATTAATTTATGCCCCGATGATCTGTGTGTCTTTCTTGCAGCAATCAGTATATTCTCTAGGCACTGTTTGTAAGAAGGTCCCATGTCACTTTGTGTTAGAGACTAAAAGTACAGCTCCTCATCCCTCTGGTGGCTGAAAGGACACTGGAGAGACTCAGGAGTTGAGAAAATGCGTGGGCCACTCAGTGTTTCAGCTGACAACTCTCTGAGGAGTTAATTGCTCATATGTGTAGAATTTGTCCACCATGAAGTAATGTACTGGAAAATTCTTATTTTTCTAGTGGAAAAACAAAGATAATTGCATAGTTTTATTTTTCTTATTAAAAGACATAAGTTCTTGTGCATTTAAAGGTCGCACATATGATAGAGTGTTACTGTTATTGTGGATACACAACACCTACCTCTCCATTGTGCTGCTTTAATTCACAGCAATGGTACCAGTTGAAATTTTGCAGAGTTCATGCCTAATCTGTTTCACTAATCTATTATATGTTGAAAGTTTGTCATTAAATGACCTGCAATAGAAAATTTGATGGCTGCTGCAACACCCCCTGACAGAAGACATCACGATAACTGTACAGTTGTATTAACAAAGGCTTTGAGCAGGCTGCAGTGTGCAGATAAAAAGGCTATCACTCTTTTGTTATTCTGACATCTCTGCAGTCATTTCTGTGCTGCCATGAAAAAGGATGGTGTCCCATTTCCCTTTGAATTCACAGAAAATGAGATTCCAGTGACAAATTACTGTAGACTGTACATAATGACCATTTTATTCTCTTTGTGCTCCCTAAAAGGTCTTTTCATCTCTGCCTAAACAGAAAAGACATACAAAATACATGCGGTTCTCACAGTGTTCACAGTGGATCTAAGCTGTAAAGATTCAGATTAGGTGAACACTTCAACTGAACTTTGTACTTTTTACTTTATGACAGAAAAAACACATGGTCACATGGTATTGGTAAAATGTATGGTATGGTATTTGCAGACACACCCATCAGGTTGTTTACTCACTCCATCTCTCATCGCCCCAAGCATCAAATGTGTAGGTATCCTATGTGGACCAGCCCATGGCTTGATTGATGATTTAATTAGTGCACTTGTTTTTCTGTATTTAAAAACCCAAACAAAACAAAAGCTTCTTTAAAGTTATTTTTTTAGATGGAGAGAAGGAGGGGGATTGTGAATAACATGTAGCAAAGCCCGTTTGCTAGACCCCAACCAGTGCTTTTGTAATTACTATACATGGTCAGCATATAGAGCCCCTGGCCATCAGGACGCAGCAAAATATGAATAATTTAAACCTGTTTTATGCAGTGTATGAAACAAATCTGAGATATTTTATACTGTATTTGTCGTTTTTTCGTAAGACCAAAAAGGTTTAATCTTTAATGAAGCCCACCAAGGCATTTTAGCTGGCATCTTCTCAATCTGTGCTGAAATTTGAATGAGGTTGTGCATAGGTGTGAAGCCTGGTTCAGGGCAACACTAGTGGAATCATTTCTGTGACCATTCACAATGATATTATGAATTATATTATACAATGAATTATATTATACAAGGCATTATTTGAATAGTTGTCATCACCAATGGCTGAAAAGGACATTTTAAAAACAGCAGGAACAAAACGGGACAAAAGGACAGTGCAAGATCACTGGACAATGCTTAATCACAGCATACATATCGACACGATGCTGTCATTGTTATTACTCAGTCACTACTCACTGTTAGTGCTCAGGATTGTATTTGTGGTCACAATTGCATGTTGAACCCAGTTTCAGGAAAATGGAGCCCTATGTGTCTGCATGACATGAACATGAACATTTTGATTTCACAAGAAGAAGGCTGTTTTGTGTGCAGCTTCAACTCTGTTGAATGCAACTGGATCAGAGGCTGGATTGTTTTGGGTCCTCTCTCAGACACGCAGCTGCTGCTTTTTCTCAAGCAGACATCAAGTATGATTGACTTGATGATACCGCTGGTGCTAATGTGTGTGAGACCACGTTAATTTGCAGTTTATTCCTTCAGGGAATCCTAAGCTCTCCTCTGATAGATCTGTGAATCTGTCTGCCCAGTCGGAATGCGACACTTTAATACCCGGCACACCACTGAGAGGCTGCTGCATAACGAACCTGTCACTCACTCCCCAGCAAATGTTGGACTTAGTGTGTGTGTGTGTGTGTGTGTGTGTGTGTGTGTGTGTGTGTGTGTGTGTGTGTGTGTGTGTGATAACTGTAGACCGTCAGTTTCCAGATATTTTAGCTGGCTGAGTGAAGATTGCTTGAAAACATATGAACACAATTTAAAAAAAGAACTATGTGTCAATTGTAAGTCAAGGCATCTCCATATTTAGTGATTACCATATTTTCAGACACATTAGAGTGGGGTTTACACATAATCTTGTTTTCATGAAGCCCATTAAACTCAATTGGATAATATGAAAAATCCATAGTCATCAAGTTGTTTTTCATCATCTATAAAAGCTTTTGGAGATACATTTTTGCTAAATGGATTTGCACAAAAAATATTTACACTTTAAATTAGTCTTTATCTTGACTCTTTTAGAAATGTACCTGACATAAGTTGCTGTTTCAGACAAGACTTTCCTCAATAGAATAAGTTCTGTTTGTACTAGGGCTAAAACACAAAGGTTTTCTTTATGATCCAATGATTTGATGGGTCCTAAGTGATCTAACACAAAATGTAGAAGGCAGTTTTGACACCTTTTCTGAACTTCATGCCACACTTTGGCACTGTGTCAGTAGGGCCCAGCTGGTTGTCTCCCTGTGAGTGATTCTTTCAAGACAGCTGTTGATGGCCAATAACCTCCTTTTTGTTTCTCCCTGGTGTGTATTTGCATGTGTGTTTTTTTTTTGTAGCTGCAGCAGTGGCGGGCCCAGCAGGAGGAGGTGGCAAAGCTGGAGGCAGTTATAGCGGCTAGACAACAAGAGGAGGAAGAGGCGAGGTTAAAGAGGAAGCAGGAGAAAGAGATGGCCATCAGATCACAGCAGAGAGAAAATGTAAACGCATCCTCAACACAACCATCACAATGAATGTGGTTTATTCCTCCAGCACTTAAATGTGTGCAAGCTTTGTATCATTTGATTCCTTTGATTTTAATGTTTCCATGTAATACAAGGGAGAAATTTCCAGACCAGGTTGACTAAAAACAATATTTTTTAATCTGCATAAATATGTATAGTACAGTATCTATATTTTCTGAATGATTAATATATTTTCTTATCCTGTCTTCGCACCATCCATATATGGTGTGCCATACTTTTTTTGTGGGCATATGTAAGTTTATTATCCTGTGAAAAAAAACAAGATAATTCACGATAGATTCATATGCTTCTTTATCATGCAGCTAGCCCACTCAAGGTACACACAGCCAGCTCAAAATAAAGAGAAACACAGTACTGTCCTCAGCGGGAATGATGTGCCGTATATCTTAATGAACAATAGGTTTAGATGGATTAGGTTTAGATGGATGTTTGCTGTGCTCAGAAAATTGCCTCGAAAGTGGAAAAAAAGGAAGGAAGACTCATATCGGCTCAGCTGGATCTCAAGCAAAGGACAAACAAATAGCAGTGATTTTACTGAAAGAGTACCGTTAAAAATAATATGTGGCATGTCAGCTCATACTAAAACCTTTTGGTGTGTGTACAAATGAATATATGAATGACTTGTCACAGAACAGTATGACTGAACCATGGAAAAAACACTGAATTGTGGGACATTTTATAGAAACGTTGGGAATGTTATATTGTTGTCTCAAACTTGCGGGTGCTTGAATTACTTTTTTGCATTAATTACATAAAAACACATCATCTTTTGGAGCACAAGGAGCTCTGTATGTTTTTCATACATGGCAGCCATTTGATGAACTGCACCAGCATTAAGTGGCTTACCCTCAGCGGCTACACAGTTTGAATTGTCGGCACACATGGAGATCAAATTGAATGCATATGCTGTTACAATTATCTGGGTATTCTGATCATTCAATTTAGTTATTGTCCTCACAGGTACAACAATACCACAAAGTGTGTGTCTGACTGTTTAATTAACTCTCTCCTCCGGGGTCTGCTAGAGGAGCATGGGCAACCTGAGACACTCTGATTAATGAGAGTATTTAGGCCGCATTGGATTCCATATAATTTAGCACAATAGTCCGTCAGACATTGAAATATCATCTCATTCTCTCTATTTACACTTATCTGATTCCTGCCCTGTCACAATCAATAGGACATGACGATCCTAAGAGTTTTGTGGGAGTCAAATTACTAGGAGTGTGGCTACTGTTCTTGTGGCTGTTGTTAACTTTTTGTCATTATTCTTTGTAAATTGTTGTTTCTCCCTCAGGTCAGGCAGTTTTATTTAAAGCAGAAGAAGAGGATGGAGGTGCTGGAGCAGAGGGATCAAGAGAGACTTGCTAATCTGAGGAGTGCTATGGAAGAACAGGCTAGACGAGACAGAGAGCGGTGAGTTTTGCACCACAGGACATGGAGTTTCCAAAAAACTGGAGGTGCGGAGTGAATATTTAATTCAGTGTAAACATCATGTCTAAAGGGCAAGGACAGGCTTATGCACAATATAAATGTGGTCATGCAAGATAGTGAGGGATAGGATAATAGCATGCTCAAAGCTATTTAAGGTGAAATAAAGGGGGAAAGGGAATTTGATGACTCCAGATTTCCTCAACTTCACTCAATTTAACAGCAACTTAACAGCAGCTGAAGATCTTTTTTGCTGACCTCCAGTGCTGCAGTGATGTAGAAGTGTACCGGAGTGTGTCAGTACATCACTGTTTCACCCTGAGAGGGCAGTGCTGTTTAGCTGTTAATTTACTCTTTAAAAAGAGAGGATTCGGTTTGCTGTGTGTTGTTTGGTGGGATTTGCTTAGCATTTTTGCACAGACCCTCACAGAGACTGGCATTAATACCAGATAATGGTGTTGACTCATGGGGGGCTAAGAAAGAGATAAAAACAGTTGATAGGAGGGAAGCTGTGCTCTGGCAGCTCCATAAAACCCTCCATAGCCTGGAGGCCTGCTGTGTCAGGAGTGATAGGTAATGTTGGTCGTGGCAGTGGCAGAGGAAGAGAGGGGCTGTTTAGGTCTGATGTCCACACCCTCTGTGCTCCCTCTAGGGTGCAGTTTCGGGCAGATCTTTTGCAGCGGCGAAGGGAGGAGAGAGAGGCGCGGGAGCTTGAGCGGCAGAGAGAGGAAGAAGAGAAACAGAATCGTCTAGAAGTTCTTAGAAACCAGGTGGTTCATTATCTGCTCTTAACCTTTTCAACCACTCTGATTTTCTCTGTCAGCTGAAATGACCCTCAAGGGAAGACTCAACCTTATCTGAGTTGAGGCATCACTGCCACCTTTTGGCAGTAAGTAAGAAGACAATTGTCCGTTATCACCATATTAAATGTTTGTTTTCCTATTTATCTTAGGTTGGGGTGGTGGCAGAGGCAGACCCAGAGAGGATGATGGCAGATACAGAGGCTTGGAGGAGTCGACACTTGAATATAAATGAGTTTGGCCTCCAAAGGCCTCTCTACAGTATTAACACGTACACAGACACACAGGTGAGGCAAGATAACATCTACCCTCCTACGACCTTTAACTTTGTATGATTACAAAAACTCTCCAGCTGCATGGTCATTTGCCCCTGTACTCCTTATCTGTGTTCCACATGTTATGAGCTGACCTCTTTCCCCAGTTTCCTTGATGATATTCAGCTGTGTACAGGATGTATAATTTGATCCAGGGTGAGACTGACCAGTGACCCATGCAATGCAAGAAAATTATGCAAGATGTGTGGCTGATCAAACAATGTTTGTCCTCATCTCAGAGAACGTTATACACCGCTTTTATCTCAAGGCCACCCAGTCAATCAGTATCCTTTAGAGTCTGTGTGTGTGTTGTCATTACTGTAGACAAACAGTTGGTTGTTCTGTAACACAAGCAATGACTAATGATTGTCAAACTGTGCAAATCTTCTCCTCCAATACCAAACCGTGAAGAATTAGTAATTAATCTTTTTAAGTATTTAATGTGTAGCAAACCATAAAAACAAACAATGGTGGCATAGTCAGCCCGATCAAATATGAAACAGCTGGGAATGTTTTATTTACTGTTTTTTTTTCTTTTACATCTGTTTTTCAGATTGTGTCTGATCCAAGAGTGCGGGTTGAGCAGGCCCTGCGGGAGGCGGGTCTGCACCACAGTCAGTATGCCAAAGAGGTTCTGTCTGTTATCAAGCCCCCTAAACCACCAAGACGAGATACCAAATCCATACTCAAATTCTGACCAGAGGCTTGTTTGAGGCTAGTGCAACCTCTGCTCTAATACTGACCATATACTGAATGTAAATAATACATTTTACTTTGTGTAAAAATCATTTTCACAGACAGATCACTCTGTTTGTCACAAAAGTTGCTGTGTTTACAAAGTAAACAATACAGAAGTCATGGCATGAACACACATTGCAATCACTAGTATTGCCTTTTTATTGAAGGTTTTATACTGTACAGCACGTCATGAGAAAAAAAGCTTCATACAGTGTCTCTGAGTGATGATAAACATGTGCCTCCAGCAAATGAAAATGACTTATCATCACATTTATCAATATTTATTGACTGCTTACATTCAGAAACTTGTGTTTGCATAAACAAGTTACATGGTAAATGCTACTAAATGTAATATATGCCTCGAATCATTTAATAACTCATACATTACTGAAAATATATTGTGATGTCTACTTCATCTTGTAGTAATGAGTATATCAATAAGTCCTTTGAATCTAAGAAACGTATGTGAGGAAAAACTAGAGGCCTTTAACAGATTGCAAACCTAGATGACTCATGAGTACTTCCCTAACATGTTACTATAGTATTATTTAGGTGTAATACCCTAAGACTTATATTCCAATAATCCAAATGTGATATGGATTTTTTCATCCTAAAAACAGCCCCTCAGCATCTGGAATAGTCTCTATATCCATTAGATTTGTTGTTACAGTTAAAGTGATTGTCTATAAAAAGCAGACTTGGATCGCCACCAAAATATAATCAATTGTTCATTTTCCAAAGGTCAGTGTGAACATTTTCTGAGATTTTGTCCAGACAGACAATCAGTTTTAAATGTAAGTTAAATATTAAAATCAACATCACAAAGACATATTACTTTACATTAGCAGCGGTGTATTAAATATTAAAAGCTTTAACACATACTTACATATACATATATATATATATATATATATATATATATGTGCAACATACTTAATATTTCTGCTTCATCAAAGAAATCATACATACTTTTAAATAGCATCTAATGCACATATTAACACATTAAGTACACTATATACAATACACATATCCACATATCAGTCAGTGCTATATACACTTTTGGGAAGCTGGGATTGGGATGGGAGATACAGGGATCTCAGACAATATGGCCCAGGCGTTTCTTGATGAAGTGGGACACCAGGATTTGAGGTCTCTGCTGGTATTCCACCAGCACATCATGAGGGGAGGTGATCTGGTCCCCCTCAAAGCGGTTCAGCAGTGCAACACAGATCACAGCAGCTAGAGAGAAAATAGATTATGAGTCATTTTTAATATATTAAAGGTCTTGGTCTTCATGTTGGACATCATTGTGTCAAACCGTGATGTGTGAAAGTCAGACATTCATCTATCTACTCTGTATGCTGCCCATGTTATGTCTTTTTGACAAAATTTCAAAGTTGGCTTATAAGAGAATGTAGTAGTTCTAATGCAAGCTTTATCTTAATAAGCTGTACCTTTGAGGCCACAGACACGGCACATAGCAGCGAATACAGTGGACTCCATTTCAATATTCCTCACTCCAGCTTCATAAGCTTTCCTCAGATATTCCAGTTTTTCTTCATGAGAAAAGGAGCAGAGAGCTCCATCAAGTCGGCCTTGACCTAGAGACACACCACACAATTTGTCTTTTGAAGTTCTCAGCCTGATGTGGGATGAAGTAAATACAAATGATTGTAAACAACCTGAGCATCAGATGCTTATGATATTTATACCTTCATAGAAGTCGTGGGTGCACATGGTGTTTCCAATCACTGTTGGGATGTTTTGAAGCTCAGAGGAGCACTGCAGAAGCTCACTAGCCACTCCCTCATCCAGCTCAGTGCTCCTGGTGATGACTTTACCCAGAACAACCTGTTCAAACTGGGGGCGGAAGGAGTAGTCCACTGCTTTATCTGTGATCACCACTGTCCCAGGAGCCAGACCTAGAGATGATACCAGGCAGAAACGTGAATCTATTTTGTCATGAAGTCACTGCCTGATAGCCAGCATAGAATAGTCATTTAGTAAAAGCACTATTTAGCATCACTATCAGAACAAAAAACCCCAAGTTCTTACCAACTCCACCAGATGTTCCTAAGCGAAACAGAACCACATCACGACATTGAGCATGGTGCAGCAGCTTGATAAGCTCATGCAGCATGATGGAGATGGAAGGGACACCCATGCCATGCTGTGGTGGAAACAAGGTCAAAATAAAATTACTTTCAAAAAACAGTGAACTCCTAAAAACAAAAATGCAATATTTTAAGTATTTTCCATTGCAAATAAAGCCTACTGGTGCAATACTTACACTTATGGACAGCACTGGTCCCACTTTATACATGCAGTAGCGATCAGTTCCCTCACAGATATCTCTGATTTCCTCTGGATTTCCAGACAGTTTCAGCTCCTGGTGGATGAACTGTGCGAAAGCCTTCATTCGATTCGCACTGCCACCAACACACACAAACTGTGAGAAACAGACAGTGAAGCCTAGTGAATTCTCTTTTTCCGCTTTTAAATTTGTAAATCCCAAATATGTTATTTATTAACATTTCACAAACCTTAATATCGCCAAACATTTCTGGAAGGTTGTGAGTCTTGGTGCTCAAGCTGAAGTGGTAGAGAATGTCCTCCTCCATGGTATCCAAATAAGGATTTTTAACTTGGACATGTTGTCTAAGAGCAACACAGCACAGCATATTACGAAATAGAACAGTATGTTGCATAAATCATAAGAATATGCTCTGAATGGATAACTAAAAACAAGGGCAATAGCAAGAAACAGTCAATTCAGGATTTAGTTGAGGTTTGCAGATACTTACTTCATATACTCATTGTGGTCATTCCCCATACAGTTAAGTAAAATCGGTGCCATGACTGCAGGAGATGATGATTTAAAATTTTGTTTAAAATGTTTCCGAAAGTTGTTCTGTGGTAAAACCGTCAAATATACGTTGCAGCTGTTTTTGAATAAGAGCTATGTCTGACTGCAGGGCTGATATAGTGGTGACCTCTGGCCTTAGCACTGATTGGCTCTAGAGAGAGGAGTAGCACCTGTCCTCGCACTGACAAAAACATCCACCAGCCTTAAAACAAACAAAGGATGATCAATCACATAAAAATGATGACGGCTCCACTTCCACAGCATCAGCATGCCTTCAAAAACAAAACCATATCAGTGGATATGAAAACAACTTATGTGACGTAAACTGCTGTTACGACTGAGCCTTGCAAAACCATGAGCTGCAGTGTGTGTGATGGCTTACCAATGAGCCAGTGAATAACTGTTGTGTTATGACACAAAGCTTTCCCAAAGAACATGAAGATAACCTCTTGACATTGAAATGCAATACACTGGAATGTCAAAACAATGACACACAGAGCCATTGCAAAGCCAACACAAATGCTGTTTGTCTGGTGTACATTTTCCTTGCAGAAATCAGTTTCATCAAATTACATGTTGTATCAAAGCACACTTTCATTTGCTGTAATGTTGCATTATTGTGTGGCAAATTATTAACATTCAAATTTCAGCCTGTGAGAACAAAATACATTCAAGGCAAAAGTAAAATTGATCGTGAAGTATTTTGAATACCTTTGACTTCTTTGAATAATGTTTTATTCCTTAAAGCTGCTTTTTTTTTTTTTTTTTTTTTTACAGTGTTACAGATATGGCTTTAAAAAAAACACAAGAGTTACTGGTGTCTTCTTTACTTAAGAAATACAGTTAATGAGGCGCCACTAACAGGCACAATAAATAAAAGGCCCAAGCTTTAATTCAATTAAGCACTTTCACACTTGAGTAAAACATCTGACATGACAAAACAATTGGAACAGAATAAAACGTTTGATGTGGCTCAGCACAAAGGACTACAGACATTGTTGTTTTCAGAGGGGAGGATGGCAACTATTCCTGGCTGGAAGCATTTGAGATTGGACATCCTTTTCCTAATGCAAGCAGTCTTCTAATCTGTTGACATGGGAAAATATGAGCACAAGTCATTCACCTAATCATACAGCATAAATTCTCAATGGCTGAAAAGTTTCACATCTCAAATGTTGTGGCCATCACTTCATGATGCACTATATCTTATTGAATCACTTACACTTATTGAATCACATAAAATCAATACACTGCAAAACAGCTTGGCTTCATTTCCTTTTATTATGAACAGGGGTTGATTTTGATTGCATGATGAAAAAGCAAGAAAGTAAATGATTTATGGCATCCAGGAAGAGTGTAACTCAAAATGTCAGAAACGCTGAGTTACTTACTTGAAAAATCAAAGTTGGCTATTGGTTTGTTGTCTTCTGCATAACCAAAGCTCAACAGCTTAGACATATCCACTGGAACTGGTTTCTTGTCAAATACTCTGTGAGGACACCAAAGATATGAAGTCCCAATGGGATGGACAGGCAAAATTTTGAAAGCTTTTTAATGAAAACAAACAAGGTACTGCTTTTGTTGATACATATATAATGTAATGTTTTGTCATCCCCACAAAATGCCTTTTAGATTGATCAGAGACCACAGCAGACTCAGTTTAAACATTAAATATGGACCCTAACCTTCCAACATTTGATACAAAGACAAACTCTGGCTATTCATTACAAGTTTCTTTGAGCATAGTGCTCAGTATCACCTGGTATTTTGCAGTTTTGTCTTCCCCTTACCAAACCAAACCACTTTACAAAACTATGTCTCAAAACAAGTCATTGCATCTCTGATTTAGCCTCATTATTGTGAAATAAGGCAACAAAGATTTACTTTAGTTATTTTCACTTAATCTTGTTTTTTTCTAGATCCTCTGTTCTGCTAACTCTGAAAGTCAATATTTTGCACCAAGACTCTGGTTCTATTTTTGCTTCTTTAAACAAATATGTCTGTAACAATAACTTTTGCAATGGATCTTTTTTTGTGAGTGCACAGTCTTTAATGCCATGTCTCTATAGTATCATGTCAGGTAATTTGGGTGTTTTGACAACTCATCGACATTTTCCCAAAGGTACAGGGAGCATACTGCACAGACCAGCTGTGAGCCAAAGTAAACAGGTGAACGTCCAAATTTGTATAGAGGCCGTTGCTCTATGTGCTGTTTCGTTTGACATAAGTTGCACTGCCTGTCCAGGAGAGTTTTTGCTGAGTCACTACAACATGGAGACTCTAGAATTGTCCATCATCTTATTTGTTGTAATGCTAACAACTGGGGAATTGCAACTGAAAAGCCAAAGATTGTTGCAAAATCCTCTAAGTCATGAAACTTCTTGCAGTCAGCATGGAAAACTACATCCCTGCAGTTTTACACTTTTCAACACAAAAATCCCTCTGTGCTTTCCTGATTAGTGCTTCTACAGTAGAGGGATAGTAACACAAATGGTGAATGCAATAGGCAGGGATATTTTCACAGCCAGTATGAACATGAGGAACAATTATAGAAAGCAAAACTTTCAATGTAATAAAAATGATGAACTTATCCTTTAATCACACTATAGATTGTTTTGTTTATTTTAGTAAACTATATTACACATAAATACAGATTAAGTAGTTTAGCATAGGTATATAACATAGGTTATAATATAGTTAAAAGCAGTGTTTGCATTTATAACATAACTATGTACTCCTTTAACTTAATTGAGATTAATGGACTAAAACTATTATATTTTGAGCACTTCTGTAAAAAGTGACATTAGGAGGCACTAACTACTTAAATGAATACCATGCGGAACAACAGCACCACCTTGTGACTACATGAACTCACATTCTCCTGAATTTGCTGGTCTGGTGATACTGATTGGATGACTCCGATTTCTCCATCTGGTTGTGAAGAACATTGTTCTGCAGAACACAAAGCAAAGCCACGCTGTGTCATGGATATTTTATTAGTGTAAATATAGCCTCTTGCTTCAATCCTGCAGTTTGCTCTTGTTTTGACTATAAATCACTGAGGCTAGCACCTTAACCACAAAGTAGGTCTGCACAGTCATGTAATAACTAAATGAAGTGTGTAACACAACTAACAGTCCTTCTAGTTTATCTCAAAGCATGTGGTTTTAACATAATAAACCTGTTATCACTGCAAAACTTATCACAAGACATAGAATAAATAGTTGTTGAGGTTCATGTGGATGAATTACTTCTAAATTACTTTTCTCTGTTTACCTTCTTTTTGCCACTGCTGCTGCTATCATCCCTCTCCCAGGCTGACATGCTGTCAGTCCCAAAGGGGGGCTCAAGCAGTTGAAAAGCTCTGGGGTTTTTCCTCTCTTCACTGTTAATTAGACTGCTGGAAAAAACAATACAGGGGTGTTAACTTCATCTTTCACTTAAACATGGCTGGAATAGACACTGAAAATAAAAATGTAAAAACCAGCTATTATGATGGCTGTTTCTTTCTGTTTTACAGTGCTATAATAATTATGCTCTCTCCGTAGCAAGAGCAGATACTAGCAGCAATGGTAGAATAGCATTATAGCCTTATTAACAGTTTTATTACAGTAGTAGCATAGTGATATTATTAATGTAGCTATAAGAACCTTTGTTCGGTGTTGTCTCCTGATGCAGTGGTGAACCAGTCTGGAGGTTTGTATGAATTAGCTTTAGAGGGAATTGTCTCGTCATGCCACAAAAGTCCTGTGGAGCAAGGATGAAAAAAGGGACAAAAATAAATGTGGGCAAAATCTAATAACCAACCAGAGGCATGTGTCAAGATGCTAACAGTCAACAGGATGGCTCTACCCTTGTGCCCTCCTTGTTTTGCAAGTTTGACATAGTCAGAATCAGTCTCTAGGACTCCGACTCTGCGCCCTCGGGCTCTCTCCACAGGAAGGGTGTCGATGGATGGGGACAATCCTGGGATCTGGGAGATCTGGCCATTTACTGCATGTATCCCTGCAATGTTATTACAAACACCACACACATACACACACGCACACACACACGCAGAGTGAAGGGAGTAAAAGGAAAAATACAATTCATAATTATTGCTTCGTATGAACTGCACCGCCTCACAACCCTACACTTGGTCCAAGCGACTAATAAAAGCTGAAGGGATGGACAAGCCTCTGCTGGCGAAAACTACACAGACTACAACGTGAGAGAATTACACTAAAGTCAGGGAAAACAGTTATACTTGCCAGGGTTGGTCGATTGAAGATCACTACTCTCGAGATCTGAGGAATTTCTAGTGGAAATGGAAACAAAACCCAGCACACTGTCAACCTTTTCGACGATAGCTTGTCGGAGCAAGCATTGGCAGTGGCATCAACGACCTACAGTGCCGTTAGCGGTGGTTAGCTAACGCTAGCTGGCAGTACTTCACTTATTAAACCGTTAAACTGAACGCAGACTTTAAGTGGCGCCACATAATTAGTCTACAGGGGAAAAAAGTTTGAAACACGGCGATACATGCGAATGAAATGTTTTTGGTTTTACTTACTCTGAACTCATTTTAGAAGTAGACAAAACAAACTGCTGTGTACGGAGCACCGACTCTGTTTGGAACTTGTGACCTCGTTGCCATGGAAACAGAATGTAGGTACAGCCTGGAGTACAGCTGTTGCTCCTTGATATGAGTGGAAGTAGTGTTTTGTTAGTTGGTTAATTAGTTAGTTAAGGACAATATTGTTTGATTACAGAACAGGTAATGAAGGGAGTGAAGGATAGTTCTAGTACAAATTAAGTGAAGTTAATTTACTGAAGAAGGCCCACTTCATAGTTTCATACTAAGCACTCACCATTAAGTCCAAATCAGTAAATCTGATCAACAGTTGATGATGTGTTGTTATGGATAAAGACAAACTTTTATTTATCGCATGAAATTCACAAGCTACCCAGCAGTATCTTGTAAAAAAATAATAAGGGTCATATTTGCCAGAAATTATAGACGTTTGTTTTAATGCAAATGTTTTTACCTGTTTCTTATCTGTAAGTTTGGGGTTATTTTTTTTATCACAGAACAATCATGATACATATACATATTTTTTAAGTAAACCAGTTTCCCAGTACTTAATGATTTGGCTTTGTTATTAAAGGTTAATTGAAGTATTCACTTCAACCGAACCTTACTAAAACGTTGTCCATACGCTTAACCCTGCTTATTCTAATCAATAAAGCAAGGTTTCAAACTTCCTAGTAGTAACTATAATCAAGTTTTTCAGTGACAGAAGAATAAAATTATCTTCTAAAGCAAGTCTTCTACGAATAAAATACCCTATAGGATCAGGCTTTATGCTCGGTAAAACACTGTGATGTGACTGGATCACTCATTTTCGTTTACTAGAAGTGTTGTTTTAAATATAAAAAGATACAATATCATATTTATTGTCTGAAATATACCCAAAATCTCAATCCATACAATCCCTGAACGCTGAGTCGGGAACATGCGCAGAGCAAATGAAGCAGCTCTGGTCCTTTAATCACCGCGGAGAGAACAAGAGAACAAGTCTGTGACCGGACGTCTGCGCTTTTACTTCAGCATAAAAGCACAGCGTAATAATTGCGAGTATTTTGATGCTCCGAACATGAAGACTAAAACACTTATTTCATATTTTATGAGGAATTTACTACGATCTATTGTTCAATAAATATTGTATAGCCTAAACCAATTTCAAATACAAAACAGCAAGAAGAACAAGATGCGTTCTGATAAGTCCAATTTATCAAAATACGTTTAAGTCAAATACTTACCTAAGTACGGTTTGGAGGTATTTATCTTATGTTACTGTATATTTTTACTTTACTTCCGTTAAGAAGGATATATCACTGATTTTCTTGTATTCCACCACTTTTAATGCTAAAAAAAATGCTATCAGCCAACATGCGATTCAGACTCAGTGCTGTACACAATGCTAGAGTGTAATCTGCGTTAGTACATTAGTACTTTTGAAACTTGATTACATTTAGCTGAAGTGATGGAAGAGATGTTCAATCCTATGTTTCAGGAAAAGCAGCCATGCCACATTAAATGAATACTCCATTAATGGACCTACATGAAAGGTTAAGTAAAAAGGATGGGAGTATAAATATACACATAAACTATTTATATATAAAGTAATCTATGGAGAAAAGTAGTCACTGTGTTCTACTCTATGATATATCACGTTACTGGGTTAACAGTACAAGTATGTAAGTAAATAGTACATAAGAGTTTATTGGAGTATTATGCACGAGCACAATTTCAGGATAGACTACTCAGCTATTTCCCTTCAGTGCTATGTTATACTTGTACTCCACATTATGTTTCGGGAAGTAACGATTGTGCTTTTTACTCCACTACCTTTATACGGCAACTTCTACTTTGCATACTCAGATGATAAATATAGATATAAGTAAACTAATTTAATTATTTTTATGCTTACAATTTAATGCATCAATCCAGTGACATTTTATACAAATATGGTATTCTGGAATGGGCCATTTTGCAATATGGGTAGTGGTGCTAGTACTTTTCTTTTATATTAGTAAGAATCCAGGACTTATTCTTGTAACTGAGTATTTCTACACTGCTGTATTTTTACACAAACTTCACGTTGAAAGAAAAACGGAGTTTATGATGTCTTATTCTGAAACGTCAACCCGGAAGCGTACGAAGCCCTCGCTCTGCTTGACGCGGGTTAATTAGGTGAGTTGTTGCAAGGTAACTTCCTCCTCCAATCCTGTGTGTGTGTTTTTTTTTCTTGCCTTCGTGGATTGGGGTACGAGTTGTGAAGCCTCGGCAGAGCTAACAGTGCAAAGAGAAGGGCTACGTTACAAAATGTGTCTCCAGCTCTTCTGTCCGCTCAACATCGACTGAATTTGTCACTTTTTTCTCTCCCTCCAGTCGAGCGAGCGACGGACGATAATGTTGGCGTCATGCGGGCTGTGCTTTTCAGACTTTGGAAAACAAATCGGGTATTGTCGGTGAATTCTCGGGAGATGGCAGAATAGTTCGACCTGCGTTTACCGAGCCCTCTTAAAGCACTTTGAAGAAATATCCGGCGAGGTAAGTTTCACCATGACACACCTAAAAAAATGACATTTTAACCGGTCTGTTGTGTTATCGCCCGTGTTGTAACATCAGACATGTCGTGGAGAAGTTTGCAGATTTTACAGCGGGGGGAGAAAAGGGTGTCGTGACGTGCTCTCACAAGAAATCCCGTCTCCCTCCGAGCTTTTCCTTCGGAAATATCTTGGCCTATCTTATTATCGCAGCTGTACATATTCTATCCACCTTTCCCAGCTTGCGTGAACATGTACCCATATCTATAATCCACATATGATGCAGCAGAGGAGTGGCCTTCACGCACTGTAGCCTATTATTTTTAAGTGACCGCGTCGGGGAGATGTTTTGCTTAGTTGTTGATAAACGGTGATGAGCCTCAGGCCATGTACCGCTGCGACTTTTACGTGGGTGTGATTCCTATTTTACAATCAAATCAAGCTCTCAACATTGCAACTAGTTGTGACTTTGTTAGGAGTTTTTCGGTTTTTGTCATGCAAACAGTCTTTGGGAGGGTCGTTCCTGCCTGATCGTGTGTCTCATCATCCCATGCTGAGCACTTTTAACATCACAATCGTTGGGATGGACTGGGGGCAGGAGTGGTGGGGGGTTACAGTGGTCTGCGGTTTCATTTTTTAACTAGTCAGGAATGAAGAAACACTTAAATATCACCAATGTATCTCTTATATAAATTACAAAAGTATTAGTTGACATCTTTTTCCCTGCTGGGGATCAATCAAACCCAACAGGAAATGGTATGGGATACGACTGCGGGGCAGTTAAATGTAAAAGGCAGACCTTCTCATGAGAAGGTGCAAACTTCGTTACAGAGGTGTTAATGCTCGCTGAAAAACCCAGAGAGATAATTGTGCACATTAAAGAATGTGTGAATGGGAATGTCTCACACTCAAGTGTTGCTCCTCAGAATCAACTCATTGTGCTGCATCCTCGCTCTCACAAAATCACATTCCCACATACTAATCAGGAGTTTTTTCCAACCAGTCGCCCAAATGTCTGGGGAGAACAAGGTTGTGTGCTCCTTGTTGTTGTTTTTGTGTAGACACACCCAGGCTCTTTTTTTTTTTTTCGAATTTTGTGATGCATTCAAGGTGTCATGCCTAAACCATTCACTTGAGCCCACTTCAATGTTCACGCATGACAGTCTGATATGCAGTGATAGCGTCTGGCATGGGAGACTGTTTAATCAATATGGATTAGCCACACAAAGTGAATATGAACCACCAGTTGGAGCTGTAATACACAACCTGTTGTTGGTGGATTTTCCTTGGGATGTAGAAATACGTAATATTTGTTTATATCAACCCTTGCTTTAAATGTGGAGTGGAGATGTGCTGGAGATTTACTCAGTGAAGTCACAGAAGAGGCTGTGACAGAGGGTAAGAGGAATCAAAGTTCATTTTGTTTGTTCTGGTCAGTGGCAGTTAGTGTTTGTGTGGTTGTGATTCATGATCTGGAGAGTGTAACCCCATAGCTGACCAGTCACTGAGGCCGGGACTCTTTGTTGGGCGCCCGGCATTCTCAGCGGACTGGTGTCTCGGCGTCTGGCTGATAGCAGTCAGATAAAAAGGACGTCAGGCAGTCTGCACTGAGATGGGGTTCAACTCCGGGGGATCTTGGGTATCCTGGCCATTCAGCCCGCTCACTACTGTGATCAGTTCTCTCCTCCTTCTTGGTGCGTCTCGTTCTACAACAATGTTATGGTTTGACTTTGGGCCAGTGTCATTGTTTCAAACAACCCATCTGTGGCTACTCATTCCCTAGCTAAGTAGGAGGTTATCTGCCCCTCTCAGACTAACGATGCATTGTCAACAGTAGGACTGGTTTGGAGTGTCTTGGCATGTGTTAATTTTTGAAGGTATTTTTGTTGTTACGCATGTTTATCTTACTGTCAAGAAGTAGGTCAAAACTGATGCTGAAACTACTAGTTGATTAATCAACTTAACAACAACAATTAATCAGTTGATCAATTGAACTGTCCATGTTAATTATCCAATAATGTGTCATTTATTTCCTTATCTGATGTACTGTTCGGTTAATAAGAAATGAGAAATCACAGACTTTCCCGATGGTAGCTTCCCATGGTGACAAATTGTTGTGTCCGACAAGCAGATGTTCCGTTTACTATCACAGAGGAAGTTGAATCAAAGAGCAATTGTTCATGAAAGAGAAGCTCTGAGTCAAAACATGTGATTGTTTTGTTTGTTCAACGTTTACCTCAGTGATTAATCAGTCATCAGAGTAGTTGATTGATTTTCAGTTGTTGTCTTTGTTTTAGCTGTCAAGTGATGTATTATCTGGTTCATCTAGGACTTTGGGACATTATCAGCTTTTTGTCTCCAACCTTTTCTGACTGTATAGACTAAACAGCCACATGAAAAAGATAATACTTATCAGATTAACTGCCTATGAAAATAGTCATTGGTTACTGTCCTACTTTTAACCCAAACTCTCTGTAGTTTGTCACTTAATCTGTCCTACACAGGCTTCATTCAAGTTTTCATTTCCATATTATGACTCCTGCATTCATTGGCTGCAGACATCTTATCTTCTTCATCAGTGCACTTTTTCTGATGTACTGAAAGAGTCATCATTTGCCCACAGAGGTTTGAACATCTCGGAAATCACGAGTAGTAGAGGTATTGATGGTGTGTGTGTACAGGGTGGGGGGGGTAGGCCTCTGATAGCAATCATTTCTCTCTGTGCACAGTAATTTGGCTGTCAGAAGCAGCTGGCAGTTTGGGTTGGAACAATATGCAAGTGGAGGGAGAGGGAAGTGTGAGGTCCAAAAAACCCTGAGAGAGTGTTGGTGGGTGGGGGTGGGTGCTGTGTGTGTGTGTGTGCACGCGCGCATATGAGTGTGTGGAATCAGGTTACACAGTCTGTCATTAACAAGAGAACTGCAGTTATGAGACCAAGATAGACCGCTTCAAGTCTGAGCAAGAGTCTGAGGCTCCTCGCTCTTCCATGTAGGTGGCTCTCAAGTTAGGGAAGGAGGGGAGGGGATACTGTATGTGTGTGTGAGAGAGAGAGAGAGAGCGACATGCTGTGAATGTGTGTGAATGCAGGCGGCTGAAGGATAGACGGAGGACAGGATTTGGCTCCAAGTCTAGCTTAGAGTAGCAACCTTCAGCTATGGCACACCAGCTTCTGGCCATGTGTATGTCCTGTTTGTGTGTGAGTTTGCACGTGCATCTATGTGTGTGTATATATGCTGACTTACTAGAAAGTTTGACTAGCAACACCCCTGGCATCAGATGAGGCAGCAGGCTGCAGAGAAACACAGCATGTGGGTTGCATTTGCTTCTGCTCTATGCTCGTGTCCAGCGTTTTAGAAAAGGGGCCCTCTGTCTGCAGTGTTATTTTTAGTCAAAAAATCCTTGAGCCTTTTTAATAATCATCAGCCTTATGTAGCCCAAACATATCACGATGAGAAGAGCTGTCTGGGACTTGCGGGCACTGCAGTCTCAGCATGACACTGGAAGTTAGAGGGAGAAAGAGAGTGAGATAAAAGACTGCCTGTGTATCCGCCAGATTTTAGCCTTGTTTCTCTGGTTGCTGTTTGGGAGCTCGCTCTCTTCTCCTTCTGGTGGCTCTGCTCAGACTTATTGATTTCTTTTATTCTGCGTTCAAATGTGAACGAAGACCAGTGGAGACAGAGAGAGAGGGGAGACAAGACACTACCGTCTGCACAGATGCACACACACATAGATCTGCAGTACTCGTGGCTCCTCTCCTCTCCGCACTAACCCCAGACTGCACTGGAGACAGTCTGCAATACACATTTTATGAGCCCTTCACTCGCTTCAGTGCTCTTGTCTTATCGCTCAGCTGTTGGGGGGAAAGTTATGGCTTTGTTTCAGTTGCTGCCTCTCTCTGATCTCATTCCCAGTCTGAGGCATGGGCTCTTATTTGGTGTGGACACTTTGTCTACGACTTGAGACTAATCTGTGTTTCGTCTGTGGGGGGGTCACAGGGTCATAAACTGTATGGTAGTACTTCTGCATCGAATTGATGAAGCTTGTTTGAATGAATTCAGCCACTTCCCCCATGCACTCCCCAGGCTGAAATCATTAGGGCAATAGTATCTAATTTTTATTTTTTTTTTTGCAATAACTGCATTCACTTATATAACGCTATGCAAAAAGTCAAAAGTTTTTTATTATCAATTAATCTGACAATTATGTTTTTCACTAAATGTATTAATATACGCTATCATTTAGTGACATGATTAAATTGTTTGTTTTGTCTAGCCAGCTGTCAAAAAATTCATTTTGATCAGTATTTTCACACATTAATTGGAAGAGAAAAAACACAATATTATGATATCATTTACAATTCAGCTCCACTGAAAATGACCAGCGTTACATGCAAAATCTTTATTTCCCATTTCAGACCTGATCATCAACATTTGTTTGAAGCTTTTTGACCACCGGTCTTTTTCTTTACGTAGAAGTCTCTCTCCTCTGAAAAATCCAGGAAGCTCTCAGCCATAAAGACCTCATTGGCAGTGGGATGTCAGGGCTCAGGTTAGTCACAGTATGGAGCATACAGTAATATACACACTGTGTTGTTGCCAGCTGTTTGCAGTAAGTAATTATCTTCGCGGCGGTGAATGGTTTGGTCAATGTTTGTGGGTCACACAGCGAAGGTTAACATGTTAGCCCTCTGACTCCTGTAGTTCAGCCACGCAGGACGGAATCAATCGAGACTAAATATTCCCAGAGCTGTGAGTCACTGTACGCACAGCTCTTTGGGCTGTTTGCCTGATTTACTCGTTCCACAGGAAGGAAGATATGTTGGAAGTGTGTACCATGATACAAATCAAGGTGTCCTTTTGAGAATAGGGTTGTGCCAGAGCAGTGAACTTTGTGAGATGGTCGTTTGGAGGGTGAGTGTTTGTGCATTCCTCTGTTGGCAAACATAGCTGAGGGCTATAAAGAAGGTGCTTGAATTGGCTGGTTCAGATGTTTTGATGGCTGTGTTAAAATGAATGTCTAATTGCTATGGTGACAATTGCGTAGAAGACATGTTAACAGTGTCTTCACAAAGCCATAAAAGCTACCAAGTTGTGTCTTAAGACACTTCTTGCAACACAAAGCTATGACAGAGCCTTTCGGAACCACAAAAACTACTATTACTGTGTGGATGTGGAGGTGTGTTTGCTTAAGTTTTGGTTCTTTGTTCCAGTTGATGTGTCTTGTGATAATGCAGAACTTGAACAGATGTTGTTCTCTGTAGACTCTCTCAGACCTTCACTATTAGTATCTGTCTGTAGTCATCTTCTGTCTTGCCCTGGGGTGTCTATGTCTCGTCCGAAAACAAATCAAACTGATGGGGGCCTGAGAACAGAGGGTGTCATAGTGGTGTTGTTGGTGCAGAGGTGGAGGGTAGGGTGGGACTCCCATACGGAGAGAAGGCAACTATTGTCTCTGATTACATTTGATCTGGGCCGAACACGTTGTGTGTGTGTGTGTGTGTGTGTGTGTGTGTGTGTCTTGCTGGGTCTTACTGTATCCAAGGAACAAAAAACCTGTGCTGCTGTGGCCGACTACAATGAATGTGCAAGTGAGAATTGAACATAAGCAGGGGTCATTTGCATTTGATTACATTCCTCATGTTGGGAAAGGAGGCAGCTGCTGAGATACTGAAGGGCCCTGGGAGTCTGACTCAACCTGAGGGGACACTGCAGATTCCACAAGCTTTTCTGAGGGACCACAGACATCCCTCTTACATCTCCTATTTGATGAGGTCTTTGGCCAGCGAGGTGTTTCCAAAGGTTAACAAGTTGTGCTTTCTGTCTGGTAGACTGTCTTTCACGCATGTCAGTGGCTGGTACTGGATATCAAGTTGGGGTCAGCCTGCACACCAGGCAAGGTCACAGCGCAGCGTTGAGTTAAATATATTTTAATACAACACCTGAGTTGGGATTAAGTATCAAAATGTTTTTTTTAACACAATACTCTTTTGGATTTTTTCCTAATCTCAATAAAAAACAGCAACACTTCCTACATATTTCAGGTTTAGAGATTTGGCTGCAGTTGGTTCCATGAAGCAAAGTTTTGATCACTTGCTTTCTTGTTTTTATTTAGTGCTCAGTAAGCTTGTAGATAAAAGCCCAGAGGACCAGATGAATGCTGTAGAGCAGTAACTACTGATCTTATGGCTAAATTGTGGATTTGCCAGAAGATCTTTCACATTATCAAGAATAATAATGTGTCCTGACATTTTCCGACATTTCTGCTACAACCTGTGAATTTTAGACACTCAACTGTGGCCTTGTTTGTCTAGTTGTACTTAGCCTAAAGGCACTCAAAACTTTGGGAGGTGGCATCAAAATTGTAACAGTTACAGAAATAGAGGCTCCAATTTTCACAATGTGACTGTTGTTACGAGTCAAATCTGCAAACCAATTGTTGACATATTGCATGGAATTTAAAATGAATCAAGGTCAAGCTTGTTTATTGTTTTGCTGCAGTTTTACAAACATGAAAAGCAGACTGATGATTTGCCATGTCTCTATTTTTTTTCTATAGCCCTACATTTCATCAGTCATTCATCACACGCTCAGAGCTGATATCGTACAGCCTGACACAGATTTGAAATCCAAGATTTTATTAGAGCCATCTTCCACAGTGTGACATGCAATGAACCTGCAAGATTGCTGATATCTCACAGTGTGTAGGGGCCTTAAGCCCTAAAGCCAAATACACAACAAGACTTCCAATAGATGAGAAGACCCATCAAATCTGCCCTGAATCGGTTTGCCTCAAGGTATTTTTGAGATGACTCAACCAGAGATTGGTCTGTTTCCAGGTGCAATGTGAAATAACATTGTTGAGACAAGCAATTTTATGATTTTATTTTATGATTGAGAATCATTTAGGAATTAATAGCCTGGTCAAAAAGAAAGTGAGGCAGCCTTCCTGATGGTTAAATATTTAAATCTGACACCAGTGATTTTGAATCATGAATCTGCATGCTTATTTTTTGGGTTAGATTTATTGTAATCTTATATTCTTCTTAGTTTACAAGTACAGTTATATCAAGTCTGTGTGTATTCACTCAAAAACTATGAAAAGTTATGGTTTTGTAGTCTTTTAACTTAGTTTTAGTCATCTGAAGTGTTGCATTTTACTGTAGGCAGAGAATGTTTTTTCGACTGAGGTGAACGTGTTGATTTGCTGAGCTGTAGTGTGAATATGAATGTGGGCTGCAGCAAAGAGGAGGACTTTCGCCCTCAGGTCTGCATTACACCCACATCCACCTAGGAGCGAACCATCTGTGTGTCCCTGATGGCATGCTGGCACTTTGGCTGTCTGGGTCTGGAGCCGGGGACGGGGGACAGGGACACGAACAGCAGGCTCTGCATTGCCCCAGTCTCTGCCTGTTTCTTCCCTCGCCGCCCTGCAGTTTGCTGCAGTTTCCTCGGTGCCCGGGCTATTTGTGCCATGGTAACTGTGCCAGCCTGCCAGCTCAGACACAGATTCCACCTCTCGTCTCCCCCTTTGCCAGCATGATGACTCAGCAGCTCCTGCAGGGCTTCCAGCCTCCTCCCTCCTCAACCTCAGTGATACACCATGCTCATCAGACAAAGTAGTGTTTTGTCATTCTCTCCTTCGTCCTGACCTGAATACAAAACAGGCCAAAATAATACGCCATCCAACTAGACTAATAGGTTTTGTTTGTTTGTTGAAAGCCATTTCAACAATCATTTTGAAAATGTCACCTAGAAACAACAAATGGCGATGAAATACAAGGTTTAACATGACACTCTGAGACAAAGAAATGGGGGACGTATTTAAATCGTCATAACCGTCTAGATCCTTGTCTTTTTGGGTTCAGTTGATTCAGCATTTGAGTGGCACGTTTAATCATCTCCATCTAATCACTTTAAGCTCTGCTCAACTTCTTAGAGAAGTGCTTATCAAGATAGCCCTCTGGAGTGGGATCACTGGAAAGAGTCTAGGGAGGAAATGTGGCGTCATAAAATGGGAGCCTTGATACATAGGATCACTTTCAAGTCCCTCGAGCTGCACTCGGCGGGAGTCAACCCCAACATACTTTTCACAGGGCCAAGACTGTTTCAGCTATTTCTCTCCGGGTTGTACACACTTAGGCTACCTTGTGTCGAGCTCAATGCGGCGCTCTATGTTTCCATGTGCAAGGTCAGTGCGTACACATCTCAGAGGCAGTGATATCCTCATACAAAAATACCTGTGGTGGAGAAAGTATTTTGTATATTTACTGAAGTAAAAGCATCACTCTATAAAAATGTGTCCATTTAAAGTCATAATCCTGCATTCAGTTTTTCTCAGTAAATAGAATTTTTCTTTTTTTTACATAATGCTACTTGAAAATCAAAAGTAAAAACACTGATAAGGCTTTCATATGCACACATTACCGTATATGACATTTTGTTGTTCTTACTTATGCCTTTTAAATGTTGGATCTTGATTATAACATGATCAGATGTTTTGTATGGAAAGGCAAATGAACGAGGAGGTATAGCTCTCAAATGTAGCAGAGTACAATTTTGAATTGGCATAAAATGGAGATACCTGCTATAAGTACAAGTAACAAACATGGGAAAATATATCAAGTTATAATTACTGTGTGGTATTTACACTGGTTTCCTATTACAACACCGCATCAGAGGATATAGGAAGAGGGAATAAAAGGAAAGATGGGGGCTCGAGAAAGATGGGGGGGGGGGGAATGAGAGCACACCCTTGGCAGGATGTCAGCTCTGTGAACACACACTGCAGAACGCTGCCAGAGAATTCAATACGCAGGGATACAGAGCTGCAACAAACACACACACAGACACACACACACAGCGCCATAAAGTTGTCTGTTCAGATCGCAATCGGTTCTGCAGATGCTAGCCCCAGCTCTCTCCTTTCCAAGAATCCCTTCTGAGGTTTCCAATGTCAGGACTAGTCCTGGCTGTGTATTCAAGCAAAGCTGTCCGCTGGCTTGGTGATATGTCACCAGCTAGCTGTGCTGCATGTTGAGGATACATGCGCAGTAGCTTGCTTTTGCAAAACAAACTGTAAATAGAAATGCATACAGGTACATTTTATATGTGTGCAAATACATGCATAAACACATGAAGCTGAGCAGACAACTTAAAAGCCCCCCTCTGGTTTTGCTATGCATAGACTGACATATTTGCTGTGCACATAACAGCAAACACATAGGACTACCTCGCTGTTTGGCCGTCGGTGTGTGGCTTATTGCTTCTGATAGCTTGTTTAAGACAAAGTGTCTGTGTGGGAGAGATGAACTGAGACAGAGATAATTTCAGTGCCCCGTCGAGGGTCTTTCAGCAGTAAATGTAAACAAAAACGCAGCAAATCATTTACCTACACTAATTGAAGCTATTAAATGGAGCCTCATGACATGCTCTACTTAGTTAATTGAGGTGAGTTATTGATCTGTCAGCGCTGTGTGAGTCAGGAAGTTGTGCTCTTTGTTGTCTTTCTACATGAGTGAGGCAATATCAAGATAACCGTCAGACAGACGTGACTTTTTTTCTTGGCCCTAGTGTGTGTGCTCCAGACTATTGTCTGTTGCTTATCTCTTTATCCTGTTTCCTCTGGCCCCCTGGCTTCACCGTAGCACAGCTGACCTCCCCTCCCACCCCCCCACCTCCCCTCACCAGCATGGTGCCCTTCTTCCCGCTGTCCCCCTGGGCTCTGACACCAGACACCTCCTTGTCCCACTTCCCTGCCTTTACCCTACCTCGCTGTCGCAGCCCGCACATCTTTCTCACTTTGGCCCTGTTCTCTTGCCCTTCTCTGACCTACTGTCCCCCAGTTGCCCCCTGGCTATACCTCCCTTGCCTCCTCATGCCCTCCTGCCCGTTCCCTGCCCCCGTTGCTACACCCCTCTTCCCCTGGTCCAAAGGGAGCAGACAGAGCTCCTGATTATCTCTGTGTGGCAGCCTCTGTTTTGTGCTCTGATTAAAGGAGCAGCATGTGGTCTGTGTGTGAGCGGCCCATACAGACGCTGCCGTTGGGCTAATGCTAACATTACGTGCTTAATCATTTATGTCTGGGAGACGGGCACAAAGGCCTGGAGGGGTGGAGGTAAGGGAGGGGGGTCGTTGGGGTATTTATCATTGGCACAGATGCACTCAGGCGCGCACACACATGCTTCCAAGATAACAGCCCCGGTGCTTAGTATGGCATAAACAGGGCACGCTGCAGGCTATGATGTCTCCACAAAACTCACATATCATCTTTTTAAAATTGGTAGTTCAGGGGTGGGTAATTTTCCCCCAGAGTTTACAGTGAGTTAAACTTGTGGTCTGTTAAAATCTGGCACTGGGTAAAGCAAACAAACAAACATAACTGCGTGGCGTATGTGGACGCTTCCACAGACGCATTAAATATTGAAGGATTAGACTGTCTCCAGGTCTCTAAACGATAGTATTTGGGCACCCACACTCGTTCTCCCCGCTGTGCTCCTCTCCTCTTTCTCCTCCTCCTCCTCTCTCGTCTGTCTGCTCCTCTCCCCTCACTGCCAAAGCAGCCTGTCCTTCCAACACACAGACATCAACACGCACACATGCAGAGGCAGCCAATAGGAGAGCGCCAGTCTCCCCATTGCTTGCCACTCAATGCCTTGTTGCCAGGACAACAGGAAGGCATGAGACCCACTTTACTTGAGCATTTTAAACTTGGTGTTGACTCTTTTTTTGAAAATAAGAAAAGGTCTCCCTCTGTAAAATTGCTCTCTCTAATACTCTTAGGTCAACAGCAAATCCTGTCGTTATCTGTCTGTCTCTCCTGGTCTTCTGTCTCACTGAACAGTGTCCCGAAAGATGTTTTGCAAAAATGCCAAAAGGCATTCTGATGCATTAGTATGAAAATCGCCTTTAAATCCTTTACTTTGGGTACAATTTCAACCCATTCATTGGTGCGCAGTCCTCATTTTTGTGTCTTTCTCCTTTTTTTAATCGCCTCTAGGTCTGCAGTGACGGCTGGGGACATGTTTCTTTTGGTTTTCATCGTCGTGATCCTTCCCTGTTCCAGCTTGGAAGGTAAATGTCTTGTCACAAAACACAGCTTTGCCACGTCAGACTTAGAGGAAGGCCTCTTTTTCTGCAGAGAAGTGAGGTTTCTGCTACCATAAATACACAGGAAACAGTTGCATTTAGCTCTCGCTATCCTTGTTACTGCGAAAGGACAAGATTACAGTAGGTCATATGCTGTCAGTGGAGGTCCCAAGAACATACAGTAGCTGGAAAGATGTGTGCTAGATGTCTGTGTTCGCCCGTCTTCTTTTACTCTCGGTAACACACACACACACACACAGTCTCTCAGGCTCTGTCTTTTTCTGTCCCCCTCAAGTCTCTTACGTGCACAGACCAAAAATTCACACAATTTTTTTCCCTTTCCCCGCCCCTCCTCAGTCTGTCTCCCTCTCATCTGCTGTCTCTCAGTGTTATTTTAAACAACTGCAGTGGCAGTGGATTGCAGTGGAAAGTTGAGGGGTTTTTTTAGGGTGGCAAACCACACTTGTCCTCGTGCTTACATCAGATAACTCAGGTCACCTGTTGTCACAGCACATTTAGGAGCATATTCGAGATTAAAGTGTTCCTCAGAAGCTGTCAAATTGTTTTCAACAATGAGTTCTGAACTCTTTGTGTTAATTGTAGGTGACGTCGTCAGAAACTCTGAATGTTTGTGTGATGGAGCATCCTGTAGCAGTGGCGACCGGTGTTTTGGCCAGCGGTGCTTCACTTCTCTCTCCATACTGAATGGCACATCGCTTCTTCAGAAAGGCTGCATCGTGGCTGATGACGAAGTGTCCTTGCGCTGTGGAAGCCCACCAACTCCTGAGCTGGTAGTTGAGTGCTGTGATGGAGATTTGTGCAACATGAACGTCTCCTTGCAGACACCATTAAAAGGTAATGTGTTTGCATCTAAACACTGCGTGAAGAAAGTTTCCTGCCTCTCTGAATCTGAAGTCCCTTGCCTGAAGTTCATCGTTCAGTCTTTTTAAAATTCAAACGGATGAAGAATATGGCGTTTCACCACTATGATCCCCCTCTATATTTTGTACAGTCTCAGTGTTTTCCACAGTTTGCACGATTTATTTGTGATATCTGACCCCTTACAGAGAGCTACGCAGGTGGGAAGCACAGACATATCTGACACTTCAGTGTTGGCAGCAAAACAGCTTTATTAACCAGCCTACCACCAACCTGGGAAATAACTTTGCAAATCTGTACAGCTGCCTAAGGACCATTTCTGTAGACTTCTTAATCAGTCAACAGTATTAGCTGCCTTTCCATTAGGACTGGTCAGTGGGTTAAAACCAATAACACATTGCTGCAATCATTCATTCACATTATCTGGCAAATCTATGCAAAAATCATACATAACACAATCACATTTCGCTAACAAACCGTTCCATTGTTTTGTGTTATGTCAGACACAATTCTTTATATGTCTAAAATAAAACCTTTTCAAATCATTACATATTTGTAAAGTGATAATAGTATCATCATATTATTTGAGTATGATGAAGATGAATGTCAGTGGTTATCACTGAAGGCTGATTTCAATGAAGAATTCTGAAGGAATAAAATCACATGTGCTTTGGGAGAAACTCTGGCCTCCTGAATGAACTGATCTGATGTCAGTTTATTTTGGCAGGTGTTAGATTTCAAACGAATATCAAAACTTAACATTTTGTTCAGCTGGCCATGAGCATTACATTCCAGCCTGCATGTTTTTCTGATCTGAGTGAATGCCATTTAATTTAATGGGATACTAATGGTACTCTTCTAATGGGTTTCCTCATATCTCTATTTCCTCTTATCAGATACAGAACTGTCTGCTGGCAGACCAGTCCTCAGAGACCAGGATTGCGTGTGCGAGGGCGGCGTGTGTGAGCGTGACCATCGCTGCACGGGCCAGCAGTGTTTCTCCTCTCTGAAGATGATTGATGGGGTGGCCGTCCAACAGAAGGGCTGCCTGAGGGACGATGAGGAGGGCAGAGCCACCTGTGCCATGCCACCCTCATCGGCCCATGTTGTCAAGTGCTGCCAGGGCCATCTGTGTAACATGAACGTCACTGTGCAAGCTCCAGGGAAAGGTGACTTTGTACACATTGTACACATTTTTCTTGGCTGCCGTTCACCACGGACCTTATGTCACATAAGATTGTGCAAAAGTTCCGCTTTGCATCTGACAATTTAATTTTATGACAAAACTCACCATAAAAATAAACTGCATGTGTTTTATAGGTGCGAAAGAATAGCTTTGCTAATTTCTCATTGATAGTTATTTACCAGCCATCTTTTCATCTTGAATCTTTTGCAGAGGAGGAAGTAAAGCCCCTCGTCAAAGAGAAGCATGAGTGCGTGTGTGAGGGCAGCTCATGTGCAACAGGGAATCGCTGCATGGGCCACCAGTGTTTCTCGTCGCTGACAGTCAGCGCTGGCTCCCTGGTGTACCAGAAAGGCTGCTTTACGATCTATGAGCAGAGCACGCTGACCTGCAAAACCCCACCTTCCAGAGACCAGATTGTCGAGTGCTGCCATGGGCACCTGTGTAACATGAACAGCACTGTGGAGCTGCCCGTTAAAGGTACAGGACTATACTACCTAGGATGCATCACACATACAGTTTCAGAAAGCTCTCTGTACATTTCTATCAAAGATGCTCAAGAGCTCCATCTGTTGATTTGAGCCTTGAACTCTGCCCAGATTTCATGTATTCAGAATAGGAGTGGTCATGTGGGTCAGTTAGAACTGTTTTCGACAAAGTAACTCACGTTCATCTCCTCTCCATCATCCTCCACTGAGAGGGTTATGCCATCGACTGTGAAATTGTCTGCCATGGCTGTTCTGGATGGTTTCTGTTGGCCTGAGTTACACCTCTGTGTGGTCACACTCCTGGCACCTTATGAAACAGAAATGGGGGAGACAGTGGGCAAACCAAAGGGAGGTTTTGAATATTATTTAGTCACGGTCCACTTCCCTACTCTGTCCTCTTGGAGGCTGTCAGAGCTGGCTGACAGGAACCCAAAGGGTGAAGCCACCTGGGAGTAAGGGAGCCAGGCATCTATACAGAGCTGTTGTTGCCCTTTTTTACTTTTCTTCTTTTTGTATGTTATACAATTATTAAATGCATTAGCTGTATCTTTTTATCTTGTTTATTGGGGAAGTACTAAATGAAATTAGCTACTTAACTAAAAATACAAAAATCATGTAGAAAATATGTTTAATGTGGTCTAAATAACTGCGTTCCTCTCCCACGTATTTGTTTCAACTCTAGCAAGTATCTAGAATGTGTTGCTGGTTTATGGGGGAGAAACGGTTCATTATTCGAGAAGTTGAGTAAAGGGGATCATTGTCTGTGCTGCAGGCAGAGCTGATCCGTCTTTCCCTTGGAATGTCTGGAAAGTGTGAACAGTGGTCAGTTCTTCAGGCTTGCCTCCACTGACTAGATGAGATTCACTGTGTGTGTGTTCAAGTGAATGCGTATATGTGCCCTGCACGCACCCCTGCCCTTAACTGGTTTCTTCAGATGTTCTGCAGAGTGTGCAGACCTGTGATTTGTGTATGGTTGAGCCCTCTGTGTGTGTGTGTGTGTGTGTGTGTGTGTGTGTGTGTGTGTGTGTGTGTGTGTGTGTGTGTGTGTGTGTGTCTGTGTGTGGATGGTCCTGTAAGAAGAAAAGCTTCAGGGAAGCACAACAGTTTTCCATCAGCATACATAATTCTGATCACCTCATCATCACCACAATCATTGCTGAGTTGTAGTTGCTGTGACATAAACAACTGTCCTCCAGATTTCATTTTTTTCGTTGTAAATGTTTCTCCCCCCTCACAGCCGATGAGATATCCAACTACAGCGTGACCACACTGGCCATCGTCATCGTGGCACCCATCATCGTCCTCATCGTCCTCTCTGCTATCGCCATCCTAGTGTTCAGACGCATCCATCACAACCAAATGGAGAGGCTAACATCACGAGATGCTGAATACGGAACCATCGATGGCCTCATAGCGTCCAACGTGGGGGAGAGCACTCTGGCGGTGAGTAGTGGACACCATGTCGGAGGCAACCTCAACAAAACAACAAAACTAATATTTTAATTCAGTGTAATGTTAAATTTAAGGTAAAGTCAAATCCCAGTCTTTTATATCCCTCTACACTAGCTACCATGTGCTATACGGGCACAGAAAGTCTTCTTTTTTCTGTGTAACAAAGTTAGCTTCAGCACTGTTAGCATGTGTATCAGAACAAGATTCGATAACTTGGATCAGGATCATGTAAAACACTTTTATGGACTTGGCCCAAGATGATAATTTCTGATGCATTATATTTTTTTCCTGAACTGATAATTTTTTACATTCCGAAACCGATTAATATTCAAACTATTGGTCCTGTTCTTGTGTTTTAATACCACATTTTACAACACCATAAAAATTATTCACAGTAGGTTGTCGTCAAGTATGAGTTCTGAGATTTAAACACTTACCAATCATTTTGAGAGCAATGGCAGATCCAATCTTGTTTTTTTAATTTTGGGTGGTATGGTGGATTTTGTCTGTACACTTGGATCATTGGGTGAGTCTTTAAAGTCATGCTGACTTGCAATTGGGAACCAACAAACAAAAATGGAAAACCCCCCTCTAAAATGATGTGTTGAGTTAACGCAGGGGATTCAGCTGACGACTTGAAGCACTGTTGGATTAGTGAGGACTTCCGCCTGTGTTTTTTACACAAGATGATATACAGTAGACACAAAAGCAAGAAACCTTGTTCCTTTTTTTTTTTTATAAAATCCAGATTTCTGATCAAGGCAGTCATGTGGTGGAACTGTAATCAAGAGTTTAGTCTTGTATGCTGCGATTGACTCAAAACATGGCACAAATACAACTAAAAGAACTTGGAGCAGTTCAAAGAATGAAGAATTTGTTCCTAAACATAATGCCAGTCTTGTCCTCACGGCCATTGGTGTGAAGTTGCAAATGTCATTGCATTTATCAGAATTGCTCAGTAATATTAATTTCATTTTGCATCACATTAAAACATTCACTCTGTAATAGGAGCAAACACTTTTTCCACTAAATATGTTGCAGAAAGCTTCGAAACCTTGTGTTTGGTGTAGTAAATGTTATGAACTCTTCTTGTGCAAAAAGTTTATAATGCATCATGGCTGCGTGTGTGTGTGTGTGTGTGTGTGTAGGTGGGCTATTGCAGGAGTGAAATTGTTGTTTTGCATCTCCTCAGTCATTTTCCCAGTCCGTTAGAGGAACATCTTTTTGGTATTTATTTTCTCTCCACTCAACTGTGGATTGTAAGTCTTTCTGCAGAGTGGTTTATGTTTTTGAGGCCCACTAAACTGATCCAGAGTTTAGGTGGAGTCCTGTGGTTAGGGTTTAGTCTGAAAGACATCCCAGCACATTCATTGGCTCACCCACTGCGTAATCAAGTTCAGCAGAAACTGTTCACAGTCTAACTTGTGCCCTGACAAAACACATGGCTGTTATTGTCCATTTTTGTGATCCTGTATCCTCACACACACATTCATCGTGCATCGAAAGAGTTTATTTTCCACAAAGAGCTGTTTGTTTTCTGTCTTTCATGGAACTTACTGTAGAAACTTATTGTGTTAACATGTCTAAACTACTCAAAGCTCAGACTATCCCACTTATACATCTTTAATTATGTAATAATTATAAAATAATTATGTAACGTAAATAACATGTACAACTGTTGATCGTGTATGATCCTGTGTGTGTGTGTCAGAGCAAAAAATGGCAGATTTGAGCTTTTTTCAAGCCATTTCCAAAGTCCGTCAATGCACTTGGCAATGGAAAGCCCAAATATGGAGCCACAGAATGTTTGTTTCAGCATAATTAAAAAGTGCTTGGCAGCACCATGAGAAAGATTATTAGGAACAGTGGTGTGGCTGTGAAAAGCAAATCGGACTGAAACACATGTGCTTGTCCCTCTGCAGCCTGCTGCCCAGAAGTCGTCTCTGATTATAATGATATTGCAGCGTTCTGATTGCATCCTGCTGCTTAACGGCCTGGCCCAAATATACCCTCCTAAAAAAACAATCCTCCTGTACCAAAGAGAGGGATTTAAACTCTCGGCAGACTAACTCATCATTTATTTTATAGCCTCTGTCTTGCATTCCTCTGTAGTGATTCCAAATTGTCTCTCTGTTTATCTGAGGCATCACTCTTCTCTGTTGTTTTCAATCCTCATCCTCCCCTCCCAGTTTAGTCGTTTGTTTTGCTCGGCAGCTGCCCCACTTTGTTGCTGTACACTGCCCCCCTGTGTCAGCACAGGGATGCTGCATGTCTTGTAGCCGAGATAAAAATAAAAGGCTTAGCAGCATTGCGCCTGTTTTCAAGTCTGGCCCTCGGATTAGATAAAATCTCCAGCGCCCACACCAGTCACCAGGGAGGGGGTGGCACTTCTGTTGTTTACTCAGCAGGGGGCACTCTGCACCTCCAGCACAGACACACACCCACTCACACACACAATATTCTGGTACAGACACAGCTTGCCCCCCTCCCTCCCATGTGGGTGCCACATCAAAGGCGGCCTGCTTGTATTAGTCTCCATCTGAGTCCCAGATGCTCCTTATTTCATCTTTTTTTTTTAGGCTCAAGCCACGGGATTCCTTTGGGGAGGTTTTCATTCAAATAGCTCACTTGCAAATACAAACACGCTAACACATGTAAATATACAAGCTCTTTACTCTTTGTTTCTGTTTTTTCTCTCTCCCAGGATCTGTTGGATCACTCCTGCACTTCAGGAAGCGGCTCAGGACTCCCTTTCCTCGTTCAGAGAACCGTCGCACGACAAATCACACTCAACGAGTGTGTGGGTAAGTGTCCTGTTAAAAGGCTGTTTTCATATTGACAATAGCTCTGCCTCAGAAAACTCTGCCTCCTCATTCATTTCAATGAGGCACTCCCACTGTGCTAACACAGGGGGGCCTTGTGTTTACTGCAAAAATGCAGCCATAAAGGTGGCCCTGTCTCAACTTAAGCCTCACTTCAGCCGCACACCATTTGGTCACATGCTGTGATGGACAAATACAGTATGTGTACAGTCTTCATACCAGATATAACACCTTTTATTGTGTGATGGTCCTATTGTTCACCCCACTCATATTAAGGGCTGCAATGAATAATAATTTTTTTGGTTGATTCCTCAGTTGTTGAGTCCAGAAAATGTCAAACAATGGTGAGAATGTTGAAAAAAGCCCAGGGCGACCACCTCAAATGTCTTATTTTGACCACAACCAAAAGATTTTTGGTTTACTGTCATGGAAAAATAAAGAAACCAGAAAATGTTCACATTTACAATCACAGAATTTGGACTTTTTTTCAAATAAGTTCTCAATTTGTCACTAATGAAAATAGATGGATATTAATTTTAGATTACATAACAACTAACCAGAGTTATAAATTCTCCTTTGAAGGGATACAACATGCTGCAAAGCCTACCGCTATCTGTTGGTAACAGAATCATATACTTTCCTTTTTATCTTCATGTGGAAAACAGGTTGATCTTTCCAGACTGTCCAGTACAATTCTAGAAATAACTTTGAGTCTTGGATAACGCAGTGAGTGTGTGTTATCTAATCTAATATGATATAGAAGCTCTTTGTTTGACCGAACTTCATGCACAGTACCCCTACATCCTATTGAAACATAGTAAACACACAAAGCAGCAACTCAGAAGGAAGATAATGAGGAAGAGAAATGGCCTGAAATAATCTTAAGTATTAGCTGAACCACATGAAAGATCAGAAATAATTCACTGCGCTATATAGATACCGTTTGACTCCTCTGCAGTTGCTTAGTGTGGGCCTGATACTAGATAGAAAGAATTATAAATGTTAGGAGGTAATTGGCTTATTCCTGCACAGTATACAGGAAAGCTTTGTGGTTCTCTCCCTATTTGAAGGAGGTGCTGGTGAATCTTGGAGCAGTGTTAGGAGACTCTATTTGGTTTTGTCCTCTTGGTTATCAATCGCTTTTACCACAGGGTGTCACCAAAGCACAGTTTGAATTAATTCTGACAGGTTTCACTAAAGCAGAAAGACTAAAAGTGCTTCATATGAATCCTTAGTAGCTAGAATGAACAAGACAATCTGGGAATTTAAGCTTGTCAGGGATCAACATTTTGGGTTAGGGTTATGAGAGAATCAGATGTTATTGTTGTAACATTGGTGCATCTGTAAAGTCATGGTGCTCTCACTGACTTTGTCTGTTTTGTTTTGATAAATGAACATCCAATGCGTGTAACACCACTACTCAATCTGTCTCATTTTCATCAATAAATGTGCAACAGTTCTAGCAATCAAGGCCCCAGAAACAATACTAATTTTGTTGGTTGTGTATATTTCCAACATGTGTACAAACATGTTGCAGTGGTTATTAGTGTCATGGGTGAAGTCACACGTGTTGAAATTGAGAGTTCGCTCATCAGCAATCACTTGTATTGCTACAAGTGATTGCGAGCTCCACAAGCTTCTTAAAAATCAAAACTGTTCTGCAAATTCAATCAACATAAACTGATTTTTGTCCACAAGGGGGCAGCAAAACAAGCTGACATTTACAGACACACTGTAACAAGAGAGTGAACAACAAAAACCCATTTTTACAATTCTGTGAGACTTCCTCTGTGCGTTTCTGTTGGGTAATCTCTTCCATGTTTCTGTCTGCCAGGTAAGGGCCGTTATGGTGAAGTGTGGAGGGGTCAGTGGCAGGGAGAGAGCGTCGCAGTCAAAATCTTCTCCTCCAGAGACGAGAAGTCCTGGTTCAGAGAGACTGAGATCTACAACACAGTGCTGCTCCGACATGAGAACATCCTGGGTATGTTCCATATTTTCTGTATTTGGGCTCAGCGACCTGTGGGAATACACACTGCAGGACTCAGCCTGTTTTTAATATCCATCTGCCACATGTGCCTGTATGCAGACACTTTTATTTGAACAACGTAAGCATAATAAATGGTAATAATTTCATCCCAAACACCAATTTATTACTAACTAGGATCTCATCAGGTTTACAGCGAGAACTGACTGACTAATTGCCAGTTAAACCCAGCATCATCTTAATTTGATTGCATATGACATGACACAATGTATGACACAAATCAAGAGAGCACTGAAAATATGTATTTGTTTTACTTGTTTTAAAAGTTAGAGCTACTTAATGTGGACCATTTTATCTCTCATATTTACTGCTTATTTATTGTACCACAAACATGTCCCATTGCTTAAATACTAATAGTGAGTGGCTCTTAATCTCATTGTGCATGTGTATAGTGACAATAAAAGGCATTCTATTCTATTCTATTCTATTGTACACGTGTTGATCAAAACTTATCAATTATTTTAAATTTTTCTTAATTTAGGTTTTATAGCTTCAGACATGACCTCGAGGAACTCCAGCACTCAGCTCTGGCTGATCACTCACTTCCACGAGATGGGCTCCTTGTATGACTACCTTCAACTCAGCACCCTGGACGCTTCCAGCTGCCTCCGCATGGCTCTCTCCATTGCAAGTGGCCTAGCACATCTCCATGTCGAGATCTTCGGCACTCAAGGCAAACCTGCCATTGCCCACCGAGACCTCAAGAGCAAAAATATATTGGTCAAAAAGAACGGGCAGTGCTGCATTGCAGACCTTGGTGAGAATCCTGACAAATGAAATACACCAAGTGTATTAGTGTTTACCTTTCCCAGTCTCTTTGAACTTATCCATCCCAGAGTAAAACATTTTTCAGGGAAATGTATGTAAAACAATGGCCAAGCCATTTACAATATTTAAATTATGTTGAGTAGTGCAGATATATAAACAGAGTTTTGGGGTTTGAATATTTAGTTCTGTAAACATAGTTTGGCTTCAACAAATAGCTAATAGAGGCCTATGTCCCGTAGATCAGAGATGACTTTAACCACCTGAAAACATTTATTGGTGACTATAGTTGTTGGGTATTGCATAAGAGATGCATCTGCAATAATATCACTCTTCCTGCATCTAGCTGCATTGGCATATTTTTTTTTGGGAAGACCACCCACTGCTACATGTACCACTCAGCCCTAATCAGAAACACATTTGGTGGGACTCAGACCACTTTATCTAATACACCAATGTTCCATTTTCAGATGGTTTGATAAAAACTAATTCAGGTACAAGCCATAACCAGGCGCCGGGGTCGACATGTTTACAGAATCCATGTAATAAAGTCTGCTCTGGATGACGCATTTTACTGTCCCGACAAACATGGTGGTGGTTGTTTGTCTCCCATGCGAGGTGTTCCTATGTTAGGGCACATCCTGTGTATGGGAACAGGTCTGTTTGCAACAAACAAGTAGTTTTGAGACATTTAAATCGGTCGATAGAGTGAGTCTAGTGGGGTTTTTTTGTCCTTGGCATAAATGTTTAGGACAGAAAACTTAAAACCCCCCATCCACTCAAAACCGTGTTTTCCATTTCATTTACACAGATGTTTGAATGTCGCTGTGCAGAATGATGTTTGTACACATTTATTTATCGGCTCGAGGTATAAAGTTTCTTTGTGCTCACCTTTTAAATATATAAATGTGTGCCTACGAGCATAAATTTGATTTCAGTGGTCTCCTATGTAATTTCACCTTCAAACAAGTGTGAGATGGAAGGTGAAGTCAGAGTATCTAAAAATCAGCAGTAGTCATCTATTCATAGATTATCGATGTGAGACAAGGACGAGGTGCAGTTTTAAGAATGTCTAATTACTTGTTTGAATTTTTGTGTTTGTATGCACTTGATGTCTGGAGGGGGAATTCTTACACTGTTGTGTGCTTTAATGCCAGGTCTGGCAGTAATGCACTTCCAAGACACCAATGAGCTGGATGTGGGGAACAATCCCAAAGTGGGCACAAAGCGCTACATGGCTCCTGAGGTGCTTGATGACTCCATCCAGATGGATTGTTTCGAGTCCTACAAGAGAGTGGACATCTGGGCCCTGGGCCTCGTCCTGTGGGAGATCGCCAGGAGGACCGTCAGTAATGGTCAGTACATTGATTTCAGTTTAATACAGCTTTGTCATATCAATTGATTTTCCTAATTTTAATCAATTGGGACACATGTTTCTGTGTGTCGCTCATGTTTTTTTTTTACACGTAGACAGAGAAGTGATGAACTTTATTTAAGCAGAATATTTATTACAGATGTCTTATTAATGTCTTAGTCATCAGGAGAAAACTAAAGGGTGGCAGATTCAGTGTCAGCATTTGCCTCTCTCCTGAATTAACACATGATTGCTTTAACTTGAATGAAGTAAAAGCTTCTCTGCTATTGATAGAAAGATTTAGCCTTGATACACACTTCAGCATTTACTGTCTGTGGTCTGTAAGAAGCCAGAGGCATCTTTTATAAAACCTACTTCCTCCATTCACTGTCAAATGGGTTTATTGCATTACAGTAGGAGCCGGGCTTTCAGCAACACTTTAGATATTGATTTACCCCAAACACAGTAACCTCACATCTCTTGTTTGGTCCCACGGCTACACTTGAGAGCAAGTTAAGGGCAGGGTGGCCATGCCACAACATGAATCTTCTTTATGCACCTTAATGTACTTCATATGTTAGTCGCTTGTCAGTATAACTTGTATTTTATCCGATGTTTAAAGTCATGTGATCTTGAAAGTGAGTTCTTATCTGCTCTGCTCTACTTGAAGGTATTGTAGAAGACTACAAACCACCTTTTCATGACGTGGTCCCGAGTGATCCCAGTTTTGAGGATATGAAGAAGGTTGTGTGTGTGGACCAGCAGAGGCCTAACATCCCAAACAGATGGTTTTCAGACCCAGTAAGTGAAATACACTTGAAAAGTAGCTCATATTTCAAGTGATCTCATGCTTTTCATATCCAGAAGTAAACGCATTTCAGTAATGTTCTAATGGTCGAGCAACACATTTCTTTCCTTCCTTCTTTCTCGTTAATTTTCAGACTTTAACCTCCATGGCTAAACTCATGAAGGAGTGCTGGTACCAGAATCCCTCAGCCAGATTAACAGCGTTACGCATCAAAAAGACTCTCACAAAGATCGACAACTCTCTGGACAAAATCAAAACAGACATTTGAGGCTGCCTTAAGAAGATGAGGCAGACACACTAAAGGCCTTTGAAGACATCCAGAGGGTGGACCATCTGAGAGAAATCTCAAAAGACAAGAGACTTGATGGGTTCAGTGCCCTTATAGTGGCACAGACCTGTATTTATTTTAAAACACTTGGCGGGACGCATTTTGGCATCCAAAGATGGCTGACTAGGCATTTTTGAGACTGCCAGTGGAAATAGGAAAGTATCTATTCAACTTATGACATAGGAGCTGGACTGTTAGCAATGTTCTTAAAGTAAGAAACTGTTACCCGGGCATTCGAGTAGACTTGCTTATGTTAAAACTGCAGATTTTGTCTGACACAATTTTAGTTTGAAGAAGGTCAGAACATATTAGCGATTTCACTCTATCTCTTCTGTCGTACTGCGTTGTTCATTTGCATCACGCCGGATTCTTTTGGAAAAGAAGTCAACTTGCCAATTTACTCTGCATAACTTCTCAAACAGTGATCACAGCAACAAGTGTTACGTTTTACTTTGTGTGTCATGCACCTCTGTTTACAATACTGTCAGAACAAATTTCTTGGTCCTGTAACATTTAGTCGTACGGCTGCATCAATGGCACTGCTCTTTTCCTGAGATCTCGTCCAACTAAAGGTACCCTGTCGCGAAACCTTTTTTATATCACCATGAATTTTACATTGAATTATGTACCTGTAATATGTTTTGTTTCCTCAGCTTTACAGAGACAAATGCTAAAAGAACAAATAAAATATCTGCTAGATGATGCTGAACTCTATTCCTCCAGAGGCCTGTAAGTAAGCCTGTAAAGCCTGTATACTGTCTTAACGCGTGCATTGTTGTCTTAATGCGTGCATTGTCAAGTAAATGAAGTCAAACTTCAGCCTTTTTTATTTCTTTAACATTTTATATCAACTAGTGATTTATATTAATTAAATAGAAAAAAATGTGTTTTATCTGTCTCATTTGTTTGTCTTGTCGGTCCACCACTTTGGTCCACACTGAAATATTCCAGCAACCTTCTAAGTCCACAGAGGATGGGTCTCACTGACTTTGGTGTGATCCTCTTTACCGTCACCATCAGGTTGACATTTTTTGGTTCCCATCATCCTTAGCTGTACTGCATGTAAGGCGCTTGTTCTCAAATGTCACTACACTCTAACGGAGCTGCCAGCATGGCTGTTCATTTGGGTTACTGAGAACAGTTTTGATTTCTCTGTTCGCTTTAATTTTGTTTTTCTTGGGTTCTTTGATATTTAGACAGAAGTATTACAGTTGTCACAAATCATGAATTGATTCATTACCTGGTAGCTTTAATATCTAATAATCTTATTTTATACCATCTATGGCAACAATATTCTTGTGGTTTTTAAGTCCAACAGTAAATTATGCCTACAGTATATACTACTACCATTACTGCTGCTGTATAAGCCTCATGTCTAAAACCCAAATTCCATATGTTTTCGTGGCTCTACTCTACCTTTGTAAGTACAGGTAGAAGTTAGTTTGCCCCAAATTCATTCAGTAATATACAGCTGTGTCTGTACAATAATCTATTCGCGTACTGTTAAAGGCTCAACATCTGCAATGAAAATGCAGCAAATTAATTTATATTCATTTGGAAAAGGTCAAAAGCCCAGGCATTTTCTCTGCCAGCTGTAAACTGAAACTGCATGCGCAGCAGATTCTTGGCAGATGTCAAACAGAAACTGGGCTCCTGATGGTTCTCAGCCTGATTAATATGCCAGAGGAGTTATGGGCCAGATGATAGAAACACAACAGTGGATGTCTGACGGTGTTGAAACACCCTGCTTGCATGTATCAACAGCTGTCAGACTTTCTACATTGACTGTCCTCATATTCAGTGTCATTTGATCCATCCAGAGTCCACAGAGGTTTGTGTCAACCAGTGCACAAATCCCATATTGTGCTGATAATTGTTTTTAATTGGTTAATGGGAATTTCACAATTTCAACTCACTGTCTTCTCACACTTTTACCTGTGTTGTTCATGTGGCCTGATATCTGTGTGTTCATACTGATGATTGACTGAATTTTGGCATGAATTTAATTTGGCCTACTCTTTCAAACATTTCAACAGTCACAGTGTTAGTGTTACAGCAGCAACACAGTACACAGAGTACAGTACAGATGTTACAGCAATAGAGTTTGCCAAACCCATAAGAGAGTCAAGATTTCTGCGTTCAGAGACTGTCTCCCTGTTGTTTCTACAGCTCTGCTGATGGTACAGAACATGTAGACTGCTTAAACCTTACTATGAATACTAAGAAAATTACATTTTGTGCTTTTGCTTTTGCTCATGTAGACTCTGGGGTTAAGCTCATTTCACTCATTTACTCCCGGTGGTTGCGATGCAGCCTGAGCAGCAGGAACACAGCTTGGTGATATATGGCCAGCAGTAAATAACTTCTTGCATGCAGTTGAGTTGAGCTGTAACTTTGCACAGACCTTAATGTGCAGCAGAGTTGTTCAGTATCCGCTGCTGAAAAGTGTTTGCTCTGTGCTCGGTTGGACCGGTTTGTGAGCAGTGCTATCTGGCGAGGCTGGTTTCCTCAGTTTTGCTGACCTAAGTTTACATCCAAGGAGAAGGATTGCAGTAGCTGCAGGGGTGCAAGATAGAGTGGATTACCAACCAGGCAAAGCAGGCAACTGCCAGTCCCCCGGGGGCCACAAACATGTGAATTTATCTTTGGTATTTTAATTAACTGCAAATTAGGGATATGTACCTCTTAAGCACAGCATCAACAACAGTGATCTTGCATTATTATCTAGTATTATGGCCTCTTAATATAGAGTTATCATTAGATCTTAATTAGTTTATCTTATATTGGGCTCCTGTGGGGCATGTCCCTAAATAATGTTGTGTTTCACCAAATTACTACAACACAGGAGTACAGGTGACTGGCCATATAATGGGGATACCATGTACAGTTTCCTGTGCGCATTGTTCATGAGGCAACAGTATGCACACTCTATAAGGGTACAACCAAAATAGCTCTGCCTTGAAGCACTGAAACAAGTTTATCCATCCATGGCCGCTGGTTCTTGGAAACCAAAGCGTGTTACAACGGCCAATTTATTTACCCACTACTAAGTACACATGGAGTTGGAGTGGAGTCGGTGCATCTCCCCAAAACAATCACAAATATTCATCTTCCCTTTTGGATTGTATGTGTTGATTGTGCTAAATGACAGCTCCAATGCTGTTTTTGTACTTTATTAGAGTGGGTACTCAATAAGCAACACGTCGGACAGAGGAAATGTCCATATTCAGCATGCAGACGGGAGGTGGTGTTTCACTGGACCTGCAGCAGTTAAATGGATGGGCAGCACACTTTCTCTCTGGCTCTCATTCACATGTCTTTATCAGAGGTCTGCAGCGCTAATCCTCTTAATCCCAGTCAACAGAGGCGGAGCAAAACCTCTCATTGCGTTTTACAGTTTCCTTCCCCGCATTTACTGTTAGACATTTGTGCGGGGTGCGTGGCCGACGGACTTTACCGCGATGCGTGATGTTGTGTTTAGTGTAGAGTAGCTGCGGAAACGGTGCGACCGCAGCAGATGCGGCTCTTGCCATGACTTGTCCCGGGAAGCAGAGCTTTCAAGCGGCGTTGATCTTTCTATCTGTCGCCCAGCTCACTGCAGGTACAGTACCTGACACATTTCCAGTCACTCTGTTTGCATTATCTCAATTAGATGCTTTCATTTTGGCAGTCACGTTTCAAGGTTTTATGCGACTTATTAAACTGCCAACGTAAAATAAAATGTTGGGTAAGTAGGAGAAACTGTTGTATTTTTCAATCACCAATATTGTATTTATGTATTATAAATTCAAACACTCTGAATGAGTTTGATTTAACTTTGAATATGACATTATTCCATGGCACTCAAAGTTGTACATGGCACATTGTACGTGCATATTTAAAGGTAATAAAAGATTCATATAATGAATCCTTTATTATGTTTATTCGGTCCTAGCTCTTACAAACAGCCTGTTTGGTCATGTTAGGTCATCTGCAGGGCAGTAGGTGGTCATAGTCCATGTGTTCTTAAGTTGTGGTTCAAAACAGCTTCATTTTAGATGATGTAGAGCAAAGTTTGGCACACCTGTGGTTTAAACCTTCCTTCAAAATATGCACATCATAGTCAGTTTTATTATTCTTCAGTACCTTTTCTCTGTTGGAGCTCATGCCGTAAGATTAAAGGTGAGATCATAGTGTCATTGTTCTGGACAAATCCCATGCAGCAAAACAGATTTGTGTCATTTACACACCTTATTGAGGTCTTTTCTTGAGTATTTCACTTTTTTATATCTCAGATTAAAGTTGTTTTAAAAAATTAGCAGATGACCTGAATCATCAACTGACAAGAAATAATCTTTGACTATTTGATATTAACATGTTCAAGCCACAAGAAAAAGTAGCAATCATTCTCTGGTTCTACCTTCTCTAATGTGAGGATATGCTGCCTTTCCTTGACATTAATAATATAAACAGAATAATAATTAGATTTTGGACTGCTGGTCCCACAGGAAAAAATGCAAAAATGCAATTTGAAGACATCACTTTGAGCTTCAGGAAAGTGTGTTTTGCATGTTTAATGATTTTCTTACATGTTAAAGACCAAAAGAAGAATCAAGAATACAATCAGCAAATTAATCAATAATTGTATTATTGTACTATTATTAATTCATAATTGGTATTGTGATCCAGTATTATTAAGAAGGACACGCCTTCAGTCTTGTGGAGCTGCATCTGAATAATTACTCAATAGGCTGTGAAGAATAGTTTATCCCTCATGCCTACTTTACTGAGCATCTTAGAGAAGGGATTTAGTTTTAACTAACGTCACATATTACACTTAATGTCACACTGTAGGTTTAGGGGTAAAAGTCATGTTTGTGAAAAGTCAAATTTGTTTGTGCCGGGAATTATTTATATCTCCTCCAGTATTGAGGGTAGCTGCAGAGCTATCTGGGCATGTTTAAGCATCATGTCTAATTTAAAACGATCATTTCAAAGAAACTTCCTTGAAATCACTGATTGGATTCAACTTCTTGTGATACATATTTCCGAGGATCATGGCTTCATCTTCAAAACGGTCCCTGCACTGCAGAAGAAAAACAGATACGAGGGCAGTTATTTCAAAACAGATTGCATTTATTCCTCCAGTTTCTGTCCATTGTTGAATACTGTTTTGTGTTTTGAGACTTCTCAAATATTCTATGGACGCCACAGTCCAACTTTGTCGTAGTGTTATATTAGATTGTAAGTCTAATAGATCTGATATAAATTAAAGGCAAGTATTAATCATACTAACACATCACATTCATTTTTTGACTTGTCTTTACAACCAGGATGATTTTTGTGGGTCCAACATTTTTAAGACACCAGTATGTGATTGTGCTGATTGTTATGTGTCATGAGCAAAACTGGTTTTGAGCTGTATTTTCTGCTGAAGAATAGAGAATAATTGTAATGTGCTGTATTTCCAATCTCCACTGCCATTATGCATGGTCAAAGAAACAATAAGACATATCAACCAATTCTCTGATCCATCTGCTTTAGCTTGACAAACCACCAACCATGTTATACCTCAGTGACAGAGCCACAGTATATTCAAACTTCATTTAATAATCATTGTCCTTGAGAGAATTGTTGCCAAGCAACTCCCAGCTATGCTGCAAAAGACATTTTTGTCATATTTCAGTCAGGCATCCCCTGAACTCAAGTCCTGAGCTCTTTTTTCACTTACTGATTTTGTCAAGATGTCTGTGTTGCTGCTGGCTGAGCTTCATAAAAGCAGTTGAAAAGATAAGATTGTTCATATTCAGTACTTTTCTAAATGTCCATAAATTGCATTGAAAGACTAAAACTAATGAAGAATTTATTCTCTTTAAATGTACAAATGTACACCACACAGCTATGCTGGGTCACATTACACACACACATACTCACACATATCTATATATACATATATACTGGTATGGTGCTTATATATGTATGTTTGTATACTGTATGTAACCCACTTTATAAACATTTACATCTCCAGTTGAACTTGCCAGTATCTCCATATAGAAGTACTAAGTAGAATTAAACTGCATTCATTTGTACAATGCAGGGCAGGAACGTAAAATAGCATTTAGAGATGGACTGGCTGTGTTATTTTCATAGAATATGTTGACTAAGATTAATAACAATGCCATACTAGTTATCAATCCATCTTAACTGAAGAACAACAACACTATCTGGATGTTTCAGGGACAGCTCTCGAATGTTTCTCGTCACTATTCAAAGGGAAAATTTGTTGTGATGTTGTTGTAAATCTGATCTCTGACTGAATTTACGTGTCAGACTTTAAATTCAAAACGCAGTTACTAAATTCAGAGTGACTCACATTCACTGCGTGAACTTTGACCACCAGAAAAGCTCCAGATGTTGTTGCTTCCAATTGTGAAATGTATTAAGTTTAATGTCTCCACTTACCCCGTCACGATCGGGAAGAGATTTATTATTGCTTTTTTTCCCATTTTAGAAATTGCAATACACGTGTAGTATACATGCTTAGATTTCTCCACTTCCAGGCCTCAGGGGGTGAAAATGCCTCTGCCAGATTAGCATGTTTTGCTATTTCTCAAGGTCAGGTTAAAGTCAGTGTTTGTTGCTTTTGGATTGCCTCTGTGAAAAGCATATTACAGCACAGGTTCACAAGTAAATGTTACAAATGTTTCTCTCCAAAGCATTTTATTGTATTGGATTTTTTTTTTTAATCCCTGTTAGTCTTGCACATCCAGAAGTGGTCACACATGCAAAACAGTTCTTTGACAAAATGTATAACCTGTCAGTGCTCATATGGACACAGCAAAAAGGTTGTATAAATATAAGGGGAGCAGAGTTATATGTACTTTGTCATAAGTTACAATGCCTAAAGCAATTTTCACACAATAGGTGCACAACAGCTACCAGTAATATTTAACTGACATGGGTAAAAAGGGTAAAGAGGTGACATGCAGTCACAGATGTTTTATATTTTTATTAACTGAGAGATTGATTAAATATCAATTACACATGAGGTATTTGATCACTGAGGAAACAAACTGCATGAAAGTAAAATAGGTTTTTACATGAATTTTGTTTTGTCACTTTTACTGTTTTTTAGGGAAGTTAACGGCATTTAATAGTCATAATTTGCAGCTTTATTGTTTGAATTACAATTTTAGAGACAGTTGCTTAACAAATTCTATAGACTTATACATTTAAGCTACTGCAAATACTATAGTGTAGTTGTACAAGACATAACATTCTTATATAGTTTATTGTCAGCTTTTCCTGTGAGCAAGCAGTGCAGCCTTTCTTATTAGTCACTGATGGTCTTATCAAACAAAGCATGACAGCAGCTCCAAGTAGAACACAAGATTATCTGGGTGTTAAACTAAGAAGCATTACTCTGTTTCCTCCACCTCCAGCCATTTAAGAGCACAGACCTCCTTACGTAACAGGAGAATCTTGCTTCTAGAGAGTTAAAGAGTTAAAGACCAATGGAGGTGACAGTTTGTGAATGAATGATTTTCCAAATCAATCAATTAACTAGTATCTCTGAAGAAAACAGTTTTCTAATCACCTCAAGCAACCGGTTTCAGGTTTGAAGTGCGTGTGCCAGCTGTGTGCCAACCACACCTGCGAGACGACTGCAGACGGCGCCTGCTGGAACTCTGTGATGCTGATTGATGGGAAGGAGGAGACGGTCAAGTCATGCCTGTCACCCTCTGAGATGAAGGGCCAGGTCTTCTGCTACAGCTCCCGAAATGTCTCCAAGAGGAACTGCTGCTTCACTGACTTCTGCAACAATGAGACTCTGCACCTACATCCAGGTACAGCCAATATGATCCTGTTGAACTGTAGCAATCTTGTCTCTGGCATTGCTTGTCATTTAGTTCAGTTTTTTAATGAATGTATTTTATTCAGTTTACTTGTAGGAAAGAAAAAAGTTGAAAAATTAAACAAAGGAAAGGTGGAATTATCCCCTCAGCTAGTCACTTAATGTCACATTGCTCAGTAGTTACAGTATTCATTCGACAGCAACACCAACCCAATCAGTGTGGGATTTCCCACTCATTCTGGCCCTGGCTAGACGAGGTGGATGCTGATCCTACTAGATCCTGTGACATAACAAATCTGGCAGAGGCAGTGGGACGGCAGTTAGCGATCCTCCCCCTCCCTCCACTGATTTATAAATAAATACTCTGTCAGCCATGTAGTCCTGCTGCAAGTTGAAAGCCTCTCATGGGTGGCTGCTGGGTGGAAGTTGGCCTTAAAGCACTGGGGGATTACTTACACCTGTAGACATACGATTGAGTGGAAAACACAGGCGGGTCAGAGTAACGCTTCTTAGAGTTTCTCTTTGTTACGCTGCAATTTAATTTATTTTTTGTTTATTTATATTATATCCAGTTAATTCATGGCCATTTCAATACCATGAATGCTCATGTCAGTCGGGTCATTCAGTAAAAGCTGCACTGTTGGGTTTTTTTTGCATTAAGGGGAGAACTGCATAGATGAAAAACATACATATTTAACATATTAATGAGGTTTTGTTAAGTTGACTCGGTTAGCAGTAACATTGGTGTCTGTTTAGAGTTGAGTTTCTGTCCGTTTGTTAAAGTCCAGTATCAAATCTCTTTGTATCTCTGTTTTTGGTCTCCACCAGAAAACTTGCCTCAGTTTTAGCTTCTTAATGCTCCACTTGGTTCACCATTTGTTTCTGACTTTATCTATCTACTGGTTGGTGCTGGATCGGAGCAGGTAGTGTGTAGTTGGTTTATCAGCAGTAAGAAGATCATTTTAAGGAGCAGTTAAACAGACCAAAACATTAAAGTTTCTGGTTGTAAGACCAAAACAATGAGCTAACATACACTAAAATGCTCACTTTAGGTGTGGCGGGAACTGCAGAGTGATTATTATCAGTAGGTTTGTCAGTGTAATCAGTTGACTCATTGCCCTACTTTGTAATTGCATTATAGCTCCTAATATTGCGTGACTTCTGACTGGCCAGGTTTAAATTGTGCGTTGGATTTATTTTTACAGAATGACAACTGTATCGTACCTCTTTTTTAATATCATTTATATTTATTTCCATGGTTGCAAACTCCTTAGTGAATTCTTTTTTCCAGTCTATTTAATTGCATGTGAATACACCATTCTCGACAGCTATTTTCATTATTGATTAATCCACCAGTAATTTTTATTATTATTATTTTATTTTTATTTAAGTTAAATATTTAAGCATTTGTTGAAATGTCAGACAATAGAGGAATCTCATTTTCATTATCCCACAGGCCAAAGTGACATGTTCAGATTTATTTTATTGTATAACCAACAGTCCAAAGCCCAAAGATATTCAGTTTATTGTCACACAGGATAAAAAAGCTGGCAGATATTCAAATATTCATTGGAAATAGCGGATTTTTAATTTTAATTTAATTTGATTGTCAGAATTTGTGCCTGTTTCATCTTTTGTTTTACTAATTGATTGATTTATTAACAGTTTTGCGTGCAGAATATTTTTAAGCTATAAATATGAAATACAAAAAGATAAAACAAAACGTTAATGTACCAAATTTACTTATGAGCCTTAGAACGCTGTATCTCAACCCTAACTTGAAAATATTTACTTTCCATGGTGTTAAATAAACCTTAGTCCATTTGTAATGTTTCACACCAAATGAAACAAAAAACTAAGATGACTAAGTGCCCCCCCACACACACACTGATTTGTTCATCCAAAATAGTTTGATGACATTATAAGACAAAGGTCACGTTCATAAAACATAGAGGTGAAATGGGAGATTTAAAGTGCTGCAGACTGTTGATGAGATGGGTCAGGGCAGCAGCCTGAGGCTGTCATGCTGTTGACTGTGAATGAGGACACCACAATCAATCTCTTCCACTGCTCTGCTAAATATCAGCATGTGAACCCATGTTGTTTATTTTGTCTACATAAAGACTTAGTGCTCATCAGTGCCCTTGCTGCAACGTCTATACAGGCCCTGAATAGGAGAATGCATTTACAGCTACAAGGTGAAGTTATACGTGATGGTTACATGTTTTGTTTAGCTGCATTTAGAGTTAAGTTTATTGTCCTTTAACATTTTGAAGCGAATAGCGTCTGTGTTCATCTATCCCTTATATATAAAAAACAACTATACATCCTTGACTCCTGCAGAGTTACCTATGAGTCAAAGAACAGTTTCAGTTTGTAGAAGATTTGTCTTTTGCCACTGGGCCACTGAGGAGGTAAGAGTCTTGTTTTGCACCATATCTTCCGAGCTCCAATTGGACACATGGCAGGATATGTATTTAGGTAAAAGGCTAAAGATGTCTTAGGAAACTGTGGTTTAGTTCACGACATGTTGCTTTGCACATTGGGCCATCTGCAGATCCTGCATGTTTCAGTCACTCCCAGTGAGAACATTACATGCTTTGGGGACTTGAGAAGACACATGGAAGCACTTTATTAGTTATTTGGTTTTTCAGGAGTGTCTTGTCACAAAGCTTACACACCCATGTGTATGTGAAAAACAGTTATTATATCCTGCAATCATTTCTGAAGTCAGTAAGAGGTATGTAGTTACTACATTGGCCAAGTCAAGCAGGTATCCTCAAAATTCTCAATCTCCTCAGACCTCACATATAATTGTAGCACTGTGGTACACTTCTATTATACGTTGCTATTACAGTATTCACTGTGCATTATCTGGTCAGCATGTCTTTGAATCTCATATTATAACAGCGCCCACCAGCTCTGCTGTTTTTGTTTGTGTCCAGGTCTCTTCTGTCCACCCACAGACAGAATGAAGGTCAGAGATAAAAATGCCAGGTTACATTGTTTTGCCAAACCTTCAATTTATTATCACAAGGCCTCACTGTGCACCTGTTTTTGATCAGTGCATACTACTTATTTTAAATGAAGAGGCCAGTGGTGAGAGAAAGACTAATTTAGTCTTTTTCTCTTTCTGGAGAAATGTTTATTGGCACTAAAAGATTCTGCCTTTGCTTCTCCTTATTACCTTTGATTAATGTGATTAATGGGCAGTCCTAACTTTGCATCTGCCAAATGTACAATTTCCATCTCTCTAAATTTAAAGATCGTTGACACGGTGTCACATTTTGCTGAGTGAGTGTTAGGGTCAGGAATGTGTTTTTCTGAAATATCGTACATCAGCGTATTTCAGCAGTCTTTACGCTGTAGTGATAATATATTGTCCTCTTGAGAAGATGAGTTCAGTCCAAACACACTTAGTACCATAACCAACAATGACCACCAGAGGGTGCAACGATCATGGGGAGCTCAGTAATGTAAATTATAAATTTCCCCTTATTTATCTGATGCTTGTCTTAAAGTTTTGATCTCAGGAACAATAATATGCAGTCAATATAGGCTGCCTTCCTAAGTTGTCTGTGTGTGTGTTATCAGAGAGGCCTTTGGAAGAACCTGGCTGGAGCAGGCTGCAGCTTGCTGTGGTGATCCTGGTGCCGTCCTGCTTGTTGTGTGTGGGGATCCTGCTTGGTGTATGTGTTGTGCAGGGCCACCGCTGTGCCTATAGCAGAGCCCATAAGCAGGACCCAGAGGAGCCTCTGGATGATCAGATGCTGATGTCACCTGATAAATGTCTCAAAGATCTGATCTATGACATGAGCACCTCGGGCTCTGGATCAGGTAAGAGAAACACAGCGATATGTTGACAGTTTGATATTTTCTCAGTTAAACTGAAAAAGACTTTAATAAGTGTAAAGTTTGTATTAGATATTAAAATCAGCTTATAATTCTTGTAGGTCTGCCACTGCTGGTACAGCGGACTATAGCTCGGACCATTGTCCTGCAAGAGACCATTGGAAAGGGTCGATTTGGGGAGGTGTGGCGGGGAAAGTGGCGAGGAGAGGATGTGGCGGTGAAGATCTTCTCCTCCAGGGATGAGAGGTCATGGTTTCGTGAAGCAGAGATTTATCAGACAATCATGCTCAGACATGAGAACATCTTGGGCTTCATTGCTGCTGACAACAAAGGTGTCAAATTCAGACACAACCATCAAAGTTAATCTTTAGTCAAGTTTACTTTATGGTGGTGATGTAAATGTGCTAACATGCGACTGTATTGTTTGCTGTGTGCTGCAGATAATGGCTCATGGACCCAGCTCTGGTTGGTGTCAGAGTACCATGAGCATGGCTCCCTGTATGACTACCTGAACAGGTACACACTGTCTGTGGAAGGCATGATTGTCCTCGCTCTGTCCATAGCAAGTGGCCTGGCACATCTGCACATGGAAATCATTGGCACACAGGGTGAGACTGCATTAAGTGAATAAATAACATGAATTCTTGAGTAATGATCTCATAAAAGTGGGACTGAAACAATTATGGCACCATATGCTGAAGACTTAACCATCAGTAACGGTCAGCCTGTATGTCCTCAAAACAGGATTTAAACTGGTTATCAAATTTTAGGCTGCAAATAATTATTATTTTAACAATTTAATTGATCAGTTAGTGAAAAATATTCATCAAAATGTTATGCCTGAAACCTATTTACAATAATGTACAACATACGACATATTAAAATGCACACAAAAGATGGATTCACCATGACATTTGTCAGTTAATTTTTCTGTCCTTCAACTTATTGTTGTCAAGTAATGTGATCATTTGATCATATGATCAAATGCAGTGTTTTTCTCACTGAAAGATGAAAAATATTTGGTCTCAATAAAAAGCAAATTTTTGAGCCTAAAACTTTATCTCGGCCTCTTTGGTTCCAGGGAAACCTGCCATTGCTCACAGAGACCTAAAGTCTAAAAATGTCCTGGTAAAGAAGAATGGCACAGCAGTCATCGCAGATTTGGGTTTGGCTGTGAAACACGACTCCACCACCAACACCATCGACATACCGTCCAACCACAGAGTGGGAACCAAGAGGTTGGATCATATTACAAGGCAACACATAATTAACATGCGCAAAATAGAAACATGAAGTGAAACTGAGAGTGATTTCAAACCTGGGTCCAATTTCTTTGATGTGTTAGATTTCCCGTAAAGTTTACACAGTAGTCTCACTCTGAATTTCACCCAAAGTCCATATGTTTTCAGTTTATCAATATTATTACTTGGCTCACAACATGGAGTAATCCAGAGGTCCATAATCCACTGGGTTTTCTTAATTTTCTTAATGTCAGTTCTACTATTGATTCCTAAAATAATATGGTGTTTGCTAATGAGTATTTTGTGCTGTGTCAGCACAGAGTTCAATAATGAAATAATGAGTGTGGTTAAAGGTCTGTTGAGAAAAATGATGAACAAAAGTCATGAAAAGCTATTTTGTATTCGAAAAGTAAACAGGATTGATGCATGGATGAAACAAGCCCCGATAAAATAGACATATTTTCCAATAATGAAAATAATAATAATAAAACTGCTGTCACTTTGAAAATGATCTATTTAATCCAAGAAACACATTTGAACATTTGAATATGTTTACATTCAGAGTCATGAACGGAGCATGTTTTTTATCTGCCTCTACTCTGATGATTTCAGTTCAGATGGGACAAAGATTTACAACAAACCCACAAATCGGTTGAGTATCTTTGAAGTACTACCTTTTTTATTTCATTAGGCCTTAATCGTTTTTCCCTCTGCAGGTACATGGCCCCGGAAATCCTGGATGAGACAATCAATATGCACAGCTTTGAGTCATTCAAGCGGGCGGATATCTACTCGCTAGGCCTGGTCTTCTGGGAACTGGCCCGAAGATGCTCTGTTAGAGGTACTTTAAATAACATACATACATATATATACACTCCCACTCATTTATTGATATTCATAAAAATATTTTATACTAAAAAATGTATTGCAACAGAAAACAGAAGGTACATGACCCTAGTGATGAAACTGTAATTGCCCCAATATCAGTCAGTTGTTTTTGTTTACGTCCTTACGTCTTTCAGTCAACTAAACATCATCAGTCCTGTGTCAATAGGCAATGAGGAAAGGGACGGTAATCCAAATCTCTGTTTATTCTCCCAGGACTTCAAGAAGATTTCCAGCTGCCTTATTATGACCTGGTGCCTTCTGATCCGACCATCGAAGACATGAGGAAGGTGGTGTGTGAGCAGAAACTCAGACCCAACATTCCCAACCAGTGGCAGAGCTGCGAGGTGAGATAGATCTGTCTGATGTATCATAACGTAAAATAGTTGCGTGATGATCAGTGCGTCAAACAAACATGACTTAACATGCCATATGCTCTCAGAATGAATCTGGTGTAATGATATGCAGGAAATCTGAATCATCATTTTCCACTGACTGAATCTTTTAGTGTTGGGGCTCCCCTCGCTGGTGACTGTGAGCACTGTCCCTGATTTGCTTAGAAGTGATGAACTACATGTTTACTGACTACAGTTGGTTGAACTGAACACCATAAGAATCAGCCAACTGATTTGTAATTTTAACCAGTGTTTCTTAGTTTTGGCACTCATTCCCATCAGTTACAAAGCCACTTTAATCACCAAAGTAAAGACTGAGATCTGGCAACATGGTGACATCAGATTGGCTTAACCACTTTATTTGGAGGAATAATTAAAAGTGAGTGTCCCGAAAAGTCAGGATTAATCTCATGTTGTGTAATGAGCTGCAGTACAACTACATTAAGGCGTCAGTATGTTTGAACATTAGATGGTCACAGACACTTAAATTCTTAAATTCTTTCAGTGAAAAAACATAATCACAAAGTCAGACCGGCATAAGAGAGATGACACACCTGACACTTTAATTGAGCTCCTCAGGTAACTAACTAGGAATGATTGACACGACAAGGTTAAGCCAATTTATCTCAGATCTCTTATTGGTTCAGTTTGCTTTTCTCATTTCCCTTTTAACCGGTATGTAACATAAGCATATGGCTTCTGTTATTTTGATATATCATATTATTCATTTTTTTGTTACTAAACAAATAAAATGTTATTCCAAAAACTTACTGTTGCCATCTGTACAAAATCAGAAAAAAGTGAGACATGACATCTTTGCTCCTTTTGAATTTTACTGTCTCTGTTGATACACCAGGCTCTGCGCGTTATGGGCAAAGTGATGAGAGAGTGCTGGTACGCCAACCCTTCTGCTCGACTCACTGCTCTGCGGGTCAAGAAAACTGTGTCTCAGCTGTCTGCCATCAAAGACGTGAAAGATTAGATCGGTTTGTTGCCCTGCAGATCAGCACCGGTGCTGGCACTGGTGCCCCACACAATGCAGTGAGAGTTGTTGGAGAGGCGAACAGGGAGACGCGGTTCTTTCTGATAGCCTGTGACTGCCCTCTTCAGGAAACAACTACCCTGTTTACACCCTCAGAGAGCAGATTCAGGGTGATTTTGGTGCCAAAGTGTTGTGGGGGGATAGGAGTGGGATTCATCTGTGACTGCTTTGCACATAGACACCTAATAAAATAATTTGAACCAAACAGTTGAAGGAAGAGCCATATGAAATGAGAATATATATAATGTATATACAGATTATTTTGCTACCTCAGACATTTAAGTGCCCAAATGCTTAAAGTTGCACATTGTGATGTTTTTTGTGCCATATCTTGTAGCAAACACAGTATTGCTGGGTAGGTAGTGTGCTAACTGACAATCATAAAGGATGCTGGGTAAGTCACCCTGATTGGTACTGACCAGTTTAAAAACAAACATCCCTTATAACACAAGCTTTAACGTTTTTGAATTATAAGAGTGCTTTTTCAGTTTTTAGTATTATTGTACATAAATGGTTTGTTGAAAGCTCTGTGGAGAGGTTGCAAAATACTTCACAGGAATAAACTGTGCATTTCCAAGTGGAAGACATCCTTTAGCTAAATATATCCAAATGGTTTTTTTTGTTGATCAAGTTGTGACTAACCACTGTGGCTCCATGGATAACAATGAGTCTGTCATTGGTCCAAGTACCACGACAGGTACTAAATAGATCACGATGGCGTTGGGTGCTGACGTTCATATTGTCCCAAGGACGGATCCTAATAATTTTCAGTGTCCCCTGACTTTAAATCAGTCAAACTGATTTACTTTACCTTTCCTCTGGCACCACGGTTAGGCCAATTGTTTAATATTTACACTTACTCGTGGTCAGAATTACTAAGTCATCTCTCCATATTTTAACAACCTTGTGGGATCATTGACTACAGGCTCTCTAACAGATGAAATCAAGTTAGTTCACAAAAGCTCATTTGTAAATGTGAAGATGTTTTTTTTTTTGATTCACGAGTATATTTATTCTCACTAAAAGCATGTAATTGAAATTACGAAAGTGTAAAATCTGAGCTACCGTTACGCACCAGTCAAAACATTGATTTTAATTCTATATTTTCAGTTTTGTTGACAATGGCTGTATGGCCTGTGTCCTATTATACCAGATAATTCTGATAAAAGCAAAGACAATTGTCTTTAAAAAGCTTACGATATGATGAACCAAGAAAACTTGGAAGTTAACATGTTAAATGTGAATCATGTCATTGCTAGTAAATCAGTGTAGACATTTTAACTAGGAGAACATAGTTTGGGTGAAGGGTGCACACCTGATCACTAATGCCACTGTCTGATGAGGCCTGTAAAGCCTTATCAAAACAGGCTTAGGGAAAGTGCCCACGGGTAAATCTGTGCACTATACATGCCTGATGCACCCACGTGTGTGCAGGCATGCTTGTGTGTGCACGCCACTATGTGTGTTTCATATCATGTGAAGCGATACTGTAATTTGAAAAAAGTGTGGTGTAAATCTGACTTTTCATTGTGTTGTTTGTGAAACCGCGGTAACGTGAACTTTTACGTTTCCTATGCATCACAGCTTTTAACTTGTGCTTTTAACAGTTAATGTTCATGTATTTAGTTGCTAAGTCAAGTTACAAACTGTCATGTACACGCGATCTACTGTTACATGATTGGATGATATGTAGCACCAGCTGCGTTGCCTAAGTATAAGCTATGTACAGTAGCCTGTTGCCCTGTTGGGAAATATCAGTTCAAGTCTTCATTTTTTTTCTTATGATGTGAAATCATTTGTTGACTTTGATCATGGAATCATTCCGTTTTTTGTGTGCTGGAGATGAAAGAAAGAATACACTGAAAATACAGGATTCAAGAGTCCAGCTCAGCCTGTGTCCATTGGAAATACTTGTAGTGTAAATTGATTTTTTATCTGATGTTGGATCCCTGCTGAGCCAAGATTTTATTTTGTCAATTGTGTCACATGTGCTTCTCCAGGAATCAGACAGGTGACACAGAGAAGAACTGATAGCTCAGCAAAAAAACAACGTATCAGTCAGTCAAAGAGGAGTGATCACCATGTGCAATTTCTTACTGGTGTCTTTTTATATATATATGTATATATATATATATAATATATATATATATATATATATATATATATATATATATTATATATATATACATACACACACACACACACACACACACACACACACACACATCGTATATGACATTGCTAAACATTGATATTAATGTGACACTGCTTTCGTAAAATAAGATTTTTGATTTTAAAACCCAATTATTTAGATTCATATTTTGGGTTTTGTGGAATTGTTTTGTGTTATTGCTCAGATTTCATTCCATTGCATTGTATCTTTTCTCTTGCACTATTTATTCTGTATAAAAATAATATATGATAAATGATATCACTGGGTCAATAAACTGGAAACTTTCATGGAATTAACTTTTTTTGTTTTTATTTTAAAGATAAAAAGATGCTGTGTTTTAGTTTTCTTTTTTTTGTATAAAAGGTCTCACATGGTAACTGTAATTTTGAAAGCATTGATTGTGCAGAGCTGTGCACATTACTGCATGCAGTGCAGAATTTCCCCAAGCATCTTTTCTGAAACAGTTCATTTTTTATCATCTACTTCATCACTCCAGTTACCTTAAATGACATGACTCATCTGCGCTTTCTGTTCTACCGCTCTGATTGTTTGCGCTGTTTATGATGAGGATGTGTCCGTTAGACAGAGGAAACAGAGCTGTACCGCTGAGGCCATCAGCACTTTGCAGATGAGTCAATGCCTCAAGATTGTGCTGTGGGAGTTTAACTAATTTAACAGATTTCACTGTGCTGCCTGTTGCCTCAGAAAAGCAAGGTCATACAGTGTCACTTACAGGAGGTTTATGGACAGAAATAAGACTGAGCATGTTTCCAGTTGGCAAAAATATTTTAGCTCTTGGGCTCATATGTTAATTGAAACCGTTATATAACAGCACATTAAAGGAACAGAAAGAGGACTTTAAAGACTACAGCTTATATTGTGTAGTAGTATTTAGGTATATCTAAAAACTATCTCTTTCAGAAAATTTCTCTCACATTACATATTCATTAATGATGTAACTAAACCTTTCTGTTGTCTTTCTCACTTTAAACAAGCGACAATAGAAAAACATATCCTTTTCTGTACTTTTGACGTTCTAAAATTGTTTGTGAAAATTTCCTATGTCCTGGTAAAAAATGGGATATCTGTGTTCCAGACAGTCCCATGGTTGGTTGGCCAACAGCCCCGCTGAGGGTCAGTGGGGCAGAGGGGATTGCTGTGAGGCAATCTGTGAGTTAAGGAGCATTTCAGCTGGGTTGTAGATACAGTAATGAGGCTTAAAGTGAAAGGACCATTTTCTTGGATTTTCTGGTCACCAAAGAAGTGCAGCTTTTGTGCAAGTTGAAAGATGATATTCTTTGTGTGACTTGGGTGTGACAGCACACTATGGTTCAGTTTTCTTTAACCCATCGTCTATTGTTTCCCTGACTGTCGGCCTGTGTGTGTGTGTATGTGTGATTTCCCTTTTGAACTGAACCAAGTCTGATGCCTTCTGCCCATTGACCCATGCTGTCTGTTTGGGGAGTGTGACACTGGCCCCAAGCTAAATCAGCCTTTTGTCTGTCCTCATAAGACAAGTCTCCCTGCTTGGCAGAGCACAGGACTTGGGCTTAGACTGAAACTTAGCCCATTGAGAAACTGAGAGTGAAAGAGCCCGAAACCAGGTGCTGGTGGAGGCCTGAGGTGCAAGTCTCTCATGCGTTGCTGATTTCTGATAGACCGTAAATCGAATTGCTAAGACTGCAAAAGGGGCAAAGGACTGTTTGGAGGGGAATAATAAGAAAAAAAGCTTAGACATCCTCCTTCATTTGCTTTTCAAAACAGCAGACCAGACCTTCTCAAGAAACGGAGAAAAAAGTGAAGAAATGTGAACAGGAAATTAGGTACGAGAGGTTGAGGTCTGCAGATGCAGATCTGCCACAGCTGTCACATGACGTGGATTTCCGCTTTGACACATTTTGCTTTTGGCTGCACAGCAGGGCAGGGCCACACAGTCACTGAAGAGCTGCAGCAGCAGAACATGATGGTGCTTTGAGGACTACTCTACCATGCAGTCCACCATGAATTTCAATGGACTTCAACGCCAGGCCAGTCAGGAGAATTACATTCTGGATAATAATACTCTGAGGAAGAAATGTTCCCTATGGTACAGGCGTTCACTGAAGGGAAACAATGATCGACACCGACAGAACACAGGCTCCCTGCCCAGAGCATGCAAGGTGAGACAATAAATCAAGTGTAATGTAAACAGGAGCTGAAATATAGAGAGTGAACACACACAAACACACACACTTCTGCAATGCAAATCAAACATCAGGAAACACTCACATTAAACAGCTGAGATGTCACTTACAATATATTGTTTTATGATGAAAAGCAGTTCACGGAATTTCCCCTAACCGTGTGACAAAAATACAGCAGCTCCCTGCAACTGGCCAAAAGCCTTTTAGCAATTTTAATCTTTTGAGTTATGTAACACTTATAGGATCAACATGCTCTCACATAGTTTCCTGATAGTTTTAGACCTTAAATCCACTATGTTGTTTTCAAGAACTGTGCATTTCTCCCTTTGCAGCCCAGACAAACCCAATCCAACTCACTGGTTGATTACTCTGACCCACAAAGGTAAATATCTCAGACCTGATGTGCAATTATTCATTCAGTCGAAGGTTTGAACAAATATAAAATAATAATTTTTCACATTTTGAAATACATTTTGTTGTAAGAGATATAAATACACAAAGAATAACGAGCAGATTCTGAAATATGCATTTTGCCTCTTTTGCACAGGATCACAATTGTCCTGGAAAAGCAAGACAATGAAACATTTGGTTTTGAAATTCAAGTAAGTTATATCACATTTTACCTTCACTAAGATGAATTACATTCTGTATGTATGTAACATTGTCATGTTCATTAAATCTCTAATTATGGTTAATTTCTTTTGCTCAGTTTGTGCTAAAGAAGACTTTTTTGTGGGGAAGTATTAATTTGTCAGCTTTTTGTAAAACAACTGTCTCTTTTTGCAGACCTATGGCCTGCAGCTGAAGGACAGCTCTGCAGTGGAGATGTGCACGTTTGTGCGTAAGGTGCAGGAGGACAGCGCTGCTGAGAGTGCTGGCCTCACTGCAGGTGAACCTCTCACATCCTCTATACAGCCCTGCACATGCTTTCATACATGCACAAAACCACCAGATCTTATCATACACGAAGACTGAATATTTTCATGCCTACACACACAGTGGTCGAAGAATTATCTTGACTTTTTACTAAAATAATATTACAGAGTAAAATACTCTTTTACAAGTAAAAGTCCTACAGTCAAACTCTTACGTTAAAAGGTAATGGCATCAAAAAGAACTTAAAGTATCAAAAGTAAAAATATTCATCATACAGAATAGCATTCTCATATTCATAATATACAAGATATTATCAGCGTAATGACTGTGTGTTTGCTTAGTTTAATTTTATATCATTTTATATTAATCACATTAAATAATATAAATCTAACGCATGTAACTCAAATGAATATAGTGATGTAAAAATACTATATCTATATATACCTTAAACCTGAAAATTCAAGTTAATTACAAGTACCTCAGAATTATACTTAAGTACTGTTCTTTTGTACTCAATTACTTTCATCTCTGCATTCACATTCTGATACATGAACAATGCAAAGCTGTGCTGTCTTCTGGTAACTGATGAATTCCTTTTCATGCACCCTTATTTACTGTAGGCGATATTATCGTCACCATCAACGGGATGAGCATCGAAGGATCATCTCATCAACACATACTTGATCTGATAAGAGAATCAACCAACAGTCTTAAGTAAGTGACAGAAAAACCCACATTACAACAAAAGATAACCTGCACAGCATTAATAGCCACATGATGACGGTGTTTCTTGCTAAATGTGGTTATAGTTATGTGTTTTTATGTGATTACAGGATGGAGACTGTATGTGGGAATGTAGTGAAGCGGATAGAGCTGGAGAAGAGGATGAACCTGCTTAAGGTGTGTCTCCTCAACCCTGCCCATGTTTAATGTTGTCATGCTGTAGTAGGTAGCTTACAAAACAGTGTAACAGTGCCGCTGAAAAAGATAAACCCACGCTGTAGTTAATTACAGCCAGACCTACTGATATGTGACACTAAAATATCACAACTAAAACCACGCTGCAGATCATGGGTGTGCTCCTAAACTGAGTTGTTGTAGGTAAATGTTCTGAATGCATAGACCAGTTTCACTGGAAATAAAACCGATCTTTTTTTCGCCTATACAGCAATCACTACGTGAGAAATTGGTGGAGCTGCAAGCACTTACAGTACAGGAAAAACGTCTAATGCGAGGTGAGAGGGTTTGCTCAGATGTGAAACCACTACACTTCCTTTCTCACAGCCATTGTCCTCCCTATAGCTACTCTTTTTTTGATGTGAAATGAAGTGCTAACTTCAGATAATTCAGTTAAACAGAGTTCCCCTGAGAAGCTGCTGACGAACTTCCTGCTGCAAACTTCTCATCAGCTGTAACTTTTACTAACAGGAACTTCGTCTGGCTTTGTCTGTTTTCAGGTAACTTGAACAGCAGCACCCTCCACCTCTCAATGGACAGTTCGGGGATTCTGAACTCCCCCACAGGCCGATGTGGCCGGCGTTTTTCTAGTGACAGTAGCTACAGGAGTGTGATGACTGATGACAGTGACCAGGCCAGTGTGTTTGGAGATCTGAGCTCTCCCAGCCCCTTCAGTGCAGCCAGCACCACAGATGATAGCTGCTTCTTCTCCAGAGATTTTACTTCGCAGGACAGCTCAAGCAGGTTTTCAGTGAGCTCAGGCCACCACCACCAATCCCTCAGCCGCTCCAGCAGCTCCAGTTTGGCCGGCAGCAGCAGTTCCCTCTCACCTTCCTGGGATGAAACAAGGATCTCCTCCTTGTTTGGCACCTTGCCCCGTAAAAGCCGTAGAGCCAGTGTGCGCAAACATATCTTCAAGTTGATTCCTGGACTTCAGCGCTCAGTTGAAGAGGAGGAGAACATAAACACTCAGTGACATGTTGTCCACATGCTCCTTGCCTTTACTTGATACTAAAGGTTGACAAGGTTTCTCTCAAGGTACTCTCAGCGACTAAAAAGAAATAGAAACTGTAACTTGGGTTAACCCTTAAAGAATAATAAATACTCATTTTTAAGGGGACATGGAGATGACCGACGTTGTGGCACTCTGCATTCACCAATGTCAAGGTTTTAACCCAGGAAGGTCCTGAACCTTTGAGTTGAACCTGACTCACAATTTTAGGCTTGTGCTGGCACAAAAGCATTATGAAAAATGTGGTTCTGTTATTAAAATGAATGTACATACAAGATATTACAAGGTATGTGTGTGATCAGCATTAATCAGTCACATCAGTCTGGACTGCGGTAGCTGTATAGATGTAGCACCCAGAGTTTTATAATGAGACTACTGTGACCTAAAATACACAAGTACCATTCATTTTTTCAAGTCAGATAAACATTTCAACAGCACTTCTGTCACGTTTAGGTACTGCAAACCAAAACCAGACCTCTACAGTATGTATATAGCTGCTCAGTTCAAAACAGGATGTGGGTGCGAGAGGTACTACTTAACTGTTTTCATTTCCAAATTTATTTTTCAGGCTGCATACAGCTTACTTTCGGTGTACTTGTAAAAGTCTGATTGTACTAATATTTGAATGTTTCACTTTCAGTGGCAAGAAAATGCAACTTTTTAGATGAAGTCATGCTTTATTTTTTGGTATCAAATCAAAAATATGTATATGCAAGAGACTTAAAAGATAATAAACTTGTGAAGTGTCAGTGTCAGTGTTTTTGTTCAGGTAACAGATAATGCACACTCACTCTAAAAGTATAATTTCAACAGAAAACGTTTTACTTTAAAGAAGTTGTAATACTACACAGGGCTACTGTTGATAATGCAGCAGCTGCACATAAATGTTTGTAAAGAAATGCATTCTAGGTGATGCACAACAGTTGGAAAAAAGTTAGGCTATAAAAAAGAGGCCCCACACATTTCCTGCAATATACCTCTTTGGTTTCCTGCTGCTGCATAAGAGGACAGTCAGACAGACAAAGAGAGAGAGATGCAATGAGGGCTACAGTGGGGCTTTATTACATAAAATTAAAATGTTTTCCTGCACTTGATGATTACTATTCACAAAAATGATGACACACTATTCTGAAGCCGTAAAACCAAGAGAGAGGACATTCAAGTAGTGTGTAATGAAGCAGAACATTAAACGGTTCAATGGGTTCACAAATGTCTTACTTTTATTTAAAAAATATTGTTTATGAAAAGAAGAAAAAAGATTTCACATCTTTACTAAAACACTGTAAAAACAGCACAATACACGTCATTATAATATAAGCACTGCGGGGCATCAACACACACAAACCACTGTGACCAGGCACGAGGTGCTGCTTGTTTTAACTATTTTAAATACAGTTTTTTTGTTCAATCTCCAAAAGAGTTGAAAGACTAAGGGGTCGTGAGATGATTAATGGTAAATGGCCAAAAAAACCCATGTGGTTTCTTTTTAATCTTGTGCTGGTCTTTCCTTTTCTTTGAAATATTTGAGTTTTACCTCTTCAAAGCTCAAAAAGTTACTTAAACCATTGAGAAGTTTATTGGAGAAACATCTTTTTGGTTGAACTGCTAAAGAACAGCTCATAGTGACCCGAACATAACTAACAACCCCAATGACATACTTGTAGTTGTTAAAATTGTCTTGTAATGTTGTAATGTTGTAGGTTTTTCATGTAAAATTGTTTGTATTGTTGTTTGCTTGTTTTTCTCTTTTCTCTTGATTGTTGCAAACATCACTGCTACTTTCAAGTGAAATAAAAAACACATTTTTAAATGAAATGTGGTGGAATAGAAAGATAAAGTAGCATAATACTTACATAGTCAGGTATGAATGCCTCAGTATTGCACTTACATACGTACAATACTTGAGAAAATGTACTTAGTTACTTTCCACTACTGTGTTTAGAGGGCCTCAGTTTCTTAAGGTTATATCAGCATTTCAGGTACAGTTACAGGATGTTAAGTATGCACTTAAAGACATAACATGGCTTAGCCTCAGCACATGTGCAGAGACTGTGTTGGTTCAGGCAGTGAAATACTGTAGAGAAAACCTATAGGAGAATGTTAATCCAGACTGCAAATGTTACAGAATGAAGGTGATCACCCAGCAGAGATTATTAAAGAATGAGTACAATCACTTCATGTGCAGATGCCAGAGTCACAAAGAGTCTTTGTTGGGGGCACAACAAAACCTCTGTTCTTCTGTGACTTGACACGTACACAGAATTACATGGTACTGCAGAACACGCTGGAGAGCTTGATCTTGTACTGCTAACTGAAGTACAGCATGGACTCTTTCTTCACTCTGACAATTTAGGATAAAAGCAGGTGATGTGACAATGCAAACTCTGGCATTGCTTGACTCAGCAAATAATCTGCAAATAAACAACTAGAAGCACTGGAGCTCGACGATTTTCAGTAACACAGGGAAAAACACACATGGAGATGGAGACGAGCACAATGCCTCCAAAGGCCCCGAGGCTTGGAGTAGAAGAAGATGCACTGGCCTCCCAGGTACTGGAGATCATTGGTGGGGTCACTCTGGAGGCTCTCCAAGCCCTGGATGACACTGACGAAAGAGATCTGTGGTCAATGGAGGAGGGAGATGACTCTGTGTTTTACAGTGATGAGGACCAAGCTCACCAGGACATAAAAGCAAACACATCTTGTGATGCTGGTGTCAGTGAGTGCAAGAATCCTGTCCCGATAGCTGATGAACCTATCCTGCAGAGGGAGGATAATTCAGGCGAAGACTCTATGACTGAAAAGCAACAATCAGAGACGGAAATGGAAGGAGAGCAACAGCAAGAGCTCCAGACGCCAAAAACTGAACCTATAGATCAGTCAGATGATGCAGATCCAGGAGCAACGCCTGATAAAACTCCAGAGAAGTCAGTTAGTACCTGTGGAAAGTCTCGGTACCTACCGTGCACAAGTACAGACATGCAAACCCAGTCTGAGCAACGTATCGCAGCAGAAAAAGGTAAGAGACGTTATTGTGTTTGAGTTTTTTTCTTTCTAGGATGTAAAACACTCTCATACTTTGTTTTTCTTTTCAAGTAAACCTACCACTAGAAGAGGAAGAAGTAGTGCTCGACACGCAGACACCAAATCTTCAACTGTTTGATGGAACTAATGAGGAGAGTTACATAACAACGAATGGGGACGCAGAAGACCAAGGGCATATGTCTAGTGCTGAACTCCAGGTATCAGGTGGTAAACAGTTTCAGCCAGACCAGGAGCCAGAGCAGGAACACAACATCCATGTTCCTATGGGGTTCCATCAAAAGCCCAGTCCAGGCTACTGCAGCCTGCCTTTGTCGAAGAAATCCGGACACCAGAAATCCTTCAACCACCTCTCTTCCTCCAAATACAGCACTGTGTCCTATCGCAAGATCCGCCGAGGCAACACCCGGCAGAAGATAGAGGCATTTGAGTACATGATAATGAATTTGTGACAGGATGATTTGTTGTTTTTCGGGAAGATAAATACTTCTGGTGAAACAACATGAACATTAAATAAGGACACTAATTTTACATCTATACCGTAAGAGACAGTTTACATGCTTATTTGTTCTAAAAAGTACTAAGAACCTTTGATGTAACTCTCCAGTTTACATACAAGATCTATTAATGAAGAGCACTATTGATATCTGTTGTGTAGCATGTGATGGAACCACCATCTCATATCTAAGAGTATTGAAACTAGTGTTTATGGGGAAGTATTTTTGTGTGCTAAACTAATGATCAGTGGATAAGAAATAAAGAGATACATGCATGATACATCATTCTTGATCTTCATCATTATATTTTTCCCTTTCATAAAAAAAAGACATTTTAATCAATGTGTGGCCAAAGGGTTTGATAACAATCATGAAATCACAGCACAGGTTTATTGAGTGTTTTAAACCAACACTTCCCTCTAGTGACAAGAAGAAATTCATACAAAAAAGAAAAAAAGACAAGTTTTCACAACAAAACCAACACCAACACAATACATCATTGAAACCAGAGAAGCAGCCGTTTCACCCAAGTGCCTCATCTAACAAAACATGTATAACATTAAAAAAGTATGATGCCTCACTGAAAATGTGTTTCTTCTAAATGAATACATTTGACATTACATGCAATTAAACTCATTCAGTCCCAGCAGAGTAAACACAAACACATTAACACATACACACACCAACAAATACCACATTGTACATCTCAAATCTATGAGGCACTGTGTATCTTTTTGATTCTTTGGCAGTGAAATGAGATGTTGTGCTTAAGAACTTATTAGAGCTCTTTAGTGTTTTGTTTTGTTTTTACCTGAGACCTCCATCAAAGTAGAGGATCCGCTCTGAAACTAAGCAAACTTGTGTCCAAATCTTCATAAAAAAGAGAACTCTTTCCCCTGGCACAAGGGATTTAAACTCAAGGTTAGTCTGTGCTGACAGAATAAAAAGGACATTAGAAACATTGCACATCCCCACACTATCTGCTTTACACCACATGTATGACTGCCCTCAAATGCTTCCCCCCTCCTCTGGACAGGCTAGTGTTGTGGCCGGACCACAGACTGCACTGTAATGTAGTGTTAGGCCCCTGACGGTCTCCAAAAGTGCATATTCTGACACTCATGCAACTCATTTTAGTCTCATCACTGGGTGTGGTAGTGCGTGAACTGCCACTTTTGGAAGGTGTTGCTGGGTTCACATGGGTTGAGGAGGAGAGTGTCACCCTGAAGCCCTGCCTCCAGGCACATATGGTGTGATGCAAACTCTGCTATGAGGTGCTCCGCCTGTCCAAAGACAAAACAGGAAACATAATCAACAAAGAAATGCGTTAGCCTCTAATCACTCTTAGATTCTGCTGCACTCATTTTCAAATGACTGCATCATTTTTCACTTCTGAATTTGAAGCAGGTCGTTCCTGTTTGAAATATGTTTTACAGAGACTAAAATGACAGAGTGGAGAATGAAAAGAAAAACAAAAGGACAGTAGACAAAGCAAACGGCACACCCAAAGTCAACCTACCAGAGCGGAGTTGGAGGATTTGTGGAACCAGCGGAGTTCAGCCTTGGTGTTGTCACATAATTGTAAAGCAAAGCCACTGCCCTTGCCTTGGGGAGCGACACATATGTCCTGCTGGCGAACGTGTCTCATCCAGGTGTAATTAAAGTGCTGATTCTGAGTGAAAGAGAGAGTGAAAATATGTAATTAGTCTCCACGAGAGCTGAATGGTTTTGAAGGATGGCTTGGTGGGGGCTGCTCTGAATCTAAAAACACCACTTTTAGAAATGCCTGGTCTCGTCTTGGACTCCACCCTTGTTTATCGTGGCTTGAGTCCTGCCTGCATTTGAACCTGCTCTCGCTCTAGGCCTGGTTATTTTTGTTAGGCCCCCTTCACAGTTACCACGGTCATGAGGCCAAAAATGCAAAGTATGTGCACATTTTTCTCAGAATCCCTATGAAACATTTGAGATTTTGTTATTATAGCAAATTATCAATTAAATGAAATAGAGACACCCACCTGCTTGCTGAGATCACACATCTCAAACTGTAGTGAGTCTTTCTGCAGAGTCAGGCATTTTCTTACACCACGGTTAAAGATCTACAAGGAAGAAAGTATTGATAAAAAAATGACAGAGGTGAAACAACAGTAACATGAACATTTGTTTACCTGTTTAGAGCTGCACATGAAAACAGGAGTTGATACTGTTCTCATTTACTTCAATGAATCCTGACAGAAAACTGCCAAAGGTCTTAATAGACAGTTACTCTTTGTTCCAAAGGAGCACAATCACAGTCTCTGTTAGCAGAAATAGCAATAGTTTCATAAAGAGAAAGAATAACAAGCTCTTATTTTTAAAAGAGATCTTTTAGGGAAATGTAAACAAATGGATTCAATAACATACCAGGCCCTCAGCTTTGACTAAGGGAGCATCCATATCTGGATAGACGTTCTCCAGGTACCACTTAAAGCTCTTGCATTTGAGCCTCTTCCTCAGCTCAATCTGCTCGGTCAGGTTCCCGATGTCAATGACCTTTTTATCCAGCAGGTGGTGGTACCCGTGCCCGTAGAAAAGGTCCTTGTACTCGTCCAGCCAGACCTCTGCCACCCTCGCCAGGTTACGCTCGACTGTCTTCTGCCTGTCCTTGGGGAATTTGTAAGGGTTCTGTCCTCGGAAGATGTGTCCCACTCGAGAGCAGGGGATGATCTCGATTTCTCCTCCGCACATCCAGATCTGTGCAAATGGCAGCAGGAAGGAAGAGGAATCATGTGAGACAAGTTTTGAAGAGTTCAAAAACCCTTGTGGTTTGGATAAGATGAGTGAGCTACCTTAAATGAAATCTCCATGTTTTCCCCACCCCACACATCCAGGCCAGGATCATAGGCCCCGAGCTCATAGAAGTATTTTTTGTCTATGGAGAAAAGGCCTCCAGCCATAACTGGACACCTGAAAGATGAAATAATGAAATACATACATAATAATGCAGCAGAACAAATAATAAAATGTAATTTTAAAGTAGGGTACGTTCAGCTACCTGATGGGATCTGAGATGGACATGTTATTCTTCTTTATGTGCTCGTCTGGTAACGCACTCCAGCCAAACACCAGAGGCCATTTGAAAATACCTCTTTGGAAGTTGTCAACCAGCATGTAACTGTGGACAAAGAGCCGAACGTCAACATGACGTGGGGAACATGATTTTTCCCCACTATCATGCCTTCAACATTCCTGTAGAAAACATGGCCACTCCACATGTCTGTTACTCTGACACGGCAGTGTTTACCCACCTCATGTCCTTGTCACTGATAACTTCAATAACTGGACAGGGCACTTTCTTGCGATCCAGATAGACTCTCTCCAGCAGTGGCTCCAGCCAGCCCACATTACACTCAACATGGGAGTCAAGGAAGGTGAGGACCTCGCCTGCATCAAGAAGAAAGCAAACATCCTGCTGCAGTTAAGCAAATAGCTGTATCTGCATTTCAACATTGGGGTTTCAACAAAGGGCAACTTTGAAAAGACATTTGTGTATGTATGTAAATTAAATGCCTAACAGTACATACACAAGAGGGCAGGTGAAGAAATGTGCAGCGCAACTCAGTGTGACTTTAAAATACTATTACTCTAATGTTTCAACACTGTGTTTGTTATGATACCATTTATTTCTCTGAGAACTTTTACAAATGGCCTACTTTCATGCACACAAGTGCTAAAATATGGGCAGTGAAGCTAATGTAGTTGCATCTCGCAAAGACATAGAGACTGGCTCACACTCTGTAATTAAACGCACTTATTTAGATCTAGATGACTCTACCTGATACAAACACACAGGCAGTCTAATTCACTAAACTGAGAAGTAAAGATTAATGTGTGCATTTACTGCCTGACAGAACAGCAAGTGGACCTTGCTCTTTGGTCATTATGTTGTTTTAATTCCACCAGGTTTTTACTGTTTGTAAGTAATCCTAGATTAAACTATTTTACTTTAGTGTTAAAATAATTTAGGCAGTATATTTCCAGTTTCACAGACTTAATATGTTTAAATGTTTTTTTAAATCTGATGAGCTACTAAACAATGAGAGTTGAACAAACACACATAAACTGTGTGTCTTTTGGACTGTGCTAATGTCATGTTGATTAGCATAATACAATATTATGTTAGAAAATGCTGATAAAATTAGAAATTACTGGGCTGACTTCCAGCACAAACTTAGTATATAATGGAGGTAAATACCTCACCATTTAAACACAATATGAGCCTTTAAAATGTCATAATCTCTGACAAGGACGCACTTGTGTTTTCAGATTGGGGGTTAGATCCCCGGCTCCTCCGGGCTGCATGCTGAAGTATCCTTGGGCAAGATACTGAACTCCAAATTGATGCTGATACTGTGTCATCAGTGTGTGAATGGGTTAGTTTCCTTAGTCGTCTTTTGCGTGAATTGATGAATGCAGACTGGCAGGGTAAAGTGCTTTGAGTAGTCAGAAGACTAGAAAAGCGCTGTATAAGTACAGTCCGTTTACCATTTATGTAAACGCACATATGTAAACATATATATGAACCAAACATTAAACACATTTATGACAAAAAGGTATTAATCAAAGCAGTGGTTACCTTTGGCTGCAGCAGCTCCAGCCAGTCGGGCTCTGATCAGGCCCTGCCGCTCCTTCAGGCGGATGATTCGCACTTTAGGAAACTGGGACATGTACTTATCCAACGGCTCCTTCAGGTTTTCTAAAGAAAAAAGAGCATCACCATGAGGCAGTCTGTCCACCGGAGAGCACTGCCGAGTTAATGGTCACATGTAAAATGTCTCACTCAGGACTGCTTTTCAGCGTTGATGTTTGAATAACTACATTTCAGAGAGAGTTCTCAAAACTATGTTTATGTTTTGCATTTATGGAAATCAGAATTACAACAAGCACAGCTATTATTCAATGAGTTGTGATCGGTATGTGCTCTTGTTCACATGTTCAGTTTTTACATAAAAATATATCAATAATATTTGACATATTGTTATCATTTCTCAAATATTGATATTGGCTTTGACCTAAAAAAAAAAAAAAAAATCCAGTTTGTGCCAGGACCAAGATCCTAAGATTACAAGGAGCCAGCTTAAACATACCAGACAAGTCAAAGATTAGTCTTAGGTCACATAATGTTTACAAAACATGCATTGATTATAATATTTTTTTACATTTTCATGAAAAACACTGTTGTTTAGAGAAATTAATGGAATTAATGGAAAGGGGGCTTAAGAAATTTCAATAAAGTCAGATGAGTGACATTTGTATTAGTAAAACTATACATTAGTTTGTTAGCTATTTTTAAGCTATAAAGGGTGTTTCCATTAAGTGTTATCTCTTCTGGCATATTGTGCGCTGCAGACCAGCCAAAAGAAATAACCTCAGTCTTGTTGTTAACGGCCGTTTTCTGGCACTTCAGTTGTAAGTTTTTGTCATCCCGCTGAGACCCATTTAAACTTAGCACAGATACCTTTGGTGCTGAAATCATCCACCAGGATGATCTCTTTGAGAAGGTGTGGTGGAGATCGGTTGAGCACGCTGTGCACAGAGCGGAGGAGCGTCGACCACACTTCATCCACGAAACAGAAAATCACGCTGGTGGAGGGCAAGTCGTCATGGACCAGATTCTGCTTACACCTTGAATACACAATAACAATAACAACAACAACCAAATGGATGGTTCAGCTTAGCCGTCAGAGCAGCTTGAAAAAATGTAAAATGTGCAGAAAAGGACTCACATCTCGGGTCTGGTGTCCGGGATGGCACGGTCCACAGGGATCTGGTCACTCAGGTAGACATTAAAATGTCCTTCATCCCATCTCCTCCTCACCTCTGAATCTTCGTTGCTGGCGACCAGTGCTGCCTGACCAAACTGACCCACTGCGTTGGCATCTCTGGGAACTTGTGTTGCATCCAGAGAAAGCACTTTGTGTACACCTGGTTTCCTGACAGCATTGGAGTTAATCTTGGAGTCATTTCCTGCTCCAAGCTTGACTGCAGGTTTCGGGGTTTCCTTCACTTCATTCAGATCACTCTTGCCCATTGTCCTGACGTGGCTCTCCTCTGTTTTATTATTTACCTCCTTTATGCTCAGATCCTTGTATTGCGGTTTGGGTGTTTTTTTAACAGGGTGCGGCTCATCGGCCTCAACTTTTCCCTCTTTTGTACCCGTCTTAATCTGGGGTTCATCCTTGTCTTTTCCTTTTGTCTCTGAAATAGTTTTGTCCTGAGCATTTTGCTCGATGTCTCCAGCTCTAGAGAGTGGCTTCTTTGAGGTTGGTATGGAGGCATGTTTGTCTTCCCGAACACCAGGTGCCACTTTGATTATGTTTGACACCACCACAGGTAACACCACTTTTTCAGGGTCATCTGTCACTCTAATTTTCTCTAATTTTGTCTCATTCAGATCCAGGTTTACAGCTTTTTTGTTTAAGGGAACCCTTAGGTTTGGCGTGGCATTTGGCAAGCGGGCTCCTTCTTTATGCTCAGAGGGAGTGTGCTGAGGATGGTCAGTCTTGGGGAGATTATCTCCATAAAAAGATTTCACCTTTTGATCCCCCAGCATTTGGTCCTGTTTATTGCCTCCCTGTCTGTACACCTCGGCTAGTTTGATGCTTGGACTGAGTGGTCCTTTCCCAGCCCAGGTACCAGCCAGGTCCACCCTCTGAACAGGGTGTTTAAACCCCGTTTTCATGAGCTGTGTCACCCTAGATTGCTGTTTGAACACCTCCCTCTCTCTGATCACTCGCTCCTTCAGCAGCTGACTGTTCACGTCGTTGATTGACAGGCGGAGCGCGGCCATGTCAAACAGCAGCCAAATGACGGAGGCGATGAACACAAACGCGAGTACCCTCCCACTCCCCCTCAAGTATCTCCTAATCTTCATCATTTTTAACAATGGAAATTCACGTCAAAACAGAGAAAACGTCAAAGTAGCATACTCTGTGGGCCTCTTGTGAGTTGTTGGTAAAGTTTGCTTTTCTTTGGAGAAGTTAGCTGCCTGCGTGGCATGCTAACTACAGCAGCAGTCGCTGTTGTCAAGTCCGCACACACAGCAGGATCTGACACACACAGCCCAGCACAAAGTTAATACATTTTAATGCTATTTTCTCATACCGTATCACTCCGAACGTCTCCAGGCGCCGGGGACATTATGTCTTTACCGCAAAAATTCACCCAACTTCTTCGTCACTACAGCAAACGTAGCTAAAAGTTGTCGGCTTCTTCTCTGCACGCCACAACTTTGACCGACAAGCAGTTTTGTATGAGGACGTAGCCTCTAACTTCCACCTTGTCAGTAAACTCTGATTGGACAAATTGACGGGAAAGTGTCGGCCTGTGCGGGGCTAGCAAGCTAGCCGGAGGTAGCCAGGACGGTACAGGAAGTGCGAAGTTTTACCTTCAGAATAAAGCGCACAATAAGCGGTTGGTCGAACCAGAGGTGCATTATGTTGTCATGTTTATATATTCCGATAAAAATCGATATTTACGCTGTTTTATTTTTCGTGTTGTAAAAAAATTCAAATTTAATTTGTAGGAACCTTAATTTTATTATTTCTTTATAATCTGAACAGGCTGCAGGGACCTGTGGTCATAACATCTATTGCATCTAAACAATACAGTACAAAAGATGTTGGATTATGGCCCGTGACCCACTATTAATGTTCCTTTTGGGTCCTTTAAGAGAAGAATTTTGGGCATCTGAATGGGTCTAAAGTTTAAAATGCTAAATTGAACTATTTCCCACATTTGCTATGTGCCGTGTGGTAAAATGGCTGAATATACAATCCAATAACAAGTTCAAGCTATTAATCGTAAATACGACAGCTATTAAAACCTCAATTTTAATGTGTTATTGTGTTTTCTGTATGTTTTAATAGTGCTATATGAGCAGACGACAAATAAAGCTTTGTCTACGCTAATAAAGATCATTACAATAGAAAGCTCCAGAACAGCTACTGCTGTTTTCATGCTTTTATGAATATTCTGAAATCTAGATCATTACATCGCAGGTCTAACAGTTATCTTTCTGAAACTTTTCATGATAATCTGAATATCCTCAGAAAACACACAGTTTTCATGAGGTCATATAACCATGTGGTGTGGTTACAAGATTTACTAAAGGCAACCGAGTAGACCCTGATTTGATTTATCTTTGTAAACTTTTGTTCAAGAGCCAAATGTCAAGCCAGAAAATTGTAAGCAATTAGCGTCAATGAGCACTTTACTTTGAAAGCCGTAACCGGAAGAGGTTTTGTAACTCATCAGCTTTTCACCTCCACATTTGCGTTGGCAGAAAGCACAGCCACACAGCCGAAATATCAACGTCAAACTGCAAGCCAGGCTGAATGTTGAGTTGAACAGTGACTGGTATGGGTTGAACACAAGATATCTTTTAAAACTTTTCGCTTTACCGTATTTTGCTAAAATCTTCTCTTACAGCACAATGTTTAATTGACGTCTTACGTCGATTTTAGTCACGCAAACGATCCAAACCTGCGTGACCAGCAGTGCTCACACCTTGAAATGTGACAGAACTGGATATAACACCGTGATTAATCTGATATGTCTGTGTGCTCCTGTCACACTTGTCATCCTCTATGACAGAGGTTTTTTTTTAAATCAGTTTGACACACATTGAAACACGTTTAATAGATAACTAATCACTGATTTTACAGTATGTTAAGTGTTATGGCAAGTTTTAGTCACAGTGATATCTGTCTTCCTATCTTATCTTTTGTATAACCAACTACTTAAAATTAAGATACAGATTTAGATTCAGATCAGTAAAATTAAGGTGAGGACCTGATGAAAAATCTGGTCATAATGAAAATTAGATTTCCTGCTGGTTTGTTAAATATACTGTTGTAACTGTTAACTGTTATGAAACCTTTATTTGTGGGTAACAATTGTTATTATTTAATCTATCTATCTATCTATACACATATGTACATACTCATATAATTTATGATATAAAACAGTAACAGTCCCTCACATAATGATAAGTTTCACAATAAATTTTGAAAACAGTCACTGATTGATGAATTGATTAATCGGCTTAATCGATCTGTTTTGGAATTTGTTTTGTGCCCGGCTGTATTTTGAAACAATTTAAACGTGTTGTCAGTTTCCAGGCCAGTTTATATTGCACCGTGGATTGTACCTTTAATGACATGCAAAGGAGAACCCAAGCATATCTTCATATTTACATGGTTTGTTGATGGTGAATCTTCCCAGAAAAGAACAATAACCCTACACTTATGTATGAATGCATACATGAGAGCACCTTTGTCGGCAAAACATGCTACTAACAATACATTTTCCACTGAACAGTGTCATAAAACTTTGGTATTTCTCTTTCTTTCTCTCTCCCTCTCTCTCTCTCCCTCCCTCTCTCTCTCTCTCTCTCTCTCTCTCTCACACACACACACACACACACACACACACACACGCACACTCCCATATAGGCACACATGCGCAATCACATTTGTAAAACCTGTGTTAGTGGAGCCATTAGGCAGTGATTAGTGAAGGTGGCGGCAGGTTTTCCTCTTCATCAGCAGGCCTCTCCTGGGAGTCCCATTGGCTCCATCCAGCCTATTAACAGTCCCCAACATGAGGAGGGAGGGGAGTGGTACCTCCCATGGTGGCTGCCCTTAGCCACACTACACACGCTTTCATTAGGGTGTTAGCTAAATGATTGGCCTCAGGATAGCCCCCGAGCCCTGCAATGCATGTGTTAGCTTATATGTTCCATCCACTAGGCAATTTATTCATTTATTCATCCGTTTCTGTATTCACACTCAACAATGGCATCATTTGGTAAATTAAGTTGTATTTTTGTATTTTTTCACTGAATGGGCACAGGGTCAGGAAAAACACAAGCAAGACAGAGGTGACAGAGCATTCACGGTGAAACAATGTGCAACACACAGAGGTGTCTGTGCTGTTCTTAAACTGTAGAACTGACTTGTTATATAGTTGGCAACTATTATCATAATTGATTAGTTAGTTAGGAGCAATTGAGAATCTTTTGATTAGGATTAGGACAAACCATCACCTAGACTCACAGTTCTTACATTTCACTGAAATGATTTCAAGTTGCAGTCCCTGTACAAAGCACAGTGGCCATGTTGTACTGACCAATCTAAATGCTGCACCTGCTCTCCAAAGAAAATGGTCCTCCTGAGGTCCTCTCTGAGTGTGCATTTATTTTTTTAGAGGAGCAGTGCCTACTGAAAACCACTTGAAAATAATTACCTAATAGTTCTTCACTAGCTGCTAAAGATCACTAACCATACCTAGTGATCTACAGGGTATTATTATTGCCCTCAAATGCCTGCTGACATCTTTTGAGCTAATCTTTCACGCTGTCTTTGATCATGCCAGTTGACCCCAGTATGACAGAGTCGGTAACTGAGATGAGGTAGCTAAAATACCCACCCTGCTTAGAAATACCCTTGTAATTTACATGTAAGTGCTTTCTAAATGAGCTCAGTCATAGTGTCTCTATATACTCCCGTCTCCAGAAGTCTTGAGTTTTGAGAGTGGCAAGTCACCCTGACTAGAAAGTTCAGTGCTTAATACAAGAAACATGAAAGAAATAGCCTTTTTGTCATAATTGACATCTGTAACATAAGCTGTCATGATGTTTCCCATCAAAGGGATTACACAAAATTAAGGCGAATGGATATCTTGCATTGACACAGGCTTGTGTAAAATGAGCTAAATGTACTTGTATGATATCTTTAGAACATGTTAATTAGACCCTGGAATTAAAATTACAACAGTTGGTCTGTGTAATTTACATAGAGGTCATGTTGTGCTAATACAGCACTCGTTGAAATAGACAGCCAGCAACAATATGGTTAAGTCTGACCCACTGACATTTTCAGCTTCAAATTATGCACATTGTGTGAATTAAATTAATTAGAGAATTCATTAAGAAATATGGCTCGCGGAAACGAGTATAATATTTAGTTATGTGATGTAATTTTCTTTCATTGTTAAAGATAATTTGTTTCATAACACTTCCTGCGGTAGTTTCCCCCCGTACTAACTATGATGTATGTAATTTGTTAGCCATTTAATTAATTATGATTAGAATTAGTGAATGTACAGCTTGTTTTGACAGATGGTTCCCATCAGGGAGACCTTTGCACAATTAACTTATAATCAATTACATCCCGTTTCTTTCCATTTTTTTTCTGTTTGTTAATCTCAAAGTTTGTGTGGAAATATCCACAGCATATGCGTAAATACGAATGCTTTTCTCTGAATACATCAAATGAGCAATTATCTGTAATTTGCCTAATAATACAAAGCAGATAAACAACTATGATTCATTTCAAGCTTTTTGAGGTACCTGCAAGCGAGTGCAGACTGCTCACTTAGTAACTGTTTCATCAGTGTTTAATGATTATATCTGGCTGCTTCTGTCCTCTGTTTGATGTATTCATGGGATACTCAAGTCATAAATGTTTCTCACTCTAAATGAGAGCACCATAAAACATTCATTGATTGCTTTACTGCAAATTTGACTCTTTTCTCAAACACCTACTGAATCACACTGAATTACACACACACTGACTTGCACGCTTAATACTTTGTTTTTGTCTATAATCACTATTTAGCTTATCAAGGGTTTACTGCATCATATCTATTCCCAAACCTGTAAATGCAAGAAATTGGTAAGTTGTGATGTGGCTGTACTAGTTTTAACCACAAGATGGAGCTTTAGCTCTGTTCATGTCTTGTTCTCTGTGCTGGGATGCTGATCATTTGGCTGCTTAGAAGAATCAGCAACAAAGACTCATGTTGCCTTATTCCCTTTGCAATATATCCACAAGTTGAAGAAATAGAACAACTCAAGCTTCTGAAGTACTGACACACAAACAGATAATGTATAATTTATTTTTAGTGGTTCTTGTAATTTTGTGTAAATTGCTGATGATCATGAAAAGAATCATCAGTGACATGATAAAGGTGTTGGTGCATTGATTTATAATATTACATACAGACTTTGTGCTAGAAGTCACATGTTTTTAAAAAAAAAATTATAAACCCCGTGATGAGGAAATATTAGACTATTCACTAATTCTGTTCATAGATTTACTTTTCCACAAGCTTGTGAAGATTAGTCACCACAGAGAAAAGGAAACTATACACCTTCTACAGTATACAAGTAGAAAATCTTCCTTATTACATAAATTAACCTTTGTTTTGTGGTTTTACCACAGAAAGAAAAGGATAAAATGATACAACAGTTAAACAGGGGTGTCATTTTTAGCTTCAGCATGATTATGTGTATAGTGAATACTGTGAAGCTCAATGTAAGGGATTTTATAATAAGGAAAATAATAAAGCAGTTTATAATCAAACTAATCTAACCTTTCATATTACTGTTTAAGTCCCTGCACCACAGATCACGCCACAATTCAGTTCAATCCTGTTTTGCAAAAACAAATATTTCACCAAACAAGTTGAATAATGCCCTTGTTTTAGAAGTCCACAGCTTTTATCAATTATCTTTTTTTCCAGGTGACATGAAGGTGATTCTGATTTGGCTCCCACTGGACATGACTTAATGTCTGACATAAAAAAAATAACTACATAATTTGTCTCAATCCAGAGGGCTGACTTGGCATGGACAGCAGCAGTCCTAAATGTCACCCTATAATGAGTTCTGGCCAAAGGTACACAGTTAGGACAGTGCCCGCTGGCACCTGGGATGCCCACTGGCTAGCTTTTTACCCCACAGCCATTTGGACAACCCCAGTTTTCTTTGTGAACACTGCCGTGCACGATCTGCATCCAAACAAAAAGTTTCAGTATTGTGAAGTTTCATTTATCCCTGGCGATGGAGTCATACAGAACAGACTACAACAGAATAAATTTGGTTTTCGAGAGCAAAAATAAAACAAATTAATAAATAATATTGTGATGAAATACAATACAAGAAACATGCAGGTGCTACAAATCCCTTCAAAATGTCATAAAGGTAATTGGAGTAGAATAGGTGTAAATGGTCTACATTGTTTTATGTTGCGGTCCACTATCACACACCGCTGCTAATGGAGATAATGCATTGATGTCATGGACTTAAATTATTACAATGATCATATGACACTATGAATGATTCGCCAACTTGGCATCTTGTCAGAATGAATGCAGGAAGACTTTCTGTTTTGAGGAACTTGACTTCTTTTGTTTGACTGGTATGAGACCTATTGGCAACACGCTGGGTTTATTATCTTACAAAGGCACAGGAGATGAGGGAACATTGTATCTAAATTAACTTTTTCTATTTCCTGGTGAATGAAATCAATTCCATCCTTTATGTTACTTTTCATCTGCCTTTTGTCTTGTTGCGGAATCTTTTCTCTTTCTCCCTCATTCATCTGTTTTGCCCTTTCCTTGATCTGATAGCATTAAACATATAATTAAGTCATAAAGGAGGGGACTGATGAGTGTAGCAGATGGTAATTGCGTCCTACATTTGAATGAAATGATATGCATTGCTACAATTTACAGCCTTTGCCTCATATTTTATTCAGCAACCTTTTATCTCTTTTCCTGCAGAATTATTCTGCAATAAATTTAGACATCTTATCAATAGCTGGAGTGATAGTGGCAGAAACATGGAAAAAATGAGCCTCTGCCGTTTTATGCTGTTTAAAATAATTTTCCATAATAAAGGAGCTATCAGAGCTGCTCTATCACTGTAGAGGGGTGGATATTCCTATTTCTAGTAAGGCAGCCCTTGGTTTGTGGACAAGCTGTCACTCTCTTTAGTCTGAAGAAATGCAAAAGGACAGAGGAGGATGGATTTAGTGAAGTTCATATGAGGTTTGTGAGCCTTGCGCGAAACAAAACTAGTATAAAAACTTGGAGGGGTAGTTGCAACTTATTATACCTTTTACCTTAAAAACCTGTTTTTTACACTGTAAAACAGGTTTTGATGGCAGGTGGGTGAGCATCAATCTTGACTAAAATAAAATAACAAGAACAAAGTGTCGTGTGGGGGTTAAATAATTCATTTTCTTCAAGGAAACAAGTAAGCATAAGACTGCAATTATAGACTCTGCTGCTCATTACATTTTCAATATATTAAGACTTGACAACACTATTTCTTTTAATAGATACAGACTACATATTGAAATACCTTTGAATAAAGTACAATACACTTCAACAGCAACACAAGCTACAACCTCCCAAAGGATCATAAAGTTGAATCTCTCAAGCAGCTTCAAGCAGTTTCAACAAAAGGTGAACCTTTAGCTCAGTGTCACTGATACATGGGTAGAAATGTAGAGCTCTGCTTTTTTCTTATAGGTACAGTATAATGAAGCAAAAAATGTTGATGCAGAAATAGCAGAAAAAACATGACTATACATTTTGTTATATTTTTGCTTCCAGGTACATTTCATCCATGAGGCGCATGTCAGATGAAGCATCACATTGCCATCCAACTGGTTAGATGGATCCCTTCTTCTTATGATCGCATGTATCTACGTCCTCATGAAAACTTTACTCCTGTAATAGCACTGAGCAGAATGGAGTTGAGTGGAGTAGCGCCAGAAGGAGCTTTTTGTCCCATTGACATGCTTTCCTCTCACTGGTCCCTGGTGAAGTGCTGGACTCCACTGATATTTGAGAAATGGTAGCTGGGGCGATATAGGTTTAATTCTCATGTTCCTCCCGACCTGCCAAGTACAGGCATTGGGTGCCAGCTGGAAGGCTTTCATATGTTGGTGTGCGAGTGTTGGGGGAGGAGGGGGGTATTAGCAAGGGCAGAAGAGAGGAGGGCAAGTATACAGTACAAATACAAGTGTCTCTAGACCTTGAAGGTGCTACCGAAGTGCTTTCCACATCTAGACACCCCAGGCACTTAGCGTTTAGTCATGATGCAGGTCCATTACCTTTAAGTACAAGTACTTATGTTTGGTCGCCTGTTTTTACAGCCCTTCTAGCTTGAAAGGAATCTAGCCGGGGTGACCCAACTCTATTTATTGATGCCTCCTGAGTTTCCACTTGCTGGTAATAGACTGGAAAACACAGATAATGTGTTTGATCGATCAACGTGAACAAATTTCATTTGTTGGGATCAATAACAGTTTACAGTTGACAGAGTCCAAAGAACTACATTTATTTGAGCTTTTTGATTGAAGCTGTCTTGGCACGCCGGCAATGTGAGGCACTCCAGACGAGGCCTATGTGGCAGGCATGGACTCTTCTGTTCCATTATTGCCAGCAATCTGTATTTAAAACTAATATCAGTGTGTGCTGCATGGCTCGGGGCAAAAGGCACCAAACCAATCTGATATACAGCATGTGTTTCTTTTCGGTTCCTTGTGATGTGAATTAGAATGTGAAAAATAACAATTCCCTTACATTTTTCACTGGTATCCATTTTTTCATTTGAGGGTGTAATGATTAGATTTTTTTTCCAGCAGCATGATTTGTATTAGGTTTTCACTGTGTTCAAAACATAATAGAAAAGTGATGTGGAACCAAAGGGAAAAAGAGGAAATTAAGTGACGTGCAGAAGAAAGACGTTTCCATGGCTCAACCTTTTGCAGTTTCCTTCATGTTTCTGCTTTTCATGATCATGCTCTGTGGAACGCCCTGAAGACATGAGAGCCCTTGCTCTGTGTCATACAGTTCCAGGCCAGGCCGCTACCTTCTGCACACACAGACAAAACAGCATGAGATGGGAAGTCCACACAGATAAACATTTACTACGGTAGGTGTTGCTTCAGGCAAGTGCTATTCAGGGGGAATTTACTGTGTATACACCGGTGTTACGGCAATAACCTTCTTATAGAGGTGCTTTTGCAAAGCTTTTTACTCCAGTGTAGTAAATGTGCTCATGTTGGCTTTAGCACAAAGAGACACTGCATTATTGATATTTGTCATGTTTTACCAAACTTAAAGGATTTCTGTGGTGCTAGTTATTTGATGAAAGGACAAAAAACAGCAATGAATTGATGCCAATATTTCTTGTGTACTACTGCTCCTGTAGTTAAGCCGATATGGCTCCATTGTTGTCCAGCAACAATTAAAACACATCATGCAGCCACAATGTTGCACAGGCTCCTTCATCATGATAAACATGTGCACTGCAGATTACTTTAAATTAATCCCATGTACACTGTCCTGCTGCTGTAAATACTCACCAATGCAACCAAACTGGTAGCAGACAAATAGTCACCATTGGATGTAATATTTGTTTCTGTTAAACTATATTATAAGTAGTATGCGTATTTACCAAAAACTTCAATATAATGTGGAATTATATCCACAGTGGGAGTGATTTACACATTCATATAGACTTATAAACTCAGAAAGTATTTAGAGACAGATTTGAGACACAGGTACATGGTTTTAATTTGGGGGTTTTTTTGACAATAAAAAAAGAGCCAAGAGTTACGATCTTTAAACCTGTAAATTTAAGTACATTTTTATACATCCACTGACTAATTTTTTGGGGGGTAATTAGTGGAAACAAGCTATCTCTGACATATAATCACCTTAAAGTCAATAAGGAAACTTAGTTAGCAAACAGATGCCTATTAGCATATCATATATTTAGTTGCATTTGTTTTCACCAGATGACAGCAAGTCAAATATTCATTCACTCACCTTTGAGCTCTGTTTTTGGTCTAAATCAATGGTTCAAAATATGCCAGTAGGTTCACTAGCTAGTTGCTAACTTTGTCAATCTGCTGCTGCAGGTGGTGTGTTTCAGTGCTTTTTCTTTTTCTTTTCCCAGCTTCCCACTTTGTCTAAAAAACTGCACTGTGAAGCTGCAGCCTGGAAAACCAATACAACCAGCTGCATGTTGCTATAAAGTTGTGTCGAGCTGAGGTCACCTGCAGCATAGAATGATAACTCTTTCTGAGTGTTTGTCATCACTGACAGTGATTCCTTACATATTGCACATAGCCATCCTGACCATTGTTATTATAATATTACTGCCTGTTGCCTCTTTAAGGATTTAGATTTTATATCTTTCAATAAGAAAAAGCACCTTAATGAAAAATGTTTACAAAGAAATTCTCTGTGTCCTTTATGTGACCCAAGTACTGGGGACCCAAACTATAATAACCAGTGCTGGTGGAGATGCAAGTGAAGATCACGCCTTTTTTGCTGGCCGCTCTTTCTGCAGCCTCTGTGTGTAATTCCTGTGTGGCTGTACTCACCGGGAAGGGCATGGACTTGGATTGGAGGACAATGCATTAAGACTTCTGGTCCCTATGCCTTAGATTTGGCACAGGTTAGGGAGAGGCATGAGATGCATATTGTTTGTGTTCATTTGAATAAGGACAAATGTCAGATTTCCATGGCTCCGGGCAGCCTGCATGTTAGATGATCAACTCTTTTGGGCCCCTGGATGTGGGGTCATCAGTAGCGCTTCCAGGTCACTGTCACTGCATGCCGGTTTGGGGCCATAATTGACCTTTTGACAGAGCGCAGGGAGACAGCCTTTCTCTAAGGGCAGGAATAATCACTTTAGATTTACTTGTGGCTGAGCTCATGTTAACTAATTAAAATGTTTGTTCTGGTAAAAATGAAAATTTTGATTTCAGAAAATTGTTTGAGAGTTGCTTGTTTGATATTTTATCATCACTGCTTAAAAAACCCCCAATACTTCTTAAGCAACAACTTGTTAAATGTTATATTATACATCATCAACAGGCAATTGATCTGTTTGTGCATATAAAAATACATGTATTGTCTGAATGACGAATGGTTTGATCGATATGGCTGAGAACATGGTCCAAATGGCCACAATGCGTCAGTCCTTTCTGATGACTTAATTTGAGTCGGTCAGTCAATTTACAACAGTCATACGTTTGTATGTTGAGTTAACATGTTTGTTATGTGTGAACAAATGAGTCAGTGCTTCTCATAGTATACTGTAAAAGTGCCGTCATTCCTTGTTGTGGTGTGTCTGTGTGTGTGTGTGTGTGTGTGTGTGTGTGTGTGTGGCTGCAGAGAAAGGTTGAATACAGCCTGTATCCCACAAGGCCTTGAGCTCCCCCAGGCTTCTTTCCGGTCCAGGATCTCCAAAGAAGCGTGCGTTTACCCTTCACTGTGCATGTTATTCCTCACAACATAGCACCCACGGCCATGTCTCTGTCTTCATAGCCCTTAACATTAACTTTCATTCACACCATGCACTCTGCTTACATACATTATTTTCTTACCTCAATACCTTGCTCTTTTCTAATACAGCCATTTACTCTTTAAGTCTATTTTACAATTTCCCCCCTTACCCTTCTTCAATAGTGGCACTCCTTTCTTGGTTTTGTCTCATAATTATTCTTAAGCTCAACGATGATACAGTGTACTTTCTTTGGTTGGCTCTCACATATTGTTAAAAAACATATTTCTTTGCACTTACACAGTGCTTCAAAATGCTGTAGTGTTAGTTTCAAACATTAGGTATTAAATCCAGTTGCATGAGTTGGAGTGAGTAGAAAAATGCTCCCAGCATCTTTGCTGGGATCTTGAGAGTATTTACAAAAAAAAAAGAATGCCAGGGGTCAAGGCTTTGAGACCAGGGTATTACATTATTAATTAAAATACAAGTTGCCTTGTTGCCCATGGGTATACAATGTAACACACTTGATTGAATCAGGTAGTGGCAGCCTAGGCCTTTTGTATTTTGCGCTTGAAGGGACGAGAGAAATTTGAGCTCGGCTGTATTACTCTACACACAAAAACATGTTTTGAGAAACGGTTGTGAGCTGTCATTGAAAGCTATAGCAGATTTAAAATGCTGTTAAATTCCCACGGAGCAACCCCGTTGATCAGTCAACTAACTTTTTTCCTCTTATGGTGGAGTTTAAATAGCTGTTCTACAAGTTTTAATGAGTGCTTGCTTTCATTTGTTATCATCCTACATTTGTTGAATTAGAAAAAATAAAACAAATTGGTTAAATGGCATACAATGTATCACACGTTTGACTCTATGCATCTTTTAGGCTGAATCAAGATCTCCCGAAAGTCTCATTGTCACCTTATTTTTGCAATTACATGAGCAAATCTGTCCAATCTCATTTTACAGATTTCATAATGGAAGATAGGTTTATTGCAGTTGGTGTAAACCACAGTTTAGTTATTTTTCTGATTAGTGTTTATTTGATTACGCCATCTCTTCCCATTACTTTAGTGATGATGGAATACAGCAACATCACATAGGTGGTTTAAAGGTGGTTTAAAGGTGATTTAAAGCACTCATACATACAGACATGGGTCATATGTAAATACGTTACTTTACAGAGCTGCCTGTTTCTGCATCATATTTAGATGCAGTAAATGACAATGAAATGTCTCATTGTCATGTCCTCTAGGTTCAGCTGGCTAGTCGTGAGCACATTCAAACACATTAGATTACAAACCTGCTGGACTTTCTGCCTGTGGGAATATTGGTCTCTGAGATATCTGTGCTTGTTTTTGTTGTGAAGTAACACTCAGTGGTTGTTGTTTCCAAAATCCATTAAAGCAACATAAGTCCTTAAAATAATGACAAAAGCAAAATTTTTCCACTGTTGAAAACTGTCCAACTCAATTCCTACGAGTATTTAGAGTCTGCAACTCTTCTTTCATTGCAACAGCAGTGGTGCACCCAGAAACCTTCTAGAAGGGTGGCGATATGGAGCCACTGAAAAACTTTGGGTGTGAAACTAAAACCAAAAGCTGTAGCTGATATATATATTGAATATTCTATTATGCTGTTGCAGCCTCACATTGTTTGCATTGTCTGACCAATACTCAAAAAGAAAGATTCAGTCTACAATTACATAAGTCACACAGAAAATCAACAAATAATCACAGCTGAGATGCTAGAAACTGGGAATTTTTGCCTGAAAAATGACTTTAGTGATTATCACAATTGTTTCAAATTCATTAAATTATCAATTATTTGACTAATTGTTTCAATTATAAACTGAAGTTATGCAATGGTCATCTGGTATATGGTATATATATGGTCATCTTATCAAGCATGAACCCCTTTCTTAAAATCTGTTACACCTTACGCATTTACCATTACTGTATCTTCTGTAGCAAATTGTTTATTTGAACTCATTGACCCGTAATTACAAATTCTACTATATCAATTAAACTCCTTCTGTTTGGTAAATGTCCCTAATGAAATATTTTTATCCAGTGAGTCACCACAGGACAAACAGGGAATGTTAATAGTAATGTTAACAGTTTGACACTCTTCAGTCTTCTATGTTAAAGAGCCACCACCCCACATGTGAGTCTGTGAGCATCGTCTTAAACATCTATGTGACATTAAAAAGGCTAGTCAGCAAAGACAAGACCCTGATTCTGCGTGCTCGCGTTTAAATCCAATACTTTTCTGCTCATGTTTTTCTGCCATTATCTAGACAATACCTTATTTCTCAAGTATTTATGCCCAGACTACAGAGAGGCTTTTCTTTCTTTTCATCAACACCTTATTACCTATAGTTTGTCATAAAGTGAGGACAAACTGTAGGAGTCTCCCTTCATCCTCATTAACGGTCTGTTCTACAGAAGTGTGAAGATGTAAACTTTTAATAAGCGCCCTGACAGAATAAAGTTGGTCCCAGTTCTTTTAGTGCTGGGGTGGGAGTGGTAATGGCACCAAATACTGGACAAAAGGTACAGAAAAAAGTAACTATAATGAGCATTAGTGTGTGTGCGTGCATGTGTGTGTGTGAGAAAAAGAGAGACAGACAGAGAGAGAGACAGAGAGAAAGAGAGGAAAAACCTTTATGTGCTCGACCATTTCAAGAGTCAGCATCTGGGGTATAAAAAGAGGTGGAAATTTTCAGCTGTGCCTCTTTTCTAATTTTAATTTCTCCTCTCCTCTCCTCTCCTCTCCTCTCCTCTCCTCTCCTCTCCCTTGATTCCTACTGACCTCCAGTCTAGGTCTGTTAGATGTAGTCCAGGTCATAGCAGACAAACGAACGATGGAAATATCAAAGCCAGCCCAAGGCCTTTACATTCGGTTTTCTGCTCCAGGTAATCGCAGTGTGTAGATCAGTGCGGAGCACAGCTGAGGCCTTGTCTTCTCCTTAGCCTGTCTCTTATTCTTGTGTCCTCTTTCATGGGGGCGGATTCACCAGCTCCAAATCTGCTGTCATAAGCAAATCCAGAGGTTAATTATGTCCTAATACAGTGTGACTACTAATATCAGAAATGGACAATTCTATATGAGATTGAATTAATTAAAATAGTGTCATACAGCTGATGATACTGTGTAATCAGCTCATAAGAATATAAGCTGAAAGGTAATCTGAGCTCTGTGGAATGATGGTACTGTCTATCCATTGGACCTAGAGTCGGATCCAAAGTATTTGTCAGAAAAAGCAGCCCATTTGTGTGAGATCATGGCTGGCTGTTGAGCGTGCGAGGTTCTGAAGTGTATCGAGTGGCACAGCTGAGTGAGTCGACTAGTCTGTGGTCTATTGATAACTCGTGCCTGTTTTAAAATCCTGGCACAACAATGCAACTAGGGCCTTGTGTGCTCCGCTGAGCAACAATACCTTCTCTCACTGGCAGCTTCAGTGTAATGATGACAAACAACAATAAAGGAGCCCTTTTTTTCCACAGGCCTCTCATTCCTGGCACCTTTTGATAAGAATATTTTTTAAGTTTATACAGAGATATACTCTGGGTATTTATAGGGTATAATTATGTTTTGTTTTTAGTTTTTTTGTTGTTACTTAGATAACAACACAAAAACATAATGTCATGGAAGACCAGTAGACAGCTGTTATAAGGCAGGGACCTACCCGTCTTTTATTACCGTCTCCCTGTCTCTGCTCCTTCCACCCACTGTTAGCTGCTTACCTCCATACCCACCTACCCACTCACTCACACACACACACACACACACACACCCGCTCACACATTTGCAGTCTTCATTTCTCCTTCCTTGCTCTTCTCCCTGTCTGTCTCCCTGTGTGCGTACAGAGCTGGTTGGCTGGGTCAGTAGCTGGGAGGTATGGTGGAGTGTAAGCAGTGTTGATGTGGATGGCCCCTGGTCAGAGGCCAGGGCCTGGCTGTTAAAACGCAGCCTCTTTTGTGCGTCAGAGCCAGCATTGCCAGTCCTATTCCACCCCTGTCGCTAGGGGTGGGGAGGCATTTACCCACCGCATGCATTCATTCCATTGGCATTGCTTGATGCAGGGCTAAATGGCATTGTTACAACGTGCCTCTGAGAAGTGTTGACAGGTCCATATGCTAATTTTAATGAATACAAGGGAGCTGTGGTTTTATTCACCTCAACTCAGCTGCAGAATCCGATCTGCACCTAGACTAGCAAATATAATTGCGGCAAACTCAAATGAGCTCATTAGGAAATGTATTGAATTTACACATTATTTCCAGTAGTTAAGCTGAGTTATTTTCCCCAAGGACTCAATTACATACTCATTTGTGACTCAGGTAAATGGCTTTCTGCGTGTGACTTTTTCAACTGCAAAATTGTAGTCACTGAATAATTTGTAAGAAAGCTGTTTTACAAGCACATCTATTGACATTCATTTGTGGGAAAATTTCAAAACGGAAGAGAAAAAAAAACTGCAGACAAGATAACTACTCGCTTTTGTTCCTTTATTCACTTCATTTGATTAACTCATAACATTTCATTCACTCGTGAGTTATTTGAACGTGTGCTCATTTGTCTTCAGTGCGTTTCCTCATCGTGTTTTTGTTCACAACAGCCTTGTTGTCTTTCTGACACATGTAATTTTATCAGTGAGCGTGTAGATGAACTTTATCCAGCCAAAAGTGCGAGTGCGAGTCCTTTTTCACAATGGAAGAAGGACAGAACACTCAATCTGAAAAAAGACCTGGTGAGTCAGGGTTCAGTATCAGGGATTATGCCAGCCTACTGCGCTCTGAAATGAAAGTGAACATTCATCGAGTGACTCACTTCTTGAACCATGTCCTCCTTGGGCCACAATGAGGAGATTGTTGGAGGAATGGACATGGTGTGGAAACTATGTGACAAAGAGGAGTGTCCAAAATTCAAATTGCTCATCAAATTGCTGTTTGTTCTGTGCGAAAATGCCCTTATTCGCTGGAAAACAACAAAGAATTTGGGATGGATAAGCATAAGGGTTTTCCACAGAGCTTTGTATTGGCCTGTGCTGGATGAACTAAAGTGACTCTGGCTTTTGGCATAGTTCCCAGGAGCACATTGAAGACAGTTTCAGGCAGTTGTAGCGGACTTCAATGATCGAAATGTGCTACTGATATCTGGTATGCATGATACAATGTTCCATAACTTTGTGATCTCTTCATGATTGGGAGGGTGGTGTACTGCAGGGAAACAACTGGGCCATTAATACTAAGGGTCTTTCTTTGCTTTATTGGATCACATATATTGGAGGGTGGCAGAGGAGATTTTGGAGAGAATGACTTGTCGTAAAGGTCATTCTCCAGATTCAGAGTCACCGTATCACAAGCACATGGCCTACTCCTTACTCTGCTGAGCCAGCAAGCTGCCCAGGGTGTGTAAAATTTAGTTTTGTGTCATTCTGTGCACCTCTGTATTGTGATTTTATGGTATTGTGATCTGTGCTGTGAGTGCTGGCTGTCCTCGCCCATGGAGTAGCCATGAGGGGGAGCGGGACTGGGCCTAGTGCTGCCCTGGCCCCTGCAAGCCTCCATCCAAACACATCCTCTGCACTCAGCTGTAAATATCACCAACAGCTGGTGGCACACGAGTTAGTCGTGCTTAACAAATTACTGGCCTACGTGTAGAGGGGCAGTGGGCTTCCTTGCCAACCAACCCCAACCCACAGAAGTGCAGTCTGCAAGAAACTGGTTTATGGAGTTAAGTAAAGATATCTGAGCACATCTTTTATGTGAGGCTGTGCTAGGAAAAGAGATTTATTAAGTCAAAAAATCTATGGACAGATAGCTTGGTGATGTTGTCCAGCATGGCAGAAGAACCACACTGGAGTGTTTGCTATTTGAAGCCACCTTCCAGTCGAAAACAACAGAAGGTCAAACTTTTGGGAAACACAAACCTGTTTGATCCCACCCATCTCGGCTCCTACTCCTCATAGGCACAGAGCTCTGTTTAAAGAGATAGGAATTATCAAAGTCACCTTTGAGCTCAGTAGCCTGTCTAGTGCTCGTGGTATCACACATAATGACATTCAGTGTAGCCCAGATCACATTTATGATAGCATATTTGATACAGCTGTACACCAGCAAAGAATAACGCAGCCTAAAAGAATAAACCCCCTCCCTCTTTTTTCAGTTTAAACACAATCCATTTTCCAGTGTAAATCACTTGTCACTCTATTGCAAATGTAACTGCTCTGATCTGAAAGAGAGAGGTGGAGAGAGAGAAAGAGAGAGAGTAAAGATTATCTTTTGGGCCATTTCACTGGCACCGTTGCGTGACAGAGACTGACAGCTCTTTCAGATGACTGACAGGTGTCCTTTGAAATGCCGGTGAAGCAGCTTCTGTTCAGACTGTTGAAATGCATATTTGGAGCTCTTATCATAAAGGCATGGATGGCCCAGATAGGTGCCGTTAACATTGCAAATGGCTCCAGAATTATTCATTGTCAGTGCTGCGGGAAAGAATGGGGGGGGGTGAAGTTTGATTATTCTGCTCACACAATGGCAGGGTGCTTAATGATTCCTCTCCACCTTGGCAGCGGCATGTGCCGACTTCAGGCGCTAGCGGCGGGTGACACAGGTCTGGCCAAGTGTTAGAGCAAGATCATACGTCCGGGCCCCATTTTAATTTCTAATACATTAATCTTTTCCTCACAGATCCTCCATGAATATTCCAGGGCTCCTTGTTTGTCGGGAAGGCTGTCTCGCTTTCATCTATTCAGGTGGTTTCATTCACTGTGAAAGCCAGCTAAATGGACCCGATCAGTCAATGACAACCGGGATACAATAGAGCCCGGTAACACGTCCCTTTTCTCCTTTCAGCCTTCTGATAGACAACCCTGACACCTGCTCTCTAGGGAGACCCTCCGCCAAGTCAGTGCACTGTTCCTTGAGAGACTTCCCTTACTTTATCAGCCCATAAAGGATTGTCACAGGTGACTATATCAGCTGAGGTATGGAGCTGCTCCCTGTGACCTGCCCCGAGCGCTGTGGGGTCGAGGCACCACACGCCGCATCACAAGCGGATTAAGGTGGCTTAAACGCTGTCATACAAGCCGACTCAGTGCTTCACACTTTCTAAAAATGTTAAGCCTTTGTTCTCTTCCATTAATTAGCATTGTCTTAAGTTCATTAGACCACTGCTCGTGTTGTTACTAATGAGGCAACGTAGACCACCTACATCAGGCGTAGCTTTGTAGAGCCTGACCTGACAATGGCTCCTGTGCTTTCCTGTCCATAGTGTAATGACATGCACAGAGAGGGATACAGGAACACAGATACAAAAAGGCGTCACACTAATTAATGGTTAAATTTCTAAATTTAATTATCCTCATTAAAAACACAGGATTGCATAGATATGTCTAAGTGGGCAGCACTAAATGTGCCCTTGTTTTAATATGTTAACTGATGTAACTGATGATGTTTCAATTTATAATGGTAACCACTTTTCCTTCTCTGTTAATAGCTGAGGTTGTCTGTGTGAAATAAGCAGATTTTTAGTGGTTTCAAAGGCAGTGTAAAAGTTTGTTCTCTTCTTTTCTAAGAGATATTTCAGCCCAGTGCGCTTGTGCTTAATCCAAATGAGCCCATCAGTCAAACCTCCTTTTTCCACAGCTAAATGAGACTCACCGGGGCCTGTATTCTGGAGCGGCACCACACAGTACCATAACTCAAAATAGAGAGCACCTTAACAGTGGAAACTTAAATGTGCATTGGCACATATGGATATTAGAAGTGTCAAGCCCAGTGATGTAGATTGGGTGCCATTCATAATTATGATATCTGATTTCGGCTCAAAAGGGACGCTCTAGAGAGAAAGCGGGGGGAGAGCACCAATATTTTAATGGAGAAGAGACAGCCTTCTCCCTCAAGGAACATCTTCACTGACACTGGCTGCTGGAAAATTGGGATTTATACTTCCTGTTTTCTATTAATATGGAGATGAATACAGGTGTTCCTGTGTCGTAAAATTAGTTTAGCTCTTGCAAATTGCAATTACACGTGTTGGGGAGAGAAAAGTGATGTCTATGCATTTTCACAGGCAAGAGAAAATGTGAGGAAATTAGGAAAAATATTGAGATTTAAAATGAACATAATAACGTGTAATTCTATCCTCTCCAACCCCCTTAGCCCAATCTGGCAGCTGCACCTATTTGTTCTGGTGGTGGCTTAACAGACTAGTACACTTTTCCTTGCTGCTCATGCAAGGAAAGAGCGCAGCAAATAAGCTGTGAAACGTTTCCGTCTTCAAGGGTTTGCACTTGGGAAAGGCTTCAAACCCCAAAGAAGTCATCCAAAATTCCCTGCTGTCTTCCTAAGGGGCTTGTGGAGGGCATTGTTAAACAGAGGACACTGGTGAATGTACCAGCAAGGTGAGGTGGTGATCAGCTTATGACTGGTGCACACTGGCACAGAAGCCCCACCAGGACAAGTCACTCTCCTCTGCAGGAAACTGTAAGCCATAGAGGGTAGAGATAGTAACATTACTTAAGCAGATCCTGAATAGGCATACTTTTTAAGCAAAACTAAATACATGGAATAACAAAACTTCCTTTAAATGTATATGATGTATGTGATTTGATGCATTTTAGGAAATAATCTTTTTTTGCAGGGAGTTAAATTGGGAAACTGATCAGTCACAAAGACTTCTGAGTTGCCAAGACCCAACTAGATGTATTTTAATTGGCTCAAAATGTAAAGAAAATGCATGAATAAGCAGTGGAGATTCTGGCCAAGAGGAAAAAATAAGAGGAGCTACTAGGCCAGCCATGTAATGGGCTGTTGCACCTGGCTTTCAATCTTAAACAAACATGTACGCTAAACTAAAGCAGCACAAAACCCAATAACTGTTCACTGATCACTGTTTGTGATCTACAGAGCAAAAAATTTAAAAAAACAATAAAATTTAACACAATCAAAATCTCTCCTCTGTCCCCCTTTCTTCTTGCTGTTGGCTAGTTAGCTTCAGGTGCCGTGCTCCTACAAAATTAGGCATCTATTGAAAGATGAGTGCCATAGAAAGACAGCTACAAGCTAACTAAGCTAAAACTAACTAAGCTTAGCTAATAAGCTGCTGGCTGCACCTTTGTATTTATCGAACAAATGTGAAGGTGGTATTAATCCTCTTGCTCTAGGCTATAAAGGTTTGCTCTACACTATAAAAATAAGAAAGGTAAAGAAAGGGAATAATTTGATTACAAAAATCCAAATACAGCATACTTAGTTGACTAAGAATCTAAACTAGTTGGTGTCTGTCCACTCTGTCTTTGTCCCTATGGGTTATTCTAGTCCTGTGACTCTATCAGTAAGCTATCAATGTATTTTCGCTTCTACAGTATTAGAAAACAAATGCACGACTGATTTATAACAAGACGTACAAGCAGCAGCATTTACCTGGCATTGGGCTAACTTTCTCTCCACAGCAAATAGAGAGGCTCTGGTATTGAGGCAAGACATTAATTCATTGTGTCAACCTGTCCCCCCGGAATATTTATGATGCTAAATACATTTAATTAGGCACCAGAGCTCTGATGGGAGAGAAAATGCACTGTCAGTAAAAGAAAAAAAAAAGAAAAGATTTTGTTACCTCTAATGCTGATAGGCTGGTAATGCTGCTTACTCACTTTCAATGACAGCAGGACCAAACACACTGCAGAAGGAATTAGACTCACTCAAAATTATTTGTGGCATGCTCATTACAATGTCATCATCACACCTGAAGAGGATAGCACAGACGTGAATTGAGAGGAGGAATGTTTTCCTGAGCAGACTTTGGCATGCCTAAGCAGGTATTATTAATTTCCCTTCATTGGGATTTTTGCACAGGACACACAAGGTATTATCAAGTTAAAGGGATTGACAAATGGAGCAATATGTTGTGTGTGTGATGTCATGAGTTGATGATGAGGATTTGTTTTTCTTTCCAGGATAAAACTGATTTTAGAAAGTTTAGGATAACGTATTATTTTTTTTTATCCTGCAGTTCTTGACTTGGACAATTAGCACTATTTATAATTTGCCTCCTAACAGGCTAACAAAATGAATTATTTAAATTAAAAAAATCTAATAACAAAATGAATGTATACTTTGTGCTGCTGCACTCCAAATATCACAAAAAAGACAGGTTTTGATGCATTGGCTGACAGCTTGGAGTAAAGTGAGACATCATGTCTGTCTGTGATAAAAACATGGCTACAGTAAATAATAGCCAGTTTCCATCTTGACATCTGTCATCTGAGTGGAAATGGATGGGGAAATGACCAGCTCTTTATCGGCCCAGCTCTGGCTGTGTCACTGGCTGAATGATGCAAATAGAAGATAATATCAGTGCTATACTGAATGGCATTACTCCAAATGTAATGTCATTAAAAGGGTGGGTATTAGCTTTGCTGTCTGGAGGTGGTGGTGTGGGCTGCTCCGGCTTGACTGACACACAGATTAAGTGCAGTGACAGGGAGCACAATAAAGTCATCAGAGGATGTGACATGTCAGTTAGGGGGGATGAAGGGATGAATTGTCACTCTCTGTCAGAGCCCATCCTCTCCCTTATCCATGATGTCCCATACACCACCGTGGGAAAACAGGACAGCACGGCCCGCTTCAGACAAATATTTATTCAGGTGGAGGACAAGTATACCCACTCAAGCCTTCCTGTTCACACACGTGTTTGTGAATTTACTCCCAGAAGAAGTGTGGATGATGGATTAAAAGCAAAAAAATGTGTCCACTTGTTTCCACAAGCCATCACATGAAATTTTGTCAGTGTAATATTCGTACAGTACAGAACATCATGTCCAGTTACTTCACTGAACTTCTGTTGAATCCTGGCTTAGGTATTTTAATCCACCTGTGATATTAAGGTTGTATTGTCTTAGAAGAGAAAATACAGTGTACATTTGTATAGGATTTCTGTCAATACTCTTGTAGTTTCAATAGAATATATGTAATTCATATTTACTCATGAAACCTCAACAATCAAACATATCAAACTGTTTTTTTATCGTATTATCAGACAAAACGTAATTCCACCTCAGCCTGTAACAAAAGAATAAATCCATTACGTACCTTTGTGTCAAGCTGCCTTAGGACCTCAGTGTGGGTTTGGAGATGCAGAATCCCTGGGATTTTACAGGGGAGTATACAGACTGGCCAAAAGATGGCAATGTTGCAGTGCTGAATTCCAAATGAGTTTTCCACTGGTTGGCCCCCCATCGCAGACTGGCCACTGCCTTCCCCTGCAGCACTCTTCTCTCCAAACTAGCCCAGAAATTTGTCATCCACACGGGGTACAACTGCACTGAAGTGTAAGAATAACGTTGGAGTCGACCACTAAAGTTCCACCACAAAAGTTGATTACGTGGAGGATGAATGAAAAGACAGAAGTTTGGCGTGATAGGTTGAGGGAATTGGGCCACAGTGTGGAAAAAAGAGTGCTCTTTTCCCCCTGTCACACAGTACATGCTGCTTAGTACCCAATTAGTGCTTTGTCTCTTAGCACAATTTTACTTAATAGTTTGCAGGTATGTGTTTTATCAGAATTTAATATTTTTGTCACCATTGCTCTTTCTTTTTTCATCAATTTCTGCAGTTGTGAATAAAACAACTGTCTTGCCCTTTACATCTCCAGCTTTTAAAGAAATCTACCATCAACCCCCCTGTATCATGTCCATACATTATGAAATTAGGTTTAGCTAGGTTAAGTGCAATCTGTGCTCAGATGATTTTGTTTTAAGCATTTCTGAGTAGTTACAGACAGTAGGAAAGCATTTCAATGCATTTGGTGCAGCCAAATAGACACCCAGCTGGGCAGCAATTGGACGGCTATTATAGCACTGAAATAGTTGAAATGTGCCTCTGTAAATGGATTATGAAGTTATGTTCTATACTGAAAGGGTTAACTACTGAAAATAAATTGTTGCAAAAAAAAAAAAAAGACGCAACTTTATCTTTGTACACCTGGTTGCAGACTCTTAAGTGACACTTGTTTGCTCTGTTGTGTTGAAAGTAGCAGGAATATAACCCTCTCCCATGGCCACTTTGCTGGTCTTTATTATTGGCTTATTGCCTTTAAGCTGTCACCACTCAGAGCATTTCCTCTCTCAGGGGATTGTCTTCTGGGACTCGAGAGAGCTCGGCTGGCTGGGGCTACTCAGCTCTGTTGCACACTGCTACTGTGTCATGTTGCGTGCAATGTACTCTCATACTGCTTATTCACGACTGATTTATACATAAAACAACCGATCTGAGCATCTATGAGAGAAGTGCTTCAGCTGACTTAAAATTTTGTTTCACAAAATCAGCTATTATGGCTTTTATTTAGGTGTATTTGTGGCAACATTTCAACATTTTAATCATGTTTTCTGTGATGGTATAAGACAGCAATTCCCCTGTTTGAAGCTGCTTTGCTCCTTAAACATATAAACTGCATTGTACAATAGGCTTTGGATGTTTTACTGCATGAGGTCAGAACATATGAGCAACACTGAACAGAAAAGCTGAATGTCAGTCGAGCCTCAGTCAGGTAGCCTCTGTGCCTTGGGCAACTGTTGTTTATTGGCTATTGCATTAAAGAGAAAGTGTGCTAAAAAAAAAAGCAAAATAGGGAAAAAGCATAAAGATTTGTATACGTGGTAAAAAAAACCACATTCGTCAGTTACTTTTTTCAGTGACAGAAGTAAATGAAATACTCAAGTAATCTGTTAAATTTGCATGGCGTTTGTAAAATTACATTTTCAATCTTTTGTTTTGGAAATATAACGATGAGGCACAATCTCCTTATGCTTTGTTGATTTGAAGTGTATAGAAATCCCAAGATTTAGCAAGAGGGTGTGATTTTCTGCTCCCGAGCCTAATCCCACCATTCCTCCACCTCTCCTCTCTTATGCCAGTCACATTTTCTAATTAGCTTTCCCTGTGGAGGAAGAAGATGGATTATATTTTAATATCTGGGGCCTAAAATTAGTTTATATTTTAGCAAGTTAGCACTTCTTGGAAGTTGATTTACTCTTGAAGCTGTAAAACCCAGTGAGCTTGCAATTAATCATTCTCTTTGGTCTTGTTCTCAAGGAAAAAGAGGCTGCAGTGTCACAGGCTGGATCACAATAGGTAAACACCTAATTTACACTATTTAGAAATCACCTCTCTAGTATTGTACAACACATGACACTCGCTCCCTCAATTGTTCCGTCCTGCTCCCGTTATTAATTACAGCACACTTTTAACAAAGCGACATTGTGTATGACTAATCATCGACACAGAATGATTAAAGATGTTCCTCGCTTTTTTGAATTACTTGCTTCCCCTTCATCTGTGTTCATTCATGAGCTACATGTCGCTGCCTTTTTTTCCCTCCTTCTTCTTCTTGGTCAAGAATTCGGTTTGCTGTTATCCGATTACCAGCGTCCTGAGAGGCTTTCACAGGCCCATCCATCAAGGCTAAGGGTTGAGGGAGCGCCTCGACAATCCTGCCGCAGTGATGTAAAGCACTGAAGGATTCATGGTTATTAAAAGGTAAGCATGGTTTTTATATAGAAATACCTAGGCTGTATGATATGTAGGATTTGACATTATCTGATGTGCTCTGATGTAACTTTATAAAGGTGACAGTGTATATATTTTTTAAATATGTAAAAAGTCACCTGTTTCCTGGAAAACTTCACAGGGTTCATGCTATGAAATTACTCCTTTAAGATAAAATCACCTGTTTTGAACGCAGAGCTTAAATGCAAAGCTATTATAAAAAGACATGTACCAACCATCACTAAAAAGTTGTCATGGCTGACAAAGAAACAAACAAACACACAAACACAATATGGCTTGAGTGAAATGTGCTTGAGAGAAGAGCAGCAGTATGGATGCTGTTCTTCGCCACATAGCCCTCCCTTACAGGCACACAGTGAAGGGAGTATCTCCTAAGCCTGGATCTGGCATGGCTTTGGAGTGCTGTTTGGTGACTGGAGGCAGAGCGGTGTCGGGAGGATCATCAGTGGCTCTCTCCCAGGGAGATGAGCAGCATAGGCCAATTTCATATGCAGGGCTCGGCCCCTGGGTCTGAGTGGAGGTGGGCTGGGTCCACCCAGTATCCTGGCTTCATTAATCATCCCGCGAAGGCTTACCGGCAAACCCCCTCTCCGCCCTCTCCTAGACAACCCCTTGGATTACACAGAGCCAGCGAAATGTCAGCCCAAATCTGAGTCTTGATGCAGATAATCATTTCAATAATATTTCTCCATTTGTGCCCCCGATGCCAGGGGAATAAAGCTTTTCCACTGTCAGGTAGCATAAGACTACAGTTGGTGGGAATACTTGACTCTGAGCCAGATGGCTTAGCCATGCTTGCAGCATATGTTCAACAAGCAGTCCTGTGCCAAGCACGCATTAGGTTTTTATTAATTTGAAGCAGGCAGGAATGCATACATATATATTTACCTGATCCTACCACTCCTCGCCACCCCTCAGCCCTTGTGCTCCCTATAGAGAAGTTAACTATACTGTACTGATGTCTGCAGCAAGAGGAAATATCACACTGGTTTTTAGTTGATATTACATTTGCAATATTACCACAAAATATGTATTTGCAGGATATTATGTTGGAGAAAAATTAAATAGCAATTAAAAAAATGTCCTCTTTCCATTTCCATTATCAAATTGAGATTGAGTTTGTTACTGATCAAAAGCCATTATAAAGTATATTTATTGCTCTGGTATCTGCAATAGTGGCGTTGGTTGTTGCAAAGCAAATTACCATTTAGATGCATGAATATGCTTGGGTCCAAGACAAAAGAAACAGTGCTGCATGGGAGGGCAAATTTATTCATTACCACTAAGTTGAACTTCCCTTTAACAGCCCTGTGCTCTGCAATCCTGGGAGTTCTTCTCTCAGTGACTTATGGTAGTGCAGGGGGAGGGGGGACGGCGCGCCGAAAATGTCAATAGAAATAGTAAGTGTGAGAGGGAAGGCTTGCCTAATTAGTGCCCATTTAGATTTTATGACGGCTCTGAGATCTGCTCTTCCTGACAGAGAGCACTATAGTTGCATATTGTCCTAGCCTGAGGGAACCATAGGAAAATCCAGATTTATTGTACCTATCATACCAGCATATTTCATTTGCCATTATGAGATGCCATCTTGCAATGATGCGAGATTATTTATTACAGATTAAATTGTGGGACCTGGGTGGTTGAGGAACATTTCAAAGTACCATTCCTCTTATTAACTTCTTCATTATCTGCCCCACTGTGATCTAAAAGCTCCCTCCTTCCTACCTGCGTTAACAAATACATTACTGATTGGACAATGCCTAACTGTTTTTCTACTCTCTGCATTTGTTTCCTAACATTAGTGCTGGTGCGCACTGAAACTCATCTGTTTCATCTGTTTAGGGTAGACTGTGATTTCATTAAGCCTAATTTTCACCTCAAGAAGTTCTTTTTTTTATTCTTAACCAGCAGCTATGCAGACGCAATGCTCAGTTTTACCATTGAGATCTCTTTTCCCGCAGGCGAATAACAAAAATATTGTGGCATATCTAGGGTTTTAATTACAGTGAGAATTATATTCATGTCTTTTTGTTGGCATGTAATGTTTAAGGGTACACTGAAAGCAGACACTGAGTTCTGCGCTCTCCTCTCATTCATTCCCATCTTGTGCTGCAGTTTCCAGACGCTTGAGTGGTTTTATACATTTTGTGTATTAGGTAGTGTTTATTTACTATGTCCCTTAAACCCCAGGATGTTGGCATTTATCCTATTTACACATCAATATTACATCTCCATGAAGGTCTTGAGAGTTGCATTTAAGTCATTGTGCATGGTGGTATTAAAATGTACTCCATACTGTGAGGGGAGCTCGTCAGGGAATAGCTGGGCCCTGGACTCCCATTACCCAGCATAAAAGTGTCAGCCACTTTAATTACATTCATGCCTTCCCCAGTCCATTTTACTGCAGCCGCAATCAGCTTTCATACAGAGATCTCATGCCTCTCTCCCATCCGTTAGGACATTGCTGGTGCTGAGATGAGGATCTAACATGATTTTTAGATTTTTCTCGCCAGTCTGTCTGTCTGTAGTCATGATATATGACTCAGAGTGGTGTTTGGATGTTAAGATATTACAGGTGTTTCCAGCTGGTCATGGATCTGCAGTCACAAGCCGAGTGCTCTGTCTGCTGCTTGGTCCCTCAATGTGAATTTGAGTATCTGTCCCTGGAATTGTTGATTAAGTTGGCATACCCAGCCACTAAATATCAGTGCACCCCACTGAGAGAGTAGAGGAATTGGTTGTACACAGGACACCCTCGTAAGGAAGGGTGACGGCGGAGGGAAGAGGGGATTGGGTGCGGGTGGAGGGGGTCAAGTTCCACCGGTCAGACTGTTAGCGAGCGCAGAAGAGGCAGTGTCACTTACTGTTTCACGGGGAAGCTTCCTGACCTTCTGGGAGTGAAAGCGAGATCCTCTCTTGTTTATACTCAGCCATGGATCAGTGCGTGGAATATGTCTACATCCTTTCAGCCAATTTCACACAGAGGAGGCGCAGTGTGGGCGGCCGACACAAGCCGTTTCCCCTGGACGATGAGGCCCATCCCTCACACACGTCCTCTGTCTGTGACTGGAGGTGTGGAGACAGACATAGACAGAGGCACTCTACTGCTCCACTGGGCCACAGAACTATCCCCTCCCTGGGGAACCTTGCGTTGGGACCAGCCTCAGACTCTGCGTCCTTGTCTAAGAGATGATGAACCCTCTCTCTGTCAAACAGCTGTAAAATAATTAAGATTCATTGCCTCGCTGGCTTTATTTGTTCATTTTCCTACATTTAGAGTAGCATTTTACATTTTTGTTTAAAAGGGACTTTTTAAAAACAATACACAACGCATCATGGAGGTGTATCTTCTAGCAGTTCAAGAATGTTTATAGAGCCTTGGCTAAACAGTCCTGTTTTCAAATGACAAGGGAGCAAGTCCTTCTAAAGGCAATTTATAGGCTGAATAAGTGGACATAAAGCACTCAGGTGAATTATCAGAGAGGCCATTAATTACCTCTAATGATTTGAACGTGACAAGCACATTTGCTATAAAAACTATTTATGGTGGGCATTAAGGTCCGGCTTTTCTTAAAACTAAGATTCAAGCATGTATCAGTTGTTGCAAAAATAAGCCGAAAACAATCCTCTAAACTCTTAATTAGAAAATAAGGGATTTATACCATTGTGGCTCAATCCAATTTTGCATTAACAATCAAAAGGTAATCAAACCTCAGTCAGTGATCCCACTTCAAAACCACACACTGCTCTTGGATGAAGCCTCTTCACTTCATGCCCAATTGATCTAATTACATAAAGGGAATTCTCTCTCTCTGTCTCTCTGATATAGTGGTTCCTGTTAGATCCGGCTGTTCAGTTAATTAAGTCTTCATTCTTTATCACAGTGGTGGACCTGGGAAGACCATCCAATATGCTGTCTTTTCAGAGCCTTCTTTCGTAGCTTTGTCTTGTTTTTTCGGTACAACCAGAGGTGAACCAACCACTCCAACCACTGTCCTATGTTCGTCCATGCTGCTTGCCTTGTAATCAGCGACCCCTGTTACTCAATTATGGGGTGTGAATTTGGGCTCTTTGGTGACCTTCTCCCAGTGATCCTACTACTGACCCTTCAATAAGAGCGCAGCCTTCCCACCACTGCTTTGTGTGTTGCATCACATTTTTTTTTCATTTGTGGGATCTTTATGAAGAGGGAAATGAAAGGAAGCGGGTCACTCATGTTGTGTTCTCACATCTACCCACTTCAGAGGCTCTGAACAGGGGCTTGGTGTTTACTTTGATTCTATGTAGGGTACACCTTAAGTTCAAGGGTTGGAGGGCAGGAAGCATCACTCTCTTGTAGGTAATCATATCCAGCTTTGTGCTCCTTGTACCCCGACACTGAGGGTGGCAGCTTAAAGGCTGTCTGCAGCCTTGTTCCACCACCGGACCGCACTTTTGATATCCACAGCAGTAGCAAGCTTCCTACACTGGTCTGTGTGATCCTGGAGGATTCAGCTCAGCTCTGTGTTGATGTACAATTCTTCTCTGTAGCAAGACCTGTTTTTTTTTTTCATATATATATATATATACCCTACCTCATTTCCAGCACTCCACGGTTTTAAGATGACATATTAGCCAGCTCCGGGGTGGTTAAAGGTGATGCAAAGATTACAGCTATTTACTGAATTATCTGTCTGTGAGACTACCCTCATATCTCTGCATATATTACCTTGAGCTTGAGTTTAAAGAGCGATTGCTCAGAACAAGGAAGTTAAAGAGGCAATTACATAATGAAATGGGCCATCAATTCTGTTCTTGGCCTTTTTCTCTTTGAACAGAGATGGCCCAGATATCCCTGGTTTAGCTGACCCAGTAGAAGTACAACTGTTTGTATTAAACTCTCCTTTATCAAGGGACTAAGAAGCTGCATGGGTCTGTCTGGCTTTCTATCTCTGCTCCGTAATTCAATTATTAATTACCCTTCCTCTCAGAGCAGCAGCAACCATTGTATTTACAGTGTTTCCATGGTGACCCTCGCCCATTTATAAGGTTTGTGTCAGTATTAAGACAAGACCTGTATTCAAATGGCCTCCATCTAAATATAGCAGTGTCTCATAATGTGAGGGTTATTACAGTGAAATTAACAGTGCTCAGTGCAGACTGGATTATATTACAGCTTGCAGTGGAAATGTTGGAAAGTCACTGTTTGGGTTATTTTGCACAGTTTTTAATTCCGATATTACTGATGTCAAACATTTACATTCCAGATTATATTTTACTTGACAAAGAATAAATTACATCATTATATTTTAAATAGGACTGGTTTAATCTACTAAACAGGTTAATAGTGTTTGCAAAGTAATTATACATCACAGCTAATTAAAAACTGTTTATTATAAGATATGTAATAATTCATACACTAATAGTTGTAGTGTTCAGTAATTATTCAGAGAAAAAAGTACTGTACAGGTAACTTTTTTTAATAACAGGACATAAAGCAGGAGACATACCAAAAATGACACAATTACTTTGAACTGTGTGTTAATTAGTGTAGGAAAAAGTATTTACATGACGTAAAATACAACATAACTATGTAGTGGATTAATGAAGGAAAGAGTATTATAAAGGATTTTGCTTAAATATTAACTTTATTAAGACTCTTTGTCTCTTGCCTCAGAGCTATGGCTCAGATCTATGCCTCTCTAAATACCATGTATGTTAAGCAAATATAAATGAAAAGTAAAAATTTTATGCAATATGCAAGATTAAAGTGGACCGTCAAATGTAAGAAAACATTTTTCACAATTTCATCACATATGATCCATGTTCATTAAGTCTACTTAGTTTGTTATTTTCTATTGTTCAGTTAAAAACTCATAATATTTACGTAAACAAGGTGTCATTAAGGCTTGTTTCTTTGATACCAATCACATATTTTCTTCATATTCACTGTATGTACTTACCTTTTTGTCTAAATAATGCTAACTGTAAATATGTGTAAGAGTTAATCAAATTATTTAACCTGTTACTGTGTTATTTCTAGGAAACAACCCATTTATTTGTTCACACAGTATTATCACTTTAAATACATTTAGTACCAATCAAACAAAATTTGAATTGTAAATACTGAACTGTACAACATCCGCAAGCAATAAACTAAACTAAGATGTACCTATAACTCTTTAGTGGACTTCTACACAGCATCAGCAGACAGAAAAACTAAGTGTACTCTCAGCAGCCCAAGTTTCTCCTGTGTTCTGCTCAACATTATGGCGTTAGTTTGTCCTTCTGGTGTGGAGAGTCAAAGAGTAAGATAGTCCGCGGCTCTTATTCGGGCCCAAACAGGACCCACACCTTCTGTCACAGCCTCCAGCCCTGGGCCCGACGGCAACCTGCTGCCAGGCCTATGCGTGCTGCCAGTTGTAGTTTTTAATTGGCCATCTGGGGAAAGCTGGATCTAGTGGCTGGATATTAATCAGTAAATTAACCCAGCCATAATACAGCTTCCTCCCAGTGGAAGCCCGGCAGCTGTGGGCAGAGAAAGAGAAAGCGAGTGCACGAAAAGAGAGATGAACCATAGGCTGGAGAGGCTGAAAAGGGAGGCTCCCGAATGGGCTGGCCCGTGATTGAACATTTCCTCTGTGTCCCTTGCCACGTTCCCCTGTCTGCAGCGCCGCTGACCCCCAATTTGTGCGACAATCACATGGAGGATTATCTCCAGCATGTCACTGCAGATGTCACAGGTACTTCCTCTCACTAAGGACAAAGCTGCAAATTCGGAGCTTTTCTGGCCCAAACTGACAGCTGTATTGAAAGCTGGAGTGATTGGAGGGAGAGTGCTCTACAAAAGTTCAGGGGGAGGTTACTTCTGCAAGGTCTTTCTGTGTAGGGAACTGTTGTGTGTGCAAGTATGTGTATGCGTGTGTGCATGTGTGTCATTAGTCTATTTGACTGACTGGAATTGCTGGTGGTCCCCAGAGTTAACCAATTAAAAGGCTAATGAATATACAACAGCTAATTATTATAAGTAAGCTAAATTATCATAATAGCCTGTGCTACCAGTTTGAGCATTGGGTTTGGACATCCTGAATTTGTTAGAGCACACATGCATTGCTACATGCTAAAAGAACAAATAATTATGCTTATTAAAAGACATCAAAATAAACAAGGTGATGTTATTATGATATTGTTAGTGGCATAGGGCTGGGAAATGTGGATAGAATTTCCTATAACATTGTATAAAATCCCATATACATACATACCTATAACACTGTATAAGTGATATCTGTAATACAGAATACAGTAAGAATTTAGATAGAGAAACCAGATCACTGGTTGTTGCTAATCTAGTGAATTAAATATCAAACAATTCAAGACATTTGTCTCAAGTTTTGCAAATATTCTCACAATGCAACTTACATTAAATAGGCTGCTACATCTTTATGGGTTGACAGAAGTTTGATGTCTTCCAGTATATATTGTCATATCATGGGTTTAACTGCAGAAGCCAGTGTCTTTTTTCCAAATAAAATATGAAGTGGATTAATATAGTTATACTAAAGAAAAAAATCCTTTTTAAGAAGAATATTCATGTTATTTCTCCTTAGCAACTCTCCAACTTGTATCACTCTGAACCACAGCAGTTCATGTGGTCCGACAGCATAGCAGCGTATGTCACAATACATCACAGGAAAGCAATGTCAACCACTGACCCCCTCTACCTCTTATATATTCATGCATAGCAAACACAAAGACTCAAAACCCGTACGGCATATGCCATCTGACCCTGCAGAGGGCTTTTATGGTGTGATGTCATCACGCCCCATTGTCATAAATGAACCAGCTCACTTCTCCGCCCGCCTGTCAATAAATTTTCAAGGGGCCTCAGTCATACGTCCCCTTCTCTACTGTGCTCTAGATGGACATGAAATAATTGCCATGCAAAGAGTCACACGTTTCCCTTTCTAATTTTAAGGGTCAACAGCATTTTAATACAATTTTAAACACACACACAGTGTTTTTTATGATGCATGTACAAGCGGGTTTTGATAGCTTAACCAGCCAAGCATGGTTAAAGAGAGAAACCATTGCAGCTGCTTCCAGGACCCACTTAATTTAGTCCCCTGACCCCAGTTCACCTGAGTCTGCATGGAAATCATAATGCAATTCAAGTGTGAAGAAAAATGATATACTGTGTATTTACCCCAAATATTTATGCAGGGCCTACTAACAGTCATGCTTACTCCTAATAAAGAGAAAGTGATGCCTTGTAACACTAGCAGTGCTGGGTTGCTCCTACATTGCCTGAGGCCATTGTTTCCTCCATTATCATTTTCATTGGATTCTATACCGGGCCGGTTTTCCACTGTTTACAGTGCCTGCCTCATATACTGTAGGCCTTAGGTGTTTTACAGAGACGTTTTGGATATTGAGAGATTTCCTTTAGAAATTTTGATTTTATTGTCAATAAACAGTCCACAGTGTTATATTATTCACTCAGAAGGACACATGTGGCAAATTCTGACCTACAACTACAGTCACCTTATAGGAAATCTGCCATCCACCCACAATAGAAGCAATACCATCCCCGATGGTACCCGACTATAAGGAAATAATTATTTGCTATGAGTGTCTGTGATTTCTTGGTGTTTTTTTTCTTCCCCTACTATATTCTCCTGTCCGCTCAAGGTTGCAGTTCACTCAAACTGACAGCTGCTGCGGGGGCCCAACAATGTGTCTATTGCTCAACATCCCCACTATCTGCTGACCTGATGATACCACGTGCTACCTAAGGGATGAAAAGCCAAGTTGGAAAACACAATAGGATGGAAGAGGGGGAAGAAAATCCTCTGTACAGTTACACCCTTGAATTGGATTGTTATTCTGCAGTTCAGTTCCTTAAGAAGTGTGTCAATAGCTATTAGCTCCCTAACAAGGGGATCAGGTGAGCCCTGTAACAGTGAAGCAAAGCTCCCTGAGGCACAATCATGTTCTATATTTCCAGTGAGGAGGTCTGTACTGTACTCTGGGTAGCAATCTTCCAGAGGCCTATTAGACTACTGTAGCTGTATAAAGAGTCAAGCAGAGAGGGTGTCTCATCAGTGCTGATAACAGGGTATCTGGTCAAGTCATTAGCTCTCCTCTTATTGAATTCCTCCAGCCAAATAGACCAAATGAAGCTAAATAAAGCTATAGATGGTGAGGAGCCTACAGCTCATTAATATGCTGCCACCTCGCTGCTCTCCTCTTCCTCCTCCTAGAGCCACACATGCCTTTCACTCCGTTCCCTCTTTCTCTTATTCTCACTTTCTCTCCTTTCATCCGTTGCTTCCTTCCCACTCTTTCCTCCTATGTCATTCTCAGCTCGTCTCCTCTACTCTACGTTTGCTCGCTCCCTCCCTCGCCTCCTTGCTTCCCTCCTCTCTCCTCCCTCACTTTCTCCTCGTCTGGGGGCCCTAATGGCGAGCATGTACAGCAGCTCTGACACCGTCACATCTGCTGGCAGAGAGGGTCTCTCCCTCACCACACAGCCTGCTAATGAGACCTTCCCCCATTTAATTAATACCATAAGAATTTTAATTCTGACTGAATCAATTTAATGTGATGTGATTTTGTCAGCTCTATTCCCCGAGTAAGGAAAAAAACAGAGCGGGCCCTGATGCTTATTACATACATCATTTCACGGGCCCTGCATTCCCTGCTGACTTAAACAAATTCTAATTAAGACTAATTAAAGCATCATTTATGAAAACGCTTGTGATAGTTATGCAAACATTCTGGGTGGGTATGCTCTGCATGATAATTACCCCCCGGTTTAAATTAAGACCTGCTCCCTGGCAATTATGCTAGCCACACACCAGCACCTTGTGGAAAACGTTCTTTATTCAATTCCTGCAATTAAATATGAGACCTGACTCCTGAACTATCCGCTCAGAATGCATTTTTATAAGAAGAAAAGGATGATTACGCATTGTTGTTTTTTGCCCTCTGTCAGGTGGAGTAAATGGAGCCAATCCACTGTTCTGAACTAGAGTTACATTGGGGTTAAAGTGATGATCATAAAGCAGCCAGTGGTGACTGATATGCGAGGTGACACCCGCTGCATCTGCTGAGGTGATTAGTCTGTGTTTTCTAGGTGAGTTTTTGTCACATTAGTGCTGGTTAGGCAGATGTGAGCAGATGCACTGTCTTAGATCTCCACCTCCGCTCACTTCCCTTGAATTACTTGAAATACACAGCATGCAGACAACTGTACAGTATGTTTTTGTGATGTGGCTTAATTTGGCTCTTTTCTCAGACCAGAGTTAACACCTTAAAAAAACCCTGTCTGATCTTAAAGAATACTTAAAGTTAGTAGCTCAGTGCATAGAGCGTGAGGCCACTAAAGCTAAGAAAGGGGACTCCAACCCTTAAAGGAATATAGGAAGGAACAGAGACAGAAAACGTGGTAAGTCAACCTGCTTTGGTGCAAAGGTGACAAACTGAATCTAATAATACATAATAATATACATATAATATACATAATAAAAAGCTCTTAAATCAACACATCATATCTTGGTTTATCTGCACAAAAAAGAAGAGAACAACAATGATTCTCAGTTTCACAGAGTGCTATTGGCAAACCTATAGAACTAGTGGCTGGGTAACCAGACTCTAGTGAGTTGCTAGCCAACCAAACTCAAAAAACAAAAAACACAAGACTTAAAGTGTTTTTGTGTTATTTGTGAGCTCTACTGGTGCTAGTTGTGTACCTTTGAAACTGTTTTTACTGAGTTCCAAGTTATCCCGCTGTAGCCTCATATTTCCTGCAAGTACAGTGCAATTTCTCAAAATGTCAAAGTATTTCTTTAAGCTCTTCTATGGAATTTTACAAATGCATTTATTTAATATGAAAATTTCTTTGAACTACATAATCAGATGTTGACCTCCACATTATGTATGATGCTGAGAAGTGGCGAAAGTATATTAGGTGAACAGGATTTTCCCTCTTTAAATGAATGTGCTGATACACTTGCTTATGTCAGCGAGCTGTTAATAGACATCCTGCAGAACGCTGCCTCTTTATCAGGCTTTTAGCAGGAGTTTACAGTGTGACGCCAGTGCACCTATCAGCTCTGTTGGTACGGCAGCACACTCCCAGCAATACATTGTTTCACGGAGCTGAGGACTGAGGCTATTCTTACTTTATTGGCTCTATTTAAAGCACTTTAGACATGTTAATGACCCTGAAACTGTAACAGTGCTCTATCAACAGAGTAACATGTTTGTCTGAGCAATAAACCCACCTGTCTTTTGCAGCTGTGTCTGATTTTATTTCATCAGCTTGCCACATACACAGTGATAAAAAGTAACTAAAAACATTAACTCAAGTAAAATTTTGAGGTACTTGTTTTTGAATATTTACATTTTCTGCTACTTTATACTACTACTGCACTACAATCCAGATGATAAAAGACTTTTAAGCTACTAAAATTTAGTTAAAAAATTAGCTAATTTTTACTAGCTTGTGAAGACCAATCACAACATTAAAACAGTTTTTATACTTTATATATGCATCAATCTTAATAATATACAGTAGGTGATACAAAACATTTTTTGAACAATATAACAGTAATGATAGGGTTTAGGCTGCAAAATAAGTACTTTTGATACTTTACATTTATACATGTATAAGTATTGTGATAAAGTGTTATTGCTATTTTTTTGTCAGTAAATTATCTGAATAGTTCTTCGATCATTGTACCACGGCTTTTCATGGCTTCCTATCATTATTCAGCTGGCCATTCATTACATACATCTTTCATGTCCAAAAGCTGCTCTACAAGATACTTTGTGTAGCTTCACAAATAAAACGCTGAACAGATGTGAAGCTCTATGTGAGGCATGGTAATTCATCATACTTTTAAATGCTTTTAATAAAGTTGTGGCTTCCCAGCGCTCAGATGGCTCAACGCGGTGGTGTTGTTTATGTGTTTGCACAACACTTATCACTTCTGTCATGTTTGTTTACTTTTCTCGGTGTGTTCGATTTTGGCAACGGCGCAGCATTATTGCGTTTTACTTCATGAGAGGCAGCTGGTTCAATAAGATGAGGAAAAAAAAAAACAGGCCGTATTCCCAAATCAGTTGCTGGTGAGGTTGAGGGAACTGGAGCAGCAGGGAGCAGACCCCGGTTCCACCCACGTCCTGTTTTACGTGCACTGCCTCTCCCTGTACATGCAGATGGCACAGCGCTCCCAGATTTCATTTGAGGTAATCAAATCCCTCCACTGCTCCCTTTAGAAAGGAGGAGTATTAGCGGCCATATGTCAACCAGATTTGTCAGATTATTCATTACAATTAATTGCTGTTCCACTTAAGGCCTTTAAGGCTGTGAATTGCTCCGAAATCTATTGCAAACACAAAAATTATGAGTAAAAGACTTTGGCCCTGTCATTCAAATTTCAGGCTGACCTTTAGCGGAGCCTGGCTTTTCTGAGGGAGTGCAGGAGAGAGAGCCTTTCTAATTGGTGTTTCTTCAGCCTTTTTTTTTTTTTATTTTCCATCTACAGGTAGAGCGTCTGTCTCTATTGACAAGGAATACAGGGAAGACTATTGTGCCAGTCCAGAGTGATTACAGCTACTGCCCACTGAAGTCCACTGCTCACATTTTGTTGCAGCACCCGCTCCACTAAATATACGTACATATTGGTTATATTCATATCTGCAATTTGTTTTGCTTATTGTTGGGATGCAGTAACACCATAGTTAGCTTTCTGCACACTATACACTGTCAACTGAATTTCAATGTGGACCTTTTTCGAAGGTTGGCTGCAAGGCAGCCTAATAGCCACCTGAATTAATGTGCTGTCCAAGGATATGAGCCATAATACTTTGGTGATTAATGTTTCACTGGTGCTCTGCTTCCATAGTTAGGCCTCAGACCCCAGAGATAAACTATTCACCACATACTCAAATCACATTCAAGCAACACACAGAATCACATTCAACTCTAAATCAAATTTCTTATTTGTGTAGTTTTGATTTTTTTTAAAGAGAAAAACCAAACCTGGCTAAAACATATTGATTTTAAATCTTATTAGCTCAAATCACACCAAGTAGTCCTTGAAGAAAAAGTCACAGCAAATTACAGCATTACGATTGACTATGATTATGATTGAAATCCATGGGGCTGATGATGTATTTTGGTTAATTATGGAGTTAAGGCACTAGAGGAGTGACTAAGCCTGTCTGATTGGCCCACTTAATTGTGCTTTATGAGATAGGGCTTACCAAGCAGGGCTTAGAGACTCAGTGTTAGGGCTGAAGTAGGAGGAGAAAATCTCTCTCAGGTCATATTACCCAGGCCAGAGTTAATGAGAAGGTGGAGGTAAGAGAATCCATCACCATATCAATCTGCGCCACCTCTCCTTTCACCTCCGCTCCAACTGTTTTTTATCTTTTCCACATTAATCATCGTTAGTATGATACAACATTGTCATGTTCCTGATTATATTAGATGTACATGGTTTATGTAGTTTTAGTTAGACAAGTAATACAGACAGGGGAAAAGCTATTTTGTATATAAAAGCTATAGTTTTACATTCACAGTTTATTTGAACGTAAATGCTATTATTGTGTATGATTCTGAAAAAACAGGTGGATCTATTGCTCATCATTAATCACAGACAAGAGGGTCCACGTGCCTCTGTCCTCTTTCTTATTGTACTCGACGGCTCAGGCTGCCTCAAGTGCCTCAGAGCAGCTCGATGTGATCTCGTATCCACCTGTATATTGGGAGAAGGAGGCGTTGAAATATTTCAGATTCTTCTCTATACTCATGGTGCTGGCGGATCGATGCTCTAAACGCCGGTTGCCTGGCCTCGTCTCATCACTGTACTCCTGCCGACTGACACATCCTCATTATATTACAATACGGTTGCCACTAAAGGTCATTCTCCCAGAACATAATCACACACAATCAAAACCACAAACTTCATATATCAAGAAGACAGTAAATAGCCTCAGGGTTTATTTTCTACTGCCACAGAAACACTTTTAGTCCATTCATAAGCTGACATTGGGGAGACTTGAATTAAGATCTGATGGCACATAAACACAATGCAGAAAAAAATCATTTTGGAGATAAGCAAACTCACTTTTTATTCAGAAGTCATAAATAAATCTTAATATTCATACTGCATCCCTGTACTTATCTATTTGCAGTAGTAGCAGCTAAAAGCTGGTATTTAAATCTGATATTCAGTTTAAAAGTCTTATTTAATGGAGACTTTATCAACCTTTTATCAGATTATTAGTCAGTAAAAGAGATGGCTGTTGTGTCCGAGCATACAATAATTTCCTTCCTCCTCCATCAGGAGTAGGTTGTCATAGAAAGAAGTGTCAAAGTTAAAAAAAAAAAAAGAGAGAGAGCGGAAACACACCCCTCTCCTCCATATTACCATAATGAGGAAAACACACTTAGTGGGCCATGACCTGATGTCATCTGATTATACCCATGATTAATGATATCCTTTTACCAAAACATGCCACTACTGTAACTGTCTGGGATTAAAAGCAGCAGATGGTAATGTATTCATGCTTTCAGTAATGTCTTCTTATATCCACTGTTAACCAATGCATGTGTGCATGTGTGTGTTTAAGAAATAACAGGATGCATTGTTTTTAATGGATTTTTTTCTAGAGGACATTTCATTTAGACTCTGGACTTTGTTTTTTTTTTATGAGCTGGATATAAAGTTATTGTGTCTCCATGCTATGTGTTATGAACTCCTTTCTGCAAGCCATAAATAGCATGAACAGCCAGCACCATCTGCTGTAGAATTACACCAATTCACTTCTCATATTAGCTCTTACATGTGCACATCGATATAAACCTGTTTTCTTTTCCTGTGTAGGAAAACTGTTTGATGTACATGCCATAATTACTTAGCAGTGTATGGTAAAATAACTGGTGTTGACACCCTCCTGCTCCTTTTTGGTGTGAAGATGATCTTAATAATGGCGCAACAGTATCCCATGAGAGAGCAAAAAGCTGAAAAGCTCACATAGCTTTAAAGTGTCTTGTTTTGTACTCAGACTCCAGTCTCCAGATACCAATGTCCAGTCGATGACTCAGTTGAAAATATTTTCCTCTGGTTTTTCCTCTGTCCAGACGCCATGTCAACAAAGCCCCCAGTGTTGCGGTGATGTAGGAGCTACAATGTCAGTCTGTCTGCTTAATTGCGAGTGGGATGAATGTTAATTTACTCAGTCAAGAACGCTCTTTGTAGCACTTTTATAGCCCAGAGGTGTAGATTTACATCTTAGGGATACAATGAGTTTTAGCTTGTACTAAAAGGGGGGTGATAGGGCCCACATTCCTCGACCTCCCACAGCATATTGTTCTATTGTATATGAACACCTCTCTGCCACAGAGCAGCCCTGGTCAGGGTAGGTGTTGAAGATGGAGTGATGTGGGGGGGCATCCTGACCTCTGTCTGAACTTGGGCAAAAGGCAACACTCTATATTTGCCCAGCCTTGCACGGTTGACTTCACTGAGTAGAAGTGATATAACTGTGCACAACATACCTGTCAACATGCCGCTGTTTCGTCTAAGCCGCAGCAGCTGGTATCTGAATGTTGCGTGTGCATTTAGTTTTATTTTAATCACTGAATTGCATCTGCAGTGCTATACTGTAATAGACAAATTGAATTACTGTTTGAACCGTTCAGACGTTGCGCGACTCTCAGGGAGATCTACTTCACTAGTACAAAGTGTAGCACTGTGTAATTATAAAGAGAGGTGGTCCTGGCCTCAGGGGATTGCTGCTAGATTTCACCAGAAAGGTTCCTGTGCACTACATGAATTTGCTCAAGAAATCCACCCCGCATTTGTGTATTGGGCTGTCAAAAAATTAAATGAAAAGTCATTCTAATAGGCGACCCCTGGCCTAGTTCATATTTCCTGTCAATTATGAAAGTATGAAGTCATGCATACTTATGAGGCATGGGCGGGCCTATTAAAATTCATAAATGATTTGTGTTTATACCAGGTTACTCTAAACCACTTAATTCCACGTGGTCATGTAGAACTAATGCTGCTTCCCACTGTATACCTTAAAAAAGGGCAGGTGCATTGTGTTCCTCCTAAATTTTAATAACATGATTTTCAATTTTACATTAAAAAACAAATTAACAAATCAGAATAGCTTTATTCTTGCTTTAATACTGACAGCATGTAACGGCATTTTCAGTTGTTTGTTTAAAGCTGCATTGGAGGAACTCTCTGGCCAACTGCCACTACAATGGGCTAATTGTTTTCTGGTAATTATACCTTCTTTACCAGCAAACGTTTTGCGGACCTCTTGGGCTCTTGTGTAACTCAGGTGTGTGTAATTACATTTCTTAAGGTCAACCTTTCACCAGGATGAATTAGTGAAATTGCATAGTTGACCACTTCAGGGCATGGATCCAAACGCAATTATCTTTGTTAATAGATCTGCTCCTCAGTGGTAGAAGATGATTCAGAAAGCTGACTGACAAACACAAAACATGTTACATATTGTAAAGTTGTTGTCTAATGTTATTTTTTTCCATGTGAAAATCATGAAGCTGAGCCAAACTAACTGTCCTGTTGTTACTCCAAATTAAGTGTTTTGGTATTTAATCCTGAATGCCAGCATAAATACTGGCTTGAAATACACAAATACTTGATGTGTTTTCTCTCCACATGTGGGGCCTAGTGCGAGATATTGATCAGAGCATATCCTGGTCAATCAGACTAAATGATTGCCTATAAGCCCCTGGTGTCCTCCTGCTGGCTGGAAGGCATGAGGGGGATCCAGAGGAAACCAAATTATAGGCAGCCCAGATATGAGCTGCCTGGCCACTGATAGTTCCCAGCAGCCTCGTGGAACTGAGCAATGCAAATGTACAATAAACAGGGCCTAAGCTGGTGGAGGTCTTTCAATCACACAGGGGCAATAGTTCAACCCCCGCCATGCATAATCCCAGCCTTGAAACCCCTGGGACTCCAGCCTCCAACCTGCTCAATGGCACAAAGATATTAGATAGCCATATGTAGATTCACTAGGTAAACAGACTCTCATGATAACACAATATGCTCTCTTTTCTACCAGGAATATATTTGAAGCTAAGTTCTGCTTTCTTCTGAGGAAAGGCTCAAATTGAAGGCTTAGCTTTGCGCCATCAGAATTCGATGCAGCTGTTTGCTTTGTTTAACGTCCTTGATATATCTCTTGCTGAGAAGAAATTGGTATCTCTTCTTTGTGAATTAAGTTGCCTGGGTGTTTACACTATAGAGCGGGCCGGACTGAAGAGTGGCTGATAGAGGGCCTGTTGAGGAGGGGGTTGAAGTGTGTTTAGACGCATGGTAAAAAGATTAAAACAAAGCTTGCTGAAACTGAGAACACGGGAAAGCGAGAAGGTAGAAACTGTTGTTTTTTTGGATGCTGAGATGCTGATTTTAGAATCCAGTAATCTAATTGCAACTTAAACTATTTTATTCTAACAAGCTGATGATTTCACTGACATCTGGATAAAATTCATCCTTTGTTATCTTGGGACAGTATTTGACATTTATTGTGGACTTCTTTCCTCAATGTTTCTGCTCATAGGGGTTTATCCCTTTCTGGGACATGTTTATTCACTCTGTCATTCACTTACATGCACATGCAGTGTACACTAAAAATCATTCACACACGACCACGCAAGCTGGCCTGTATGAAAACATACACATTCACAGCCTCTCTCTTTGACACATTCATCCACCAGAGAAGCCCATATGGAGATAAATGACACACACACACATATACAACAGGACGGGTGTCTGTCTATATGTGGGGGAGGGTACGTAAAGACAGAGGGTAGGAGAGTAGGATGGGGTGGAGGGTGATGAGGGAGGTTGGGGGCTGTTGACAGTGTTCTCCAGGTCTGTGTAACCCCCTCCTCCCTCCCTCGCCAGCGGCTCAGCAGTCCCAGCAGGAGCCACTCCAGCCTGGGGAGAGGGTCCTTCCGGCCAGCGGGGGCTCCAGTGGGAAGGAGGGGGGCACAGAGACAGAAAGAGAGCGAGAGACATGACACGGGCCACTTTAGGCTTGCATCACATGATCCATGTGAAAGGAGGCGGCTGATGAGGAGCTGACACGATCATCCTGTTCTGCCCATCCATTATGTCAGACAGAGTGAAGTGACAGGAGGACGACGTCTTCAAAATCGAGTAGATCAACCTCTTTTTGTTTGCAACAAATGTAGTAGAAATAGCCACAGGAGTCCCAGACAGGGTATGGCTAAGTTGTTCTGAAATAGCTCTGCTCTAATGTGATTGCCAGTTTCCTCACTTCTAATTGCTTTTAGAGTTGATTCTTTGAATTTCAAACCTATACCATTGATTCTTCTGTTCAGTATATCTGCGCATTTGCTGCTAATGATGCCTCTGAGGTACATTTTATTTTGTCACAGATACAGTGCTGTAATTAAGTGGCTCTCAGTCCTGCTCCTCAGTACCCAGAGCGCCGCTTGTTTTCGGTCCTACTAGATACTTAATTTCATTCAGCTGGTGTTCAAGGTCTAAATCAGTCCCTGATTACATGACAAAAATGAAAACCAGCAGGGCTCTGCATCCAAAAAGGACCAAAAATGAGAGCAACCGAAAATCTCTCTGCACAGTAGAAAGCAAAATGCAAATCAAATCATTTAAAAAGATGTTAGAAAAAGTCAAAAGTTTGTCAATTTAAAAGAAACAAACTTGTCCGTAGGTGAGTTGCAGGCATAACGAGAGAAGCTGGAGGCTGTAAAATGCATGTGAGCCTGTTCAGAAATGTAAGCACTTGTGAGTAAGAGATGATAATGATAGGATAATAGGAATCTATTAGTCCTTCAGTTTTTGTATGCCTAATAATTAGATTAATTGAATGACACTCATTTAGAGAAAATGAGGGACCCAGTGGTGTTAATTCAACCTGTGTTTCCAGATGCTCATTTCTAAACAGCTAAGCGAACTACCTAATCATAGCCCACCATCTGGGAATTCCCCTCCAAGGCAGCAATAGGAGATGGTGCCATAATACGTTTTAAAGACATCGACTGATGGTTGCCTGCAACTAAACATATTGAAGCTGCCGTTTAGCCTCTCCAGCTAACAAATAGGGGGTAAAAGTGAGTGCCTTGATTATTAACTCCCCGTTCATTTAGGGCACCTAATGCTAATTTCTGTCTTTTATATGAAGGTAAATAAGGTCATTATGGTTGTGTTAATGATTAGCATATCTCACAGGTGTAATTCTCTGGGAGTATTGCTCTGAGACTCCTTCAGTAAAAATCACTCAGTGCCATGCCAACAAAGATGGGAGACTGACTAATTTATCCCCAAATTTGCACCATGTACAAAAAATCATGCAAATGAACTGGGTTCTCATTTGGAAGACACAGCATTTGGGTGACATTAATCAAAGAAAAATATGCAGACAAAGGTGACAGTAATCCCAATACTCACGCATAAGTGGCACAGCTGTGATTTCGCTCACTGTATATTTGTACAGTACCTGCATGGACTGGAGCAAAAATGGAAATTCTATACATTATATCAAACCACCTCCTCTCATTATTTTTATTTTAGCTCACAGTGATCAAGTGGATATGGACTTCAAAAAAAAATTCACACTTAGGTGTTCATGCCTTCCAATTACAATAACGCAATTACAAGTATCTGTTGGTTTTTCCATTATCACTTAAAGCAAAAAAAAGAAAAGAAAAAAGAAATCCAGCTTGTCAAGAGAGAGGAAATCGGAAATCTTGTTATTTGAAAACGAACATGTAGGGTTTTTTTTTGGCTGAGATAAGACATAAGGGGCTTGACAAAAGTTGAGGGAAATCAAACAACGTGATGGTTAAAAGCAGGAGACGTGTCAAGATAAATAGCACGGGTTCATATATGTTTTTCAGTCTGGTTAATGATGATTAATATAGACAAGTGATAATCGTAATTATCTCCATTGCCTCTTGCTCTGTGCACATATGCATCTTCATTAGCTTAGTCAGCCTATGGGTATAATATGGCCATATACAATTCCTTGGAGTGTGAAATTTCCCAACAGTCGTCTATTCGTGTGCTCGCGTGTATGTGAGAACAGTGCAGTGCCACAGCCCAGGCTCACCTAAGCTCTCCACTGAGTTGTAGTGCAACGTAGCCTAATCCCCCAACAGAGCCGTCAAGCCAGCCTGCAAACAGAGCTCACTGCTGGCTCTCTCTGTGTGGAGGGAGCAAACCAACATCATAACAAAGGGTGTTTATGGAAAAATAGATGCTGGCGCAGCCGACCAGAAAGGGCTTAGCAGTGAACAGACCCCGCTCCCACCTTTATCCTTCACCGTTCACATTGAAATGCAAATATCAAGGCAGGGTTTCCACCCGCGTGCCACTCACAAATTGAAAAGCAGTTTTTATCTATGCAAATGCAAGCATGGTAATTGAAGTTAATCAATCAATGCTAGCTTTCACTAAAACCTTGAACATGATTGAATAAAGTAATTATCATTCAGGAGAAAATGATGAAGTTGTAGACAGCATGAACCTTATTAAAGGAGGATTTTGAGTCACAATGGCTTAATTTAGCCAGCAGCCCCCTCTGTGTCTTCTTCCTCTTCTCCTCTCTGTCTCCGCATCTCTTTCTCACTCCTCACTTCATCCCTCTTTTCTTCGCTCTGTGACTCAATCTTGTGTGAAGCATTATAGCTCACAGTTAAGAATATTTTAAGGCGGTGTGAAATATGCCCGACTCAGACCACTTGTGGTACAAAGCATAAGGAGCTCCTGATGGAAGAATTTATTTCATATTTAAAAGTGAATTACTTTTCTTCCCACCATTGTGACGAGTAGAAACAGTCACATTTTGTGCTCTATTTAAGACATGACAATCATGCACCCCTGTAGACCCAGTTTGTGCCTCACATAAATTACCATTATGTTCAAATCACAGAGCTAAGCATCAGATTTTCTGAAAACATGATTGCCTGGTGAGCTTTGAAAAACCTAGAAAGTCGTTTAATAACACTCACAACTGTTTTGAGGACTTTTCTAATCATTTGGACAAAAAATAATCTGTTTGATTGTTTTTTGCAAAAATATAACTTCTATGTTGTTGAGACTGTGACTTTACATTACTTTTCTTAACCAAATAACCGAAAATGACATATGTCTTTGTTCTTTTTGTAAAACACAAGCAATATAAATGTGTTTTTTATATAAAAGTGTAAGAAATATCATTTAACAAATAGCTGCAACTTCATAAACAAATTAAAGATCTTTTTTGACATGCAGCAAATGTGACGTTTTTTTGTTGTTTTTTTTTTTACCTAAGAGTCCTTGATAATTCTGTAAATACCTTGAGAACAGCTGTAATTGTTGATGATGAGCAACCTTCAGGGATTGCTGGATAATTACTTTTTCGACAAATCAGATAGCTTTGCTCTGTGATCCTAACGCCAAATGTAATAGTAATACATGAGATGCTTCTACCATGCTGTATTTAACTCAGCAGGTATATTGCAAAAATAAGCCACTGAATGAGCACCAAGGGAGACATGTTAAATGCAGACCTTGAAGAAAAGTACTGTCCCCTCAGAGCTTATCCACACTGACCGAACCCGAACCTTCTCTGATTCACACTCAATGTATGTGCTCTTTGAGGCTAAAATGACACTTGTACATAATTGTTGAGATTGGGTATAGGAAAAAAAAGAGAGACATCAGTGTCAACCATTTTCAAATGAAGCCTCTCCCCCACCCATCCACCCTAGCGTCCACCTGTCAGCCTCGACGGTGGTAATTGAGACTTCCAGTGTGCTGTGCCCGGCTACCTTACTGTGGCTCTCCTGGCTGCTCTCCCCATGGCAGGGCTAGTTAAAGGCCTCTTCGGTTTGTCACAGAGTTTAATATGCACCCTACATAATTATGCAGGATTCACAGTGCTATCAAACTGCAATTCAAATTAGTTCAGGATTAAAGGCACAGAACAGTACTGGTTCCTTAATTGCATTGTACTGTGCTGATCACATTCAAATACCCATTACTCATTCCCTCTGCGGAGCAATAAGTCAGAGGGATTAATACTGAGGCAGGTGACAGGGCCAAGCCATTAAAAGGCAGTTATGCAGAAAGCATGGCTGGTTTTATTCACGTTAATGAAATCAGCGAAATGAAACTGTAATAGATTTATCAAAGCTCAGATGGATTTGCAGTAAATCAGTTTGATTCAGGCAATCAAACTGGACAATGGAGATAGTTTTCAGCTACAGCAGTGGATATCAGGCAGCAGCATGTGAGAAGTGCTGATATTCTTCTTGTGAGGATTTGGTGAACACCCGGTGCCTAGGCCCTATTCCCAGAGCTGGGCCTGCTCATTTTTGTCAGCTAAATGGTGCCAGTGACTGATAAAACATACTGCCTTCCAGTTAAACACCATATTCTTCTACCCCCTTCTCTCATCCCACACTCTGCCTCTCTCCCTCTCGCTCTCCTCTTGAATTTATGGACCGTGTGTTGCTGATTCTGGCTTGTTATACAGTGCACAAGCCCATGAATTAGAACCTAAATTCACTTACATCAAACGGATTAGTGTTGAAATCCATCCGTCTGAGCTTGTCTCATGGCACAGGGCTTCCAGTAGCTGTCCAACACAGGATGCTAGCTGGACAGAACTGTAGAAAAATAAAAACATATTCACTAATTTGGAGGAAATTCTCAGATTAAACATGGTTTGTTTACACTTTTCTTTAAGTGACCCAGTTTAGCATTATAAGCAGTGTATGGGCATCTAAAAACACTATATTATGTGGTCATAAGCAGATATTAGGACATTTTAAAGCATTCATTTTCTAGTGTAATTATCTAGTGTGTATAAACAAACTATTTTATTATACTTAATTTATAACCTTTACATATTAGTTTCAACAGTAGGAGATATGATTATGATTATGTATGATTAATAATAAACTTTTACAAACCATTTATTAGATGTTTTAATCTAAACAGGGGTCTTAAGAGAAAGTCTTACCTATAGCTTAGCACGTTATCTAAAAAAATTAAACTGTTTTTCAGTCAGAAATTGAATTGTCAGGAGCAACAATTGACAAATCAATAAGTGACATTTTGCATTCAGTGGAACACACAGTCTGTGGGTGGTTACAGCAGAGAATTACACCAGCCATGCCAGTTTTTTTCCCCCAAGTCCTGCTTTACACTTTTTCAATGCAAAAATGGTTAAATGACCTGAGCTCAAATGACATTATTTTTAAATGTGTTCTTAATGAGTCGTCCACTGTACAGTATAAATTCCAATTACATCCAATTAACCCCAATCAGAAGCACCTCATCTCTAGCCTCTTTTTTTATTTAATGGTTCGCTGCAGCTTCAACCATTGATTAGGCTGAATGAGCAGCACTACTAAATGACCACCTTGAAGGAGACGGGAGCTGTTAGCCTTAATAGAGACAGCCCGGCCATTACACCTCTGTGTGCACAGTCCCCCTCTTTTAACAGGCTAGATCAACTTTTATATTGGGGTCTGACGCGTCTCTATCCAGGTTGATTTTGACTTTAGCCCATTTGCTTCAAGGGAAAATGTTAAGTAGAAACCTCCCATCCATGAACACTAGCCCATTATTTTCTAATTACAATGCATTTAGGTCCTCCAGTAGGCATGCATGATTATACACAACGCCATTTGAATGTGTACACAATGGAGGTGTTTTTGAAGCAGTCATGAGGCCAAATGTTATTGTGTGAAGAGTCACGTGTGCGACTCATAAATACATTCATTACAGACAAAGTTAAGAGAGATAAACATGAGATGCTCAAAAAGTTAAAATATGCTGCTAATAACAACCACTGGCTACCGTCATTTATTCCAAAAGTGAACACAGCAGCTTATTTTATTTCTCATTGCTTTGGTCAGGATCAAGACAAGACTCAGCTGCAACAGAGAGAGAGAAAGAGAGACAGTGAAGATTAGAAAATAAAAGCACAAATCCATTCAACATGAAGTATCCTCGAGTGTTATAACTGGCAGCAGACGCTCGGATAAGCCCTCCCACATACTCGGTCTTGAGAATTTCCCTGTTTGTGTTCTTTTGAGGAGTTTGCATTGCATAATACCCACGTGGCTAGCCACAACAATCTGTAGATTAAGCCCAACAAAAGTGTGCATTAGAACTCCCTGGCTTAAACAGTTTTATGAGTGCATTCAAAATACAATTCCCTCATAATTTGAGCTTTGTAAAAAAACAAAAAACAGCGCTCGTTTCTTAATGAAAGAACCCATAGTCAACGCTGGAAGTGGATTAACCAGAGGAGAACTAGAGATGCACAATAAGTCTTTGAAACAGCCCTCATATACAATTGTCACAGCAGAGCCAAACATATGAAGCCTTCCTTTTGACAGTGTGCATAAGAAAATAATTGCTTTATTTATAGATGGTGTGAAATTAAGCACACTTAAAAGCCCGGGACAGTGTGATTTAATCAACCGCCTTGATTCATGCTCACAATTCACATAGCAACTGAAAGCGGGCGGTATTAAATACATTCCCTTATTACTCTATAAATGCAAGTGGCCAAGCAGACAAAACCCAAGTAATAAATTAATAGTAATAAAAACACCAACTGCACGGACAGATAGAGAAATTAAAAGCCAGCATCAAATACAACATGCCATTCAGCTTAATAAAAGGCAAGACAATAACATTTCTTGGAACCAATCACATGCACCTACTGTAGGATATTTAAACACATTTAATGTTGATTTGTATCTCTTTTAGCATTGACTGAATTGATCTAATAAATATCAGGCGTTTAGAATCCTTTTGGGAGGGATAATGCACTAATTCTGATGGCAGAGAGTGAAGAAAGCAATTATTTTCTAATTACCCCTTGAGGTCCAATTGCATTAAAGGGCCAGTTCACCCAAAACACAAAAAATATGTTTTCTCATAGCAAAATACTGATAGAAAGAAACAGAGAGAGGCTCACCTGTATCATCCTTATAAGTACTTTTAAAATGCACATGAAAATAACTTTCTTGTTGAGACATGGCAGCTTATGCATTATTTAAAAATTTAAGTGGAGGGACATATTTATATCTTCTCTATATGGACAGCATTGACAGAGCTTATAGTTTTTTGCTGCCACCACACAAATATAGGGATATATAGGGAACTTTTTATGGATGTATATAGGGATGTTTTTATGTATGTATACATGCTTGTCACCTGCTGACCTCTCACTTAATGTGTTGTTTAATGCAATGTGTAATTTTAGGTTTAATGCAAACAGGGTAGACCCACTGCTGAGTAGGTTAAGCTCAGTCAGCGGGCATCAGGCAGTTTTTTAGTACATCAACTAGGACCATGCAGGAATTTAAAAGCTTTATGCTGAAAAGCTCACATATAAACACAAATATGAATGATACTCATCACAGTCAGCCTTTATGGTCTAAAATCTGTTACACACACACACACACACATACACACACACACACACACACACATTTCCTCGTGTTAGTTCCACACTGTCTAGAAGTCTAAAATTACATTTGTGAAAAAAGAGTAATAGAAAATGAAATTCACTGATGTGTTGGCTTTTTTATTCATCACTTTCACAACGTGGTAAACCTCCTCCACTGCTATCGTCTGCTCCAATTATATAGCATCAGCATGATACTTTGTAACACTGAGGGACATACAGTAAGTATACAAGGTTCCTCATTTAAAACCAGAAGTTCAAAATCAAAAGCTCTCCTAATTACTTCGATTTCACTAGAATGTGTCATCAAAATGTCAGAGGCCTCCACACTTTAAGCACATCTTGCTAAGGCTTTAGACATCTCATACAAGTAGAATCTACTTATGACAATGACAGCCCATTGCTGATTAAGTACTGTACGAAGAAAGTATATAACACAGAGCACCCTCTCAATTCAACTCTGTAAGGGAGAGGTCTATAGGATTTTATATAGTATGTATATGTAAGTGTACAGTGTGCCCATTTGGACAGTGAGTGGAGTACATCTTTGAGTGTGTGTCCATCTCAGGTCTGAGGATGGCTTGAGATTCCCATGACCTCGTGCTTCACTAGCAAGGGCCTTATCTCTGGAGGGTCAATTACCATTCGCTTTTGCTTGATCTTGTTTGTTTAACTTGACACAGTGAAGAAAGGCCTGACATTGACCAGAATCCGCTGCATTAATGTGTTTCATGTTCTGCATTCATCATTGTCACCGAGCCGGAGAAGACTGCCAGTGTCACGGGAGGACAGGAGAGAAGAGGGTGTGTGTGTGTGTGTAGTGTAAAGAGACAGCAGGAACGAAACGTGTGTAGGTGGCCGTGAGGTAAGCACACAAGTCATTTCTTACCTTCATAACAATAATAAATATTTTCTTCTTTTTTTTTACCTTTAAGAATTTATGTAGTCACACTTTTTCCTTCAATACTCTGTTTCATCTATTTCATGTCACATATTTAAACATGCATCTTAAAATGTTTGGATTGTATCGGATCATTAGTGAATATACTTTAAAATGAATTACAACTTTTTATAATAAAAAAAAACTAAAAGAAACTGTCAAAGCTACAAAAAATACCACTGTCCAAACTCAATGATTCAAATCTCTTAACTGAAAGAAATTATTCAAAATGTGTTTCATAATTTTCAGGAGGGTTTACAACATACATTCTTATATGCAGTAGATTAACTTGATCTGAGTTAAACTCACAATTTCACGTGGACCTTGAGAGACAATAGTACACATGTTGTTGTGACGGTTCACAACTCCACCTTCCTGGTTCAATGCACAATGTGTGATGACAGGTGAAAACTTGTAAATGTAATTCTCAAGTGATCCTTCATATATGAGCTCTACTGTTACAGCCTGTGGACAGCTAATTCAGGGTTTAGATCACAGTATGTCTCATACTCCCTCCTGGTCACCTCTGACGTAATTTGTCACCACCTTCACAAGAGCAAGGTAAGAGTTCATAACACGGTTCTTTCTTTTGTTCATCATTTGTATGTACTATAGCCTATCAATTAGTGTGAATTCACATATTTTAGATTAGCACATGGTCTGTTTTCTGATATATAAATTGACTCAGGTATTTTGTTTCTGTTGTTGCACTTTACTGTTACCTATATGTTCATATAATTAAGTATGCATGCTCAGCCCAACATATCCTTTATTAAATTAAATCTATAAAATAAAATAATAATACAATCTATGTTTCTTTTATGCTTTTGCTTAAACCAGCCTTAACAAATATTTTTCCACTTGAAAACAAGCTGTAAACACGGAACTGACTTATTATAACGTTAGCTTTTATTTGAATTAGGGTTTTTGGTACCTGACAGTGTAGCTCCATTTACATCTGGTATTAACTTGTGATCTGTATCTGGAGAGTATCTGGATAGTGACATCTGATCCATGAGTCTTTGCATTTACATCCTGTATTAAAATGAATTCTCCTTACTACAGTTGTGCCCAGATATTTATATGCAAATTAGCTTGGCTGGGAACACAGTGCGTCACGAGTGAGGGTCACCAAAAGATGTCATTCATTTAACTTTTTGGTTGCTAGCTACTCTTACCACTTATAGCTTTTGCCGAGCCTACCTTTAGTTAGCAGGAAGAGGTGGAGTTAGAAGATCTTTCAGCATTTTATATACTATTTTTTATATTTTTATATTTTATATACATTCTGCATGCATTTATACCTTGCATTAACTTGTGTTTTACCTCATTCAAATAACTAACCCTGATTACATTCTTTAGTGTAAATGAGGTAAGTCCAATGCTCATTCCTCTTTTTGCTATGTTTGGGTCTCCACCACCTCCGCTGAGGTAAGTTTCTGGCTCTTAACTGCTAAATTCTTCACCACGTTTCCCAGATAGTTGCTAACCATGCCTTTCTGCTGTCTGAGCATAGAGTGTATGCTGCATGCTGCTTCTGGAAACACATGAGAGCAGTGAGAGTGAACCAAAACAGTGAAGTCGTGAAATGGAAACAAAGGGGCAAGAGAAGTAAACTGAAATGCTCAGCTGAGCTGAGGAAAACTGCATCATTAGGAGCTAATTCTCTTTGTGTCTCTTAAATCTGTAGTTTCAATGAGCAGATAATAGTGATATATGGAGCACCTATAATGTCGCTTAAGTGAAAAAGAAACCATGGTCGGTTCGTCGTGATCTCCTTTAAAACCTCTAGATTAACACAAAGTTTATAGGTATTTACAACTACTGCTGACACTTTTCTCGTAAACTCTGAAAACATGGCCAACTGATTGCTGTCGGAAGACCTCAAATGTTTAAGTGGAAAACATCAGAGACAACAACGGCAAAAGTGAAACTGGGATGAGAGGCTGCGTGGTGGAGCACATCTCTACAAGTCCTAAAATCTTTGGTGGGAGGTTAAATGCAGATTTATATAGGCATTTCATATCAGAAATGATGAAAAATTCTTATGAATATGTCTCTTCAGTATTTGCTGTTGCTGAAATGTGTTTAATTTAGAAATTGTGTTGACAGAAACTCCCACACAAGGCCCTACAGCAAACCCACAGCTCAATTAGTAGTGCAGCAGGGTTCACCAAAAGAGACCTGTCTCTGACTGAATCTGTTTACAGGTAATCCATACTCTTCTTATCAAACTGGGGTGAACAGCCTCAAACTAACAACAGAACCAGAATATAGTCCCATTTGTTATGCCCCAGTGGCTTAGGCACACTGCTGATTGAATGTTCCCACTGAAAGGTGTTAAAGCACACTCTCACTACAATACCACAGTGCAGGGTTGTGACCTTTTAATGACTTTTTCATTACATACTGTGTAAATTTCAGGAACAATTTTTGTCAGTGTCAAAGTTGACTTTCATTGACAAACAGCATGTCAGGTATGCACATCCAAAAAAGCTTCTACATGTGCTGAAAGCAAACTAAAGGTAGAAATCAGAAATAAGATCTTTACTAGAAAGCTTAACTAGCAGTTTGAGTGAGCAACATTTCTGTTTGCCAGAGATCTGGGTCATTTATTGCCACAGACAGAGGAACACTACTGCCAAGGACAAATTTGAGCAACCTTACACGAGAGTTTTCCTTTTCAGGTCTCAGGTTTCAGGTTTCTGTCTACTTTTACTACACTTCATTTCAGAGGAAAATGTTGTACTTCACGACCATTATTTGACATCCCTGGTTACTTAACAAATTAAGCTTTTTTACAAAATTCATCATGATGCTTGGCACCAAATTAATTGGCAACTATTTTGAAAGTTTTTAGGTAACATGTCACTTTTTTAGCTTCACAAATGTCAGAATTTCTTTTCATGTAATTTTATTTTAAATAATTTTTGTATTATTGGTGAGACAAAACAAGCAATCTGACACAAAATCAATTGATAATTGGAAGAAATATCAGCAGATTAATCCATAATTAAAATATTATATTATATTATTATATTAAAATATTGGCAGTCTGATACAAAAACTTGACCAACATCGACCAAATAACATAACCTGCTTTACATATGCATGAGTAAAAATGATCTAATGATATGATTTATAATAGGATTAGCAGCCTTTTTTTTTTACTTTGCTTCCAGTACATTTTCCTTATTATACTTATATACTTATACACTAAAGTAGCTTTCTCAATGCAGAACCTTTACTTGTGACGGAGTAGTATTACTACTTTTACTTAAGTAAAGGAATACTTCCTCAACCACTTGTACAAAATGTGTAATTTTGGGAAGGATCGCAGGAAAAAAACAACATGGATGTTCTGTTCCTGTTAACATCTGGAGTCTTTTTACTGAACCTGAGCGTCATGGTTACTGAGCTAAAATGGGATCATCAGCACAGGGCTCCTATGAAAGGAGAGACATCTAAAACCTCTCCAGTTCTCATAAAGGCACACCAGAGAAATAAATACGAGCATGTATGCATCCACACACACACACACGCACACACACACACACACACACACACACACACACACACCTCTGGCAGTTTAAACCTTTTGTCAAAGTTATCAGTAGACCCACTCATTGTTGACAAGTAGGAGAAATATTCTCATGTTTACAATTTACTTAAGTGTGACTAGAAAAATCATGACGCTTGTATGATAGTTGTAGAGAGTTGGTTTTGTAAGGATTAGAAATACCCTATTTGGTCAACATAGAACTATGTTTCACTATAAGTTCTTGTGTTTGGGATGTCTATGTTTGCATGCACTCTGGGATTATTAAGCATTTCATAATCACAGAGTGACATAATTTGTCGACTGTTTCAGACTTTTGAGAAAAAGTAATCATGGTAACTTCTTGAGACATGACATGATTTAACTTTACACAGAACTGAATTAAATGGCAAATTCTGTGTATATTTATAATACATTGTACATGTATGATAAATTAAAAACAAGAAGAATTATTGTTGAGCTTAGAAGAAAGGCAATCTAAGATAACAAAAACAAGATTAGAGCCGCAAATAACAGTTATTTTCTTAATTAATCTCCTGACTATTTTCTTTGTTAATGTATTGTTTTAGTGTAGATAGTAAAGTCAGCAAAACATTATAAAAAGCTGAAGATATTCTTATCATAATCTTCTAGAGCCCAAGGTGACTTCTTTGTTTGTCTGACCAACATTGTAAACCTCAAAGTATTGTATTTACTATAACGTACTACAAGGTACACTACAAGGTAAACCAACAAATTCTTTCATTTAAGAAGCATAAAACTGAAATGTACTCAAATATTTGAAATCTAAGTGACTTAAACAACTGTGTGACAACAATTAATTATAAAAGTTTCTGCTACTAAATATCTTGTGAATTTTCATTGACCCTCACCTGTTCATCTAAAAGAAAGAAAGTAAAAGGACATGTTTCAGTGCTCAGACAAGCTCTTGTGGTGCAACTCTACTTCCTGCATGGACTCATGGGGGAAGGCCACCCTGGTCATTCAAGTTAACATGCAGTTTTATCATACAAAGTCTGCTTTACCACTGTGAGTGCGTATATAGTGCTGGTGGGTGCTATGGGAATCTTAACCTTAATCTGAACAGTGTTAGTGGTGGACATACTGAATACTGTGGGGTCCAATATTTTAGGTTTTTAGTTGAAGCAATATGGAAATTTGTTTATAATTGTTTTGAATAAAATGTATGAAAATTAATATGAAAAAACAAGCAACACTAGATTTTAAAAATCTAATACAAAAACCTCTCTGAACCTCTGAGACATACAATCTGCAACGTATACTTGAAAGTTCTTAAACAAGAGCAGTTTCTTTCCCATAAAGGTGCCGTGAGGAATGCAAGGACAGCAATCAGATCCACATCTCGGCCACAAGTAAGATGACTTATTAAAAAGAGAATGACAGGAAGGGCAAGGTTTCAACTAAGCTCAGCAGAACCAAACCATATCAAAAGTACTACTAGGTAGAGCGCTAATAATAGACCAATACAAACAAAACTCCTGACAGGAATAGAAAAATCAAAACAATGCCTATTTAGTGCTCATGCAGGCAGTGTGAATGGCTTTTGTGTGGTGCTTATTATTGCAATCTCAGTGTAGCAACGGTACAGAGCAAATCTCAGTAATTAACCTATGGTAATGACAAAAGCCAATTTATGGCTCTTAAAGATCAAATGTATCTGGGTTAATGTGAGGTCAATCTAATGCATGTGCTGGAATAGCGGTGCTGGAATTGAGGGAGCTGCTTGGGGAGAGGTGTATTGGGATTACTGCCAGTGTGAATGGTGCTGTCAAAAACATCCCTTCTAAATAGACAGTAATGCACAAGCTGGTGTCAGGGGTAATTTGACACAGAAACAGTACACATTGTGAACACATTTGTACACCAGATCACTGGTCTTTATAAAGTACACTGAGCCAAATAGAAGGCAGATCAAACTGACATGTTTTGGGTTTCTGAGTAGATTTGAGAGAGTCTGTGTTTACTATTGACCATGTTAATTTTGTGAAACCTGAGGCATCAGCTCACTTTTGTTTTTTTTTTTTGCATGCTTTGTTATGAGCTACACAATTCAAGGAAGAGCCTGCATGTTCAGGAAGCCCAGTAGTGTCTGCCACAATGGCTCTGCATACTGTACATGAGCCCCATTGCCAGAGCAGGAATTTAACAACCTAAAACCTGGAGATTCCCATAACCTGAACTTTTACAAACCAGTGGGGCTTTTGTCCTGTCCTGTGTTTCCAATTGTGGGTGCAGTTGTGCCAAAACTAGTGCTGAATTTTCTTTCATATTCACATGTATTTAGATTTAAATGTCACGATCCTAACATTAATTCAAGGGTGAAGTGTGGTATGGCCATTTTTTGATTGTGTGAACTGGTTGGCCCAACTTGAAGACAAGAGTCAGGATGGGAACCAGACCAGCTCCCAGCACACTCAAGAGCTCCCTAGTTTGTTAGCTGCTCCATTCTGTACAGCCAAGCTGCCTCTTGTACCACTATCTTGACTTAGAGGATGGGAGGGTGCAGGGGAAGCATCTGACTCATCATTTCTGAAGGTCTGCTTTTATTCAAATGAACATTTTGAGTGCCACAATTCCGCCGCTAGGTGTCTCACATCAAAAGATGCAGTCTAGTGATTTCTTGAACGATTATCGGCAAAGGTCAAACAAACGGCCCTTGTAAATAAAACAATTAAACAAAACTTTTACAAAGCAGTTTCATGTTTAAAATCACTGTTTCTCCGACACTGTTTAGCATCTGTGAGGGGCTGTGAGCTAAGACCGCTGCAACCAAATGACACTAATAACAGACAATTATCATGATTAAAGTTATGGAGTAGTAAAATTGTTAGAGACATTTGGGACAATGTAAGGAAACAACTCAACAACGAATATAGCAGTTATAAAACAAACAAAAAAAGAAACTGTAATGATGGCTACATATCAATTTACAGGCCATCTGCATTAGAACCAGGGCTTTAAAGGACCTCAAACAACCTATGGTAAGTCAGAGGGGAAGATCACTCAATTTATCAATATGTATTCCTATGCCAGTTTCAATATGCCACTCTGTTCTCTAAAAAAAAAGTTTCGATTTATGCTTTATGTCATCAGCGGGCCAACTTTTCACCTGTCTAAGAGAGTCATCCCTGAACTGCTTTCAAGTCATCCTGACCTCTGCTGCAAGGTGTTTTACTAGGTCTTCTAAAAAAGGTCCCTCTGGACACTGATCCTGCATGGTAAAGCACCTGCCTACATTACAGAGTAAGAGGACCAGTAGGTGTCTGATGAAACTTTTGGACTTTTGGAGTTTTTACCGTATATTTTTTCCTCTACTCAAGCCTGACTGTGTCTCATTGTGAAGTACATTGTGACATCTGCTCCAGAAATCTGCGGTATAAATTAACTGACTAATGTTTCCTTGGTTATACGAGCCCTCCTGACCACTTTTGCAAGGCCCTGCCTCTGTAGGTAGGGGTCCAGATGTTGGGCCACCTGGACACAGTGACAGACAAAACAGGCATTAGTTATTCAGCCAGACTCCAAACAGAGTCTACTGACAGATCATGGCTCCCGGGGAGTTATGCTGCATTTAAATAGCACCTTTTGATATTAGATCAATACAACGGATTAACAGTCAAGTCACTCATGGGCAGATGCTGCGGGGAGACAGCATGCTTTGACTGTGATACATTATGTGCCAGAACTAAACAAAGAAGTTATTTCAATTCCAATGGTTTTGTTACTTTTTTCACAAAAGGTCAAGCGCTGTCAAAAATATCAGCATATTGACCTTTTTAAACATTCCAGAAACATTGGGATCATAGATTATGCTTTCTTCCCCTCTTTCTCGTGAACAAAGGGTTAAAACTCATTCACACCAAAGTCGCAGGGGGCTGCAACTCTCTGTGCTTGTCATTTGCAGGTCATCGTACAGTTCATTTGAAGTGTAACATGGCATGGACTGTCCTGATGATATGTGTGTATTGTCAGGAGGAGAGAGACACTGTGCAGGATGACAGCCGGCTCCGTTACAACTTGAGTAGATCTGTTCACTTCTCAAACACACACACAGGTGGCTTATTCACTCACAGTACAACACCTACAAAAGTCAGGTCATCCATGTTGGGACAACTACCTCCAAAAACCTGTCTGAAAACCATCTGTGTACCAGGACAAACACCTGTCCATTGTCACAGTTTAACTCTCAAAAAAGTTTTCAGAGGCTGTAAAAGCAGCAAGGATGCCATTTATCTACTTATTAATTTTTGCATCACTGTGCTTCAAGGATAGCACTACTGATATTATTCATTGTTTTGTTGTCAACAATTCCCATTAAAACAACATAACCAAAAAGGAACTCATCCTGCTAACATGTATTGTTTGTGCAGACCAAGCCCGGTTTATCTTATTCTCCTGTGCCATACACTTCTTCAAAAACTACTGACATCAGTGAGGATTTTAGTAAGGCTAAGAAAAATTCACGATGTGGCTGAACACAATATTTGCCCAGAGAAAACAACACATATGCAAAAATGCTGTTTTGCTTAAAAAACACAACAAAATAATACTTCACTTATCTATTTTTTGAGTCAGTAAGAGAAAAACACACAAAGACGATATGAATGCCTTGACTAGAGCATTAGGTGATCGTTTGTCATGCTATTCTAATCCTTTCTGCACAGCATTAGTTGCCGATGTAAAACGACCTCATCCCACACCTTCCTCTGACCCACAAACACTATGGCTGTACTGTTTGAATGGATGTGGCACTATATGGACAGTGATGTTGTGTGTCTTTGTTTTCACCTTGTTTCCATCCAGTTTAAAAATAAACTGAAGGAAACAACCAGTGCCAAAAGACACACAAGATCTGACTGAATGAGAGTTGTAACTGCATGTATTTTAATACAGTACAGCAACATGATATGTCACTTTTTTTTAGTAATCTTGCTGTTTATGTAAAAACATACATTTGCTAACAGCAGCTGGTTGTCAAAGTTGATGCATTTGCTGAGTGGGTCTTAAACTTGTTCCCAGTTCAGTGGGTGGAAGGTGGAGTCAGCCAAGATTGTTTCAATGCACTGGAAGTTGACCAAGAATCTCTGCTGGCAATGCCACAGAGACAGAGGTAAAAAAGAAGTGGCCTTTCACAGCCAATACTGGTTGTTTCAAATATACATTAATCTATTGACACAACTTGTGTTCAGGATTGACATTCACAGCAATTACACTGAAATTTATCTCTATTATAACTGTTACTGAAGTTGAAACATAGTAGAAAAGCAGTTTTAAATGTTTTTGATCATGGGTCAACACACAGAGTTAGAGAGACACTATATGGTTACTGGTTCATTGTCACTAATGTCAACACTGGTGTTCCTGCAGATGGACAGTGTCCTTGCAATTTAGGGCTGGGGGGCAAAATACACTCCAGGCTGTTGAGACATCTACAGCAGGCAAGGGGGTGTTGGCAAACACAAACATGAGGGCACCTATGCAATGAAGACACACACATCCTGCAGATAAATGCAACTTGTGTGTACGTGTGTGTGTGCAAGCACGACAGCCCTGAAGTGAGTTGTCTGCTCTCTCTATTTCACTGCTACAGCAGGAAAATAAACGAGCTCCAGCTGCTGCCTCTCAACAATCCACTTTTTCTTATATCGTAGTGACATATAAAGAATTAAATATTAATACGCTATTGTGTATCGATTGAAAAAATACCTGCCACTATAATGGGCTGGTTGATATTTCTGAATAAAACAATGACAAACTCGTTATCAAAGGGCATTTTTTAAACATTCATGACAGTGGAGTAGCTGTGGAGCAGAAGGCCTCACATGGGCAATAAAAAGCACGCAGATGAAGACAATGCCCATTTATAGTTGTTCAAAATGAAAGTTATGCATGATAAACAATGTCTCTTGAGCTGTATTAACCTTGGAAGACCTGGTGCAATGGATTCAACAGCGCAATTGATTATTTTGATGGGTGACAAGGTTCAACTAGCACTTCTCCCAAACACTTACAACACTTAAAAGTCAGTACAGTGTATGGCTCCCACAATATAACACATCATGTACAAATTTAAAGTAAATCATTGCAGTGAACAAAGAGAAGATGTTCCTTTGGATGTGAGGGCTAAAAGATCGGACTGGAAATATTCAGTGAAAAGAAAGTTTTTCATTCTTTAATTCCAGAGGCAGAGTGAGCGACACTGATGCCTCCTTTGTTCGGCTGACTCATGGTTGGGGAATGGGAACTGTTGTGTGGTGTGGAAAGATTTCACCACAAAAACAGAAAAGAGAGTCCACTTCAGGCTGCAGGAAGTGAACAAAGAGAGTCTTTAAACATGCCAGTCCAGTCAGTAGAGAGTCCAGTTGAGTCAAACTGAGTACAGTGGAGTAGAGATCCGCTGCTAGACATGCACAGACTCTAGTGTGACTGTGAGAAGCTATGGAGACCCATCTCCCTTGAGGGGAGAACTGGGGGAGACACTGGCTGTCCACTGTGAGGGCCAGTAGGTCCTCTGAGGTGTCACCTCCACACAATGTGACAAACCCCTCTGGTATGACCCTTCTTCACACTCCCCCATCCCCTTCCTTCCACATTCTTAGACAAATGAGTGAAGACCCTGGCCCAGGCACTACCACAGGCAAGGACGGACACTGCGTGGACTCCGCCAGTCACGGCTTCTCGCTCCATCACTTCACACTTATATTCCCCCATGCTCTCCTCCTTCCCCTTCCTTTCTTCTTTTTTTTTCTCAGGCTTCAGGCTCTCTCTGCTCATTTTGTGACTACGGGACTTTTACCAGGGTCTCGCCCAGACATACGCCACATGTCACCCTGCCGTCCATGGCCACACTGCCTGAAGCCAGATGTAGTCTGAGGTTTGAACTGGAGAACCACTGTGACACATCCCCAACAACTCTTTCTCTGTTTTATTTTGTCTCTTACAGTGATGGAGGAAACACTCAGATCCTTCAATTGAGTAAAAGTACCAATACAACAATGTAAAAATACTCCAAGTGAAGATCCTGCATTCAGAATTCTACTTAGGTATTTTGGACGCATGTTGTTGTCAGACTATACTGATAGTATCAAACATAAAAGCAGTGGTATAGCATTATTTATTGCATTATTAGATTATTATGTATGTGTAAGTAACATTTTACTGTTGTAAGTGGTTGATCTGCAGCTAGCTTTATCTACATAATAACACTTATTGTATAGTCTACAGCCATGCTGGCAGCTCTGTGAGACTGGATGTAGGCACACAAGTGGTGAATTTGAGCTAATGCTAATGTCAGCATCCTAAAATTCTCACAGTGACAGTGCTAACATGCTGATACTAACGTTTACTGCATTCACCCCATCGTTTTAGCATGCTGACAAAAATTGCAAGGGAGTAAGTTGAAGGGGATGGGAAGGACTTTAGATATCTACTCATATATGGACAAGTTGAGTTTCTGACCTTCAGGTGGCGTTAGATGAAAGTACAGGGTTCATCATACCATCCTAGAACAGACATTAATAGCAAATTTCATAGCAATTGTGACAGTTGTTGAGACATTTCACTGAAAAACCACAAATGCCAATCACATGGTAGCGCTGGAGGAAAATAGGGATGTCTGTAGGCCCATCTAATTTTGGTTTTCTATTTTTATTTTTATTTTTGCACAATTTATCTCTTAGAGCCTTCAGCAGTTATTTAATTAGACCATCATGTCTTATAGGTGGAACTGCTAACAACTCATAGACAACTGACTTGAGACAGGAGGCTAGGACAATAGACACTGCAAAAAAAAATGTTGGGACCCACTGGTTTATTCTGTAACAACTGACTTGATTTTATTTTTAGATTTTAATGTGAAACTTTAAAGCTGTCAGAGAAAAGAAATGTAGAGAAGTAAAAAGAATAATATTTCCTTCTAAACTGTCATTAAAATTGAGTCATCTATCTATCTTTCTCTTGTGCATGCATTTGTCTCTAACTGTCTCACAGTCTTTTCCCTGGACCTCACAGGAAATCAAATGGATTGTATCAGCTGACTTTTTCTACTCTTTTTGCTTTAGCATATAGAAGGTAGAGCTGATATCGAGGAATGCAAAAAAAAAAAAAAACCCTCATGGACTAATCTTGTGCTGAGTACAGCCATGATAATGATGATGGATTAGAAATACAGCAGCGTATTGGGATTACAGTGCTATTAACTGGCCAGGGGAGGAGGATGAGGAGGCAGACCAGTATCAAGCTAATCAATCAAATAATCGGGACAAGCCCTTGTCTACTAGAAACAATTAGACCACTTCACCAAAATCAATAGCCCTGCATTCTGTTTAGATACCCACTGGTCACTCATTCAATAAAGCCTCCATGGGTTTTGATAAGCCTGCCAGTCGGCAAGGGCCATTTGAGGCTCCGAGTGGGAACAAAATACATCAAACAGGCTCCAGGAAGCCCTCATAAAAATTGCAAATCGAAAACAATATAATTTAATGTGGCAAAGGTTATTTTTCCACTTGTTCATTATCAAATGTCTCATGCGAAAGCATTGCTATAAAGGAGGAAAAATCTATTTTGTCTTGAGTGTTTGGGGAAAACAGGAGGGACATGTATTAAATCTCAAGGAAAACAAAATAACGATGGAATCAAAGGGGTTCATAAAGTTGCTCTGAGAAATAGTCCTGGTAGTGGAGGTGTCTCCTGTTTCCAGCACAGCTCCCATACATAATTAAAGCAGGAATTTGTATCTGTCTGCACTCTGTGGCCTCCTGATGAATTAATATCTGGTGGAAGTCCTACACAGCCATCAGATTAGCTCATTTATTTCTGTCAGCTGCTTGCTCTATCAGCTATTTGTAAATCAGAGAGGGTGGGTGGGTGGATAGGGGGGTGTTGAGATTGTTGGACGTGTATTTATTATCATAAATGGCTGTTATGAATTAGGTCTGATTCAAACGTCCAGGCTATAGTGCCGCAAGTGTAAGTACACAGTGATGACTCTTTTTTTTTTTCCTGGGAAAAATGTTACGTTGACATTGTTGTGCTGGTTACACTTGAACATGGCAGCTGTTCTTTGCATATGTTAACACCATACTGTAAGATTGACTGAAGAAGCACAGCTACGGGACAAACTTTATGATTTTTAGTTCAGTAAAATGTACAGTTTTTTGTGAAGATTTGCAAATAAATTTGAAGACCACAGAGGTCATGAACAGGTAAGTTTGTGTGAAAAACAATGTTATAATTACCCTCCATGTACCAGCTGAGACAGTTGGGTGGTTGTGGACTTCAGACAGGATGAAGCTGATGTCCTCCAAAACGATGTCCTCCTGTGTGTGGGTGTTGTCTGGGCATCTTTTCCCCAGTAAGCTGATGACTTGACAGGATCCAAGCGCTCCGTGTTTGTCTGGACTGGAGGTGTGTTCTTGTTATGTGCACGGGAGAGAGCAGGGGTAGGGAGGGGAACAAACAAGAAGACTGCATTAACCTTTGGTCTGCTGGGGAGGGGAGGGCACAAGCAGGCCGGGCTGGTTGAAGGGACACCCCATAATCAGGCTCCTGTCAGCGCTGTTTCCAGGAGATTAATTCAGCTGGTTTCAATTCCAGCCGCTGCTCCCCTAGCCTCAACCCAGGGTGCACATATTGTCCTGTTTAAAACACATGCACGTGGCACTGACTCAATTTAACACAGGCATAGCTGAGGGGGAAGGCTGGGTCACAGGAGTTGCCTTCCTCCCTTGCAAACACAAATAACATGCATCAACAAGGAAGCAGAAATCCCAGCTCTGGCTGAGGCAGGAAAAGGAATCCAATCAGAACAGAGTTTCAACCTCCATGAGAGGAAATGATGTTTGATCAGGCTGGACTGCAAAATTACACTCTGGAGAGGCAGCAGATGTAAATCTTCTCTTAGAGTTAGGAAAATTATTACATGACTCGCTTCAGCTGTAGAGCTCATTTCTTTGAAGCACCTGTTTTGAGCCACCAATACCTGCAGAGCTGCCAGACAGTGCCTGGTTGTTGTGGCCAGAGGGTGAGGATTCTCTAGTGGCGCTAGCTAATGAACTGATGAGACGGCAGCGCTAAGGAGCAGGTGATACAGGGGGACAGTGACAGAGACGTAGGGGCCCACCGTTAGTTACCTGTAATAGCCCAGGATGACGATGTGCACCCCAGCACTGGGCTGACAGATGTCGGGGTACTTCTGATCATCCATTTTCCGCAGCGCGTCTGTAAAAGGTCCCGTGGCATTGATAACACATTTGGCTCTGACATCAAATTCCTGCCCTATGAAAGAAAACAGCATCAATCACCAGGGGCTATTCATCTGTGGCTGGTGACAAGCCGGATTATTAATTTATCAGCGAACGCCCCCCTCTCTCCGTAATAGAGTGGCTCGAGTGTGTCCATGGGAGACTTCCCAGGATTGTAATTAATAGGAAACAGACATACCTAATTTCCCTCTTGCCTCTTTGTGTCACAGAGTAGCTCAGTGGCAGTGACTGAGGGAGCCTTTTGAAATCGTAGAAGGGAAATGTTTGTTAATGTGATGCTTGATGTTGACGAGCTACAGTATATAATGGGACGCATATCAAAAGATACCATGAGGATAGCAAATGATCTGTTTTGACAACAAGATGAATGACGGACTACCCTTTCTAATTTGACATGTGATGCCGTCACTACTGAGAGAGAGGAAGAGGAGAGATGGAATGACGAGGTTCACAAGCCCGAAATTCACGTTTTTGCAAAGCAGGAAGGGAAAAAAATTGACTAAAGACAAAGACTAAAGCACTGATGACAAAACTATTTCTATTATCCTTTCAGTCTAAGCCCTCCCTATGTGCGGCCCTCCTCTCACATTATTAAAGTGAGACATCTCCTCCAAGAGCACACTTCCATCTTTTAAAACATCAGGGGGTGGTCATGTGTTGAGATCCTCAAATCTTGGTTATTCATGAAATGTTGCAGAATACCATCTTTTACCCTTAACTGCTTTATTCTTCCAAAGCCGGCCCTATGCATGACATTTAAAAGGTAAGTAAGGCCATTTGGAGTACGCTAATTCCGTCTTATGTTCCTCCCTACAAGATCTGAAGCAGCCCTCTACACCATAAAACGCTTATAAAATATTAAAAGCCCCTGCATTAGATGTGCAATGACTATGTGCAAACTAGCACTGAGTAAGAAGTGCTGGGAGGGCCCCCGTTGTGAGAGATAGAGAGAGTGGGAACAGAGTGAGCAGGAAGGAAGGAAGCGGCTTTTGTTGGATTTACCTGTGATCACATCCCTGCAGAGCGCTCCGCAGACCCTCTCTTTCCCCATCTGAGGGTCTGCCCTCTTCAGTAGGTGCACCACTTCAGTGTAATTGGCTATGGCAGCCCCATACCTGGCAGCAGTGAGGGCGATGGCGAGGTTCATTCGAGCATCGTTGTGTTGTCCTGCAGCGGGGGGACAGGACCAGAGCAGGGGGATGTGAGTCACCCCGAGCCTGTGACTGGTGGTATGGAAGTGTGTCGGAACCGATATGTCACATCTGTCCCTGTCACTTTGCATCAGCGCGATGGCTGCTCTGGCCACACAAGGAGCACACTTAAAGCCACAGTGGCCCTTTGGCCTGAGTGGGGCCCCCCCGACCGCTCCTCCCCTCCCCTTTCCTGTACCGGGAAGGGGAGCTGCTCCTCTGGAAAAGGCAGGGAATGCGGGGATAAGGAGCAAACGCATCAAAGCCTTAAAATATACCAAGAGTGCAGAGGTAGGAGCTGACGAACCTGTTGTTTGACAGTGTTTGTTTTTTTACCCTTGTTTGTCACACGTGATAGTGTGTTATTCCTGCCTTAAGAGGTTGTGCAGCTACTAGTAATACAGTATATTATTTATCATTATAGTTACATTTTTTTTGTATTCTAGTTAAATGGGAATGAAACCTATATAAACGAGAGACACCTTACATTTTTTTTAAACAGAAAACATGTTGAATGATCGCTGAAAAAACCCCCACTTCCGCTCCCGATAATCACATTTTTCAATATGTCAATACGACAGTAAACAGCTCTTGACAGCGGCTGATCTGCTTTTCAAGCTGAAGATCCCCTGGCAGAATCCTTTTAATGAACAGAGAGATCTAATATCAAGATTTATGGATTAATCCCTCTTCAGCTCTAAAATACCAGAGATCTATATTCAGAGTCACAAGGTCACAAGTTTTGTAATTTAAATGAAAGGGTCTAAAAGGTGACAAATGAACAAAGCCCAGTTTCATTAGGAAGTGATTCTTATGTACATCTTTGAAGATTTATTGCTGGACAATCCCTTGGTTCAAAAGTAAAGAGAGAATAGAGATGATTAATCACTTTTAATGTTGGTGTCTCGGGTGACTTTCTTTCTATTTGTTATTGCCAAGGAAGTTCAAGTCCTCATTGTTGGCCAGGGAAAATGTTGCTACTTTGCAGGAATGAGCAGGGTCCTTTGTGCCCTGATTTATTTTACGTTTGAGCGACTTGAGGCTAGCTAGCTGGTGGGCTCTGCTTAATGCTACAGCATGCTGGAAGCCATTCCCCCACTATGGGAAATAAATAAATAAATTGAAAGCAAAAAGTAAAAAAACAAGAAAACAACGGATTTAAAGGCCACATTTTAGAATGAATTACATACAAGAGTATGCACCCTGCCATGATGTATTAGGAAGACCATGGACTCCACTTCCTCATCTCTGTAGGGTGAATGTGACCATTATAGTATGTGGTTAGCAAACTTATGCCACCGGTGGCGTGTGTGCACATGCATACGCAAGCACACACAAATATACGCGCACACACAAGCAGCCCAGGCTTGAGAGGGGCTCAGGACCAGTAGGCAGTGTCTGATCCTTGGTGATTGTTGAGCCTCCCAATGACCTTTGACCCAGTGATTCACAGCTCTCTGTTGTGAGCCTGTCACACATTGGCACCGGGCAAAGAACAGGAGCATTAATACTACATTAAATGTCAGGAATTCAAGGATTAGTCAGATCACGGTACCAGGATTTATGAATGACTGGCTGTAACAGCCAGACACACTGATGAAGATAACAATAATGATGATGATAATTATCATCAGCAATTAAAAGCCAAAATGGCCGAATGACAGAGCAAAGCTAAATGAGCATCAAAGCTCCCTGGAGGAACAGAAGGCCCCCCCAACCCCTCCTCTTCTCCCCTCCCTCCCATCGCACCCCTACCTCTGCTCTGCTCACACCACCACTCGTTCCAGCCTCCTGGCGGTACAAAAGTCAGTGGAGTGAGAGGAACTCTGCGGCTGGACAAAAATGCTGCAAAATGACAGGGACAATAATGACAATGAATTTCATGTCTCCCAGTCATAGAGCCAGAGATGCTTGACTGGGCTGACTTGTCCAATTAAATTGTTACAGGTACAGTGGGAGATTAAGTTATTATCCCAGATGCTTTTGTCAATTACTCCTCTAGCACAAAGAGGAAGGGCACAATTGAATGGTAAATAAACACATAACAGGAGGCAAGACTCCCTTAAAAGTTTAAAGTTTAAATACAGTCCAGAACTGTGGCCTGCATTTATAACATGTAATATTATAGAACATTTAGTCGATGTCTGCTGGGTGTGGACATTTTGAGTTTATCAGCTTTGAGAATACGTGTCTGTGATTTATATGTGTGGAATCTGACAATCTGTTTGTCATTTCTTGCTGAATTTTATGTTTGCAAAGACTATGTTTTCTAAGGCTAAAGAATGTCTACATGTTGAAAGTGTCTGACCATGATGGCTTAAAAAAAAATCCTGAGGAGATGAACCCGAGCAGTCAAAGCCCGATCCCCAGTAAAGAAGGTCAGGACAGAAAATGTCACTGCCATAATGTACCCAGTTGCGTATGGGAAAAGGGGTGGAAAAGACAGCTTGAGGAAAAATTAAATACATCTAAGCGGTCTAGTGTTTTTAATTTTCTAATTCTATTGTCCCTTCTGCACTAATTATAATACAATTTAAACTGTGCATTTACTGACATTTTAAAACTCTACAAATATCCGTTCTTAATATTTCCTTTGCAGATTTTGCGCTTTCATGAGGTACAAAAGAAAAAAACTGCTTTTATAAAACTGAACAAATATAAATAGCTCATGTAAAATACCCCCCTCTCCTACTTACTTCTGCTAAATGAATAAGGTTGACAGATCACTGCTCAGATAGTGGCCGTATCCCCTCAGAAGTATGTTGCCTTTTTGCAGTACATGGGAATCCACATATCCTCAAATGCTAAATGAAGTCTGACAGATAGCCTAGAGAAACAAAGTTGGGAGTTTGCAGCTACAAGGGAGACCTTGAGTGAACAGGACATGCTATGTACACCCTGGCTAACAATCAACATATGCTTTGTTTTTCTGATGCCAACACGAGGCACATATAGCCTGGAGTAAGATGGATCCTGGGACTGGTTGGAACGCGATGCCTACTGGCTATTTTCTGTTTAAAAAAAAAAGCTCTTTCTAATTTGTTTACGCTCACATAGACAGCAATTACACGGCTGCGTGAGACACAAGATATCTTACTCAGAAGGTATGATCTACAATTTAAGATTACTTACAGATAATAATTAAAAACCTGTATTTAATTATGGCTGTTCTCCCTGGTGCCAAACAGATTGCCACCTAGACATCTTGTCTGTGCTGCTCTTATTTTAATAAAACCTAATTTATTTAAAATTCATGAGTGTTTGAGTTGTAACCGTTAACGACAACATAGAGGCCTTTAAACCCATACTCAACCACATAAATGTGTTACATTTGGTGAGAAAATGTGAGAAATCATTTATCACATCTGTTGTTTTTAAAGTCAAATCACTACACATGTACTCCTTGCACTTGTTCATGTGAGATTAGAGAAAACAAGTTTTGCAATCACAGGAAACAGATAACAGACTGAGATTTCTACAATTTGCAGTCAGATTGCTGCTACCAGCGTCTCCAGCTGTGATAAGTGCTATAATTTTTAACATTTCACAAAGTGATTCATACACTTTCATGGTGCATAGTAATGCGTACAGCTCAACATATACCGTTCATGTCTCTGAGCATCACAACAGCCCAACAACAGCTTGTCTTACGTGAGCATGGAAGAGTACAAGTACCTTGCAGTGCCAGGAGAAAGCAACATTGGCACAGTTGGTAGTGTGTACTGTGGATCACATGTTGCCACACTCTTGTCACACTCTTTTATTCCTGGTGATCCTGTCTGCAGCTTCCTGCTCGATGACAGTGTTTTCAGCCTTAAAAAAGGACTTTATTTTATGATAGGCTTGAACTCTGGTTTGACTGATGATCGTTGGGTCAGATATGGCTTTGTGCAAGTGAAGGAGGGGTTCCAGGATGGTGACAGGCAGCGTGATGAGTTAAGACGCTGCCACGGCCCAGCAATGAGAGAGAAATCAGAAAATCTCCTATCCCCCTCTCAGTAATGAGCCACACCTGTACACTGCTTTAAATACCAGAGAGAAGCTTTAAATGTCAGGTGCAATTAAAGCTTATGATTCAAGGCTGCACAAATCAAATCAAGGCCCCTGAGTTCACCCAAGTCTGAGAGAGCAAAGGCGAGATGGTGCAGAGATGCCATGGACCACTCTTCCTCTGCCTTACACTTCAATGGGCCTCTCAGCCCAAAGGTGATTGTAAAGTTTACTACCATCCTCCTGAACTTCTCCATATTCCCAACTCCATGGCTTTATCAAGGGAAAGGTTTACTGCTTTTTTCTGCTATATGAGGTGAAAAATGATCGGAGAATAGATGAAATGAGGTTTTGCTTGTACACCTGATGTGTTAAGGGATGAGAGCACTGACGGAGAGGTATGATATTCAACCACCTGGACTGGACATGGACTCATTTTACCATCATGGCTGGAGGAGAGGAGCATCTAAATTTATCAAAAAACAACTATATTCTAATTAAGGCTGAGCTAACCTTTATTTCATTGTTGAATATTTCAGGATTAACTGTTCCATGAGCCAGGATGTCACAAAGTGTCACATCTACAAATGCTGTTTCATCCAGCCAATTGCACATAAACATTATCAATTTACTATGAGCAAAGACAAAGAAAATCACCAAGAATTCACATTTAGGAAATTGAAACAACTGTTTTTTGTCATTTCTACTTTCAACTTTAATTTTAACACTAACTGTAATTCTGCCTACAACCTAAAAGCATAAAGTCATAAACTAAACACAATCTAGCACATTTTGAAAGAAAGCAATGACCTGTAGGGTTTTCCTTGTTCTGCTGCTGCCAGAACATTTAATTTTCCTAGGAACCACATTTTTTATTTCCCTAACTTTTGTTCTTTCTCAGTGGATTTTGAGACCACAGCTAGTTTTCAGGTGTTGGAAACAAATATTATTAAGACTACAAGTCTTGAATTCCCTAGCCTCGTAAACTGTTGCTATAATTTTTCTCTGTTTCAACCGAGACATGTAGTGCAGCCTGGATTTTACTGTCGAGCTGCTGACTAGGCAGTTGCTTTTCCTACAATCACACTAATTGGTCTCTTCTGCTGCTCACCTCCAGGACCCTCGTATGTTCATACAGATAGCAAAATAAGGCTCCTAAAGAAAACACAAGCTGAGAATAATGAGATTTCTCATATACTGTGAAATGCAACAGAAAATGGTGACATTTCAGTTTGAACCTGGGTGACTCGTCTTAAACAATTCACAGACAAAAGGAGGACACATGGGATTCATTCTGCCTATTACTGAGCGATAATTTTATGAATTAATTCACAATATGATAACAACAGAGGTCTGCCAAGTTGTAAGATTTCTTTGAAACAACTTCAGAAAATTCAAGGCAAGCAGTCATTCAAGGCAAACATGTCACTGCTTCCCGTGAATGAAAAATGAACATGGGAGGGTAAATAAAGCAATATGACCACAGGGACCAGGAATTCTGCGGATAAGTGTCAGCTGCGGAGAAAAAATGAAGCATTTACCTGTTTGTAATCCAATTTCATGATGGCTTTCTGTAGATATCGGACTCCTCCGTGAATGAGCTTGGTGCTCCGGCTGCTGGTGCCTGATGAGAAATAGTCTCTCTGCACAAGGGCAGTTTTGAGATCTGACAATAGGAGCCAAGGAAACACATCAACATTTGGATACTTATTGTCCCAAATCTTTAGAATGGATCAAGATGCTATTCACATATGCACAACTTTCCACTGTAATATTCATGACGAGAACAATATTGTGAGGCCATACATATTCCATTGGTTAAAAACAACAATCATTTCCACAAGTGTGACAGCATGGCTCTCAAAAAGGACCTGCATGTTTTGAGAACACATTGGTAGAAACAAAACATGAAAACTGGGAAAACTTTTTTTTTTTAAATAATTTATAAATGTATATGAGAGAAATCATGTGACTTTCATAACATTTTAGCACTGAAATCACTCTTTACTTTGCCTATTAGAAGCTTCTTTGCTGTCCCAGATGGTCTGTAAATCCCAGTTTTGAAAAGAAGAAAGGAAGAATAACTGAGGATTAGAAGAAAGGGTTTGAAACCCCAACTACACCACCATTAGACAACTCGAGTAAATAAAAAGGGTAAAACATATTTAAGAAGCCTCCAGCCAGCAGCACAGATAATTGATTTGGTATGTAATGGTAACCACATGAGGATGCTCTTCCTCCCTGCATGTGAACAAAAGAGTTATCTTTTATTTTTTGGTGATTGGACTAAAGCCCGGCTCGTTAAGGGAAGAAATCCTCCCAGTCTAAACATGCTACTGCTCTAGACTTCACAGCAGACGTGCGAAGCGCCTTACAGATAGGGCCCCAGAGAGACGGCTTGGAAGCAACTCCATCACAATGGCAAGGAAGTTATGCAACGTCAGGATGGAGAATGCCCATTTGTGGTTGCAAGCAGGGGCTGAGCAAGAGTCTGCCATGAAAAATCCTCCAAAATTTATTCCCAATGAGCAAGATGAGATTTTCTTTCATCATATTGTGGTAAAAAACAAGGGAAGCACATTTCTAGCAGTTTTCTATACAAAAAACCCCAACCAACAATGTGTTAGTTTGCCTTTTAAACTTAAAAGACTTAAAAAACCCTACAGTGCCCATGTTAATGGTAATAAAGGCACATGTCACTATAGTTTGGCTCATTGATGTGCTTTTAACAGGACATTGTTTAGGACAACAATGGTGGTCTATAGTGCAGAGAAAGAAGATATTATCAATTCACAATCTCTATACAAGCTGGCAAAATCTTTCTTTATTAGCACATGAATGAAGATGTACTGAACAGTTGAGGTCCTGGAAACAACTGGTGGATTCAAATGAAATGGCCTGCTGCTTGGATGAACTCCAGCTCTTTTTTTTTTTTTTTTTACACCAGAGAACAAAAGCAACTTACTCCCAGTGAGTGCATCTAACCTGAGTCAGTGGCTCCTCCTCCACTACCGTGGAACCCATTAAGCTCCTGTGAGACCTTCACAAGACCACTCTCTGTGCTCCTCTGGACGGGAGCTCATCCACGTAGACGGTTTTTACCTGTTCAGCCACCTCCACATGCGACACATGGGCCTATAGCATCCATGCAAAAGAAAAACCAGTCATCCATTTCATTGTCATGTGACTCCAGGGGACAGTACACATTAATAAATGTGTTTCATTATTATGCATATGTCTTTATATCCCTCATGATGGATTTAGGAAAAAAGAAGCCATGCATTTTCTGTGACAGAGCTGTCAGACACCATCAAGCAATAAAAAACAATACATCACATGCTTATTTATATTCCACTCCCAATAACATTTCAAAATATTGTCTTTCTAGATTAATCACAAAATCTGCATGTGGCACGCAGACGGGCTGCACGAGACATGTTAACAAGCAAACTTGACTAATTACAAGACGTGTACTTAGTAAAGAAGATGATGGCGCAGGATTATCTAAAATAAGCAAAATAGAAGGAGACAAATGACAGCCATTCTCAAGTTCACTGCCGTTGTTAGTCATGAGCACATTACAGAGGCACCATACGATCTACCATCTGTTAGAGAGAAAAGTGAACAGGATGCAAAGACACTAAAATCAGTCCCTGAGTAGCGCCTTATTATTTATCCTGTTCGTGCTTTGTGATACATAGAGTAAAATTATGTTACATCCATCATCTATATCTAATATACTTTTTTTTTTTTCAACAAATGTAATCTGACGCCTCCTAATTATATTAACAAGACTTTGCTAACGGCGCAGCACACAAAGCATTGCTCTGCAACACTTGAGAGAATCTCACCTGTTTTCTCTTGTGCTCTGCCAGCTGAGTGAGGCTATAAAATGCAAACAAGCCTCCTCCAGCAGTGACAGCAGTTCCCATTACTGCCTTGTGGAAAGCGATGCCTCCTCCTGCAATGCACAGATACAGCTCAGTTGGTGATCAGCAGGAAAAAACAGGACAGCAAAGATTTCATTGTATTGTAAGTAATCCATTGCTGAAACAAGCTGCCTACAGCAGGCCTAGTGTGGCAGTTAAGCTGCATTCAGACGTGATGCATCTTATCCTTTTCCAAAGTTTGCAAGCATTTATCAAAGGAAACATGCAAATGTAGGAAGTAACTAAGTAATGAAGTACTGAGCCTAAGTACAAACTTAAGTTACTTGTGGCTGTGAATTGCCTTTTGAAGCCATTTAATGCGCCACTAGAACTCTGAGGACTGTGTTATAAACCACATTCATTTTAAAGCCTATATTACATAGTTACTAATTACTTTTCGGCTGAATATTTTACATAAAATGACAACATATAACAAGATTACAAAAACACAGTATAGGTCACGGTCATGTGACATGTTGGAGTGGCATGACCTTCTCCATGTTGACCAGTGACGAGAAGGCTGCTTACACATTGATGTATTTGTATAGTATATACAATATAATAATGATGTTGCAGTGGACGTTTTACTGCAGAATGAGTATTTTCATTTCAAGGGATGATGTTTCTGAACTTTTACTTTAGAGGGATGTTGAATGCAGGATGTGTAATGGAGTATTCATACATTACTATATTGCTACATCTAATTTAAATTAAATGATCTGAATACTTCTTCCACCTCCGAGAGTATGACCTGTGCTGTGCAGGTATTTTTATTCGTTGTAAACGACACTACCATCTCAATATTGCCCTGCCTACTGGTCTACAACCAGTTTGTGCCTCCTTACACCAGTTCAAATGGTGAACTGCACTGAACTGAAGCCACGAGGAAAAAAAAAAATCCTTCGTTCCAGCTGCTTAGAGGAGAAAGCCGTGCAGCTTAGGCAAAGCTTTATCCAATTCCCTCATCATCCATTCTAGGACACTTTAGTGGGGCCGAAAATGGAGTCCCAGAAATTTCCAGTACAAAAAGAAATGTGCGTCCATTATCAGCGTGTAACCTCGACGAGCAGGCTCGTGTCTGTACAAGCTGCTAAGTCTACTCACACCTCAAACAGCTTGGTTAAGAGATACACAGTGTACAGCTTCGTCCTCATGTAACTAAAATCATGCAATAATTTGCTGCATTACTTTGTTAGGCAAAAGTCATGAATACATTTTACCAGAGATCTTTTTAAAGCTCTCTAGCCGGTGGCAGTGACATGGTATATAGGAGACCTTAATGCCTGCATTCATAACTATTACAAAGAGATTCACTTTACACTATTTAGAGTCCTCCCAACCTTTTATAATTCAGATATATTATTAATCAAAGAGATTGACAAAGAAGCTAATGGTTTGTCTGATTTTCACTGGGGCACAATCCAGCCAGCAATTGATTGTGGCACCAGGGACACCTGCAGCTTCAGAATACATTTTCACTTTCAGGAGGAGAGGGAAAAAAACAGCAGCACAAGGAAATATTGCCCCACCACATGAATATGCAGGGACTTGATACCAGCAGTGTCATTACTAATGTTGCTGCCAATTACAGAGCATGTCATGACACTGTGATTCATGAATATTCATCGCTGACTGATATAGACAGCAGCAGTATGCAGAGGCCTCTATTCCCATTTTACTGTCTCATTGTGAATGGTGAACAGGTACCTCCATCATGCCATGGAGGCGCCTTCCAGCTGCAAGACAAGCTGTTCCATAAGGCATTGCTAGTTAACAGTGTGTTATATAAAGGTGTATAAAAGTGATGAAGTGCTCCCTGGCTCTAAAGAGCAGGCATTAAAGCATATTAAGTAGACATTTAAGCTTGTAAAGAGGGAATCTAGAAATGGAAAGAAGACACTGAGCAAAGGGATGCCTTCAGGGTCGGGCTGTTCAATTCTCAGAAAGTTTGATACCTGCCGGTTCTTAGAAATGAAATGAGGTTTGTGCGAAGGACTGGCAAATTTTGCAAACTAGTCTTCAAATAAAGTGGAGTGGAACAAGTCCATCCTGGTTTTTAACCAATTATGAAGGTTTTTTGACTTTTGAGTGAAAGTGACCTCCTTCAATACAAGAAAAAGTCCTGCACTTGAGATCCTGCTCAACTAAAAATACATAAGTAATATAGGCAAATTGTACTAACAGTATCAGAGTAGAGGTATATATAATGCAGCAAAATGTGCCTCTCAGAATTGTATTATTTTATATATTATTCATATGCACAATCATGTTATATATATACGCTTTCAATATTGCAGATGAAGTATAGAAAAATAAAATAGACATGCGGTTGGTGACCAAGAACATAAGGACCACTTACAAACTGGAGATTAGTGATGTTAAGTGCTCATGGAAGCTGGAGCCACACTGTGACGCAGTGACAAATACTGGACTTACTGGAAATTAGTTAAAACATAGGTCATACAGTTGCTGTTAACAGCCATTCGTCTGGAGCCAAATTTTAAAAAGTAGCTGGTTCATGGTCATTGATCATTTTCCTGCTCTTACCCTGAGTTGAACCATTAGGTGGCTGACAGCTGCTGGTCTCACAGTGGATCTATCTGTATCATGCAAACTTAACAAAAGAACAGTGTTTAGTGCTTTTCCTGCAGATTTCTGGATTGTACCTGCAGAGAAATGAATAACACAGGTGTGATGGTCTGTATGGCAAAGAAAAAATTTGCATCTCTCTCTCTCACTCACACGATGCAACATTTGTGCACCCACACATTAAAACTGTTAATGTCAGTAGACATTTCTTCAAACAAAGTTAAAAATATAATCTGAGGAAATAACTTTTGTGTGATTAAAACTAGCTCCTCACTCTCATATGAGCATCAATTAATTGGGCATATGAATGGGAAGTTAATTATTCCTCAGTGAAATGGCCAATTAAACTGCTAATTGTGTTTTCATTCCAAATTCTAAATGGTAAATGGATAACAGAAACACATTGTGACCAAGTGGCATCCTGTCATGGATGTTTTTGAGACAAAACAGCCTGGATCTGTTCTGCAGAGGTGCTTCACGTAACCACTGCATGTAAATCAGTGTGTATCAGCAGAAGATTACAGTAGAGTGGAAAGGTTTTGTGCAAACTTGAAGCCTCCTTTAAAAGGTGGTCCAATTAGCTGTGATCATGAAGCCCAAGAAGGAGGAAGATAATTACAACTTAATAAAAATAAATAAAATAAAAACACCAGAACTTTTACTGCACGATGATGTAGTTCCCTAATAGTCACAGTGCAGTGTGTGGGGAAATTGTAATTTACAAATCCTGCCACCTATAGCCCACCTGAAAATGACTGGGCGTGACCACACAGCCTTAATGGGGTTAGGTTAATTAAAAGGGTTAATTGCAGGAAGCAGGAGCTGGTTGATGTATGGCTGGTGAACAATAGTGTCCTCTAGAGGTGAGTGGAACCATGATATACAATTTTCTTGTTCCTCCTGCATGCACACACTGTCCTTGTGTGCACTGAGTACAGGGCAGTCAGAAGAGAAAAAAGCTGCTCAGAGGCTGATGGCTGCTCTGTGGGTCGTATAATAAAGCATCATTCCACTAGAAATAACACATGATGCTGCGCGCTATGTGATGCCGGCTGCTGTTACGTGCGTGTGGGCATACAACTCTCTCTACACATACACGCAGCCTCATCACCTTGGCTTGCTGCCCAGGCCAATATGCATCTAGAAAAATTCAGGCCAACTTGATTGGTCTACAAGGTGCCGGTGTAAGATTACACTGAGATCAGTTATTCCATCGCTTGCAGAACAATAAGGCCAAAAGATTATTTTGGCGACTGCGTCAACTTGAGCGTTTTCTGCGTCACTCTCCATTCTGCCCGCTCCTATCACGTTTCCCTCTGGGACTAAATTGGTCCCCCTATGACAACTGGCTACAGGCCAACTAATTACCACCCCCCCCCCCACACACACACGCCCGCCTCCCCCACTCCTCCTTCAGCAGCCCACATACACTAAACCAGCTCTGTGAATAGGCAGCCCACCCCACAAACCCCACCCCATCTGAGGTCTAAATTTGGAACACAATTGAAATACAGAAATCCTGTCAGATGATAACGAAGAATAATATTGACCCCCCGCTTCATTAGGCCTGTTTTTATACGAGTGCAGTGAGTCTGGCGTATCAGCCTCATTGTGACATAACTGTGGCCAGATGTGCCAATGTACACTCATCTCAATTTTACACTAAAATAACAACCAGCAGGCAATAAGTAAACTTCAAAATAAGTCAGTAGGCATGTTTCTAGGTGTGAGCTTTGTGTTACAGCACCTATTAAACATGCTGGCCTGCCTAATCCTACAGAAGGTTTAATCCTATGGTGCGTGATATTAAATGATTTGTTTATAGTTGCCATATAATGGTGGAGAAAACAAAGGTGGGTACACTAAGGCCTAAAGAAAACCACACAACAGTAAGAACCAAAGTTAATTACATGCGCAGAAAGTACGAGCTCATCACAACTTCTCTCATTTACTTTGCACACCTGTGATAAACACAATGAAATCACAGCACATAGATTAATGCCAGCCCCAAAACAAGCGGGTCTTAAGTCCTCTGCAAACACAAAGGTGTGTGAACTGAGCACAGAAAGCTTTTACCCTCCACTACATCTCTGCTAATGTCCATGTGGGAAGCAACATAGAACACATACCACAAGACAAACACACTCGCCAGAAAAATTGGGGCTTGAGAAAGTTCCCAAGCGGATTGGTCCTGGCCAGTGTCGACGCCGATGACGTGGCGCGGTGAAACACGTGGGCCACGGTATCCAGAGCTCACATAAACAAAGCCACATTGGCCAGACTGGGTAGTCGAAGCTCGTGTCGCTGTCAGTGCGCGGAGTCACACGGTTTGCCTGCCTGGCATTGTTGGGTACCGACGCTCATGATTTGGAGCTTTTACCGAATTTGATGAATACCCCCTGCATGCTTATCGCATGGATTGAAAGCCACGATCCTGATGTGAAAGAGGTAAGATCCGCTCATCTCCTTATTTTGCAGCATAATCCGCGTCTGCGCTTTTTGTTGCAGCGCTTTCTCCAAGACACTTAAATCTTTTTTTCTTTGTTTCTTTTGGTCTTTTTTGTCCACTGTTAAACTAACATAACACAAACCCGAGTCCGACTCAGACTCTCAAGCAGATCTGTGGGCGTTACTGATATTTCACGAGGATTTTAAGCGTCCTGCTTCCGAGACAAGTTGTCGAAGTGCGCGAAGTTGCTCTCTTCACCACGAACAACCGCACGCTATATAATAACAAAAAGGAAGAGGCAACTTTATGCTGTTTAGTTTCTCATTGTCCGTATTTTGTCAGTATCATTTCAACATTTTCTTGACATTTTCCAAAATCCTGTGCGGCATTAAAAATTGGCGGCAGTTCGTGCGCAATTGTGTGGGTTAAATCTGACTTTATCTGGGTTCTCGTGATCATTTTTAGGTATTGTTTTTGTTTTATAATTCATTTAATGTCAGAGTTATGTGTTTTACTAGGGAAAAGTCCGGAACAGAGACGCTTTGTTGAATCCTGACAGCCATACAACTCCTGACATTACCCGTTTCAAGTGTCACCGAAAAACTGTCAGAAGACTTGAGGTATGATATGGAAAATTATTTACAAATTATAAACACATGTGAGTTACAGTTTCATGTAATTTTATCCTGAAATTATCCATTACTGTAAAGCACTGTTGACTTTTTTGCTTAGAGTAAATTTAATGAAATACACTAAACTGTAAAACTTTTTTCCACGGTTTGAACGTTTATTTGAGACATTCTGGTGTGTTTGGTTCGGTTTTCAGCCATGCCCTGCGTCCAGGCTCAGTATGGATCATCACCTCAAGGAGCTAGTCCTGCTTCCCAGAGCTACAGCTACCACACCGCAGGAGAATACAGCTGCGACTTCTTAACACCTGAGTTTGTTAAGTTTAGCATGGACTTGACCAACACTGAGATCACAGCCACTACTTCTCTCCCAAGTTTCAGTACATTCATGGACAACTATAACACCAGTTACGACGTGAAACCGCCCTGTCTGTATCAGATGCCCCACTCTGGAGAGCAGTCCTCTATCAAGGTGGAGGACGTCCAGATGCACAACTACCATCAGCAGAGCCACCTGCCACCCCAATCGGAAGAAATGATGGCTCACTCTGGGCCTATGTACTTCAAACCCTCCTCGCCTCATGCCCCGAGTACGCCAAACTTCCAGGTTCAGCCTAATCACATGTGGGAGGACCCTGGCTCCCTCCACAGTTTCCACCAGAACTATGTTGCGGCCACGTCTCATATGATGGACCAGCGCAAGAATCCGGTGTCGAGGCTTTCGCTCTTCTCCTTCAAGCAGTCCCCGCCTGGTACTCCTGTTTCCAGCTGTCAGATGCGGTTCGATGGGCCGCTGCACGTCTCCATGAACCACGACAACCCGGGCGTGCACCGCGGCCTGGACGGCCAGAGCTTTGCGGTGCCCAGCGCCATACGGAAACAGGCTGGTCTGGCCTTTCCTCACTCCCTGCAGCTCGGCCACGGGCACCAGCTGGTGGACAGCCAAGTGCCATCGCCCCCGTCCCGAGGATCTCCGTCAAACGAAGGTCTGTGTGCAGTATGTGGGGACAACGCAGCCTGCCAGCATTATGGAGTGAGAACCTGCGAGGGCTGCAAAGGATTTTTCAAGGTGGGCTGACATGACAGCAACCATGAGTCAGTGTAACTGTTATTACATGAAATATTGCTGCGTGTTCCTTGTTGTTCACGGCGCCCGAGATTTAAAAATTGTCCATTTTATTAAAAAAAAAACCCCAACAACGATATTAACTCAGCCTGAAGATTTGATGGACTCCCGTATTAAACTTTAATCAAACACATTAAAGTGCGCGCGTAAAGAACTTAATATGACAATCACACATATCCACACATAGTTGTTCTCAAAGGAGTAAGTAAAATATGAAAGACCACGAATCTGTATTTGCTGACTGCATATTCCCTCTTCATACAGCGCGGCTCCAAACACGAGATGACAGATACTATATCGTTTTCATCTTTTCCTCTTTTTTTATGCTGGTATTGTGTAGCAATCCACGGTCCGTGTTCTGTGTGCTATATAGTCTTGAAAGCAGGCCTGCAGACTGACATAATGGCTTTCCCCTTGTTTTCTTTGCAGCGCACCGTTCAGAAAAATGCAAAATATGTGTGTTTAGCAAATAAAAACTGTCCTGTTGACAAACGCCGAAGAAATCGTTGCCAGTTCTGCCGTTTCCAGAAGTGCATTGTCGTCGGAATGGTGAGAGAAGGTATGTTTAGGCCATACTTTAAATTATTTTAGACATGTCGTTCATATTTATTTATTGACACACAGAGGTTATGTGCGTAAAAGGGTGTAGGATTAATATTCAAATCACATTTAAGTATTTACACATAGCAGCGCGAATAAGTGACTTATATCTCGTTTATCTCTTCCAATCGAGTTGTCCGAACGGATAATCTTAAAGGTCGGAGAGGACGTCTACCATCCAAACCCAAAAGTCCCCAGGAGCCCTCCCCACCCTCGCCGCCGGTGAGCCTCATAAGCGCACTTGTTAGGGCCCATGTGGACTCTAACCCCTCCATGTCTGCTTTGGACTACTCCAGGGTAAGTAAAGTACCACAATCCCAGAAATAAAAAGCACACCTCACTCTCAACGAAAAAATAGTAAGCCATTACTCCTGCTGAAAACAGGAGGAACAACAAGATTGACGGCCTTTTTAATTTAGTTCTGCTTTTAGGGAACAATTTACTGCCTTGAAAGTTTTCTGTAATACATCGCTGAATTCCTAACTTTGTCAGGCTTTTAATGTGGCATATTTTTTCCTCAGTAAATTGCGCTGAAATAGAGAACTTAATAAAAAGAAGACATGAATTTAATAGTAAAAAAGCTCCCTCTCCCTCTTGGAAATAGGCATTTGCAATTTCACGGATTATATATTTTAAAGGACCTCATTAAGGCGCTGTTTAAATTAAATTCCAGTTCCAGGCTAACCCTGACTACCAAATGGCTGGAGACAACACTCAGCACATCCAGCAGTTCTATGATCTCCTGACGGGCTCCATGGAGATCATCCGGGGCTGGGCGGAGAAGATCCCTGGCTTTTGTGATCTACCGAAGCAAGATCAAGATCTCCTCTTTGAATCCGCCTTCCTTGAACTTTTTGTCCTGCGGCTGGCATACAGGTAAGCTGCGTAATTATTAAACAAAACAATCAAGGCTTTGGATAATTATCAGCTCCTCCTTCAAGCTTCATTGCTTTGGGTTTTATTAGCTGCCCAATAACAAGAAGGCTCTTAAATTCCCATTTATTGCCAAGCGTAATTAATGGCATTTTCTCATTAATTGCAGGTCCAACCCGGTGGAAGGCAAACTTATTTTTTGTAACGGAGTGGTGTTACACAGGCTACAGTGCGTCCGTGGATTCGGCGAGTGGGTGGACGCTATCGTGGAGTTTTCTTCCAACTTGCAGAGCATGAACATAGACATCTCAGCTTTCTCCTGCATCGCAGCTCTGGCGATGGTAACAGGTGCGTAAAAGCGGCTACGCCTTTAGAGAACTCCGCCTGCGTTTGCATGCAAGCTGTGCTATGCAAGAAAAGAGAAAGTTGATGCATCGGAAATAATCAATCCGTGTCTTTTTTTCTTTTTTACATTTCAGAGCGACACGGGCTCAAGGAACCCAAGAGAGTCGAGGATCTCCAAAACAAGATCGTCAACTGCCTCAAAGATCAAGTGACATTCAATGGCGGTGGATTGAATCGTCCCAACTACTTGTCAAAACTCTTGGGAAAGCTCCCTGAACTGCGCACACTATGTACTCAAGGTCTGCAGCGTATCTTTTACCTAAAACTAGAAGATCTAGTCCCTCCGCCAGCAATAATTGACAAACTTTTCCTCGACACCCTACCTTTCTGAGTCTGACTCCACGGAGAGACCTCAAAGAACTTCCAAAAGACTGTTTTGAGTCAGACTTGACAGATTTTTAACGCTATTATTTCTGAATATTTGCAAGCTCCGTAGGCTAATAGAACATTACCCTATAATGAGTAAGAAATCACGAGAAAAAAACAATAACAAGAGGGAGAGACAGAAAGTTTGATTGCTGTGTAGGCCTTTTAATTCATTGAAATTGTTTTCTTGAGTGCCAAACGAGTGAATCATCCCGGGGAATTACTCTCCAAGTGGACAAATTGTCAGCAAAGTTAATCCGGTTTTGCAATCACTTACTGTTTATTTAACATCGGCCCTACTGATTCAGCATACTCAGATGTAATATATTCCATTTATATATATATATGAACTCGTACACACACGCGCGCTCACACACCCATACACACACTGTATATTATGATAGATTATGGGATGCCTCCAATGCATCGGTTTATAACACGTGTACAAAGTTTGTTATAATGAAAAGATTTAATTTTCTTTTTTTTCTTTTCTGACTCGTGCCTATGTGTTTCTGACAGGATCCCAAAAAGTATCCAGAAAAGACAACGCATGTTCCAGTTTTTCTTTTTCTTCATTTTTGTTTTTCTTTTATAGGCACTTGCTGAGGTGATGTCTATATATAATATATACCGGACACTATGTAGTCTGCTAGATTTGATACAGATTCGTAGTTATGGCACTCCTTTTATGTATGACGCATATGTGGAAAAATATCTCATCTGTACAGAAAATGAGGGACCCATGGTGTTTGTAAAACTGTCAGACATTCCTTGTTTGTATGTGCTGTAAGTATTGTTGCTGTTGAATATAAACGTTTCTATATATTTATTATTTCTATTGCCAAGAGCTACACTAAGCATGGTGCAATTTAAACGATTTCAAACCATCCAAGTTCATGCTGAGCACGTTGTCTATGTTTTATGTCTTATAAACGTCTAGGTAGTTATGATTTAACACGTTTGGAAATGGAGAACTCCATCTTATATCAAGAGGTTCATGAGTGTGTGTGATATAGGCCCACATCTTTGACATCATGATGTATAACTTACAACTTCTGTAACGCATTTGGTGCCGAATTCATAAAAAAAAAACCTTTAGAGAGAAAGAAATATTTAATGTTTACAAATAAAACTTGGAAATCAATTCTTTGCTAAATAATTTCTCTGAAATTAATTCATTCTTTAAATTCGGAGCTCTGATCGGTTTGAACTACTTTGGCACGAGAGAAATTATAATTTTCAAAGTTCAAACTTATAATTCTAATTTGCATTGCATTGTGATGAGCGCTTACAGGCCAATTTGCGCACACATTTTAAAAATAATTATAATACTTCTTTATTATTTTGCATCTTACTTTAAATACATGGGACATAGTGCAGATAAATTTAGTTCAATGAGTAAATTACGGACAATGAATATGTCGCTAATGATGGGCAGGCCTGCCTGTGTGTTTTTTAAGTTTTCTTTTCTTTTTTTTTGTTTAGACAAAAATGTCTATTTATTTATGTCTATAAATTTCAATAGTTTGATTTTAACCTAAACAAAGTGAGCATGCCAGTCTTTAAAATTATAATCAATACACTTATAATTTGGGGAACACCATAAAGTTTTCTCCTGCGTGCGTGTCCAGATTTCTTATATTTTAACTGTAAAAAAGACCCCCTTTCACTCTCTGATGTATCTGACACACACAAAAGACCCCCAAAAAAGCTGCAGCGAATCACTTTTCATTTTAAGTTTCAATTCCAAACAATTTTCAGCGAACAATTAAAAAAAGAAAATCGGATTTGATTATTCAGTCTATTCCTCTGGATGCTGCTGCGAAAGTTGATGCAAATAAAAAGTTTAAGGTTGTCTTTCCGGAAAGACTTTCCTTCTTTCCTGATTCAAAGGATTAAAATGTAAAATCATTTTAAATTACATGCGAGATAATTTGTGCACTAATTTACACTTTTATTATTTTTAGATCTGTTTCACTCTGCCGACAAGTCAGATCAGAACCAGAAGTTAAACTTACAGTTTCCCTACAATGAAAAGCCGATTACCTGCAACCAGCCGTTTCAAACGGGAAACGATGAAAACTGTAGAGTGAGCGCGGTTGCGCACAGGTGGCACAGCTTTATGTTGCTTCGCGGCGCTGCACTCGTAGTTTTAAACCAAGAAGAAAGACACGAGGACGCCACACACAGGCACATTTTCCGCTGTCGCTACAGTTGTAGACTACTGTTTTGAAGCTTTTACCGGAGCCGGAGTTGAATGAAAAGTAAGCTGACAGGGAACCTGTTTCTACCGTCAACCTCCCACAAAACCCCGGGAGAATCCGGCTCCGTGCTTCTGTTTTCAGCCAAGTACAAAAGTCCTACTGCATATCCTTTAATCCCATTAACTGATTCCCTTTACACATCTGCAATTCGTTGTTGATGCGCGCCAAACCCGCATATTGCAGTGCAATCGCAGAGACGGAAGTAATTTAGAACTGGATATAAAACGGCAGTGATTGGCCTGCACCGAGCGGAGCAGTGCCGCTGTCACAAACCCTTTCCTTTAGTCTGTCAGAAGAGAGAAGTGACGCCAGGCTCTGAGGCATGTCTGGGACTTATCCTCAGTGATTCCACATTTATCACATGATCAAGATGAAGGGAACAGCTTATTTTGAGAGATATTAGCAGCAGGCAATAAATTGTCTAAATAATTAGATCGTCACTGTAAAGTGCTAATTCCAAGGCAAATTGGGATTACACTCAGAACCAGTTTGCTGACATTTAGCAGATCTGTTGAAAGGGTGCATTACAATGTCACAAGTTCTCTCTATTGACTCAAAGTACAGTTAGGTTTTAAACATGTCTATCTCGACACAATAAAACATGACACAAGTAGCTAATACTTCTGTCAGTGTTTGTACATGATTATATATGCTGGAGGACTTTGAGTCTAAATTCATTAACAGCCTATGACTTCATTTCCACCCCGCACTTGACATCAGTGGAAGGTTATGAGCATGTCAGTGTGCGTAGGGCTGAGAGAAGGAAAAAACATAATTTTACAGATATTCTGCTTTGATTTCAGGCGTCTGCACAGGAAAAACAAACCACAACCGGGCAGGTAAAGGCGGTCGCCTTCTGAGGACTGAGGCTGTGTGTCTGCTGCTAAATGCTGGTGCACAAGTGAGGGAAGAATCAAATTGTTAAGTCCTGCTTCTGAGAATGCTGCTTCACATCCATACTATTAGATGTTACCTCGCACACACACTGAGCACACTGCTATGATCAGGGATCATGCTGCATGCACAGCTGCACACTGCTGCACTTTTGTCTAATTCTGTGATGCAAGCTGACAGGTTCACACGTGTGGTGCTCGGTGGATATGAAGAGCTGCAGCTCTGCTGTAGGTGTGTTTAGTCCGGTGAGTGCCTGCAGTGCTTCGTTAGAGCTGACCATTAACATGAACAGTCTCCCAACAAAACAGATGAACAAGGATACACCACCTGATTCAAAAATGTATTTTTGTTCCCTTTTGTTCAAAAAAGTGTTGATATGTTGACAGTGCGGGCTGTGACTTGGATTTAGTCTGTGAATTATCATGTGGGGAAGCCAAGATAAGCCGGACCTTTGCCTCGTCTGATCCCTGTGGTGGTAGAGCACTTGACCTTTCACCTTTGCACTACATGAGAACTCGCTAGGCAGACGTCTGAAGAGGAAAACTCACTGCTGTTTAAACTGATGCTTGAATTATGTTCAGATGAAATAAAAAAAAAATTCTCAACCAGATGCATATGAATTATAGACACACCATGTAATTTGCTCTGACTTGGATAAAGCCTAGAGTAAATTACAGTTAAGGAACATCTTTCTTTACATTTTGTGTCAGTGGCATTAAAAGTTATTTTAAGGTACAAAGTGAAAATCTTATTAGATACACCTGTGAGCAAGACCTGAAATAGATCAGCACCGCATTGCTTTATGACTACAACGCTGTAACATGCTCTTTATTACTTGGCTTTCTCTCAAATGAAAGCGATTTAAACAACTCATCTGACTTTTTTTCAGTATGTCAGTGCACTCGGCTTTTCCTGTTGCTATTTCCCCACAGAGGTTATATTCCACCTAGTCTCATCAGCAGTCCTTGGTTACGCACCACTTTTCATTAATTCTGCTACTTTTCATTCATTCAGCGCTCGCGGTCTACACACTCTTCACTCAGGATCACTTCCTTTCATGTTACCTTTCCCTCTGTTCAGGCGGGCCGCCTGTGCAAGCTCGCAGTAAAACATGTTGATTACACAACTTATGAATCTCATGAGTCCTGCCGACTATAGCTCTAAACAAAATGAATGAATAATGAGCTGAATGATGGCCCTTTGGATTTGACTGCCTATAGTTATATTACTGTGACTATTTGATTTACCATATTGAAATGCTGATGATTGTCCAATAAATAATGCAAAAAGCAGATTTCCGAGTGGCGAGGCAGGAAAAGAAATCCACCTTGCATATAGATGGAAGTGAGCCGTGTCTGTCCCTCTCAGCCTGTGGCCCAGAGCAGCTTTATCATTCATAGGACTAAACAGACAATCAATTCAGCAGCCATGTATGAAGGATGAAGGGATGCGACAAGCTGTGAATGATGAGGAGCCAAAAATCAAAGGCCTCACTCCTTCTTAGCTCTAATGGCCATTACCAGCCCAGACAGCACCAGTAAAATGAGGTTAATCATTTGCACAGATCCTTTCAAGGAAGATTGACTGGACTTGATGTCTAGTCAGATCACTCATAAATATTTACTTCATATTAAACAGCTGTGTATGCTCTGTTATTGCACATTGATTTCTGACGGATGCCATCAAATTATTGTTTCAAGTGTGGTCAGTTAAAAAAATAAATAAATAAATAAAAATTCAATGGATGCAATGCTTGTACCAAGACTCAATTATGCTAACCACAAGAAATTAATAATGCAATGAAATTGACGGGACATTATGTTAGAGATGAGTTTCTTCAGATTTCTGCTGGAAAATATAGATTTGGAGGGGGATAAAAAGAAAACAGTAGGATGATTTTAACAAATTATCATATAATCACCAGAAACCACAAGAGTGTGAATCATACACTAAGTGCTGATAGATTGTGCACCCTGTGTGCTTGAATTAAATAACCCTACAGTCTAACTTTATGGGCACAGAATGTATCAGTATTGAACTCACGGGCTCAGTCCTTTGACCTTATTGACAAAATGAAATCGGAAATTTCCTTAATAGAAAGAGTTAATGTTTCCTCGGGCAGACATGTTTCCGATTCAATTAGTTTTAATGAAGCCGGTGCTCAGTGGTTACTGAAGTAGAAAAAACAGGCATAAATGCCTGATGGTAATAGAGGACATATTAAGGAGGAAGGGATCGGACACACAGTGCGTGTTTCTAAGTGGCGAAAAATGCCTCTATCAGGCTGGTAGGAGCCAGTGGCTTGGGAAGCAGTGAATTGTATGAGCCTCAAATGATGCATTAGGTCTCTGGGGCGAGGCTGGAGGAGACTGAGGAGCAAACTGTAAAAAACACACGGGAAGAAGAATCTGGTTTTGATGACACGTGTGGGGTGTCACCAAGCAGATGGTATAATCATGCCTGTCTCAGTATCACCTGTTTCCAACCAACAAATCTATTTATTAATAATACTGTTAGCTTTAATTTCTAAAATACAGCCCCCTGCTCCCATTTACACCTTTCACTGTGACAATATGACTGAATGCAAGGCTGCAAACTACCCCCCACTTCCACATCTGATGTCAGCGTGTAAAATGTCAACATGGTCAGATGCACTGGCTCGGTTCCCGCAAGAATATGCCCTCATCCTGTGTTATGGTTTGTGCCACTGCTCAATGTGAAGTGAAACATCTTAAAACACACACATGCACATGTAATCTGTTCATGTCTTTGAGTCAAATCGTGTGTGTCTGGTTTTCTATCATCTGCTCAGAGATCCGTCCTACACGAGTGTTTGTGAAATTAAAAATAATCCAGGTTAAAAAGCAGGTGCATGGTAGGTGTTTAAGATGTTGGCCATGTAATGTGGTGGCAAAAAGTCACTGGTTTGATCCCATGTGGGGAACTGTGTTGCATGTCACTCGTCCAGTTCCTAATCCACTGATTACTTGTTTGTCTCTACTGTTCTCCATTTAAGGTCATAATGCCCCCCAAATATACTTTTTAATCTGAACTTTATTCATCTGGAAAAACATAGGCATAGCAAAAGTGAGTATGTGCTCCCTTTGGACAAATTCAGAGCAAAACAAAAATGATTTGAGCACCAAACCTAAGACCTGTTATTGTGCCCCCCTTGATTAAACAGGAACACTTGGAAAAAGTTTTCTGTGGTTTCGCAGCTACAAAGTCACCCCCTCATTGTGTTATTATTTTTTTTGCTTCCAATGCTGAGAGATCAGATCAAGTTGAGAAAAAGGAAAATAAAAGAATTTGCTCTAATGCACTTCTCCAAAAACAAACAAACAAAAAAAAACCCCAACACCTTGTTGGACTGTAATTTTCTTGTTATTGACAAACTGCAGTTGAACAAGCCAACAATCCACTCACAGTTGTCTCCATCTACAGCATGTTCTTGGGCCTCTTCTCTTGTTTGCTGCTTATGCATGCAATGATGTCTGTGTGCATGAATACATATACTGTAGACCTGCACATACAGAGTGAAAGGTAAATGTATACAGCCCAGGTTTTACAAAACTCTCATAGCACATATAAGTGCACAATAATAGTGAGAGGGTGCCAATAGACTGTACAATGGTGGCTTCTTGAGGGGTCAAGAGGGGAATATTGTGTGTGTGTTTGTGTTGGACAAAAGGGAAGAGAGAGGGGGCTGTGGGGTGGGTGGGTGGGTGGGTGGGTGTGTGTGTGTGTGTGTGTGTGTGTGTGTGTGTGTGTGTGTGTGTGTGTGTGTGTGTGTGTGTGTGTGTCACAACAGTCAGAAGAGATCCAGCCCAGGCTCCCACACAGCTTTGTCATATCACTAGGAGATTAGGAACACACACATGTCAAGCTAGGCAGAGCCTGCTGCAATAATGCACCTGCCAACTCTCAAGATCCACTCAACCCCTGTTCAGCCCCTCATTTCTACATGTGAACACAAAGGCACACACACATAAATTTGCCAATTTTTAAAATATTGATCCCCCTCTTCAAAGCACATATTGCACAGGAACTTAAGGATATGATTTAAGATAGATCAGAACAAATTTGCATTTATCTAAGCGTATTGAAAGGAAATGTAGTGCAAAACACTAACACAGAAAATCAAAGATATGTAAAGGTTGGGTTGTGGGAAAAGTGGATATTTTACATGAAAGGTCTGATGAGAGAAGGTTGCTGTCTTTCTTCATGACAGAGTTCTCCGAGAAAAGGAGAGAAAGGCAGCTCAAAGAGATTCATCTCCACCAGGATTCAAGGTCATCCAACCTAGTCATCCTAGAAGCACTTGAAAAATATGGAGTGAAGACTGGAGATATTCTTCCTCCCCAAAAAGGAGTGCTGAGGGAAGACTCTGACTGAAGAGAATCACTGACCTTCAAACAAGCTCTCTATCCATATAGAGTAGGGGAAGACATGCACAATCCATCAAAAATGCACATGAACTTTCCCTCTTCAAATAGTTCCCGCTTGAATAGCAGTCAATGGATCAACTATGAATATTGCATGCAGTGAAATGCAGGGGATCAGATTGAATTCACTGTGAAAAAAAAACAAAACAAAAACAAATCTGTGGCATTCAAATATCATACCATGAGTTTTGAGAATAAACATTTTCAATTTCTAAACACTGTGAGAGAGACTAGGGGGATTTAAACTCTGTTTTTGTTCAAAGAAATTTACCTGTAAAAACTTAAAATCATCAAAAATGTATAGAGAAGAAGAGACACGCCTGATATCAGTAAATAGAATTTAGAATCCACACTATGGTCATGAAATTGCCTTTTGCCACAGCCCTTCCTGAGGAATGGAAAGATCAGTGTTAATTTCAGCCATTCTTTGATTGGATGAACCTGCCTCCCTCTTGCACGACATGGGTACCACAGGTCAGTGGCTGGTGCAGTGTAGCATGAAACAAACAAATAGAAAAAGGCACCTCGTGGCACTTGACTCTCACCAGAATGCAGCTGACGGCGAGCCTGCCAGCATCCCACAATAACGACCAGAGTGTCCTTACCAAAAATTGGGGGGGGGGGGGCAAAGAGGGAAAAGATGGATTAAGAGCTGGATATGGGAAGAAATGGTTGGGAAAGAAGGTAACATTTTAGGCCTCTGACAATCAGGTGAGCGGAACCAGCAAACACAAAGATTTATCAACATGATTTATCATTAAACAACAAAAACATGGATTATGACAGAGAAGAAGGTTTCAGAGTAAAACTGTTTGACCGCACAGGGAGTACAAGTATTAATACCCATTATATTAATTACGGTGCATGATCAATACACTGTTGTTGCACTATAAGCATATTGGCTTTCCTTTAGGGACAACTTTATGATGTTGCTTTTAAGCTAACTGGAAATAAAATTCACGTCACTGAATCTTTTGTTTTACTGAGCCGCTTTAATATTATATTTATTTAATATTTCAACGTGCACAAAAACATTTAAAAATGGTTTGGATTAACTCAAGTGAAATAACTTGAGCCAGCACCAATTTGGGCTGAAGACAGTAATTTTGAAAATGTAAAAAATCTGGAAGACAGACATCTGATTAGCAGACTGCTAATAGCCTGCTCCTCATTTCTGTTTGAGGCCAATGGGTGCAGGCTACATAAGCCACTACTAGAATAACACAACAGAATCCCAGAGTAAAGTGTTGGTGATTAAATTGAATTGGGGGTACTGTAGACAAATGTAGTATAGACAAAGTAGAGTTTTTTAAAGATGCACTCCAAATCTACCAAATCTGAAGCCAATTGCATTTCAAGTTTTTCTAACAGCTCATGCAAAATTAAGAAAAAATATAAGACTTACAGGATGAGGTACAGAGGGGAGGAGGAGGAGGGACAAGACAGGGGGGAGAGGGAAGTGGAGAACAGGAGAGTCAGACCAATCATCCTGTGATAAGACGAGGAAAATAAGTCTGATTATCACAGAAGCCGGGAGCATTAGACAGACAGTTGGGAGTCATCTCAAAACTCAGGAGGGAAGAGGCAAGACAAGAGGTCACAATTATTCCCCGCTAGCTGCACTCCCCTCCTTCTCATGAAGTCCTCTAATATATTCGGTTAGTTCCTGTATGGCGCAAAGGGGAAATTCTAATTAAAGGGTGGGGGGAATTTTGACACATGTGAGGCAGAGATCAATATTTAGCACCGTAATCAGCCATTCCTGATGGCTTGACGGTGTCACTACGATCAGACTGCAGCTCTCCATTAGAGTGCTTGGGATGAAGCAGACGGGCAGCCGAGCAGGCAGGCAGCCAAGCAGGCGAGGCTGCAGAGAACCACCAAAACTCCCAGCCATCATGAATCAAAGCAAGTGATGCCTCTCGTGCTCCATTTTGCTGCGCTTTTTATCTTCATTCATCCTCTTAAAGGAGAAAAGTGAACTCTGTCAAAGTGGCTTGTGATAGGGATGTGGGAGAAGTGGAGAAGAAGGGAAGAGAAATGCCATAGAGGGGATGCGGTAGATCAGGAGGAAGTGCAGCTGTCAGGACTTTGGACTGTGTGATGATTGTAAGGTGCACAGATGGTCCTGTCTATTGAGCGATTTCTCTTTTTTTAGTTGACAAATATTTCATTGTAATTTCAAGCAGTGTTGGAGAGTATTTGTGTCATTTTTTGCTTTTTGTTACTAATTAATTATAAATAGAGAAATGTTATTAGCAAAATATAGCCAAAGGTTACTGTTCTCATAAAGCACAAAAATGCCCCCTGAGTGTTTTTATTATTGTTATTATATACTAGTGCAATTTACTCTTGGAGCTGGTGAAGCTGGCAATTTTACTCTTTTAGACATTATTGGGATTCAACCTATTACATTGTAGCATGTTTTACAAGCATATTGCATGCTTTGTGTGTGAAATCTAAATTTGCAGAGTGACTCTCAGCAGACTGCAAGTATAAAGTAGCATGGATTGGAAAAATTCAAGTGAAGCACTTCAAATTTGCATGCAACACCGGTGCTTGATTAAATGTATTTAACACTTATTTTGAATAAGAAATCAGAAAAAAACACAGATACTGTATCAGTTTCCTAAACAGATACACACATGCACTCACACAAGCGCGCACAACATTCGTGTGAACAAGGCTGCTCTGCTGACATGAATAGTGATAGTGACCACTGACTCAGTATCAGGAACATGGTGTTGTTTCCAGAGGGCAAGGAAAGAGGGCGAGGGGCATGTGGAGGTGTGCGTGTATGTGTGTGTGTGCGTGCGTAGGTGGGATTGGGGTGGCGATGGGGCAGCCCAGCCCAGGGTGTCCCCTGTCTCCATGTGTCAGCCCATCTCCTTGTTCTTGCATGTCACTGACACACACGTGGGTACTTACCAACCCAAGTTGCTCCAATTAACGGCTGTCCCACTGCGCTGTCCGTTGTGCGGTGTGCTAGCCTGGGTGACAAGATATGGTCTGGGATCTGTCTCTCCAGTGACATAAGGAAGGAATTTTAAGAGGGAAAAGTGATGCAAACACACACCGCCTCATGCTGCGCCTAGATAGGTAGATAACAAAGACTCTTGCAAATGAGTGGCAGTGAGGAAGGCATTGAGGATTCTCTAATTACTTGGTGCAATCTATCTAAGTCACTGGCTTTCTAATTTGATTTATCAGAATGCATGAAATCCCTTGGAATAATGCCCTTATTAGAAGGACAGAATTGACGGGGGGACAAGAGGTCTGCCGAGGAGGAGGAGGAGAGCGGAGATTTAAGCATCAATTACAGTCAAAAGGAGAATTAATAGTTATTAATCCACAAACATAGCTATCGTTCTCTCTGCTAACTCTCTGCCACTTGGAGACAATCCCCTTCACACTTGCCCTGCCACACACGCACACATGGAGACATGGTCACACACACGCACAGACATAAGCATAACCAGCATTAGGAGTACACCTACAAAGTCACAAATGCAATCACGTGTGCGCGCACACACACACACAAGAAATAAGCAAATACAGAAAAAAAACATGCATCTGGCAGACCTCAGTGAAAATGAGCATTAAAAAAATTATTCGTGCAGAAGCAAGACAACAGTAACAGAGGCAAGATGGCATAAATATCTCTTACTCTGAATGGTTTATATCATTTTACCCACCGGTAGATCAAAGGTCTTTAACTCTTTAACTAAATTCCTGGCTGACAAATTCAATTGTTGTCAGTCTTCCAGGGCCCTCAATGTAATATGTGCATTTTGATTCAATTTGGTCTGCAAATACATACATATACATATTGTTTATCTAGTTATGGGCACAAAAAAATCAATACTTATATCTGGGCTTTGTCATTCCTAAGTGCATCATGAAATAGCAAGATATCCCTCTAATTTAATTCAACAAAACCACATAGATTGTTAATTTTGTGCTATTAAGCTTTTGCAACATTTACAATGTCTTCGTTTTTGCCTGTTGATGACTCTTGTTTGTCCCTTGTATGGGAAAAGAACATTTTATATATCTAAAAATTGAATTTAGAAAGGTCAATCTCTAAACAAATAACAATAAATCAAAGTTGAAGCTAACTTGCATCATTTCCAAGGAGGGGAATTCAAAGTACACAGGAATAGTTTTTGTACGCTCTCACCATTTAAAAAAAACCCAAACAAACTGTATCTTACCAAGTAAGGATAACTGTTTGGTAATGTGAAATTACATAATGCTTATTCAAATCACCCTAATTAATTCATATGTTTAAACAGCACCTTTTATTGAGGTCATATCACATTCACAAGAATAACAACAAAACAGCTTGTCATGTTAAATAATTTAAAGGGGCCATGAAGGCAGCTATGCTGCATTATGTGACACTCTGGTCTGGAGGTTTATGTTAAATCCTGTGGTTTTTGTTAAAGGGTTGCTGAGTGGCTGAAAGGAGAATGCCAGTGTGCTGTTGCCTTGCTGTCACTCACACAGAGGCAGTATTTAGACAGGGAGCTGAGAGGTCTGCTCCGCTGCCAGCTCCTGCCTTTTAAACAGCCCTTTCCTCTGAGAGACAGCTTAGCACTGAGTGCCAGTCAACCTAACCCCCCCTCACTCCACCCCCCAATACACACACACACATACATACACACACTTTGTTAGCCTCTTTGCTAAAGAACAATTTGGCAGAAGGAGAGAAATGATCATGTATGGTCAGACCAAAAGGTACATTGTAATGGGTCTAGCCCCCTGTTTCAACAAAGTGGAGCGAAAGGCGTCTGGACAGCAGATTCATCAGCATTACTTGAATGGAGGAACAAGCTCATACAGCATTACGTGGCTGACAGGGAAGATGAATCTAGGCAACTCGGCGCATCGGGGATCCTCATAGACCTTCAGTCATGGCCCGTGGTAAAGACTGAGGGATGGGAGAGAGGTTGTGGCGATAACACATCACACCCTGTCTACATCCCATATTATGATGCTGTCCTGTAGAGTGTCTGGGACAATACTGTGTTCGCTGCCAGAGTGCCGTTGACATCATTGACAAACCTCTATGGTGTCAGGCAGTCACTCACACTTCTACTGGGTGTCTGTCATCACGCTCAAACGGTCAGCCACTGACACCTTTTCACGTGAATGAAGATTCTCCAGTGACTGACAAAAAATAGTGGATGGCCTTTAAGGAGGGGAAAAAGACACAGCAAGAATAGCACCTCTCCTCAAAAGGAGAGACTTATAATTTGCAATAATGGCACACCAGTAGCTCTCAGAGAGAAAATTACAGGAAAAAGCCGATCTGAAATATCCTTTTAACTGGCAGAAACACATCCATTGTAGACAGAAGTCTTGTTTACTTGGTAAAATGGCATCAATTAGGAGCGGATGGCAAAATTAGCATATTCTCTTAATGGACTGGCCTTTCTTGTGCGGCGCTCTCACACTGATTGTATGGAAGGGACATGTTAAGGGAGACTGAGAAAAGGTCAGGTGTCTGCACCATTCAGGTGATCATATTTTTCACCAAACAGTTGTGCATTCTCCATGGCTATTGTCATGTTATACTGCAGCTGAGAGCAACACGCTGGTATGTGGGGGAAATTTTATTTCAAATCACTGCGGAAAACAAGTCACTCATTCTGACACTTTCAAGATACTAGACGTGTAGCCCTTGAAAATATCTGCTGCGTTTCAAATATGCCATACTCCTATGTATTGTTTCAAAATGATTTCACTCAAAATGTACATCTTATTTTTTTAAGCACAACAATAAATGGAGCTACTTCAGAAAAATACCATTAAATGCAATGAAACTGCTGCATAACCAAAAAGAACGACATCCCAACAAACCATATGTGTAATGCATGTGGCTATGAAGACTTATGTGTTTCTTTCCTGAGTGATTAATGTCAGCACACTGCTGGTATTTAAGCATGCTCTGAAAAATCTGAGAAAATATATAGCCAGAAATTACAGAAATTAACAGGCTATTTAAAGTGGTGTTCAATATCCTGCACTGAGCTAATCAGTTTGAATGATTTGCCAGTTTATTTTCATTATTAACAGCCCACCATCACTTTGGAGGATAATTTATTCTAAAAATGATATTTCCTCATCAATGCTGCAGTACGTATCTCAAGAAAGGCTCAGCTCCTCCCAGCCAGACCAAAGCCGCAGACTGCAAATTCTCTCCCCTCATCCTCCACCCGCCACCCTCCTCCCCCCCTTCCTCCCTTGTGCCTCTGCTCCCACCACCCCAAATTGACTGGTCTTGCACAGTTGCAGCTGAACAAGAAAGGAATTGCTAGTGTCAAGACACAGTTTACAAATATGACATCTCCTCTGCCATGGCTGGAAATATGAAATATTGATTTATGTGCAGTAAAAGGTCTTATAAAAATGATCACATACACATGAGGGATTAATGTGCAGAAGATCAATAGAAATTTCATTCTTGACACTAGACTGTCACCTATGGTGAAATGCTAAAATAAAGAAATCAATATTATCTATGAAATGTCAAATTTATTATAATTATGTGGATGAAAGCTGGCCAAGTGGGTCCCAGGGGGCTGAGAGGGATAGGGTACCGCTCTCGAGCATCCCTCATGTCCCTCCTTCTCAGGCTGCCAATTTTGAGAGCAATATTGGTGTAAAGGGTTTTCACCCGTTATGTATGGCCTTGTTGTAACAAATTCCTCCTGGAATATTTAACTGTGGAGAGACTGACAATGGACAGAGCTGCAGTTCATAGCCTGCAGGTTGCGTAGTTAACAGCTGTTAGCTTTGGCACATATTGTATGACTCTGCCCTCTCGATTGAAACCTATTTGGCAGCTGCTGCTGACATGGACAAGTCACAGGCCACTAAAGTACGACATCTCAGCATGCATCCTGGTTCAAAGATGACAGTTTCAGTCAGGCTGTGTATTGATCTTAAGGCTTGAATGTAGTCAGTAATCATGCTGATTTGTTTTTGCTGTGGACATTAATAGGCTATTTAATAGGAAAATGTGTCACATAAAGCCATAACATATTCATATTTGTTAGGATAGTAATGTCACTTAAAAATAGTTTAAAATAAGTCTCACTCATTTTTCAACCCACATGGAGAAAAGTTCTTATTTTTTAAGTTCTTAAGGTTTTGTATATTCAAATGCTACCAAGAGACCTCATCGCTTTCTGTGTTATTGGGCTTTCTCAAATCCCCTTCAATGTTTTATTTGCAATTGCATTTAAACTAAGAGCTATTTGTGTTCATTCACTTGTTTTCCATGTCTAATTAATATCCTTTGAATGTGTGGGGATCAATTTATTTAATCAATGTTGGGTAGTGCCTCTGGCCTTCTAAAGGTCACTTAGATATGGAATGGGAAATCATCAGAGTCAGATCACAAAGGGGCGAGCAGGTAATTTGAATGTGGCAGGCAAACTTTGCATGTATGATCACACATTTCTGAAAAACTACAGAAAATGATTTTCCTTTCCTTTTTTCCCCTTTCAGGCAATAGTCTTTCCCCCCCCCCAGCAGAGGCCCACTGTACACACCAGAGTGTGGCAGCTGTGTAATCCCTTTAACAACCGACGGGGCTATTAAATGAACCGGCGGTGCAGCTGCAAATAGCCAATAAAGCCAGCACAATATCATCCCTATTAAACAGTAATCTCAGCAGGCTTAAGAAGTTCTCTGAAAAATGGGAGGAAAACCATAACAAAATGTAATCAAGCAAAACATTGGGATTTTCCTCAACAAAAAAAGCCAAACAATTTTCACAGTGGCTTACATGAAAGGTGTTGAGCAGCAACAGCACTCGAGCCTCAGAGAACTTCTCAGCCCCTTCAGGTGACCACGGTGCCTTATCACAAATACAGAAGCACGCAACAAATAAAATGAGCCTGTCAATCGAAGCAATTTATCGCCACAGATATTAACAGAGAAAGGGAAACAGGGGAAAATAACAAATTGTGCAGTTACATTTTAAAAGTGACCAAATCGAATTCATAAGATCACAATTTGAGAGATAGAACCCAGTTTATTTTTCCTCCCTTTCACCGGCTTATGTGCTCTGTCAGATGAAAGTGGAGCAGAGAGCCGCCGTTGATGGAGCCTTTGAGCCTGGGAGAGGAGGCAACGCAGCCTCTTGAAGGGGTGCCGGGGACAGCGATAACCAGGGAGGCCGCGGGAGCTCCCTCCGCAGCCGGGGGAAGGTGTTCCAACTTATCAGAGTCTGCACGCGGGGAATGATTACCCCTCTGCCGGACCGATTACTGCTGGCTCTCTGGGTCAAAAGCAGGCCAGGATGAAAGAGAGAACTGAAGCCTCCTATCCTGCCTCCAATCATCCATTAGCACTCAGAGCGAGGGGCTTGTCTACTCCCCCTCCACCCCACTTCACACCCCCTCTCTGACATGGGCTTGTCAGTCTGGTGCATAAGAAGAAGAATAAGAACGTAATCACAGGCGGGACTCTCACTCACACCAATGTCACGGAGGACAGCGTGGGGCCTGCAGAGGTAATTTATGGATCTGAGTGTACGCACTTCCTTGACATATTATTTATTCATTTGAGTTTGTTTAAGAACAATCCTCGTCATCTGCAGGGCGAGGCAAAGTGTTGAGTGGTGTTTACACTATTGATGTATGGTATATATGCTGATCCACTCACATGAATACGAATGCAAAGCAGGGCAGAAAGCATAAAACAACAGAAGCATCAAACAACAATAACTGATCGCAAAACACACACACACACACAGTTCAAGACTTTGCAGTATTCTAATAATGTGAGAGAAGGCATGAGAAATATACTCATGCTGGTCTTTTAGCGCACTTGCTGCCTGTGTGAGATCTGCTCTGTATACATTATATATATATATGAATATATAAACCACTTGCATGCATCTCTGTTGAAAATAAATCAGACATTGCTTTCTGTGTGAAATATCTCTAAGTATGTGAACAAAACACATCAGGCTAAAACAGTTTCACTGGCTACCGAGCGAGCGAGAAGCAACATTTAAGAGTATCTACATTTAATGCTTCACTCTGTATGCATTCCCCAGCCGCAGTCACGTTATGGATGGACAATGGGCTGGTGTAGCACAGCTGACCAGACTCACCTCTGCCTGTAACTGCACAACCCTTCAGATTAAGGTCAGTGCTTCAGTCAGCTATCTCTCACTCTCCTCTCTTTAATACCAGGAAAAACTCAGAGCCAATTGCTAGTGGCATCTCTGATGACCAGAGTGTAAAAATGTGTCTCCCTATGCTTCCATGCACAGGTCAGTGTAGGGGTCTTTACAATACAACAGAGTAATGCTTTGCTCAGAGACCTTATATGTGTAATTCCAGTGAACAATCTATTTGGTGATATGGAGAGCTACGTCTCAGGGGAGAAGGTCTGGCTGTGTGAATTTGGGACAGATGTGTGCCACCCAAAAGACAGGCTGGAGGTCATTCCAGAGAAAGGAAGAGTGAACGCTGTCATTTGCAGGCTGCAGTTACACGGATGCAGAGATGCCACACACCTGCACAAACATCTTGGCTGCTCAATATCAAGTTTAAGCTATAAGCTTTTGAACAGCAACAGTGAGATTGTTCTCAGACATGCTAATGGCTGGTTGACTAAAATATCTTGACAAATAGACAGATTTTGAAATTTTGTCCAGACATTCAAGTTCCCCAGAGGATGAGTTCTACTAACGTTCACTCTTACTATACCGCTGACATTTGTGATTTTCAGTGAAATGTCTTGACAACTATTGGCCAGATTTGATATTTGGTACAGACAATACTGTTTCCCTTAAGGATGAATTGTGATATCTTTGATGATCCCCTGACTTTTTATATAGCTGCATTGTAAGGTCGGTTTTCAGTTTGTCCAATTTGTTTATGACTAAATAACTGTACTATGAAGTGTTAGTATGCCAAAATGCTGAACTTAGATGGTGAAACTTTGCACCTGTTTAACATCACCATGTTACCATTATGACTTAGAGTTTGTTGCCATATTGGAGTGCTTCATATAGCCTTACAGAGCCACAAGCATCACTGTACTGTATTGCTGATGTGTTGCCTCACATATACCGTAACCCTTTAGAGCATTGTTTGTGCAAATTCTAAAGGTGCAATGTGAAAATGAATGGTGGGGTAATGTACGGACAGTATGTAGATAATAGCTGATGACTGTTAGAAAACAGGGGGTGACGACAAGCCACTTGCATACCATCTACAACCTCGAATGTCTGCATGTTAATTATTTACATCACGTAAATACGGAATATCTATGGAATTTGATTTCTCTTGTGTGCCATCTGGTGGTATCCTCCAGTAACACGTGCATAGATAAATATGTGAACAATTAAGTTCACAATGCAGCGAGTGGTCTGTGCAAACACACAGTTACATTAAATTACATTAGTTAACATTCATTAAAAAAGGACGTCTTCAGCCTGACTCTTGGTGATCAACCGCTTAAGAAAAGATAACCAGCATCTCCCCAATTTCCTTAAGCTGCCGAAGTGTCACAAGACGTGAGCAAGACAATAAAACCCATATTCACCTTTGACTATGACTCTTAATTTTGCTCCAGGTATCGGATATGACAAAGGCAATACAGTACCATTGTGAAACTCAGTAAAGGACTGAGTGCTTTATGAATATTTCCTGACATGGAATTAATCAATTAATCAAGTCCTAACATGACTGATAAATTCTCATCACGACTTCAGTGGCAATTCAGAGTGGCCATCCTCATCCGATGATGCATATCTTTATTGAAAGGGATGGTGTCTTTCAGGCTGGCACTGAGCCTATTAGCAGCCATCTATTGAAAAGCAGAGCAATAATGTTACCGACATATCAAGGACTTCTGTGTAACAAGATGTGATCTCTGTTCTGCATTTAGGAAATGCTGAAACAGTGTTGGAGTGAGATTGACCTGATCTATATTAGGAACACTCAAAATCAGTCTTTACATTAGCAGAGATAAGATCTGACCTTGGCATTCTGAATTTGTCGTAGATCATGTGAAGAAGAGAGACTCATACTATAGCTGTATAATACTCTCTATTTTGACCATTCCCTGTGCAAAACGAAAGTATTCGATCAATATTTATTCAAATATCCTTCCAAATTGATTAAATTGGAAAATAAATCAAGAGTGAAACTGAGAGGAAGCACATTCATCATTCGCTATCATTCAGATGAGAGCACAAGTTGACCAAAGTAACCAAGGCCTACACAAGCAAATAGGGAGACCTCACGGTGTGGAAAGACCTGTGGAAATGCTGTTTTCAATGATCCAAAGCATCTTGTCTTGTCCTTTTCACATGCTTCCAATGAATTATGTATCCGCAGTGATTTATGGTGCGCCATGCTCACGCCTCTCCCTCTCCCTCAATGTGGAATCCTACATGGATTTTTCACAGGGAGCCAACTGGGAAAACCAAAATTGCTCAATTTAAGGAAGTAATTAAAACTGTCCACAATCAATATTTATCTTTAGACGGACCCCTGGTGGGGGTTTAGTGCCTCACCATCCCCCCACCCCGCCCCATGTCTTACCCTATGTCCCCCTGCTCTTCTCATTGACAGATGTTCAGCTCCGTCAAATAAACCAGACACAGGAGCAAGCTGCTCCCACTCAGGACTAAAATGACATGTGTCACGAATAATCAAATGACCCTAATATGTGAGCCAGCACAAAACATGTCAGGGAAATTTATTTGGCTAAGAAACCGATCAGTTTGATGGGACATCTATCTATAGGAAGAGAACCTGCCCTTCATTGTGTATTTGGTGCAATAATTAGCTATAATCTTAAAACAGCCAAACTATAATTTTCTCACAGACTAACACAATTAGATATTATGAAACTTTCAAAACTCATGAATAATCAAAAGATGAACGCTCTCCTCCTTTTGATACACTGCAGTCAGATAATTAGTTTGACATTATCCTCTCACCTGTGCACAAGTGGAAGAGAGAGAGCAAAAAAAAAGATTTGTAGAATGATATAGAAAACAGACAAGTGATATTCTGGATACAAATACTTTTTAAAAAGAGGAAATAAATTTCCCTAAACATCTCTTTTGGTTAACTCTTAATCTTAACCCTGTATTAACAGGCAAAAACATTAGCACGAGTAGTTCATAACACACTATAAGGTAGTAGTTAATCAATATAAGGTGTTTTAATGGGGTTTCCGTCCCTATAACAGAAGATTAAACAGTTAAACAAATCCTTACATTGCTTATATTTACATCTAATGTAGACCTGTTTGAGAGTTCATTCTTTTGACAAAAAATATATACATATATAAAACTATGTATTTTCTTTCAGTCACATCCTGTGGTGTTCATCAGTTGATATGAAAACTGATATGAAGACTTATTCATAAAACATAACTACCCCATCAACCAAAATAAATGGTATATTTTCAACAATAATTTAATTATTATTATTTGTACATAGATTAGAAAAGAATTATCAAATATAATAGAGCATTACTGTATATCATACAGGTTACAAACACAAACATTTAAACAGGTCTTTGCTGAAAATGACTATTTCTTACATTTTCTTGTTTCTTTGCAACAAATTGAAATTATGCTTTGAAACAGGCGGATGGAAACACCTTCATGCTGCATATACCGTTCTCACCTCTAGACTGATGATGAGCTCTTTCAAATCAATGTTAAGCTCCACAATAGTCCAGTAAAATCACACACATATGTCTAACCATGATAAAAGGTCATAGAAGGACAACTTCCTTCAAAAGAAAGTAACCTCAAGTCCCCAGACTGATGTATCACACTTTAATTCAATAGTGAGTATTTACTTGCGATCAATTTAGTAAGGTGAAACAGTCATGTAAAACAGAACAGTGGTGGCATGACAGTTTGGTTACACTGTCTTCAGAGACCTCTTTGCTGCAGGCAGAAATCATGTCTCTGTCATTCTATATCATCAATTTTAATTATCCTCACAAGTGCTCATTCTGCTCCAGGCAGCAGTGGGAAAGGCAGAATCTGGGAAAAATTCCTTTAATCTATTTGGGACGTGAAGTGTGAGGTGAGACCTCTGTCTGTCACAACCCCCCCCCCCCCCAGCCCACTTCAGCACCACACCACCTCGCCCCCAAAACGACACATGCACACACACTTAATGGGCCTGTGCTTGGATGCACACGTGTACAGTAAACAGATCAAATGCATGCAACCCATGAAAAAAATACATATAGAAAATGTATACATAAATCAGTTAATCCAGTTCATCAGTGGTTGAAGTGAAAAATTTCTATTTTTTCCTGTTTTCTCCTTTTTCCTCTCGAGTGTTGTTTCTTGTGTTGTTGCAGCACCCCACTAGGAGTCAACCAGCGGGTCAATATAGCAAAGGTCATGCACCTCCTTGCCAATCTCCTGCTGTAACTGAACACCACACACATTTAGTGATCATTATGACACCCCCAGTTCCTTCTGTCCTCAATAACTTGGCAGGGGTCTCACTGGCCACTGCCTCCCCCTGTGAGTTAGACCACCTTCTATCTACCAACAGATCATAGAGGCGGTACAGTCACTGTTTGTGTGCTTTTCTAATTCGGTTGCAATGGGTTGGCTTGATGAGGATGCAGAGACACTAAGCTTTGGGTTGACAGGGAAGGAGTGGAGACTACTGGTGTTCACCCTGAAGAAGTAACCCCTTTTAATTATGAGACAATTAGGATGAGGAAGAAGTGAAAAAGTTAGATGTTATTGTGACTAACAGAAAACTATATTCACTTGTCAGATCAAGGGACCCCGTAAAAAGATGGTTGTAAGATCCTTTTTGTCACACACTGGCAAGTCTGAAAACCAAAAACACTTCGGATGCATTAGCCCCTCATCCAACACGAACAACAGTATTGAAGGATTCTCAACTTCAATGCAGTTGAAGAAAAGATGACAGTTAATTCAAATGTAGGTTAAGGTATGCAAAGCATCACAGCCATCATTTCCGCCGCACTACATAGAGGTCACACTACCTCCTGCATTGTCGCTGAATGTTGACATTGGACATAAATTCCCAAGTATGGAATCTTCCAAATATGGATATAATTCCTAGAAGACTGGTGTGAGATGATAAGAAGGCAGGGGAGTACAGACTTCACATATCTTACCTTGTGCTAAAGTGAGCCATAATATTAAGAGTTATTTTTAGCTTTCAGAGATGTTTATGGCTCAAAGATAATTACAGTATCTTCATATTTGTACTGTGAGGCTGAGCAGAACTAAAGCTGACATAAAAAAGTTTGATTTAAATTACTAAGAGCCCTTCTGCTACTTATAATTTCAGTTTTATGATGTAATATTCATCCATTGAAGAATAGCAGTGGTATTTCCTGGCTGTTGATGCCATTATTTACTATACAATGTCTGACGTTCAATCAGACGTGTAGTGATTGGAAATCTGTAGCACATAGGTATACAATATGGTTAAATCCAATTGAGGCAAATTGCATGCATTTTTAAGGATCATTAAGTTATTAGCATCACTAGAGGGGGCAGAAAAACACTTGAAAAAATCTCTCTGCTAATTGCAATCAATTTCTCTTTTCAGAGAAACTTCCGACGCCTTCTGGTGTTTTGCTCCTCGTGGATTTTGCATGGGGCCTCATAGGACTTATACCAGGACCAGCAACAGTGTCATCGGCCACTGAGCACATATCTATTGAAACATGTCTGAGGATATACAGATAAATATTGTAGCTTCATGGCAGAGCTGTGCAGGCACTTCTCTGCATATAGCCTTGGCCATAAAGTGCAGGCAGGAATGACCCATAAAAAAAGACATAATTAATTGAAAATGGGTAGCCTGTGATTGGCAAGCGCTGAAAAGTGAAACGGACAGCATGAGGAACTGATAATGAGTGCTGGCATTGATGAAAAATTCCTCTTGCTCCAGGGTGAAAAAGAAAGGTACCTCCCCCTCCATAAAAAGAGAGGATAAAAGAAATAAGTTAGAGAAAATCACTGGCCAGCTTTTATGTTTCACTCTGTCAGCTGAGTGTCAGGGATTTGCTGTCATAAAGATAGTGAAAGCTCAAGAGCTGGTGCTTACCAAGAATTAATCAGTTTAGGTTTTGGTCCTGAACATAAAATGTCAGACATTGCCTCTCAACTCTTGTAGGTGATTTCTTTGAGCTGAACAACACAATAATCCCACTCTCACTTCTATTGAAGGTCAAAGTTGGTCAGTGAGCCAAGAAATACCATATCAGAGCTTCCTTCCTCCTCAATTGCCACGAGTATAAATTACGGAATTAGTGTATTGATTGCCGACTATGGCTTCGAGCAATCACTTTTACAGCCATGACAAGATTATTTTATCCTACTTTTCCTGTATTATTATATGTTGTGTTTGAGTTATTCTACCAGCATGGGAAGTGACAGCTTGAATTTATTCAATAAAGCAGGGCAGTTAGGGAAGCCAGTGAGGCAAAGAAACAGAAGACATGGCATGAAGGAGGGAGACGGCGTTCCTGCCTGCGAGCCCGCCATCTGAAAATAAAGAAAGATATCTGCCCAAATGGAGCACTGATCAATACATTCATACAAACACAAGCACATCATTTGTTAAGTCCTGGGTGATATCCTCACAGTGATGCACATGGGAAACTGCAGGAGTGAGGAAAAAAAAGACATCATAAATAACAGATAACAGAGTTTATGATGACTTGTAATACTGTGCATAAATGGGAAATGCCCTGACGTGTTTATTTCATATTTAGCAGATATAATTTCACAAATCCTGTCATTTCACTGGCAGAAAGTGTTTTTAAATGAAACTGTGGAGTTTCAACTGTGATCATTTTGAAGAGCCCTGTTTGCTTGCTGTATTACTTAGTTATATGCATGGAGGAAAACAAGCACATGGACCAAATGCTCACATACAGAGTGTACAGTATAATAAAAAAACACAAAATAAGGGAAACATGTAATAAAAAACTGATTTTTGCCTCCCATGAAAACAATAATTTAACTAACTGAAGATTCATGCTCTTTTGCGCTACAGCGGCTGGTCGGGTGAAAAAGTAATAATACACGTGCACTGTGATTGATGGACCTTCCCATTTATAATCTAATTTGTATTGGTTTTCATTCCCAAAGTGCTTCAAAATTATAGAAAGCTAAAGTGTCTCAGTACGACATGAGACACACTGCATGAGCAAGGACAAACTGCAGACATTAAACAAAGGCAATTTTATACCTGGATTATATACTTTGCTAATTTCAACAACTGTTTTAAGTCATAAGTGATCAAAACAGAGTTTATTCAATGACCCGTGACCAATTAGACAAAAGCATGACTCTTCATTAGTTGTTAATAATCTAAAAGAGATTTCTAGGGACCATTCTGTGAAAATAGCATTTAAAGCTGAGACATTGTCTCCGTCTGCACATGACAGACAAGCATCTTTGGTCTGTATTCCATCAAAATGACAGGACCCAACACGAGTAATCTGACACATCTTGATCACAGCACAGTCCTGATCTTTCTGTCACACTGGGGATTAAAACAGAAACACTGGGCTAACAAGGGTCAGATATGAAATTTCAAGGAAGTGACACATGACAGGACAAACAATTAAGTGTCAGTGTGCTGACCTTGGGGCAACAGTTTTACACCATGACCCTCTATGCATTAGTCATTCCACCAGCAGCAAGAAGGGAGGGAAAGGGGAGCTTCACTGCTCTTGTTCATCCAATGCCACAAGCCCAGTGTTGTTCATTGTTTAGTCATTATGATTAAAAGATGTACAGCACTATGGAAATTGGAGAGCTTGTGATTTGTCTTTGTCCGGTCAGGCTCCTACAGTATTCTGTGTGAGTTGCAGAGGCGCAGCTCAAGGTAGCTGTGGTCTTCGTACAAAACACAAAATATATGAACACATGAACATGAACATGACCACACACACACAATGTCATTACATTTCAGAAGTTAGGAAATTATCTAAATGAAGATGTGATTCCTGCCTTATTGGTTATGGTGCTGTGGTTCACTGTCCATGGTGCAGATCTTTCTTGCATTTGGCTCTTTTTTTAAAAGGATTTCTTTAGTGGAGGAGCCTCTATCAATCTTAAGATTTTTCTACTTGTGGAAGCTGCAGCACTGCACCTCAGAAATCAAGGATGTAATTACTCATGCAGAAAGCACAACGTGAAGGAGAAAAAGCCATGTTCTGCTGAGTATTGCTTTTAGAGGAGGCGACCAAACAAGCAGTGGTGGCGCTGTAATCAGTCAAACCCGACTGCTAATTCTTCAGGTGGTGAAGACTGCAGCATTTTTACCTCAGAAGTATCAGTGTCCTTTTTTTTTTAAAGTACAAACTACAGTCAAGGAGCTCCCCTTTCATAGCTTTGACCCAGAAGTTATATGGCAACTTCTTGTCTTTTGTACTCATACATTTTAATGCATATATGTTTTAGGCTAATTCATATAAAAAGAAAAAAAAAGTACAAACAGCTCCTGTTGAATTAGCCGTTGTGGTGGACAGATCAGTCCTAATTTAAATGAGGTTTCTACTTCTTTGTGCCATTTTGGCTTTTTCTTCCACCTGTTGAACATTGTTGATCTATAAAATGTTTTCTCTTTAAAAACACAACTACTGTACTAATGATAATAAAATAAAGAAAAACCTTATTCAAAATAACTTTTTCAAAGAACTGAATAATGACCAGCACCATCACTGCCTTATACATGAACAAATATCAGCTAATTAATCATTAATTTCTAAATGTGTTTTTTTAATCATGGTAGACATTGGCCAGCATGGTCTCATTTCTCTGTGACAGCTGGTGATGCTTTCCTGTGATTCACAGTAATCCACTTTTTATTATGAAGAAAATACTGGTATTTTTTATACAGCAGGGAATGAATAAATATTGTACGTGGCAGGGACATATGGTCTAAACAGAACAGAAATGACAAGCCAAATTTCAGAGGCAAAATTTCGCCCCTACAGCTTACTTACTGTACTCTCTACAAATGATTAAACTGGTTTATTAACTTTAGGATACAGAAGATGAATTGGAAGTTGCACAAATGTTTAATTTAAGCTCTGTTACTGCACAATCAAATCTTTTGTTTCTTTATAATTTCTTTCATTTATTTATATTTTGGGATTACTCCTGACAGCTTTAAGATTGCAACAAAACCACATTCAGACTAATAAATAGACAAATGTTTATAACTTTAGACATCTCACAAAGAAACAGGCTACAGTCAGCATAAGGAAATTAACCAAAGCAAACTATCATAGTAAACTGTGGTTCATATTGGCTGTTTGAAGGCAGAGCAGCAAGCAACGTTAACTGGGAATGATACAAAATCCAAGACACATATATTAACTTTTCACGTAATAAAAGGTAACACATCAATGATTAAGTGTAAGCACTTTGCCTCATACTGTAGTTTACCTGCTTTGATAATGCATACTGTTATGTAAATGAACATGACATGACCCAAATCTGCTCAGGGTAAATTAATGTATTTTACCTTTAAGATAAGAAGTTGCATACCCACCAAGCCATTTGTGTAATATGTTAACAAGAAGGCATAGCTGAGATTTAGTAGCTAAAAAGTGGCATAAATTACAATAAGATGAAGCTGCTGAGCAATTCTCTTACTAAATGATTTCCATAAAAAGCATTTATATTATTCTATTATTATTCTAATAGTATTTGCAAGGAGCAAAACAAACATCATTACTCATCTGTGGTCTCGGTGCTGAAGCTGGCTGCACCACTGAAAACTTGTTCAGTCATTTAGTTTTGGGCCAGTCAGACCTCAATAAAAGTTGATGTTTACTTTTAAGTGTTTTAAATGTAATTGGTCTTATTCAAGTTTCATTATTTTATTACTTACATAGTTTTATTTGATAAAAATTAGGCAAAATGGGCTGGAAGTATTCATTTACTTTCCTAAAAAATGTCAGTTTGACAGGAAAACATGACTTAATGTTGCACAGGCCGACTGTATTATGATAAACCAGCTAATTCCAGTACAGAAATATCTATTTCTTCAGCCTAATCGGGAGGGCAAAACTTACTCAGAGCAAATAAAGAAAGACAATACAGAGAAATCCAGACAAATGTAAACCTGAATCAAAACCATACAAACAAAGAACACCAGGCTTTGCAAATGAAAACAAACAAAACAAACAAACAAACAAACACACACAAGTTTAAGAAGCAGATAAGTGGGGTTATGACCGCTACAATATGAAGCGGGGAGGTTGACTGGATGGAAACAGGGGGCTGGGGACACCTTTTTTAAACTACTTCTCCTGCAAACAGCATTATCTTGATTAAAGTTTAATTAAGGATCACATTTGGCTGTGCCTTTCATAGCGATCTACATGAGCAGATTTCCTAGGGCTTAACTCTATCGCTGGGAAAATCCTCCTTTATTACTTTCAACCTGTTGTAAAAGCTGTTGGCACGGAGGGACGGCTGCCTCATTCACTGGCCTTGTTTGCTGCTGGAAAAATCCAGAGTCTCAGGAGATCTCCCCACAGTGGTTCAATTTAATATCTGTCCTATCACTACAAGGCTCGGGCTCATTATTAATGATACTATTCATTAATTTCTTGTTGGGCTGATGTTATTTATTAAAATATTAAAGAAAGCTCCGGAGACACTCTCACGTAATGAGGGATGTGTCCTCCTTCCACAAACCCCCTCCTCCCTCCCTCCAACCCCCCTCTGCTGGATGGATGGTGGGTGGAATTACCCCACTCGGACGCTGCTAGCCTGCGCACCCTCATTAGTCGTTCTCCAGGGCTGAGTGACACCATAAATCCATTCTACACATCCACCACCGGCAGCCATATACAAACGCACACCGCTTGCCTCGCCCCGTTAATGAGCCATTCCCATGCACAGGGAATTGACTAGTGTCCGTCCAACATAACTGGACAGTATTTTTTGGAAGAGCTAAATTGCAGCCTTGGTATGGATTTAGGGCATCGGAAAACCGTTTCACTTCTCATTAATAAACTATCATGTTATAAACTTGAAATTGAACTGATTGGCCATGTCTGCATTAGTAAACAGGGGGGTGTTGATTGTTGAGGCGGCATCACTAAAATGCCTGTAGACATAAGAGGAGAAAGACATTTTTAACTCCTTTAATCCTTTACTGTACGGCAGGGAAGTTAAATTACACAAATTAAGTGTGTTAATTTCACAGAATATTAGTGCAAATGTATATAAAAAAGACATTATAAAAGCCAATTCGAGAGACAGTTAGTACATCGAAATATTAAAGTGCCATGTTAACACATTTAGAATACAAACTGTACATGATTTTGTACAGAGGTGCCAGATAACCAAACAAAAGCACAGACTTCTGTCTCCTACACAGTGTGAGAGAATCTGAAGTGAGTGGCTACAGAGCCATGAACATTACAGCTTATGTTACTCTGGCACCTTAAATTTGTGTATGTTGCCAGTTCCAACCCCCTAGTATTAATGGTTACACACAAACCCCAAGAATCCATTAATCATAATAATTAATCTGATCCAATTATATTGCAAAGAATATAACAAATTGCAGGGAAAAATAATGATCTATCACTGCCATGTCACTGGGATATGGGACTAAAGCAGTAATTAGACAGAGGGATTTTAAATAGTACACACCGAGCGAGCAGCTGATGGCTCTACTGTTTGAATCTGATGATGTAATTAGAGACGAAGTTGAACACAGTGTTTTCCTTGGTTCAACTAATGAAGGTCTAGGTAGGGGTTTAGCCAGCTTTTTAAATGCAAGATGTACAAATAATCTATGTTTTTGTGACTGTAAGCACAATGATGAAGCTGTGCTGTTGGGTGAGATGTGGACTTTTACATCGCAATACAGAATTCCAGCACAGTCAGATAATAAACTTTCAGGCTGTTTAGTATGTTTATTTGAATTTAACACAGGATGGCTGAGAGCTCACGACCGGGAAATATGCGCGGTGGGTGATAGGAATGCAACAAGAGGCCTCAGATTATAACTACTTTGATCTCAGCGTTGCCACAAGCACAAAGACATCAGGCGCTTATCACGGCTGCTCAAGAGCGTCTGCACAACAAGACCTTGGCGATGCTCTGGAACATGCGAGGATGCAATAATATTCACAGAGCAGGTAAATCCTCATCTGATACACAGCAAATCTGCTGTTAAAACACCACTCACAAATCACCTCAGCACATACAGGACTGTATGCACTCTGCTCAACATTATCACTTAAGCACAAGTAAGCCACCCTTAATGGAGAACAATAAAACTGGATATGGAAATAAACAGCCAAGAAAACCATAAAGTAAAAAGACTGAGCGTTCTCTATGAAAAGCCCTATAGAAACCCTCCTCTGCTCCCTGTTATGGAATTGTTGGCTTCTCGTGAGTACAGAATTAATCACCTGCCTGCCTTCCTGGTCTCTGCGCTAGGACCTGAGGACAGAGGTAATAAGACAAGCCCTTCAGGGACGCAACGCTGAGTATAAATATCAGCTGCTGTGCATATGTAAATCACTCCTAGATTTATTTATTTTTTAATTTCTTCTCAAAGGCTCAAGTGTGCTAATATCAAATAGCAAGCTTTTAGGGAGTGTTTAATGGCTGTTGGTGGGTGGTAGGGAGCGCCGGAGTCTGCAGCATGCGCCTGTTCATGAGTAATTAAGGAGTGTTTTGCCGAGCATAAATAATGCTGTTTGTATTGGCCCTATGCAGGAGTGGAGTGCAGAGAGAAGAGAGGAGGAGGCTTGGGTGGGGGTGGAGGTGAGGTGGGTGGTGGGGGTTGGTGTTGGACAGACAGGAACAGCAGGGGTTAAACCCCTCAACACACACACACACACACACACACACACAAACACACCTCTTTTCACCACTCCACACCTCTTAACGCAACACGCAGGCACGGAGAGGCTCATTTGTTTGTTCTATACCACTCAGCATTACTTAAAGAAAATTATTGTTCATGAGGATCACTGTGACGTGGGGAGAATTACAGTGTTTCTTTTCACTAACCTCCCTAATCGTTCTTTGATAAAATAAATGTCATAGCTGTGATAACAGCAGCAATAAGCACTAAAACACTGAAGATATACGGTTTGTGTGCTAATCTATGAATGCAGAACATGAGCAAAAGTCTGAAGAAAAAATGACCCGACGCATTTATCTTTTTACTTTATGGTCATTATTTTTCCTGGAGACAGACACACCTACTGTAACACCCATTTTGCCATCTTCACTCTCATTAACTGTGCATTTCAGAGTGGATTTGAGGACTTTTCTAACAGATTTGGCAGAGGCCTGGGAGCGACTGTGTCTTTGCCTTTTACTTCCAAAGCTTTAAAGCACACCTGAGGAGATCAGGATAGCGAGTTCTGTATCGTGTCATACATTCTGATCTAAATCATTTTTACTGAAAAGTTGCTCCTCCTCCTTCAATACTGTCATTGTTGTTATTATTTTGCTGCGACTGCCACATGGCACTTTGCGACAATGTTATGAAAAGCTTTTTATGGATAATCATGCATACCTACTTTCATTAACACACTTTGTTTTTTTCTGTGGGCCTACATCATGTTACTCCATGTTAACTTCGCAGTATTATCAAGAGGCTTTTGTAACAAATTCACCATAAGAAAAATGTAATCTGAACAGTGTGTACTCTAAGTCATGTCAGAGCAGGTGATTTTCACAGGGGTAGGAAATAGAGTTATTTCCTCACACATTAGTCGAGGAGCTGACAGGCCATAGAATGTACTGCACTTGAGTTCACTAATGGTCAGTGAGTAAGCCACCACCCCCCCACCCCAGACCACCCACCCACACGCACACGCACACACAACCTCTGCAGATACCAAAGGTGTAGGAGCCATTTATAGATCCTTCCCTCTTGTTTCCTCTCGCCAGCATGCTCACCTGCACTTTGTAATGCTTAGGTATGTGCCGCTCTACTTGCCAAAAGATATCAGCCCATTTTCCCGCAAAAAGTGTGATTTAGATTCAAATTGGAGTAAGTTTTTATTTACAATTACAATGAGATTCAGGCTTTATTTTCCACAACACAAAACATTCATCATGTACAACAAGCAGCAAGTGTAGTAGCTTTACCATGAGAGGAAAAACAAAGCTCTAGAGGATATAAGTGATTCTAAACGGTGCTCTACTTTATGAAACTGTGATCCAATATTGCCTCTAACAAAGAGGGAATACATATCTTATCCTCCTCCTCCTCCTCCTCCTCCTCATCCGCCCAGTTTTAGGTGCCACTAAGGACTACACTCTTGAAAAGAAACAGACCCACAATATAGGCTTACAAGTTCCTCTGGGTACAATTATACCATATCTCTGTAGTAACAAGTGGCTTAGGTAAAGGGGACAAGAGGACAACCTCTTCAGTGAAACAATTTAGCTGTCATGAGTGTATGGCAGGACCCAGTCCTGTTTGGGAAGCAGGCTGATTCCCCAGAGTCAGAAGATAATCATGTCCAGCCCAAAGAAACCAATAAATCAATCTGGTTTAACAACCGTGTTTCATAGACCTCTGTTTAGCTGTTATCAACAAAAAAGAAACATCAGTATGTCCCTTTCAAAACAAGCTTTGGTAACCATGCAACACCTATAAACACCAATACAGGGGCAGCATTTAATCTGATTATACCTCTGAACACTATGCTGTCCTCAAGCTAATTAAAAAAGGTGCATTTGTCACTGTTGATGATGCCACAGAACAGTTTTTGCTGCTTGGTAAAAATGATCAAAGACAGCAAAGAGAATACAAGATTATTCCACTATCACCTCTATGGTCATGCACACAAAAGACTTGTTTATTCATTAGACTTTTAATAAGCGGAGGTATCAGAGCAGACACATGCTGGGATTGTTTGTGACTCACCGGGAGGTACTGTAAAGCTAACAGGGACTGGCAGCACCTGTGCCCCCACATTCCAGCTGCTAGCACTGTGCTGCAGGGCCCAGGAGAGGCACATTAGTCGGGGTTGCGGCTGAAGCTCCACTAGCCTGGTCATGCTGGGGAAATGTCAGCCGCGAAACCAGCCAGGTCCACTGAGCCCTGAGCCTGGCTCTGGCGCCCAGCATGACTCTGACATGATCATGGACGGCGGTTGTGACACATGTAAGCAATGACTCCACACAGCTATCTGATCAGCATTACGCCACTGTCAGAAGGCTCTGACTACAGGAGCGTGATGGGAGCTGTGATAGGGCTCCCTCTCTCTGGGTCAGAGATGGAGGTGGCCAGTCCACCTCCCTGAAAGTATGCAGCAGTACACACTACCTCCTCAGTATCGACAGTGTTTCATATGTGAAAAGACAAGAAATGTCTTTTCAAAACTGCTATTCATTTATTTATTTTCTATTAATTAATATCTTTCTTTCTCACTTGATGTATTTATTTTTAATGAACACACAAGTAGGATTTAAAATACACCAGGAGCAAAACAAGCATTATTTGTCATAAGCCTGTGTGTGCATCAACCATCAATCATTGCCATCACAATTGCCACAGTCTGCTGTCAGGGCCTATTACCGCTGAATTCATTTCCCTCAATTAATTCAAAATCTAACCCCTTGGCAGCCACCAATGTATGTTTTTTTATATCCTTCCACCCACCTATTTGTCAAAACGGACTCAGTGACAGTACAGTAATGCATTCATTATAAAAATGAGAAACAATAGTGCACACATATCATTAATTAACTCAACATTTAGAAAAGACAAATATACGGCAACAGCACGTCTGCATATACTCTGGCACTGACTATATATTTTGATGTATCTAGAATCGACACGTTGTTGAATAGGTTTTTTTTTTATAAAACTGTAAAATTTAGATTTCCAAGAAGAGTTGCTTTTGAAAATTAATGCTTGCTGACCCCAGTCGCCTTTGATTGAACCATTTTTATAAGCTTATAAAGTAAGAAGAGACAAAGAAATGTCATCAGAGTGTATTACTGTCTGATCATTTGTCTTATCTAAATCACCCCCAACACACACAGAAAGCACACATGAACATAAACAGCAACACTGAAAGAGTACATAATTAATAAACAGCACAAAGCACAACTATCCTTATCACCGAGGCTACTGTATCCTATTTAACTACCGTTTTGTCTTGAGGAGGACAAGGAGACTTTCAAGCCTAAAATGCAGTGTTTAAATTAATTAAGTGTGAACAAGATTTAACTTCAGGATATCATTTGAAAGTATAATTGCCCATAGGGATTAAAATGAACTCGGTGGGCTGTAGTGTCACCCCACTGAGCTCCCCATGTTGGGAAATGTCCAGTTTTAAAGATTAATTTGCATCTTTGAGGAGAAAGTCTTAATCTCAGCCTTAAAGGACGTTTAAAAAAAAAACAAAAAAAAAAACTTGCTTGCAATCAGATGCCACTTGACTAAAATGTTCACCATGCAGAATCCACGATTACATTTTTTCCTGTGCATGACTCCAATCGCTTTAGTGGCTGTGCAGGGAGCATTTTACCGTGCATATTAATTACACAGGGGGCTTTGTCATGTGAGGGTCACAGCAGCCATGCTAGCTAAGCTGGGTCATTTAAACTGGGAGTGCAGCTTTGTGAGCCTGCTGTGCCCATCACGGCCTCAGTCAGAAGGCAAAGACCTGCAGAGATAGGTTGCTGGTGTGATTACCAGTTCAGTAATAAATACCAATTTCTCACTGGCACCTGCGGAACTCATGCGTCTAAGCAGCTCACAATAGGATTAAAATATGCCTATTAGACTGTGTTTATTACAGATTAGAAAGTTAGGACAGCCAATTATTTTGACCACTTATGGTACAAACCTATCATTTGTTTGATTTAGCGAAAAGATTTGGACATATTCTGGTTTCACACCAGTGAGGAAATGAAATATCTTGAAAATTACGCTCATAAACCTAGCTCTGGACTCAATTTAGCACCACATGTTGTCCTATTCTCTGTTTTTGTAAGTGCAAAACCTGTTTTCTCAACAAATAGATGTATGTTGTGTAAGCCAACCTGTTTAATTTGCTTCCTGTGCAGTGCCTTTGCCACAAGTGTTGGTTGACATGAGCTCATGTGACATTTGGGAGGAGGGATGGGCACGAGTCGAGGCTGGTTAGACATACAGCAGTGACTCAGCTTGCTGATGTGTGGGACATTTCTCACATCTCTCTAGGCAAATAGCTCCAAATAGCTCCTAACAACTCCAAGACCAGAAGAAAAGAGATTCTGCTCCTTTTAAGGGGGCATACATTTGAAACTGAAATTATAGCGTTTCATATACTGTTTTGAAACAGGTGCATGGTAAAAAAAAAAAAAGGATTTGGAACAAAATGTCTCCTGTCTGGCTTCCTGACAAATGTATACAAGAAACTAAACTAATAAGAGTCCAAATGAATTAGTGATTTTTAAGTTGTTGTTCATTGTTATGCAGCGTAAAGCTCTTTAAAGCTTTTTAAAGTAAAAAATATCATTATCTCACCAGAAAACAAATACAAACAATACAGTTATCCTCAAAGGGTTGATTGATCATGTCATGTAAAATACAGGTGTTTGAAATTTTCATACTTCTGTATAATAATATCTAGGAGCTAAAAATATACAGCACAAATTACATTTTCTGTGATATTTGCATCAGAAAGTTACACCTGCAGCAAATCTGTGTCCTTGAAATAATTACACTTAGGTCTTGTTATGGAGGTCATAATTCATCCTCACTGTCCTGAACTTTCTTCTGTGGGGGAAAAAAAATCTCAATACACTCACTAATGTCCATAAAGCATTTGTTTTTCTGTGGGAACCATGAATTAGGCCCCACTCAGTATGTGAAGTGATATCCAAATCCTACGATGTGTCCTTTTGAGGCACACCTAACAAGTTTGCCCATTTCTGATTAGCTCAGCAGAAACTGTGATAGTTTACCTTGATAAATTAGAGGAGGCAAGATTTAATGAACGGAACATGGGGGTCACCTTTGTTTCTTGGGGTGATACAATAAGAAAAAAACAAACAGATTTTTCTTACTGCCACATGCCTCTCCTTAATAATCAGATTTCTCATCCTCCTCGTAATAGCGGGTGCACAGAATCTCATTACCTTCTCTAGCTGAGGGGAGAGAGGCAACACTTCTTCTTTGACTTCCTCTGTAAACTGGGGAGGGGCAGGAGGGGATGGTGTGGTGGTAAAGAAAGCATGGGACACACAGAGTTCTGCTTATTTGCACATACATCGACATCCCCTTACAGATATGTAAATGACTCAGGCAAAAACCCAAATGCTAAAGTCTACACCATTAGTTTTCCACTTCATAATCTCCACATGGGGCCGTTAGAGGGATAATGTACCATACAATACATGGTTTACTTTTAATTAATAGGGAAAACGTATTTTGAAACGAATATTAAATCTAGATTAATGTGGAAAAACCTCCCAGCTCTTTGTAAATGTAATGCTCTGCTCCTTTCAAAGAAAGAGGGAAAACAGCCAAAGCCGTCCACTTGAGGGAAAGAAAAAAAAATCTAAATTCAAGAGGCGTGAAATTGTTAAATGGAACAATGGGAGATCACAAGTTGATTTTTCTGCAAAATAAAGGGAGAGTATGGTCATCCTGTCCCCACAGAGGCGACAAAGTGATGCAGGGATTTAAAAAATGTTCACACTCTCATTGTTAGGTTTTATAAATTGGTTGACTTCCTTTAAATATTGTTTCAACTGGTAAAATCAATTATGGTTTCATTGATTAGGTAAGTACATGTCAACAAATCTGATAATGGAACAGTTATATAAGTAATTTTACCGAAAAACAGACCCAAGAGTCTACAGCCATACCAGCCGCTCTGTGAGACTGTAATTCGCATGAGTAGTTACACAACCTTGTATGGGCACTTGGATGCTGATATTAACGGTTTTTATGTTCCCCATCGTGTTTTAGCATGTTAGCATGCTAAAAGGACTTAATTAGCACTAAATGCACAGGAGATGAGAGTATTATTAGATTTGCAGGTATTTTTTGAAATTTAAATTTTAATGATGTTAAATCTTAATGACGATGCCTGTACAGAAAAGAAAATGTAAATCTTAAGAATCATCAAACTCAGTAGGATCTATCCTATGGAAACCATCAATGTCTGGAATAAATATCACTGCCATCTATTCAATCAGGTGTTGAGATACTTTAGTCTGATGTGAAGTGGTTGACTGAATGACATTGCCATTGTTTGTGCTCTTCTTTCTTTTAACTGTTTTATGTTTTAGACTAATGGTTGCCCGTTTTCACAATGTAACATTGAATTGTAACCCTATTTTCAATGTTTTAATTAAAAAATAGAGAGATTATCAAACCACTGAAAGAGATGTTTTGAGTGTTTCCAGCAGTACATCTACAAGATGCAAGATATTAAAAACAGAAGTGCCTGTACAGAACCTCCATTCTAAAATCCTACTGACAAAGGCCCTGCAGTGATATAGGTTTGGTACATCACTGCTCTTCTGAGGTTTTAAAAAACCATCTGTTTGATCTTCTTTGATCATCCTTCCATCTGACAGACCACAAAGTAAAAGCAAAAAGGACAGCTCCTCCACCACCCAAAGTGGCACAGTACAGTCTAACCCTCTGCATGCTCTGCTCTCTCTCCAAATGCCAGACTTTATTGCCAGGTTGAGCCCTGGTTAGACCAATCTGCACTTCTTATATCCCCTGCCCCCTCGTCCTTTGTCATAAATCCATCTTTCCCACATCACAAACTCCCTTGATCAATACACTGCAGCATCCTTCCTTTAACTCTCAAGCATACATGTCAGCCGAGCTTTACAGCTGAAGGCATGTTTGTTTATGTATCTGTCACTGATGGTGCTTCATGTACGCTGTACAAGTGGCTCTTCTTTTATGAGCACATGGAGTGTTCCCACTCCCCCTAAGCAGGAGGTGACAAAGCATTTAACAGCTCCTCTACAGTAAGTGACACATTTGGCTTCAGTTTGCATTAAGCACAACAATTAATGCATGTTAATTCTTAATTATGCTAATTTCATTTGAAACTGGCTGTGAGGTTCTAACAGGGTGGCTGGGTGAGAGAGGACTCTTTGACTGCACGAGGTTGTTGTTTTCTCTGGTACTGCTCCTAGCACATTCACATGTCCTCTGGTGTTAGGGACCCTTAATGAGGATGGAAGTTCAAACATGACATGCTCTCGCCTCCTAAAAATAATTGGGCTGTTTTTTTATCTGTCAAAAAAGAAGTAAAACAATATAATTCATTTGCATGAATTCTTACCAAAAACAGCGGCGTAAAACACCATGACTGTGTTTTTAAACACACAACTGTGATGCAGGCGGGACTCGTGGAAGGTCGTTCAACACCCACTTATGTTGTCACAATCCCAAAACAATAAACTGCTCATTGTGTAGTGTAGTTTTAAGTATGGAAAAATATACATTTTAATAACTTTTATTCTTTTAAAAATATGAAGAAATTGTTCTTAATTGACGTGTGAATATTTGACTGTCGTGATGGCTGAGGATGGCTGGAACTGTGCGTTGCCTTTAATATATTGATTTTTGATTCTTTTCAATCTATCTGAAACTGAAACAAGACACTTAAGTCCGATAGTAAACAATGAATCATTTTTTTCTTTCTCTGCTGCTTCATACACTTTAGAGCCATTACAAACAAAGATAAATTGAATCTCAGTGTCATTTACTCAGATGATTTGCGCTCTGAAATCTTCATATTTTGGTGTTCAGCCCTGCACCTGGTCATAGCTTCACACATAACATTATAATTCCCCTGAGGAACACACCAAAGTGATCTGTCTGGTGGGTAATGTACTGTACACATGTGCTGTAATGAGATACAATTAAATTAAACCAAATTGTGTGGACAACTTAGTCTATCTGAATTCTGAATCTTTTTGCTCCAAGCAATTTTAAAGATTTTTTTTTCATAAAAGTTTGATGTTTGTGTCAGAAAAAGATGTGTCTCTGTGTTTCTTAAAAGTGTGCCATCCTATTAGCGTAATCCCCCAACCAGAAACCTGCAAAATGTGCACTTTTGATTTTACAGTTCCATAAAATGTCTCTAATTCTCTTGTGTTTAGGGTATTCAAGGAAAATGAACAAGACATGCTTCCCAATGTTAAAGACTGTGGCAGTTGGAATATTTCACCTGACACGAGCTGTGCAAGTCGCATGGCACAACCAACCACAACTGGGCCATTAAATATATGTAAATGAAGAGAAACACAAGAGAGCCGGGTATAATAGCACGCACAAGGGAGAGATGGATCCTGGGTAGTGATTAATTTATTTGATGATGCCTCTAGTGAGGAATTTTAGGTCACAAATGAACTGACAGGATGACAAATTACCATTTTAAGGAATTTACTGGGAATCATTAATGAACAATTGTAAGGTAGTTTACAACAGGCAGAGAAGATGGAATAAATGTAGATCTCTTTCCTTACCTGGGATAAATGATTTTATTCTTTTATTCTTTTTAAGCCTTTTCTTTCAGGACTGTTTTCTTTTTAGCAATTTTGACTAAACAGCAAATATATTTTATATACAGAAAGGAGCACAATTAAAATGCTGTTTGGTGGGAGGTTAACAAGTAAGTTTGAAGTAGATAAGACGCAGTCATCAGGTAATTTATCTGGATGAACCTCCTTGCACATTAAAGTTTCTTATCTTCAGTGGCTCTGAGAATCATGCTGGTCACAGCGCCAAGGAACATAGCCATCAAGGCACTTCGAAGGCGATGCAGTAATTTGGGATGCCCTGTGTATCATACTGTTTCTAACTAAATTTAGGTAAAAATAATCCCACTACAGATCAGCACCTATAATGGTGCTTTATAGTTTTAAGCACATGTCTAATTAATCAAAGGATTATGCAGAGTGATGTAAAGCCTGGCATATTCTTTATAGGAAGAGCAATTTGCTTCTGGCGTTTTTTAAACAATTTGGCTTTGTCACTGACAAAATAAATCAATTCATTAATTAAAATTAAGTTCATGTGTATCATAGTTTATTTAAGTGTTAAAGAAGACAGATGCTCTTTCAAGAGTCGCTGTCAAGCTTGTCTGTCCTGCTCACTTTGGTGCCTTTAAATGGCTTTTAAAAGCCAGTGGTAAAAGAGAGCTGAGATGACAGGAGGAATCTTCACTGCGTGTATTAATTCGACAGATTCCTTGATTCCCCTCCTGGGCCCCTCTGGAGGACCCAATGCTTCAGCGACTTGATGGTGCATTACAGTAGGTGTGACAAATATCTTTGGTTTAGAAGTGCGAGTGGTGTGTTGGTTCACAGATGACATGTCACTGGGATGTCTAAAAACACTCATAATTGCACTTTCCAAAAGGGGAAGCTGTGTCCCAGTTTGGTTAGTGCTGCAATGATCTGTCCCTGAGAGGAAGCAACTCTGTGTCTGATATTGTTAAATTTGTTATAAGTGGGGCTTCGTATCAGAATAGCAGATTTCACTTTAATTCTTGAAAGTTAAACCGAGGGTTGGTTTTTTTTTAATAGCAGCTTTGTAGTAGAAACAAATTTTCAATAAATGCAAATATATACCAACATTTAAGTCCACACACCAACATGGACTAAATTTCTGATCATTAAAGTCAAACTAAAATGAATGTCATTTTTTGGTTAAAACAAAAAAACAAAACACACACACACACACACACATATATATATATTAAAACAATTATTTTTTTCTTGATGTTTGTTTTGACTTGGGACCTTTATCAGGTTTGTAATTACCAGAATTACCAAGAGCATACTTGTATGTATTTTTATGCTGGGATAGGTACATTAGTGGCACTTAGGGGGTGTGAATGTTTAGTACTTAGAGATTTGTTCTGTATGTGTTTGGTGGAATGTATGTATTGTATGGTTGTATGTGGTCATGTATCGTGGACCACTCGTCGTGGGTTTTGACAGTCATCACTTGTACCTGGACCCATGAAAGAGAGACAGCTCATACCATCTCAAGTCCTCTGCCTACAGAGATGTTACTTTCAATAAGATACGACCATCACAGGACAATAACAGCAGCTAACATTGCCAAACAACTCTCCTCTACATAACATTTCCTGCACACACTACTCTTGATTTATGTCACTGTACAGCGCACCAGTATCCCTTTCTCTGTCCCAGAATGCATTAAATCAAATACCACAGAGGAGCGACTTGGTGTTTCTGCGATAGATCGGGGTTACTTTGTGCACAAGTTTCCTGTAGATTAATTACATGAATGATTACTTTGCTCAGAAAAGCAACATAAGTCTGGCAGTAACACAACAGCCTATCACAAGTCACTGGTGCAGACACAGCCTATTTTTGCTCACTACGCAAGTATTGCATTAAGGGGAAACATGTGGAAATTGGATGCTGAAATTGAAAAGTCTTCTTTGAAGAGCTAGCTCTGCAGAAGAATGAGTCATTTCTCTTGTTCTCTTACAACAGTCCAAAATAAATAAATAAATAAAAAACTAAATGAATGATTATGTAATGGGTCGGCTAATCATTTGTCAAGAAGTTTGTTGAAATCATTGAAGAAAACAATGCGTGTTTCTCTTAAACATTTAATTTGAATAATTTAGTTTTGAGGGCAAGCCTGCGTGCTTTGAGCTGAGAGGCCATCAGTTTGAGGTTGGACCTGACAAGTGCACTTATTTGGCTGACAAAAAGCATTACAAAAACCATGTGCACATACTGAAGAAGTCATACAGACAGATACTGTGGATAGAAAAACATACACTTAAACAACTGACAGGCAGACATATGGAGTGGTTACAGAATCTATATCTCTACTGCAGAGCCTTGTTTAGTTTTTTTTAAACCAGTAAGACGTGGATACTCTACCTCTGCATAACCTCTGACCAAACCTCTTTGGTGTCACAATTGAATGCATGAGTGACCAGGGTAATGTTCACACTCTGCATTGGATACACACCACATGTACCATGAAAGTGACTATGAGCTTCTTTCCAGATTGTGCCCAATTTCATGGTGCTATACACACACAGCATCAGTTGATCACACTGATTTGCCGTATACGAAGTGTTTTCTCTACTTCAGGGGACTGTCATGGCATGTCTGGCTATGGATGGCAATGCCAACAATACAAAAGAGCATATAGAGCCATACAGTGAGTTCAGTAAGGAAGACTTATTGCAACTATATATGTAAGCACGGAGAGCAGTAAAGAGTCATTTATCACTTATATGCTCATTTTTTTAATGCTGGGACAGCCTGCGTACATATTCAATGAGAACTCTCCCAGTGACACCAAAAAAGTGGATATTCCCTCCCATTCCTGCTCTCCTGTTCTTGGCCTTTGTGGTGAGAATAATAAGCTGAATGCAAGTGATGTGTGTGGTTGTGGTTTGATTAACCTCTGCTCCATGCTGTTGCTCCACACAATATCATTGCCTATTGACCTGCAGGTGCTCAGAGGTAGGGCCGTTGCAAAGGTCTGGAGATGTGGGACTAGCAGTGGTAACAGGCCCCGGCCTAATTGTCTGTTCTTTGTAAGCTGAAGTTATTGGCAGCTGCCACTGTCTCAACCATCCTAGCTCCAGCAAAACGAACTGGGGCCTGCTAATTGCAATGGCCTTTTCATCATCTCAAATCAAACACTTTCATACAAGCCAGGAGAGGCAGCATCCTCTCAGACCATTAGTGAAGTACTGTAAGTATAGCATTGAGCTCAGGGCTGGACAGGCGCATCCCCACCACCGCTCCCAGGATGTTATGCACTCTTCCTCACTAGCTATGGGAGTATTTAACACACAGCCCCATTGACCTCCTCTGTCTCCTTACCTGAATGCCAGAACCCGATTTTACCAGTCATTTAAGAGGCTGGTTGGCAGGAGAGTGGATAGCAGCTCGGATGGCGGGTCTAAGTGGGGGTGTGATGGTGGTGTTCAGCGGTGCTGGATTGTAAGGGAGGGCAACTGGTCCTCCTGACAAGAGATCAATACTGTCCTCAGAGTGGCTGGAGTCAAGCTGCTGGGTCTGACAGGGGGCCGTGTGGCGTAATTGGATCAGGGGGCGCAGCAAGTCGCCTGCCCACCCCCCTTCAGTACTGTCACAGCTGTCACATGTCATCCCCCTGCACTGCTGTCACCCCAGGAGGCTAGTGGTTCTCTCCCTCTCCCCTTCCCCTCGCACCCATGCAAATGTCCACTTAGCAGATGAATGCCGCCAATATTAGGCACATTCTTCATGCTTTTATGCAAAAGTAAAATCTATGTCATTTGAGAATTTCATGGAAATAAAGTCACCATTTATTGCGAGCCGAAAGAGTGAAACCGCCTGTAAAAAGTGAAAATGGTTTGGTTCAGCTTATTAAAAATGGAAAGAAAATAAGGCTTTGGAAAAACAAACAATGAGGGAGTTGAGGATTAGAGGAAATAAAAAGACAAGCGAAAGAAAAAACTTTATAGACGACATACAGTAATGAAAAATCTCTCACCTCTATATTACCTCATATAACTCACCAGTAACACTTAATCCAAAACTATTGATTGACTGATGTGTAAGCTCGCACAATGTCTGTAAATTGAACCGTGTATTGTGAGGTGTCTGTCTGTTTCCAATAAATATTGTGGCATCATTG